>JAOPSE010000010.1:44384942-46892910 GCA_029449295.1 Zea luxurians
CCGAGGCCGCGAAGCAAACACCTCATCTTGCCGGATGAGTATTTCACGGATCACTTCGGGGTCATCAGTGGTGATGGCATCGATGGTTCCTAGGCGAAGATAGACGAGAGGGCCATATTTGGTGCAAAATTGGGCAAAGTCTTTGTGGGGAAGAGGGCTCAACTGGAGAAGATTGCCGAAAATTGGCCATGTTGGAGGTCCCGGTGGAAGTCTTAGCCTCATGCTGTTCAGCCTTCTCCAGTACACTACAACAAAGATCGATGAGCATAAGAGGATGGAGAGAACAAATGGATCCATGGTTCAGAAACAGATGGCAGCTAAAGTTGGATTGCAAATGCTGGCCTATTTATGGGACGTCTCAAGCTTCTTCGCTTAAGTACTAAGTAAATTGAGCCACTGAGGTTGAAGCAAATTGGTTACAGTATTAGATTGGTCATGGTTTTTGTGTTGATGTGTATGGTTAAGCATCTCAACTACCACCATGTATATAAAAACTGTCATGATCTTGACATGACTTGCGCAATGTAAACTGTAGATCACTGGGAAAATGCCAAGGAAAAAAAAAGAAGAGGACTAGAACAAAAAAAGGTCATGAAACATGACTATTAATCAAAAAGCAAGCTGACATTGTGTTGCCATAATTAGGATAGTTTCCCCACTAATCTACAATTTCTCAGCCAAAAATAAGAGAAAACCCTTGTTTACCATAGTCCTACTCCACCTGCCACATCTATAACAAAGACACAGACAATCCCTATTTTTCTTGACGAGAACATCCTTAGACCTCCATGAATTACTTGGAAGCTTCTATTGCTAAAAGAAAAGCCTAGACCTAGAGATCACCCAATTCACCTTGGTATGGTTGTCTCATCGAAATGAATGAATAAGCATAAAGATTACCTCTCTCAGCGACTCTTCTCTATCAATTGATGAGGAGAATAGATAGATCACGCAACAAAATATTCTTGAAAGCATGCAGCAACCAATGATTTTCTTGTTGTTCAACAACAGTAGCAGATGAATTATCTGCAGAAGTGTCATCAACTCTCCAGTCTCTGAAAAAGGCGCAATAAACTTCACGATTATATGGCATCATATTCTACTGTGGATAAGATTTACATCTGACAAAACTATTGTTTACAGGGAGAAAAAATATTTTCCATTATTCAAATACAACATCAGTTGCAGTACTGAAAATTCTATCCTGGAAACAGTGATATAAGAGGCAAGACTAACCAAAATTTGATCCAGACCACCTGGCTCTTTATTCTTCAAATCATTAGTCACCTTATCAGATATTCCTCATTCTCAGTTCTTAAGTACTAAAACTGACTCTGCACTAGCATACATCAACAAATTGATATCTCATCTTGGCGCTAGAATTGTTTTCTGTGAACCCAATATCCCTGTCTTATGAGTTATGACATGCCAGTCATTTGTAAATGGAAGTGCTCATTTTGGGCTAGTTATTTTCTGTAGTCTTATCCTGTATGATGAGGCTATACCCAGGCCTCTTACTAGCCATGTTGGACAATTGTGCAACTTTTACCATCTCTTCATCTTCCTTCAACCCTGCTGAGGAGAACATGTTTGTCAGGACCCTGTAAGCTGTTGTGTCATAAGGATCTATCTCAAGAAGCCTCTGTGCTGCTAGTTTTGCTAAATCAAGATTAGAATGGAGGCTACTAGAGCTAAGCAAAGCTGCCCATGCATCAGGATAATCTTTCTGGGGCATCGAATTAATCATTTCCAATGCTTCATCAAGGAAGCCTGCATGGCCTAAAAGATTAACCATACATGTGTAGTGGTCAGGGTTTGGTTGAATGCCATAGACTGATCTCATAGATTCAAAGTAGTTATAGCCTTGTTGAACCAAACCAGCTCGAGCACATGCGGTCAGTATTCCCAAGAATGTCACATGATTAGGCCTTTGGCCATCATATTGCATTCTGTTAAAAAGTTTGAGTGCATCTTCAGCCAAGCCATGTTGTGCAAATGCTGAAATCATAGAATTAGTGGCAACAAGGCTTGGATTTCTAATGCATGAGAAAACACGATGAGCCTCAGCCAACCTACCACATTTTGCATACATTGTCACCAAAGAAGCATGGACAGCTGAGTCAAATATCCATCCCATGTTGACTGCATAAGCATGAGCTTGCAATCCCTGATTCAGCATAGCCAGGCTAGCCAAAGCACTCAGCAAACAACTAAAAGCAGCGGTATTAGGTCTGCATCCTTCCTGTGACATCTGACAAAACCAACGCACCGCACTCACATGGTTTCCATTTGCAATAAAGCTAGAAATAACTGCAGTCCAGGCAATATCGTCTTTTACAGGCATTTGCTCAAAGAGTTCAACAGACTCTCTCATCCAACCTCTATTAGCAAACCCAACCACCACTGACGTCCAAGAAATAGCATCCCTCTCTGGCATCAACTTGAACAGCACATGAGCATCTTCAATCATGTTATTCTGAACATAACCAGTGATCAATGAGTTCCAAGATACTATGTCTTTCTGCTTCATGAAAGCAAAAACTCTTCTAGCATCAACCATCCAGCCAAATCTAGAATACATTATTATCAGTGAACCATCCAAAAATATATCAGTTACAAAGCCCATTCTCGTCATCAAGCAGTGAACCTGGATCCCTTCGCCGACAAGACTGGCCTGAGCACAACCATCTAGTACAACAGAGAGTGTAATCGCATTAACCTGAACACCTTCCCTTCTCATGTCCAGGAACAGCAAGAGACCATCTCTGTACATCCCGCATTTCATATATCCTCGGACCATCGAGGTCCAGGACACCACGTTCCGCTCCGGCATTGCCTCAAACAGCCTCCTGGCCTCGGACACAGTCCCATACTTACATAGCCCATCAACCATAGAACTCCAAGAAATGACGTCCCTTGCAGCCATTGTATCGAACACCCTCAGCGCCATGTCAATCTCCCCGGCCCTGAGGTACCCTAAAATCATCGCGTTGGACCCCACGGGGTCCCTCAACCGCGGTGGCATCTCCCCATAAACCGCCTGAGCCTCCCGCAGCATGCCCGCCCTGGCGAGGCCCGTTATGATGACGCCGTAGGACACGGCGTTCTTGGCGGGCGTCTTGCAGAACAGCGCGTGCGCAGCCGCGGGCCGCCCCGCGCCGAGGTAGAGGGAGAGCAGCGCGTTCCAGGAGACGGCGTTGCGGCGGGGCATGTCGTCGAAGACGAGGCGCGCGGAGGCGAAGTCGCCGCCTTCGGCGTAGGCGGTGAGGAGGGCCGTCCAGGAGATGACGTCGCGGCGGGGCATCCGGTCGAACAGCTGCTGGGCGTCCTGGATGCGGCCGCGGCGGCCGTAGGACGTGAGCAGCGCGTTGAGGTGGGCCCTGTTAGGGAGAACCCGCACCGGCAGCGGATGCTCTGGGGTCGCGAGGCGGTGCAGAACGCCCGCGGCGGCCAGGCCGGCCGTGGCCGGTGCTCTTGGTAACCGCAGCGCGGCCATTGCCGCAGTGCCGGCACCCGCCGTTGCCAGAGGCTAGAGCGAGCACTCGGACGTCACGGTTTTGTGTGTCTCACGCTGACGAATGCCTCGTCTTTATTTCAGTTTTGACAACAAAGAAAGATTAAATTATTCAAATCACTTGCAATTCGCATCACTGCTGGCCTATAAAGAGTTCCAAATCATCTTATATGGTGACCTAGTTCTGTGCCTCCATTAATACTAAGGGTCTGTTTGGTTGGGTTGGGCTGTAAGCTGCGAAAAAAGCTGCTATGGGTTGTGAACTGCTAAAAAGCTAAAAACCGTTTGGTGGAAACTACTAAAAGTCGCTAAAAATTCTTCCATATATATTTTCACAGTTCCACCTAAAAACTGCTAAAAGCAGGTCCAGATGTGCTTTCAGTTTTGCACTATAAGAAAGTCGGCTTTTAAAAAAAACTGCTTTCTAGATTCAACCCTTTGATTTGACTTTTGGCTTTAGTGGGTAAAAGCCAAAAGCCAAACCAAATACACCCTAAGACCCCATTCAAATGAAGGGAAAAATTCATGTTTCCTATGTTTTTCATTTGAAAATTAAACAGATACCTATGAAATCCATGTACAATTTCTACATTCCAAACTTCAAGTGGGCCCCTAAGTGTCGTTCCAATGTTTGAAAACGGTAGTTTCGTATCTACATACCTGATTTTGTAAATAATAAATTTGGTATGGTTGCGACCCCAAAACTCGGAAGCATATATATAAGTAAAAAGATAAGTAGCATGTGAAGTATTATTTCCTTTTTCCCAAGATCCTGTAAGCAGCAAACTGTTTCATGTGACATTCTTTGAAATTTCTCATCAAATTTGTTTCATACATAGCTCATTTCAACAAAGTTTTTGTTTTGTCAATCTTGGCATAAGATTATAAAACTAAAGTATAAGAAAAAGCGACTGAAACAAGTAATCCTGAAGATTTCAGCATCAGGAGATTGCAAAGAGCAGGGAACATTTTGTAGTTATAACTTATATATAACAAAAGAATGGAGACGTACAACTCATCTGGACATTCTAATCTGGCCTACCACATCAAAATTGGATCAATTACAAGAACAAGGACGCCAACACCACAGTTGGACCAATACAGATTGTGTAAAAACACTAACCAACTGGTTGGAGCTTCCTAAATCTTCAAGCTCCTACCACACCCATGCATTTAGCTCATATCGAGTCGGCAATGGAGGAGCAACAACACCTACACTATCGATGTTGATCCGGTGATCATGTCAAAAAGGAGAACACCAGCCAACCAAACTAAACCTGGCTGGGGTATGATGAAGCGAGGACAGCATCCAGCAATCCTTTGCTTCGCTTAGCTATCTGTAGTTAGAGCAGGATGCCTGACCACGGATCAACTTATCCCACAAGCACAGCATCTGCCTAGGTGACTGATAGTGGGCCGTGTAGTAGTTCTCCAGGCAACCATACTGGCAGAACTTCCAGCTGTGGGAATATTGGACAGGCTTTGTTGCATTGAATTTCTCGACCCATAGACCCATACTTACATCTTCCATCTTAAACAACTGCAAGACAGGCCGATTTTTACATCAGGAATTCAAGTTTGTGAAAAGTATTCTGGAGAAGGAAGCAGCTCAAACTTACTCTTAAGCTCTGAGTAGCATGCTGTGACACAATGAATTTTGCTATGTCACCAGAAATCACATAGCCTGGTCCATTTGCATATGGTGGGTAGATATCCTCAGGCCACTCCTGTGGTAATTTATTGATAGGAGTCAGGACAGGCAATGAAGAAAATGAGGTATGTGACAGTGGCACAAGAAATGAAGGGCATATGTTGCCAATGCTGGCAACTCCTAAACTGAAATGAGATTACCTCGTCTGTAACTGCCCATTTTCCAGTTCTCAATGGTCTATGCAAGAGGTTAAGGTTCCCCATATATAATGGTTTGTCACCGTTGTTCAACTTGATGTGTCTCAGAACCACATCTACTCTCACAAATGTATCATCGTCACATTTCATGATGTTCGTAGCAGTCAAGTTCTGAACCTATAAGGTCGTAAACAGTAACAAACATCATGTTCATGATTAGTCAATACAGGGTGCTTATTATTGACTGAAAGGTTTTAGATGGCAACTAAAAGTTCTAGTGACTTTCATGATTGGCATAGCCCATTACCATTAGCCTGTGCTAGAGCCTTAACCTCTACAAGAAACATGTTAAAACAGAAATAATTATTGAGGATAGATAGAAACAGATCAGAAGCTATTGCAAGTTCACTTTAGTAGACATTGACAAACAATACAAATGCAAGAAGTCAAGAAGTAGAACAGCAATTTGTCATGATAATGGCATAATTGTCTTACCCCATACTCACAGATAGCAATCGTCTTAAGAACAACCAGCTCATAGCGATCTATAAATGGCAAAATGACAATGTCTCCGAAATATTCTGCTTCTTTCTTCAGCATCACATTGACCTCTTTCCTTGAATTCTGCAAACACAATTTTATCATGCCATATGATTTGAATTTGTGTTATCATGTCAGGACTAAAATCTTTAGCTACATATGTTATCTATTTGGATGGCTAATTTGCTTACCAGTGCAACAAAGAATCGAGCCGCTGATTCAGAATGCTTAATTTCTGGAGTCTGCATCCATGTTTTTCTCACAGCCATGCGCTCAGCAAAATGATTTGATGTAGACAATATTCCAATGAAAAGAAAAACAGGACCTTTTGGTAGTGGCCAAGACCTCCACTGTTCTGACATCTCAAGAACTTGTTGAAGAGAAAAACTAGGATGCGACATAGGAAGAGCAGTGGCATAAACTGAATGTACATCTACATCACCCTTAACAAATAATCATGTTGCGTCTTCAAGAGTGAACCCCTGAAAATGGTCATCTGGTACCCCTAAATGTCTACTCTAAATACCATAACAAAAAAAAAGATACAACAGATAAACATGTCTAAAGAACATACTGGTCGATAAGGAAAAGATGTGACATGCCGACCACCAACATAAATGTGGAAACCTTCAACTCCAGCTTGTATAGTCAAAACAAATAGCCTCTCCTCTATGAAGGGGAATGGCCATGTCATTGCAGGTCTCTTTGCACGCCCTATGAATCTCTTCAGCCATGAAGTTGTCTTGGACTCCTTGGTGTCAACAATGTCATTGCGTATCCATTTCTCACATTTGGGGAATCCATCGACTGTTAGAAAGAAAATTTGACATGGTAGGTTTTAGCCAAGTATGCTAGTCCCACAGTAAACCACAGAAAGGTAATTTTACTCTGAACAGATGAAGGGGATGTTGTCAGTGATAAAGGATGTGATAGTTTGAAGTTCGTGACTATTGGATCTGAGTCTGACAAAGGCAGTAATAACAGCAACACAGTCGTTTCTCGAACAATTCAGCATGTATTAGATATGCATAGACAGTTTATATTCTTGTCCAGTATAGGTGATTGTGGTTGCCTAGTATAGGTGATTGTATTCCTTGTATACCAAGCCACACTGGCTGTACAAATCTAAGGTCACCCCCCCTATGTGTGGTGTTTCCCCGAACCTATTCCTCTACATGGCATCAGACAGCTCAGGATCAATCTTCCTAGGCCTTCCTTCTTCCGCTGCCCTTCCTCTCTTCCAGCCGGTGGCGTGAACTCCATTGCACCGCCACCATCACAGCCACAATCACCTATACTAGGCAACCACAATCAACTATAATAGGCAAGAATATAAACTGTATATGCATATCTAATAGCATGAACACAAGGTAAAAATTGCAAATATGTAAACATCCAGAGAATTGTTGCTAGTTTCATATCTACTAAGAAGCAACAAGATGCAGAGGACCTTTGTCGTCATTGTCGACAGGTGGTGTGCCGTCACAGCGCTGTGCTGCGCCCCACTGCATCCTGTAGCAGGTGTTGTGCTCGAGGATATGGTGCTGGCTCCAATCGCCCCTGAGCCTGGGGCTGAGGTGGAGTATCCTGGGTGGGTCCTCGCCGTCGACGGCGCGCAGGCCCTGGAGCTCGACCATGAACTGGGACACCATGACGGTGCCGTCCCCCGAGAAATTTGGAATTTTGCCATTATGGCAAATGGGTTTCGCCACTTTGCCACCATTTTAAGGGGCTTCTCTTAGAGCAACTCCAGTAGTTGCCTAAAGAATTCCCTAAACAAGAAATTTGGAGAGTTTTTATAAAATCCCCTCTCCAACAGCTCCTGAAATCAACTTGGTAAATTTACTAAGTTGCTATCCCAGCCAATTTGGTCTCTACATGTAGCAACTAGTTTCCTACTCCTGAAAAGTCCAATCATGCTATTTTTTTTACTTTCGCTCGCCGCCAGAACCCAGTCGCACCATTTTTTCTCTTCCATCCAGTTTCCACCACCCGGGGGATCTCGTCCCTGTCGCCTGACCTTCATCCCACCGGCGAGGCCTGGGCTTCCCTTCCCCAACTCATCTGCCTGGCCACCTCTCCGACACCATCCTGGCTCTCGTCGGCAAGGATTTGTACCGTATCTATAGTGAGGCTGAACACGCTTTATGGTTTGATAAAGACCAAGGGTCTTCCAATTGAACGTTAAATGCATCTGCATTGTGCATTTTAAACAAAGATGCTTTAATTCAAATGGTGGTTTCACTCATTGTCTATTCCGTGTGTTTTAAAGTATTTTATGTTTAGATGTGTCTAGTGAAAGTAGCACTTGTACCTCTATACTTCTAATCCTCTGTACGTATGAACAAAAGCAAATGATCAATGCCTATAACTATATATATCCGGACGACGTGATTCAATCGAAGGCATGCGCAGGCTTCGCCCACCGGCGCGACTGGTGCTCAACTTTGGCATGAACTTGCTGGCGGCGCAGAAACAAATAGGCCCATTCAAGATTCAAAACAGTTTTAGCTTCCTATATATCAGAAACTGTTGGAGGTTGATCCTTTTTTTACTCCTAAAGCAAATTTAGCAGCTTGGTAAATGCTTATTTGAGGAGCTATTATTTAGACAACTACTGGAGTTGCTCTTATATGCCATTATAAAAAAAGACGCATATGCTAAAATGCTTTTTCGCAATTTAATAAACGAAAAATCGATTAGAGAAGAACAACCTTCTCTGCTTCTCTTTTTCTCACTGGTGAGACCATCAGCCAACCACCACCGGCGCTGTCCCAAGCAAACTCAGCACGCTGCTGCTATTGGTCAGTGCTCTGGTTAAAGTTAAGCGCATAGCTCCGGTAGTCGTAGTTGAAGGTCCCCAGCTGCTGCTTCCACCGCCGCGTGAGGCCGCTCCCATGTTGAGCGTTGCGCCGTCACCGTCCGGGACGTTGCCGCCCTGCAGCATTTTCACCTCGCTCATGTCTTTTGTCGTCTGGTCTTCGTTATAATCGCCATTTGGAACTCCCTCTTCTCTGGCGTCGCTGCTCGTGGCGTGCTGCTGCTACGGCCAAAGCCACTGTGGCAAGCCCGCTGCAGTCAAGAAGAGAAGATATGTAGCCGCGTGCCCGCGTCGGTCCCGAGGACGGAGGTAGAGGTGGTGTGCTGTTCGGCTGGAGGTAGACAAAGGCAGATTATATCCAATCAATCAATTTTTCGTTTTATTAAATTGCGAAAAAGGCATTTTAGCGTATGGGTCTTCCTTGATAATGGCATATAAGCTAAGCCCTTTAAAATGATGGCAAAGTGATGAAACCCATATGCCATAATGGCAAGATTCCAAATTTCTCTCCGTCCCCCTGGCGCATCCGCGCGAGCTGTGGCACGTACTCCCTGTGCGCTGCGCGTGGGGTGCCAACGACGGTGACGGAGGAGCCCGCGGCGAGGCCGCAGGGGAGGAAGACGACCCGGCCCGCGCGCGCTGGGAGACCGCGGAGGGGCACTTGGCGGCGTCGGAGGCGCGGGAGGTGGCGGCGAGCAGCGCCCAGAGGTCCCCCGCGAAGGCGGCGGCGTCCTCCCAGGCGGTGAGGCCGAGCGCCCAGGCGTCGTCGGCCATGCGGTCGAGCGCAGAGCGGTTGCGGGACGCGAGGTCGGGGAGGGACACGCGATCGTAGCGGTGCCAGAAGCGGGCAGAAGGGGCGGACCGGGAACGGAGAGGCCGTGGAAGTGGCGGTGGCGTCGGAGGACGAGGAGGACCCGAGCGGGGGCAGGTGGTCGGAGGAGGACGGCGAGGAGAAGGCGGCGGCAGCGGCGGTGGGGTCGCCCGCGAGGTCGGCGGCGGCCAGGTCCAGCACGCGACGGAACTTGAGGGAGATGAGGAGGAGATAGGCCGCCGCCACCGCCAGCATCAGGTGCGACGGCCGCACCCGTCGCGCCATTGCCTGCCACCGCCAGCATCAGGAGCGACGGCCGCACCCATCGCGCCATTGCCTGCCGCCGCCTCCCTTAGTCATCATACGAGGATGCAAGATCTATTCACGCTTGTGCTTGTGTGTGTTATGTTTAGGCGGTCTATACCTCTCAATATTGTTCGCAGACACAAGACAAGAATTCATGAAACACTAATAACTCGCATGATAAAAATCAACCAACACCATAAACAACTATTGCCGTATAGAATTCAAGTTTTATATCAATACATGATATAAGTTGAAAGAAAAAAACTATATAAATAAAAAAGCAAACGTATCATTAGGTTCTTATCAACCGAGGCAATTGTATCCTTCTAGTTTTGAGACGTTGAAATCGGTCATCATCAATGGATTTTAAGACCTCTTTCTGAGTATAATAAACTATCAAATCATTCAACCAATCATCTTCAATCTTATTACACAATTCTCTCTTAAGTATATTCATAGCTAAAAATGTTCTGTCAACACTTGTCATTGACACAGGTAATAATAGGTCCAATCATAATTTTCATAGTTCTTGAAAATGTCTTAATCTCTGGCCATATTGTCTACAATGAAATTCTAAACCTCTTGGTTGGCATGGACGACCTTTCAAAATATATGCCTTCTCACTTCATCTTGGACATTTATATTATACTCACCAATTTGTCTTCTTATTGTTGGATCTGCAACTATTTCATCTGAATTAAATGCCCTTCCAACATTTGATTGTTCTAAAATTCTTGTTTGCACAATTGGCGTATCGTTCACATTAGTATTATTGTCGGCGTTTCGAGACCGGGGGTCCCTAATGCCGACGAGTGAATGTCGCCGCGTGCCCCAGCCCAGATGGGTTGAGCGCGAGGCCGAGCGCTAAGGGGGGAGAGCGAGGCGGTCGGAGATGGCCCTGGAGAGAGAGAGAGTGGTGGGAATCCCGCGGCCTTCGTGTTCGTCCCGCGCCCAGATCGGGTGCGCTTGCAGTAGGGGGTTACAAGCGTCCACGCGGGAGAGGGAGCGAGCGGCCTCACGCGAGCGGCTTCGTCTCGTCCTCGTCCCCGCGCGGCCAACCCTCTCTAAGAGGGCCCTGGTCCTTCCTTTTATAGGCACAAGGAGAGGATCCAGGTGTACAATGGGGGTGTAGCAGAGTGCTACGTGTCTAGCGGGGGAGAGCTAGTGCCCTAAGTACATGCCATTGTGGCAGCCGGAGAGATCTTGGTACCCTGTTGGTGTGATGTCGTGGCCATCGGAGGAGCATTGGAGCCTGGTGGAGGGACAGCTGTCGGAGCCATCGAGTCCTTGCTGACGTCCTCTTGCTTCCGTAAGGGGGCTGCGAGCTGCCTCCGTCACTGAGTACGCGGGGACGCCATCATTGCCTGTCTGGCGGAGCGCGCCAGATGGGACGCCGGTCTTGTCCCCGTGGTTCGAGTCAGCTCAGGATAGGGTGATGATGGCGCCTCCTGTTGACGTGGCCGGTCCGCGCCCTAGGTTGGGCGACGTGGGAGCTCCTCCGAAGCCGAAGTCGAGTCTGTCTTCTGTGGCCTTGGCCGAGTCCGAACCCCTGGGTCGGGCGAGGCGGAGTTCGTTGATTGGGGCCCGTGCGGAGTCCGAGCCCTGGGGTCGGGCGAGGCGGAATTCGTCGTCTTCTGGGGCTGAGCCCGAGTCCGAGCCCTAGGGTCGGGCGGAGCGGAGTTCGTCGTCTTCCGGGACTTAGCCCGAGTTCGAGCCCTGGGGTCGGGTGGAGCGGAGTTCGCCGTTTTCCGGGACTTAGCCCGAGTTCGAGCCCTGGGGTCGGGCGGAGCGGAGTTCGCCGTCTTCCTGGACTTAGCCCGAGTCCGAGCCCTGGGGTCGAGTGGAGCGGAGTTTCGTATGGTGTCTACAGCCGAGCCTGACCGCCTGTCGGCCTCACTCTGTCGAGTGGCACCACAGTCGGAGTGGCGCAGGCGGCGCTGTCTGTCTGGCAGGCCGGTCAGTGGAGCGGCGAAGTGACGGCGGTCACTTCGGCTCTGTCGACCGCAGGGCGCGCGTCAGGATAAGGTGTCAGGCCACCTTTGCATTAAATGCCCCTGCGATTTGGTCGGTCGGTGCGGCGATTTGGTCAGGGTTGCTTCTTGGCGAAGGCAGGGCCTCGGGCGAGCCGGGAGTATATTAGGCTCTAGAGGGGGGCCTCGGGCGAGACGGAGATCCCCGGGGTCGGCTGCCCTTGTCCGAGGCTAGGCTCGGGCGAGGCGCGATCGCGTCCTTCGAATGGACCGATCCCTGACTTAGTCGTACCCATCAGGCCTTTGTAGCTTTATGCTGATGGGGGTTACCAGCTGAGATTTAGGAACCTCGGGGGTACCCCTAATTATGGTCCCCGACAGTAGCCCCCGAGCCTCCAGGGGAGTGTCAACACTCGCTTGGAGGCTTTTGTCGCACTTTTTTGCAAGGGGACCAGCCTTTCTCGGTTGCCGTTTGTTCCGGCAGGGGCGCGCGAGCGCACCCGCAGGGTGTAGCCCCCGAGGCCTCGGAGGAGTGGTTAGACTCCTTCGAGGTCTTAATGCCTCGTGTGATGGCTCGGCTGGTCTGGTCGTTCCCTCATGCGAGCTGGCCGTAGCCCGGGTGCACCGTCGAGTCCCAAGTTCTCGGGCTGGTATGTTGACCTGTCAACGGTTTGGCCGGAGCCGAGTTTGCGAGAGCAGCCCCCGAGCCTCCGCACAGAGCGAGAGGACGATCAAGGACAGACTCGACTTTTTTACATACGCCCCTGCGTCGCCTTTCCGCAAGGAGGAGGGGGGAAAGCGCCATGTTGCCCTCGATGGGTGACGAACATGGTGTCTCCAGTGAGCTGCGAACGGGTGATCCGAGTGGACGCCCGTGCCCCATTCGTTAGGGGTCGGCTGTGGCCCGGAGGCGTGCCCAAAAGTACCTACGGGTGATCTGCCAGACCCAGTCCCCTGGCGACGGGGTCCGAGGGCTCGATGCCTCCCTCCGATGGGATTCTGTTACAAGATCGCTCCCGCGGGTCTCGGAAATGTCCTAGGGTACCTCAGGAGCGTAGCCCGAGCCTTGGTTATGTATTGAACGTACCCCTGGTCATCCCTCGCTCTGTGTCTGAGGCGACTGTGAACCCTTCAGGGGCCAGCCTTCGAACCCCTGATCAGTAGTGGGCGCGGAGCCCGAGTAGCCTGAGGCAGTCGTTGAACCCTTTCGAGGGGCCGACCTTCGAACCCCTAACCAGTAGTGGGTGTAGAGCCCACGCGATCTGAGGCGGCTGTAGAACCCTTCCGAGGGGCCAGCCTTCGAACCTCTGATCAGTAGGGAGGCTCGGAGCCTGGTTCCTTCACGGAGAAGGATCCTTTCTGGGGTATCCCCCTTTCCCGGTCCCTGTTGCAAGAGAGAGAAAGAGGAAAAAGGGAAAAGGATACGAAATCGAACGACGTGGCGTACCTTTTTTCGACGCGGTCATTGTGGCGAAGGCGAAGCGTCGCTCGCTTCTCCTGCCAGAGGCGCCGCGTGCCTTGCCGCAGAGTTGATGTGACGGGACGAGTGGTTCGCGGGGTAGCCGTTGCGCGTGCGCGAGCCGTTCGAGGAACGACTATTTTGCTTCGTGTTTTTGAATCCTGCGGCCGGTCCGGGCGGGGCGTTGAACGGGTCTTGCTTTGGCCTTTATATACTCGAGAGAGGGCCTGGCGATGGCTCTTTGCTCCGCCTCTTGCCTTCCTCTTAGGTTTTCGTAACTCAAGAGATTTAGCCAGAGAAGGAGAAACCGCTCACCCTGTCCCTCGCGCCGCCACCCCTTCTGCTAGGTGATGGCTGACCGGGTGACCGTCGTCCCGCCGCGCGACCCATGGCCTTTCTCCACAGTGACGGCGGGTGATCTAGAGGATCTTGTCACTGAGGGTTTACTCCGCCCTCTCTCTGATGAAAGGCGGCCGGAATGGATCCCCCCCGCGAGCGGAGCCGCTCCGTCCCCACCGCCGGGGTATATCGTGAGTTTCGTCTCCTTCCACGAGCGGGGATTTGGTGTGCCGGCAAGCCGCTTCATGCGGGCGATCCTGCACCATTACGGGGTGGAGCTGCACAACCTCAGCCCCAACTCCATCTCGCAGGCCGCCATCTTCGTAGCGGTGTGCGAAGGGTACTTGGGGATCGCCCCCCACTGGGATTTGTGGACCCATCTCTTTTCCGCGGAGCTTTTCGCTTCACCGACGGGGGAGAGAAAGGTCCATGCGGCAGTGCGGGCCGGCGGCTGCATCCTCCAGCTGTGGCAGTTGCGGGCGTCGCTATATATTCCCACCATCCTCGCGTCCTCGAACAAGGGGTGGCAGCGCCGGTGGTTCTACCTCTGGAATGACGGCGAGTTGCTCCCGCCGTTCTCCCAGCGAGTGGTTACCACCGCCGCCGAGGCTTGGCGCCACGGGACCCCGCACGAGAGACAGAAGAATCTCGAACCCCTTCTCCAGGCCTTGGAGGCGTTGCGGAGGGGGGGACTCACCGCCTCGGGGGTGATTGCCGCCATCCATCGCCGGAGGGTGCTTCCCTTGGCGGAGCGACGGCTGCAGCTCTAGGAGATGACACCAGAGGCCGACCTAGAGGGCTCGCGGATGTCCTCGGATCCTCTTCCCTTCGACGTCCTTCACGGGCGGGTGGTCGTTGCGTTGGGGAAGCCGGATCCCAGCGCCTTCTCCCAGCCTTTGATGTGCCATGACCGAGGGTGCGTGACTCTGGTGAGTGTCCGTTCCTTCCTTCTCCTTGTGTCAGATTGCCCTTGGTTCTGACGATCTGGATTTCCATTTGTCTCCAGGAGGTGGGGTGGCACAAGCCTTCCCGGCCGCGGGTCTCGGAGGACGCAGTGGACCGAGCAGCGCGGCGGGTTGCCGCGGAGGAGAAGAAGAAGAAGAAGGACGCGGAGAAGGCTTGGGCCCGCGAGCGGATGCGGGCCCGAGACGCCTTGGAAAAGCTCCGTCGTCGGCAGGAGAGGGAGGGGCTCCCGAGGGAGCCGTCGCCGGAAACGCCCGACGACGACGACGATGACGAAGATGACGATGAGGTAGACGACATGGCTGCTCGTCTCGGCCTCAGCCCGGATTTGAGGCTAGGCCAGGAGTCATCAGGCCAGCCCCCGAGTGTGCCGGCGCCGTCAGTTCCCGGAGTCGGGACGCCAAGGTCCCGGCCCGGTGAGCGGGGGCAGACCGAGGGGGGACTTAACCTCTCGGCCGGGGAAGCTGAGGTGCCTCCGGGGAGTCAGGCCGAGGCGGCTGTTCCCCGGGAGCTATCGCCCATGCCGGCAGCGCAGGAGAGCGACCCTCAGGTCACCGTGGCAGCACCTGGGCAGTCTGTCTCCCGGGCGTCTGAGGTGCCCAAGACGAGGGTCGCACCAAAGTCGGCGGTGAGGCGGATTTTGGCGACGTCGCGGGAGGTTGAGATCCAAGAGACCTCCCCCCCGGCGCGGTTGATCATGGCCCGGAACGGGTAAGTACTTTGGAACACCTTCGTCCTGGCTCCTCATTCATATGTCCCGACCGCAACTTTTCTTTCCTCCTCAGCAAGCGAAGCCATGGCCTGACCGATCTGGCTCCCCGAAAAGCCCTTAAGACGGCATCGGCTTCCGCAGCCGGTGTTGCGCCGGGCCTCGTTGTTCAGCTGGCCTTCTCGCAAGGCGCTCCACGGCGGGGGGCTCAGGCGGCACCAGTCGCCGTGGAGCGAGTTCCCGAGGCCGGCTCTTCTGCCGAGGCGGCCATCGTGCTGGAGGAGGCGGCCGGCGCGGGCGTGGCCTCGGGCCCACCGGACATGTCGCCGGTGCCGGCGCCTGCTGCTGCTGAAGCCGCTGCCGTCCCAGTCGGGGAGCGACCCATTGCTGCCGACGCTGAGATAGCCGAGGCATCGGCGCTTGGTGCTTCGGAGGAGGGGAGCGTGGAAACGCGATCCGTCCCGCCGAGCGGCAGCCTTGTCCCTGCGCGGCGGAGCTCCGAGGGGCGACGCCAGTTGCTCCGGTTCCGGACTCGTGAGGCTTCGGATCCCTTCTTCGTTCTTGACGATGAGCGGGAGGAGCAGTCTTGGGACGAGCTCCGCGAGTGTGCCGAAGCAACGATGGGGTCGCTCCGGTCATCGCTGGAGGTCTTTTGCAGGGACGTCCCCAAGATCCTCCAGGTAATGGTTTTAGGCATACCTTTTTTGTGACCAAGGCGTCTTTTGTGATGCCCCGCTTCCTTCCCTCAGAGGCGGCAGCGGCACGCGCGGAGGTGCAACGACGGCAGTCAGAGTTCGACCAGGTCGCCAATGAGCGAGACCAATCTCGGGGCCGGGCTGCCGAGGCTGAAAGCCGGGCTGGAGCCCTTGCAGCAGACCTAGCCGTAGCCCAGGCCGCAGCCTCGGAGCAGCGTGCCCGAGCCGGAGGTACGTCCTGGCCATTTTCGGTTTCCGTTTCTGCTTGTTTCCTCCGCCTGCGTTAGAGATCTTTCTTCTGATTGCTCGCAGAACTCGAGTCCGCCCTTGATGAGTCCGCCAAGGTGCTTGCCGAGGCGCTTGCCGGGGCGGCCGAGCAGAGGGAGGCTGACCACGCAGCCATGTCCGAGGCCATCTCGGACTTCTGCCGGGTCCTTGGCTCCGGCGACGTCCCCTCAGGGAGCTCTCCTCTGAGTCGCCTGCAGGTGTTGGGCGATCATGTGCGCAGGAGACTCCACGAGGCGCTACATCACGGCGTCAAGCGGGCCTTCGCCGTGCTCGCCTCCCACTATGTTGTGGACCTGGAGCAGGTCAGCGAGGGGTATTGCCTTCCTGACGAAGATGAAGCCGCCCTGGCAGAAGTCCAGAGACTCGATGCGGTTGCCGTGGGCCCGAGCTCAGTGCTGGCGACCACCTTCGAGGCAGAGATCCTCCCGCCCATGCCGCCGTCCGAAGCCGAGATGGACTTTACCGAGGGCGAGGACGAAGCCGAAGGCGCGGCTCCTTCTCAGGGCGACGCCTAACTCTATGGGAGCAATTTCTGTTGGATACACGTGTGTCTTTCTGCGGCCGCTGAGGCCTGAACACTTTAT
The DNA here is from genome assembly GCA_029449295.1 of Zea luxurians. Taxonomy (NCBI): domain Eukaryota; kingdom Viridiplantae; phylum Streptophyta; class Magnoliopsida; order Poales; family Poaceae; genus Zea; species Zea luxurians. The sequence continues at coordinate 44,401,790 of JAOPSE010000010.1, forward strand.
TACTGTTGCATGAAGTCGCGCTCCTTTCCCTTTCAATTTGCGTGCCCGGCTTCGCCTGTCAGTAGCAGGATGGCTTCCCTGAGTAGGGGTCACTTTTCGTGGCGGGTGACGAGTGAGGTGTCTGTAACCCGGAGGCGTAGGAGTCCCTTGGCTCAGTCAGCCTTGCCACTTACATGCACCCGCGTTCGCTCCTTGGGGTCCTGCTTCCGACATAGTCGGAGGAACGCAAAAGCCTTTCCGATTGAAAATTTTGACGCAGAGGGGTTCCCCCTTTTTAGCCCCCGAGGGAGGGTCGGGTTCTGCCGAGGCGAGGCCGACCCTTCCTTGACGACTGACACCTCGCCTTGACTGTCGGCTAGTTCGTAGTCCCCGGGTGTAGCCCCCGGGTGTCTCCAACAAGGGCTCAGGGTGCTGCGCGACGGCCGCGAATCCGCGATCTTCTCCGGGTTGGCTTCGATGCCCCGCTCGGAGACGATGGACCCCAAGAGCATGCCTCGGGGCACCCCGAAGACACACTTCTCGGGATTGAGCTTGGCGCCTTTCGCCTTGAGACATCGGAATGTCACCTCAAGGTCGGAAAGGAGGTCGGAGGCCTTTCTTGTCTTGACTATGATGTCATCGACGTAGGCCTCGACCGTGCGGCCAATGTGTTCGCCGAACACATGGTTCATGCACTGCTGGTACGTCGCGCCTGCATTCCTCAAGCCGAACGGCATAGTGACATAGCAGTACATGCCGAAGGGTGTGATGAAAGAAGTCGCGAGCTGGTCAGACTCTTTCATCCTGATTTGGTGATACCCTGAGTAGGCATCGAGGAAAGACAGGGTTTCGCACCCAGCAGTGGAATCCACAATTTGATCGATGCGAGGCAGAGGGTAGGGAACCTTCGGACATGCTTTGTTTAGACCAGTGTAGTCTACGCACATCCGCCATTTCCCACCTTTCTTTCTCACAAGCACAGGGTTGGCAAGCCATTCGGGGTGGAATACCTCTTTGATGAACCCTGCCGCCAATAGCTTGTGGATCTCTTCGCCTATGGCTCTGCGCTTCTCCTCGTCGAATCGGCGCAGAGGCTGCTTGACGGGTCGGGCTGCAGCTCGGATATCCAGCGAGTGCTCGGCGACCTCCCTCGGTATGCCAGGCATGTCCGAGGGACTCCACGCGAAAACGTCGGCGTTTGCGCGGAGGAAGTCGACGAGCACTGCTTCCTATTTGGGGTCGAGCTCGGAGCCGATCCGGACTTGCTTGGAGACGTCGCCGCTAGAGTCGAGAGGGACAGACTTGACCGTCTCTGCTGGCTCGAAATTGCCGGCATGACGCTTCATGTCTGGTACCTCCTTAGCGAGGCTCTCCAGGTTGGCGATGAGGGCCTCGGATTCGGCGAGGGCCTCGGCGTACTCCACGCACTCCACGTCGCATTCGAACGCGTGTTTGTACGTGGGGCCGACGGTGATGACCCCGTTGGGGCCCGGCATCTTGAGCTTCAGGTAGGTGTAGTTGGGGACGGCCATGAACTTCGCGTAGCACGGTCTTCCCAGTACCACGTGGTAGGTTCCTCGGAACCCGACCACCTCGAACGTCAGGGTCTCCCTTCGGAAGTTGGAGGGTGTTCCGAAGCAGACGGGAAGGTCGAGTTGTCCGAGGGGCTGGACGCGTTTCCCGGGAATGATCCCATGGAAGGGCGCAGCGCCTGCCCGGACGGAGGACAGATCGACACGCAGGAGCCCGAGGGTCTCGACGTAGATGATGTTGAGGCTGCTGCCTCCGTCCATGAGGACCTTGGTGAGTCTGACGTTGCCGATGACGGGGTCGACGACGAGCGGGTATTTCCCCGGGCTCGGCACATGGTCGGGGTGGTCGGCTCGGTCGAAGGTGATGGGCTTGTCGGACCAGTCTAAGTAGACTGGCGCCGCCACCTTCACCGAGCAGACCTCCCGGCGCTCTTGCTTGCGGTGTCGTGCCGAGGAATTCGCCGCTTGCCCACCGTAGATCATGAAGCAGTCGCGGACCTCGGGGAACTCTCCTGCTTGGTGATCTTCCTTCTTGTCGTCGTCGTGGGCCCTGCCACCCTCCGCGGGTGGCTCGGCCTTGTGGAAGTGGCGCCGAAGCATGATGCACTCCTCAAGGGTGTGCTTGACGGGCCCCTGGTGATAGGGGCACGGCTCCTTGAGCATCTTGTCGAAGAGGTTGGCACCTCCTGGGGGTTTCCAAGGGTTCTTGAACTCGGCGGCGGCGACAAGGTCCGCGTCGGCGGCGTCGCGTTTCGCTTGCGACTTCTTCTTGCCCTTCTTCTTGGCGCCGCGCTGAGTTGACGCCTCGGGGGCATCTTCCGATGGGCAGCCCTGGGGCTGCTTGTCCTTCCGGAAGATAGCCTCGACCGCCTCCTGGCCAGAGGCAAACTTGGTGGCGATGTCCATCAGCTCGCTTGCCCTGGTGGAGGTCTTGCGACCCAGCTTGCTCACCAGGTCGCGGCAGGTGGTGCCAGCGAGGAACGAGCCGATGACATCCGAGTCGGTGACGTTGGGCAGCTCGGTGCGCTGCTTCGAGAATCGCCGGATGTAGTCCCGGAGAGACTCTCCCGGCTGCTGTCGGCAGCTTCGGAGGTCCCAGGAGTTCCCGGGGCGCACGTACGTGCCCTGGAAGTTGCCGGCGAAAGCTTGGACTAGGTCGTCCAAGTTGGAGATCTGCCCCAGAGGCAGGTGCTCCAACCAGGCGCGAGCGGTGTCGAAGAGGAACAGGGGGAGGTTGCGGATGATGAGGTTGTCATCGTCCGTTCCACCCAGTTGGCAGGCCAGACGGTAGTCCGCAAGCCACAGTTCCAGCCTCGTCTCCCTCGAGTACTTTGTGATAGTAGCCGGGGGTCGGAACCGGGTTGGGAACGGCGCCCGTCGTATGGCCCGACTGAAGGCCTGTGGACCGGGTGGTTTGGGCGAAGGACTCCGATCCTCCCCGCTGTCGTAGCGTCCCCCACGCCTGGGGTGGTAGCCTCGACGCACCCTCTCGTCGAGGCAGGCTCGACGGTCGCGGCGAGGTTGCTCGTGGCCGAGGTGACCCAGGGCCGCAGGCGCCGTGTGGCGCGTGTGCCCGGTGTAGACCGAGGCTTCCCGCATGAATCGGGAAGTCACGGCATGAGGTTCCGAGGGGTAGCCCTGCCTTCGGGAGGCAGAGCTCTTGGCCCATCGGACCGCGGCGCCTTCCAGGAGATCCTTGAGCTCCCCCTAGATGTGTTGCCCCTCGGTGGTTGAAGGCTCCGGCATCGCACGGAGGAGCATTGCTGCTGCAGCCAGGTTCTGGCCAACCCCACTGGATGTGGGTGGCGGCCTAACCCTGACATCATCGGCGACGCGGTGCTGGAAGCCCTGGGGTAGATGACGTATTTCTCCGGCTGGAGGTTGGACCACCCATGCCTGCCCGACGTCTCGGCGGATCGGCTCAAGCGCTCCTGCTCCCTCGTCGAGCCTGGCCTGCACCTCGCGGATTTGCTCGAGCTGTGTGTCCTGACCCCCCGCAGGGACTGGGACCACTGCTAGCTCCCGAAGGATGTCAACGCGAGGCACCGGCCTAGGGGGATCACCGTCCGCCGGCATACCAAGATGGTTGCCTTCGGCGGGACCCCCTAGATCGACGTGGAAACACTCACGACTCGGGCCGCGGTCTTCGTCGCCGAAGCCGCGGCTACCGTCGGAACAGTCGGAAAGGCAGTAGTCACATGCGGTCATAAAGTCCCGCATGACACAGGGGTTGCCAAGTCCAGAGAAATCCCAACAGAAGCTGGGTTCATCGTCTTCCTCGGACCCAGAGGGCCCGTAGGTCGAGACGTCCGTCAGCCGGTCCCAAGGTGACCACATACGAAACCCCAAAGGGTCCGGACTTGCCTCTACGAGAGCGTCCGCCAAAGCGAGGCCGCTTGGCGGGTCAAGGCTGAATCCGAAAGGTGCGAGATGGGAGTCGGTCGGTACCTCCTGATCGACGGGCGGTGATGAAGTCGCGTCGGGAGTAGACCGCACCGTCGTCTCGGGTACGAGGGTGACGCCCAGCAAGCCCTTCGCGAGCGTGCTGGCGTCGTCCGTCTGCTCGGAGTAGGCGTGTCGCGGGGAAACGGCGCTCGTCTCCGTCTCAAACGTGGGGTCGATGCCCGGCGCGCCCCTCGTTGGAGCGTTGGGGCCATCGACTCGCTCGACAGTCGACGAGGCGCTGCCTCCCGCTTGGCCTTGGCGGCCCCGCCTCCTCCTCCGCCGGCGGGGGAGGCGACAGGGTGAGCTCGAAGGTAGTTCTTCCGCAACGTGGGGAAGACGTCGTCGATTCCGCCGCCGGCGTGCGGGCTGTTGGCCGCCATTGTCGCCGTCGCGCGGCGGAAGAAGGAGTATCATGTCGTAGCCGCCGTCGAGGGACATGAACTCAAGGCTCCCGAAACGGAGCACCGTCCCGGGTCGAAGAGGTCGATGGAGACTGCCCATCTGGAGCTTGACGGGTAGCTGTTCGTCAACACGCAGCAGGCCCCTACCTGGCGCGCCAACTGTCAGCGTTTCGAGACCGGGGGTCCCTAAGGCCGACGAGTGAATGTCGCCGCGTGCCCCAGCCCAGATGGGTCGAGCGCGAGGCCGAGCGCGAAGGGGGAGAGCGAGGCGGCCGGAGACGGCCCTGGAGAGAGAGAGAGAGTGGTGGGAATCCTGCGGCCTTCGTGTTCGTCCCGCGCCTAGGTCGGGTGCACTTGCAGTAGGGGGTTACAAGCGTCCACGTGGGAGAGGGAGCGAGCGGCCTCACGCGAGCGCCTTCGTCTCGTCCTCGTCCCCGCGCGGCCAACCCTCTCTAAGAGGGCCCTGGTCCTTCCTTTTATAGGCGCAAGAAGAGGATCTAGGTGTACAATGGGGGTGTAGCAGAGTGCTACGTGTCTAGCGGGGGAGAGCTAGCGCCCTAAGTACATGCGATTGTGGTAGCCGGAGAGATCTTGGTACCCTGTTGGTGTGATGTCGTGGCCGTCGGAGGAGCATTGGAGCCTGGTGGAGGGACAGCTGTCGGAGCCGTCGAGTCCTTGCTGACGTCCTCTTGCTTCCGTAAGGGGGCTGCGAGCTGCCTTCGTCACTTAGTACGCGGGGACGCCATCATTGCCTGTCTGGCGGAGCGCGCCAGATGGGACGCCGGTCTTATCCCCCGTGGTTCGAGTCAGCTCGGGGTAGGGTGATGATGGCGCCTCCTGTTGACGTGGCCGGTCCGTGCCCTAGGTTGGGCGACGTGGGAGCTCCTCCGAAGCCGAAGTCGAGTCTATCTTCTTTGGCCTTGGCCGAGTCCGAACCCCTGGGTCAGGCGAGGCAGAGACCATCGGCTAAGGCCAGGGCGGAGTCCGAGCCCTAGGGTCGGGCGAGGCGGAGTTCATTGATTGGGGCCCGTGCGGAGTCCGAGCCCTGGGGTCGGGCAAGGCGGAATTCGTCGTCTTCTGGGGCTGAGCCCGAGTCCGAGCCCTGGGGTCGGGCGGAGTGGAGTTCGCCGTCTTCCGGGACTTAGCCCGAGTCCGAGCCCTGGGGTCGGGCGGAGCGGAGTTCGCCGTCTTCCGGGACTTAGCCCGAGTCCGAGCCCTGGGGTCGGGCGGAGCGGAGTTCGCCGTCTTCCGGGACTTAGCCCGAGTCCGAGCCCTGGGGTCGGGCGGAGCGGAGTTCGCCGTCTTCCGGGACTTAGCCTGAGTCCGAGCCCTGGGGTCGGGCGGAGCGGAGTTTCCTATGGTGTCTGCAGCCGAGCCTGACCGCCTGTCAGCCTCACTCTGTCGAGTGGCACCGCAGTCGGAGTGGCGCAGGCGGCGCTGTCTGTCTGGCAGGCCGGTCAGTGGAGCGGCGAAGTGACGGCGGTCACTTTGGCTCTGTCGACCGCAGGGCACGCGTCAGGATAAGGTGTCAGGCCACCTTTGCATTAAATGCCCCTGCGATTTGGTCGGTCGGTGCGGCGATTTGGTCAGGGTTGCTTCTTGGCGAAGGCAGGGCCTCGGGCGAGCCGGGAGTATATTAGGCTCTGGAGGGGGGCCTCGGGCGAGACGGAGATCCCTGGGGTCGGCTGCCCTTGTCCGAGGCTAGGCTCGGGCGAGGCGCGATCGCGTCCTTCGAATGGACCGATCCCTGACTTAGTCGTACCCATCAGGCCTTTGCAGCTTTATGCTGATGGGGGTTACCAGCTGAGATTTAGGAACCTCGGGGGTACCCCTAATTATGGTCCCCGACAATTATCCTGACCACCAGTTGCAGAACCCCTTGAAAGCGATTAAAAAAATCTCCTCATTTATCTGAACAAAGAGGAACAATAATCATCAACAAATCTAGGCAAATCTAGTTATCAGTTATGCAAATCTAGGAGTACAACTTGTCTGCTTACTTAGTTACCTTGATACCTTCCACTGGTGTGATGAAGGCTGCAGCAACGGGCTAGCGGGGGCACTGGAGCCTTGAACGGCTGGAAGGGGGTTGTAGCCGACGCTGTGTGCCTACGCCTGAGGAAAGAGTGTGACGCGTGCGGCACACCTGTGTGGGAAGCCGAGAAGTGGTGGGATGGGGCGGGTGACTTAATCCAAACAGGAGAAGTTTTTTGGAGAATTCACTTGTGCGCGGACTGTCCGGGCACCATAGAATTAATCAACTAGACAAACTAGTTAGTCCATTAAATTGTGATGGTAATCAATCATTAAAATCAATTTAGAGAAAGTAGTAAAGGTTATTTCCCTTTAAATCTCCCCTTTTAATGAACAGTCGGGCTCTAATACCAATTGAAAGTCACCTAGAGGAGACGAATATTTCCTAAGCAATATTTCCAACGGGCGAACGGTCTGCGCCTGGTCTCGGACGGTGTTCCCCTCTCTTTCGGATAGTCTGTAGTAGAAATGTGAGTTTTGCATAGTTCCTGTCTGAGGCTCACCGAGGTGTCATGGACAGTCCACCCGGAAGGGCTTAGACGGTCCACACATATGTGAATTATCCAAAAAGCTTTTCCTGTCTAGAATAATCTACGGTATTCTAGACAAACGACTTAGAATGAAGATGGTTAGTCTTATGCACCTAAGAATTAATCAACTAGGCAAACTAGTTAGTCTAGTAAGTTGTGATGGTCATCAATCATCAAAATCAATTTAGAGAAAATGGTAAAGGTCATTTCCCTTTCAGGGGGCTGGCGGGGGGGGGGGGGACACCACGTCGTGTTTGTGAGTGGACGGGGTGTCGCCGCGATGGCCGTCGACATTGGGAATGGGAAACCGCCAAACCAAGCGTCGGCGTTGAGACGGGAAAGCATACATCAACATCAAGAACATGAAGGGAGAATCAAGCGACTAAGGCTTCAATGCGGGTGTATGACAACTTGAATCTGTTGAATAATTAGACAAATTCCAAATTAAATTCCAAATATAAATCATGACCAAATCAGAAGAACTGAAGTAAAAAAATCAAATCAGATGATGCGAACTGATTAGACATTGAAAGTGCATTCATCCCTTATGTGAGTTTTGGTGATTTGGATAACAACACATTTAAAGGTCTAACGAGTTTGCTTAGTGTTAAACAGGAAATTCAGTACGATGAACATACTTGAATAGTGTATAATGATCAATGAACAAAGGTTCAACACGAGGTTAAATAACCAATGAGACAATGCAAATGGATATAATATGGTCTCTGTATTGGTTTGAATATATATGGACAAGACCTAAGAAATCACTACATACATATGATCAGAATAGAGGATAAAGTGATTAAGAGGATTGGTTAAGCCAAAGTGGATAAGATATGAGGAATCGTGAATTGGCTTGACCATATTACTACCAGTCCATATATGCTTCTATGAGAATCAAACTAGAGCTTGATTGTTTTTAACAGTTATATCTAGAAGACATTCAAGCAAGGTTCACAACTGAAGAAATGATTCTCTCAATGGATGCTCAAAATGATGGGACTCAAGAATGGCTTGATAGGGTGAAGATAGCAAGGAAAGGGCTTCGAGGAACTAAGCGAAGGTGAAGGCCAAGCGACGGCTTGTGGACCGAGGTACCATGGCTAAGGTGAAGAAGGGAGTACTTGCACTAAGTCGATGAACTAATCAGCTATGAAGAGTTATAACATGTTGATGCATCAGTACGGTGACTTGAAGCCATGATTTGAACTCATATATGGTGATATGGTACAAGTCACAGGGTTTGATTTATGTTTGCTTCAAAAGGTGAGACAAAGATGTTTGTGATCCTTATGAAGCAACGCCATGGAGAAATCACACATGAGACACCAATGACTCAAGGAGTTTACTTAATTATATTTTATTTAACTTGAGTATAGGAATCGTCGTACTATCAAGGGGGATCCAAAAAGAAGGTTGGTGTTTGCCAAAGCTCAAACCTCTATATTCAAAAGCTATTTTTGAAAAGCAAAAATCTCTTTAACATTCTATGGTTGACCATGGTTAGGTTTGAGAAACCTAGAGTGTTCCTGTTGAAAAGCAACTGAACTTCTTCAACTGCAGCTGAGCTGAACTTCAGCTGAGTTGAGCTTCTTCAGCTGCAGCTGAGCTTTTCAGCTGAGCTAGACTTCAGCTGAGTTGAGCTTTCTCAACCTCAGCTGAACTCAACTTCAGCTGTGAACCTCTTTGACCATACACCAGCTGAACTTGCCTCCGGGCAGTTGAGCTGGGGTTTTCTCTCCTAAACTCACTGGTCAAGACCGGTTGAACTGGTCCTGAGGGGCAGTTCAGCTGGTCTCTGACCCCTCTGACCTCTGATCTGTAGTCTGCCAGTCAGACTAGCAAACAGGTCGCTAGGAGCTGCCAGGGGCGGTTCAACCGGTGTTGGTCAACTTTGAACAGTTTGCGGTCAGTCTGCGCGTCAGTCTGCCAGTCAGACTGGCAGACAGGCTACCAGGCCTACCAGGGGCGGTTCAACCGGTCTCAGGCAGAAAAATCTGCCCAAACGGCTAGTTTTGAGCTCCACCTATATATACTCACTCCTACCTCTCACCCCACAGCAGTGAGCACGATTTGAACTCCATTTCTAACCCAAGAAACACCTCCCTCTCTCTCTCTCTCACACATCTCTTGCCTCTCCCATTTCAGAAATCTTTGAGTGAGCTTGAGAGCTACGATTTTGTGCTTCATCTCTAAATCTCTCTTGCTCTTCTTCTTGATTCGAGCTTTGGTACTACATCGAGTTTTTTGTGGATTCATTACTGTTGGAGCTTCTAGCTCCTAGACAACTAGGTGTCTCTTGTGAGTCTCCAAATCTTGTGGAAGACCACAAGGAAGTTTGTATTACCCGCTCGTTTGAGCAAAGATTAGTGTGTGGGCTTGACCTTTGTGGTCGGCAAAGGGAGGATTGGGGTTGAAAGAGACTCGGCTCTTTGTGGGCGGCTCAACGAGGAAGTAGGGCACCTTGGTGGTGTGACCGAACCTCGGGATAAATCTTGTGTCTCTTGTGTTCTTGTTCATTGTGCTTATTCGTGTTCTTTGTTCTCTCACCATTCCGTGAAAGATTTGTTTATATCTTTTTGGTGTGTGGATTTTGAGAAGTGCCCTTCTCAGATCTATTACTTTGAACCCTATGGATCATTTAGAACATCTCATTTCCAAAGTTAACTGGGTGAATTTCGAGATCAATTTAGTTTTACCCAGTTTGCTTCTAGTTTTTTGTTGAAAAAGTTTTAACTTGCCTATTCACCCCCCCTCAAGGCAACTTTCAATTGTTATCAGAGCCTAATCCTCGTTCTAACGCTTAACCACATGAGGAAAGATCATGTCGGGGGGACTAAGAAACGAAAGTGCTTCTAAGCTTGAAAAAGTTGAGGTTGCCTCGACTTCATCTTTTGTTGCAGATGTTGATCCTAGGGCAATAGATCTTGCCATGAGAATCACCGAAAGGATGTTCCTCAAAATGAAGGAAGATGAGGCAAAGAACAAAATTGAAGAAGAAAATGATCGATGGAGACCAAACGACGAATCCACCTCTTCACAAGGTTCGTCTTTCAAATCCACTTCTCATATGTGCTTTATTGCTAATGGGAGTGACAATGAAAGCGAAAGTGAGGATGAGGAGGAGCAAGAAAGTGATAGTGAAAATGAGGACGATCTTCAACAATTCTTCGCTCAGCTAAGCAAGAAACATCGGATGAGCTTGCTCAAACTCATGAAAAGAGCGGAAGAACAAAAAGAAATGCTTCATAAGCAAGAAGACTTCCTCATCAGAAAAATCGAAAACTTAGAGAAGTTGACCAAAGAGCATGAGAAGCTAAAGTGCTCTCATGATGATTTGGTCCAAAGGTATGAAGACATTTCAATTGAGCAAATTAAAGTTATTAATCATTCATCATATATTGCTCAATTAGAAAATAAAAATGCTATGCTCAAGAACACGGTAGAAAAGCTAAACATTGAAAATCTAGCTTTGCAAGAAAAACATGATATGCTTGTATGCTCTCATAATAAATTTATGGATTCACATATCATGTTAGAAATGGCTCATGAAGTTGTGTTAACTAATTTGAAATCATACCAACCTCACAAATGTTGCTCTCAAGAAAGCCAATCTTCCATTGAGCTAGACATTTCAGGAATTAGTGATATTTCTATCACACAAGAAAATAAAGAGCTCAAGGAAGAAGTTGGAATGCTAAGAAGGAGCTTAACTCGTTTGAAGGGAAAGTGTCATGCTCAACCTTCTCAAGATAACTGTGATAATATGGTGAAAAAGCTTGAGAAGGGGACAACCATAGCATGCACAAAACCCCTTCAAAAGAATACCAAGCTTTCCAAGAAAGGCATGAGCAAAATCCATGGTGAGAAAATTAATGCTCATATGATTTGCTCTAACAATGTACCTATGTGCTTCAACAAAGAAAGATCAAAGAGAAGCGATAGGAGGTGCTATGGATGCAAGGAGAAGGGCCATGAAATTGATTCATGCCCCCACATGAAGAATCAAGACCTTGCACGATCAAGAAAGATGACCGTCAAAAAGGATGAAAGCAAAAGGCAAATGCATTGCAAGGACAAGCATCGCATTTGCTACAATTGCCGTGAAAAAGGTCATCTATTCAAGGTTTGTCCAAAGGGTAAAACTCCTAAACCTAACTTGTCAATATATTCAAATATGCTTAGGAGACCCAAATTTGACTCTTGTACTAGAAAGGTGATGAGTTCACCACATTCTAGGACTAAGGCTATTTGGGTGCCTAAGTCCTTATTGCCTAACATTGATGGACCCATCATGAGATGGGTACCAAAATGTGTTTGAAACTATTTGCAGGTACCCAAAGATGATATGAAGCTTTGGGGTGCTTGAGCGGTTTAACTCAATTCTTATCTCAAGCTATCAATCTTACATTGTCTATCCTTTAAGATTGACCCAAAGATGAATTGAGTTGTTATATCACTAACTTCATATTCATCTCTAGCAAGAACTTGTGTTGTAGGGAATAATGATTAACCTTTGTGGGAATCAAGCAAAAGGCATACAACTAAGTGATGTCTGAAGGATGGTAACAATTAATTCTTAAGTGCACATTGCTTTTAATTGGTATATTCCTTTGTGTCTTTTGTAGCCACATAGGAAAAATGAAGCACTTAAGAATGAACTTAAAAGATTTTACCTTGCTTTGGAAAGGATCTAATTATATGGTAGATTGCATGTTCATATTTTTATATTGTGACAATCTACATGATTTAAATTGATTGTATGTATCTTGTGGCATATTTCCAATTTATTATCGTATTATTGCCATGACCTAGACATAAAGAGTATTATCCCATGTTCTTAAATGAATAGAGTGCTAAGTAAGAAATTCAAATTCTTAAAGCACTTACCAAAAGAGAATTCTCTATATGACTAGAGTTTTGAGACTAATGTTTCTACCCAAGTGTTTATGTAGTCTCACAACATGAGAATGTGTTTCCCAAATGGAGTGTGCCATTCAACATTCAAAGAAGATCAAACCAATACTATGTGATGTATTCATTCTTGTTTAAATTGGTTTTGAGTCTTCTACATTAATCACTCACCATGCTATGAATTAAACTTGCCATGTAAACTTAATTAAATAATCATGCTACTTTCATCTTTTTTACAATTGATGTTATGCATGATGCTTGTAAGGGTAATTTAGTTCATATCATTAGGTTTCCTTGTTTTAGTAACCTTCTTGTCATTCATATACTAGAGGTTGCTAAATAGGAAACTATTGCTTGTGTTACTAATACAATCTCTTTTAAGATATTTCATGGAAATTCATAAGTAGAGATTGTGCTCTTTCAATTGGTAAAATCACAAGCTTTAAAGGTTAATCTTCACCTAAAAGAAATATTAGGAATGCTCAAGGCAAAGGTATGGAACTAATTGTTTCATTTGGTATGTGATCAATAATAGTTCCTTTCAAGTGGCATTCTTTCAATTGGTAATAATCTATTTTATGGAAAGAAATGTCAATATGAAGGATAAATTCCTTTTGGCTTAAATTTGTAAATTGGTGCATATTGTTAATTCACTCCTCCATGTGCATTAACTTAAAAGGAATTTAATTTATGCCTTTATGCCTCATAAATGATGATTTGTTTGCCATTCATATATAGATATCATCATTCATTAAATACTTTCTTGTACTACTAATACCTCTTTTCAAAGTGTTTTATCAACTAGTTTTAAAAGGAAAAGAGATAACAAAGAAGGAAGTCTCCACAAATGATGAAAAAAAGAATACTAAGGTGACACCACCATCGTAGTAAGATCTTTCAAATTGGTGTAACAAATGGTACGTTCTACTTGGTGGTAAGTATTCTTAAAGATAAGTTAATTCATTGCAAATTTGTCATGCCTTGACCATGATATGTAATGTACTCCTCATGAGACTCTTAACTGAATTGAAAGTGCATGTGGCAAGTCATTCAAATACTTGATGCACATATCTAGTGGGAGAACATTATATATCTTGTGTCGTAGAGAATAAGTTTCCCTTGAGTAAGCTATACTAAGACAATCCAAAATGGTAAATTTGTATCTCATTCATATGGATTGTAATCTTTGTTTTCTAAATAGCTACTCTTGATGCAGTTTAAAATTCCCTTATCGTTAAATCTAAAAGTGCATAAGAATCCTTTTTGTCGATATTCATCACATACATATGCACTAACATGAATATGAATTTAAAATGTAAAGGTACAATTAGCGATCCATACTCTCTAAATTTTTGGAAACCCATATTTTGATATCTTAGAAATCTACTACAATCGGTATCCAAATGCTTCACATTGAATTGGATCACTAAGTTGTAAATTCCATGCATAACTTGTCTTTATGATATGAATGCTTGTGCGACTTACCTTGATAAGCTAGGTTCATCATCAAGAAGGCAACATAATGATGTATCAAAAAAAGGAGAAAAGGATCACTTCTTCAATGGATCAACCACTAAGGAAAAAGAAGCACTTGAGGATATACATCAGTTGTTGATTATGAAATAAAGGTCTAATTGGAAGTTGAATGAATATTATCATATGGTGAACAATCCAAAATTATGTGACGTATTCTCTATCTAGTTAATTTGGATTTGATTCTTCTATATTAGACACTCACCATAATATGGATTAAGTCATCCCTTTAGACTTCATTGAATAACCATGCATATTATCCATGTCATTCAAAATATATTATGCATGAGGGTTCAAGGAAATTTAGTCCATATTATGATGTTTCTTTATTTTAGCAACACGCTTGTCTTCCATATATAAAGGGTTGCTAAATAAGAAACTAGTGCTTGTGCTACTAATGCCATCTCTTGTGTCGAGTTTATCCATAGAAAATCTATGTTAAGAGATGGTGCTTGTTTGAAATTGGATAAATCACAAGCTTAAAGGATACTATTCAACTAAAGTAAGATAAAGTTGATAAGAGGCCAAGGTATGAAAACTTACTCTCCTTCAGTTGTTTTAGTATTCTATCCTTAGTGGAATGTACCATAGTATAGGTTAAATTCCTTGCAATATAAAATGTTCAATAGTGCATATAACTTTGACATCAACTATATGTGTGCACTAATTTAAAGGAATTTAGTCTATGCTTTTGGGTTTCAATAATGATGATTCATTTGCCATCCACATATAAGGATCATCATTTGTGAAACCCTATCTTGTATTTCTAATGCTCTCTTTTCTAAGTGTTTCAACAAGGTCCTCCCAAGTTCTTTGAAGATGAATTCAAAATCTACAAATATAAGAGTCTTGGTTGTTTCAATCATTGAGCTTCAACTGATCTCATATCAAGTATGATCGAATCAAGAAAATATGAAAGAAGTTCATGATCACTTGGTTGGATGAAATCGTAAAGAGAAAAGAGATCACAATGATTCAAGAAGGGAGTTATATTTTTTTGTCAACCAAATAATGAAGATGTAGTGACATATTTATATGATATCCTTCATTATGAGGTTTGAGGTTCATATTAGCATGCTTTACCCTTCAGGATTTCAATTGATATACTTTTAGTTCTTAAACTTTCAATTGGTTTAATTTTCATCATCTATGTAAAGCATGTTATGCTAAACCAAGATATAGTGCAAACTTCTCCTTTAACCTCGTATTATTGATGTGCATAAGTGTACTTTATGTACTGTTGCATGCACAAATTGAGGGAGAGTTTAGCCTATATCTTGTGAGACTAATGATTTCTTTCAAGTTTATGTTGTGTAGTCTCACACCTTGGAGAACATCAAATGAGGATGAATGGTTCCATAGAAATGAAGAATTTCTCTTGATTGTTTGAAGAGGATAAGTTTCTCTTTGAAATGTCAAGCCTATCAAAAGCTAAGATGGAAATTCATGATTATAATGGAGACCATGTGGCGTAGAACAAAGGTGTGTCACTCCATGAATTATTGTATTACATTTGTGTATCTAGGCTCTTACATGTTAGTGTATGCATGTATATGCAATATCTTAAGTCACATCATAAGGTTGCCCTTGTGGTGACGATTAAAAAATCTCTAGATATTTGATTAATACCTCTTGTGGTGATGTCATAAGTTAGTCTTAAGTCATCTTAGTGAGGTATGAGTCAAACATGCTAACTTCTCAAGAATCTTGGCTTAAAATATTGCATATCATGTCTATTAGAATACTTTTTGAGTATGAATAATTCCTTCAATTGGTACAATTTCACATATTCATACTTTGTTTGTACCAAGGTTCAAGAACTTAATCCCCTGGCCTCACAAGTCCAAGTGCATAAGCTAAACAAGTATTTATCACTTGTATGCACACATTTGGGGGGAGAATAGTCTATAATTTGAATCTTTGAGACTAACTTCATTTTCAAGTCTATTATGTGTGTAGTCTCAAATTAGAAAGGAATGTTCGGGCAAAGACAATCACTTCCACTGCAAATTTTGATGGGTATCAAAGATTCTTTGCTCCAATAAATGTATCTTTTATACATTTCATAAGGAAATGAGTTTCTCTTTTATATGCTACTCCAACATCATCTAAAACTGGTAAACATGTATCATATTCTTTTGGTTTTCAAATGTCTAAAGTAGCATAGCTTATAAATTCTCCTGTCTAGAACTTAATTAATTAAATAGTGCACATGTTCCTTATGTTGCATGATTATATATATGTGTGTGCAATAAAACTTGAGGAGAACTTAATGTAATATGCAATTAGTGATCTATTTATATATCAAATTGTATCAATTGGTTTTTTTAATTGGTATTTTCGTACATGATCACTAGTTGTATAATCCATACTTGTGTAATTTTCGTGTTGCCTCTTGTTATGATAAGAAAATGCTAGGTGACATCTAGACTCCAGGTATCAAGATTTATCTTTCAATTAGTATGACAATATTCATTTGATATTTGGGACCTATGTCATAATTATGCCAACAAGAGGTTGCAAATGAATTTTAAATCCAACACAAGTCTGGAAACCCCTTGAAAAGGTAAAAGGCAAAGGTACATCACTTATGACACTTACCCATTACCTTTGTTCCATCTAAGGATCCTTTTCATGATAGTGTGTTCACATCTCGCTTAATCATAATTTCCACCCTTTATATTCTTTGCATCCTTTTTGGAGATTTATGACAAAGGGGGAGAAATTTTGCATTAAAGCTTACCTTTAGTCTTAGGTAACTAAGTGTTAGAAGACTTTTTAGAAGGGGAGAGATAATTAACAAAAAGGGGGAATCATAAGAAGAACATAAGATGTAGAAAGTTGATAAGTGCATTCTATGTCATGAGCATCACGTTTATTTTATGACACACTGCACTCCATGAATAGTATGATATAAGTTGTCTCTTCTGTGACCCAAATATGTGTTTTTGGCATTTGCGTCCAAAATTGGTATTTTTTGAAATGCACATATTTAGGGGGAGGAAACTATATCATGGCATTCAAAATCTTATTTATCAAATCTTATGTAAGCTTTAAATGTGTTGTCATCAATCACCAAAAAGGCGGAGATTGAAAGTGCATTCATCCCTTTTGTGAGTTTTGGTGATTTGGATAACAACACATTTAAAGGTCTAACGAGTTTGCTAAGTGTTGAACAGGAAATTCAGTATGATGAACATACTTGAATAGTGTATAATGATCAATGAACAAAGGTTCAACACGAGGTTAAATAACCAATGAGACAATACAAATGGATATAATATGGTCTCTGTATTGGTTTGAATATATATGGACAAGACCTGAGAAATCACTACATACATATGATCAGAATAGAGGATAAAGTGATTAAGAGGATTGGTTAAGCCAAAGTGGATAAGATATGAGGAATCGTGAATTGGCTTGACCATATTACTACCAGTCCATATATGCTTCTATGAGAATCAAACTAGAGCTTGATTGTTTTTAACAGTTATATCTAGAAGACATTCAAGCAAGGTTCACAACTGAAGAAATGATTCTCTCAATGGATGCTCAAAATGATGTGACTCAAGAATGGCTTGATAGGGTGAAGATAGCAAGGAAAGGGCTTCGAGGAACTAAGCGAAGGTGAAGGCCAAGCGACGGCTTGTGGACCGAGGTACCATGGCTAAGGTGAAGAAGGGAGTACTTGCACTAAGTCGATGAACTAATCAGCTATGAAGAGTTATAACATGTTGATGCATCAGTACGGTGACTTGAAGCCATGATTTGAACTCATATATGGTGATATGGTACAAGTCACAGGGTTTGATTTATGTTTGCTTCAAAAGGTGAGACAAAGATGTTTGTGATCCTTATGAAGCAACGCCATGGAGAAATCACACATGAGACACCAATGACTCAAGGAGTTTACTTAATTATATTTTATTTAACTTGAGTATAGGAATCGTCGTACTATCAAGGGGATCCAAAAAGAAGGTTGGTGTTTGCCAAAGCTCAAACCTCTATATTCAAAAGCTATTTTTGAAAAGCAAAAATCTCTTTAACATTCTATGGTTGACCAGGGTTAGGTTTGAGAAACCTAGAGTGTTCCTGTTGAAAAGCAGCTGAACTTCTTCAACTGCAGCTGAGCTGAACTTCAGCTGAGTTGAGCTTCTTCAGCTGCAGCTGAGCTTTTCAGCTGAGCTAGACTTCAGCTGAGTTGAGCTTTCTCAACCTCAGCTGAACTCAACTTCAGCTGTGAACCTCTTTGACCATACACCAGCTGAACTTGCCTCCGGGCAGTTGAGCTGGGGTTTTCTCTCCTAAACTCACTGGTCAAGACCGGTTGAACTGGTCCTGAGGGGCAGTTCAGCTGGTCTCTGACCCCTCTGACCTCTCATCTGCAGTCTGCCAGTCAGACTGGCAAACAGGTCGCTAGGAGCTATCAGGGGCAGTTCAACCGGTGTTGGTCAACTTTGACCAGTCTGCGGTCAGTCTGCCCGTCAGTCTGCCAGTCAGACTGACAGACAAGCTGCCAGGCCTGCCAGGGGCGGTTCTACCGTCCTAGGGGGTGGTTCAACCGGTCTCAGGTAGAAAATCTGCCCAAACGGCTAGTTTTGAGCTCCACCTATATATACTCACTCCTACCTCTCACCCCACAACAGTGAGCACGATTTGAACTCCATTTCTAACCCAAGAAACACCTCCCTCTCTCTCTCACACACACATCTCTTGCCTCTCCCATTTCAAATCTTTGGAGAGAAATCTTTGAGTGAGCTTGAGAGCTACGGTTTTGTGCTTCATCTCTAAATCTCTCTTGCTCTTCTTCTTGATTCGAGCTTTGGTACTACGTTGAGTTCTTTGTGGATTCATTACTCTTGGAGCTTCTAGCTCCTAGACGACTAGGTGTCTCTTGTTAGTCTCCAAATCTTGTGGAAGACCACAAGAAAGTTTGTATTACCCGCTCGTTTGAGCAAAGATTAGTGCGTGGGCTTGACCTTTGTGGTCGGCAAAGGGAGGATTAGGGTTGAAAGAGACCCAGCTCTTTGTGGGTGCCTCAACAAGGAAGTAGGGCACCTTGGTGGTGTGACCAAACCTCGGGATAAATCTTGTGTCTCTTGTGTTCTTATTCATTGTGCTTATTCGTGTTCTTCGTTCTCTCACCATTCCATGAAAGATTTGTTTATATCTTTTTGGTGTGTGGATTTTGAGAAGTGCCCTTCTCAGATCTATTACTTTGAACCCTGTGGATCATTTAGAACATCTCATTTCCAAAGTTAACTAGGTGAATTTCGAGATCAATTTAATTTTACCTAGTTTGCTTCTAGTTTTTTGTTGAAAAAGTTTTAACTTGCCTATTCACCCCCCTCTAGGCAACTTTCAGACATACTGATAGATGGCGCGCGCCGGAATCAGCAGGGTCGACGACGTCGAAGCAGCGAAGTCAGCAGAGTCGACGAGGTCAGAAGATCACGAGCAATCGCGTGAGGACGCTTCCCAAAAATCTTATTCGCCCTCTCCCGGTGCAGATCTAGAAGGCGAAGGGTTCGAAGACCTGCTCTCCTGATCGCAGATGCACGTCTACGATCGGGATGAAGAGAACTGGAAGGCGGCTCAGCTGTGAAGAGAGGCGAAAGCGAAACTAGGATGATTTGGATGTTGGCTGCCAGGCTCCTTTTATAGGGCCGAGTCCGTGACCAGATAGCTCTTTCGATCTTATCCGCCCGCGAAAATCTCACGTTCAGTTTAGATTTTATAGTGATCGGTTAGGATTCTAAACTTAACAGTCAAGCAACCAAAAATTCAAACGGCAAAAGGAAGCCGCGCCCCCGCAAGGCGAGGGGCCGGATTTCAGCGGACCATTCACACGCATGTCGTGCGCCCATGCCCTTCGCCCTGCCCCGCCCCGCCCCGGCCAGGCCAGGCCAGGCGAGCGAGCGCGCGTGCGCGTGTGGCTCTCCACACTCTCTCCTCTCATCCATGACTTGGTGAGTGAGTGTGGCTTCCATATTTAAGCTAGCTCTACTCCACTAGAACTAGCAATATGGTGCTATTGGTTCCACCTATTCCCTAGCCATACACTTATATGGGCTTTTGAGATTTTCCTGGGATTTATTTGAATTTCTCAATTGGGCCTAGCCCATAAATCCTAACAATCCCCCACCAGATCTCAAATGCCCATCTGCAGTTTTCGCCACTGTTCACTACTGTTTAATATACTAGTCTTGTTCATTGCCAAGTAGGCTTCCTGAAAGGCGGACAGGGCAAGCAAATTAAAGAAGTTAGTACTTCGCCACTGGACAAGGCTATTATTACAAGTCCAATTTTTAGCAGAGACTGTTAAGTTGAACTTCCGCCTAGAACTCCAAGCTACACCAACCCACAACTTGGACAATTGACTATGCCTTGAATTGCAAGTTTTGCGTGAATGGGTTTCACTTGAAGTCATGACCAGTACTTAGCTACCAGTAGTCCCCTTCTCGGGTGGAGCATATACGTCGTACTCCAAGGTCTCTTCATGAGTTTACTAGAGATCACCCAGATCTCATAGACTATGACGTTAGACAGTCTAACTCATATAGGTGTGTTCTTTCAAGAATGTTATGCAGGACAACATCTTTGCTAACACAAGCCAACAGAACACATTAAGGCACAAAGCCAACCTGCCTTACAGCATTTGAGAGTATTGCATCTTTACTTAGAGAGGCTCAAAAGTTACTCTCCTCAGTTCACCAATGGCTTGTTCTTCCCAGGACCTAATTCATGGGATCTTCGATCACATAGACTGGGTTTCCACCATGGCAACTTTATTCGGGTCTCATACCCATCTCTCTTGATGCGATTTCTATCACATTACGTGGTAGTCCCTTGGTAAAAGGATCTGCTAGATTTTTATCTGTTGAAATATAAGTCACACTTATAACTCCGGAGTTTCTCAACTTTCTGACAGACTTCAATCGTCTTTTGACATGTCTTGATGACTTTCCATTATCCTTAGAACTCGTCACTTTAGCAATCACTGTCTGATTGTCACAGTTCATAAGGATAGCTGGTATTGGTTTCTCAACCACCGGCAAGTCCATCAAGAGTTCACGCAACCATTCTGCCTCAATGGTTGCTGTGTCAAGTGCAGCTAGCTCGGCTTCCATGGTTGACCTCGTCAAAATGGTCTGCTTGCATGACCTCCATGATACCGCACCTCCACCAATAGTAAAGACATAACCACTGGTGGCATAAAGCTCATCTGCATCAGATATCCAGTTCGAATCACTATATCCTTCAAGTACTGCATGCTGACCAGAATAGTGAATTCCATAACTCATTGTACCTTGCAGGTAGCACATAACCCACTCAAGTGCATGCCAATGATCAGTCCCAGGGTTTGACATGAACCTACTTAATTTGCTCATAGCAAAAGAAATATCAGGCCTTGTTGCACCAGCAAGATACATGAGTGAACCGACGATCTGAGAGTATTTCAATTGGTCTAAACCAATTCTCTTGTTCTTTCGCAGTGTCACACTGGGATCATAAGGTGTTGGAGAAGGTTTGCACTCAGAGAAGCCAAATCGCTTCAAAACCTTTTCAACATAGTGAGATTGCGAGAGAGTAATCCCACCATCTGCCTTAATCAGCTTGATGTTTAGAATCACATCAGCTTCCCCCAGATCTTTCATATCAAAACTCTTTGATAGAAAAGACTTCATTGATCACATCAATGTTTGTGCCAAATATCAATATATCATCAACATATAAGCACAATATAACTCCTTCGCCCCCACCACAGCGATAATATACACACCTGTCTGCCTCATTAATGGCAAAGCCTGCAGACGTTAGAGTCGTGTCAAACTTCTCATGCCACTGCTTTGGTGCTTGCTTCAGACCATACAAAGATTTCAATAACTTGCACACCTTGCTTTCTTGACACTTTACTACAAATCCATCAGGCTGTTCCATATAGGTTTCCTCGTCCAGCTCTCCATTAAGAAAAGCTGTCTTTACATCCATCTGATGAACAAGGAGACCATATGAGGCAGCCAAGGAAAGTAGTACTCGAATAGTAGTCATTCTAGCAACAGGTGAGTAAGTATCAAAGAAGTCTTCTCCTTCTTTCTGAGTATAGCCTTTAGCCACAAGCCTAGCCTTGCATTTCTCAATTGTACCATCAGGCTTGAGCTTCTTCTTAAACACCCACTTACAACCCACAGGTTTGCATCCATAGGGTCTATCAGTGACTTCCCACGTACCATTTGAAAGAATGGAGTCCATCTCATTATGAACTGCTTCTTTCCAATCATCTGCATCTGGAGATGCAAATGCTTCTGCAATGGTAGTAGGAGTATCGTCCACAAGGTACACAATGAAATCATCACCAAACAATTTTTCAACCCTTTGTCTCTTGCTCCTTTTAGGAGCATCATTGTCATCCTCCTCTAGGACAATTTCATGTGGCTGTTTAGAACTCTCAACAGGTGTACTATGTTCAGGAGTTATCTCAGAAGAGTATCTAGAATTGCTATGAATGCCTTTTGAAAGGGAAATAGGGTCAAACCTTTTCCAATATGAATTTTGGTGGTTGAATTGCCCAACACAAATTATTGGACTAACTAGTTTGCTCTAGAGTATATGTTCTACAGGTGCTAAAGGTTCAGCTCAAAACCAATACAAAGATTAAAAAGGGTTCAAAAAGAAAGGAGCAAAGGAAACCGAAGTGCTCCCTGGTCTGGCGCACCGGACTGTCCGGTGCACCAGGGAGGAGCGACCTCAAACTCTTCAGCTTCGGGTTTCCCAAGCACCTCCGCTATAATTCATCGGACTGTCCGGTGTGCCACCGGACAGTCCGGTGCGCCAGCGGAGCAACGGTCATCTGCGCGCAATGGTCGACTCTGATAGTGAACAGTGTAGAACAGTACACGCGGCAGAAGTCAGAGCAGAAGCTTAGAGGGGCACCGGACTGTCCGGTGCCGCATGAGGACAAAGCCTCCAACAGTCAACCAGCTCCAACCCTATCGAAGAAGATGATGTGGCGGCGCACCGGACACTGTCCGGTGGCGCATCGGACTGTCCGGTGCGCCCATCGCCAGCAGCCTTCTCCAACGGCTACAATTTGGTTGGTGGCTATAAATACCACCCCAACCGGCCACTTCAAGGTGGGGGAGCCCAAGCAACATTCCAAGTCATCTAGTTGACATACTCAAGCCCTCCCAACCTGAAAGGGAAATGTGTCCTTAGGCCATTTCTAAGTATTTTGGTGATCAAGTGCCAACACAAATGGTTTAAGTGTGAAACTATGCCAAATGATGGAAGGAGTGTAAAGTCAACACAAAGGTATGATTCTAGACTTAGTACATTGGTTTTTGTGTACTAACATATTTGTCTAAGTGCTAGAATCAGAGAAGATTCAATTGGAAAAGACTTGGCTCGAGTAGCCAAGATTTTGCTCAGTCTGGGTGCACCGGACAGTGTTCGGTGCGCCAGGCTGGCGTCTGGTCAACTGGCTGCTCTCGGGTCTCAACGGCGGTGTACGGCTATAAATCATCGTACTGTTCGGTGGTGCACCAGACAGTGTCCGGTGAGTCGGCTGCGACGAAGTCGCCGCTCTCGGGAACCAAGTCAACAGCGTACGCCTATAATTCACCGGACTGTCCGGTGAGTCACCGGACTGTCCGGTGAGCCAATGGTCGGGCGCGCTAACGGTCGGCCGCGCAATCCGCGCGTGACGCGTGGCCGAGCCAACGGTCGGATGGGGGCACCGGACAGTGTCTGGTGCGCCAACGGCTCCAAGTCTCTAACGGTCGGCTGCGCCAGAAGAGGAAAGAAATCCGCACCGGACAGTGTCCGGTGGTGCACCAGACTGTTCGGTGCGCCAGTCGATAGAAGGCAAGAATTGCCTTCCTGGATTGCTCTCAACGGCTCCTAGCTGCCTTGGGGCTATAAAAGGGACCCCTAGGCGCATGGAGGAGTACACCAAGCATCCCTTGAGCATTCCTAAGCACCAAGACTTCATATTCGCGCATTCGATTCTTTGTGATAACAACTAGAGCTCCATTTGAGTAGAGAACTCTTCGAGTTGTGTTGAGAGCTTGTGTTGTGACTTGTGTGCGTATTGTTGCTCTGATTTTGTGTCTTGTGTGTGTTGCTCATCCCAACCTTACTTCCGTGATTCTTTGTGTTAATCAAATTGTAAGGGCGAGAGGCTCCAAGTTGTGGAGATTCCTCGCAAGTGGGATATAGTGAAACAAAGCAAAACACCATGGTATTCAAGTGGGTCTTTGGACCGCTTGAGAGGGGTTGAGTGCAACCCTCGTCCGTTGGACGCCACAACGTGGAGTAGGCAAGTGTTGGACTTGGCCGAACCACGAGATAAACCACTGTGCCTCTCTGTGTTGATCTCCTTGTGGTTATTGTGTTTTGCAAGAACTCCTCTCTAGCCACTTGGCTTTATCGTGCTAA
The DNA here is from genome assembly GCA_029449295.1 of Zea luxurians. Lineage (NCBI taxonomy): Eukaryota > Viridiplantae > Streptophyta > Magnoliopsida > Poales > Poaceae > Zea > Zea luxurians. The sequence continues at coordinate 44,425,595 of JAOPSE010000010.1, forward strand.
CTCCTAATCAAGTTTTGTGGCATTAAGTTTCAAGTTTTTATAGGATCACCTATTCACCCCCCCTCTAGGTGCTCTCAATTGGTATCAGAGCCATTCTCTTCAAAGAAGGGACTAATCGCCCGAAGGGATGGATCCTAAGGGAAAGGGAATAGTGATCAACGACAAGGAGAAGGAGTCCTTCATCAATGAGCCGAAAGACGACAAGCCCACTGACTCGGGCTCAAGTCAAAAGAAGGACGAGAAGAAGAAGAGGCGTATCAGGAAGATCGTCTACTACGACGACAGCGACGAGTCTTCTTCTTCCCAAAAGGATGACGATGACAACGACTACGAGAAAAGGAAGATGGTTAATTCAAACTTTTCCTTTGATTATTCTCGTATTTCGCAAAATTCCAATGCTCATTTGCTTTCCATTCCCCTCGGTAAACCCCCTCACTTTGATGGAGAGGACTACGGATTTTGGAGTCACAAAATGCGTAGCCACTTGTTCTCTCTCCATCCAAGTATATGGGAGATAGTAGAAAATGGAATGCACTTTGATAGTACGGATAGTCCCATGTTCATCAATGAACAAATTCATAAAAATGCACAAGCTACTACTATGTTGTTAGCCTCATTGTGGAGGGATGAGTACCATAAGGTGAGCGGCTTGGACAACGCCAAGCAGATTTGGGACACCCTCAAGATCTCACATGAGGGGAACAACGTCACCATGCTCACCAAGATGGAGTTGGTGGAAGGCGAACTAGGAAGGTTCGCAATGATCAGGGGGGAGGAGCCAACCCAAACATACAACAGGCTCAAGACCCTCGTCAACAAAATAAGGAGCTATGGAAGCACACGATGGACAGACCACGACGTCGTCCGCCTAATGCTAAGGTCTTTCACTGTCCTTGATCCACATCTTGTAAACAATATTTGTGAAAATCCTAGGTACACCAAGATGTCACCCGAAGAAATACTTGGAAAGTTCATAAGCGGGCGGATGATGATCAAGGAGGCAAGATACGTCGATGAGGCGTTGAATGGTCCAATTCATGAGCCTCAAGCCATTGCTCTCAAGGCAACAAATAGCAGGGAGGTGCTACCTATCAAGGTGGCACAAGTTGAGGCGGCGGGGCTCAATGAGGAAGAAATGGCCCTCATCATCAAGCGCTTCAAGACGGCGCTAAAGGGTCACAAGGAGCATCCCAAAAAGAGCAAGACGAAGGGAAAGCGCTCCTGCTTCAAGTGTGGTAAGATTGGTCACTTTATTGCTAACTGTCCCGATAATGATAGTGACCAGGAACAAGGAAAGAATGGGAAAAGAGAGAACAAGAAGGTTTACAAGAAGGCTAAAGGCGAGGCACACCTTGGAAAGGAGTGGGATTTGGATTGCTCTTCGTCCGACTCCGACGAAGAAGGACTCGCCGCCACCGCCTTCAACAAATCGTCTCTCTTCCCCAACGAGCATCACACCTGCCTCATGGCAAAGGAGAAGAAGGTAAGTACTCGAAATGCTACTACATATGCCTCTTCAAGTGATGACGAATCTAGCGATGATGAAGTAGACTATGCTAGTTTATTCAAAGGATTAGATAGAACTAAAATTGATAAGATCAATGAATTAATTGATGCTTTGAATGAGAAAAATAGACTTCTAGAAAAGCAAGAAGATCTTTTATATGAAGAGCATGATAAATTTGTAAGTGCACAAAATTCTATTGCGTTAGAAGTTAAAAGAAATGAAATGCTTTCATGTGAATTGTCTACATGCCATGAATCTATTTCTAGCTTAAAGAGTATCAATGGTGACTTGAATGCTAAACTAGAAATAGCTAGTAAATCAACCTCTTGTGTAGAACATGTTGTGATTTGCAATAGGTGTAAAGATTTTAATGTTGATGCTTGTAGTGAACACCTAGTCTCCATTTCTAAACTAAAGGATGAAGTGGCTAGTCTTAATGCTCAACTTAAGACTAGCAAAAGTGAATTTGATAAACTAAAATTTGCAAGGGATGCCTACACGATTGGTAGACACCCCTCAATTAAGGATGGACTTGGCTTTAAGAGGGAAGCCAAGAACTTAACAAGTCATAAGGCTCCCATCTCTGCCAAGGAGAAAGGGAAGGCCCCTATGGCTAATAGTGCTCAAAAAACCATGCTTTCATGTACCATGATAGGAGATATTCTAGGAATGTTCATAGAAGTTATGATGCTTTTGATTCTCATGCCATGATTGCTTCAAGTTCTTCTATTATGCATGATAGAAATTTGGCTAGGAAAAATGTTGTTCATCATATGCCTAGAAGAAATGTTGTTCATGTACCTAGGAAAGTAAGTAATGAACATTCTACAATTTACCATGCTTGCAATGCTTCCTTTGCTATTTGTAGAAAGGATAAGAAAGTGGTTGCTAGGAAATTAGGGGCAAAATGCAAGGGAGACAAAACTTGCATTTGGGTTCCTAAGACTATTGTCACTAACCTTGCAGGACCCAACAAGAGTTGGGTACCTAAGACCCAAGCCTAATTTGCCTTGCAGGTTTATGCATCCGGGGGATCAAGCTGGATTATCGACAGCGGATGCACAAACCACATAACGGGGGAGAAGAAGATGTTCACCTCCTACGTCAAGAATAAAGATTCCCAAGATTCAATCATATTTGGTGACGGGAATCAAGGCAAGGTTAAAGGCTTAGGCAAGATTGCCATCTCAAATGAGCACTCTATCTCAAATGTATTTTTAGTAGTGTCGCTAGGTTATAATCTTTTGTCGGTTAGTCAGTTGTGTAATATGGGATATAATTGCTTATTCACAAATGTAGATGTGTCTGTCTTTAGAAGGAGTGATGGTTCATTAGCTTTTAAGGGTGTACTAGACGGCAAACTCTATTTAGTTGATTTTGCAAAGGAGGAGGCCGGTCTAGATGCATGCTTAATCGCTAAGACTAGCATGGGCTGGCTGTGGCATCGCCGTCTAGCACATGTGGGGATGAAGAACCTTCACAAACTTCTAAAGGGAGAACATGTGTTAGGTCTAACAAATGTGCATTTCAAAAAAGATAGACCTTGTGTAGCGTGTCAAGCAGGTAAACAAGTGGGAAGTGCTCATCACATCAAGAACGTGATGACTACATCAAGACCCCTGGAGCTGCTGCATATGGACCTCTTCGGACCCGTCGCCTACCTCAACATCGAGGGAAGTAAGTATGGTTTAGTAATTGTTGATGATTTTTCCCACTTCACTTGGGTATTCTTTTTGCAGGATAAATCTGAAACCCAAGGGACCCTCAAGAGCTTCCTAAGGAGAGCTCAAAATGAGTTTGAGCTCAAGGTGAAGAAGATAAGGAGCGACAACGGGTCTGAGTTTAAGAACCTTCAAGTGGAGGAGTACCTTGAGGAGGAAGGAATCAAGCATGAGTTCTCCGCTCCCTACACACCACAGCAAAATGGTGTGGTAGAGAGGAAGAACAGGACGCTCATAGACATGGCAAGGACGATGCTTGGAGAATTCAAGACGCCCGAGCGGTTTTGGTCGGAAGCTGTGAACACGGCTTGCCACGCCATAAACCGAGTCTATCTCCATCGCCTTCTCACGAAGACATCATACGAGCTTCTAACCGGTAACAAACCCAACGTTTCGTATTTTTGAGTTTTTGGGAGTAAATGCTACATTCTGGTGAAGAAAGGTAGAAATTCAAAATTTGCTCCCAAAGCTGTAGAAGGGTTTTTGTTAGGTTATGACTCAAATACAAAGGCGTATAGAGTCTTCAGCAAATCATCGGGTTTGGTTGAAGTCTCTAGCGACGTTGTATTTGATGAGACTAATGGCTCTCCAAGAGAGCAAGCTGAGCTTGATGATGTAGATGAGGATGATGTTCCAACGGACGCGATTCGTACCATGGCAATTGGAGACGTGCGACCGCAGGAACTCAAGGAGCAAGATCAACCTTCTTCCTCAACGATGGTGCACCCCCCAACTCAAGATGATGAACAGGTTCCTCAAGAAGAGGCGTGTGATCAAGGGGGAGCAAAGGATGTCCAAGTTGAAGAGGAAGAAGCGCCACAGGCCCCTCCAACTCAAGTTCGAGCGATGATTCAAAGCAACCATCCCGTCGACCAGATTTTGGGTGACATTAGCAAGGGAGTAACCACTCACTCTAGATTAGCTAATTTCTGTGAGCATTACTCTTTTGTCTCTTCTATTGAGCCTTTCAGGGTAGAAGAGGCCTTACTAGATCCGAACTGGGTGTTGGCCATGCAGGAAGAGCTCAACAACTTCAAGCATAATGAAGTTTGGACACTGGTGCCACGTCCCAAGCAAAATGTTGTGGGAACCAAGTGGGTGTTCCGCAACAAACAGGACAAGCACGGGGTGGTGACGAGGAACAAGGCTCGACTTGTGGCAAAAGGTTATGCCCAAGATGTAGGTTTGGACTTTGAGGAGACTTTTGCTCCTGTGGCCAGGCTAGAGTCGATTCGTATTTTGTTAGCCTATGCCGCTCACCATTCTTTCAGGTTGTACCAAATGGATGTTAAGAGCGCCTTCCTCAATGGGCCAATCAAGGAGGAGGTGTACGTGGAGCAACCCCCTGGCTTTGAGGATGAACGGTACCCTGACCACGTGTGTAAGCTCTCTAAGGCGCTCTATGGACTTAAGCAAGCCCCAAGAGCATGGTATGAATGCCTTAGAGACTTTTTAATTGCTAATGCTTTCAAGGTTGGGAAAGCCGATCCAACTCTTTTCACTAAGACATGTGATGGTGACTTATTTGTGTGCCAAATTTATGTCGATGACATAATATTTGGTTCTACTAACCAACAGTCTTGTGAAGAGTTTAGCAGGGTGATGACTCAAAAGTTTGGGATGTCAATGATGGGCGAGTTGAACTACTTCCTTGGGTTCTGAAAGGGAATTAGGCTTACACCTATTTCCTAATTAATTTTGGTGGTTGAATTGCCCAACACAAATAATTGGACTAACTAGTTTGCTCTAGTCTATAAGTTTTACAGGTGCCAAAGGTTCACACTAAGCCAATAAAAAGATCAAGAAAAGGGTTCAAACAAAGAGAGCAAGGGATAACCGAAGGCACCCTGGACTGGCGCATCGGACTGTCTGGTGTGCCACCGGACAGTGTCCGGTGCACCAGGGTACTCCAAGCTGAACTCTTCACCTTCCGGAATTTTTAGAGGGCTCTGCTATAATTCACCGGACTGTCCGGTGTACCACTGGACAGTGTCCGGTGCCCCAAGGAAGAGCAACTCTGATCTTGCCAGCTTCGGGAATCCGCTCCGCTATAATTCACCGAACATGTCCGGTACACACCGAACTGTCCGATGAGCCAGCGGAGCAACGGCTACTTCGCGCCAACGGTCACCTGCAGCAGCATTTAATGCACGCCAGAGCGGGCAGAAGTCAGGCACGTGCGAGACGGCGCACCGGACAGTCTACAGTACCTGTACGGTGCACCACCGGACAGCCAGGCGACCCCACCAGTCAGAGCTCCAACGGTCGAACCCTAACGGCCGGGTGACGTGGCTGGCGCACCGGACACTGTCCGGTGGCGCACCGGACTGTCCGGTGCACCATGCGATAGCAGCATTCACCAAACGGCTAGTTTGGTGGTTGGGGTTATAAATACCCCCAACCACCCCACATTCAAGTCATCCAAGTTTCCACCTTCCAACTACTTACAAGAGCTAAGCATTCAATACAAGACACACTCAAGTGATCAAATCCTCTCCCAATTCCACACAAGGCTTTAGTGATTAGTAAGAGAGATTTGTTGTGTTCTTTTGAGCTCTTGCGCTTGGATTGCTTCTTCTTTTTTTTCATTCTTTCTTGCGAACATCTCAATTGTAACCGAGGCAAGAGACACCAATTGTGTGGTGGTCCTTGCGGGGAAGTTTGTTCCCGTTTGATTGAGAAGAAGAAGCTCGCTCGGTCCGAGGGACCGTTTGAGAGAGGGAAAGGGTTGAAATAGACCCAACCTTTGTGGCCTCCTCAACAGGGAGTAGGTTTGCGAGAACCAAACCTTGGTAAAACAAATCCTTGCGTCTCATTTCTTCATTCACTCACGATTTGCTTTTACGCCCTCTCTCGGACTCGTTTCTATTTCTAACGCTAACCCGGCTTGTAGTTGTGATTAAGTTTGTAAATTTCAGATTCACCCTATTCACCCCCCTCTAGGCGACTTTCAATTGGTATCAGAGCCCGGTGCTTCATTAGAGCCTAACCGCTCGAAGTGATGTCGGGAGATCACGCCAAGAGGGAGATGGAGACTGGCGACAAGCCCACTACAAGTCACGGGAAGACTTCATTGGAAGAGTCCCGCAACAAAGGAAAGGGGAAGGAGAAGATATCTTCTTCCCACAAGTCGCATCGGAGTAGCGGCAAGCACAAGAAGATGAGGAAAGTGGTCTACTACGAGACCGACACTTCATCACCATCGACCTCCGGCTCCGACGCGCCGTCCATAACTTCTAAGCGCCATGAGCGCAAGAAGTTTAGTAAGATTCCCCTACGCTATCCTCGCATTCCTAAACATACACCTTTACTTTCCGTCCCATTAGGCAAACCACCAACATTTGATGGTGAAGATTATGCTAGGTGGAGTGATATGATGCGATATCACCTAACCTCACTCCACAACAGTATATGGGATATTGTTGAGTTTGGTGTACAGGTGCCATCCGTAGGGGATGAAGATTATGATGAGGACGAAGTGGCCCAAATTCAACACTTCAACTCCCAAGCCACAACTATACTCCTCGCCTCTCTAAGTCGAGAGGAGTATAATAAGGTGCAAGGGTTGAAGAGCGCTAAGGAAATTTGGGACGTGCTAAAGACCGCACACGAAGGAGATGAGGTGACCAAGATCACCAAGCGGGAAACGATCGAGGGAGAGCTCGGTCGCTTCCGTCTTCACCAAGGGGAGGAGCCACAAGACATGTACAACCGGCTCAAAACCTTGGTGAACCAAGTGCGCAACCTCGGGAGCAAAAAATGGGATGACCACGAAGTGGTTAAGGTTATTCTAAGATCACTTGTTTTCCTTAACCCTACTCAAGTCCAATTGATTCGTGGCAATCCAAGATATACACTAATGACTCCCGAGGAAGTAATCAGGAATTTTGTGAGCTTTGAATTGATGATCAAAGGCTCAAAGAAGATCAACGAGCTTGACAGCCCCTCCACATTCGAAGCACAACCGGTCGCATTCAAGGCGACGGAAGAAAAGAAGGAGGAATCTACTCCAAGTCGAACATCCATCGATGCCTCCAAGCTCGACAACGAGGAGATGGCGCTCATCATCAAGAGCTTCCGCCAAATCTTCAAGCAAAGGAGGGGGAAAGACTACAAGCCCCGCTCCAAGAAAGTTTGCTACAAATGTGGTAAGCCCGGACACTTCATTGCTAAATGTCCATTATCTAGTGATAGTGACAGGGGCGACGACAAGAAGGGGAGAAGAAAGGAGAAGAAGAGGCACTACAAGAAGAGGGGCGGCGATGCCCATGTATGCCGCGAGTGGGACTCCGAGGAGAGCTCCCCCGACTCCTCCTCCGACGAGGACGCCGCCAACATCGCCGTCACCAAGGGTCTTCTCTTCCCCAACGTCGGCCACAAGTGCCTCATGGCAAAAGACAGCAAAAAGAATGAAGGTAAAATCAAGATCCTCCACCAAATATGAAACCTCTAGCGATGAGGATAATGCCAGTAATGAGGAGGATAACTTGTGCATTCTTTTTGCCAACCTCAATATGCAACAAAAGGAAAAATTAAATGAATTGATTAGTGCCATCCATGAAAAGGATGATCTCTTGGACTCCCAAGAGGACTTCCTAATCAAGGAAAACAAAAAGCATGTTAAGGTTAAAAATGCTTATGCTCTAGAAGTAGAGAAATGTGAAAAATTATCTAGGGAGCTAAGCACTTGCCATGAGACTATTGCCAACCTTAGAAATGAAAATGCCAAATTAATTGCTAAGGTTGATTCTAATGTTTGTAATGTTTCAATTCCCAATCCTAGAGATGATAATGTTGATTTACTTGCTAAGATTGATGAATTGAATATTTCTCTTGATAGCCTTAGATGTGAAAATGAAAAATTGCTTGCTAAGGCTAAAGAATTAGATGTTTGCAATGTTACAATTTCCGATCTTAGAGATAACAATGATATTTTGCGTGCTAAGATTGTTGAACTTAATTCTTGCAAACCCTCTACATCTACTATTGAGCATGTTTCTATTTACACTAGATGTAGAGATATTGATGTTAATGCTATTCATGATCACATGGCTTTAATTAAACAACAAAATGATCATATAGCAATACTAGATGCTAAAATTGCCGAGCATAACTTAGAAAATGAAAAGTTTAAATTTGCTAGAAGTATGCTCTATAATGGGAGAAGCCCTAGCATCAAGGATGGCATTGGCTTCCAAAAGGGAGACAATGTCAAATTAAATGCCCCTCCTAAAAGATTGTCTAATTTTGTTAAGGGCAAAGCTCCCATGCCTCAAGATAACGAGGGTTACATTTTATACCCTGCCGGTTATCCTAAGAACAAAATTAGGAGAATTCACTCTAGGAAGTCTCACTCTGGCCCTAACCATGCTTTTATGTATAAGGGTGAGACATCTAGCTCTAGGCAACCAACCCGTGCTAAGTTGCCTAAGGAGAAAACTCCTAGTGCATCAAATGATCATGACATTTCATTTAAAACTTTTGATGCATCTTATGTTTTAACTAACAAATCCAGCAAGGTAGTTGCCAAGTTTGTTGGGGGCAAACACAAGGGCTCCAAGACTGGTGTTTGGGTACCCAAAGTTCTTGTTTCTAATGCTAAAGGACCCAAAACCGTTTGGGTACCTAAAGTCAAGAACTAAAATTGTTTTGTAGGTTTATGCATCCGGGGGCTCAAGTTGGATCATTGATAGCGGGTGCACAAACCACATGACAGGGGAGAAGAAGATGTTCTCCTCCTACGAGAAAAACCAAGATCCCCAACGAGCCATCACATTCGGGGATGGAAACCAAGGTTTGGTCAAAGGTTTGGGTAAAATAGCTATATCTCCTGACCATTCCATTTCCAATGTTTTTCTTGTTGATTCATTAGATTACAACTTGCTTTCCGTTTCCCAATTATGTCAAATGGGCTACAACTGTCTATTTACTGATGTAGGTGTCACTGTCTTTAGAAGGAGTGATGATTCAATAGCATTTAAGGGAGTGTTAGAGGGTCAGCTATACTTAGTAGATTTTGATAAAGCTGAACTTGACACTTGCTTAATTGCTAAGACTAACATGGGTTGGCTCTGGCATCGTCGACTAGCCCATATTGGAATGAAGAATCTTCATAAGCTTCTAAAGGGAGAACACATTTTAGGATCAACAAATGTTCATTTTGAGAAAGACAGGATTTGTAGTGCATGCCAAGCTGGGAAGCAAGTTGGTGTTCATCATCCACACAAGAACATCATGACAACTGACAGGCCTCTAGAGCTCCTACACATGGATCTATTCGGCCCGATAGCTTACATAAGCATCAGTGGGAGTAAGTACTGTCTAGTTATTGTGGATGATTATTCTCGCTTCACTTGGGTATTCTTTTTGCAGGAGAAATCACAAACCCAAGAGACTTTAAAGGGATTCTTGAGACGGGCTCAAAATGAGTTCGGCTTGAGGATCAAGAAAATTAGAAGCGACAACGGGACGGAGTTCAAGAATTCACAAATTGAAGGCTTCCTTGAGGAGGAGGGCATCAAGCATGAGTTCTCCTCTCCCTACACGCCACAACAAAATGGTGTAGTGGAGAGAAAGAATAAAACTCTATTGGACATGGCAAGAACCATGCTTGATGAGTACAAGACGCCGGATCGGTTTTGGGCCGAGGCGGTTAACACCGCTTGCTACGCCATCAACCGATTATATCTACACCGAATCCTCAAGAAGACATCATACGAACTCCTAACCGGTAAAAAGCCCAACATTTCATATTTTACAGTCTTTGGTAGCAAATGCTTCATTCTTGTTAAAAGAGGTAGAAAATCTAAATTTGCTCCTAAGACAGTAGAAGGCTTTTTAATAGGATATGATTCAAACACAAGGGCATATAGAGTCTTTAACAAGTCCTCTAGACTAGTTGAAGTTTCTTGTGACGTTGTGTTTGATGAAACTAACGACTCTCAAGTAGAGCAAGTTGATCTTGATGAGATAGGTAATGAAGAGGCTCCGTGCATCGCGCTAAGGAACATGTCCATTGGGGATGTGTATCCTAAGGAATCCGAAGAGCCACCACATGCACAAGATCAACCATCCTCCTCCACGCAAGTTTCTCCACCAACTCTAAATGAGGACGAGGCTCAAATTGATGAAGGAGAAAATCAAAATGATGAGCAACCTCAAGATGACGACAATGATCAAGGGGGAGATACAAATGGTCAAGACAAGGAGGATGAAGAACCAAGACCGCCACACCCAAGAGTCCACCAAGCAATCCAACGAGATCACCCCGTCAACACCATCCTCGGCGACATTCATAAGGGGGTAACCACTAGATCTCGTGTTGCACATTTTTGTGAGCATTACTCTTTTGTTTACTCTATTGAGCCACACAGGGTAGAGGAAGCACTCCAAGATTCGGATTGGGTGATGGCGATGCAAGAGGAGCTCAACAATTTCACTAGGAACGAGGTATGGCATTTAGTTCCACGTCCTAATCAAAATGTTGTAGGAACCAAATGGGTCTTCCACAACAAGCAAGATGAGCATGGTGTGGTGACAAGGAACAAAGCTCGACTTGTGGCCAAGGGATACTCCCAAGTCGAAGGTTTGGATTTCGGTGAAACCTATGCACCCGTAGCTAGGCTTGAGTCAATTCGTATATTATTAGCCTATGCTACTTACCATGGCTTCAAGCTTTACTAAATGGACGTGAAGAGTGCCTTCCTCAACGGACCAATCAAGGAAGAGGTCTATGTTGAGCAACCTCCCGGCTTTGAAGACAGTGAGTACCCTAACCATGTCTATAGGCTCTCTAAGGCGCTTTATGGGCTCAAGCAAGCCCCAAGAGCATGGTATGAATGCCTAAGAGATTTCCTTATTGCTAATGGCTTCAAAGTCGGCAAGGCCGATCCTACTCTATTCACTAAAACTCTTGACAATGATTTGTTTGTATGCCAAATTTATGTTGATGATATTATATTTGGGTCTACTAACGAATCTACATGTGAAGAATTTAGTAGGATCATGACACAGAAATTCGAGATGTCGATGATGGGGGAGTTGAAGTATTTTCTAGGATTCCAAGTCAAGCAACTCCAAGAAGGCACCTTCATTAGCCAAACAAAGTATACTCAAGACATTCTAAACAAGTTTGGGATGAAGGATGCCAAGCCCATCAAGACTCCCATGGGAACAAATGGGCATCTCGACCTCGACACGGAAGGTAAATCCGTCGATCAAAAGGTATACCGATCGATGATAGGTTCACTACTCTATTTATGTGCATCTCGACCGGATATTATGCTTTCCGTATGCATGTGTGCAAGATTCCAAGCCGACCCTAAGGAATCTCACCTTATGGCCGTAAAACGAATCTTGAGATATTTGGTTTACACTCCTAAGTTTGGGCTTTGGTACCCTCGGGGATCCACTTTTGATTTAATTGGTTATTCGGATGCCGATTGGGCAGGGTGTAAAATTGATAGAAAGAGCACATCGGGGACTTGCTAGTTCTTGGGAAGATCCTTGGTGTCTTGGGCTTCAAAGAAGCAAAATTCGGTCGCTCTTTCAACCGCTGAAGCCGAGTATATTACCGCAGGCCATTGTTGCGTGCAACTACTTTGGATGAGGCAAACCCTGCGGGACTATGGTTACAAATTAACCAAAGTTCCTCTTCTATGTGATAATGAGAGTGCAATCCGCATGGCGGATAATCCCATTGAGCATAGCCACACTAAACACATAGCCATTCGGTATCACTTTGTTAGGGATCACCAACAAAAGGGGGATATCAAGATTGCATATATTAACACTAAAGATCAATTAGCCGATATCTTTACCAAGCCACTAGATGAACAAACTTTTACCAAACTTAGGCATGAGTTAAATATTCTTGATTCTAGGAATTTCTTTTGATGTCTTGCACACATAGCTCATAAATATACCTTTGATCATGTCTCTTCTATATATGCTATGACTAATGTGTTTTCAAGTGTATTTCAAACCAAGTCATAGGTATATTGTAAGGGAATTGGAGTCTTCGGTGAAAACAAAGGCTTCCACTCCACTCCATAACTCATCCTTCGCCGTCGCTCCGAGCATCTCTCCGTCTTGGTATAATCTTCACTCATATGTTTTATTTGCCAAAAGGGAGAAAGTAGTTAGCAAAAAGGGCTTATATTTCACTCTAGGTATCCATTTTTTGGCGATTCATGCCAAAGGGGGAGAAAGTATTAGCCCAAAGCAAAAGGACCGCACCACCACCCTAATTTTAAAACTAATGATTTTCAAATTGGTTGGTAATTTTCAAATTGGTATCTTATTGTGTTCAAAAAGAGGAGAAAATAGCACTTTCAAAAATTGGTATCTTAAAACCCTCTTAAACACTAAGAGGAGAATTTATTGAGGGGAGTTTTTGTTTAAGTCAAAGGAAAAGCATTTGAAACAAGGGGAGAAAAATTCAAATCTTGAAAATGCTTCGCAAAACCTTATTCACTTACCTTTGACTATTTGCAAAAGGACTTTGAAAAGAATTTACAAAAGGAATTTGCAAAAACAAAACTTGTGGTGCAAGCGTGGTCCAAAATGTCAAAAATTAAAGAAACAATCCATGCGTATCTTATAAGTATTTATATTGGCTCAATTCCAAGTAACCTTTGCACTTACAATTATGCAAACTAGTTCAATTATGCACTTCTATACTTGCTTTGGTTTGTGTTGGCATCAATCACCAAAAAGGGGGAGATTGAAAGGGAATTAGGCTTACACCTATTTCCTAATTAATTTTGGTGGTTGAATTGCCCAACATAAATAATTGGACTAACTAGTTTGCTCTAGTCTATAAGTTTTACAGGTGCCAAAGGTTCACACTAAGCCAATAAAAAGATCAAGAAAAGGGTTCAAACAAAGAGAGCAAGGGATAACCGAAGGCACCCTGGACTGGCGCACCGGACTGTCTGGTGTGCCACCGGACAGTGTCCGGTGCACCACCGGACAGTGTCCGGTGCACCAGGGTACTCCAAGCTGAACTCTTCACCTTCGGGAATTTTCAGAGGGCTCCGCTATAATTCACCGGACTGTCCGGTGTACCACCGGACAGTGTCGGGTGCCCCAAGGAAGAGCAACTCTGATCTCGCCAGCTTCGGGAATCTGCTCCGCTATAATTCACCGAACATGTCCGGTGCACACCGGACTGTCCTGTGAGCCAGCGGAGCAACGACTACTTCACGCCAACGGTCACCTGCAGCAGCATTTAATGCGCGCCAGAGCGGGCAGAAGTCAGGCACGCATGAGACGGCGCACCAGACAGTCTATAGTACCTGTCCGGTGCTCCACCGGACAGCCAGGCGACCCCACCAGTCAGAGCTCTAACGGTCGAACCCTAACGGCCGGGTGATGTGGCTGGCACACCGGACACTGTCCGGTGGCGCATCGGACTGTCCGGTGCGCCATGCGACAGCAGCCTTCACAAAACGGCTAGTTTGGTGGTTGGGGTTATAAATACCCCCAACCACCCCACATTCAAGTCATCCAAGTTTTCCACCTTCCAACTACTTACAAGAGCTAAGCATTCAATACAAGACACACCCAAGTGATCAAATCCTCTCCCAATTCCACACAAGGCTTTAGTGATTAGTGAGAGAGATTTGTTGTGTTCTTTTGAGCTCTTGCGCTTGGATTGCTTCTTCTTTTTTTCATTCTTTCTTGCGAACATCTCAATTGTAACCGAGGCAAGAGACACCAATTGTGTGGTGGTCCTTGTGGGGAAGTTTGTTCCCGTTTGATTGAGAAGAAGAAGCTCGCTTGGTCCGAGGGACCGTTTGAGAGAGGGAAAGGGTTGAAATAGACCCGGCCTTTGTGGCCTCCTCAACGGGGAGTAGGTTTGCGAGAACCGAACCTCGGTAAAACAAATCCTTGCGTCTCATTTCTTCATTCACTCGCGATTTGCTTTTACGCCCTCTCTCGGACTCGTTTCTATTTCTAACGCTAACCCGGCTTGTAGTTGTGATTAAGTTTGTAAATTTCAGATTCACCCTATTCACCCCCCCTCTAGGCGACTTCCAGGTTCCAAGTGAAGCAACTCAAGGACAGCACTTTCATCTCCCAAACGAATTATACGCAAGACTTGCTCAAGCGATTTGGGATGAAGGACGCCAAGCCCGCAAAGACTCCAATGGGAACTGACGGACACGTCGACCTCAACAAAGGAGGTAAGTCCGTTGATCAAAAAGCATACCGGTTCATGATAGGTTCCTTGCTTTATTTATGTGCTAGTAGACCGGATATTATGCTTAGTGTATGCATGTGTGCTAGATTTCAATCCGATCTAAGGGAGTGTCACTTAGTGGCCGTGAAGCGAATTCTTAGATATTTAGTCGCTACGCCTTGCTTCGGGATCTGGTATCCAAAAGGGGTCTACCTTTGACTTAATTGGATATTCAGACTCCGATTATGCTGGATGTAAGGTAGATAGGTAGAGTACATCAGGGACGTGCCAATTCCTAGGAAGGTCCCTGGTGTCGTGGAGTTCTAAGAAACAAACCTCCGTTGCCCTATCCACCGCTGAGGCCGAGTACGTTGCCGCAGGACAGTGTTGCACGCAACTACTTTGGATAAGGCAAACCCTCAGGGACTTTGGCTACAATCTGAGCAAAGTCCCACTCCTATGTGACAATGAGAGTGCTATCCGCATGGCGGACAATCCTGTTGAGCACAGCCGCACAAAGCACATAGACATCCGACATCACTTTTTGAGAGACCACCAGCAAAAGGGAGATATCGAAGTGTTTTTGAGACTAATGGCTCTCCAAGAGAGCAAGTTGTTGATCTTGATGATGTAGATGAAGAAGACGTTCCAACTGCCGCAATACACACCATGGCGATTGGAGATGTGCGGCCACAGGAACAAAAGGAGCAAGATCAACCCTCTTCCTCAACAATGGTGCATCCCCCAACTCAAGACGATGAACAGGTTCATCAAAAGGAGGCATGTGATCAAGGGGGAGCACAGGATGTCCAAGTTGAAGAAGAAGAAGCACCTCAGGCCCCTCCAACCCAAGTTCGAGCGACGATTCAAAGGAATCATCCCGTCGACCAAATTTTGGGTGACATTAGCAAGGGAGTAACTACTCGTTCTAGATTAGTTAATTTTTGTGAGCATTACTCTTTTGTCTCTTCTATTGAGCCTTTCAGGGTAGAAGAGGCCTTGCTAGATCCGGACTGGGTGTTGGCCATGTAGGAAGAGCTCAATAATTTCAAGCGTAATGAAGTTTGGACACTGGTGCCGCGTCCCAAGCAAAATGTCGTGGGAACCAAGTGGGTGTTTCGCAACAAACAGGACGAGCACGGGGTGGTGACAAGGAATAAGGCTCGACTTGTGGCAAAAGGTTATGCCCAAGTCGCAGGTTTGGACTTTGAGGAGACTTTTGCTCCTGTGGCTAGGCTAGAGTCTATTCGTATATTGCTAGCATATGCCGCTCACCATTCTTTTAGGTTGTTCCAAATGGATGTAAAGAGCGCTTTCCTCAACGGGCCAATCAAGGAGGAGGTGTACGTAGAGCAACCCCCTGGCTTCGAGGATGAACGGTACCCCGACCACGTGTGTAAGCTCTCTAAGGCGCTATATGGACTTAAGCAAGCCCCAAGAGCATGGTATGAATGCCTTAGAAACTTTTTAATTGCTAATGCTTTCAAGGTTGGGAAAGCCGATCCAACTTTATTCACTAAGACTTGTGATGGTGACTTATTTGTGTGCCAAATTTATGTCGATGACATAATATTTGGTTCTACTAACCAAAAGTCTTGTGAAGAGTTTAGCAGGGTGATGACTCAAAAGTTTGAGATGTCGATGATGGGCGAGTTGAACTACTTCCTTGGGTTCCAAGTGAAGCAACTCAAGGACGGCACCTTCATCTCCCAAACGAAGTACACGCAAGACTTGCTAAAGCGGTTTGGGATGAAGGACGCTAAGCCCGCAAAGACTCCGATGGGAACCGACGGACACACCGACCTCAACAAAGGAGGTAAGTCCGTTGATCAAAAGGCATACCGGTCAATGATAGGGTCTTTACTTTATTTATGTGCTAGTAGACCGGATATTATGCTTAGCGTATGCATGTGTGCTAGATTTCAATCTGATCCAAGGGAGTGTCACCTTGTGGCCGTGAAGCGAATCCTTAGATATTTAGTCGCTACGCCTTGCTTCGGGATCTGGTATCCAAAGGGGTCTACCTTTGACTTGATTGGATATTCAGATTCAGACTATACTGGATGTAAGGTCGATAGGAAGAGTACATCGGGGATGTGCCAATTCTTAGGAAGGTCCCTGGTGTCATGGAACTCTAAGAAACAAACTTCCGTTGCCCTATCCACCGCTGAGGCCGAGTATGTTGCCGCAGGACAGTGTTGCGCGCAACTACTTTGGATGAGGCAAACCCTCCGGGACTTTGGCTACAATCTGAGCAAAGTCCCACTCCTATGTGACAATGAGAGTGCTATCCGCATAGCGGAAAATCCTGTTGAACACAGCCGCACAAAGCACATAGACATCTGGCATCACTTTCTGAGAGACCACCAGCAAAAGGGAGATATCAAAGTGTTTTATGTTAGCACCGAGAACCAGCTAGCTGATATCTTTACCAAGCCTCTAGATGAGAAGACCTTTTGTAGGCTGCGTAGTGAGCTAAATGTCTTAGATTCGCGGAACTTGGATTGATTTATAGCATACATGTGTTTATGCCTTGATCATGTTCCTTATGCATTTTGTTGTTTAATTATGGTGCTCAAGTTGTACAAGCACTCCCCGGACCTCACAAGTCTATTTGCAAGTGATGCACATGTTTAGGGGGAGATGTGATACAACTTGACTCTTTGAGACTAACCATGTGCTTGAGTTTTCTTAATTTAGTCTCAAAGGAGGTTTGAAAGGGAAAAGGTGGACTTGGACCATGAAAGACTTCCACTGCACTCCGATGAGAGGGTAACTTATTCCAAGTTCATCTCATGTACTCTTATTGCCTTGGTACTCTTATTTGAAGATTTTGGTGAGGCAATGGGGTTAAAGGGCCAAAATTGATCCAGTTTTGGTGCTTGATGCCAAAGGGGGAGAAAATAAGGCCAAAGCAAGAAATGGATCAGCTACCACTTGAGAATTTTGAAAATAGTAGAATAGAGTTTTGTTTTTGTCAAAATACTCTTATTGTCTCTTAGTGCCAAAAGTCTGTCTCTTGTGGGGAGAATGCTTGATTATGGGGAAAAGGGGGGTTTTTGAATTCTTGATCAATTTCTCTTGGAATACCTCTCTCTATGCCTCAACAAGTGATTTTGACTTAGAGATAGGAAATTGAGTTTGATTTGCAAAAACAAACCAAGTGGTGGCAAAGAATGATCCAAATATGCCAAATTTGAATCAAAACAAATTTGTGTTTTCATGTGCATTGTTGTTGCACTTCCTTTAGTTGCTTTTTGTTGTGTTGGCATAAATCACCAAAAAGGGGGAGATTGAAAGGGAAATGTGCCCTTGGGCCATTTCTAAGTATTTTGGTGATCAAGTGCCAACACAAATGGTTTAAGTGTGAAACTATGCCAAATGATGGAAGGAGTGCAAAGTCAACACAAAGGTATGATTCTAGACTTAGTACATTGGTTTTTGTGTACTAACATATTTGTCTAAGTGCTAGAATCAGAGAAGATTCAATTGGAAAATACTTGGCTCGAGCAGCCAAGGTTCTGCTCAGTCTGGGTGCACCGGACTGTCCGATGGTGCACCGAACAGTGTCCGGTGCGCCAGGCTAGCGTCTGGTCAACTGGCTGCTCTCGGGTCTCGACGGTGGCGTACGGCTATAAATCACCAGACTGTCTGGTGGTGCACCGGACAGTGTCCGGTGAGTCGACTGTGGCGAAGTCGCCGCTCTCGGGAACCAAGTCAACAGCGTACGGCTATAATTCACCGGACTGTCCGGTGAGTCACCGGACTGTCCGGTGAGCAAACGGTCGGGCGTGCCAATGGTCGGCCGCGCAATCCACACGTGACGCGTGTCCGAGCCAACGGTCGGATGGGGGCACCGGACTGTCCGGTGCGCCAATGGCTCCAAGTCTCCAACGGTCGGCTGCGCCAGAAGAGGAAAGAAATCCGCACCGGACAGTGTCCAGTGGTGCACTGGACTGTCCGTTGTGCCAGTCGACAGAAGGCAAGAATTGCCTTCCTGGATTGCTCTCAACGGCTCCTAGCTGCCTTGGGGCTATAAAAGGGACCCCTAGGCGCATGGAGGAGTACACCAAGCATCCCTTGAGCATTCCTAAGCACCAAGACTTCATATTCGCGCATTCGATTCTTTGTGATAACAACTAGAGCTCCATTTGAGTAGAGAACTCTTCGAGTTGTGTTGAGAGCTCGTGTTGTGACTTGTGTGCGTATTGTTGCTCTAATTTTGTGTCTTGTGTGTGTTGCTCATCCCAACCTTACTTTCGTGATTCTTTGTGTTAATCAAATTGTAAGGGCGAGAGGCTCCAAGTTGTGGAGATTCCTCGCAAGCGGGATATAGTGAAACAAAGCAAAACACTGTGGTATTCAAGTGGGTCTTTGGACCGCTTGAGAGGGGTTGAGTGCAACCCTCGTCCGTTGGACGCCACAACATGGAGTAGGCAAGTGTTGGACTTGGCCGAACCACGGGATAAACCATTGTGCCTCTCTGTATTGATCTCCTTGTGGTTATTGTGTTTTGCAAGAACTCCTCTCTAGCCACTTGGCTTTATTGTGCTAACTCCTAATCAAGTTTTGTGGCATTAAGTTTCAAGTTTTTACAGGATCACCTATTCACCCCCCTCTAGGTGCTCTCACAACCACTTCTATTCATTGATCCATCCTATACACAAGATTTAGACCACTACAACCAACACAAGTGCCACAAAAGAGAGAGCAAGCTAGAAAGAGCTACTCATTTGAGTTTAGCACTAGTGCCTTGTGAGATTCATTGAGAGATAGTGTGTGCTACATCTTTGTGTTCATTTGCGCCTGGAGTTTTGACTCCCATTGAACTTCCTCCAAAGTGTTGGAGGCTTGTAAAGCTAGCAAGAGACACCAAAGAGTGTGGTGATCCTTGCGGGGTCTTAAGTGATCCTTGAGAAGAAGAAGAGCTCGTCGGTCTTGTGTGATCGGTGGAGAGAGGGAAAGGGTTGAAAGAGACCCGTCCTTAGTGGACTCCTCAACGGGGACTAGGCCTTCGAGGGCCGAACCTCGGTAAAACAAATCACCCGTGTCTCGTGTGCTTATTGCTTGTGATTTGTTTGTTCTTTCCCTTTCTAAGTTTTTCTTGCACTATTCTTTGCTAATACAATTTGGTGTTGCTTTAAGTTAAATTCTCATTTAGTGAGGCAACACATTGCAAGAAAGAACTTGTGCTATTGCTCTTCTTATCTAAGCCCCTTTGCTTTATTCTCATAGACCTACTAGTTGTATTGTTTTACCAATTCCGCATTATTTGAAAGCAATACTCTTTACAAGCAAGTACTTAGTTTTCATACTCCGATAATTGTATATCTTGTTCTAACCACTAATCAAGGGATCTAGTTGGGGGATAAAGTTTTAATTTTTAGGTTTTGCCTATCCACCCCCCTCTAGGCGACTTTCAATTGGTATCGGAGCTAGGCACTTCATATTGAGTCTAGCAACTCGAAGTGATGGCTCAAAGAAGATCCCAAAAGAATAAGAAGACAACTCCGAAGGAGAACAAGGAGGTAACTCTTGAGATATTACTTTCTGATTGTTCTAATTATGATTCATGGTCTACTAGGGTGATAGGTGCTTTTAGAACGGTAGATCCACAATTAGAACAAATTTTAGACAAGAGTATTATTCCTCCTAACTATGCTAGGGAAAATGCCTCCGAAGAAGATTTAAGATGTATACGCTTAAACTATCTAGCTTATGACATCTTAAGTAAATCCCTTAGCAAAGAAGATTATCATGCCTTCATAATAAAATATGATAAATCTATTTGTGATGTGTATGATATTTGGACTAGAATTAAAAGCAAATTTGATGAGTCCAAACATGATAGTTCATTTTGTGCTTCTACTTCCTTTGGTCTTTGTGATACTAACCCTTGCAAGGAAGAAGAAGAAAATAATCGATGGAGACCAAACGATGAATCCACCTCTCCAAGAGGTTTGTCTTCCCATTTCGATTCCCACATATGTTGTGTGGCTAATGAAAATGATAACGGAAGCACAAACGAGGATGAGGAGGACGAAAGAAGCTTCATGCAACTCTACGCTCGCCTAAGCCAAGAAGATAAGGCAGTCATGCTCAAACTTCTAGAAAGAGCGAGAGAGCAAAGCGAAGCTCATCAAAGGCTAGAAAATTTTCTCTCCATGAAAATGCTACACTTTGACGAGTTGACTAAAGAACATGAGGAGCTAAAGTGCTCTCATGTTGATTTGGTCCAAAGGTATGAAACTATTTCAATTGAGCAAGATAACGCTTTACATTGTATCGCTCAATTAGTAAATAGGAATGCCTTACTTAAGGACCAAGTAGAAAAGCTAAAATTTGAAAATCTAGCTTTTCAAGAAAAAATATGATATGCTTCTATGTTCTCATGAAAATCTTATGGATGATCATATCATATTAAATATTGCTCATGAGGTTGTGATAGAAAACTTAAAATCCCAACAACCTCACTTATGCACATGTATTCAAATTAAAACTACATTACCATGTGCTAATGCTTGTTATCCATCGACAAGCAAATCTTCCTTTGAGCTAGAATTTGCAGTAACAAATAATGATACATATCAAAAGCTCAAAGAAGAAAATGCGAGGCTAAAAATGAGCTTGACACAACTAAAAGGGAAGTGCATTGCTCAACCTTCTCAAGATAACCGTGATCACATGGTGAAGAAGCTTGAGACGGGAACAACCGTGCCATGCACTAAATCCCTTGAAGAAAATGTCAAGGACTTGAGGATTGCCAAGAGGAAGGAACAAAAGAAGAAAATCAATACCTCTTTCAAAAACCTCAACCACGCCTCCATAAAAGGTAACATCCAAGGTAATAATCAAGTCTCACTTCACACTAAGAAAAGTACGAAGTGTAGTTAATGCTTTGAAAAGGGGCACTCGATTAGGTCATGTCCCTATATTAAAAATAACTTGATTATTGACAAGGATGATAAAGTTTGTTTTAAATGCACAAAGAAGGGACACTTATTTAGATCTTGTCCCCATTTAAAACAAAAAGGCATAATGTTAGAAAAGAAGATATTCACTAACCATGTAGCAAGCAAGAAACAAGGAAGGAAGAAATCTTCAAGGCTTGAAGATCGCCTATGCTACATATGCCGAAAGAAGGGACATCAATGCAAAGATTGTCCCAATGGTAACAATCCCACTCCTAGCTTGTCAATTATTTCTCATATAACTAGGCAACCCAAAATTGCAACTTGTGCTAGAAAGGTAATGAGTTTACCTAGTGCTTACACAAAGGACGTTTGGGTTCCTAGATCTTTGTTGACTAACCTTGATGGACCCATCAAGAGATGGGTACCAAAATATGCTTGACAAGCTTTGCAGGAGAAGGAGATGATATGAAGCTTTGGGGTGCTTGAGAAAGTTAATTCAATTTAACTCAAGCTATCAATCTTCAATGATCTATATATTGACCCAAAGTTATTTCAAATTGTTATGTCTAAAACTCATATCATCTTGGGGAAGATATTGATGTTGTAGGAAATAAAGAACTATCTTATACAGAAAAATCAAGGCCTACAACATGGAGGAAAGCCGAAGGATGGTAACACTTGTGTTTTTGAGTGCAAGTATCTTAAATTATGATTTCTCATGTGTCTTGTGTAGTCGCATAGAAAAAGAAGCACTTCAAATGTCTCTAAATTTATATTACCATTCTTTGAAGAATTTCCTCTCATATGGTAGATTGCATACTCATCATTTCCATCCTATGGCAATCTACATGCTTTAAATTGTTGCAAGTATCTCATGGCATGTTTTTCGCTAGTCATTCTATTATTGCCATGATTCTAGATATAGAGAGATATTTCAAGTTCTTAAAAGAATAAGGTGTCATGTAAGGAATTCAAATCCTTAGGACACTTGTAGAGAATAAGTTTCTCTTTGGAAGCGTGTAATCTAACATAAAAAGAAAAATCAATCCAATGATTTATGATGTATTTCTACTTGCTTAAATTGGATATGATTCTTTCACATTTATCGCTTTCCATATCATGAATTAGATTTATTCCTGTATTCTTAAAGGATTATTTATGCTTATTTTATGAGTTAAAATTGAGCATAACATCATCTATAGGATAATCTAGTTCATGCTATGAAGTTTCCATGTTTTAGTAATCTAGCTTTTCATTCCTTATCAAAAATGATTACAAAAATGGAAACTAGTGCTTGTGTTACTAACAACGTATATCTTGAGCCTACTTATGAATATCTACAAAAGAGAAAGTGCACAAGCCTCAAGGGTTGCTCTTCACCCAAAGGAAGAAAGGTAAAAGCAAAGGTATGGGAACTCTCTTTCCCATCATTAGTTATTTGCTCAAAATTATGATATTCTATCCATGTGAAGAATAGATTCTTTATTGGACTTAAATTGACTGGGTGTACATTCAATCTCATTCTCATAAATGCACATGTCCATTAGAATCAAATTCATGCCTTTGCTATATATATATATATATATATATATATATATATTCTCATATTGACTTGCTTCCAAGTAATGATTACTAAATTCAATATGAAGAAGTAAAATTCCAATGATTGATCAAAATGTTTAAAAGGTGCATTTTCCTCTTTCTCAATGAAATGCACTAATGTTAAGAATTTTACTTCATGTCTGTGTGAGAGCACCTAGAGGGGGGTGAATAGGTGATCCTGTAAAAACTTACAACTTAATGCCACAAAACTTGATTAGGAGTTAGCGCAATAATGCCAAGTGGCTAGAGAAGAGTCGTAGCAAAACACAATAACCACAAGAAGATCAACACAGAGATGGCACAGTGGTTAATCCCGTGGTTCGGCCAAGTCCAACGCTTGTCTACTCCACGTTGTGGCGTCCCAACGGACGAGGGTTGCAATCAACCCCTCTCAAGCGGTCCAAAGACCCACTTGAATACCACGGTGTTTCGCTTTGCTTTACTATATCCCGCTTGTGAGGAATCTCCACAACTTGGAGCCTCTCGCCCTTACACTTTGATTATCACAAAGAAGCACAGAAGTAAGGTTGGGATGAGCAACGCACACTAGACACAAAGATCACAGCAAATACGCACACACAAGACCCAGACTTGAGCTCAAAAGAGTATCGCGAGGTTCTCACTAGAACGGAGCTCAAATCACAAAGAATGTCGAACAAGTGCGCGAGAATGAAGTGTGAGTGATCAACAATGCTCAAAGGTTGCTTGGTGTCGTCCTCCATGCGCCTAGGGGTCCCTTTTATAGACCCAAGGCAGCTAGGAGCCGTTGAGAGCATTCTAGGAAGGCAATTCTTGCCTTCTGTCGACTGGCACACCGGACAGTCCGGTGCACCACCGGACACTGTCCGGTGCGGATTTCTTTCCTTCTTTAGCGAAGCCGACCGTTGGCGATTCAGAGCCGTTGGCGCACTGGACAGTGTCCGGTGCACACCGGACAGTCTGGTGCCCCCTTGTGACCGTTGGCTCGGCCACGCGTCACGCGCGGAATCCTCGGCCGACCGTTGGCCCGGCTGACCATTGGTTCACCAGACAGTCCGGTGCACCACCAGACAGTCCGATGAATTATAGTCGTACGCCGTTAATTGCTTCCCGAGAGCGAAGACTTCTCCTGTAAACGGCTCACCGGACAGTCCGGTGCACCACCGGACAGTCCGGTGATTTATAGTCGTACGCCGTTGATCGCCTCTCGAGAGCAGCCAGTTAGCCAGAGCCAGCCTGGCGCACCGGACACTGTCCGGTGCACCACCGGACACTCCGGTGCACCCAGACTGAGCAAACTTTGGCTGAACAAAGCCATCTCATTTCCTATTTGATTTCTCCTGTTTCCAGCACTTAGACACAATACATTAGTTCTCAAAACAATGTACTAAGTCTAGAAACATACCTTTTGACTTGATTTGCACTTTGTCCATCAATTGGCATGGATTTATATTTAAGCACTTGTGTTGGCACTCAATCACCAAAATACTTAGAAATGGCCCAAGGGCACATTTCCCTTTCAATCTCCCCCTTTTTGGTGATTTATGCCAACACAACAAAAAGCAACTAAAAGAAGTGCAACATCAATACAAATGAGAACTCAAAATTGTTTTGATTCAAATTTGGCATATATGGATCACTCTTTGCCACCACTTGGTTTTGTTTTTGCAAATCAACCTCAAACTCCTATCTCTAGTTCAAACACAATTGTAGAGACATAAAAAGAGTTGTTCCAAGAGAAATTGATCAAAGATTTCAAAAACTCCCCCTTTTTCTTATAATCAACATTCTCCCCACAAGAGGCCAACTTTTGACATGAGAGACAATAAGAGTATTTTGACAAAACAAAAAGCTCTATTCCACTATTTTCAAAATTTCTCAAGTGGTAGCTGATCCATTTCTTGTTTTAGCCTTATTTTCTCCCCCTTTGGCATCAAGCACCAAAACAGGATCAATTTTGGCCCTTTAACCCCATTGCCTCACCAAAATCTTCAAATAAGAGTACCAAGGCAATAAGAGTACATGAGATGAACTTGGAATAAGTTACCCTCTCATCGGAGTGCGGTGGAAGTCTTTCATGGTCCAAGTCCACCTTTTCCCTTTCAAACCTCCTTTGAGACTAAATTAAGAAAACTCAAGCACATGGTTAGTCTCAAAGGGTCAAGTTGTAGCACATCTCCCCCTAAACATGTGCATCACTTGCAAATAGACTTGTGAGGTCCGGGGAGTGCTTGTACAACTTGAGCACCATAATTAAACAACAAAATGCATAAGGAACATGATCAAGGCATAAACACATGTATGCTATAAATCAATCCAAGTTCCGTGAATCTAAGACATTTAGCTCACTACGCAGCCTGCAAAAGGTCTTCTCATCTAGAGGCTTGGTAAAGATATCGGCTAGCTGGTTCTCGGTGCTAACATAAAACACTTTGATATCTCCCTTTTGCTGGTGGTCTCTCAGAAAGTGATGTCGGATGTCTATGTGCTTTGTGCGGCTGTGTTCAACAGGATTTTCCGCTATGCGGATAGCACTCTCATTGTCACATAGGAGTGGGACTTTGCTCAGATTGTAGCCAAAGCCCCGGAGGGTTTGCCTCATCCAAAGTAGTTGCGCGCAACACTGTCCTGCGGCAACGTACTCGGCCTCAGTGGTGGATAGGGCAACGGAAGTTTGTTTCTTAGAGTTCCATGACACCAGGGACCTTCCTAAGAATTGGCACGTCCCCGATGTACTCTTCCTATCGACCTTACATCCAGTATAGTCAGAATCTGAATATCCAATCAAGTCAAAGGTAGACCCCTTTGGATACCAGATCCCGAAGCAAGGCGTAGCGACTAAATATCTAAGGATTCGCTTCACGGCCACAAGGTGACACTCCCTTGGATCAGATTGAAATCTAGCACACATGCATACGCTAAGCATAATATCCGGTCTACTAGCACATAAATAAAGTAAAGACCCTATCATTGACCGGTATGCCTTTTGATCAACGGACTTACCTCCTTTGTTGAGGTCGGTGTGTCCGTCGGTTCCCATTGGAGTCTTTGCAGGCTTAGCGTCCTTCATCCCAAACCGCTTTAGAAAGTCTTGCGTGTACTTCGTTTGGGAGATGAAGGTGTCGTCCTTGAGTTGCTTCACTTGGAACCTAAGGAAGTAGTTCAACTCGCCCATCATCGACATCTCAAACTTTTGAGTCATCACCCTGCTAAACTCTTCACAAGACTTTTGGTTAGTAGAACCAAATATTATGTCATCGACATAAATTTGGCACACAAATAAGTCACCATCACAAGTCTTAGTGAATAAAGTTGGATCGGATTTCCCAACCTTGAAAGCATTAGCAATTAAAAAGTCTCTAAGGCATTCATACCATGCTCTTGGGGCTTGCTTAAGTCCATAGAGCGCCTTAGAGAGCTTACACACGTGGTCGGGGTACCGTTCATCCTCGAAGCCAGGGGGTTGCTCTACGTACACCTCCTCCTTGATTGGCCCGTTGAGGAAAGCGCTCTTTACATCCATTTGGAACAACCTAAAAGAATGGTGAGCGGCATATGCTAGCAATATACGAATAGACTCTAGCCTAGCCACAGGAGCAAAAGTCTCCTCAAAGTCCAAACCTGCGACTTAGGCATAACCTTTTGCCACAAGTCGAGCCTTATTCCTTGTCACCACCCCATGCTCGTCCTGTTTGTTGCAGAACACCCACTTGGTTCCCACGACATTTTGCTTGGGACGCGGCACCAGTGTCCAAACTTCATTACGCTTGAAATTATTGAGCTCTTCCTGCATGGCCAACACCCAGTCCGGATCTAGCAAGGCCTCTTCTACCCAGAAAGGCTCAATAGAAGAGACAAAAGAGTAATGCTCATAAAAATTAACTAATCTAGAACGAGTAGTTACTCCCTTGCTAATGTCACCCAAAATTTGGTCGACGGGATGATTCCTTTGAATCGTCGCTCGAACTTGGGTTGGAGGGGCCTGAGGTGCTTCTTCTTCTTCAACTTGGACATCCTGTGCTCCCCCTTGATCACATGCCTCCTTTTGATGAACCTGTTCATCGTCTTGAGTTGGGGGATGCACCATTGTTGAGGAAGAGGGTTGATCTTGCTCCTTTTGTTCCTGTGGCCGCACATCTCCAATCGCCATGGTGTGTATTGCGGCAGTTGGAACGTCTTTTTCATCTACATCATCAAGATCAACAACTTGCTCTCTTGGAGAGCCATTAGTCTCATCAAATACAACGTCGCTAGAGACTTCAACCAAACCCGAGGATTTGTTGAAGACTCTATACGCCTTTGTATTTGAGTCATAACCTAATAAAAAACCCTTCTACAGCTTTGGGAGCAAACTTAGAATACCTACCTTTCTTCACTAGAATATAGCATTTGCTCCCAAATACACGAAAATAAGACACATTAGGTTTGTTACCGGTTAGAAGCTCATACGAAGTGTTCTTGAGGAGGCGGTGAAGGTAGACCCTGTTGATGGCGTGGCAAGCCGTGTTCACGGCTTCCGACCAAAATCGCTCGGGGGTCTTGAACTCTCCAAGCATCGTCCTCGCCATGTCTATGAGCGTCCTGTTCTTCCTCTCTACCACACCATTTTGCTGTGGTGTGTAGGGAGCGGAGAACTCGTGCTTGATCCCTTCCTCCTCAAGGTACTCCTCCACTTGAAGGTTCTTGAACTCGGACCTGTTGTCACTCCTT
This sequence comes from Zea luxurians, assembly GCA_029449295.1. NCBI lineage: Eukaryota > Viridiplantae > Streptophyta > Magnoliopsida > Poales > Poaceae > Zea > Zea luxurians. The sequence goes on from JAOPSE010000010.1 coordinate 44,453,213, forward strand.
ATCTTCTTCACCTTGAGCTCAAACTCATTTTGGGCTTTCCTGAGGAAGCGCTTGAGGGTCCCTTGGGTTTCAGATTTATCCTGCAAAAAGAATACCCAAGTGAAGCGGGAAAAATCATCAACTATAACAAGACCATACTTACTTCCTCCTATGCTTAGATAGGCGACGGGTCCGAAGAGGTCCATATAAAGCATCTCTAGAGGTCTTGACGTGGTCATCACATTTTTGGGATTATGAGAGCTTCCCACCTGTTTTCCTGCTTGACAAGCTGCACAAGGTCTATCTTTTTCGAAATGCACATTAGTTAGACCTATCACGTGTTCTCCCTTTAGAAGCTTGTGAAGGTTCTTCATCCCCACATGTGCTAAACGGCGATGCCACAGCCAGCCCATGCAAGTCTTAGCAATTAAGCATGCATCTAGACCGACTTCCTCTTTTGCAAAATCAACTAAATAAAGTTTGCCGTCTAGTACACCCTTAAAAGCTAGTGAACCATCACATCTTCTAAAGACAGACACATCTACATTTGTGAATAAACAGTTATATCCCATATTACAGAGTTGACTCACAGATAACAAGTTATATCCAAGCGACTCAACTAAGAACACATTAGAAATAGAGTGCTCGGATGAAATAGCAATTTTTCCTAACCCTTTCACCTTGCCTTGGTTCCCATCACTGAATATTATTGAATCTTGGGGATCCTTGTTCTTGACGTAGGAAGAGAACATCCTCTTTTCCCCCGTCATGTGGTTTGTGCATCCGCTGTCGATAATCCAGCTTGAACCCCCGGATGCATAAACCTGCAAGGCAAATTTAGGCTTGGGTTTTAGGTACCCAACTCTTGTTGGGTCCTACAAGGTTAGTCACAATGGTCTTAGGGACCCAAATGCAAGTTTTATCTCCCTTGCATCTTGCCCCTAATTTCCTAGCAATTACCTTCTTATCCTTTCTACAAATAGCAAAGGAAGCATTGCATGTATGAAAAATTGTAGAAGGTTCATTAATTACTTTCCTAGAAACATGAACAATATTCTTTCTAGGCACATGATGAATATTTCTCCTAGGCATATCTCTATCATGCATAACATGGGAACTAGAAGCAGTCATAGCATATGAATCATAAGCACAGGTCCTATAAGCATTTCTAGAAAATTTTCTAACACCATAAATGAAAGCATGATTCTTTTGAGCACTATTAGCCATAGGGGCCTTCCCTTTCTCCTTGGTGGAGATGGGAGCCTTATGGCTTGTTAAGTTCTTGACTTCCCTCTTGAAGCCAAGACCATCCTTAATTGAGGGGTGTTTACCAATCGTGTAGGCATCCCTTGCAAATTTTAGTTTGTCAAATTCACTCTTTCTAGTCTTAAGTTGGGCATTAAGACTAGTCAATTCATCATTCAATTTAGAAATTGAGACTAAGTGTTCACTACAGGCATCAACATTAAAATCTTTACACCTATTGCAAATTATAACATGTTCTACACAAGAGTTAGATTTATTTGCTACTTCTAACTTAGCATTCAAGTCATCATTAATACTCTTTAAGTTAGAAATAGACTCATGGCATGTAGATAGTTCACATGAAAGCATTTCATTTCTTTTGACTTCTAGAGCAAGAGAATTTTGCGCACTAACAAATTTATCATGCTCTTCATACAAAAGATCCTCTTGCTTTTCTAACAATCTATTTTTATCATTTAAAGCATCAATCAATTCATTAATCTTATCAATCTTAGTTCTATCTAAGCCTTTGAATAAGCATGAATAGTCAATTTCATCATCACTAGATTCATCTTCACTTGAAGAAGCGTAAGTACTAGTATCACGAGTGCTTACCTTCTTTTCCCTTGCCATGAGGCAAGTGTGATGCTCGTTTGGGAAGAGAGACGATTTGTTGAAGGTGGTGGCGGTGAGTCCTTCGTCGTCGGAGTCGGACGAAGAGCAATCTGAATCCCACTCCTTTCCAAGGTGTGCCTCGCCTTTAGCCTTCTTGTAAACCTTCTTGTTCTCTCTTTTCCCATTCTTTCCTTGTTCCTGGTCACTATAATTATCAGGACAGTTAGCAATAAAGTGACCAACCTTACCGCACTTGAAGCAGGAGCGCTTTCCCTTCGTCTTGTTCTTCTTGGGATGCTCCTTGCGGCCCTTTAGCACCGTCTTGAAGCACTTGATGATGAGGGTCATTTCTTCCTCATTGAGTCCCGCCGCCTCCACTTGCGCCACCTTGCTAGGTAGCGCCTCCTTGCTCCTCGTTGCTTTAAGAGCAATGGTTTGAGGCTCTTGGATTGGGCCATTCAACGCATCGTCAACATATCTAGCCTCCTTGATCATCATCCGCCCACTTACGAACTTTCCAAGTACCTCCTCGGGCGTCATCTTCGTGTACCTGGGATTCTCATGAATGTTGTTCACAAGATGTGGATCAAGGAAGGTAAAGGACCTTAGCATTAGGCGGACGACGTCGTGGTCCGTCCATCGCGTGCTTCCATAGCTCCTTATCTTGTTGACGAGGGTCTTTAGCCGGTTGTATGTTTGGGTTGGCTCCTCGCCCCTGATCATATAAAATCTTCCAAGCTCGCCCTCCACCAATTCCATCTTGGTGAGCATGGTGACGTCGTTCCCCTCATGTGAGATCTTGAGGGTGTCCCATATCTGCTTGGCATTGTCCAAGCCGCTCACCTTATTGTACTCTTCCCTGCACAAAGATGCTAAAAGGACATTAGTAGCTTGTGCATTTCTATGGATTTGTTCATTTATAAACATGGGACTATCAGTACTATCAAATTTCATTCCACTCTCGACTATCTCCCATATGCTTGGATGGAGAGAGAACAAGTGACTACGCATTTTGTGGCTCCAAAATCCGTAGTCCTTTCCATCAAAGTGAGGAGGTTTGCCAAGTGGAATGGAGAGTAAATGAGTATTTGTACTTTGCGGAATATGAGAGTAGTCAAAAGAAAAGTTCGAATTGACCATTTTCCTTCTCTCGTAGTCGTTGTCGTTGTTGTCCTTTTGGGAAGAAGTGGACTTGTCGCTGTCGTCGTAGTAGACGATCTCCTTAATGCGCCTTGTCTTCTTCTTCTTCCCATCCTTTCGTTTGTAGCCCGAGCCCGAGTCGGTAGGCTTGTCATCCTTCGGCTCGTTGACGAAGGACTCTTTCTCCTTATCATTGATCACAATTCCCTTCCCCTTAGGATCCATCTCTTCGGGCGATTAGTCCCTTTCTTGAAGAGAACGGCTCTGATACCAATTGAGAGCACCTAGAGGGGGGGTGAATAGGTGATCCTATAAAAACTTACAACTTAATGCCACAAAACTTGATTAGGAGTTAACGCAATAAAGCCAAGTGGCTAGAGAAGAGTCGTAGCATAACACAATATCCACAAGAAGATCAACATAGAGATGGCACAGTGGTTTATCCCATGGTTCGGCCAAGTCCAACGCTTGCCTACTCCACGTTGTGGCATCCCAACGGACGAGGGTTGCAATCAACCCCTCTCAAGCGGTCCAAAGACCCACTTGAATACCATGGTGTTTCGCTTTGCTTTACTATATCCCGCTTGCGAGGAATCTCCACAACTTGGAGCCTCTCGCCCTTACACTTTGATTATCATAAAGAAGCACAGAAGTAAGGTTGGGATGAGCAACGCACACTAGACACAAAGATCACAGCAAATACGCACACACAAGACCCAGACTTGAGCTCAAAAGAGTATCGCGAGGTTCTCACTAGAACGGAGCTCAAATCACTAAGAATGTCGAACAAGTGCGCGAGAATGAAGTGTGAGTGATCAACAATGCTCAAAGGTTGCTTGGTGTCGTCCTCCATGCGCCTAGGGGTCCCTTTTATAGCCCCAAGGCAGCTAGGAGCCATTGAGAGCATTCCAGGAAGGCAATTCTTGCCTTCTGTCGACTGGCGCACCGGACAGTCCGGTGTGGATTTCTTTCCTTCTTTAGCGAAGCCGACCATTGGCGATTCAGAGCCTTTGGCGCACCGGACAGTGTCCGGTGCACACCGGACAGTCCGGTGCCCCCTTGTGACCGTTGGCTCGGCCACGCATCACGCGCGGAATCCTCGGCCGACCGTTGGCCTGGCTGACCATTGGTTCACCGGACAGTCCGGTGAATTATAGCCGTACGCCGTTAATTGCTTCCCGAGAGCGAAGACTTCGCCAGTAAACGGCTCACCGGACAGTCTGGTGCACCACCGGATAGTCCGGTGATTTATAGCCGTACGCCGTTGATCGCCTCCCGAGAGCAGCCAGTTCGCTAGAGCCAGCCTGGCGCACCGGACACTGTCCGGTGCACCACCGGACACTCCGGTGCACCCAGACTGAGCAGACTTTGGCTGAACAAAGCCATCTCATTTCCTATTTGATTTCTCCTGTTTCCAGCACTTAGACACAATACATTAGTTCTCAAAACAATGTACTAAGTCTAGAAACATACCTTTTGACTTGATTTGCACTTTGTCCATCAATTGGCATGGATTTATATTTAAGCACTTGTGTTGGCACTCAATCACCAAAATACTTAGAAATGGCACAAGGGCACATTTCCCTTTCACTGTGTGACTTATGAATGATGAATTGTTTATATTTCCTATCTAAAGAAATCATCTTTCATCATATACTCCTTTGTGCTATTAACATCTTTCTTGAGTATGTTCAATAAGTTTGGAAGGAAAAAGAAACAACTACAAAGGGAGGACACTCACATGAAAGAGAAGACATCAAGTACAACAACACCTACTTGGACAATAAGATCTTCAAAACAATCAATGTGAGGTTGTGAGTATTCTAAATCCTTTCATAGTGAAGAATACCAGGCTTAAGTTGTTTATTGTAAATTTTATGAGCCTTGATCAAGATGTATAATGCTTCTCCCTATTTGTCCTTAAAGTAAATACATCCATTCAATTCATTCAAATTCTTGATGCATATCTTTAGGGGGAGCTTCTTTCTATATCTTGATTATGTTGAGACTATCGCTTTATGTTAGTAATTTCATATAGTCTCTTGCATGAGAATGAGTTTCTCATGAAGTATGCTACTATTTTTCAATTCTTATCCTTCACTCTAAAGTAGCATACTTGCTGGATTCTCCTATTTCAAGCTTATCTAATGCATATGTTGTTCTTTTGATCACATCTGTTATTTGTTTGATCATTGAATAAATACTTATGTTTCTTAGTACCGCATATACTATCAATCGATATCTCTTAATATGCACTAAGTTAAAAGGAGAATTCATGATATATTTATGCAATTTGTGATCCATTTGATATGTGCTAACAATAAATTGGAGAAGGATCACTAGTTGTAGAACTCTCTATTGTGCAAAATATTTCCATACATTGTCTTGAATTTAGGTCTTAAGCAACTAAGACTAAGGGCAAAGCACAATGAAGAGAGCGTCTCTATGTGAAGGTACAAAACAGTAAAACTACTTCGATTCATTTACACATGTACCTAAATCTTCCTTTTCTATACATTCTTTGCATATCTTGTGTAAAAGGAAGAAAAAGCATGTCCATGCATCAGCCCTGCTTCAAACCTGGTTTAAGCTCTCAAACATTTCATTCCTGCATTTATGCGTCTTGGGTTAATCTGGGTGAAGCGATTTTATTGTCAAAGAGTTTAAAGCTTAACCTTGTAACGAGGATAAGCTGCCTTTGTTCCAAAGGTGGATGGTCCTTAAGCCTCTTTGAAATCCTTAAGGGTAAAAGCTTAAAATGTTTATAACATGCTTTCATAAGTGCATAAACTGTCGTGAGCATCACACTTATACTATGACACAATGCACTTCACATTCTGTATGATATAGATATGTTCTCATTAACCTAATTATGTGTAATTGGCATTTAAGGCCAAAATATGTGTTCCTCTCCATGCACATATTTAGGGGGAGCAATCTATGTTATATAGAACTATGATCATGCTTAATTTGATATATCCTTTGACCATATCTCTTTTATGTCTATGACTAATGTGTTTTCAAGTGTATTCTCATGCTTAGTCATAGAATTGAAAGGGAAATAGAGTATTCGGCAAAGACGACGCTTCCACTCAACTCCTTCAGTATTATCCACTCTTTGTCGTCATTCCGCATAGTTCTCCACAATGGTATAAAATCTTCACTCATATCTATTTGTTTGCCATTGGGGAGAAAGCAAAAAGGGCTTATATCTCACTCACAAGTATCCATTTTTGGCGATTCATGCCAAAGGGGGAGAAAGTATGAGCCCAAAGCAAAAGGACCGCACCACCACCGAATTTCAAAATGAAGTTTTTCAAATTGATATCTTATTGTGTTCAAAAGGGGGAAAGTAGTATCTTCAAAAATTGCAAAACCCTCTTGAACACTAAGAGGAGAATTTTACTTAGGGGGAGTTTTGTCTTAGTCAAAGGAAAAGCATTTGAGACAGGGGGAGAAAATTTCAAATCTTGAAAATGCTTTCTTCAATCTTATTCATGTACCTTTGACCGTTTGCAAAAGGTTTTTGAAAAGAATTTTACAAAGAATTTGCAAAACAAAACCCGTGGTGCAAATGTGGTCCAAAATTTTAAATAAGAAGAAAAACCATCCATGCACATCTATTGAGATAAGTTTATTGGTTTCAATTCCAAGTAACCTTTGCACTTACATTATGCAAACTAGTTCAATTCTGCACATTTATATTTGCTTTGGTTTGTGTTGGCATCAATCACCAAAAAGGGGGAGATTGAAAGGGAAATAGGGTCAAACCTTTTCTAATATGAATTTTGGTGGTTGAATTGCCCAACACAAATTATTGGACTAACTAGTTTGCTCTAGAGTATATGTTCTATAGGTACCAAAGGTTCAACTCAAAACCAATACAAAGATTAAAAAGGGTTCAAAAAGAAAGGAGCAAAGGAAACCGAAGTGCTCCCTGGTTTGGCGCACCGGACTGTCCGGTGTGCCACCGGACAGTGTCCGGTGCACCAGGGAGGAGCGACCTCAAACTCTTCAGCTTCGGGTTTCCCAGGCACACCTCCGCTATAATTCACCGAACTGTCCGGTGTGCCACCGGACTGTCCGGTGCGCCAGCGGAGCAACGGTCATCTGCGCGCAACGGTCGACTCTGACAGTGAACAGTGCAGAACAGTACATGCGGCAGAAGTCAGAGTAGAAGGTCAGAGGGGCACCGGACTGTCCGGTGTAGCACCGGACTGTCCGGTGCCGCATGAGGACAAATCCTCCAACGGTCGACCAGCTCCAACCCTACCGAAGAAGATGACGTGGCGGCGCACCGGACACTGTCCGGTGGCGCACCGGACACTGTCCGGTGGCGCACCGGACTGTCCGGTGCGCCCATCGCCAGCAGCCTTATCCAACGGCTACAATTTCGTTGGTGGCTATAAATACCACCCCAACCGGCCACTTCAAGGTGGGGGAGCCCAAGCAACATTCCAAGTCATCTAGTTGACATACTCAAGCCCTCCCAACCACTTCTATTCATTGATCCATCCTATACACAAGATTTAGACCACTACAACCAACACAAGTGCCACAAAAGAGAGAGCAAGCTAGAAAGAGCTACTCATTTGAGTTTAGCACTAGTGCCTTGTGAGATTCATTGAGAGATAGTGTGTGCTACATCTTTGTGTTCATTTGTGCGTGGAGTTTTGACTCCCATTGAACTTCCTCCAAAGTGTTGGAGGCTTGTAAAGCTAGCAAGAGACACCAAAGAGTGTGGTGATCCTTGCGGGGTCTTAAGTGATCCTTGAGAAGAAGAAGAGCTTGTCGGTCTTGTGTGATCGATGGAGAGAGGGAAAGGGTTGAAAGAGACCCGTCCTTAGTGGACTCCTCAACGGGGACTAGGCCTTCGAGGGCCGAACCTCGGTAAAACAAATCACCCGTGTCTCGTGTGCTTATTGCTTGTGATTTGTTTGTTCTTTCCCTTTCTAAGTTTTTCTTGCACTATTCTTTGCTAATACAATTTGGTGTTGCTTTAAGTTAAATTCTCATTTAGTGAGGCAACACATTGCAAGAAAGAACTTGTGCTATTGCTCTTCTTATCTAAGCCCCTTTGCTTTATTCTCATAGACCTACTAGTTGTATTGTTTTATCAATTCCGCATTATTTGAAAGCAATACTCTTTACAAGCAAGGACTTAGTTTTCATACTCCGATAATTGTATATCTTGTTCTAACCACTAATCAAGGGATCTAGTTGGGGGATAAAGTTTTAATTTTCAGGTTTCGCCTATCCACTCCCCCCTCTAGGCGACTTTCACCTTTCATTGGAAATATATGTTCAAAGAAAGTAGCATCACATGATTCTATAATAGTATCAACATACACATCAGGAACTTCAGATTTAACTACTAAAAATCTATATGCTATGCTACACGAAGCATATCCAAGAAAGACACAATCCACTGTCCTTGGACCAAGCTTGCGCTTTTTATTAATTGGTACATTGACTTTCGCCATGCACCCCCAAGTGCGCAAGTATGAAAGTGATGGTTTTCTCCCAACCCACTTCTCATAAGGGGTTTTCTCTTCTTTGCCCATAGGAATTCTATTCAGAACATGACATGAAGTCAGGACTGCCTCCCCCGACCATGCCTTCGATAAACCACAAGTGTCTAACATGGCATTCACCAGATCAGTCAATGTACGGTTTTTCCTTTCGACAATCCCGTTTGATTTAGGTGAATAGGGAGGCGTCCTATCATGAATAATGCCATGTTCTGCACAGAAATCATCAAAGACTTTGGGAAAGAATTCGCCACCACGATCTAATCTAAGAAGTTTGATCTTTCTCTCTAGTTGGTTTTCAACTTCAGCCTTATAGATTTTAAAGTAGTATAAAGACTCATCTTTAGTTTTTAACAAGTATACATAGCAAAATCTAGACGCATCATCAATTAATGTCATGAAGTATCTCTTTCCACCCTTTCTCAACACACCATTCATCTCACAAAGATCAGAATGTATGAGTTCTAGAGGTGCCATGTGTCTCTCCTCAGCAGCCTTGTGAGGCTTTCGAGGTTGCTTTGATTGCACACAACTATGGCACTTAGAACCTTTGACTATGGTGATATTCGGAATTAAACTCATGGTTACAAGCCGAGACATAGAGTCAAAATTAATATGACACAAACAAGAATGCCAAATACTCGCAAGATCATCAACATTAGCACAAATATGGTTCACAGACTTATTATTGAAATCTAACAGAGAAAAGTGGAACAAGCCTCCGCAATCATAGCCTTTACCAATAAATTGTCCAGACTTAGACACAACTAATTTATTGGACTCCAAAACTACCTTGAACCCATCTCTACATAGAAGGGTTTCGCTAACGAGATTCTTATGTATAGAAGGGACATGATGCATGTTCTTCAGCTGCACGATCTTTCCTGAAGTAAACTTCAGATCCACTGTGCCAGTGCCATGAACAAAAGCATGTGACCCATTCCCCATTAGGACGAAAGAATCCCGAGCACCCTGATAAGAAGAGAACAAGTTAATGTCAGAACACACATGAACATTAGCACCAGTGTCAAGCCACCAACTAGGTGATTGAAATACTGAGAAGATGAAAGGTAAATTACCATACCCTTTGTCTTCCTCATTGCTAGCGATCATTGTGTTGACATTGCCCTTTTTGCCACGGCGATCCGCTCGATCAGGACAATCCTTGGCAAAATGACCCGCCTCGCCATATGCGAAACATATCAGTTCAGCCTTGTTCTTCTTCTTCTTGAAGTTGGTAGTTTTGTTGGGCTTGTTAGATTTTGGCTTACCTTTGCCCTTGTTGTGGTTCTTCTGAACCATGTTGGCGCTGGAGTGGTCCTCGCCTCCTTTAGATCCCGTGTCCTTAGCCCGAGCTTTCTCCTCAACATCTAGAGACGCTATCAGATTTTCAACTAATATCTCCTGTCTCTTATGTTTCAGAGATGTGGCGAAGTTCCTCCATGTAGAAGGCAACTTTGCAATAATTCATCTAGCCACAAATCGGTCAGGAAGGACTATCTTAAGGTGGTCGAGCTCCTTGGCTATACACTGTATTTCATGAGCTTGCTCTACAATAGAGCGATTATCAACCATCTTATAATCATGAAAGCTCTCCATGATATACAGGTCACTGCCAGTATCCGATGCACCATACTTGGTAGTAAGTGCATCCTATATGTAAAGCCCAAAATTGGTAGGAAAAAAATATATAAAATAAATAAATTTATAAGAGGGTGTTTGGGGATTCCTTGAATTCATTTTTCTTTGCATACTCAACTAATGGCATTAAATTATGCAAATAACAAATAAATAAATAAATAAATAAATATGCATTTCATGCTGAGTCTTAATTGGTTGTGCATTTTAAATTCAAAACCCGAGTGTGAATTTGAATCTAAAATAAAGATTCGAATGGAAGGGAAAGTGAAAATAGAAATAAAAAAAGAAAGGGGGAAAACGGCTGTCACTCTTGGACCGAATCTCCTTTCCCGCGGCCCAGTTCTTCCCTTCTCTCCGACGCAGGCCCATCTAACCGATGCCACTGCTGCGTGGGCTCGGTTTGTAAGTCGCCCGCGCACGTCTCTGCTGTGTTGTCGCTAGGGGGGGCCCACCTGCCATTCACACGGCCGGCTGGGAACCCAGCATCCGATTCATGGGTCGTCCTTCCCCACGCGCCTACCGCCCTCCCTTTCACTATGGATCGTCCCCGATGATCCTATCCTCCGGAAGCTCCGGCGCGGACCTCGCAGATTCCGTTCAACCACCGCCCAGATTTGGCTCATATGGGTCTACAAGTAGGGCTAATCCGCCTCACAACCTCTCCGTGCGCAGTCGCTTCCATGCCTGGCATCGCTAGTCTGCGGGTTCCCCTAGAGTCCGTAATGCCGCAGTGAACCTCGCCGGTATCCGCGTCGGTCGTTGCTCGCGCTAGGATAAAATTGCACCGCGCCCTCCTCCTCTTTCTCTCCTGCCACCATGCTGCGCGGCCGCACTGTCGGTCTGCCTCGCCAGGTCGCTAGGATCCCGGCAGCCCTGCCTTGGTGCCCTGACTGACGCCTGCTGCATTAGAGAGATTTGACAATGGGAGAGATTGAGGAGTTGATGCTGGGTTGTTGATTGCATTGGCGCAAGGGCGGTCAGGCTCCAGGAAATTGCTCGCCATCACGCTGTGGGTGCTGCGAACCGGGTGGTCGCTGGCGTTGTCCTCGCCACGGCTGGTGTCCGGGGGTCCACTGGGAGCTTTGGAGGGTGTCCACGGTGTCCTCGTCCGGATTCGGTGGCCGGAGAACCGGCGATTCGTTGTCGTTGCTAGTGCTCCGCCGCGGAGCCGCATCGTCTCGTGGGCAGAGCATTCACCGCCCCGATTTGAGGTAAAACCACCCCCATCCTCTTCGTCTCACTCATCGCTGCGCATAGCACCTTTCGGAGGTAGATTTAGGGGGCTCAATCGCAATCACCACGCCTTGCCGGGACTGCTCCACCGTGGAGCTCAGCCTCGCCACCCTGCTCCGGCCTAGATGTGGGCGCGCAGATGTGAAGCATTGGATCCGCGCGGAACAGCTGGGATTAGATGGGGAATAACGGTTGGATAGGTTGGATCGTAGCCGCCCAATCTAGATCTGACGGCGGGTATTATAGAACGGGTTTAGGGAATCATCAGCCGTGGGATTTCGATCTGACGGCTGCGATTTGGTACCGCTTTGATGAGGATATGATTTAATCTGCGCCGCGCAATGACAATCCAACGGCTCGAGATCGCCCGTACCCCTTCGGCCGACAGCTTTGCAAAAGAAGCCCTGAACTTTACAGAAATGAACCCGCGGTCCACTGGGACTGTGCGCAGAGTCCTTGAAAGCTTGCGCAGAGACCCCTGCCCTTCCCAGAAATTAGCGCGCAGACCCGGAGATAGAAAATCCAGGGAAAATGAAATAGAAATCCATTTTTAATATAAAAATAATTTCTAGAATTTGTTAAACCCATAGAAAATTCATATGAAGTCCAATTTAATCCATTCCAGATCCTATAATTTTATAATATTATTGTTTATCATCTAGTACCACTGTGTTGACATGTCTGTCACATTAAAATTTATATCTCATTTAATCTTGTACAAAACACATAGAATCTTCAGAAAATCATAACTCCTCCGTTTTAACTCCGATTTAATCCGTTCAAGTTCCGTTAGTCTCATAGAAACGCGTAGATTATTATTATTCAGTTGTTCTTATGTTTGGTGTAATGTTAATTTTGTCTATACACTGTTTGTTTGTATTGCTACGACTAGCGCGAGGACACGTGTCATCTGAAAAGCAAGTTGGTACTTGGAATCTCAAGTGCCAGGCAAGTTGTGCCCTTGATCACTTCTGTTACCCAATAATATTCGTTATTATCACTATTCAATGCATAGGTTTAATTTTGATGGGACCCAATAGGTTACCCTAGATTGTTTATCTCATTACCTTGTTTACCCCTGAATTACTTGGGTAGTTTGCTATTGCTTTACATGGTTTTGGGATGATCATTTATTATATCTATGTTCCAATTCTTTTTGTTATTCTATTTATGTTCATGTTGTGATCATTAATGTTAATTGGAACATAGAGCTTAACTTGAGTAACACGTGCCACCACAAGGGTTTAATGGGACGCCCTTGGCTGACTAATTAGGGAAGCTAGTGGAAGACTACCTTACCCGAAAGGGGCAAGGGCAGTAGGGGAGTGGTCAGTGTAGGGAGGTCCTTGGTTGATTTTGCTGCGATGGCGGTCAGGCAAGAACCCTGCATTGGAACTTCCTATAAACTGTAGCGGGTTTTTGGAAGCTAGTGGAACTTTGTAAAGGCCTCGTAGTGTTGCCCTGCCGCGCTTCCTAGGTAGAGGTGTATGGGAGTCGCGATCCCTTGGCAGATGGGTAACATGACTTGTGGGTAAAGGGTACAACCTCTGCAGAGTGTAAAACTGGTATACTAGCCGAGCTCACGGTCATGAGCAGCTCAGGACTCTCTGATGATTAACTTATGGAACTAAATTCAATTTGTCATATGCATTGCATTACAGGTGATGATGTTACTTTTGTTCTACTACTTAATTGGGTTGGTATTTACTTATACTTAGTAATTGCTAATAAAATTTTAACCAACTTTAAAAGCAATGCTCAGCTCTAACCATCCTCTTTGGTAAGCCTTACACTTCACGTGAGCTCCCACCTTTGGCGAGTTCATGCACATTATTCCCCACAACTTGTTGAGCGATGAATGTATGTGAGCTCACTCTTGCTGTCTCACCCCCCCCCCCACAGGTCAAGACCAGGTACCACAGGATGAGGCGCATGGAGGATGCTGCGATGAGTTCGTGAGGGATCTAGGCCGTTGTCTCCCAGTCAACTTTGGGTTGCTGGACCGTTGTCTCCATATAATGTAATTATTATTTATTTTGTACAAAACTCCGATTATATAGTAAAGATGTGACATTCGATCCTGTGCCATGATTCATCATATGTGTGAGACTTGGTCCCAGCACACCTGGTGATTATGTTCGCGCCCGGGTTTTGGACCCCTAAAATCCGGGTGTGACAGAAGTGGTATCAGAGGAATGTTGACTGTAGGACGAAACCTAGATAGAACTGGACAACCATTGTCTTCTTACCTTTGCTACTCTGATTCTTTTCTAAACTTTTCTTAATCTTTCTCATCTATTTTTGCTTTACTCTGATTATCCTTACCTTTTTCTTCTAAAGACAAATGTGGATTTCACACTTTGAAATCCCAGGCCTAAAGTGACCTTTAGGAATAGGAGACCTACTCTTAGGAACAAAAACAAAACTATTTTCATAGGTATCTATACGCTTGAGTGTTTGTTCTTATGATATATGTCTGATTTGGATCTTTGTTTGAGTGTGATTAGTCGTGGAGTAACGTCCACGATTACATCTGCATATACATATAGGTATAAATATAAATATATAGAATTCATGAGATAACTAAACAACTTAGATTATCCTCCATTAAAATATATCTATTTTATAGAGATCTCTCTCATCTTGAATGATCCATCTCATCTTAAAAAGATACTCTCTTACCTTAATAAACTCATCTCATCTTGAAAGGATTCTCATCTAATCCTAATAGATCTAACCAATCTCAAAAGATTCTATTTTATTCTTAGAGACTCATCTTGTCCTAATAAGCATACTTATCGCCACCACTTTGCTTATCTCGTAATGGTGTGACCGACATATCTATTCTAAAATAAGAAGATCTTATCTAGATTAATCTAGTCATGCCTAGACCCCATTCAACCTAAATTGATCCAAAATTAATTAGGTCTTATTTAGTCAAATCTAGTTATGCTAAACTAATCTAGTTCCATCTAATCTGAACTAACCCAATGTGACCACTCAAACAGATTAGTTTATACTTGTAACGTGATTCACTCGCCACTAAATTAAGAGTAACCGACCAACTCGGCCTTATGCAACTACCTTAACCATCTGAAGGTTGTATAACTCCTTTGTTTTAATTTAAATAGAAAATTCCGATCTACCTCAAGTATTAACTAAACCATATTCCTATAAATGGAGAATAAACCTAAATTTGTGTCCTGGGCCAATTCGTTCGTGAAACCATGACCCAGCCTATATTATAGGTTGCCCAACCCATTTATCACCCAAGCAAAGAAAAAAAACTCTGTTCAACCTACCTACCCCATGTACCCGCGCCTATCTCAACCATTATCCTTGATGATAACACCAAACTTGACCGAAATAACAGGTTACATAACTTATCCAACCAATCTAGAAGCAAAACAACAAGAGACTCTGCTTAAACTTATTTAACTCGTAACCACCTATTAACCTATTTTGTTTACCTAATAACCTACCTTCACCACATGTCCCAAATTCGGATAACAACTTCAAGAACGAAGATCGAAGACGATCGACCTCATCAAATCAAGGAAGGATAAGATTCAAGCCAGATCTTCAAAAGAATCAAGATCCACAATCTTGGATAAAGTCTTTCCTAGCCCTACCCTTTCATAACCTATCTATGCTCTAAAGACATCTTCTATCCTACATAATAAAGTGGAAATACATATACATACCCATGCTCTCCCAATCACCCACTATTGACTATAAAAAAAATGAGACTCCGGATTTTTGAACCAACTATAGACTAAAAGCGGAATTACAAACCAATTCTTTTGTATCCCTTTTCTTACAAATCTCGGGGACGAGATTATTTTTAAGGGGGGTAGGATTTGTAAAGCCCAAAATTGGTAGGAAAAAAATATATAAAATAAATAAATTTATAAGAGGGTGTTTGGGGATTCCTTGAATTCATTTTTCTTTGCATACTCAACTAATGGCATTAAATTATGCAAATAACAAATAAATAAATAAATAAATAAATATGCATTTCATGCTGAGTCTTAATTGGTTGTGCATTTTAAATTCAAAACTCGAGTGTGAATTTGAATCTAAAATAAAGATTCGAATGGAAGGGAAAGTGAAAATAGAAATAAAAAAGAAAGGGGGAAAACGGCTGTCACTCTTGGACCGAATCTCCTTTCCCGCGGCCCACTTCTTCCCTTCTCTTCGACGCTGGCCCATCTAACCGATGCCACTGCTGCGTGGGCCCGGTTTGTAAGTCGCCCGCGCACGTCTCTGCTGTGTTGTCGCTGGGGGGCCCACCTGCCATTCACACGGCCGGCTGGGAACCCAGCATCCGATTCACGGGTCGTCCTTCCCCACGCGCCTACCGCCCTCCCTTTCACTGTGGATCGTCCCCGATGATCCTATCCTCCGGAAGCTCCGGCGCAGACCTCGCAGATTCCGTTCAACCACCGCCCAGATTTGGCTCATATGGGTCTACAAGTAGGGCTAATCCGCCTCACAACATCTCCGTGCGCAGTCGCTTCCATGCCTGGCATCGCTAGTCCACGGGTTCCCCTGGAGTCCGTAATGCCGCAGTGAACCTCGCCGGTATCCGCGTCGGTCGTTGCTCGCGCTAGGATAAAATTGCACCGCGCCTTCCTCCTCTTTCTCTCCTGCCACCATGCCGCGCGGCCGCACTGTTGGTCTACCTCGCCAGGTCGCTAGGATCCCGGCAGCCCTGCCATGGTGCCCTGACTGACACCTGCTGCATCAGAGAGATTCGACAATGGGAGAGATTGAGGAGTTGATGCTGGGTTGTTGATTGCATTGGCGCAAGGGCGGTCAGGCTCCAGGAAATTGCTCGCCATCACGTTGTGGGTGCTGCGAACCGGGTGGTCGCTGGCATTGTCCTCGCCACGGCTGGTGTCCGGGGGTCCACTGGGAGCTTTGGAGGGTGTCCACGGTGTCCTCGTCCGGATTCGGTGGCCGGAGAACCGGCGATTCGTTGCCGTTGCTAGTGCTACGCCGCGGAGCCGCATCGTCTCGTGGGCAGAGCATTCACTGCCCCGATTTGAGGTAAAACCACCCCCATCCTCTTTGTCTCACTCACCGCTGCGCATAGCACCTTTCGGAGGTAGATTTAGGGGGCTCAATCGCAATCACCACGCCCGGTCGGGACTGCTCCGCCGTGGAGCTCAGCCTCGCCACCCTGCTCCGGCCTGGATGTGGGCGCGCGGATGTGAAGCATTGGATCCGCGCGGAACGGCTGGGATTAGATGGGGAATAACGGTTGGATAGGTTGGATCGTAGCCGCCCAATCTGGATCTGACGGCGGGTATTATAGAACGGGTTTAGGGAATCATCAGCCGTGGGATTTCGATCTGACGGCTGCGATTCGGTACCGCTTTGATGAGGATATGATTTAATCTGCACCGTGCAATGACAATCCAACGGCTCGAGATCGCCCGTACCCCTTCGACCGACAGCTTTGCAAAAGAAGCCCTGAACTTTACAGAAATGAATCCGCGGTCCACTGGGACTGTGCGCAGAGTCCTTAAAAGCTTGCGCAGAGACCCCTGCCCTTCCCAGAAATTAGCGCGCAGACCCGGAGATAGAAAATCCAGGGAAAATGAAATAGAAATCCATTTTTAATATAAAAATAATTTCTAGAATTTGTTAAACCCATAGAAAATTCATATGAAGTCCAATTTAATCCATTCCAGATCCTATAATTTTATAATATTATTGTTTATCATCTAGTACCACTGTGTTGACATGTCTGTCACATTAAAATTTATATCTCATTTAATCTTGTACAAAACACATAGAATCTTCAGAAAATCATAACTCCTCCGTTTTAACTCCGATTTAATCCGTTCAAGTTCCGTTAGTCTCATAGAAACGCGTAGATTATTATTATTCAGTTGTTCTTATGTTTGGTGTAATGTTAATTTTGTCTATACACTGTTTGTTTGTATTGCTACGACTAGCGCGAGGACACGTGTCATCTGAAAAGCAAGTTGGTACTTGGAATCTCAAGTGCCAGGCAAGTTGTGCCCTTGATCACTTCTGTTACCCAATAATATTCGTTATTATCACTATTCAATGCATAGGTTTAATTTTGATGGGACCCAATAGGTTACCCTAGATTGTTTATCTCATTACCTTGTTTACCCCTGAATTACTTGGGTAGTTTGCTATTGCTTTACATGGTTTTGGGATGATCATTTATTATATCTATGTTCCAATTCTTTTTGTTATTCTATTTATGTTCATGTTGTGATCATTAATGTTAATTGGAACATAGAGCTTAACTTGAGTAACACGTGCCACCACAAGGGTTTAATGGGACGCCCTTGGCTGACTAATTAGGGAAGCTAGTGGAAGACTACCTTACCCGAAAGGGGCAAGGGCAGTAGGGGAGTGGTCAGTGTAGGGAGGTCCTTGGTTGATTTTGCTGCGATGGCGGTCAGGCAAGAACCCTGCATTGGAACTTCCTATAAACTGTAGCGGGTTTTCGGAAGCTAGTGGAACTTTGTAAAGGCCTCGTAGTGTTGCCCTGCCGCGCTTCCTAGGTAGAGGTGTATGGGAGTCGCGATCCCTTGGCAGATGGGTAACATGACTTGTGGGTAAAGGGTACAACCTCTGCAGAGTGTAAAACTGGTATACTAGCCGAGCTCACGGTCATGAGCAGCTCAGGACTATCTGATGATTAACTTATGGAACTAAATTCAATTTGTCATATGCATTGCATTACAGGTGATGATGTTACTTTTGTTCTACTACTTAATTGGGTTGGTATTTACTTATACTTAGTAATTGCTAATAAAATTTTAACCAACTTTAAAAGCAATGCTCAGTTCTAACCATCCTCTTTGGTAAGCCTTACACTTCACGTGAGCTCCCACCTTTGGCGAGTTCATGCACATTATTCCCACAACTTGTTGAGCGATGAACGTATGTGAGCTCACTCTTGCTGTCTCACCCCCCACAGGTCAAGATCAGGTACCACAGGATGAGGCGCATGGAGGATGCTGCGATGAGTTCATGAGGGATCTAGGCCGTTGTCTCCCAGTCAAATTTGGGTTGCTGGACCGTTGTCTCCATATAATGTAATTATTATTTATTTTGTACAAAACTCCGATTATATAGTAAAGATGTGACATTCGATCCTGTGCCATGATTCATCATATGTGTGAGACTTGATCCCAGCACACCTGGTGATTATGTTCGCGCCCGGGTTTTGGACCCCTAAAATCCGGGTGTGACACTATAACTCTTTCCCGTCTGTGTGTTGAATATTCGCATCAACCAGACAGTCAACAAGGGCGCTAAGAACTGCTCCCGTAAAGATAGTATTGGCATGGTCGTACTCTTTCTCCTGTTCAAGAGTCAGTGGACCCTCAGGTTTGCCTTTACTAACATGGAAGACATTCATAGCAGTAAGCCAGAGCGTGGCCTTGACTTGCCTTCTCTTAAAGTGCATACCATTGAACTTTTCTAGCTTCAGCGCGTCGGTAAAAGGAGCCATAGAAAAACTAGGAAATTGTCTACAATAAGGTTTTTGGATTGTTGAATAATTAGATAAATTCTAGATTAAATTCTGAATATAAATCATGACCAAATCAGAAGAACTGAAGTAAAAAATCAAATCAGATGATGCGAACTGATTAGACATACTGATAGATGGCGCGCGCCGGAATCAGCAGGGTCGACGACGTCGAAGCAGCGAAGTCAGCAGAATCGACGAGGTCAGAAGATCACGAGCAGTCGCGTGAGGACGCTTCCCAAAAACCTTATTCGCCCTCTCCCGGTGCAGGATCTAGAAGGCGAAGGGTTCCGGAGACCTGCTCTCCTGATCGCAGATGCACGTCTACGGTCGGGATGAAGAGAACTGGAAGGCGACTCGGCTGTGAAGAGAGGCGAAAGCGAAACTGGGATGATTTGGATGCTGGCTGCCAGGCTCCTTTTATAGGGTCGAGTCCACGACCAGATAGCTCTTTCGATCTTATCCGCCCGCAAAAATCTCGCGTTCAGTTTAGATTTTATAGCGATAGGTTAGGATTCTAAACTTCAAACGGCAAAAGGAAGCCGCGCCCCTGCAAGGCGAGGGGTCGGATTTCGGTGGACCATTCACGTGCATGTCGTGCGCCCGCGCCCTTCGCCCCGCCCCGTCCCGCCCCGCCCCACCAGGCGAGCGAGCGCGCCTGTGGCTCTCCACACTCTCTTCTCTCATCCATGACTTGGTGAGTGAGTGTGGCTTCCATATTTAAGCTAGCTCTACTCTACTAGAACTAGCAATATGGTGCTATTGGTTCCACCTATTTCCTAGCCATACACTTATATGAACTTTTGAGATTTTCCTGAGATTTATTTGAATTTCTTAATTGGGCCTAGCCCATAAATCCTAACAGAATCAACATCGAGAACATGAAGGAAGAATCAAGCGACTAAGGCTTCAATGCGGGTGTATGACAACTTGAGAAGCAAAGAAAATGGGTTGTCAAGGCTCACGTGTGTGCGGGTTAGTCCGTTAGTGGACAGAGAGGGGCCCACAAAGCTGGTTTTAGTCCATTATATCTTTCACATTTTCTATAATTTACAGTAAATATATATTACATATATAAGTAGTTTCAAAAAATTAGGAGGGCCATGGCTCACTTTGCCCCTTATGGATTCACCCATGTGTATATATTACCGTGTTAGCGCTCTAGTGCAATGGTCTTAGGCCTATGTCTCTCTCTATTCTCTCCGGTACATTCAGTACTATGGTGGTGCACACTTATAAAAACTAATGCTAAGAAACTCAAAAGAGCCCACAAAAAGTTTAAAAGGTTGAAAAACACAAGCTGGAGAGTTGATAAATGTGAACTATGCAGCTTTTATTATACACCGATAGTTCGATGTGCATCGGAGCACCTAGAAAACTTACAAAAAAAGTCCAGTTTTAGTTTTACACTCACCGGCATATTTAGTGCTACACCGAACATGACATTGAAATAGGCACCCGAAGAGACTGTAAAATGTGCAATTTACACTCATCTGACGTGTCATATCTGACACCGATCACATGTAAACATATATCTATACCTACGTGCATATCAATATTTATATTTATATATACCTAAAAGAACAAATTATAATTTAGAATGGAGAGAATTCGAGGTTATAGAACTTATTATTAAATACAATTCATATATAAATTGGATTGAATACAACTTAGATATAACCTAGTGTCATCAAATGAAAAAACTTTAACCAACATAATTTGGATCCTTATCGGAAGATAAACAAACAAGCAATCAAATAAATCATCGTACAAATTAAAATTGTTTCTTTAAATTTGAAAGCAGCTAACTTTAATTTAGTGAATTTTTGGTGTAGTGGAGTGTCAATGCTTGAAAGATCCGTAGGTCTGCAGTATGGTTGAGATGAAGGTGACGAAGGCGACGAATTCGGCGACGACGGCCCATGGCACGGTGAAGTAGTTGCGCTGCACGTCCGCCCACATCATGAAGAGCGGGTGCTGGCTCCGCTCCCGCAGCTTGTTCAGCGTCAAGCCCAGGTAGCTCTTCTCCACCTCCGCCGCCGCCTCGCTCGCCGCGCCCACACGCTTGAAGAACCGCGCGATGTCCTCCTTGCTCTCGCTCCCGGCGGACTGCACCACCTCCGCTGCCACCAGCACGCCCGCGTCCTCCGGCAACTGCACCAGCTTCGCCATGAGCCACACGTACGCCGACACGTCCCCGGCGCGCTGGTCCGCCGACTGCTCGAATGCCATCAGGTTCAGCAGCAGCGGCGCCGTCCGGAAGTCGATCCGTAGCTGCGGCAGGTGCAGCCGGTCCTCGTGCGCCAGCTTCACGGCCAGCGGCACAGGGCCCAGCACCGACGCGATGTCGGCCGGGGCCTTGCCCGCGCTGCCGCCGCGCGCCTTCTTGAACCGCACCCACATCCGCTTCAGGTCGCTCGCTGACGGCAGGTCCTCCCGCCCGTAGCTCGCGCGCCACCGGCTATCCTCTGGCAGGATCGGGTACAGCAGCGGCACCAGGAGCAGCAGCGGGAGGCGCCGCAGCAGCCGCGCTGTCTCCTGCATCATCTCCAGCGCCGCCGCGTCCTGGAGCCGCTGCGACGGCTCCCACCTGGTGCGCGCCGCGGTGACCATCGCGTGGAGCAGGTGCAGGATGTGGCAGACGTTGTTCGCGGCCGGCAGCCCGACGACGTTCATGTCGCGGCCCTTCTCGCCGGCAAGGTAGTACAGCACCAGCTTCATGAGCAGCTCCGCCGGCTGGTACGCCGTCGCCCAGGTGTTGAGCTCCTCCGACAGCCTGGTGCTGTTGATGAGGTCGACGAGGACGAAGAACGGGATCTGGTTCTCGGCGAGGACGAGGTCGATGGACAGCTGCGCGGGTCCGAACGGCGTGGCGTACAGCGACGCCTCCTCCACTGACGCGGCGACGTTAACGAGGTGTTCGATGATGAAGCAGCCATCGAGGACAAGCATCTGGATGAAATCCTCGGCGCTGATATCCACATCCTCGGCGGCGTACATGGCGCGGGCCTCCCGCTCGCGCGCGGCGACGAGTCGGATGTAACCCTCGATGACGGCGAGGTGGCGCGCGGGGTCCGAGTGGCCGCGGGAGATGAGGCTGTGGAGATAGGCCATCTTGAGCCGGTATCCGGCGCGAAGTCGCTTGTCTGCGGCGTGGAGCGGGCCGATGGCGACGAGGCCCGGTCTGTATGCGTCCTCGTTGAGCACGCGGACGTGGTCGGGGACGCGGGACACGCGGAGGGCATTCACCATGATCCGGTGCTGCTCCGTCGCCGCCGCGTCCTCCTGCTGCTGCGTCAGGCGGCGCGCCAGGCTTTCCACGTGCACCGTGATGTCGTCGCTCGCCATGGCCCCTGGCCAGAAGCTCATCCGGTTGGCTAGCTAGCGATCCACGGCCGCGGCACTGTAGTAAGAGGTCGCCATGCATGCGCGTGGACATGTATTATATAGCTCGCATTCGAGTGGCGAATCAAGATAACGACATGGATGCAGAACCCCCTTTAAGTTTTTAACTGAGATTGGTTAGAGACGATGATGACATGAACACGCAAGAATTTCTAGAGTATACGGTCTCTGGAGTGATGGAGCAGCTCTGCAGCTGGTAGCTAGATTCGTAGCTTCCGTTGGTTACAAAGATGGCATGAGCTGCTACTGTGAGCTACTGTCAGGCCGTGAGCTGCTGCTAGCAGAGGACATAGGATAATTCTTTGCTTTGCTTGTGGGATGCAGAACATTAGGCTATGCGTAAGCTTGTCGTTTTGAGTGTATTCTACTATTCTTCTCCCAAATCACAACGTTTTTTTGGATGAAAAACATGATCTAATTCTGG
This sequence comes from Zea luxurians, assembly GCA_029449295.1. Classification (NCBI taxonomy): domain Eukaryota; kingdom Viridiplantae; phylum Streptophyta; class Magnoliopsida; order Poales; family Poaceae; genus Zea; species Zea luxurians. The sequence continues at coordinate 44,475,951 of JAOPSE010000010.1, forward strand.
AGGCAATCCACCAGGATCTTTTCTTCTGCAAATAACTGGATCATGTTGAAACTCATTTTGTTCACCCCAGTATATTGGCTGACTCAGAACAGGAATTTTTCATAGGGGCAAGAAAACCACGTGACAAAATCAAGCAAGACTATAAAAAAACTAATATTACATAGAATTCAAGTTTCGTATCAATACACTATACAAGTTTAAAGAATAAAACTATATAAACAAAAGAAGCAAGCATACTGCTAAGTTATTGCTGACCGAATCGAAATCATACATACATATTGAATGTCTATCTCCTCGAAGAGGACGAGGACGCCAGGAAGGTGGCGGTGTTAGGCGGCCTCTCCGGCAGGGAGCCAAGACTCGATGGTTCACCAAGCTCGCCAACCATCAAGGATGGGTCGCATCGCCACGGCGAGCGAGATCAGGCCTGCTAGGCAGGCCGATGCCGCGAAGATGACAAGTGAGGTGAGAAAATTTAGGTCATTGCTGATTCCTAATTTGGTCTACCTAAAACTTCATTTTTTCTATAATTAACATTAAATAAACATTAGTTGCATGAGGTTTTACAAACGTGAGGGGGGGGGGCATGACCCACTTTACGCCCCCTATGGATCCGCCCCTGACCTAGTACCTGATCATGTTGTGGCTCACAGTACAGACTATTTGTTCGACAACTGGAACTATAGAGGACTTAGGCCCTGTTTGTTTCCTCTTTTTTAGTGTAATTCTTGCAGTCCCCGACTCCTCGTATCGCATATACTAATGAGTATGAAATCAAGAGAGAAATGTTGGGTTGATCTCAACGTTTGGTTGAGGTCTATTCTAACCAATTATATCCTAACCAAATCTATTCTAAGCCTACTCTATCACATCCTGATCAGGGGCGCAACAACTCGTGACGGTAGTGACCCCCCCTCACACCGCCACACAATAAAAGGTTGGATGGGGCCACACGAGAACCAACTCTCCTCGTCTAGGGGTGGTAATAGATCGCGATTCAAATATTTTTTTCACAAAATGGTAGGGCTCTAAATAATTTATAGTTCAAAAATAAATAGAAATAAGACTCGATCTTAATCAGATCTGATCCTTAAATCTTATAGTGTAAAATTTAGAGTCCACTGTCACCCCTGTCCCCGTCGCACCCTATCGAGAGTCGAGACAAACCATAAGTCCTTATTCGGTTATTTCTATTCCACGTGGATTGGATAGGATTAGAAAAAATTATAAATGATTTTAACTTGTTCGGGATTAAAACTCACTCAATCACACCCAATTCATATGGACCGAGAGTAAAACGAACAAGCCCAACCGATCTACTCTATCCGCATGAGTAAAAGGAAAGTCACCACAAGGTTCACCGTCCCACGTGAACCCCTCGCCCTTGTCGCACCGTCACCAGGGAAGAACTACCCTAACCTAAAGGTAGTTCTAACGTAAAAGCGAGTTCGTCGAATCCTGAAGGTAATCTATTCTGAGTTTTACACATCTAATGTTTAGGGTTTAAAGGCAAGATCCTTAGAGTTCTAGCAGCCTCAAACCGAACGGGCCCCACAATCTTGGTAGCATGCAAAGCTATCGATAGACTGAAACTAGGTGAACGACAAGTCGCCAGAAAGATCTGATGTAATGCAATCAACAGAATGTTGCGCATCTCATTACTGTACTGGCTTGTTTTATAGGGGTATCTAACTTGGTGAAGATCATGTAACTGTGTTTTGGCTTTCAAGAAGCCCCTCCAATGAAATCAGGTGTAGAAATGGTATCTAACTTTAAGTTTGCCCTGTAAAATGGCAGATTTGCTATGTATATGTTCCTATGTATACCCAGTGAACTTGTATCCAGATCACTGTGATGTTTCATTGGGTGTTGATCTGATGGATCAGACTGAGAGTTTTTGACTCATGTAGTCATGTTGATCCAATCGAAAACGTGTGTGTCTGCAACATAGAAATGGTATTACCGAAATTACTTGATATCGTTGCACGAAGACTGACAAATGCAAGCAAGGCACACCATGCCCAACGCGCAATAATCTATGACATGCAGTCTTTTACAGGGAACATATCAAACTTGGGGGCAACTGAAATCATCTGGGCTGCTATTTCTTCCAAGCTCTCTGCGCCGCCTTGCGTTTGCGCAGATGTCCAAGCACGGTTCCTTGAGGGCTTTGTCAGTATCAAGAGGTGGAGGTGGCACCCCGAAGTTGAACTGCGATTAACAACACAAACTTTGCTGCGTTTATTTTTTAATCTTGGCCGTATACTGTACAAAAAAACATGTATAGATGGCAGGCGCAAAGTTCTTTTAGCATAACAATCAACACCCATGTGGTCTTTGAAGAAAGTCCAAAATTTTGGAACCATTTACCTGGCAGCTATAGTCTTCAAAATTTGGCTCCATGTACAAATCAACACCCATGTGATCTTTGAAGAAAGTCTGAAAATAGAGAGTGTAATTTATTCAAGGACTGGGGAGGAATGTGTTGGGTAGACACAAATCCAGCATTCCAGATGTGCAAACATGAACAAACCTGAGTTGGCAGTTTGCATGTGTTGATGCAAATGCCAAGGCATTTGCTCTCTTCCAGGTACTTGCATTTCTCAACGAACACCTGGAAGTTTCATCGTCAAGGGAGAAAGCATGGTTTCAATTTTGAAGTCCTGAGTCTTAGTGAAAAAAATAAATCAAGGAGTTGAAACTTGGAACATATCGATACCCCACTTGACCAAGATTTTCCATCAGGCAGAGTAACTGAATTAACTGAGCATGAGCCCATCAACCATTGACATGAAATTGCTGTCGCCCTAGCTTCTCAAGAAAATGCAGCAACAACAAAGCAAGCAAGTTATGAAGAATGCACTATTATACATGGAAATGCTGTACTTGCGATTAGAAGTAGACTCACCAAGCATCATAGAGGCTAGTTGGCCATTATCAATTGGCGCTAAAAGAGCTTTGTAAAGAACAAGCAAGAGAGGTGGAAACAGTGACTGTAGTACTCGGACCTGGAGATTGTAAAAAAAAAGAGACACAGAAAACTAAGGCTCATTAGCTTTAAAAGTTTCCGTGACAACAGATGCACAAAGACTAGCGGGGGACAAGAGAAGTGATATACAGCAGCCTGCTCAGTTTCCAAAGCACTCTTTCCCTTGACCATGAGACGGTTTGCTACCTCCATTAGTCCAGCATACCCAGGCTTTTCAGAATCCCATCCAACCTCCTACAGCCTTTCAGAGAATCAACAGAATGTAATTGCACTGCATGTCTTGCTTTTATGCAAAGCTGTGATATTCCATATTGACCTAAAACTTAACAGATACTCGTGAACAGGGGGTTGGCTTTCTGAATTCTAAGTACTTGTACCTTGTCCTAAAGCACAGGAAATTTCCTTTGTAGTCACTTCCAGGAAAACTTTCAGCTCGTATGCAAGTGTGTACATTTCTCATTCAAATATGACAGTGAGATTATTCTATGTTTCTGGAGTTGCAGTCTGTCTAGAAACTATGATAACATTTAATCTCATATTGGATCGGACCTGCTTAGTTGTTTTATGATTGAAAGCACCCCTCGCCTCACCTCGCGCCCTCGCTCACATAATAAATAAATTAATTAATTAATTAATTAACTGAAAACAAATTCTTCTTCAAGGAATAGAGCATTCAGCTCAGATTTCAACAAAACTAAATGGCCATTTTGTAGAAATACAAAGTTCCAAGCTCGATTAAAGTAATACGATAAACTACAAGTTCAATTATGCACGTGGCCTCAATTCCTCAGGATTTGTCAGACTGTTGATCAAAATTACCCAGCAGAACTGAACCTTGAATGGATTATTAATGTTCAGAAGATTCCATTATCTGCCATGCTAGAACTCTATACTAAACACAAAAATGTTTTTTTGTTCTCTCTTACTTAAGGAAAAGAAGCTAATAACACGGTTAAGGCTCTGTTTTAAAGCAACCCAGTTTTTAAGAGGAAAGAACAGCTTCTTGATTTTTAAGAAACTGAGTACGTATATAATTTCTATAAACTAAATTATAAACTGATATGTTTGTAATGATCTTAATTTCTATAAATCAATTTATTAAAAACTGGGTGCTTCCAAACAGGGCCTATGTTTCAAAAAAAAAACTACTAACACGGTTTGGCATCAGCTAACTGGAGGGAGGGAGGGAGGAAGGAAGGGATCGGTGGATGGAGTGGAACTCGCCTTCACCATCTTGCTCCGGAAGAAGGCGAGGAGGAGGTCGTCCGCGAAAGAGGGCCGGTACTCCCCGCCCTTCCCCGGCGCCACCGCCGCTGCATCGACCTGCATCCAAATAAAGTCACTCTAACAACCAACCACCAGCGCCGGCACAGACGCACAGGGCACAGTTGGTGTGGAATAAATCACCTGTGGCGAGGAGCAGCGGAACCGGCGGCTAGGCTGGCGACCGAGCTGGAGATACGAGGGCTGGAACGAGGAGCAGGAGACCGCGCAAGAAGGCTGGCCGCGGGAGGCGAGGGGGAGGCCGCGTGTCTCGAGCGGCGGCGCCATGGACACCGGAGAAAGACAACCGCTGCCAACCAGTGGCTGCCGCCGTCACGCCGTGGTGATGGGGGGAACGCAGGGAGGAGAATAGCCGGCCCGCACGGACCCACAGGTCAGCGAGCCTCTCCAGCTGTGGGACCCACACATGTGATACGTTACAGTTACATACGCTAAAATTTTTAAGATCAGCATATTATTACATATCTAGATGAAAAAAAAGCTTAAAAAGTATAGTATATTAGTTAAGGAGGACAGAGCCTATAATTATAATTATATTTCCACCAGTTATTGACTAAAAGCTCCATGGCTTATAATTACATTTCCATCTGTTATTTGCTAAAAGCTCCATGGTTGCTACCTCCAAATTGAAGCTAAGAGCTGCTACACCTACTAAAATAATGTACTACATCTGTTCATAAATATATGACATCCGTTATTTTTTTCGAAAACTTTGATCACTCGTTTTATTATAAAATGTAAAATTTTAAGCTAAACATAAACTACCTTAAATAATAAAACAAATAAAAAAACAAATAATAACTCATTTTTTTAATAAGACCGATCAAGATTTTTTTATAAAGTCAATGATATCATATGATGTCATATGTTTATAAACGGAAGGAGTATCTTTTAAAGAGCCCAAGACAACCAACTGAAAAACATATATATTCGCTTAAGGTAGGTGCTTTTAATCCAAAAGCAACGGATTTGACTACATTTCCGTGGTTAATAAAGATAACGTGGTTAATTATTTCATTGCTATTACAAAAGCAACGGATTTGACTACATTTCCAATTCCTTTTAAACAAATTGCTCTTCTTTAGTATGACACTTTGTTATACATATCAAAGAAATATTTTGATATTAAGTTGCACTTTCAATTTCCAAATTAATTTGTGCCTAAAAGGGATCTCTTAGTCCATAAGAAATTGGTACATCGAGTGAACTTTAAAATTTCCACTCACCTCCAAGAGAAAATGTTACTTTCCTTTTTTAAATTAACACGTACGCTACATTTGTCAAAATGCTAGCCACTCAACGAGTTTAGCGCTAAAATGGTAAACTTTTCTTTCTTTTTCTTTTTACTAGACACGGTGAAATAAGCTTCTGTCCCGTATTCATACTTGTATTCTTTGCTCTAAAACACCGTTTTTTAAGTAGAAACATTTATTTAAGCCCTCAAACACAAATTTGGGAGTTAATTATAATTAATAGAGAGGGTGAAATGCTAATGTTTAAACACTTTTGTTATTTATAATTCGTTTTACTTTTCGTCAAGTTTGACAAGCACATCTTATTAAAAAAAGTGTCTAACAAAAAAACACATGTCTAATAACCTTGTTCCCATTTTTCCGGTGTTAACGGTTGATCATAGTCATAGCGTTATTTATGATTTTTTTTGAACTGTTTCCATGTTCCAGATGCCCCCACACGACATTCCTTAGAACTTGTTCGGTTATTCCAATTCCATATGGATTAGGATAGGTTTTAACTAGCTATGATTTAAACCGACTCAATATCACCTAATCTACATAGGTTAATGGGGAAACGAACATGGGGAAACGAACAAACCTTATAGGGTTAGAAAAAAAACTCGAAGCTCGTAAGCCAGCTTGAGCTCGCTTAGGTTTGGCTTAGAGAAGCTCGCGAGCCTGAACAAACTTGAGTCGAGCCTATTTTTATGGCTCGTTTAAACAACGAGTTGAGCCTTACCGAGCCCGAGCTGGCTCGCGAGCCAGCCTAATGATATAGAGCTATGTTGTCACACTTTTACATTAGTATGTTATTGATTTATTTTCTTATTTTCATGGACACAATAATAGATATAGTTTAAAATATATTGCTGGATTTTTGGTTCATACTTTTTATTTTATATATAAGGGCATGTACAAAGCCGATTAATAGCGTGTGTCTTGAGTCATGTCTAGGGTTTTTTTTGCAAAAAACGAAAGAGTTGACTCTTGACGAAGGAACGGTTCCAGACCGCGGCTCGAGAACGAAGCAACAAAGGCGTATCTGCCTTGTACGTGAGGAGTCGTTCCTTCCCGATCTATTGTGCCCATTCACCATTTCTCCCGTCACTTTCCCCACCGCCGCCACACTCGACTCCTCCGTAGTGTGCCGTCGCCGCTGTCTACTACCAGATTCGCCGGCCATCCCTCCTCTCCCGACAATGGTACGACCAAGGAAGAGCTGGCCGGGCCTTTCCCCTGCTGCCGGCGGCCCCAATCTCACCCGCGCGGCAGAGATGAACCGCTCGGTGCCCCGGCTTCCTGCCTGCTTCTACAACAGCGACAACCTCTGGATCCTCTCCAACAGCAACGTCCAGGACACCTCACCGGTGGGCACTCGACGGCCATTCACCCCCCTGCTCGTGCTTCACCCACAACAACCATCGTTCTCTGAACTGCTGCACAGGTACAACTATGAGATTAGATTATTTCTCTGAACTGCTGCATAGTTCTCTGAATTGCTGCCAGATTATTTTGTTGAGATCAGTTACTAGTTCTGATGACTGAAGTGGTTAGCAAAAACTGATTGGTAGATTATTTTAAAAATTACAGTTCTAATGGTTTTATGCGATACATGGTGGAAGAGCAACCACAAAACTGCTCAGAGAATGAACACCTAGTTGGAGCAACATCACATGTTATTCAGATTGATGATAAACCTGATGAAATTAGGAAGGAGACAAGACTAATATGGAAATCAGATGAAGATGTTAGAGTGGTAATTATTTTTCCAATGCACTTTCAGTTTTTATTTTCTCACATGGAAGGGTACTTATTTGCTTCTGTGTATTTTTCTTGTGTAGATGAGTGCTTGGCTGAAGCATTCCATTGATTCATTGAGTGGAAACAATAAAAAAGGAGATAAGTATTGGGAGGATGTGGTGAACGAGTACAATCTTACTACTGAGAAAATCAGATGGAGGACTAAAACTCAGGTAAATGAGAGGTGGCACAAGTTAAATAGATGGACAAACCTATTCAATGATTGTTGGTTGAAAGCTAGGAATATATACACTAGTGGGTATTCAGACCAAATGTGGATCGATAAAGCTCACAAGTTCTATGAAGAAGAAAATAAAGGGGTTCATTTTGTGTTTATGGATGTTTGGAACATGGTGCGTAATGAGGCAAAGTGGTTCTCTTATAATGACCACAGTAATAAAAGGAAGGAGATGGACAGCAGCAACCCTATAGTCGATGAAGCTGAAGACCTTGAGCTCCCGAGACCGATTGGGCAGAAGGCTGCTAAGAAGGCTGCTTATGATGCTACTGACAAGGTTGCTAAGAAGGGTGCTAAGAAGGGTGCTTATGATGCTACTGACAAGGTAAGCTGATTAGATGAGTTAGACAGATTTGAAAAGATTCAAAATGGTTGTCATGCCAATCGTATGAAGGTTCTTGAAATGCAACAGAAGATAAGCAATGACAAGATCGAGGCATCAAAATTATCTCTGCAAGCAGCAAAGGATGAGAAGGAAGCAAGGTTGCTGGAAAAAGAGTCCAAGATGCTAGAAACTTACGCTTGTCTCCTCAAGCAAGACATGTCTGCAATGCATGATGAAATCCGAGCTGAACATATTGCCGCACTCAAAAGTTTGAGAAAAAAATTATTTCTAGATTCTTAGTAGTGTCTTTGTTCTAGTTCTAGTGTCTTGTAATGACAGTGTCTTGTTATTATTATTATCTGTGTGAAACTGAAATGTGAGACATATATGTGAGACATCAGTTTTAATTATTATATGAATTTGTCATGTGTCAGTGTGAACCAGGAGAGTAAGAAATGTGAAAAACACTTCTGTTCTTCAAGGAATCAGCTACAACCATCAAAGAATGTCGCTTTGTGCTGTCACTATTAAAATCTTCAAAAAGGGCCTTATTTTTAAGCTGAATAGCCCTCCGCACACCCAGCCTTAGTTCACCGTCATCACCTCTACAAAGATTAGAAAAAGACAGTTTGCTTAATAAATATACACAATGCACTTATATCTACCACATGGACCATCTGCTTACCGGAGAAATAACACAGCATCCCCTGAAACGGATGAGGTTGAACACCTCCTCCAAGTCGCAGAAGCTTGTGGTTTTCCTGGTATGCTTGGAAGCATAGATTGTATGCATTGGCAATGGGAAAAATGTCCAGTGGGATGGAGAGGTCAATTCACTCGTGGAGATAAAGGTGTTGCCACCATGATCCTAGAGGCAATAGCATCGAAAGATCTTAGAATATGGCATGCTTTTTTTGGAACTGCAGGGTCCAACAATGACATCAATGTCTTAAATAAGTCACCATTGTTTATCCAAAAATTAAGAGGCGAAGCTCCTAGAGTACAATATTGTTGGGGACTTGTTCTCAAATGTTAAGAGTTAAGAACAAGGCAACATAAAAAGTGTTAAATGTTAAAGTTCTTCGTCCTTCGAAGCATTATCTCCCTTCGGGATATAATGAATTTCGGACAAAGGTTATGAAGGACATTGAGAGCACCTAGAGGGGGGTGAATAGGTGATCCTGTGAAAACTTAAAACTTAAGCCACAAAACTCGGTTAATCGTTAGCACAATAATTTGCCAAGTGGCTAGAGAGGAATCTCAACAAAACACAATAACCACAATAAATCAATCACAGAGATGGCACGGTGGTTATCCCGTGGTTCGGCCAAGACCAACGCTTGCCTACTCCACGTTGTGGCGTCCCAACGGACGAGGGTTGCAATCAACCCCTCTCAAGCGGTCCAAAGACCCACTTGAATACCACGGTGTTTTGCTTACTTTTTCTCAATCCCGTTTGCGAGGAATCTCCACAATTTGGAGCCTCTCGCCCTTACACTTGAAATTCACAAGAAACACAGAGCAAGGGAGGGATTAGCAACGCACACAAGACACGAGAATCAGAGAATCAACACGCACACAAGTCGCAACAAGAGCTCGCAACACAACCCAATGAGTTCACAACTCCACTAGAGCTCTATATGCTCTCACAATGAAACGAATGCGCGAAATCGATGTCTTGGTGCTTAGGAATGTTATAGGAATGCTTGGTGTGCTCCTCCATGCGCCTAGGGGTCCCTTTTATAGCCCCAAGGCAGCTAGGAGCCGTTGAGAGCATCTTAGGAAGGCTGATCTTGCCTTCTGTCGACTGGCGCACCGGACATGTCCGGTGCACCACCGGACACTGTCCGGTGCCCGATTCCTTTCCTTAAATGGCGAAGTCGACCGTTGGCGCCTGAGGGCCGTTGGCGCAACGGACACTGTCCGGTGCACACCGGACAGTCCAGTGCCCTCTTCTAGCCGTTGGCTCGGCCACGTGTCCCGCGCGGATCGCGCGGCCGACCGTTGGCCCGGCCGACCGTTGGCTCACCGGACAGTCCAGTGCACCACCGGACAGTCCGGTGAATTTTAGCCATATGTCGCCGGTGAATTCACGAGAGCGGCCAGTTCACCTGTGCTTGCCTGGCGCACCGGACACTGTCCGGTGCACCACCGGACAGTCCGGTGCTCCCAGACTGAGCAAAGTCTTGGCTGCTCGAGCCAAGACAATTCCATTTGTTCTTTTCCTGTTTCCAGCACTTAGACACAATACATTAGTCTCTAAAACAATGTACTAAGTCTGAGAAACATACCTTTACACTTGATTTGTATTTTGTCCACCATTTTACACTTAGGCACATGTGTTTGACACTAAATCACCAAAACACTTAGAAATGGCCCAAGGGCACATTTCCCTTTCAATCTCCCCCTTTTTGGTTATTTATGCCAACACAATATAAAGCAAGTGAAACAGATACAAGAACACTTCAAATAAGAACTCAAATTGTTTTGATTCAGATTTGACATATATGGATCACTCTATGCCACCACTTGGTTTGTTTTTGCAAATCAAACTCAAATCTCTATCTCTAAGTCAAACACACTTGTTAAAACATAAAGAGAGTCATTTCAAGAGAAATTGATTCAAGATTTCAAAAACTCCTTCTTTCTCCCATGTTTTTCCATGATCAACACTTCTCCCCACAAGAAGCCAACTTTATTCTACTCTATTCTACTGTTTTCAAAATCTCTCAAGTGGTAGCTGATCCATTTATCACTTTGGCCTTTATTTTCTCCCCCTTTGGCATCAAGCACCAAAACGGGATCAATCTTGGCCTTATAACCCCATTGCCTCACCAAATCTTCAAATAAGAGTCCAATGGCAATAAGAGTTCATAAGATGAACTTGGAAGTAATTACCCCTCATCGGAGTGCAGTGGAAGTCTTTGATGGTCCAAGTCCACCTTTCCCTTTCAATCCACCTTTGAGGCTAAAACAAGGAAACTCAAACACACGGTTAGTCTCAAAGGGTCAAGTTGTAGCACAGCTCCCCCTAAATATGTGCATCACTTTGCAACGGACTTGTGAGGTCCGGGGAGTGAATGTACAACTTGAGCACCAAAAATAAGCAACAACTGCAGAAGGAACATGATCAAATGCATAGATACAAGTATGCTATATTTCAATCCAGGTTCCGCGAATCTAGGATATTGAGCTCACTACGCAGCCTGCAAAAGGTCTTTTCATCTAAAGGCTTAGTGAAGATATCGGCTAGTTGGTTCTCGGTGCTAACATGAAACACTTCGATATCTCCCTTTTGCTGGTGGTCTCTCAAAAAGTGATGCCGGATGTCAATGTGCTTTGTGCGGCTGTGCTCAACAGGATTTTCCGCTATTCGGATAGCACTCTCATTGTCACATAGGAGTGGGACTTTGCTCAGATTGTAGCCAAAGTCCCTGAGGGTTTGCCTCATCCAGAGTAGTTGCACACAACACTGTCCTGCGGCAACGTACTCGGCCTCAGCGGTGGATAGGGCAACGGAGGTTTGTTTCTTAGAGTTCCACGACACCAGGGACCTTCCTAAGAATTGGCACGTCCCTGATGTACTCTTCCTATCGACCTTATATCCAGCATAGTCGGAATCTGAGTACCCAATCAAGTCAAAGTTAGACCCCTTTGGATACCAGATCCCGAAGCAAGGCGTAGCGACTAAATATCGAAGAATTCGCTTCACAGCCACTAAGTGACACTCCTTAGGATCGGATTGAAATCTAGCACACATGCATACGCTAAGCATAATATCCGGCCTACTAGCACATAAATAAAGCAAAGAACCTATCATGGACCAGTATGCTTTTGGATCAACGGACTTACCTCCTTTGTTGAGGTCGGTGTGTCCGTCAGTTCCCATCGGCGTCTTTGCGGGCTTGGCGTCCTTCATTCCAAACCGTTTTAGCAAATCTTGTGTATACTTTGTTTGGGAGATGAAGGTGCCGTCCTTGAGTTGCTTCACTTGGAACCCAAGGAAGTAGTTCAACTCGCCCATCATCGACATCTCGAATTTCTGCGTCATCACCCTGCTAAACTCTTCACAAGACTTTTGATTAGTAGAACCAAATATTATGTCATCGACATAAATTTGGCACACAAATAAATCACCATCACAAGTCTTAGTAAAAAGAGTTGGATCGGCTTTCCCAACCTTGAAAGAATTAGCGATTAAAAAGTCTCTAAGGCATTCATACCATGCTCTTGGGGCTTGCTTAAGTCCATAGAGCGCCTTAGAGAGCTTACACACGTGGTCGGGGTACCGTTCATCCTCGAAGCCAGGGGGTTGCTCCACGTACACTTCCTCCTTGATCGGCCCGTTGAGGAAAGCGCTCTTCACATCCATTTGGTACAACCTGAAAGAATGGTGAGCGGCATATGCTAGCAAGATACGAATGGACTCTAGCCTAGCCACAGGAGCAAAAGACTCCTCAAAGTCCAAACCTGCGACTTGGGCATAACCTTTTGCCACAAGTCGAGCCTTGTCCTGTTTGTTGCGGAACACCCACTTGGTTCCCACAACATTTTGCTTGGGACGCGGCACCAGTGTCCAAACTTCATTGCGCTTGAAGTTGTTTAGTTCCTCCTGCATGGCCAATACCCAGTCCGGATCTAGCAAGGCCTCTTCTACCCTGAAAGGCTCAATAGAAGAGACAAAAGAGTAATGCTCACAAAAATTAACTAATCGAGACCGAGTAGTTACTCCCTTGCTAATATCACCCAATATTTGGTCGACGGGATGATCCCTTTGAATCGTCGCTCAAACTTGGGTTGGAGGTGCCTGAGGTGCTTCTTCCTCTTCAACTTGAACATCCTGTGCTCCCCCTTGATCATGCGCCTCCACTTGAGGTACCTGTTCGTCATCTTGGGTTGGGGGATGGACCATAGTTGAGGAAGAGGATTGATCTTGCTCAATTTGTTCCTGTGGTCGCACATCACCAATCGCCATGGTTCGAATTGCGGCCGTCGGAACATCTTCTTCAGCTACATCATCAAGATCAACAACTTGCTCTCTTGGAGAGCCATTAGTCTCATCAAATACAACGTCGCTAGAGACTTCAACCAAACCCGATGATTTGTTGAAGACCCTATATGCCTTTGTATTTGAATCATAACCTAGTAAAAACCCTTCTACAGCTTTGGGAGCAAATTTAGAATTTCTACCCTTCTTCACTAGAATGTAGCATTTACTCCCAAAAACTCGAAAATACGAAACGTTGGGTTTGTTACCGGTTAGCAGCTCATACGAAGTCTTCTTGAGGAGGCGGTGAAGATAGACCCTGTTGATGGTGTGGCAAGCCGTGTTCACGGCTTCCGACCAAAAACGCTCGAGGATCTTGAACTCTCCAAGCATAGTCCTCGCCATATCTATGAGCGTCCTGTTCTTCCTCTCTACCACACCATTTTGCTGTGGTGTGTAGGGAGCGGAGAACTCGTGCTTGATCCCTTCCTCCTCAAGGTACTCCTCCACTTGAAGGTTCTTGAACTCGGACCCGTTGTCACTCCTTATCTTCTTCACCTTGAGCTCAAACTCATTTTGAGCTCTCCTGAGGAAGCGCTTGAGGGTCCCTTGGGTTCCAGATTTATCCTGCAAAAAGAATACCCAAGTGAAGCGGGAAAAGTCATCAACAATAACAAGACCATACTTACTTCCTCCAATACTCAGATAGGCGACGGGTCCGAAGAGGTCCATATGAAGCATCTCCAGTGGTCTTGACGTGGTCATTACATTCTTGGCATGATGAGAGCCTCCCACCTGTTTCCCTGCTTGACAAGCTGCACATGGTCTATCTTTTTCAAAATGAGCGTTAGTCAAACCTATCACGTGTTCTCCCTTTAGAAGCTTGTGAAGGTTCTTCATCCCCACATGTGCTAAGCGGCGATGCCACAGCCAGCCCATGCTAGTCTTAGCGATTAAGCATGCATCTAGACTGGCCTCCTCTTTTTCAAAATCAACTAAATAAAGTTTGCCTTCTAGTACACCCTTAAACGCTAGTGAACCATCACACCTTCTAACGATAGACACGTCTACATTTGTAAATAGACAATTATATCCCATTTGACATAACTGACTAACAGATAGCAAATTATACCCAAGAGACTCTACTAAAAACACATTAGAAATAGAGTGCTCATTTGATATTGCAATTTTACCTAAACCTTTTACCTTGCCTTGATTCCCATCACCGAAAATTATTGAGTCTTGGGAATCCTTGTTCTTGACGTAGGAGGTGAACATCTTCTTCTCCCCTGTCATATGGTTTGTGCATCCGCTGTCGATAATCCAGCTTGAACCCCCGGATGCATAAACCTGCAAGGCAAATTTAGGCTTGGGTCTTAGGTACCCAACTCTTGTTGGGTCCTACAAGGTTAGCACATATATCCTTAGGGACCCAAATGCAAGTTTTGTCACCCTTGCATTTTGCCCCTAATTTCCTAGCAACTATCTTCCTATCCTTTCTACAAATAGCAAAGGAAGCATTTAAAGCATGATAAATTGTAGAGGGTCCACTCATAACTTTCCTAGGAACATGAGCAATATTCTTCCTAGGCACATGATGAATATTTTTCCTAGGCATATCTCTACCAGGCATATAGGAAGAACTAGAAGCATACATAGCATAAGAATCATAGGCATGTGAATCAAACGCATTACAACTCCTATGAGACTGTCTTCTATCATTGTACATAAAAGCATGGTTCCTTTTAGTACTACTTGCCATAGGGGCCTTCCCTTTCTCCTTGGCAGAGATGGGAGCCTTATGGCTAGTTAAGTTCTTGGCTTCCCTCTTGAAGCCAAGCCCATCCTTAATAGAGGGGTGTCTACCAACCGTGTAGGCATCCCTAGCAAATTTTAGTTTATCAAAATCGCTCTTGCTAGTCTTAAGTTGAGCATTAAGACTAGCCAATTCATCATTAAGTTTGGAAATTGAAACTAGGTGTTCATTACAAGCACCAATGTCAAAATCTTTACACCTATTACAAGTTTCAACAATTTCTTCACAAGATGTTGATTTACTAGCCATTTCTAACTTAGCATTCAAATCATCATTAATGCTCCTTAAGTTAGAAATTGTCTCATGGCAAGAAGATAATTCATAAGAAAGCATTTCATTTCTTTTAACTTCTAGTGCATGAGATTTTTGAGCTTCTACAAATTTGTCATGTTCTTCATACAATAAGTCCTCTTGTTTTTCTAAAAGCCTATTCCTATCATTTAAGGCATCAATTAATTCATTAATTTTATCTACCTTGGTTCTATCTAGGCCCTTAAATAAACAAGAATAATCTATTTCATCCTCATCACTAGATTCATCCTCACTTGAAGAAGCATACGTAGAGTCTCGAGTACGTACCTTCTTCTCCCTTGCCATGAGGCATGTATGACGCTCGTTGGGGAAGAGAGATGACTTGTTGAAGGCGGTGGCGGCGAGTCCTTCATTGTTGGAGTCGGACGAGGAGCAATCCGAATCCCACTCCTTGCCTAGATGTGCCTCGCCCTTTGCCTTCTTATAGTTCTTTTTCTTCTCCCTTTTGTTCCCTTGATCCTGATCACTTTCATTATCGGGACAGTTAGCAATAAAATGACCAAGCTTACCACATTTGAAGCATGAACGCTTCCCCTTTGTCTTGGTCTTGCTTGGCTGCCCCTTGCGACCTTTTAGCGCCGTCTTGAATCTTTTGATGATGAGGGCCATCTCCTCATCATTAAGTCTGGCCGCCTCAATTTGTGCCACCTAGCTAGGTAGCGCCTCCTTGCTTCTTGTTGCCTTGAGAGCAAGGGGTTGCGGCTCGTTGATCGGACCATTCAAAGCGTCGTCCACGTACCTCGCCTCCTTGATCATCATTCACCCGCTCACGAATTTTCCAAGAACTTCTTCGGGCGACATTTTGGTGTACCTGGGATTCTCACGAATATTATTCACCAAATGAGGATCAAGAACGGTAAAAGACCTTAGCATCAGTCGGACGACATCGTGGTCCGTCCATCGCGTGCTTCCGTAGCTCCTTATTTTGTTGATAAGGGTCTTGAGCCGGTTGTATGTTTGTGTCGGCTCCTCGCCCCTTATCATTGCGAACCGTCCAAGCTCGCCTTCCACCAACTCCATCTTGGTGAGCAAAGTGACGTCATTCCCCTCATGAGAAATCTTGAGGGTGTCCCAGATTTGCTTGGCATTGTCCAAGCCGCTCACCTTATGATACTCGTCCCTGCACAAAGAGGCTAACAACACAGTAGTAGCTTGTGCATTTCTATGAATTTGTTCATTAATAAAAGTGGGACTATCCGAGCTATCAAACTTCATTCCACTTTCCACAACCTCCCATATGCTCGGATGGAGAGAGAACAGGTGACTACGCATTTTGTGGCTCCAAAATCCGTAGTCCTCTCCATCAAAGTGTGGGGGCTTGCCAAGAGGAATGGAGAGCAAATGCGAATTTGAATTTTGAGGAATACAAGAATAATCAAAAGAGAAATTCGAATTGACTGTCTTTTGTTTCTCGTAGTCGTAGTCATCCTTTTGGGAAGAAGTGGACTCATCACTGTCGTCGTAGTAGATGATCTCCTTGATGCGTCTCGTCTTCTTCTTCTTCCCTTCTTTCCGTCTATGGCCCGAGTCGGAGTCGGTAGGCTTGTCGTCCTTCGGCTCGTTGACGAAGGATTCCTTCTCTTTGTCGTTGATCACGATACCCTTCCCCTTAGGATCCATCTCTTCGGGCGGTTAGTCCCTTTGTGAAGAGAACGGCTCCGATACCAATTGAGAGCACCTAGAGGGGGGGTGAATAGGTGATCCTGTGAAAACTTCAAACTTAAGCCACAAAACTTGGTTAATCGTTAGCACAATAATTTGCCAAGTGGCTAGAGAGGAATCTCAACAAAACACAATAACCACAACAAATCAATCACAGAGATGGCACGGTGGTTATCCCGTGGTTCGACCAAGACCAACGCTTGCCTACTTCACGTTGTGGCGTCCCAACGGACGAGGGTTGCAATCAACCCCTCTCAAGCGGTCCAAAGACCCACTTGAATACCACGGTGTTTTGCTTACTTTTTCTCAATCCCGTTTGTGAGGAATCTCCACAATTTGGAGCCTCTCGCCCTTACACTTGAAATTCACAAGAAACACAGAGCAAGGGAGGGATTAGCAACGCACACAAGACACGAGAATCAGAGAATCAACACGCACACAAGTCGCAATAAGAGCTCGCAACACAACCCAATGAGTTCACAACTCCACTAGAGCTCTATATGCTCTCACAATGAAACGAATGCGCGAAATCGATGTCTTGGTGCTTAGGAATGTTGTAGGAATGCTTGGTGTGCTCCTCCATGCGCCTAGGGGTCCCTTTTATAGCCCCAAGGCAGCTAGGAGCCGTTGAGAGCATCTTAGGAAGGCTGATCTTGCCTTCTGTCGACTGGCGCACCGGACATGTCCGGTGCACCACCGGACACTGTCCGGTGCCCGATTCCTTTCCTTAAATGGCGAAGCCGACCGTTGGCGCCTGAGGGCCGTTGGCGCACCGGACACTGTTCGGTGCACACCGGACAGTCCGGTGCCCTCTTCTAGCCGTTGGCTTGGCCACGTGTCCCGCGCGGATCGCGCGGCCGACCGTTGGCCCGGCCGACCGTTGGCTCACCGGACAGTCCGGTGCACCACCGGACAGTCCGGTGAATTTTAGCCATATGTCGCCAGTGAATTCCCGAGAGCGGCCAGTTCACCTGTGCTTGCCTGGCGCATCGGACACTGTCCGGTGCACCACCGGACAGTCCGGTGCTCCCAGACTGAGCAAAGTCTTGGCTGCTCGAGCCAAGACAATTCCATTTGTTCTTTTCCTGTTTCCAGCACTTAGACACAATACATTAGTCTCTAAAACAATGTACTAAGTCTGAGAAACATACCTTTACACTTGATTTGTATTTTGTCCACCATTTTACACTTAGGCACATGTGTTTGGCACTAAATCACCAAAACACTTAGAAATGGCCCAAGGGCACATTTCCCTTTCAGACATACCTTCCTAAGTACAACAAATAATGAAGAAGGATTCATATAAAGTATGAGACATAATATAAACACTTAAACATTATTATTAACTCATTTCTATCTTATTACCATGGAAAAATAGAAATGATAATAAATTACAAATGTACCTTCGGCTTGAGAGAAGGTAAAAGTACAAGCGTGACGCAAAAGCAAATGCCAAGTCAGCGTGAACAGTACGGGAGTACTGTTCATCTATTTATAGGCAAGGGACGCAACCCGTGTAGAATTACATTAATGCCCTTTACATTTATCAATAATTCTATAGTAATTCTTCGGGGTCTAATTTGCCTTTTCATCTTTAAGTCGGTTCCCCTTTTCTGTTGCCATGCTGAAAGTTGCCTAGAGGGGGGGTGAATAGGCAAGTTAAAACTTTTTCAACAAAAACTAGAAGCAAACTGGGTAAAACTGAATTGATCTCGAAATTCACCCAGTTAACTTTGGAAATGAGATGTTCTAAATGATCCACAGGGTTCAAAGTAGTAGATCTGAGAATGGCACTTCTCAAAATCCACACACCAAAAAGATATAAACAAACCTTCCACGCAATGGTGAGAGAACGAAGAACACAAACAAACACAATGAGCAAGAACACAAGAGACACAAGATTTATCCCGAGGTTCGGTCACACCACCAAGGTGCCCTACTTCCTCGTTGAGGCGCCCACAAAGAGCCGGGTCTCTTTCAACCCTAATCCTCCCTTTGCCGACCACAAAGGTCAAGCTCACACACTAATCTTTGCTCAAACGAGCGGGTAATACAAACTTTCTTGTGGTCTTCCACAAGATTTGGAGACTCACAAGCGACACCTAGTCGTCTAGGAGCTAGAAGCTCCAAGAGTAATGAATCCACAAAGAACTCGATGTAGTACCAAAGCTCGAATGAAGAAGAAGAGCAAGAGAGATTTAGAGATGAAGCACAAAACCGCAGCTCTCAAGCTCACTCAAAGATTTCTCTCCAAAGATTTGAAATGGGAGAGGCAAGAGATGTGTGAGAGAGAGAGGGAGGTGTTTCTTGGGTTAGAAATGGAGTTCAAATCGTGCTCACAACTGTGGGGTGAGAGGTAGGAGTGAGTATATATAGGTGGAGCTCAAAACTAGCCGTTTGGGCAGATTTTTCTGCCTGAGACCGGTTGAACCGCCCCCTAGGGCGGTTGAACCGCCCCTGGCAGGCCTGGCAGCCTGTCTGCCAGTCTGACTGGCAGACTGACGCGCAGACTGACCGCAGACTGGTCAAAGTTGACCAAGACCGGTTGAACCGCCCCTAAGACCGGTTCAACCGCCTGGGGCAGGCTGACAGACAGTCTGCCAGTCAGACTGGCAGACTGCAAGTCAGACTGCAAAAACAGGTCCTGACACCGGTTGAACCGCCCCTAGGGCCGGTTCAACCGGTATTGACCAGTGAGGTCCGGGAAAAAAAACCCCGGCTGAACTTTTCTTGGACCCCGGTTGAACCTCTCTGGACCCCGGTTGAACTTGCCCTGGACCCCGGTTGAACCTGCCTGGACCCCAGTTGAAGTTGAAGTTCAGCTGGAGTTGAGAAAGTTCAACTCAGCTGAAGTTCAGCTCAGCTGCAGCTGAAGAAGCTCAACTCAGCTGAAGTTCAGCTCAGCTGAAAAGCTCAGCTGCAGCTGAAGAAGCTCAACTCAGCTGAAGTCAAGTTCAGCTGGAAAGCTCAGCTGCAGTTGAAGAAGTTCAGCTGCTTTTCAGCAAGAACACTCTAGGTTTCTCAACCCTAACCACGGTCAACCATAGAACGATAAAGAGTTTTTTGCTTTTCAAAAATAGCTTTTGAATAGAGAGGTTTGAGCTTTGGCAAACACCAACCTTCTTTTTGGATCCCCCTTTATAGTACGACGATTCCTATACTCAAGTTAAATAAAATAAAATGAAGTAAACTCCTTGAGTCATTGGTGTCTCATGTGTGATTTCTCCATGGCATTGCTTCATAAGGATCACAAACATCTTTGTCTCACCTTTTGAAGCAAACTCAAATCAAACCCTGTGACTTGTACCATATCACCTTATATGAGTTCAAATCATGGCTTCAAGTCACCTTACTGATGCATCAACATGTTGTAACTCTTCATAGCTGATTAGTTCATCGACTTAGTGCAAGTACTCTCTTCTTCACCTTAGCCATGGTACCTCGGTCTACAAGCCGTCGCTTGGCCTTCACCTTCGCTTAGTTCCTCGAAGCCCTTTCCTTGCTATCTTCACCCTATCAAGCCATTCTTGAGTCACATCCTATTGAGCATCCATTAAGAGAATCATTTCTTCAATATTGTGAACCTTGCTTGAATGTCTTCTAGATATAACTATTAAGATTAATCAAGCTTTAGTTTGATTCTCATATATTCATATATGGACTAATAGTAATATGGTCAAGCCAATTCACGATTCCTCATATCTTATTCACTTTGGCTTGACCAATCCTCTTAATCACTTCAACCTCTATTATGATCATATTTATGCATAGTGATTTCTCAGGACTTGTCCATATATTCAAACCAATATAGAGACCATATTATATCCATTTGCATTGTCTCACTGGTTATTTCACCTTGTGTTGAACCTTGTTCACTGATCATTATACACTATTCAAGTATGTTCATCATACTGAATTTCCTGTTCAACACTTAGCAAACTTGTTAGACCTTTAAATGTGTTGTTATCCAAATCACCAAAACTCACAAAAGGGATGAATGCACTTTCAATCTCCCCCTTTTTGGTGATTGATGACAACACATTTAAAGCTTACATAAGATTTGATAAATAAGATTTTGAATCCTATGATATAGTTTCCTCCCCCTAAACATGTGCATTTCAGAAAATAACACTTTTGTACTCAAATGCCAAAAGCACATATTTAGGTCAAAGTATAGACAACTTATATCATACTATTCATAGGGTGCAGTGTGTCATAAAATAAACGTGATGCTCATGACAGGGAATGCACTTATCAACTTTCTTCATCTTATGTTTTTCTTATGATTCCCCCTTTTGTTAATTATTTCTCCCCTTTTCTAAAATAAGCTTTAATGCAAAATTTCTCCCCCTTTGTCATAAATCTCCAAAAAGGATACAAAGAATATAAAGGGTAGAAATTATGATTTAAGCAAGATGTGAACACACTATCATGAAAAGGATCCTTAGATGACAAAAAAGTAATGTAGAAGTGACATGAAGTGATGTACCTTTGCGTTTTACCTTTTCAAGGGGGTGTTCCAAACTTGTGTTGGATTTAGAATTCATTTGCACGCTCTTGTTGGTATAGTTGTGACATAAGTCCAAGATATCAAATGAAGATTGTCATACTAAATGAAAGATAAATCTTGATACCTGGAGTCTAGATGTCACCTAGCATTTTCTTATCACAACAAGAGGTAACATAAAAATTGCACAAGTATGGATTATGCAACTAGTGATCATGTATGAATAATATCAATTGAAAAACACCAATTGATACAATTTGATAGATAAATAGATCACTAATAGCATATTACACTAAGTTCTCCTCAAGTTTTAGTGCACATATATATATATATATATATGTATATATATATATATGAATTCAATTGATATCTGTTTAGAGTACTTATTTGCAACTTAAAGTACCATTGGCATAAAAGGAGTATCAATTGAACATAATCATGCAACATAAGAAACATGTGCACTATTTAATCAATTAAGTTCTAGACAGAAGAATTTATAAGCTATGCTACTTCGGACATTTGCAATCCAAAAGGATGTGATACATATTTACCAATTTTAGATGACGTTGGAGTAGCGTATAAAAGAGAAACTCATTCTCTTATGAAATGTATAAAAGATACAGATACCCATCAAAATTTGCAGTGGAAGCGATTGTCTTTGCCCGAAGATTCCTTTCTAATTCGAGACTACACACATAATAGACTTGGAAATGAAGTTAGTCTCAAAGATTCAAATTATAGACTATTCTCCCCCTAAATGTGTGCATACAAGTGATGAATACTTGTTTAGCTTATGTACTTGGACTTGTGAGGCTAGGGGATTAAGTCCTACAATTTTAACCTTGGTACAAATAAAGTATGAAAATGTGAAATTGTACCAATTTAAGGAATTACTCATAATCAAAAGGTATACTAATAGACATGATATGCAATATTTTAAGCCAAGATTCAAGTGCAACCTTATGATGTGACTTAAGATATTGCATATACATGCATACACTAACTTGTAAGAGCCTAGATACACAAATGTAATACAATAGTTCATGGAGTGACACACCTTTGTTCCATGCCATATGGTCTTCATTATAATCATGAATTTCTATCTTAGCTTTTGATAGGCTTGACATTTCAAAGAGAAACTTATCCTCTTTAAACGATCAAGAGAAACTCATTCTCTTCAAAGAACTACACAAATTCACTAAAAGAAAATGTTAGTCTTAAAGGACACAAGATATAGAATGAGCTCCCCCTAAATGTATGCATCAAGTACTCGAATTACTTGTAACATGCACTTGATTCAATTAAGATTCTTAGAGGAGTTCATCATATGTCTTGGTCAAGGCATAATATATTTGAAACAATTGAATTTATGCTAGAGAACACATATCGTTCCCCAAAAGAACTAATCCATGGGTGACATGTGGTAATTATTTGATCATTTCCTTGGAACCACTCATCCTCATTTGATGTTATCCAAGGTGTGAGACTACACAACATGAACTTGAAAGAAATCATTAGTCTCACAAGATATAGGCTAAACTCTCCATCAATTTGTGCATGCAAGAGTACACAAAGTACACTTATACACATTAACAATGTGAGGTTAAAGGAGATGTTTGTACTATATCTTGGCTTAACATAACATGCTTTATATAGATGATGAAAATTGAACCAATTGAAGATTTAAGAACTGAAAGTATATCAATTGAAATCTTGAAGGGTAAAGCATGCTAATATGAACCTCAAACCTCATAATGAAGTATATTATATGATTATGTCACTACTTCTTCATTATTTGGTTTTCATGATAGTTCAACTTCCTTCTTGATTCACTGTGTTTTCTTTTCTCTTTATGATTTCATCCAACCAGGCGATCTTGAACTTCATTCATCTTGGCTTGGTTCAATCACACTTGATATAAGACCCATTGAAACTCAATGATTGAAACAACCAAGACTCTTATATCCGTAGATTTTGAATCCATCTTGAAAACACTTGGAAGGACCTTATTGAAACACTTAGAAAAGAGAGCATTAGAAAAACAAGGGAGGGTTTCACAAATGATAATCCTTATATGTGGATGGAGAATGAATCATCATTCTTGAAACCCAAAAGGATAGATTAAATTCCTTTAAATTAGTGCACACATATAGTTGATCTCAAAGTTATATGCACTATTGAGCATTTTATATTGCAAGGAAATTAACCTATACTATGGTACATCCCACTAAGGATAGAATACTGTCGGGGACCATAATTAGGGGTACCCTCAAGACGCCTAATTCTCAGCTGGTAACCCCCATCAGCATAAAGCTGCAAAGGCCTGACGGGTTTGATTAAGTCAGGGATCAGTCCACACGAGTGACTTGACCACGCCACGCCCGAGCCTAGCCTCGGGCGAGGGCAGCCGACCCTAAGATGACTCCGTCTCGCCTGAGGTCTCCTCTTTCACGGCAGGCGCATCCCCGGCTCGCCCTAGGCCCCGCCTCCGATAAGGAGAAACCCTGACTAAATCACCGCACCAACCGACCGAGTCACCAGGGCGTTTAACGCAAAAGGTAAGACCGACGGGCGGCCAGACTTCGCCAGTGGTGCCATAGGAGACTCCGCCCGACCCAGGGCTCGGACTCAGGCTAAGGCCTCGGAAGACGGCGAACTCCGCTCCGCCCGACCCAGGGCTCGGACTCAGGCTAAGGCCTCGGAAGACGGCGAACTCCGCTCCGCCCGACCCAGGGCTCGGACTCAGGCTAAGGCCTCGGAAGACGGCGAACTCCGCTCCGCCCGACCCAGGGCTCGGACTCGGGCCAAGGCCCCGGAAGACGGCGACCTCCGCCTCGCCCGACCCAGGGCTCGGACTCCGCCTCGGCCTCTGCCGAATAATCTCCGCCTCGCCCGACCCAGGGCTCGGACTCTGTCTCTGTCTTGCAGGACGGACTCGGCCACAGCCTCGGAGGAGCCTCCACGACGCCCGACCTAGGATACGAGACCGCCACGTCAACAGGAAGCGTCATCATCACCCTGCCCTGAGCCGACTTGGGTCGCAGAGAACAAGACCGGCGTCCCATCTGGCCAGCTATGCCAGATAGGCCATGATGGCGCCCCGCTAGATCATGACGACGGCGGCTCCCAGTTCCCTTACGAAAGCAGGAGGACGTCAGCAAGGACCCAGCCACCTCGACAGCTGTCCCCCCGTCCGGCTCCGTTACTCCTCCAACAGCCACGACGCCACTCCAACAGGGTGCCACGATCTCTCTGGCTGCCACCTGGGCATGTACATAGGGCGCTAGCTCTCCCTCGCTAGACACGTAGCACCTTGCTACACCCCCGTCTTGTACACCTGGACCCTCTCCTTACGACTATAAAAGGAAGGGCCAGGGCCTTCTTAGAGAAGGTTGGCCTCGCGGGGACGAAAGGCAGGGGCAGGCGCTCTCTCGGGGCCGCCCTCTCCCTTCACCTCGTGCGGACGCTTGTAACCCCCTACTGCAAGCGCACCCGACCTGGGCGCGGGACGAACACGAAGGCCGTGGGAATTTCTCCGACTCCCTCGCGATCCGGCTCCGGCCACCGACCTCTCTCTCACTCCGTTCCCCCCTTTGCGCTCGCTCCACGCGCTCGACCCATCTGGGCTGGGGCACGCGGCACTCTCACTCGTCGGCTCGAGGACCCCCCGGTCTCGGAACGCCGACAGTTGGCGCGCCAGGTAGGGGCACGCTGCGTGTTGACGTTCGATTTCCCGTCAAGCTCCAGATGGGCAGTCTCCAACAACCTCTTCAACCCGGGACGGTGCTCCGTTTCGGGAACCTCGAGTTCATCTCGCTCGACGGCGACTACGACATGATACTCCTTCCACCGCCGCGCGACGGCGACATTGATGGCGGACAGCCCGCCCGCTGGCGGCGGAATCGACGACGTCTTTCCCGCGTAGGGGAAGGACAACTTTCGAGCTCGCCCCATCCTCTCCCTCGCCGTCGAAGGAGGAGGAGGCAGGGCGACCGGGGCCGAGCGGGAGGTCGCGCTCCGACGGCTGTCGGGCAAATCGACATCCCCGGCGCCTCGACGGAGGACACGCCAAGCGTCGCCCTCGCGTTCAAGGCAGACGCGAGCGCCATCCCCCCGCAACACGTCGACTCCGAGCAAGTGGACGACGCCAGCACGCTCACGGAAGGCCTGCAGGACGTCGCCCTCGGACCCAAGACGACGACGCGGTCAGCCCCCGACGCGACTTCATCGCTCCTCGTCGACAAAAAGGTATCGACTGCTACCCATCTTTCGTTATTTCGACTCGGCCTCAGCCCGCCTGGCGATCTCGCTTTGGCGGGCGCTCACATTGAGGCGAGTGCAACCTCTCTGGGGTTTCCTGTGCGGTCGCCTTGGGACCGATTGACGGGTGTCTCGACCTACGGACCCTCTGGGTCCGAGGAAGACGACGACCCCAGCATCTGCTGGGATTTCTCCGGATCTGGCAACCCTAGTGCCATGCGGGACTTCATGACCGCATGTGACTACTGCCTCTCCGACTGTTCCGACGGCAGCCGCAGCCTTGGCGACAAGGACTGCGGCCTGAGTCGCGAATGTTTTCACATCGAGCTAGGGGATCCCTCCGGAGGTGGCTGTCTCGGCATGCCGGAGGATGGTGATCCCCCTAGGCCAGCGCCTCGCGCTGACATCCCGCGGGAGCTAGCTGTGGTCCCCGCTTCGGCGGGAGGTCACGACCCACAGCTCGAGCAAGTCCGCGGGGCGCAGGCCGGGTTCGATGAAGGAGCAGGAGCGCTCGAGGCAATCCGTCAGAACATCGGGCAGGTATGGGCGAGCCAACCCCCGGCCGGAGGAATACGTCACTTGCCCCAAGGTCTCCAGCACCGCATCGCCAACGATGCCAGGGACAAACCGCCACCCGCATCCGGCGGGACTGGCCAGGACCTGGTCGCTGCAGCAATGCTCCTCCGCGCGATGCCGGAGTCATCAACCACCGAGGGACGGCGGATCCAGGGAGAACTCAGGCATCTCCTGGAAGGCGCTGCGGCCCGGCGGGCAGAGAGCTCTGCCTCTCGAAGGCAGGGATACACCCCGGATCCTCGTGCCGCGACTTCCCGACTCACGCGGGAAGCCTCGGTCTTCACCGGGCGCACGCGCAACACCGCGCCTGCGGCCCCGGGCCACCTCGGCGAGGAGCACCCTCATCGTGACCGTCGGGCACGCCTCGACGAAAGGGTGCGCCGAGGCTACCACCCCAGGCGTGGGGGACGTTATGACAGCGGGGAGGATCGAAGTCCCTCGCCCGAACCACCCGGTCCGCAGGTCTTTAGCCGAGCCATTCGGCGGGCGCCGTTTCCGCCCCGATTCCGACCCCCGACTACTATCACGAAGTACTCGGGGGAGACGAGACCGGAATTGTGGCTTGCAGACTACCGCCTGGCCTGTCAGCTGGGTGGGACGGACGATGACAACCTCATCATCCGAAACCTCCCCCTATTTCTCTCCGACACCGCTCGTGCCTGGTTGGAGCACCTGCCCCCGGGGCAGATTTCCAACTGGGAGGATCTGGTCCAGGCCTTCGCCGGGAACTTCCAGGGCACGTACGTGCGCCCCGGGAATTCCTGGGACCTCCGAAGCTGTCGGCAATTGCCGGGAGAGTCCCTTCGGGACTACATCCGGCGGTTCTCGAAGCAGCGCACCGAGCTGCCCAACATCACCGACTCCGATGTCATCGGCGCGTTCCTCGCCGGCACCACCTGCCGCGACCTGGTGAGCAAGTTGGGTCGCAAGACCCCCACCAGGGCGAGCGAGCTGATGGACATCGCTACCAAGTTCGCCTCCGGCCAGGAGGCGGTAGAGGCCATCTTCCGAAAGGACAAGCAGCCCCAGGGCCACCCGTCGGAAGATGCTCCCGAGGCGTCTGCTCCGCGCGGCGCCAAGAAGAAAGGCAGGAGGAAGTCGCAAGCGAAACGCGACGTTCCCGATGCTGACCTTGTCGCCGCCGCCGAGCGCAAGAACCCTCGGAAACCCCCCGGAGGTGCAAACCTCTTCGACAAGGCACTCAAGGAGACGTGCCCCTACCATCAGGGGCCCGTCAAACACACCCTCGAAGAGTGCGTCATGCTTCGGCGTCACTTCCATCGGGCCGGGCCACCCGCCGAGGGTGGCAAGGCTCACGACGACGACAAAAGGGAGGATCACCAAGCAGGAGAATTCCCCGAGGTCCGCGACTGCTTCATGATCTACGGAGGGCATGTGGCAAACGCCTCGGCTCGGCATCGTAAGCAAGAGCGTCGGGAGGTCTGCTCGGTGAAGGTGGCGGCGCCAGTCTACCTAGACTGGTCCGACAAGCCCATCACCTTCGACCAGGACGACCACCCCGACCACGTGCCGAGCCCGGGGAAGTACCCGCTCGTCGTCGATCCTGTCATTGGCGACGTCAGGCTCACCAAGGTCCTGATGGATGGGGGCAGCTGCCTCAACATCATCTACGCCGAGACTCTCAAGCTCCTGCGCGTCGACTTGTCGTCCGTCCGAGCAGGCGCTGCGCCCTTCCACGGGATCATTCCCGGGAAGCGTGTCCAGCCCCTCGGACAGCTCGACCTCCCTGTCTGCTTCGGAACACCCTCCAACTTCCGAAGGGAGACTTTGACGTTCGAGGTGGTCGGGTTCCGAGGGACCTACCACGCGGTGTTGGGAAGGCCATGCTACGCGAAGTTCATGGCCATCCCCAACTACACCTACCTGAAGCTCAAGATGCCGGGCCCCAACGGGGTCATCACCGTCGGCCCCACGCACAAACACGCATTCGAATGCGATGTGGAGTGCGTGGAGTACGCCGAGGCCCTCGCCGAGTCCGAGGCCCTCATTGCCGACCTGGAAAGCCTCTCCCGAGAGGTGCCGGATGTGAAGCGGCATGCCGGCAACTTCGAGCCAGCAGAGACGGTTAAGGCCGTCCCTCTCGACCCCAGTGGCGACGCCTCCAAGCAGATCCGGATCGGTTCGGGGCTCGACCCCAAATAGGAGGCAGTGCTCGTCGACTTTCTCCGCGCAAACGCCGACGTTTTCGCGTGGAGTCCCTCGGACATGCCCGGCATACCGAGGGAAGTCGCCGAGCACTCGCTGGATATTCGGGCCGGGGCCCGACCGGTCAGACAGCCTCTGCGCCGATTCGACAAGGAAAGGCGCAGAGTGATAGGCGAGGAGGTCCACAAGCTGATGGCAGCAGGGTTCATTAAAGAGGTATTCCATCCCGAATGGCTTGCCAACCCTGTACTTGTGAGGAAAAAAGGGGGGAAGTGGCGGATGTGTGTAGACTACACTGGCCTCAACAAAGCATGTCCAAAGGTCCCCTACCCTCTACCTCGCATCGACCAAATTGTGGACTCCACAGCAGGGTGCGAAACCCTGTCTTTTCTCGATGCCTACTCAGGGTATCATCAAATCGAGATGAAAGAGTCCGACCAGCTCGCGACTTCTTTCATCACGCCCTTCGGCATGTACTGTTATGTCACAATGCCGTTCGGGTTGAGGAACGCGGGTGCAACGTACCAACGGTGCATGAACCATGTGTTCGGCGAACACATTGGTCGCACGGTCGAGGCCTACGTCGACGACATTGTGGTCAAGACGAGGAAAGCCTCCGACCTTCTCTCCGACCTCGGACTGACATTCCGGTGTCTCAAGGCGAAGGGCGTCAAGCTCAATCCCGAGAAGTGCGTCTTCGGGGTGCCCCGGGGCATGCTCTTGGGGTTCATCGTCTCCGAGCGGGGCATCGAAGCCAATCCGGAGAAGATCGCAGCAATCACAAACATGGGACCTATCAAGGACTTAAAAGGCGTACAGAGGGTCATGGGATGCCTCGCGGCCTTGAGCCGCTTTATCTCGCGCCTCGGCGAAAGAGGCCTGCCCCTGTACCGCCTCTTAAGGAAGGCCGAATGCTTCACTTGGACTCCCGAGGCCGAAGAAGCCCTCGGGAGCCTGAAGGCACTCCTCACACGGGCGCCCATCTTGGTACCCCCAACTGATGGAGAGACCCTCCTGGTCTACGTCGCCGCAACCACTCAGGTGGTCAGCGCCGCGATCGTGGTCGAAAGGCAGGAAGAGGGGCATGCTTTGCCCATTCAGAGGCCAGTTTACTTCGTCAGCGAAGTGCTGTCCGAGACCAAGACCCGCTACCCACAAGTCCAGAAGCTGCTATACGCTGTGGTCCTAACGAGGCGAAAGTTGCGACATTACTTCGAGTCCCATCCGGTGACTGTGGTGTCATCCTTCCCCCTGGGGGAGATCATCCAGTGCCGGGAAGCCTCGGGACGGATCGCAAAGTGGGCGGTGGAAATCATGGGCGAGGCGATCTCGTTCGCCCCTCGGAAGGCCATCAAGTCCCAGGCACTGGCGGATTTCGTAGCCGAATGGGTCGATACCCAGTTACCAACGGCTCCGATCCAACCAGAACTCTGGACCATGTTTTTCGACGGGTCGCTGATGAAGACGGGAGCTGGCGCGGGCCTGCTTTTCGTCTCGCCCCTCGGAAAACACCTGCGCTACGTGCTTCGCCTCCATTTCCCGGCGTCTAACAATGTAGCTGAGTACGAGGCTCTGATCAACGGGTTGCGAATCGCCATCGAGCTAGGGGTTCGGCGCCTCGATGCACGCGGCGACTCGCAGCTCGTCATCGACCAAGTCATGAAGAATTCCCTCTGCCGCGACCCGAAGATGGAGGCCTACTGCGAAGAGGTTCGACGCCTGGAGGACAAGTTCTACGGGCTCGAACTTAACCACATCGCCCGACGCTATAACGAGACTGCGGACGAGCTGGCGAAGATAGCCTCGGGGCGGACAACGGTTCCCCCGGACGTCTTCGCCCGGGATCTGCACCAACCCTCCGTCAAGATAGGCGACGCGCCCGAACCCGAGGCACCCTCGGCCTCGTCCGAGGTGACCTCGGCTCAGCCCGAGCCGTCCTCGGCTCAATCCGAGGAACCCTCGGGGCCCGAGCGCGAAGCGCTGCACGTCGAGGAGGAGCAGAACGGGGTCGTGCCAGATCAAGATTGGAAGACCCCGTACCTGCAATATCTCCGCCGAGGAGAGCTGCCCCTCGACCAAACCGAGGCTCGGCGGGTAACGCGACGAGCAAAATCGTTCGTCCTGCTGGGCGACGAGAAGGAGCTCTACCACCGCAGCCCCTCGGGCATCCTCCAGCGATGCATCACCATCGCCGAGGGTCAGGACCTCCTGCAGGAAATACACTCGGGGGCTTGCGGTCATCATGCAGCACCTCGAACCCTCGTCGGGAATGCTTTCCGCCAAGGCTTCTACTGGCCAACGGCGGTGGCTGACGCCACTAGAATTGTCCGCGCCTGCGAAGGGTGCCAATTCTATGCGAAGCAGACCCACCTGCCCGCTCAGGCTCTGCAGACGATACCCATCACCTGGCCCTTCGCTGTGTGGGGTCTGGACCTCGTCGGCCCACTGCAGAAGGCACCCGGGGGCTACACGCACCTGCTGGTCGCCATCGACAAATTCTCCAAGTGGATCGAGGTCCGACCCCTAAGCAGCATCAGGTCCGAGCAGGCGGTGGCATTCTTCACCAACATCATCCATCGCTTCGGGGTCCCGAACTCCATCATCACCGACAATGGCACCCAGTTCACCGGCAAAAAATTCTTGGATTTTTGCGACGATCACAACATCCGGGTGGACTGGGCCGCCGTAGCTCACCCCATGTCGAATGGGCAAGTGGAACGTGCCAATGGCATGATTCTACGCGGGCTTAAGCCTCGGATTTATAACAGTCTCAACAAGTTCGGCAAGCGATGGATGAAGGAACTCCCCTCGGTGGTCTGGAGCCTGAGGACGACTCCAAGCCGAGCCACGGGTTTCACGCCGTTCTTCCTGGTCTACGGGGCTGAGGCAATCCTGCCCACGGACCTGGAATACGGTTCCCCGAGGATGAGGGCTTACGACGAAGAAAGCAACCAAGCCAGCCGAGAAGACTCGCTGGACCAGCTGGACGAGGCTCGGGACAGGGCCCTACTACACTCAGCGCGGTATCAGCAGTCCCTGCGACGCTACCACGCCCGAGGGGTCCGACCCCGAGATCTCCAGGTGGGCGATCTGGTGCTTCGGCTGCGGCAGGACGCCCGAGGGAGGCATAAGCTAACGCCCCCCTGGGAGGGGCCGTTCATCATCGCCAAAGTTCTGAAGCCCGGAACTTACAAGCTGGCCAACAGTCAAGGCGAGATCTACGGCAACGCTTGGAACATCCAACAGCTACGTCGCTTCTATCCTTAAGAATGTTTCCAAGTTGTTCTTATACCCCGTACCCACGCGAAGTTTAGTCAACAAGGAAGGGTCGGCCTCGCCTCAGCGGAGCCCGACCCTCCCTCGGGGGCTAAAAGGGGGTTAACCCCCTCTGCGTCAAAATTTTCCTCGAACAAAAAACCTCTTTTACCAGAACATATTTCGTGCTTTTTGACTACTTCGAAAAGTGGGTCCTAGAAACGACGGGGTACACGTAAGCAGCCAAGGCCGACCGAGCCGAGGGACTCCTACGCCTCCGGGATACGGATACCTCACTCGTCACCTTCTGTGATAAGTAACTCGCGTTCGGATAAGGTGACTCCGCGGATCGAATGAGTCTCTACGTACGGAGGCTCTTCTGTTGAAGCAGGTTCTTCGAGCCTTCTCGACCGAGTCGGTGACAGGGCCTCATGGATGGGTAAAAGTACGCGTAAGCGGCGAGGCCGACCGAGCCGAGGGACTCCCACGCCTCCGGGATACGGATACCTCACTCATCACCTCCCGCGAGAAGCAACTCTTGCTCGCACTAACATCCCTGCTACCGACAAAAAGTCCAGATACTCGAAGCAAGAGGAAAAGAGACACAGCTTTATAACGCGACGAGGGTGTGTGTTCTGGCCTCAACGGCCGCACAAGGCCCACGCTACAGGACGACTTGACCCTGCAGGCGCGGACCTCGGCGCTGGAAGAGGGTGACGACACCCTCGGCATCAGCAGCACCTTCGGCAAGACCCGACCTGACCTCGGGTGGCCACGCGGTCCGAAGGCCTCCGCTCCGAAGGACGACGTCGACACCGCGCTCGAGCAATCTCCGCCAGAGGCTTCCCCGAGAATCCGGCCCAAGCGGACGGCTCGGCCGGCCACCTCCGGGGCCTCGGCCGACCCCTTCCGAGGGCGCCAGCTCGGTCCGAGGCCTCGGCCAATCAACTCCGACGCCGAGCCTGCCAGCAGACGACCCAGCTGGGCTCCGGCCAACCAGGTTCCATTTCCGAGCCAACAACGCCTCTGCTTGTGCTGATATCGCTACCCCTGGCCTCGGCTCATCGAAGAGCGACCGAGGGGTCTTTTTAACTAAGCTAGAAGAGCCTCGGACAACAGGTCCGACCAAGCCGAGGGATTCCTACGCCTCCGGGATACGGATACCTCACTCGTCACCTGGACACGGGGCGACTCATGCTTGGTGAAGCGATTCAGACAATCGATAGGCAAGTCTTATTGCTCAGAAATGAGGAAAAAACACGGCTCTGTGCCGGAGTTACATACATGTTCAGGCCCCGAAAGCCGAAATGAACAAAAAACCCGGCACTCGAAGTGCCATTACAAACGGAACTCCGGTTCCGTCTCCGCAGGTACGAACAACCCCACTCGACGGGGGTGGACCTGCGGAGCAACAGGAGACCGACGAACGGCACGTCGCCGACCGCCCCGACAGCGGCAACGACGATGAAGACTTCTGCCCCGGGGAGCCGAACAGCAGCAGTGATGGCCTCAGGGCGGATACTGCTGCTAGGAGGCCCCCACCCTCGCCCAAACTCGAGAGGCAAGGACGGGCAGAAGGCCGTAGAGTTGGAGGTCGGCCCATGGCCAACCTGGGCTGTCGCGCCGGCGGAAGAACCTCTTCCAGCTGCCGTGGCGGGAGGCGGCACCGGGAGCGATTCCGAAACTGCTCGGCTCAGAGAGCCGGGCACGGTGCGGCTGTTAGCGCCACAGGCGACTCCCGCCCTTCCCCCCGATCACTGAGGGAAGGAGCGAGCCACCGCCCGCGCAGAGACCGACCCCAACTCGGTACACGCCCCTCCTCAGCCCTGGTGATGAAAATCCTTGAGGCTGAGGAAGGGGCGGATACCGCAGCCCGGCTCGCTTTCCCCCACCATCAAGCCGGAGGTCGCCTTCTCGGGCGATCGCCGGTGGAGGGGTGCAGCCGGGCTGCCTGATGAAAATCCTTGAAGCCGAACGATGGCTGAAAGGTACCAACCCCCGCGGGATCGCGTTCCTCCAACGATGGAGCGAAAAGACGGCGGTTCCCCCCATCCGGGGGCCTGGAAGATGGAGAGACACAATGCATAAGGGAGAAAGGAGACATGGTCGCCTCACGCAGAGGGTCGCCCTCCTTTTAAAGGCAACTCCCCCTGCTAGCGCCCTCAACCGTCACGGGCTGAGTCTTCTCCAACACGCCTCCAAGGCCCTTCCCCGCGGCGCGGGGGCTGGGGCCCGCCTGTCATGCAGACCAGCTCCAAGCAGAGGGAGCCAAACCGCCGCGCACGACGCACGCAACCGCCCAGCGGTTACAAGTAACCCTCCACTTTTGCCCAGACCAACGGGCAAAGGGGGCGAGCGGCCATGCAAGCGGCATGCAACCACGCCAAGTGGACGCGCCTCCCCGACTCCTGACAGGCCAGCGCGACGGCTCAAGACCACGCGTCGTTCAACTGGCGCGCCAGGCGCTGCATGCGAACCGCTGCGCCTCTCGCCCCACCACCGCACCTCCTCGATTGCGGAACCGATACCGCGACTCGAGGCCGCCCAGCCTGCGATCCAGGGGCGCCAGCCTGGCGCAGCGGTCAAACGCGGTCAAAAATGGGCCGGCAGTAATGACGGTGGCAGGCGTGTGAGGGCAGCGGTCACGCCATCGGCCAGGCTCACGTCCCATCCGGGGGCAGCAAGAGAACCCTTCTCACGGCGTGAAGACGACGCGTCCGTGACCCGTACCTCGAACGGCTCGCGCACGCAACGGCAACCTCACCAACTACTCACCCTAGCGCATTAACTCCACGGCGAAATAGGTGACGTTTCTGGCAGGGGCAGCTGGCGGCGCTTCGCCTCCGCCAAAAACGGCCACGCCGAGAAAGGTACGCCACGAAGTTCAATTTCGAATCCCTTTTTCCTTTTCCTTCTTTCTCTATCTCTTGCAACAGGGACCGAGAAGGGGGATAACCCCAAAGGGATCCTTCCCCGTGAAGGAACTAGGCCCCGAGCCTCCCTACTGATCAGGGGTTCGAAGGCTGGCCCCCCGAAGGGTTCAACAGCCGCCTCAGGTCGCGTGGGCCCGACACCCACTACTGGTCAGGGGTTCGAAGGTCGGCCCCCGAAAGGTTCCATGACCGCCTCAGGCTACTAGGGCTCCGTGCCCCCTACTGATCAGGGGTTCGAAGGCTGGCCTGTCGAAGGGTTCACAGCCGCCTCAGACGCCGAGCGAGGGATGACCAGGGGTACGTTCGATACATAACCAAGGCTCGGGCTGCGCTCCCGAGGTACCCTAGGACATTTCCGAGACCAGCGGGAACGACTCTGTAACGGAATCCCATCGGAGGGAGGCAACGAGCCCTCGGACCCCGTCGCTAGGGGACCGGGTCCGGCAGATCACCCGCAGGTACTTTTGGGCGTGCCTCCGGGCCCCTAGCCGACCCCTAACGAACGGGGCACGGACGTCCACTCGGATTACCCGATCGCAGCTCACCGGAGACACCATGTTCGGTGCCCATCGAGGGTAACATGGCGCACTCCCCCCCTCCTCCTTGCGGAAAGGCGACGTAGGGGCGTATATAAAAAGTCGAGTCTGTCCCTGATCGTCCTCTCGCTCCGTGCGAAGGCTCGGGGGCTGCTCTCGCAAACCCGGCTCCGGCCGAACCGTTGACAGCGTCAACATACCAGCCCGAGAACTTGGGCCCCGACAGTGCACCTGGGTTACGCCCTGCTCGCATGAGGGAACCGCTAGTCACGCCGAAGCATTGCGCAAGGCATTAAGACCTCGAAGGAGTGAAACCACTCCTCCGAGGCCTCGGGGGCTACACCCGGCGGGTGCGCTCGCGCGCACCCACCGGAACAAGGTACCTCCGAGAAAGGCTGGTCCCCTTGCAAAAAAGTGCGATGCAAGCCTCCAAGCGAGTGTTAACACTCTCTTCGAGGCTCGGGGGCTACTGTCGGGGACCATAATTAGGGGTACCCTCAAGACGCCTAATTCTCAGCTGGTAACCCCCATCAGCATAAAGCTGCAAAGGCCTGATGGGTTTGATTAAGTCAGGGATCAGTCCACACGAGTGACTTGACCACGCCACGCCCGAGCCTAGCCTCGGGCGAGGGCAGCCGACCCTAAGATGACTCCGTCTCGCCTGAGGTCTCCTCTTTCACGGCAGGCGCATCCCCGGCTCGCCCTAGGCCCCGCCTCCGATAAGGAGAAACCCTGACTAAATCACCGCACCAACCGACCGAGTCACCAGGGCGTTTAACGCAAAAGGTAAGACCGACGGGCGGCCAGACCTCGCCAGTGGTGCCATAGGAGACTCCGCCCGACCCAGGGCTCGGACTCAGGCTAAGGCCTCGGAAGACGGCGAACTCCGCTCCGCCCGACCCAGGGCTCGGACTCAGGCTAAGGCCTCGGAAGACGGCGAACTCCGCTCCGCCCGACCCAGGGCTCGGACTCAGGCTAAGGCCTCGGAAGACGGCGAACTCCGCTCCGCCCGACCCAGGGCTCGGACTCGGGCCAAGGCCCCGGAAGACGGCGACCTCCGCCTCGCCCGACCCAGGGCTCGGACTCCGCCTCGGCCTCTGCCGAATAATCTCCGCCTCGCCCGACCCAGGGCTCGGACTCTGTCTCTGTCTTGCAGGACGGACTCGGCCACAGCCTCGGAGGAGCCTCCACGACGCCCGACCTAGGATACGAGACCGCCACGTCAACAGGAAGCGTCATCATCACCCTGCCCTGAGCCGACTTGGGTCGCAGAGAACAAGACCGGCGTCCCATCTGGCCAGCTATGCCAGATAGGCCATGATGGCGCCCCGCTAGATCATGACGACGGCGGCTCCCAGTTCCCTTACGAAAGCAGGAGGACGTCAGCAAGGACCCAGCCACCTCGACAGCTGTCCCCCCGTCCGGCTCCGTTACTCCTCCAACAGCCACGACGCCACTCCAACAGGGTGCCACGATCTCTCTGGCTGCCACCTGGGCATGTACATAGGGCGCTAGCTCTCCCTCGCTAGACACGTAGCACCTTGCTACACCCCCGTCTTGTACACCTGGACCCTCTCCTTACGACTATAAAAGGAAGGGCCAGGGCCTTCTTAGAGAAGGTTGGCCTCGCGGGGACGAAAGGCAGGGGCAGGCGCTCTCTCGGGGCCGCCCTCTCCCTTCACCTCGTGCGGACGCTTGTAACCCCCTACTGCAAGCGCACCCGACCTGGGCGCGGGACGAACACGAAGGCCGTGGGAATTTCTCCGACTCCCTCGCGATCCGGCTCCGGCCACCGACCTCTCTCTCACTCCGTTCCCCCCTTTGCGCTCGCTCCACGCGCTCGACCCATCTGGGCTGGGGCACGCGGCACTCTCACTCGTCGGCTCGAGGACCCCCCGGTCTCGGAACGCCGACAAATACTAAAACAACTGAAGGAGAGGAAGTTTTCATACCTTGGCCTCTTATCAACTTCATCTTACTTTAGTTGAATAGTATCCCTTAAGCTTGTGATTTATCCAATTTAATAATAAGCACCATCTCTTAATATAGATTTTCTATGGATAAACTCAACACAAGAGATGGCATTAGTAGCACAAGCACTAGTTTCTTATTTTGCAACCCTTTATATGTGGAAGGCAAGTGAGTTGCTAAAATAGAGAAACCTCATAATATGGACTAAATTTCCCTTGAGCCCTCATGCACAATATATTTTAAATGACATGAATAATATGCATGGTTGTTCAATGAAGTCTAAAGGGCTGACTTAATCCATATTATGGTGAGTGTCTAATAAAGAAGAATCAAATCCAAATTAACTAGATAGAGAATACGTCACATAATTTTGGATTGTGCACCATATGATAATATTCATTCATCTTCCAATTAGACCTTTATTTCATAATCAACAATTGATGTATATCCTCAAGTGCTTCTTTTTCCTTAGTGGATTCATTATCGAGCACCCAACTTGATCCATTGAAGGAGTGATCCTGCAAAACAAGTTTAAGCTTCATATCTTGGTACCCAATTTGAATTGGGTCCTTTGAGATTAGTAGGAAGAGCCTTGAGTACCCACACAATCCTTATTGTGGCCTTTCTCTTTGTGTAGGCACCAACATATACTTGACAACCATCTTACATGGTTTCAAGTCAATATTTAATCACAGATAAAAACTAGAGTTAAGAATAGGAGCCTTTTCTCCTTTTCTTCATACATCATTGTGTTGCCTTCTTAATGATGAACCTAGCTTGACCTTGGGTGCACCTAGCTTATCAAGGTTAGTCACACAAGCATTCATATCATGAAGACAAGTTATGCATGGAATTTTCAACTTAGTGATCCAATTCAATGTGAAGCATATGGATATCGATTGAAGTAGATTTCTAAAATATCAAAATATGGGTTTTCAATATTTAGAGAGTATGGATCACTAATTGTACCTTTTACAGTTTAAAAATCATATCCATGTTAGTGCATATGTATGTGATGAATATCAACAAAAAGATTCTTATGCACTTTTAGAATTAACGATAAGGGAATTTTAAACTGCATCAAGAGTAGCTATTTAGAAAACAAAGATTACAATCCATATGAATGAGATACAAATTTACCATTTTGGATTGTCTTAGCATAGCTTACTCAAGGGAAACTTATTCTCTATGACACAAGATATATAATGTTCTCCCACTAGATATGTGCATTAAGTATTTGAATGACTTGGCACATGCACTTTCAATTCAGTTAAGAGTCTCATGGGGAGTACATTACATATCATGGTCAAGGCATGACAAATTTGCAATGAATTAACTTATACCTAAGAATACTTACCACCATATAGAACGTACCATTTGTTGTACCAATTTGAAAGATCTTACTATCGGTGGTGGTGTCACTTTAGTATTCTTCTTTTCATCATTTGTGGAGACTTCCTTCTTTGTTATCTCTTTTCCTTTTAAAACTAGTCGATAAAACACTTTGAAAAGAGGTATTAGTAGTACAAGGAAGTATTTAATGAATGATGATATCTATATATGAATGGCAAACAAATCATCATTTATGAGGCGTAAATGCATAAATTAAATTCCTTTTAAGTTAATGCACATGGAGCAGTGAATTCACAATATGCACTAATTTACAAATTTAAGCCAAAAGGAATTTAACCTTCATATTGACATTCCTTTCCATAGAATATATTATTACCAATTGAAAGAATGCCACTTGGAAGGAACTATTATTGGTCACATACCAAATGAAACAGTAAAAGTCTACAAAAATAAAGCTGAAAAGGTACTGCAGAAAAAGTGAAAAAGCAATTGACGCGTTCTGAAAAGGTGACCTGACGCGACAAAAAAATGACTGAAAAAGTGCTGCAAAAGTTACTGAAAAGGTGCTGCAAAAGTTGCTGAAAAGGTGCTGCAAAAGTTGATCTGACGCCTGAAAAAGGTGCTGTTGCAGACTGAAAAAGGCGTCTGAAAAAGGGCTGACACAGTCTGAAAAAATGGTCAGACTGGCCGGTCAAACTGTGCCAGACCGGTTCAACCGGTCCTGGACACCGGTTCAACCGGTTTCAGCCAGGGGGTTTCCTGGTGAATACCAGCCGAACTGAAGTTCAACACAGAAGTTCAGCTGGTCTCCCCAGCTGAGCTAGAAAGTTCAGCTGGTCAGACCAGTTGAGCTTGGAATGAAAATTTTAAAATAATTTTCCACAATAAACCTCATTTCAAATTTTAAAATGTACACATAGATTGAATGACACACTCTATTTTAGAAACACATTCTCATGTTGTGAAACTACATAATTCACTTAGATAAAAACATTAGTCTCACAACTCTAGTCATATAGAGAATTCCTCTTTTGGTAAGTGCTTTAAGAATTTGAATTTCTTACTTAGCACTCCATTCATTTAAGAACATGAGATAATCCTCTTTATGTCTAGGTCATGGCAATAATACGATGATTAATTTGAAATATGCCACAAGATACATACAATCAATTTAAAGCATGTAGATTGTCACAATATAAAAATATGAACTTGCAATCTACCATATAATTAGATCCTTTCCAAAGCAAGGTAAAATCTTTTAAGTTCATTCTCAAGTGCTTCATTTTTCCTATGTGGCTACAAAAGACACAAAGGAATATACCAATTAAAAGCAATGTGCACTTAAGAATTAATTGTTACCATCCTTTGGATATCACTTGGTTGTAGGCCTTTTGCTTGATTCCCACAAAGGTTAATCCTTATTCCCTACAACACAAGTTCTTGCTAGAGATGAATATGAAGTTAGTGATATAACAACTCAATTCATCTTTGGGTCAATCTTAAAGAATATACAATGTAAGATTGATAGCTTGAGATAAGAATT
Source organism: Zea luxurians (assembly GCA_029449295.1). Classification (NCBI taxonomy): domain Eukaryota; kingdom Viridiplantae; phylum Streptophyta; class Magnoliopsida; order Poales; family Poaceae; genus Zea; species Zea luxurians. Next base: position 44,515,699 of record JAOPSE010000010.1, read on the forward strand.
GAGTTAAACCGCTCAAGCACCCCAAAGCTTCATATCATCTGTGGGTACCTGCAAAACTTATTAAGTACATTTTGGTACCCATCTTTGGATGGGTCCGCCAAGGTTAGCTAACAAGTACTTAGGCACCCAAATGGCCTTTGTGCTAGTTTTAGGTGAACTAATTACCTTTCTAGCACAAATGTCATTTTTGGGTCTCCTAAGCGAATATGAATGAATTGACATGGTAGGCTTAGGATACTTACTCATGGGACAATCCTTGCATAGGTGTCCCTTTCTTCAGCAAGTGTAGCAAATCTGATTTTTAATTTTGCAAGACTCCTTCTTGCCTTGCTTCTTGTTTGCTTGTGTGGAGCATGTGGAGGCATGGTTGAGGCACTTGTCATGAGCTTTGGCTTTCTTCTCTTGATGTTTGCTCATGTCTTTCTTAGGGAACTTAACATTATTTTGAAGCGGGTTTGTGCATGCTACGGTTGTCCCCTTCTCAAGCTTCTTCACCATGTTATCACGGTTATCATAAGAAGGTTGAGCATGACACTTTCCCTTCAAAAGAGTTAAGCTCCTTCTTAGCCTTCCAACTTCTTCCTTGAGCACTTTATTTTCTTGTGTGATAGAAATATCACTAATTCCTGAAATTTCTAGCTCAATGGAAGATTGGCTTTCTTGAGAGCAACATTTGTTAGCACATGATAATATAGTTTCTACTTGAGTACATGTGCATGTGTGAGGTTGGTATGATTTCAAATTAGTTAACACAACCTCATGAGCCATTTCTAACATGATATGTGAATCCATCAATTTATTATGAGAGCACACAAGCATATCATGTTTTTCTTGCATAGCTAGATTTTCAATATTTAGCTTTTCTATTGTGTTCTTGAGCATAGCATTTTTACTTTCTAATTGAGCAATATATGATGAATGATTAACAACTTTAATTTGCTCAATTGAAATGTCTTCATACCTTTGGACCAAATCATCATGAGAGCATTTTAGCTTCTCATGCTCTTTGGTCAACTTCTCCAAGTCTTCGATTTTTCTGATGAGGAAGTCTTCTTGCTTATGAAGCATTTCTTTTTGTTCTTCCGCTCTTTTCATGAGTTTGAGCAAGCTCATCCGATGTTTCTTGCTTAGCTGAGCGAAGAATTGTTGAAGATCATCCTCATCTTCACTATCACTTTCTTGCTCCTCCTCATCCTCACTTTCGCTTTCACTGTCACTCCCATTAGCTATAAAGCACATATGAGAAGTGGATTTGAAAGACGAACCTTGTGAAGAGGTGGATTCGTCGTTTGGTCTCCATCGATCATTTTCTTCTTCTTCAATAATGTTCTTCGCCTCATCTTCCTTCATTTTGAGGAACATCCTTTCGGCGATTCTCATGGCAAGGTCTATTGCCCTAGGATCAACATCTGCACCAAAAGATGAAGTCGAGGCAACCTCAACTTTTTCAAGCTTAGAAGCACTTTCGTTTCTTAGTCCCCCCGACATGATCTTTCCTCACGCGGTTAAGCGTTAGAACGAGGATTAGGCTCTGATACCAATTGAAAGTTGCCTAGAGGGGGGGTGAATAGGCAAGTTAAAACTTTTTCAACAAAAACTAGAAGCAAACTGGGTAAAACTGAATTGATCTCGAAATTCACCCAGTTAACTTTGGAAATGAGATGTTCTAAATGATCCACAGGGTTCAAAGTAGTAGATCTGAGAATGGCACTTCTCAAAATCCACACACCAAAAAGATATAAACAAACCTTCCACGCAATGGTGAGAGAACGAAGAACACAAACAAACACAATGAGCAAGAACACAAGAGACACAAGATTTATCCCGAGGTTCGGTCACACCACCAAGGTGCCCTACTTCCTCGTTGAGGCGCCCACAAAGAGCCGGGTCTCTTTCAACCCTAATCCTCCCTTTGCCGACCACAAAGGTCAAGCTCACACACTAATCTTTGCTCAAACGAGCGGGTAATACAAACTTTCTTGTGGTCTTCCACAAGATTTGGAGACTCACAAGCGACACCTAGTCGTCTAGGAGCTAGAAGCTCCAAGAGTAATGAATCCACAAAGAACTCGATGTAGTACCAAAGCTCGAATGAAGAAGAAGAGCAAGAGAGATTTAGAGATGAAGCACAAAACCGCAGCTCTCAAGCTCACTCAAAGATTTCTCTCCAAAGATTTGAAATGGGAGAGGCAAGAGATGTGTGAGAGAGAGAGGGAGGTGTTTCTTGGGTTAGAAATGGAGTTCAAATCGTGCTCACAACTGTGGGGTGAGAGGTAGGAGTGAGTATATATAGGTGGAGCTCAAAACTAGCCGTTTGGGCAGATTTTTCTGCCTGAGACCGGTTGAACCGCCCCCTAGGGCGGTTGAACCGCCCCTGGCAGGCCTGGCAGCCTGTCTGCCAGTCTGACTGGCAGACTGACGCGCAGACTGACCGCAGACTGGTCAAAGTTGACCAAGACCGGTTGAACCGCCCCTAAGACCGGTTCAACCGCCTGGGGCAGGCTGACAGACAGTCTGCCAGTCAGACTGGCAGACTGCAAGTCAGACTGCAAAAACAGGTCCTGACACCGGTTGAACCGCCCCTAGGGCCGGTTCAACCGGTATTGACCAGTGAGGTCCGGGAAAAAAAACCCCGGCTGAACTTTTCTTGGACCCCGGTTGAACCTCTCTGGACCCCGGTTGAACTTGCCCTGGACCCCGGTTGAACCTGCCTAGACCCCAGTTGAAGTTGAAGTTCAGCTGGAGTTGAGAAAGTTCAACTCAGCTGAAGTTCAGCTCAGCTGCAGCTGAAGAAGCTCAACTCAGCTGAAGTTCAGCTCAGCTGAAAAGCTCAGCTGCAGCTGAAGAAGCTCAACTCAGCTGAAGTCAAGTTCAGCTGGAAAGCTCAGCTGCAGTTGAAGAAGTTCAGCTGCTTTTCAGCAAGAACACTCTAGGTTTCTCAACCCTAACCACGGTCAACCATAAAACGATAAAGAGTTTTTTGCTTTTCAAAAATAGCTTTTGAATAGAGAGGTTTGAGCTTTGGCAAACACCAACCTTCTTTTTGGATCCCCCTTTATAGTACGACGATTCCTATACTCAAGTTAAATAAAATAAAATGAAGTAAACTCCTTGAGTCATTGGTGTCTCATGTGTGATTTCTCCATGGCATTGCTTCATAAGGATCACAAACATCTTTGTCTCACCTTTTGAAGCAAACTCAAATCAAACCCTGTGACTTGTACCATATCACCTTATATGAGTTCAAATCATGGCTTCAAGTCACCTTACTGATGCATCAACATGTTGTAACTCTTCATAGCTGATTAGTTCATCGACTTAGTGCAAGTACTCTCTTCTTCACCTTAGCCATGGTACCTCGGTCTACAAGCCGTCGCTTGGCCTTCACCTTCGCTTAGTTCCTCGAAGCCCTTTCCTTGCTATCTTCACCCTATCAAGCCATTCTTGAGTCACATCCTATTGAGCATCCATTAAGAGAATCATTTCTTCAATATTGTGAACCTTGCTTGAATGTCTTCTAGATATAACTATTAAGATTAATCAAGCTTTAGTTTGATTCTCATATATTCATATATGGACTAATAGTAATATGGTCAAGCCAATTCACGATTCCTCATATCTTATTCACTTTGGCTTGACCAATCCTCTTAATCACTTCAACCTCTATTATGATCATATTTATGCATAGTGATTTCTCAGGACTTGTCCATATATTCAAACCAATATAGAGACCATATTATATCCATTTGCATTGTCTCACTGGTTATTTCACCTTGTGTTGAACCTTGTTCACTGATCATTATACACTATTCAAGTATGTTCATCATACTGAATTTCCTGTTCAACACTTAGCAAACTTGTTAGACCTTTAAATGTGTTGTTATCCAAATCACCAAAACTCACAAAAGGGATGAATGCACTTTCACATGCCGAAGCTTTTCTGCGCATAGCTTCGTGATCATCTTATCCTTCGTCATAATCGCCTTCTATCTCACTCAAGCTTCGTCCTGACCATACTCTTCTATACTCATAACTCGATTCCGAAGATACCTGTTCACATATTTCACTTGGAAAGCATTGTCAAATCATGTTTTTGAGGACCTTCGAAAGTCGAAGTCACCCAACAGTAGCCCCTCACAATATTAATTTGCTGGAATAATAAATTCATATTGCGATATGGACGAAGGCTTTAAGCCGATGGTCCGAAAAAACACCTTCCCTTTGCTAGAATAGCAACAGTCATTGACAAGCGGGACCCTCCAGTTTTCAACGCACTAGGTGTATAAATAAGAACTCACCACGAGTTTATTTGGCACGCTTTTTTGCCATCTGCTCTTGCTCACTCGACTTTTAGCCTGTGCGCAACAAAACTTGCTTGGCTTTTTAAATTTTTAAGCTTTGGTTTCGAGAGCACTTTCTCAGCGTTTGCGAAGATGTCTGAAGATAAGAAAGTTGTTGCTGATTCGAAGCTGAGCCTTTCTAAGGAGATGCATCTCGGCTTTCTTCAATCAATAGCAAAGACCAACACAGAGAAGATCACTAGGGAGATTTTGGAGGGTTTATCTGAAGACACTGGTGACAGTGATAGTTACGATGTGGATAGTGGTGGCGAAGATTCCGAAGATCGACCTTGGCGACCAAGCCATGCGATTTTTGGTAAATCAAGTATTAAACAAAGCCATCTTGTCAATATGAGGGGTAGATACTTTCGGGACTTATCTATTGTGAGGGCTGACGAGGGAGAGAAAACTTGTCCGACTCCCGAGGAGAATGAAGTCGTGATATTTTGAAGCTTCTTAAAGGCTGGGCTGCGGTTTCCCTTGAGCAGTTTTGTCGTGGAAGTACTGAAGATATTTGAAATCTACCTTCATCAACTTAATCCCGAAGCAATCATAAGGATGGGCATCTTCGTCTGGGCCGTGAGGAGCCAGGGTTTAGAACCAAATGCAAAAAGTTTCTGCAACATACATGAGCTGTTGTATGAGACAAAACCCTAGGGTAAAGAACAGTATCACAACAATTTTGGCTGCTACAGCTTCGACGCCCGATCTGAGTCAAGCTGTCCCGTGCCAACCTTTCGAAAGAGGTGGCCCGGCGACTAGATGACAGAATGGTTTTATGTGAAGAATGACTTGAAAACATAGGAAGATATTAAAGATATCATTATGCGCCCTATCTGGCAACTCTTCGGCCTCCGGAGGCCGAAGGTGGAAATGAATGAAGCAGCCGAAGAATGCCAAAGAGCCTTCGGCGTGGTTTGCTCTTTTATTGGGACAATGGATTTGGTCCAAGAACGCATTGCCTTCAGAATATGGCCACTTGTAGAAAAGTGGGAAATGCCGAAGGAGACCGTTAGAGAAACTGACGAAGGTGGATTAGTTAGGCTAAAATACACATTCCAATATGGAGATAAATTCGTCGAACCAGATGACGATTGGCTAAAAAACATTGAGGCCATAAGTGATGAATTGCTTGGATTATACTCGAAGGCCGAAGATACTGCGTTATCAGCGGCCTTCGGAGGCCGAAAGAAAAAGAGACTCAACAGAGTATTTGATGCAATTGGGTTTATCTACCCCGACTACTGTTATCCAACGCGGGGTCAAAAAAGAAAGAATACATCTTCTGCAAAGGAAGTTGCTTCAGCCGCTCCTAGCGAGCCGACGCCGAAGAGGAAAAGGGTAAAGGTTCTCACACACCGGCCACGTTATATTGAACCGCCCACAGTGCCTGAGTTTGTCGGTGAGACCTCTTCGGCCACCGAAGCTAAAGAACCACCTCCCCTGCCGACTATTGAAGGGCCGGCCGAAGTGCCAACGACAGAAAAAATAGAAGAACGGAGGACTGAAGAACCAAAGACATCGGAAATTCTAAGTCCTTCAGCAAAAATTGAGGCAGCAACAAGCCAAAAGGGGCCAGCAGTGACCCCCAAAAGAAAAGGATGGTTAATGTACTGGATGTTTTGGAGACAATAAAGTCTTCCAGCACTACTCCGAAGAAAATTGTTGAAACTTTCGAAGTGCAAATTGAAGCCTTTGGTGCCGAAGCTTCGAAGCACCAATCTGAGACTGAAGCTGGGCCTTCAGAGCCCACCAAGGTGAAATCCTTGGAAGCCGAAGAAACAGAAACAACAGAACAAATTTTGGCTGAAGAAACTGGCACTGCCGCCCCCGAAGCATTTTCCAAAGCTTTCGATTATATTTTACGACGTGCTTCGAGGAAAAAGTTGAGTGAAAAAGAAAAGCAAGAGGCCCAGTTTTACGCCCAAAAACTGAAATACCCAAAGGGGGCGTTGATTTTCAACGGCAGCGGAGAAGAAGACTTCTTGTATTGTCTTCCTGACAGCAAGGAAATTTTTGTCTGTCGGGAGATGAGCAAGAGCTTCGGCTTCCCAACACTAGAAGACGGGCTCTCGGTGTTATCGAAAAACGAGCTGGCCGACAGCTTGGCATACAATAGCTTAAAGGTGGAAAATGAGATCTTTGTATTATTTCTTGAAACCAAAATTTTTCGTTTGCTTAAATTTATTGACGCACACACATTTTTTTGTTTTGCAGGGCCTTATACTTAGCAATGCCCTCAGGGCCCAAAAAGATGCCGAAGACGAAGGATGTGTTATTGCTCTGAGCAACCTTCGTTCCGAAGTAATTGAACTAAGGAACGAAGGTCTTGAAAAAGATAAAATATTACATTCATTGGTAAATAGAATAAAAGAAGACGAAGCTACTTCTAAAGCTCAAGCTGAGGCTCAGAAGCGTGAAATTGAAGATCTTCAGAAGCAACTAGCCAGAGCTAAAGAGGAACGCACACTTGAAGAAACAAAACGAGAAATTAGTGAACAATGGGCAAATCATTTGGAAAAAAGCGTTGAAGAGCTTCGTGCATCCAAGAAAAGGTGCTATGAAAAATCCATAGAATGTGTTAAGAAAATAAGAACCAGCTTCGCCAGCGTTGGCGCATTTTCAAGTGAGGAGAACTTCGTAAGGGGTGACCCCGAAGGCCCAATTGGATGGATCAGCCACGAAGCTAAAGCTTTTGAAGAAATTTTAAATAGTCGTGGAGACATATGTGCCTTTTCGGGTGCCAGGGGGATTGCTACTATTTTGGAGAGGAAAGGCTGTGACCATGTGAAATTTTTGGCACAATCCGAAGCCGCCTTATCCTCCGAAGATATAAAAGACCCCTCGGCCGAAGCGAGCCTGGTCGGTGGAAAATTTTTCACCGACATCTGGGACAACGGTGGCCAGGAAATGGCCCAAGAAATTATACGAACAAGCGAAAAAGGCATCCATGACGCTAGAAAAGTAGCAGAGGCCGCTGAGAAAAGTGTAGAGCTCGAAGGGCAAATCGGTACTGACTAGTGGTTTTTGGCTCTGTTGTAATTTTTTGATTTCGAACTTGTTTACGGTTTGTAATAGTAATATAGTCGTATCTTCTCCTCCCTCAGAACCTGCTGAACCATCTGCGGGCCCCCACGCGAAGGGGGATGACGAAATTAGAAAAATGGCCGAAGCCATCATGGATAAGGTTGTTGATCAACTGCTAAATGAAGCTGCAGAAGTAGTTCTAAGTGAAGATTAGATGCTGCTGCAAAAACATTTAAAATGTAAAGTTTGTCGAGAAACATGTGTAATATTTTGTAACTTTGAATGTAATATATTAGCTGTTTATAGTTCTATTTTTTACGATGCATGAAACATCATATACATACCGTTTTTTGAGCCTTCGGCGAAAAAACACCTTCCCTTCTTTTCATGCTTTGTAAATAATATCCGTGTTCTCATAAAATCAGTAGCCAATCCTCAATAATCAATAGATCTTTCTATCTCAGAGTTTGACGAAGGTATAACTCTTCAATAGCTATTTTTTGTGCCTTGTCACTATTTCTTCAAAACAATCTTCGAATATCAATACTGAGACCCCCTTCTTGCGTTGTTGATGCAATATGATGTATGATGTTATGTTATGCAAATGATGTAATGATGTGATGTTATGCAAAATGATATTTGCCAAAGATCGACGTTTTTTCACTGCAAGCCTCCCTTAGGAGCTTCTTCGCCTTTTACTTTCAGCGGAATCAGCGTTTATTTTTCGCTGTAAGCCTCCCTTAGGAACTTCTTCGCCTTTTACTTTCAGCGGTATCAGCGTTTATTTTTCGCTGTAAGCCTCCCTTAGGAGCTTCTTCGCCTTTTACTTTCAGCGGTATCAGCGTTTATTTTTCGCTGTAAGCCTCCCTTAGGAGCTTCTTCGCCTTTTACTTTCAGCGGAATCAGCGTTTATTTTTCGCTGTAAGCTCTGCATTCCCTTCGGAACGACTTTTGAGCAGAAAACTTACGCTGCGCTCCCTTAGGAACGACTTTTGTGCAGAAAACTTACTGAAAGGGAATTAGGCTTACACCTATTTTCCTAAATGATTTTGGTGGTTGAATTGCCCAACACAAATAATTGGACTAACTAGTTTGCTCTAGTGTATAAGTTCTACAGGTGCAAAAGGTTCACACTTAGCCAATAAAAAGACCAAGAATTGGGTTCAACAAAGAGAGCAAGGGATAACCAAAGGCAGCCCTGGTCTGGCGCACCGGACTGTCCGGTGTGCCACCGGACAGTGTCCGGTGCACCAGGGCACTCCAGACTGAACTCTTCTCCTTCGGGAAAATCCAGAGGCGCTCCGCTATAATTCACCGGATTGTCCGGTGTACACCGGACAGTGTCCGGTGCCCCAGAGGAGAGCGGCTCTGGAACTCGCCAGCTTCAGGAAATCATCCGCTATAATTCACCGGACATGTCCGGTGCACACCGGACTGTCCGGTGTGACAGCGGGCAACGGCTACTTCGCGCGCCAACGGTCACCTGCAGAGCATTAAATGCGCGCCAGCGCGCGCAGAGGAGCAGAGCACGCGCGGGTGGCACACCGGACAGTCTACAGGACCTGTCCGGTGTGCCACCGGACAGCCAGGAGGGCCCACAAGTCAGATCTCAACGGTCGGAACCCCAATGGCTCGCTGGCGTGGCTGGCGCACCGGACAGTGTCCAGTGGCGCAACGGACTGTCCAGTGCGCCATGCGACTGCAGCCTTCCAACGGCCACCTTGTGGTGGTTGGGGCTATAAATACCCCAACCACCCCACATTCATTGGCATCCAAGTTTCTACACTTCAACACCATACAAGAGCTCTAGCATTCATTGCAAAGCACACAAAAGAGATCAAATCCTCTCCCAACTCCACACAAAGCTTTAGTGATTAGAGAGAGTGATTTGTCGTGTTCATTTGAGCTCTTGCGCTTGGATCGCTTCTTTTCTTTCTCATTTGTTCTTGTGATCAAAACTCAATTGTAACCGAGGCAAGAGACACCAATTGTGTGGTGGTCCTTGCGGGGAAGTTTCGTTCCCGGTTTGATTTGAGAAGAGAAGCTCACCAGTCCGAGGGACCGATTGAGAGAGGAAAAGGGTTGAAAAAGACCCGGTCTTTGTGGCCTCCTCAACGGGGAGTAGGTTTGCGAGAACCGAACCTCGGTAAAACAAATCCTCGTGTCACACTCCTTATTTACTTGCGATTTGTTTTGCACCCTCTTTTGCGGACTCATTTATATTTCTAACGCTAACCCGGCTTGTAGTTTGTGATTAACTTTGTAAATTTCAGTTTCGCCCTATTCACCCCCTCTAGGCGACTTTCAATTGGTATCAGAGCCCGGTGCTTCATTAGAGCCTAACCGCTCGAAGTGATGTCGGGAGATCACGCCAAGAGGGAGATGGAGACCGGCGACAAGCCTACTACGAGCCACTCATCGGAAGAGTCCCGCAACAAGGGGAAGGGGAAGGAGAAGAACTCTTCTTCCCACAAGTCGCATCGGAGTAGCGGCAAGCACAAGAAGATGAGGAAGGTGGTCTACTACGAGACCGACACTTCATCACCATCCACATCTGGCTCCGATGCGCCGTCCGTCACTTCTAAGCGCCCCATGAACGCAAGAAGTTTAGTAAGATCCCCCTACACTATCCCCGCATTCTTAAGCATACACCTCTACTTTCCGTCCCATTAGGCAAACCACCAACTTTTGATGGTGAAGATTATGCAAGGTGGAGTGATTTAATGAAATTTCATCTAACCTCACTCCACAAAAGTATATGGGATGTAGTTGAGTTTGGTGTGCAGGTACCATCCGTAGGGGATGAGGACTATGATGCGGACGAGGTGGCCCAAATCGAGCACTTCAACTCCCAAGCAACAACCATCCTCCTCGCCTCACTAAGTAGGGAGGAATACAATAAGGTGCAAGGACTAAAGAGCGCCAAGGAAGTTTGGGATGTGCTCAAGACCGCGCACGAGGGTGATGAACTCACCAAGATCACCAAGCGGGAAACGATCGAGGGGGAGCTCGGTCGCTTCCGTCTTCGCCAAGGGGAGGAGCCTCAAGACATGTACAATCGGCTCAAAACCTTGGTGAATCAAGTGCGCAACCTCGGGAGCAAGAAATGGGATGACCACGAGGTGGTTAAGGTTATTCTAAGATCACTTATTTTTCTTAACCCTACTCAAGTACAATTAATTCGTGGCAATCCTAGATATACACTAATGACTCCCGAGGAAGTAATCGGGAATTTTGTGAGCTTTGAGTATATGATCAAGGGCTCAAGGAAGATCAACGAGCTTGATGATCCATCCACGTCCAAAGCACAACCGGTGGCACTTAAGGCGACGGAGGAGAAGAAGGAGGAGTCTACGCCAAGTAGACAACCAATCGACGCCTCAAAGCTCGACAACGAGGAAATGGCGCTCATCATCAAGAGCTTTCGCCAAATCCTCAAGCAAAGGAGGGGGAAAGATTACAAACCCCACTCCAAGAAGGTTTGCTACAAATGTGGTAAGCCCGGTCACTTTATTGCTAAATGTCCATTATCAAGTGATAGTGACAGGGACAACGACAAGAAGGGAAGAAGGAAGGAAAAGAAGAGGTACCACAAGAGAAAGGGCGGTGATGCCCATGTGTGCCGCGAGTGGGACTCCGACGAGAGCTCCACCGACTCCTCCTCCGACGAGGACGCCGCCAACATCGCCGTCACCAAGGGCCTCCTCTTCCCAAATGTCGGCCATAAATGCCTCATGGCCAAGGACGGCAAAAAGAAGAAGGTAAAATCAAGGTCCTCCATCAAATATGAAACCTCTAGTGATGAGGATGATGCTAAAAATGAGGAGGATAACTTGCGCACTCTTTTTGCCAACCTAAACATGCAACAAAAAGAAAAATTAAATGAATTGATTAGTGCCATTCATGAGAAGGATGATCTCTTGGATTCTCAAGAGGATTTCCTTATTAAAGAAAATAAAAAGCATGTTAAGGTTAAAAATGCTTACGCTCTAGAAGTAGAAAAATGTGAAAAATTATCTAATGAGCTAAGCACATGCCATGACTTAATTGCCAACCTTAGAAATGAAAATGCTAGTTTAAATGCTAAGTTTGATTCTCATGTTTGTAATGTTTCAATTCCCAATCTTAGAAATGATAATGTTGATTTACTTGCTAAGATTGATGAATTGAACATTTCTCTTGCTAGCCTTAGAGATGAAAATGAAAATTAATTGCTAAGGCTAAAGATTTTGATGTTTGCAATGCTACTATTTCCAACCTTAGAAGTGAAAATGATATATTGCATGCTAAGGTTGTAGAATTAAAATCTTGCAAACCCTCTACATCTACCGTTGAGCATACTTCCATTTGTACTAGATGTAGAGATATTAATGTTGATGCTATCCATGATCACCTAGCTTTAATTAAGAAACAAAATGATCACATAGCTCAACTTAATGCTAAGATTAGTGAGCATGACTTAGAAAATGAAAAATTTAAATTTGCTAGAAACATGCTCTATAATGGGAGACGCCCTGGCATTAAGGATGGCATTGGCTTCCAAAGGGGAGACAATGTCAAAATTAATGTCCCTCCTAAGAAACTATCTAACTTTGTTAAGGGTAAGGCTCCCATGCCTCAGGATAACGAGGGTTACATTTTGTACCCTGCCGGTTATCCCGAGCACAAAATTAGGAGAATTCATTCTAGGAAGTCTCACTCTGGCCCTAACCATGCTTTTATGTATAAGGGTGAGGCATCTAGCTCTAGGCAACCAACCCATGCTAAGTTGCCTAAAAAGAAAACTCCTATTGCATCAAATGACCATAGCATTTCATTTAAAACTTTTGATGCATCTTATGTGCTTACTAACAAATCCGGCAAGATAGTTGCCAAGTTTGTTGGGGGCAAACACAAGGGATCAAAGACTTGTGTTTGGGTACCCAAAGTTCTTGTTTCTAATGCCAAAGGACCCAAAACCGTTTGGGTACCTAAAATCAAGAACTAAAATTGTTTTGTAGGTTTATACATCCGGGGGCACAAGTTGGATCATTGATAGCGGGTGCACAAACCACATGACAGGGGAGAAAACGATGTTCTCCTCATACGAGAAAAACCAAGATCCCCAACGAGCTATCACATTCGGGGATGGAAACCAAGGTTTGGTCAAAGGTTTGGGTAAAATTGCTATATCTCCTGACCATTTCATTTCTAATGTTTTTCTTGTAGATTCTTTAGATTACAATTTGCTTTCCGTATCCCAATTATGTCAAATGGGCTACAACTGTCTGTTTACTGATGTAGGTGTCACTGTCTTTAGAAGAAGTGATGATTCAATAGCTTTTAAGGGAGTGTTAGAGGGTCAGCTATACTTGATAGATTTTGATAGAGCTGAACTCGACACTTGCTTAATTGCTAAGACTAACATGGGTTGGCTCTGGCACCGCCGACTAGCCCATGTTGGAATGAAGAATCTTCATAAGCTTCTAAAGGGAGAACACATTTTAGGACTAACAAATGTTCATTTTGAGAAAGACAGGATTTGTAGCGCTTGCCAAGCTGGGAAGCAAGTTGGTGTTCATCATCCACACAAGAATATCATGACGACTGACAGGCCACTGGAGCTCCTACACATGGATTTATTCGGCCCGATCGCTTACATAAGCATCGGCGGGAGTAAGTACTGTCTAGTTATTGTGGATGATTATTCTCGCTTCACTTGGGTGTTCTTTTTGCAGGAAAAATCACAAACCCAAGAGACTTTAAAGGGATTCTTGAGACGGGCTCAAAATGAGTTCGGCTTAAGGATCAAGAAAATAAGAAGCGACAACGGGACGGAGTTCAAGAACTCTCAAATTGAAGGCTTTCTTGAGGAGGAGGGCATCAAGCATGAGTTTTCTTCTCGCTACACGCCACAACAAAATGGTGTAGTGGAGAGGAAGAATCGAACTCTATTGGACATGGCAAGAACCATGCTTGATGAGTACAAGACACCGGATCAGTTTTGGGCCGAAGCGGTTAACACCGCTTGCTACGCCATCAACCGGTTATATCTACACCGAATCCTCAAGAAGACATCATACGAACTCCTAACCGGTAAAAAGCCAAATATTTCATATTTTAGAGTCTTTGGTAGCAAATGCTTTATTCTTGTTAAAAGAGGTAGGAAATCTAAATTTGCTCCTAAGACAGTAGAAGGCTTTTTACTAGGATATGACTCAAACACAAGGGCATATAGAGTCTTTAACAAGACCTCAGGACTTGTTGAAGTTTCGTGTGACATTGTGTTTGATGAGACTAATGGCTCTCAAGTAGAGCAAGTTGATCTTGATGAGATAGGTAATGAAGAGGCTCCGTGCATCGCGCTAAGGAACATGTCCATTGGAGATGTGTGTCCTAAGGAATCCGAAGAGCCCATTCAAGCACAAGATCAACCATCCTCCTCCACCCAACCATCTCCACCAACTCAAAATGAGGACGAGGCTCAAGTTGATGAAGAAGAAAATCAAAATGATGAGCCACCTCAAGATGATGGCAATGATCAAGGGGGAGATGCAATTGATCAAGACAAGGAGGATGAGGAAGTTACAAGGCCGCCACACCCAAGAGTCCACCAAGCAATCCAACGAGATCACCCCGTCGACACCATCCTCGGTGATATTCATAAGGGGGTAACTACTAGATCTCGGGTTGCACATTTTTGTGAGCATTACTCGTTTGTTTCCTCTATTGAGCCACACAGGGTAGAGGAAGCACTTCAAGATTCGGATTGGGTGATGGCGATGCAAGAGGAGCTCAACAATTTCACTAGGAATGAGGTATGGCACTTAGTTCCACGTCCTAATCAAAATGTTATAGGAACCAAATGGGTCTTTTGCAACAAGCAAGATGAGCATGGTGTGGTGACAAGGAACAAAGCTCAACTCGTGGCCAAGGGGTATTCACAAGTCGAAGGTTTGGATTTCGGTGAAACCTATGCACCCGTAACTAGGCTTGAGTCAATTCATATATTATTGGCCTATGCTACTTACCATGGCTTCAAGCTTTACCAAATGGACGTGAAAAGTGCCTTCCTCAACGGACCAATCAAGGAAGAGGTCTACGTTGAGCAACCTCCTGGCTTTGAAGACAGTGAGTACCCTAACCATGTCTATAGGCTCTCTAAGGCGCTTTATGGGCTCAAGCAGGCCCCAAGAGCATGGTATGAATGCCTAAGAGATTTCCTTATTGCAAATGGCTTCAAAGTCGGCAAGGCCGATCCTACTTTATTTACTAAAACTCTTGCAAATGATTTGTTCGTATGCCAAATCTATGTTGATGATATCATATTTGGGTCTACTAACGAATCTACATGTGAGGAATTTAGTAGGATTATGACACAAAAGTTCGAGATGTCGATGATGGGGGAGTTGAAGTATTTTCTAGGATTCCAAGTCAAGCAACTCCAAGAAGGCACCTTCATTAGCCAAACAAAGTATACTCAAGACATTCTAAACAAGTTTGGGATGAAGGATGCCAAGCCCATAAAGACTCCCATGGGAACCAATGGGCATCTCGACCTCGACACGGAAGGTAAATCTGTCGATCAAAAGGTATACCGGTCGATGATAGGTTCACTACTCTATTTATGTGCATCTCGACCGGACATTATGCTTTCTGTTTGCATGTGTGCAAGATTCCAATCCGACCCTAAGGAATCTCACCTTACGGCCGTAAAACGAATCTTGAGATATTTGGCTTATACTCCTAAGTTTGGGCTTTGGTACCCTCGTGGATCCACATTTGATTTAATTGGTTATTCGGATGCCGATTGGGCAGGGTGCAAGATTAATAGAAAGAGCACATCGGGGACTTGCTAGTTCTTGGGAAGATCCTTGGTGTCTTGGGCTTCAAAGAAGCAAAATTCGGTCGCTCTTTCAACCGCCGAAGTCGAGTATATTGCCGCAGGCCATTGTTGCGCGCAACTACTTTGGATGAGGCAAACCCTGCGGGACTATGGTTACAAATTAACCAAAGTTCCTCTTCTATGTGATAATGAGAGTGCAATCCGCATGGCGGATAATCCCGTTGAGCATAGCCGCACTAAACATATAGCCATTCGGTATCACTTTCTTAGGGATCACCAACAAAAGGGGGATATCGAGATTGCTTATATTAACACTAAAGATCAATTAGCCGATATCTTTACCAAGCCACTAGATGAGCAAACTTTTACCAAACTTAGGCATGAGTTAAATATTCTTGATTCTAGGAATTTATTTTGATGTCTTGCCACATAGCTCATTCATATACCTTTGATCATGTCTCATTTATATATGCTATGACTAATGTGTTTTCAAGTCTATTTCAAACCAAGTCATAGGTATATTGAAAGGGAATTGGAGTCTTCGGCGAAGACAAAGGCTTCCACTCCGTAACTCATCCCTCGCCGTCGCTCCAAGTCACGCTTCATCCTTAGGGGAGAAAGCATGAAGCAAAAGGACTCCGGCTTTGGTATAATCTTCACTCATATTTTATTTGCCAAAGGGGAGAAAGTAGCTTAGGAGGGCTTATATTTCACTCTAAGTATCCGTTTTTGGCGATTCATGCCAAAGGGGGAGAAAGTATTAGCCCAAAGCAAATGGACCGCACCACCACTCACCACCCTAATTTTTAAAATGATTTTCGATTGGTAATTTTCAAATTGATATCTTATTGTGTCCACTCACCACCCTAATTTTTAAAATGATTTTCGATTGGTAATTTTCAAATTGATATCTTATTGTGTTTAAAAGAGGGGATTTCAAAAATTGGTATCTTAAAACCCTCTTGAACACTAAGAGGAAAATTTATTGAGGGGGAGTTTTGTTTAAGTCAAAGGAAAAGCATTTGAAATAGGGGAAGAAAATTTCAAATCTTGAAAAATGCTTCGCAAAATCTTATTCCTTTACCTTTGACTATTTGCAAAAGAACTTTGAAAAGAATTTACAGAAGAATTTGCAAAACAAAACATGTGGTGCAAGCGTGGTCCAAAATAAGAAAGAAACAATCCATGCACATCTTATAAGTATTTATATTGGCTCAATTACAAGTAACCTTTGCACTTACATTATGCAAACTAGTTCAAATTTTGCACTACTATACTTGCTTTGGTTTGTGTTGGCATCAATCACCAAAAAGGGGGAGATTGAAAGGGAATTAGGCTTACACCTATTTTCCTAAATGATTTTGGTGGTTGAATTGCCCAACACAAATAATTGGACTAACTAGTTTGCTCTAGTGTATAAGTTCTACAGGTGCAAAAGGTTCACACTTAGCCAATAAAAAGACCAAGAATTGGGTTCAACAAAGAGAGCAAGGGATAACCGAAGGCAGCCCTGGTCTGGCGCACTGGACTGTCCGGTGTGCCATCGGACAGTGTCCGGTGCACCAGGGCACTCCAGACTGAACTCTTCTCCTTCAGGAAAATCCAGAGGCGCTCCGCTATAATTCACCGGACTGTCCGGTGTACACCGGACAGTGTCCGGTGTACACCGGACAGTGTCCGGTGCCCCAGAGGAGAGCGGCTCTAGAACTCGCCAGCTTCGGGAAATCGTCCACTATAATTCATCGGACATGTCCGGTGCACACCAGACTATCCGGTGTGACAGCGGGCAACAGCTACTTCGCGAGCCAACGGTCACCTACAGAGCATTAAATGCGCGTCAGCGCGCGCAGAGAAGCAGAGCACGCGCGGGTGGCACACCGGACAGTCTATAGGACCTGTCCGGTGCGCCATCGGACAGCCAGGCGGGCCCACAAGTCAGAGCTCAACGGTCGGAACCCCAACAGCTCGCTGACGTGGCTGGCGCACCGGACAGTGTCCGGTGGCGCACCGGACTGTCCGGTGCGCCATGCGACTGCAGCCTTCCAACGGCCATCTTGTGGTGGTTGGGGCTATAAATACCCCAACCACCCCACATTCATTGGCATCCAAGTTTCTACACTTCAACACCATACAAGAGCTCTAGCATTCATTGCAAAGCACACAAAAGAGATCAAATCCTCTCCCAACTCCACACAAAGCTTTAGTGATTAGAGAGAGTGATTTGCCGTGTTCATTTGAGCTCTTGCGCTTGGATCGCTTCTTTTCTTTCTCATTTGTTCTTGTGATCAAAACTCAATTGTAACCGAGGCAAGAGACACCAATTGTGTGGTGGTCCTTGCGGGGAAGTTTCGTTCCCGGTTTGATTTGAGAAGAGAAGCTCACCGGTCCGAGGGACCGATTGAGAGAGGGAAAGGGTTGAAAAAGACCCGGCCTTTGTGGCCTCCTCAACGGGGAGTAGGTTTGCGAGAACCGAACCTCGGTAAAACAAATCCTCGTGTCACACTCCTTATTTACTTGCGATTTGTTTTGCACCCTCTCTCGCGGACTCATTTATATTTCTAACGCTAACTCGGCTTGTAGTTTGTGATTAACTTTGTAAATTTCAGTTTCGCCCTATTCACCCCCCTCTAGGCGACTTTCACTTACGCTGCGCTCCCTTAGGAACGACTTTTGTTATTTGGAAGATTCACCCCGCAACCATAAGTTCTTATGCTTCGGCAATTTTTTGGACTTCGTTATTCTGTGGAGAAGGTATACTTGTACTATAGCAAAATCGAAGCTATTACAAGAAATTGAAAACGACAAAAAACACTTAGACTTTCAGTAATTGTTCCTTATTAAAAAGAAAAATGATATTGAATGCAAAAACTACTGCTGAGGTAGGATATTTGTCAATAAATGTGCTTCGATTCTGGCACAGTACTATTGACTGTGCGAGCTTCGGACTCTTCTCTGAAGTCCCTTTGGTGTTGAGTATGCTAACTCCCTTCTGGCTGCTGGCCTCGTTGCGTTGGTGGTGGAGGTGGAAGCTGTTGCCAAGATGCCTGAGATTGACTTGCCGAAGCAACAGAAACTACAGGGTGGTTGCCTACATATTTTGGAATGTAAGGCGAATGGTACGAAGCAGTATGCATGACTTGCTTCGGCTGACTCTATTGTGCTGTAGCTTCTGCTATCTCCTTTTGCTTCTGGATGGTAACATGACACATCCTGGTGGTATGGCCCTTGTCCTCACCACATAATAGACAGTAAATTTTCCTTGGCTGATCTCCAAATCTTCCTCCGAAGCCCCTGGCGCCTCTGCCCCTTGGAGCTGGTGGCCGGAAAGAGCTTTGCTGCTGCCCCGAAGCTTGCGAGGAGTACTGTGGCCTTTGCTGTTGACTCCCTCTATCATCACTCTGAGTAGAGTTGTGAATAGACCTAACGTGCCTCGGATGGAATCTTCCTCCGAAGCCCCTGGTCATTTCAGAGAATCTGTATGCTTCCTCCCTTCTTTGGCGGAAGTCATTATCAGCTCGAATATACTCGTCCATCTTCTGGAGCAGCTTCTCCAAAGTTTGAGTAGGCTTCCTGGCAAAGTACTGAGCTGAAGGTCCCGGCCGAAGCCCCTTAATCATGGCCTCAATGACAATTTCATTGGGCACTGTTGGTGCCTGTGCCCTCAGACACAGGAACCTTCGGACATACGCCTGAAGGTATTCTTCATGGTCCTGGGTGCACTGGAATAAAGCTTAAGCAGTGACCGGCTTCGTTTGAAACCCTTGGAAGCTGGTTATCAACATGTCCTTCAGCTTCTGCCATGAGGTGATTGTTCCTGGCCGAAGAGAGGAGTACTAGGTTTGGGCAACACTCCTGACAGCCATGACGAAAGACTTTGCCATGACTGCAGTATTGCCACCATACGAAGATATTGTTGCTTCGTAGCTCATCAGAAACTGCTTCGGATCTGAGTGGCCGTCGTACATGGGGAGTTGAGGTGGCTTGTAGGACGGAGGCCAAGGTGTAGCCTGCAGTTCTGCTGACAGAGGAGAAGCATCATCAAAAGTAAAATTTCCATGATGGAAATTCTCATACCAGTTATCTTCGTTGAAGAAGCCCTCTTGATGAAGCTCTCTGTGCTGAGGCCTTCGGTTCTGCTCATCTTGAGTAAGATGGCGAACTTCTTCAGAGGCTTTGTCTATCTGCCTTTGCAGATCAGCCAGCCTAGCCATCTTTTCCTTCTTCCTTTGCACCTGCTGATGGAGCATCTCCATATTTCTGATTTCTTAGTCCAAGTCGTCCTCCTGAGGCGTCGGACTGATGGCCTTCCTCTTCTAGCTTCGGGCCTCCCGAAGAGAGAGGGTCTCCTGGTTGGGGTCCAGTGGCTGCAGAGCGGCAGCCCCTATTGCTGAAGCTTCTTTGGCGGCATGACGAAGGTCTATGCTTGCCGAAGGTGTTCAAAACTCAAAAAGTGGAAGTGAGTTCACCGGAGGTGGGCGCCAATGTTGGGGACTTGTTCTCAAATGTTAAGAGTTAAGAACAAGGCAACATAAAAAGTGTTAAATGTTAAAGTTCTTCGTCCTTCGAAGCATTATCTCCCTTCGGGATATAATGAATTTCGGACGAAGGTTATGAAGGACATACCTTCGTAAGTACAACAAATAATGAAGAAGGATTCATATAAAGTATGAGACATAATATAAACACTTAAACATTATTATTAACTCATTTCTATCTTATTACCATGGAAAAATAGAAATGATAATAAATTACAAATGTACCTTCGGCTTGAGAGAAGGTAAAAGCACAAGCGTGACGCAAAAGCAAATGCCAAGTCAACGTGAACAGTACGGGAGTACTGTTCATCTATTTATAGGCAAGGGACGTAGCCCGTGTAGAATTACATTAATGCCCTTTACATTTATCAATAATTCTATAGTAATTCTTCGGGGTCTAATTTGCCTTTTCATCTTTAAGTCGGTTCCCCTTTTCTGTTGCCATACCGAAGCTTTTCTGCGCATAGCTTCGTGATCATCTTATCCTTCGTCATAATCGCCTTCTATCTCACTCAAGCTTCGTCCTGACCATACTCTTGTATACTCATAACCCGATTCCGAAGATACCTGTTCACATATTTCACTTGGAAAGCATTGTCAAATCATGTTTTTGAGGACCTTCGGAAGCCGAAGGCCCCCAACAAATATGTTGTGAATGGAAAGCAATATACTACAGGATATTACCTTGCAGATGGAATATATCCAGACTGGGCTACGATAGTGAAATCAATAAAAAGTCCTCAAAATGATAAAGATAAATGTTTTGCACTTCGTCAAGAAAGTGTAAGGAAGGATGTAGAGTGTGCATTTGGTGTGTTGCAGTCCAGATTTAATATCGTTCGTCGACCGGCACGCCTATGGAAAAGGAAAGATGTAGTGAATATAATGCAAACATGTGTTATCTTACACAACATGATAGTTGAAGATGAAAAGGAAATGGCTATGATACCTTTGGATTTGAACGAGAATCCTGGAGCATCTATCGCCTTATCACCCGAAGTGAGCAATCAAGTTAATCCGTGTTTTGCAGATGTATTTCGATGAAATGCAGAGATCAGGGATCGCTCAAAGCACATTGAGCTAAAAAATGATTTAGTTGAACATATATGGCAACGATACGGTTCACGTTAAATCAATTATATATGTATATTTTATATTGCAAAATTTGTCAAGTATGAAACATATATGTGCATACGTAGTACATGTGCACAATGGATCAATCATCGTTTAATACGAAGAGTATGCAGTATTAATTAAGATACAAGGCTTTAGATACACTCATTTGTACTTAACTATGTCTTAGTTATGTCTTCTACTTGGAGGACCGTGTCGTGGTATCTACATTGTATATGCCCTAATAAAAATATATCATTTATGCTCTAAATGAGACTTAATGTGACAGCTCACCAGCCGGGTCAAATATAATCTCCCATCTCGCAGTAGCCGAACCAAGCTTGTGCTCGCTCGGTGGTCGAGTCGTCATATCGAGCCGAGCTTGGTTGAGTTCGTTTTCTGCCCTAGTTGCGTCACTCTAACCGAGTCGTATGCGTATCCGTGTTTTATGTTTATTTTGTTTACATCACATGTTTCTGGGGCCGGGAGTCGAGCCGCTTCCAGGTGGGCATTGGTGTGTGGGCCTTGTCTTGTGGGCCTGTTGGGCCACAAATCGTAGATGTTGCTGCCCAGTGAAAGAATGGAATCAACATTATTATTTTCGCATGCTCATCACCAAGACAGACTGCGACGCCGACGCGGGCGGGGCCTAGGATACAACACCACCACGTGTGGGGTGGCCCACAGTTTAATCAATGCACTGGGTGGGGCTGGGGCACCGTGCAGGGGGTGGGGGAAGAAAGCGAGTGGAGGGCTAGGGGAAAAGCGCACCCAAACCTGTCAAGCGGGTCATTGATTAAAAATGTTTTATGAGCCAATATTTAAGTGTTGTTACCATGTTTGTTTGAGTTCAACGTAACCCGATATCACATTAAAAATAATACCAATATATTTAAATTTATTACTATTGATATTTAAATATGAATCATTATTATTACTATTTATGTTATATTTCGTGAACCAAACGACATCTCTTAAGAATTCAGCTGAGAAGAAACCAGGACATGCCATGCCATGCCAGAGAGGAAAACAAAGTTCTTGGTCAGTGTTGACATGCTATTATGTAGCATAGCAAGGCTTTGAGTAAAGTTGGCCACGTCGATTGTCGTCCCATAATAAGCGGCGTGAGAGCAACTCCAATAAATTAGCTAAATTGATAAGCATCGGTAAAAATAGAAAAATGATGTTCAAAACTCAATCCAACAGGCTCTCCTTCTTCTTCGCTATTCTATTCTACTCGGTATCTTGTCCAGTTCGCTCGGCATCTTTGACTAGCTCGTCCGCCTCGCCATCTCCCTTCTTCCATGCGGGCAGCCACGTATTTCTTTTCTCGCGCACCGTCCCGCCGCAGCGAGGGGCCGATGGCTCGTTGTCATCGCCGTCGTTCGGACGGAAGGTGGCGAGGTCGCGCTCAGTTAGCTGCGACAGCCACAACTTCTCGGGAGACTTCCTGGAGCGCCTCTCCACCGGCTTTGGCGGCTGCACGCTCCACCGCGTCGACTCCCACAGTCCCACTGCAAGCCCCCAAGCGGCCAAGCCCAAGGTCGCGGACCCGCTAGGCCACCAGGATGGCGGCGAGGCAGCGAGGAACACGAGCAGGACCAGCACCACCGCGTCAAGTGTGTCGGGTTCTTCGGTGGCTGCCTAGGCACTGCGGCCCTGCCTTCGTCATCCTACTGGCTCTCGGCACCCGACGACAAGAACGACGGGAGCACAAGGGGCACCGGCTCGTGGAGCCACTGGAGCTGGGCTTAGGTGCTAGCGAGCACCATGACTCCATGAGGGCACTGAGGCTGACCAGCTCCTCGTCCAGCAAGAGCATCATGGCCGCGCCCACAATCACGTGAACGCCACCATGCATGCGAGGTTTGCTTCGTGGGTTGATCGCCGCGCTCTGTGAGCAATCAATGGCTGGTGAATCATCAATCCATGAACATACTAGAACAACATAAATGTATTCATCTTTCTTGACAGATAATACAATTAATATTTAGAGAGTCTGTTGGTTTACCCTAACATTTATAAGGTTGTCTATTTTTTAGAGACCTCATATAACTCTAAATTTAGCTAAGATTATATCTAAATTCTTGGAGTTGCTCTGAGGACCTTATTTATCTCCGTTTTCGTCGGTGGGTCTCGGTCAATTCTGCTCCACTCCTCTCCTCTTGTGTGCTTCCCACGTACACCGGCAGACAGGTGTAGCACTCACGTACGGTCACTGTGCCCCTCTCCTCTCCGTGCTGTCGCTATGGCTCCTCCACGACCTGGCAGACACGTCTTCTGTTCTCCCGCGCTCACCAAAAGGACGTAGACCTTTATTTCCGTGTACTAAATAAATCGATCCACCAACAAAAAGAGATAAAGACAGAGAAAGCGACGACTCCAGGTCTTCTAGTTGAGTTAACAACATTAGATCATCTTCTTTTTTTCTTCTTCTTCTTCTGCGAATAACATTAGATTATCTTACCTTGGCTAATTTATAAATAGAACAATAATATCAGCGTATACGACTCAAAATAAATAGTATTATACAAATCTAGTCTAACTTAGTGATATATATAGTGTTATTCCGGTTGACCCTATTACTCTAGGCTAGGTGTTGTTTGGTTCACGAAATGTAACATAAATAGTAATGGTTTACACTCGAATATTTGAATAGGTATGTATCAATTTTTAGTGTGATATCTAATTACGGTTGGACTTAAAAAAATAATTTAATGTTATCAATTATCTATTACGTTACATATACGTGAACTAAACGGCACCTAGGTGTGTGCGTGACAAGTTCATTGTTGGATAATCTATTATTCACTCACTCAAACACCACAAGCTAGAGCTAGCTAATAGTAGGGATGAAAGTGGTAATCCGAACTGTTAGAACAAATTTAATATTTTAAAATAGATATGTATAAAATTTGATGTTGATATTTTCTTATGTTATCAAGCACATTAATACAAATATGAATAAAATATTATATAAGTTGTTTTATGTATTATTTGCTCCCTACAACACAAAAAGTTGAAAAAATTACCGAATTTGTTTCCGAATCCATACCGAAGTTTATATCTATTATTTGAAAAAATGTAGGATGAATTTAAGGTTTACCTTTTATAAATCTTAACAAGCTAGATTTTAAAAACAAGAATACAAATTTGTATTGTATATTCTATATCCTATTTATTCGCAATCAAAGAAAAAACTGATTACCAAATAAATACCGTTTCCGACCGTTTTCATCCCTAGCTAATAGAACCGATATCTATTTTATATCGTCTATGAATAATACTTCCTCCTTTTTTTATTTGACATTTTATACTACATTTTTTTGTACTATTTGGCGTCGACACTAGTAGAAAAGAGCTCATAGCCTGCGGCACCCATAAATTATCACTGGCGGTTTCAGTTATCACGCGCCAGTAAAAAAAACAAGGTGGACCCGACTTAGGAACCGCCAGTGGAAACCTATTTTCACTGGCGGTTATCTTAACACAACCGCCAGTGGAAATAGGGTATTTACACTGGCGGTTGGTGTAACAGAACCGCCAGTAGAAAGAAATTTACACTGGCGGTTGGTGTAACAGAACCGCCAGTGTAAATACCCTATTTCCACTTGCGGTTGTGTTAAGACAACCGCCAGTGAAAATAGGTTTCCACTGGCGGTTTTTCAAGCCAACCGCCAGTGAACTGTCTGTTATAAATACCCCTCTTCTTCCCCGCGACAGTGAACTGTATGCTCGCAGCCAGCTTCCATTGGAGGCGATTTTGGAGGTCCAGATTTCACAAAAATATAAGGGGGGAGGTTTTGGTCTTCATTTCTTAGAAGAAGGTGGATAAGAAAGGTTGGTTTATGTTTCTTTGTCAATTTTTGTTCATTCTTGCTCAATTTTAGCCACATTTTGGATCTAGGGTTTTACATGTGAGAGAGAAGAGTATAGCTAGGTAATTTTCTCTATTTCCTCAAATGAGGTTGCATAAGATGATTAGTTTTTGTCTATTCCCTCTCCTTTTTCATGTTTAGTTCTCAAATAAGTTTATCCATAACACATATTTAGTTGCTTAATGATTGGTGAATGTGTTGTATGGAAGGTTGGTTTAATTATGTTTCAATTGTCAGTTATTGTTTATTTTTGCTCAATTTTAACTACATTTTGAAACTAGGCTTTCACCATGTGTTAAAGATAGGTTTGGGTATTAATTTTTTTTGTTTATTAGTTGCTAGGAAAGTTTGGCTTATGTTTCTTTTGTCAAATTTTGTTCATTTTTCCTCCATTTTAGCCACATTTTGGATATAGGGTTTCACCATGTGTTAGAGATAAAGTAGTCTAACTACTTTTATTGGAAGAGATAAAGTAGTCTAACTACATTTTGTTAGCGACAAACCGAAGCATGTAATTTTACACGACTTTCTAGAGAGGAGAGGGAGAGGGAGAGAGAGCTATTGTTGCCAATGCGCTCGGAGCAGGTGCAGCACTTACCGTCCGTGCGGATGCAGCACTTTGCACATCCAGAATGCCCGTTCTTGCACTGATTTTACACAGAGCAGAGCATCATGCTGGAGTCTACCGATCAATATGTACTGTATATATACATGCATGGTAATCTGACTTGCTATGAAAACTTCGGACTGGAAGGGTAGGCAGCAGATGTCGCACTCCAACGCGTCCTTCTCCATGGATAGTGTCACAGTCGCCTCTTCCTCATCCTCCAACCCCGCCTCTTCCTCATCCTCCATAGAGAGAGAGATAGAGGAGAGAGAGAGATAGAGGAGAGAGAGAGGAGAGAGAGAGAGAGGATAGAGAGAGAGAGGAGAGAGAGAGAGAGAGGGTTTCACATTTTAGCCATATTTTTGGATATAGGGTTTCACCATGTGTTTTATGTTACTTTTTTACAGGTGGTGATGGAGAGGACATCCTGGATGTATAACTTATCAAGGCTAGATCGATCATACATATCCGAGGTCCATAGGTTTATTGATGTCGCTACGAACCATGCTTGGAGAACAAAGACAAAACACATATATTGTCCATGCATGGACTGCAAAAATGCTGCTGTATTTAATGACACAGAACAAATCATATCTCATCTGGTATGCCGAGGATTTATGAAGGATTACACAATTTGGACAAAGCATGGAGAGGGTAGCTCTTCGCCTTATACGACTGGAAACCCTGAGAACATCGACGACAGATTTCAGTTCGTTCACGAGACACACCAACCTCTTCCACAGAGCGAACATGTAGTGCAAAATGTTACTGATCATGGTTACGCTGGAGGAAATGAACATGATAGACCTCATGTTCTGCCAAGTGTTATGGATGAGGAAGATGCAGAGTTGCTAGAGGCAATGTTGCGTCGTCATACAGATCAATCGATGTTCTTAATGAAAGGTATGGAGTCCCTGAAGAAGGCAGCAGAAGAGCCTTTGTACGACGAGTCTAAGGGTTGTACCAAAGAGTTCACGACGCTCCGGTCTGTGCTAAAGCTGTTGATGTTAAAAGCTAAATATGGTGTGTCTGATGCTGGCTTCGATGCGTTCTTGAGTATTATCGCAGACATGCTTCCAAAGGAGAACAATGTGCCTGCTAACACGTACTATGCAAAGAAACTAATCAGTCCGCTCACTATGGGTGTGGAGAAGATCCACGCGTGTAGAAATCACTGTATCCTTTATCGAGGTGATGATTATAAAGACTTGGAGAGCTGCCCAAAGTGCGGTGCAAGTAGGTACAAGACGAATAAAGACTATCGAGAGGACGAAGAGTGTGTTGCATCCGTGTCTAAAGGGAAGAAGCGAAAGAAAGCCCAAAAAAAGACTTCAAAATCCACGAGCAAAGAAAAAGAAGAAGTAGACTATTATGCGCTCAAAAAGATTCCTGCTTTGGTGATGTGGTACCTCCCCGTTGTCGATCGATTGAGGTGTTTGTTCGCTAATCCTGAGGATGCCAGACTTATGAGCTGGCATGCTTCTGATGAGCACAAAAACGATGGGAAGCTTCGACATCCAGCCGATGGGAAGCAGTGGCAAGATTTCAATGACAACCACCGAGACTTTGCCGATGAACCGAGAAATATTAGGTTCGCACTGAGTACTGATGGAATGAACCCATTTGCTGAGAGGAGCAGCAAGCATAGCACATGGCCGGTGATCCTCACCATATACAACCTTCCTCCATGGTTGATGCAGAAACGGAAGTACATTTTGCTAACCATCCTTATTTCTGGACCTACACAACCTGGAGTTGACATGGATGTATTTTTGGAGCCCTTAATGGAGGATATGAAAATATTGTGGGAAACGGGTGTTCAAATGTTGGATGAGTATCGTAAAGGTTCATTCACGCTGAGAGCAATTCTTTTTGTTATGATCAACGATTAGCCTGCTCTCTTCACATTATCAGGCCAGTTTAAGGGAAAGGTTGGTTGCACAGTATGCATTGATGGAACTGCTTACGTATCCCTTGCTGCATCTAGGAAGATAGTTTACATGAGGCACAGACGCTTTTTATTGGAAGGACACAGGTACCGCATGCGAAAGATGGATAAGTACTTCGACAATAATGGTGAACTACATTCTACTGCTCCATCGGGTAACAATAGAGGTCATAGAGTTTTTGAAATAGTCAGGAATATCAAGTTTGTTTTCGGGAAGAAGACAAAAGACGGAAAAACAAGGAAGGATGCTAAACCATCTTCGGGGGCTATATTCAAGAAGAAGTCTATTTTCTTCGAGTACTTGCCTTACTGGAAAGAGTTAGATGTGCGGCATGCGATCGATGGTATGCACGTTCAGAAGAACGTGTTTGAAAGCATAATGGGAACCTTGCTAGACATAAAGGGCAAAACAAAAGAAGGGCTCAATTCACGCATGGACTTGGTAGATTTAGGCATAAAAAAGGAACTACATCCCGTTCTTCAAGAAAATGGGAAGTACCATCTCCCAGCAGCAAGCTACAATCTCAATGTA
This sequence comes from Zea luxurians, assembly GCA_029449295.1. Taxonomy (NCBI): domain Eukaryota; kingdom Viridiplantae; phylum Streptophyta; class Magnoliopsida; order Poales; family Poaceae; genus Zea; species Zea luxurians. The sequence goes on from JAOPSE010000010.1 coordinate 44,543,504, forward strand.
GATGAGAAACATGCGATGTGTGTTTGGCTCAAGAATTTGAAAGTCCCATCCGGATTCTGCTCTAGCATACGGAGTATTGTGTCAATGAAAGACCTGACAATCACCAACTACAACTCACATGATTGCCATGTCATGCTGACTACATTCCTACCTATTGCCATCAGGGCTATAAATCCTTTGTTTTTAAAGATGGCAATCACACGGTTGTGCTACTTTTTCAACAGGATTTCACAAAAGGTAATTGGCCGTGATGAGTTGGCATCTCTTCAGGAATTCGCAGTGGAGACAATATCACAGTTTGAGATGTGTTTCCCTCCATCGTTCTTTGATATTATGGTGCACCTTGTGGTGCACTTGGTGCCACAAATAGAAGCATTGGGTCCTATGTACTTGCATGAAATGTGGACGTATGAGCGTTTCATGTCAATACTGAATGGCTATGTATCAACCCGTGCTCGTCCCGAGGCATCCATGATAGAGGGGTACTGTACCGAAGAGGCCATTGAGTCCGGAGGTCCATTCTGCAATAGTATCCTAAAAGACCAGGTTGCAATAGGTCTGCCTCCGTCACGACACGAGGGTAGACTGTATGGAAGCGGGAGGATGGGACGGAAATCTTTCATCCCACCGGATTACGATATAGTACTTGAGGCACATCAGAGCATCCTACATCAGCTAACGATAATGGAGCCATTTATCCAACAACACATCAATGAGCTTCGCGAGCAAAATCCTGGGCATACGGATGATTGGGTAATGAAGCAACATAAGCAGCGGTTCAACACATGGCTAATGGTGAAGGACATTCCACGTGGAGAAACAATAGAAGAACAAACCATCAAGGGCTTGGCATCTGGACCATCACGCCAGGTCACAACATGGCAAACCTATGACATTAGTGGATTCACATTTTGTACCAAGTCCAAGGACAAAAAGAGCATGTCACAAAACAGTGGTGTTCGATGCGAAGCCATAGATGATGAAACTGGTGAGATTATTACATATTTTGGCTTTATTGAGGACATATGGGAACTAGACTATGGTACATTTCAGATCTCGGTTTTCCGATGTCAATGGGTTGAAGACAAACATGTCACGGTAGACAACTATGGGGTCAGAGTTCTTGATCTAAGTAAGGTAGGTTACAAAGATGACCCATGTATCCTTCCTAATCGTGCTGCACAGGTCTTCTATGCTGAACAGATCATTTCTAACAATGAGAAGAAAAGCACCGACAAACCGAAGCATGTAGTTTTTCCTGGAAAACAACAAGCTATAGGAGTTGATGGTGTATCTGATTTAGAGGATTTTAACTAGTTCAATGACATGTCTCTTTTCATAGACCATCCAACCAAGATAAGGAACGTTGAGCGAAGCATCCCACGCAATTCGATGCCCTGGGTACGCCACGATGGACAAGGCAGAACAATAGCTCCCTAGATTATATAGTTGTCATGTAATTGATTATTGTTAGGACATGTCATGTAATTGATTATTGTTAGCGACAAACCGAAGCATGTAATTTTACACGACTTTCTAGAGAGGAGAGGGAGAGGGAGAGAGAGCTATTGTTGCCAATGCGCTCGGAGCAGGTCCAGCACTTACCGTCTGTGCGGATGCAGCACTTTGCACATCGAGAATGCCCGTTCTTGCACTGATTTTACACAGAGCAGAGCATCATGCTGGAGCCTACCGATCAATATGTACTGTATATATACATGCATGGTAATCTGACTTGCCATGAAAACTTCGCACTGGAAGGGTAGGCAGCAGATGTCACACTCCAGCGCGTCCTTCTCCATGGATAGTGTCACAGTCGCCTCTTCCTCATCCTCCAACCCCGCCTCTTCCTCATCCTCCACCACCACCTTGGCTTTCTTTGGAGTGCCGCCGTCATGGTTTATCACCTAGAACGAGGTAAAATAAAAGCAGGGAGGACTATTCGACTAATATATACATATCAGGCAGTAAGAAACAAGCATCTTCAAAGAACATGTTGTAAAAGAACTTGGAAAGATGTTTACCAGATCTGATACTTGTGAAAGAACTTCACACCAATGGTGATGAGAGACGCGAAGCCATGAGACGACGTAGTATTTAAACACTACAAGAACGGGCATTCTAGTGACAGAGGAGGGAGAGAGAGGGAAGAGAGAGGAGGGAAAGAGGAGAGAGAGAGAGGAGAGAGAGGAGAGAGAGAGGAGAGAGAGGAGAGAGAGAGGATAGAGAGAGAGAGGAGAGAGAGAGGGAGAGGGGAGAGAGAGGAGGGAGAGGGGAGAGAGAGGAGAGAGAGGAGAGAGAGAGGGGAGAGAGAGGGGGGAGAGAGAGAAGTAATATATAAATATATATATTATGTATACTAAATATATATATTTATATATTTAATATGTACAAAAATTTATATACTTAATGTATGAATATACAATAAAAAATAATATACTAAAAACATTTCTACTGGCGGTTGACAATGAAAACCGCCAGTAGAAATTAATTTTTACTGGCGGTTGTCGATGAAAACCGCCAGTAGAAATGGCCTCCACAGTCTGTGGATGGCATTTCTACTGGCGGTTCTCTATGACAACCGCCAGTAGAAATGATTTCTACTGGCGGTTTTCATTGTCAACCGCCAGTAGAAATATCTCCTATATAAAGGAGCGCGCGCGGGGCCGAAATTTCGCTAAGTCTTTGGCGCCCTGTCTTTTACACTTCCCGCCGTCAGGCTGCCGAAATTTCGCCCCGGCGATCTTCTCCGCCGTGCGCCGCCGTCGTCCACGCCGTCGTCCACGCCGTCGTCCCCGCGCCGTAGGTGAGTTCTTCTCTCTCTCTCTCTCCCTTTCTTCGTCTATGAGTGATCGCTCGGGCTCGGTCGGGCGCCATGCGCGCCGCCGCCGCGCGCACGCGGGCGCACGCCGCCGCCGCCGCCGTCTCGGGCTAGGAAGAGTGAGAGAGTGAGAGGGAAGAGAGAGGAGGAAGAGGGAAGAGAGGGAGACCCCTGCACGCGTCTCTGCAGAGAGTGAGAGAGAGGAGGGCGCACGCGCCGCCGCCGCCGAGAGGGAGGAAGAGAGAGGAAGGAGAGGGAGAGGGAAGAGAGAGGAGGGAGAGGGAGAGAGATAGAGGGAGGGAGAGGAGGGTGAGAGAGAGAGAGGAGGGAGAGGAGAGAGATAGAGAGAGGGAGAGAGATAGAGGGAGAGGAGAGAGATAGAGGGAGGGAGAGGAGGGTGAGAGAGAGAGAGGAGGGAGAGGAGAGAGATAGAGAGAGGGAGAGAGATAGAGGGAGAGGAGATAGATAGAGGGAGGGAGAGGAGGGTGAGAGAGAGAGAGGAGGGAGAGGAGAGAGATAGAGAGAGGAGAGGAGATGAGAGTATTCATACAATACTTATTTTTATTCATATGTGTGTTCATATGTGTTCAAATGTATGTGTTCAATATATATATGTGTTCATATGTGTTCAAATGTATGTGTTCAATATATATGTGTGTTCATATGTGTTCAAATGTATGTGTTCAAATGTATGTGTTCAATATATATATGTGTGTTCATATGTGTTCAAATGTATGTTGAATATATACATTGTAATTTTATCCGTCACAACTCGATAATATACGTATCCGATCCGATCCGAATTCGATCTGAACTCGATAATTTCCGTACGACTCTCCCTCTCTCCCTCTCTATACGTCCTATGCGACTCTCCCTCTCTCCCTCTCCTCGTCCTATACGACTCTCCCTCTCTCCCTCTCTATACGTAACTCGATAATATCCATACGATTCTCCCTCTCTCCCTCTTTATACGTCCTATGCGACTCTCTCCCCGTCCTACACGATACTATACGACTATACGATACTATATGGTTACGGTTTAGGTTTTGGGTTAAGGGTTCGGGTTTTGGGTTAAGGGTTCGGGTTTTGGGTTAGGGTTAGGGTTAAGGGTTTAGGGTTAGGGTTAAGGGTTATAGTTAGGGTTAGGGTTAGGGTTAAGGGTTAGGGTTTAGGGTTAGGGTTAGGGTTAGGGTTTTGGGTTAAGGGTTCGGGTTTTGGGTTAGGGTTAGGGTTAGGGTTAAGGGTTATAGTTAGGGTTAGGGTTTAGGGTTAAGGGTTCGGGTTTTGGGTTAAGGGTTCGGGTTTTGGGTTAAGGGTTCGGGTTTTGGGTTTAGGGTTAGGGTTAAGGGTTATAGTTAGGGTTAGGGTTAGGGTTAAGGGTTAGGGTTTAGGGTTAGGGTTAGGGTTTTGGGTTAAGGGTTCGGGTTTTGGGTTAGGGTTAGGGTTAGGGTTAGGGTTAAGGGTTATAGTTAGGGTTAGGGTTTAGGGTTAAGGGTTCGGGTTTTGGGTTAAGGGTTCGGGTTTTGGGTTAGGGTTAGGGTTAAGGGTTTAGGGTTAGGGTTAAGGGTTATAGTTAGGGTTAGGGTTAGGGTTTAGGGTTAAGGGTTTAGGGTTAGGGTTAGGGTTTTGGGTTAGGGTTAAGGGTTTAGTGCCTGAGGATGTATTTAATTATACTATTTGTTAATATGAATTTAATTATTGCTTACGTTAATATGTGTTAATATGTATTTAATTATTGCTTATGTATTTGTATATATATAGCTCAATGAGTTCTCCGATCAAGGACCAAGATTTAGTGCCCGAGCACATGGACAAGAGTGTTGCTCAAGAACAATCCAGCAGTGAAGGATATGAAACGCCTAGCGACCCTTTTCCTACCACTAGCATAGATAGGGCCGCTCTCCGTGAGTTGCAACGTGACCCTACTTATGATCCACAAGAAGCTGAGGTAAAAGTACACATCTTTAGCTTCGTATGTGTACCCTACTGATTTCACATGCATGATCTCTTGTGCATTTTATTACATGAATAGGAGGTCGTGTCTGAATTTTGTGCGATACTCGAAGAAGCCGTGGCACGAAACGAAGACGTACCGGAGCCGACCCAAGACGCACCGGAACAGACCAAGACAACAACCGAGACGTCAAGGAAAAGGAAGCAGAGCGATCGAAAAAGAGGTGACAGGGGGCTGAACAAGTTTCCCGACAAAACATACAAAATCTCAGACGTGAGCCCGAAAGGTCAGCCCCTAGCTCCAGAAGAGGCACTACCTAAGTTCCGGAATGCACTTGGGTTTTTAGTTAGAGATAATCTTGACATAACAATACGACAGTGGAGAGATGTGCCAGATGATGTCAAGAATCAAATATGGAATAAGCCATTAATGAGGTTCGTTCTGCCTCGGGGTTCAGAAGAACTCGTGAAGGAATACACGATGAAACAGCTTGCAATCAATTTCCGAAACTGGAGGTCTGAGATGAACACAAAGTTTGCAAAGAAAGGTCTGGACCCAACCAAAAAATATAAAATCTCAGCAGGTCAGTGGGCAGTATTTCTAGAGCAGAGGAGCAGCCCTGATTTCATATCTCTAAGTGAGGCAAATTCGGAACTATCAAAGAAGAACAAGTACCGCCACCACCTAGGCACAGGTGGTTACAAGCGTCAGGTTCCTAAATGGAGACAAGAAGACGCCGAGAAGAAGGCCGCAGGGTTGCCGACGCTGTCCGAGCAACTTGGTGAAAGGGCGGCCAATTGGCTCCGTGCTAGAAAACCAAGGGAAACCGAGACCGGTGTATCTTTTGATGATCCCATTGTCGAAGAAGCGGCAAAAAACATATATACAATGGCAGCTAAGCAGAGCGAAGGAACTTTTAAGCCACAAAGGGAAAGAGACATCCTAACGGCTGGTCTCGGTAACCCTGAGCATCCTGGCCGTGTATGAGGAATCTCGTCTAAGGAAGGATGGAAGGAAGGATTCGGACAACAGTGGGAAGGTCTGTACAGGAAACGTGATCGATACAAGGAAGAGATGGCGGATTATTTTAAGGAGGAGGCCAAGAAAGAGTTCAAAGCCATGATGTCTCAAATGCTATCGAATCCTCCTCCAGAATTGATGCAACAGTTGGCGAGTGCGATGTCTGTTCAACAGATGACCACTCCACAAATACAAATAATTCCAGCAGCTCAACCGCCGGCTTCCACAGATTGTACGACATTACCAAGCTCTGTTGCTTCAACGGGAAATAAGGACCGTTATCCAGTTGATGACATCACAAGGCCTGTGGCGTGCACACTGGTTATAAGATATGGTATTAACAATAAACGTACAAAGAAAGTAGCCACAGGCCTTGCGATCCCAAGACGTAAGTTCCATGGAAACGATATTCCAGATGATTATTGCAAAGTAGAAGTGACATCGGTCGTCCAAGGATCCGAGGACGACATGCTAGACATCCCTGGGCCCGAAGGTATCGAGAAACTTGGACAAGCTATCAATAATTTTATCCTTTGGCCTCGAAGGGATGTCGATTTGCTTGATTGGTCGAATTCGTCGCAGGCGTCGCAGGCCCAACCGTCTCCGCCTTCTCAAATTTTTGTTCCTATTGTACATCCATCATCCTCACCTCCTCAAACTTCACATGCTGCTCCTCATCCTTTTTCTGACCCACCGTCTCCGCCACAAGCATCACCAATCAGGGCTCCACCACCTTCTCCTCCCCATCCTCTTGGTGACCCACTGTCTACGCCACCATCAAGGGATCCACCTTCTCCACAACCATCAAAGGATTCAAGGCCATCAAAGAAATCTAAACTTCCTATTCCAAAATTGGTGTCCCCGTATCAGAAAAAGAAGAGTAAAGCTACTACTGCTGGCACAGCTCGGTTTTTGAAAGGGATTGGACGGAGCCTCACGTCACAAACTGTTGATTTGGCCAAGCACGAGGAGTCTGCAAAAAAGGCTGAGGCAATGGCCGCAAAGATAAAGAAGCCAACTAAGGCAGATTACAAAAACGTGCCTAAAAAATATGTGCCGGGCAGACCTCTGCTACCTCTTGAGAAACTAAGAAAGGTCTCGGCTGGTGTTAAAAGGTTGCATGACTGGTACATGCGGGCATCATCGGTTGGCATAGACACCATCAGTGTGCATATACCAGACCATGCTTTTATTGGTTCGGACCAAAAGGCCGTTGTTACATTCGAGGACATGTGGTTAATGATGAACCTTCAGAGACTCGACGTGCAACTTGTAACGATGTTTGCATTGTAAGTGTCGCTCATACTTCCACATATGTGTGTTATTATTAGTGAGTTGTATAAAATTTCAATATCTGACATGCACGTGTGACTTGCAGAATGCAACATGATCAGCAGGAGATTCTTTACGGTACCAAGCCCAATGCTAGTGCCAGTAAAAGGGTTGGGTATCTCAACCCAATACTTATATCCGAGGAAAGCCACACTTTTAGAATCGGGAAAGACAACGATGAATTACGGGGAAAGACGGACGAAGAAGTTGAGAAGCGTATAAAGGATATGAAGAAGGATTTTGAAGCTCGATACGCCACCTATATAGGACATGCAATGCTTCAATTTCAAGACAGGGAAGCCATAATGGCCCCGTACAACTTTAAGTAAGTGTGATTTTGCATAAATAAAATTAATAATTTCAATACACATGCATCACAAATTTGATTCGTACAGGGACCACTGGATATGCTTCCTCATTTATCCTAAGGTTGGAAAGGTGCTGGTGCTCGACTCCTTGAACTTCGACCCTTCGACATATGCAGAATTCCTCAGCATCTTAGAGCTGTAAGCCTTTTCTATGCATGCATACTTTTATCGATTAAAATTTGAGAATAACATGGTGATTCTATTTGAGATCACAGGGCTTATAGATTCTATAAGATGAGAGGTGGAAAGTACGACCTGTCGAAAAAAGGCGTGCCACTAGACATCCATCATCACTGGCCGGTAAGTATGTGATTTTATGAATACATATCATACACAATGTTGCAACTAAATAACCAATCTCCCGTTATGTAGTGCCACAAGCAACCACAAGGATCGGTCCTATGTGGATTCTATGCGTGCGAGTTCATGAGAGTGAACGGACGATACATCACGAACCCTGACAAGGTATTATTAGTAATAGTCAAGTATGTATTTATGTCATTAAAGACGCAAATGTGTTATTATTGAGTATAAATAGATGATGTTTATAAAATTCCTTTACAGCAATTTCAACGAGGAAACCCGGAGAACTTGACCGAAGCTGCATTGTATGGCATAATCGAGGACCTCTGCACATTCATATTGAAAGAGGTCATACCCGCAGAAGGAAAATATCACGATGCTTCCGGGACATTAGCTTTGCCAGAGTTCAGAATACTAACAGAAATTAGTAGATTATCTCTTAGCCGAGATAGTTATTAGAGCTTAGGTGAAAACTTATGATGTATAGAATGCATGAAGCATATATGGTTGTAAACAGAATACTTTGATGTATATAAATGTATGATAGAATTTAATTTCATGTTGCTTTCAATATCAATATAGATCTATATATATATATGTTTGTGTGTGTGTAAATAAATATATATATAATTCAGTATTGTTTGAAATTTTGAAAAAAGGCGGGAAAACTTCCACTGGCGGCTAAATAAAGAAAACCGCCAGTGAAAAGTGCATTTCCACTGGCGGTTTGCTTTATAAAACCGCCAGTGGAAATGCATTTCCACTGGCGGTTTTCTTTATTCAGCCGCCAGTGGAAATGCACTTTTCACTGGCGGTTCCTTAAGAAAACTGCCAGTGAAAATGCACTTTTCACTGGCGGTTCCAAAATAACCGCCAGTGGAAATGCTGATTTCCACTGACCCCTAGCACTGGCGGTACTGAAAAAACGCCTGTGTAAATAGGTTTAGAACCGCCACTATAGAGCTTCTGTGTACTAGTGCGAGATACTACATGTTATGGGAGTTTCTGTATAGTAGCAATGACATTACCAATAAATAATGACAAATGTATGAATATAATCTGCTGTTGTAATCTAGTTTTCGCTCCATCAAAAGCGTTAGGCATAGTATATACTTCGCAAAATAGGCATCGGTAAACGTCGGTGCCAGCCAGCTTAAACTTTAGTCGTGGAAAAAAAACATACATACTCCTACAGTGCCTATACTGCTACACGTACAATTCCAACGCACGGCGTTGATCAAGACGACATCTTTGTTTTTTTTTAAGTGTAGTGCTAAACTTTAAAATAGAGTACCCTAAATCCATCATGTTTGCGTTGCCGCTAGCTCGTTCTCCGTGGGCTCCCACTCACATGCATCCCCGCTCGACAGAGCCAGAGAAGAGAAGGAACCACGGACAAATTTTGTTTTTTTGTTTTTTATAAAAAAATGTACAACATCTTCGTGCTTGCTTGTATGTGTTGCATTCCATCAACAAAATAGCATTTTGCCGAATTCTGGCCCTATCTTTATTTTATATGAATACGATCAAATTCCGGACCGTTCGACTTTAGCAAAAGTACAAATTGGAATTATATACTGTACAAAGCAAGGGAGCATATTCGAGGCACTCTCTTGAGTTTATTTATATAAAAAATAAAAGCAAGAAGAAAAGTCTAAAACTACCTCCAACGGAAGACTATATTTTTTTAATTCTAAATATAGAGAAAGTTTCTTTCTCTACAATCTACAATGGTGTTCTCCAAAGAAGTTTCATTCACTATGTATCGAGAGATCCTCACTCCTCTATTTTTATACTTTAGATAATAAATTAAGTAAAATAAATCTGAACTATTAAGATTTTTAAGAGTATGGTAAATATGAAACGTGCATAAATCTTAAGTATAGCTCTAGTATGAGTTTCAATGTAGAGATAATAAAAATATATAGAGTATCTTTACGGAGAGAAATAAAAGAGGATACAGTTGACCCTAGAATTATCCACGAGGAATTCTTCAGACATCCGATCCCTATCTCTATGAAGCTATACATATCTCTATCTTCATCTTCATACTCACAACGGGTATACAATTCATCCTATACACACATCATCATCATCTGGATATTACGTCTTCAATGGATCCCCATAACCGACAAGACAGGCATGAACACAGTATATTATACAATACATTACAAATAAATCTAACATATATAGCTAGTTTGTAATTTAAATCTCTTCCGAAATTCTTTGGAGAATTTTGAAGGGAAGTTAATTTTCTAAATTAATTCTAAAGGCTAGTTTGACAATCCTATTTTTTAAAAGAATCTTCATTGTAAATTAGTTAATATTTTTTAGAAAATAAAAATTCTTTGAGAAAATAGATTTATTAAGGGTCTGTTTGGTTGGGCTGTGGCTGTGAAAAAAGTTGTTGTGGGCTGTGAGCTGTAGAAAAAGCTGATGTAAGCTGTAAGCCGTTAAAAAGCTAAAAACCGTTTGATGGAAACCACTAAAAGTCCTTAAAAATTCTTCAATATATGTTTTCACAGTTCCATCCGAAAAGCCACTAAAAACAAGTACATGACTGCTTTCAGATTTGCACTACGAGAAAGTCGACTTTTAGAAAAAACTGTTTCCTAGATCTAGCCTATTAGTTAGCTTTTGGCTTTTAGTGAGACAAAAACCAAAACCAAAAGTTAAACCAAACACACCCTAAACTAGTCCTAGTAGAGAAATTCTGTATAAGTTATCGGATCCCCTTGTTGACACCTATATTGTAGGTTGGCACAGGATACCTTAGAGCATCTCCAATAATGTGATCTATAAAAATGTCTTATAATTTAAAAATAAGTAAATTTTATAGAATTTAGGGCACCAACAAAACACCCCGCTCCAACAGTAAAGCCCCAAATCTAGATTATAGGGCAGCCCACTACGGTGTAGTATATTTGAGGCACTTGAGAGGGTGCCCTATAGTTTTTTGACAAAATTTGTTGAATTGAGGCACTGTTGGAGTAGTTTTTCCTGTATAGAGCCCTATATTTCAATTTAAGGCACTAGTTTGAGGCATTGTTGGAGATGCTCTCTCCAACAACGTGACCTATAAAAATGCCTTATAATTTAAAAATAAGTAAATTTTATAGAATTTAGGGCACCAACAAAACACTTCGCTCCAACAGTAAAACCCTAAATCTAGATTATAGGGCAGTCCACTACGGTGTAGTATATTTGAGGCACTTGAGAAGGTGCCCTATAGTTTTTTAACAAAATTTGTTGAATTGAGGCATTGTTGGAGTGGTTTTTCTTGTGTAGAGCCCTATATTTCAATTTGAGGTACTAGTTTAAGGCATTGTTGGAGATGCTCCTACGACTAGCGAGACCCAAAACCGGATATTCCGCGTGAGGACGAAGGAGATCTTTCCGCTCGCTAAATTAAAAAGATTATTATTACTCGTTGTCCATTTGGCGATCCGACGGCCGGCAGAGCAAAGCAAGCAAAAAGGGGGAAAACTGTTCCACCGGGCCGACGACGGCCGGGGCCGGCGATGGATCCTGCGCGAGGAGCGGAATTAAATAGCGCGTGACCCCCGAGGCGTGCAAATCTGGATGCTTCCTTCCATTTCCACCTCAACCCGTCCCACCGCTCCCAGTCCCGGGACGTACGGTGATCCCACACCGCCACAACCCCTCCGTCCTCTCCTCGCGGCTGCGGTGCGGCCCAGGGAGTTCCTTGATTCGGCGGGCATCGCCATGGGAGGGCGTCGCTGGCTAGCTGTGGTAACCTGACCTCGCCGCTGCAGCTCTGTAGGTAGGTACAGGGTGGGCTCTCACGCCCCCCCCCCCCCCCCCCCCCCCTGTCCGGAATTTCTCCGCCGCTCTCTGGCTCTCTGCTTATGTGCCATGCCGAGGCGAAAAATTTGTGATTTTTGAGGGAATTCGGCGGGTTCGAAAGGGATTTTTTTTGTTTATTTCCTGGTCTACGTACCAAGGCGGGTGCGCCAGTGTGCCGAAAAGCTTCGGCTTTGATGGAATCCCGGTGCTCCCGCGAGTTCTCCCCCTTAACCGCTAGGATCATCATCCATCTATGCACCCAAGGCTTCTCCTCCGCCGCGTCCCCCCCCCCCCCCCCCCCCTCCCCTCCCCCGCCTCTCCAACCGCCCTCTGCCAAGTTCGCGTGGATGTGGATGGGGAGTCGGCGGGCTGCTCTCCTTTTCAGCGCCTGCGCGCTTGTCTCTTCCCTTGTCGGATTATCGGGACCGGATAAGCTCGGCGAAGACCGTACCTACTGCCTAGCCTTGTTCTACACCGCGTGTCCTCTTCCGTCTTCCCCCTCGCCGCTCGAGCTGCCAACTGTCCAGCAAATTCGACAAAATTCGTTCGCTTCTGCTTCTGTTTGGTCACCTAACCACTTCCTTCGGCTGCCAAATCGAGGTTCTTGTTTGTTTGATTGTTTCCATTTTATTAGCTTTGGTGTACAACGAAAAGAGAATGGGTTAGTTGGGTTTTCAGTGGTGCCACAAGCGAAAAGATGTTGCCAGTGCTTATCAATAAACTATGCCAGCTGCCTGGCTTTTGCTGAACATTTTTTTGCTTACAAATAAATAAATAAATAAATACTAGATGAGTAGAGAGCAAGCGGAGAACAAGGGGAGCGAGACACCGCCTTGCCAAGTGTAAGCAACCGAGGGGAGAACGAGGGTGCGGCCGTGGCTTGTGGCGTTCGATCAGGATAAAAAGGTGGCCAACTTCGCGTGTTTCCCTCCTGCGTTTCCTGCTTAATTTAACTTATAGGCAGCCCGGTTTCTCGCTTTGTGCCACCTCTTCTATCTCTTGTTACATGTGTGGCTTTCTTGTCATGGTTACTTAGGCTTTCTCGGAACCGGTCCTGTGTTTTGGTTTGGCAATTCGGGTAGACAAGTTTGAAACTGTTTCTTATTTGATCCATTTCTGTGGCTGCACCTGTGCCCTGGTTTAGACTTTTCACTGACCGAGTAACCTGATTTTTTGCCTAACTTTTTCCTCTGCAGGTAGCTAGTATTCCAGAGGTGATTTCTCCTCTCCGGATCGACGGAGGGCAAATCTGGTTCATGACCCCCCAGTATCAGTGAGGGCCACGGTTTTGCCTATCAATGCGTTAGGAGTTAGGACCAAGTACTGGAGCTTTCGTGGTTCCGATGGAGTCTAAGTGTGTGAACGACCAGGACGCCTTGATCGACCTGGAGAGTGGCAACGGCACTGCAGTGATCAACCATAGCAACGACCTGGAGAGTGGTTGCGTGTGTGCGTGCGCCAACGGATGTCCGAGGGGTGACAGGAACAACCAGCACATGGACTGCTCTTCGGACGCTGTTGCTAGAAGTGGAGACGACAGGAAGTCCGAGGGGGAGGAGAAGCTGGGCCTGGGCCTTCTGGACAGCTCGGGAGGGGAGAAGGCGAAGAAGAAGCGGTCGAAGAAGAAGCCGCCACGGCCGCCGAGGCCGCTGACGCCTACGCCGCTGGACGTCTCTGACCAGAAGCTCCTCAACGAGCTGAGCGAGCTTGCCGCGCTGAAGCGAGCGAGGATCGAGCGGATGAAGGCCTTGAAGAAGATGAAGAACGCCAAGCAAGGGTTCTCGGGTGGCAATCTGTGCCCCCTGATCGTCACCGTTATCTTCTGCGTCGTCATTCTCTGGCAAGGTATATATAGATCCCGTTCACTGTTAGTGGTCTGATGTGCTGTGTCTGTATGGAACAACCAAAGTTTAAGCCTCTTGAATAAAAGATTTGACTCACTCCCCCAACAACTCAAATGGTCGAATTGAAGCTTTCTGGGGTCGGCTATATTGATAACTGCCAATTCATTCATTCTTTTTTTTTTGGTTCGATTCACAAGTTGATATATGTTTGGATAATACGTACTCAACATGGAGATAGTTTAAGATATGATCAATAATAAAGTTAATTCAGCAAAGGAAGTTGGACTCTTTGGTAATGTCGGTTCTTTGATCTGAGTTGTAAGCATGCTATGGCTTGTGCAAACACTGTCATTTTTTTGTTCCGAAAGCTTCAGAACATGCACTACGGCCTATTGAGCCAGTATAGCTAGCTGTCGTGATCAGCCAAACAATGTTAGTGGTCAAGAGTCCAGTTTACGGAATCAGAGAACATTTGCTCAGTACTTAAGCATCTGGATTTTGCAGGTTTCTTCTCGGGACACGGGCCGGCGGTGAGCTTCCATGGATCACCGGAATCGTCGATCAGGGGGGCGCGCAGCAGTCTGATCTCCATCAGGTTCTACAAGAACCATTCCAACACGAGGCCACCACCATTCAGCGAGACCACTGCAGCTCCCGAGTAAGTGAAACTTTCGGCCCAGCAAAGCGATATTTGGCTATTTGTATAGTCAGAATGCATACTACCTGGAACTGCTCGTCGCAACCTTTTTTTCCCTTTAGCAGCAGAGCATCTGTACATTAGAGTTTCCGAAACCGCCACATGCTGCTTCCTTCGCCTGAAGTAGCTGACCCTAGTGGTTTCCTCAACCTTTTGCAGTAACGTAGTAGAGACCGGTCCGAGGCTCAGGAATCGTAACCAAGCGAGAAGGCTACTATAGCTCGGTGACCCGATCATGGCGGCGGCCACACCTGAAATGAAAGAAGCTTGGCACATTTTGAAGCGTCGCCGGTGCTTCGCTTCGTCCTCCTCGAGGCGCCGGCCCCCCGCTCCTTGGCTGCTGTAAAAAACGAGTGGACTCCTAGTGTGTCGTGCGCTGGGTAGTGAATCTGTGTTGGCCGTCGTGCCACACACTGGCCATGGCTCTAGCGAAGCGAAGAGAGCAACGAAAGCAAGCGAGCGAGCAAGCTGTCTGTCCATATGTGTGTGGCATGTTATGTTACAGTAATAAAAGGTTTGCGCGCAATAAATCAGAGAGCTGATCTGAATCTGACCCACCCCGTTGTGGTGCAGTGCAGTGCAGTGCTGCTGCACTTGCTCATCTCTACTCGTATGCTGAAATGTGGCGTGTTCTTGGTTGTCGCCGGCTGGGCTGTTCTGTTCGTACCTGCTAGAGAATGGCTGGAAGTTTTCTCGTCTCTCAGAGTTCATTTCAAGACTTTGAGCTATAGATTTCACTCAGCTCGGAACCCAGCTGCTCGAGTGAAGTGAGATGAGGTCCAGTCCAGGAGAGATGCGCACACAGGCTGTAGATCTGAAGGAGAGCCTGTAGCAATGGCGCTGCAGGTTTTCGGTTCCAGAGATGAGGTGGCTCTACCTGGCTGGGAGTCTGGGACACTGGCCAGACACGGTTCAGATCAGATCCACAGGTTCTTGTCGCCCTGTGTTGTTGTGCTCCTGTTTTCAAGTGTCGCCACAGTAATGGAGAGTCGCACATGGCGTTTGCTCGCTGGTGGTGGCCCGGGACCGGGATGCGCGCGCGCAGCGCAGGCACAGCTGCCGGGACGACGCGCCCGCGACACGCTTGCGAGATGCGAGTTGACCTGCGCAGGGTGCGTACACGTGCGCGGGCGCTAGATCTCCGCGCGTTGACTTGTACTGCGCTGAGGAGTTAGTGAGGATAGCATGGTGCGCATTGCTATTTGCTTGCTTCTAGGGCTGGATATCGAGCCGGCTCGGCTCGTTCGAGCTCGAGCTGGCTCGTTAAGCTAACGAGCTGGCTCGGCTCGGCTCGTTAAGGTAGCGAGCCACAGAGTCAGCTCGGCTCGGCTCGTTTACGAGCTCGAGCTGGCTCGTTTAGCTCGCGAGCCAGAGTAGAAAAAAATAATATGTGTATAATAATCAATTTCTAGTTAATTTTAAACTAATTTAACAACAGAAAATAGTAATTATACTCATAGTTTCACAGACCGCATCAATATAACACCAAATTAACACCACTTATCACTCATCAATTAACTATTCACACACATGTTTAGCAGTTTAACCCACACTTATATTCGCATAGACCATATTCATACATAGACATAATTCATCAATCATTAGTTTAACTTATAGGTTATAGACACCACACATACATATAACATATTCATCAATTATTACGTACATGATATGTATATAGTTTTGTTTTGCTGAAATGTGATAGCTCGTTTAGCTCGCGAGCTGGCTCGTTAACAAACCGAGCTGGCTCGTTAACGAACCGAGCTAGGATGTCAGCTCAGCTCGTGAAAAAATTTAAACGAGCCGATCCGAGCCGAGCCGAGCTGGCCACGAACCGAGCGAGCCGACGAGCCACGAGCATTTTGTCCAGCCCTACTTGCTTCCTGGTCCAGCACGACTGGTGAGCAGGAGGGCGGTGAAACGCGTCTTGTGATGGCCTCACTGCAACGAGTTGACTTGTTGAACGGCCTGGATTGAACTGAAGCTAGTGTGTGTCTAAGCTAATTTATGGGTATATTATAACATGTTACTCATATTTATTTTAGACTAAATAGGATTAGATGGCTTCTAACACAATTGTTTGTACTCGTATAATAGTTGGGAGCCATCTAGTCTTATTTGGATTAAAATACATAGGAGCAATAATATGCTGAAATTATTACAGGTACGTCTGGATCGGGGTTGTGGCTCGCCAGCCCCGCTCTGGGATCCGCCTCCGAACAGCGTATGAAGGGTGTTTGGTTGATAAAACACTAGAGAAGTGAGTAGATGATGTACTAGCTTATTTCTGAAACCAAACATCCCCATAAGACTTAACCTGAGGGTGACGCATAGTGCCTAGGCACTCACGAGATGTTTGGTTGACCTGACTAAATGTTAGTATGTGTCACATCAAATATTTGAATGCCAGTCATATGTATTAAATATACTTCAATTAAAAAACTAACTGCATATATAAATATTAAATTGTGAGATAAATTTATTAATTCTAATTAATCTATAATCAACAAATACTTACCATAGCACCACATGAGCAAGCTATAGACTAATTGAGTTTAATAGGTTCATCTTATCGTTTAGTTCTCGTCTGTATAATTAAATTATATTTAATATTTCTAATTAGCATTCAAAGCAGGGATTAAAATTTAGTGGCGATATCCAGACACCCCCCTTCAGTTAGGATGCTATGCTTTTGAACAGTGGAGGTGAACGGGTGAGGCTCGGTCCAGATTGCCATCTTGTTGGTGACGGCCTTCACTCTTCTCAATTCTAGTTGAGATTTGGGAATCATCCGATACTATAGACAAAGGCACAATATACATTTTATTCCTTACTCATAGCCCTGAGTTGTTACTTCGCAATATTAATGTGAAATTTACAACGGTGTCGTTTCCCTTCTTTTCAGCTGATGGTCGAATAGGGCACATCTCTTCACTTAGCTCTGGCAGCACTCTTCTGCGCCTCCAGCTTTTTGTATATTGTGTCAATCTCAGACTGCATGTAAAAGGCGCTGGATTAGAACTACTGAAAAGCCAGCAAGAAATTCCAAGGAATTAATCAGTGACCAAAGCAGACCAAGAGTCTTCATTTATATGCATTCCATACCTGGTAATAGTTCAGCATATTCTTTCTCTTCTTCTTCATTGTTGCAGTCACCAAATCCCTCTCGATGTCAAAAGGCACAGGATCCAACACTACGCCTTTGATGTACTCGAAGCCTCGTAGCTGATTTGTGGCATGCACAATAAGGGTTACCACATATAAAACTATAGATCTGAAATACAGTGAAAGTTTGAAACACAAGGAGTCTACAGAACTAAGACATTTTCTCTTTCTGTTTCTGATACAAAACAGAAAAAAAACCCTACATTCTGTACTACATTATGACACTTTAAGGTGAAGAGGTTTTTTTTTTGTCTGTCAGAGTAAATAGATGACCGTACCTTGTTCTTCTGCGCAACGGCTGCCAGCTCTTTCAGGATGTACTCTTTGAGTCCTTCAAGTTTGCAGATTTCATCAAAAGAACCCTTGTAGCCATTGGAGTCTGCCCACTTCATTGTGTTTTCTTGGTGTGGATTGACTACTGCAACTAAACTTGATCTGAAACTGTCCCCGTATACCCAGATCTAGAAAAAAAAAATGACAATGTTAAAAGCTGGCCAATGTTCCCTCTTAATTCAGCCATATATGCTATAGCCGCTGAATTAGTTTACTTACATCTTCAACGAGTGGAGGGAAGCCATAAACTTTCTCCAGGTACTCAACTGCAACATACTCCCCTTGCGACAGCTTAAATATGTTCTTTTTTCTGTCAATCACCTTCAAGATCCCGTCTGGGGTCATCTCTCCAATGTCACCTGAAAATAAGTGTGTTTGAGCATTGTATTGTGGAACCTTGCCTACTTATTTTTTTTATATAAAAAAAACAAACCCTCATTAAATCGAGTATTCACCTGTATGAAACCACCCATCAACGATGGCTTCGTTTGTGAGTTCTGGACTTTTGTAGTACCCAGCGAAGAGGGATTTCCCCCGGATGCAGATTTCACCACGCGAAGGGACGCCGAGTGGATCATAGCCCATCTCGGGCACTTCTTCCAGCCGAATTTCGGTGTAGGTGGCAGGCACACCAGCGCTTCCGACCAGGGCCATGTCGTCGATGTAGCAGACAGTGCTAGGTCCCAGTGTTTCTGTTAAACCTGTGCAGCAAAGGTCACAGAATCTACCCTCATACTGGTTTCCTTTTGAATTGAATTGGCTAATTGGCATTTACGGATTTCTGAGAAGTTTCTGCTTCTAGTTATAAAAACCAAAAAACATATATGTTGCAAGCATGTGCAAGTGCAATAAAGCTAAATACTCCGTACTTATTAACTAGTATCTGTGATGGAAAATAAGAAATAGTGGTTCACAGCATAGAGATATTATGGCAAGGATATATATAGTAAAAGGGAAACCTGGAGTCAACCTAGACAGTAAGAAATTGGCGCTATATATAAATGTATACTCCATTTTGTTACAGTTTAATACTCTTCCAGTTTCTCATTTCTCTTTTCCCTCGATGCTACGGAATTAATTTGAAAATGTAGAAACTGGCTGTATGCATTACCATAGCCTTGGATGAAGTATGCACAGGTGGTCACTCTCATGAACTCCTCGATCTCATTACTCAACGGAGCCCCTCCTGAAATCAGTAAGCGAAGACGACCTCCAAGCCTTGCCTTGACCTAAATCATATCAAGAAGTGCCCGGCATAGAAATTATAAGTGCTGCTTCCACTGATATATTTTTTTCTTTCTTTCTTTCTTTCTTTCTGCAGAAGTAATCTGGCTGTATACGTTTATTTTGTTCTCAGCAGGTAGGTAGATATCAGGTCAAAGAAGCATGTAACCTTGCGAAAAGCCAGCATGTCCGCGAAAGGTGAAGCGGTTTTGTGCGAGTAGCCTGCTTTCATGCTGGCCAGTTTGCTGAATTTCAAAAAAAAAAAAACTACAGTAAGATATAGTCGATTTGCAGCTAGAAGGAGCTCAGGATGCATGCCAGACAACTTACCGGTTGTACAAAGCATTAAAGATCACCCTTCTTAGAGGTCTGAGTTCCGCAATGGCCTTCAAGATACCTAGAGCCATTCATATAAGGGGTGGGTTATTTTCGTTAACAAAATTTGAGCTAAGTAGTTGATAGAGATATCCTTATTTCACTACCTTCATAAATCCTTTCGTACACTCGGGGCACCCCAACCAGTAGAGTCGGCTTCAGCTCCACAATGTCGTCCCTCAAGGCATTCAGATCCTGACAAGAAAGCAAACATTTGATTCCTGCTTAATGATTAACGAATGATTACTTGCATGATTAGAGATGCTAATGCAGTGGGTTCTCTCACTCCGTGGTAGTAGCCAATTGAGGCCCCTTTGTGAAAGAAATACTCTTCGATCATGCGGTCAAGGATGTGAGCAAGCGGGAGAAACGACAGGAAGACATCATCTGTTGTCATCTGATCACATGAAGGTATCAATCAAGTTAGTATTCAGCCATGCATCATATATATATATAACAGAAAAGTGTTATCAGATCATGCTCAGGTTTCAGTTCAGTGTAGGATGTGGCTGACCTTATCATCAAACTGGTCCATGAAGAGGTCCACCCCTTTCACATACATGGCGTGGCTTTCATGGGTCAGCATCACACCTTTGGGCTGTCCGCTTGTCCCACTCGTGTACATGACAGTGCAGATGTCACTTGCTTGCGGAGGGCAAGGTTGACGAGGATTATCCTTCCCCTGAAACCCAGTTCCAAATATAACCATCGTAAACATTACATCGCTACAAAACTGACTCTGAAACCTGAAATAGGTTTGTCTAGATGTTTGTCAGTAGCTAGGTTGAACTGTAAACGACCAACAAACAACCAATAATGTACCTACCACTTTCAAGAAATCGTTCCAGGCGTACATTTTGATCCCAATTTGGTCCGCTTCTTTGGTCTGTTCAGTTGTCGCCGAAGTGAACGCCACCAATGCTGTAACCATGTCCATGCTCTGGATAATGATGTCTGGAAATATAATCTTTCTAAAATACATTTTTTGACGCTGCTAGCTTACCTTTCAGTCTCTTGGCAGACTTGCAGTTTGCGGACAGTATCTGTACATGAGAAGATCTCATGTAGTGTCAGAATTTTACATGAAAGATCCTAGAGGTAGCAACATGGACAAACTCTCATTTGTAACCAGACCTCTTTTATTTTCTTGTCCTGTATGAAGACAACATCGATCTCGGCATGATCGATGATGTAGTCGACAGCTCCCGCACCTGTATGCCATGGAAAGGTACTGGCTCTGAATTTCTAATAATGCCTTACATTTGATTCCTTATTAAAAAATAAAGCGTATGTGTTCCAATATCTTTTTATTGCTTGATCTGAAACATTCTATGACATGGGCAATGGCCTCCCACTTACCTAAAGTATCGTACAGTGGGACACAGATTAGACTATAGCCATTGCAAGCCTGCAGAAATCATTTGTGGATTAACACAGTTTATCCAGGAAAAGATCTGACGGGGAGAGTTAAAAACCTAAAGTTCATACAAGTCACACGACTGGCAGTTTACCTGCATTGCCACTATCCACTGAGGACAGTTCGCTCCGTAGATCCCCACCCGGGAACCCTGGTACAGTACAGTGCGAGAGCCAAACAAAGAAGCATCAGTTCGTCTGATCCATCGCTGAAATGTTCTAGGGCCTCTACGAAATACGAAGACGAGACCAGTTTATGCTCTTACTGGCTGCACTCCCAGCTTCTGCAACGCAGAGCCTGCTTGCAGCACCTCGTCGTAGATCTCCTTGTATGATTTCCACAAGTAGGGCCCTGGCTAGAAGACGGAAACGTAGCGGTTTTTACCAGCCATACAGATGGAAATTGTAGAACACTCATGGTGCTGTCGTTTATGTGTGCACTGCATACCACTCCATCTTTGAACGGACGCCATCCGAGCATCCGGTTGTCGGCATACTTGCCTGCTGCTACCCTGCACAAGTGCATATAAACACACCAATCTTTACCAAGATTTTCTGAGCAGTGTACGTAATCTACGTGTGTCTGATATCACCAATTCTGTAATAACTGAAAACCCAAAGAAGAATAAAGAGAGAGAGAGAGAGAGAGAGAGAGAGAGAGAGAGAGAGAGAGAGAGAGAGAGTAGACATGCGAGCTCTTGGCTGTTGTTTCAGCCGCGCGCCGTGTGTTACTGTTACCTGAACACGTCCCATGATGTCTTCATGTCAGGCTCAAGCTGCGGGAACCCATCCTTGGCCAGCACGCTCCGGAACACCGGTCCGACCGCCAGCCGGCCGTCCTTCCCGGGCTTCCCGTCCTCCACTTTGATCGTGAAGGTGTTCTTGGGATTCGCCTCCATCTCTCACCGTGGCTCCGGAGGCCCTGAACGTCCAGAACTGGAAAGGTTAGCTCGTCTTAGAAGCTTTTACTCTTTGGTTCACTTCAGTTGCTCCATTGGTTGTAGAGCCCCAGGCAAGAGGATCAATTTGAGCTACAGCTATTCGTACCGAGAGAGAGAGAGAGAGAGAGAGAGAGAGAGAGAGATTACAGAGAAGGGAAGATGGAGGAGGCAGAGCTCTTGAGCCGAGTTGAGAATGAGCTCGCTCCGACGCCCTGGCGATGGGAGGGAGAAGAGAGGCCTCTTCCTTCCCTATATACGCCGAGGGCAAGGGTGCCATGGCGAAGAGAGGTTGTGTGCGGATGGAGGAGAAGTGTTGGCGTGGGCCCGGGCCCCACGCTAACCAACCCAGCGCCGCTGCTGAACTGGAACTTCTTAAGCCCATGTTTAGCGAGAGAGAGAGAGAGAAACTTCCAGGGATTAAGCTTAATTTGTGTGTGCGCTGAGCGCGTGAAGAATCGGCCTTTCTCACGGAGAGAGAGAGGTGCTACATGATGATGCGTCACCTCACCACGCGGGCAGAGGAGGAAGAGGGTGAGGGTAGTTGGCCCGAGAATAACTGCTGCCCTGCGTCTCCCTTTCCCTTATCAGTCGGCACAGGATATCGTTCGCAGCTGCGGCTTTTCTACTACGGCTGCGATTTATACAATATTTTATCTCTATAAATTACAGCTTCAACAGCTGCGGCTGTATTCCAGTCGAATGTGTTTCTGCTGGCTCTTAAGATTTACCGCCGTTGTTTGTAGATTGTTTGGGCCGTGGAATTGGATCATACAGTGGCTGCTGGCCATGTATAGCTCTTAAGGTTTACCGCTCTTAAGGTTTACAATATTCTAACTATTACCAAGTACCAAGAGCAACATGATTCGCTTTCTAGAATAATGCCTAATAACTAGTAATAGTAAATATATATTTAAAGAAGCGTGTATAGCCTGCCCCGGTTTCAGGGGAAACCGAAGGCGGCGAGATCAGAGCGCAGAAGCCTACAAAAATCCAATTTTTTTTTTAAAAAAAAGGGAGCACGGACAGCATGACACGAGAGCTTTCTGAACGAGATCGAAAGTGACCCCATCCATCTTTTCTACAACAAAGATTTCCAGACATGGCCGACAGAATTCTGAAACCCCAGGTTTTAATTACCGGCAAGCAGGGCGGTGTTCTTGCACGATGGGTCGATGGCTGTCCAAGTCCAACAGGCTGAAGATCTGGCTGCTTCTGCTGATTGGTGCGCTCTCACAATCGACGTGCCTTTTCTGGTTGGAAGGTATGGTTACTGCTTTGCATGGGCTTTTGTTGGGGTAATTTGCTTTCGGTCTAGTTTGCTTGCTACCTTTCTTTTGTGGTAGTACCGTTTGATAATCTTCATTTTTTATTGCTCTCGATCTGTATGGTTTATAGTTTGGCATAAGTCAACTTTGTGTTAAGTTGATCTGACATTGGTATTGAAAGACATGTCTGGTACGGTGACAAGAACTGTCTTATTGGATCACGAGTCTGAAACAACCTCCCCGTATTTAGGCGCACAAAGCACCTTTTTACACTGTTGACAATATTATTTATAGAGTGAAGTTTAAAATAAAAGATGAGATATAAAAGCTGTTGAAGATATATAGCCTTACAAAATAAGGTTTGTATACTCTTTTCTTAGATCTAAGACAACTTGACTTGTCTACTCATTGACTGAATCGTGTTTTTTTTCTTCTTCTTCTTTCAGTTAAGATTCTGAATTCAAACTTGGAAACTGATATGGGTAATGGCTCCACCGGTCCACCACCCACGCCCAACAAGGGCATCTAAAAAAACAAAACATGAAATCAGTTAAGCTGTATTTGAGCAATTAAAACTTTGTATTAAGTTGATCTGACATTGGTATTGAAAGTGTCTTGTCTGGTACGGTGCTGAGAACTGCCTTATTGAATCACGAGTTCGAAACAACCTCTCTGTACAGGAAATTTTCTGCCGAGAAATAGCTTCCCATCCCAGCCGAGATAAAACGAAAAAAAAAAAGAAGCGGAGATGTTCATTTTAACGCGGCTGCGATTAGCTGCTTCAATTTCTGTACGAAAAAGATCTCTAGTAACAGTAAGAGTAAGTCAGCAACGCCCATCCATAAGCATGCCTTCATACTAGATTGCAGGCTTGCAGCATCAACATGGCAATAATCCCTTGCCAGTTCTTGGTGAAACAGTGCCATTGATGCTCTTGCTTGGTACAAACTTTATGGTGCTAGGCTGCTAGCTTGGGGTGCATGCATATTGGACAAAGATGGGCACTTGCACGTACCGATGGGCGAGCATTTATTCGGCTGTTCATGCATATTCGCGTTAAAAGTAATAATTGACGTTTTTTACAAGGATTTGATTATAACAAATTGATGCATGGTATGTTAGGTCACTTCACGGTGCAGGTACTAGGTGTTAACACCCATTCAGGCGCCAATCACTACGATAATAACTAACGGTGGTGTCCTCTACAGAGGCGCGGACGACGAGCGATCTGATGCAGGGCTCAGGTTCCTGCCTGACGAGCCGGACGGTCCGCACGTACGCAGGGGCGACAAAGGTCACCGGCGGCGTCTGGATCTCGCTCCCGGAAGGGACCCCGTCGGGGAGGAGAGATCCTATGTGTTGTTTAGACTCGACAGGCCGACCTAGACACCTCTAATCGACGTTGAGCCGAAAAGAAACGGAGAATTTGGGGATTGAGAGGCTAAACTAGAACTAAACTAAAGCTACTCCTAAATATACAAGATAAAATATGAATTGTATTGATTGTAGGTTCGATTGTTTTTGTACAAATCGGCCGTAGCCCTCATTTATATAGGAGGGGAGGTCTAGACCCATTACAAATGATCTCCCGAGTTAATTCCACGAATCTAGCTAACAAAACCCGCGAGAAACTCGGAACCCTAACTGGTTCTGCGCACGCGCGGACCGTCCGCGCCGCCGGATCATCCGCCCGGTCATTTTGGTGCCCAACATATGCCCCTTGCCTTTTGGAGGAGCTGAGCGAACCAAAAGCAACTAACTCAATGTAATCACATCTGTTTTCTTAAGCATCTTGCCACATACTAGGATGGCACTGCTTGAGAAAATGCCAGTTCAACGCCTTGGGAAAATCTTTGCCTTATAATGTTTGCCATAAGTATGCGTTACCGGACATCACCTGCGTTACCTTGTAAGGGCCTTCCGAGCTTGGCGACCACTTTCCAAACTTCCGGTCTTTGCTCCTTAGAGGTAAGACGGTCTTACATACCAGGTCCCATACTTGGAACGATTTAGGCTTGACCTTCTTGTTGTAAGCTTTGGCGACCATGATCTTATCCTTTTCTATTTTGCCTAAGGCTGTCATTATCTTATCGGTCACTTCATCAATATTGTCTATCATTGAATTATAATAATCATCGACAGTTAGATCATTTTGCTTGGCGAACCTGACAACATTTAAACTTATCTTCACAGGTAATACTGCTTCCTGCCCATAGACAAGCTCAAACGGAGATACTTTAGTAGCACGATGTTTAGATATTCTGTGAGCCTACAAAGCTTTGGACAAAATCTTATGCCACTGCTTAGGATTATCAGATATCTTCTTTTTATCAGGCTAATCAATGTTCTATGACTAGACTCAGCCTATCCATTGGCCTGAGCATAATATGGAGATGAATTGAGCAATTTAATCCTATATAATTCAGCAAACTCAATACCTCCATTGACATAAAAAAGCCCCCTAGTCTATAGTCAAAGTCTGAGAAATGCCAAATCTATGAATAATATTCTTAGTTATGAACTCAATTACCTCCCTGTGTGTCATGTTCTTCATAGCAACGACTTCAGTCCATTTGGTAAAGTAGTCAGTGGCAACTAACAAGAACCGATGCCCTTTTGACGATGAAGGATGAATTTCTCCTATAAAGTCTAACCCCCATCCTCTTAAAGACCAAGGCTTAATGATAGGATGTAATTCGGCTGCGAGGACCAACTATAAGTTGCTGAATTTTTGACATACTTGGTATCGTTATAGTATTTAAAACAATCAGCTATCATGTTAGGCCAACAGAAGCCAGATATTCATAATAACCATTTCATCTTCGGAGCCAATTGATGGGTACCACAAATCCCCTCATGTACTTCGGCCATAGCTAATATAGCATCACTTGGGCCCAAGCACTTAAGCAGGACGTCATCGACCGTTCGGTAGTAGGGAATGTTAAGTATAAATGCCCTTCGTCCGCTGAAGCATTATTTCCTCAAGGATTTAATGGGCTTCGGACGAAGGTCAAGAGTAAAATATTACGAAGATTTTTACCTTCGTAATATTTTACTCATAAAACAACAAATAATGAGAAATGACATATAAAAGTATAAAATACATTCACATGTTTTATTATATGACCCCATGAGTATCAGAATATAACGTTTGAATACAATTATACCTTCGTCTTGGCGGAAAGTAACAATTCAAGCGTAATGAGCCAGTAATCACAAGATCGCGTGAACAGTGACGGCGTACTGTTCACCTATTTATAGACACAGGATGCAACCTGCGTAAAATTACATTTAAACCCTTTACAATTGATTACAGTAATGACGCAAACATCATGGGTTTTTGAGTCAATCCATCTTTAAGTCGGTTCAGCCCTTCGTCTTAAGATTTATCATTGTGCCGAAGCTCTTTAAGTGATAGCTTCGGCGCTTGCTCCTGAGAGTGTCTGCCGAAGGTATTCTCTTTCTTTAGGATCTTCGGCTACGAAGCACACCCCCAACAGTAGCCCCTTCGCGGTGCTAGATCGTTTTTCGTAACGAGCTTGATCCGTGAAAAAATCTTCTATGCTTCGGGATGCCGAAGATCCGAAAAACACCTTCCCTGAGCTCGTTGGCGAGAAACGATTAAAATATTCCGTGCTCGAGGTGGCTCCATCTTGCAACAGTTACGCGCGCCCTGGCGATTCACCCTCCCGAACTCTATGGCCCACCGTTCAGCGAGTGCGGGTGACTGTTTGTTCGGTGTGGGAGTCTTTGACGATTCACCTTCTCACCTGCGACACTATATAAACAGACGGGTAGGTGTGAAGTTACCACAACATTTATTGCTATTGCACTGTTTTGCTGCCAAAATTTTAGTCATAGCCGAAGCTTATTCATCGTGCTCAGACGAAACCCCACTTTTGAATCTGCTTTGTCACAAAAGGAAGAGCTTCGGGAAAATCAGACAAGTCAACAACGAAAAATTTCAAGAAAGACATAATTAGATTGCCAGAGTTCGCTCCATTGCTAGGGTTGATCGCGAGGGAGATGAGACCGAAGCTGTTGAGACAGTTCCGATTTTCGAAGCTATGAAGCGGTCTGGGCTGGCAACATCAGAGGACGTCCCTGTCGCCGGGGCAGAACAAGTTAATGTTGAGGAGACCGATTCTGAGGATGATTATAGCAGCGCTGTGCCGAGCAAACCCAGCCACCTTGACTTTGGAAAATCCACAGTCTCCAAAGGTGACCTACCTAAAATGTTGAAATTGGGGTATTTCAATGAAGAGAATAAAAAGCTGGTTCGCTTTGGTGGAGAGGAAACTATTCCGAAGCCGGAAAAAGATGAAATAGTAGTTTTTAAGAGTTTCTTCAAAGCTGGTTTGAGATTTCCCTTGAATAAGATGATTGCTGATGTGCTGAAGAAGTTTGGGATCTACTTCCATCAACTAACTCCTAACACTATCGTTAGGCTTAGCGTTTACATTTGGGCTCTCCGAAGCCAAGGGGTGGAACCGTTTGTCGAAGGTTTCTGCCGAGTACATGAACTACATTACCAAACCAAGGCTAGGAAAGATGGATTGCATGAAAACTTCGGTTGCTACAATTTTGCCTACCGGAAGACTACAAAATTTCCTGTGATCAGCTACCGAAGCAAGTGGCCGGCAGGCTGGAAATCGGAATGGTTCTATGTCAAAGTTGACGATTATAAGGAGAAGTTGGTCTAGAGCCCACTAGAGCTGATCTTCGGAGAGACCCGACCCCCGTGCAACATGTTGCCAGGGAGTCCAAGTCAGATTGCTCTAGCTGAATTTAGGATTATCGTAGAGCACATTGGTACTAGAGACTTAGTGCAGGAATTTTTGGCTTTCAAAATATTTCCAACTATGAAAGAGTGGGCCATGCTGAAGCTCGAAGGAAAAAAGAAGGAAGGAGAACTTATCCGGCTGCCCTATCATTACAAATTCAAGAGACATTTCAAAGTACCCTGCCAAGAATGGTTGGATACAATCGAAGTGATGTGTAACGAAATTCTTGGAAATTATTCTAAAAAGGAAGATCAATTGATGACAGCAGCCTTCGGCACCCGCCCGAAACGAAGGCTAAATCGAGTGATGGATGCTATAGGCTTTGAATATCCTGACTACGATCTACTGGACAAGGGTGCCGGAGGACAAAAAAGAAAAAGACTGGCTAGCGCTCTGAATAAGGACGACGAAGATCAACCAAAGAAGAAAAAACAAGAGTCTGAGGCGAAAACAGTTGCTTCGAAGAAAAGAAAAACCTCGACTTTGAAGCAAAAACCAACTAATGAAGAAGAAAAGACCTCTGCAACATCCTCTGCTTCTGAAATAGAGGAAATCCTGAAGGTAATGACTGAAACTTTGCCTGTCAAACTAAGTCCACTGGGGTTATATCTGACGAAGCTTTTTCAAAAGGAAAAGGAGCCCATAAAAACGGGAGCACCTAAGCCGAAGAGACAAAGAATCGTTACTGTGACAGAAGTTATTGAAGCAACTCCACCAAGAGCTTCAGCTCCAAAGGTGCCAGCCATTGAAAGCATGACAGCTACCGAAGCTGTACCTTCGGAGGCTCTCGCAGAAGAGGTCAGAGCCGAAGATGCCAAATCCGAAGATATTAATTTAGAGAGCGTAGCTGCTGATATAGACAAGATGTTACTAAACATGGCCGCGGAAGAAGCTGCCGCAGCTACCGAAGAGACTACGGCCGCAAAACCCGATAAGGAAGAGATGATCGGAGATACTTCGGAAGATGAGACCTTTGACTTTCAAAACTTAATTGGCCAAGAGCTAACGAAAGCTGAGAAAGAAGAATTAAAAGAATATGCTATATCCTGCGGGTATCGGTCGAGAGCACTTCTCTTCGGTGGCATTGATGATGAAAAGTTAGGCTGCATACGAGATCAGACTGGCGCGAAGGTCATCGGTACTCTATCGAAAAGTATCGGTTTCCCGAAGCTCGAAGCAGATATCAGCCGCTACTGACGACAACACATTGTCGGCAGTTTGTTCTATTCCAATTTTAAGGTAAACATCTTGCGTCTAACCGTTACTATTTGTAATAACACAAATATTTTCTAACGAAAGTCATTTGTGCACAGAGTATGCTCTTGAGCAAGGCCTTAAAAATGTAGCAGGACTTAGAAGACAAAAGGCACGAAGTCATAATTGGGAATTTAGAAAACAAAATAAAAGAGCAATCAGCTGCCATCGAAAAGAAAGACTTCGAGCTCCAATCAGCCGAAGGCTTATTAGCGGATGCTGAAGCCAAAATAACGGAATTAAATTCGAAGCTTCTTTCCCAATCAGAAAATTTTGAACAAGAAAAGCGGAAACTTGATGTAAAGCTTGAAGCCGAAATTCAAAAAAGTTTGGAGCTGAAAGAATCCTTGACAAATCTTCAGAATAAATGCCTGGAGTTCAGCAATCGATGCATTCAACAGTTGAAGCAGGTGTTTCATTTTGTCGGAGCTAGCAGCAAAAAGTTTACTCCTTCGTCTGAAGACCTGCCTGGTGCCTTCGAGCATATTGAAGGTGAAATCAATGATCTTGACGAAGTCATAGCTAGGCATGGCGATTTCTGTGCCCTGGCAGCTTCTCGGGGCACAGCTGTTGCCTTTTTGAAGTCTGGCTGTGAACACGGAAAGGTTGTTAATAGACCCAACTTCAGCCTATCACCAGAAGACTTAGATAATATTCCCAGCTTGGCCCGAAGTATTGCGAATAGATTCATAAAATTAGTATGGACAAAGGGTGGCCAGAGCAAAGTTGGTGACGAAGCTCGAAGCCACCTTAAGCTGGTAACGAAATCATGCCTTATACTTACCTTTTCCCTTGAATTTTGAATTTTGCTTATAATACTTACATACAGGTTGACCAAGCCGAAGCTGAAGCTGCAGAGTAAAAGGATGAAGCTCTATGGGTGCTGTCGAAGCTCGGATAGTCTGTTAAGAATAGCTCAAAAAACTTTGTATAAAATATGATGTAATCAAATTTTGACTTTGTAATATAATCTTTCTTTTCCGTCAATGTATGAAATGCTTTGGTGTGGACGAAATTAATACTTTTGAGCCGAAGGTGAAAAACACCTTCCCTTCTTTGCGTACACAGCAAAACATAAAATTGCCTCTTTTTCCCTTTTTTCCGAAGACTTTTCTTTCAAAACCGAAGGAAGTTTGTATGTTATGATGATGATGATCCTATGTATGTCTAAGTGAATGTTTATGAATGCAAATGTATGATGTAATGTATCGTGCAAATGAATGCTCGAAGACACATACGAAAGCATAACCACAACTCTTATTCCCTTAGGTATAACAAATCTTTGCCGTTTATTTTTCGGCTTCACCGCTTATTTTTGGTGTATCAGCGCTGACTTTTTGCTATAAGCCTTTCTTAGGAGCTTCTTCGCCTTTTACTTCAGCGAAATCAGCATTTATTTTTCGCTGTAAGCCTCCCTTAGGAGCTTCTTCGCCTTTTACTTCAGCGGAATCAGCGTTTATTTTTCGCTGTAAGCTTTGCATTCCCTTAGGAACGACTATTGAGCAGAAAACTTACGCTGCGCTCCTTTAGGAACGACTTTTTGTAGCTTCGTCGTGCTCTGCACATTCCCTTAGGGACGTCTTTCGAGCTTCTCCCTGTTTTTCCTTTTTCTCTTTGCACTCGATGGTGCATGCCCAGTTTTTACATTTACATCTTCGGGGGATATTGCTCTTGCGGAGCTGGTATTAGAAAAAGAGAAATTACATGCTATGGCCCCATTAAAAACCTTTCTCCCCCTTTGGAAAGGAAAAGGGTGCCATAGGAAAGAATAAAAAAGATTACATCAGGTTACACATAATACCACCGAAGCTCATCCGCATTCCAAGATCTAGGAATGTCGTTGCCATCCATATCCTTTAACCTGAAGGAACCGGGTCTTGACGAAGATGTTACCAGAAAAGTTCCTTCCCACTTCAGCTGAAGCTTGCCTACTGTGTCGGGGTTGGCCACTCTCCGAAGCACCAGATGTCCTGGCTTAATATTTTTTAACTGAACCTTTCTGTCACGCCATTTTATTGTTTCTGCTTGATATTTATTGATGTTCTCCACAGCCTGAAGCCTGATCCCTTCTATAGCATCTTTTGCCACAGAATAATCAGTTTCGGTTTCTGCCGAAGCCACTGTTCTTATTGATCCCGTTTTAGCTTCTTCTGGGGTTATTGCTTCATCACCAAACAATAATTTGAATGGTGTAAAGCCTGTTGATCTTGACATTGTTGTGTTGTGACTCCACACCACTTTGATGAATTCATCTGGCCACTTTCCCCTGGGCTGATTGAAGATTAACTTCATTATTCCTGTCATTATAATGCCATTAGCTCTTTCAACAAGTCCATTTGACTCCGGGTGCCGAACCGATGCAAAATAGATCTTCGTGCCAATTCGTTCACAAAACTCTCTGAAAGCTTCGGAATCAAATTGTGTTCCATTGTCCACAGTGATACCTTTTGGCACCCCAAAGCGACACACAATATTTTGCCACAAAAACTTTTGAACAGTGACCGAAGTTATTGTGGCTAAAGGCTTCGCCTCAATCCACTTAGAAAAATATTCTACTGCCACCACAACATATCTTAAATTCTCTTGTGCTGGTGGAAGTGGGCCTAGCAAATCAAGGCCCCACCTTTGCAATGGCCAAGTGGGCTGTATTAATTGAGTTAGAGACGAAGGTTGTTTTTGGTCTCTTGCACATTTTTGACAACCTTCGCACTTTTGGACTAATTTTGCTGCATCCGAAGCTGCCTTCGGCCAATAAAATCCTTGATGAAAAACTTTACCCAACAAAGGCCTAGATCCAATGTGAGATCCACACAGGTCTGCATGTATTTCTTTCATTAGCTCTATACCTTCAGCTCTGGATAAACATTTGAGTAATGGAGAACAGACTCCATGCTTATATAACTCCCCTTCTATTATTACATATGGACGGGCTCTTGCCGCTATTCTCTTATGATAAGCTTCGTCATCTGAAAGGAAATTGCCCTGAAGAAACGATATGATCTCAGTTCTCCAATCTTCACTATAGACGGGAGATATATTGAGTACTGCTCTTTCAAGAAGGTCAACCGAAGGTGCTTTTATTATTTCAAAGAATACTTCCGAAGGTAAGGGTAGCCCCTGTGCCGCTGACTTGGCTAGTAGATCAGCGTGCTCATTTTCTCCTCGTGGAATATTCTTGACAGAAAACCCTTCGAAGGAAGCTTCAAGTCTTCGAACTGTATCCAAATATTTCACAAGCTTCAGATCTCTTGCTTTGCAACTTTTGTCAACATGGCCAGAAATGACTTGAGAATCAGTTTTGAGAATCGCCCTTCTTATCCCCATTGCCTTCAGCTTCCGAAGACCCAAGAGCAAAGCTTCATATTCAGCAATATTATTTGTACAACTAAAATCAAGTTTCACTGCATAGCATGTTCTGACTTTGGAAGGTGCAATTAAAACGGCAGCTGCACCGACCCCGAAGGTTCCTGTCGGGGACCATAATTAGGGGTACCCTCAAGACTCCTAATCTCAGCTGGTAACCCACATCAGCACAAAGCTACAAAGGCCTGATGGGTGCGATTAAGTCAAGGATGGGTCCACTCAAGGGACACGATCTCGCCTCACCCGAGCCCAGCCTCGGGCAAGGGCAGCCGACCCCGGAGGATTTACGTCTCGCCCGAGGACCCCCACCAGCAATGGACACACCTTCGGCTCGCCCGAGGCCCAGACTTCACCAAGAAGCAACCTTGGCCAAGTCGCCACGCCGACCGACCGTATCGCAGGAGCATTTAATGCAAAGGTGGCCTGACACCTTATCCTGACGCGCGCCCTTCAGTCGACAGAGCCGAAGTGACCACAGTCACTTCGCCGCTCCACTGACCGGCCTGACAAGAGGACAGCGCCACCTGCGCCGCTCCGACTGCTGTGCCACTCGGCAGAGTGAGGCTGACAGCAGCCAAGTCCAGCCTCAGGCGCCATAGGAAACTCCGCTTCGCCCGACCCCAGGGCTCGGACTCGGGCTCAGCCCTAGAAGACGACGAACTCCGCTTTGCCCGACCCCAGGGCTCGGACTCGGGTTCAGCCCCGGAAGACGATGAACTCCGCTTCGCCCGACCCTAGGGCTCAGACTCGGGCTCAGCCCCGGAAGACGATGAACTCCGCTTCGCCCGACCCCAGGGCTCGGACTCGGGCTCAGCCCCGGAAGACGAAGAACTCCGCTTCGCCCGACCCCAGGGCTCGGACTCGGGCTCAGCCCCAGAAGACGACGAACTCCGCTTTGCCCGACCCCAGGGCTCGGACTCGGGCTCAGCCCCGGAAGACGACGAACTCCGCTTCGCCCGACCCCAGGGCTCGGACTCGGGCTCAGCCCCGGAAGACGACGAACTCCGCTTCGCCCGACCCCAGGGCTCGGACTCGGGCTCGGCCCCAGAAGACGACGAACTCCGCATCGCCCAACCCCAGGGCTCGGACTCGGGCTCGGCCCCAGAAGACGACGAACTCCGCATCGCCCGACCCCAGGGCTCGGACTCAGCCCTGGCCTTAGCCGATGGTCTTCGCCTCGCCCGACCTAGGGGCTCGGACTCGACCTCGGCCTCAGAATACAGACTCGACCTCGACCTCGGAGGAGCCTCCGCCTCGCCCAACCTAGGGCTCGGACCGACCACGTCACAGGAGGCGCCATCATTACCCTACCCCAAGCTAACTCAGGCTACGGGGAACAAGACCGGCGTCCCATCTGGCTCGCCCCGATAAACAAGTAATGATGGCGCCCCGCATGCTCCATGACGACGGCAGCTCTTAGCCCCCTTACGGAAGCAAGGAGACGTCAGCAAGGACTCGACAGCCCCAACAGCTGTCCTTCCGCTAGGCTCCAGCACTCCTCCGACGGCCACGACACCACACGAACCGGGTGCCAAAACCTCTCCGGCTGCCACGACGGCATGTACTTAGGGCGCTAGCTCTTCTCCGCTAGACACGTTAGCACACTACTACACCCCCCATTGTACACCTGGATCCTCTCCTTACGCCTATAAAAGGAAGGCCCAGGGCCCTCTTACAGAGGGTTGGCCGCGCGGGGAAGGACGGGACGGCGCTCGCGTAAGCCTCTCGCTCCCTCCCGCGTGGACGCTTGTAACCCCCTACTGCAAGCGCACCCGACCTGGGCGCGAGACAAACACGAAGGCCGCGAGTTTCCCCTTTTACGCCTGTCTCCCTCTGGCTTCTTCCCCCCTTCGCGCTCCGTCTCGCGCCGACCCATCTGGGCTGGGGCACGCGGCGACAATTTACTCGTCGGTCCAGGGACCCCCCCGGGGTCGAAACGCCGACAGTTGGCGCGCCAGGTAGGGGCCTGCTGCGTGTTGACGAACAGCTCCCCGTCAAGCTCCAGATGGGTAGTCTCCAGCAACCTTTCCAGCCCAGGACGGTGCTCCGTTTCGGGAGTCTTGAGTTCATGTCCCTCGACGGCAGCTATGACATGATACTCCTTCCCCTGCCGCGCGACAGCGACAATGGTGGCCGACAACCCGCCCGCCGATGGCGGAATCGACGACGTCTTCCCCACGTGGCGGAAGAACGACATTCGAGCTTGTCCCGTCCCCTCCCCCGCCGACAGAGGAGGAGGCGGGGCAACCAAGGCCAAGCAGGAGGCGGCACCTCATCGGCTGTCGAGCGAGTCGACGGCGCCGGCGCCCCAACGGGGGGCATGTCGGGCATCGACCTCGCGTCTGAGACGAAGACGAGCGCCGTCTCCCCGCAACACGCCAACTCCAAGCAAACGGACGACGCCAGCACGCTTGCAAAGGACTTGCTGGGCGTCACCCTCGTACCTGAGACGACGGTGCAGTCTGCCCCTGACGCGACTTCGTCACCGCCCGTCGACCAAGAGGTACCGACCGACTCCCATCTCGTGCCTTTTGGATTCAGCCTCGACCCACCAAGCGACTTCGCTTCGGTGGACGCTCTCATAGAGGCGAGTCCAAACCCTCTAGGGTATTGTATGCAGTCACCCTGGGACCAGCTAACGGCCGTCTCGACCTATGGGCCCTCGGGTTCCGAGGAAGATGACGAGCCCGACTTTTGTTGGGATTTCTCTGGACTTGGTAACCCTAGTGCCATGTGGGACTTCATGACCGCATGCGACTACTGCCTTTCCGATCGTTCCGACGGTAGCCGCAGCCTCGGCGACGAGGACTGCGGCCCAAGTCGTGAATGTTTCCACGTTGATCTAGGGGGTCCCAGCGAAGGCAACCATCTTGGTACGCCGGAAAACGGTGATCCCCCTAGGCCTGCGCCTCGTGTTGACATCCTTCAGGAGCTAGCTGTGGTCCCCGTCTCGGCGGGGGGTCATGACCCACAGCTCGAGCAAATCCGCGAGATGCAGGCCAGGCTCGACGAGGGAGCAGGAACACTTGAGCCGTTCCGCCGGGACATCGGGCAGGAATGGGCAGGCCAACCTCCGGCTGGAGAAACGCGTCATCTACCCCAGGGCATCCAACACCGCATCGCCGACGATGTCTGGGCAAGGCCGCCACCGGCTTCCAGTGGGGTTGGCCAGAACCTGGCTGCAGCGGCAATACTTCTCCGCGCGATGCCGGAGCCATCTACCACCGAGGGGCGGCGTATCCAGGGAGAGCTCAAGAATCTCCTGGAGGATGTCGCGGTCCGACGGGCCGAAAGCTCCGCCTCCCGAAGGCAGGGGTACCCCTCAGAACATCGCGCCGCGACTTCCCGATTCATGCGGGAAGCCTCGGTCCACACCGGGCGCACGCGCAACACAGCGCCTGCGGCCCCAGGTCGCCTCGGCAACGAACACCCTCACCGCAACCATCGAACCCACCTCGACGAGAGGGTGCGCCGAGGCTACCACCCCAGGCGTGGGGGGCGCTACGACAGCGGGGAGGATCAGAGTCCCTCGCCCGAACCACCCGGTCCGCAGGCTTTCAGCCGAGCCATACGACGGGCGCCGTTCCCGACCCGGTTCCGAACCCCGACTACTATCACAAAGTACTCGGGGGAGACGAGACCAGAACTGTGGCTCACGGACTATCGGCTGGCCTGCCACCTGGGTGGAACGGACGATGACAACCTCATCATCCGCAACCTCCCCCCTGTTCCTCTCCGACACCGCTCGAGCCTGGCTGGAACACCTGCCTCCGGGGCAGATCTCCAACTGGGACGACCTGGTCCAAGCCTTCGCCAGCAACTTCCAGGGCAAGTACGTGCGCCCTGGGAACTCCTGGGATCTCTGAAGCTGCCACCAGCAGCCGGGGGAGTCTCTCCGGGACTACATCCGGCGATTCTCGAAGCAGCGCACCGAGCTGCCCAACGTCACCGACTCGGATGTCATCGGCGCGTTCCTCACCGGCACCACCTGCCGTGACCTGGTGAGCAAGCTGGGTCGCAAGACCCCCACCAGGGCGAGCGAGCTGATGGACATCGCCACCAAGTTTGCCTCTGGCCAGGAGGCGGTTGAGGCCATCTTCTGGAAGGATAAGCAGCCCCAGGGCCGCCCACCGGAAGATGTCCCCGAGGCGTCAACTCAGCGCGGCACCAAGAAGAAAGGCAGGAAGAAGTCGCAAGCGAAACGCGATGCCGCCGACGTGGACCTTGTCGCCGCTGTCGAGTACAAGAACCCTCGGAAACCTCCCGGAGGTGCCAATCTCTTCGACAAGATGCTCAAGGAGCCGTGCCCCTATCATAAGGGGCCCGTCAAGCACACCCTTGAGGAGTGCGCCATGCTTCGGCGCCACTTTCACAAGGCCGGGCCACCTGCGGAAGGTGGTAGGGCCCGCGACGACGATAAGAAGGAGGATCACAAGGCAGGAGAGTTCCCCAAGGTCCGCGACTGCTTCATGATCTACGGTGGGCCAGTGGCGAACGCCTCGGCTCGGCACCGCAAGCAAGAGCGTCGGGAGGTCTGCTTAGTAAAGGTGGCAGCGCCGGTCTACCTAGACTGGTCCGACAAGCCCATCACCTTCGACCAGGGCGATCACCCTGACCGCGTGCCAAGCCCGGGGAAATACCCGCTCGTTGTCGACCCCGTCATCGGCAACGTCAGGCTCACCAAGGTCCTCATGTACGGAGGCAGCAGCCTCAACATCATCTACACCGAGACCCTCGGGCTCCTACGGATCGATCTGTCCTCGGTCCGGGCAGGCGCTGCGCCTTTTCACGGGATCATCCCCGGGAAACGCGTCCAGCCCCTCGGACAACTCGATCTAATCGTCTGCTTTGGGACACCCTCCAACTTCCGAAGGGAGACCCTCACGTTCGAGGTGGTCGGGTTTCGAGGAACCTATCATGCAGTGCTGGGGAGGCCATGCTACGCCAAGTTCATGGCCGTCCCCAACTACACCTACCTCAAGCTCAAGATGCCGGGCCCCAACGGGGTCATCATCGTCGGCCCCACGTATCGATACACGTACGAATGCGACGTGGAGTGCATGGAGTACGCCGAGGCCCTCGCCGAATCCGAGGCCCTCATCGCCGACCTAGAGAGCCTCTCTAAGGAGGTGCCAGACGTGAAGCGCCGTGCCGGCAACTTCGAGCCGGCGGAGACGGTGAAGTCCGTCCCTCTCGACCCCAGCAACGACGCCTCCAAGCAGATCCGGATCGGCTCCGAGCTTGACCCCAAATAGGAAGCAGTGCTCGTCGACTTTCTCCACGCAAACGTCGACGTTTTCGCGTGGAGTCCCTCGGACATGCCCG
The DNA here is from genome assembly GCA_029449295.1 of Zea luxurians. Lineage (NCBI taxonomy): Eukaryota > Viridiplantae > Streptophyta > Magnoliopsida > Poales > Poaceae > Zea > Zea luxurians. The sequence goes on from JAOPSE010000010.1 coordinate 44,581,095, forward strand.
GCATACCGAGGGATGTCGCCGAGCACTCGTAGGATATCCGAGCTAGGGCCCGACCCATGAAGCAGCCTCTGCGCTGATTCGACGAAGAAAAGCGCAGAGCCATAGGCGAGGAGATCCACAAGCTGATGGCAGCAGGGTTCATCAAAGAGGTATTCCATCCCGAATGGCTTGCCAACCCTATGCTTGTGAGAAAGAAAGGAGGGAAATGACGGATGTGTGTAGACTACACTGGTCTAAACAAAGCATGTCCGAAAGTTCCCTACTCTCTGCCTCGCATCGACCAAATCGTGGATTCCACTGCTGGGTGCGAAACCCTGTCTTTCCTCGATGCCTACTCAGGGTATCACCAAATCAGGATGAAAGAGTCTGACCAACTCGCGACTTCTTTCATCACACCCTTCGGCATGTACTGCTATGTTACCATGCCGTTCGGTTTGAGGAATGCGGGTGCGACATACCAAAGGTGCATGAACCACGTGTTCGGCGAACACATTAGTCGAACGGTCGAGGCCTACGTCGATGACACCGTGGTCAAGACGAGGAAAGCCTCCGACCTCCTTTCCGACCTTGAAGTGACATTCCGGTGTCTCAAGGCAAAAAGCGTAAAGCTCAATCCCGAGAAGTGCGTTTTCGGGGTCCCTCGAGGCATGCTCTTGGGGTTCATCGTCTCCGAGCGGGGCATCGAGGCCAACCTGGAAAAAATCACGACCATCACCAACATGGGGCCCATCAAGGACTTGAAAGGCGTACAGAGTGTCACGGGATGCCTTGCGGCTCTGAGCCGTTTCATCTCACGCCTCGGCGAAAGAGGCCTGCCTCTGTACCACCTCTTAAGGAAGGCCGAGTGCTTCACTTGGACCCCTGAGGCCGAGGAAGCCCTCGGGAACCTGAAGGCGCTCCTCACGAACATGCCCATCTTGGTGCCTCCCGCCGTCGGAGAAGCCCTCTTGATCTACGTCACCGCTACCACTCAGGTGGTTAGCGCCGCGATCATGGTTGAGAGACGAGAAGAGAGGCATGCATTGCCCATCCAGAGGCCAGTCTACTTCATCAGTGAGGTACTGTCCGAGACCAAGATCCGCTACCCACAAATTCAGAAGCTGCTGTACGTGGTGATCCTGACGCGGCGGATGTTGCAACACTACTTCGAGTCTTATCCGGTGACTGTGGTTTCATCCTTCCCCCTAGGGGAGATCATCCAGTGCCGAGAGGCCTCGAGTAGAATTGCAAAGTGGGCGGTGGAAATCATGGGCGAGACGATCTCGTTCGCCCCTCGGAAGGCCATCAAGTCCCAGGTCTTGGCGGACTTTGTGGCTGAATGGGTCGACACCCAGCTCCCGACAATTCCGATCCAACCGGAACTCTGGACCATGTTTTTCGACAGGTCGCTGATGAAGACAGGGGCAGACGCGGGCCTGCTCTTCATCTCGCCCCTCGGAAAGAACCTACGCTACGTGCTACGCCTCCACTTTCCGGCGTCCAACAATGTGGCCGAGTACGAGGCTCTGGTCAACGGGTTGCGCATCGCCATCGAGCTAGGGGTCCGACGCCTCGACGCTCGCGGTGACTCGCAGCTCGTCATCGACCAAGTCATGAAGAACTCCCACTGCCGTGACCTGAAGATGGAAGCCTACTGCGATGAGGTTCGGCGCTTGGAAGACAAGTTCTACGGGCTCGAGCTCAACCACATCGCCCGACGCTACAACGAGACTGCGGACGAGCTAGCTAAGATAGCCTCGGGGCGAACAACGGTTCCCCCGGACGTCTTCTCCCGACACCTGCACCAACCCTCCGTCAAGACCGACGACACGCCCGAGCCCGAGAAGGCCTCGGCCCAGCCCGAGGCATCCTCGGCTCAGCCCGAGGCGCCCTCGGCTCTGCCCGAGACACCCTCGGCTCAGCCCAAGGCAACGTCAGCCCCCAAAGATGAGGCACTGCACGTCGAGGAGGAGCGAAGCGGGGTCACGCCTAATCAAAACTGGCAGACCCCGTACCTGCAATATCTCCACCGAGGAGAGCTACCCCTCGACCGAGCCGAAGCTCGGCGGTTGGCGCGGCGCGCCAAGTCGTTCGTCTTGCTGGGGGATGGGAAGGAGCTCTACCACCGCAGCCCCTCAGGCATCCTCCAGCGATGCATATCCATCACCGAAGGCCAGGAGCTCTTACAAGAAATACACTCGGGGGCTTGCGATCATCACGCAGCACCTCGAGCCCTTGTTGGAAATGCCTTCCGACAAGGCTTCTACTCGCCGACCACGGTGGCCGACGCCACTAGAATTGTCCGCACCTGCAAAGGGTGTCAATTCTACGCAAGGCAGACGCACCTGCCCGCTCAGGCTCTGCAGATCATACCCATCACCTGGCCGTTTGCTGTGTGGGGTCTGGACCTCGTCGGCCCCTTGCAGAAGGCACCCGGGGGCTACACGCACCTGCTGGTCGCCATCGACAAATTCTCCAAGTGGATCGAGGTCCGGCCCCTAAACAACATCAGGTTCGAATAGGCGGTGGCGTTCTTCACCAACATCATCCATTGCTTTGGGGTCCCGAACTCCATCATCACCGACAACGGCACCCAGTTCACCGGCAGAAAGTTCCTGGACTTCAGCGAGGATCACCACATCCGGGTGGACTGGGCCGCCGTGGCTCACCCCATGACGAATGGGCAAGTAGAGCGTGCCAACGGCATGATCCTGCAAGGACTCAAGCCGCGGATCTACAACGACCTCAACAAGTTCGGCAAGTGATGGATGAAGGAGCTCCCCTCGGTGGTCTGGAGTCTGAGGACAACGCCGAGCCGAGCCACGGGCTTCACACCGTTCTTTCTAGTCTATGGGGCCAAGGCCATCTTGCCCATAGACTTAGAATACGGTTCCCCGAGGGCGAGGGCCTACGACGATCAAAGCAACCGAGCTAACCGAGAAGACTCACTGGACCAGCTGGAGGAGGCTCGGGACATGGCCTTGCTACACTCGGCGCGGTATCAGCAGTCCCTGCGACGCTACCACGCCCGAGGGGTTCGGTCCCGAGACCTCCAGGTGGGCGACCTGGTGCTTCGGCTGCGACAAGACGCCCGAGGGCGGCACAAGCTCACGCCTCCCTGGGAAGGGCCGTTCGTCATCGCCAAAGTTCTGAAGCCTGGGACGTACAAGCTGGCCAACAGTCAAGGCGAGGTCTACAGCAACGCTTGGAACATCCGACAGCTACGTCGCTTCTACCCTTAAGATGCTTCCAAGTCGTTCATACACCTCGTTCACACACGAAGTCTAATCATCAAGGAAGGGTCGGCCTTGCCTTGGCAAAGCCCAACCCTCCCTCGGGGGCTAGAAGGGGGGAACCCCTCTGTGTCAAAAGTTTTCCTCGGAAAAAGATCTTTTCTGCCAGAATATCTTTCGTGCTTTTCGACTACTTCGAAAGTGGATCCTGAAAACGACGGAGTACACGTAAGCAGCCAAGGCTGACCGAGCCGAGGGACTCCTACGCCTCCAGGATACGGATACCTCACTCATCACCTTCTGTGATAAGTAACTCACGCTCGGATAGGTGATTCCGCGGACCGAACAAGTCTTCACGCTCGAAAACTCTTCTGCCGAAACGATTTTTCGGGCCTTCTCGACTACATCAATAGCAGAATCCGACGGACGAGTAAGAGTACACGTAAGCGGCAAGGCCGACCGAGCCAAGGGATTCCTACGCCTTCGGGATACGGATACCTCACTCATCACCTTCCGTGAAAAGTAACTCTCGCTTGGACAAACAACTCCGTTACCGACAAATAAGTCCAGATACTCGAAGCAAGGGGAAAAGACACGCAACTTTACAACACGACGACAGTATGTTTGGGCCTCGGCGGCCGCAGAAAACATACGCACACTACAAGATAACCCGATCCTGCAGGCTCGGACCTTGACGGTTGAAGGGAGCAGCAGCACCCTCGGCGTCAACTACACCTTCGGCGAGGTCCGACCTAGCCTCGGACGGTGACGCGGTCGGAGGATCTCCACTTCGAAGGACGACATCAGCACCACGCCCGGGCCATCGCCGCCAGGATCTTCTCTAGGAATCCGGCCCGAGCAGACGGCTCGGCCGGCCACCCCGAAGCCTCAGACAGTAACCCAACAGTGCCAACCAGGCACATCGGTCACGGGCCAGTCAGCTGCAGGAGAAGGCGCGACGGTCGATGCGGCCAGAAATGGGCCGGCAGTAATGGCGGTGGCAGGCGAGCGAAAGCAGCGGTCAAGTCGTCAGCCAAGCTCATGTCCCCTCCTAGGACAGCGGGAGAGCCCTCTCCCACGGCGTGAAGACGGCGCGCCCGTGTCCCGTTCCTCGAACCGCTCGCGCACGCGCAACGGCTGCCCCGCGTACCACTCGTTCTGCCGCATTAACTCCACCGCGGGACAGACAGCACCTTTGGCAGGAGAAGCGGGCGACACTTCGCCTTCGCCATAATGACCGCGTCCAAAAAGGTACGCCACGTCATTCGATTTCGTATCCTTTTCCTGTTCCTCTTTCTCTCTCTTACAACAGGGACCGGGAAAGGGGACACCCCGAAAGGGATCCTTCCCCGCGAAGGAAACGGGCCCAGAGCCCCCCTACTGATCAGAGGTTCAAAGGCTGGCCCCTCGGAGGGGTTCAACAGCCGCCTCAGAGCGCTCGGGCTCCGCGCCCACTACTGGTCAGAGGTTCAAAGGCTGGCCCCTCGGGAGGGTTCAACGACCGCCTCAGGCCACTCGGGCTCCACGCCCACTACTGATCAGGGGTTCGTAGGCTGGCCCTCGAAGGGTTCACAGCCGCCTCAGACACAGAGCGAGGGATGACCCTGGGTATGTTCGATACATAACCAAGGCTCGGGCTACGCTCCCGAGGTACCCTAGGACATTTCCGAGACCAGCGGGAACGATCTTGTAACGGAATCCCATCAGAGGGAGGCATCGAGCCCTCGGACCCCGTCAAAAGGGGACTGGGTCCGGCAGATCACCCGCAGGTACTTTTGGAGCGCACCTCCGGGCCTCTAGCTGACCCCTAACAAATGGGGCACGGGCGTCCACTCGGATTACCCGTTAGCAGCTCACCGGAGACACCATGTTCGGCGCCCTCCAAGGGCAACATGGCGCTTTTCCCCCCCTCCTCCTTGCGGAAAGGTGACACAGGGGCGTATGTAAAAAAGTCGAGTCTGTCCTTGACCGTCCTCTCGCCCTGTGCGGAGGCTCGGGGGCTGCTCTCGCAAACCCGGCTCCGGCCAAACCGTTGACAGCGTCAACATACCAGCCCGAGAACTTGGGACCCGACCGTGCACCCGGGCTACGGCCAGCTCGCATGAGGGAACAACCAGACCGGCCGAAGCATTGCGAAACGCATTAAGACCTCGAAGGAGTCAAACCACTCCTCCGAGGCCTCAGGGGCTACACCCACCGGAACAAAATGCAACCGAGAAAGGCCGGTCCCCTTGCAAAAAAGTGCGACAAAAGCCTCCAAGCGAGTATTAACACTCCCTTCGAGGCTCGGGGGCTACTGTCGGGGACCATAATTAGGGGTACCCTCAAGACTCCTAATCTCAGCTGGTAACCCCCATCAGCACAAAGCTGCAAAGGCCTGATGGGTGCGATTAAGTCAAGGATCGGTCCACTCAAGGGACAGGATCTCGCCTCGCCCGAGCCCAGCCTCGGGCAAGGGCAGCCGACCCCGGAGGATTTACGTCTCGCCCGAGGACCCCCTCCAGCAACGGACACACCTTCGGCTCGCCCGAGGCCCAGACTTCACCAAGAAGCAACCTTGGCCAAGTCGCCACGCCGACCGACCGTATCGCAGGAGCATTTAATGCAAAGGTGGCCTGACACCTTATCCTGACGCGCGCCCTTCAGTCGACAGAGCCGAAGTGACCGCAATCACTTCGCCGCTCCACTGACCGGCCTGACAAGAGGACAGCGCCGCCTGCGCCGCTCCGACTGCTGTGCCACTCGGCAGAGTGAGGCTAATAGCAGCCAAGTCCGGCCTCAGGCGCCATAGGAAACTCCGCTTCGCCCAACCCCAGGGCTCAGACTCGGGCTCAGCCCCAGAAGACGACGAACTCCGCTTCGCCCGACCCTAGGGCTCGGACTCGGGCTCAGCCCCGGAAGACGACGAACTCTGCTTCGCCTGACCCCAGGGCTCGGACTCGGGCTTAGCCCCGGAAGACAACGAACTCCGCTTCGCCCGACCCCAGGGCTCGGACTCGGGCTCAGCCCCAGAAGACGACGAACTCCGCTTCGCCCGACCCCAGGGCTCGGACTCGGGCTCAGCCCTAGAAGACGACGAACTCCGCTTCGCCCGACCCCAGGGCTCGGACTCGGGCTCAGCCCCGGAAGACGACGAACTCCGCTTCGCCCGACCCCAGGGCTCGGACTCGGGCTCAGCCTCGGAAGACGACGAACTCCGCATCGCCCGACCCCAGGGCTCGGACTCGGGCTCGGCCCCGGAAGACGACGAACTCCACATCGCCCGACCCCAGGGCTCGGACTCGGGCTCGGCCCCGGAAGACGACGAACTCTGCATCGCCTGACCCCAGGGCTCGGACTCAGCCCTAGCCTCAGCCGACGGTCTCCGCCTCGCCCGACCCAGGGGCTCGGACTCGACCTCGGCCTCGGAAGACAGACTCGACCTCGACCTCGGAGGAGCCTCCGCCTTGCCCAACCCAAGGCTCGGACCGACCACGTCACAGGAGGCGCCATCATTACCCTACCCCAAGCTAACTCAGGCTATGGGGAACAAGACCGGCGTCCCATCTGGCTCGCCCCGATAAACAAGTAATGATGGCGCCCCGCATGCTCCATGACGACGGCAGCTCTCAGCCCCCTTACGGAAGCAAGGAGACGTCAGCAAGGACTCGACAGCCCCAACAGCTGTCCTTCCGCCAGGCTCCAGCGCTCCTCCGACGGCCACGACACCACACGAACCGGGTGCCAAAACCTCTCCGGCTGCCACGACGGCATGTACTTAGGGCGCTAGCTCTTCTCCGCTAGACACGTTAGCACACTGCTACACCCCCCATTGTACACCTGGATCCTCTCCTTACGCCTATAAAAGGAAGGTCCAGGGCCCTCTTACAGAGGGTTGGCCGCGCGGGGAAGGACGGGACGGCGCTCGCGTAAGCCTCTCGCTCCCTCCCGCGTGGACGCTTGTAACCCCCTACTGCAAGCGCACCCGACCTGGGCGCGGGACAAACACGAAGGCCGCGGGTTTCCCCTTTTACGCATGTCTCCCTCCGGCTTCTTCCCCCCTTCACGCTCCGTCTCGCGCCGACCCATCTGGGCTGGGGCACACGGCGACAATTTACTCATCGGTCCAGGGACCCCCCGGGGTCGAAACGCCGACAGTTCCCTAGGAACCATCGCAAAATACTGTCCAAGCTTCGGCATCTTTACTTGCTTCTTCTTCGTGAGCCCCTAGCGTCCAGTCAGCGATGAAATCTGCTAGCGCCTGGGACTGAATCGAAGATCTATGCACATAATCAATGTAGAACTCATTGAGTTCCGCAGCCCACTTTCCAATCCTTCCTGTAGCTTCTCTGTTTCTCATAATGTCCTTCAAAGGCTGTGATGAAGGAACAATTATATGGTATGCTTGAAAGTAATGTCGAAGCTTCTTGGAGGCCATTAAAACAGCATACAACACCTTCTCCAATTCTGTGTAGTTTTTCTTTGATAAACTGAGAACTTCGGAAACAAAGTATAATGGAGCCTGCTTTTTCAATTGGCCTTCAAGCTTCTCCTGAACAAGCGCTGCACTTACTGCAGAGTGTGAAGCTGCCACATACAGCAGCAGAGGAGCCCCTGGCGCTGGTGGAGTTAAAGTTGTTAAATCTATCAAATACTATTTCAGTTCTTCGAAAGCTTTTTGCTGAGCTGATCCCCATTGAAAAACTTCGGCTGACTTCAGCACTTCAAAGAATGGTAAATTTCTCTCTGCCGATCTGGATATAAATCGATTCAAAGATGCCAATCTTCCTGTCAGCCGCTGAGCCCCTTTCTTTGTGCTTGGTGGCTCCATCCGAAGGATAGCTTCGATTTTATTTGGATTAGCTTCGATTCCTTTTGTTGAAACCAGACAACCAAGGAATTTCCCCTTCTTTACCCCGAAGACACACTTTTCCGGATTCAGCTTCAGATCAGCTTGCCTAAAATTAGCGAATGTCTCCTGCAGATTAGCAATGTGATATTCTTGCTTTGTGCTTTTTACTATGATATCATCAACATATGTTAGCACATTTTTGCCTATTTGAGAATGAATGACCTCTGCTGTCATTCTGCTGAAGCTTCCTCCAGCATTCTTGAGCCCCTCATGCATCCGAAGGTAACAATATGTACCAATGGGGGTGATAAAGCTGGTTTTTGGCTCGTCTTCTTTCTTCATCCAGATTTGATGGTAGCCTGAGTAACAATCTTGTAAACTCATGAGCTCTGACAAAGCTGCTGCGTCTACTAGAGAATCTATCCTTGGTAATGGAAATTCATCCTTCGAACAAGCCTTGTTGAGATCAGTAAAATCAATGCACATTCTCCATTTACCATTGGCTTTCTTCACCATAACAATGTTAGCTAGCCATTCTAGGTATTTTACTTCTCTGATGACTCCAGAACTGAGGAGTCTTTTCACTTCATTTCGAGCACCTTCGGCTTTGTCATCAGACATCTTCTGAAGCCTCTGCTTCCTGGGTCTGAAGGATGGATCCACATTGAGCGAATGTTCAATAACATCCCTGTTGACACCACAGAATCATTGGCTGACCAAGCAAAAACATCTTTGTTGTTGAACAAAAACCTTATCAGGGTTTTCTCCTATTCTTCAGACAATTGGGAACCCAGCAGCACCTTCTGCTCTGCAATATCTTCACATAAAAGCATGGGCTTCGGCTGATCGGCCGAAGCAGCCTTCTCCCTTCTGTACTTGTACTGCTCACAAGCTTCGTTTCCATCTATATTATGGATTGCCTTTGAATCTGTCCAGTTCCCTTCAGCTTTTCTGGCAGCTTCCTGACTCCCATGAATAGCAATAGGTCCCTGATCCGAAGGTATCTTCTTGCAAAGATATGCTGGATGAAGAATTGCTTCAAAAGCATTAAGTGTTCCACGACCAATGATTGCATTATAGGGGTATTCCATGTCAACAATATCAAATACAACTTGCTCAGTTCTGGTGTTGTTAACAAATTCGAAGGTCACAGGCATGGTGATCTTGCCAAGTGCTACAATCTGTCTTCCTCCGAAGCCACAGAGAGGGTGTGTAGCATCATGAATCTTGTCTTCTGGCTCTTGCATTTGTCTGAAGGCCTTAGCAAATATGATATCAGCTGCACTGCCTGTATCAACCAAAACATTGTGGACCAGAAACCCTTTGATAACACAAGAAATAACCATAGCATCATTGTGAGGGAAATCCTTGAGCTGAAGATCCTCTTGGGAGAAGGTAATTGGAATGTGAGACCATCTTGACTTGATGAAGGGTCCCTGGACTCCGACATGTTGTACCCTTCTCTGTGCCTCCTTCTTCTGTTTCTTGTTGGCTGGTTCTGAGCATGAACCGCCTGTGATCGGGAGGACAAGCTTCGAAGCCGAAGCAGTTGCAGCCTGGTTCTTGAACGAAGCCATCAACTCAAAAAGTGGAAGTGAGTTCACCGGAGGTGGGCGCCAATGTTGGGGACTTGTTCTCAAATGCTATGAATTAAGAACAAGGCAACACGAGAATGTTAAGTATAAATGCCCTTCGTCCGCTGAAGCATTATTTCCTCAAGGATTTAATGAGCTTCGGACGAAGGTCAAGTGTAAAATATTACGAAGATTTTTACCTTCGTAATATTTTACTCGTAAAACAACAAATAATGAGAAATGACATATAAAAGTATAAAATATATTCACATGTTTTATTATATGACCCTATGAGTATCCGGATATAACGTTTGAATACAATTATACCTTCGTCTTGGCGGAAAGTAACAATTCAAGAGTAATGAGCCAGTAATCACAAGATCGCGTGAACAGTGCCGGCGTACTGTTCACCTATTTATAGACACAGGATGCAACATGCGTAAAATTACATTTAAACCCTTTACAATTGATTACAGTAATGACGCAAACATCATGGGTTTTTGAGTCAATCCATCTTTAAGTCGGTTCAGCCCTTCGTCTTAAGATTTATCATTGTGCCAAAGCTCTTTAAGTGATAACTTCGGTGCTTGCTCTTGAGAGTGTCTGCCGAAGGTATTCTCTTTCTTTAGGATCTTCGGCTACGAAGCACACCCCCAACATTTGGCGTTGTGAAATTTCCCTCGCTTTATCCGATAAGCTGATGCATCTTGTGCTAAATTGTTAGCTCTGTAGTTCTCAACCCTAGAGATGTGCCGAATGCTGAATTCGTCAAAAGAATGATCAAGGTAACTATTTAGAGTGCCATCTAGACACTGATACTTTTCTAATACCTGTTGGACCACTAGCTGAGAATCACCAAGTGCCTTTACATGTTTCACTCTCATATAGCTTAATAACTCCAAGCCGAATAGAAGGGCTTCATATTCGGTTTGATTGTTAGTACAATAAGTTTTCAATCGTCTGGAGAAGTCGAAGGAAGCGTTACTTGGTGAAACAAGCACAATGCCAATTCCTTGTCCTTCGTTGCAAACCGATCCATCAAAATATAGAGTCTAGGGAGTAACAGTGAGATATGATACGCCTAGTTCAGGAGCATTATCAATACGATGTTCAATAATAAAATCTTCTACGACCTGGCCTTTCACAGATTTTAATGGTTCATAGGCCAAGTCATATTCTATGAGTGCATAATCCCATTTACCGATTCTACCACTCATTATCGGGTGTTGGGGACTTGTTCTCAAATGCTATGAATTAAGAACAAGGCAACACGAGAATGTTAAGTATAAATGCCCTTCGTCCGCTGAAGCATTATTTCCTCAAGGATTTAATGAGCTTCGGACGAAGGTCAAGGGTAAAATATTACGAAGATTTTTACCTTCGTAATATTTTACTCGTAAAACAACAAATAATGAGAAATGGCATATAAAAGTATAAAATATATTCACATGTTTTATTATATGACCCTATGAGTATCAGAATATAACGTTTGAATACAATTATACCTTCGTCTTGGCGGAAAGTAACAATTCAAGCGTAATGAGCCAGTAATCACAAGATCGCGTGAACAGTACCGGCGTACTATTCACCTATTTATAGACACAGGATGCAACCTGCGTAAAATTACATTTAAACCCTTTACAATTGGTTACAATAATGATGCAAACATCATGGGTTTTTGAGACAATCCATCTTTAAGTCGGTTCAGCCCTTCGTCTTAAGATTTATCATTGTGCCGAAGCTCTTTAAGTGATAGCTTCGACGCTTGCTCCTGAGAGTGTCTGCCGAAGGTATTCTCTTTCTTTAGGATCTTCGGCTACGAAGCACACCCCCAACAGTAGCCCCTTCGTGGTGCTAGATCGTTTTTCGTAATGAGCTTGATCCATGAAAAAATCTTCTATGCTTCGGGATGCCGAAGATCCGAAAAACACCTTCCCTGAGCTCGTTGGCAAGAAACGATTAAAATATTCCGTGCTCGAGGTGGCTCCATCTTGCAACAGTTACGCGCGCCCTGGCGATTCACCCTCTCGAACCCTATGGCCCACCGTTCAGCGAGTGCGGGTGACTGTTTGTTCGGTGCGGGAGTCTTTGACGATTCACCTTCTCACCTGCGACACTATATAAACAGACAGGTAGGTGTGAAGTTACCACAACATTTATTGCTATTGCACTGTTTTGCTGCCAAAATTTTAGTCATAGTCGAAGCTTATTCATCATGCTCAGACGAAACCCCACTTTTGAATCTGCTTCGTCACAAAAGGAAGAGCTTCGGGAAAATTAGACAAGTCAACAACGAAAAATTTCAAGAAAGACATAATTAGATGGCTAGAGTTTGCTCCATTGCTAGGGTTGATCGCGAGGGAGATGAGACCGAAGCTGTTGAGACCGTTCCGATTTCCGAAGCTATGAAGCGGTCTGGGCTGGCAACATCGGAGGACGTCCCTGTCGCCGGGGCAGAACAAGTTGATGTTGAGGAGACCGATTCTAAGGATGATTATAGCAGCGCTGTGCCGAGCAAACCCAGCCACCTTGACTTTGGAAAATCCACAGTCTCCAAAGGTGACCTACCTAAAATGTTGGGGTATTTCAATGAAGAGAATAAAAAGCTGGTTCGCTTTGGTGGAGAGGAAACTATTCCGAAGCCGGAAAAAGATGAAATAGTAGTTTTTAAGAGTTTCTTCAAAGCTAGTTTGAGATTTCCCTTGAATAAGATGATTGCTGATGTGCTGAAGAAGTTTGGGATCTACTTCCATCAACTAACTCCTAACGCTATCGTTAGGCTTAGCGTTTACATTTGGGCTCTCCGAAGCCAAGGGGTGGAACCGTTTGCCGAAGGTTTCTGCCGAGTACATGAACTGCATTACCAAACCAAGGCTAGGAAAGATGGATTGCATGAAAACTTTGGTTGCTACAATTTTTCCTACCGGAAGACTACAAAATTTCCTGTGATCAGCTACCGAAGCAAGTGGCCGGCAGGCTAGAAATCGGAATGGTTCTATGTCAAAGTTGACGATGATAAGGAGAAGTTGGTCTAGAGCCCACTAGAGCTGATCTTCGGAGAGACCCGACCCCCGTTCAACATGTTGCCAGGGAGTCCATGTCAGATTGCTCTAGCTGAATTTAGGATTATCATAGAGCACATTGGTACTAGAGACTTAGTGCAGGAATTTTTGGCTTTCAAAATATTTCCAACTATGAAAGAGTGGGCCATGCCGAAGCTCGAAGGAAAAAAGAAGGAAGGAGAACTTATCCGGCTGCCCTATCATTACAAATTCAAGAGACATTTCAAAGTACCCTGCCAAGAATGGTTGGATACAATCGAAGTGATGTGTAACAAAATTCTTGGAAATTATTCTAAAAAGGAAGATCAATTGATGACAGCAGCCTTCGGCACCCACCCGAAACGAAGGCTAAATCGAGTGATGGATGCTATAGGCTTTGAATATCCTGACTACGATCTACTAGACAAGGGTGCCGAAGGACAAAAAAGAAAAAGAGTGGCTAGCGCTCTGAATAAGGACGACGAAGATCAACCAAAGAAGAAAAAACAAGAGTCTGAGGCGAAAACAGTTGCTTCGAAGAAAAGAAAAACCTCGACTTCGAAGCAAAAACCAACTGATGAAGAAGAAAAGACCTCTGCAACATCCTCTGCTTCTAAAATAGAGGAAATCCTGAAGGTAATGGCTGAAACTTTGCCTGTCAAACTAAGTCCACTGGGGTTACATCTGACGAAACTTTTTCAGAAGGAAAAGGAGCCCATAAAAACGGGAGCACCTAAGCCGAAGAGACAAAGAATCGTTACTGTGACAGAAGTTATTGAAGCAACTCCACCAAGAGCTTCAGCTCCGAAGGTGCCAGCCATTGAAAGCATGACAGCTACTGAAGCTATACCTTCGGAGGCTCTCGCAGAAGAGGTCAGAGCCGAAGATGCCAAATCCGAAGATATTAATTTAGAGAGCATAGCTGCTGATATAGACAAGATGTTACTAAACATGGCCGCGGAAGAAGCTGCCGCAGCTACCGAAGAGACTACGGCCGCAAAACCCGATAAGGAAGAGATGATCAGAGATACTTCGGAAGATGAGACCTTTGACTTTCAAAACTTAATTGGCCAAGAGCTAACGAAAGCTGAGAAAGAAGAATTAAAAGAATATGCTATATCCTGCGGGTATCGGTCGGGAGCACTTCTCTTCGGTGGCATTGATGATGAAAAGTTAGGCTACATACGAGATCAGACTGGCGCGAAGGTCATCAGTACTCTATCGAAGAGTATCGGTTTCCCGAAGCTCGAAGCAGATATCAGCCGCTACCGACGACAACACATTGTCGGTAGTTTGTTCTATTCCAATTTGTACACATCTTGCGTCTAACCGTTACTATTTGTAATAACACAAATATTTTCTAACGAAAGTCATTTGTGGACAGAGTATGCTGTTGAGCAAGGCCTTAAAAATGCAGCAGGACTTAGAAGACAAAAGGCACGAAGTCATAATTGGGAATTTAGAAAACAAAATAAAAGAGCAATCAGTTGCCATCGAAAAGAAAGACTTCGAGCTCCAATCAGCCGAAGGCTTATTAGCGGACGCTGAAGCCAAAATAACGGAATTAAATTCAAAGCTTCTTTCCCAATCAGAAAATTTTGAACAAGAAAAGCGAAAACTTGATGTAAAGCTTGAAGCCGAAATTCAAAAAAGTTCGGAGCTGAAAGAATCCTTGACAAATCTTCAGAATAAATGCCTGGAGTTCAGCAATCGATGCATTCAACAGTTGAAGCAGGTGTTTCATTTTGTCGGAGCTAGCAGCGAAAAGTTTACTCCTTCGGCTGAAGACCTGCCTGGTGCCTTCGAGCATATTGAAGGTGAAATCAATGATCTTGACGAAGTCATAGCTGGGCATGGCGATTTCTGTGCCCTGGCAGCTTCTCGGGGCACAGCTGTTGCCTTTTTGAAGTCTGGCTGTGAACACGGAAAGATTGTTAATAGACCCAACTTCAGCCTATCACCAGAAGACTTAGATAATATTCCCAGCTTGGCCCGAAGTATTGCGAATAGATTCATAATATTAGTATGGACAAAGGGTGGCCGGAGCAAAGCTGGTGACGAAGCTCGAAGCCACCTTAAGCTGGTAACGAAATCATGCCTTATACTTACCTTTTCCCTTGAATTTTGAATTTTGCTTATAATACTTACATACAGGTTGACCAAGCCGAAGCTGAAGCTGCAGAGTAAAAGGATGAAGCTCTATGGGTGCTGTCGAAGCTCGGATAGTCTGTTAAGAATAGCTCAAAAAACTTTGTATAAAATATGATGTAATCAAATTTTGACTTTGTAATATAATCTTTCTTTTCCGTCAATGTATGAAATGCTTTGGTGTGGACGAAATTAATACTTTTGAGCCGAAGGCGAAAAACACCTTCCCTTCTTTGCGTACACAGCGAAGCATAAAATTGCCTCTTTTTCCCTTTTTTCCGAAGACTTCTCTTTCAAAACCGAAGGAAGTTTGTATGTTATGATGATGATGATCCTATGTATGTCTAAGTGAATGTTTATGAATGCAAATGTATGATGTAATGTATCGTGCAAATGAATGCTCGAAGACACATACGAAAGCATAACCACAACTCTTATTCCCTTAGGTATAACAAATCTTTGCCGTTTATTTTTCGGCTTCACCGCTTATTTTTGGTGTATCAGCACTGACTTTTCACTGTAAGCCTCCCTTAGGAGCTTCTTCGCCTTTTACTTCAGCGGAATCAGCGTTTGTTTTTCGCTGTAAGCCTCCCTTAGGAGCTTCTTCGCCTTTTACTTCAGCGGAATCAGCATTTATTTTTCGCTGTAAGCTCTGCATTCCCTTAGGAACGACTTTTGAGCAGAAAACTTACGCTGCGCTCCTTTAGGAATGACTTTTTGTAGCTTCGTCGTGCTCTGCATCCTGTTAGGGACGTCTTTCGAGCTTCTCCCTGTTTTTCCTTTTTCTCTTTGCACTCGATGGTGCATGCCCAGTTTTTACATTTACATCTTCGGGGGATATTGCTCTTGTGGAGCTGGTATTAGAAAAAGAGAAATTACATGCTATGGCCCCATTAAAAACCTTTCTCCCCCTTTGGAAAGGAAAAGGGTGCCATAGGAAAGAATAAAAAGATTACATCAGGTTACACATAATACCACCGAAGCTCATCCGCATTCCAAGATCTAGGAATGTCGTTGCCGTCCATATCCTTTAACCTGAAGGAACCGGGTCTTGACGAAGATGTTACCAGAAAAGGTCCTTCCTACTTCAGCTGAAGCTTGCCTACTGTGTCGAGGTTGGCCACTCTCCGAAGCACCAGATGTCCTGGCTTAATATTTTTTAACCGAACCTTTCTGTCACGCCATTTTATTGTTTCTACTTGATATTTATTGATGTTCTCCACAGCCTGAAGCCTGATCCCTTCTATAGCATCTTTTGCCACAGAATAATCAGCTTCGGTTTCTGCCGAAGCCACTGTTCTTATTGATCCCGTTTTAGCTTCTTCTGGGGTTATTGCTTCATCACCAAACAGCAATTTGAATGGTGTAAAGCCTGTTGATCTTGACACTGTTGTGTTGTGACTCCACACCACTTTGATTAATTCATCTGGCCACTTTCCCCTGGGCTGATTGAAGATTAACTTCATTATTCCTGTCATTATAATGCCATTAGCTCTTTCAACAAGTCCATTTGACTCCGGGTGCCGAACTGATGCAAAATGGATCTTCGTGCCAATTCGTTCACAAAACTCTCTAAAAGCTTCGGAATCAAATTATGTTCCATTGTCCACAGTGATACCTTTTGGCACCCCAAAGCGACACACAATATTTTGCCAGAAAAACTTTTGAACAGTGACCGAAGTTATTGTG
This sequence comes from Zea luxurians, assembly GCA_029449295.1. NCBI lineage: Eukaryota > Viridiplantae > Streptophyta > Magnoliopsida > Poales > Poaceae > Zea > Zea luxurians. Next base: position 44,597,590 of record JAOPSE010000010.1, read on the forward strand.
GCTAAAGGCTTCGCCTCAATCCACTTAGAAAAATATTCTACTGCCACCACAACATATCTTAAATTCCCTTGTGCTGGTGGAAGTGGGCCTAGCAAATCAAGGCCCCACCTTTGCAATGGCCAAGTGGGCTGTATTAATTGAGTTAGAGACGAAGGTTGTTTTTGGTCTCTTGCACATTTTTGACAACCTTCACACTTTTGGACTAATTCTGCTGCATCCGAAGCTGCCTTCGGCCAATAAAATCCTTGACGAAAAACTTTACCCAACAAAGGCCTAGATCCAATGTGAGATCCACACAGGCCTGCATGTATTTCTTTCATTAGCTCTATACCTTCAGCTCTGGATAAACATTTGAGTAATGGAGAACAGACTCCATGCTTATATAACTCCCCTTCTATTATTACATATGGACGGGCTCTTGCCGCTATTCTCTTATGATAAGCTTCGTCATCTGAAAGGAAATTGCCCTGAAGAAAAGATATGATCTCAGTTCTCCAATCTTCACTATAGACGGGAGATATATTGAGTACTGCTCTTTCAAGAAGGTCAACCGAAGGTGCTTTTATTGTTTCAAAGAATACTTCCGAAGGTAAGGGTAGCCCTTGTGCCGCTGACTTGGCTAGTAGATCAGCGTGCTCATTTTCTCCTCGTGGAATATTCTTGACAGAAAACCCTTCGAAGGAAGCTTCAAGTCTTCAAACTGTATCCAAATATTTCTAAAGCTTCGGATCTCTTGCTTTGCAACTTTTGTCAACATGGCCAGAAATGACTTGAGAATCAGTTTTGAGAATCACCCTTCTTATCCCCATTGCCTTCAGCTTCCGAAGACCCAAGAGCAAAGCTTCATATTCAGCAATATTATTTGTACAACTAAAATCAAGTTTCACTGTGTAGCATGTTCTAACTTTTGAAGGTGCAATTAAAACGACAGCTGCACCGGCCCCGAAGGTTCCCCAGGAACCATCGCAAAATACTGTCCAAGCTTCGGCATCTTTACTTGCTTCTTCTTCGTGAGCCCCTGGCGTCCAGTCAGCGATGAAATCTGCTAGCGCCTGGGACTGAATCGAAGATCTATGCACATAATCAATGTAGAACTCATTGAGTTCCACAGCCCACTTTCCAATCCTTCTCGTAGCTTCTCTGTTTCTCATAATGTCCTTCAAAGGCTATGATGAAGGAACAATTATATGGTATGCTTGAAAGTAATGTCGAAGCTTCCTGGAGGCCATTAAAACAGCATACAACACCTCCAATTCTGTGTAGTTTTTCTTTGATAAACTGAGAACTTCGGAAACAAAGTACAATGGAGCCTGCTTTTTCAATTGGCCTTCAAGCTTCTCCTGAACAAGCGCCGCACTTACTGCAGAGTGTGAAGCTGCCACATACAGCAGCAGAGGAGCCCCTGGCGCTGGTGGAGTTAAAGTTGTTAAATCTATCAAATACTGTTTCAGTTCTTCGAAAGCTTTTTGCTGAGCTGATCCCCATTGAAAAACTTCGGCTGACTTCAGCACTTCAAAGAATGGTAAATTTCTGTCTGCCGATCTGGATATAAATCGATTCAAAGATGCCAATCTTCCTGTCAGCCGCTGAGCCCCTTTCTTTGTGCTTGGTGGCTCCATCCGAAGGATAGCTTCAATTTTATTTGGATTAGCTTTGATTCCTTTTGTTGAAACCAGACAACCAAGGAATTTCCCCTTCTTTACCTCGAAGACACACTTTTCCGGATTCAGCTTCAGACCAGCTTGCCTAAAATTAGTGAATGTCTCCTACAGATCAGCAATGTGATTTTCTTGCTTTGTGCTTTTTACTATGATATCATCAACATATGTTAGCATGTTTCTGCCTATTTGAGAATGAAGGACCTTTGCTGTCATTCTGCTGAAGCATCCTCCAGCATTCTTGAGCCCCTCAGGCATCCGAAGGTAACAATATGTACCACTAGGGGTGATAAAGCTGGTTTTTGGCTCGTCTTCTTTCTTCATCCAGATTTGATGGTAGCCTGAGTAACAATCTAGTAAACTCATGAGCTCTGACGAAGCTTCTGTGTCTACCAGAGAATCTATCCTTGGTAATGGAAATTCATCCTTCGGACAAGCCTTGTTGAGATCAGTAAAATCAATGCACATTCTCCATTTACCATTGGCTTTCTTCACCATAACAGTGTTAGCTAGCCATTCTGGGTATTTTACTTCTCTGATGACTCCTGCACTGAGGAGTCTTTTCACTTCATTCCGAGCACCTTCGGCTTTGTCATCAGACATCTTCCGAAGCCTCTGCTTCCTGGGTCTGAAGGATGGATCCACATTGAGCGAATGTTCAATAACATCCCTGTTGACACCACAGAATCATTGGCTGACCAAGCAAAAACATCTTTGTTGTTGAACAAAAACCTTATCAGGGTTTTCTCCTATTCTTCAGACAATTAGGAACCCAGCAGCACCTTCTGCTCTGCAATATCTTCACATAAAAGCATGGGCTCCGGCTAATCGGCCGAAGCAGCCTTCTCCCTTCTGTACTTGTTCTGCTCACAAGCTTCGTTTCCATCTATATTATGGATTGCCTTTGAATCTGTCCAATTCCCTTCAGCTTTTCTAGCAGCTTCCTGACTCCCATGAATAGCAATAGGTCCCTGATCCGAAGGTATCTTCATGCAAAGATATGCTGGATGAAGAATTGCTTCAAAAGCATTAAGTGTTCCACGACCAATGATTGCATTATAGGGGTATTCCATGTCAATAATATCAAATACAACTTGCTCAGTTCTGGTGTTGTTAACAAATCCGAAGGTCACTGACATGGTGATCTTGCCAAGTGCTACAATCTGTCTTCCTCCAAAGCCATAGAGAGGGTGTGTAGCATCATGAATCTTGTCTTCTAGCTCTTGCATTTGTCTGAAGGCCTTAGCAAATATGATATCAGCTGCACTGCCTGTATCAACCAAAACATTGTGGACCAGAAACCCTTTGATAACACAAGAAATAACCATAGCATCATTGTGAGGGAAATCCTTGAGCTGAAGATCCTCTTGGGAGAAGGTAATTGGAATGTGAGACCATCTTGACTTGATGAAGGGTCCCTGGACTCCGACATGCTGTACCCTTCTCTGTGCCTCCTTCTTCTGTTTCTTGTTGGCTGGTTCTGAGCATGAACCGCCTGTGATCGGGAGGACAAGCTTCGAAGCCGAAGCAGTTGCAGCCTGGTTCTTGAATGAAGCCATCAACTCAAAAAGTGGAAGTGAGTTCACCGGAGGTGGGCGCCAATGTTGGGGACTTGTTCTCAAATGCTATGAATTAAGAACAAGGCAACACGAGAATGTTAAGTATAAATGCCCTTCGTCCGCTGAAGCATTATTTCCTCAAGGATTTAATGAGCTTCGGACGAAGGTCAAGAGTAAAATATTACGAAGATTTTTACCTTCGTAATATTTTACTCGTAAAACAACAAATAATGAGAAATGGCATATAAAAGTATAAAATATATTCACATGTTTTATTATTTGACCCTATGAGTATCAGAATATAACGTTTGAATACAATTATACCTTCGTCTTGGCGGAAAGTAACAATTCAAGCGTAATGAGCCAGTAATCACAAGAGCGCGTGAACAGTGCCGGCGTACTGTTCACCTATTTATAGACACAGGATGCAACCTGCATAAAATTACATTTAAACCCTTTACAATTGATTACAGTAATGACGCAAACATCATGGGTTTTTGAGTCAATCCATCTTTAAGTCGGTTCAGCCCTTCATCTTAAGATTTATCATTGTGCCGAAGCTCTTTAAGTGATAGCTTCGGCGCTTGCTCCTGAGAGTGTCTGCCGAAGGTATTCTCTTTCTTTAGGATCTTCGGCTACGAAGCACACCCCCAACATCGGGTTTTGCAGCATGTATTTGATCACATCGGCTTGACCAGAAACAATGCAATGACTAGACAAAAAATAACACCTACACTTGGTGCATGCATAAAACAGACATAAACATAACTTCTCAATACAAGTGTGCCTTGTTTCAGCGTCCACCACTCTGCGACTTAGGTAGGTTACCACATGCTCCTCCCCTTTGGTCTCTTGTGTCAGAATAGCTCCAATAACTTTATCTTCGGCTGCAATGTATAATCTAAACGGTACTCCTACCTATGGTGCTTTTAACACGGTAGCCGAAGACAAATATCTTCTAATAAGGTCAAATGCTTCTTGCTGCTCTGCCCCACAAGTAAATTCGGCATCATTTTTAAGCCGAAGGATAGGAGTGAATGCATCGATTTTCCTGGCTAGATTAGAAATAAACCTTCGCAAATAATTTACTTTGCCTAGGAACTTTTGCATTTCAAGCTTACAGGTCGGAGGCCCCATGTTCCGAATAGATTTGATTCGGTTAGGGTCTATTTCTATGCCATGTTCATGAATGATAAATTCTAAGAACTTACCAGCCGACACCCAAAAGTACATTTACGTGGGTTCATTTTTAGACCATACCGACGTATTTTATTAAGGGCTTTGCGCAAATCAGCTATATGAGAACTAAACTCAGTCGATTTAGCCACAATGTCATCAATGTAAACTCCCACAATATTTCCCAATAGCTCGTGAAAGATCAAATTCATAGCCCTTTGATAGGTAGCCCCAGCATTCTTTAGACCAAATGTCATAACAACCCACTCAAACAAACCAATGAAGCCTGGACATATAAAGGCCGTTTTAGACACGTCTTCTTCGGCCATAAAAATCTGGTTATATCCGGCATTGCCATCAAGAAAGCTAATAATTCTATTTCTTGACGCGTTATTAATTAACGTGTCAACTATGGGCATAGGATATTCATCTTTAGGAGTAGCTCTATTTAAATTACGGAAATCAATGCATACTCTAAGCTTACCTGATTCTTTCTTATCCATCGACACAATAATGGAGACCCACTCCACGTATCTGCAAGGTCTAATAAAGTTAGCTTCCAACAGTCGATCAATTTCGTCCTTTATTCGTGGGAGTAAGTCTGGACAAAATGTTCTGGGCTTCTTCTTGAAAGGTCTGAAGCCAAACTTAATAGGTAGTCGATGTTCTACTATCTCTCAGCCTAATCGTGGCATCTCGGTGTAATCCAAGGCAAAGCAATCAGAATATTCTTTTAATAGACCGATCATTTCATTTCTAGGATCGTTCTTTAGGGTCTTGTTTACAAAAGTCAGCCTTGGAGTTTTACCATCTCCTATATCAATCTCCTCCAAAGGATCGGCCGATGTAAACCCCTGTCCTAACTTGTCGAGATCTCTGAATTCCTCTATTATGTCTACCATAGAGGAATTAGATGATCTCTGTGTGACGACGGACCGTTCGATCTCGAGAGCCGGACCGTCCGCGACACTGGGTTTATGCTGCAGTGGCTGTTCGGCCTTAAAAGCCAAATTATTCTGTGATAGACCAGACCGTTCAGCCTTAGAGGCTGGACCGTCCGCGACCATAGACATGTTCACTATGTGTGTACTCATCATTTAAACTTTATTTAGGATTTAGCCGATTCTCTACCGGCTCTAGCATTACAGGAATGAAACCCTTTTTATCTATACTTATGAACTGATAATCAGAAAAATCTACTCCTGTGAGACACGTAGCAATCTCATAGGTCCAAAGTACAGGGGCATCAACCATGGCGATATAGGCCAATGCATCAGCATGTACTTGTTCTACATCGTCACCTACCCATTGTAGTAACATTTGATGTAACGTAGAAGGTACACATTGATTAGCATGAATCCAATCTCTGCCTAAGATTAGACTGTAATTTCCTTCTACATCAGCAACAAAGAATCCAGCAGCAAGAGTCTTAGCCCCGATGGTTAACTCAACAGACATGACTCCCTTGGCTTTGATCGAACTATCAGTTCCAACGACATTGAGGGTCAGGTTGGTCTTGACAAGTTCGTCGTCCTGTTTACCTATTTTTCTGTACAACGAATAAGACATTAGATTTACGATCGCCCCCGTCTACCAACATTTTAGCAACCGGTATCCCATCAATGTGACCGCGTACGAAGAGCGGCTTTAAATGATTTACCGATTCTTTTGGTTTAGTGAAGGCAGCCTCTTTAGGACCAAAGACGAACTGAGCAACGATGGGTTCATCGTCACCGATAATAGTACAATCGGTGGAGAATGTAATAACATTTATGTCCATACCTGGGTGCTTTGGAGAAGGTTCGTAGTCGACCAAGTCTTCTCCTAGTAGGTCGTCCTCCTCCATGGGTGTCGGCACGTCGTTGGAGGTGTCCTGGTGTAGTGCGGACGGTCCGAACTCAGGGGTCGGATGGTTCGCGTCCTGTGCGGATGGTCCGGCCTTTATAGCCGGACGGTCCGCCATACCTGCAGAGAGCTACACAGTTGTTATTTTCTTTTCCGTCTTTGTGGTTGTTTGCTTTTTCTCAATGGCCTTTGGTCTCCATCTCTTTTGTGGCGGTGGGTACTGCAGGTGCGTGTCATTGAATATCTTTTCCTCCTCCTTTTCCTAGTTCTCCTTCGCTCTTAGGCGCTGTAATTTTTGCTTTTGCGATCGTGTCAATCCCGATGGGCACCATCGGGGCATGGAGTATTTTGGATCGACTGTTTTATTGACAGCAATATCTTCTTTTTTGCTTGTGTTGGCCGATTCACCAAAAATCATCGGCCCTTTGTTATTTTCTTGTACGACGACATCTGCTGTTCCTATTTTGATGACGTCTCCTTTTGTCGTCCTATTGGAGGCTATAGCTATATGCCCCCTTGTCGGATTAGTCGGCCTTTAGGGCCGAGTGGTTCGGCAATCTTGTTGGGCTTGTGCTCGTTGACCAGATTGAGGGGCTCTCAATCGATCTTGTACGGGAGGCGTCAACCTGTCAAAAACAGATAATTGGGGTATTGTGGTATCCCGAATGGATATGATGACATGCCCCACATCTGATTTAGGATATATGGTGGTGGTGATATGTATGTATAATGATATGGCATGGGTGTATATGGGGGTGGAGGGTCCACGCAGGTACGTTATGTTAGGTCTTAATTGAATATTATGACCTTCCATCCTTTCCGATTGGTGAGGTATTCCAATCGGTCTTACCTGCTGTCGCTCCTGGTGAGCGAGGTCGTTTTGGCGACCGTTCACTTTGGCCGACCTTCTTTTTCACATATTTAGATAATAATTGATCAAAGGTTGGGCCAAATTTGACCAGCCGACCAGCTGCCTTAAATGTTTTAGTTTTTCACTACCTATCTCTGGTCGTCATGGTTTGAAGGTACACGGTCGCTGCGACTCCTGAGTGTTGCTAGACCGTCAGCTGTAATGCCCCGGGCTGTCTGGCAATGTTTCGAACCGTCCGCGCGTGGGCATCGGACTGTCCGTGATGCGCAGAACAGGTTCCCGCGCTTGGCCACCTGTCTGCGCTTGCCCCCTGGCGTTGGAGGTTGTGATGGTAACCTTAAGAGTCTCCCCTCCATCAGGAGTTTTCTCGGTCACCACCTTCCTACAAGAAATTTTGTTATTCTCATCAGCCTTCCGTGCGTCGCCGATGATGACTTCTTTGCCTTTGCCCTTATCGGCTGTGCTGGGCCGAATTAGGAACTTTTTGCCCTCAAAGTCGATCACATTCATTAGGAAGGGCTTCGTGTCTACCTGCATTTCCTGAAATTTCTATCGTCCCTTGTTAATGGTCGATTGGATCTATCGATGAAACACATTACAATCATTAGTGGCATGAGAAAAAGAGTTGTGCCACTTGCAATACGCGCGGCGCTTTAGTTCGTCAGCGGATGGAACAATATGGTTTATTTTGATGTTGCGATTTTTGAGTAATTTGTCAAATATTTTGTCACACTTGCCAACAATAAATGTAAATTTAACCTCCTCTTGTCGTTTCTTTTGAACCGGTTGTTAGGAGGAACAAGCCAAAGATTTGGCCTGCTTTGGCCTAACCATTTCAGCCGTGTATACTTCTTTTGATTCATCGTCTGAGCTACTTTGGTCGCATTCTACTATATGGACATTGTGATGAATAGTTTTGGCAGTTTCTTTGCTTCGGCTTTCACAAGCCAAAGCTCTCTGATGTAATTGCGCTAGCGTGAAAAACTGGATGCTTTCTAATCTTTCCTTTAAATAATAGCGCAATCCATTAAATGCTAACCTGGCTAGTTGTTTTTTCTGCCAAATGAATTTGAAAGCATCGGTTTTTTGTGTCCCAGAATCTTTGGATGTAATCATTAACCGATTCATCTTTACCTTGCCGTAGGGCCACTAGATCTACTAAATCTAGTTCGTAATCACTAGAAAAGAAATGGTCATGAAATTTTTGCTCTAAATCCCCCACGACAAAATAGAATTAGGAGGGAGTGTGGCATACCATGCGAATGCAGTCCCTATCAAAGATAATGAAAATAAACGCACATGGAACGCCTCTGTGTCGGCCAATTCTCCTGCGCTAAGAACTGGGCTATGTGTTCACGCGTACTCTTACCTTGGTCACCCGAAAACTTTGCGAATTCGGATATCCTAGTTCCCTGTGGGTATGTGTGATGGTCAAATCGGCTGTCATAAGGTCTCCGATATGACTGCCCCTAGGGACCATGCTTACTCCGAGCTTTTCTCGGAACACCCCAACTATTTCTTCCTTTACTATATCAATAGCAGCTGGTGGGAGACCATCGGCTCTTTGTTCTACCAAGGGTGAGGTTGTTTGAATATTAGTTTGTTGTCTTGCCCCCATTGGTTTGGATTATGTGGTGCATTACCATTTGTCCTATATGGTTCATAGGACTAACCATTCCTTTCCGGCCATCCAGGCGGAGCCGGATCGCCCCCATGGGCTTAGGACACTATATTAATGGGCTGGTGAATTGTATAGTGCGATGTGAAGTGTTGCTGTGACAGATGATGTTTTAGATAACAATCCTCCTCGAACAACCCTGTGTCGGACTGTCCAGTTGAGTGCGTGGACTGTCCAGCCATATGGCTAGACCGTCCGTCACTGTATGCGGATGGTCCGACTAGGTAGTTTAGGGTTTGCGCAGTACGTGGCATGTCTCAGTAATTCATTAAAAATAGGACTGGCCGCTGCTGGCCTTGACGGTCCATGCTCACGCGTGGACGGTCCGGACATGTGCAGATCGGCAAATTTATCGCCGATGTGCGTGGGAGGCTGTGGTTGTCCAGGGTACGTGTCTATCGGCATCCCATAAAGGGGTTGTGACTGGTCATGACAACCTATAGCCGATGAATCATGCGTGTTTTCCCCCAATTCAACCTCGTGCGAAGGAAAATTTGCAATAGTAGATTTGTCAAACGCTCGTACTAGCCTTCTATAATCTTTTTGCATACCCCCTATGATATTTTGCATTTGGTCTCATTGCTCATCTACATAATTTTTAAGAGATTGGAGCTCGTTTGTGTCACTCACCTCGGGGGTGGTCGTAGTAGGTCAGAGCGAAGCCAGATCAGTCGCCCGTTGCCAAACGACCTTGTTGTTCCTATCCACCTTGAAGTTGGCCAGGAACTTCACCTTTGCTTCTTGGATCAGCTGCTCCTTGTGCTCCTCGAACTGGAGTTGTTTGTCAGCCAGCAAGGTTTCCTAAGTCGGCTCTATGATATTGCTGGGGGAGACGTCAGAGTTATCCCTAGAACCGGCCATTGAGGGCCGATCTGATAGGTCTATATGTGCTTTCCCCAGCGGAGTTGCCAAAAAGTATTTGACACCGATTCAGGCGCCAATCACTACGATGATAACCAGCGGCGGTGTCCTCTACAGAGGCGTGGACGGTCCACGACCTGGTAAAGGGCTTGGGTTCCTGCCTGACGAGCCAGACGGTCCGTGCCTGATGGTCGGACGGTCCGCGCGTGCGCAGGTGCAGCGAAGGTCGCCGGCGGCGCCTAGATCTCGCTCTCGGGAGGGACCCCGTCGGGGAGGAGAGATCCTAGGTGTTGTCTAGACTCGGTTGGCCGACCTAGACACCTCTAATCAACGTAGAACTGAAGAGAAGCAGAGAATTTGGGGATTGAGAGGCTAAACTAGAACTAAACTAGAGCTACTCCTAAATGTACAAGATAAAATGCGAATTGTATTGATTGTACGTTCGATTGTTTTTGTACAAATTGGCCATAGCCCTCATTTATATAGAGGGGGAGGTCTGGACCCATTACAAATGACCCCCAAGTTAATTCCACGAATCTAGCTAACAAAACCCTCGAGAAACTCGGAAACCTAATTGGTTTTACGCACGCGCGGACCGTCCGCGCCGCCCGTGCGGACCGTCCGAATCGTGGATCGTCCGACCTCAGGGCCAGACCGTCCGCCTGGTCACTTTGGTGCCCAACACTAGGATGGATTTGTGTGCTCAATCGATTTGTCACCCACCACAATCGACGCGAGCGATAATTCATTTGGCTTTTTTACAAGTTTAACCGGCTCGTATTACTCATTTCTTTTCACAGTAAAAATATATAATAATTATGATTTTTTAATAAGATGGGTCAGTTAAATTTGAGGTAAAAAAGTCAAATGAATTATAAATTAAAATGGAGAGAGTATTAAATAATGTTCAAATTTCATCATGGTTGCCGACCCAACAAATCCTGCACTAGTGGAGTATTGCTTGAAAGGATCAAGATATCCAAAATAAAGGTGAATTAGGTTCTCTAAATTTTCTTCCAAAAATTAAACCTATTAGTAAGTTCAATTTTACATTTTAGTTTGATTCCAATCATCTCCTCTTATCTCCCCTATTCGTACTTTCTATTCATTTTAAATATCTCCCCCTCTTTCATTCCTCCCTATTTTTCCTCTTCTCCAACAATTCCCCTATTCATCTCCTCCTTCATTACTTTAAAAGAGTTATTTGAATTTTATACATCAATTGTTGAAGTTCAAAAAATTGTATAATATTTGTAGTATAGTAATACACACAGTTATGAGCTAGATAAATTTGAAAATGATTAATTTCATAGTTAAAAACTCTGATTAGTGAAATGGGGAAGATTAGAGTTCCCCTCTGTAAGGGGAAATTTTCTCCCCCTAAAAACGAGGGAGCAAGAGGGGGAGCCGTTGAACCAGAGATGGGGGAGGGCGTACACGCCAAAGTGCGGAGGGGTACATATTCAGTGGAATGTTGGAGTGAGTCTTATGCATAGACATGTTTCTACCCATCGATAAAAAAATTTGCATCCTAAATTCCAATACTATACTAACACGACAATTCTACTTAAATGTAATTGCTTAAATGTAATGCTAAAAATATTTAAAATGTGTCGCTAGTCCTCGTTGGAGCATCCGTGCATGGGTGTCGCTCTTTGTTGATCCACACAAGAATCAAGTGCTCTCTACGAGATGGTTCTTTACCTCTTCAGCACGATTAACACTCATAACCATATATATTTGAATTGGATCACCTACAAACACTTCGGGCGGTCATCAAACTCCTTGTCCCTACCAAGCCATTAAGATGATGTCAATCACCAGGAGTAACAAACACTAGCTGTCACTTGACCTGACTATGTCTAATGATGGCGGTGAATTCATACAAGCTACTCTCCATATAATATTGAGTCTGTTAATCAAGCGATTATCAACTCTCAAGACCCTCGCTAGGCAAAGGCTCTTCCTCGCTCTCCAATAGATTTTTTCAGTAGATAAAATGGACAAGAGACCACAAATAGACAAGTTGGGGGTATAAATAGCCTCAAGCAAAGTGTAACACCCTGAATTTGGGGGTATAAAATTTCTTTGCTCCTATCTACAAATTCAGGTGTTACTCCTCTTTTCCCTTCCCCGCCAAACCCCCTTTTCTTCTTCTCTTTTATCTAGAATAAGGAATATTACTTTGTTGAAAAATGTAATTATATTCAAGAACGCAAAACCTCAAAGGAGAATAGAATGTTGCATCATGTTGAACCCTATGTCTTGTCTTTGTTTGATGTATATGCTTGAGTTGGTAACTTGGTTGTATTTGAATTTGTGGCTCATTTGCATTTGAATTCAAAAGATAAATAAAAAGAAAAGGGAATTAAAATTCAGAATAAAAGAAAAAACCTAAAGAGGCCTATAATCCCTTTCCCCCTCGGCCTTTCTGCACAGACGGTCCAGCCAGCCCATCCCAACTGTGCCCTCGCCTCCCCCTTCAATCTTTGCCACCTAACCGTTTGCATGCCCCTCTTATCTATCTGACCAGTGGGCCCTGCTCACCAAGCTCACCCATGGTCTCTAACCAGTAGGCCCCGCCTGTCATTCCCCCCTTCACAGTCCCAACCGTTCCCCCATGCGAGCCATGAGCACGCACGCCGAGGAAAGTGACCACGTCGTAACCTCCTCGCCCAACCATTGCCCGCACTCCATGACCCCATCCCACATGCCTCGCTCGAGCTTCAAGTGAGGTCCTTGAACCTCAAGCGCCTCCTGCTCCCCATTTGCACTCGTGCTGCCCATTTTCCCCACCCAGAGCACCAACAGCGCCGCCACGCTTTCGTGCCGTCTGGTGTTACTCCTATTTTCCTGTAACACCCCTGGTGTTACTGCCACTAAAATTTGAGCATAACATCATAAGAATTGGCATATCATGTGTTTGTCACACCTAGAGTGCATTCACTAGGCAAAAATTTCAAACAAGTTGTATTGATGTGGCATTTCATGGGTGAAACCCTAGAGTAGAGTACTTAACCCTAAATGGGGCTCAGAAGAATAAGCAAAGCCCAATCTCACCAAAAGAGTTATGTAGACAAGCGACGACAACCCTTGTATTTTCAAGTTGAAGATTATGTCTACCTGAAAGTTTTGCCAATGAAGGGTGTATCACGTTTCAGGGTAAAGGGGAAGCTTGCACCCCGGTATATTGGTCCTTTTCCTATCCTTGAAAGATATGGACTAGTGGCATACCTACTCCAGTTACCCAAAACGTTGTCTGCTGTACATAATGTGTTCCACGTGTCTCAATTGAAGAAGTGTCTTCGGGTTCCCGATCGAACCATTGAAGTAACAGATGTTGCCTTAGAACCAGACTTGACATATTTTGAACACCCTATTCGAGTGTTGGATCAAAAGGATAGGATTACCCGAAGGAAAACTCTCAAGTTTTACAAGATACTGTGGAACCAACACACGGAAGATGAGGCTACATGGGAAACTCAAGACTTTTTAGAAAAGAATTTCCCAGGCTTTTTAGCCTCATGTAATTTGTGAGATATGTACACTTGTTGTAATAAGAGGAATGAACCCCATACCACCCCTGCCTTGTACCAAAAATAAGGAAATAAAAGTATGACACGTTTCCTTTTCCATTACTTACCCTAGGACTTTTTAATCTCGGGACGAGATTCTTTTATGGGGGGAAGGATGTAACACCCCTGGTGTTACTGCCACTAAAATTTGAGCATAACATCATAAGCATTGGCATATCATGTATTTGTCACACCTAGAGTGCATTCGCTAGGCAAAAATTTCAAACAAGTTGTATTGATGTGGCATTTCATGGGTGAAACCCTAGAATAGAGTACTTAACCCTAAATGGGGCTCAGAAGAATAAGCAAAGCCTAAATAAGAGAAAACTTCAAAACTTAGTTGTAATAATCATAAAATATCACCATTAATGAACTTAGGTGATATCCAAACCCTAGAAGTACCTAAAACCCTAAATAGAACCCTAGAAAACCCTCGACTGAAACCCTAGGGGGCTAAGTGCAAAACCAGTGCACTTTTGGACTAAAGTGCAAAAACCAAGGCATTTGATTACCTTAAGTCATATGGTTCACATATTTGAGGATTTCTAAATCAAAAGATGCGAATTGGACTTATTTGCAAAAAGCACCACTTAAATCCTATGGAGTTAAGTCTGACTTTCAGTGTATTTGAACCAGCTTTAGAAGCTTGTATCTTCCAAATTATGAGGAGTTTGCCTAGGGTAAACACATCAAGTTTGTAGAGCCACTATAGGGGAACAACTTTGCTATAGAGATTAAGCCCTGGTACCATGAAGTGTTTAGAGATAATTAGGCCCAAAGATAGGCTGTCAGACTACCTTAAGTCTGAATTCAGACTGACAGTGTGATTGAGCAATCTTTGAGCTAGGATTCGAGCATGATCTAGTAAGAATTTGGGAATGAATGCTATAGCAAAGGTAAAGATGGATTATAGATCTATAACTTTGATGTAGATGAATTATGAGGTTGTCACATAAAATTTGGAGAAATTCTGCTCTATTTGTGCTTTGTCAGTTGTTCTGATGAAGTGTCGCGATGGTACAGTAACTGGATTGAATAACCAACTCAGCGACCTCGTCGCCGGCGACCCCGCGCGCGGATTTGTGCTAATGCCGTGATTCACGCTAAATCAAACACGGATAACGATCACGGGATGAAAAATTTTGCTAAGGATGGGCTAGAATGTACTGTGGGCTTGCTTGTTCATTAGTACACACCAGCGACGTGGCCGTGCGGTACTCACCAGCGGGTTCGCCGTTCACCGTGAGGATGCCACGCCTTAGGAAGTTATCGCGTCAGTATGAGCCGTAGTAACCATCCAATGACCACCGTAGTTCAATCGCCCTACGATTGCCACGATAGATCGCTGCCGTGACTCATTCCCCTCTCAGCCGCCAGCGCAATTCGTCCAATTCACCGGTCACCGCTCAAGCCTTCTATAAATTGCGCATACCCTCGGCTCCGTTAAGCAGTCAAGCGCCTCATCCAACAAACCGTGCCTCGAATCATCCCCTAGAGCTCGTCAATTTGGGATTTCCCCCAAATCGGTTTCCGCCATCGTAGAAACACCCTCGCCGTGGCTAGCCTATTCCAGGTATGTTCATACCCCCTGCTCCTTTGTTTTAGCATCCTTAGGTTCTCTTGATGCTCCTCGACCAGTTCGATTGAGTTAAGCTACCTCAGATCATCGGGGACACGTTTGTTCCTCCAATTGTCCGTGCAGCGTCGTGGACCGGATGATTTAGAACCTCATTAGTGAAATTAAGTGAGGGGAAATGATTAGGAGGGGTCTGATTTGATGTCTACCGCACGGGAGCACCGGTTGTTGCTGGATTCGGCTGGTGTAGGCTCACTGGAGCCCAGTCCTCCGCCGCTCCCCGTCGGGGACTTGGCACTGTGAAGAATTAGAAGTAGAAGGGGTTTCCTGTAAATGTCAGTGACTGTAATAAACAGTGCTGCGGGCTCTTGTAGGTTATTCAGAAGGTCAGGGCCCTTTCTACAAAGTCGGCAAGCGCGGGCGCGCTTCTGCCTGTAGATGGGCCAACTTGGGCCAGTTTCGGCCCAGCTCTGTTAATTCTTTTCCTTTTTCTTTTTCTTCTGGACTTAGGGAATTCCTAGCAAATTATAGAAAAATGCTAAAAATACTAGACCAATTTTGCTAGGCTTCTAATTTCTTATAGTATTTAATAAAAATAGTTTCCTGATTTTTAGTTCCAATAAGGAATTTTAGGGCATTTAAAATAGCCAAACTCCATACTTCTGGAATTTTAGAGAGTAATTTATAATCCCAAAATTCATCAAACTTTTTAAACAAGCTTTAGGTAATATTTAGAAGCCTTGGGTAAAGTTTTGTATGATTTGGACCATGTTTAGTACTTAGAACCCAAAACCCTAGCCTTCTGCCCTATGAACTTCACTATGGACTCCGAAAACCCTAGTTTCTCGGAGATCCGTGAAGGAAAGTTATATTCAAGACATTAGATAATAAACTTTTATTATCTTTGCATCTTCATGAGCATTCATGATTTTATATGGCTATATCTAGAGAACGAAGAGGAAATAGAGGTTGAAAAAGCGAGGACTACACCACCACCTGAAGAACCTCAGGCAGGAAACTGCTTTTACTTTGATATCTGTGGAGCAGAGCCTGATTCACCTAACACACAAGGCAAGCCCCGGTGCATTTGCCACCCCTTGTTATTTTAAAATCTTTCTCACTTACTTGATGCATTAGGTGATAGGAGTTGTGTGTTAAACCAGTTGCTACATTTCCTTCCTTGGATTTGATGACTTCTCCTTAATCCCCTGATTTACAAAAGGTTTTTCTTATGCTTAGCTTTGCTTTAGAAAAACAAAATGTTTTGTTTTAACAAAAGATGATGCTTCAAAGTGGGTGGGAGGTTTTCAAAAATAAAACTTGATGGTGGATCCATCATGGCCATGATGGGTTCAACATCGGAAAAGATGTACCTCTGCCAGGTACCAAACTTTGGGTTTGAAATGATAAAGCTGAGACTAGGCGGGTGACTTGCACGAGAAGAGAGTCTCGGTGTAGTGTCTCCGTCTGAGTCGATTAAGGACCTTCTCGATGTAGGCCTGCTGACTGAGGACCCTTTAACTGGTCACATGCCTCATCATGGGTAAGCTTTGCCTCGGGCAGATTAATACCAGAATAAGTTAACACACAATGGGAGTGGAGAGATGGCGAGAGTAGCGTGTACCCTCCGTGGCAAGAGGCTGGACGGTGGTGTATCTATGCTCTCGGTTGGCGTGAACCTGATCTGGTCTTAAGAACCCCGGTGGCGAGTTGACATATGCAAGGGTTAAGTGCTAGATATGTTGTGTGATTGGAGAACCTCAGCTGAGTATAATCGATTCGGATCGCCGTAACTTCGCGGACATGAAGACTTGGTAACTGACTTACACGTAGCATTCCAGTGAACTTAAAGGGTTGATAAAAGACGACTAGTGCAGGTCAAGTGATTGAACTAAGGTAGAAAGAACTCTAGATGCAAGTAACTTTACTTAACCTGAGAAGTAAAACTGGATTTTTAAGGATCCACTATTAGTAAGCATTTCTGCAAACAGAGTCTTCGATTATTGATAAGCCTCACCTTGACTCCCTTAAAGCCACCATATCCTTGAGAGTCTTTTATTTTGATGGGTAAGACTTGTGAAAGTACACTTCATACTCAGGGCTTTGTCCCATGTTGTTTCAGGTGAAGAAGCAGCAAACTTTTGTTGTTTCTATTCCAAGGTGGTGCCCAAAGAAGAAAATCAAGACTGAAGCTTGGGAGGAAAGGTCCTCCGTTAAGAAAAACTTTTTACTATTTATCAGGAGGGGGGTTTTGCCTCCCATGTTATGTAATAATAATACTCAGCACTCTTATATTTTGTTCTGGTCTGTAATGAATACTACTCTTTCTTACTTTTAAATAAAGTAAGTTATTGTAACTGCTTCCGCATTTTCGTACCTCCGATGTGTTGTAATCTCTACATGATGGGTGAAACGCCTTGGGCAAGGTAAGGAAATCAGATATCGAACTTGTCAAGTGATCAGGGGCACCTGCAGGGTTGTCTGAGGTCCGTTGGACAAGGACAACTGTAGGTGGGCCTAATGACTTGGGAGGATCCGTCACAGCTGGTATCGCACTACTACAGATCATGTTATATGAGACGGTTAATTTTTAGTTATTAAGACGCTTATAAAGTGTCCAAATTTGATGGAGTCGTAAAATATGTCCCACATTTAAGATGGTTATAAACTGTCTTAAAAGATATTTTATAAGACGGTTTTAAATTTATAACCATCTAAAAAAGGTGTATGTTTAAGTCATTTGTTTGATGAACTGTCTTGAATTAGGTTTTTGGTTACGACACTTCTTCTAAAGAACCATCTCGAATACGAATATTATAAGACAAAGTATTTATCAAACCGTATAGAATATCCTATAATAATAGACACTTGCAACAAGAAAACCATCTTATTTAGAGACTCATATTGGATATTTTGGAAACCATCTTATTAAGATTTAGACGAAATGACTTACAGAACTAGACATTCTTCAATTTATAATCATTTTTTAGATGCCACATTATAATAATTTAAAAGAGAATTCGAAATATACATACACACACATATTTAATAACATCATATTTAATGTAATATAGATAAGTACAATTCAATATCTCATAAATAAGCATTGTCAAATAAATCATACATAAGTGTACTCTAAATCCAAATTAAAATACTAATTGAAAAACTTATCATCAGTCGTTTGCGCTAACATTGAATCTATCTAAGCATACTAGAATAGAAGGCGTGTTATCGCCGTGCCCCCGTCAGAAAGCGTTCGTTTCAAATGTAGAGCTTTAGCTGGATTCAACAGTCTGCGTTGCAGGGACAACCTCAGAGTTGATGCTGCTATCACCTTGGAGAGATGGTGAATCAAGTGCAGGTTTCTTAGCAACAGGTTCGGCAGAGATCGGCTTGATGCTAGCTCGTTTGACGCCTCTGCCTACAACCCCAAGGACAGTCACAGTGCTTCTAGAGCTTCCAGTTGTCGATGCCGTAGACATAACCGAGGAGTCGAATCCATTGCTTGAGGTTGCTATCTGGGAAGAAGTAAAAGATGCAGCTTTTGGCATCACTTCAGTTACCCTGGATGCAATTGCCTTCACCATCTCATCCATGTCAGCGCTTGGGTTTGCTTCAGACAGGTCCTCAAGCTAAATGCAAAACAAATTAGAGATGTCATTGGCCCTTAGAGCTAAGATAAATCATCTTCATTATCGATACAGTAAGAGGCACATGAAGCAAAATAAATTGCATCTGTAACTGTTTACCTTCTTCTCAAGATCAGGCAATATGCTAGTAAGCTACTTTAGCTCTTTTTCAACGGTAGATTTTTCTGAGCCTCCTTCAGCAGCAGATGCATCACCACCATCTATACTAGCCAACATAGCATCCTTGGAACTTTTTAGGTTCTGTATATGCGTGAATTGCATAGCGAAATTGCTTTTGCATAGTATGAAATTGCATCTCTGATCTTGGAAACTAGTTCATAAACCAAACAAATGCGAAAGTTTCTAAGACTGGATTAAGGCAAATAACAAAGGAAGACCAACAAACTGACCCTGGGAAGCAATCATATCATCTAAAGTAGCATGTGCGTTCAAGTAAATAATGTTATGGATATGCATTCCACCAAAACAACTGAACTAATTTACTGAATATAAAAAAGGCATTCTTTACCAACCCAAATTTTAAGTTTATCAGGCTACAAATAACTATAAAATAAAGGCATGAAAAATAGAGCAAGGCACGACCAGGTTTTAGATGCGTATTTATGTAATAATACTATCTCAAGACTCCAGTCATTATATATGACGTAAGAATTACATTCAAGTCAATTTGATGATCATAATGTCATATAATTCTGACTGCAGGTTGTAATATCTCTCTTTAGCACACAAAATAATGTAACTATGACAAAGAGGATACAATTCCACAACTCGACGATGGTCAGACTCAACCAAATGCTCCAACATGGATAAAGCTTTCATTCTGGTTCTAATTATTGAATGCCGTATATAGCTACAAGAATAGAGTGTGACAAATTTGAGCAGCAAAAAATCAACATCAAGATATCAGAACATACTGATAAGAAGCAATGAGTCAGGTAGTGATGTGAAATATAGACTATGAAAATAACTAAATATTAATCAGAAAAATGTGGGTAACAGTGAACTTTGTTTAAGCATAAGAGCTTACATCAAAAGGAAGTCCAGCGATCCGGATTCCATCTATATGTTGGACCTGGGATCCATGTTGTCCTTGACATATCAAGGAACTAAGACCAGTAAACCAAGCCTCCGCCTCGACTTTATTCTTGCAGATCTTTGAAATCAAGGGAGCCCATGAGAATCCTCCAATTGAGGCTGATAATATATCTGCTAGTCCTAGTAAGCTGACCTTCCTTTCTTCATTCATCTCCATCGGGGAGCCGGCAAGTGTGGGAGCCAGGCATGGGCGAAGGCGCTGAGGGAGTGGACGCCAGCCATCGAGAGCGAGGGGAGGAAGAAGAGTGTATTCGTACTGTCGTGTGGCGGTGGCGGCGTGGAGTCCTGGGTGGAGGGAGGGGTGGTAGGAGCCTAGCCACGGCGTCCAAGACCGGCGGTGAGCGGAGCTCACGCCCGCAAGAAAAAGCCACCATGGCAGCAGCTCGCCCTACACACGAGTATACAAGTACTGGATGGCCAAAAACTCAAAATAAGTTAGCACAAGTGGTATCACAATGAATCAATGATCATGCATTCTTTTTAGCAATATATACCTCTAAGATCTAACAGTGGTATGTTAAACTAAATGAGACCAGCAATAGCAGTGTAACTAGTAACATGGCACATGGGAATCCCTAAGCAAATGTCGCAACAATTTCTAACAGACAGAAACATCTTGTTCAGAAATATAAAGCAATAACTAGCACTGATTTATCACCTCTGATTGGTTCGAGCAGTCCACAGCCTTGACTATGACATCTTCACACGATCTCTGACAAACAACAGTCGAGATGTATCACAGGTTTAGGAACTCCAGAAATTTGATAACTGTCATAGTCCTAAAAGATGTTGCCGATATATTTGAAAAGGTAACATTGTAATCAATTTCAACTACCAAAACATATCACAGAAAAGGTATGTGCCATTAATAACTTTTTAGCTGAATTTTTTAGGTTTACTACTCTATGCAGTGGCAGATTCAGATATTACTGAAGCCCCAGGCCAAATTTAATAACAAAAGGATAATAAAATCTAGTGGAACATGATCTTGTTTCAGCTTGAGGATTTTATGTGACATGATCTCTCCTGTCTAGTGTTGGACAATGTTCCTTGTCTATACAAAGTTACCCTTTTATCTCATTTGCTTTCATTTAAGTACCATTTTCTAAACCAAAAACCTACATGACCCCCATACTATCTCCAAAATGACGAGGCATCTAAAAGCTATGGGCTAAAAAGCACAACGCAAATGAACTATGAGTGAATTTTTAGACTTAAGAACAAGATGAGAAGTCGATCCTCACCCAGTTCGCAACTCGTCGGCAAGCACGTCAAACACCAGTTCACCACTCTGCCCAGTTGCATCACCACTCACCAAATGTTGTCATCTAAGGCAGAGGAGGGGGCCCACGGTGGCACGCTCGACGCCGGTCGAACCTGGAGAGGCATGTCGCGCGCGGAGAAGGAGGGACTAGCCAGGCAGAACATAGACGCGGTTGTGCCTCGCGCTTAGCGGATCCGAAGGGGTGAGAAGGGATAGAGCGCGACCACTGATTGCTGGTGGGGGGGCACCACGACGGGGCTCTAGCCGCCAATGGCCGCAGGCTAGATTCCATAGACGACGCGATGAGCAGGAGGGAGCTACGCGAGTCTGGAGAGGCAGAGAGAGCTAGGCGAGGCGGCGACCGATGAGCATGAGTCAACGTTGGAGGAGGCGGCGAGCAGAAGGTGGATGATTGCAGCCCTAGTGGTTGGAGACTTGGAGCTGGTGGAGGATTTGGCAGTCAATTTGGAGTGAGGATGCTGGGCTGGACTTTATTTCTTTAATTGAATCACAGGCCCACGACGGAGTGTGCAGGGCATGACTTGGATTCTGTCACACACGTTCACACGTTTACTGTTTATTAGAACATATATGTGCAGGATAGAAATTATAATAAGAATGAGAATAATAAAAATTTACATTAACTCTAAACTCATTCCATATCTATGACTATATTATCTAAATTGGTCATATCACTAGAGAGATCATAATCTTCTTCGTGATTCTAAACCACTCAGATCTTAATAAATTAAACTGTAATTCTCCAAAACGAATGATGTCAAGCAAAATGATGACTTATGTGACACACTAATGATCGGGTCGCATTTGGGTCCATTTTATCATCTATATCAAGTTGTAGAGATAAGTTTTACATTTTATATTATATATATCATCAACTAATCCGAATTCACTGTTTACTACGTTATTCACAATATGTCTTATCAGAAATATCATAAAGAAACAGTTTCATAATTAGGAGTGTCTAGTATACTCACTAACATCTAAGATAGTTTTTATAGTTTAGACGACTCTAATAATATCTTTATTTAAGATAGTTTTTTATACACAAGTGTCTAATATACTAACCAGAGTCTAAGACAATTCTTGAAATCTTAATGACTTGAAAGGTATATTTATTTGGGACGGTTTTCAATAACAATCTGTCTTAAATTAATATAAGACATTTGTTACCATGTAAGTGTCTCAAAACACTTTTTTATTAAAGACGAATCTCTAGCAAACCGTCTTACCTTACTCATCACCGTATGATAAAAGTCGCTTCTATAAAATACATAGATATCCGTCTTAAAATGTGCGTCTTAAATAAGCATATTTCTAGTAGTGTTGGAGCGAAGCCCATCTCTGCAGATGTTATAAGACATTTTGAAAAAGAATTTTCAAAGACTTATCTTGAAAATTTCTTTTCTTCTCATCTAACCACCTTCTGAAGTACTTATTTTAAAGACTAGATAATAGAGTGCACTATATAGAAGGTTGTGAATCAACTAAGGTTGATTCTATAATTATGCATGCATCATGATAAAAACTATATTAATAAGGTTTTCCCCCTCATGGAGATATGCCGTCGCGCATAAGGAAAACTACGCGCAAGTCTACCGGACCAATTGGCTTACCTCGCCATCAACTAGCTCCAAGGCATGAGGACAGTAGTAGTGGTAGCAATGATACCATTGGAGATATGGAAGCTCAGGTAGAATAGCTTCGAACGGAACTCCGTTACAGGAACAATGTGTGGGTTGTGGATGGTCAACGAATAAACGAGTTAAGAACTGACATCCAACACTTGCAAGACCAACTTACTGAACGAGATTTAGCACTCGATTGGGCTATTAACTCCCGTTCACTTGCTTGGGCCAAGGAAGCCAAAGCTCGAGCCCGCGTGGAGGAGCTTAGCACAACCGTGGACAACTTGCAGGTGTACTGTAATACGCTACAGGAGGAGGTTCATGTATTGTATTCACAACTACACCCTAACGTACCTGTGGATCCTGTCGGAATGGGAGCCGGACCTTCTGGAGTAGCGGGAGAAGCACTTGGTGGTGAACTGGACCTTTTCAGGCCTCCTCCCTCTATGAAGCTGGTTGATGAATGGTCTCCTACGCCCGACAGTGAAGCTACCAAAAGTGATAAGAAGCTAGAGTAGTGTAGTATAGACATAGTGTTAATGTATAATAGGTAATGTAATCCTGTTGTAAATTCGAGTCTGTATCATTACCCTTTTTAGTAATGTAAAATGGATGGTTTGCTTTGGCATATTATATTTTTCCAAATGTTCTTTGCCTCAGATGTCGTCCAAGACTCATGCACAGGATGGTACAGGAACCTCCCGTGGGAGAGTAGCAACTCCTAACCCGCCCCCAGTACCTCCAACATTAGCTGAGGCCATCGCTGCCTTAGTTAATGCCACAACCGACAACACCCGCTTTCTTCGGGAAATGGCGGGACAGCAAATGCAGCAGCAAGGTGGGCGAGCATATCCGCAAGGACCCCACGAAACTTCATATTTGGATTTCTTCGAGACACGTCCTCCGTTATTTGTTAAGGCAGAAGATCCTCTTGAAGCGGATGAGTGGATCCGGGTTATCGAACAAAAGTTCGGGCTTCTCCGATGCATGGAACTCAAAAGCCCTTATTCGTGGCACAATAGTTGCGAGGCCCTGCCAGCACCTGGTGGGGAAATTATGTGGCTATCCAACCTGCTGGTCATCAAATTACCTGGGACGAATTCAAACTAGCGTTTCGGGAGCACTATATTCCTGAAGGGGTGCTCCATTTGAAACAGGAAGAATTTATGAAGCTCAAACAAGGTGGAGATACTGTCACGCAATATCTCAACAAGTTCAACCACCTGTCCTAGTATGCCATCGATCAGGTCAACACTGACCTAAAGAAGAAATAATGTTTTATGAGGGGCCTCAGTGACAGCGGAAAATGGCCACCTGCCTCGACCTCACTTATAGCAGGGCTGTCAGCACAGCACTGGCAGTCGAAGCCAAATATGCAGGCCCAGGAAAATCGATGGGCTATGGAGGTGACAGGCCTAATCAGGGCCTGAGAAGAGACAAGGTTGGTGATCTGACCTTTTAATCTAAATTGTTCTTCACCACGTTCACCCTCCTATCCCTTTAAACAACCTGTCTTTATCCGTCCTGCCACTGCCCCCACCTCAACACCTCAGCCGAGTGCCCCTGGTACTCGTTTCCCCGCTCTCCCAAGCTCTTCAACAGACTGCTTTAATTATGGAAAGTCCGAGCATTTTATCAAAGACTGTCCATACCCGAAGCAGAACAGATTAAATAATTAGCAAAGTTCAGGGAGTTCCGCTCAAGGCAAGGGAAATACGGCGAACAATACCGCGAGCAAAAATATGAAGAAAACTGGGCGGATTTATTATACACAAGTGGCCACGACACCGGAAGGAGAACTGGTTATGATGGGTATGTTTCTCGTGGCCAATCACCCTACAGTTATTCTTTTTGATTCTGGCGCTTCACATACATTCATAAGCAGAAGTTTGTGGAGCAACATTGCATTCCATATACTGAATCAAGGGAAGGGTTTACTATTCATTCGCCCGGGGGACAAATATTCACTAAAGAAGTGGCTTTCCATGTGCCCGTAACATTGGTTGAACGTGACTTTCCTACAAATATGATTGTTCTAAAAGGCCAAGATATACATGTAATTCTGGGCATGAATTGGTTAGCCCAACATAAAGCTATTCTCAACACTGATCTGAGAACCATCAGGGTGAGTTATGGCCAAGAAGAGGTTCTCTTGTCTTTCCCCGTAGCTATTCCAGCTAAACCATTTGGCAGAGTATATGAAGCCATCATACCAGAAATCCAAGATATTCCGGTAGTATGTGAATTCCCGGACGTCTTTCTAGAAGATCTGTCTGGATTGCCTCCCGAAAGAGATGTAGAATTTGTGATTGAGTTGAAGCCCGGTACAGCTCCTATTTCTAGAAGGTCGTACCGAATGCCTCCGAACGAGTTGGCAGAACTCAAGACCCAATTACAAGATCTATTAGAAAAAGGATTCATCCGGCCAAGCTCGCCATGGGGTTGTCCAGCCATCTCTGTCAAGAAGAAGGACCAAACACTTCGGATGTGCGTGGATTACAGACCCCTTAATGAGGTCACAATCAAGAATAAGTACCCTCTTCCCCAGATTGATATTCTATTTGATCAACTAATTGGAGCAAGGGTATTCTCTAAGATTGACCTCAGGTCAGGCTATCATCAGATCCGTATCTGACCCGAAGATATACCAAAGACCGCATTCACTACGCGGTATGGATTATTTGAATATCTGGTTATGTCTTTCGGACTAACAAATGCTCCTGCCCACTTCACATATCTTATGAACTCAGTATTCATGCCCGAGTTGGATAAATTCGTGGTGGTATTCATTGATGATATCTTGATATATTCTAAGAATGAAGAGGAGCATGCTCGACATTTGTGGATCGTATTAACACGCTTAAGAGAACACCAATTATATGCTAAGTTCAGTAAGTGCGCATTCTGGCTGGAGGAGATCCAATTTCTAGGACATGTATTATCTGCCAAGGGGATTGCGGTGGATCCTAGCAAAGTCAAGGATATTTTGGAGTGGAAACCACCAACAACGGTGCATCAAGTCCGAAGTTTCCTTGGACTAGCTGGTTATTACTGTTGATTTATTCCAGATTTTTCCAAGCTTGTGAAACCAATCACAAGTTTATTTAAGAATGATACCAAATTTAATTAGTCTTCAAAATGTAATGAAGCCTTTGAGCAGCTGAAAGTATTATTGACCACTGCTCCGGTATTAGCTCAACCGGACATTGAAAAGCCCTTTGATGTGTATTCTGACGCATCAGGCAGTGGTCTAGGTCGTGTTCTAATGCAAGAGGGCCGAGTGATAGCCTACGCTTCAAGGCAGTTGCGCCGACATGCGGAACATTATCCAACTCATGACCTGGAGTTAGCCGTTGTGGTTCATGCCCTGAAAATCTGGCGTCATTATCTGCTAGGGAATATCTGTCATGTCTATACAGATCATAAAAGTTTGAAGTACATCTTCACCCAGTCAGAGCTTAATATGAGACAAAGGAGATGGCTTGAGCTTATTAAGGATTATGAACTGGAGATTCACTATCACCCAGACAAGGCTAATGTAGTGGCAGATGCGTTAAGTCGCAAGGCTTCCTGCCATTGTCTGATGATGAATACTTCTGACATTACGTTATGCCAAGAAATGGAGAAGTTGAACCTGGGAATGATTCAACATGGAACTTCAAATCACTTGAAGCTTGAGTCCGTCCTCCTGCAAAGAATAATTGACGCACAAAGAAATGATGAGGGAATGAAACACATTCATGAGAAAATGGAGGTCGGTAAAGCCAACTGCCTTAGAAGAGATGATCAAGGTATTGTATGATTTAACAACCGCATAGTTGCGCCTAAGAATGATGAGATCCACCAGCAAATTTTAGATGAAGCACATCTTAGTCGCTATTCTATTCATCCCGGAAGCACTAAAATGTATCATGATCTAAAACAGCATTATTGGTGGACAAAGATGAAGATTGAAATTGCACGCTATGTGGCAAGATGTGACACTTGCAGACGTGTCAAGGCCATACATATGAAGACTGCTGGTCCATTGCAATCTTTACCTATCCCTACATGGAAATGGGAGGATATAAGCATGGACTTTATTGTGGGATTGCCTAGGACAGCAAAAGGATATGATTCTATTTGGGTTATAGTTGATCGACTTACCAAGATAGCCCATTTTCTGCCAGTCAAAACAGATCATCCAGTTGTTGTCTATGCCCAATTATACATTGCTCGTATTCTTAGTCTGCATGGGGTTCCAAAGACTATAATGTCGGATCGTGGACCGCAATTTGTAGCCAAGTTTTGGGAAGCACTTCATAAATCCCTGGGTACCAAGTTGCTTCACAGTTCGACCTATCATCCCAAACCAGTGGAAAGACTGAGAGGGTGAACCAGATACTTGAAGATATGTTGCGAGCATGTGTTCTAGAATTCCCACAAAAATTGGATGACTGTTTACCATTAGCAGAGTTCTCGTACAATAATAGCTATCAAGAAAGCATCAAAATGGCACCCTTTTAAGCTTTGTATGGGCGACGATGTCGTACTCTGTTAAACTGGTCTGAACCAGGTGAAAGATGTTTCTTCAGGCCTGATATGGTAAAGGAAATAGAAGAAAAGGTTCGGCGAATAATTCATAATTTGAAAGAAGCCCAATCTCGCCAAAAGAGTTATGCAGACAAGCAACGACAACCCTTGTACTTTCAAGTTGAAGATTATGTCTACCTAAAAGTTTCGCCAATGAAGGGTGTATAACGTTTTGGGGTAAAGGGGAAGCTTGCACCCCGATATATTGGTCCTTTTCCTATCCTTGAAAGACATGGACCAGTGGCATACCGACTCCAGTTACCCGAAACATTGTCTGCTGTACATAATGTGTTCCACGTGTCTCAATTGAAGAAGTGTCTTCGGGTTCCTGATCGAACCATTGAAGTAACGGATGTTGCCTTAGAACCAGACTTGACATATTCTGAACACCCTATTCGAGTCTTGGATCAAAAGGATAGGATTACTTTAAGGAAAACTCTCAAGTTTTACAAGATACTGTGGAACCAACACACGGAAGATGAGGCTACATGGGAAACTCAAGACTTTTTAGAAAAGAATTTCCAGGCTTTTTAGCCTCATGTAATTTGTGAGATATGTACACTTGTTGTAATAAGAGGAATGAACCCCATACCACCCCTGCCTTGTACTAAAAATAAGGAAATAAAAGTATGACACGTTTCCTTTTCCATTACTTACCCTAGGACTTTTTAATCTCGGGACGAGATTCTTTTATGGGGGAAGGATGTAACACCCCTGGTGTTACTGCCACTAAAATTTGAGCATAACATCATAAGCATTGGCATATCATGTGTTTGTCACACCTAGAGTGCATTCACTAGGCAAAAATTTCAAACAAATTGTATTGATGTGGCATTTCATGGGTGAAACCCTAGAGTAGAGTACTTAACCCTAAATGGGGCTCAGAAGAATAAACAAAGCCTAAATAAGAGAAAACTTCAAAACTTAGTTGTAATAATCATAAAATATCACCATTAATGAACTTAGGTGATATCCAAATCCTAGAAGTACCTAAAACCCTAAATAGAACCCTGGAAAACCCTGGACTGAAACCCTAGGGGGCTAAGTGCAAAACCAGTGCACTTTTGGACTAAAGTGCAAAAACCAAGTCATTTGAGTACCTTAAGTCATATGGTTCACATATTTGAGGATTTCTATGTCAAAAGATGTGAATTGGACTTATTTGCAAAAAGCACCACTTAAATCCTATGGAGTTAAGTCTGACTTTCAGTGTATTTGAACCAGCTTTAGAAGCTTGTATCTTCCAAATTATGAGGAGTTTGCCTAGGGTCAACACATCAAGTTTGTAGAGCCACTATAGGGGAACAACTTTGCTATAGAGATTAAGCCCTAGTACCATGAAGTGTTTAGAGATAATTAGGCCCAAAGATAGGCTATCAGACTACCTTAAGTCTGAATTCAGACTGACAGTGTGATTGAGCAATCTTTGAGCCGGGATTCGAGCATGATCTAGTAAGAATTTGGGAATGAATGCTATAGCAAAGGTAAAGATGGACTATAGATCTATAACTTTGATGCACATGAATTATGAGGTTGTCACATAAAATTTGGAGAAATTATGCTCTAAATGTGCTCTGTCAGTTGTTCTGATGAAGTGTCGCGATGGTACAGTAACTGGATTGGATCACTAGCTCAAGGACCTCGTCGTCGGCGACCCCACGTGTGGATTCGTGCTAATGCAGCGATCCATGCTAAATCAAACGCGGATAACGATCACGGGGTGAAAAATCTTACTAAGGATGGGCTGGAATGTACTGTGGGCTTGCTTGTTCATCAGTACACACCGGCGATGTGGCCGTGCGGTACTCACCAGCGGGTTCGCCGTTCACCGTGAGGACGCCACGCCTTAGGAAGTTATCTCGTCAGCATGAGCCGTAGTAACCATCCAATGACCGCCGTAGTTCAGTCGCCCTGCGATTGCCACGGTAGATCGCCGCCGTGACTCATTCCCCTCTCGACCGCCAGCGCAATTCGTCCAATTCACCGGTCACTGCTCAAGCCCGCTATAAATTGCGCATACCCTCGGCTCCGTTAAGCAGTCAAGCGCCTCATCCAGCAAATCGTGCCTCGAATCATCCCCTAGAGCTCGCCAATTTGGGATTTCCCCCAAATCGGTTTCCGCCATCGTAGAAACACCCTCGCCGTGGCTAGCCTGTTCCAGGTATGTTCATACCCCCTGCTCCTTTGTTTTAGCATCCTTAGGTTCTCTTGATGCTCCTCGACCAGTTCGATTGAGTTAAGCTACCTCAGATCATCGGGGACATGTTTGTTCCTCCGATTGTCTATGCAGCATCGTGGACCGGATGATTTAGAACCTCATTAGTGAAATTAAGTGAGGGGAAATGATTAGGAGGGTCCGATTTGATGTCTGCCGCATGAGAGCACCGGTTGTTGTGGGATTCGACCGGTGTAGGCTCGCCGGAGCTCGGTCCTCCGCCGCTCCCGTCGGGGACTTGGCACTGTGAAGAATCAGAAGTAGAAGGGGTTTCCTGTAAACGTCAGCGACTGTAATAAACAGTGTTGCGGGCTCTTGTAGGTTATTCAGAAGGTCAGGGCCCTTTCTGCAAAGTCGGCAAGCGTGGGCGCGCTTTTGCCTGTAGATGGGCCAACTTGGGCCAGTTTCAGCCCAGCTCTGTTAATTCTTTTCCTTTTTCTTTTTCTTATGGACTTAGAGAATTCCTAGCAAATTATAGAAAAATGCTAAAATTACCAGACCAATTTTGCTAGGCTTCTAATTTCTTATAGTATTTAATAAAAATAGTTTCCTGATTTTTAGTTCCAATAAGGAATTTTAGGGCATTTAAAATAGCCAAACTCCATACTTCTGGAATTTTAGAGAGTAATTTATAATCCCAAAATTCACCAAACTTTTTAAACAAGCTTTAGTTAATATTTAGAAGCCTTGGGTATTGTTTAGTATGATTTGGACCATATTTGGTACTTAGAACCCAAAACCCTAGCCCCCTGCCCTATGAACTTCACTATAGACTCCGAAAACCCTAGTTTCTTGGAGATCCGTGAAGTAAAGTTATATTCAAGATATTAGATAATAAACTTTTATTATCTTTGCATCTTTATGAGCATTACATGAGCATTCATGATTATATATGGCTATATCTAGAGAACGAAGAGGAAATAGAGGTTGAAAAAGCGAGGACTACACCACCACCACCTGAAGAACCTCAGGCAGAAAACTGCTTTTACTTTGATATCTGTGGAGCAGGCAATTCACCTATCACACAAGGCAAGCCCCGGTGCATTTGCCACCCCTTGTTATTTTAAAATCTTTCTCACTTACTTGATGCATTAGGTGATAGGAGTTGTGTGTTAAACCAGTTGCTGCATTTCCTTCCTTGGATTTGATTACTTCTCCTTAATCCCCTAATTTACAAATGGTTTTTCTTATGCTTAGCTTTGCTTTAGAAAAACAAAATGTTTTGTTTTACAAAAGATGATGCTTCAAAGTGGGTGGGAGGTTTTCAAAAATAAAACTTGATGGTGGATCCATCATGGCCATGATGGGTTCAACATCGGAAAAGATGTACCTCTACCAGGTACCAAACTTTGGGTTTCAACACGTAGCATTCCAGTGAACTTAAAGGGTTGATAAAAGACGACTAGTGCAGGTCAAGTGATTGAACTAAGGTAGAAAGAACTCTAGATGCAGGTAACTTTATTTAACCTGACAAGTAAAACTGGATTTTAAAGGATCCACTATTAGTAAGCATTTCTACAAACAGAGTCTTTGATTATTGATAAGCCTCACCTTGACTCCCTTAAAGCCAGCATATCCTTGAGAGTCTTTTATTTTGACGGGTAAGACTTGCAAAAGTACACTTCATACTTAGGGCTTTGTCCCATGTTGTTTTAGGTGAAGAAGCAGCAAACTTTTGTTGTTTCTGTTCCAAGGTGGTGCCCAAAGAAGAAAATCAAGACTGAAGCTCGGGAGGAAAGGCCCTCCATTAAGAAAAACTTTTTACTGTTTATCGGGAGGGGTTTTTGCCTCCCAGGTTATGTAATAATAATACTCATCACTCTTATATTTTGTTCTGGTCTATAATGAATACTACTCTTTCTTACTTTTAAATAAAGTAAGTTATTGTAACTGCTTCCGCATTTTTGTACCTCCAATGTGTTGTAATCTCTGCATGACGGGTGAAATGCTCTTGGGCAAGGTAAGGAAATCAGATACTGAACTTGTCAAGTGATCAGGGGCACCTGTAGGGTTGTCTGAGGTCCGTTGGACAAGGACAACTGTAGGTGGGCCTAATGACTTGGGAGGTTCCGTCACATTTCCCTTCCCCGCCAAATCCCCTTTTCTTCTTCTCTTTTATCTAGAATAAGGAATATTACTTCGTTGGAAAATGTAATTATATTCTAGAAGGCAAAACCTCAAAGGAGAATAGAATGTTGCATCATGTTGAACCCTAAGTCTTGTCTTTGTTTGATGTATATGCTTGAGTTGGTAACTTGGTTGTATTTGAATTTGTGGCTCATTTGCATTTGAATTCAAAAGATAAATAAAAAGAAAAGGGAATTAAAATTCAGAATAAAAGAAAAAACCTAAAGAGGCCTGTAACCCCTTTCCCCCTCGGCCTTTCTGCGCAGACGGTCCAGCCAGCCCATCCTAGCTGTGCCCTCGCCTCCCCCTTCACTCTTTGCCCGATGGGCCCGCCCTATCGGCGCCACCTCGCCATTTGCATGCCCCTCTTATCTCTCTGACCAGTGGGCCCCGCTCACCAACCTCACCCATGGTCTCTAACCAGCAGGCCCCGCCTGTCATTCCCTCCTTCGCAGTCCCAACCGTTCCCCCATGCGAGCCATGAGCATGCACGCCGAGGAAAGTGACCACGTCGTACCCTCCTCGCCCAACCGTTGCCCGCACTCCATGACCCCATCCCACACGCCTTGCTCGAGCTTCAAGTGAGGTCCTTGAACCTCAAGCGCCCCCTGCTCCCCATTTGCACTTCCACTGCCCATTTTCCCCACCCTGAGCACCAGCAGTGCCACCACGCTTCCGCGCCGTCTGGTGTTACTCCTCTTTTCCCTTCCCCGCCAAACCCCCTTTTCTTCTTCTCTTTTGTCTAGAATAAGAAATATTACTTCGTTGG
Source organism: Zea luxurians (assembly GCA_029449295.1). Lineage (NCBI taxonomy): Eukaryota > Viridiplantae > Streptophyta > Magnoliopsida > Poales > Poaceae > Zea > Zea luxurians. Next base: position 44,629,727 of record JAOPSE010000010.1, read on the forward strand.
AAAATGTAATTATATTCTAGAAGGCAAAACATCAAAGGAGAATAGAATGTTGCATCATGTTGAACCCTAAGTCTTGTCTTTGTTTGATGTATATGCTTGAGTTGGTAACTTGGTTGTATTTGAATTTGTGGCTCATTTGCATTTGAATTCAAAAGATAAATAAAAAGAAAAGGGAATTAAAATTCAGAATAAAAGAAAAAACCTAAAGAGGCCTGTAACCCCTTTCCCCCTTGGCCTTTCTGCGCAGACGGTCCAGCCAACCGATCCCAGTTGTGCCCTCGCCTCCCCCTTCACTCTTTGCCCGATGGGCCCGCCCTGTCGGTGCCACCTCGCCATTTGCATGCCCCTCTTATCTCTCTGACCAGTGGGCCCCGCTCACCAACCTCACCCATGGTCTCTAACCAGCAGGCCCCGCCTGTCATTCCCCCCTTCGCAGTCCCGACCGTTCCCCCATGCGAGCCATGAGCACGCATGCCGAGGAAAGTGACCACGTCGTACCCTCCTCGCCCAACTGTTGCCCGCACTCCATGACCCCATCCCACACACCTCGCTCGAGCTTCTAGTGAGGTCCTTGAACCTCAAGTGCCCCCTGCTCCCCATTTGCACTCCTGCTGCCCGTTTTCCCCACCCTGAGCACCAGCAGCGCCACCACGCTTCCGCGCCGTCTGTAGGATCTAGGAAACCGGTTAGAGGGGGAGTGAACAGACTACTTTAACTAAAATCAAAGACACTAGAGAAATTTAATCAATGCGACAAGAGATATAAATTCTCTAGCTATGACAAGTAAACAAACAATGAGGAACAATTATGGCAATGCTAGAAATGAGAGACAATACACAAATTACTAACTACGTGCAAAGTAATAAGTAAAGTATTAAAAGAATGACACCGAGTTTTATCCCGTGGTATCGATGATTTGCGGATCACCCATAATCCACGTTGAGGTGGACTTCAAGCTCTCACTTGCTCCTCTATCAAGACGCGGCTTGATCTTTGAGCCAAGTGGAAAAGAAATCACTCAATACCTCAATTCTACTAGTGTCGCCTTTGCCGCTCCGGCGGGGTAGGCGTGAACCCCTCACAATCAACACCGCGACTCCTCCACAATCTTCATGGAGAGCTTGACGGAGACAACACCCGAGCCATCTAGAGGCGGCAACCTCCAAGAGTAACAAGCCAATAACCCTTGCTCGGTGTAGCACCTAGTGCCTCAAAGATCACCAATGGATGCAAATGCACTAGGAACAGTCAATCTCTCATTAGAATGCAATCCCAAGCAAAGAGTGTGTGAGAATGAGTTAGAGGATCACCAATGAGCTCAATGTGTGTTAGGAATGGCCAAGAGAGGCCTCACACACGAGCTCCACTTCTATTTATAGCCCCACCTCTCAATGCTAACCGTTATGTGCTTGAAGCACACATTCTATGCACATGCGAACGGTCCGCGCCCTATGGTCCGACGGTCCGTCATACTAGTAATGACTATAATTCCTGTTTGAAACCTGTCAGTGCTGTCAGAAAAAGTCAAGGCCAGATGGTCCGCCAACCATGATCGGACGGTCCGTGACTTGGCAACTAAAAACGCTAGAACGCTGACCAAGTTGATTTATACAAGCGGATGGTCCGCCCTTCAGGGCCGGATAGTCCGCGCCTGAGAGTTAGTACTGTTCGGGCTAAAACCTCGAACAGTCCATAATTCAAACGCCCAAAAACACAAAGTCCCTACCCAAATATAATTTGGCATGCACGAATGGTTTGCCAACCTCGGCCAGACGGTCCACACAAACACATAGGGACTTGTGCAAACTCATGTTCTCTCTGGTCAGGACTGCGGACGATTCGGCCCCAAGGCCTAGAGTCCACAGTACAAACATATCGGACCAGTCCTAAACCCAAAATCTTAAACCCCCAGTCAGCTAGCTGCCTATGAAGGCCTTTTCTTTACTGTGTTTCGCTTTAGCACTTTGATTACTCGTTAAGTTGATGACTACGTGGATGTCTCTGACATCGTGATGTAATAAATTAATACTTCTTTATGTTATTATTTGAGCACTGTGCGATGATGTATATTTATGTAATCATGTACGTGAATTTCTGCTCCTAGCACGTACATGGTTCACATTTAGTTTGCCTTCTGAAACCAGGTGTGACACAAAGAAACTAGTTGTTAGCCCTTCGCTCAATCTAGTTGGATGCAGTGTTCAAAGTTGGGCCATGCCGGGTCGACACGGCCTAGGTCCATTCTGCTTCGGGTCAAATTATTTCTAACCGACATAGCACATATTAGTTTTATGTCGTGCCCTATAGGCTCAAGTACTAAAAACCTAGGCATGACATAACCTAAAAGTATAGTGAGATTGATACTATGCTATATCGACCCAAGCATGACATAGAAAAAAACTTATGTGTGTGTGTCTATATATATATAGATTGTATATTACAAGCCTTGGGCTTTCAATAGCCGGAGGAAGCCTTTGGCCTAATATTGCATCCGATTTAGCCGCACCAGGTTTCAGGCGTCTATAAAATGAGCCCCAGGTCGTTACAGTTCAGTTTTGAAGCCCCACCCCGATGCATAAGCGAAGACGGTTCTTGAGAGGCACGCGTCGGCGGCGGTTCCAGAGGGGCGCACGCGACAGTGGCCCCAGGCGCGCGGCAGCCTCGAGAGGCGCGAGCGGCGACAGTGGCGAGAGGCGTGCACGTGCAATGACACTCCCTAATGTGTGCGTGTTGGCGAGGCCCTCCTACCTCTAACTATTCTTTGAGCTCCGACGAGTCGGACACCGCTGCGACAACGTGGATCGTCCGATGACGACCTCCTCTGATCCGGCGGCTTTGGGGAATCCTCCTCCGACGATCTCATCTGATCCATGTGGTTCCCAGGTTATGTTCTAGGAGGACATCTAGTTGGGTACATCGACCCTTTGGGACCAATACCTTTGTTTGTACCATATAGCAAGACATAAACATGTGAGTGTGGCTGACGTCTTTAGCACTTTGCCTTTAAATTTATCTTTGCGTAGAGATCTGATAGGACATAAATTAGTAGCATTGAACGATCTAATTCCACGACTTGCTAATATAGTTCTATCGGAGGAACAAGATGGATTCACATTATATTGGCTTAATCCACCAAGATGTACCCAATTTTAACAAACAAAATATGAAAACTAAAGGCCCCAATAAAAATAAAAATATTCCTTTGTTTTTTATGAAAAGGCGTAATATTAACCAAGGATAATCTAGCGAAGCGAAATTGGAATGGCAGCGTGAAGTGTTGCTTTTGTCACAACAATGAGACAATTAAGCATCTTTTCTTCGAGTGCCAGGTAGCGCGAGCAATATGGCATACTATACAAAAAAAAGCTACAAATCTTTACCCTCCCTCTAGTGCGCGAATATGTTTGGGTCATGGCTAGGGAGGTTTAGTAATGATTTAAACTTATTAGCTCTTTTAGGGGCAGTAACAGTTTGTTGGGCCATTTGGCGACACTGAAATGACATTATGCTTCAACATAAATATGTGACAAACTCTTTGCAGGCTTTTCATTTGTCTATCCACTGGCTAAATATTTTTCAGGAGTTGGTTTTGGCTACCTGTCAAAATGTGCATTGTTCTTTGAATACCCCATTGGGTGCTATGTTCGATGGTACACCGAACACATCCAATATGTGCATCACGTCTGAGTGCAAATCTACATGCTCTTTATATTCCCTATTCGATGCACGAACACACTGGAGTTTTGTCTATTGTCAACGGGGCAATCCCCTATCGGATGCCCTATATTCAGTGCATATTGGTCATGTCTGGTGCTACTGCAACACCATCAACTCCCTTGTTTTGATCGATTTTTTGTTGAGTTTTGTTTAAAATTCTCATTTGCTCTCATGGATTTATCTAGCAGTAGTAATCATCTATGTACATCACCACTTCTAAGACTGGAAGTCTCTAATAGTTCACCCATATAATCACCTAAAACATTGTTTTGCTGTGTATATTGTACCATTTACAGAGTAAAGTTTAAAATGGGTAATGAAAGGATACATATGCTGCTGGAGATAGTCTAAGTAGACTTGTGTAGGTCGAGCTACTCGAACATGTCCCCCTTTATAGTATGACAAAGAAAAAACAATAAAGATCTTACCACTACTCTAAGTGCACAATAACTTTATTAACACTTAGAAGTAGTTGTTACTTTTTTTTGCTCATCCTTTAAAAACAGACAATTGATTTCTATCAACTGAAGCACGAAGACCATATAAATCATAGAAAATCTTAATTATTATAACCTAATTCATACTGTTTGTACAAAATACAGTTAGTCACAATAACTTTTTATTGCTATTAATCATAAAAGGTCAACTAAGAACCTAGATGATTTCATTGATATATAGGTCAGTGTGATGGTGATGCTGCATCTCTGATAAATTTCTTTCCCTCCCTATGAGGCTGCCGGCCGGCAAATGCATCAAGCATCTCCCAATCTCTCAACTACGCATCAAATGTTTGGGGTCCATATATACGGTTGTGTACGCACTACTGCACTATAATTAGTATCAGGTGGTTGTAATCACCAATCAGCTAGCTAGCTGAATACGGAATGGTTGGGATTTGCCGTTGTGTCAAAACGAAAACGTGTTCGATTGAAAACAGAATTGCACGAATGATAAAGAAAGTAATTGGTTCAACTGAAATGTGTTTTGAAGATGTGTTTTTATATATAAAAAAAGAATTGGCTAGGCTTATATATATAAAAAAGATAGTATCCACATTTAATGTATACCCTCTGAACAGGTGTATTATGGGCATAAAATATGACTCTAATGATGTCTGAACGCTGTTGGTGCACAAGCTACACAGTGCTACACTCTGGCACTTGGCAGGATCATTGATCGGCGCCACACACCTACCGGTACCAGGACCAGCACCCCCACGTACGAGTGCTACACTCTGTGGGTCCCGATCTATCTATGCATCCGTCCATTCCATTCCATTCCATTCCATTGCTCTGGGAAGAGGTAGGAGGATGTCGAGAACGAAGAGAGGTGCTGTTGGTCGAACGGATGCTGCTGCTGCCGTCGCTGTCGTGCAGAAATATTGCAGATGCAGAGTGGTTGGGGGCGGGTGGACGGACTTTAATTACTTACTCCCCCGGCCGCCTTCATTTGCATTGCATTGCATTGCATTGCAAGGCTGTTGCGTCTCGTTCTCCTCTTCACTTCTTTCTATTATTCACTCTGATCAACGCTAGATTTTGTTGGAACTAATACAGGCCATTTTTTTTAAAAAAAATCGACTAAGTTCATAGAAATAATATCAGTGTTTATATCTTTGAATAAACTTACTATGCAAATAGATACCATGACTAATCTACATATACTTACTAGGTAGTATTTCTGATCAAATTTTAAAAAATACAAAAATGATTAATGTGATGTACGTACTATATATATGCGGTAGCATCATTATTTTTTACACAAAAAATAATGAAGTTCACTTCTCTTCGCGGTATAATGTGACGTAGCTACCGCACTATATGTGATGTAGCATTGATTATTATAGCGTGTGCTTTGTGATCCATATACTCTTCTTGGTGTTTAGGGTTTCTAGCTTGATAGGTGTCATGAAACATCATTTTCGATTTTAGTGTTAAGATCACACGCAATTCGTGTGTATGATTTAACTTGGACGCTATCGAACATGAATTAGTTGATTACCATCATATATATACACATAATACTGAAAGAGTATCGTACGTGTAGCAAAGACAACATTAGTTGAGTACCGTGTACCAGCAGCAAACACCATTGTTGAAGAGCTAGTGTACTACGTCAAATTTACAATTTATTTAATTACCCAATCATCAACTGTACTGTGGGTGCATTGCATTGCGTGACAGTAGCGCTCCTCTCTCATAGTCAAGGGAATGAATTGGACGTGAGAGCTGAGGTTGGAACTACTGGTGATTCGTCATAGCCGCACAGTCACGACGGGCATATATACCTTTCTGTCGATCTGCTAGACATACACATCAAAGTTCACCTAAAACCTAATCCAACAATATCTTAATGTGCTAATTAAATGCCATGTGTCACAGTCCCCCACCACTGGACAACAAGTGCAAGATGCAACTTTTTTTTTCTTTCTTGAAGTAAATAATGGATGCATGCATGGGAGAAGCTTGTGATATATATATAGTACAATAGTCAAGTCATGCAAGTGTGGTAATTAATATAAGGTGTTGGGAACTTAAGGTATATATCGTATCACAAAGTGTGGATCAACTAGACTAGACTCCTTTGTGGACTGCAGTTGCAGCCTACAGTCCCAAGAATCAAGGCAAGAGAATTGCGATACCAGCTGCGATCTAGACAATTACTAAGGCGATTAATATATCTCCATCATACGGGGCGGCATGTCTTACTTTGTGCGGCACATATTATCAATCAAACACGGTAACATCATGGATCATTTATGGACCTAATCTAACAATATTTGCAAACCCAAAAATTAATACATTAAATAACATGCATGCCTTACCCCTTATTAGGCCATGGACCTCAAATGTAAATGCAATATAGACTTTTTTCGAGTAATTATATCGATGTACATTAGTAGAGAACAAACATTTGGATCGACTTATTAGTCTCGTTTAGAGTTGGGCCCAGGAGTAACGTGATCATTAGTCCTAGGTCCAAATTTCTTGAGCTTCCAAAGAAATTTAGTCTCCATTGGTAACACCAACAAAATTAAATTATCTATTTTGCAATTGGTGTGTTACCATCCAGAACTAAAGAGCATGGACCCTTTAGTTTCAGTTGATAATACCAACTAGGACTAATATAGACCCTTTAGTCTCAATTGGTGTTACCAACTGAAATAAAGGACTCTTTATTTTTGGTTGGTAACACCAACCGGGACTAAAGGTCCTCCACCGAGAGAGTTTAAAAGAAAAGCGTTATATCTAAAGATGCATGTGCTATGTAGGTGGGGTGGAAAGCTATACGTGAGGCAATACATGAGGTCTTAGATTTGAATCCCACGAGTTTTAGGACTGCAAGTCACTAGTTTTTTCAGACTTGAGGGACCTTTATCCTCGGTTCTTCCAACAAGGACTATAGGGATACATAGTTCTAGCTGGAAAACTAGGACTAAAGTCTGTTCCCAACCGAGACTAAATTCTAGTTCCCTACTAGTGGTAAGATAAGAAATTTCAATAATGTACATTATTTTTTACAAAGTGTAGGAACCTTGTGAGAAAAATAGACCCTATGGCTCATTTATGTTTGATTTTGGTGTTTGATGGTCACACGGGCCATGTCTTTCTTTGTGTGGCACATATTATCAATCAAACTAAGTATCCTATGAACCCAGGCTTAATGTATTAAATGACATGCATGCCTTACTCCATGGGCCCTGGACCTCAAATGTAAATGCAATATATAGTTTTTTCGAGTAATTATATCGATGTATATTAGTAGATAACAAACCTTTGGTAATTTCGCATAATAGTCTCGTTTAGAGTTGAGTCCGAGACTAATGTGAGCATTAGTCGTAAGTACAATTTTTTGGGCTTTAAGAGAACTTTAGTCTCAATCGTTAACACCAACACTAATTAAATGATCTATAATAGTCTTGGTTGGTGTTACCATCCTAGACTAAATAGCATTGACCCTTTAGTTCTAGTTAGTAATACCAAACAGGACTAATATAGACCCTTTAGTTTCGGTTGGTGTTACGAACCGAGGTTAAAGTACCCTTTATTTTTGATTGATAACACTATCCATGACTGAAGGTACCCCATTGGTTTAGTTTAAAAGAAAAGCATTCTATTCAAAGATGCATGTGTTGTATAGATGGGATCAAAAGCTAAGCGTGAGGCAATACATGAGATCTTGGATTCGAATCCTACAAGTTGCATGAGTGCGAGCCATTAGTCTTTTAGCCTCGAGGGACCTTTAACCCTAGTTATTTCAACTAGGACTAAAGGGATACATAGCCTAAGCTGAAAACTAGGACTAAAATCAGTTCTCAATCGAGATTAAAGCCCATTTTTCTACTAGTGGTAAGATGAGAAATTACAATAATATATAATGTTTTGAAAAAATTGTAAACACCTTGTAAGGAAAATGGACCCTACTGATCATCTATGTTTGATTTTGATGTTTGATGATCAATATAACTATTTGGACTAATGTTATTTGTTCATGTATTTTGTGTAGTTCAATAGGATGCAAAGTGGGTTTGAACTTAGGAAAAGTGGTAATCTAGGTGATCAACACCTCAAGCAAGACATTAGAAGCAATGTAGAATACCCATAATACATGCAAAAATTCAAAACACAAGATGAAACCAATCAGAATGCAAAGATAATGAAAAATAATTTGAAAAGGGGTTTTAGAATGCACCACACTAAGTGTGAAGCATCTAGGCCTCTAAGTAATGTTTTGGTAATTAGTGACAACTATATGTGGACTAACGGATTCTTGGAGAAATAAGATTGCAGGTTGGACCACTGAAATATGATCTATATTGAAAGTCTTAGAGACTTTGGTATTGATAGTGGATTAGATAAAGGCAAAGGTAATGGCTAGAGTTTTACTTTTGCTGATCTTAAGGTGATTAGATAAGAAAATTGGATGGGTTTGTAGGCTAGATAGACGTACTATCAAGAGGATCAATGATGATTACTTGTGTGAAACTTGGTGCCTCATAGAGCATATAGATGTTGCATGTGCATGAGGACTAACCGCACTTCCGATTCGTGAAAGAAAATCTTTTGAAAAGCATTTTTGAAAATGGGCTAAGTGTTTGATGCGCGGACCGTCCGGACCAGGAGGTGGGATTGTTCGTGAGCAAATAGAAAGATTGTAGACTTAGTGTTTTTTTGGAGTGGTTTGAAGTGTTTGTACTGCAGACCGTTCGGGCCAAGTGGCCTGACCGTCTGACAATCCTGTCGAAGGGTCTTGTTCTGCATAGTCCTTGAGTTGTTGTGGATCGTTCGACCGTGGGGCGCAGACCGTCTTCAAGTGTTCAAATAGTGTTTGAGTAGGACTGTGCGGGCTATCCGATCATGGTCAGCAGACTGTCCGCATGTCACTTTATCTAACACGTCTGCCACATTTTTTAATGGAAAGTAGCTGTTACAAGTGGCACGGACCGCCCGCAAGTGCACAGAAAGAGGGAAGCTTGCCCATAATGGCTGATAGTGTTTGGAAAGGTACAAATAGAAGTGGTGCCCATGTGTGGTAGCCTGGTTGGCCATTCTTTACACACATTTAGCACACTTGAGTCTTCCAAACACTCTCACTCGCAACCATTGCTTGGGATTGCATTATAGTGAGTGATTGAGTGGTTCTAGTGTGTTGCATCATCAAAGTGATCTTGAGGCACTACGTGAATCATCAAGAGATTGTCATCAGCTTTTAACTCTTGGAGGTTGCCACCCCCTAGACAGCTTGGTGGTGTATCCGTCGAGCTCTTCAATAAGTTTGTGAAGACGTCGCAGAGGAGATTGTGAGAGGTTTGTGCCTACCTCATCGAAGCGGCAAAGGCAACAACTAGTGGAATTGAGGTATTGAGTGATTCATTGTCCACTTGGCTCAAAGATCAAGCGGAGTCTTGATAGAGGAGCAAATGAGAGCTTGGAATCCACCTCAATGTGGATTAGGGATGATCAGCAAATCACCGAGACCACGGTAAAAAATTTGGTATCTCTGTTGTTCATTACTTGTTTACTTGTTGTCTCTTATGATTAGTTGCATCATTGTTCATTGCTAGACTCAGTGATTACTTGTTCACCCTAGGTTGCCAACCTAACTTAGCTCAACACAAGCTAGAGAATTTATCCCTCTTGTTGTACTAATTAAATTTCTCTAGCGTTTTTTATTTTAGTCAAAACCGTCTATTCCTCCCTCTAGATATTGTCCTAGATCATACATCGAGGCATTGGACCATACCCTATTAGCATCGGGCCTATGATCAAGCAAACCCTAAGTAGAGGCAGCAACATGGCATTGGACCAAGCAAGCAGCAAGGGCATTTGACTATGCCATGCCATTATTCATGCAAATAGAGACATCAGACTGAGCATGCCTAGGAGTATCTGACCAATGGTTCAAGATCCAATGATCATGTAGAGAATTTCTAGAAAGGGCTCTACGACATTGGACCAGTCTGATGGGTCACACTGGACCATATGCAACGAAAACCCCAATAGTTGGAAGCAATGACGTAATTGCTCTAGTTCAATGGCTAGTCACATATCACAGCATCAGACGACTTGATGACCCCCATAGGAATGTCTGCTGAGTGCGTAGAAAGTCTATGCATATTTCAATAACTAAATTTGGAGTTGGGGACTATATATATCCCCTTAGCCAGCCAATTGAGTGTGTGTGGAGGTCATGGAAGAATTGTTTGAGTTGGGGCTCATCTCTAATAGCTCTAGACACCAAAGTGCTTAGTAAAATACTCAATTATTAGTGTATGTGTTTTAAAAAGAGCTTAGGTCAGTTAGGCCATCAGGTTAGTGCTTGTTCAAGGTTTAGGCCTATTGTTTAGTGTCACACCCGGTTTCAGAAGGTAAACCGAATGCGAACCATGTACGTGCCAGGATCAGTTATTCACGTACACAGCAGTTACATAACATGGACATCATCACACAGTGCTCAAAATAGTATTAAAAAGGGAAATAATAGTCGATTACATCATACATCTGAGACGTCCATATAGTCCTTACAACAAATCAAAGTGCGAAAACGAAACGTAGATAAACGCGGCCTTCACAGGCAGCCGACTGGGGGTTGCCGCTAACCCACACCTAGAACTCGTCGTAGTCTTGGAACTCCTGGAAGTCTCCTTCCACAGCTTCATCTTCTCCTGAGCAGTGGTTGCAATGCTGACAACCTGGGGGGGGGTTTGGTGTGTAGAGCAAGAGTGAGTACACATCAACATACTCAGCAAGTATCCTGTTTGGCTGTAGTGGACTAGCTTTATGTGGGGGGGGGGGGTAAGTCAAGCAGTTGCTTTTAGTTGGTCAGATTATTATTTACTAGTAGAAAGCCAGGTTTAACATTAACCCAAGTTATTAGCCCGATGTACTCTTTCCAAACGGAAAGAATACCACTTACTAGCACCATAGTCATAACCAAAACCATCAGTCTCATTGCCACCTGTAAACCAAAATGTCTCTGATCAAGTACCACTAATCACTGGAGCTCCCTTGGCCGCTCATAACCGCGAGCACGGCTGATATATCAGTTTTCAAACACTCTGCAGAGGTTGTGCACTTTATCCACAAGCCGTGATTCCCTTTCTGACCGGAGATCATGACTCTACATTGGTCACTACCAAGGTGACCCAGCAGGGTATCACTACGTAGCCTTTACAAAGATTCCCCGGGGCTGTAGCCGCCCGTTAGGTTTTCTAAATGTACCGCACTCCTCCCCACGGGACAAATCAACCTTGGCAGAGCGAGCCGCATACACTGAGCCCCATTGACGGCACAACGGCTAAGCGAACTACACCCCGGTTCCTCTAATTATTCAGCTAAGGGCGTCCCACTCCACCCTCATGGTTGCACTGTTTTTCCCGGGCGGTCATCCAAAGAATAGGTCCTTATGGAGAGGCACTCGAGAAACCGCTCGAGCCCTCTTAAAGGTCACAAGTACAACATCATAATAAGAGAAGGGAAAACAACGTATCATAGATAATCTCATTGTCGGCGTTCCGAGACCGGGGGGTCCTCGAGCCGATGAGTGAGAGTGCCGCGTGCCCCAGCCCAGATGGGTCGAGCGCGTGGAGCGAGCGCGAAGGGGGGAACAGAGAGAGAGAGTCGGTGGCCGGAGCCGGGTCGTGAGGGAGTCGGAGAAATTCCCGCGGCCTTCGTGTTCGTCCCGCGCCCAGGTCGGGTGCGCTTGCAGTAGGGGGTTACAAGCGTCCGCACGAGGTGAAGGGAGAGAGCGGCCCCGAGAGAGCGCCTGCCCCTGCCTTTCGTCCCCGTGAGGCCAACCTTCTCTAAGAAGGCCCTGGCCCTTCCTTTTATAGTCGTAAGGAGAGGGTCCAGGTGTACAAGATGGGGGTGTAGCAAGGTGCTACGTGTCTAGCGAGGGAGAGCTAGCGCCCTATGTACATGCCTAGGTGGCAGCCGGAGAGATCGTGGCACCCTGTTGGTGTGGCGTCGTGGCTGTTGGAGGAGTAACGGAGCCGGACGGGGGGACAGCTGTCGAGGTGGCTGGGTCCTTGCTGACGTTCTCCTGCTTTCGTAAGGGAGCTGGGAGCCGCCGTCGTCATGATCTAGCGGGGCGCCATCATGGCCTATCTGGCATAGCTGGCCAGATGGGACGCCGGTCTTGTTCTCTGCGACCCAAGTCGGCTCAGGGCAGGGTGATGATGACGCTTCCTGTTGACGTGGCGGTCTCGTATCCTAGGTCGGGCGTCGTGGAGGCTCCTCTGAGGCTGAGGCCGAGTCCGTCCTGCAAGACAGAGACAGAGTCCGAGCCCTGGGTCGGGCGAGGCGGAGGTTATTCGGCAGAGGCCGAGGCGGAGTCCGAGCCTTGGGTCGGGCGAGGCGGAGGTCGCCGTCTTCCGGGGCCTTAGCCCGAGTCCGAGCCCTGGGTCGGGCGGAGCGGAGTTCGCCGTCTTCCGAGGCCTTAGCCTGAGTCCGAGCCCTGGGTCGGGCGGAGCGGAGTTCGCCGTCTTCCGGGGCCTTAGCCCGAGTCCGAGCCCTGGGTCGGGCGGAGCGGAGTTCGCCGTCTTCTGGGGCCTTAGCCCGAGTCCGAGCCCTGGGTCGGGCGGAGCGGAGTTCGCCGTCTTCCGGGGCCTTAGCCCGAGTCCGAGCCCTGGGTCGGGCGGAGCGGAGTTCGCCGTCTTCCGGGGCCTTAGCCCGAGTCCGAGCCCTGGGTCGGGCGGAGCGGAGTTCGCCGTCTTCCGGGGCCTTAGCCCGAGTCCGAGCCCTGGGTCGGGCGGAGTCTCCTATGGCACCACTGGCGGAGTCTGGTCGCCCGTCGGTCTTACCTTTTGCGTTAAACGCCCCGGTGACTCGGTCGGTTGGTGCGGTGATTTAGTCAGGGTTTCTCCTTATCGGAGGCGGGGCCTAGGGCGAGCCGGAGATGCGTCTGCCGTGAAAGAGGAGACCTCAGGCGAGACGGAGTCATCTTAGGGTCGGCTGCCCTCGCCCGAGGCTAGGCTCGGGCGTGGCGTGGTCAAGTCACTCGTATGGACTGATCCCTGACTTAATCAAACCCATCAGGCCTTTGCAGCTTTATGCTGATGGGGGTTACCAGCTGAGAATTAGGCGTCTTGAGGGTACCCCTAATTATGGTCCCCGACAGTAGCCCCCGAGCCTCGAAGAGAGTGTTAACACTCGCTTGGAGGCTTGCATCGCACTTTTTTGCAAGGGGACCAGCCTTTCTCGGAGGTACTTTGTTCCGGTGGGTGTAGCCCCCGAGGCCTCGGAGGAGTGGTTTCACTCCTTCGAGGTCTTAATGCCTTGCGCAATGCTTCGGCTGGTCTGGCGGTTCCCTCATGCGAGCAGGGCGTAACCCAGGTGCACTGTTGGGGCCCAAGTTCTCGGGCTGGTATGTTGACGCTGTCAACGGTTCGGCCGGAGCCGGGTTTGCGAGAGCAGCCCCCGAGCCCTCGCACGGAGCGAGGAGGACGATCAGGGACAGACTCGACTTTTTATATACGCCCCTACGTCGCCTTTCTGCAAGGAGGAGGGGGGGAGTGCGCCATGTTACCCTCGATGGGCACCGAACATGGTGTCTCCGGTGAGCTGCAATCGGGTAATCCGAGTGGACGTCTGTGCCCCGTTCGTTGGGGGTCGGCTAGGGGCCCGGAGGCACGCCCAAAAGTACCTGCGGGTGATCTGCCGGACCCGGTCCCCTGGCGACGGGGTCCGAGGGCTCGTTGCCTCCCTCCGATGGGATTCCGTTACAGAGTCGTTCCCGCTGGTCTCGGAAATGTCCTAGGGTACCTCGGGAGCGCAGCCCGAGCCTTGGTTATGTATCGAACGTACCCCTGGTCATCCCTCGCTCGGCGTCTGAGGCGGCTGTGAACCCTTCGACAGGCCAGCCTTCGAACCCCTGATCAGTAGGGGGCACGGAGCCCGAGTAGCCTGAGGCGGTCGTGGAACCTTTCGGGGGCCGACCTTCGAACCCCTGACCAGTAGTGGGTGTCGGGCCCACGCGATCTGAGGCGGCTGTTGAACCCTTCGGGGGGCCAGCCTTCGAACCCCTGATCAGTAGGGAGGCTCGGAGCCTAGTTCCTTCACGGGGAAGGATCCCTTTGGGGTTATCCCCCTTCTCGGTCCCTGTTGCAAGAGATAGAGAAAGAAGGAAAAGGGAAATGGGTTCGAAATTGAACGTCGTGGCGTACCTTTTTCGGCGTGGTCGTTTTGGCGAAGGCGAAACGTCACCAGCCGCTCCCGCTCGTAGCGCTGTCCGTCGAGCCGCGGAGTTAATGCGCCGGGGTGAGTAGTTGGCGAGGTTGCCGTTGCGCGTGCGCGAGCCGTTCGAGGTACGGGTCACGGACGCGTCGTCTTCACGCCGTGAGAGGGGGTTCTCTTGCTGCCTCTGGATGGGACGTGAGCCTGGCCGATGGCGTGACTGCTGCCCTCGCGCGCCTGCCACCGTCATCACTGCCGGCCCATTTTTGACCGCGTTTGACCGCTGCGCCAGGCTGGCGCCGCTGGATCGCAGGCTGGGCGGCCTCGAGTCGCGGTATCGGTTCCACAATCGAGGAGGTGCGGTGGTGGAGCGAGAGGCGCGGCGGTTCGCATGCAGCGCCCGGCGCGCCAGTTGAACGACGCGTGGGCTTGAGCCGTCGCGCTGGCCTGTCAGGAGTCGGAGAGGCGCGTCCACTTGGCGCGGTTGCATGCCGCCTGCATGGCCGCTCGCCCCTTTTGCCCGTTGGTCTGGGCAAAAGTGGAGGGTTACTTGTAACCGCTGGGCGGTTGCGCGCGTCGTGCGCGGCGGTTCGGCTTTCTCTGCTTGGAGCCGGTCTGCGTGACAGGCGGGCCCCAGCCCCCGTGTCGCAGGGGAGGACTTTGGAGGCGTGTTGGAGAAGACTCCGCCCGCGACGGTTGAGGGCGCAAGCAGGGGGAGTTGCCTTTAAAAGGAGGGCGACCCTCTTCGTGAGGTGACCATGTCTCCTACCTCCCTTATGCATTGTGTCTTTCCATCTTCCGAGCCCCCGGATGGGGGAAACCGCCGTCTTTTCGCTCCATCGCCGGAGGGACGCAACTCTGTGGGAGTTGGTACCTTTCAGCCATCGTTCGGCTTCAAGGATTTTCATCATGCAGCCCGGCTGCACCCCTCCACCAGCGATCGCCCAAGAGGGCGACCTCCGGCTTGATGGTGGGGGAAAGCGAGCCGGGCTGCGGTATCCGCCCCTTCCTCAGCCTCAAGGATTTTCATCACCAGGGCTGAGGAGGGGCGTGTACCGAATTGGGGTCGGTCTCAGCGCGGGCGGTGGCCCGCTCCTTCCCTCAGTGATCGGGGGGAAGGGCGGGAGTCGTCCGCGGTGCCAACATCTGCAGCGTGCCTGGCCTTCGGACGCGAGTGGCTTCGGAGCCGCCCACGGCGCCGGCGTTCGCCACGGCAACTGGAAGAGGTTCTTCCGCCGGCGCGACAGCCGAGGCTGGCCACGGACCGACCTCCAACTCTACGGCCTTCTGCCCGTCCTTGCCTCTCGAGTTTGGGCAAGGGCGGGGGCCTCCTAGCAGCAGCATCCGCCCTGAGGTCATCACTGCTGCTGTTCGGCCTCCCGGGACAGAAGTCTTCATCGTCGCCGCTGCTGGGGCGGGCGACGACTAGCCGTTCGTCGGTCTTCTGTTGCCCCGCAGGCCTACCCCCATCGAGTGGGGTTGTTCGTACCTGCGGAGGGGGAACCAGAGTTCCGTTTGTAATGGCACTTCGGGTGCCGGGTTTTTTGTTCATTTTCGGCTTTCGGGGCCTGAACATGTATGTAGCTCCGGCACAGAGCCGTGTTTTTTCCTCATTTCTGAGCACTAAGACTTGCCTGTCGATTGTCTGAACCGCTTCACCAAGCATGAGTTGCCCCGTGTCCAGGTGACGAGTGAGGTATCCGTATCCCGGAGGCGTAGGAATCCCTCGGCTCGGTCAGACCTGTTGTCCGAGGCTCCTCTAGCTTAGTTAAAGAGACCCCTTGGCCGCTCTTCGACGAGCCGAGGCCAGGGGTAGCGATATCAGCACAAGCAGAGGCGTTGTTGGCTCGGAAATGAAACCTGGTTGGCCGGAGCCTAGCCGGGTTGTCTGCTGGCAGGATCGACGCCGGAGCTGATTGGCCGAGGCCTCGGACCGAGCTGGCGCCCTCGGAAGGTGGTCGGCCGAGGCCCCGGAGGTGGCCGGCCGAGCCGTCCGCTCGGGCCGGATTCTCGGGGAAGCCTCTGGCGGAGATTGCTCGAGCGCGGTGACGACGTCGTCCTTCGGAGCGGAGGCCTTCGGACCGCGTCGCCGCCCGAGGCCAGGTCGGGCCTTGCCGAAGGTGCTGCTGATGCCGAGGGTGTCGTCGCCCTCTCCCATCGTCAAGATCCGCGTCTGCAGGGTCAAGTCGTCTTGTAGCGTGGGCCTTGTGTGGCCGTTGAGGCCAGAACACACACCCTTGTTGAGTTGTAAAGCTGTGTCTCTTTTCCTCTTGTTTCGAGTATCTGGACTTTCTGTCGGTAGCAGGGATGTTAGTGCGAGCAAGAGTTGCTTCTCGCGGGAGGTGATGAGTGAGGTATCCGTATCCCGGAGGCGTGGGAGTCCCTCGGCTCAGTCGGCCTCGCCGCTTACGCGTACCTTTACCCATCCATGAGGCCCTGTTACCGACTCGGTCGAGAAGGCTCGAAGAACCGCTTCAACAGAAGAGCTTCCGTACGTAAAGACTCGTTCGATCCGCGGAGTCACTTTATCCGAGCGCGAGTTACTTATCGCAGAAGGTGATGAGTGAGGTATCCGTATCCCGGAGGCGTAGGAGTCCCTCGGCTCGGTCAGCCTAGACTGCTTACGTGTACCCCGTCGTTTCCAGGACCCACTTTCCGAAGTAGTCAAAAAGCACGAAAGATGTTCTGGTGAAAGAGGTTTTTTGTTCGAGGAAAATTTTGACGCAGAGGGGGTTAACCCCCTTTTAGCCCCCGAGGGAGGGTCGGGCTCTGCCGAGGCGAGGCCGACCCTTCCTTGTTGACTAAACTTTGCGCAGGTGCGAGGTATATGAACAACTTGGAAACATCTTAAGGGTAGAAGCGACGTAGCTGTTGGATGTTCCAAGCGTTGCCGTAGACCTCGCCTTGACTGTTGGCCAGCTTGTACGTTCCGGGCTTCAGAACTTTGGCGATGATGAACGGCCCCTCCCAGGGGGGCGTGAGCTTGTGCCTCCCTCGGGCGTCTTGCCGCAGCCGAAGCACCAGATCGCCCACCTGGAGTTCTCGGGGTCGGACCCCTCGGGCGTGGTAGCGTCGCAGGGACTGCTGATACCGCGCCGAGTGTAGTAAGGCCCTGTCCCGAGCCTCGTCCAGCTGGTCCAGCGAGTCTTCTCGGCTGGCTTGGTTGCTTTCCTTGTTGTAGGCCCTCGTCCTCGGGGAGCCGTATTCTAGGTCCGTGGGCAGGATTGCCTCGGCCCTGTAGACCAGGAAGAACGGCGTGAAACCCGTGGCTCGGCTTGGAGTCGTTCTCAGGCTCCAGACCACCGAGGGGAGTTCCTTCATCCATCGCTTGCCGAACTTGTTGAGGTCATTGTAAATCCGAGGCTTGAGCCCTTGTAGAATCATGCCATTGGCACGTTCCACTTGCCCGTTCGACATGGGGTGAGCTACGGCGGCCCAGTCCACCCGGATGTTGTGATCCTCGCAAAAATCCAAGAATTTTTTGCCGGTGAACTGGGTGCCATTGTCGGTGATGATGGAGTTCGGGACCCCGAAGCGATGGATGACGTTGGTGAAGAACGCCACCGCCTGCTCGGACCTGATGCTGTTTAGGGGTCGGACCTCGATCCACTTGGAGAATTTGTCGATGGCGACCAGCAGGTGCGTGTAGCCCCCGGGCGCCTTCTGCAGTGGGCCGACGAGGTCCAGACCCCACACAGCGAAGGGCCAGGTGATGGGTATCGTCTGCAGAGCCTGAGCGGGCAGGTGGGTCTGCTTCGCATAGAATTGGCACCCTTCGCAGGCGCGGACAATTCTAGTGGCATCAGCCACCGCCGTTGGCCAGTAGAAGCCTTGTCGGAAAGCGTTCCCAACGAGGGTTCGAGGTGCTGCATGATGACCGCAAGCCCCCGAGTGTATTTCCTGCAGGAGGTCCTGACCCTCGGCGATGGAGATGCATCGCTGGAGGATGCCCGAGGGGCTGCGGTGGTAGAGCTCCTTCTCATCGCCCAGCAGGACGAACAATTTTGCTCGTTGCGCTACCCGCCGAGCCTCGGCTCGGTCGAGGGGCAGTTCTCCTCGGCGGAGATACTGCAGGTACGGGGTTTTCCAGTCTTGATCTGGCGCGACCCCGTTCTGCTCCTCCTCGATGTGCAGCGCTTCGCCCTTGGGCTCCGAGGGTTCCTCGGGTTGAACCGAGGATGGCTCGGGCTGGGCCGAGGTTACCTCGGACGAGGCCGAGGGTGCCTCGGGCTCGGTCGCATCGCCTATCTTGACGGAGGGTTGGTGCAGATCCCGGGAGAAGACGTCCGGGGGAACCGTTGTCCGCCCCGAGGCTATCTTCGCCAACTCGTCCGCAGTCTCGTTGTAGCGCCGGGCGATGTGGTTAAGTTCGAGCCCGTAGAACTTGTCTTCCAGGCGTCGAACCTCTTCACAGTAGGCCTCCATCTTCGGGTCACGGCAGTGGGAGTTCTTCATGACTTGGTCGATGACGAGCTGCGAGTCGCCGCGCGCATCGAGGCGTCGGACCCCTAGCTCGATGGCGATTCGCAGTCCGTTGATCAGAGCCTCGTACTCAGCCACATTGTTGGACGCCGGGAAATGGAGGCGGAGCACATAGCGCAGGTGTTTTCCGAGGGGCGAGACGAAAAGCAGGCCCGCGCCAGCTCCCGTTTTCATCAGCGACCCGTCGAAAAACATGGTCCAGAGCTCTGGCTGGATCGGAGCCGTTGGCAACTGGGTATCGACCCATTCGGCTACGAAATCCGCCAGTACCTGGGACTTGATGGCCTTCCGAGGGGCGAACGAGATTGCCTCGCCCATGATTTCCACCGCCCACTTCGCGATCCGTCCCGAGGCTTCTCGGCACTGGATGATCTCCCCCAGGGGGAAGGATGACACCACAGTCACCGGATGGGACTCGAAGTAATGTCGCAGCTTTCGCCTCGTCAGGATCACAGCGTATAGCAGCTTCTGGACTTGTGGGTAGCGGATCTTGGTCTCGGACAGCACTTCGCTGACGAAGTAGACTGGCCTCTGAATGGGCAAAGCATGCCCCTCTTCCTGCCTTTCGACTACGATCGCGGCGCTGACCACCTGAGTGGTTGCGGCGACGTAGACCAGGAGGGTTTCTCCATCCGCTGGGGGTACCAAGATGGGCGCCTGGGTGAGGAGCACCTTCAGGTTCCCGAGGGCTTCCTCGGCCTCGGGAGTCCAAGTGAAGCACTCGGCCTTTCTTAAGAGGCGGTACAGGGGCAGGCCTCTTTCGCCGAGGCGCGAGATGAAACGGCTCAAGGCCGCGAGGCATCCCATGACCCTCTGTACGCCTTTTAAGTCTTTGATGGGCCCCATGTTTGTGATCGCTGCGATCTTCTCCGGGTTGGCTTCGATGCCCCGCTCGGAGACGATGAACCCCAAGAGCATGCCTCGGGGCACCCCGAAGACGCACTTCTCGGGATTGAGCTTGACGCCCTTCGCCTTGAGACACCGGAATGTCAGTTCGAGGTCGGAGAGAAGGTCGGAGGCTTTCCTCGTCTTGACTACGATGTCATCGACGTAGGCCTCGACCGTGCGACCAATGTGTTCACCGAACACATGGTTCATGCACCGCTGGTACGTTGCACCCGCGTTCCTCAAACCGAACGGCATTGTGATGTAACAGTACATGCCGAAGGGCGTGATGAAAGAAGTCGCGAGCTGGTCGGACTCTTTCATCTTGATTTGGTGATACCCTGAGTAAGCATCGAGGAAGGACAGGGTTTCGCACCCTGCAGTGGAGTCCACGATTTGATCGATGCGAGGTAGAGGGTAGGGGACCTTCGGACATGCTTTGTTGAGACCAGTGTAGTCTACACACATCCGCCACTTCCCCCCTTTTTTCCTCACAAGCACAGGGTTGGCGAGCCATTCGGGATGGAATACCTCTTTGATAAACCCTGCTGCCATCAGCTTGTGGACCTCCTCGCCTATCACCCTGCGCCTTTCCTCGTCGAATCGGCGCAGAGGTTGTCTGACCGGTCGGGCCCCGGCCCGAATATCCAGCGAGTGCTCGGCGACTTCCCTCGGTATGCCGGGCATGTCCGAGGGACTCCACGCGAAAACGTCGGCGTTTGCGCGGAGAAAGTCGACGAGCACTGCTTCCTATTTGGGGTCGAGCCCGGAACCGATCCGGATCTGCTTGGAGGTGTCGCCACTGGGGTCGAGAGGGACGGCCTTAACCGTCTCCGCTGGCTCGAAGTTGCCGGCATGCCGCTTCACGTCCGGCACCTCTCGGGAGAGGCTTTCCAGGTCGGCAATGAGGGCCTCGGACTCGGCGAGGGCCTCGGCGTACTCCACGCACTCCACATCGCATTCGAAGGCGTGTTTGTACGTGGGGCCGACGGTGATGACCCCGTTGGGGCCCGGCATCTTGAGCTTCAGGTAGGTGTAGTTGGGGATGGCCATGAACTTCGCGTAGCATGGCCTTCCCAACACTGCGTGGTAGGTTCCTCGGTACCCGACCACCTCGAACGTCAAAGTCTCCCTTCGGAAGTTGGAGGGTGTTCCGAAGCAGACAGGGAGGTCGAGCTGTCCGAGGGGCTGGACGCGCTTCCCGGGAATGATCCCGTGGAAGGGCGCAGCGCCTGCTCGGACAGACGACAGGTCGACGCGCAGGAGCCTGAGGGTCTCGGCGTAGATGATGTTGAGGCAGCTGCCTCCATCCATCAGGACCTTGGTGAGCCTGACGTCGCCGATGACGGGATCGACGACGAGCGGGTACTTCCCCGGGCTCGGCACGTGGTCGGGGTGGTCGTCTCGGTCGAAGGTGATGGGCTTGTCGGACCAGTCTAGATAGACTGGCGCCGCCACCTTCACCGAGCAGACCTCCCGACGCTCTTGCTTACGATGCCGAGCCGAGGCGTTTGCCGCATGCCCTCCGTAGATCATGAAGCAATCGCGGACCTCTGGGAACTCTCCTGCTTGGCGATCCTCCCTTTTGTCGTCGTCGTGAGCCCTGCCACCCTCTGCGGGTGGCCCGGCCCGACGGAAGTGACGCCGAAGCATGACGCACTCTTCGAGAGTATGCTTGACGGGCCCCTGATGGTAGGGGCACGTCTCCTTGAGTGCCTTGTCAAAGAGGTTTGCACCTCCGGGGGGCTTCCGAGGGTTCTTGCGCTCGGCGGCGGCGACAAGGTCTGCATCGGGAACGTCGCGTTTCGCTTGCGACTTCCTCCTGCCTCTCTTCTTGGCGCCGCGCGGAGTGGACGCCTCGGGAGCATCTTCCGACGGGCGGCCCTGGGGCTGCTTGTCCTTTCGGAAGATGGCCTCTACCGCCTCCTGGCCGGAGGCAAACTTGGTGGCGATGTCCATCAGCTCGCTCGCCCTGGTGGGGGTCTTGCGACCCAGCTTGCTCACCAGGTCGCGGCAGGTGGTGCCGGCGAGGAACGCGCCGATGACATCGGAGTCGGTGATGTTGGGCAGCTCGGTGCGCTGCTTCGAGAACCGCCGGATGTAGTCCCGAAGGGACTCTCCCGGCAGTTACCGACAGCTTCGGAGGTCCCAGGAATTCCCGGGGCGCACGCACGTGCCCTGGAAGTTCCCGGCGAAAGCCTGGACCAGATCCTCCCAGTTGGAAATCTGCCCCGGGGGCAGGTGCTCCAACCAGGCACGAGCGGTGTCGGAGAGGAACAGGGGGAGGTTTCGGATGATGAGGTTGTCATCGTCCGTCCCACCCAGCTGACAGGCCAGGCGGTAGTCCGCAAGCCACAATTCCGGCCTCGTTTCCCCTGAGTACTTCGTGATAGTAGTCGGGGGTCGGAATCGGGGCGGAAACGGCGCCCGCCGAATGGCTCGGCTAAAGACCTGCGGACCGGGTGGTTCGGGCGAGGGACTTCGATCCTCCCCGCTGTCGTAACGTCCCCCACGCCTGGGGTGGTAGCCTCGGCGCACCCTTTCGTCGAGGCGTGCCCGACGGTCGCGATGAGGGTGCTCGATGCCGAGGTGGCCCGGGGCCGCAGGCGCGGTGTTGCGCGTGCGCCCGGTGAAGGCCGAGGCTTCCCGCGTGAGTCGGGAAGTCGCGACACGAGGTTCCGAGGGGTATCCCTGCCTGCGGGAGGCAGAGCTCTCGGCCCGCCGGGCCGCAGCGCCTTCCAGGAGATGCTTGAGTTCTCCCTGGATCCGCCGACCCTCGGTGGTTGATGACTCCGGCATCGCGCGGAGGAGCATTGCTGCAGCGACCAGGTCCTGGCCAGTCCCGCCGGATGCGGGTGGCGGTTTGTCCCTGGCATCGTTGGCAATGCGGTGCTGGAGACCTTGGGGCAGGTGACGTATTCCTCCGGCCGGGGGTTGGCTCGCCCATACCTGCCCGATGTTCTGGCGGATTGCCTCGAGCGCTCCTGCTCCTTCATCGAACCCGGCCTGCGCCCCGCGGACTTGCTCGAGCTGTGGGTCGTGACCCCCCGCCGGAACGGGGACCACAGCTAGCTCCCGCGGGATGTCGGCGCGAGGCGCTGGCCTAGGGGGATCACCATCCTCCGGCATGCCGAGACAGCCGCCTCCGGAGGGATCCCCTAGCTCGATGTGGAAACATTCGCGACTCGGGCCGCAGTCCTTGTCGCCAAGGCTGCGGCTGCCGTCGGAACAGTCGGAGAGGCAATAGTCACATGCGGTCATGAAGTCCCGCATGGCACTAGGGTTGCCAGATCCGGAGAAATCCCAGCAGATGCTGGGGTCGTCATCTTCCTCGGACCCAGAGGGTCCGTAGGTCGAGACGCCCGTCAATCGGTCCCAAGGCGACCGCACACGAAACCCCAGAGAGGTTGCACTCGCCTCAATGTGAGTGCCCGCCAAAGCGAAGTCGCCAGGCGGGCTGAGGCCGAGTCGAAATAACGAAAGATGGGGAGCAGTCGGTACCTTTTGGTCGACGAGGAGCGATGAAGTCGTGTCGGGGGCTGACCGCGCCGTCGTCTTGGGTACGAGGGCGACGTCCTGCAGGCCCTCCGTGAGCGTGCTGGCGTCGTCCACTTGCTCGGGGTCGACGTGTTGCGGGGGGATGGCGCTCGCGTTTGCCTCGAACGCGAGGGCGACGCTTGGCGTGTCCTCCGCTGGGGCGCCGGGGATGTCGACTTGCTCGACAGCCGTCGGAGCGCGGCCTCCCGCTCGGTCCCGGTTGCCCCGCCTCCTCCTCCTCCGATGGCGAGGGAGAGGATGGGGCGAGCTCGAACGTTGTCCTTCCCCAACGCGGGAAAGACGTCGTTGATTCCGCCGCCGGCGGGCGGGCTGTCCGCCACCAATGTCGTCGTCGCGCGGCGGTGGAAGGAGTATCATGTCGTAGTCGCCATCGAGAGACATGAACTCGAGGTTCCCGAAACGGAGCACCGTCCCGGGTTGAAGAGGTTGTTGGAGACTGCCCATCTGGAGCTTGACGGGAAATCGAACGTCAACACGCAGCGTGCCCCTACCTGGCGCGCCAACTGTCGGCGTTCCGAGACCGGGGGGTCCTCGAGCCGACGAGTGAGAGTGCCGCGTGCCCCAGCCCAGATGGGTCGAGCGCGTGGAGCGAGCGCGAAGGGGGGAACAGAGAGAGAGAGTCGGTGGCCGGAGCCGGGTCGTGAGGGAGTCGGAGAAATTCCCGCGGCCTTCGTGTTCGTCCCGCGCCCAGGTCGGGTGCGCTTGCAGTAGGGGGTTACAAGCGTCCGCACGAGGTGAAGGGAGAGAGCGGCCCCGAGAGAGCGCCTGCCCCTGCCTTTCGTCCCCGTGAGGCCAACCTTCTCTAAGAAGGCCCTGGCCCTTCCTTTTATAGTCGTAAGGAGAGGGTCCAGGTGTACAAGATGGGGGTGTAGCAAGGTGCTACGTGTCTAGCGAGGGAGAGCTAGCGCCCTATGTACATGCCTAGGTGGCAGCCGGAGAGATCGTGGCACCCTGTTGGTGTGGCGTCGTGGCTGTTGGAGGAGTAACGGAGCCGGACGGGGGGACAGCTGTCGAGGTGGCTGGGTCCTTGCTGACGTTCTCCTGCTTTCGTAAGGGAGCTGGGAGCCGCCGTCGTCATGATCTAGCGGGGCGCCATCATGGCCTATCTGGCATAGCTGGCCAGATGGGACGCCGGTCTTGTTCTCTGCGACCCAAGTCGGCTCAGGGCAGGGTGATGATGACGCTTCCTGTTGACGTGGCGGTCTCGTATCCTAGGTCGGGCGTCGTGGAGGCTCCTCCGAGGCTGAGGCCGAGTCCGTCCTGCAAGACAGAGACAGAGTCCGAGCCCTGGGTCGGGCGAGGCGGAGGTTATTCGGCAGAGGCCGAGGCGGAGTCCGAGCCTTGGGTCGGGCGAGGCGGAGGTCGCCGTCTTCCGGGGCCTTAGCCCGAGTCCGAGCCCTGGGTCGGGCGGAGCGGAGTTTGCCGTCTTCCGAGGCCTTAGCCTGAGTCCGAGCCCTGGGTCGGGCGGAGCGGAGTTCGCCGTCTTCCGGGGCCTTAGCCCGAGTCCGAGCCCTGGGTCGGGCGGAGCGGAGTTCGCCGTCTTCCGGGGCCTTAGCCCGAGTCCGAGCCCTGGGTCGGGCGGAGCGGAGTTCGCCGTCTTCTGGGGCCTTAGCCCGAGTCCGAGCCCTGGGTCGGGCGGAGCGGAGTTCGCCGTCTTCCGGGGCCTTAGCCCGAGTCCGAGCCCTGGGTCGGGCGGAGCGGAGTTCGCCGTCTTCCGGGGCCTTAGCCCGAGTCCGAGCCCTGGGTCGGGCGGAGTCTCCTATGGCACCACTGGCGGAGTCTGGTCGCCCGTCGGTCTTACCTTTTGCGTTAAACGCCCCGGTGACTCGGTCGGTTGGTGCGGTGATTTAGTCAGGGTTTCTCCTTATCGGAGGCGGGGCCTAGGGCGAGCCGGAGATGCGTCTGCCGTGAAAGAGGAGACCTCAGGCGAGACGGAGTCATCTTAGGGTCGGCTGCCCTCGCCCGAGGCTAGGCTCGGGCGTGGCGTGGTCAAGTCACTCGTATGGACTGATCCCTGACTTAATCAAACCCATCAGGCCTTTGCAGCTTTATGCTGATGGGGGTTACCAGCTGAGAATTAGGCGTCTTGAGGGTACCCCTAATTATGGTCCCCGACACTCATCATGTTCATTGATTAGAGTTGAGCAATAGCATAAAATTAAGCAATAATAATCCAACCCAAATAGGTAAACAAGGATATGTATAACAAAGCTAGTCGATCCTTAGGCATAAATGTGTAATGTGGGAGGTGAATTAAAGAATGAATAGGACAAAGATAGGTCAAGGGACACTTGCCTCCACCAACCGACTGCTGCTTTGGGACTTCTCCTGCGAGTTCTTCGGGCCCTTCGACCGGATCGTTCTCTATGCGAGTGCAAACATACACACATCCATCCATACAATTTAGGAATACCATACAAGAGAACAAGTAGATTAAACATGCATAGAATATGATATACGATATCACAGTTACCATGGTTAAAAGAAACGGAGAAGGGTTTCGTAGGAGTTAAGGCTTATACTCGAGGCGTATTACGGGTAGACGAATAGCTAGACGTTACGTGTTCTAGTTCCACTTAACTCCAATAATAATGATTAGTCACATGCACTAATGGAAATACAACTAGTTTTAGTTGATCAACATTAAACGAGGTAGACGATTAATTATATGAATTAACTAACGTAACCAATTTCTAAATTGAGTTTTCTATTTTCATTAACACGAACAACGTGATTAACGCGCATAAAATATACGGGAGGGGGGTAGACGGGCACGGCGAGTCGTGCCAACGCACCGCGCGCACCACGCGAGCACGTGTGCGCAAGGCCGCGCTAACGCGCCGCGAACGAGCCGCGCACACGTAGGGGCCGAGCTACGCAAGCGTCGCGTTGTGCGCCGCGAGAGACAATGGGGACACGCCGAGGCCGAACACACGGGCCACACACTGGCCGAACCGGCGGGGGGCGGATGCGTGCGCAGAGCGCGCCATGGCCACGTGCCATGGATAGGTCAGGGGGCCGCACGGGGTTGTCACGGCTGCGCCAGCCGAACTCCAGCCGCGCACCGGAGGCATGCGAGCCGGGCTCCAGGCCGCGGGCCGCGGGGGGTCAGGACGGGGCGCTGCGTGGGGGCAGGGGGAACGAGGACGCGCCAGGACACGCCGGGGACCGCGTCGCGCCGCGGACGCGAGCAGCGAGCACGCCGCAGGCGAGCTGCGCGGGCAGGCTGCGTCGGACGGGGCTACGCGCTACGCCGAGGCCGCGCGCCAGAGCCGCGCGCCGTGCGCAGGGCCGCGCCGGGCACGCCGCGCCACGACGGGCGCTGGCCGAGCCGGAAAGCGGGCGAGCCGCGCCGGGGCTGCGCGCAGGGCCGCGGGTGGGCGAACCGCGTCGCCACGGGCCGTGCCACCGCGCCACGACGTCGGGCTGGGGCCATGGACGAGCAGCCGCCACGGACGCGTCGGGCGGGCGGGGGCGAGCACCGCAGCCGGGGCCGAGGCCGCACCGGGCGGGCGCCACGGTCGCGCGCCGAGACCGCGCGCACCGAGGCGAGGGAGGCCGGGCGCGCCACGGAGGAGGTCGCGCCGCGGGCAGGCGGAGCCGGGGCGGGACCGCACCGCGCGCCGGGACGCTGCGGGCGTGCCGCCGGGGCGGGCCGCCGAGGTCGCGCGAGCGCGAGGGAGGGGAAGGGAGGGGGTCGCGCCGGGGTCGAGGAAGAAGAAGAGGGGGGGAGACGGGGAGGAGGAGGGGGATGAGGGCTCACCGCGCGGGGACGAGGGCGCAGGCGGGCAGCGGTTCCGAACGACGGGCGAGCTGGGCGGGGGAGACGCGTCGTGTAGGGGGGTTAGGAGAAAGAAAGAAGGAAAAAGAAAAAGAAGAGAAAAAACGGTTGACGGTTGGGGCCCACCCGGGATGGCCGCGGCGGCGGTTGCGCCCACGCGCGCGTCGCACGCAGAACGCGGGGAGGGGGCAGTTGGGCCGCCGCGCGCCGATTCGGCCCAAGGCGGGGGGGGGGAAGGCAGCTGGAGGCGGCTGGGCCGCCAAGGCCGGCTGGGCCACCGCGCCAGGCCCGCAGCGAGGGGGAAAGGGAGGGGGGGCGGTTGGGCTGTCCACTAGGGGAGGGGGAGCTGGGCTGAAAGGGGAGGAAGGGAGGAGAGAGGAAAAGAAAAGATTTTTTTTCTTTTTCCTACTTTAGCTCTAGTTCACCACTAGAATACCTAGTTCACAAATAAAAATATGCAGGGACCGGCATGGTGCAACAATCCAAATAAAATACTCCTAGGGTTTTATTATTACTATACGACTTGGAGTTTTTGGAAATAGGTAGGGTTTTAGCGAAAAGAAATAGGAAAGAGAGGTAACGCCCGAATTTGGCGAGAGAAAAGAAGAAAAAGAAATCCTACCCCCAAATTCAGGGCGTTACAAACCTATCCCCCTTAAAAGAATCTCGCCCTCGAGATTCAGGGTTGGCTAGCAAAGAGCTCAGGGTATTTGGCCATCAGATCATCTTCACGCTCCCAGGTTGCTTCTTCCTCGGAGTGATGATTCCATCTGACTTTGCACATTCTGATGGTCTTCCTTCGGGTGACTCTGTTTGCAATCTCAAGGATTTGCGCTGGTTTCTCTGTGTAGGTCAAGTCCTCTTGGACCTCCAGACCTTCAACTGGCAACTGCTCTTCTGGCACACACAAACACTTCTTCAACTGAGACACATGAAAGACATCATGCACAGCAGACAGATTTTCTGGTAGGCTGAGCTGGTAGGCCACTTCTCCACGCCTTGCGAGAATCTGATACAGACTGATGTAGCGGGGTGCTAGCTTGCCTTTGACTCCGAATCTTCTGACTCCTCTGATCGGTGACACTTTCAGATAGACGAAGTCTCCGACTTCGAAGCTCAGCTCTCTTCTTCTTGTGTCTGCATAGCTTCGCTGCCTTGATTGCGCTATCTTCAGATTCTCTCAGACCATCTTGATGTTCTCTTCAGCTTCAAGCAAAATGTCTGGCCCAAACACTTGCTTTTCTCCAGGCTGATCCCATTGCAACGGAGTTCTACAACTCCTCCCATAGAGCGCCTGAAAAGGTGACATCTTCAAGCTGGCCTGGTAACTGTTGTTATAGGAGAATTCTACATAAGGCAGCCTCTTGTCCCATCCGGACTGATCTTGCAACGCACAGGCTCTCAACATATCTTCGAGGATTTGATTGGTTCTTTCAGTCTGACCATCTGTCTGCGGATGATAAGCGGAACTGAAATTTAGATGTGTGCCCAAGGCTTCATGCACCTGCTTCCAGAAATGAGAGGTGAACTGCGTTCCTCGGTCTGACACTATCTTCTTTGGTATGCCATGAAGGCAAACGATCCGAGACATGTACAATTCTGCCAACACCGCACTGCTGTAGTTGGTCTTGACAGGTATGAAGTGGGCTGACTTGGTCAAACGGTCCACTACTACCCAAATGGAATCGTAGCTGGCTCGAGTGCGAGGCAATCCGACTTTGAAATCCATGCCGATTTCATCCCATTTCCACTGAGGAATTTGCAACGGTTGTAACAATCCAGCTGGTCTCTGGTGCTCTACCTTGATCCGTCGACAACTATCACACATAGCCACATACTCTGCGATTTCCCTCTTCATTCCGTACCACCAGAATTTCTTCTTCAGATCCTGATACATCTTCTCACTACCAGGGTGAATCGAATAGGCTGTCTCATGAGCTTTCTTGAGGATCAACTCTCGAATAGACTGGACATTGGGAACACACAAATGGTCCTTGAACCATATCACACCTCCTGCATCTTCCCAAAAATCTTTGCCTTTGCCTTCCAGGATCAGTCGCCGGATCTCACTGATCTTCTCATCGTTCTTTTGTGCTTCTTTGATTTCTCGCTCCAGGGCAGGTTCCAACTCAATTGTTACTCCTCGCGAATTATTCAGAAATCCGAGACTTAACCTGTCAAACCCTTTGGCCAACTCATAAGGCATCGGACGAGCGACCATCAGATTGACTTGACTCTTTCTGCTCAAAGCATCTACCACTACGTTCGCTTTGCCTGGATGGTAGTGAATCTCCAACTCATAGTCTTTGATCAACTCTAACCATCTTCTTTGCCTCATATTCAGCTCTGACTGAGTGAATATGTACTTCAGACTCTTGTGGTCTGTGTAAACATCACATTTCTGTCCATACAGATAATGCCTCCATGCCTTTAGTGCGTGAACCACTGCCGCCAACTCTAGATCATGGATTGGGTAATTCTTCTCATGAACCTTCAACTGTTGGGACGAGTAAGCCACAACTTTTCCCTCTTGCATTAACACACATCCCAAACCAGTGTAACAAGCATCACAATACACCGAGAAGGGCTTGTGCACATCAGGCAAGACTAAGACAGGCGCGGTTGTCAACTTCTCTTTCAGCGCTTCAAAGGCCTCTTGACATTTCTGGGTCCACTTGAACTCAACCTTGTTGCCTAGCAACGCTGTCATTGGTTTCGCAATCTTCGAAAACCCTTCAATGAATCGCCGATAATATCCGGCCATTCCAATGAAGCTCTTGATTCCTCGAGCATCTGTTGGCGCTTTCCAGTTTAGAATGTCTGCCACTTTCTTTGGATCCACAGACAATCCTTCCTTGTTGATTATGTGACCCAAGAACAGGACTTCACTGATCCAGAACTCGCACTTGCTCAACTTCGCATACAACCGGTGCTCTCGCAGTCTCTGCAATACCATCTTCAAATGACTTGCATGCTCTTCTTCGCTTTGGGAGTAAATCAGAATATCATCAATAAATACCACCACAAACTTATCAAGATAATCCATGACTACACTGTTCATCAGATTCATGAAGAAAGCTAGTGCATTGGTTAGACCGAAAGACATCACTGTGAACTCATACAACCCATACTTGGTAATGAATGCCGTCTTCGGAATGTCCGAAGGTCGGATCCTGAGCTGATGATAACCTGACCTCAAATCAATCTTGGAGAACACACTGGCTCCTCTCAACTGGTCGAACAGATCTTCTATTCTGGGCAAGGGGTACTTGTTCTTGATGGTGACCTCATTCAGAGCTCGATAATCGATACACATCCTTTTGGTGCCATCCTTCTTTTCCACAAATAGGACAGGGGCGGCCCAAGGCGAGGTGCTTGGCCGGATGTAACCTTTCTCTGACAGTTCATCAATCTGCTTCTTAAGTTCAACTAACTCCGGTCCGGATATTCTGTAAGCTCTCTTGAAGATGGGGGCGGTTCCAGGAAGAAGCTCTATGGCGAACTCAACTTTCCGCTCTGGTGGCATTCCTGGTAAGTCCTTTGGAAACACATCTGGGAACTCAGACACAACCTTGATACTCTCAATTGGGTCTGCTTCACTGCTATCAACGACCATTTGATAACAACTTCCCTTCTCTGGCTCAGGCGGGACTAACTCGGTCACCACTTCCTCTCCTAGTGGGGACACCAACTTGATTGTCCTTTTATCACAATTGATAACTGCCTGATACTTGTCTAGCCAATTCACCCCTAGGATGACATCTATTCCCTAAGTACCCATTACTATGAGGTTGGCGGGAAATGCTACCCCCCTTATTTCCACACATACATTCAAACAAATGCTATCGGCTCGAATTCTACCGCCGGCTGAGTCAATTTGAATGGGGTTTGACATGGTAGTAATTGGAAGATTATGTGCTTCTACCCATGGTGCAGTAATGAAAGAATGCATTGCTCCAGTATCAAATAATACTTCTGCAATATGGGAGTCGACTGGGAACATATCTACTATCATGCCGGGGGTCTCCTGGACTGCTTCAGCCTCCAAGTGGTTCAGTCTCCCATGATCATAACGCGGCTGAGAGCGGTTGCCTGCTCCAGGGTGAGACACGTTCTGCTTTGTTGGGGCATTGGGGCCTGACTGCTGCTGGGCTGCCTTCTTCGGGCATTGCATCACCCAGTGGCCTTGCTCTCCACAGTGGAAACATGCTCTGTTTCCAACCTAAGCTGGTGTTGCTTGATTGTTCTGCTGGTTTGCTGGGGCAGGAAGACGAGGTGCCTGCTGATTCTGCCTCTGAAACTGACCTCCTGACTGATTGCTCTGACGGTTCTGATATTGGTGCTGAGGGTACTGCCTTTGGAACTGCTGATGCTGCTGAGGTGGACGCTGGTTCTGCCTGAACTGCTGAGTTTGATTGCTTGAGAAACGAGGACGACTGCTGCTTCCAGGCTGGGGTCCACTGATCTTGCGCTTACGATCCTCCATCTCCTTACGCTTCCTCTCTGTCATGATTGCTCTGTCAATCAGGTGCTGGAATGTCGGGAAGGTGTGATTCATCAGCTGATAGTGCAGAGGGTCAACCAAGCCTCTCAAGAAACGGTATTATCGCTTGGCGTCGGTGTTGACGTCTTCAGGAGCATAGCGAGACAACTGAAGAAACCTGTCCCAGTACTCACTGACAGACGATGACCCTTGCTTGAGGGCCAGGAACTCCTCTTTCTTCACTGTCATCAGACCTGCAGGCACATGGTATTGACGAAAGCTACCTCTAAACTCTTCCCAAGTGATAGCGTCGGGGTTGGCATGGGTGGCGAGATAAGACTCCCACCATGATTGGGCTGCTCCTCTCAACAGACGGGGACCATACAAGACTTTCTCTTTGTCATCACACTGAGCGGTATGCAACTCCCGCTCCACAGTGCGCAGCCAGTCTTCAGCATCCATGGGATCAGAAGAGTGAGCAAACGTCGGAGGATGACCTCTCATGAATTCAGCACGCTTGTCTCTGGGCATCTGAGGCATCTGAGGTGGTGGCTGTTGCTGCTGCTGCTGAATGGCGGCCAGGGTCTGACCGATGGCTTGAACCGCCTGAGTCTACATCAGAAACATCTGCTCTATGGTCATCGGGGGCAGGGGCGGCAGTTGCTGTTGCTGAGGTGCCTCATCCTGCGGGGCTGCGGGCTCCGGTTGAGCACGCCTTCCTCCTCTGCGCCTGTTCTCTGACATCTGCAGAATGCAACCACACATCAGAACCAATCTTGCAAATCTTGCAGCATAAGAAAAGAGTATAGTATTCTCCAACAACACTAAATAGATGAGCATCTTCACTGATCTCCAACACAGACCACACAACTTCTCAGAGATCCAAACCAAAATGCAGGGGATACCCACACTCTGGTGACAGTCATTACAAAGATCCAAACCAAACATAGTTCATCATAACAAACATAAATGCATAGGATATAGCAAACTACCCTGTCTAACTAAGACTAACTAAAAGCGAGACTAACGCTAAGACTGAGACTAAGACTAAGAGTAAAACTTCTATATTAAGCACTTATTACAAGACTCCACACTGACGATCTATGGTTCCAAGTCTATCTTGGTCTTGCAGTCGGGATTGCCATAAGACTGGTGTCCATGCCGAGGTGAGCGGTACGGGTGCTGAGTCCCGACGGGAGCGGGGGAACCATCGTCCAGGAGACGACGCTCCGCGCGCTCGGCCCGCAGCTGGGCGATCTCAGCACGAGCCCTACTCAGCTCGTCTAGTGCATGGTCCAGCTCCGTGTTTAGCACGGCGGCTAGGTTGACTGTGCTGCTCAACCTAGGATTGTCCTCATCAACAGGTGAGACAATCACGCCTCCTGTGCTGCCATATGGACGGCGGGGGTAATACTTCAGGTCGAGACCGTCAGCTACCCCACCGAGAACCGAGCAGTAGTGCGAAAGCGCATGCCATGCGGCATCTTGCATGGTCGCCTCAGCTGAGTCCCGCTCAGAGATAGAATAGTGCTCTGAGCAGACCTCAGCACCCTGGAGACTGTTCTCCGGACGGCGCACCAAGCAGGTCGCCTCCCAGCGGTCCGGGTAGACCCCGTGACTATGCTGATAGACCACACCACGATACTCGATGGACCAAGTACGCCGGTTAAGTGCTCGACGTAGCAGGGTGTCGAGCGCATCATGGAAGTGACACCCGCGAGCAGCGTCGCGAGTGATGGGTCGAGCAACCCATCCTTCCGGCTCCTGGTCAGCAGAGAAGTCGGTGTCGTGGCTCGAGCTGTCGTCGCCACCTCCGTCGTCTGGGTCTCCTCCAGCAGCTACTCCCGAGGCTGGGGCGCCCAGTGGTGATGCAGGAGGCGCCTCCAGGGGAAGCACAGGGGAGCAGCTCCTCACGGACTCTATCTCCTGCTGGAGCGAGAAAGAAGAGCCCTGCTGCTCCTGTCGTCGACGTTCCTGCTCCTCATGCAGGTGGTGACGCAGCCTCTCCAAGTGACTGGACTGACCGGCCACGGGACGACGAAGCGGACGCTCAGCAAGGCGGGAGGGTAAGAAGGGGATGACGGATTTTCGTGCAGTGTGTCTGAGACGAGCCATCTACAAAAGACACCGCAAGCAAAAGAGTGAGAACAGAATTAATATGACCAGCAAATAATGAATCATAAATAAATGAAAGATTAGGATAAAACATAAATTTCAGCAAGGTATAACATATAGTAGAACATAGTTTTGGTCAGTATGACCTACTTTTGAAGGGGTACCAAAGTCAAGGCAGGGACGGAGGTCTATAATCCTTAGAACGACCATTCTACTCTAGGTTAGCGGTCCTACAGTCAGCCTGGCTTTGATACCACTTATGTCACACCCAGTTTTAGAAGGTAAACCGAATGCGAACCATGTACGTGCCAGGATCAGTTATTCACGTACACAGCAGTTACATAACATGGACATCATCACACAGTGCTCAAAATAGTATTAAAAAGGGAAATAATAGTCGATTACATCATACGTCTGAGACGTCCATATAGTCCTTACAATAAATCAAAGTGTGAAAACGAAACGTAGATAAACGCGGCCTTCACAGGCAGCCGACTGGGGGTTGCCGCTAACCCACACCTAGAACTCGTCGTAGTCTTAGAACTCCTGGAAGTCTCCTTCCATAGCTTCATCTTCTCCTGAGCAGTGGTTGCAATGCTGACAACCTGGGGGGGGGTTTGGTGTGTAGAGCAAGAGTGAGTACACATCAACATACTCAGCAAGTATCCTGTTTGGCTGTAGTGGACTAGCTTTATGTGGGGGGGGTAAGTCAAGCAGTTGCTTTTAGTTGGTCAGATTATTATTTACTAGTAGAAAGCCAGGTTTAACATTAACCCAAGTTATTAGCCCGATGTACTCTTTCCAAACGGAAAGAATACCACTTACTAGCACCATAGTCATAACCAAAACCATCAGTCTCATTGCCACCTGTAAACCAAAATGTCTCTGATCAAGTACCACTAATCACTGGAGCTCCCTTGGCCGCTCATAACCGCGAGCACGGCTGATATATCAGTTTTCAAACACTCTGCAGAGGTTGTGCACTTTATCCACAAGCCGTGATTCCCTTTCTGCCCGGAGATCATGACTCTCCATTGGTCACTACCAAGGTGACCCAGCAGGGTATCACTACGTAGCCTTTACAAAGATTCCCCGGGGCTGTAGCCGCCCGTTAGGTTTTCTAAATGTACCGCACTCCTCCCCACGGGACAAATCAACCTTGGCAGAGCGAGCCGCATACACCGAGCCCCATTGACGGCACAACGGCTAAGCGAACTACACCCCGGTTCCTCTAATTATTCAGCTAAGGGCGTCCCACTCCACCCTCATGGTTGCACTGTTTTTCCCGGGCGGTCATCCAAAGAACAGGTCCTTACGGAGAGGCACTCGAGAAACCGCACGAGCCCTCTTAAAGGTCACAAGTACAACATCATAATAAGAGAAGGGAAAACAGCGTATCATAGATAATCTCATCATGTTCATTGATTAGAGTTGAGCAATAGCATAAAGTTAAGCAATAATAATCCAACCCAAATAGGTAAACAAGGATATGGATAACAAAGCTAGTCGATCCTTAGGCATAAATGTGTAATGCGGGAGGTGAATTAAAGAATGAATAGGACAGAGATAGGTCAAGGGACACTTGCCTCCAGCAACCGACTGCTGCTCAGGGACTTCTCCTGCGAGTTCTTCGGGCCCTTCGACCGGATCGTTCTCTATGCGAGTGCAAACATACACACATCCATCCATACAATTTAGGAAACAAACAGTATACCATACAAGAGAACAAGTAGATTAAACATGCATAGAATATGATATACGATATCACAGTTACCATGGTTAAAAGAAACGGGGAAGGGTTTCGTAGGAGTTAAGGCTTATACTCGAGGCGTATTACGGGTAGACGAATAGCTAGACGTTACGTGTTCTAGTTCCACTTAACTCCAATAATAATGATTAGTCACATGCACTAATGGAAATACAACCAGTTTTAGTTGATCAACATTAAACAAGTGTAACACCCAAAATTATGATCTTTGAGATTAGTAAAAGAAATCAAAGGAAAGTGTCCTAATAAAATAATTATAATATGGATTTTTTTTAAATAAAATAGAAACATAAGCTCAATTATAAATTTCAAGAAATAATGAGAATAGCTTCCATTTATTAGAATGGATTAACCCTCTTCTAAGACTATATATATAAAATATTCCCTTGTGTGTTAAAGTGACCCATGATAGAAAACAAAATATACAATATTTTCTCCTAAAATAATTAAGTAATGAATATTCACCTTTAAATGAAATTTTAACCGCAATACCTAACACCATATTTCCTTAAACATTTCATGTGTGCATTGCATATTTGAAATAATTTGCCAAATAATAGGGTAAGATAATTAGTGGAACAATACTTGCATCTCATGTGGGTGTTTTTGTGTGGTGCATTTAGTTTATAATTGGATTTCTAAAACTGGATTTGATTGTGATGTAAATTTGTAAATTAAATAGAAATTTGAAAATAGAATATAGAAAATGGAAAAGGGAATACCTACCTGGTGGGCCAGAAACCTCTTCCTCGGCCCACTCCTCTTTCCTCTTCCCACACGCGCGCAGCCCAAACCCCCTCCAGCCGCCCACCCGAGTTTGCTTCACCGCCGTGCGGGCCCGCCCGGCCAGGAACCCTGTGCGCGTCCCATTCCCACTGACGTCCGGGCCCGCGTCGTCAGACACTTCTTCTCTGCGGTGAACTCATCTGTGAATCAATCCGCGCTGGATCCATGGGATCTTAACAAATCTTCCCCCAAGATCTCGGATGATTGTTGCAACCACCTCAACCATCCGTGGCACCACCATGCGTGCTCCTAGGGCTATAAATGCTGGCTACCCTAGCTACCTGCGATGAGGAGAGAGGGATCTGGAGAGGGCAACCGGCCGCCACCCGCCATCTCCGCCTTGCTGCCGGATCGATCTCGGGGAAGGCGCTCTGAGCATCACCGATATACCATGGAAGGGCGTTCAAGACTCACTGCGCCTGGGGCGTTCTTCCGTCGCCGGAATTCTTCGTTGGTGCAGGGTTTGTGCCGTCGTCCGCCCCGCACCGTGGGCAAGGGTGCCGCTACACTAAGCACTGGTAACGATTTCCCCATGGCGCTCTCCATCGACCATACCACGAGTATTTCTCTTGGAATTAGCTTTCGGACACTGATTGTGGGGGGAAGGCTTCACCGGCGTGGCTCCGCCGTGTGTACCTGTGTGGCGCAGCCTCGGTGCCGTGGTAGGATAGCTGAGGAGGGAGAAGCGCTGGTTGCCGTTGGATGAGAAGTGAACGGAGCCGATTAGAAGTAGATACCGGTTCGGCCAGGACTCGTCTCGGCCGTTGATCGTGGGATGAGCGACCCCGGGTTGATCTGGTGTTTTAAACATCTGAACCGTGGATCCCTGATCCAACGGTTCAAATAGCGTACCGGTTCGTTTAAAAATATTAAGTGATCCTCGACGTTGATTTCTAATCGGACGGTTAATATCGAGAGATACCCCTTCGCTATGGCTATCTTACAAAAGAGTCCCTGGGGAATTCACCAATCAACCCGCCGTCCTACGGGATAGCTCTGAGTCTTAAGACTTTTATGAATTAGACCCCAAGCTTTTCTGTTTTGTGCGCGAAGTCCAGGGAGCAGTGAAAATAATTAAATAATCATAGAAAATGATTTCTAGTATATAAATAATTCCAGAAACTCATTTTATTCATAGAGAATTCATATGTGGTCCAAATTAATCCATTCTAGTTCCTATAATTTTGTATAAATTATGTTTATCCCTTGGTAACACTGTTTTATAATGAAAGCCATATTAAAATTAATATCCTAATTAATCTGTTATCCAACACTTAAAACTTCATAAATCCATAACTCATTCATTTTAATTCCGATTTGACTCGTTCCAGTTGTGTTAGTTTCGTATAAGTATTTACTACACAGTAACAACATTTATTATACCATGTTCCATTATTTTTAGATCTTTAATTAACTTATGTTGGTTAGTCTTGTTCAAGTGCTTATCATCATAGTCTACTAGAATGTGATTTATGGTCGATTTATAACTTATATTTAAGTTGTGATAATCATTTATATAATAACCTCGTATATGATTTATATGAACCAATTTATAATATAGTTTAACATTTTAATCACATATATCTTTTATAAAATCATAACTCCTTAATCATAACTCCGATCTTAGCGGTTCTCGATCCCACGATCTCGTAGCGACACGTAGATTATTATTACGCAGTTATTCTTATGTTTGGTGTAATGTTAATTTTGCCTATGCCGTGTTTGTTTGTATTACTACGACTATCGAGAGGTTACGAGCCACCCGAAGAGCAAGTTGGTACCTGGAATCTCAAGTCCCAGGCAAGTTGTGCCCTTGATCACTTCTTTTACCCATTCATGTTCTTATTATTCATAATGATCTGCATAGGATAATTTTGCTGGGACCCAATAGGATACCCTAGATTTGACTATCTTTATACCTTGTTTCACCACTGGTTTTACTACTAAAGTTTTGGGTAGTTCATGCTATTGCTTTATGTGGATTTGGGTATAGAGATATTCATCACTCATTTTTACACTGGTTATTATCTGTTCATTATTTTATGTTCATAATAAGATCATTATGTTAATGGGAACATGAAGAACCACCCGGGAAAACAGTGCTACCACAAGGGTTTAATGGGACGCCCTTGGCTGATTAACTAGGAAAGCTAGTGGAGGGCTACCTTACCTGAAAGGGGCAAGGGCAGTAGGGGAGTGGTCAGTGTAGGGAGGTCCTTGGGTTGATTTTGCTGCGATGGCGGTCAGACAAGAACCCTGCACTGGAGCTTCCTATAAACTGTAGCGGGTAGTCTGAAGCTAGTGGAACTTTGTAAAGGCCTCGTAGTGGTACCCTGCCTCGCTTCCTTGGTAGAGGTGTATGGAGTCTGATCAACTCCGTGGCAAATGGGTAACACGACTTGTGGGTAAAGATGCGCAACCTCTGCAGAGTGTAAAACTGGTATACTAGCCGTGCTCACGGTCATGAGCGGCTCGGACACTCACATGATTAAACTATGGAACTTAAACTTAATTTGTCATTTCATTGCATTTGGGATTATTTTATTATTACCTTTTTACTTATTATACTATGGTTTGGTATTTACTTATACTTAGTAATTGCTAATAAAATTTTGACCAACTTTAAAAGCAATGCTCAGCTTCAACCATCCTCTTTGGTAAGCCTTACACTTCACATGAGCTCCCATCTTTGGCGAGTTCATGCACATTATTCCCCACAACTTGTTGAGCTATGAATGTATGTGAGCTCACTCTTGCTGTCTCACACCCCCCCACAGGTCAAGATTAGGTACCACAGGATGAGGCGCATGGAGGATGCTGCGATGTGTTCGTGAGAGGTCTAGGCCGTCGTCTCCCAGTCAACTTTGGGTTACTGGACCGTTGTCTCCTTATAATGTAATTATTTATTTTGTATAGAACTCCTGTTATATAGTAAAGATGTGACATTCGATCCTGTGCCATGATTCATCATATGTGTGAGACTTGGTCCCAGCACACCTGATGATTATGTTCGCGTCCGGGTCTTGGTGCCCCGAAATCCGGGTGTGACAGAAGTGGTATCAGAGGAATGTTGACTGTAGGACGAAACCTAGATAGAACTGGACAACCATTGTCTACTTACCTTTGCTACTCTAATTCTTTTCTGAACTTTTCTTAATATTTCCTCATGTATTTCCGCTTTACTCTGATTATTCTTACCTTTTCTTTCTAAAGACAAATGTGGATTTCACACTTTGAAATCTTGTACTTAAAGTGACTTTAGGACTAGGAGACCTAATCTTAGGAACAAAAACAAAACTATTTTTCTACATGCTTGAATGCTTGTTCTTATGATACTTGTCTGATTTGGATCTTTGATTGAGTGCGATGAGTTGTGGAGTAATATCCACAATTACATCTATATATACATATAGTAAAGAAAAAAAAATGTTGATACAATAACTAGCCAACTTAGATTATCCCCCACTAAAATATAGTAAGCTTAATAGATCCATCTCATCTCAAAAGATCCTAATTTATCATAATTAAAATCTATCTAGCTTAATAGATCCATCTTATCTTAAAAGATACCCTCTTACCTTAATAGATTCATCTCATCTTGAAAAGATGTTATCTTATCCTAATAGATCTAACTGACCTCATATCTTAAACGATCTAATCTAGATCCCATCTAATCTAATACGATCCAATCTAAAGTGAGTTATCTAACATGTTAGTTAATCTTGGTGAAATAGATTAGACTCTACTTCTATAGTCATGTTTTAACCTAAAATTGGTGCCCTGTACTAACTTGGTCATATACAACCAACCTGACCTACATGTTGGGTTGCATAACCTACCTAACCCGACCTAGAAGCAAAACAACAAGACAGATTCTGCTTAAACTTATTTAACTCATAACCACCTACTAACCTATTTTGTTTACCTACGAAACTGCCTTAACCACATATCCCTATTTCAGATAACAACTTCAAGAACGAAGACCGAAGACGATCAATGTCATCAAGAAAGGATAAGCACCAACTCAAGTCTTCAAAGATCAAGTTGAATTGCCAGCGGAATCAAGATCCACAGTTCTGGATGAAGTCTTTCCTTATTATACTCTACCTTGCCACAACCTATACTTGCCATAACCGTACCTCATCTGACATAATAAATGGCTAGACATACATATCCATATTAAAAAAAACTTTAAACAAAACTTTAATTCCCAAAACCAAATGAGAAACTAAAATTCTAGACCAA
The DNA here is from genome assembly GCA_029449295.1 of Zea luxurians. Taxonomy (NCBI): domain Eukaryota; kingdom Viridiplantae; phylum Streptophyta; class Magnoliopsida; order Poales; family Poaceae; genus Zea; species Zea luxurians. The sequence goes on from JAOPSE010000010.1 coordinate 44,670,220, forward strand.
ACTTATTGTATCCCTTTTCTTACAAATCTCGAGGACGAGATTTCTGTTAAGGGGGGCAGGATTTGTAACACCCAAAATTATGATCTTTGAGATTAGTAAAAGAAATCATAGGAAAGTGTCCTAATAAAATAATTATAATATGGATTTTTTTTAAATAAAATAGAAACATAAGCTCAATTATAAATTTCAAGAAATAATGAGAATAGCTTCCATTTATTAGAATGGATTAACCCTCTTCTAAGACTATATATATAAAATATTCCCTTGTGTGTTAAAGTGACCCATGATAGAAAACAAAATATACAATATTTTCTCCTAAAATAATTAAGTAATGAATATTCACCTTTAAATGAAATTTTAACCGCAATACCTAACACCATATTTCCTTAAACATTTCATGTGTGCATTGCATATTTGAAATAATTTGCCAAATAATAGGGTAAGATAATTAGTGGAACAATACTTGCATCTCATGTGGGTGTTTTTGTGTGGTGCATTTAGTTTATAATTGGATTTCTAAAACTGGATTTGATTGTGATGTAAATTTGTAAATTAAATAGAAATTTGAAAATAGAATATAGAAAATGGAAAAGGGAATACCTACCTGGTGGGCCAGAAACCTCTTCCTCGGCCCACTCCTCTTTCCTCTTCCCACACGCGCGCAGCCCAAACCCCATACAACCGCCCACCCGAGTTTGCTTCACCGCCGTGCGGGCCCGCCCGGCCAGGAACCCTGTGCGCGTCCCATTCCCACTGACGTCCGGGCCCGCGTCGTCAGGCGCTTCTTCTCTGTGGTGAACTCATCCGTGAACCAATCCGCGCTGGATCCATGGGATCTTAACAAATCTTCCCCCAAGATCTCGGATGATTGTTGCAACCACCTCAACCATCCGTGGCACCACCATGCGTGCTCCTAGGGCTATAAATGCTGGCTACCCTAGCTACCTGCGATGAGGAGAGAGGGATCTGGAGAGGGCAACCGGCCGCCACCCGCCATCTCCGCCTTGCTGCCGGATCGATCTCGGGGAAGGCGCTCTGAGCATCACCGATATACCATGGAAGGGCGTTCAAGACTCACTACGCCTGGGGCGTTCTTCCGTCGCCGGAATTCTTCGTTGGTGCAGGGTTTGTGCCGTCGTCCGCCCCGCACCGTGGGCAAGGGTGCCGCTACACTAAGCACTGGTAACGATTTCCCCATGGCGCTCTCCATCGACCATACCACGAGTATTTCTCTTGGAATTAGCTTTCGGACACTGATTGTGGGGGGAAGGCTTCACCGGCGTGGCTCCGCCGTGTGTACTTGTGTGGCGCAGCCTCGGTGCCGTGGTAGGATAGCTGAGGAGGGAGAAGCGCTGGTTGCCGTTGGATGAGAAGTGAACGGAGACGATTAGAAGTAGATACCGGTTCGGCCAGGACTCGTCTCTGCCGTTGATCGTGGGATGAGCGACCCCGGGTTGATCTGGTGTTTTAAACATCTGAACCGTGGATCCCTGATCCAACGGTTCAAATAGCGTACCGGTTCGTTTAAAAATATTAAGTGATCCTCGACGTTGATTTCTAATCGGACGGTTAATATCGAGAGATACCCCTTCGCTACGGCTATCTTACAAAAGAGTCCCCGAGGAATTCACCAATCAACCCGCCGTCCTACGGGATAGCTCTGAGTCTTAAGACTTTTATGAATTAGACCCCAAGCTTTTCCGTTTTGTGCGTGAAGTCCAGGGAGCAGTGAAAATAATTAAATAATCATAGAAAATGATTTCTAGTATATAAATAATTCCAGAAACTCATTTTATTCATAGAGAATTCATATGTGGTCCAAATTAATCCATTCTAGTTCCTATAATTTTGTATAAATTATGTTTATCCCTTGGTAACACTGTTTTATAATGAAAGCCATATTAAAATTAATATCCTAATTAATCTGTTATCCAACACTTAAAACTTCATAAATTCATAACTCATTCATTTTAATTCCGATTTGACTCGTTCCAGTTGTGTTAGTTTCGTATAAGTATTTACTACACAGTAACAACATTTATTATACTATGTTCCATTATTTTTAGATCTTTAATTAACTTATGTTGGTTAGTCTTGTTCAAGTGCTTATCATCATAGTCTACTAGAATGTGATTTATGGTCGATTTATAACTTATATTTAAGTTGTGATAATCATTTATATAATAACCTCGTATATGATTTATATGAACCAATTTATAATATAGTTTAACATTTTAATCACATATATCTTTTATAAAATCATAACTCCTTAATCGTAACTCCGATCTTAGCGGTTCTCGATCCCACGATCTCGTAGCGACACGTAGATTATTATTACGCAGTTATTCTTATGTTTGGTGTAATGTTAATTTTGCCTATGCCGTGTTTGTTTGTATTACTACGACTATCGAGAGGTTACGAGCCACCCGAAGAGCAAGTTGGTACCTGGAATCTCAAGTCCCAGGCAAGTTGTGCCCTTGATCACTTCTTTTACCCATTCATGTTCTTATTATTCATAATGATCTGCATAGGATAATTTTGCTGGGACCCAATAGGATACCCTAGATTTGACTATCTTTATACCTTGTTTCACCACTGGTTTTACTACTAAAGTTTTGGGTAGTTCATGCTATTGTTTTATGTGGATTTGGGTATAGAGATATTCATCACTCATTTTTACACTGGTTATTATCTGTTCATTATTTTATGTTCATAATAAGATCATTATGTTAATGGGAACATGGAGAACCACCCGGGAAAACAGTGCTACCACAAGGGTTTAATGGGACACCCTTGGCTGATTAACTAGGAAAGCTAGTGGAGGGCTACCTTACCCGAAAGGGGCAAGGGCAGTAGGGGAGTGGTCAGTGTAGGGAGGTCCTTAGGTTGATTTTGCTGCGATGGCGATCAGACAAGAACCCTGCACTGGAGCTTCCTATAAACTGTAGCGGGTAGTCTGAAGCTAGTGGAACTTTGTAAAGGCCTCGTAGTGGTACCCTGCCTCGCTTCCTTGGTAGAGGTGTATGGAGTCTGATCAACTCCGTGGCAAATGGGTAACACGACTTGTGGGTAAAGATGCGCAACCTCTGCAGAGTGTAAAACTGGTATACTAGCCGTGCTCACGGTCATGAGCGGCTCGGACACTCACATGATTAAACTATGGAACTTAAACTTAATTTGTCATTTCATTGCATTTGGGATTATTTTATTATTACCTTTTTACTTATTATACTATGGTTTGGTATTTACTTATACTTAGTAATTGCTAATAAAATTTTGACCAACTTTAAAAGCAATGCTCAGCTTCAATCATCCTCTTTGGTAAGCCTTACACTTCACATGAGCTCCCATCTTTGGCGAGTTCATGCACATTATTCCCCACAACTTGTTGAGCTATGAACGTATGTGAGCTCACTCTTGCTGTCTCACACCCCCCCCACAGGTCAAGATCAGGTACCACAGGATGAGGCGCATGGAGGATGCTGCGATGTGTTCGTGAGAGGTCTAGGCCGTCGTCTCCCAGTCAACTTTGGGTTGCTGGACCGTTGTCTCCTTATAATGTAATTATTTATTTTGTATAGAACTCCTGTTATATAGTAAAGATGTGACATTCGATCCTGTGCCATGATTCATCATATGTGTGAGACTTGGTCCCAGCACACCTGATGATTATGTTCGCGCCCGGGTCTTGGTGCCCCGAAATCCGGGTGTGACAACGAGGTAGACGATTAATTATATGAACTAACTAACGTAACCAATTTCTAAATTGAGTTTCCTATTTTCATTAACATGAACAACGTGATTAACGCGCATAAAATATACGGGAGGGGGGTAGACGGGCACGGCGAGTCGTGCCAACGCACCGCGCGCACCACGCGAGCACGCGTGCGCAAAGTCGCGCTAACGCGCCGCGAACGAGCCGCGCACATGTAGGGGCCGAGCTACGCAAGCGTCGCGTTGTGCGCCGCGAGAGACAATGGGGACACGCCGAGGCCGAACGCACGGGTCACACACTGGCCGAACCGGGGGGGCGGATGCGTGCGCAGAGCGCGCCATGGCCACGTGCCATGGACAGGTCAGGGGGCCGCACGGGGTTGTCACGGCTGCGCCAGCCAAACTTCGGCCGCGCACCGGAGGCACGTGAGCCGGGCTCTAGGCCACGGGCCGCGGGGGGTCAGGACGAGGCGCTGCGCGGGGGCAGGGGGAACGAGGACGCGCCATGACACACCGGGGACCGCGTCGCGCCGCGGACGCGAGTAGCGAGCATGCCGCAGGCGAGCTGCGCGGGCAGGCTGCGTCGGACGGGGCTACGCGCTACGCCGAGGCCGCGCGCCAGAGCCGCGCGCCGCGCGTAGGGCCGCGCTGGGCACGCCGCGCCGCGACGGGCGCTGGCCGAGCCGGAAAGCGGGCGAGCCGCGCCGGGGCAGCGGGTGGGCGAACCGCGTCGCCACGGGCCGCGCCACCGCGCCACGACGTCGGGCTGGGGCCATGGATGAGCAGCCGCCACGGACGCGCTGGGCGGGCAGGGGCGAGCACCGCGGCCGGGGCCGAGGCCGCACCAGGCGGGCGCCACGGTCGCGCGCCGAGACCGCGCGCACCGAGGCGAGGGAGGCCAGGCGCGCCACGAGGGAGGTCGCGCCGCGGGCAGGCGAAGCCGGGGCGGGACCGCACCGCGCGCCAGGATGCCGCGGGCGCGCCGTCGGGGCAGGCCGCCGAGGTCGCGCGAGCGCGAGGGAGGGGAAGGGAGGGGGTCGCGCCGGAGTCGAGGAAGAAGAAGAGGGGGGAGACGGGTAGGAGGAGGGGGATGAGGGCTCACCGCGCGTGGACGAGGGCGCAGGCGGGCAGCGGTTCCGAACGACGGGCGAGCTGGGCGGGGGAGACGCGTCGTGCAGGGGGGGTTAGGAGAAAGAAAGAAGGAAAAAGAAAAAGAAGAGAAAAAAAACGGCTGACGGGTGGGGCCTACCCGGAATGGCAGCGGTGGCGGTTGCGCCCACGCGCGCGTCGCGCGCAGAACGAGGGGAGGGGGCGGTTGGGCCGCCGCGCGCCGATTCAGCCCATGGCGGGGGGGAAGGCAGCTGGAGGCGGCTGGGCCGCCGAGGCCGGCTGGGCCGCCGCGCCAGGCCCGCAGCGGGGGGGAAGGGAGGGGGGGCCGGTTGGGCTGCCCACTAGGGGAGGGGAGCTGGGCTGAAAGGGGAGGAAGGGAGGAGAGAGGAAAAGAAAAGATTTTTTTCTTTTTCCTACTTTAGCTCTAGTTCACCACTAGAATACCTAGTTCACAAATAAAAATATGCAGGGACCGGCATGGTGCAACAATCCAAATAAAATACTCCTAGGGTTTTATTATTACTATACGACTTGGAGTTTTTGGAAATAGGTAGGGTTTTAGCGAAAAGAAATAGGAAAGAGAGGTAACGCCCGAATTTGGCGAGAGAAAAGAAGAAAAAGAAATCCTACCCCCAAATTCAGGGCGTTACATTTAGTGAGGTTTGCATACCACTTACCACACGATGTTTGTGCGCATCATTGTTGTATACTAGATCACACCACCATGTTTGTGATGTGGTTGCTATGTGTACTAGATGGAAGAGGCCCTTGACGGTTTGGCTAGAAGCTCGATAGTGAAGGCGGTGGGGAGCGGACCAGGAATGTGACACCCCAGTGTCACCTAGGGTTCTTCCCTAAGCTAACCCCAACCTATTATCACATGTAAATTTAATAAAGGGTTGAACATCAAAAGAAAATTTAGAGCAAAGGTTTATAATGAATCTTCTTAAACTCTCCTTAATCTTGTCATGAACCTTGAGAGAGAAAGACTCTCAAACCCTAATAAATCCTAAGTAAGCCAAGTTAGGCATAAAGGGTAATTGGGAGAAGTCATGGGGGGGGGGAATGCAAATTTTAGATATGACCAAATTACAAAGTTTTAGTTCATCAAAACAAATCATAGTAAGAGAGTTTGGCCTTTTGTTTGTTTTAAAATTCCCAAATCAGCCCTTGAACCATGAACCCTTGGAGAAATTCAGATTTCTGAATTTCTGAACTCTTTCCAAGGATCAACTGCGTTCTCTGTTTTTCGAAACTCAACCAAAAGATCCAAATATCAAAGTTGTGCCAAATTCCCTTGAACACGCCCTAGAGAAGTTTGAACTCAAACCAAATTCATTTGACATGGTTTTGGTGCAGTTTGACCTTGGGACCAGACATTCTGACACTGGCACCTTGGTGACGCTACAACTCCCTATCCCTAGCCTAAAACCGTGTGACGTCCATACACAAAAGACAAAGCAAGGTCAGGTGAACAAATCCTTCACAGCGATCTTGCCCAAATTCGCGAAGATTTGCACCCAATCAGCGCTAGAACTTGGGCAGAGGCAACGGACACACGTGTTCGACCGTGGCTGACACCTCCGATTCACGCTCGTTCGTGCACCCGCGCCTCCCAGTGCATGCCCACGCGCGCTCGCTGGTCCACGGCCGCCCGTGCACCGTGCCGTGCCTATAAAGCCGCCCCAAGCCTCGGCCATTCATCCCCGTGCGCTCTCAAGTCTTGCCCAAGTCAGAGATCACCGGAAATTGCCCCGAGCACGCCGCGTCACCGCCCGCCAAGCTTTCAGAGCCTCGGCCGCCGTGGCCAGCTCTCTCCAGTCGCGTCCAAGTCGCGCCAGCGCTTCGGTTAGCTTCGCCATTGGCCCGTGAAGCTTTCCAAGTCCTCGGACCCGGCAGAACTTCACCGGAAGCCCGAGATCACCCTCGCCGGACTTCGGTCGCCCGCCCCCGCCCGTGGACCGAGCTCTCCGGTAAGCCATTGTCAAATTCCTTGCAACCATGTCTTCCCTAGCACTCAGTGAAGCTCTCTGACCCGTTCAATCGGTCAATTGTGCCCTGGATAGGCCGGACTCCTCGCCGTCGACGAGCTCCCCCGCCTGCGCACGTGGACCGGCCAACTCCGACCATCCCCGACGGCGACCCGCACATCGCCGTGATCCTCCGGACCTCCCCTACACCCTCGGCCACCTCACCGGAGCAATCTCGCCGCCGGTAAGCCCCTCTGCCCTTTCTTCCGCCGTGGGTACTGTTTAATTTGGGGGAAGGACCTCGGGTTAGGATTAGAAGAATCCAGGGGGTTTTCTGAGATGTCAGTGACTCAATTGAATAGTAGCCTAGGGACTAGTCTGTAAGGAAAACTTAAAACACCCGCCAGGGACCCCGTTGCAAAGTAGTTTTCCATTTAATCATTTCGGTTTAAATCTTTTTAATGAACAGAGAACTTAGGAAATTCATAACTTGATGAATACTTAACCAAAAATTGTCAAACCAATTTTGCTAAATTCTAAATATTATGAACTATCAATTAAAAATACTGAACCCTATGCTTTCTGTTCTAATTTTTAAAGTTAAAAATCAAATACAGAAACTGACCAAACCTTGTCTAATTAAGGAAAATTAGTTATATTCCTGTGCTGAACCTAAGAAAATTTGTAGATGTTCAAACCCCACTTAAACACTGTTTAAAAATAGTGAGAACCCCAGTATTGAAAAATTTAGTGTAGATATCCATTAAAAGCCATTTCTGACCAAACCTTAGGAAAATCAGAAAGGCCTTAGAAATTAATAACCAGTGGATGAAATTATTTTTCCTAGTTTGCTTAAGTAACAAAGAACCTAGGAAAAATAAAGGAACCTCTAGTCCAGATCAGATTCAAAGTGAAATGTTTTATTTAGCATTATTCCAACTAGAAATCAATTATTAAAATTACAAAACCAGACCCAAAATTGATAATAAAAATCTAGTGGACTTGTAACCACCAAAACCCTACTGCAAAAATAATAAACCCTCCAGCCCATCATTTTAAGTAAGGTAAATAAATAGAACATGATAATGAGCCATAGTTCAATTAAATAATGAGTAAACCACAATAATGCAATAATGGGTAAATAAAATTTTGTGGACCAATAATGAGATAGGCCACCAGAGAAAAATACAAACCCATTGGAAAGATGCAAAATAATACCTATTGCCAATATTTTGTAAGAAAGGCCATTTAATCCAATTAAGGCACACCACCACTTCCCTTAAGCAAAAAGATGCCAAACTTCAGAATGATTGCTCTTGCGCAAAGAAGAAGCTAGGAAAAATTAGAAATCTGTTGTTTGATATTTTTCAATTATAGTGGTAGTAGGAAGCACCCATTTGGCTAGAAACTTTAGAAAATCCTAGTAAAATAACTGATAAGTATTAATGGCTAGAAAGTTGTACCAAGTCATGTTATAGCCTCTAAATGCCAGCAAAAATAAGTCTTAGAGGATTACCTACTATTAAATGATAGTTGTAGTTCAAATCACCCCTTCTGCCCTAAATTTGATAATTTTGTCCAGAGAAAAATATTCACTTTTTTGACCCCAAATTTTGAGATAGAAAATTATACACCAATAACAAGCCATTGTAATTTTTGCAGAATTTTTGGAAATTTATCAAGGTGACTTGTAGTTCAAACCAACTCCAAAAACTTAAAGAGAATAAAGAAAAAGAAAGGAGAAATAAACCTCACTCCAATAAGTCCAACTTGAGTTCTTGACAATTCTCACTAAAGACCTTAAAAGAATTCAGTGGAACCCCAAGAATAAACCTACCACTTAACTTAGCTAAGTTTGATCCAATTTACCAAGTATACCACCAAAAATCTCGTATAAGCAAGATTTAGCTCTATCTAACTCAAGTAGATCATACACCATAAAAAGTTTAAATTACTAATGCACATATCATATCATGCATATATCTTACGCATTGCATTCATTAGATTGTAATCTAGCTGACGGAGTGTACGTGCTCATCCCCGAGCAAGGATCTGTCCAAGAGGAAGACCAGGAGCAAGCTCCCGAGGCTGCTATCGAGGATCTCCCCACAGCCCCAGCTATTGAAGGCAAGCCCCGGTTTATATGCGTAACCAGTTATATATGCTATTTTACTACACTTAATGTTTGTAGGTTTGTACTGTGCACTTAAGTGTAGGAGTTGCTTGAAACCTCTAGTTGCATGAAATTAGGATTCCTTTTTGAGATGAATACTAGTATGCTAGGTCGAGTAGCTGCTTGCTAATCAGGATCTCGGTAGAAGTCGAGTGATTTTTCTAGCACTCGCGCGAGGTCAGGAATTGATTGTATTCATCTTGATAACAGGATCTATGTTAGTCTATGGACTTGGATCTAGGGAGGATGCCTTGTGCATGAGTGGGAAAAAGGAATTAAGGATTAATGTGTGGATACCTGAGTCAAGCTTTTGAACGTACTAAGCACATGTCGGGAAATATGGTAACCGATAAACCTAGTACCTGAGTGAAGCTGAAAGGGAAATGTGCCCTTGGGCCATTTCTAAGTATTTTGGTGATCAAGTGCCAACACAAATGGTTTAAGTGTTAAACTATGCCAAATGGTGGATGAAGTGCAAAGTCAACACAAAGGTATGATTCTAGACTTAGTACATTGGTTTTTGTGTTCTAACATATTTGTCTAAGTGTTAGAATCAGAGAAAATACAATTGGAAAAGACTTGGCTCGAGCAGCCAAGACTCTGCTCAGTCTGGGTGCACCGGACTGTCCGGTGGTGCACCGGACAGTGTCCGGTGTGCCAGGCTGGCGTCTGATCAACTGGCTGCTCTCGGGTCTCGACGGCGGCATACGGCTACAAATCACTGGACTGTCCGGTGGTGCACCAGACTGTCCGGTGAGTCGGCTGCGGCGAAGTCGCCGCTCTCGGGAACCAAGTCAACAGCGTACGGCTATAATTCACCAGACTGTCCGGTGAGTCACCGGACTGTCCAGTGAGCCAACGGTCGGGCGCGCCAACGGTCGGCCACGCAATCCGCGCGTGACGCGTGGCCAAGCCAACGGTCGGATGGGAGCACCAGACTGTCTGGTGTGCACCGGACAGTGTCCGGTGCGCCAACGGCTCCAAGTCTTCAACGGTCGGCTGCGCCAGAATAGGAAAGAAATCCGCACCGGATAGTGTCCGGTGGTGCGCCGGACTGTCCGGTGTGCCAGTCGACAGAAGGCAAGAATTGCCTTCCTGGATTGCTCTCAACGGCTTCTAGCTGCCTTGGGGCTATAAAAGGGACCCCTAGGTGCATGAAGGAGTACACCAAGCATACTTTGAGCATTGTTGATCATTCACACTCCGTCTTTGCGCACTCGTTTGACATTCTTAGTTATTTGAGCTCCGTTCTAGTGAGAACCTTGTGATATTCATTTGAGCTCGAGTCTTGGCCGTGTGTGTGAGTATTGCTGTGGATTTGTGTGTGTTGCTTCCCTCCCTTACTCTAGTGCTTTCATTTTGATCCATATTGTAAGAGCGAGAGACTCCAAGTTGTGGAGATTCCTCGCAAACGGGAAAGAGTAAAGAAAGAAGAACACCATGGTATTCAAGTCGATCATCGGATCACTTGAGAGGGGTTGAGTGCAATCCTCGTCCGTTGGGACGCCACAACTTGGAGTAGGCAAGTGTTGTACTTGGCCGAACCACGGGATAAATCCTCGTGTCTCTTGTGCTTGTTCTCACTGTGTCTATTTTGCTTCACAAGAGCTCTCCTTAGCCACTTGATTTTATTGTGCTAACTCCTAACCAAGTTTTGTGGCTTTAAGTTTCAAGTTTTTACAGGATCACCTATTCACCCCCCCCCCCTCTAGGTGCTCTCAATTGGTATCGGAGCCGTTCTCTTCAAGAAAGGGACTAATCACCCGAAGGGATGGATCCTAAGGGAAAGGGAATGGTGATCAACGACAAGGAGAAGGAGTCTTTCATCAATGAGCCAAAAGACGACAAGCCCACTGACTCGGGCTCAAGTCATAAAAAGAAGGATGGGAAGAAGAAGAGACGCATTAAGAAGATTGTCTACTACGACGATAGCGATGAGTCTTCCTCTTCCCAAAAGGACGACGACGACAACGACTACGAGAAAAAGAAGACGGTTAACTCGAACTTTTTTTTTGATTACTCTCGTATTCCGCAAAGTTCCAATGCTCATTTGCTTTCTATTCCCCTCGGTAAACCTCCTCACTTTGATGGAGAGGACTACGGATTTTGGAGTCACAAAATGCGTAGCCACTTGTTCTATCTCCATCCAAGTATATTGGAGATAGTAGAAAATGGAATGCAATTTGATAGTATGGATAGTCCCATGTTCATCAATGAACAAATTCATAAAAATGCACAAGCTACTACTGTTCTTTTAGCGTCATTGTGCAGGGATGAATACCATAAGGTAAGCGGCTTGGATAACGCCAAGCAGATTTGGGACAACCTCAGGATCTCTCATGAGGGAAATGACGTCACCATGCTCACCAAGATGGAGTTGGTGGAGGGCGAACTAGGGAGGTTCGTGATGATCAGGGGGGAGGAGCCAACCCAAACGTACAACAGGCTCAAGACCCTCGTCAACAAAATAAGGAGCTATGGAAGCACGCGATGGACGGACCACGACGTCGTCCGACTTATGCTAAGGTCCTTCACCGTCCTTGATCCTCATCTTGTTAACTCTATTCGTGAGAATCCTAGGTACACCAAGATGACGCCCGAAGAAATATTTGGGAAGTTTGTGAGCGGGCGAATGATGATCAAGGAGGCGAGATATGTTGATGAGGCGCTAAATGGCCCAATCCATGAGCCTCAAGCCACTGCTCTCAAGGCAACAAGTAGCAGGGAGGCGCTACCTAGCAAGGTGGCGCAAGTTGAGGCGGCAGGGCTCAATGAGGAAGAAATGGCCCTCATCATCAAGCGTTTCAAGACGGCGCTAAAGGGTCGCAAGGAGCATCCCAAAAAGAACAAGACGAAGGGAAAGCGCTCCTGCTTCAAGTGCGGTAAGGTTGGTCACTTTATTGCTAATTGTCCCGATAATGATAGTGACCAGGATCAAGAAAAGATGAGGGAAAAGAAGAAGAAGACTTACAAAAAGGCTAAAGGCGAGGCACACCTTGGCAAAGAGTGGGACTCGGATTGTTCTTCGTCTGACTCCGACGACGAAGGACTCACCGCCACCGCCTTCAACAAATCATCCCTCTTACCCAACGAGCATCACACCTGTCTCATGGCAAAAGATAAGAAGGTAAGCACTCGCAATACTAGTACTTACACTTCTTCAAGTGATGATGAATCTAGTGATGATGAAGTAGACTATGCTAGTCTATTCAAAGGTTTAGATAGAACCAAAATTGATAAAATCAATGAATTAATTGATGCTTTGAATGAGAAGAATAGATTGTTAGAAAAGCAAGAGGACCTTTTATATGAAGAGCATGATATATTTGTTAGTGCGCAAAATTCTCTTGCTCTAGAAGTTAAAAGAAATGAAATGCTTTCATGTGAATTGTCTACATGCCATGAATCTATCTCTAGCTTAAAAAGTATCAATGATGACTTAAGTGCTAAGTTAGAAATAGCTAATAAATCAACCTCTTGTGTAGAACATGTTGTGATTTGCAATAGGTGTAAAGATTTTAATGTTGATGCTTGTAGTGAACACCTAGTTTCCATTTCTAAATTAAATGATGAAGTGGCTAGTCTTAATGCGCAACTTAAGACTAGCAAAAATGAATTTGATAAATTAAAATTTGCAAGGGATGCCTATACTATTGGTAGACATCCCTCAATTAAGGATGGGCTTGGCTTTAAGAGGGAAGCCAAGAACTTAACTAGTCATAAGGCTCCCATTCCCGCTAAGGAGAAAGGGAAGGCTCCAATGACTAATAGTGCTAAAAAGAACCATGCTTTCATGTATCATGATAGGAGATATTCTAGGAATGTTCATTATGATAAAATTTATAATGCTTTTGATTCACATACCATGATTGCTTCAAGTTCTTCTATTATTCATAATAGAAATTTGGCCAAGAAAAATGTTATTCATCATATGCCTAGAAGAAATGTTGTTCATGTACCTAGGAATGTAAGTAATGAACACTCTACAATTTACCATGCTTGCAATGCTTCCTTTGCAATTTGTAGAAAGGATAAGAAAGTGATTGCTAGGAAATTAGGGGCAAAATGCAAGGGAGATAAGACTTGCATTTGGGTCCCTAAGGCTATTATAACTAACCTTGTAGGACCCAACAAGAGTTGGGTACCTAAGACCCAAGCCTAATTTGCCTTGCAGGTTTATGCATCCGGGGGATCAAGCTAGATTATCGACAGCGGTTGCACAAACCACATGACGGGGGAGAAGATGTTCACCTCCTACGTCAAGAACAAAGATTCCCAAGATTCAATCATATTCGGTGACGGGAATCAAGGCAAGGTTAAAGTCTTAGGCAAGATAGCCATCTCAAATGAGCACTCTATCTCTAATGTATTTTTAGTAGAGTCGCTAGGTTATAATCTTCTATCGGTTAGTCAATTATGTAATATGGGATACAATTGCTTATTCACAAATATAGATGTGTCTGTCTTTAGAAGGAGTGATGGTTCATTAGCTTTTAAGGGTGTACTAGACGACAAACTCTATTTAGTTGATTTTGCAAAGGAGGAGGCCGGTCTAGATGCATGCTTAATTGCTAAGACTAGCATGGGCTGGCTGTGGCATCGCCGTCTAGCACATGTGGGGATGAAGAACCTTCACAAACTTCTAAAGGGAGAACATGTGTTAGGTCTAACAAATGTGTATTTCGAAAAAGATAGACCTTGTGCAGCTTGTCAAGCAGGTAAACAAGTGGGAAGTGCGCATCACAGCAAGAATGTGATGACCACATCAAGACCCCTGGAGCTGCTGCATATGGACCTCTTCGGACCCATCGCCTACCTTAGCATCGGGGGAAGTAAGTATGGTTTAGTAATTGTTGATGATTTTTCCCGCTTCACTTGGGTATTCTTTTTGCAGGATAAATCTGAAACCCAAGGGACCCTCAAGCGCTTCCTAAGGAGAGCTCAAAATGAGTTTGAGCTCAAGGTGAAGAAGATAAGGGGCGACAACGGATCCGAGTTCAAGAACCTTCAAGTGGAGGAGTACCTTAAGGAGGAAGGAATCAAGCACGAGTTCTCCGCTCCTTACACACCACAGCAAAATGGTGTGGTAGAGAGGAAGAACAGGACGCTCATAGACATGGCGAGGACGATGCTTGGAGAATTCAAGACGCCCGAGCGATTTTGGTCGGAAGCTGTGAACACGGCTTGCCACGCCATAAACTGAGTCTACCTTCATCGCCTCCTCAAGAAGACGTCATACGAGCTACTAACCGGTAACAAACCCAACGTTTCGTATTTTCGAGTTTTTGGGAGTAAATGCTACATTCTGGTGAAGAAAGGTAGAAATTCAAAATTTGCTCCCAAAGCTGTAGAAGGGTTTTTGTTAGGTTATGACTCAAATACAAAGGCGTATAGAGTCTTCAACAAATCATCGGGTTTGGTTGAAGTCTCTAGCGACGTTGTATTTGATAAGACTAATGGCTCTCCAAGAGAGCAAGTTGAGCTTGATGATGTAGATGAGGATGATGTTCCAACGGACGTGATTCGTACCATGGCGATTGGAGACTTGCGACCGCAGGAACACATGGAACAAGATCAGCCTTCTTCCTCAACAATGGTGCAACCCCCAACTCAAGATGATGAACAGGTTCCTCAAGAAGAGGCGTGTGATCAAGGGGGAGCACAAGATGTCCAAGTTGAAGAGGAAGAAGCACCACAGGCCCCTCCAACTCAAGTTCGAGCGATGATTCAAAAGAACCATCCCGTCGACTAGATTTTGGGTGACATTAGCAAGGGAGTAACCACTCGCTCTAGATTAGCTAATTTTTGTGAGCATTACTCTTTTGTCTCTTCTATTGAGCCTTTCAGGGTAGAAGAGGCCTTGCTAGATCCAGACTGGATGTTGGCCATGCAGGAAGAGCTCAACAACTTCAAGCGAAATGAAGTTTGGACACTGGTGCCGCGTCCCAAGCAAAATGTTGTGGGAACCAAGTGGGTGTTCCGCAACAAACAGGACGAGCACGGGGTGGTGACAAGGAACAAAGCTCGACTTGTGGCAAAAGGTTATGCCCAAGTCACAGGTTTGGACTTTGAGGAGACTTTCGCTCCTGTGGCTAGGCTAGAGTCGATACGTATTTTGTTAGCCTATGCCGCTCACCATTCTTTCAGGTTGTTCCAAATGGACATGAAGAGCGCTTTCCTCAATGGGCCAATCAAGGAGGAGGTGTACATGGAGCAACCCCCTGGCTTTGAGGATGAACGGTACCCCGACCATGTGTGTAAGCTCTCTAAGGCGCTCTATGGACTTAAGCAAGCCTAAGAGCATGGTATGAATGCCTTAGAGACTTTTTAATTGCAAATGCTTTCAAGGTTGGGAAAGCCGATCCAACTCTTTTCACTAAGACTTGTGACGGTGATCTATTTGTGTGCCAAATATATGTCGATGACATAATATTTGGTTCTACTAACCAAAAGTCTTGTGAAGAGTTTAGCAGGGTGATGACTCAAAAATTTGAGATGTTGATGATGGGCGAGTTGAACTACTTCCTTGGGTTCCAAGTGAAGCAACTCAAGGACGACACTTTCATCTCTCAAACGAAGTATATGCAAGACTTGCTCAAGCGGTTTGGGATGAAGGATGCCAAGCCCGCGAAGACTCCAATGGGAACTGACGGACACATCGACCTCAACAAAGGAGGTAAGTCCGTTGATCAAAAAGCATACCGGTCCATGATAGGTTCCTTGCTCTACTTATGTGCTAGTAGACCGGATATTATGCTTAGTATATGCATGTGTGCTAGATTTCAATCCGATCCAAGGGAGTGTCACTTAGTGGCCGTGAAGCGAATTCTTAGATATTTAGTCGCTACGCCTTGCTTCGGGATCTGGTATCCAAAGGGGTCTACCTTTGACTTAATTGGATATTCAGACTCCGATTATGCTGGATGTAAGGTCGATAGGAAGAGTACATCAGGGACGTGCCAATTCCTAGGAAGGTCCCTGGTGTCGTGGAGTTCTAAGAAACAAACCTCCATTGCCCTATCCACCGCTGAGGCTGAGTACATTGCCGCAGGACAGTGTTGCGCGCAACTACTTTGGATGAGGCAAACCCTCCGGGACTTTGGCTACAATCTGAGCAAAGTCCCACTCCTATGTGACAATGAGAGTGCTATCCGCATGGCGGACAATCCTGTTGAGCACAGCCGCACAAAGCACATTGACATCCGGCATCACTTTTTGAGAGACCACCAGCAAAAGGGAGATATCGAAGTGTTTTATGTCAGCACCGAGAACCAGCTAGCCGATATCTTTACCAAGCCTTTAGATGAAAAGACCTTTTGCAGGCTGCGTAGTGAGCTAAATGTCTTAGATTCGCGGAACTTGGATTGATATAGAGCATACATGTGTTTTATGCTTTTTGATCATGTTCCCTTATGCATTTTGTTGTTTATTGATGGTGCTCAAGTTGTACAAGCACTCCCCGGACCTCACAAGTCCATTTGCGAGTGATGCACATATTAAGGGGGAGATGTGCTTCAACTTGACCCTTTTGAGACTAACCATGTGTTTGAGCTTGCTTGATTTAGTCTCAAAAGTGGATTGAAAGGGAAAGATGGACTTGGACCATGAAAGACTTCCACTGCACTCCGATGAGAGGGTAACTCACTCCAAGTTCATCTCATATTCTTATTGCCTTTTTACTCTTATTTGAAGATTTTGGTGAGGCAATGGGGTTTAGGGGCCAAGATTGATCCCGTTTTGGTGTTTGATGCCAAAGGGAGAGAAAATAAGGCCAAAGCAAGAAATGGATCAGCTACCACTTGAGAATTTTGAAAATAATAGAATTAGAGCTTTTGGTTTGTCAAAATACTCTTATTGTCTCTTATTGTCAAATGTTGGTCTCTTGTTGGGATAATGGTTGATTATGGGGAAAAGGGGGAGTTTTTGAATCTTTGATCAATTTCTCTTGGAATACCTCTCTCTATGCCTCAACAAATGTGTTTGACTTAGAGATAGGAAATTGAGTTTGATTTGCAAAAACAAACCAAGGGTGGCAAAGAATGATCCAAATATGCCAAATTTGAATCAAAACAAATTTGTGTTCTCATTTGCATTGATGTTGCACTTCTTTTAGTTGCTTTGTGTTGTGTTGGCATAAATCACCAAAAAGGGGGAGATTGAAAGGGAAATGTGCCCTTGGGCCATTTCTAAGTATTTTGGTGATCAAGTGCCAACACAAATGGTTTAAGTGTTAAACTATGCCAAATGGTGGATGAAGTGCAAAGTCAACACAAAGGTATGATTCTAGACTTAGTACATTGGTTTTTGTGTACTAACATATTTGTCTAAGTGTTAGAATCAGAGAAAATACAATTGGAAAAGACTTGGCTCGAGCAGCCAAGACTCTGCTCAGTCTGGGTGCACCGGACTGTCTGGTGGTGCACCGGACAGTGTCCGGTGCGCCAGGCTGGCGTCTAATCAACTGGCTGCTCTCGGGTCTCGACGGCGGCGTACGGCTACAAATCACCGGATTGTCTGGTGGTGCACCGGACTGTCCGGTGAGTCGGCTGCGGCGAAGTCGCCGCTCTCGGGAAGCAAGTCAACAGCGTATGGCTATAATTCACCAGACTGTCTGGTGAGTCACCGGACTGTCCGGTGAGCCAATGGTCGGGCGTGCCAACGGTTGGCCGCGCAATCCGCGCGTGACGCGTGGCCAAGCCAACGGTCGAATGGGTGCACCGGACTGTCCGGTGTGCACCGGACAGTGTCCAGTGCGCCAACGGCTCCAAGTCTTCAACGGTCGGCTGCGCCAGAATAGGAAAGAAATCCACACCGGACAGTGTCCGGTGGTGCACCGGACTATCCGGTGCGCCAGTCGACAGAAGGCAAGAATTGCCTTCCTGGATTGCTCTCAACGGCTCCTAGCTGCCTTGGGGCTATAAAAGGCACCCCTAGGCGCATGAAGGAGTACACCAAGCATACTTTGAGCATTGTTGATCATTCACACTCTGTCTTTGCGCACTCGTTTGACATTCTTAGTGATTTGAGCTCCGTTCTAGTGAGAACCTTGTGATATTCATTTGAGCTCGAGTCTTGGCCGTGTGTGTGCGTATTGCTGTGGATTTGTGTGTGTTGCTTCCCTCCCTTACTCTAGTGCTTTCATTTTGATCCATATTGTAAGAGCGAGAGACTCCAAGTTGTGGAGATTCCTCGCAAACGGGAAAGAGTAAAGAAAGAAGAACACCGTGGTATTCAAGTCGATCATCGGATCACTTGAGGGGGGTTGAGTGCAACCCTCGTCCGTTGGGACGCCACAACGTGGAGTAGGCAAGTGTTGTACTTGGTCGAACCACGGGATAAATCCTCGTG
This sequence comes from Zea luxurians, assembly GCA_029449295.1. Taxonomy (NCBI): domain Eukaryota; kingdom Viridiplantae; phylum Streptophyta; class Magnoliopsida; order Poales; family Poaceae; genus Zea; species Zea luxurians. The sequence goes on from JAOPSE010000010.1 coordinate 44,688,535, forward strand.
TCTCTTGTGCTTGTTCTCACTGTGTCTATTTTGCTTCACAAGAGCTCTCCTTAGCCACTTGATTTTATTATGCTAACTCCTAACCAAGTTTTGTGGCTTTAAGTTTCAAGTTTTTATAGGATCACCTATTCACCCCCCTCTAGGTGCTCTCAGAAGCCGGGCGCGGACTTTATCCCTCATGCGACTTGAGACTGGGTCTCCCATGCTAGCTATGGTGGGTACAAGTGCGGTCACTGCACGGCGGCAGCTGGGGTCAGTGGAGCATTGTATGCCAAGGCGGTGAGGCCTAGACGCGAACGGGGAATCGATGGGGACGGTTGACATGTGTGGGGATGGAGTGCCCTGACATGTCGTGTGTTTAGGTTTACCTTGCAAGGATAAAAACTCGATTCGAATCGTCTTCTTCTCGCAGCTAATGAGACTGCTTGACCCCTTGTACTACATCGGGTAAGAAGTGAAATGAGGTTACATAAGACAATTTGTTGATTGAACTAAAATGATTGTTACCATGTATGCTTAGAAGGAGCAAATGTAGCTAAGATAATGATGCTAGAATTTGAAAAGTTAAAAATGGATTTTAGAAACAGCTAGTGCTTTTGGCAAACCAAACCCCTCAGCCAAACAGCTGCATAGTCTAGAGGTAGAGGAGTAGATTCCTCACACCGGGTAAGTCTAGCTGAGTATTAGTATACTCAGCCTTGATTGTGGCATAATTTTTGTAGGTACGATTCTGGAGATGGTTGACGGTGTGACTTGACCTACCACCCTGCCACCGGGTTGGACGGTCGAGTGGGACGTTGCTCCGGCAGGAGAGGAGCACGAGGAGTAGTGGGCTAGGCCTTGCCCATTTCCTCGACACCGACGACATCGATTATCCGCTGCATTTTACTTCGTGAACTCTTATTTGCTACTCGAAAAACTCCGATCTATGTAATAATTCAGCACTTAATTTGAGGTTTCTTGTTTTATTGTATTTCTTTTGTGACTCACCTTCGAGTGAGATTGTGGAATTTGATCCTGGTTAAGTGGCTCTATCAGAATAGATCTGAGGGACTAACGGGTTATTCCGATTTAAGTGTGTTGCGGCCCCTGAGACGCGACTTAGGCACTTAAGCTGGAATAATTTGGGTGGTTCCGCCACAAGGAAAGGCCATCTTGGAGACCCACTTGTACGTGAAGAAGACCTAGAGGCTATCCATGGAGTTCCTGACTGGAAGCTTGGCTCTTGCATGGGCATTCTTCCGATGAAATCCAATAAGGACTAGGATGAAGCTTGCACACTTCTTGATACCTCGATAAAAATATTAGAAGCATCGATATGAGGTATCTCTATCTTAATCAAGCTTCCATATTTAGACTATGAACTTAGGTTGTGTGCTTTAACTTCCTAGCTTAGTTGATATGCTAGTTTATAGGATTGGGACCTAGGTTGCATAAGTATTTTGCGGTAGAGATAAAAACACACCTAACAAAACCTTAGTCGTTGTTCATCTACTTACTTTATTGATTACATAGGCTTTGACTTGGTTGAAATTAGAGATCATAGTTTATAGTATAGTTTTAAGTTGTCTAATTCATCTTCCTCTTAGACATCATGATCTCTTCTCATGTGTTTTCCTTTTATCCTAGGTTATCATTATTCAATATCATTATTCATAATAAGCTTTTGGACAAATTAAAACTACCATTTTGATGGTGTTTTTGTTTTGTACCACCTCCCAATTGAATCAGCTTTTTTGCATAGCCCATGTTTTTGTCATCAAATTTAGTGGGGAGATGAATTTGACCTCCTTTGGTCATTAACACAAACTAAGATGGTGAACGGAGGAGACACCAAGAAAATTTTAGCTGCGAACCAAATTAATTATATGGGCAAAATTGGTAAAGATAACCAAAATTTGAAATAGTTGACTTGCAAATATATTATAACATGGAAATTGGTGGAAATAGATGGTGTCGCCCTGCCTAAGCCACCTAGACTAGCCTCCAAACCTAGCCAGATCGACTACCTTGTTGATAGGCCTAGCCACATAAAACCCAACCTAGCTGACTTTTAAAGTTGGCTAGGCTAACTTTTTTAGTTTCCAAACAGATTTGTTGCCAAATTGGTTTTTGGATCTATGTGATGTAGGAAACATGGAGAAGACACTTTGGATTTGTTTTCTACTAGGATAAGACCATCCTTGTCTATGTAGATGAGAGAATTATGATCAATTGAGGATCCTAACTTCCAATCATAAAAACACATCTACTACACCATTTACCCTCACTCTTATCTCAACGTTGTTGTTCGTCACATCTTCCTGTGAGATTTGGTAGCATTCTAGGTAGCCTTGCTAGTCTTAGGAAAACCTCTATATGCTCTTCCTCGATGGGTCTTTCCGTGAGGTATTTGAGAGTCTACTAGGCTCAAAGCATATAGGCCCTAATATGGTTTTTGTAATTAATGATAACATAAGACAATTGTGACTAATTTGTGTCTTTCATAAACAAGGTAAGTTATGTCACTATAATGGAAGATTATTGGGATTATATTGAAGGATGATCAAGAAGGTTAAGGATCAACTAGTTCTAAGTGCCAATGGAGTTGTTGAACATTTAGATTACTATAGGACCTTATTTTCCTTTAGTCATACTACAAAGGAGGGTATGAAATAGGTAGCTTGACCTGTGCAAATCTAGTTAGATGTGATGGTGTACACTTATCAACACTAGTGATAAGTAAACCCAAGAGCAGCCCACAAGAAGTTTGAAACAAAATCCAACTCAAAAAGCGATCAAAACAAGTGAGTTGATAGTGTTACAGTAGCACTAGATATGTCCTCTAATCATCGAATATGGGCCACTCAACATGAGGGTGCCTTATTATGTTTGATTGTAGCATGGATATGGTGCACCAAATAGGGCACTCAGAGAGCTTGTAGAATTAGTATCAAAAACTTGTACTCACTGGGTATGTCAGGTATACCCCCAAACATGGCACTAGATATGGTACTTAGAGGGGTTGTAAACTATGTCTGAGAGGTCGAGTACTCATCGAACGTGTTCGATGTAACACTAGAGAGGGTACTCAAAGAGGTCTACAAGTGTGCATTCGAGGTTCTGCTCACCGAACATGTCTAATGTGGCACAAATGTGAGCACCAGATACCAGTACATCAATGATTAGTTTCTGATGAGGTTTGGCTGGTCGACCGTTCAATTGTTCGATTGTAGCTCTGTAACTAGAAAAAGACTATAGCATGAACTGAGAAGCTACAACTACAGCTAGGAAAAAGCGTAGCGAACGTCGTGTCTAAAACTTTTGGGAAGGCACCAGGCATGTATGATGTAGGGAGTTAATGCGCACTAGACATATCCGATGCCCCTCATGTGTTACGTGGATTGTAATGACTAGTTCCTTTGCTTGGGGCTGTTTATAGCCTCCAACTCAACCAATTGAGGTACCTTTCCCGTTTGAAGTACTGAAACTATTTGAGAGTGAGGAAGAGCATTTGCTTAGTGAGGTACTTAAGAGTTTGATAATCATATGATTAGTAGACTCATTAGTGCATCCACCACCGTCATTAGACTTGATCAGATCAAATGAGAGTTAGTACTTGTTACTCTTAGTGATCTGTATTACCTAGATGGCTAAATGACAGTCAGGAGTATGTTGATCACCTAGAGCTTACAAATGACCCAACTTAAATTTGTACATGGTTTGAGAGGTACATCGTGCTAGAATAATGAAAGAATACCATGCAAGACTCAAACAACGTCCACAGAATGGCTTGCAAAGCGATCTGTGCTGATTTGCATGAAAGAAGACCAGAGAGAAAACATAGTCACACACTATCCCTAAGTTGCTAATGCCTCATCATGTAACTCTTTTTCCTTCTAATACAATATATGTGTTTGAAGATGTCATTTTAGCATGTGTAAGAAACTTGTGATCAACTGATACAATAGGGTATTGTTTCCAATAAACGGAGGAAGCCCTATTCCAACAAAGATGTGGAGCATAGATCCAGTACGCCCCTATACGTGCTCGGTTTCATAGGCTAGGGGCTTAGGTCAACACGTCGTGTTTAGGCGATTGCCGCATCCACAAACGACGAAGAGTGAACCCTAATTCCCCAAATCCATTCGTGTGTCGCTAAGATCCTTACCTAGTGCCCACCACCACATGAGGCGACCCACCACCGAGCACTCAAAATGTCTACCTGCTAGGACCTCACAGCCACCACGCGACTCGCGCGCCTACGCTGGGAGCCCGGTGCACGGGCCCTTCCACCTCTGCGTCGCGCCCCTGTTTGCCGTGCATGGCTTCCCTAGCCACAGTCGTCGGCCGGTCGGCCCTTTGTCGGTGCCTCACATGGCTCAGGCACCAGCCACGTCTACACCACCACGCGTGATGCGTGGACATATTGGAATCTTCAGCTCTATACTACGGAGAGACGACAAGCATGTGGTAGGCAAAGAAGAGGGAGGAGGATTGGATCGGGGAGAATCGAGCGGAAGGGAAGGCGGCGACCAGCGAAGGAGATGACGAGAATGAGAAGGGCCCTGACACTGGAGACATACCTCTACTTCTTCCTTGATCCATAGAACACCCGCATCACCATCAACCAACTCAACTAGGTATGTATCACCATCAAACCATCAGACCTCTCTTTCTTTCGCACTGCGCACACATGTAGTTATATTCACTTATGGTTAACTGCTCATACACATCTAGTCTCTGATGATTTTGTTTTTATATCCATGTGTGCCATATATCGAACTGCATTATACTAAATGAAACAATGATTATCGTTGTTCTTTTTCAAAAATTCAAGTGTTTATTAATTGAGTCTTATTACACTGATTATCTTATATCTAGCAGCTTGAGACAGAATAAATCTCCTTGTACACGTCTTCAATTTTATGGCTATTCGTACTCAAGTTCTCTGATGTGTTTTTTGCACTTTGCAGACTAGATCATGGAAGGAAAATAGACTCAACTCATGGACCAATAGTAGGAAAATAACTTCAATTCATGGGAGAAAAATATCATTTTTACACACTAATAGAAGCATTTTATGATAGTTTAGACAGAATGTCTGAGCCTCCATTTGATGGTTAGGCCTATATTTTGTCATAATATGCACTAGACAAGTGCCTCTATGATAATCGTGATTTATGTATTTTCAAATAAAATTTACGACACATATTTTTGTGTTTTACGCTTCTACTAAAAAGCTCAGCGTGCACATGTGTAATGGCACTGCCAATTGGTGAAAAAACATGCACCAGATCAACATGATTTATGTATATCTAATAGCTAATTTATGACATTACGCTGTTATATAACACTTTATGTTCAATCCTGAGGATTTTTATGATAACGAATACAACGTATCAGAGTTATCGACGTCTCTCACTTTGGCTCGGTATTTTACGTTCAAAACAGGATTTTTATGATAACGAATACAACATATCAGAGTTACCGACGTCTCTCACTTTGGTTCGGTATTTGTCTCTCACTTTGGTTCGGTATTTTACATTCAAAACGTAGTGTTTTTACGCACAAATTTGCCGACACGGGCAGCGCACAGGTTTCCTAGGCGGTTTTCTGGGCTGGTCGAACCAAAGCGTAAATCATTCATAAATAAAACGTAAACGCGTTTGAATTTTAGCGTAAATGGTATGCCCGATAAAATCGCAAACCATAATTGGTAGTTCCCGAAAATATTGCATGGCATGCACGTAAGCAGAAACTCGATCCATAAATATGTATAGAAAATTGCGTAACTGGTTGCATTTAGTAGAGTAAATACAAAACTGTTTCAACAAACCGAGATAAAATCTACTGGGTTGTTGTCACATTTCCGATAACATCTCCGTGCATGCATGAATAAACTTTATAGACCGTAAATGACCACAAAAAATAGCGTAAACATGGATATCCAAGATTGGACAGCGTGGTGCATATAAGAAAGGGAACTGACGGCGTCGTTGCATTGTTGACCCATGGCTGACGACGGAAAACAAGAAACTGGAGATGTTTCTTCTGCATCATGGCGTAGAGCTGCATCAGGTACGTAAATATTTGTATAGTTACATCGATTTGTAAAATAGAAAGTCAAATATGGTGAACACTTCAAAATGAAATTTAATTTGGGAGAGATACTGTAATAGCAAGACCTACTTGGAACATTTGCGAAATTCTAGCGTTTCGTGACATGATTTTGATGCGCTCTATAAATTGCTTATAAATTCATAATTATTTGTGTGCTATACTGTTGTACTGTGTAATTCGTAAAAAAAAATGTTTCTGCTTGCGAGATGAGCATATCATATATTTTAGTAGAATAATAATATTAATCTATCCACGGGACGTTATTTTTTAGTGGTAAATTGGTAATGCCTGATCAACAATAATGTGCCTATAGTAACTTCGTTAATCTCAAATATGGTGGATGGCGTGCAGAGTCATGCAGTGGTCTACCAGCAGCGCCCAGCCTAACACTTGAATCTCCGAACTATCCTGCGAGTCCACTGAGAAATATTATAACACCACCTGCAGAATTACGAGCGCCGGGGGTCAATGATGACAATACAATGGAAATTGAAACAATGGGAGCAGCAAATCAAATGGTGCTTATGCGAACCATTAGTGATCATGAACAAGATACACCTAATATACTACGGAGCCATGTAAGTTGTTTATCTTTGATTATGTCTATTATACAATTTAATCAAACTTATGCATCATGACATTAAGAATATAACTAATATTATATTTATTGTATTTATGATTATTTTAATTCATAACCTAAAAGTATTGATCCAAGCATGGTGCCTAGGATTGGTATGACATTTGGAAATGTCGATGAGGCATAAAATTTTAATAGTCGTTACGCATATGAGGTTGGTTTTCCACTTAAAAAGTATAGGGAGAGGAAGAACCGTAAGTGGTTAAATTGTTCAATGGAGGGTAGAAATACCGAAAGGTTATCTAGTTATCCAAGAATCCATAATACATCCTCGAGGAGAACACAATGCAAGGCTGGTATGAAACTAAAAAAATCTATGATGATTAAAAAAATATTGTAGTCGTACGAATCGATCTGGTACACTTAGAACATAATCATGATTTCATCAAGAAGGATACTGAAAGGAACCATCTACAATGCAACAAGACTCATGATTCTGAGTACATGGAGTTTCTAAGTTCGATGCAACAAAGCAGAATCCCGCATCACTATATCATGGACTTCGTGTCTGAGATGCATGGTGGTCCTAAAAATGTACCAATTACAGCAAAGGACATTGCTAATTTGTAAGCAACGTTTTCTTTATGAATTTAGGATATAAAATTTAAAATACATATCAAATTAATAAGTAATAATTATAAATTTTTTGAACTATACAGGAAACATGCGAAGCAATGAGAAAATAATGCCAATGATGTGTCTAAGCTTTTGGCTTTTTTCCTTATGCAAAAGGGATAATCCACAATTTTTCTCTGACTTCCAGCTAGACAGCGAAGGAAAAATATCGAGTATTTTTTGGTCCCATGCTAGTCAGCAAGGAGAGTATGTTGATTTTAGGGATGCATTTACCTTTGATAAAACTCATAAGACTAATTTGTATGGAAAACCCCTAGGGATGTTTGTTGGTGCAAACCACCACCTACAATGCACAGTGTTCGGGTTTTCATTGTTGGGAGATGAAACTGTTGAAACATTTGAGTGGGTGTTTAATGCATTCAAGACATGCATGGGGACTGAAGGACCAAGAGTAATGTTGACAGGTACGATTTACGTATATATAATAAATATGAACTTGAAATACATGGAGTATAAATTCAATAACTTATGCTTATTTACAATGCATGTGAGTCATGTTTTGGTATGTACCATACATTGTTTACATAAATAATCATCTAATAATGTCTCACAATGTATATTTACAGATCAAGACCCTGCAATGCCAGTGGCATTACGTCGGGTCTTCCCAAATACAGTCCATAGGTTGTGTCTATGGCATGTGCAAAATAGGTACATGCCATTTCTAAATGAGTTGTATGCACGTTATGCTGAAGCAGATTTTAAGACAAAATTCCAGTCCATAGTACATCATCCATTGACTGAAATGGAGTTTGAGGCTGCATGGACAATGTTGCTTGATGAATTTAACCTGCATGAAGATGGCACTCTTAGAAAATTATATGAAATGCGTAAGGAATGGATTCCTGTTTTTTTCAAACATGACTATTGTGGGCTTATGGTCTCTACACAACGTAGCGAGAGCATGAACAAACTAGTGAAGAGCGCTCATGTCGATTCAAACACCCCACTTCATGAGTTTGCGAAGCAAATGTTGAAACTACTGCATAGCAGGAAGATGCAAGAAGGAAAGGAGACACTAGGTTGTATGGTATGTAATATTATTTATGCATTATACTGTTTATTAGGCTCACAATAAGTATCTAATTAGTACATATGCAAGGTCAAAAAGATACCACAACACTATATATGTTCGAAATTAGGGTTGCAAGGGCATACACAAGGGTTGTGATGAATAGGTTCGAGGAGTCAATAAAATACACTACTGCATATAGGATATCACTTGATCTAGATGGAGGTGCAAATGATTGGTTGGTGCAACATACATCGAGATCGAAAAAAATCGTGTGGGGACAACACCAATTCAGAGTGATGGCGGATGTAGAGGCTAGGAAGTTTAAATGTGAATGCAAACAGTGGGAGTACACATGTAAGCTAGAGTTCTGATATAATGTCATATGATTTATACGATAATAATTAAAGGTGAATGTGAAATGTTGCCCCCTTGTTTAAATGTAGGCCTATTTTGTGTGCATTTTATCTGAACATTCATGCACATTCAGCTAGAAAGGATACCTAAGGAATACGTTCTACAGCGTTACACATACTCAGCTAGGCAAGATGTGGTATTTTTAAGAGATGACAGAAAAATGAGTGGAAAGGATGGAGAGACAAAATCATAAAGGCAGAAAATGTTGCTTAAAAAGGCAATGAAGGTGGTAAACCATGCTAGTATGTCAAAGGCAGGGAATGATAAGGCCTTGGACACAATGGATGAACTATTGGAGCTGCTTGGACGTTTGGAGCCAGATATAGGATATGATGATGTTGGTGGTGCAAGTACTGGAGAGTGCAACCATGTGGGTGTTGTTTTATATACAATTATTGTACATTTTATTCACAACTTAATTATTGCTAATTGTAATAATTAAACGTTACAGGGTGAAGAGGATGTTGTTGGAAACGATGAAGGTGAACATGTATCGCAATGTGATAACGAGGAGCATGTGGTAGTACGTTCACTGCAACACGTAATATATGGCAAAAAATAATGGCAATTTATGTATAATGCAAACACATGTGATGATTTATACATTATTTGAAATATTGACTATAATGCACTAATGAGTAGGATGGAAGCAGAAATATTGATGCACATCATCAATCTGAGTTGCAAATGACGCTTGTTGGAAATGATGATTGTGAATGGACACAATATGGGGATGTTAGAAAGGTATAAATTTTAATTTTATTAAATTGCAAATATTCTGTTTATTTAATGTTCGTAAATATTTATAATCTGGCATCATAACATTTGTCCTTATAAATATTTTTTTGTATGGCATGTAGAGACTGGAATATAATGTAGATGGCATAAGCTTAGTGCGCCCAAATAATGCAAGGCCAAAGGGAAGGACGATCAAAACTAGTGAGCAAAGAGTTGTGAAACTGGGTGCGAAAGGAGAAAAGAAGAAGACTCGAACGTACCAAAAATGTGGCATTGCTGATGGACACAACAGTCGCACCTGCCTGTCAGTGGAGGAAAATAGGGTTAAATTGGCTAGCCTTGCTGATAGAAAAAGAGAACGACCGCCTGGGTCTAGAAACAAGAATTCAACAATGGCCCCCCAGTGGAATGAGACATCCACATCAAAGAAGCATAAACTGATTGATTCTGGAGAACATGTATCCGATGACGATAATTTGACATGATTGTGAAACATACATGAAAAATATTCTATAGGATTTTATGAAAATATTATGATCATGATACTATATGATGATTATTTACGTTAAAAGCTCACTGTATGGATTATATCTATTAATGCAACGTAATAATTACCTATGAACTATGCTAATGTTGGATTTGTTTGGCCATATAAGCAGATATTCATTCCATGACATAAAGTATTTATATTGCAAAAATTAAACAGCCTGCGCATTGAAGTAACTGTGTATATACTGGCGCATACCGTAAAAAACTAAATAAAAAGGTGTAAACCATTTCAGTTAAATGCATAATCACGACAGAGCAGAACTGAAAAGAGTACATAACTGAACATAAACAGCCGACGCATTGAAGTCACTAGGTATATGTTGCGCATATCGTAAAACCCTAAATAAAAAGGCATAAACCATTACAGATAGATGCATAATCACGCCAGAACAGAAATGATAAAGTGCATAACTAGCATATATAAATACGTCCATATAAAACATATCTGGTACGATATATCTAGGAGTTTGCAAAGAGCGCATATGGACAAAAGTATTATCTGTATGCTAACATAAGCCAACAGACCATTATGTACATAAGCACCATTCAGTGACAGTACCCTAAATTAGGCTAGTACTGAGATAACTTGAAGCCAACAAAAGCCAACAGACCATCATGTTGAGACTACCATTTAGTGACAGTAAACTATACTAGGCTACTACTGAGAGAACTTGAATCCCTCTAGATGTGAAAGCATGGAGCTGTTTTTGTTTAGGCGATGGAATATGATGTAATGCAGTACAAGAGAGCGAATGTCCTCTGAATTATCCTGCAAACTAATATAAGGAAAAGGTGAGTTAGACAAAATTATACATACATTATGTCATAACACAAAAAAGCCTAGCTATATATTACATACCAGATCAATGACTGCATTCATAGCTCCATCCATATAGTCATAGTGCTGCATATACCTCATAATAAAAAATCCACAATGTTAGACCCCACTTTCATTGTTGGGCAGTTCTTCAGGAGTTCAATAGGGTACTTAAAAAAGCAGGGAGGGCTGATCTTGGTCGAACATTTTGTATGGCTAGATTGAGCCTACTCATTATTAACCTGGCCCATGAAACCTTCCTGTCACCCATATCCATAGGTATACAATGATAATTCTTCCATATAGTCCCACCCATCTCTGGTCCATATGGGTTGGAATCTAACACATGTATGCGTCCAATCTGAAAATTAACAACATACAAGGTCCAATGTCCAGAGCGTAGCATGGGTACCATTATCTGCATGTAAAAACAATGAAAATCCAAAATGTTGAATACACTATGGTTGATATGCATGATGTGATTGAAATTTAAATGCAGCAAAATGCATATACAGTGTGATGGGTCAGGGAACTGAAATTTACTGATTTGTACTCATCTAGCTTCTTGAAGGAAGGCAGTGTCTTCAATAGGTAACTCTCCAAAATTGAAGGGTCAAATGGACGAGGAGACTTACTATCAAGGTTATTATGGTGTCGCCTAGGCGACACCTAGGCATCCAGGCGGCTGTAGAAGCTGGGCGTCGGGCTCGCCGCGCCATGGATGCGTATGGCGTCGCCGCGCTCGCCTAGGCGTCGCCATGGCGTCCAAAATTCGCCACGGACGCCGCGGAATTGTTTTAGGGCTGGCGGCTGGCGCCTCTGCGCGCGTAGTTTTAGGTTTACAATTGCGCGCAGCGCGCGAATAAAGCCTTTCCAGTGCCGCGCCGCCTCTCCTCCAACTGGACTCGTCGCTCCGCCGCCTCTCCTCCACCTCCACTCGTCGCGCCGCCGCCTCCTCCAGCCGGTGCGCCGGGCCGCCGCCTCCTCCAGCCAAGCGGCAAGCGCCAGTCCGGTCCGGTTCTTTCCTCTGCTGTCTCCTCCAGCCAAGCGGAAATCCTCTGCTCCAGCCGGTCCGGTTCTTTCCTCTGCTGTCTGCTTCTTCTTCCTCAATTCCTCTGCTGTCTGCTCTTGAACTTCCTCGGTTCCTCTGCTCTGTTGCTGCCTGCTGCTCTCCCTAATCTCATATTTTTATGCAGCATAGCAGCAAGCCAGCAACACTACAGCAGCCAGCAGGCAGTAGCACCCTCATCAATCAATGGCTAGCCCATCTTCAGTCAACAATGTCAACTATGATCCAAAGACAGACAAAGCAAGGAAGGCTACCTCAAATGATCCAGGTTGGAAGTATGGTTATTGGGCAAATTTGGCAAATAGAGATCAAGTGACATGCACCCTTTGTGACACCATAGTTTCTGGAGGGATAAAAAGGCTAAAGCAGCATCTAGCAGGTGGTTATGGAGATACAAAGATATGTTCAAAGACCACTACTGCAATTAGAAAGGAGATGAGGGATTACTTGGAATCCAAAAGAAGGAAAAGAGTTATTTTCCTAGATGATAATGAGCAGCAAGAGGAGGAAGAGGAAGTAATGGTGGTGGATGCAGCAGCTGAATCTGTTCAAGTTCAACAAGATGAACCTATAGAATCCCAAGGCTCTAAGGTACAGCCAAGTTCAGGGACTGCAGCCAAACACAGGCGTGCAACCTATCTGTACAAGGATACAACATCAATCAAGACCAAGGCAAATCAAGCAAGCAAGCAAAAGTCAATTGTGGAGATGCTTCGGAAATCACCTGAAGATGTAGTTGATGAAAGGCGTAAAGGGTGTTCTCAACCCACAATTCCATCCAAGATGAAGTCCAAAGAGGAGAAGAATTATGTGGATATGCAATGGGCTTTGTGGTTTTATGAATGCGGTGTGCCATTTAATGCAGCAGCAGCAAGACAATTTCAGGTTGCAGTTGAGGCAACTGCCCAGTTTGGTTCAGGCTATAAGCCTCCATCTCCATATCAACTTGGGCAGCCATTGCTAAAGGATGCTGTGAAATTGACAAGTACTATGAGGGAGGAACATGAGAGGGCATGGAAGCATTATGGTTGCACGCTTATGTCAGATGGATGGTCAGATAGGAGGGGCAGGCATTTGATCAACTTCCTTGTGAATAGTCCAGAGGGGACATACTTCTTAGAGTCTGTGGATGCATCAAGTGAAGTTCATGATGCATTTATGCTAGCTGATTTATTAGGGATGAAAATTGAAGAGATTGGGAAAGAAAAAGTGGTTTAGGTTATCACTGATAATGGGGCTAACTACAAGGCAGCAGGTAGGATACTTATGGAGAGGTTTCCTTCACTTTTTTGGAGCCCATGCGCTGCACATTGCTTAGATCTTATGCTAGAAGACATAGGAAACTTGAAGGAATTTAAGAAGCCCATTGTACGTGCAAGACGTGTCACAACTTTCATCTATAGGCACGGTAGAATTCTTAGTTTAATGAGAGAGAAGACAGGTGGGGCAGATCTTGTGAGAGCTGCAGCCACTAGATTTGCCACTGCTTTCCTTGCTTTGAAAAGTTTGTACAAGCACAAGGATCCTTTGAAGGCCCTATTTCTTAGTGAAGAATGGAATGGAAACAAGTTGGCAAAAACTGCTGCAGGTAAGGAGGCTTGTGATATTGTGCTCTCTGTGGAGTTTTGGAATAAAGTTGAAGATTGTCTTAGAGCTTCAGCCCCTCTCCTCATTGTACTTAGAGTGGTTGATGGTGATGAGAAACCTGCAATGCCAGAGGTCGCGGCATTAATGAAACATGCAAAAGAGAAGATCAAGCTAAGCTTTGCTATTGATAGCAAGAAAAGCTTACTTAAGAGAATCATAGACATCATTGAGAAACGATGGATGAAACAAATGGACCATCCTTTGTATGGGGCTGCTCTTTATTTGAATCCAGGAAAATTGCATCCTCTCATTCGAGATGATGATGATGCAACTGTTGGCCAACTAAGAGGTTGTTTCCTTGATGTGCTTGCAAGAATGGTGGATGATGAAGAAACAAGAGCCAAGATTGATGCTCAATCCTTAGACTATGAAGCTCTTAGAGGAGAGGCCTTCTCAAACAAAATGGCCAAGAACAACCTGGAGACAATGAACCCACGTAAGTGATGCTTGTCTAATTGTCTTGTAATTGCAGCAGGTTTTATACATTAACATCTAAATTTATGTTGTATTTCACATTTGGCAATCAAGTTGATTGGTGGCGTTCATATGGTGGGCGTGCTATTGAGATTCAAAGGTTTGCTAGGCGTATTGTTGGTCTTTGTGCTTCATCATCGGGTTGTGAGAGAAACTGGAGTAGATTTGAGTTTGTGAGTATTGTTGTCTTTGTCTAATTGTTTAATTCTTAGCTTGTGTCTAGAATTTAATCCAACAAATTATTCTTTTGTAGATCCATACAAAGAAACGTAATAGGTTGCTGCATAAGAGATTGAATGATATTGTCTATGTTTCCTACAACCGAAGGATGAAGACTAGGTTTCAAATAAGGCGTGAGAAGAAAGGGAAAGGTTTTGACCCTTTGGTCATTGAAGAGTTCGATTGGGATAATGAGTGGGCTGATTCCTCCTATGTGCAGCCTCAAGGTGCTCGTGGGTGTGATTGTGGTGAGGATGAGAATGGCCTTACATGGGAACTTGTTGATCAAGCTGTGGGTGCATCAAGCTCGCTGCGAGGCCGAAATCTTCCAAGGAATGCCAACAAGCGTGCAAGAGTTTCACACTCAAGGTTTGACTTTGAAGAAGATTTTGGTTCAGCCAATGAAGAAGAGGAGGACCAAGATCCACATGATGATGTTGATGTGACTGATTCTGAAGATGCACATGATGATGTTGGTGGAGAAAACACTGAGGCTGCTCTAGATGAGTTCGAAGATGGATATTGACTCACTAAGAGTTGGCTGATTTCAGATTTGCAGCTTACCTAATTTTGTGCAGTGCTTCAATGCTTCACTGCTTGTGCTCTTAATCAACTAGTCTTTTAATCTTTTGATTGATCTATGTCGCTAAGTCATTATGGGGCTGGACTGGAACTAATTTAATTATGCCACTAAGACTAGCAGTCTAGCATATGTTGCTGCTGCTATTTTATTCCCACCAATGTATTGTGGGTTTAATTTGATATACATGTCTGCTGCTTACTGTTTTAATATGTCAATATTCAAAGGTTAATGTAGCTTGCAGCTTGAAAGAAAAGAAGAGGGGTTGGATCTTCGATAAGAGAGATGGATCATGGATGCTACAAGAACAACAAAGAGAAGGGCAGAGTACATACCAAAGCATGGACAACAAAAAAGCTTGTATTGTATTCTCTAACCTTACCAATTTTGTTATTGCAAGTGTTAGATTGTTAGGATTTTTTTTGCATATCCTCGCCTAGGCGATCCTCATATGGCGTCACCTCGCCGCACGCCTAACTCGCCTAGGCGTTTGGAAGGGGGTCGGTCGCCATGTCTCGCCTTAACGCCTTAATAACCTTGCTTACTATGTTGCTCCTGCCCCTCAAAGTTCAATATAGCCTAATAGGATAGAGTAGTATTATGTATTTTCCATATATGCTATGCATTAAATAAAAGTGGTATAAAGGTAGAAGTCATACCCCAACATTAACATCTAGTATGAGCTGGTGAGCATTCAATGGAGGAATATGTTTAGAACAGTCATCGCGGACACAATCAATGAAGCATTGCATAAACACATTGTCGATACGCGCCATCAGCAAAGGATTGTTGTATGTCACGACAATTGCCACGATGTTCACCAAAGTCAATGATATTTCTACAAATGAAAAGATTGAACATACAACAACGGAAACAACTGTTATTTGTAGATATGAGATACATAATTACATAATATATCTGCAAATACTTAACAGTGTATAAACATTGAATTTAATCTACTAAATGGGAATAATGATTTATTGACTTCAAACATTGAATAAAACTTAACAGTGTCTATAACATTGCCACGATGTTGATCAATCAGAATAAATAAGAATTAGACAGTATGCTAGGTAAAATAAATTTACGAGTATGTACCTGTCCAAGTCAATGTCCTTAGAACACAAGTAGGTCCGGAGAGTGCGAGCACATTCTAATTTGGATAGGAAGATGCCTGAGGCACAAACACTTCTAATAGGAGTCTTGTCAAAGACTGGGCCAGAGTCATGGTCAACTATGCACCTGGCACTGTCTGACCTTGCTGCACAAAAAGTGAAGTATTCGTTAATCATAATATGTAAACATCAAATGCACACTATCAAGCCAGAAAATATATATAAGTCAAGCTTAGATACTAACAGTATTAGGTGTAACAGATTCATCAAGGCAACTCTCAAAGACTCGTCACACTTCCTGCTGTCTAATAACTAACTTTTCCACTTGACTAGGAGTCATCTATGACTCCATCTTGGTGGGTGTCAACAATGGTTCAGATACAAGTTGATCACCAGATTGGGAGGCTGGTTCAACACATTGAAAACTATGGATTAGTGCATCATATGTTTGCATGAAGTATACATATATGATGAAAATGACAGCTGACCTGGAACAAATTTCTTGAAAGATTGTGTCACATTATCTTCAATGTCTGAACTATATGACTCAACCCAAAGAACCTCATCAATCAACTCTCTAAATGTATCAGCTAGCTTGGACTGCTTCCTACCAATATTATTTAGACATTGCTTCATAGTGGCAACTATCTTGCCAACCTCTGAGTCATAAGCAATCAACTTAGCTTGGAACTTGGAGCGTTGATGTACAGGAAGCAACTGGATCTTAGTTGACATCAGGTCTTGCATAAGAGGCAGTTGGATGTTTATGTTGGGAAGTCGACCATGTTCATTTGGGTCTGCCTCAACTGTTTCTAGCCTCATTGTATACTGAAGTAAAAAAATATATAATGATAGAATAAGTATGGTAAAGAAACAAACACACAAAAAACAGTGTGGGTATGTGATCTAACCTCAAGCTGACCAATAGATGCCGATTTTGAGACATAACAAGTCTCACTGCTGCTCCGAAATTGATGAAACCGAATGAAAATTAAGAATTATGTATATAGAATGACTCGTACCAAGAATTGAGATCATGATATGACTACTAAAATCAATTGGATTTAAAAATAGTCATAGATAACATTGTTGTAAAAAACAAAAAAAATTGATGTGATGGCACCTAACATAGATGACACCTCGTATTGTGCAAAATGGAAACACTACAAACAACAATATAGTATCGAAAAAATATGCATTAACCTAAAATTATGATAGAAGAATTGAATACTCACGGGGCAAAAACCAAATGGTTCGCCACCCTGATGAGGCTTACGCTTATCAGCCATTGACAGCGCCCTTATGATATTCTTGTTAAAATACTTGATGCGCGGAGTGCCACTTTTGTTGTTGGGAGCTACGGCATGGTGCAAGTGGTCCAAATAATACAGCTACATAACATATAGATATCATGTGATTCATATGCAAGTGAACGTAAACACATAATACATGTATGTATTTTCATATTGCAATTGATTAATCTAATAAAAGGTTTACCATATTAAGTATGAAACTTACAAGAACAACGATGGAACACCTGTATATCGTCGCTGAGACGTTATTAGTGCTCCTATTGTGCCATTTCTGGGCAGCTTCACATAGGTCACTGAAAATGAGATGGCACCAATCAATGTGAGGGAACTGCTCCAATTCTTCTGTCAGTAGAACCTCATTGTAAGAAATCGACCAGCTAGCTATTGGGAAAAGCAGTCGATTGAAGAGGATCAAAAAACATCTGATTGAAAGCTCATCATCGTTGCCTAGCCTCAGTCTGTCCTATAGCTTTGAAATCACAAATTCATCCTTGCTAATACTCAGGGATGACCGAAGGGTTGCCGCAGCGTTCGCATCGTCAATATTTAGTGGCTTCCCACCACCCGAATTTGGAAGACCCAATATCAGATGGACAATCTGCTTGGTGATTTTGAGTTCTTTGTCTGGACCAATACGAAGAGTCATGTCTCTGGGGTCTAGCTTTTGCATGAGCCAACAAAGAAGTGTTCGACATCCAATTGCATCAATTTTCATGACAAGAATACTGGAGAAGCCTTTTCTGACTATAGCTTGATGTTGCCTTTCATTCAATATCTGAATGGACGCAAGAACATCTCCTAGGTTGCATCTGATGTTGAGTCTCTGTAAGGAAAAGGTGGATAGATGGATAAATATGTTAATAATTAAATATCATAATATATGCGTTCTTATTTTTACATAATTCCTTGGCCTATTACTGTTTTGGATTAATGAGCTAAGGTAATATAGAAAGTTGTATGTTTCAGCACATAAGGTATGCATTGTGATTGGATGCATGAATAAAATATTGGAAAAGATAAATTTCTACAATGTTGTAAACTCACCTGCGTCTTGTTTGGGGCATCCATTTTGATATTACACTTCTTTTTTGGTGGCTCAAAGTCATCATAATCATCCACACTAGGCATGGGAATCTTTTTAGCATTGGCAACAACACCTCTCTTTCTATGCTGCAGAGGATCACCATCACACCGCGTATTTGTAGGGTCTCCAGTGTCAGTCGAGCGCGGGATGTCAACACTAAAGCATTCTTGACTTGACTCAATGTTTAATCGCTTCGGATTGGTTGGGGGTCGATCAACCTTTCGCATAATTGAAGCAGCAGCCTACGGAGCAACAATGTAAAACATATGTGCTTTATTGAGTTACATCAACATATACACCAATGATTATATGAAATAATTGTACACTCTACACACTCATACACATTATAATTCCTCAATTGTGTTATATGGCCCTAACAACATAGATGGTAAGTGAACAAAACATCATAAAAGTCGTATCATTGCATTGTAGAAATTGCCATATACATCTATGCAAACCAACAGAATGTTCATCTAAAACATTATTTAACTAGCAAAATAAACATTAATGCAGTAGTAGTAGTGACTAAGCAGCAACATAATCATTTATACAGTACTAGAATAAACATTCATAACCCAACAAACAAAAATATACATTTATGCAGTAAACAAAAAAAACCAATTTAACGTAAGTAGATCACCAATTTAGCGTGAGTAGATCTTAACGTGCCTGCTAAGACGCCGGTAAGAAAGCATGCTATCCCTTACTAATGCCCACTTAGCAACATGAGTATTGTTATGGGTTTCCTACTTATTATGTTTGACTGAAGCCACTTGCTATATAGCTTTGCTAAGGCCCTAAGAGACACACATTTCCAATAACTGAAAACATTTATCTTCGAATACTTGTCATGCACACAAATCCACGAGGCGCCAAAAAATGATCTAGCCGAATCATATGCATATGGGGTGTTTGTCATGCTAAGCCTGTTTGGATTGACTAAAATAACTTGCTAGCTGCTAAAAAATGCTCCAAGTACCTTGTACTGATCATCATCTCTCTGGTATCCTGGTTACATTTTATATATGCATAATATGAAAACATTAATGTGTTGCACCGTGAACACTGCAATGCAGTTTTCAGGATTGGTTAGTTGGGTTCAAATAAAAGGCCGAATGCAGTTTTCAGTTTCAGGTCATAAATATTTACATCCATCGCATTAACAAGGTTATAGAAAAGGGTAGAGATTACAAAAAGTACCAGCAGAGCTAAAGCTTTTGGGCAAATATTAGTAATTACTATCAAAGTTTGGTATTATTTTTTTCTTTTTTAAATTGATGTTCCAAAAAGATCACTGGATTTTTACAATGCAATTTCTGCAGGCACACAATGATGATAAAGAAAATGTAACCAATTGTAATACAAATTTGCAAGTCAAGGAAACACACAATGATGAATACGATGTAACTGGATCTAATGGGTTTGAACTGATAGATGTGAAGCAAAAAAATTGAACTGGATCTGATGGGTTTGGACAAACAAAAAATAAACATTTACATAGTACTAGAATAAACATTCATATCCCGACAAACAAAAAAACATTTATGCAGTAAACAAAAAAAACAATTTAGCGTAAATATATCACCTGTGATTTCTTTGTCATCGACGGCTAGAAAATCCATCAGAGGTTGATGGAGTTGGGCACCTGGAATACGACGCAGAGATTAACGTCGCACAAATACGACGCATGATGCATAAAAAAATGGAGGAGATGAATGGGGAGATTAGGAAGTAGCAGTGTAGGGCATAAAAATTACAGATGAACTCGAGCACCATGGGAAGCCGGACGACCGTCGGCGGGCGTGTAGAAGACCAATGTGATGCGTGGGCGGAGGATTGTCAGCGGCGCGTGGCTCGACGACACTATCAACGGCGGCGCCGATTAGGGTTGAGGGCGAGCGGGGGCGGAGGAAGGCGAATCGCCCTGGCGGGAGGGGAGGAAGGCGAATCGCCCTGACGACGCCTGAAGAATCGCGGCAAGTCGGCCAGGAAGGTTGACCACGCGGGGAGTTAGGGTATAGAAGTGTTTGACCGCGTGGAAAGTGGGCCTAAATGGGCATTTCTGGAACGTGGGTCAGGATGAGGTATTTACGCTAAATCGATATTGTTGCATAAACAGTGGATTGAAATAGCGTAAACATGTTTTGACTATGGCAGTAGTGGTTGACCGCGTGGAAAGTGGGCCTAATCCGCTTTTTCTGGAACGTGGGTTCAGGGGTGTTACTCTGTTTATGCTAAATTGGTTTTCTGTTTACGCTAAATTGGTTTGCTGGCATAAATAGTGAGCGGACGTGGGCTTAAACGGATTTGTTGGTATTGGTGGTCGGGGCTCTTCACAGTTATATAGAGCCCAGGGCTCTTAATATATATATATATATATATATATATAGCAGTAATATGTGTGCTTGATTTAATTCTGGTATTATTTTCGGAGTTTCCAAAGGTACACAACAGATAAATACTATGCTGTACCTAGCTAAATTTATTGTATCCAACTATCCATTAAATTTGATTGGCTGTTCTTGGTGGACTGTCCGAATTAACTGTTTCGTTCCGTGGGGTCGCCGTCGCTCCCATGCATTCAAGTTGCTTTGCTGACAGATGATAGCACAATGAAGCGGCAGTAGCAATAGTACTTGGGCATATACAACCCCGAAGCCTTTGGATGGATTTTTCAAATATAAAAGACATTTCAACAGACTATAATACTCATAGTCTACAGATCATAAACGCAGTCGTATAGATACAATCTCTTCGTGAATAGTCTGCCTCTTTTTTTCACTTACCCTGAGGACATATACAACCTATTAACTTTAGAATGGTTTTCCAAATATAAAAGACACATAAAAAACTGTACGATATAACTCCGAATCTTTGGATCATAGATACATCTAGAAAACAATATGCATGAGAGTCTCTTGTACTCTTTGTTTCATTTAACTCCGAGAGACCGCTTAAGAAACCCTATATTAAATGAGATCTACATGTCCTTAGAGACCTCTAATTAATAGCATTGTAGATTTGACTTATGCACGTGTCCCACTTTCTTTCTTCACTATCTATCTACCTATATCTATCTATCCAGTATCCTATCATATATCGACCTCTTCTCTTGGTAAGAGATTAACCAAGGTTTCTCTATATGTACGGAGCACTGGCCAGGCCGCCGGCCTAAGTACTATATTGTGCTATAGATTGAGCAAAAAATGTGTGCACTCCTCACACTACAGCTCGACCAGCAGCAGCAGCAGCTCTCTCTTCTTCTCTGCATCAACGGCCGACCGATGGAGCAACGCAAATTGGATGCATCATGCATTAGCCCGCTAATGTACGCTAGGTTGCGCGCAAAACGGCATCAACAGTTAGTTAGAGGGACACATTAATTTGGCGTGACCGGACTCTACAATGCAATAGCTAACTAGCCTGGTGTGTGTGTGTCGATCGATCGATCTTGCGTTCCACAACAGTGTACGCACGACATGCGCATAAATAAAAGCTGCCACCCATTTCATAACGATCACATGTGCTGTGTTGCGAATTGAAGAGGGCCTGCACGCTGACGATCGGCCAACATTGAATTCGATTCAAGGCATACAGAAACAGAGAGAGAGAGAGAGAGAGAGAGAGAGATCATGTGGTCCCATTCTGAAAAGAAAAGAAAAAAAAGACAACAGCTGCGTGCGTGCATAAACAGGCTTGTAACAAATCTTGTAGTCCATCATGCACACATGAATGCAGATCCGTTCTAGCCCAAGAGGAACATCCGACTATCACTGTCTTCTTGTCTAAATGAAATGGGCCTGAGCCCCAGCCCATGCATGTAACTTGATCCATATGAAATACTCACAGCCCCTGTCAAGGGTTAGGGTTTTACACACCATTCAATAATTCAAGTAGCAATTTAAGCTCTGGCTCAAACAATGAAGTGAATTTTTTGGAGTGCTGCCAATGATGCAGACACTTGCCAGTCCTACACTATTCTGTAGGGTTTTGACACAAGAAAGTCATACAAAGAAAAAAAAAACAAAACGCACTCACCATTTTCTTACAACAACAACTCTGAAGAGAGAGGAATAAATTAAAAAAAAAACAGACGTTCTACAATTCTATCTCCAGCCATTCTGATATAATCTGGTCGCAGAATTCGTTGTACTTCATTAATTAGCATTGTCAAGTAATGAAGCTTAAGCAATGGCGGCAGAGGTGGAACGTAAGTAGATCTCCTTAATTGGACCATCCATGCGCATGCATGACTCCGAGGAGAGAAAAAAATACTCCTGGTTTAAGCTATTCCTAATCTAAGTAACATAGTACTCATTTACTACATGCCACATAAGCATTTTTTATGATATGGCAAGAGAGTTAAGAGGAAAGAGAATAAACTTGTACCTTGAGCACGATACTGCTTGGGCACGGGTTCTTAGACATTGAAACTTGAAACATCCAAGTGTGGTTCACATCTTATATATGCTCTCGTATATACTAGTACTTATTATTCTATAGAGGATTTAAAAAGTAATCTATGATACAATGCATTGAGATAGTTGTATCTTATGTAATTTCATATAACATGACAGCTTTAGATATTGTGATAACATACAATAGATTGGAAATAGCCTTAGCGTGCTAGTGGACGAGCTAATCGATGCAGTAAATAACCTCTTTGCAAGCCGACGCCACATGGATCTCTAGCAGCAAGGGGCAAACCCAGCCCAAATTCTAAGTGGGTGGCCAACATTTGAGTGGGGCCTAAATAAAAACCTACTAACTAATGGGCTTTTATAACTACAGTAAATAAGACAGGAGATCCACTAAACCTTGGACCTGAAGGAGAATAATGATGATCAAAGCGATACAGTATCTCTACTAACTATTAAGGGGGCAGTGTAGACTGCCCCCGCTCCTACCCGCGCCAGCGAATCCCGCACGCCCCGCACGACCCGCCGTCCGCCGCGCGCCGCGCGCCCACGCGCCCCACGCAGCCGCAACAAATGATCTCTATTCCCGTCCAATCTATCACCAGAACACCCCAACAAACACAGATCCCTCCAACAGGCGAGGCAGGAAATGAACGATTACGTGGGGTGGAGGGGGCGAACAGCACGAGGCCATCGTAGAGGTACTGGCCGTAGCGGTGCAGCGAGAGCTGAGGTCGTCAGCGAGGCGGAATTCGCGATCGAACCCGCGCGCCTGGAGCGAGCCAGAGAAGGCCGAGTGCGACGACCGCACGGCCAGGTCGTCCAGCAGGACCAGCAGCCGGCGCCCCGGGGCTCCTCTTCGAGGCCCTCCACAGCCTCGAGCGCGAGAAGGGACACGAAGGCAGCGGCGAGGAGGATGATGTGGCGCCGCGTCGCCATTGTTGAGCAGATCTCGGGGCTGGGGGAGTGGCGCAGCAGCCAGCAGCGACGGAGACGATAACTCGGAGAGGAGCGGAAGTGTGGCAAGGAGAGGAAGGGAGCCGTCTAGGCCGTCCGATTGGAGATCGAATGGCTCGGAGCCCTGGATCGAGTTCGAGCTTTGCTGCGGTTCCGAAGCACAGGTATATATTGTTAGAACTAATGTGTGAATATGTTCTCTTTTTCCTTTTCCAATTTAGGGAGGATCTGCTTGGTCAGAGTAAAAAGGCAGATGACATGAGCAGAGTTGCTGTGTTAGATAACCAAGGAATTGTTGGCCTTTAGAGGCAAATTATGAAAGATATTGGTTTATTGTGGTTTGCTCAGTAGTGTTTGCTCGATGGACCTTACTAAAATGGTGCGATTAACTGTTTGCATGGGGTCATGTAGAACTATTTCTTCACATCATTTCCATTTGCATTTCAGATTTGGTTGGTACAGATCTCATTTCCTTGGAAATGATAGTAGTGGGAGCAAAGACCATTTCATAGTGCTTTATTTATTTGAGTTGTGTATCAACATTTTATAGAGCAAGATTTGTCGATGTGCTTTAAGGAAGATAGTTCTGGGAGAATTTTCTTTGGAGACCAAGGAGTGCCCTCTCAACAGTCTACACCGTTTGTTCCTCTGTATGGCAAACTGTGAGTGGCTCAAAGTGATTAACTTATCAGCTAATGCAATCAGTTTTTGTAGTGATTCTTAACATTTTTTCAAAGCTTCACTTACACTCTTTCTTAATTTTCCAGTCAAACTTATGCTGTTAATGTCGACAAATCTTGTATTGGACATAAATGTCTTGAGGGTACTAGCTTCAAGGCTTTAGTCGATAGTGGAACATCATTTACTTCTCTTCCTCTCGACGTTTACAAGGCTTTCACAATGGAGGTGACCATCCACGCATTTGCAGCTGGTTGCTGATGGGTATTTTTCAGTACTAATTTCATACAAATTTCAGTTTGACAAACAAATGAATGCTACAAGGGTGCCTTATGAAGACACTACTTGGAAATATTGCTACAGTGCTAGGTAAATTGTGGCTTCATTTGGGTATTGGTTTCATTTATCTGATTGTGCTGAAGGAATTCACTGATATGTGATTTACATGCAGTCCTCTTGAGATGCCTGATGTGCCAACCATAACCCTGACATTTGCTGCGAACAAGAGCTTGCAAGCTGTTAATCCTATCTTGCCATTTAATGACAAACAGGTATATCCACTTTGTTGGGCAAGGAAAAATAACCATACTCGAAATCCATCATTTGTGAATGATGGATAGTCATGTCAAGTGAATACTAAATGTGTCCTTTTTGCTGTCAAGTGACTCAAATCTAAGCTCCCGAATGGAAATGTGGCTCAGTTGAGCTTGTATCCATAACATACTGATGTATTATAACTTGATCTGAGTTTTACATTTAAAGCATACATGCACAACATTGCTAACATAAGTACTCATATTGCCATTTTTTTATTTTGAAGTATGTGCTGAAAAAATGCTTTAGTTAGTTTGCATGACTCGTTAGTCCATATACCCCTAGAAAAAATGCTTTAGTTAGTTTTTGGACGGCCTGTTTGTTGAGGGGATTAGGATACAAGTTCTTGGGATTTAATGAGCGATCCTTTTATGATCGAGGCCTTACATAGTTGTAGATAGGTAGTCACATGGTTTTTTTTGGGTAGCAGGCTAGCAGCTGATCATCTTGTGTGCCGATTTACGTTACAGGGGCACTTGCCGGGTTCTGCTTAGCTGTGCTGCCATCAACAGAACCTATTGGAATTATTGCCTATCTGGAATTGGGGGATAAACCTTCTAAGACGGCGATGGTCATGACAGAAATTCGGAGGCATAGCTATAATTGGTGCTGAACCACCCATCAATAAACAGGTTGATGTAGACCAATATGGTTTGTGTGTGATTTACATGTTTTAAATATAAATATATGTGGGCAGCTAGCACATCACTTGGGAGTTTTATGCATAGTGGATCTCTGTTATTGTGCATCATGGCCTCATGGGGTTGTCGTATTGTTATTGCGCTTTCTAACTTACTCATAATAACAACTTTATATATCATTTACATTGTTTTTTTGTTTGTCTATCTGATCATAAGTTTGTAGCAATAACTTTTTTGTTTGTCCATTTACGTGGGGCAGCAGGCTGCTGCGCTCTTAAGAGAGCAGCCCGTCTACCACGCTGTGCAACGTTCCATTGGCTGCAAGGCCGCCATGCCCCTAGTGACGATGCCCGACAAGGGTATTTGGGGGTTATCGATGAAGCATCATGGCTCCCGATAAAGCAGGGGCTGCGACCAGCGCGCTGGACATTGCTGGGAGGTTGCCTGATGCTGGCGGCGGCTACTGCCTGGGGCAGCGGCAGAGCTCATGATCGTCGAGACTTTTGATACCAGATTGGTAGGAGTCATGTTCTCTATACTGACGATATGTTTCCGTTACAACGCACGGGCATTCACCTAGCAACGATAATTAATGTTTCTGCATCTTAATATATTTTATTATTATATGTTGACTCCGTAGCAACGCACCGGCATACACCTAGTATATATTATCCGTGGTAAATCACAGCCACTGTAGCAGTAAGCCGACTTGACAATGCAAGCGTCCATGCAACTTAATAGGCCCCAATGGCCGGCAGCCGTGGGGAAATGTCGTCGATCGTCGTCTGCATCGATAGGGCCTTGAATTCCACCACCACCGATCGATCACATGGCGCACAGGCACAGCTTGCACATCACAGTCAGTCAGTCAGTCATCAGCACATATTCGACAGCTAGCCACGCACTCATGTTCAGAGAAGGCATGGCTGGCTGGCTCATGGTGTGGTGTGGTGTGGGTGTGGCTGCTCGGACAGACAGGCAGAAAGACAGCTCGCGCAGGGTGACTGGGCGAGAGTGACACTAGCTAGCGCAATCGAGGCATGCTGCTTTGTTTCTGAACTGTGCTGATCACATCGAGCTCGAGGGATTACAATGCTATATATACTTGTCACTTGTGGTGTTATTGGTTACTTTGTTTTCACAAGAATTATGGGTAGCCATGAACGTGAAGATGTAAAATGCTGCTTAACATGTATGACAGGTACGGCTGCGACGTGTCTGACTGACCATCGCTCCTGAATCCACACGGTGTCGTCTTGTTTGAAGGCTGCATCTACATGCATGCTCTCCGCCCATGCCCCAGGTCCCACCATCCCAGAGAGAGAGAGAGAGATAGAGATGGACCATGATCAGTACCTTCTTCAGCATGGGCAGTCCGCGTTGGATCCGCATGAAGACGACGACGACGACGACGCCGCCGCCGCCTGCTTCAACTCTATGTACGTCTACGTACGTGTGCATGCCATCGTATTATATGGCTTCAGAGTTTGGAGCTAGCACTCCCAGTTCGACTGGCATTATGCTACCTGCAGCTCGATCTTGTGAGAGTTCGTGTAGATCTGACGACTTCTGACGCCGTGCACTTCAATTAATCACTGATTTTAATTAAGAGCATTGCACATAGCTTAATCAATGTAACTTAAACATCTCTCGCTCTTCATATAAACACTACACGCATATCATCATATGCCGTCTTCAGCTACTATCTTTTACCTTTATATATATACAGTTACATAAATAATCTCTCTCTTTCCCTCATGCATGCACACAGACATACATGCTGGATCTAAGATACTATTTGGATCACATAATTGTGACGTGATGGGTAACCGATAACATTATACCATTTTTTATTTAAATACAACATACTTAGATACCACACTAAAAACGAATAGCGGCCTATTCAAATATAGGCCCTGTTTGGCACAGCTTATTTTCAGCTTCTTCACAAATTTAAGCAGAATTTTTGCCAAACAGCTAGTTTCTGTAGCAGCTTATTAGTTCAGCTGCTTCTCAGAATACACTAAAAGCAGCCAACAAGCAGAAGCTGCTTTTCACCCGCTTATCAGATAAGCTGCTTTTTCAACAAGCAGCAGCTGTGCCAAACAGGACCATATTATCGCTGTCACTCGAATGTAAATCATTACCGTTGCCATTCACGTTACAGTTGACTAACCAAATAACACCTATAAGTGTTTTTGTTACTGCCTACTTACTGGAGTTGCGTGAATTACGAACTCAATCAAGACAAAAGGAGAGGGGGGAAAAAAGGACAGAGATTCTCTCTTGATGGCCACCTCATGTGACAGTGTCAGGCTAAAAGGCTTTGGGACTTGGGAGCCACTGCCCACTTGTCCGTTAGTTGCTAAGTTCAAAGTGGCACTCCATACCAGCGCGCAGCATCATTCAGATATCCCACCACTACTCCTTGTTCCTAGTATAAATAAATGTGCATCCAAGTCACTGATGAGGAGCAACAAGCTTGGTGGAGTAGCTAGCAACTCGAGGGATGAAGACTTGCTAGATGATAGGCTTTCTCCTTCTGTGCCACTCATAAAACTGCTAGCTATTGGATAGCACCTTGTTGCCAAGCAATGCAAGATCTCTCTGCTGAGATCGATCTGAATACCTAAAATATCTATCCGGCCGGTCATCAGCTCGATCTTAAGCAGGTGACCTTCATTTCCCTTGCATGCATGCTTGTTCCTTACCAAAACTTGTTTCTTCCAATTCTTTCATGCATGTACGTAGCTAGCTTGAACACCTTTACACTGCATATGGTAGTGCTTTCTACCTCTATCCTTCTCATGCATATTTAACTACTCTCCACATATAGCTCTCAAAGCTATTCTAACACTGTAAGTTCTCAAGCTAGCTAGCTAGCTAGCTAGCTAGCTAGCTTCTACCTAGGCCGGGAGTAGGCACTCCTAGTCCTTATTACTTTCTCCTCAATATGATCCCTTACTCCTGACATGTGTATATATCCATGCATCTCGTTGTTTGGGAACTAGTACTTTTCTTGCCTTTCTGCAGATTTCTGATCCCAAGCTTGTTGGCTAACATATGGCGAACGATGATGACCCTGTGGACGGCGAAAACCATAGATCTTTTACAGCATCAATGTACGCAAGCGTGTTGATTAGTATCATTCGATTAAGAGTGGAAAGACTGAGGATTGAAATACTGTTCACACTTACACATACAATAATTGCTTTGAATTTAACATCGATCTTTATTATTTGTAGGATAACAAGATGGCAGGAACATTTGACGTGGTTTCAGTGCACGGCCATCAGTTCAAAATGGCGACCTTCGCCTTCTACGCAACCAAAACTATCACCAAAGCTTCGTACTACACAAGCTTACATGGCCACAGTACCATCCTAGCCTACGAACCGGTGTTATCCTAATTGAGCTTTTCTTTTCATCAAAACATCCTTGACCCCTCTTCCCTAGAGGTTGGCTCTTACCTCCGTTTTTCTGGTTTCTCGTGCCAGAATTAACGTTCTTGACCTTGTAAGGCCCTCCTTCTATGTCTACATCCTCCTCGCACCTGATGTTTCTTTCTTTCTTGCTACATACGGGATTAGTCTCATCATTGCCATGTTTGCCTGCCTCCCGCGTCTACCTACTTTCTGCTCCCTTCTATCCCTCCTGAGCTAGTTGTTGATCCCATGTAATAATAACCATGTTTATTTGGTTGATATAAAAATGTTAGTTTAGTTTGGTGGTGTTGAAATTATTTCTACTTTATAGTAAGAGTAGTTCAGTTTATGTTATCTCCCTATGGATGCTATCTAATGCATGGACACACATATGCAAACGTTTGTTGCTGATTTATTTTTTATTAAATGTCCTCAAGTTTTTAGGAAGAGAAACATATCATCTACAGTACAATGACCTATGAACAAATTTTAGCTAGCCACAATTGTTTTTAAAGAATGGAAAGAGGTCTCCGTCTTATCCTCATTAGGGGTGGGCATTCGGTCTATTCGGGTAATTCGGTTTGGCCTATTCACATAATTTAAAATTTTGGGTTCTAAAAAGTGGGGTTTTCAAAATAATGTTAGGAATCAAAGCCAAATAGATCGACAATTTTGGTCCAATTTATTCGGTCCACCGAATAGACCAAATAAGAGAGAGACTAGCTAGTGTATTTTATTAAAATATATGCAATGAATAATTAAATAGAAACACTATTATAGTCACAAATGACTATAGAAATAGTATATAGACATATATGTACTATCATTAAAATGACATCATAATTTTTAGTTAATAGTATCATCGCACCAAGAGCTTTTCAATATTTCGGGTTATTGGGTTGATTCGGGTAGTTTTAAAGGCTAGGAACCCCGGACCCTAATCTATACCCTTAAATAAAACACATGTAGGAATCTAATCCAAACCCACCTGAACAATTTGGTCTACTTGGGTTCGGTCTTCGGTTTTAAAATACCCATCCCTAATCCTCATTGAAGATGATCAGAGCTCCGTATTATAACTCAACGCATTGGAAGAAAAGGATAAGATCCGAGGCTCGGTCATTATAACATGTGTTTTCTCTTGCTGTATAAATGGGGAGAGAGCTAGCAGGCTAACGTTTAATTAGTGGGTCGATTCTAAGTCAATTGAATTCTAATTAACATAAAGGCGGATTAGGCTAGATGAAGATTGTGATGGAAGCTTGTAGATCTTGATCCTCTGCTATATATGAGTCTGTAATTTTCTTCATCTTATTAATTTGTGTTATATCAATCGATCGTCGTTGAGTAGGAGACTAGGAGGACATGCATGCATGCATCCTGATGGTGGAATAATCGACAGCCGACTATTGGCACTTTCGGTCGAGATCGTCGTACGTAAAATAATACTGATCATTCGTGTACGTAAAAAATGCTGATAATACAGTTTTTGTCTTAGTACTGTGTAACACTGCACATAAATGTACAGTCTAGTACACGTATTACTAGGCATCACAGAGACGATCATTTGTGTACGTGCAAACCACTGTAGAGATCTCGAGTGATCGATGGTACAGTAGTGCCGCTACCTACGTGACTCCGTACCTCTTGTCCAGTCATTCTATCATCAGCGAGCGAATGTGGTAACTACGTTACCATGGATTACCAGATCCGCTTCATTCCCTTCTGTCAGCAGATTAGGCGCGAGAAGATGTGGAAGTCACGTATCCCTTCCCAGAAGCACGACAGTGAAACACACGAGACATAGAATATATGGTTGGACCTCTAGTCTCTTTTTCTTCTCTATCTTATGAGGGGGTATACAAGTTCCTTATATAGAGATGTGAGACCTCTCAGGGGCAAAGCCGTTATTTCCCCACATAACCCTAATTAGGGTTACTTAACACTCCCCTTAGGCGAATAACGCGACCAACACATGCCTCATTAAAACTCCCAAAAAACCCAATGAGGAAAATATAGAGAAAGAGCGTATGATAACACATATTGCATTTGCACTTTGTTGCCTCGTTAAAAACCTTATGTGAGAAACTTCAAGAAAACTCACTAAGGGAAAAGAGTGCAACAACTGTCATCAGGACATATTTCGATATTCTAGATCTAGATTCAATTGAATCTTCTATAAAGGCTAACTTTAAAAATATGCTCCCCCTGATCTTGCAAAACTGTCTCAGTATGGCAAAATAACTTCTTCTGAAAGTTTATGCAGTTATGCACATATTGATTTAGAAAATAGATTGCCTATTGTTGCAAGGATTATATCAAGAACTTCACCTCTACTCACTTCTAGGATATACGATGTAAGTGCAGGTATCAACGTAAATAAGCCACTTTGACCGATGGTGTTCGATCGACTGGATCTTTATATTTGATAGAATCTTCCATAAAGGCTCACATATTGATCATCAAGCTGACGCCTTCAGGGCATATAATATGACATTTATTGTCTCACGGTTGTGATCAATATAAGCATTTGCTCCCCCTGACGATGACATCTGTCAAAGTCGTTATCCCTCATAACTCAAGCATATTCTCCAAAATATATGTCTCATTGTTCATCTAGAATAACGAGAATGGATGAGGTTGGGGTGCTATCATTTTCTATCTTACACCACGATTTATACATAGTTGTGCAAACCAAGTAAAATGTCCTTCTATGGGTGTAACACCTACTTAGTAAGTGCTAGGAATAATATCAATAGAGAAACATTTTCTCTTTATGTGAGTTTGATCTTTATGCATCATCATATGTGAACACCATGTCCAAAAACAATTAACAAAAAGATATGCTACTAAATTATTGCATCATGCTGGATACTTTTATTTGTGTGTGCATTTGGTGACAACATAGAGATAAAATGACATTGAGAAGAGGATTGGAGGAAAAAGGAGAAAGAAAGAAAGAAATAATATAAAATGTAAAACCAAATTTATAAATACACAAACTCAACTATACTGGTATGATAGAAATTTATCTATAGTTTGAGTACAAATTCAAAGTCAAATTTGGAATTCAAATTGGGAATTGAAAAAAATAAAAAGAAAAGAAAACAGAAAATATAAAAAGAAAAGGAAGACTATACTTACCTGGGCCGGCAGACCCCATTCTGGCCCAATACCATATTTCCTCCGCGCGGCCCAACCGAGCTAT
Organism: Zea luxurians; assembly: GCA_029449295.1. NCBI lineage: Eukaryota > Viridiplantae > Streptophyta > Magnoliopsida > Poales > Poaceae > Zea > Zea luxurians. Next base: position 44,720,865 of record JAOPSE010000010.1, read on the forward strand.
CCCCGCTGCGCCGACAGTCGGGCCCCACGGGCCAGTCACTCGTCCACCGCGCGCGCACTGTGAAACTCGCTGGCGAGTGGGCCATTCGATCGGGCGTTGCTCCCTGTTGTCTGCTTCCTCTCTGTCTGGCACGCGGGACCCACAATGTCAGCGCTTTCTTCTCCGAACGAACTCGGGCGTGGCCGTTGCGGTCACCGCGCCGTTTTTACCGGAGCTTGGGTGGGCTCGAGTCCACCTCGACCCTAGGATAAGACCCGCACGGCACCTGCACCTCCTCCTGTCTTCTTCCCCTGCGCATAGAAGCGAGCACCAGGCCGTGTAGCGTCGCCATGTGCAACTACGCCGCGAGAAGAGAGAGAGTAAGAGCGCCGCCGCGGTGGTCACGTGTGTACACCGTCGGCGGGGTTCCGGAGTCGGGTATGGGAGCTCCAGCTCGTCCACGGGATGATGCTCGTGGTCTCGCCGAGCTCGATTGGCATGCGTCGCGCCGGGAATTCCTCACCTCACCTACTGCTCCGCCGTGTACCCACCTGCTCCGTGGACTGACGACCTCGCCGCCCCATCTTCGGTAATCCCTCGTCCACCTTGCCCGCCTTATCCTCCTCTGCGTAGGGAACCTTTCGGAATGAAGTTTAGGGCATTAAACCCCGGGAATTGCTGGCGGCCGGAGCTGCGCCGTCGTGAGGACCGGACCGCCGTCGAGTTTGGGCGCTTGGGTTAGAAGACGAGCTCGCGACCGTTGATCCTCTAGCATGCGGTTAGGATTACATGTAGCGTGTGGGGTTTTCAGCCGTGGATGCCGAATCGATTCGCGACCGTTGATGCCAAATCGGACGAGTGAAGCTGGGGCTCGGTTATGGGGAGCGCTGACGATAGATCTTCGATCCAACGGTGGGGATCGTGTACCGTTTCAGTTTATGTAAGATCTAATCCGAGCCACAAGATTTAGATCCTACGGACGATAATAGAGAATACCCCTTCGGCCGACGACTTTGCATAAGAGCCCTCCTAAAATCAGATAATCAACCCGCCGTCCACTGCATAGTATTCTGAGTCTTAGGAAATTATGCGCAGAAGCCCCTGTGCTTTTCGATAAGTGAGGCCCAGTCCAGAGATCTTTTAAATTAAATAAATAGGATAGAAAATAGATTTTTAATAGGAAAATAATTGCTAGAACTTACTAAATTCATAGAAAATTCATACTAACTCCAAATTACTCCATTCCAGTTCCTAAAATTTTATAATTTTATTCTCTATCACCTAGATCCTCTGTTATGTCATGAAAACAGTAAGAAATTTATTTATCACTTAATCCTATCTAAAGCACATAAAACCTTTGAAAATGCATAACTTGAAGTCTATAACTCAGAAAATTATGATTCCAGTTCCTAGGTTTTTATTTTAATATGTAGAATATCTCTGTGTATTTTGTTACATGCTTGGTGTAATGTTAATTTCCCCTATATCCTGTGCTTGTTTGTATTGTGACGAGTAGAAGAGCCCGTGACCGAGGATCCTGGTGAGCAGCAGGTTGAAGTGGCTGAGCAGGAGCTCATTGAAGGCAAGTTGTGCCCTTGACCACTTTTTACCCAATAATGTTCTTTAATATCACATACTCATGCATAGGTTAATTTTGATGGGACCCAATAGGTCACCCTAGATTGTTTATCTCATTACCTTGTTTACCCCTGAATCACTCGGGTAGTTTTGCTATTGCTTTATATGGTTTTGGGATAATCATTTATTACCTCTATGTTCCAATTCTTGTTGTTATTCTGTTTATGTTCATGTTGATATCATTAATGTTAATTGGAACATAGAGCTTAACTTGAGAACCACGTGCCACCACAAGGGTGGAATGGGACGCCCTTGGCTGACTAATTAGGAAAGCTAGTGGAAGACTACCTTACCCGAAAGGGGCAAGGGCAGTAGGGGAGAGGTCAGTGCGGGGAGGTCCCTGGTTGATTTTGCTGCGATGGCGGTCAGCCAGGAACCCTTTACTGGATCTTCCCATAAACTGTAGCGGGTTTTCGGAAGCTAGTGGAACTTTGTAAAGGCCTCGTAGTGTTGCCCTGCCGTGCTTCCTAGGTAGAGGTATATGGGGAGTCGCGACCCCTTGGCAGATGGGTAACATGACTTGTGGGTAAAGGGTACAACCTCTGCAGAGTGTAAAACTGGTATACTAGCCGAGCTCACGGTCATGAGCGGCTCAGGACTCTCTGATGTTTAAATTATGGAACTTAAATTCAATTTTGTCATTTGCATTGCATGGGTTTATTATTAATTTTGTTCTATTACTTTACTTATGGTTTGGTATTTACTTACACTTAGTAATTGCTAATAAAATTTTGACCAACTACTTAAAAGCAATGCTCAGCTTTAACCCCTATCATTGATTAGCCTTACACATCACATGAACTCACACCTTTGTGAGTTTATGTTCACTGGTTCCCCACAACTTGTTGAGCTATGATCATGTGTGAGCTCACCCTTGCTGTCTCACACCCCCCCCCCCCCCACAGGAGAAGAGCAGGTGGTTCAGGAGGAGCCACAAGGCGAGGAGTATGATCTGGTCTAGGTGGCGTTTCTCAGTTGACATTGGCGCCGACGATCCTTAGTTTGATTTATGGTTATACTTTTATTTTGTAATAAGTCTTCCGCTATGTAACAATTACTCTGATGTTTTATGACATTTATCTCTATACACTCTGTTATTATATATGTTGTCTTCTTGGCGCATGTATGAGATGCACCCGGCTTTGTTCTTTAAAACCGGGTGTTACAGAAGTGGTATCAGAGGAAATGTTGACTGTAGGACGAAACCTAGATAGAAATGGACAAACCCTTACCTACTTATCTCATTCTGAATCATTCTACACTTACCTTACTCTGATTCTTTCTATACTTATCTTGATCCTGTCTCACCTTCTACTGTTCTACTCTGATCATTCTTACCTTTTCTAATCTAAGACAAGATGGATTTCACACCTTGGAATCCTATGACTATGATCTTCTTAAGAGATAGGTAACCTAAGACGAAATTAAAACTATTTTCTTTATTTAAAAACGTTGGTTGATTGTTCTGATGATAAATGCTTGATTTGCTTCTTTGATTGATTGAAACATTATAGTTGGGCATCTTAGCATGTACCACCATAAGGTAATGTATTAGCTTTAGTGGATAACACATTAATCTACTTAGCTAATAAATCCCCCGCAGTAACATTCCTTGTAATTACTCTCCTTGTCTACAATTCTTCCTTCCTTACCCTGTGTTTCTAACCCAGATGGGCTACCCCTATACTGTTAGAAGAGAGCAGTATAGATTTGATCCTTGGTATGTCATGGTTAAGAAAGACAAAGGCAGTATATACACTGTGCTAAGGGAACCGTAGAACTCACTAGTTCCAAAGGACAAAGATTTGAAGTTGAAGTTGCAGTAACTACCACCTTCAGACTAGCAACATTCTTAGTAGATGGGAAGTTGGTTGGTGACAACATCCGTGTGGTTAAGAATTTTCCGGATGTCTTCCCAGAAGAGTTATTAGGGATGCCACCAGATAGGGAAGTTGAGTTGGTCATTAATCTCTTACCTAAGACTGCCCCTATTTCTAAACGGCCATACATGATGTCCATAGAAGAGCTAAAGGAACTTAAGAAGCAATTAACGGAATTACAAGAGGATGGATACATTCGTCTGAATTCTTCACCTTGTGGAGCACTAGTTCTATTTATACAGAAGACAGATGGATCGCAAGGGATAAGTGTGGATTATAGGACCCTTAATGATGTTACTATGAAGAACAAGTATCTGTTACCCCGCATTAAGGATTTATTTAATCGGATGAGAGGAGCCAGGGTATTCTCGAAGATTTATCTCCGATCGGGATACCATCAGATGAAGATTGGACCATCAGATATTCCTAAGACGGCTTTCTCGACTCGATATGGATTATATAAGTTCATCGTTATGTCGTTTGGATTAACTAATGCACCAGCCTATTTTATGGATCTGAAGAATAAGATGTTTTTGGAGTATTTGGACAGATTCGTTGTGGTGTTCATCGACGATAATCTTATCTATTCTAAGAATGAGAGTGACCATGAAGAACATCTAAGGTTGGTGCTACAGAAGTTACGAGATGATCAACTCTACGCCAAGTACGGTAAATGCGAGTTTTGGATTGGCGAGGTGCCATTTCTTGGACATATCATTTCTAATGAAGGGATATCAGTGGATCCTGCCAAAGTCAAGGAGATAGTGGTGTGGAGCATACCCACTACGGTTACGGAGGACCGAAGTTTCTTGGGACTTGCAGGACATTATTGGAGATTTATTGAAGGATTTTCTAAGATTGCTAAGTCTATGACCTCGCTTCTAGGGAAAGGAAAAGAATTTAAGTGGAACTAAGTGCCAAGTATATACGGATCATAAGAGTTTGAAGTATATATTCACTCAGAAGGATCTCAACCTTAGGCAACGCCGTTGGTTGGAGCTTATTAAAGATTATGACTTGGAGATTCACTGTCACCCAGGCAAGGCAAACTTGGTTGCAGATGCCTTGAGTCGCAAAGAGCATGTTCATTTAGCTGTTGTTGCCCAGCTACCCGATGAGAATGTTGAGGACTTTAGGAGACTTAACCTGGGGATAGTTGCTCACACTGAAGGAGTTACTATTGATGTGGAATCTACTTTGGAGCAAGAAATCCGCAAAGGACAAAATGGTGATGCTAAGATACAAGAGATTAAGGATTTGATTACTGAAGGTCGAATTCCGGAATTTACGGAAGATGAGCAAGGCACCGTATGGTTCAAGAATAGGATGTGTGTCCCTGATATTGAAAGCCTTCGGGAGACTATTTTAAAGGAGGCCCATGATTCGGATTATTCTATTTATCCTGGAAGTACCAAGATGTATCAGGATTTGAAACGGAAGTATTGGTGGTATGGACTGAAAAGAGATGTAGCTGCACATGTGGTTATGTGCGATGCGTGTCAAAGAGTTAAGGCTGAACACCAGAGACCAGCTGGACTACTGCACCCACTGAAGATACCTGAGTGGAAGTGAGAAGAGATTGGTATGGACTTCATTACTGGATTGCCTCGCACCTCGAAAGGATAGGATGCTAGATGGGTGATTGTGGATAAATTGACCAAAGTGGTTCATTTCGTTCCGGTCAAGACTACTCATAAGGGATCTCAATTGGTAGAGTATATATGGCTTGGATTGTGTCCCTACATGGTGTACTGAAGAAGATCATTTTGGATTGAGGATCACAATCTACCCCCAGAATTTTGGAAAAGTTTTCATGAGAATACGGATGCGAAGTTGAATTTTAGTTTGGTCTCTCAGACTGATGGACAGACTGAAAGGACTAATCAAGTATGGGAATACATGTTGAGAGCTTGTACCCTTCAGCATGGTAGTAGTTGGGACAAGAGCCTACCTTATGCTGAATAGTTACCAGGCCAGTCTGAAGATGTCCCCGTTCGAGACTCTGTATGACAGGAAATGCAGGACTCCTCTATTTTGGACTAGACTAGAGGAAACAGTTCTTTGGACCTGGACTCATTCAAGAGGCAGAAGAACAAGTTCGTATAATTCGAGAAAATTTGAGAGTGGCTCAAACCAGGCAAAAGAGTTATGCTGATAATAGAAGGAGACCACTGGAATTTGAAGGGGGAGATTATGTGTACCTCAAGGTGTCACCACTTCGTGGAATGAGGAGATTCAAAGTCAAGGGCAAATTGTCCCCTCGCTACATTGGACCATTCCTGATCTTTAGAAGAGTTGGGGAGATGGCATACCAACTCGAGTTACCTGCTAGTCTATCGGATGTGCATAATGTGTTCCATGTGTCTCAACTTAAGAAGTGTCTCCGTGTTCCTGAGGAACAGTTACCCATGGATGAGCTCAGTGTTCAAGGTGATTTGACTTACACGGAGTACCCCATCAAGATTTTGGATACATTGACTCGAGTTACAAGAAATAAGGTGATAAAGATGTGCAAGTTCAATGGAGTCACCACAGTGAAGATGAAGCAACTTGGGAAAGAGAAGAAGAGCTTCGCATAGATTTTCCCCACCTTTTCCCTCGTTCTTCTTAAATCTCGAGGACGAGATTATTTTTAAGGGGGGTAGGATTTGTAACACCTACTTAGTAAGTGCTAGGAATAATATCAATAGAGAAACATTTTCTCTTTATGTGAGTTTGATCTTTATGCATCATCATATGTGAACACCATGTCCAAAAACAATTAACAAAAAGATATGCTACTAAATTATTGCATCATGCTGGATACTTTTATTTGTGTGTGCATTTGGTGACAACATAGAGATAAAATGACATTGAGAAGAGGATTGGAGGAAAAAGGAGAAAGAAAGAAAGAAATAATATAAAATGTAAAACCAAATTTATAAATACACAAACTCAACTATACTGGTATGATAGAAATTTATCTATAGTTTGAGTACAAATTCAAAGTCAAATTTGGAATTCAAATTGGGAATTGAAAAAAATAAAAAGAAAAGAAAACAGAAAATATAAAAAGAAAAGGAAGACTATACTTACCTGGGCCGGCAGACCCCATTCTGGCCCAATACCATATTTCCTCCGCGCGGCCCAACCGAGCTATCCCCGCTGCGCCGACAGTCGGGCCCCACGGGCCAGTCACTCGTCCACCGCGCGCGCACTGTGAAACTCGCTGGCGAGTGGGCCATTCGATCGGGCGTTGCTCCCTGTTGTCTGCTTCCTCTCTGTCTGGCACGCGGGACCCACAATGTCAGCGCTTTCTTCTCCGAACGAACTCGGGCGTGGCCGTTGCGGTCACCGCGCCGTTTTTACCGGAGCTTGGGTGGGCTCGAGTCCACCTCGACCCTAGGATAAGACCCGCACGGCACCTGCACCTCCTCCTGTCTTCTTCCCCTGCGCATAGAAGCGAGCACCAGGCCGTGTAGCGTCGCCATGTGCAACTACGCCGCGAGAAGAGAGAGAGTAAGAGCGCCGCCGCGGTGGTCACGTGTGTACACCGTCGGTGGGGTTCCGGAGTCGGGTATGGGAGCTCCAGCTCGTCCACGGGATGATGCTCGTGGTCTCGCCGAGCTCGATTGGCATGCGTCGCGCCGGGAATTCCTCACCTCACCTACTGCTCCGCCGTGTACCCACCTGCTCCGTGGACTGACGACCTCGCCGCCCCATCTTCGGTAATCCCTCGTCCACCTTGCCCGCCTTATCCTCCTCTGCGTAGGGAACCTTTCGGAATGAAGTTTAGGGCATTCAACCCCGGGAATTGCTGGCGGCCGGAGCTGCGCCGTCGTGAGGACCGGACCGCCGTCGAGTTTGGGCGCTTGGGTTAGAAGACGAGCTCGCGACCGTTGATCCTCTAGCATGCGGTTAGGATTACATGTAGCGTGTGGGGTTTTCAGCCGTGGATGCCGAATCGATTCGCGACCGTTGATGCCAAATCGGACGAGTGAAGCTGGGGCTCGGTTATGGGGAGCGCTGACGATAGATCTTCGATCCAACGGTGGGGATCGTGTACCGTTTCAGTTTATGTAAGATCTAATCCGAGCCACAAGATTTAGATCCTACGGACGATAATAGAGAATACCCCTTCGGCCGACGACTTTGCATAAGAGCCCTCCTAAAATCAGATAATCAACCCGCCGTCCACTGCATAGTATTCTGAGTCTTAGGAAATTATGCGCAGAAGCCCCTGTGCTTTTCGATAAGTGAGGCCCAGTCCAGAGATCTTTTAAATTAAATAAATAGGATAGAAAATAGATTTTTAATAGGAAAATAATTGCTAGAACTTACTAAATTCATAGAAAATTCATACTAACTCCAAATTACTCCATTCCAGTTCCTAAAATTTTATAATTTTATTCTCTATCACCTAGATCCTCTGTTATGTCATGAAAACAGTAAGAAATTTATTTATCACTTAATCCTATCTAAAGCACATAAAACCTTTGAAAATGCATAACTTGAAGTCTATAACTCAGAAAATTATGATTCCAGTTCCTAGGTTTTTATTTTAATATGTAGAATATCTCTGTGTATTTTGTTACATGCTTGGTGTAATGTTAATTTCCCCTATATCCTGTGCTTGTTTGTATTGTGACGAGTAGAAGAGCCCGTGACCGAGGATCCTGGTGAGCAGCAGGTTGAAGTGGCTGAGCAGGAGCTCATTGAAGGCAAGTTGTGCCCTTGACCACTTTTTACCCAATAATGTTCTTTAATATCACATACTCATGCATAGGTTAATTTTGATGGGACCCAATAGGTCACCCTAGATTGTTTATCTCATTACCTTGTTTACCCCTGAATCACTCGGGTAGTTTTGCTATTGCTTTATATGGTTTTGGGATAATCATTTATTACCTCTATGTTCCAATTCTTGTTGTTATTCTGTTTATGTTCATGTTGATATCATTAATGTTAATTGGAACATAGAGCTTAACTTGAGAACCACGTGCCACCACAAGGGTGGAATGGGACGCCCTTGGCTGACTAATTAGGAAAGCTAGTGGAAGACTACCTTACCCGAAAGGGGCAAGGGCAGTAGGGGAGAGGTCAGTGCGGGGAGGTCCCTGGTTGATTTTGCTGCGATGGCGGTCAGCCAGGAACCCTTTACTGGATCTTCCCATAAACTGTAGCGGGTTTTCGGAAGCTAGTGGAACTTTGTAAAGGCCTCGTAGTGTTGCCCTGCCGTGCTTCCTAGGTAGAGGTATATGGGGAGTCGCGACCCCTTGGCAGATGGGTAACATGACTTGTGGGTAAAGGGTACAACCTCTGCAGAGTGTAAAACTGGTATACTAGCCGAGCTCACGGTCATGAGCGGCTCAGGACTCTCTGATGTTTAAATTATGGAACTTAAATTCAATTTTGTCATTTGCATTGCATGGGTTTATTATTAATTTTGTTCTATTACTTTACTTATGGTTTGGTATTTACTTACACTTAGTAATTGCTAATAAAATTTTGACCAACTACTTAAAAGCAATGCTCAGCTTTAACCCCTATCATTGATTAGCCTTACACATCACATGAACTCACACCTTTGTGAGTTTATGTTCACTGGTTCCCCACAACTTGTTGAGCTATGATCATGTGTGAGCTCACCCTTGCTGTCTCACACCCCCCCCCCCCACAGGAGAAGAGCAGGTGGTTCAGGAGGAGCCACAAGGCGAGGAGTATGATCTGGTCTAGGTGGCGTTTCTCAGTTGACATTGGCGCCGACGATCCTTAGTTCGATTTATGGTTATACTTTTATTTTGTAATAAGTCTTCCGCTATGTAACAATTACTCTGATGTTTTATGACATTTATCTCTATACACTCTGTTATTATATATGTTGTCTTCTTGGCGCATGTATGAGATGCACCCGGCTTTGTTCTTTAAAACCGGGTGTTACAATGGGACTTAGGGGTAATATAGTTGCAATAGTACATATTCTAAATATGACACATCGCTCCAGGCGTTCATCCATTGCAACATCTATGATGATATAACAAAAGTCCATCAAAGATCGTAATCCATCAGGGATTTTTCATCGATCAGATACATCGTTATAGTCTGTCATTCTGGCACAATGGGGATATTTTGCCAGTAACACCTAAACCTTATAGGTTTCTGCCATCGGGGCTTTAGAGGATACCGTAATTCCACATCTAGTGGAAACTCGTGGAATGCACATGTGCTTATTCGGTGAACTTCAAATCCTTTGGTACCTCATCTATACCTTTTCGGGTTTGTATGGGTCTTTATCCCTTTATAGGAATTACCAAACTTTGGTGTTTAATATAGACTTTATTTCTTTTGGAAAGGTTCCATCAAGGAACTATAATCTCATCTAGGAGATATTCTCTCTATATAGGAGAGTGTTCATTCGTCAGGAATGTATTATTCGGTACGAGATTTATATGTTGCATATTTATAATTCAAAGATATGAGTCCTCCTAGGATCTCATGATGGATCTTTAGAATCCTATTAACTGCATATTATAATTCATGCTATTTGCTAGATATATTACATAGCGAAACTATGCTTATTCAACACATATGTGGGATGGGTCTCTCACAAGACCACTTAAACCATCACATTCACCACACATTATTTCAATGCTGCCCATAAATGTCCGAACATCAAGCTCGCGACTTTGATTTTGCGATTATTGATACAACCTCAATTGCATTTATCAATGAACTGATAAGAGAGCTTCAAGCACTCATGCCTAGGACTTTGTTTTGGATCCGTTTGCAATCTAGAGAGGCAAGATAGGTGTCGACATATTTGTCTCCCACATTTAATAATGATCTTCGTCATTTCCCAAAACGAAAGATTCATAGTTCCATATTCCCAGCACAATGATATTGCACGCATTGCTAGGAAATTCATCATCAAGATGAACCTCTTCGTGAGGCAAATTACCAGTAGGGCGAGTTCATCGGAGGAGAGTTATTACAGACCACGTGAATCTGCAATTAGAACATATGCTTCGACTAAGGCTAATGGATCATATTCGCAGGCGTCCCCGAGAATAGATCAAATCACTACAGGAATTCCGTTGACTCTCGTCGGCCAGATTAATTCCCGTCGGCCAGTGCAAAAGCCGACGGGAATTAAGTAACTCCCGTCGGTCGTCAACTAGCTGACGGGAATTAATTTAATTCCCGTCGGCCACGTCACCTAGCCAACGGGGTTAAGTAATTCCCGTCGGCTTTGTCCCGAAGCCGACGGGGGTTATTTAATTCCCGTCGGCCACGTCATAGGCCGACGGGGATTAATGGTTTTAGAGCCACGTCCGAGCCCGCGCGGACTCATTCTTCCTCCTCTCTCTCGTCTGAAACCGACGAGTCGCCGCCGCCGCCGCCCGCCCGAGCCGCCGCCCGCCCTCGCCCCCAACGCCGCTGCCCGCCCGCGCCCCCAACGCCGCGCAGGCTGCGCGCCACCGCGCCGCAGCACCGCGCCGCAGCACCGCCGCCGCAGCACCGTGCCACCGCGCCGCAGCACCGCCGCGCAGGCTGCGCGCCACTGCTCCTCCGCGCCGCCACCATCCGAGGCCCGCCACCCGAGGCCGGAACGCCGCCCCCGAGGCCGCCAACGCCCTCAGCTCGTACCGGAGCGCCGCCGTCCGCCCGAACGCCGCCTCTAGCCCTCGTCGAGGTATAATCCTACCTATATGTAAATACATGTGATTATTTTCGTCGGTTTTTTATGGCCGACGGGAGTTAGCTTTAATGTGATTAGAGTTAGTTTAATATAACATGTGATTAGAGTGTGATTAGAGTTAGTTTATGTGGCTTGATTAGAGTGTGATTATTGTTTATTTTCGTCGGGTTTTATGGCCGACGGGAGTTAACTGTAATACGATTACAATTTGTTAGTTTAATATCACATGTTAATTTTCGTCGGTTTTAATATCACATGTTATTTGTTAGTATGATTTGACTTAAAATTGGATGTTGCAATATTGTTAATTAATTATTATCATCTTAATGTGATGAAGGTGATGTTATGTATATATATATATATATATATAGTTTTACTACTTACCTATAGATATATGTGTGACGTGTAGAAACATGAATGTCTCACACGCACTCTTTACTCGTACACACAGCCGCAATAATGGGTGATAGACGTGATTGGATGTATGAAGATTTCAAGAAGGGTGGGTGTCACACAAGTGAATGGTTTGCCAAGACGCAGATGTTTCTGGACCATGCAGCTGCTTTGTCACAAATAGATAATATTAGGTGTCCATGCAATAAATGTAGAAATATGACGAGCCACACCAAGAGGCAGGTCACACTACACCTGTGTTCGCATGGTTTCGTGCCAGGCTATAAGGTCTGGTATCTCCATGGTGAAGATGTTGAACGAGCAGCAGAAGTAGAAGTTGATGACGGTGAAGATGATGTTGATAGGATGGACCAGATGCTTGAGGATCTGCAGCCTGAACTGGCACCAGATCATCATGATTCACCTACACCGGAGGTTCAGAAGTTCTTCGACCTACTCAAAGCGTCAGAAGAGCCTCTTCACGGGCACACTGACGTGACCGTACTGGAATTCGTGACCCGGCTGATGTCAATCAAGTCCAAGTTTGCATTCTCAATTAATTGTTACAAGGAGCTTGTGGATTTGATTAGCGAGGTTCTTCCTACGGGTCACAAGATGCCCAAAGACATGTACCAGTCCAAGAAATTGCTTGAAGGTCTTGGTATGGAGTATGAGAAGATTGATGTTTGCCAAGACAACTGTATGCTTTTTTGGAAGGAACATGGCAGAGAACAGAAATGCTTAAAATGTGGGAAGTCGAGGTACGTGGAGCTTGTAAATGAAGATGGGGAGAAGGTGGTGACAAAGGTTGCACATAAACAGCTTCGGTACATGCCTCTCACTCCTAGAGTCAAACGTTTGTTTCTCTCGAGGAAGACCGCTATGCACATGAGGTGGCATAAAGATTGTATGGACAGACAAGATGGGTTAATGGTGCACCCGTCAGATGGTGATGCATGGAAGGCTCTTGACAAATTTGATCCAGATTTTGCCAGCGATGCAAGAAATGTTCGTATCGGCTTGGCAACTGATGGTTTCACGCCGTTCAATATGACCGCTGCGTCGTATTCATGTTGGCCTGTCATTGCCATACCGTACAACCTTCCACCTGCTCTTTGCATGAAATATGAGTTTATGTTCCTATGTCTTGTTATACCTGGGCCTGAGCATCCTGGAGTACGCCTCAATGTGATGCTTCAACCACTGATTGAAGAGTTAAAGAAGCTATGGCAAGGTGTGGAAGCCTATGACTGCTTCAAGAAGCAGAAATTCAATCTTCGTGTTGCATATCTGTTCTCGGTTCATGATTTTATGGCGTATGGTATTTTCTCTGGATGGAGCGTGCATGGTAGATTGACGTGTCCTTATTGTGCTAAAGATACAGATTGTTTTCGTCTTAGTGCTGGTGGCAAGATATGTTACTTTGATTGCTATAGATGTTTTCTACCCTTCAATCACCCCTTCAGAAGGCAGAGAAAGGAATTTAGGAAGGGCACCATTGTCACGAAGGGACCGCCCAAGCGACGTAGTGGGATAGAAATTACAGAAGAGCATATGAAACTTGTCCTAGACGAGAGTGGTAAAAGGTATCAAGGTTTTGGTGAGGAGCATAACTGGACTCACATATGTGGCTTGTGGGAGCTTCCTTATGCTAAGTCATTGATTTTGATGCACAACATCGACGTCATGCATCAAGAGAGTAACTTTTGCCAAGCCCTCATAAATACATGCATGGATTTCCCTGATAAAACGAAAGACAATGACAAGGCACGCATGGACTTAGCAGTGATATGTGATCGTCCAACCCAAGTGCTTAGAGAAAACGGAGGCAAACCAAAAGCTGACTATTGTCCGAAATCTAAGCAACGGAGAGAAGTGATGAAGTGGATGAAGGATATTAAATTCCCCGATGGTTATGCCGCTGGTTTTAGAAGATCTGTGAACTTGAAGACAATGAAGATGAATGGACTGAAGAGCCATGACTTCCACATAATTATGGAGAGGCTCATGCCTGTAATGTTTCGTGGGTACATTTCCGAAGCTGTGTGGAAAACGTTAGCTGAAGTTAGCTATTTCTACAGACAGTTGTGTGCTAAAGAAATCAGAAGAGATGTGATGGAACAGCTGGAGAAAGAGGCACCGGTGCTTTTTTGTGCAAATTGGAAAAAATATTTCCACCGGGTTTCTTCAATCCTATGCAGCATCTCTTTATACATCTTCCATATGAGGCTAAGGTCGGTGGTCCTGTTCAGTATAGGTGGATGTTTCATATAGAAAGAGCATTAAAGAAGCTTAGAGCAATGGTGGGCAATAAGGCAAGAGTTGAAGGATGTATTGCGGAACAATTTAAACTAAAGGAGGTAGCACACTTCACAAGTTGTTACTTTGCAGAAGAACATAATGTATTTGCTCGAAAGAAAAGGTACCATGATGATGAACGAGAGATGCCTCCGTGTAGTGATCTTTCGATTTTTCAGACAAACGACAAAGCCGTTGGTCCACCCAAGGCATATCACCTCAGTATGGAAGAACGGAAGTCTGCTTTACTGTACATGTTCACGAATATGCCTGAGGTGGAGAAATACTTTGTGTAAGACTTTTCTTAAATTGTTCATATGTGAATTAGTTTATGTTATCAAATATCTCATGTCATACAATAATATTTGACAGCGAGTTTGATGAACAAAACATGAGGTGTCTCGGTAGGCCAACAGCGAGAGACATAGATAAATTGCGACGCGATGGTATGCATGGGCGACCTAATTTCATTATGTGGCTTCGGGACCGTGTAAGTCTTAATTATGTGGCTCCGACAGCTAATTTCAGTTAACTAATATTACAGAATTTGCTAATACTTTGTGGCATAATTGACAGTTTGGGGAGGAAATGAATTTGAATGATGACTTACGTCAGTTATCTATTGGAAGCGTAACTGCCAAAAGCTATGGACGTTACGACGTCAATGGATATCGCTTTCGTTCAAGCATTTTCGAATCAAGTCATCCTATGGCCGCCACTCAAAATAGTGGAGTCGTTACTAAGGCAACCGACATGGAAGGACACGAAGCCTGCTATTACGGGAAAATCAAAAATATAATCGAGATTACATTTGCTGGAAATAAGCCTTTAGCGCTAGTTTTCTTTGAGTGTAAATGGTATGACCCGAAGTATTATAGGACCGAATTTGGGATGACACAGATCCAACCTGAAAAATTGCTTCAAGGACACGACACGTATATCCTTGCCCATCAAGCAGACCAAGTTTATTTCTCGACATATCCATGCAAAAAGTTGTCTAAATGGAGGGTTGTGTACAATGTAAATCCCCGCGAACGCCTATACACTCCTGGTGAGGACGAATATCAAATTGGTCACCTTGAGCAGGTTGATGAGGTGTTTCAAGAAGAAGAGTTGCCAACTAGTTTTCATATTGATCCTGCACCGGCATTAGATTCACTAGTTGCAGACGTTAACGACTTAACTTTTCCCGAGAAAAGGAGAAGACAACCTGTTAGGAGAAAAGTAACATGGCGACCTCTGCATAGAAGAGAACAAATAGATCCTGATTTTGATGATATTTAACAAGTAAAGTTGTTTTGTTATTTAATTTGTTTATATTTTAAGTATTATGTCATTTTTATCCTAATTTGTTTATATTTAACAAGTAAAGTTGTTTTCTTATTTTTTATGCAGGATGCCGCCAAAATCAAAGAAGTCAGTAAAGGGGCTGTTCAAGGGCCTGGGCCTTTTTCAGGGCAGTTCTTCGAGCAGCAGCAGACGTCGAGAGCTGTTGAGCGCGGTACATGGAGATGAGGTAACATATCTTGTACAAATAAATTTGTTTACATATTTACAAATAAATCTTGAGTTGTATGTACCAGGATGAGCAGCACACTGAGGAGCAGCACATTGAGGAGGAGCAGCACAATGAGGCTGAGCAGCACAATGAGGAGGTGGAGCACAATGAGGAGGTGGAGCACGTGACATGGGACCAGGCCGCACAGCATCACCAGCCATGGGACCAGTGGGACCACCAGAGAGAGCAGCAACAGGCGTGGGACCAGTGGGGCCAACAGGGCGAACCGGCTGACAACCCGATGGATGATGGCTCGGGAGGCTCTTCAGCGACACGCACACGTCGCTCAAGAAAAAGCCACTCAGTAAAGCCTCGTCACGCGATAGAGCGAGAGGCTGATAGGACTTTAATCATGCCACATGGAGATCGGTGAGTGTAATATATTAACTTATCTCATATAACTATTATGTGTATTGTTAATGTTTTTGTGTAATGCAGGAATTGGGAGGACTTGTCCTTTGACGGTAAGGGACACCACACTCAGGTTAACCTTACGTTGGGTTCTCTTTGCCGCCTTCACTACCCTGGTATAGTGAAGGTGTCAAACGGTGATACCGAGGATGAGGTGCTCGTCAGTACCTGGGACGAGTACAAGTTTAAAAAGGAACGAAACCACACCGACAGACAGGGACTTGTGCGTAATGACTTTTGGGTATGAATTCTTTATTATTTTTGTTATGTTTCTTAATATTGTAAATCTATGACTTATACCATTGTATTTGTATTCTTTATGTTGTAGCTTCGATATCGGTTGCCTGACGGAGAGGATTACATGGGGCACGCTGAACGTGTCTTCCAAAACAATGCAAAGAAGCTGGTGAAGGATGCCATATACTATGCGAGAATTCAGGCTACAAACCTGTATTTTCAAAAGCATCCGGAAGAAGCAGGCCCCTTGACTAAAAAGGAAGGGTCGTCAAAGATATATTTGACTGAGGATCAATATCGTGAGGTTAGTATTCAATTTGTTTTACCCTTTATATTTATTGTTGTGATTGATAATATGTAACATTGTGTGTGTGCAGGTGATGGTTCCATGGATGGCGCCCGTGCCTGATGCGTACTATGCTTGGTGTCGATATTGGGCTTCCGAAGGCTTCCAGAAAGCGTCAGCGCATCACAGACAATGTCGAGGAACCAATCCTAACCACAAGTTTGGTGGTGACGACATGATACGAAAAGCTAAAAGAATGGTAAGTTTGATCTATCTATGTCGATCAGCAAATAATACGATTGCTTATGAATGTTTTTTGTTTATACAGGAAGCTACGAGTGGCCAAAAGCCTAGTGACATTGAGGTCTACCAGGAGGGCCACAAAGGACCAGACCCGAACAACCCTGACCAGCTCTGCAGCCAGACAGCCACGGATCGCTTGGTGAGTTTTGGCTCAAAAGTTCAAACGTTCAAAGTATATAAATTCTTGCATTTGTAAGGTTGTCAATGATGTATAGGCGGCATATGGGGAGGAGATGGTTCGTCGCCATGGCCCTGACTTCGACTGGCGCCATGAACCGGTGGATCCCTCGGTGGTGTACGCAAGTGGTGGTGGCAAAGCGCATGGACGGTAAGCTCTAACTTATGAAATTATATGGTTGACACTAAATTGATTATACAATAATCACATTTTTTGAATAACTTATAGATACGCACTCTTCGACGGATTCATTGACTCGTCGTCGGTGAGATCTCAGAGGACGGGTTCATCTTCCCGTAGCTCATGCTCTCGTCGACCGAACGAGCAGGAGTTGGAGATTATGAGGATGCGCGAAGAGATGAGACAACAACGCGAATTTATGGAGGCTTGCAATGCACATAACCAAGCGATGTATCAAGTGAGTACACATAATCCGAACTCTAAATTATTATATTTCAATACAACATCTTCGGTAGTAACACATATATGTTTAACAGTTAATGCAGCAACAGGGCATGACATCAAATTTTCCACCGCCACCACAATGGAGCCAATTTGCAAACACACCAGTTCCACCACCACAGTTCACCACCCCTCCGACACATATACCTGCACCTGGAGATAGGGTACGTTTGATAACTCTCCATTAATTTATATACTTGTATACTTTTTGATATTTGCATTTAACGTGATGATATTTGCTAACTTGCATAGGTTACGCCCGAAGCGGGTGGTAGTGGATCTGATCCCGCAGCAGGGACTGGATTTGTTGACTCGCTCTTCGCGTACCCTTCTCCTGGTGGTGGTGGCGGCAGCGGTCAAAGCTCTAACCACCCAAGTGGTGGTTATTTCTAAACACATGAACATGTTTCTTAACTCGTGGACTCTTGGTCGTACTTTAACATATGTCGTACTTATATTTCAATACTATGTCGTACTCGTTGACTCGATGTGGTGGTTGAACTTATATTTGAAATGTTGGTGGATGTTATGTTTGTAATGCGTGATTTTATTATGAATGCATGTGTTTGTAATGTGGCTGTTATCTGTTATTTATGTTATGTGTGATATATGTTATGTGTGCAGAAATAGTGTCCTAATTTCGTGCTGTTTTTGTAGCAGTATAGGGTAATTCTCGTCGGCCCAGTTAATTCCCGTCGGCTATGGTCGAACCGACGGGAATTAACTAATAACTCTCGTCGGCCCAGTTAATTCCCGTCGGCCTAGGGAACCGACGGGAATTAACTAATAACTCCCGTCGGCCTGGTGAGCCGACGGGAATTAACTAATAACTCCCGTCGGCCTGGTGAGCCGACGGGAGTTAGCATTAATTGCCGTCGGCTAGTTAATGGCCGACGGGAATTAATAATTCCCGTCGGTCGCCGACGGGGATAAACGTATCCCCGACAAGGGACGCCTGGCGGCTGAAAACCGACGGGAATAAGCATATACCGACGGGAATTACTTAATTCCCGTCGGTATATGCTTATTCCCGTCGGTTTCTGGCCGACGGGAATTAAGTGAATCCCTGTAGTGAAATGCCAATAAGTCAAATGTGGATATGATATTAATCCCAGGTATATCCACATCTACATCAGGTAGAAGCATTCAAAACCAATATGGTTACTCCTCAACGATTTCTAGCAAACTCCATATACACAGGAGTACACACTAAATGACAAGTTCAGTTTGGCTTTTGTGCGTTTATTGAATATTGAGGCATTACACTAGATGGGCATTTATCTCCCCCTAATGCCGAGATGTTCTAAAAGCATACATATAAAATCCCCAACCACAATCAACCAATTGTGGCCAATGTATGCTATTGTGGTGATTTATTTGGGAAATCTTGCGCACATTACAGATAGGGGTTTTATGCAGAGAGCTTTGGACTTAGATTAATATAGTGGCATGAATACTACATATTTGTCCTTCAACATGAAGGGTTAGTCTCAATGTCCAGCGAGACACACAACAACAAGTTGCTTTGTGGTTACAATTCTGCAAACTTATTGTTATTATTACCAAATACACAGTCAATCATTAAGATTTAGACCAATATGTGCAACACTATGTTATCCATAAGGGTCCTCCAGGGGCTCATGCACATCATTTGTCGTTTGGAGCCAGTAGTTGATTTCAGATCAACAAGTAAAATGACCATCAGGGTCTAGCGCTCACAATGACATTCACTGGCTGCATTGTGCTTTTAAGCACATAGGAAAATGTGTGTGTAGATAATGGTAGTAAAGTGCACAGCATTAGGCCAATGCTGACAAGTAAATTTTGTTGTATGTAGAGATGTATAGTCCAACTCGTTTTTATCACTGCCCATGATTTACCCAATTACTCATACCGCTCTAAAATTGGGTATCGATTTATGCAACATTTTTAGGTATAATAATTTTGAGAGAGAACTTATAACAATAGTTAATTATTTGTGATGTAAGCTACCAGCGGGGCAAACTTTTCTCCTCGTATTATATACCAACTTGTTCTATAAAGCATTATTTTTGATCTCTTCATTGTTCAGCAAAAAGAGAAGCTTTGGAATAGAACAGACAAGGCCACGAATTTGTATATTATCTAGGAAAATCACCCTATTGCTAAGCTTTTGACTAAGCAAATGGTGATAACGGCTTGGCAAGAGCAAAACAAGACCGATATCCGTCTAGAACCAGGCTTCTACAACCGATAGTACTACTCTCATACGAATGATTTATCAAGACTTGGGAGAATACATCTGGTCTCCATAATATCTTCATATTTCTATCACAAATTATCATCACGAGCAACCTAGTGGTCAAGACTTATGGCTCTTCTAGCGACAAGGACCAAGGACAGAATAATGCCCAATTTAGCTTCAAGCTCTGCGGCGATGTGGGATTTCATGTCTATTTTTCTACTCCTTACTTCTGGTATATCTGAGATAGATTTTGGTAAGCATACCAAAAGATAGGTGTCACACCCGGTTTTTAGAAGGCAAACCGAATGCGAACCATGTACGTGCCAGGATCAGCAATTCACGTACACAGCAGTTACATAACATGGACATCATCACACAGTGCTCAAATAGTATTAAAAAGGGAAATACTAGTTGATTACATCATATGTATGAGACATCCACATAGTCTTTACAATAAATCAAAGTATGGAAAAGAAATGTAGATAAACGCGGCCTTCACAGGCAGCCAACTGGGGGGTTGCCGCTAACCCACGCCTAGAACTCGTCGTAGTCTTGGAACTCCTAGAAGTCTCCTTCCACGGCTTCGCCTTCTCCTGAGTAGGGGTTGCAATGCTGACAACCTGAGGATGGGGGGAGTTTGGTGTGTAGAGCAAGGGTGAGTACACTTCAACATACTCAGCAAGTGTCCTGTCTGGTTGTAGTGGACTAGCTTTATGTGGGGGTAAGTCAAGCAGTTGCTTTTAGTTGGTCAGATTATTATTACTAGTAGAGAAAGCCAAGTTTTAGAATTAACCCACGTTATTAACCCAAACATACTCCTTTCCAAACAGAAAGAGTACCACTTACCATTACCAGAGTCAAAACCAAGAACCATCAATCTCATTGCCACCTGCAAACCAAACATCTCTGATCAAGTACCACTAATCACTGGAGCTCCCTTGGCCGCTCATAACCGCGAGCACGGTTGATATATCAGTTTTCAAACACTCTGCAGAGGTTGTGCACTTTACCCACAAGCCGTGATTCCCTTTCTGCCCGGAGATCATGACTCTCCATTGATCACTACCAAGGTGACCCAGCAGGGTTTCACTACGTAGCCTTTACAAAGATTCCTCGGGGCTGTAGCCGCCCGTTAGGTTTCCTAAATGTACCGCACTCCTCCCCAAGGGACAAATCAACCTTGGCAGAGCGAGCCGCATACACCGAGCCCCATTGACGGCACGACGGCGAAGCGAACTACACCCCGGATCCTCTAATTATTCAGCTAAAGGCACCCTATTCCACCCTCATGGTTGCACTGTTTTCCCGGGCGGTCATCCAACGAACAGGTCCTTACGAAGAGGCACTCGAGAAACCGCTCGAGCCCCCTTGAAGGCCACAAGTATAACATCATAATAAAAGAAGGGAAAACAGCGTATCATTGATAAACCTCATCATGTTCATTGATTAGAGTTAAGCAATAGCATAAGACTAAGCAATAATAATCCAACCCAAATAGGTAAACAAGGACATGGATAACAAAGCTAGTCAATCCTTAGGCATAAATGTGTAATGCGGGAGGTGATTTAAAGAATGAGTAGGACAGAGATAGGTCAAGGGACACTTGCCTCCACCAACCGACTATTGCTCAGGGGCTTCTCCTGCGAGTTCTTCGGGCTCCTCGACCGAATCGTTCTCTATGCGAGTGCAGACATACATACATCCGTCCATTCAAATTAGGAAACAAACAGTACACCATACAAGAGAACAAGTAGATTAAACATGCATAGAATATGACATACGATATTACATTTACCATGGTTAGAAAGAAACGGGGGAAGGTCTCGCAGGGGTTAAAGCTTATGCTCGAGGCGCATTACGGGTAGACGAATAACTAGACGTTACGTGCTCTAGTTCTACTTAGCTCCAATAATAAGGATTAGCTACATGCACTAATAGAAACATGACCACTTTCAGTTGATCAACGTTAAATGAGATAGACGATTAACTATATGAATTAACTAACGTAACCAATTTCTAAATTGAGTTTTCCTATTTCATTAACATGAACAACGTGATTAGCGCGCATAAAATATAAGGGGGGTAGACGGGCACGTCTAGGGGTAGACGAGGGCACGGCGAGCCAAGGCACCGTGCGCACCACGCGAGCAGCGCGCGCGCCAGGCCGCACACACGCGCCGCGAACTAGCCGTGCACATGTCGGGGCCGCGCGCTGGCCGAGCTCAAGGCCGTGTGCCATAGGCACGCTGGGCCGAGCTCGAGGCCGCGCCGGGGCCATCACGACGCGAGCAGGACACGTCGGGGCGGGCGGGCAAGCACGGGCGGGCGGGCAAGCACGCCGGGGCGGGATGGGCGGCGCCGCGGGCAGGGGAGCGTGCGCGGGCGGGGCGGGGCACGCTCGCGCCGGGGCGGGACGCCGGGCCACCATGGCCGGCGAGCCGAGGGCGGGGCGCGGCCGGGGACAAGGAGTCGAGGGCGGGGCGCGGTCGGGGACGGCGAGCCGAGGGCAGGGCGCGGCTGGGGACGGCGAGCTCGGGGCGGAGCACAGTCGGGGCGGGGTGAGCTCGGGACGGGCGGGGCCGGGCGCGGCCGAGGGCCGGCGAGCCAAGGGCGGGCGCGGCCACGCCGCGTGGAGAGCGCCGGCGGGCGTGGGGAAGGAGGAGGGAGGGGAGAGGAAGAGGAGAGGGGGAGGGAGGGGCTCACCGCGGGTGGGGATCGGCGGCGGCGGCGGTTTCGGGCGAGCAGGGGATCGGGGTGGCTGGGCAGGGGAGGGGAGAGAGATTTGGGGGGACAAGAGGGGGATGACAGGCGGGGCCCACAGGGGAGGGGAGAGAGATTTGGGGGAGGGGCGCGGCTGGGCCGCTCCTGGGCCCAAAGCGGGGGGAGCGGGGGGCGAGGTGGGCTACGGCCACGCCCGCCCACGGCGTGAGGGAGGGGGAAAGGGGAGACGGGGGGCGAGGCCGGTTGGGCCGGTCGGCTGGCTGGGCCACGCGCCAAAGGGGGGGCGGCTGGGCCAAAAGGGGGAGGAGAGGGAGGGGAGAGAAAAGAAAAGATTTTCCTTTTTTTATATCTATTTTCTATATGAATGCTTTCACACTTTCAAACAATCAAAGAGATGCACGGTTCGGCATGGTGCAGCAAATCAAAGAAATTAACTCTAGGGTTTACCATTATCACATGACTTAAAGTTTTGAAGACGGGTGAGGTTTTAGCGAAAAGGAATGGGAAAGAGGGGTAACGCCCAAATTTAGCGAGCGATAGAGAAAAGAAAAAAATTCAACTCGAAATTCGGGGCGTTACAAACATATCCCCCTTAAAAGAATCTCGCCCTCGAGATTCAGGGTTGGCTAGCAAAGAGCTCAGGGTATTTAGCCATCAGATCATCTTCACGCTCCCAGGTTGCTTCTTCCTTAGAGTGATGATTCCATCTGACTTTGCACATTCTGATGGTCTTCCTTCGGGTGACTCTGTCTGTGGTCTCAAGGATTTGCGTTGGCTTCTCAATGTAGGTCAAGTCCTCCTGGACTTCAAGACCTTCAACCGGCAACTGCTCTTCTGGCACACGTAAGCACTTCTTCAATTGAGACACATGAAAGACATCATGCACAGTAGACAAATTTTCTGGTAGACTGAGCTGATAGGCCACTTCTCCATGCCTTGCGAGAATCTGATACGGACCAATGTAGCGGGGTGCTAGCTTGCCTTTGACTCCAAATCTTCTGACTCCTCTGATCGGTGACACTTTCAGATAGACGAAGTCTCCAACTTCGAAACTCAGATCTCTTCTTCTAGTGTCCGCATAGCTTCGCTACCTTGATTGCGCTATCTTCAGATTCCCTCGGACCATCTTGATGTTCTCTTCAGCTTCAAGCAGAATGTCTGGCCCGAACACTTGCTTTTCTCCAGGCTGATCCCATTGTAACGGAGTTCTACAACTCCTTCCATAGAGCGCCTGGAATGGTGACATCTTCAAACTGGCCTGGTAACTGTTGTTATAGGAGAACTCTGCATAAAGCAATTTCTTGTCCCATCCGGACTGATCTTGCAACGCACAGGCTCTCAACATGTCTTCAAGAATTTGATTGGTCCTTTCGGTCTGACCATTTGTCTGCGGATGATAAGCTGAACTGAAATTCAGATGTGTGCCCAAGGCTTCGTGCAGCTGCTGTCAGAAGTGAGAGGTGAACTGCGTTCCTCAGTCTGACACTATCTTCTTTGGCACACCATGAAGACAAACGATCCGAGACATGTACAATTCTGCCAATACTGCACTGCTGTAGTTGGTCTTGACAGGTATGAAGTGGGCTGACTTGGTTAAGCGGTCCACCACTACCCAAATGGAATCATAGTCGGCTCGAGTGCGAGGCAATTCGACTATGAAATCCATACCGATTTCATCCTATTTCCACTGAGGAATTTGCAATGGTTGCAACAATCCAACTGGCCTCTGGTGCTCTGCCTTGATCCGCCGACAACTATCACACATAGCCACATGCTCTGCGATTTCCCTCTTCATTCCGTACCACCAGAATTTCTTCTTTAGATCCTGATACATCTTCTCACTTCCAGGGTGAATCGAATAGGCTGTCTCATGAGCTTCCTTGAGGATCAACTCCCGAATAGACTGGACATTGGGAACACACAAGCGGTCTTTGAACCATATCACACCTTCTGCATCCTCCCAAAAATCTTTGCCTTTGCCTTCCAGAATCAGTCGCCGGATCTCACTGATCTTCTCATCATTCTTCTGTGCTTCTTTGATTTCCCGCTCCAGGGTAGGTTCCAACTCAATTGTGACTCCTCGCGAATTATTCAGAAATCTGAGACTCAACCTGTCAAACTCTTTGGCCAACTCATAAGGCATCGGACGAGTGTTGGGGGCCTTCGGCTTCCGAAGGTCCTCAAAAACAGGATTTAACAGTGTTTCTGGAGTATAATCTGTGAACAGGTATCTTCGGACTCGAGTCAATATCACAGTAGGAGAAGCCCAAAGTAATACAAAGGTTGATTCAACGCCGAAGATGTGAGCGGGGAAGCTTCGGCGTGGTAGCGGAAAGAGAAACCGACTTAAAGGTGAAAAGGCTATTCGGACCTCGGTGGATTACTATAGAATTACTATCAAGTGTAAAGGGCATGAATGTAATTTTATATGGGCTGTGTCCCGTGCCTATAAATAGATGAACTGTACCCCCGTACTGTTCACGCTGACTTGTACTCGCTCGTGCGTCACGCTTGTATTTTTGCCTTCCCTCAAGCCGAAGGTACAAATGTAATTCAATATTGTTCTTATTCTTCCATGATTATATAATAAGGACATGTAATAATGTTATGTGATTATTCATGTTATTCTCTCATGTTTCATATGCTTCTCCTTTTATCAATATAAACTGTGATGATGAAGGTATGTCCTTCATGACCTTCGTCTGAAGATCGTTATATCCTAAGGGAAATAATGCTTCGAAGGACGAAGGGCATTAACCATTAAATTCTTTCTGTGTTGCCTTGTTCTTAATTCATAGCATTTGAGAACAAGTCTCCAACAACGAGCGACCATCAGATTGATCTGACTCTTCCTGCTCAAAGCATCTCCACTACGTTCGCTTTGCCTGGATGGTAATGGATCTCCAACTCATAGTCTTTGATCAACTCTAACCATCTTCTTTGCCTCATATTCAACTCTGTCTGAGTGAATATGAACTTCAGACTCTTGTGGTCTGTGTAAACATCACATTTCTGTCCATACAGATAGTGTCTCCATGTCTTCAATGCATGAACCACTGCTGCCAACTCTAGGTCATGGATTGGATAATTCTTCTCAAGAACTTTCAGCTGTCGGGACGAGTAAGCCACCACTCTTCCCTCTTGCATCAACACGCATCCCAAACCTGTGTAACAAGCATCGCAATACACCGAGAAGGGCTTGTGCACGTCAGGCAAAACTAAGACAGGCGTTGTAGTCAACTTCTCTTTCAGCGCTTCAAAAGCCTCTTGACATTTCTGGGTCCACTTGAACTCGACCTTGTTGCCTAGCAACGTTGTCATTGGTTTCGCAATCTTCGAAAACCCTTCAATGAATCGCCGATAGTATCCGGCCATTCCAATAAAGCTCTTGATCCTCGAGCATTCGTTGGCGCTTCCCAGTTCAGAATGTCTGCCACTTTCTTCGGATCCACAACCAATCCTTCTTTGTTGATTATGTGACCCAAGAACAGAACTTCACTGATCCAGAACTCACACTTGCTCAACTTTGCATACAACTGGTGCTCTCGCAATCTCTGCAATACCATCCTCAAATGACTTGCATGCTCTTCTTCGCTTTAGGAATATATCAGAATATCATCGATGAATACCACCACGAACCTGTCAAGATAGTCCATGAATACGCTGTTCATCAAGTTCATGAAGAAGGCTGGTGCATTTGTTAGACCGAAAGACATCACAGTGAACTCATACAACCCATACTTGGTAATGAATGCCGTCTTCGGAATGTCTGAGGGTCGAATCCTGAGCTGATGATAACCCGACCTCAGATCTATCTTGGAGAACACACTGGCTCCTCTCAACTGGTCGAACAGATCTTCTATTCTGGGCAAGGGGTACTTGTTCTTGATGGTGACCTCATTCAGAGCTCGATAATCGATACACATCCTTTTGGTGCCATCTTTCTTCTCCACAAATAGGACAGGGGCGGCCCAAGGCGAGGTGCTTGGCCGAATGTAACCTTTCTTTGACAGCTCATCAATCTGCTTCTTAAGTTCAACCAACTCTGGTCTAGATATTCTGTAAGCTCTCTTAAAGATGGGGGCGGTTCTAGGAAGAAGCTCTATAGCAAACTCAACTTTCCGCTCTGGTGGCATACCTGGTAGGTCCTTTGGAAACACATCTGGGAACCCGGACACAACCTTGATACTCTCAATTAGGTCTGCTTCACTGCTATCAACAATCATCTAATAACAACTTCCTTTCTTCGGTTCAGGCAGGACTAACTCTGTCACCACTTCCTCTCCTAGTGGGGACACCAACTTGATTGACCTCTTATCACAACTAATAACTGCATGATACTTATCTAGCCAATTCATCCCTAGGATGACATCTATTCCCTGAGTACCCATTACTATGAGGTTAGCGGGAAATGCTATCCCCCTTATTTCCACACATACATTCAAACAGATGCTATCAGCTCGAATTCTACCACCGACTGAGTCAATTTGAATGGGGGTTGACATGGTAGTTATTGGAAGATTATGTGCTTTTACCCATAATGCAGTAATGAATGAATGCGTTGCTCCAGTATCAAATAACACTTCTGCAATATGGGAGTCGACTAGGAACATACCTACTATCATGCCGGGGGTCTACTGAACTGCTTCAGCCTCCAAGTGATTCAGTCTCCCATGTTTATAACGCAGCTGAGAGCGGTTGACTGCTCCAAGCTGAGACACATTCTGCTTTGCTGGGGCATTGGGGCCTGACTGCTGCTGGGCTGCCTTCTTCGGACATTGCATCACCCAGTGGCCTTGCTCTCCACAGTGGAAACATGCTCTGTTTCCATCCTGAGCTGGTGCTGCCTGATTGTTCTGCTGGGTTGCTGGGGCAGGAAGACGAGGTGCCTGCTGATTCTACCTCTGAAACTGACCTCCTCCTAACTGATTGTTCTGACGATTCTGATACTGGTGCTGAGGATACTGCCTTTGGAACTGCTGATGCTGAGGTGGATGCTGGTTCTGCCTGAACTACTGAGTTTGGTTGCCTGAGAAACGAGGACGACTGATGTTCCCAGGTTGGGGTCCACTGATCTTGCGCTTGTGATCCTCCATCTCCTTACGCTTCCTCTCTGTCATAATTGCTCTGTCAATCAGGTGTTGTAATGTCGGGAAGGTATGATTCATCAGTTGATACTGCAGGGGGGGTCAACCAAGCCTCTCAGGAAACGGTACTGTCGCTTGGCGTCGGTGTTGACATCTTCAGGAGCATAGCGAGACAGCTGCAGAAACCTGTCCCGGTACTCACTGACAGACGATGACCCTTGCTTGAGGGCCAAGAACTCCTCCTTCTTCACTGTCATCAGACCTGCAGGAACATGGTACTAACGAAAGCTACCTCTGAACTCTTCCCAGGTGAGGGTGTCGGGGTTGGCATGAGTGGCGAGATAAGACTCCCACCATGACTGAGCTGCTCCTCTCAACAGACGAGGACCATACAGGACTTTCTCCCTGTCATTGCACTGAGCGGTATGCAACTCCCGCTCCACAGTGCGCAGCCAGTCTTCAGCATCCATGGGGTCAGAAGAATGAGCAAACGTTGGGGGATGACCTCTCATGAATTCAGCACGCTTGTCCCTGGGCATCTGAGGCATATGAGGTTGAGATGGTGCCTGCTACTGCTGCTGCTGAATGGCGGCCAGAGTCTGACCAATGGCTTGAACTGTCTGAGTCTGCATCAGGAACATCTGCTCGATGGACATCGGGGGCGGGGGCGGCAGCTGCTGTTGCTGGGGCACCTCATCCTGCTGAGCGGCTTGCTCCTGCTGAGCACACCTTCCTCCTCTGCGCCTATTTTCTGGCATCTGCAGAATGCAACCACACATCAGAACTGATCTTGCAAATCTTGCAGCATAAGAGAAGAGTATAGAATTCTTCAACAACACTGAATAGGTGAGCATCTTCACTGATCTCCAACACAGACCAACACAGCTTCTCAGATAAAGAGGAAAGTGGAATAAAAGGTTTCCCAACTAAATAGCTAACTCCATTAACATATAACAGGTAGACCAAAATGCAGGGGATGCCCACACTCTGGTGACAGTCATTACAAAGATCCAAATCAACCATAGTTCATCATGACAAACATAAATGCACATGATATAGCAAACTACCCTGTCTAACTAAGACTAACTAAGAGCGAGACTAACGCTAAAACTGAGACTAAGACTAAGACTAAAACTTCTATATTAAGCATTCATTACAAGACTCCACACTGACGATCTATGGATCCAAGTCTATCTTGGTCTTGCAGTCGGGATTGCCATAAGACTGGTGTCCACGCCGAGGTGAGCGGTATGGGTGCTGAGTCCCGATGGGGGCGGGGAAACCATCGTCCAGGTGACGATGCTCCGCATGCTCAGCCCGCAGCTGGGCGATCTCAGCACGAGCCCTACTCAGCTCATCTAATGCATGGTCCAGCTCCGTGTTTAGCACGGCGGCTAGGTTGACCGTGCTGCTCAACCTAGGATTGTCCTCACCAACAGGTGAGACAATCACGCCTCCTGTGCTGCCAGATGGACGGCGGGGGTAATACTTCAGGTTGAGACCGTCGGCTACCCCACCGAGTACTGAGCAGTAGTGCGAAAGCGCACGCCGTGCGGCATCTTGCATGGCCGCCTCAGCTGAGTCCCGCTCAGAGATGGAATAATGCTCTGAGCAGACCTCATCACCCTAGAGACTATTCTCCGGACGGCGCACCAAGCAGGTCGCCTCCCAGCGGTCCGGGTAGACCCCGCGACTATGCTGGTAGACCACATAGCGATACTCGATGGACCAAGTACGCCGGTCAAGTGCCCGACGTAGCAGGGTGTCGAGCGCATCGTGGAAGTGACACCCGCGAGCAGCGTCGCGAGTGATGGGTCGAGCAACCCATCCTTCCGGCTCCTGGTCAGCAGAAAAGTCAGTGTCGTGGCTCGAGCTGTCGTCGCCACCTCCGTCGTCTGGGTCTCCTCCAGCAGCTACTCCAGGGGCTAGGGCGCCCAGTGGTGGTGCAGGGGGCGCCTCCAGGGGAAGCACGGGGGAGCAGCTCCTCACAGACTCTATCTCTTGCTGGAGCGAGAAAGAAGAGCCCTATTGCTCCTGTCGCTGACGTTCCTGCTCCCCATGTAGGCGGTGGTGCAGCCTCTCCATGTGACTGGACTGACCGGTCATGGGATGGTGAAGCGGACGCTTCGCGAGACGAGAGGGTAAGAAGGGGATGACAGACTTCCGTGCGGTGTGTCTAAGACGAGCCATCTACAAATGACACCACAAGCAAAAGAGTGAGAGAAGAACTAAAATGACCAGCAAGTAATGAACCATAAATAAATGAAGGATTAGAATAAAACGTAATTTTTAGCAAGGTGTAATATATATATGGTAGAACATAGGTTTGGTCGATATGACCAACTTTTGAAGGGATACCAAAGTCAAGGCAGGGACAGAGGTCTATAATCCTTAGAACGACCATTCTACTCTAGGTTAGCGGTCCTACAGTCAGCACGGCTTTGATATCACCTATGTCACACCCGGTTTTTAGAAGGCAAACCGAATGCGAACCATGTACGTGCCAGGATCAGCAATTCACGTACACAGCAGTTACATGACATGGACATCATCACACAGTGCTCAAATAGTATTAAAAAGGGAAATACTAGTCGATTACATCATATGTATGAGACATCCACATAGTCTTTACAATAAATCAAAGTGCGGAAAAGAAACGTAGATAAACGCGGCCTTCACAGGCAGCCAACTGGGGGGTTGTCGCTAACCCACGCCTAGAACTCGTCGTAGTCTTGGAACTCCTGGAAGTCTCCTTCCACGGCTTCGCCTTCTCCTGAGCAGGGGTTGCAATGCTGACAACCTAGGGATGGGGGGTTTGGTGTGTAGAGCAAGGGTGAGTACACTTCAACATACTCAGCAAGTGTCATGTCTGGTTGTAGTGGACTAGCTTTATGTGGGGGTAAGTCAAGCAGTTGCTTTTAGTTGGTCAGATTATTATTACTAGTAGAGAAAGCCAAGTTTTAGAATTAACCCACGTTATTAACCCAAACGTACTCCTTTCCAAACGGAAAGAGTACCACTTACCATTACCAGAGTCAAAACCAAGAACCATCAATCTCATTGCCACCTGCAAACCGAACATCTCTGATCAAGTACCACTAATCACTGGAGCTCCCTTGGCCGCTCATAACCGCGAGCATGGCTGATATATCAGTTTTCAAACACTCTGCAGAGGTTGTGCACTTTACCTACAAGCCGTGATTCCCTTTCTGCTCGGAGATCATGACTCTCCATTGATCACTACCAAGGTGACCCAGCAGGGTTTCACTACGTAGCCTTTACAAAGATTCCCTGGGGCTGTAGCCGCCCGTTAGGTTTCCTAAATGTACCGCACTCCTCCCCAAGGGACAAATCAACCTTGGCAGAGCGAGCCGCATACACCGAGCCCCATTGACGGCACGACGGCGAAGCGAACTACACCCCAGATCCTCTAATTATTCAGCTAAGGGCACCCCATTCCACCCTCATGTTTGCACTGTTTTCCCGGGCGGTCATCCAACGAATAGGTCCTTACGGAGAGGCACTCGAGAAACCGCTCGAGCCCCCTTGAAGGCCACAAGTATAACATCATAATAAAAGAAGGAAAAACAGCGTATCATTGATAAACCTCATCATGTTCATTGATTAGAGTTAAGCAATAGCATAAGACTAAGCAATAATAATCGAACCCAAATAGGTAAACAAGGACATGGATAACAAAGCTAGTCAATCCTTAGGCATAAATGTGTAATGCGGGAGGTGAATTAAAGAATGAGTAGGACAGACATAGGTCAAGGGACACTTGCCTCCACCAACCGACTGTTGCTCAGGGGCTTCTCCTGCGAGTTCTTCGGGCTCCTCGACCGAATCGTTCTCTATGCGAGTGCAGACATACATACATCCATCCATTCAAATTAGGAAACAAACAGTACACCATACAAGAGAACAAGTAGATTAAACATGCATAGAATATGACATACGATATTACATTTACCATGGTTAGAAAGAAACGGGGGAAGGTCTCGCAGGGGTTAAAGCTTATGCTCGAGGCGCATTACGGGTAGACGAATAACTAGACGTTACGTGCTCTAGTTCTACTTAGCTCCAATAATAAGGATTAGCTACATGCACTAATAGAAACATGACCACTTTCAGTTGATCAACGTTAAATGAGATAGACGATTAACTATATGAATTAACTAACGTAACCAATTTCTAAATTGAGTTTTCCTATTTCATTAACATGAACAACGTGATTAGCGCACATAAAATATAGGGGGGGTAGACGGGCACATCTAGGGGTAGACGAGGGCACGGCGAGCCGTGTCAAGGCACCGTGCGCACCGTGCGAGCAGCGCGCGCGCAAGGCCGCACACACGCGCCGCGAACTAGCCGTGCACACGTCGGGGCCGCGCGCTGGCCGAGCTCAAGGCCGCGCCGGGGCCATCACGACGCGAGCAGGACACGCCGGGGCGGGCGGGCGAGCACGGGCGGGCGGGCGGGGCGGGGCACGCTCGCGCCGGGGCGGGATGCCGGGCCGCCATGGCCGGTGAGCCGAGGGCGGGGCGCGGCCGGGGACAGCGAGCCGAGGTGGGGCGCGGCCGGGGACGGCGAGCCGAGGGCGGGGCGCGGCCAGGGACGGCGAGCTCGGGGCGGGGCGCAGCCGAGGCGGACGCGGCCGGGGCGGGCGAGCTCGGGACGGGCGGGGCCGGGGGCCGACGAGCCAAGGGCGGGCGCGGCCACGCCGTGGGGAGAGCGCCGGTGGGCGTGGGGAAGGAGGAGGGAGGGGAGAGGGAAGAGGAGAGGGGGAGGGAGGGGATCACCGCGGATGGGGATCGGCGGTGGCGGCGGTTTCGGGCGAGCAGGGGATCAGGCGGCTGGGCAGGGGAGGGGAGAGAGATTTGGGGGGGAGGGGAGGGGGATGACAGGCGGGGCCCGCAGGGGAGGGGAGAGAGATTTGGGGGGGGAGGGGGCACGGCTGGGCCGCTCCTGGGCCCAAAGCGGGGGGAGCGGGGGGCGAGGTGGGCTGCGGCCACGCCGGCCCACGGCGCGAGGGAGGGGGAAAGGGGAGAGGGGGGGCGAGGCCGGTTGGGCCGGCCGGCTGGCTGGGTCGCGCGCCAAAGGGGGGCGGCTGGGCCAAAAGGGGGAGGAGAGGGAGGGGAGAGAAAACAAAAGATTTTCCTTTTTTTGATATCTATTTTCTATATGAATGCTTTCACACTTTCAAACAATCAAAGAGATGCACGGTTCGGCATGGTGCAACAAATCAAAGAAATTAACTCTAGGGTTTACCATTATCACATGACTTAAAGTTTTGAAGACGGGTGAGGTTTTAGCGAAAAGGAATGGGAAAGAGGAGTAACGCCCGAATTTAGCGAGCGATAGAGAAAAGAAAAAAATTCAACTCGAAATTCGGGGCGTTACAATAGGATACAATGTAGTACTGCTACATAACCTTTAGTTATATGTACATTAAGAACTGACCTTTATCATTTGGCTTACAGTGTATACCATACTTGACAAAGCACTATCCCGAGTCAATTCAACGACTATGAGTATTTACAATTCTGGGATATGTATGCAACACAAGCATATATGTCCAAATAGGATGAGCAAAGTGGTTCGACGGGAACACACAATGATTTTTCACGCCAATATATTGAAATTTTCTTAGAGTAACCATTCGATGTAGTCGTAACTTCGTGTTACTAAGGTACTAGCTATTTATCTCAAAGTTCGCTTCATGTCGTTCAGCGACAAATAGCAATGTGCCAATATCTAGTTGAGCAATGTATGACTGAGATTCTAGCATTTATTCATCTGATAAGGTCTTATTGCTTACTAATAAAATCCCAATTTGTGATGTTTTCTGTGCCAAAAAGGCTTTCATGCATTAATATTGAATTTCTTCAGGTTACTTCGGGTAAAACTTTATGCACGAGGAGAGAGCAGAGATTTAACTTATCTGTGTTTCATTTTATTTCGATTTAATTTCACAGATTTGATATAGTTGTTATGGCCACTTGGCGATATATATAAATATATGATGCCACACAACACAATCAAACAAAATATAGAGCGAAAACAAAATTGTTTACGAAGGTTGCACATAATGTGACTTCAGGACCTTGAACAACCCACCACAATCCACGCGAGTACAAGCTCTAGCGTATCTGGCGTCAACGCGTGTGCGGCCATCAGGGCTACAACAGTATAGCAAGCCTTCGTAATAAGCCCGACATGCGCAGTTGTGGCTCAATAGTCGGAGTACAAGATAAGTCCACACAACGTGCGCAACAGGCGCAATTGTGGCTCGATGATCACGACAGACGAACAGTGCCTACAGGGCATACAAAAAATACATGACTCGATGATGACGGTCCGACTCAACGAGAGTGGTCCAATTAAGTGAGAGTGTCGACATAACAATCAAATGACGCAGCCAAGTTCGTATGTCACAAATATTACGTCGTGTTGCCAGAGCGCAGTCAATATTAAGCTAATGCCATAACTCAGCCGATAATAATGTAGTATGATGGACGTGTCTGAGTACCCTTAATATCATTTAATCGCTCGACATGAGGTCAAAAGTTCTAAAGCAACACAAAAAATCAGAGCGATTTAAATATGCGCAGTATAGCTTTCATATATGTTTAATAATTTTCTGCTAATTATTTATTACATGAAATAATATTAATGCAGGAAAAAATAAATACCAGATTTAATGCATGAACACGACAGGATGCATGTGGCTGGTGCGAGATGGGCCCACGATGGGCCTTCCGTGCGGCTAGTTACTTGACCTTCCCAGCCGAAATAAATGTCCCTGGGGACGGACAAGTGCGTCGTGGGCCGAGTGGGCTCCGAGCTCGGCCTGGCATCGGTTTGTTTCCACGCCCTTCCGCAGTTTCCGGTTTCGGAAAATGAAATTTCCCATTCCTGCCAACTTCCTATCTGGTGAATTTAAAAAAATACAGTGGTTGACGTGTACTCCCTCCGTAAAAAAAGAACAAAACGAAACGTGCTTCGAAAATTGTACCATGTCAAAATATATCAAGCTGGGCTAATCTTATGTTGGTTTCTTAGTCTCTTAATTAGTACATAAATTGATAAATAGTACATAAATTGATAAATACGTATTTTAGTTTCTGTATTTAGTAATTTAAGGACTATATTAGTCGCTAAAAATCAAACATCCGGTACAATCGATCGTATCTAACCTTACAAAAAAGAATAGTAGTGAGAAGTGACGTCACGTTTGGATGATCGATCGGACGGCCAGGATCGCCCACAGCAGGCAACAGCACGTCTCCTCTGGACACGGTGGAGTAGGGAGGGCTTGGACTTTTTGCCTTATTGTGCTCTATTGCAGTGCTCAGTGATGAATCAGTGGAAAGACAAAGAGATAATGAGACAAATGACAGGGATGAATTCTTTATTGCAGACAGGGTAGTATATATACAAGTGTTCAAAGGGCATCTGACCCTTGGATCAAATAACTGTAGATTCGACGGTTGGATGAGTCTTGATCATATTACATTATTTTGTAACACTCCCCCTTGATCAACCCAAAACCGTTTGATCATCTGCAATTTATCTTATTCTCCTCAAAAACCCTGTGGGAAAAATAAGGAGTACATAATATCCTTTTGGATAATGAGAATAATCTCACATAGTTTCCAAAAGAAAATATGCTTGTAATCATCATGTATAAAAACCCCTGTGGGGAAAATCAATGATGAAGCATATAGCTTTGTTGATATTACCTCGTTAAAAACTTTGGATGAGAAAACCTTAGCAAGGCAAAACTCATACAAAGAAAAGAGTGTAATATGATGGTTCAATACAGGTTATATATCACGAAGAATTACTCCCCCTGAACCTTGCAAGCACTTAAGTCTTCTCATACCAATCCCCTCAACACATTTCTGAAATGTAGAGTATGGTAGAGACTTTGTGAATAAATCTGCAAGATTATCACAAGACTTTGTTTGCAAGATGTTTATATCCCCTTTTTCCTGAAGTTCATGGGGATAAAACAATTTAGGAGAAATATGTTTATTGATATTACTCTTGATATAACCTGTATCCATCTGAACAACACAAGCTGAATTATCTTCATAGATAAATGTTGGTGAGTCAAGAGAACCAATACCACAAGTTGTGAGTATATGATTCACCATTCTACGAAGCCATACACATTCACGTGATGCTTCAAATAATGCAATTATTTCAGAATGGTTGGTGGACGTGGTCACCAAAGTCTGCTTAGACGATTTCCACGAGATGGCAGTTCCACCTTGTAAGAATACGAATCCTGTTTGCGATCGGCCATTGTGGGGATCAGATAAATAGCCAGCATCTGTATACCCAATTAAATTAGGATCATTACTTCTCTTGTAAAAGAGTCCTAGATCCTTTGTGCCATTTAGGTATCGGAAAATATTCTTAATGCCAACCCAGTGTCTTTTCGTTGGAGTTGAACTGTGCCTTGCTAACAAATTTACTGCAAAAGCAATATCCGGTCGGGTATTGTTAGCAAGATACATCAATGCACCAATAGCACTGAGATATGGGAACTCCGGTCCCAATATCTATTCTTCATCATCCCGTGGTCTGAATGGATCTTTCTCTAAATCCAAAGATCTGACCACCATAGGAGTCTTTGAAGGATAAGACATATGCATATTGAATTTTTCCAATACCTTTTGGGTATATGTACTTTGATGTACAAGGATTCCAGAAGGTAAATGCTCAAGTTGTAGACCTAAGCAAAATTTGGTTTTACCCAAATCCTTCATCTCAAATTCCGTCGTTAAATGATGACGTGCTTCATCAATATCAAGTTTATTTCCTATGATGTTAAGATCATCAACATAAACTGATATGATACAGAATCCCACTTTGGATCTTTTAATGAAGACGCACGGGCAATCATCATTTTTCGTGTATCCCTTACTCAAAAGGAATTCACTCAATCGGTTGTACCACATTCTGCCCGATTGTTTTAAGCCATATAATGACTTCTGCAACTTTACACAATACATGTTGCGCTTTGCCTTTGGATTTGGTACATCTATTCCATCAGGAACTTTCATGTATATATCAGAATCCAGTGACCCATAGAGATATGCGGTCACTACGTCCATCAACTGCAAAGATAGACGATTTTGCACTGCCAAAGATATTAAATATCGGAATGTTATTGCACTCATGACTGGTGAATAAGTTTCGTTGAAATCAACGCCGGGTCTTTGCGTAAACCCTTGTGCTACTAGCCTTGCTTTGTATCTCACTACCTCATCATTTTCATTTCGTTTCCGAATGAAAACCCACTTATATCCCACAGGGAAGATATCACGTGGTGTAGATATTACAGCAGAGAAAACTTCTCTTTTGTAAAGCGAGGCTAACTCCGCTTCGATTGCTGCCTTCCATTTGATCCAATCCGAGCGCTTACTGCACTCTACCATGGTCTTAGGATCTAGATCATTTTGAAGGTCCTCAGCAATCTGCTCGAAGAAATATATGTCGACATTGGTAGCTTTTCTATCATATGTTTCACCAGTCTCAACATAGTTGATGGCAATTTCATCATTCCTTAGAGACTCATCAGAATTTCCCAAATTGATGTGTCTAGGATTTTCCGATGTCCCAGCCTCGGTTATGTGCACATCCGAGCTGGGTTGTGGATCATCACAATCCACATGATACATTGTATCATTTTGGTGTCCTTTTGCATTCACTATTGTTCTTTGCTTCTTAGCAACAGAACTGCGCTTATTCACCATACTTCTCCTCTCTAGGAGTTGAGTGGCCTTACTTGGTACTTCCACTCTTTCTGGTGCATTCCTAGCAGGAATGAATGATTTAGTGACACCTTTGTAATTAGTGAATGCATCTGGCAGTTCATTTGCAAGTCTTTGCAAATGTATAATTTTCTGAACTTGTAGTTCAGTTTCTGAAGTACGTGGATCATAACCTGGAACACATTGAGTATTCCAATTTATTTCCTGGCATTCTTTTTGGTACTTGAATTCTCCCCCTAATGCCGGGAAATGTTCCTCATCAAAAATAGAGTCAGCAAAACGGGCTGTAAATAGATCCCCTGTTAAGGGTTCTAAATACTTAATGATCGATGGAGATTGAAATCCCACATAGATCCCCACTTTCCCGTGTGGGCCCATAGCTGTTCTCTGAGGTGGTGAGATTGGAATGTATACACAACATCCAAATTTACGCAAATGGGAAATACTTGGAGGATTTCCACGTACCATTTGTATTGGGGATGTTGAATGGTATGCAGTTGGTCGTAATTGTATAAGGTCAGTAGCGTGCAGAACTGCATGACCCCAACACGACGAAGGCAATTTGCAATTCATCAATAATGGCCTTGCTATGAGTTTAATCCTCTTGATTAGTGACTCAGCCAAACCATTCTGGGTGTGGACATATGGTACCGAGTGCTGTACCTGAATCCCCAGCGCCATACAATAATCATTGAATGCCTGAGATTTGAATTCAGCAGCATTGTCCATTCGGATTGAACTAATCCGATGTTCAGGAAAATTTGCCTTTAACTTGATAATTTGAGATATTATCTTGGCAAATGCATGGTTGCGTGTTGATAGTAAACACACATGTGACCATCTTGTAGATGCGTCAATCAGTACCATGAAATAGCTGAACGGCCCAGAAGTTGGCATAATTGGCCCACAAATATCTCCTTGAATCCTTTCAAGGAATTTAAGCGGTTCAGCTTTAATTTTGAGATATGATGGTCTCAAAATAAGTTTCCCAGTTGCACATGCAGTGCAAACAAAATCCTTAGATTTGGGAAAACTTGTTGTAGGCAAATTATGACCAATTGAATTGCCTGTAATTTTCCTCATCATCCCTATGCCAGGATGACCAAGTCGATCATGCCAAATCTGGAATGCATCAACATCTTGGAAAATTACCTTATATGCAACATGTGCATTGCTCTTAATATATGTATAGTACAACCCTGACGTGAGTGATGGAATTTTCTCGCATATGCGTTTGCCATATTTATTCGGCTTTGTCAAGAAGAGAAACTCTTCTTGATTTTCATCATGGGTTTCAATATGAAATCCATTTTGCCGGATATCTCTAAAACTTAGGAGGGTACGTGTGGAATCAGGATACAATAATGCATCCTTGATCACAATTTCAGTACCCATGGGGAGGGTAATAGTTGCTCGACCAGAGCCAACTATCATAGCATCGCGTCCGGCGATGGTCAAAACTTTCCCATCTCTTTTCTTAAGAGTCTGAAAGTATTTGATCTCCCTAAGTATAGAGTTTGTGGTACAACTGTCCACAAGGCATAATTCCTCTTCCGTCGAGTTGTCATCATTATGCATCTATACATAAAGAAAATTCTGAATAAGAATTTTATGATGCAACTTAGTACTATACAGAACATGATATTAAATATCACAATGTCGAAACCATATTACAATAATGGTATGGCGACTCAACCAATGAGTTCGCACTACTCACAGGACCCAACACTGGTCTATAGAGTATGTTACATCTCAGGACATGAGATTGTATATCTCTACTTATTACAACAACATTATAAAGACAGTATAGAACATCCACACAAGCCACAATGATCATGATCAAATCTCCAAGCATCAGAGATTTATGCCAAATCTCCAAATGGATCCTTTGACATATACTCAATGATCATATCATCAGATTCATCTTCTTGCAGAAGTGGAGGCTTGTTGTCAACCACATTGAGGTGCTCTTTAGCAAGAGTGTTCTTCAGATCACCAGAAGCCAGTGAAGAACTTCCAACCTCAATTGGTGCTTCAGTAGAATTGAAATGAGCCTCAAAACCAGGCTTATCAGACTTTGGCTTCTTTAGGGATTGTTGATACAAAAGAACAAGGTGCTTAGGGTAAGTGCAATCCCTAGCAAAATGGCCCTCAGTACCACATTTAAGGCAAGCTCTATTGCCCTTAGATGGTAGAGGCTTGCCATTTCCTTTTCCTTTTCCTTTACCTTTCTTGTGGAATTTGTTCTTATTGAATTTGCGAGGTCCAGAAGGATTCTTGAAGTTTTTCTTGAATCCTTTCTTATTCCCAGTCTTATGCACATTGAAATGTACCTCAGGCAGAGGGGCAGACCCAGGAGGGCGTTGCTGAGCATTCTTTAGAAGAAGCTCATGATGCTTTTCTGCTTGGGTCAATGTGTGCATAAGTTGAGAATATTTCTGGAAATTGCTAGAGCGATACTGCTGATGCAATATCCTGTCCTCTGGAAGCATGGTAGATAGAGTCTTCTCTATCTTGTCTGCTTCAGAGGGCTCTTTCTCGCAAAACTTCAATTTAGAACAAATGCTATGAAGAGCATGGTTATATTCTGCAACAGATTTAAAATCTTGCAGTCGAAGGTGGTTCCACTCATGGTTGGCTGACGGCCATATGAGCTCCTTCTGCTGTTCATAGCGCTCTTTGAGAGCTTTCCACAAGTTGTGAGGGCATCTCTCCATAAGGTACTCTTGCTTAAGGTCCTTATGGATATAAAGCCTCAAAAGGAAAAGTGTTGTGTTCTTTTTAACCTCATTCAATGGATCAGTACCAGTGATGGGTGCTGCAATTGCATCAATGATCCCACGAGAAGCAAAAGTTATTTCAATATCTGAAGCCCAAGTTGGGTAGTTATGCCCATCAAGGGCGAGTTCCTCGAACTCTTTGGTTGACATGTTCCTACAGTCATTACCATGGACATCCATTAATTTACGCATAAATTAATAGTCACAATGGTGATGTTGTAAGCTCAATATGCAAAAATTCTCAAAATTACATATGTAACGAGTTCCTTGATGGTTCCAAACCTTCCCATTGAATAAGTACTTTGAATTTTAGTAAGCATAGTATAGATAATCCTCAAATTAATGAGGTAGATCTAGTAGTGGGCAAGAAACTTGCTGCCTAAAGCACGGTCTCTGGGCTGATAAGTTCATGGATGAACAAATCGCAGCCAATGCTTAGGTCTCCACTATCCATGCTCTACTAATTATCAAAGTAAAATTCACTAACTCTTACATGTGATATGAGTTGCCTGAAGGTTCCAAACCTTCCAATTGAATAAATACTTTGAATTTTAGTAAGCATAGTATAGATAATCCTCAAATTAATGAGGTAGATCTAGTAGTGGGCAAGAAACTTGCTGCCTAAAAGCACGGTCTCTGGGCTGATAAGTTCACAGATGAACAAATCGCAGCCAATGCTTAGGTCTCCACTACCCATGCTCTACTAATCATCAAAGTAAAATTCAATAACTCCATATCAAGATATTTTGGATAGCACGTATAGGTAGTCATCCCGAGAGATGTAGACCTCATAGAGATAGGCATTCCAAATGCTGCCACAAGCACGGTCTCTGGGCTACTAAATTCTATAAAAGAATTTAGTGCAGCCAATGCTTAGGACTCTATCTCCCTATGCTCTTAATCCAAAATAATGTAATTTCATTTTTGCATGAGTTTTATTAAGTCTGAACTTAATAAATGCTATATTTATATGCAAACATAAATGAATGCGTAAATAATAGCAAGTAAAGATATGTGAATTATTAATGTAAAACAAACTATAATTCACAAACTAAAATCTGCTATATGTACAATAAAACAGAAATGTCTTTACAATATATGCGGTCTAAATTACGAATTTAGACGCTTAAGATAACTTTGAACTGAAAAAGCATATAAAACAGAGTCTTATACTTAAATTCATAATTTAAAATGGTAAATATAGACAATTTTGGGCTCTGAAAAGCAGCCCAGGCGGCCTGCCAGGCGGACCAGGCAGCGGCCTGGCGGCCTGCACGCCGGCCCAGCCAGGCTGGCCTGCCCAGGCGGCCCAACAGAGGCCCAAAAAAACCTATATCATATTGGGGCGGCTAGGGTTTCCAACCCTAACCACCCCCTGTAGCCGCCACCGCCACCAGGGGCGTTCCAGCAGCCGCCCTGGTGCTCCTCCTACGCCCGCGCCTGACGAGCGCCGAGCTCCCTCGGGAGCCGCGCCGCGCGTGGGGCCTGCTTCCGCGCCCTCGCCTCTGGAGGAGGCCGCACCGAGGGCCAGGTGAGGAGCCGCCGCGCCGGTGCCCTGGCTGGAGCCGCGCGTCGCCTGCGCTCGGTGGGAGCCGGCGCGCCAGCGCCCTGGCTGGAGGCCGCGCCGAGCCGCCCCTGGCTGGGGGCCCGCCGGTGGCCGCGCCTCTGGGAGGCCGTGCCGAGCGCCCCTGGCTGGGGGCCCGCCTGGCGCCTCAGGAGGCCGCGCCTCACTGCGGGGGCCGAGCGCCGTGCGCCCTGGCAGGAGCAGCCGGTGGCAGTGCCCGCCCTGGATGGGTGCCGCGCCGAGGCATCCCTGGCTGGGGCCCGCCGGTTGCCGCGCCGGTGGCCGCGCGCCCTGGCTGTGGGCCGCGCCGAGCCGCCCGCCCTAACTGGGGGCCGCCTAGCAGCCATGGCCGCCGCGCCGGTGCCTTTGGGAGCCGCACCGAGCGCCGGCCTGCTCCGTAGAGCGTGCCCGTGCCGGGGCTTGCCGCGCCTCTGCGCAGTGCAGTGCCCTCGCCGAGGCTTGCCGCGCTGCTCCCCACCCCCTCCCCCCAAACGGCCGACGCGGCGGCCGGATCGAGGGCCATTAGGCCCTCCCGTTGGAGGAGGAAGACAAGGCCATCCCATTTGGGCGATGGCCAGTGAAGATGATGCGTCCACGTGGAGCATCGACGGCACGCGGGGGCTATCCACGACGGGCAGCAATGGTCCCGACGACCGCAGGCACTGGTGGAGATGGCGAACGACGAGCAACTGCCGCTGCAGTGGGCGGAGGCGGTGGTGCCGCCAAATCGACATCCATGGGGGCCGATGCAGACGATCCTGCGTCGAACACCGGCGCCGGTGGCGATGGGGATGCAATGGGAAGTCCACACTCCACCACCGGCAGCGGAACCACCGCTGTCCATCCATGGAGAACGCAGAAGTGCACATTTTGCACTTGCACACGGCGTTCAGGGATCGCGTGCACCAGTGGAAGCGCTGCGGCTTGCCCAACGGTGAACGCTTCCAACATCGCATCATCAACAATATGAAGAACTTCGCGCATACGGCGTATGCGCATGGAAACGGTATGTTCCATACCTTGTTGTTGATGTGCAGATCGATCTTGCTGTTCTTGTCAAGAACAACGTGTTCTTCTTCTTCTCTTTCTCTGATTTTCTCCTTGAGACAGTGCTGATAACGTTTTGTGCTCTATTGCAGTGAGAAGGTCGCCGGGCGACGGCGCTCGTGCCCGACGAGAGCGGGCGGTATCGCCTCGCTCTCGCCCGCGCTGGAGCGCCCGCCTGGGCGAGAGGCGGGCGAGAGGGAGGCGAGAGCGAGGCGAGTAGAGATGGCAATGGTTACCCGCTACCCGAAACCCGGTGGGTTTTTGCTCTATTAGGGTATGGGTTTGGGTCAATTTTCTATCCATGGGTTTGTTAATGGGTTCAAATGGAAACCCAACGGGTACGTGGGCATGAGTTTGTTCTTCCACTACCCATACCCGCAAACCCATGGGTTTTTAAAACCCGCCTTAAAATCAAAATTCCTTATAAATATGTCTCATAATATTAATAATTGAATATGTTCTAATTGAAATAAACTTCATGTAACAAATTTTAAGCTAAAATTAGTTATCACTTGTTCCTTTTATCCAAGCTTATTAATGTATTGATTGTTATTTACGTGATGAATTATTTTTTATGTTGATGTTAGTGGGTATGGGAAACCCGTTGGGTACCCGAAACCCGTATGGGCATGGGTTTGGGCAAAATTTTATACCCGTCATGGGTATGGGTTTTTTAGCGAGCGTATTTTTTCTTCGCGGGTATGGGTTTGGGCAAGTAATACCCAGCGGGTTTTTACCCATTGCCATCTCTAGAGGCGAGGCACTGGCTGGCGAGAGCGCGGGGCGAGAGCGTGGGCGAGAGTGACGTGGCGCGATCTGACTGGTCCACGTGTCGCGATCTGATTGGTCCATGT
This sequence comes from Zea luxurians, assembly GCA_029449295.1. NCBI lineage: Eukaryota > Viridiplantae > Streptophyta > Magnoliopsida > Poales > Poaceae > Zea > Zea luxurians. The sequence goes on from JAOPSE010000010.1 coordinate 44,764,231, forward strand.
GTGCCAGCCGTTGCAACTAGCCGTTTTTGACCGTTTGGAGTCCAAAAAATTCGAAAAAAATTGCAAAAAATCACAAATTTCATTCTCAATCCCTCTCTATATATCCCTACCCGGGTGGAGCTCATTCCACACACCATTTCATCTCATTTCTCTCTTCCAAACTCGCCTTTTCTACTCATCTTCATGTCATGTCTTCCTCGAGCACAATCTCAAGTGAAGGAGCCGAAGGGGCAATGTGCAATGCATTGCAAGCAGCCATGGAGGAGGCTATGCTCAACCTCAATGAAGAGTCGTCGAGCCGGCTCAAGCGTCGTCGACGCTACATCAATCATGATCGTGAGTCTGCCCATGATCGGCTTCATCAAGACTACTTCGCCGATGACTGTGTGTATCCTCCAAATTACTTTCGGCGCAGGTATCGCATGAGGCGACAACTTTTTTTGAGTATTATGCTTAGATTAGGTGAATACTCTCCGTATTTCACCCAAAGAGAAGATGCTCTGGGTCGACTCGGGCTCTCTCCCCTACAAAAGTGCACCACAGCTCTGCGCTTGTTAGCCTATGGATCCGCTGCAGATTCGATAGATGAGTACTTAAAGCTAGCTAGATCAACTGCATTAGAGTGTCTAGAGAAGTTTTGTGAGGGTATCATTCATTGTTATGGGGAGGAGTTCTGTCGTCGACCAAATGTCGCGGATATTCAGCGTCTACTAGCAAAAGCAGAAGAGCGTGGCTTTCCAGGCATGCTAGGAAGTATCGATTGTATGCATTGGCAATGGAGGAATTGTCCGGTCGCCCATGCCAGTCAATTCACAAGGGGGGATATCAAACATCCCACCATCATCTTAGAAGCTGTTGCATCGTATGATCGGTGGATCTGGCATGCTTTTTTTGGGGTGGCCGGGTCCAACAATGACATTAACGTACTGAATCAGTCGCCATTATTCAAGGATGTCCTTCAAGGTCAAGCACCCATAGTGAACTTCATGGTTAATGGACATGAACACAATATGGGATACTATCTTGCCGATGGCATCTACCCTTCCTGGCCAGTGTTCATCAAGGGTATTCCGCTTCCACAAAGTGAGAAACATCAGTTATTCACAAATGCTCAAGCAGCATGGCGTAAAGATGTTGAGTGCGCTTTTGGAGTGTTGAAATCTTGGTTCAACATTATAGCAGTTCCTGGACGTTCTTACTCTCAACGTACTCTTGGTTTGATCATGCGTGCATGTGTCATTTTGCACAATATGATCATCGATGACGAGCGTGATGCCGATTTAGACGAGACATATGAGACAGTTGATTCTACAGTCGGCCCGTCGATCTACTACAATGCAACCCCGAGCCTAGCAGCTAGGATTCAAATGGACAACGAGATGACGGACACATCGATGTATACACAACTACTAAATGATTTGGTTGAACATGTATGGAGACATAATAATCATTAGATTTATGTAATTTTCTATTAATTATTATATATTTTAAATCGTCATGTAATTTTATTTTAATCACTACAGGAAACACCTAAATTTTCGTGGGCCAAAAGCCCACGAAAATAAGCCTAAACCGACGAAAATAGACTATTTTCGTCGGCAGACCGACGAAAATAGCCGCCGAAAATAAGTTCGACGAAAATAGGCACCTATTTCCGTCGGTACCGACGAAAAATACCTATTTTCGTCGGCTTTCCCAAGGCCGACGAAAATAATTGGTCGACTGACTATTTTCGTCGGCCTTGGGAAAGCCGACGAAAATACGCCCAGGCTATTTTCGTCGGCCAGGTGGGGCCGACGAAAATACATGCCCGATATTTTCATCGGCCCGCTGATGGCCGACGAAAATATGTTCCCAGGATATTTTCGTCGGCCACCACCGAGGCCGACGAAAATTGATGGTTCCCCCCCAAAACAGATTTTTCTGCACCTATTAATAATTCACAGCAAAATACACAATATCACAATTCACATATATACAGATTCACAATCAAAATACATAATTCACAAAACACATTCACATATACATATCACAAAACACATTGACATATACATATCACAAAACACATTCACATATACATAAATAGTCCATAGTCCATATTCCATAAGTCCATAGTCCATACATAGTTTCAATACCATAAGTCCATAGTTTCAAACAAACTCACTACTCACTAATCACTCCTGCGGGCTATGGGAGTTTTGGCCACTCCCTCCTCCACCACCAGGAAGGTGGCCACTCCCTCCAGAACCATGGACGAGGAAGTCGTGGACGTTGACAGCACCCTCCTGAGCATGTGACGCTGAACCCTGAAATTCATCAATCATTCAAATAAGGCTGTGTTTTGCTATCCCTATACCTATACTGGCTATGTTTGGTCACTATTTGCATAAAACTAAACATGGAACGTCACCTGTGATCCATGGTGATAAGGAGGCTGTGCATGCATCCACGGGTACTGTTGTGCTGGCCACCCCTGAGGTGGTGGCACCCACCCCGTCGGTGGCGGTGCCATCCACGCTTGAAATGGCTGCGATCCTTGGGGTGGTGGAGGCGTCCAAGTGCCTGGAGGTGCCTGCGTCCACCCAACACCGGTCCACTGTGGCTGTGACGCTGGAGCTTGTCCTGGCCATTGTCCCCATCCTTGTGCCTGCGATCCATTTTTGATAATAAAAAAAGAGTTGCTATGGAATTGAAGTGTTCAGATAGTGTTACCTGGGGAGGGCGAAAAGCGGGCAAGTTCATATCAGGGCCGAGTCGAGTAGTCATTTCCTGCAAATGGATGAAACGTTAGAATCGCAACACTATACTTTGAATTCAATGACACGTGATGAGATAGACGAATTACCTGAAAATAAGAAGTCATATACTGCGTCAGCTGTCCGACCTGCTCCTGCGCTACTCGAGCCTGCTCCTGTGCGAGTCGAGCCTGCTCCTGTGCTACCCAAGTCTCCTCCTCCAGCTGAGCCTCTCGAGCAGACTTGGAGCGAGAACTCCCTGCCGAAGACGATGTCTTCCCTTGACCTATGGTCCTGTTGTACTCCACAACGCCGGTGCCAAAGGCAAACCTGCATGATACACATAGTTGAGCCATTAAGTGGACACATTCTTGTTAATGAAATTGTCGAATCAAAGACAACCACCTCACCTGCCATGCTTTCTACCCCCACCACTGTGGTACAACGCCGAGGCATCTAAGTCTGAATGCATCCAGTCGAAATCAGGCCCATGGCGTTGAGTCATTTCCTCCCCATATGCATTCTGCAAAGAAAGTTAGAGTTGGAGTTAGACACAAATCATGCAATTTAATTCGTAAATACAAACTTGTTTACCATTTTCTCCCTTGCCGCCTCGCTGCATAGCTCATCAGGGTTCGCTGGATCAGGCCCACGGTGACCACGGACGTAAACCTCCATAAAACTTGGAGCAACTCCACTTTCAGCTTCCTGCATGAAAAAGAAGAGTTAAACCATAGAATTGTAATAGATGTAACATACAAGTTTGATTTATACACTTACCATGCGGCGTGCGGTACCAAGGTGTCCATCGGCGCCGTACCTATGCCCCGGTCCTTCAGTGCCACGGTTGGCACGGTGCTTGTTGGACTCTGCAATCCACTCAGGCGACGCCCATCTCTTAGCCAACCACCTCCAAGCTTCCATGTCCTTCGCCAGCTAATCCACAACGCTCTCCAAGTACTGCTCCTCTGTGAGGTAGATCTCATTGGCCCCTAATGCTTTGCTCATTTTCTGCCCCTTTATCTTCTTGTAGTAGTAGTTGACGGCCGCGATGCGAGCATTGTACATGGCATCCTTGATGACCTTATCAGCGCACTTCCGAAAGTGTCTCTTCACACGTGCCCACTGAGCCTGATCCGCCTCGATGTCATCCGGCAATTGGAACCTCCCCTACATATCAATGGAGAAGTTAAGTTAAAGTAAGATTAGGAGAAGCAATAATGCAGTGAATTGCTTATATACGAAAGTAAACTCACCCAGAACTCGTCCCACACAGCCACTTGACAAGTCCTTGGTTTTTGTTCTAAACTTCCCCCTCCGCTACTGCTTTCCCCTGGCTGGACATAGTCCTTCAGACCCCAGTCGGCCCACTGCATAGCCGCGAACCTCTCGCCATTGAGCTCCACCATGCCAGGGTAGTAGAAGCGACAGAGGCTACCCAACACCGCGTTCACCTTGGGACGTCTGCCTGTACCGTCCCAAGTCAAGTCTTCCCATGACCTACAAACATTAATAAAACAAGTAAACCAGTGCAATCACGTTCATATTAAAAAATTAACACAACTGAAATAAGCCCCACCATTCTCCATGCGGCCGGATGAGCCTCCTCTCAGCAGGCCTCGGACCAAGCGCATTGCTCTTCTTATACCTAAGTATACAAGTAAATTAAATATGATGAAATGATTTAAAACTAATATCAATTAAACTAATATGCATAATAATACCTGAAGGATGTAGAACCATCTGACGCGTCGCCCGCGCTGCCTGCCCCCATAGGGTCAACCTCCTCATCCTACTCACCCTCCTCATCTTGCTCACCCTCCTCACCCTGCACATGAGCATCCTGCTGAGGAGCCTCCTGCTCACCCTCCTCACCATGCACTTCATCTAGACAGTCGAGAAGTTGTTGCTGCCTCTGTCGGCTCTGTGAGGTGCCCTGAAAAAGCCCACTGCCCGAGCTGTCCTCGCTGGCCGCGCTGCCCCCACTCCTCCTCGATCTCCTATGCTTGAACATGTTCAACTGTAGATAAATTAATGTCAAACCACAGTATATGAAACAAATAATATGAAAATTAATAATGTGAAAATTGGAATACATAGCTTAATTGATTAAATAAAAGAAACATACTAATCAAAAGTCATCCGCATCCGATGATGCTTCTTCGGCTCGTTGTTTATTCATACGCTCTTGATTTCGTTGGATCCTTACTGATCTTCTAACGACGACAAGTCGTTTGCGCTTTGACCTAGGTTCTTCAATTAAGTCGCTTGAATTGTAACAGAGATTTTCAAGGCCTTCTCCATTGGTCACATGGAATCGGTGAGCTATGTCTTGATTCGACACCGCTTCTGGTTGAAAAACAGCGTCATCGTTGTCCCTGCTCGTATTCACGTAGTCAGCACTCTCTGGAGCGACGACTTGTGGGTTGACTTTGATTGCAACCCACCAAGCCCTAAGGCTTGGGTGAGGATATGGCAGGTAGTACACTTGTTTTGCCTGATTTGCAAGGACAACATCGCTCATACTGCTCGGAATCCTAGAGCTATGCTTCACCTCGACATTACCATACTTGTCGACACGAGTCCCACTATGAGCATCAAACTAGTCGCACTCGAAAAACACGACTTTAAGTTCCTTGGGGCCATCGAAAATCAACTCTACAATGTTTTGAAGAACACCGTAATAGTCCACTACTTTGTCATCGTCAACATATGAACTTGCCAACACACCACTATTGGTGGTGGCTGCCAATGGTCGACTCTTCTCCAATTTCGCGGTTCGGAAGCGATATCCATTTACATCATAGCGAGTATAGTTCCGGACGGACACAGAGGTATGTGCCATTTGCTGCAAGTCCGGGTGCACAGAGTTTTTGGAAACCTATACAAGGAATTAGTATATGCATTATATCTTCGAAGTCCAAAATTCAAAGATTAAGTATGGACAATGAGAGAACGACAATTACTAACATAATTACGAAACCACTGCACGAAGTTTGGTCCACCTTTCAACCCATCACGTCGAAGATTTTCTAATTGGATGGCCGTAGGTTTACTAGTAGATTTCCAACATTCTTCATCAAACATGCTGGACATATTAGAAACATGGAGATTACACACTATAGAAATTATGAGATGAGAAAATGGAAGTAACTATGAGGAAAACTTACTCGAACGCCTCCTGTGTGCTGTCAATATTGCTATACATATATAGCATTAGCGTGTTCAAATCTGATCCTTCAATGTGACGTACACTCCCTTTTCCAACTGCTTTACCCGGATTCGCAAAAATTTGAAGGGTGCTTTGGGGCGATTCATTTTCGACATGAAGTCGCACTGAAGGAGCAAACACATTGTTGGCTCGAGCGAAATACCTGGTTGAGAATTGAGATATCTCCTTAAGGGCAAAAGCCTCCGCAATACACCCTTCGACTCTAGCCTTGTTGCGAACAGACGCCCTGAGCTTTTTCAACGCCCTTTCTATAGGATACATCCACCTGAATTGCACTGGTCCACCTACCAAAGCTTCCCAAGGCAAATGCACAATTAGATGTTGCATCACATTGAAGAATCCTGGCGGGAAAACCTTTTCAATTTACAAATAAGAATTGGAATTTCTTTCTCAAATTTCTGCATCAACCTCTTCGATACCGTCTTTGCGCATACTTCCCTATAGAAGTAACTCAGCTCTGCAAATATGCTCCAAAGCTCATCCTTAAAATAGCCTCGAAACATCACGGGCATCAGCCTCTCCATAATAATATGGTAGTCATGGCTTTTCAAACCGATCAATTTACCGGTCTTCAGATTGACTGCCCGTTTCAGATTTGCCGCATATCGATCTGGAAATTTCAGATTCTTCAACCACTTAAATATTTCTTTCCTTTCATCTGGCTTGAGGCAGTAATCAGCTCGCGGCCTACTCTCATGCCCTTTATCGCTTACTTTCAACTCGAGCATCGGTCTCTTACAAATTTCAGCCATGTCTTTTCTTGCCTTCATATTATCTTTCGTTTTATCAGTCACATCAAAACATGTGCTTATGATGCTTTCAGCAACATTACGCTCTTGGTGCATCAAGTCTATGTTGTGCGGCATGATCAAGGCTTTTGCATACGGAAGCTCCCATATTGATGAAATATGGGTCCAGTTGTGGTCCTCCCCGTAGCCTTGAAACCTATCATTTTCTCCTTGCTTCAGACAAGCATGCCATGCCATTATCTGCGGTGCAGTTTGCCTCTTTGGTGGCCCATTTCTGATTTTGGCTCCACTTCTGAATGCAGTAAGCGAATTCCTGAAATCATGCTTGAATGGAGTCCAACGTCGATGAGCATCAAAGAATGACACTTTCCCACCATGCTTCAATCTGAATGCATCCGTATCATTCATACATATGGGACAGCACAACCGACCATGAACACACCATCCAGACCAATCTCCATACGCCAGCAGATCATGCACTGACCACAAATAAGTAGCGCGCATGGTAAACTCCTTTTCAGTATGGCTGTCATAAGCCTTCACACCTCTCCACAATTGTTTCAGCTCTTCAATTAAAGGGCGAACAAACATATTCAGCTTTGGCCCTGGATGCTCGGGGCCTGGGATGACTAGTGCAAGGAACATGAACTCTTCTTTATTGACCAACTCAGGAGGAAGATTATATGGCACAATGAAGACAGGCCAACACGAGTAAGGGCTTGCACTGGTATTGAAAGGTGTGAATCCGTCCGTCGATAGACCAAGCCGTACACTCCTAGGGTCGTTTGCAAATTCGAGATCAAACTCGTCAATTGCCTTCCACGCATCACCGTCCGACGGATGGACCATTATGTCTGGATCAGTGACGAGACGTACACCATTCTTTGGCCATGTCATATGCAGAGCTATTTCCTTGTTGAGGAACAACCTTGAAAGCCGAGGAATGATGGGCAACCGACGAAGTTGCTTAGCTGCGACCTTCGTAACTACCAATTCACCCTCATCATTTGTCACCTCGACATATCTAGAAGCTTCACAATGCTTACAACGGTCCAGCTTGTCATCCTCCTCAAAGAATAGCATGCAACTGTTGGGACACACGTCGATCTTCTCATATGTCATCCCAAGACCAGCCAACATCTTCTTTGCGAAGTACATATTCTTTGGCAACTTATGATTCTCCGGGAGAACCTCGCCCATCAGTTGGACGATGTCGTTGTAAGCACTGTTTGAAATGTTGTGCTTCGACTTTATCGCCATTAGTCTTGTGAGAGTCCCAAGAACTGACATCTGAGTGTGCTCGTGCAGTCTCTCTTCCCCCGCGGCGAGTAGCCTGAAGAATTCCTGAGCATCGCGTGGAAGCTGCCCCGGCTCCTCAGCGTTCATTTCAACATCCCTACCAAGATCATGCAACATGTCATCCATCCTATCATGATCGTCATCAAGTTCCACCTCCGCGTCAACGTGTTTAATAGACTCTCCATGCCGGTACCATACAAGGTAGTTCGGCATAAACCCACTTTTGCAAAGGTGTTTCTCCATTTCTTCCTTCTTCTGAGGCCACTTGTTCTCGCAGCGATTGCAAGGACACTTCACTAGACGACCAGTTGCATCTTTGAAAGCGTGCTCAAGAAAAGCCTTTGTTACACCCATCCATTCATTCGAATGTGCCCCATCCTTTCTCCACCCGTCATACATCACCCTCCGATCACCGTCCATTTCAAAGGCTAAACAAAACACAAAGAACATCAACGATCGTCCGTGGCTTAGGTGAACTCCCTATTAGGTAAAGGCCCTAAACCCACCCAAGAGTGTAGGCCGATGCTTGTGATTTGTGACATGTATCCTACGATTGCCGCGAAATTTCGGCAGCATAACCTCGCTGCTCTCCAAGCACACGCCTGAACATGGTGTGTTGGAGAACAACTGGGTTACACAACCGAAATTCCGCGTCAATCATAAGGCACATGTCACAAATCACAAGCATCAACTTACACTCTCAGGCTGTCCAAAATACGTGGACAATTCCGGAACGACGAACCTCACAAGCCAATGTGACGTTCGTCGTTCCCGAACGGGTGACGCATACGGTTCGCTATCGTTAACGATTAAAACTAAACTCTAAACATTAAAAAAATATCTCGGAGACAAATATGAATTTGAATTAAAGCAATCAACAGTTAAACTCGACAATTTAACTCAAATCATAATCACAAGATGACAAGATAACAAGATAACAATTAATGAAAATAAAAAACGACTAAGTAAGTACCTTGTTACTCGGCGATGGGCGGCGCGGCGAGGGGCGGCACGACGATGGGTCACGGCGAGGAGGCACGGCGAGGAGGCGGCGATGGCGATGGGTCACGGCGATGGGGCACGACGAGTAGGTGGGCACGGCGAGGGCCGGGCACGCTGATGGGGCACGGCGAGGAGGCGGGCACGGCGATGGGGCACGGCGAGGACGCGGGCACGGAGAGGGCCGGGCGAGGCGAGGGGCGGCGCGAGGACGGGGCACGGCGACGAGGCGGCCACGGCGAGGGGAGTGCGGGGACGGGGCACAGCGAAGGGGCGGCGCGGGGACAAGCCACGGCGAACGGGCGGCGCGGGGAAGGGGCACGGCGCGGCGTCCGTGCGTGCGAGCGTGCGGTGGCGGCGCGGGGACGGGGCACGGCGCGGCGTGCGGCGTCCGTGCGCGCGGCGTGCGGCGGCGCGGCGTGCGGTGGCGGCGCGGCGTGCGGTGGCGGCGAGGCGTGCGGCGGCGCGGCGAACAGAAAAACGAGCGAGCGAGAGAAACGAGCGAGAGCGAGAGAGAAGGTGCGGGCGCGGGGGAGATTTAGGTCTTTTATTTTCGTCGGCCGTATTGGGGCCGACGAAAATAGTGGTCGTATTTTCGTCGGCCTCGTGGGGCCGATGAAAATAGTTGACGTATTTTCGTCGGCACGGCTTCGGCCCACGTAAATAACACCTATTTTCGTCGGTTACGAGGCCGACGAACATATATTCAGTATTTTCGTCGGCCTGCCGACGAACATAGCCCCTGGCCCACGAAAATACTCTGTATTTTCGTCGGTAACGAGGCCGACGAAAATACCTTCCTTATTTTCGTGGGTCGGCCGACGAAAATATCTGGGCCCACGAAATTTTATGCGTTTCCTGTAGTGAATTATTACGCAATTTGTAATTTTTAATTTAATAAAAAATATTATCTTGTGTGTTTTCTGAGCGTTGAAATAAATCCGCGTGAATTACTTAACTCTGAAATAGAAAAGCTGATGTGGCTATAGCCTGAGGCTGTAGTCTACTGTAGTCTGTGCACTGGAGCAGCAGAGACGAGAGTGGAGGCGAGAGCTGACGTGGCAGGGGCGAGAGGGAGGTGCCACGTCACCACTTGCTGCTGCTGGGGCATGGCAGTGGCGGCGTGGATTATATGGATCCCCACGTTTATAGTGCGAGGAATATGAAAGAAAGCCGGAACGTTTCTTTATTAGTTTTTTTTGTTTTGTTTTCTTGTGAGAAACGTCTCTTAGATCTCTGCTTTGTCCGGAATTACCTACCGATCAAACTTGTGAGGTCACTCTCTAGCTCATTGAGGTTTCATGTCCCAAACTCCTATATATATGTTAGAAAACCGGCCGTATACACTGGCTTCATCCTCGTATAAACTAGTTTCAATCATATATCATCCCCTTTCTCTCTTCTCGTTAAATATTTGTTCAATATCCGTAACTTAAGTGTCAACTATTTTATAAGGCTATCTCCAACACTTTACTCATTCTCATCCTCTATTCCAAATTACTGTAGGGGTCTAACCTAAAATATTTATGATTCAAAAAAAGTATATAGTGTTAAGCACGGAAATTAGTGATACAACCTTTCTTTCCGTTTAAGCCATACTATAAAGGGGATGTGATACATGTAACTTGACCTAGGTAGGTCTAGTTAGGTGTGAAGGTGCACACCTGTGAAAGTTAGTGTGTTAGATAAATCAAAGAGAGCCTGCAAAAAGTTTATAAAAACATAACTCGAAAAGTGGGTGAAACGTATGAGTTAGTCAGCCTGCAGTAGCACCGGACATGTTTGGTGCTTCACTAGGCAAAGCACCGGATAGAAGAGTGTCATGTAGAGTTTGAGAGCTACACTAGTGTGTTTCATGTGCTCCGGTTATGAGGTACCTGATGGATTGGAAAGAGCTTGTAGAGGTGGCCTCAGGCAGTTTTATATGCTCACCAACATATCCGATGCAACACCGAATACGGTACTTAAAAAGCATGTGAGTTGTGCCTTTGAAAGTTGTGGAAAAACCCAAACGATAAGAATTTGGGGGAAGATGGTCTTAGCCAGGGGCCGGCGTAGCCAGAATTTTTGTATAGAGAGGGACATAAACAATATTTAATAGATTATATACAGTATATATATACATGAATGTTTGATTTCAGTTTAACCTAATAGACTACAACACGCTTTTATCAAACACACACACAAACAAAAAACAACCAACATTTATTGAATCACAACCACTGATTTATATACTTATATATGCATATGTTTGTACAAGGCCCCTTGCTAGCTAGCCTCCCTTTATATACGCCACTGGTCGGTGTTAGGTAGCTAGACATCGTCGTACATAATACTCCCACTGTTGTAGTTGTTTTGTCTCTGGTCCAAGGAAGGAATTAAGCAGGTTTCAACGTACACGAGCATAGCATGCATGTACAGTCTGGCTGGCGCTCGGTGGGATCTCTCCGGTTCACCGACGCCGCGCCAGCACGGCACCTTTTCTGTCGTCGCCCGCCGTTGACTAGGAACTTGTCTCACTTTGTGGGTACGGTGCCAATGGAAACCATTGGACCAACCTAGCAGCCACTATAGCAGGCAGGCAGGCAGGCATATATATCCGATCAAAGCCGAGTTTGAGACGCAAGTTAATCAAGCATGGTCGAACGCATTCCCGCCGTAATTGATAGTAACTAGTGCGTTACGCGCGCGCCTGCGCGGGTGTTGTCTTTTTTATACCAATAGCAATAGTAATACAAATTTAGATTACAATAAATAGCAAGTTACATTAAACTGGCATACTTGAGTGTCCAATAATAGTGTATCTGCAGAGTTTACATAGGCAAGCATAGTTGTAGATAGGCTCCAACAGTGGAGTCATATGTACATAAAAGTCTACTGACCAGAAGTGACCTAGTTTTTCTTGCATACACGCACAGTTCTAGGAAGGCTTCAACATCAGGTTAATATGTACATAAAAATCTTATGACCAAAAGTGATGGAGCCTTTTCTATGCGTACAAATAAAAGTCTACTGATCAAAAGTGACCTAGCCTTTCTTGCATAGACACACCGTTTTAGGAAGGCTTCAACATCAGGTTAATATGTACATAAAAGTCTCATGACCAAAAGTGATGGAGCCTCATACCTGTATATAAATGAGAGTAGTATGTTAGCATAGACAGCACTAAAGAGCTCAATATAATATCAGGATCATCAAAGAAATAACATTCTTTGAAAGGAGAGAAACAATAACATACAACATGTTTATTTTATCTCTCTCTGATCACGGCAAGCAGGTACTAAGTCAGTTAAAGTGTTTCTTAACACATTGTTATGACAATATATAAGGAAAAAAAGAACAATATAGAAGCAAGTTTACTAAGAACGCTGGTAACTGCATCTAGGTAATGTTTGAAGAAAAGGTTTAAAGCATTTAAATACAAATCATGAAAGATAGGTTAACGTTAAAGAAATAAATTGCTGGAGTGAGGAAGCAATGAAGTTCAAGAGCCTGTGCAGTCAAGACCTGCTGTTTCATGCCCTTGCTCTCTCCTTCAGCAAGTGAGTTAAACATTTGGTGTTTCTTTTAAGTAGGATAGATAGGCATATATATAATATCATCAACCTCAAATGGTAAAATGAATCACACGCTTGGCAAAAACTTAATTAGTAAGCTCTTGTTTGTCTGTTAGTTTTGCAACATGGAGCACTTTGATATGGTCAAGTTCTTTGTTAATGCATAAATAAGTTATATTCTCATCTATATGATGTTTCAGATTAGACAAAATGATCGGCTGGCTGTCAGTTCAGGTTTGTTGATTCATGTAATGCAATGTAGTACAGTAGGAACTGGGCCTTCTTGGTTGTGTGTTCTACATTTGCAGCATGTTTCTGGAATGGTATATTGAAGCATACATATCCCAAAGAAGTATGCAGAAGGTGAGTTAGCGAAATATACTTCATTTGAGGCAAAGGACGATCGGCCATGCATGTGTTAGAAAACCACAAACTAATTGAAACTGAGTTCCTCATAACTTCACTGGTTTCTCTTATCGGAGCTGAGCAAGCTGCTGCCATTATTAGGGAAAACCATAAATAGTAAATTTTGGGGGAAATTTTTGAAGAACAGAGACATTCAGTCTATGTGCAAAGTAAAATAGTGGCATCTTAGAACCTCAATGTTTGGTGGCCAAATGAAATATGTGTAATATACAGGTTTTAGAATGGAGCACAGAAATTAAGAAATAGGTTGAAAAGCTAAAACCATGGAAACCTGAATATTGAAAAAAAGTTTGAAGAACATAGACACTTAATTAATTAGCTAAGTAAAATGGTGTCATACCTTGATGTATTTTAGGATGGACTAAATGTTGTCATTCTTGGAACATGTAGAATCTGGCATGCCTTTGCTAACCTAGGTGTGCTTCATCCTGCATGTAGTGTATTATATTAATATGGAATAAAAGTTGTAGTTGTAAGCCTAAAAGGCATGCTTTGTTTTCATTTTATAACTAATGTATTTGCATACATATTTTTTGGGTGGTGATGACAATTCATTGTTGGTTAGCTGATCTATATATTCGTCAACGATCTGTGATTAAAAGAAAAAGTGTAAGTTAACTTAGATGGTTGAAAAGAATGAGTATGTGCAGCTGAAATTCGGAGAGCTGCCTTTGTCTGATGCCCTGGTGTGGATAGTCTTTTTTTTCAGACTCAGCTTCACGAGATAATGACATATTTAGGACAACTCTAACAATAATTTGTAAGCTAAATTCAATCATTCTATTTTATATTTCAATAGAAAAAGAGTGAAAAGCTACATCCTGATCAAAAACTGATTTTATACACGTATTTTAGGTTCATATGAGGTTGTCATGTTGATCTAATTATACTATAAGTCATTGCTGAAAAGTCAAAAATATTGAAGAAGAGATCATCTTAGAGCTAGAAAATCACAAGCTCCTGCTGTTGCGGGCGGGTGCCTTTACCAACTGCCTTTTTCAACAATGTTATACTCACATTATTCCATAGCTATTCTTTTGTGATGTTGTGCTGATTAACTTGTTAAGCATTGTTCTTTTTTACCATCTATTTTTGATAACTTAACAGATGGGTGTGTACTACTACTAATTACCAAGTGGACAATTTCAAATACTAGGGACCCTCAATCAACAAAAGAAGATCACAGTGTACATAAAAATCGAGAAACAATCAAATAGTAAAGAATAAACCCAACTTATCATCTATCTAATGCATCATGAATTCATGATCCAAGAAGACCAGTCTATATAAAAAAAATAAATTGCAAAGAATAAACCCAGCTCATCATCTATCTAATGTATCATAATGAAGCACAACTTTGCCTTTAGGAACAATTTCAAATCAATTAATTCTCACACAACATTGATCAATATGGGCAAACAACTCTAATTACCAAGTGAACAATTTCAAATAAATAGAGATCCACACAACATTGGGTGCAGAATAGAGGTTTCATACATAGGATAAAATCAGATCGTATCTAAGATGATCTCAGTTTAAATCACAAACAACTGAAGTGTAAGAATAAATAAACCCAGCTCCTGATGTAATGTATGATAATCAAGAACATGCATGGTAACTTCTGGTTGTTGCAGGTAACCATAAGATATATGACATGGCAAAACTATGTATATATGCAAACCATTCACAACATGGATGAACCATGAGAAGGCGCTTACTCCTCTTCTTTGTGATGTTTGGAATAACATGTTCCATTTTGGATCAGCGATATTAATTTTTATATATTAATAATGTAGCAACTTGGAACGTTTCACGTTTTTAACCTGCGTTTTTTTTTCTAAGAATACGTAAGTATATATACCTAGATCAAGTATATAGTGATCTTTCGGTATATAAATATACACTGTTGTACTAGCAAAACAAGGAATTCATGCAGTGTTTAATAATTCTAACGAAAAAATGGAATCACAATTGTACATGAACACATGCAATGTCTCATAATTTAAACGAAAAAATAGAGTCGCAATTGTACATATGTGCATGAACTGGTAGATTAAATAACATCGATGGTGAAGTATCAAAGTGTGTACAAAGTACCTGGTTGATGAGTCACTGAACTTGAGATGACCTGATAAGATTGATGAGATTCAACTGGTTGACACGGACTACGATTTGGAACTCCAGCTTCTCCTGGTCTGTTATGAAGAAAAAATCCAAATAAGTAGCTGCCGCAGTTAAGGTACATACATATATTATATAGCGAAATTAGTATGTTATACGCAGGAACAGGAAGCCAACAAAGAGCATCCCGTTTTTTGATGTATATGTCATCTAGAAAATAGGAGTGATAAAGAAGCAAGGGAGAGAATTGAATAAAATGAAAAACATAATAACTTGGATGAAACTGGAGATTCCGGATCTTCAGACAACCTGCCTTCATTTTTAGGACACAAGGAACTAATCAAATCATCGTGTACGTGCTGCTGCCGGTTGAGCGATGGGCAAAGAAATTGACCGTCCATCCACGCCGCATGGTAAACCAACTAAACTTAGGCGGTGCTTGGACTTTGGACTAGACATTGGCTGACTATTGCTGTTCTTCAGGGGCGCAAACAAAGCAGTGGGTGACGATAAATGTAACCTTATTCTTGCTGTCGTTGGCATTCCATTTAATGGCTACTATGTTGCCGTTTTTCTTCTTATCTTTACTCCATAAAAGGATTGCTGCATCAATGATACAATGCCTAAATAGAAATACAACTACCTAACCATCTCTGCTTGATTACTTGAGACTTGAGAAGTAACATAGGATTGTTCATATCAAATTGCTTCGCACAACAAACCCAGCAACAATATTTTCAGATAACATATTCCAGAAATATTTTTACCTAATACAATAATTCTTTCCCCAAAACATAGTTTTTGACAGTCACATACGCACGTCTATCACTAAAAGATTTAGCTAGAAATTACTCAAGGCAGTAGTGTCACGAAGCACAGCTCCTTGATCTATTTTTCCAAGGTCACCAGTTGATCATTCTTGGACAAATGTCTTTGACTTTACTCTTCATAATAAAGATTGTTGATGGCACTAAACTCTTGGGGGCTCTGACTTATACTTTGATCAGAAGTAAATGTGCATTACTGTTCTCCATTTCTTTAAACTCCAGATATCAGTTCAGTTCATTTACCATTAAACTGTAATGGTTTATTTCTTTTAAAAATAAATGCTTGCATCTGTATGTTTCATACATCTGTTCTTTACACTTAAAAGTTAAAACATGGATTCAGTTGAACTACAATCAAACTGTGAAGGTATACCTGGTTATAAACAAATGTTTGTTTCTGTGTGTTTCATGCCACTGTTAGCTCTTCCCTTTTTGAGTTACTGATGTTGGAACTGTCTAGCCGACTGTTAAAGTTTCTATGAGAAATAGAATCACTCATTTCAGAACCTGGCCGGCTGTTTGGATTCAGAATCTGAACAGAGATCTGAACAGAGATGAATTTTCCCTTCACATAATTTAAGTTTTCTTCAGTTACTAAATATACCATTTACAACCAAACAAAACATGGCTGTTATGGCTAGTAACCGTGAATGAAATATTTCGGCACTCTTCTGAACCTCAAAGTAATTTTAGCAACTAAAATTAGCGTTCTAAAACTTATAGTTAGCATATAGAGAACTTATAGTTAGTAGATAAAAGGGTTTCATTCAGAACCGATGCTAAGTATGTTTCATGCATCTGTTAGCTCTCTTTTTTTACATTTCAGATATGAATTCAGTCAGTAAAGAGAGATTGTGATGCATCTGTTTCATGCATCTGTTAAGCACACAACCAGCTTGCAAAAAAACCTGCAACTGCAATGATATGTTGACGGCCGGCGATGCGGAGCGCAACCTGCCAAGGCTTTGATGCGGAGCGCAACCTGCTAAATGAATGGGAACCGAAATGGGGTGGAGGAGGGGATGGGGTGGAGGAGGTCGGGGGAGGAATAAGCAGAACTGCAGTAAAAAAGGAAATGGCAACTGAGAGCAGCGACATCAAATCGTGCCGTTTTGCAGGGCACTCTGGGGAGCCTACTGTGGCCGCGCTTGAGAGAGGTAGTGCCGTCGCCGACGAGGGCGGGGATCGCACTCGATTTTGGACTTATTGGGCAGGCGGTGGCAAGCCCTAAACCCTAGCACGACGAACCCTAGCAACGGGAACCGAAAGTGTGGGGTGGAGGAGAGCTGGGGAGGAACCGAAAGTGTGGGGTGGAGGAGAGCTGGGGAGGAAGTGTGCTTGCTTGGAACCTTGGAGCGCCGCGGAGCAAACGCGGCCGGAGACGCGGGGGAGGCGAGTGGAGCGCCGGCGGAGCAAACGCAGCCGGAGACGCGGGGGAGGCGAGATTGGAGAGAGAGCTGGCAAGATTGGAGGAGTGAGGCGAGAGCCGGTGAGAGAAGAAACCTCCTAGAATCATGCACACACGCCGCAGGCACGAGAACCATCAAACGACCAAGGAGAACAATCGAACGGCCAAGGATTTCTTACCGACGTGGACTAACGTGAGAGCGGCAATCCTTCCTGCTTTCATATTAAAGAAATAAGAAACCATATCCGATCCAATCATATGCATGTCTCTAGAAGATTTGAGGGTCTTCATCCTGTGCGTACGTGCTTGTGCTACATGCACGTATCATAATCGTCCTATATATACAGTTTATTATATCCACTAGGTTGTCCTACAAGTCCATTGCCGAGAGCTCTAGCTCCAATACCCATCTATTGTATTTTTTTTAAATTTCTAACCTCTTTTGACCTATGAAAATTGCATAGATGATTGACAACATAATGAGTTTGAACTCGTTGTGAAAATGCTCTTGTCTATAGTCAGTGGCGGACCCAGAAATTAGTCAAGGCCCGGGCCAAAGCGACCATAAACTCTAAGGGTGTGTTTGGTTTGAGGAATGAAGTGATCTATCTTCTTCTCACTCCTCACATTTTTATTTGGTTTGTTGAATAGAATGAGTTGATCCATCACCACCACATTCCTTCCTTATAAGCTAATAATTAGTATATACATAAGGAGTGGGTTGATTCCACCAAAATTGATGGAATGAACTTATGATGCATCACCTCATGAAGCATTGGGTGACTCCACAAACCAAACACACCATAATAGTAGCATATAAAGAAAAATTGTACGGCGAAACAACGTTGTCATAGATGTTAAAGATGACATACAAGTTATTTCTAGCCATGTGATCTTGTTTATTTGGTCACAACTTTTGATCTTTTATTTGGTGATTATGGTATTAGATGGTTGTATGGAATATCTTGTTTCGTACTCTCTCCGATCTTTTTTATTTGACGTTTGCTAGTGTAAAATTAAACTATCATGCGTCAAATAAAAGAAAATGGAGGTAGTAGTTTCTAAGCCCTGTGGCTTTTTGCCTCGTCGGTTTAGAATCATTTGCTAACTTGAGAATTTTTTTGCTTATCCTAGCTTGATGGTTTGGTCTCTAGTCTCTCCCTCCCTCCATCTCTCTAGACTAGCAAGAGCCTAGCATGTGCTCCCCGATGCCTTACTACTAGCCTAGTATGTAAATCTGCAGGACACATGTAGGTGGTCGTAGCCTGCTCTTGCTTGCATGTCTATTATCATGTGCTTGCGAAGCTTGCACTGTGCCGGATGGATATACATACATATAACTATGACTCAGCGAGACCAGAGGCCAGAGGCAGACCGGCAGAGGCGGCAGATGCAGGCTTGCAGCTCTTCAGCACAGTCCAGCCAGACTCGGACACGAGCTGTTCTAAAAAATTTTAGACCTGCGCCCCGAACCGTGGCCCAAACGGCCATAGGCCTGGGTTCGTCCCTATCTATAGTATATATATATAGCTAGAACTCACTTAAATAGTGTCGGCGTTTCGACCCTGGGGGGTCCCTGAACCGACAAGTAAATTGTCGCTGCGTGTCCCAGCCCAGATGGGTCGGCGCGAGACGGAGCACAAGGGGGGAAAACCAGTGAGGGGAAACTGCGGCCTCGTGTTGTCCTGCACCGAGGGCGGATGCGCTTGCAGTAGGGGGTTACAAGCGTTCGCGAGGGAGAGAGAGAGAGGGCGTGAGACTGTGCGTCAGCCCGTTCTCCCGCGCGGCCACCTTTTTGTACGAGGGCCCTAGACCTTCCTTTTATAGACGTAAGGAGAGGGTCCAAGTGTACAACGGGGGGTGTAGCAGTGTGCTAACGTGTCTAGCAGAGGGGAGCCAGAGCCCTTTATACATGCCGACGTGGCTGTCGGAGAGGTGTTGGAGCCCTGTTCATGTGGCGTCGTGACCGTCGGAGGAGCGCTTGACCCCTGTAGAAGCACAGCTATCGGGGCTGTCGGATCCTTGCTGACGTCTCCTTGCTTCCGTAGGGGGCTGAGAACCGCCGTCGTCATAGAGCACGCGGGGTGCCAACATTATTTGTTTTACCGGGGCAAGCCAGATGGGACGCCGGTCTTGTTCCCCATAGCCTGGGCTAGCCTAGGCTAGCCTGGGGTAGGGTAATGATGGCCCCCCTTGTGGCGTGGTCGATCCGAGCCCGAGGTCGGCCGAGGCGGTGTCTCCTCCGAGGTCGAGGCTGAGCCCGGGCCCGGGGGTCGGGCGAGGCGGAGATCGTCTTCCGAGGTCGAGGTTGAGTCCGAGCCCTGGGGTCGGGTGAGGCGGAGACCGTCGTCTGAGGCGAGGTCAAGTTCGAGCTCTGGGGTCGGGCGAGGCGGAGACTGTCTTCTGGATCGAGGTTGAGTCCGAGCCCTAGGGTCGAGCGAGGCGGAGATCGTCGTCCGAGCCGAGGTCGAGTCCAAGCCCTGGGGTCGGGCGAGACAGAGACCGTCGTCCGAGGCGAGGTCGAGTCCAAGCCCTGGGGTCGGGCGAGGCGGAGACCGTCTTCTGGAGCGAGGTCGAGTTCGAGCCCTGGGGTCAGGCGAGGCGGAGATTCCTATGGCGCCCGAGGCTGGACTTGGCTGCTGTCAGCCTCACTCTGGCAGGTGGCACAGAAGTCGGAGCAGCGCAGGCGGCGCTGTTTTCCTGTCAGGTCAGTCAGTGGAGGGGCGAAGTGACTGCGGTCACTTCGGCCTTGTCGACTAGAGAGCGCGCATCAGGATAAGGTGTCAGGCGACCCTTGCATTGAATGCTCCTGCGATCCGGTCGGCTGGCGAGGCGATCTGGCCAAGGTTGCTTCTCCACGAATCCTGCCCGAGCTGGGCCTCGGGCGAGTCGAAGGTGTGCCCGTTGCTTGAGGGGACCCTCGGGCGAGGCGTGAATCTGCCTTGGTCTACCATTCCTGCCTGAGGCTGGGCTCGGATGAGGCGAGATCGTGTCCCTTGAGTGGACGGAGCCTTGACCGGAATTGCGCCCATCAGGCCTTTGCAGCTTTGTGCTGATGGGGGTTACCAGCTGAGATTAGGAGCCTTGGGGGTATCCCTAATTACGGTCCCCGACAGTAGCCCCCGAGCCTCAAAGGGAGTGTGGATACTCGCTTGGAGGCTTTGCCGCACTTTTTTGCAAGGGGACCGGCCTTTCTCGGTTGCATTTTATTCCGGTGGGTGCGCGCGAGCGCACCCGCCGAGTGTAGCCCCCGAGGCCTCGGAGGAGTGGTTTGACTCCTTCGAGGTCTTAGTGCCTTTCGTGATGCCTCGGCCGGTCTGGTTGTTCCCTCATACGAATTGTTCGTTGCCCGGGTGCATAGTCAGGTTCCGCGTTCTCAGGCTGGTATGTTGACGCTGTCAACGGGTTGGCCGAAGCCAGGTTTGCGAGAGCAGCCCCCGAGCCTCTGCACAGGGCGAGAGGACGGTCAATGACTGACTCGGCTTTTTTCATACGCCCCTTCGTCGCCTTTCCGCAAGGAGGAGGGGGGGAAGCGCCATGTTGCCCTCGGAGGGCGCCGAACATGGTGTCTCCAGTGAGTTGCTAACGGGTGATCGGAGTGGACGCCCGTGCCCTGTTCGATAAGGGTCGGCTAGTGGCCCAGAGGCGCGCTCCAAAAGTACCTGCAGGTGATTTGCCGGACCCGGTCCCGTTTGATAGGGTCCAAGGGCTCGATGCCTCCCTCTGATGGGATTCCGTTACAGAATCGCTCCTGCTGGTCTCGGAAATGTCCTAGGGTACCTCGGGAGCGTAGCCCGAGCCTTGGTTATGTATCGAACGTACCCAGAGTCATCCCTCACTCCGCGTGCTCTAGGGCGGCTATCAAACCCGTCGGGGGGCCAGCTTGCGAACCCCTGATCAGCAGTGGGCGCGGAGCCCGAGTGGCCTGAGGCGGCTGTCGAACCCTTCCGAGGGGCCAGCCTTCGAACCTCTGGCTAGTAGTGGGCGCGGAGCCCGAGTGCTCTGAGGCGGCTGTCGAACCCTTCCGGGGGGCCAGCCTTCGAACCTCTGATCAGTAGGAGGGCTCGGGGCCCGCTTCCTTCGCGGAGAAGGATCCCTTTCGGAGTATCCCCCTTTCCTGGTCCCTGTATCAAGAGAGAGAAAGGGGAAGAAGAAAAGGATACGAAATTGAACGACGTGGCGCACCTTTTTTGACGCGGTCATTATGGCGGAGGTGAAGCGTCGCCCGCTTCTCCTGCCAAAGGTGTCGCCTGCCCTGCCGCAGAGTTAATGCGACGGGACGAGTGGTTCGCGGGGCAGCTGTTGTGCATGCACGAGCTGTTCGAGGAACGGAACACGGGTGTGTCGTCTTCACGCCGTGGGAGAGGGCTCTCTCGCTGTTCCAGGAGGAGACGTGAGCCTGCAGATGATTTGACTGCTGCTTCCACCCGCCTGCCGCCGCCATTACTGCCGGCCCACTTCTGGCCATACTGACCGTCGCGCCTTCTCCCGCGGCTGACTGACCCATGACCGGTGTGCCTGGTTGGCACTGCTGGGCCATGCGCAGGGTTGCCTCGAGTCGCGGCACCGGTTCCGTAGTCGAGAAGGCACGGCGTTGGCGCAAGTGGCGCTGCAGTTTTTTGCACGTAGTAACCGGCGCGCTAGTTACATGACGTGTGGGCCTAGGCCTCCATGCTGGATGCGTCGAAGTCGAAAGGGTGCACCCCCTTGGTGTAGTTGCATGCCACCTGCATGGCGGTCCGCCCTTTCACCCGCTGGTTTGGGCGAAGACGGAGGAATGCTTGTAACCGTTGGGCGGTTACACGCTCCGCGCGCGGCGTTTTGGCTTCTTCTGTCCTGGGCCAGCTTGCATGACGCGTGGGGCCCAGCCCCCATGCCGTAGGGGGAGGACCTTGGAGCGTGTTGGTGAAGACTTAGTCCACAACGGCTGAGGACGCGAGCAGGGAGAGTCGCCTTTAAAAAGGGATCGACCTCCTGGGCGGTAGCCATGCCTTCGCACTTCCCTCATGCGTCGCGCCCTTTCGCCTTTCGAGGCCTCGGATGGGGAGCGCCCGCGTTGTCTTTGTCTTGTTGTGGAAGGAGCGCAACCTCGTGGAGGTTGGTACCTTTCAGCCATCGCTCGGCTTCAAGGATTTTCGTCGTGCGACCCGGCTGCGTTCCCCCACCAATGGGCAGTTTGGTGGAGAGAAGCGAGCCGGGCTGTGGCCTCCGCCCCGCCCTCAGCTTCAAGGATTTTTGTCATCCTTGCTGGGGCGGAGGGCGAGCTGAGCCGGAGCTTGCCTTCGCGTGGGCTAGCGTCCCGCTCCCTCCTCCATCTTCTGGGGGTGGAAACCATCCTCTAGTTCTGCGGAGGAGGCGTCCTCCAGCCATGCCGGGGAGAGCAGACTGCTGCTGCCCAGCCAGGGTACAACATTCCGTCCTTTGTCCGGGCGACGGTGGCCAGCCGCACCGGGGAGTCTCACAACACGTCGTACGCCGCGAGCGCGGTACTCATGTTCTGGGATGGTCCCATTCTCGTTCTCGTGATGAGGACGGGAGTGAGGACCTGCCGGTGCGCTTCGGGGCGGCCGGCGCCCGCTGGTGCGGTGTTGGCGGACAGGTGGACGCCGCCGTCGGTGCTGAGGTGGTGGCAGCCGGAGAAGGTTTCTCTGCCGACGAGATCACCAACTCCGCCTGCACCCCTGGACCTCCATCTCCCTGGCTTGAATGGCTGGTTCTCGTCCTTGGTGGGCGAGAACTTTTCCGTCGTGGCGTTTGCCCTGAAGCAGTTGCTGCAGCTGTCTTGCCGCCCGGGACGGAGGTCGTTGTCGCTGCTGCAGGAGCGGGCGGCGGTGTGCCGCTTGGAGTTCATCGTCCCGCGGGCCTCCTGGTATGGAGGTTGTTCATACCCGCGGGAACGGAACTGGAGTCCCATTTGTAATGGCGCCTTGAGTGCTGGCGTATGTTCATTGCAGCTGTCGGGGCCTGAACATCTGTGTATTTGGGTGTAAAGCCGTGTTTCTTCCCCATTTCGAGCACCAGGACTCGCCTGTCGGCTAGCTGGACCGCTTAACCAAGTGTGAGTTGCCCTGTGCGGAAGGTGACGAGTGAGGTATCCGTATCCCGGAGGCGTAGGAGTCCCTCGGCTCGGTCGGCCTTGTCGCTCGAGGCTTCTCTTGCTTAGTGAAGGAACCCTCGGCTGCTCTGCGATGAGCTGAAGCCGGAGGCAGCGGTGTCAGCATGGACAGAGGCGGAGTTGGCTAGAGAAGAAACTTCGTTGGCCCAGGAGTAGGGGACTTCCTAGGCCGAGGAGACGTTGCAGTGGCGGCTGGGACCTGGCCAGGTCGTCCACTGGCGGGACCAACCCTAGAGTCGGGCTGCCAAGGCCATGAGCCGGGCTGGTGTCCTCGGGGGATAGCTGGCTGAGGCTACGGAGCGGCCGGTCCAGCCGTCTGCTTGGGCCGGGTTCCTGGAGGAGACCCTAGCGGCGATGGCCCAGGCGCGGTGCTGACATCTTCCTTCAAGGTGGAGATCCTTCGACCGTGTTGCTGTTCGAGGCCGGGTCGGATTCTGCCGAAGGTGGAGTCGATGCCGAGGGTGCTGCTGCTCCCCCTACCGACGTCTGAACCTGCAGGAACTGTTTGTCTGTAGTGTGCGTATGTTTTTTGCGGCCGCGCGAGGCTCGAACATACCGTCGTTGTGTTGTAAAGCTGCGTTTCTTTTCCCCTTGTTTCGAGTATCAGGACTTGTTCGTCGGTAACATAATTGTTTATCCGAGCGAGAGTTACTTATCGCAGAAGGTGATGAGTGAGGTATCCGTATCCCGGAGGCGTAGGAGTCCCTCGGCTCGGTCGGCTTTGCCGCTTACGTGTACTCTTACTCGTCCGTAGGATTCTGTTATCGATATAGTCGAGATGGCACGAAAAATCATTTCGGTAGAAAAAGTTTTCGAGCGTTAAGACTTGTTCGGTCAGTGGAATCGCTTATCCGAGCGTGAGTTACTTATCGCAGAAGGTGATGAGTGAGGTATCTGTATCCCGGAGGCGTAGGAGTCCCTCGGCTCGGTCGGCCTTGCCTGCTTACGTGTACTCTGTCGTTTTCAGGATTCCACTATCGAAGTAGTTGAAAAGCATGAAAGATGTTCTGGCAGAAAGACTTTTTTCGAGGAAAATTTTGACGCAGAGGGGGTTCACCCCTTCTAGCCCCCGAGGGAGGGTCAGGCTTTGCCGAGGCAAGGCTGACCCTTCCTTGATGGTTAGACTTTGCTTGTGTATGTAAACGAGGTACATGAACAACTTGAAAACATCTTAAGGGTAGAAGCGACGTAGCTGTCGGATGTTCCAAGCGTTGCTGTAGACCTCGCCTTGACTGTTGGCCAGCTTGTATGTCCCGGGCTTCAGAATCTTGGCGATGATGAACGGCCCTTCCCAGGGATGTGTGAGCTTATGGCGCCCTCGAGAGTCTTGTCGTAGCTGAAGCACCAAGTCGCCCACCTGGAGGTCTCGGGACCAAACCCCTCGGGCGTGGTAGCGTCGTAGGGACTGCTGATACTGCATCGAGTGTAGTAAGGCCATATCCCGAGCCTCTTCCAGCTGGTCCAGTGAGTCTTCTCGGTTTGTCTGGTTGCTTCGGGCGTCGTATGCCCTCGTCCTCGGGGAGCCGTATTCTAAGTCTGTGGGCAAGATAGCCTCGACCCCACAGACTAGAAAAAATAGCGTGAAGCCCATGGCCCGGGTTGGCGTCGTCCTCAGACTCCAGACCACCGAGCGGAGTTCCTTCATCCACCATCTACCGAACTTGTTGAGGTTGTTGTAGATCCTCGGCTTGAGTCCTTGCAGGATCATGCTGTTGGCACGCTCTACCTGTCCATTCGTCATGGGGTGAGCTACGACGACCCAGTCCACCCGGATGTGGTGGTCCTCGCAGAAGTCCAGGAACTTTCTACAAGTGAACTGGGTGCAGTTGTTGGTGATGATGGAGTTCAGGACCCCGAAGCGATGGATGATGTTGGTGAAGAACGCCACCGCCTGTTCGGACCTGATGCTGTTTAGGGGTCGGACCTCGATCCACTTGGAGAATTTGTCAATGGCGACCAGCAGGTGCGTGAAGCCCCCGGGTGCCTTCTGCAAGGGACCGACAAGGTGCAGACCCCACACAGCAAATGGCCAAGTGATGGGTATTGTTTGCAAGGCCTGAGCGGGCAGGTGTGTCTGCCTTGCATAGAATTGACACCCTTAGCAGGTGCGTACAATCCTAGTGGCATCGGCCACCGCGGTTGGCCAGTAGAAACCTTGTCGGAAGGCGTTTCCCACGAGGGCTCGAGGTGCTGCGTTGTGATCGCAAGCCCCCGAGTGTATTTCTTGCAATAACTCCTGACCTTCGGCGATGGATATGCACCGCTGGAGGATGCCTGAGGGGCTGCGGCGGTAGAGCTCCTTTTCGTAACCCAGCAAGACGAACGACTTGGCGCGCCGCGTCAGTCGCCGAGCTTCGGCTCTGTCGAGGGGTAGCTCTCCTTGGTGGAGATATTGCAGGTATGGGGTCTGCCAGTTTCGATTAGGCGTGACCCCATTCCGCTCTTCCTCGACGTGCGGTGCCTCACCCTCGGGGACCGAGGCTGCCTCGGGTGGGGCCGAGGCTGCCTCGGGCTGAGCTGAGGGCGCCTCGGGCAGAGCCGAGGCCTTCTTGGGCTCGGGCGTGTCGTCGGTCTTGATGGAGGGTTGATGTAGGTCTCGGGAGAAGACGTCCGGAGGAACCGTTGTCCGCCCCGAGGCTATCTTAGCCAGTCGTCTGCAGTCTCGTTGTATCGTCGAGCGACGTGGTTGAGCTCGAGCCCATAGAACTTGTCCTCCAGGCGCCGAACCTCATCGCAGTAGGCTTCCATCTTCAGGTCGCGACAGTGGGAGTTCTTCATGGCTTGGTCGATGACAAGCTGCGAGTCGCCACGAGCGTCGAGGTGCCGGACCCCTAGCTCGATGGCGATGCGCAACCCGTTAACCAGAGCCTCATACTCGGCCACGTTGTTGGACGCTGGGAAATGGAGGCGCAGCACGTAGCGGAGGTGCTTCCCGAGGGGTGAGATGAAGAGCAGGCCCGCGCCCACTCCTGTTTTCATCAGCGACCCATCGAAATATATGGTCCAGAGTTCCGGTTGGATCGGAGCTGCTGGAAGCTGGGTGTTGACCCATTCAGCCACAAAGTCTGCCAAGACTTAGGACTTGATGGCCTTCCGAGGGGCGAACGAGATCGTCTCGCCCATGATCTCCACCGCCCACTTTGTAATCCTACCCAAGGCCTCTCGGCACTGGATGATCTCCCCCAGGGGGAAGGATGACACCATAGTCACCGGATGAGACTCGAAGTAGTGTCGCAACTTTCGCCGTGTCAGAATTACCGTGTATAGTAGCTTCTGAATTTGTGGGTAGCGGATTTTGGTCTCGGACAGTACCTCACTGATGAAGTAGACCGGCCTCTGGACGGGCAATGCATGCCCTTCTTCTCGTCTCTCGACCACGATCGCGGCGCTGACCACCTGAGTGGTAGCGGCGATGTAGATCAAGAGGGCTTCTCCGACAGCGGGGGGCACCAGGATGGGCACGCTTGTAAGGAGCGCCTTCAAGTTCCCGAGGGCTTCCTCGGCCTCGGGGGTCCAAGTGAAGCGCTCAATCTTCCTTAAGAGGCGATACAGGGGCAGGCCTCTTTCACCGAGGCGCGAGATGAAGCGGCTCAGAGCCGTAAGGCATCCCATGACCCTCTGTACTCCTTTCAAGTCCTTGATGGGCCCCATGTTGGTGATGGCCGCGATTTTCTCCGGGTTGGCCTCGATGCCCCGCTCGGAGACGATGAACCCCAGGAGCATGCCTCGGGGGACTCCGAAGACACACTTCTTGGGATTGAGCTTTACGCCTTTCGCTTTGAGACACTTGAATGTCGTTTCAAGGTCGGAGAGGAGGTCGGAGGCTTTCCTCGTCTTGACTACGATGTCATCGACGTAAGCCTCGACCGTTCGGACAATGTGCTGTCCGAACACGTGGTTCATGCACCTTTGGTACGTCGCACCCGCATTCCTCAAACCAAATGGCATAGTAATGTAGCAGTACATGCCAAAAGGTGTGATGAAAGAAGTCGCGAGCTGGTCGGATTCTTTCATCCTGATTTGGTGATACCCTGAGTAGGCATCGAGGAATGACAGGGTTTCGCACCCAGCAGTGGAATCCACGATTTGATCGATGCGAGGCAGGGGGTAGGGAACTTTCGGACATGCTTTGTTTAGACCAGTGTAGTCTACACACATTCGCCATTTCCCACCTTTATTTTTCACAAGCACAGGGTTGGCAAGCCATTCAGGATGGAATACCTCTTTGATGAACCCTGCAGCCATCAACTTGTGGATCTCCTCGCCTATGGCTCTGCGCTTTTCTTTGTCGAATCGGCGCAGAGGCTGCTTCACGGGTCGGGCTCCAGGTCATATATCTAGTGAGTGCTCGGCGACATTCCTTGGTATGCCTGGCATGTCCGAGGGACTCCACGCAAAAACCTCGGCGTTTGCGCGGAGAAAGTCGACGAGCACTGCTTCCTATTTGGGGTCGAGCTCGGAGCCGATCCAGATCTGCTTGGAGGTGTCGTTGCTGGGGTCGAGAGGGACGGACTTAACCGCCTCTGCTGGTTCGAAGTTGCCGGCGTGGCGCTTCGCATCTGGCACCTCCTTAGGGAGGCTCTCCAGGTCGGCGATGAGGGCCTCGGATTTGGCGAGGGCCTCGACGTACTCCACGCACTCCACGTCGCATTCGTACGCGTGTCGGTACGTGGGGCCGACGGTGGTGACCCCGTTGGGGCCCGACATCTTGAGCTTGAGGTAGGTGTAGTTGGGGACGGCCATGAACTTGGCGTAGCATGGTCTCCCCAGCACTGCGTGGTAGGTTCCTCGGAACCCGACCACCTCGAACGTGAGGGTTTCCTTTCGAAAGTTGAAGGGAGTCCCGAAGCAGACGGGCAGATCGAGTTGTCCAAGGGGCTGGACGCGCTTCCCGGGAATGATCCCGTGAAAGGGCGCCGCGCCGGCCCAGATCGAGGACAGATCGATCTGCAGGAGCCCGAGGGTGTCGGCGTAGATGATGTTGAGGCTGCTGCCTCCGTCCATGAGGACCTTGGTAAGCCTGACGTTGCCGATGACAGGATCAACAACGAGCGGGTACTTCCCCGGGCTCGGCACACGGTCGGGGTGGTCGCCTTGGTCGAAGGTGATGGGCTTGTCGGACCAGTCTAGGTAGACTGGCGCCGCCACCTTCACCGAGCAGACCTCCCGGCGCTCTTGCTTGTGGTGCCAAGCCGAGGCGTTCGCCACCCGCCCACCGTAGATCATGAAGCAGTCATGGACCTCGGGGAACTCCTCTGCCTTGTGGGCTTCCTTCTTGTCGTTGTCGGGGGCCCTGCCACCTTCCGCCGGGGGCCCGGCCTTGTGAAAGTAGCGCTGAAGCATGACGCACTCCTCAAGGGTGTGCCTGACGGGACCCTGATGGTAGGGGCACGACTCCTTGAGCATCTTGTCGAACAAGTTGGTGCCTCCGGGAGGCTTCCGAGGGTTCTTGTGCTCGACGGCGGCGACAAGGTCTGCGTCGGCAGCGTCGCGTTTCACTTGCGACTTCTTCTTGCCCTTCTTCTTTGCGCCACGCTGAGCGGACGCCTCGGGGACGTCATCTTGCTGGCGCCCCTGAGGCTGCTTGTCCTTCTGGAAGATGGTCTCGACCGCCTCCTGGCCAGAGGCGAACTTGGTGGCAATGTCCATCAGCTCGCTCGCCCTGGTGGGAGTCTTGCGACCCAGCTTGCTTACCAGGTCGCGGCAAGTGGTGCCGGTGAGGAACGCGCCGATGACATCTGAGTCGGTGATGTTGGGCAGCTCGGTGCGCTGCTTTGAGAATTGCCGGATGTAGTCCTGCAGGGATTCTCCTGGCTGCTGGCGGCAGCTTCGGAGATCCCAGGAGTTCCCAGGGCACACGTATGTGCCCTGGAAGTTGCCGGCGAAGGCTTTGACCAAGTCGTCCCAGTTGGAGATCTGCGCAGGAGGCAAATGCTCCAGCCAGGCTCGGGCGGCGTTGGAGAGGAACAGGGGGAGGTTGCGGATGATGAGGTTGTCATCGTCCGTTCCACCCAGCTGGCAGGCCAGCCGGTAGTCCGCGAGCCACAGTTCCGGCCTCGTCTCCCCCGAGTACTTGGTGATGGTAGTCGGGGACCGGAACCGGGTCGAGAACGGCGCCCGTTGTATGGCCCGGCTGAAAGCTTGCGGACCGGGTGGTTCGGGCGAAGGGCTCCGATCCTCCTCGCTGTCGTAGCGTCCCCCACGCCTGGGGTGGTAGCCTCGGCGCACCTTCTCGTCGAGGTGGGCTCGACGGTCGCGGTGATGGTGCTCGTTGCTGAGGCGGCCTGGGGCCGCAGGCACTGTGTCCCGCGTGCGCCCGGTGTGGACCGAGGCTTCCCGCATGAATCGGGAAGTCGCGGCGCAATGCTCCAGGGGGTACCCCTGCCTCCGGAAGGCAGAGCTTCCAGCCCATCGGACCGCGGCATCCTCCAGGAGGTTCTTGAGTTCTCCCTGGATACGCCGCCCCTCGGTGGTGGATGGTTCCGGCATCGCTCGGAGTAGTATTGCTGCTGCAGCCAGGTTCTGGCCGACCCCACTGGAAGCCGGGGGCAGCCTTGCCCTGGCATTGTCGGTGATGTGGTGCTGGACATCCTAGGCCAGATGACGCGCTTCTCCGGCCGGTGCTCGGCCTGCCTGCTCCTGCCTGATGTTCTGCCGGAGCTGCACAAGTTGTCCTGCATCCTCGTTGAGCCTGGCCTGCATCTCGCGCATTTGCTCGAGCTGTGTGTCTTGACCCCCCGCAGGGACTGGGACCACAGCTAGCTCCCGAAGGATGTCAACGCGAGGTGCAAGCCCAGGGGGATCGCCTTCCTCCGGCATACCAAGGTGGTTGCCTTCGTCGAGACCCCCTAGATCGACGTGGAAACATTCGCGACTTGGGACACAGTTCTCGTCGCCGAGGCTGTGGCTATCATCGGAGCAATCGGAGAGGCAGTAGTCGCATGCAGTCATGAAGTCCCGCATGGCACTAGGGTTATCGAGCCCAGAGAAATCCCAACCATAGTCGGGCTCGTCATCTTCCTCGGAACCCGGGGGCTCGTAGGTCGAGACGGTCGTCAATCGGTCCTAGGTTGAACACATATGGTACCCCGGAAGGTTTGGATATGCCTTTATGAAAGCGTACACCGAAGCGGGGTCGCTTGGTGGGTCGAAGCTGAATCTAAAAGGCACAGGATGGGAAACGGACGGTACCTCTTAATCGATGGACGGTGACGAAGTCGCGTCGGGGACGGACTGCACCGTTATTTCAGGTACGAGGCTAACGCTCAGCAAGTCCTTCGCGATCGTGCTGGCGTCGTCCGTATGCTTGGGGTTGGCGTGTCGCAGGGAAACGACGCTTGTCTTCGTCTCAGACGTGAGGTCAACGCTCGACGTGTCCCCCGCTGGGGCGCCGGCACCGTCGACTCGCTCGACAGCCGACGAGGCGTCGCCTCCTGCTTGGCCATGGTTGCCCCGCCTCCTCCCCCGTCGACGGGGAAGGTGACCGGATAGACCCGGATGCTGTTCTTCCATCACGCGGGAAAGACGCCGTCGATTCCGCCGCCGGCGGGCGGGCTGATGGCCGCCATTGTCGTTGTCACGCGACAGAGGAAGGAGTATCATGTCGTAGCTGCCGTCGAGGGACATGAACTCGAGACTCCCGAAATGGAGCTTCATCCCAGGTTGGAGAGGTCGCTGGAGACTCCCCATCTGGAGCTTAACGGGAAGCTGTTCGTCAACACGCAGCAGGCCCCTACCTGGCGCGCCAACTGTCAGCGTTTTGACCCCAGGGGGTCCCTGGACCGACGAGTAAATTGTCGCTGCGTGTCCTAGCCCAGATGAGTCGGCGCGAGACGGAGCACAACGGGGGAAAACCAGTGAGGGGAAACCGCGGCCTCGTGTTGTCCTGCGCCCAGGGCGGATGCGCTTGCAGTAAGGGGTTACAAGCGTTCGCGAGGGAGAGAGAGAGAGGGCGTGAGACTGC
Organism: Zea luxurians; assembly: GCA_029449295.1. Lineage (NCBI taxonomy): Eukaryota > Viridiplantae > Streptophyta > Magnoliopsida > Poales > Poaceae > Zea > Zea luxurians. The sequence goes on from JAOPSE010000010.1 coordinate 44,795,662, forward strand.
GCGTCAGCCCGTTCTCCCGCGCGGCCACCTTTTTGTACGAGGGCCCTGGACCTTCCTTTTATAGACGTAAGGAGAGGGTCCAGGTGTACAACGGGGGTGTAGCAGTGTGCTAACGTGTCTAGCAGAGGGGAGCCAGAGCCCTATGTACATGCCGACGTGGCTGTCGGAGAGGTATTGGAGCCCTATTCATGTGGCGTCGTGGCTGTCGGAGGAGCGCTTGAGCCCTGTAGAAGCACAGCTGTCGGGGCTATCGGATCCTTGTTGACGTCTCCTTGCTTCCGTAGGGGGCTGAGAACCGCCGTCGTCATGGAGCACACGGGGTGCCATCATTATTTGTTTTACCAGGGCGAGCCAGATGGGACGTCGGTCTTGTTCCCCGTAGCCTGGGCTAGCTAGGGGTAGGGAAATGATGGCCCCCCTTGTGGCGTGGTCGGTCCGAGCCTGATGTCGGGCGAGGCGGTGGCTCCTCTGAGGTCGAGGCTGAGCCTGGGCCCAGGGGTCGGGCGAGGCGGAGATTGTCTTCCGAGGTCGAGGTTGAGTCCGAGCCCTAGGGTCGGGCGAGGCGAAGACCGTCGTCTGAGGCGAGGTCGAGTTCGAGCTCTGGGGTCGGGCGAGGCGGAGACTATCTTCCGGGTCGAGGTTGAGTCCGAGCCCTGGGGTCGGGCGAGGCGGAGACCGTCTTCCGTGTCGAGGTTGAGTCCGAGCCCTGGGGTCGGGTGAGGCGAAGACCGTCATCCGAGGCGAGGTCGAGTTCGAGTCCTGGGGTCGGGCGAGGCAGAGACCGTCGTCCGAGGCGAGGTCGAGTCCGAGCCATGGGGTCGGGCGAGGCGGAGACTGTCTTCTGGAGCGAGGTCGAGTCCGAGCCCTGGGGTCGGGCGAGGTGGAGATTCCTATGGCGCCCGAGGCTGGACTTGGCTGCTGTCAGCCTCACTCTGGTAGGTGGCACAGTAGTCGGAGCAGCGCAGGCGGCGCTGTTTTCCTGTCAGGTCAGTCAGTGGAGGGGCGAAGTGACTGCGGTCACTTCGGCCTTGTCGACTGGAGAGCGCGCGCCAGGATAAGGTGTCAGGTGACCCTTGCATTGAATGCTCCTGTGATCCGATCGGCTGGCGAGGCGATCTGGCCAAGGTTGCTTTTCCGTGAAGCCTGCCCGAGCTGGGCCTCGGGCGAGTCGAAGGTGCGCCCGTTGCTTGAGGGGACCCTCGGGCGAGGCGTGAATCTGCCTTGGTCTACCGTTCCTGCCCGAGGCTGGGCTCGGATGAGGCGAGATCGTGTCCCTTGAGTGGACGGAGCCTTGACCGGAATTGCGCCCATCAGGCCTTTGCAGCTTTGTGCTGATGGGGGTTACCAGCTGAGATTAGGAGCCGTGGGGGTACCCCTAATTACGGTCCCCGACAAATAGATATGTTTTTCTAGAAACATTTTGTTTGACATGCATGTCGTTGAATACAAGTCCTTGTCCTGAACTATTTGTATTCAAGTACCAAATATATAGCATGGAAACTTTTTATGCATATCATTGGCTAAGGGCCCGTTTGGATCGATCCAATTAGCTAAAGCGAAGCGACTAAAGTTAAGCAATTTTAGGAGCTAAAAATCCAAACAAGAACTAAAATGATACATTTTAGTTTACTATTTTAGTCGCTTTTAGCTCTTCCTGTTTTGATTTTTACTAAATTTTAGTCACTTTGTTTTAGCTCATGGGATCCAATAAACATGCTCTAAGGCATTGTTCGTTTACCCCCTATATTGTATAATCCAACTTATATAAGTTAAGAGGCAAGCAAACAACACGAATTACTAGGATGAATTATATAATCTAGGTACCTAGAATATAATAATATATAAGTATGACATTATGTGTTCATTTAGATTATTTTTTAGCTTTTTATGACCCTGTGACCTTAAAACTTCGTGAATATTTACCCACCAAATAAGATTATATAAACTAGATTATAAAATCTATATAAAGTAAGCTTATATATCTTAGAGTGAAACAAATAGTCCCTAAATCATGTATCCCTTATTTACCACCTAAAAAGCTCAGATCATGTTAATGTCACTATCCATAAATTTTTAGCGCGGGAGAAGTCTTCAACATTCTTAGAAACCACACCTTTGAACACACTTGAGCATATGATCCTAGATTCCTCAATAGGACAAGTATGGGCACTCAATTGGAATTGGATACTCTTTTGATGTAGTTTCTTATTTATCAAAGAGCAAGGTTCACGCTTCCTTACACTAGTAGAAAAAAAGGTCTAAGCCTGCGGTGGGTTATAATTTTTATTTACGGATTCTGTTATCATCCATCTGTAATATTTCTAGTGGTGGTTTCTTAAGAAAACCGCCACTAGAAATCATGGATTTTTAGTGAACCGCCAGTAGAAATCATTTTTATCCTTAATTTTTTGAGTTTTTCAAATGACCTTGTATGAAAAAATTGTTGAAACAAAAGTTACAGATCTCTAAAAGTTATGAAACTTTGTAGTTGGCAACTTTTTCATTTAAAATCATTTGTGCTCTCAAAGCTGCATTTGAATTTGTTGAATTCAAAATGTATTTTTTTTGCAAACAACTCGGATGAAAAAATTACTAAAATAAAAGTTGTAGAACTTCAAAAGTTATTCAATTTTGTAGTTGACAAGTTTGAATGTGTTTGAAGCCTCAAATAACTAATTTACATTCGTTTTGTTGTAATACGGGTCAACAAAACTCTCATTTAGATACAAGATATGCCATAGTTGGAGTGATAGTGGATGCTACGCGCAAGGGTGAGGTTATTGGGGTCCCAGTCCCACTTTGTGTAGCACGCAAAAAAATGTCGCGATTTGCGACTTTGATTTAGGCGGGTGGGCCAGGTCACCTAATAAAAATATTTTTTTCTATTTTCAAACCCACTTTTACGTTTCCTGAAAAAGATTTCCATTGTCAGTTTTATTATATCTACCACTAGTGAAAATCGATTTTCACTGGCGGTTCTTAGTTACCTACCTGCAAAAAAGATTGTTTTTACTGGTCTTTAGTACTGACGATTCTGAAAAATGCCAGTGCAAGTTGATCACGAGGGCAACTAATTAATGCACACCGAGCAATAGCAGCTAGAAACCATGTAGCCCACGGCACCCGTTCCTCAATAATATATCCATCTCTGCCACCTCTTTCATTACCGAGCCATAGATTTGATCATTGTTGACCATCTATGCCTTTTGGTGATGACTAGTAGGAGTAATACTAACATCTAGATGTTTATATCACTACCGGAATCGAGCGCTTTGCCGAGTGCCTGAAGCACTCGGCAAAGCCTGAAAAACACTCGGCAAAGAGATCTCGGCGAACAGTACATCGTCAATGGCTTCTTTGCCGAATACTTTTTATTGGACACTCGGCAAAGACTAGCGGCCGTCACGGCGCCTGGTGACGGTGATGGCGCCTTTACCGAGTGTCACCTAATACACTCAGCAAAGAGATTACCTCTTTGCCGAGTGTCTACCAGGCTGCACTCGGCAAAGGGTCTACCAGCAGGGCCCTTTGTCAGCTTCTTTGCAGAGTGCCAGGGCCACAACACTCGGCAAAGAAGCTTTACCGGTGCCCAGGTGTTGCTTCTCTGCCGAGTGCTATGGCCCTGACACTTGGCAAAGAGGTCCTTTGCTGAGTGTTACACTCGGCAAAGTGACCAGTATACACCTTTTTATTTGTTTTTTCTATTCCATCCAAATAAACAAAAGATATCACATATGCATCACAAATATCACATAATCATCACAGATATCACATATACATCACATATCTCACAAAGACCATAAATCAAACAAGTTCTCACAGCATTACCAACATGTCGGACACAAACATAAGTATCCTACACTCAAGAACATAAGTCTCAAGTATATCGCAAGTCTCAACACTAAGAAAGATAATATCTCATCGAGTTAGACAGCTGGACTAGTGCGGCGATGGGCTGGGCGATCCATGAGGGCTGTTGGATTGGATGCCACCCCAGATTGTCCATGCACAGAGAAGAGATTGCATGTGTTATACCAGATGCATTACCAACATCTAACTAGAATTTTGATACTCAAAGGAGTATGGAACAGAGCAGGGTCAACTATAGGGAACAATGGAGGTGGTGGAGTGAAACCCTGTGCGGCACCAAGGCTCTGCATGTACTGGAACATCTCCGCCATCCTATGCATATATGCGCATATATGCTTGTTCAGCCAATTACCTTGGCATAGGTGTAACACCCAAAATTGGTAGAAAAAATAATAATACTAATAAAGTAAATAAACAAATATAGTTATTATAGTGCTTTCGGAATTAGGAATGAGAAAAGAAATTTGTAATAAAGTCCACTATTGTTAGAGTCAAATATGAGAAGGAGAATAAAATAGTAATATAAAATAATAATATGGTTGATATTCATATTTGGATTTCAACTGAGACATTTAGAAAATCTGAAATTTAAGACAGGAGTATAAATTTGAGTTTGAATAATTGCATTTGGAATTAGGAATAGAAAATGGGAATAAAAATTTCAACTAAGTCATTTATTCCTTCTCTAAATGAATAAGGAAAATAATAAATAATAGTATGTTGAATAGTAGAAGTTATATTCACTAGGAGATTTGAAGTTCAAAAATAAGAAGTTGAATTTGAATTTGGACTTAGAACTAGAAACAAATTTGAAGAGGAAACTAGGAAATAAAAACAAAAAAAGAAAAAAAATGGATAGCCTCGCTAGGGCTGAAACCTCCCTAGCGGCCCACTCCATTTTCTCCCCTCTCGGCCTAGTTAACCAAATCTCTTCCCCGCGCCGGCCTGCTTTCCCCTTATATTTTCTTTTTCTCTGCTGGCGCTTACATGTGGGCCCGTCGTGGCAGCTCTTCAATCACGCACATCGTTCCCAGTCGTCCGACTTGTGGGTCCTGCATGACAGGTTTCCCTTCGTCCCTATCTTAGCACGACGAAGAGCAACAGAGGCGCGCTTAACGCGTGGAATCCGGCGCTAGAATCACAAGGCACGGGGGAATCTTGGGGTTGTTGCGACCGCTTGGACCCTCCCCGTTGTGTATAAGTACTAGCGCACAGCCTCACCCTCTCGCCCCTATCGAACCAGCGCCCGCACACAAACCCCACCGCAGACGCAAATGAAGAAGTTGGTGCCACCGCCGTGCGTCTTCACCGTCGGTGTCGACCGGTGACCGAGATCGGTTCAAAGCTATGCGCAACACCTAGGGGAAACGTGCTCCTGTGGGTAATCATGCACAGGGTCAACCGGATTGGAGCAATTGCTCATCGGAGCAAGGGTCGCGTCGTTGTACGCTGCGCGCCGTGAACAAGGGCTGTCGCGGTAGTAACACCGGTACGTTTGCTCCTACTAAGTTCATCATCTTCTGTACGTCGTGTAGCTTCCTCTAGTTAGTGTTGGGTCATCAGGGGGCCGTATGCCAAGGTTTCTGTCACAACCGGGTTTTAGGGATCCAAAACCCGAGCGCGAAATAATCATCAGGTGTGCTGGGACCAAGTCTCAGACATATGATGAATCATGGCACAGGATCAAATGTCACATCTTTACTATATAATAGGATTTCTGTACAGAATAAATAAATAATTACATTATAAGGAGACAACGGTCCAGCAACCCAAAGTTGACTGGGAGACGACGACCTAGACCTCTCACGAACTCATCGCAGCATCCTCCATGCGCCTCATCGCAGCATCGTCCATGCGCCTCATCCTGCGCATCTTTACCGACAAGTCATGTTACCCATATGCCAAGAGACGACCAATCCCATACCCCTCTACCGAGGAGGCGAGGCAGGGTAACACTACGAGGCATTTACAAAGTTCCACTAGCTTCAGAAAACCCGCTATAGTTTATAAGAAGCTCCAGTGTAGGGATCCCTCGCCTGACTACCATCGCAGCAAAATCAACCCAACGACCTCCCTACACTAACCACTCCCCTACTGCCATTGCCCCTTTCGAGTAAGGTAGTCCTCCACTAGCTTTCCTAGTTAGTCAGCCAAGGGCGTCCCATTCCACCCTTGTGGTAGCACTGTTTTCCCGGGTGGTTCTCCATGTTCTAATTAACATAATGATCTTAACATGAAGTAAATAACAACTGATAATAAAAAGTATAATTATGAATAGTGTGTATCTCTATACCCAAAACCACATAAAGCAATAGCAGGTACTATCCAAAAATTCAGTGTAAACAAGGTATAAAGATAGTCAAACTAGGGTAACCTATTGGGTCCCATCAAAATTAACCTATACAGATCATTATGATTAATTAGAACATGATTGGGAAAAAAGAAGTGATCAAGGGCACAACTTGCCTGGGACTTGAGATTCCAGGTAAAAACTTGCTCTTCAGATGACACGTGTTCTCACCGCTAAACGTAGCAATACAGACAAACATGTGTAGGCAAAATTAATATCACACCAAACATAAGAATAAATTGCGTAGTAATATTCTACGCTACGTAACGAGATCGTAGAAACAAGAACCACTAAATTCGGAGCTACGGCTACCGAGTTATGATTTTTCGAAGATCCACATGGTTAAATATAGAATAGACTAAGTGCAATATTTAAACCTATATTTCATGACAAAACAAAGTTACCAGATGATAATAAATATTATTGTGGGACTAATGCAACTAGAATGGATCAAAACGGAGTTACGGTTATTGAATTATGAATTTCTGGAGTTATTGAGTACATGGTATAGATTAATTCCGATGAATAATTTTAATTCTTGTTTCATTGCTAAATAGAGGTACTAAGTGGTAGACAATATTAAAACAAAATTAATGTCTCTGGAATGAATTAATTTGGAGCTAAAATGAATTTAATATGAATTATATAAGTTTCTGGATTTGTTTTTGCATTAAAAATCAATTTCTAAATTTATTTATCTGATTTTTCTATCTCCTGGGCTGAGCACCTAAATCCAGGAAGATCAGGGGCTAAACTACAAAAATTCCCCAGACACAGGCTTCGCCCTCCCTGGACGGTGGGTTGATTCACAAAAAGAGCAGGAGCTCTTATGCAATAGCGCCGCAGCGAAGAGGTACGAAGAGATTTCAACCGTTGGATCGACATTTGAGGGCTCGGATTAGATCGGCGTATTACATAAACCAGTATGCCACGCGGATCACTAGATCCAGATACAATGGCCATCATGTGACCATGCTACCTCCAAATGCCAGCCACAGGATCAGATCAAACAGACACGATTTCAACATAGTCGATGGACTCCCATCCGTAGATTTACATCGAGCGGCCCATAGTGCTTTCATCCAAACCGATACGTTACCTGATCTGAGCCACTCAATTAGATCCAACGGCATAAGACTTCCCACTCCCTCATCTATTTACCGCCATTCATCATGAGATCGACGGACACCATGCAATCTCCTAACCCCGACCGGGAGGCCAGCGGCGCCGCCTGCCTACGGCACACCCTCACCGGCGAGGTTTCGAATCCGCGCACAAGAGCACCAATCCCCTAATCTGAAAGCTCCTACGCGATGTGGAGGTGTTAGCAAATCTAGCAGAGGGATCCTTACCGGAGGAGAAGATGGAGAGAGAGTCTGCCGTGGTGAATGGCGGCCCGAGGTCGGATTTGAACGACGACGAGGAATCAACCATGATTCATACCATCAACCCACGTCACAAGGCTTCCCAATCCTTCGGCTCGACCAACCGAAGCTTCCTAGCAGTTCGTGGAGGCACAATAATCAGGTTCGTATGAACGGCGACGGCGGCGACTCAAGCTCTTCACACATCACTGCGCGTTAATGGCGGTGGAGCTTTATATAGCCTAGAGCCCAGGAATATGCGGTGGCATATGGCCAGGAAATGCGGAGTTTGTTGGGATTTCGGATTGGCAACATGGAGTTCGTTGGGATGGGGTGTTGATTGACCGCCCGAGCCGCGATGTTTGCCCGATTCTGTTTTTGCGCCAAGCATTTAGCCGGGGAAGGAGACGACCCAGTTGACGAGGGGGCCACCAAACAGTGGTACCTTGTGGACTCCAGGTGAAGCAGCAGACGTGCGGGTGAAAGGGAAATAGGGTCAAACCTTTTCCTATATAAATTTTGGTGGTTGAATTGCCCAACACAAATTATTGGACTAACTAGTTTTCTCTAGAATATATGTTCTACAGGTGCCAAAGGCTCACAACAAACCAATACAAAGTCAAATAAAGGGTTCAAATAGAAAGGAGCAAAGTATAACGAAGGCGGCCCTAGTCTGGCGCAGCGGACTGTCCGGTGTGCCACCGGACAGTGTCCGGTGCACCAGGGAGATCGACTCTGAACTTGCCAGCTTCGAGAATTCGGGGAGCCGCTCCGCTATAATTCACCGGTCTGTCCGGTGTTGCACCGGACTGTCCGGTGTGCCAGCGGAGCAACGGCTACTTCACGCCAACGGTCGCCTGCAAGTGAACAGTAAAAGCAAACAGTGCGCGCCTACGCACGCAGAAGTCAGAGCAGGCGCCAGAAGGGGCACCGGACAGTCTACAGGACCTGTCCGGTGCACCATCGGACTGTCCGGTGGCCCCACAAGTCAGAGCTCCAACGGTCGAACCCTAATGGTTGGGTGACGTGGCTGGCACACCGGAAAGTGTCCGGTGGTGCACCGGACTGTCCGGTGCGACATTCGACAGCAGCCTTCCCCAACGACCACTTTGGTGGTTGGGGCTATAAATACCCCCAACCACCCCACATTCAAGGCATCCAAGTTTCAGCCATTTGCATTCAATACAAGAGCTCTAGACTTCATTCCAAGATACAAATAAAAGATCAAATCCTCTTCCAAGTCCAAAGTTCATTCCAATCAAATAGTGACTAGAGAGAGTGACATTTGTGTTCTTTTGAGTTCTTGCGCTTGGATCGCTTTTCTTCTTCTTTCTTTCTTGATCCCAACTCAATTGTAATCAAGGCAAGAGACACCAATTGTGTGGTGGTCCTTGTGGGGACTTGGTGTCCCGATTGATTGAGAAGAGAAGCCCACTCGGTCTAGGTGACCGTTTGAGAGAGGGAAATGGTTGAAAGTGACCCGGTCTTTGTGACCACCTCAACGGGGAGTAGGTTTGCAAGAACCGAACCTCGGTAAAACAAATCACCGCGTCTCACTCTTCATTTGCTTGTGATTTGTTTTCGCCCTCTCTTTCGGACTCGATTATATTTCTAACGCTAACCCCGGCTTGTAGTTGTGCTTAAGTTTATAATTTTCAGATTCCGTCTATTCACCCCCCCTCTAGGCGACTTTCAATTGGTATCGGAGCCCGGTGCTTCATTAGAGCCTAACCGCTCGAAGTGATGTCGGGAGAACATGCCAAGAAGGAGATGGTGACCGGCGAGAAGCCCGCCACAAGCCACGGGAAGGCTCCATCGGGAGAGTCCTGCAACAAGGAGGACTCACCTCCTCACAAGTCGCATCAGAGTGGCGACAAGAAAAAGAAGATGAAGAAGGTGGTCTACTATGAAACCGATTCTTCGTCTCCATCCACCTCCGGCTCCGACGCCCCGTCCGTAACTTCTAAGCGCCATGAGCGCAAGAAGTTTAGTAAGATCCCCCTACGCTACCCTCGTATTTCAAAACGTACTCCTTTACTTTCCGTCCCATTAGGCAAACCACCTATGTTTTATGGTGAAGATTATAATATGTGGAGTGATAAAATGAGGCACCATCTAACCTCACTCCACACTAGCATTTGGGATGTTGTTGAGATTGGAGTACAGGTACCATCGCCGGGGGATGAAGACTATGATTCGGACGATGTTGCCCAAATCCGACACTTCAATTCCCAAGCTACCACTATACTCCTCACCTCTCTAAGTTGAGAGGAGTATAGCAAGGTGCAAGGGTTGAAGAGCGCCAAGGAGATTTGGGATGTGCTCAAAACCGCGCACGAAGGAGACGAGGTGACCAAGATCACCAAGAGGGAGACGATCGAGGGGGAGCTCGATCGTTTTATGCTCAACTAAGGAGAAAACCCACAAGCCATGCACAACCGGATAAAGACCTTGGTAAATCAAGTGCGCAACCTCGGGAGCACCAAGTGGGATGACCATGAAATGGTCAAGGTTATTCTTAGATCACTCGTATTTCTTAACCCCACTCAAGTTTAATTAATTTGTGGTGATCCAAGATATAAACTAATGTCTCCGGAGGAAGTGATAGGTAAATTTGTGAGCTTTGAATTGATGATCAAAGGCTCCAAAAAGATCATCGAGCAAGGTGCATCCTCCTCCGTACCCGAGGCACAACCCGTTGCATTCAAGGCAACGGAGGAGAAGAAAGAAGACTCTACACTGAGTAGGGTCCCCATCGACGCCTCCAAGCTCGACAATGAGGAGATGGCGCTCATCATCAAGAGCTTCCGCCAAATCCTCAAGCACAGGAAGGGGAAAGATTACAAGCCCCATTCCAAGAAAGTTTGCTACAAATGTGGTAAGCCCGGTCATTTTATCGCTAAATGTCCATTGTCTAGTGATAGTGACAGGGATAACGACAAGAGGGGGAAGAAGAAGGAGAAGAAGAGGTACTACAAGAAGAAGGGTGGTGATGCCCATGTTTGCCGGGAGTGGGACTCCGACGAGAGCTCCACTGACTCCTCCGACGACGAGGACGCCACCAACATCGCCATCAACAAAGGACTTCTCTTCCCCAACGTTGGCCACAAATGCCTCATGGCAAAGGACGGCAAGAATAAGAAGGTAAAATCAAGATCCTCCACTAAGTATGCAACATCTAGAGATGAGGCTAATTCTAGTGATGATGAGGATGATTTGTTTACTCTTTTTGCCATCTTAACATGCAACAAAAAGAGAAATTGAGTGAATTAATTAGTGCTATTCATGAGAAGGATGAACTCTTGGATAGCCAAGAGGACTTCCTTATTAAGGAAAATAAAAAGCATGTTAAGACTAAAAATGCTTATGCTCAGGAGGTAGAGAAAAATAAAAAATTAACTAGTGAGCTAAGTACTTGCCATGACACTATCTCCAACTTTAGAATTGAGAATGCTAATTTGATTGCTAAGGTTGAGAAGTCAAATATTTGTGATGATTCAATTGTCAATCTTAGAAATGATAATGCTAGTTTAATTGCTATGATTGATAAATTGAATGCCTCTCTTGCTAGCCTTAGAAATGAGAATGAAAAATTAATTGCTAAGGCTAAGGAATTAGATGTTTGCAATGCTTCTATTACCAATCTTAGAGATAAGAATGCTATTTTACATGCTAAGATTGTTGAATTAAATGATTGCAAACCATCTACATCTACTGTTGAGCATGTTTCTATTTGCACTAGATGTAGAGATGTTAATGTAGATGCTATCCATGATCACCTTGCTATGATTAAACAACAAAATGATCATATAGCAAAATTAGATGCTAAAATTGCTGAGCATGAACTAGAAAATGAGAAATTTAAATTTGCTCGTAGCATGCTTTATAGTGGGAGATGCCCTGGCATTAAGGATGGCATTGGCTTCCAACAGGGGGACAATGTCAAGCTTAATGCCCCTCCAAAAAGATTGTCTAACTTTGTTAAGGGCAAGGCTCCCATGCCTCAGGATAACGAGGGTTACATTTTGTACCCTGCTGGTTATCCTGAAGATAAGATTAGGAGAATTCATGCCAAGAAGACTCATTCTCACCATGCTTTTATTTATAAGAATGAGGCTTCTAGCTCTAGGCGTTCTACACATGTTAAAATGCCTAAGAAGAAATCTCCTACTGTATCAAATGATCATAATGTTTCATTCAAAACTTTTGATGCTTCTTATGTGCTAACTAACAAATCAAGCAAAGTAGTTGCCAAATATGTTGGGGGCAAACACAAGGGCTCCAAGACTTGTGTTTGGGTACCCAAGGTGCTTGTTTCGAATGTAAAAGGACCCAAGACCATTTGGGTGCCTAAGAACAAGGCCTAAATTTGTTTTGTAGGTTTATGCATCTGGGGGCTCAAGTTGGATCATCGACAGCGGGTGCACAAACCACATGACTAGGGAGAAAAAAGATGTTCTCCTCCTACGAGAAAAACCAAGATCCCCAAAGAGCCATCACATTCGGGGATGGAAATCAAGGTTTGGTCAAAGGATTGGGTAAAATTGCTATATCACCTGACCATTCTATTTCCAATGTTTTTCTTGTAGATTCTTTAGATTACAACTTGCTTTCTGTTTCTCAATTATGCAAAATGGGTTACAACTGTGTTTTCACAGATACAGGTGTTACTGTCTTTAGAAGAAGTGATGATTCAGTAGCTTTTAAGGGAGTATTAGAGGGTCAGCTATACCTAGTTGATTTCAATAGAGCTGAACTCGATACTTGCTTAATTGCTAAGACTAACATGGGTTGGCTCTGGCACCACCGACTAGCCCATGTTGGGATGAAGAATCTTCACAAGCTTCTAAAGAGAGAGCACATTTTGGGACTAACCAATGTTCAAGAAGGGAAGCAAGTTGGTGTTTATCATCCACACAAGAACATAATGACGACTGACAGGCCGATCGAGCTCCTCCACATGGACCTATTCGGCCCGATAGCTTACATAAGCATCGGCGGGAGTAAGTACTGTCTAGTTATTGTGGATGATTATTCTCGCTTCACTTGGGTATTCTTTTTACAGGATAAATCTCAAACCCAAGAGACTTTGAAAGGATTCTTGAGACGGGCTCAAAATGAGTTTGGCTTAAGGATTAAGAAAATAAGAAGCGACAATGGGACGGAGTTCAAGAACTCACAAATTGAAGGCTTCCTTGAGGAGGAGGGCATCAAGCATGAGTTCTCTTCTCCCTACACGCCACAACAAAATGGTGTAGTGGAGAGGAAGAATAGGACTCTATTGGATATGGCAAGGACCATGCTTGATGAGTACAAGACTTCAGATCGGTTTTGGGCCGAGGCGGTCAACACCGCTTGCTACGCCATCAACCGGTTATATCTACACCGAATCCTCAAGAAGACATCATATGAACTCCTCACTGGTAAAAAGTCCAATGTTTTATATTTTAGAGTCTTTGGTAGCAAATGCTTTATTCTTGTTAAAAGAGGTAGAAAATCTAAATTTGCTCCTAAGGCTATAGAAGGTTTTTTTACTTGGTTATGACTCAAACACAAGGGCATATAGAGTCTTTAACAAGTCCACTGGACTAGTTGAAGTCTCTTGTGACATTGTGTTTGATGAGACTAACGGCTCTCAAGTAGAGCAAGTTGATCTTGATGAGCTAGATGATGAAGAGGCTCCGTGCATCGCGCTAAGGAACATGTCCATTGGGGATGTCTGTCCTAAGGAATCCGAAGAGCCTCCACAAGCACAAGATCAACCATCCTCCTCCATGCAAGCATCTCCACCAACTCAAGATGAGGATGAGGCTCAAGATGATGAAGGAGAAGATCAAGAAAATGAGCCACCTCAAGAGGACGACATTGATCAAGGGGGAGATGCCAATGATCAAGACAAGGAGGATGAGCAAGATCCAAGGCCGCCACACCCAGGAGTCCACCAAGCAATCCAACGAGATCACCGCGTGAACACCATCCTCGGTGATATTCATAAGGGGGTAACCACTCGATCTCGTGTTGCTCATTTTTGTGAACATTACTCCTTTGTTTCCTCTATTGAGCCACACAGGGTAGAGGAAGCACTTTAAGATTCAGATTGGGTGCTGGCGATGCAAGAGGAGCTCAACAATTTCACAAGGAATGAGGTATGGTATTTAGTTCCACGTCCTAACCAAAATGTTGTAGGAACCAAGTGGGTCTTCTGCAACAAACAAGATGAGCATGGTGTGTGACAAGGAACAAGGCACGACTTGTGGCCAAGGGGTATTCACAAGTCAAAGGTTTGGATTTTGGTGAAACCTATGCACCCGTAGCTAGGCTTGAGTCAATTTATATATTACTTGCCTATGCTACTTACCATGGCTTTAAGCTTTATCAAATGGACGTGAAGAGTGCCTTCCTCAATGGACCAATCAAGGAAGAGGTCTATGTTGTGCAACCTCCCGGCTTTGAAGATAGTGAGTACCCTAATCATGTTTATAAACTCTCTAAGACACTTTATGGGCTCAAGCAAGCCCCAAGAGCATGGTATGAATGCCTAAGAGATTTTCTTATCACTAATGGCTTCAAAGTCGGCAAGGCCGATCCTACTCTCTTTACTAAAACAATTGAAAATGATTTGTTTGTATGCCAAATTTATGTTGATGATATCATATTTGGGTCTACTAACAAATCTATTTGTGAAGAGTTTAGTAGGATCATGATACAAAAATTCGAGATGTCTATGATGGGGGAGTTGAAGTATTTTCTAGGATTCCAAGTCAAGCAACTCCAAGAGGGCACCTTCATCAGCCAAACGAAGTACATTCAAGATATACTCACTAAGTTTGCAATGAAGAATGCCAAGCCCATCAAGACACCCATGGGAACCAATGGGCATCTCGACCTCGACACGGGAGGTAAATCCGTAGATCAAAAGGTATACCGGTCGATGATAGGATCTTTACTCTATTTATGTGCATCTCGACCAGACATTATGCTTTCCGTATGCATGTGTGCAAGGTTCCAAGCCAATCCTAAAGAAGTTCACCTTAGGGCCGTGAAGAGAATCTTGAGATATTTAGTTCATACACCTAAGTTTGGCCTTTGGTACCCCAAGGGATCCTCATTTGATTTATTAGGATATTCCGATGCTGATTGGGCAGGGTGTAAGATTGATAGGAAGAGCACATCAGGGACTTGTCAGTTTCTGGGGAGATCCCTGGTGTCTTAGGCTTCAAAGAAACAAAACTCAGTCGCTCTTTCTACCGCCGAAGCTGAGTACATTGCCGTAGGTCATTGTTGCGCGCAATTGCTTTGTATGAGGCAAACCCTTAGGGACTATGGCTACAAATTTAGCAAAGTCCCTCTCCTATGTGATAATGAGAGTGCAATCCGCATGGCGGATAATCCCATTGAACACAGCCGCACTAAGCACATAGCCATTCGGTATCACTTCTTAAGAGATCACCAACAAAAGGGGGATATCGAGATAGCCTATATAAACACCAAAGATCAATTGGCTGATATCTTTACCAAGCCTTTAGATGAGAAAACCTTTACCAAACTTAGGAATGAACTAAATATTCTTGATTCTAGGAATTTTGATTGATTCTTTGCACGCATAGCTCATTTATATACCTTTGATCATATCTCTTTTATGTCTATGACTAATGTGTTTTCAAGTGTAATCTTATGCTTAGTCATAGAATTGAAAGGGAAATGGATTATTCGGCAAAGAAGGCGCTTCCACTCAACTCCATCGGTATTTGCCGGTATTCCGCATCATTCTCCACTTTGGTATAATCTTCACTCATATCTATTTATTTACCATTAGGGAGAAAGTAAAAGGGCTTATATTTCACTCACAAGTATCCGTTTTGGCGATTCATGCCAAAGGGGGAGAAAGTATGAGCCCAAAGCAAAAGGATCGCACCACCACCGAATTTTAAAAATGAAGTTTTTCAAATTGATATCTTATTGTGTTTAAAAGGGGGAGAAAGTAGTATCTTCAAAACTTGCAAAACCCTCTTGAACACTAAGAGGAGAATTTTACTTAGGAAGAGTTTTGTTTAAGTCAAAGGAAAAGCATTTGAAACAGGGGGAGAAAATTTCAAATCTTGAAAATGCTTCTTTCAATCTTATTCATGTACCTTTGACTATTTGCAAAAGGTTTTTGAAAAAATTTTACAAAGTATTTGCAAAAACAAAACTAGTGGTGAAAGCGTGGTCCAAAATTTTAAATAAGAAGAAAATAATCCATGCATATCTATTGAATAATTATATTGGTTTCAATTCCAAGCAACCTTTGCACTTACCTTATGCAAACTAGTTCAATTCTGCACTTTTATATTTGCTTTGGTTTGTGTTGGCATCAATCACCAAAAAGGGGGAGACTGAAAGGGAAATAGGGTCAAACCTTTTCCTATATAAATTTTGGTGGTTGAATTTCCCAACACAAATTATTGGACTAACTAGTTTGCTCTAGAATATATGTTCTATAGGTGCCAAAGGCTCACAACAAACCAATACAAAGTCAAATAAAGGGTTCAAACAAAAAGGAGCAAAGTATAACGAAGGCAGCCCTGGTCTAGCGCATCGGACTGTCCGGTGTGCCACCGGACAGTGTTCGGTGCACCACCGGACAGTGCGCGGTGCACCAGGGAAATCGACTCTGAACTTGCCAGCTTCGGGAATTCGGGGAGCCGCTTCGCTATAATTCACCGGACTGTCCGGTGTTGCACCGGACTGTCCGATGTGCCAGCGGAGCAACGACTACTTCGCTCCAACGGTCGCCTGCAAGTGAACAGTAAAAGCAAACAGTGCGCGCCTACGTGCGCAGAAGTCAGAGCAGGCGCCAGAAGGCGCACTGGACAGTCTACAGGACTTGTCCGGTGCACCACCGGACTGTCCGGTGGCCCCACAAGTCAGAGCTCCAACGGTCGAACCCTAACGGTTGGGTGACGTGGCTGGCGCACCGGACAGTGTCCGCTGCGACATTCGACAGCAGCCTTCCCCAACGGCCACTTTGGTGGTTGGGGCTATAAATACCCCAAACCACGCCACATTCAAGGCATCCAAGTTTCAGCCATTTGCATTCAATACAAGAGCTCTAGACTTCATTCCAAGACACAAACAAAAGATCAAATCCTCTTCCAAGTCTAAAGTTCATTCCAATCAAATAGTGACTAGAGAGAGTGACATTTGTGTTCTTTTGAGTTCTTGCGCTTGGATCGCTTTTCTTCTTCTTTCTTTCTTGATCCCAACTCAATTGTAATCAAGGCAAGAGAAACCAATTGTGTGGTGGTCCTTGTGGGGACTTGGTGTCCCGATTGATTGAGAAGAGAAGCTCACTCGGTCTAGGTGACCGTTTGAGAGAGGGAAAGGGTTGAAAGAGACCCGGTCTTTGTGACCACCTCAACGGGGAGTAGGTTTGCAAGAACCGAACCTCGGTAAAACAAATCACCACGTCTCACTCTTCATTTGCTTGTGATTTGTTTTTGCCCTCTCTTTCGGACTCGATTATATTTCTAATGCTAACCCTGGCTTGTAGTTGTGCTTAAGTTTATAATTTTCAGATTCCGTCTATTCACCCCCCTCTAGGCGACTTCCAGCGGGCCCCATGGATTGGTGTCACAGCTGGGCGTGGAGTTGCGTATGGTTGTTGGTCGGGCGGGCCCACGCGGCAGGAGCTGTGAGGAGCTAGCGCATGGAGACTGGGTGGCCGGCCAATGGGCCCCGCATGGCGGTGAACAAGGGCAATAGGCCGACGCGGGGGGAGGGGGAACAAATGGGCTAGCCGGATGGTTTTGGCCCATGACAGGTAGTTCTCTTTTCTCTTTTTTCTGCTTTTGTTCTCTATTTTCAGGATTTCAAATCTAATTTAAACTTCAAATACAAACTAAATGCACAACCAAAAACCAGCCAGAATGCAAATATATTTTTGAATTATTTATTTATTATTACATTTTTTTAGTAAATACTCCAAAACAAAGGATCATTCACATAGGAAAACCAAAGTTTCAATTAAATCTTTCTCTCTTAAAACTACCTATACACCCATTATAATTCATGAAAGAGATAAATCTTTGCAAACTATTTTACCAAATTATTTATTTAATAGAATAGTTAAATACAACTAAAATTTTATATTCCTCATTTTTTAGCTTTAGGAAACTTAGCTTTAATTCCTAATATTATTAGAAGGGCATTTTAAATTTTTAAATTTTTCCTAAATCCCAAAATTGAATTTTGGGGTGTTACAGTTTCCGGAGAACGCTCCGCCATAAGCCGAGGTGGCGTCGCCGCCTGGGCACGTCGAGGTGGGGGGAGAAGATGATGTTCGGCCGTTGGATCAGTCACCTGCAGTGTAGATTAGACGACTGTGTAAGTCTTCGTCACTGGTAATCATGACCGTCGATCATTGTATCTGCGGGTGGGATGGCCTGCGGACCTCATAAAATTTGGGTCGTCGGATCTCGATCTGGTGGCGATTGTCACGTACCGGTTCGTGATCTAATGTCGACCGTCGGATTCAGATCGTGCGACCCAGATAATAAGATACCCCTTGGACCTGCCCCTTTTGCTAATGAGCCCTTGGCTTTCTGAAAAATAAAACCCACAGTCCTTGGCCGTGGGAAACCTTTACACTCGTGTCCCTACAATTCACAAATACGCCCCTGAACTTATATTTTGCTATAAAAGTGGCCATAAAAACTTGTTTAGTCCATAACTTCCCCAATTTAACTTCGATTTGACTCGTTCAAATTATGTTAGCCTCGTGATAATATTACCTACACTTTAGTAAACTTGTTTTTACCACATAACATGTCTTCAAAAATGAATAATTAATTTGGCCCACCTATGTTATTGGACCAACATGTTTAATCCGAGTTAATATAGGATTTTAGTATAGATAAGCTTAATAAATAGGATTATGTTGTAACTTAGATTAAAAGTTGAGTTAGTTATGTCTTTTCCCACATAACTTATATTTAAATATATATATATATAGTTTTATTATTTAATCACCTATGACTTCGGAAAATCATTTCTTTCTAACCATAGCTCCGAACTTAGTGATTCTCGAGCCCACGATCTCGTAGCTTCACGTAGATTATTATTAGGCAGTTTATTCTTATGTTTAGTGCGATGTTAATTTGCCTGTACCATGTTTGTCTATATTGCTATGTTTAGCAGTGAGGACACGTATCATCTGAAGAGCAAGTTAGTACCTGGAATCTCAAGTCCCAGGCAAGCTGTGCCCTTGATCACTTCTTTTTACCTAGTCATGTTCTGATTAATCATAATGATCTACATAGGTTAATTTTAATGGGACCCAATAGGTTACCCTAGTTTGATTATCTTTATACCTTGTTCACCACTGAATTCTTGGGTAGTACCTACTATCGCTTTATGTGGTTTTAGGTATAGAGATACACACTATTCATGATTATACTTTTATTATTAGTTGTTAATTACTGTTCATGTTAAGATCATTATGTTAATTGGAACATGGAGAACCACCTAGGAAAACAGTGCTACCATAAGGGTGGAATGGGACATCCTTGGCTGACTAATTAGGAAAGCTAGTTGAGGACTACCTTACCCGAAAGGGGCAGTAGGGGAGTGGTCAGTGTAGGGAGGCCCTTGGGTTGATTTTGCTGCGATGACGGTTAGGCGAGGGGTCCCTGCATTGGAGCTTCCTATAAACTATAGCGGGTTTTCTGAAGCTAGTGGAACTTTGTAAAGGCATCGTAGTGTTACCCTGCCTCGCCTCCTCGATAGAGGTGTATGGGATTGGCCTTCTCTTGGCAGATGGGTAACATGACTTGTGGGTAAAGATGTGCAACCTCTACAGAGTGTAAAACTGGTATATCAGCCGTGCTCACGGTCATGAGTAGCTCGGACCCTCACATGATTAATTTATGGAACTAAATTCAATTTGTCATATGCATTGCATTGCGGGTATTGTTATCACTTTTGTTCTACTACTTAATTGGGTTGGTATTTACTTATACTTAGTAATTGCTAATAATATTTTGACCAACTTTAAAAGCAACGCTCAGCTTCCACCACCATCTTTGGTAAGCCTTACACTTCACATGAGCTCCCACCTTTGACGAGTTCATGCACATTATTCCCCATAATTTGTTGAGCGATGAACGTATGTGAGCTCACTTTTGCTGTCTCACACCCCCATAGGTCAAGAACAGGTACCACAGGGTGAGGCACATGGAGGATGTTGTGACGAGTTCGTGAGAGGTCTAGGCCATCGTCTCCCATTCAACTTTGGGTTGCTGGATCGTTGTCTCCTTGTGATATAATTATTTATTTATTTTGTACAGAACTTCTATTATTTAGTAAAGATGTGACATTCGTTTCTGTACCACTATTCATCATATGTGTGAGACTTGGTCCTAGCATACCTGGTGATTATTTCGCGCCCAGGTTTTAGACCACTAAAACTCAGGTGTGACAATAGGATGGATTACAGAGTTTAAACTCTTCAAACTACCATGAATGCAAATTATTTGTAACTATCTTAAGGCCATGTTTGTTTAACCTCTAGATTATATAATCCAACTTAAATAAGTTAAAAGACAAACAAACAACACAAATTATTAGGTGAATTATATAATCTAAATGCCTAAGTTATGATAACTCCAAAAGTAGATGTAGATCATTAGGTGCGTATATAATCCATAAGCTAGATTATATAATTTTAGAAGAAAAGCTTAGTTTATATATGTATACATGTTTCGGGTTGGTCATCATACTAACATAGAACAATGCAATCTAGCTATGAACAATATATATAGCTAGTTTGCTGATGTGAGTGTGCCCTTGTGTTGTACTACCTTCTTGAATATTTATCGCCGGTATAAATAAGTTTATTTTTAAACTAAAACACGAAAAATAAAAAAAAGAAGTATATGTTTTTTTGGTCTCCGACAACATTCCACATGTATGCCGCATGATGCATGCATTATAATTCTTCTTCACCTGTGCCTCCATCCATGTGTCGTCTCTTTCACTCAGTGACTTGCTTGTCGACTACTCCTAGCTAGCTGCATGCGTGGTGATGATGATATGCATCAGCAGGTGAGCTCAGCGTGCACGGCTGCTCTAAGCTAAGGTCGTCCAGGCTCCAGAGGCCGCCCTCGAAATACCCTATCCCAAAGTCCTGCAGCTGCAGGCCGATCATGGACATGGAGCTGCAGTCCTCGTCAGGGCCGCCGGTAGCGGTGGTGGCGAGAAGCTCTGACCAAGTCGTCCCGGCAAACACGTCGTCGTCACCGGCGGCGTCACTCGGCGTTGGCCCGGTTCTTGCATCGGCGGCGCCGCAGTGGTGCAGGACGCCATGTCGGTCGTCTGTCGTCGGGGTCGCCGTGGCCGCCGAGGTGTAAGCGTAAGCTGCAGCATAATGCGACGCGTCGTCCGCCGTGAGCGACGACGACGGCCGCAGCGCGCTGGACGCGTCGTCGGGGCTCAGTGCCGTGGCCGCCGCCGCCGTCAGGCCTGCCGGCTCGCTGTAGTATTGGTGGTGGTGGTGAGCTTCGCTCGCCGCCGGCACGCCGTGGTGGGCGCTTCCCTGTTGCTGCAGCAAGTGTTGGCGGCCGTCGTCGTAGTAGTTATAACACGCGGGCGGCGCGCTGGCCGTGGTGGTGGCCGGAGCCTGTACGCCGCCGCATCGGGCGTCGGCCTGGGCGCGCTCCAGGAGGCGCGGCATCCAGACGTGGCGCACGATGTGGCGGAAGTGGGCGCTGTTGACGTCGCAGCGGAGTTGTTTGGCGTGCTTCTGCACACGGGTGCGCCAGTAGTTTTTGATCTCGTTGTCGGTGCGCCCAGGAAGGTGCTGCGCGATCTTGGACCACCGGTTGCCCCAGCGCGAGTGCAGGTCCAGGATCAGCAGCTGCTCCTCGGCGGTGATGTTGCCCCGCCGCACGTCGGGTCGCAGGTAATTGAGCCACCGCAGGCGGCAGCTCTTGCCGGTGCGCTTCAGGCCCGCGGAGAGGGCGAGCGAGTTCCACCGGCCCTCGCCGTGGGCGGCGATGTAGTTGACGAGGAGGATGTCCTCGTCCGCCGTCCAGGGGCCCCTCCGGAGGTCGGCGGCGCCGGCCTCTTCGTCGTCGCTGCTGCCCGCTGCGACGACGGCTGGTGGAGCGGCGGCGGCGGCGGGCGCGGACGACGTCGCCGAGCTCCCGGCGGGGCTCATGGCCGCCAGCACCTGGTCCAGGTCCTCATCGAAGCCCACCATGGCCATGGCCATGGCCATGTCCATGTCCATATCCATGTTAATTAGGCAGTGGTGGATCGGACCAGACTCTGAGTGAGCTCGATCAATCAGCTGCGGTGGAGAAACGCAAGAAAAAGGGATGGACGACGACGATGCCGATGTGTACTGAGAGCTGAGACTGAGACGTTGTTGATGGAGGCGGATCGAGACAGGCGACGGCGAGACCGGGAGGAGGAGGAGGGGTTTATATAGCTCGAGCCGCGTGGGAGGACGGAGGGCGTGTCGCCGTACTAAACAATTCCACCGGATCCCGGGCTGGGCAAGGAAAAAACAGGTTGCGAGCTCTGACCGTTGACGACAACGACGACGAGCCCCCATCAGCTGCTGACTCCGGTCGGCGGTCGCCACCACCACAAAGTTTGGTTGCGTTGCGTCGTACTCCTGTCGTGTCCTGACTCTCTCCGTCTTATCTTTGCTTCTCTTTCTTTCAGGATGCAGCTTCGTTTACGTTAAAAAAAACGGATGCAGCTTCGTCTATCTTATTACTAATAATATTTATAATTCGAATAAGATATAGCATAAAACATATTTTATAATTAATCTAATTATACTTATTTAGTCTATAAATATACTAGTACTTTTAGATTTAATTAAATTTAAAAAATATTTAATTTCTCGTGAGAAACGGTCACACCCTTTAATTTTACTAATGGAGGAGAGGGTATTATGATTTTCAAAGCATAGATCGAAAAGCTTTGTTTTAGAGACTCCGGCTATCTCCAGAAGGTTACACAACCTCATCTCTTATTTTAAATTTTGCACCATAAACAGTGCAGTCTATAATACAGAATTATGTTTTACATGGCCATATGCATGACCTACCTGCTGGTCATAGTCTTAGTAGAAACGATTGCAATAATTGCTCTATAAATTGAACCCGACCAGCTTTATAAGTTCCATGTAGTCAGATGAAGATGAGCAAGCCATTTGATGGATGCACACTGCTACTGTTGTTGCCTTTCCAGCCAAATACTAACAGTGCCCAGGGCCTGCACGCGACATGCATGACCATAGGGCCTCTTTGATGGTTCACGGGCCGTTCAGTCCAGATGGTTGGACCATCGAGCTTCAGGAAGAATCTAGATCCTGCCTCCCGAGAAGGACTCGTCACCAAGGCGAAATTCTAGGGTTGCTATCAAGGAGGAATTCTAGGGTTGCTTTGAGATCGATAGACTAACCAAAGCGCCTTAAGTCGATGTAGAACCGAAGAGAGGTGAAGATTAGGGTCAGAAAACTACAACTAGTACTAAAACTAGATCTAATCTAAGGATAGAGAAGAAAATAAAGTATACCTAGTTTTTGGATCTATTGATTGTCTTCCAATCGGTTGTACTTCTTTATATTTATATGAGGAAGTCTGGACCCTTTCGTATTTGAATTTCAACAAATTACCACAAGAAATCCGATGAAACTCGCAAGAAATCAAGACTCCAGCTCGAACTGATCTAATCTCGTACTATATCCGGGCTAACACGCTGGACTGTCCGAGACACAAACCATCAAGGCTATTGTATCGGACCGTCCATAGAACCTGCCAAATTAGGTGTTCAACAGCTACATCTCTAATTTTCTAAAGCACAAGTTTTGTGCGTTGTGCGTCAAGCGTGAAGCGTCTCCCCAGCTTCTTGCATACCATTGGGCCGTTACCCATAGATGGGCCATGAGAAACCACCTAAGCCCAACACGACAGAACGTAGGCATATCCCTCTCTCACACTTCTCGTCTACCAGTGGACCGTTATCCCACGAATGGGTCGTGAGAAACCAACCAAGCCTAACATGGTAGAAAGCCACATGTTTCGTCACATAGTATCACCTCGCTAGATGAAGGATGAGCAACCGAGCGATCTATAAAAAAGGTGTCGGAATTTTTTTTCAACTTATACATTTTCTTGGCCTTTTCGTTGGGATAAAGTGTAATATTTGTTCTTATCAATTTAGGACGTGTTTGGCATGGCTCTGCTCCACCCCAGAGCAAATCTACTATAAAAACTTTGGGTGTAGCAGATCTGCTCTAGAGTTTAGATTGTTTCTCACAACCGGTGGCAGTGGCGGGTAAATAACTCCAAACTCCATGACTCCATTGTTGTTTTTTTTTGAGTTTTCGGAGCAGCAAAAGAGGTACTCCAAAAAATTGTACTGTAGCTTTAAAAACTCTATAGAATTTACAACTATGGAGTTAGAGTGTTTAGCATGTCCTGACCAGCTCCTCCTTGAAGTTTTGTGCATCCTATGTGAGCACATAAATTATTTTAATCAATTATTATCCGTTCTCTGCTACCACTATTATTCAAACGACACGCACGTTTGTTACGAGTAATTTGTGCACACACATGATCGAAACTCCGACCCCACGACAACAGTAATTTCGCATGTAGGCGTACGACGTACATACGTCGTCTCCTCCGGCCGGTGCATGGTATCGTACGGCCAAATTTGTACTGCATTCCCATGCATGTGACAGCTAGCGTAAGCATATGCTGCCAAATACTCCTCGGTGTGTATCTAGCTTCTCGTGTGGGGCACAATAATGGTCACTCGTCGGGAGCTCATGCGCATTGCGCAAGCTGGGGAACATGCACATGCATGCATGTTCCTCCGCCGATTTGGCCAACACAGCGACGACGACTATATATATATATATATATAGGCGTGTACGTACGTGAGGCCAAATCATTGGCAATATATAATGGCATTGATTATATACTGACCTGGTCACGTACTCCGGCCTTCCTGATCGAGCATGTGTATGAAACACGTGGGAGCGTACACGTAAGCTCACAGCAAAGACCAGCCGAAACAAACAAAATCAGTTATTAGTTAGTAAGCTAGCCCATCACCCTTTTCACATCTTGGATATATATATATATATATATATATATATATATATATATATATATATATATATATATATATATATATATATATATGCAGCTGTGTGTATGTGTGCTTATTGATTATGATGTCTTACTTTTTGCTATGTCCATTGCTATGCTACTAGAGCAAATTTAATGGATGATGCTGTAAACAGGTTAAGGGCTTATTCGGTTATTTTCAATCCATATGGATTGGAGGGGATTGATATGGATTGAAGAGAATTTTGATTTACTAGTGTCGGCGTTTCGACCCCGTGGGGGTCCCTGGACCCACGGTCCCTGGACCGACGAGTAAATTGTCGTTGCGTGTCCCAGCCTAGATGGGTCGGCGCGAGACGGAGCACAAGGGGGAAAACAGTGAGGGGAAACCGCGGCCTCGTGTTGTCCTGCGCCCAGGGCGGATGCGCTTGCAGTAGGGGTTACAAGCGTTCGCGAGGGAGAGAGAGATAGGGCGTGAGACTGCGCGTCAGCCCGTTCTCCTGCGCGGCCACCTTTTCGTACGAGGGTCCTGGACCTTCCTTTTATAGACGTAAGCAGAGGGTCCAGGTGTACAACGGGGAGTGTAGCAGTGTGCTAACGTGTCTAGCAGAGGGGAGCCAGAGCCCCATGTACATGCCGACGTGGCTGTCGGAGAGGTGTTGGAGCCCTGTTCATGTGGCGTCGTGGCTCTCGGAGGAGCGCTTGAGCCCTGTAGAAGTACAGCTGTCGGGGCTGTCGGATCCTTGCTGACGTATCCTTGCTTCCGTAGGGGGCTGAGAACCGCCGTCGTCATGGAGCACGCGGGGTGCCATCATTACTTGTTTTACCGGGGCGAGCCAGATGGGACACCGGTCTTGTTCCCCGTAGCCTGAGCTAGCTAGGGGTAGGGTAATGATGGCCCCCCTTGTGGCGTGGTCGGTCCGAGCCCAAGGTCGGGCGAGGCGGTGGCTCCTCCGAGGTCGAGGCTGAGTCCGAGCCCGGGGGTCGGGCGAGGCGGAGACCGTCTTCCGAGGTCGAGGTAGAGTCCGAGCCCTAGGGTCGGGCGAGGCGGAGACCGTCGTCCGAGGTCGAGGTTGAGTCCGAGCCCTAGGGTCGGGCGAGGCAGAGACCGTCTTCCGAGGTCGAGGTAGAGTCCGAACCCTGGGGTCGGGCGAGGCGGAGACCGTCTTCCGAGGTCGAGGTAGAGTCCGAGCCCTAGAGTCGGGCGAGGCGGAGACCGTCATCCGAGGTCGAGGTTGAGTCCGAGCCCTGGGGTCGGGCGAGGCGGAGACCGTCTTCTGAGGTCGAGGTAGAGTCCAAACCTTGGGGTCGGGCGAGGCGGAGACCATCTTCCGAGGTCGAGGTAGAGTCTGAGCCCTGGGGTCGGGCGAGGCGGAGACCGTCTTCCGAGGTCGAGGTAGAGTTTGAGCCCTGGGGTCGGGCGAGGCGGAGACCGTCGTCCGAGGTCGAGGTTGAGTCCGAGCCCTGGGGTCGGGCGAGGCGGAGACTCCTATGGCGCCCGAGGCTAGACTTGGCTACTGTCAGCCTTACCCTGGCGGGTGGCACAGCAGTCGGAGCAGTGCAGGCGGTGCTGTTTTCCTGTCAGGTCAGTCAGTGGAGGGGCGAAGTGACTGTGGTCACTTTGGCCTTGTCGACTGGAGAGCGCACATCAGGATAAGGTGTCAAGCGATCCTTGCATTGAATGGTCCTGTGATCCGGTCAGCTGGCGAGGCGATCTGGCCAAGGATGCTTCTCCGCGAAGCCTGCCTGAGCTAGGCCTCGGGCGAGTCAAAGGTGCGCCCGCTGCTTGAGGAGACCCTCGGGCGAGGTGTGAATCTGCCTTGGTCTACTATTCTCGCTCGAGGCTGGGCCTCGGGCGGGGCGAGATCGTGTCCCTTGAGCGGACGGAGCCTTGACTGAAATTGCGCCCATCAGGCCTTTGCAGCTTTGTGCTGATGGGGGTTACCAGCTGAGATTAGGAGTCTTGGTGGTACCCCTAATTACGTTCCCCGACAGTAGCCCCTGAGCCTCAAAGGGAGTGTGAGTACTCGCTTGGAGGCTTTGTCGTACTTTTTTGCAAGGGGACCGACCTTTCTCGGTTGCATTTCGTTCCGGTGGGTGCGCGCGAGCGCACCCGCCGGGTGTAGCCCCCGAGGCCTCGGAGGAGTGGTTTGACTCCTTCGAGGTCTTAATGCCTTTCGTGATGCCTCGGCCGGTCTGGTTGTTCCCTCATGCGAACTGGTCGTTGCCCGGGTGCATAGTCAGGTTCCGAGTTCTTGGGCTGGTATGTTGACGCTGTCAACGGTTTGGCCGGAGCCGGGTTTGCGAGAGTAGTCCCCGAGCCTCTGCACAGGGCGAGAGGACGGTCAAGGACTGACTCGGCTTTTTTTTATGCTCCTTCGTCGCCTTTTCGCAAGGAGGAGGGGGGAAAGCACCATGTTGCCCTCGGAGGGCGCCGAACATGGTGTCTCCGGTGAGTTGCTAACGGGTGATCCGAGTGGACGCCCGTGCCCCGTTCGATAAGGGTCGGCTAGTGGCACAGAGGCGCGCTCCAAAAGTACCTGCAAGTGATTTGCCAGACCCGGTCCCGTTCGATGGGGTCCGAGGGCTCGATGCCTGTCACACCCGGCTTTAAGGAACAAAGCCAGGTGCATCTCATACATGTGCCAAGAAGACAACATATATAATAACAAAGTGTATAGAGATAAATGTCACAATAATCAGAGTATTTATTACATAGCGGAAGACTTATTACAAAATAAAATAATAAAGATAAAACGAACTAAGGATCGTCGGCGCCAATGTCAACTGAGAAACGCCACCTAGATCAGATCATACTCCCCACCTTGTGGCTCCTCCTGAACCACCTGTTCTTCTCCTGTGGGGGGGTGTGAGACAGCAAGGGTGAGCTCACACATGATCATAGCTCAACAAGTTGTGGGGAACCAGTGGACATAAACTCACAAAGGTGTGAGTTCATGTGATGTGTAAGGCTAATCAATGATAGGGGTTTAAAGCTGAGCATTGCTTTTAAGTAGTTGGTCAAAATTTTATTAGCAGTTACTAAGTGTAAGTAAATACCAAACCTTAAATAAAGTAATAGAACAAAATTAATAATAAACCCATGCAATGCAAATGATAAAATTGAATTTAAGTTCCATAATTTAAACATTAGAGAGTCCTGAGCCGCTCATGACCGTGAGCTCGGCTAGTATACCAGTTTTACACTCTGCAGAGGTTGTACCCTTTACCCACAAGTCATGTTACCCATCTGCCAAGGTGTCGCGACTCCCATACACCTCTACCTAGGAAGCGCGGCAGGGAAACACTACAAGGCCTTTACAAAGTTCTACTAGCTTCCGAAAACCCGCTACAATTTATGGGAAGAGCACTTGCAAGAATTCCCCGTCTAACCACCATCGCAGCAAAATCAACCCGAGAACCTCCTTGCATGCAACTCCCCTACTGCCCTTGCCCCTTTCAGGTAAGGTAGTCTTCCACTAGCTTTCCTAATTAGTCAGCCAAGGGCGTCCCATTAAACCCTTGTGGTGGCACGTGTTTCTCAAGTTAAGCTCTATGTTCCAATTAACATTAATGAACTTGACATGAACATAAATAGAATAACAAAAAGAATTGGAACATAGATATAATAAATGATTATCCCAAAACCATGTAAAGCAATAGCAAACTACCCAAGTGAATCAGGGGTAAATAAGGTAATGAGATAAACAATCTAGGCTGACCTATCGGGTCCCATCAAAATTAACCTATGCATGAATAAGTGACATTAAAGAACATTATTGGGTAAAAAGTGGTCAAGGGCACAACTTGCCTTCAACGAGCTCCTGCTCAGCTACTTCAACCTGCTGCTCACCAGGATCCTCGGTAACGGGCTCTTCTACTCGCCACAGTACAAACAAGCACAGGATATAGAGAAAATCAACATCACACCAAACATGTAAACAAAATATACAGTAATAATCTACACATTAAAATAAAATCCTAGGAACAGGAATCATAATTTTTGGAGCTATAGATTTTAAGTTATGAATTTTCAAAGGTTTTATGTGTTTAAAATAGGATTAAGTGAGTAATAAATTTTCTTACTGTTTTCATGTCAAAACAGATAGTCTAAGTGTTAGAGAATAAAATTACAAAATTTTAGAAAGTGGAAAGGGTTAATTTGGAGCTCATATGAATTCTCTATGAATTATTAAAGTTCTAGCATATATTTTTGTATTAAAAACCTGTTTTCCAATTCAATTATTCCATTTTAAACAGCTCTGGACTAGGCGCACCATTACTGAGAAAGACAGGGACCCCGGTGCAATTAAACCCTAGACCCAGAACACTATACACTGGACTGCAGGTTCTATTCTTGAAAAGTAAAGGGTTTCTTTAGCAAAAAGGCCAACGCGAAGGGGTATAGGTGGTTTTCGGCCGCGAGATCAACAGCGGACGGTCCAGATTAGATACGACATTATAATGAAGCGGTAAGCAATCATGGCCCTTGGATTCAGATCTAGCGCTCTAGGTGGGATACCCCGAATCGGTACGCTTAATATAATCAACACCGTCGGTGAAAGATCCAACGGACGTGATCCAATCGGGAGAAAGGGGAAACTGAATTTAATCGTGGCTGTCCATCACACGTTCAACGACCAACACCGCGTCTTCCTCTCTGGTTCTCGTAGAACGCGGCGGCGCCCTGGTCCACGGTGGTCCATTGCCGGACCACAACCAAAACTCTACTCTAGCCACCGTGAATCGATCCAAGGGGCGTAAACTACTGCATATGGGTAGTGAGATCGGTGGAGGGCATCATACCGGAGTACTTCGTGAAGGTCGAGCGGGTCCACGGCAGGGGATTTCTCGGAGTAGATTTGAAATCCGGCGAGCGATTGAGCTTGCGCAGCGCCACCGACGTGGAAATTGACGGCGGCCAATGCTCCCAGGGTCACGGCGCAGCACCGGAAAGCCCCACGGATGCCCAGGTGCCCGAGACACACGAGTTCGGCGGCGACGAGTTCGCTGTCCCCCAACGAGCACTTGGTGTATAGATGGCTGAGGTTAGCCTCGACAAGAAGGGGAAGGAGGGGATTCGGCCCGATCTTTTATAGGCGCGCGGCGATTGGACTCGAGTTCAACGTCCCCTGCCGCCAAGACCGCGATTGCACGCGCGGGCTTCGGCAGGTTTGTTAGGGACGAGCACTGACATGCCAGCCCCACTCGTCAGAGGAACAGAAACGAGAGTGCGATGCTGTGTGAGTATGGCAAGCGGGCCCCACTTGTCGGCGCGGAAGCACAGTGGCGGGGGCGCGAAAATGGGCTGCTCAGAGGAAAAGGGGAATGGGCTGGAAGTGTTGCGGCCAGCCCATTTAGGTTAGAATTCTTTTCCTATTTTCCCTTCTATTTTGAATTCCTTTTTCCTTTCATTTGAATTTCAAATTTCAATTTGAGTTTTGTTAAGAAATTCTCCTTTGAGTCAAATATATAAATTCAGTCTGTGTAGGAATAATATATATTTTTGTAGTTATTTTTACTCCACATAATATACATTTTTTCTCTTTTCTAAATTCTAGAATTCTTTTTAAGTTTTGCATTCCACTTTGGACTTGTTACTATATTCCTTATCTCAAAATGCACACACAAAAACAATATCCAGCATGATGCATGATTTAATTGAGTGTCTTTTGTTAATTATTTATTTGTTTAATTGTGGTGTTCACATGAAATGAGAAACATAGATAACTCATATACGTTTACGGAATACAATTTCTCTGCTTAGACTCTGTTTACAAAGTGGGTGTTACAATGCCTCCCTCTAATGGGATTCCATTACAGAATCGCTCCTGCTGGTCTCGGAAATGTCCTAGGGTACCTCGGGAGAGTAGCCCGAGCCTTGGTTATGTATCGAACGTACTCCGAGTCATCCCTCGCTCTGCATGTTCTAGGGCGGCTGTCGAACCCTTCGAGAGGCCAGCCTGCGAACCCCTGATCAGTAGTGGGTGCGGAGCCCGAGTGGCCTGAGGCGGCTGTTGAACCCTTCCGGGGGGCCAGCCTTCAAACCTCTGACCAGTAGTGGGCGCGGAGCCCGAGTGCTCTGAGGCGGCTATCGAACCCTTCTGAGGGGCCAGCCTTTGAACCTCTGATCAGTAGGAGGGCTTGGGGCCCGCTTCCTTCGCGGAGAAGGATCCCTTTTGGAGTATCCCCTTTCCCGGTCCCTATAGCAAGAGAGAGAAAGGGGAAGTGAAAAAGGATACAAAATTGAACGATGTGGCGTACCTTTTTTGACGCGGTCATTACGGCGGAGGTGAACCGTCACCCGCTTCGCCTGCCAATGGTGTCGCCTGCCCTGCCGCGGAGTTAATGCGGCGGGACGAGTGGTTCGCGGGGCAGTCGTTGTGCATGCGCGAGCCGTTCGAGGAACGGAACACGGGCGCGTCGTCTTCACGCCGTGGGAGAGGGCTCTCTCGCTGTTTCAGGAGGGGACGTGAGCCTGCAGACGATTTGACTGCTGCTTCTGCCCGCCTGCCGCCGCCATTACTGCGGGCCCACTTCTGGCCATATCGACCGTCGCGCCTTCTCCCGCGGCTGACTGACCCGTGACCGGCGTGCCTGGTTGGCACTGCTGGGCCGTGCGCAGGGTTGCCTCGAGTCGCGGCACCGATTCCGCGGTCGAGGATGCGCGATACTGGCGCAAGTGGTGGTGCAGTTTCTCGCACGTAGTAACCGGCGCGCCGGTTACATGACGTGTGGGCCTCGGCCTCCATGCTGGATGCGTCGAAGTCGAAAGGGTGCGCCCCCTTGGTGTAGTTGCATGCCGCCTGCATGGTGGTCCACCCTTTCACCCGCTGGTCTGGGCGAAAGTGGAGGAGTGCTTGTAACCGCTGGGCAGTTGCGCGCTCCGTGCGCGGCGGTTTGGCTTCTTCTGTCCTAGGCCAGCTCGCATGACGCACGGGACCCAGCCCCCGTGTCATAGGGGGAGGACCTTGGAGCGTGTTGGTGAAGACTTAGTCCGTGACGGCTGAGGACGTGAGCGGGGAGAGTCACCTTTAAAAAGGGATCGACCTCCTGGGTGGTAGCCATGCCTTCACACTTTCCTCATGCGTCGCGCCCTTCTGCCTTCCGAGCCCTCGGATGGGGAGCGCCCATGCTGCCTTGCTCTTGCTGTTGTTGGAGGAGCGCGGCCTTGTGCCGCTTGGAGTTCGTCGTCCCGCGGGCCTCCTGGTATGGAGGTTGTTCATACCCGCGGGAACAGAACCGGAGTCCTGTTTGTAATGGCATTTTGAGTGTTGGCGTATGTTCATTGCAGCTGTCGAGGCCTGAACATCTGTGTATTTGGGCGTAAAGCCGTGTTTCTTCCCCATTTCGAGCACCAGGACTCGCCTGTCGGCTAGCTGGACCGCTTAACCAAGTGTGAGTTGCCCTGTGCGGAAGGTGACGAGTGAGGTATCCGTATCCCAGAGGCATAGGAGTCCCTCGGCTCGGTCGGCCTTGCCGCTCAAGGCTTCTCTTGCTCAGTGAAGGAACCCTCGGCTGCTCTGCGATGAGCCGAAGCCGGAGGCAGCGGTGTCAACACGGACAGAGGCGGAGTTGGCTGGAGAAGAAACTTCGTTGGCCCAGGAGTAGGGGACTTCCCAGACCGAGGAGGCGTAGCAGCGGCCGCTGGGACCTGGCCAGGTCGTCCACTGGTGGGACCAACCCTGGAGTCGGGCTGCCGAGGCCATGAGCCGGGCCGGTGTCCTCGGGGGACAGCTAGCTGAGGCTATGGAGCAGCCGGTCCGGCCGTCTGCTTGGGCTGGGTTCCTGGAGGAGACCCTGGCGATGATGGCCCAGGCGTGGTGCTAACATCTTCCTTCGAGGTGGAGATCCTTCCAACCATGTTGCCGTCCGAGGCCGGGTCAGATTCCGCCGAAGGTGGAGTCGATGCCGAGGGTGCTGCTGCTCCCCCTACTGACGCCTGAACCTGCAGGAACAGTTTGTCTGTAGTGTGCGTATGTTTTTTGCGGCCACCGAGGCCCAAACATACCGTCGTCGTGTTGTAAAGCTACGTTTCTTTTCCCCTTGTTTCGAGTATCATGACTTGTTCGTCGGTAACAGAATCGTTTCGAGTATCCGAGTGAGGTATCCATATCCCGAAGGCGTAGGAGTCCCTCGGCTCGGTCGGCCTTGCCGCTTACGTGTACTCTTACTCGTCCATAGGATTCTGTTATCGATATAGTCGAGATGGCACGAAAAATCGTTTCGACCAAAAAAATTTCGAGCGCAAAGACTTGTTCGGACAGCGGAATCGCTTATCCGAGCATGAGTTACTTATCGCAGAAGGTGATGAGTGAGGTATCCGTATCCCGGAGGCGTAGGAGTCCCTTGGCTCGGTCGGTCTTGCCACTTACGTGTACTCCGTCGTTTTCAGGATTCCACTATCGAAGTAGTCAAAGAGCACGAAAGATGTTCTGGTCGAAAGACTTTTTCCGAGGAAAATTTTGACGCGGAGGGGGTTCCCCCCTTCTAGCCCCCGAGGGAGGGTCGGGCTTTGCCGAGGCAAGGCTGACCCTTCCTGGATGGTTAGACTTTGTTTGTGTATGTAAACGAGGTACATGAACGACTTGAAAACATCTTAAGGGTAGAAGCAACGTAGCTGTCGGATGTTCCAAGCGTTGTTGTAGACCTCACCTTGACTGTTGGCCAGCTTGTATGTTTCGGGCTTCAGAATCTTGGCGATGATGAATGGCCCTTCCCAGGGAGGCGTGAGCTTGTGGCGCTCTCGGGTGTCTTGTCGTAGCCGAAGCACCAAGTCGCCCACCTAGAGGTCTTGGGACCGAACCCCTCGGGCGTGGTAGCGTCGCAGAGACTGCTGATACCTTGCCGAGTGTAATAGGGCCATGTCCCAAGCCTCCTCCAGCTGGTCTAGTGAGTCTTCTCGGCTGGTCCGGTTGCTCCGTTCGTCATACGCTCTTGTCCTCGGGGAACCATATTCTAAGTCTGTGGGCAAGATAGCCTCGGCCCCATAGAATAGAAAGAACAGCGTGAAACCCGTGGCTCGGCTTGGCGTCGTCCTCAGACTCCAGACCACCGAGGGGAGTTCCTTCATCCACCGCCTGTCGAACTTGTTGAGGTCGTTGTAGATCCTCGGCTTGAGTCCTTGCAGAACCATACCGTTGGCACGCTCTACCTGCCCATTCGTCATGGGGTGAGCTACGGCGGCCCAGTCCACCCGGATGTGGTGGTCCTCGCAGAAGTCCAGGAACTTTCTGCCAGTGAACTAGGTGCCGTTGTCGGTGATGATGGTGTTCGGGACCATGAAGCGATGGATGATGTTGGTGAAGAACGCCACCGCCTGTTCGGACCTGATGCTGTTTAGGGGTCGGACCTCGATCCACTTGGAGAATTTGTCAATGGTGACCAGCAGGTGCGTGAAGCCCCCGGGTGCCTTCTGCAAGGGACCGACGAGGTCTAGACCCCACACAGCAAACGGCCAGGTGATGGGTATTGTTTGCAAGGCATGAGTGGGCAGGTGCGTCTGCCTTGCATAGAATTGACACCCTTGGCAGGTGCGTACAATCCTAGTGGCGTCGGCCACTGCGGTTGGCCAGTAGAAACCCTGTCGGAAGGCGTTTCCAACGAGGGCCCGAGGTGCTGCATGGTGACCGCAAGCCCCCGAGTGTATTTCTTGCAATAGCTCCTGTCCTTCGACGATGGATATGCATCGCTGGAGGATGCCTGAGGGGCTGTGGTGGTAGAGCTCCTTTCCGTCACCCAGCAAGACGAACGACTTGGCACGTCGCGCTAGTCGCCGAGCTTCGGCTCTATCGAGGGGTAGCTCTCCTCGATGGAGATATTGCAGGTATGGGGTCTGCCAGTTTCGATTAGGCGTGACCCCATTCCGCTCTTCCTCGACGCGTAGTGCCTCACCCTCGGGGGCTGAGGGTGCCTCGGGCGGGGCCAAGGCTGCCTCGGGCTGAGCTGAGGGCGCCTCGGGCAGAGCCGAGGCCTTCTCAGGCTCGGGCGTGTCGTCGGTCTTGACGGAGGGTTGATGTAGGTCTCGGGAGAAGACGTCCGGAGGAACCGTTGTCCGCCCCGAGGCTATCTTAGCCAGCTCGTCTGCAGTCTCGTTGTATCGTCGAGCGACGTGGTTGAGCTCGAGTCCGTAGAACTTGTCCTCCAGGCGTCGAACCTCGTCGCAGTAGGCTTCCATCTTCGGATCGCGGCAATGGGAGTTCTTCATGACTTGGTCGATGACAAGCTACGAGTTGCCACGAGCGTCGAGGCGCCGGACCCCTAGCTCGATGGCGATGCGCAACCCGTTAACCAGAGCCTCGTACTCGGCCACGTTGTTGGACGCCGGGAAATGGAGGCAAAACACGTAGCGGAGGTGCTTCCCAAGGGTGAGATGAAGAGCAGGCCTGCGCCCGCTCCTGTTTTCATCAGCGATCCGTTGAAAAACATGGTCCAGAGTTTCGGTTGGATCGGAGCTGCTGGAAGCTGGGTGTCGACCCATTCAGCCACAAAGTCCGCCAAGACTTGGGACTTGATGGCCTTCCGGGGGGCGAACGAGATTGTCTCGCCCACGATCTCCACTGCCCACTTTGCAATCCTACCCGAGGCCTCTCGGCACTGGATGATCTCCCCTAGGGGGAAGGATGACACCACAGTCACCGGATGAGACTCGAAGTAGTGTCGCAACTTTCGCCGCGTCAGAATTACCGCGTACAGTAGCTTCTGAATTTGCGGGTAGTGGATTTTGGTTTCGGACAGTACCTCACTGATGAAGTAGACCGGCCTCTGGACGGGCAATGAGTGCCCTTCTTCTTGTCTCTCGACCATGATCGCGGCGCTGACCACCTGAGTGATAGCGGCGACGTAGATCAAGAGGGCTTCTCCGGCAGCGAGGGGCACCAGGATGGGCGCGCTTGTAAGGAGCGCCTTTAAGTTCCCGAGGGCTTCCTCGGCCTCGGGGGTCCAAGTGAAGCGCTCGGTCTTCCTCAAGAGGCGGTACAAGGGTAGGCCTCTTTCGCCGAGGCGCGAGATGAAGCGGCTCAAAGCCACAAGGCATCCCATGACCCTCTGTACTCCTTTCAAGTCCTTGATAGGCCCCATGTTGGTGATGGCCGCGATTTTCTCTGGGTTGGCCTCGATGCCCCGCTCGGAGATGATGAACCCTAGGAGCATGCCTCGGGGGACTCCAAAGACACACTTCTCGGGATTGAGTTTTATGCCTTTCGCCTTGAGACACTTGAATGTCGTTTCAAGGTCAGAGAGGAGGTCGGAGGCTTTCCTCGTCTTGACTACGATGTCATCGACGTAAGCCTCGACCGTTCGGCCAATGTGCTATCCGAACACGTGGTTCATGCACCTTTGGTATGTCGCACCCGTATTCCTCAAACCAAATGGCATAGTAATGTAGCAGTACATGCCAAAAGGTGTGATGAAAGAAGTCGCGAGCTGGTCGGACTCTTTCATCCTGATTTGGTGATACCCTGAGTAGGCATCGAGGAATGACAGGGTTTCGCACCCAGCAGTGGAATCCACGATTTGATCGATGCGAGGCAGGGGGTAGGGAACTTTCGGACATGCTTTGTTTAGACCAGTGTAGTCTATACACATCCGCCATTTCCCACCTTTCTTTTTCACAAGCACAGGGTTGGCTAGCCATTCGGGATGGAATACCTCTTTGATGAACCCGGCAGCCATCAGCTTGTGGATATCCTCGCCTATGGCTCTGCGCTTTTTTTCGTCGAATCGGCGCAGAGGCTGCTTCACGGGTCGAGCTCCAGCTCGGATATCCAGCGAGTGCTCGGCGACATCCCTTGGTATGCTAGCATGTCCGAGGGACTCCATGCAAAAACCTCGGCGTTTGCGTGGAGAAAGTCGATGAGCACTGCTTCCTATTTGGGGTCGAGCTCAGAGCCGATCCGTACTTGCTTGGAGGTGTCATTGCTGGGGTCGAGAGGGACGGACTTAACCGCCTCTGCTGGTTCGAAGTTACCGACGTGGCGCTTCACATCTGGCACCTCCTTGGGGAGGCTCTCCAGGTCGGCGATGAGGGCCTTGGACTCGGCGAGGGCCTCAGCGTACTCCACACACTCCACGTAGCATTCGTACGCGTGTCGGTATGTGGATCTGACGGTGATGACCCCGTTGGGGCCCAACATCTTGAGCTTGAGGTAGGTGTAGTTGGGGACGGTCATGAACTTGGCATAGCATGGTCTCCCTAGCACTGCGTGGTAGGTTCCTCGGAACCCGACCACCTTGAACGTGAGGGTTTCCTTTCGGAAGTTGGAGGGAGTCCCAAAGCAGACGGGCAGATCGAGTTGTCCAAGGGGCTGGACGCGCTTCCCAGGAATAATCCCGTGAAAGGGCACCGCACCGGCCCGAATCATGGACAGATCGATCTGCATGAGCCCGAGGGTCTCGGCGTAGATGATGTTGCGGCTGCTGCCTCCGTCCATGAGGACCTTGGTAAGCCTGACGTTGCCGATGACGGGATCAACAACGAGCGGGTACTTCCCCGGGCTTGGCACGCGATCGGGGTGGTCGTCTTGGTCGAAGGTGATGGGCTTGTTGGACCAGTCTAGGTAGACTGGCGCCGCCACCTTTACCGAGCAGACCTCCCGGCGCTCCTGCTTGCAGTGTCGAGCCGAGGCGTTCGCCACTTGCCCACCGTAGATCATGAAGCAGTCGTGGACCTCGGGGAACACCTCTGCCTTGTGACCCTCCTTCTTGTCGTTGTCGGGGGCTCTGCCACCTTCCGCCGAGGGCTCGGCCTTGTGGAAGTAGCGCCGAAGCATGACGCACTCCTCAAGGGTGTGCTTGACGGGACCCTGATGATAGGGACACAATTCCTTGAGCATCTTGTCGAACAGGTTGGCGCCTTCAGGAGGCTTTCGAGGGTTCCTGTGCTTGGCGATGACGACAAGGTCTGCGTTAGCGGCGTTGCGTTTTGCTTGCAACTTCTTCTTGCCCTTCTTCTTTGTGCCACGCTGAGCGGACGCCTCGGGGACGTCTTCCTGCTGGCGCCCCTGAGGCTGCTTGTCCTTTCGAAAGATAGCTTCGACCGCCTCCTGATCAGAGGCGAACTTGGTGGCGATGTCCATCAGCTCGCTCGCCCTGGTGGGAGTCTTGCGACCCAGCTTGCTCACCGGGTTGCGGCAAGTGGTGTCGGCGAGGAACGCACTGATGACATCCGAGTCGGTGATGTTGGGTAGCTCGGTGCGCTGCTTCGAGAATCGCCGGATGTAGTCCCGCAGGGATTCCCTCGGCTGCTGGCGGCAGCTTCGGAGATCCCAGGAGTTCCCAGGGCGCACGTATGTGCCCTAGAAGTTTCTGGCTAAGGCTTTGACCAGGTCGTTCCAGTTGGAGATCTGCGCAGGAGGCAGATGCTCCAGCCAGGCTCGGGCGGCGTTGGAAAGGAACAGGGGGAGGTTGCGGATGATGAGGTTGTCATCGTCCGTTCCACCCAGCTGGCAGGCCAGCCGGTAGTCCATGAGCCACAGTTCCGACCTTGTCTCCCCCGAGTACTTGGTGATGGTAGTCGAGATTCGGAATTGGGTCGGGAACGGCGCCTGTCGTATGGCCCGGCTGAAAGCTTGCGGACCGGGTGGTTCGGGCGAAGGGCTCCGATCCTCCTCGCTGTCGTAGCGTCCACCACGCCTGGGGTGGTAGCCTCGGCGCACCTTCTCGTCGAGGCGTGCTCAACGGTCGCGGCAGTGGTTCTCGTTGCCATGGCGACCCGGGCCACAGGCGCTGTGCCCCGCGTGCACCCGGTGTGGACCGAGGCTTCCCGCATGAATCGGGAAGTCACGGCATGATGCTCCGGGGGGTACCCCTGCCTTCGAGAGGCAGAGCTTTTGGCCCGTCGGACCGCGGCATCCTCTAGGAGATTCTTGAGCTCTCCCTGGATACGCCGCCCCTCGGTGGTGGATGGTTCCGGCATCGCTCAGAGTAGTATTGCTGCTGCAGCTAGGTTCTGGCCGACCCCACTGGAAGCCGAGGGCAGCCTTGCCCTGGCATTGTCGGCGATGCGGTGCTGGACGTCCTGGGCCAGATGACACGCTTCTCTGGCTGGTGCTCGGCCTGCCCACTCCTGCCCGACATTTTGCCGGAGCTGCACAAGTTGGCCTGCTTCCTCGTCGAGCCTAGTCTGCATCTCGTGGATTTGCTCGAGCTGTGTGTCCTGACCCCCCACAGGGACTGGGACCACAACTAGCTCCCGAAGGATGTCAACGCGAGGCGCAGGCCTAGGGGGATCGCCGTCCTCCGGCAAACCAAGGTGGTTGCCTTCGTTGAGACCCCCTAGATCGACATGGAAACATTCGTGACTTGGGCCACAGTCCTCGTCGCCGAGGCTGTGGCTACCATCGGAGCAATCAGAGAGGCAGTAGTCGCATGCGATCATGAAGTCCCGCATGGCACTGGGGTTATCGAGCCCGGAGAAATCCCAACCATAGTTGGGCTCGTCGTCTTCCTCGGAACCCAGGGGCCTGTAGGTTGAGACGGCCGTCAATCGGTCCCAGGTTGACCACATATGATACCCCGGAAGGTTCGGATATGCCTTTATGAAAGCGTCCACCGAAGCGGGTTTGCTTGGTGGGTCGATGCTGAATCTAAAAGGCATAGGATGGGAAACGGACGGTACCTCTTGATCGACGGATGGTGACGAAGTCGCGTCGGGGACGGACTGCACCGTTATCTCTGGTACGAGGCTAATGCCCAGCAAGTTCTTCACGAGCGTGTTGGCGTCGTCCGTCTGCTTGGGGTTGGTGTGTTGCGGGGAAACGACGCTCATCTTCGTCTCAGACGCGAGGTCGACGCCCGACGTGTCCCCCGCTAGGGCGCCGGCGCAGTCGACTCGCTCGACAGCCGACGAGGCGCCGCCTCCTGCTTGGCCATGGTTGCCCCGCCTCCTCCTTCGTCGGCGGGGAAGGTGACGGGACAGACCTGGATGCTGTTCTTCCACCACGCGGGAAAGACGTCGTCGATTCCACCACCGGCGGGCGGGCTGACGGCCGCCATTGTCATTGTCGCGTGGCGAAGGAAGGAGTATCATGTCGTAGCTACCGTCGAGGGATATGAACTCAAGACTCCCGAAATGGAGGATCGTCCTGGGTTGGAGAGGTTGCTGGAGGCTACCCATCTGGAGCATGACGGGAAGCTATTCGTCAACACACAGCAGGCCCCTACCTGGCACGCCAACTGTCGGCGTTTCGACCCCGGGGGGTCCCTGAACCGACGAGTAAATTGTCGCTGCGTGTCCCAGCCTAGATGGGTCGGCGCGAGACGGAGCACAAGGGGGGAAAACAGTGAGGGGAAACCGCGGCCTCGTGTTGTCCTGTGCCCAGGGCGGATGCGCTTGCAGTAGGGGGTTACAAGCGTTCGTGAGGGAGAGAGAGATAGGGCATGAGACTGTGCGTCAGCCCGTTCTCCCGCGTGGCCACCTTTTCGTACGAGGGCCCTGGACCTTCCTTTTATTGACGTAAGGAGAGGGTCCAGGTGTACAACAGGGGGTGTAGCAGTGTGCTAACGTGTCTAGCAGAGGGGAGCCAGAGCCCCATGTACATGCCGACGTGGCTGTCGGAGAGGTGTTGGAGCCCTGTTCATGTGGCGTCGTGGCTGTCGGAGGAGCGCTTGAGCCCTGTAGAAGTACAGCTTCAAGGCTGTTGGATCCTTGTTGACGTATCCTTGGGGTCAGGCGGGGCGGTGGCTCCTCTGAGGTCGAGGCTGAGTCCGAGCCCGGGGGTCGGGCGAGGCGGAGTCCGTCTTCCGAGGTCGAGGTAGAGTCCAAGCCCTGGGGTCAGGCAAGGCGGAGACCGTCGTCCAAGGTCGAGGTTGAGTCCGAGCCCTGGGGTCGGGCGAGGCGGAGACCATCTTCCGAGGTCGAGGTAGAGTCCGAACCCTGGGGTCGGGCGAGGCGGAGATCGTCTTTCGAGGTCGAGGTAGAGTCCGAGCCCTGGGGTCGGGCGAGGCGAAGACCGTCTTCCGAGGTCGAGGTAGAGTCCGAGCCCTGGGGTCAGGCGAGGCGGAGACCGTCGTCCAAGGTCGAGGTTGAGTCCGAGCCCTGGGGTCGGGCGAGGCGGAGATTCCTATGGCGCCCGAGGCTGGACTTGGCTGCTGTCAGCCTTACCCTGGCGGGTGGCACAGCAGCCGGAGCAGCGCAGGTGGCGCTGTTTTCCTGTCAGGTCAGTCAGTGGAGGGGCGAAGTGACTGCGGTCACTTCGGCCTTATCGACTGGAGAGCGCGCGTCAGGATAAGGTGTCAGGCGATCCTTGCATTGAATGCTCCTGTAATCCGGTCGGCTGGCGAGGCGATCTGGCCAAGGTTGCTTCTCCGTGAAGCCTGCCCGAGCTAGGCCTTGGGCGAGTCGAAGGTGCGCCCACTGCTTGAGGAGACCCTCGGGCGAGGCGTGAATCTGCCTTGGTCTACTGTTCCCGCCCGAGGCTGGGCCTCGGGCGGGGCGAGATCGTGTCCCTTGAGCGGACGGAGCCTTGACCGGAATTGCGTCCATCAGGCCTTTGCAGCTTTGTGCTGATGGGGGTTACCAGCTAAGATTAGGAGTCTTGGGGGTACCCCTAATTACGGTCCCCGACAACTAGGGATTGAAACCCCCTCAATCCCCCTTAATTCATATGGATTGGGGTAGAACCGAACAAGCCCTAAATGGTTTGCCACAGCGTACCAGATTTTTGCCAAGTTTTGGAAGAGAGAAAAATAAAGAGAAGGACTTGCAGCCGGCAAACTAGCTAAACCATTAGCCAACCTCTACTTTAAGATTTGTTGGAAAAGAATGAGTAGTCTGTAAAATTGAGGAAATAAAAGAAAGAATAACACAGTTTAAGTAAAATAGATTTTAAGAAGGACTGCATAGAAACAACTCACACCTCCAAAATGTTTATATGAGATATATTGAGATCTATATATGGACAGAATGAAGCTAAGGTGAAAGTAACCTGTTGGTCCTTATTCTCGAATGCTATACATCAAGAACAAAGTAACACAATTGTTAACGATTAGAGACCTTCGTCCTTCAAAGAATTATCTCCTTTAGGATATAATGCTCTTCAGACGAAGGTTATGAAGGACATACCTTCATCATTTTAGTGAACGAATATAAATAGAGACACATGAAATACAAAAGAATATAAATAATCATTAGCAATCATTAGATTATTTGTATTCTTATTTTATGAACATGGATAAACATCGATGATATTTATATTACATCAATACCTTCGGCTCGTCAGAAGGTGAAAATATGAGAGCGACGCGAGAGTGATTACAATTCAGCGTGAATAGTACGGTGTTACTGTTCATCTATTTATAGGCACGGGAGACAGCCCGGACAAAATTACATTCATATCCCTGACATTTACTACTAGTCATAAGGAGAACTACCAAGGACTGAGTAGTCTTTTTCCTCTTTAGGTCGGTTTCATTTTCCACCTTCGTCATTATACTAAGCCGAAGCTCCTTCAGCCACAACTTTGGCGTCCTTTCATCCTGCCTTCAGGTTGTATTTTCATATCACACATACCTTCATCTCAAAGCCGAAGCCTCTTGTAGCAATCTATGTATCACTGAAAAACGTTAGTCACATTTTTGAGGACCTTCGGAAGAGGAAGGCCCCCAATAGTAGCCCCTTGCAGTATTAATTTGTTTTCTTGTTAAAAAATTCAGACTGCGACGAGAAC
Organism: Zea luxurians; assembly: GCA_029449295.1. Classification (NCBI taxonomy): domain Eukaryota; kingdom Viridiplantae; phylum Streptophyta; class Magnoliopsida; order Poales; family Poaceae; genus Zea; species Zea luxurians. The sequence goes on from JAOPSE010000010.1 coordinate 44,838,044, forward strand.
GAAGGCCTTTAGCTGAAGGTCCGAAAAAACACCTTCCCTTCGCTAGAATAGCGAAAGACATTGACATGTAGGGCCCACAAAGTTGTAAGGCGCTAGGCATATAAATAGGGACTCGCATTGATAGCATTTGATGTGCCATTTCAGTTACTTGCGCTATTTCTATTATTTTGAATTTTCTTGCTCTGTCGTGCTTTGATTAAATCGTGAGCTTCGACATTTGCACAACCGTTGGCTAAATGGCTGAAGAGAAGAAGATTGTTGACCCTGCATTGGCTGGGTTTTATGAAGCTATGGAGAAGACAAATACAGAGAAAATTACCAACGAAATGTTGGCTGGTTTGTCTGATGATTCTGGCGACAGTGAAAGATTTGACTTGGAAAGTGGAAATGAAGATGTCAAAGATCGGCCCTGGCGGCCGAGTCATACCATAATCGGAAAATCAACTATCAAGCGGAGTCAGATTGATGCTATGAAAGGAAGGTATTTTCGTGATATTTCTATTTTAAGGGCTGGAGGAGATAGCATTGCCTCTGCGCCTGAAGTAAACGAAGTTGTTGTCTACAGGAGCTTCATGAAGGCAGGGCTTCGGTTTCCCCTAAGTAAATTTGTAGTTGAAGCTCTGAAGACTTTTAAGATTTATCTTCATCAGATTACCCCCGAAGCTATCATCAGAATGGGGATTTTCATTTGGGCTCTGAGGAGCCAAGGACTAGAGCTGAGTGCAAAATGCTTCTATAACATGCATGAGCTGTCCTATGAGACGAAGGCTACTGACAAAGAGCAATATCATAATAATTTTGGTTGTTACAACTTCGTGCCTCACTTTGATGTGAGCTATCCAGTCCCGACGTTTCAGAAGAGGTGGCCAGGAGCCTAGATGGAAGAATGGTTCTATGTAAAGAACAACTTAGTTGAAAGAGAAGATATAAAGGGTATCATTCAATGCCCTATTTGGTCTCGCTTCGGCATTAGAAGGCAAGCGACTGCTCTTGCAAATGAAATTGAAGCATGCCAGAAGGCTTTTAACAGTATATGCACCTTTATTGGCACAAGAGACTTAGTCCAAGAGCACATTGCTTATAGAGTGTGACCTCTTGTGAATGACTGGGAGATGCCAAAGGAAGCTGCTTCCGGGTCTAGCCAAGGTGGCTTGGTTTATCTGAAATACACCTTCAGATAAAGAGATCAACTTGATGAGCCAAATGATGACTGACTAAATTGTGTTGAGGCAACTAGTGACGAATTGCTTGAGGCCTACACAAGGGCCGAAGATGATGCCATGACACTAGCCTTCGGAGGACGAGGCAAGAGAAGATTAAACAGAGTTTTTGAAGTAATTGGTTTTGCATACCCAGACTATTGTTATCCCTCGGGAAAGCAGGGAAAGAAAGAAAAGTTGTTGCTTCGACCATTTCTGCTACGCCGAAGGGTAAAAAGATCAAGGTTTTGACACGCCGGTCTAGGTATATTGAAACGACCAGGGTGCCGAAGCTTACCGAGGGGACTTGTTCCGCCGTTGAGCCGAAATACCCCACTCCTGCCGGTGCCAAGGGAGAATCGGGTGAAGTGCCGAAAGCAGTGGGACAGGAAAAAGCCGAGTTGGCCGAAGTGTCCTGCCGAAGCCAAGGGAAAAATGGTTGAAGAACCAGAACTGGAGGAGTCGACAAGGCTGCCAAAAATCCTGAGCCCGTCACCCGAGCCAGAGTTGCCGAAGGTGTCCAAGATTCCTGCAATAACTCCCGAGAGGAGGAGGATGGTCGGCGTGCTGGACACTGTCCTAGAGTCGACAAGGGTACCAACTACTGCCTCTGCAGAGGTACCCAACATGAGTTAGGAAAATATAAAGGAGGCCACCGAAGCTGTTACAACTCGTGCTGAAGCTGATGTTGGGCCCTCAATTCCGACAGAAATAGGGCCTGTTGAAACTGAACAAGGACCTTCGGATGCCGCTCTAAACTTGGAAAAAGAAGGCGCACCCAAGGAGTTTAAAACTCCTGCCCCCAAAGCATCTACTGAAGAACTAGATTTTATTATACGACATGCTTCGGGGAAACAATTGTCGGAAGAGCAGATTGCCGAAGCCAAGCAATATGTCAAAGATTTGAAATACCCAAAGGGATCCTTGGTGTATAGTGGCGTTGATGAAGACGACTTTCTGTACTGCATTCCGAACAACAAGGAGTTATCTGTTTGCCGGGAGATGGCAAGGAACATAGGGTTTTCGAAGCTCGAGCTTGGCCTCTTTGTAATATCGAAGGATGACCTTGCAGGCAGCCTCGCTTACAACAGTTTGAAGGTAAAGATGTTTTGACTTATAAACAGATTATTTTTGTATCCTCTTTTTTTTATTGTGCTGATCCCCTTTTTGTAGGGCTTAATCTTGAGCAATGCTTTAAGGGCGCAAAAGAACGCTGAAGGCGAAAGCTGTCAAATAGCCCTTGGTAACCTTCGGTTAGAGGTTATCAGACTGAGGAATGAAGCCCTAGAAAAGGATAAAATTCTGTTTTCCTTGGTAGACAGAGTAAAGGTTAGCGAAGCCAAACTTGCTGCACAGTTCGAAACTCATAAAGCCGAAGTTGAAAATCTAAAGAAAAAGCTTGCCGAAAAGAATGAGGATTTTGAAGTGGCGAAAGGCAAACAAGAAATAAGTGAATGGACTAGCTCAAGACTACAAAAGAATGTGGATGAGCTTCGTGAATCGAAGGAGAGATATTATGAGAAATCCTTGGATTGTGCTAAAAAATTGAAATATAGTTTTGCAAAGGTGGGTGCATATTCATTGGAGCAAAAATTTATTAGAGGCGATCCCAAAGGAATAATGGAATAGATCGGCGAAGAAGCTGAAGCTTTCGAAGAAATTTTTAGCGACCGTGGTGACTTTTGCGCCTTCGCCGGTGCCCGAGGGGTTGCAGCAATTTTAGAAAAAATTGGCTATGAACATGTTATAGTTGAAGCCCAGATGGAAACCGTCTTTTCCATAGACAATACGAATGGTCCTTCGGCTGAAGCTATTTGATGGGCGGGAAATTCTATTCCAACGTTTGGATGAAGGGCGGCTGAGAGATAGTCGACGAAGCTATAAAGAAAAATGAAAAAGAATCCCATGATGCCCGAGAAGAAGCCAAGCGAGCTGAAGAGGCTGTTGAGCGCGCAAGGCATATAGATGTTTTTACTGAATCTTAACTTCAGTATATATTTTTTCCTGACCTTGGATTAACAACTTGCTATTTTACTTTAACTGAACTATCACCGCCACCCAAGCCATATGATCCTGAAGTCGATCTAGCCATAAGAGCAGCATTAGAAACAATAAAGATTGCCGAAGAAGCCATTGATGAAGCTGTCAACAAACTGTTGCATGAAGCTGCCAAAAAGATTTTAAAAGAAGACTGAATTCTTGTACACTTAAGAAATGTAATATTTGAGAAATGTAATTTTTGTACATGAGTTAAGAATTGTATATCTATATGTATATTAATGTAATATATTTCTTTGCGATGCATGAAATTTGCGTTCATACCATTTTTGAGCCTTTGGCAAAAAAACACCTTCCCTTCTTTTCATGCTTCGTAAAAAAAGAGCCCTTCTGTAGCATAGCTATTGTATAATATTATTGTCGACTAAAATTTTCTTGGCATGTAAAATTATAATTGCCGAAGGTGTACTTTATGCTCCGCATACTTTCATTCATCGCATATTTTGAAAGAAGCAACTTTTCTCCTGCACAATTTTGTTGCTGATGCGACATGATGCATGATGTAATGCTATGCGAAATGATGCGATGATATGATGCAGCATGATGTTTATGCCGAAGACACATACCCACACGAAAACACACCCAGACTCCGCATCCCCTTAGGAACGTCTTTTGAGTCTCTTCAACTTCTATTTTGGTGGCATTTAAGCTCTACATTCCCTTAGGAATGAATTTTGAGCTTCTTCACCTTTTTATTTCGGTGGCATCTTAGCTCTGCATTCCCTTAGGAACGACTTTTGAGCTTCAGAACTTACTCTGCGCTCCCTTAGGAACGACTTTGTAGCTTCAGGATTTACTCCGCTCCCTCAGGAACGACTTTGTAGCTTCAAAATTTACTCTGCGCTCCCTTAGGGATGATCTTTGACACTTCAAGAGTTTTTGTTAAGGGGATGCGCTCCACATAACATGGTGTGGCCACAGTATTATTACATCAAATTAGAATTTAATCCTTCGTGAATTGTTTTTCATACAAGAAAATAGAATAGCGAAAAGAACTATGATACACCAGGATAGGATATATATTTTGTCAATGCCTTTAATAAATGTGCTTCGACTCAGGCATAGTGCTGTTGATTATGCGAGCTTTTGACTCCTCCCGAAGGTCGCGCTGTTGCTGAGCGTGGTGATGCCATTCCGGCTGTTGACCACGAAGCATGGCAGGTGCTAGCGGTGGTGGTGTTGTTGTTGGTGGTGGTAACTGGGCCCAGGAGACTGGAGAATGGCTTGCCAAAGCAATAGAAGTCATAGGCTGTTGGTTGCCTACATATTCTGGGACATAAGGAGAATAGCACGAAGCGGTATGCAGGACCTGCTTCGGCTGGTTCTACCGTGCTTCAGCTTTGGCAATTTCTTTCTGTTTTTGAATTGTAACTTGGCACGTCCTTGTGGTATGCCCTTTGCCTTCATCGCAGAACAAACAAAACAGCTTCCTAGGATGATCTCCATATCTTCCTCTGAAGCTTTTGCCCTCTCTGCCTCTTGGAGCTGGTGGCCTAAAAGAACTTTGTTGTGCCCCTGATGATAGGGAGCTGTGCTGCTGCCTTTGGATTTGGTTGCCCCTGTCGTCACTTGAGCTGGCATTATGGATTGACATGACATGCCTAGGGTGGAATCTTCCTCTGAAGCCCCTGGCCATTTTGGAGTATCTGTAGGCTTCTTCCCTTCTTTGCCAAAAATCATTGTCGGCTCTGATGTACTCATCCATTTTCTAGAGAAGCTTCTCCAAGGTTTGCGGTGGCTTCCTTGCGAAGTATTGTGTCATAGGTCCTGGCCGGAGCCCCTTGATCATGGCCTCAATGACAATCTCATTGGGCACTGAGGTGCTTATGCCCTTCACTACAGGAAACACATAAAATTTCGTGGGCCCAGATATTTTCGTCGGCCGGCCCACGAAAATAAGGAAGGTATTTTCGTCGGTCTCGTCACCGATGAAAATACAGAGTATTTTCGTGGGCCAGGGAATATGTTCGTCGGCAGGCCCACGAAAATATGGAAGATATTTTCGTCGGCCTCGTAACCGACGAAAATATGTGTTATTTACGTGGGCCGGGGCTGTGCCGACGAAAATACGACCACTATTTTCGTTGGCCTCAGTGGGGCCGACGAAAATACGACAACTATTTTCGTCGGCCTCAATGCGGCCGACGAAAATAAAAGCCCTAAATCATCCGCGCGCCCACACCTTCTCTCTCGCTCTCGCTCGTTTCTCTCGCTCATTTCTTTGTTTTGCGCGCCGCCGCACTCCCCTCGCCGCGCGCTCGCATGCCCGGCCCTCCCCTCGCCGCCACACGCCGCGCCGCCGCCGCACTCCCCTCGCCACGCTCGCACGCACGGATGTCGCGCGGCGCCGCACGCACGCCGCGCTGCCCCTTTGCCATGCCTCGTCCCCGCGCCGCCCCTTCGCCATGCCCCGTCCCCACGCCGCCCCTTCGCCGTGCCCCGTCCCCGCACTCCCCTCGCCGTGCCCGCCTCGTCGCCGTGCCCCATCCCCGCGCCGCCCCTCGCCTCGCCCGGCCCTCTCCATGCCCACCTCCTTGCCGTGCCCCATCGCCGCACCGGCCATCGCCGTGCCCGCCTCCTCACCGTGCCCCATCGGCGTGCCTAGCCCTCGCCGTGACCCATCGCCCCACCGCCCCTCGCCGTGACCCATCGCCATCGTCGTGACCCATCGCCATCACCGCCTCCTCGCCGTGCCTCCTCGCCGTGACCTATCGCCGCGCCACCCATCGCCGAGAACTTGCCTCTTCGGCGTCATCGCCAGTAACAAGGTACTTACTTAGTCGTTTTTTATTTTCATTAATTATTATCTTGTTATCTTGTCATCTTGTGATTATGATTTGAGTTAACTTGTCGAGTTTAACTGTTGATTGCTTTAATTCAAATTCATATTTGTCTCCGAGATATTTTTTAATGTTTAGAGTTTAGTTTTAATCGTTAACCATAACGAACCGTATGCGTCACCCGTTCGGGAACGACGAACGTCACATTGGCTTGTGAGGTTCGCCGTTCCGGAATTGTCCACGTATTTTGGACATTGATTTGTGACATGTGCCTTACGATTGACGCGGAATTTCGGTTGTGTAACCCAGTTGTTCTCCAACACACCATGTTCAGGCGTGTGCTTGGAGAGCATCAGGGTTATGCTGCCAAAATTTCTCGGCAATCGTAGGCTACACGTCATAAATCACAAGCATCGGCCTACACTCTTGGGTGGGTTTAGGGCCTTTACCTAATAGGGAGTTCACCTAAGCCACGGACGATCGTTGATGTTCTTTGACTTTTGTTTAGCCTTTGAAATGGACGGTGATCGAAGGGTGATGTATGATGGGTGGAGAAAGGATGGGGCATATTCGAATGAATGGATGGGTGTAACAAAGGCTTTTCTTGAGCACACTTTCAAAGATGCAACTGATCATCTAGTGAAGTGTCCTTGCAATCGCTGCGAGAACAAGTGGCCTCAGAAGAAGGAAGAAATGGAGAAACACCTTTGCAAAAGTGGGTTTATGCCGAACTACCTTGTATGGTACCGTCATGGAGAGTCTATTAGACACGTTGACGCGGAGGTGGAACTTGATGACGATCATGATAGGATGGACAACATGTTGCATGATCTTGGTAGGGAGGTTGAAATGAACGCTGAGGAGCCGGGGCAGCTTCCACGCGATGCTCAGGAATTCTTCCGGCTACTCGCCGCAGGAGAAGAGAGACTGCATGAGCACACTCAGATGTCAGTTCTTGGGACTCTCACAAGACTAATGGCGATAAAGTCGAAGCACAACATTTCAAACAGTGCTTACAACAACATCGTCCAACTGATGGGCGAGGTTCTCCCGGAGAATCATAAGTTGCCAAAGAATATGTACTTCACAAAGAAGATGTTGGCTGGTCTTGGGATGACATATGAGAAGATCGACGTGTGTCCCAACAGTTGCATGCTATTCTTTGAGGAGGATGACAAGCTGGACCGTTGTAAGCATTGCGAAGCTTATAGATATGTCGAGGTGACAAATGATGAGGGTGAATTGGTAGTTACGAAGGTCGCAGCTAAGCAACTTCGTTGGTTGCCCATCATTCCTCGGCTTTCAAGGTTGTTCCTCAACAAGGAAATAGCTCTGCATATGACGTGGCCAAAGAATGGTGTACGTCTCGTCACTGATCCAGACATAATGGTCCATCCGTCGGACGATGATGCGTGGAAGGCATTTGACGAGTTTGATCCCGAATTTGCAAACGACCCTAGGAGTGTACGGCTTGGTCTATCGACGGACGGATTCACACCTTTCAATAGCAGTGCAAGCCCTTACTCGTGTTGGCCTGTCTTCATTGTGCCATATAATCTTCCTCCTGAGTTGGTCAATAAAGAAGAGTTCATGTTCCTTGCACTAGTCATCCCATGCCCCAAGCATCCAGGGCCAAAGCTGAATATGTTTGTTCGCCCTTTAATTGAAGAGCTGAAACAATTGTGGAGAGGTGTGAAGGCTTATGACAGCCATACTGAAAAGGAGTTTACCATGCGCGCTGCTTATTTGTGGTCAGTGCATGATCTGCTAGCGTATGGAGATTGGTCTGGATGGTGTGTTCATGGTCGGTTGTGCTGTCCCATATGTATGAATGATACGGATGCATTCAGATTGAAGCATGGTGGGAAAGTGTCATTCTTTGATGCTCATCGATGTTGGACTCCATTCAAGCATGATTTCAGGAATTCGCTTACTGCATTCAGAAGTGGAGCCAAAATCAGAAATGAGCCACCAAAGAGGCAAACTGCACCGCAGATAATGGCATCGCATGCTTATCTGAAGCAAGGAGAAAATGATAGGTTCCAAGGCTACGGGGAGGACCACAACTGGACCCATATTTCATCAATATGGGAGCTTCCATATGCTAAAGCCTTGATCATGCCGCACAACATAGACTTGATGCACCAAGAGCGTAACGTTGCTGAAAGCATCATAAGCACATGTTTTGATGTGACTGATAAAACAAAAGATAATATGAAGGCAAGAAAAGACATGGCTGAAATTTGTAAGAGGCTGATGCTCGAGTTGAAAGTAAGCAATAAAGGGCATGAGAGTTGGCCGCGAGCTGATTACTGCCTCAAGCTGGATGAAAGGAAAGAAATATTTAAGTGGTTGAAGAATCTGAAATTTCTAGATCGATATGTGTCGGCGTCTCAGACCCGGGGGGGTCCCTTGGACCGACTAGTGAAAACGCTGCGTGCCCCTGTCCAGATGGGTTGGCGCGGGATGGAACATAAGAGGTGGGACAAGCCTTGTATTATCCTGCACCAGGGGTGCCGCTCGTAGTAGGGGTTACAAGCGCGTTGCGTGGGAGAGAGAGACACGGAGTTCGTCCGCCGCTTCCCCCGCGCGAACCCCCCTCAGGGTGGACCTGGACCTCCCTTTTATAGAGGCAAGGAGAGGGTCCAGACGTACAACGGGGGGTGTAGCTATGTGCTAACGTGTCCGGTAGTGGAGTGCCTAAGCCCTGTGTACATGCCAACGTGGCCGTTGGGGGAGAGCTTGGGCCCTGTACATGTGATGGCGTGGCCGTTGGAGGAGCGCCTGAGTCCTGTAGGAGCACAGCTTGCAGCGCGACAAGGATCCTACTGACGTCTCCTTGCTGTCGTAAGGGGCTGAGAGCCACCGGCGTCATGGTGCACGCGGGGTACCATCATTACCCGTCACCGGGGTAAGCTAGATGGGACGTCGGTCTTGTTCCTTGTAGCCTGAGCAGACAGGAATAGGGAAATGATGTATCCCCTGTTAGCGCAGTCGGTCTGAGCCTAGGGTCGGTCGAGGCGAAGACTTCTCTTGAGGCCGAGGCTGGGGTCGGGTGAGGACACGATTCCTCCTGAGGCCGGGGTCGAGGCTGAGTCCGGGGATCGGGCGAGGCGGAGACCTCCTCCTGAGGCCGGAGCCTGAGGTCGGGCGAGGCGGAAACCTCCTCCCGAGGCCGGAGCATGAGGTCGGGCGAGGTGGAGCTTTCTGTTGCGCCCGAGGCTGAACTCGGTGGTTGATCGTGACTTGTTGTCAGTCGTCACCGGGGTGGCTGACACGGCAGTCGGAGCGGAGCGGGGGTGGCTGACATGGCAGTCGGAGCGGAGCGAGCGGCGCTGTTTTCCTGTCACATCGGACAGTAAAGAAGAGGGGCGAAGTGACTGCGGTCACTTCGGCCTGCCCGACTGAGGCACATGTGTCAGGATACGGCGTCAGGCATCCCCTGCATTTAATGCGCCTGCAAAGCGGTCGGTTGGTGAGGCGGTCTGGCCAAGGTTGCTTCACAACGAAGCCTGCCCGAGCTGGGCCTCGGGAGAGCCGAGGGGGCGCCCGCTGCCTGAGGAGGCCCTCGGGCGAGGCGTGAACTCGTCTGGGACTACTGTTCCAACCCGAGGCTGGGCTCGGGTGAGATCGCGTCCCTCGGGTAGACGAAGTCTTGACCTAAACCGCACCCGTCAGTTGGTCGGAGGGTGTTTACCAGCCATGATTAGGAGCGTTGGGGGTACCCCTAATTATCGTACCCGACAGTAGCCCCCGAGCGTCGAAGGGAGTGTTGGTACTCGCTTGGAGGCTTTTACTGCGTTTTTGCTGAGGGGACCGGCCTTTCTCGGTTTTTGCCTTGTTCTGGTGGGTGTGCGCGAGCGCACCCGCCGGGTGTAGCCCCCGAGGCCTCAGAGGAGTGGTTTGACTCCTCTGAGGTCTGAATGGTTTTTGTGGTGCTTCGGCCGGTCTGATCGTTCCCTCATGCGGCTCGGCCGTAGCCCAGGTGCGTGGTCGGGTTCCAAGTTATCAAGCTGGTTTGTTGACGCTGTCAACAGTTTTGGCCGTAGCCGGGTGCGAGAGCAGCCCCCGAGCCTCTGCACGGAGCGAGAGGACAATCAAGGACTTTCTCGACTTTTATTATACGCCCCTGCGTCGCCTTTCCACAAGGAGGAGGGGGGAAGTGCCATGTTGCCCTCGGAGGGCGCCGAACATGGTGTTTCCAGTGAGCTGCTAATGGGTGATCCAAGTGGACACCCGTGCCCCGTTCGTTAGGGGTCGGCTGGTGGCCTAGAGGCGCGCTTCAAAAGTACCTGCGGGTGATTTGCTGGACCCAGACCCCTTCGATAGGGTCCGAGGGCTCAATGCCTCCCTCCGGTGGGATTCCGTTACAAATCGTTCCCGCCGGTCTCGGAAATGTCCTAGGGTACCTCAGGAGCGTAGCCCGAGCCTCGGCTATGTATCGAACGTACCTAGAGTCATCCCTCACTCTGCGTGCTCTGGGGCGACTATCGAACCGTTCCGAGGGGCCAGCCTACGAACCCCTGATCAGTAGTGGGCACGGCGCCCGAGCGCTCTGGGGCGGCTGTCGAACCCTTCCGAGGGGCCAGCCTTCGAACCCCTGATCAGTAATGGGCTTGAGGTCTGAGTGCTCTGGGGCGGCTGTCGAAGCCCTCCCAAGGGGCTAGCCTTCGAACCCCTGATCAGTAGGAGGGCTCGGGGCCCGCTTCCTTCACCGAGAAGGATCCTTTCCACAACATCCCCTTTCCCGGTCCCTGTAGCAAGAGAGAGAGAGAGGAGGAGGAGGGGAAGGATATGAATCTAAATAAGGTGGCACACCTTTTTTGACGCGGTCATTATGGCGAAGGCGAAGTGACGCCCGCCTCGCCTGCTAGAGGTGTCGCCTACTCCGTCGGGGAGTTAATGCGACGGGACGGGCGATTCGCGTGGCGCCTGTTGCGCGCGCAAGCCATTCGAGGAACGGGGCACGGGCGCGTCGTCTTCACGCCGTGGGAGAGGGCTCTCCCGTCGCTTTAGGAGGGGACGCGAGCCTGCAGGTGACTTGACCGTTGCCTCCGCTCGTCTACCGCTGCAGTTACTGCCGGCCCACTTTTGACCATGCCAACCGTCGTGCCTACCCCACGGCTAACCGACCCGTGGTCGTCACCTTTAACTGGCACTGTTGGGTCATGCGCAGGGCTACCTTGAGTCACGGTACTGGTTCCACAGTCGAGGAGGCGCAGCATTGGCGCGAGTGGCGGTGTAACTTCTCGCACGTCGTAACCGGTGCGCCGGTTACATGGCATGCAGGCCCGCTTCCTTTGCGCTGGTCCGCCGAATGTGGTTGAAGCCGAAGGGGCGCACAGTTGCGGTGCAGTTGGATGCCTGTCGCGTGGCAGTCCACCCTTTCGACCACTGGTTTCTGTGAAGATGGGAGAGCGCTTGTAACCGCGGGACGGTTACATGCCTCGCGTGCGGTGGTTCGCCTCCTTCGTGCTTCGGATCAGCTCGTATGACGTGTGGATCCCAGCCCCCATGTTGTAGGGGGAGAACCCTGGAGGATGTCAGTGGAGATTTCGCCCGTGACGCTAAGGGGTGCAAGTGAGGAGATCTGCCTATAAAAGGGGGATCGATCCCCTGGGCAGTGGCCATGCCTTCGTTCTCCCCTCATGCTTTGCGCCCTTCCACCTTTTGAGCCCCCGGATGGGGTGCTCCAGCGTCGCCTTGCTCTTGCTGGCTCAGCTGGCTCTGTCGCGGCCTCCGACGCTGCCTCCTGCCGCTTGGTCCGGGCACGGGCGTCTGTTGCACCATGCGCACCGGCGGACCGTCCAAGACGCCTTACATCGCATGGGCGGCGTTCGCGTTCTTGGATTGTCTTGTCCTCACTCCGGCACGACGCCTCCGCGCAGAGGTCGGGGCCTGCTCGTCCGCGAGGACCTGAGTGGGGATCTGCCGGTGCAGGCTGGGGCATCCGCCATTCGTCAGCATGGCGCTGGTGCGCAGGTGGCCGCTGTCATCGGTGCTGAGGTGGTGGTAGCCGGAGAAGGTTTCTCCACCGACGAGACCATCGGCGCCAGCTGCGGCCGGACCCCCGGCTCTTTGGCTTTGATGGCTTGTCCTCGCCCCTTGAGCAGAGACATGGGCGAGGGCCTCGTCACAGCAGCGTCGACGCTAAGGTCATCGCTGCTGCTGTTTAGCCACCCGGAGCAGGGGTCATTGTCGCTGTTGGTGTAGTGGCTACCGACGAGCCACTCGGAGTTTGTTATCCCGCAAGCCTTCCGGCGTGGAGGTTGTTCGTGCCTGCGGGAATGGAACCAGAGTCCCATTTGTAAGGAGATATACCGGGTTTTTGCCGGAGCAAAATGTAACCGCTTCAAGTACTTAGACATTTGTCGTAGGTCGGGAGAACCGGCGAGGGTTCTGCCAACGTCTAAGTCTGTGTAGCATAGTTACCCCCAAGTATATGTGTTTGTTCTTTGTGGCTGTCGAGGCCTGAGCATTTGGGTATTCGAGAATGAAGCTGTGTGTCTTCCTCATTCCGAGCGCTGGGACTTGCTTGTTGGCTAGCCGAACCACTTAACCGAGCGTCGGTTGCCTTTCGCGAAAGGTGACGAGTGAGGTGTCCGTATCCCGGAGGCGTAGGAGTCCCTTGGCTCTATCGGCCTTGCCGCTCTAGGCTTCTCTTGCTCAGTTTTTGGAACCCTCGGCTGCTCTGCGATGAGCCAGAGTCGGAGGCAGCGGTGTTAGCGCGGACAGACACGGAGTCGGCTCGGAAAGAGACTTCGTCGGCCCAGGAGATGGCGGCTTCCCAGGCCGAGGAAGACATGGTAGCAGCCGCTGGAGCTTGGCCAAGACATCTGCTGGCGTGGTGCTGGCGTCCTCCCTTAGGTGGAGGTCCTTTTGCCCGGGTCGCCGTCCGAGGCCGGGCCAGGTTCCGCCGAGGGTGGAAACAACACAGAGGGTGCTGCTGCTCCCCCTGCCGATGCCCGAACCTGCAGGAACAGTTTGTCTATAGCATGCGCATGCTTTTTCATGGCCGTCGAGGCCTAAACACTTTATCATTGTGTTTAAAAAGCTGCATCTTCTCTCCTCTTGTTTCGAGCATCATGACTTGTCTATCAATAGCAAAATCGTTTATCCGAGTGAGAGTTACTTTTCGTGGAAGGTGATGAGTTATCTGTATCCCAGAGGTGTAGGAGTCCCTTGGCTCGGTCGGCCTTGCCGCTTACGTGCACTCTCATTTGGTTGAAGGATTCCATTATTGGTACAGTCGAGAAGGCACGAAAGTCGTTTTCTACCCGAGTGTTAGGACTTGTTCGGTAGCAGGATAGCTTATTCGAGCGTGAGTTACTTCTCGCGGAAGGTGATGAGTGAGGTATCCGTATCCCAGAGGCATAGGAGTTCCTCGGCTCGGTCAGCCTTGCCGCTTACGTGTACTCTCGTCGTTCTTTGTATCCCGCTATCGATACAGAAGTCGAAAGCACAAAGGTTGTTTTGGTAGAAAATTTTTCCGAGGAAAATTTTGACGCAGAGGGGGTTCCCCCCTTCTAGCCCCCGAGGGAGGGTCGGGCTTTGCTGAGGCAAGGCCAACCCTTCCTTGACGGTTAGACTTTATGTATGAAAATGAGGTACATGAACGACTTAAAACATCTTAAGGGTAGAAGCGACGTAGCTGTTGGATGTTCCAAGCGTTGCTGTAGACCTCGCCTTGGTCATTGGCCAGCTTGTATGTTCCGGGCTTCAAGATCTTGGCGATTGTAAGGAAAATGGACCCAAGGCCTTTTGGCTAATTGAGTTTTGGTGTTTGATGATTAACACAACCTATGGACTAATATGTTTGCTAGTGTTTATAATTATAGTTCACAGGATGTGAAGAGAATTGGACCAAGGCAATGAGGATGCAACACCTCAAAAGAAGACATAAAAGGTGCATAGGAGTCTAATACTCAAGAACAAAAGAAGCCCAAAGAAATCAACAAAGAAACCCAAGAAGCGGGCTGTCAGCCAGCGCCTGGTGGCGCACCGGACTGACCGGTGTGGCATCGGACAGTCTGCGCAGAGAGGCCACAGACATGCGCTCTCTGGCTGTAGCGCCGGTCTGTCCGGTGGGGCACCGGACAGACGGCAACGGTCGGATCCAACGGTCGACTGCTATAGGCGCCAACGTTCGGCTGACGTGGCGTGCACTGGACACTGCACAGTGGCTGTCCAGTGGTGCACCGGACTGTCCGATGCACCCGACGACAGAAAGCTGCTGCTTTCTGTCCAACAGCTAGTTTGGGGTTTGGAGGCTATAAATACCACCCCAACTGGCCATTCTCTAGTGTGGGAGCCCAAGCAACATACCAAGGCACATAGTGCACATTTCCAAGAGCTCAAACACCCAAGTGCTTAATAGAATCACTCGGTGATTAGCGTAGGTGCTTTGCGAAGTGCTTAGGTTAGTTAGACCGCTTTAGCGCTTGCTCTAGGTGAACCCTAGTTAGTTGAGTGAGTTTTGTAAAACCACACAACCCCTCGGCTCTTGTGTGAGTCATTGTAATTGTACCGAGTGGGGCGAGAGTCTTGCGAGACTGTGACAACCGCGTTTGTGTCACGGCCGCCACCGTGTACTAGAGGGAACGAGGCCTGCAGCGTTTCGGCCAGAATCTCGATAGTGGAGACGGCGGGGAGCGTCCGAGAGGAGCCGGAAGCGGAGCACCACTTGCGCATGGAGAAGGCCCATGGCTCTCTACGGAGTAACTCGACCGTGGTGCTTGGCCCTCGCGTGGGCTTCCCTTTGCGTAGGGGCACCAACGAGGATTAGTCGGGACCTTGCGTGGTTCCGGATACCTCGGTAAAAATACCGGCGTCATCCACGAGAGTTTGCTTCTCTACTTTGCTCTTTAAGTTTCCACATTTATATTAAGCATTTAAGTTTCAATCTTGTATTCAAACTTATTTAGTGTAGATTGAAACTTAGCTATTGCGGTAGAGATAACAACACTTAGACAAAACCTAGTTTGCACATTATAGTTTGATTATTTGCATAGGTTTTGCTCTAGGGATTTATTTGTGGCCTAGTTTAGTAAAAGTTTTAGAAGTCCTAATTCACCCCCCCTTAGGCGTCACCCGTTTCCTACAAGTGGTATCAGAGCCTGGTTTGGCTCATTTGAAACGATTTAGCTTAACCGCTAAAAGAGCCGACGCTTTTAGAGGAAGGGATGGATACCCATAGTGTGACGGAACCTTCCAAGTCATTAGGCCCACCTATGGTTGTCCCTGTCCAACAGACATCAGGCAACCCCGTAGATGTTCCTGAATCACTTGATAAGTTCGGTATCTTTCCTTACCTTTCCAGGAACGTTTCACCCGTCTTGCAGACATTACAGAACATCGGAGATATCGAAATGCGGAGGTGGTTACATAAACTTACATTTATCTAAAAAGTAAGATTAGGTTATTTATTACAGACCAGAAATATAAACGAGTGCTGAGTAGTATTATTACATAACCAAGGGAGGCAAAAACTCCTCCCATAAAAGTTTATACATAAAAGTTTTTATGGAGGACCCTGTCCTCCCGCATCTTCATTCCTGATTCTCTTCATGAGGAACCACCTTGGTACAAAAGCAACAGAAATCAGCTGCTCCCTCACCTAAAAACAACGAGGGAATAAACCCTGAGTATGGAATTACTCAGCAAGTCTTACCCGACTAAAGAAAAGACTCTCAAGGGTATGCTGGTTATAAGGGAGTCAAGGTAAGGCTTAACAAGAATCAAAGACTCTGTTTTTGCGGAAAAGCTTACTATGAGTGGATCCTTAAAAATCCAGTTTTATTTTCAGGTTAAGTAAAGTTACCTGCATCTAGAGTTCTTTCTACCCTAGTTCAAACACTTGTCCTGCACTAGCCAGTTTCTCATCAATCCCTTCATCTTTAGTGGATTGCTACGTATAGGGCAGTGACCAAGTCTTCGTAACCGCGAAGGTACGGCGATCCGAATCGATTATACTCAGCTGAGGATCTCCAATCACACGACATATGTAGCACTTAACCCTTGCATATGTCAACCTGCCACCGGGGTTCTTAAGACTAGATCAGGTTCACGCAAACCGAGAGCACAGATACACCACCGTCCAGCCTCTTGCCACGGAGGGTACACGCTACTCTCGCCACCGCTCCACGCCCATTTCGTGTTATCTTATTCTGGCCTTAGTCTGCCCGAGGCAAGGCTTACCCATGACGAGGCATGTGACCAGTTAAAGGGTCCTCGGTCAGCAAGCCTACATCGACACGGTCCTTAATCGACATAGACGGAGACACTACACCGAGACTCTCTTCTCGTGCAAGTCACCCGCCCGGTCTCAGCTTAATCATTTTACCCAAAAACTTGGTACCTGGCAGAGGTACATCTTTACCGATGTTGAACCCATCACGGCCATGATGGATCCACCATCAAGTTTTATTTTTGAAAACATCCCACCCACCTTTGCCATATCATATTTTGTAAAAACAAAACATTTTTGTTTTTCTAAAGCAAGGCTAAGCATCAAAATTCTTTGTAAACCAGGTGATCAAGGAAAGTAATCAAATTCAAGGAAGGTAATGCAGGAATTGTTTTGGCAATCAACTCCTATCACCTAATGCATCAAGCAAGTGAGAAAGATTTTAAAAACATCAAGGGAGGTGCCATATGCACCGGGGCTTGCCTTCGTTAACAGGTGAGTCTGGCTTGGATCCACAAATATCAAAGTAAAAGCAGTTGCCTGCTTGAGAATCCGAGGGTGGTGGTGTCCTTTCTTCGGTGACTTCTGCTTCTTCTTCACGTTGTAACATAGCCATATATATAAGAATGAATGCCATGGGATGCTTATGAGAATGCAAAGATAATATAAATTTATTATCTAAGTCTTGAATACAACTTTCCTTCACGGAACTCCGAGAACTTAGGGTTTCCGGAGTCGGTAAAGGAGTTCATCGGGCAGAGGGGTGGTTTTGGGTTCTAGTTATCAAACATGGTACAAATCAATTCAAACTCTACCCAAGGCTTCTAAATATTGTTTTAAGTTCACATAAAAAATTTGAGCATTTTTGGGATTACCATTTATCTTTTAAAAATCCAGAATTACTTCTTTAAGCTATTTTAAATACCCTAAAATTCCTTATTTATTCTAAAAATTAAAAAACTATTTTTATAAAATACTAGGGAAAATAAGGAGTCTAGGAAAATTGGTTTCATAATTTTATCATTTTTCTATAATTTTCTAAAATTGTTTTGGCTCTGGAGTAAAAAGAAAAGAAGAAAGGCACAACAGTAGTGGGCTGATTTCAGCCCATCGGCCCAGTCCAGAGGGGAGAAGCGCGCGCGAGCGCCCGCGCCCTGGCGACTTTGCATAGAGGACCTCGGGGTTTGGCTAATCAGAACCGGCTTCTATTACTATTCCTATGTGCCGCTGACAGATCACAAATAGGACCTCCACCTTCTATTTCCTTGCACGGTGAAGTCCCCGACGGCGTTCATGCCCAGCCGAGCTCCGGCGAGCGGCTGCACCGGCCGAATGGATCTATGACCGGCACTCCCGAGCGGCGGACACTAAATCGGACCCACCCTAAACATTTCCCCTAGGTTAATTTCACCAATAGCACACTAAAATGCCCTGGCCACGGTGACCGTATGGGCAATGGATGAACACGGGCGTTCATGGCAACCCAGGGTGGTCTGGTTCAATCAGAGGGGTCGTGAAGCTTGAGGAGGACCTAAGGACGCTAGAACAATTAATCAAGACACTGGGACTGACCTGGAATAGGCTGGCCGCGGTGAAGTGTTCTTGCGGTGAGTTCAGACCGATTTGGGGAGAATTAGAAATTCAAGCTCACTGATGATTGACTGGAAGCAATACTGGTCGGGGTGGTGCAGGATAATGTGGTGGAGCTGGCCGCGGGCTCAATTTATAGAAGGAGCAAGCGGTGACGAGCAATTTGGGCAGATTGCACTGGCGCCGGAGATGAAGAAGAAGGTGCTGGCCGCGTGAGTGCGTGTCCACAGTCGTGGCGAGCTCACCGGCGGCGATGGGACTGCCCTAGAGGGTCACGGCGACGAGGTGTAAAGACAGAGCCACGCGGTGGGCAACGGCGAAGACTTGACGGCGGTGAGAAGCTTTATCCACGGCGGTGAGCAATGGGGAGTACCGCGGCTGGCTGGAGTGGCATACAGCCCACCGGCGGCGGGGATTTTTACCAAGCGATGTTTATCAGATGGCCACGGCGCACGAATCCCGGCGAGCGGCAATCAACGGCGACGACCACCGGCGGTGAGAGCAGCTGCTGGCAGTCTGATCCGGTTCAGGCACTGTACCATGGCAATTCCCCCATCAGTCGACCTGACAGAGCACTTTGGAGCACCATTTTCTCCCAAATTTCTATGGCAACATCCCCAAGTCTCTGCATCAAAGTTGTAGTGCTACATACTAGCTACAAATTGACTATAAGGATTAAACTTAGTTGAGCACTGGATCATGCTCAAAATTGAGTTTGAAGTGGATGTCAGTCTTCTGTTAGTCTGAATTTCAGACCAATCAGCCTGACAGCCAGATTTTGAACATAATTATCTCCAGATTTCTCTTAACAACATTGCTCATACTCTTAAGCAAAGTTGTTCTCCTTTGTTTGCTCTATAACTTTGATGTGGTGACCCAGGGCAAAAACCCTATGATTAAAAAGTTACAAAGCTCAAAAGTTGAGCCCATAACACTGTTTTTCAGACTTAGGGTGGATTCTCACTTGGGTCTTTTTTGCAAATTGGTCCAAAACATAGGGTTTGGCTTGCAAATCACCCAAAATGTGAACCAAGGGACTTAAGAAACTTATTTGACTTGATTTTTGCACTTTAGCCCAAAAGTGGACTAATTTTGCACATAGGTCCCTAGGGTTTGGTTTTAGGGTTTTCCAGGGTTGTAATTAGGGTTTTTAGTATCCCAAGGGTATAAATGTGATTCAACTTTGTTTTTGGGGACATTTTATGTCTCTTTCCCAAAAGCCTTTAGGTTTTTCTCATTTGGGTTAAGTTTTGCCCCAATAAACTCTATTTAGGGTTAAATTCCTTAACCAGGGGTCTATTTGCAAAATACCAAAAACAATACACTTGTTTGAAATTTTTACCTAGTAAATGCACTCTAGGTGTGTCAAGCATATGCAATGCCAATGTTTATGATGTCATGCTCAAGTTTTAGTTACAGTAACACCAGGGGTGTTACATCCTTCCCCCCATAAAAGAATCTCGTCCCGAGATTTAAAGTCCTAGGGTGAGTAATGGAAAAGGAAATGTGTCACATTTTTATTTCCTTATTTCTGGTACAAGACAGGGGTGGTGTGGGGGTTCACTCCTTTATTACAATAACTGAATTTACTTTACAGATTACATGAGGCTAGAAAGCCTGGGAAATTCTTATTTAAAAAGTCTTGCGTTTCCCACGTAGCCTCTTCTTCAGAATGTTGGTTCCACTGTATCTTATAGAACTTGAGAGTTTTTCTCCGGGTAACCCGGTCCTTTTGATCCAAGACTCGAATTGGGTGCTCGGAATATGTCAAGTCTGGTTCAAGGACAACATCTGTCACTTCAATGGTTCGATCAGGAACCCGAAGACACTTCTTCAATTGCGATACGTGGAAAATATTATGTATAGCAGACAGGGTCTCGGGAAGCTGCAGTTGGTATGCCACTGGTCCACATTGCTTAAGTACAGGGAATGGACCAATGTACCTGGGTGCAAGCTTTCCTTTAACCCCGAAACGGGATATCCACTTCATTGGTGAAACCTTCAGGTAGACATAGTCTCCTTCAAGAAAATACAAGGGCATTCGCCGTTTGTCTGCATAACTCTTCTGTCGAGTTTGGGCCTTCTTCATATTATGGATTATTTTCTGAACCTTTTCTTCGGTTTCTTTTACCATATCAGGCCTAAAGAAATACCTTTCACCAGGTTCAGACCAATTTAGCGGAGTACGACATCGTCGTCCATATAAAGCTTCAAAAGGTGCCATCTTGATACTTTCTTGATAGCTATTATTATATGAAAACTCCGCTAAGGGTAAACATTCATCCCATTTCTGTGAGAAATCCAGGACACATGCCCGCAGCATATCTTCGAGTATTTGATTAATCCTCTCAGTTTGTCCACTGGTTTGGGGATGATATGCCGAACTGTGGAGCAGTTTAGTACCCAGGGATTTATGGAGTTCCTCCCGGAATTTGGATACAAATTGGGATCCATGATCCGACACTATGGTCTTTGGAATACCATGCAAACTGAGAATGCGAGCAATGTATAACGCTGCATAAGTGGCCACAGAGTACTTTGCTTTGACATGCAAGAAGTGGGCAATTTTTGTGAGTCGATCAACAATAACCCAGATAGAATCGTACCCTTTTGCAGTCCTGGGCAATCCCACAATGAAGTCCATACTTATGTCTTCCCATTTCCAGGTTGGGATTGGCAAAGATTGTAATGGACCAGCAGTTTTCATGTGTATGGCCTTGACACGTCTACAGGTGTCACACCTGGCCACATAGCGTGCAATCTCGATCTTCATTTTTGTCCACCAATAATGTTGTTTCAAATCTTGATACATCTTAGTGCTTCCGGGATGAATAGAATAGCGACTAAGATGTGCTTCATCAAGAATTTGTTGGCGGATCTCTTCATTCTTCGGCACCACTATACGGTTATTAAACCATACAGTGCCTTGCTCATCTTCTTTGAAACATTTGGCTGTTCCAGCCTTTATCTTTTCCCGAATATGCTTCATACCCTCATTATCTTTTTGAGCATCAACTATCTTTTGCAAGAGAACTGACTCCAGCTTTAGCTGACTTAGGGTTCCATGTTGGACCATCCCCAGGTTTAGCTTTTCCATCTCTTGACATAAAGTATTGTCAGAGTTCTTCATCAGAAGACAGTGGCAGGAAACTTTACAGCTAAGTGCATCTGCCACAACATTGGCTTTGCCTGGGTGATAATGAATTTCCAATTCATAGTCCTTAATAAGCTCAAGCCATCGTCTTTGTCTCATATTCAATTCTGACTGGGTGAAGATATATTTCAGGCTTTTATGGTCTGTGTAAATGTGACAGACATTACCCAGTAAATAATGACGCCAGATCTTCAGGGCATGAACCACAGCAGCTAGTTCCAGATCATGAGTTGGATAATGTTCCTCATGTCGGCGCAACTGCCTTGAAGCATATGCAATCACTCGGCCTTCTTGCATCAACACACAGCCGAGTCCACTGCCTGACGCATCACAATATACATCAAAAGGCTTGGTGATGTCCGGTTGAGCCAATACCGGAGCAGTGGTTAATAATGTCTTCAATTGCTCAAAGGCTTCTTCACACTTGGAAGACCAATTAAATTTACAATCATTTTTCAATAAACTTGTGATTGGTTTCACAAGCTTAGAAAAATCCGGTATAAATCTGCGATAATACCCAGCTAGTCCAAGAAAACTCCGGACTTGATGAACAGTGGTCGGGGGTTTCCACTCCAGAATATCCTTGACCTTGCTAGGATCTACCGCAATTCCCTTGGCAGATAGGATATGTCCTAAAAACTGAATTTCCTCCAGCCAAAATGCGCATTTACTAAACTTGGCATATAGTTGATGTTCCCTCAAGCGCGTCAATACAATCCGCAAATGTTGAGCATGCTCCTCTTCATTTTTGGAATATATCAAGATATCGTCGATGAAGACCACCACGAATTTGTCCAACTCGGGCATAAAGACCGAGTTCATCAAATAAGTGAAATGGGCAGGAGCATTGGTCAATCCGAAAGACATTACCAGATATTCAAATAATCCATATCGCGTAGTGAACACAGTCTTTGGTATGTCCTCGGGCCGAATACGGATTTGATGATAGCCCGACCTGAGATCAATTTTAGAGAATACCCTCGCCCCGGTCAATTGATCAAATAGGATATCAATTCTTGGAAGAGGGTACTTGTTCTTGATTGTGACCTCATTCAGGGGCCGATAATCCACGCACATCCGTAAGGTTTGATCCTTCTTTTTGACGAATATAGCTGGACAACCCCAAGGTGACGAGCTTGGCCGGATGAATCCTTTATCCAAGAGATCTTGTAATTGAATCTTCAGTTCTGCCAACTCATTTGGAGGCATACGGTACGATCTTCGAGAAATTGGAGCCGTACCGGGCTTTAGCTCAATTACAAATTCCACATCCCGCTCAGGTGGCAATCCCGGCAGATCTTCGGGAAAGACATCGGGAAATTCGCACACTACCGGAATATCCTTGATTTCCGGTACTATGGCTTCATACACTCTACCAGTAGCTTGGGTTGGAATGGGGATAAGTATAAGAATTTCTTCTTGATTATAACTCAACCTGATAATTCTTTGATCAGTGTTGAGGATTGCTTTATACTTGGCCAACCAATTCATACCCAGAATAACATCTATATCCTGGCCTTTCAGAACTATCATATTAGTAAGAAAATCCCGTCCGGCCAAGTTTATGGGCACTTGATAGGCCACTTCTCTAGTAAAAATCTGTCCCCCAGGTGAGTGAATTTTAAATCCTTCTTTTGATTCATGACATGAAATGTGATGTTGCTCCACAAATTTCTTGCTAATGAAGGTATGCGAAGCACCAGAATCAAAAAGAATAATTGCAGGGTGACTGGCCACGGGAAACGTACCCATCATCACCGGCTCTCCTTCCGGTGTAGTGGCCACCTGGGTGTAGTATACACGCCCCGTCTTCTTGGTATTCCTCCCCACAGTATTCCCTTTGGGCTGAGTAGACTTCCCAGATCCTTGCTGAGCATTGGATTGATTTTGCTTGGGGTATGGGCAGTCTTTGATAAAATGTCCCGATTTGCCGCAGTTGAAACACCCAGTTGAAGAGCTGGGCAAGGCAGGGAATCGAGTGCCTGGGGCACCCGGCTGATTTGGGGAAGTGGGGGTATTGTTGGGGCGAATAATAATGGGCTGTTTGAAAGGGAATGTTGGTGGACGAGAAAAAGTGCGGTTTTGGCTAGAAGGCCGGATGATGAACCGTTGCCTCTTCGCCTGGCCCTGATTAGGCCTCTCACCACTGAATCCCTTATTCTTCCCAGAACTTGCGTATTTTGCTTCCACAGATAAGGCTGTACTGACAGCCTTTCCATACGTAAGATCAATACACGTGGCCATCTTTCGCTGCAACCGGTCATTTAGACCCCTCATGAAGCAGTTCTTTTTCTTCAAATCAGTATTCACCTGGTCGATGGCATACTGCGACAGGTGATTAAACTTGTTGAGATACTGATTGATGGTATCCCCTCCTTGTTTCAGTTTCATGAATTCCTCTTATTTCATATGCAGCACCCCTTCAGGTATATAGTGCTCACGGAAGGCTGCTTTAAATTCTTCCCAAGTGATTTGATGGTTGTCTGGTTGGATTGCCACAAAATTTCCCCACCAAGTACTGGCAGGGCCACATAGTTGCTGTGCCGCGAACAATGGCTTCTGCGTTTCAGAACAACGAAGAAGACCAAACTTTTGTTCAATGACCCGTATCCACTCGTCGGCTTCTAGCGGGTCTTCTGCCTTGGTGAATAGAGGTGGACGAGTTTCGGAGAAGTCCAGATAGGTGGTTTCATGGGGACCTTGCTGAAAACCCCTTCCAGCCTGCTGCTGGAACTACTGTTGACCCGCCATTTCCCTAAGGAAGCGGGTATTGTCGGTGGTGGCATTTACCAAGGCGGCAATCGCCTCGGCTAGCGTGGGTGGAACCGGAGGTGGATTTGGGGTGACATCCCGACCCCCAGAAGTTCCGGCTGCGTCCTGTCCACGAGTCCTGGTCGGCATCTGAGGCAAAAACATTCGAAATAAACATAATATGCCAAAGAGACCTTCCATTTACATTACTATAAAAAGTAATGGTACAGACTCGATATTACATAACAGGACACATTACCCATTGTACAAAAGTTCTACCTATTTTACAACTTACTAGTTCTACTTTTACTTTTATTACTACACTGCTACTTCTACTGCTGGTTACCCCTAGCAGTCTCGTCATCAGGTGTGGGAGACCATTCATCGACCAGCCTCATAGAAGGAGGGGGTTGAAAAAGGTCTAGCTCACCACCAAGCGCTTGTCCCATCACGTGGGAGGGTCCAGCTTCCGACTCAGCAGGATGTATGGGCTCACTGGGATGCAGTTGCGAATACAATACATGCACTTCCTCATGTAATGTATTGCAGTATGTCTGTAATTCTTCAACAGCCATGTTGAGCTCAGTTATACGAGACTGAGCCCTTGCCTCCTTGGCCCATGCCAATGAACGAGATTGGACGACCCAATCGAGTGCCAAATCCCGATCTGCCAGCTGGTCTTGTAGATGGCGAACGTCTCTTCGTAACTCATTTATACGGTCACCATCTCCAATCCATATAGCTGTCCTGCGGCGGAGTTCCGCTTGGAGCCTACTTACTTCTGCTTCCAGATCCCCTATAGGATCATTGCTTCCGCTACTACTATCTACATCTCGCGGAGCCAATTGATGTCGAGGTACTCCAATGGGTCCAGTCGACTTACGCGCAGTTTTTCTTGTGCGCGGCGGCATATCTCTAAGGGGGAAATTTATTAGTACAATTCTTAGCATGATGCATGAATAATTACAGAATCAATCTTGATTCAACCTCCTATACATTGCACTCTTCCTACCTGGTCTTTATAGATTCTTCAGATATAAGGGATAAGAAAGGAAGAAATCTTTTTAGGTAAGTCTTTCTTTTGAAATCCTTTTGAATATGCCTTATAATATCTGCAAGGAAGGGCTTCACTCCGATACCAGCTATGACGGAACCTTCCAAGTCATTAGGCCCACCTACGGTTGTCCCTGTCCAACAGACATCAGGCAACCCCGTAGATGTTCCTGAATCACTTGATAAGTTCGGTATCTTTCCTTACCTTTCCAGGAACGTTTCACCCGTCTGGCAGACATTACAGAACATCGGAGATATCGAAATGCGGAAGTGGTTACATAAACTTACATTTATTTAAAAAGTAAGATTAGGTTATTTATTACAGACCAGAAATATAAACGAGTGCTGAGTAGTATTATTACATAACCAAGGGAGGCAAAAACTCCTCCCATAAAAGTTTATACATAAAAGTTTTTATGGAGGACCCTGTCCTCCCGCATCTTCATTCCTGATTCTCTTCATGAGGAACCACCTTGGTACAAAAGCAACAGAAATCTGCTGCTCCCTCACCTAAAAACAACGAGGGAATAAACCCTGAGTATGGAATTACTCAGCAAGTCTTACCCGACTAAAGAAAAGACTCTCAAGGGTATGCTGGTTATAAGGGAGTCAAGGTAAGGCTTAACAAGAATCAAAGACTCTGTTTTTGCGGAAAAGCTTACTATGAGTGGATCCTTAAAAATCCAGTTTTATTTTCAGGTTAAGTAAAGTTACCTGCATCTAGAGTTCTTTCTACCCTAGTTCAAACACTTGTCCTGCACTAGCCAGTTTCTCATCAATCCCTTCATCTTTAGTGGATTGCTACGTATAGGGCAGTGACCAAGTCTTCATAACCGCGAAGGTACGGTGATCCGAATCGATTATACTCAGCTGAGGATCTCCAATCACACGACATATGTAGCACTTAACCCTTGCATATGTCAACCCGCCACCGGGGTTCTTAAGACCAGATCAGGTTCACGCAAACCGAGAGCACAGATACACCACCGTCCAGCCTCTTGCCACGGAGGGTACACGCTACTCTCGCCACCGCTCCACGCCCATTTCGTGTTATCTTATTCTGGCCTTAGTCTGCCCGAGGCAAGGCTTACCCATGACGAGGCATGTGACCAGTTAAAGGGTCCTCTGTCAGCAAGCCTACATCGACACGGTCCTTAATCGACATAGACGGAGACACTACACCGAGACTCTCTTCTCGTGCAAGTCACCCGCCCGGTCTCAGCTTAATCATTTTACCCAAAAACTTGGTACCTGGCAGAGGTACATCTTTACCGATGTTGAACCCATCACGGCCATGATGGATCCACCATCAAGTTTTATTTTTGAAAACATCCCACCCACCTTTGCCATATCATATTTTGTAAAAACAAAACATTTTTGTTTTTCTAAAGCAAGGCTAAGCATCAAAATTCTTTGTAAACCAGGTGATCAAGGAAAGTAATCAAATTCAAGGAAGGTAATGCAGGAATTGTTTTAGCAATCAACTCCTATCAGCTAATGCATCAAGCAAGTGAGAAAGATTTTAAAAACATCAAGGGAGGTGGCATATGCACCGGGGCTTGCCTTCGTTAACAGGTGAGTCTGGCTCGGATCCACAAATATCAAAGTAAAAGCAGTTGCCTGCTTGAGAATCCGAGGGTGGTGGTGTCCTTTCTTCGGTGACTTCTGCTTCTTCTTCACGTTCTAACATAACCATATATATAAGAATGAATGCCATGGGATGCTTATGAGAATGCAAAGATAATATAAATTTATTATCTAAGTCTTGAATACAACTTTCCTTCACGGAACTCCGAGAACTTAGGGTTTCCGGAGTCGGTAAAGGAGTTCATCGGGCAGAGGGGTGGTTTTGGGTTCTAGTTATCAAACATGGTACAAATCAATTCAAACTCTACCCAAGGCTTCTAAATATTGTTTTAAGTTCACATAAAAATTTTGAGCATTTTTGGGATTACCATTTATCTTTTAAAAATCCAGAATTACTTCTTTAAGCTATTTTAAATACCCTAAAATTCCTTATTTATTCTAAAAATTACAAAACTATTTTTATAAAATACTACGGAAAATAAGGAGTCTAGGAAAATTGGTTTCATAATTTTATCATTTTTCTATAATTTTCTAAAATTGTTTTGGCTCTGGAGTAAAAAGAAAAGAAGAAAGGCACAACAGTAGTGGGCTGATTTCAGCCCATCGGCCCAGTCCAGAGGGGAGAAGCGCGCGCGAGCGCCCGCGCCCTGGCGACTTTGCATAGAGGACCTCGGGGTTTAGCTAATCAGAGCCGACTTCTATTACTATTCCTATGTGCCGCTGACAGATCACAAATAGGACCTCCACCTTCTATTTCCTTGCACGGTGAAGTCCCCGACGGCGTTCATGCCCAGCCGAGCTCCGGCGAGCGGCTGCACCGGCCGAATGGATCTATGACCGGCACTCCCGAGCGGCGGACACTAAATCGGACCCACCCTAAACATTTCCCCTAGGTTAATTTCACCAATAGCACACTAAAACGCCCTGGCCACGGTGACCGTATGGGCAATGGATGAACACGGGCGTTCATGGCAACCCAGGGCGGTCTGGTTCAATCAGAGGGGTCGTGAAGCTTGAGGAGGACCTAAGGACGCTAGGACAATTGATCAAGACACTGGGACTGACCTGGAATAGGCTGGCCGCGGTGAAGTGTTCTTGCGGTGAGTTCAGACCGATTTGGGGAGAATTAGAAATTCAAGCTCACTGATGATTGACTGGAAGCAATACTGGTCGGGGTGGTGCAGGATAATGTGGTGGAGCTAGCCGCGGGCTCAATTTATAGAAGGAGCAAGCGGTGACGAGCAATTTGGGCAGATTGCACTGGCACCGGAGATGAAGAAGAAGGTGCTGGCCGCGTGAGTGCGTGTCCACAGTCGTGGCGAGCTCACCGGCGGCGATGGGACTGCCCTAGAGAGTCACGGCGACGAGGTGTAAAGACAGAGCCACGCGGCGGGCAACGGCGAAGACTTGATGGCGGTGAGAAGCTTTATCCACGGCGGTGAGCAAGGGGGAGTACCGCGGCTGGCCGGAGTGGCATACAGCCCACCGGCGGCGGGGATTTTTACAGAGCGATGTTTATCAGATGGCCACGACGCACGAATCCCGGCGAGCAGCAATCAACGGCGACGACCACCGGCGGTGAGAGCAGCTGCTGGCAGTCTGATCCGGTTCAGGCACTGTACCATGGCAATTCCCCCATCAGTCGACCTGACAGAGCACTTTGGAGCACCATTTTCTCCCAAATTTCTATGGCAACATCCCCAAGTCTCTGCATCAAAGTTGTAGTGCTACATACTAGCTACAAATCGACTATAGGGATTAAACTTAGTTGAGCACTGGATCATGCTCAAAATTGAGCTTGAAGTGGATGTCAGTCTTCTGTTAGTCTGAATTTCGGACCAATCAGCCTGGCAGCCAGATTTTGAACATAATTATCTCCAGATTTCTCTTAACAACATTGCTCATACTCTTAAGCAAAGTTGTTCTCCTTTGTTTGCTCTATAACTTTGATGTGGTGACCTAGGGCAAAAACCCTATGATTAAAAAGTTACAAAGCTCAAAAGTTGAGCCCATAACACTGTTTTTCAGACTTAGGGTGGATTCTCACTTGGGGTCTTTTTTGCAAATTGGTCCAAAACATAGGGTTTGGCTTGCAAATCACCCAAAATGTGAACCAAGGGACTTAAGAAACTTATTTGACTTGATTTTTGCACTTTAGCCCAAAAGTGGACTCATTTTGCAAATAGGTCCCTAGGGTTTGGTTTTAGGGTTTCCCAGGGTTCTAATTAGGGTTTTTAGT
Source organism: Zea luxurians (assembly GCA_029449295.1). Taxonomy (NCBI): domain Eukaryota; kingdom Viridiplantae; phylum Streptophyta; class Magnoliopsida; order Poales; family Poaceae; genus Zea; species Zea luxurians. Next base: position 44,866,641 of record JAOPSE010000010.1, read on the forward strand.
ATCCCAAGGGTATAAATGTGATTCAACTTTGTTTTTGGGGACATTTTATGTCTCTTTCCCAAAAGCCTTTAGGTTTTTCTCATTTGGGTTAAGTTTTGCCCCAATAAACTCTATTTAGGGTTAAATTCCTTAACCAGGGGTCTATTTGCAAAATACCAAAAACAATACACTTGTTTGAAATTTTTACCTAGTAAATGCACTCTAGGTGTGTCAAGCATATGCAATGCCAATGTTTATGATGTCATGCTCAAGTTTTAGTTACAGTAACACTAGGGGTGTTACACATAGGCCACCACACTTCGACGGCACTAACTTCCCATATTATAGTGCTAGAATGGCTTGTTACCTAGAGGCCGTTGATCTAGGTATTTGGTGTAAGGCCCAAAACTTATAAAAAAAACTATAATAAAAATAATGAATAAATATATCTATATGATAATGCTTTGGGATTACGAAACCTAAGGCGATTAATTGATCCCTTTTAGTTTAACAAGTTCAAATAATAGGATTATATTAGTCGAATAACAAAATAAATAAATACAAAAAAATGGGCACCTCATAATGAAATTCTTGTATTTGTATTCAAATTTGTGAAACAAGTTTGAGTTAAAAAAAATTAGAATTTGAAAATAAAAAGGGAACAGAAAAGAAATGGATGGGAATTTAAAGGAAATCATTTATTTCCCCTAAATAAATGACAAGGAAAACAATAAATAAAATATTGGAAATAATAGATGTTATATTTTCTTCAAGGGTGTGTTTGATATTTGAAAACTTGAGAGTTCATAGCATGAGTTGAATTGAATTTAAAGGGAGGGATTATAAATGGGAGAAGAATATAGAAAGGAAAATGGAAAGCAGAATTATAAAAAAATAAATCTATACCCGTCCTGGGCCGACTTCCTCTCTGGCTCGGCCCAGTCCTGGCTTTCCTCAGCCCAACTGCCTTCTAACCGGCCCACCCCCACCAGCTGCGCACGCTCACGATTTCCTCGCCGCTGTCACGTGGGCCTGGAGCGCAGCGTCTTCCTCCCCGAGATCTCCTCATGCAACAGAACCCGACGCACGCGCTGGAGCCGTCGGTGGTCTTCGCGCGAGTTCCACAGCCAACAATAACCGGAATCGCGGATCCGTTCCTTCGAGCATAGCGGACTTCACCCATCTATAAATCCATGGCGTGGGTTTTCCCTCCCCTTATCCCTCTCCTCTGGGCTCCACGCAACCTGTGTGGAAGATGGCACGGTAAACCAGGAACCGATGGCCGCTTCGACCGCCATTGCCGATCGGAAGACGAACGCCAGCACCGGTGAGACCTTATCCCCTAGCGTCGCCAGGTTCCTCTTGACGCCTAGTATCGTGCTTCGTATGGAATTGAGCCTGGGTAGCCACAGGTTCCTCGCCGGAGATTAGTACCGCCTCGGTTCCACCTTGCAGCATGGACACCCTCTCTCTGCGCCCTCTGCCTATACGTCGTTCCTCTGTCAGGCTCACCATCGGAACCCTCCCTACATCATGCGTTAACAATGAATTTGTGGTTACTAGTTCGTCGGATGGCTGGAGTGCCTGGGCGCAGTCTTGGTAGGCCGCCAGCGGGGGAATCCGCCGTAGGGCTGGCGACGCCACCGTGGTTGGCCGCACAGGAAGGGGGGGAAGAGATGTCGACCATGGATTCTGGTTTCAGTGGCTAGGATTAGATCTAGGAGAGATGAACCATGGACCATAGATCCAGTTATTGACGATCGGGATAGATTCATAAGGTAACAATTGGGTTGATGCATTTGTAACCATCGATCTCGGATCTGGCGGGTGAGATCTAATCTCGTGCTCCAACCCGCGGATCGATTTATGGCCGTGGATTTTTGATCCTAGGGTCACGATCGTGTACCAGTTCGGGCGGGGGAAAGATTTAATCTGCGCCCTAGGTTTCTAATCGGACGGCCCGAACTTCTCCATACCCCTTCGGCCTGGCCATCTTGCTAAAGAGCCCCTGGCTTTCTTGAAAATAAAACCCGCCGTCCACCGCGGGTTGAATCTGTGTCTGGGATATTTTTATACATTAGTCCCTGTGTTTCTCTGTTATTGGCGCGCGGTCCAGAGAGTAGTAAAATTAGAGAATTAATTCTGGAAATTGATTTTTAATACAAAAATAAATCCAGAAACTTGTATAATTCATATTAAATTCATCTTAACTCCAAATTGAGTCATTCCAGTTGCAATAATTTTGTTATAATATTGCCTATCAACTATTAACACTTTTTAGCCATGAAACTTGAACTAAAATTATTCACATGAGTTATGCTATTCCAAGTACTTGATAACTTCAGAAATTCATAACTTAAAACCTATAACTCCAAAATTAATAATTCCTGTTCCTGTGATCTTATTTTAATATGTAGATTATCAATATGTACTTTGCATATATGTTTGGTGTAATGTTAATTTTGCCTATACACTGTTTGTTTGTATTGCTACGACTAGCAGTGAGGACACGTGTCATCTGAAGATCATCCTGGTACCTGGAATCTCAAGTCCCAGGCAAGTTGTGCCCTTGATCACTTCTCTTTACCCAGCCATGTTCTGATTAATCATAATGATCTGCATAGGTTAATTTTGATGGGACCCAATAGGTTACCCTAGTTTGTCTATCTTTATACCTTGTTTACCACTGAACTTTTTGGGTAGTACTTGCTAGTGCTTTATGTGGTTTTGGGTATGAAGATACATTATTCATGATCATATTTTTATTATCTGTTTATTATTACTGTTCATTATAAGATCATTATGTTAATTGGAACATGGAGCGACCACCCGGGAAAACAGTGCTACCACAAGGGAGGAATGGGACCCCTTGGCTGATTAATTAGGAAAGCTAGTGGAAGACTACCTTACCCGAAAGGGGCAAGGGCAGTAGGGGAGTGGTCAGTGTAGGGAGGCCCTCGGGAGGATTTTGCTGCGATGGCGGTCCTGCAAGGGATTCCTGCATTGGAGCTTCCTATAAACTATAGCGGGTTTTCTGAAGCTAGTGGAACTTTGTAAAGGCCTCGTAGTGTTACCCTGCCTCGCCTCCTCGGTAGAGGTGTATGGGAAGTCACGATCCCTTGGCAGATGTGTAACATGACTTGTGGGTAAAGATGCGCAACCTCTGCAGAGTGTAAAACTGGTATACTAGCCGTGCTCACGGTCATGAGCAGCTCGGACCCTCACATGATTAATCTATGGAACTTAAATTCAATTTGTCATATGCATTGCATCGCAGGTGATGTTGTTACTTCTGTTCTACTAATTAATTGGGTTGGTATTTACTTATACTTAGTAACTGCTAATAAAATTTTGACCAACTTTAAAAGCAATGCTCAGCTCTAACCATCTTCTTTGGTAAGCCTTACACTTCACGTGAGCTCCCACCTTCGGCGAGTTCATGCACATTATTCCCCACAACTTGTTGAGCGATGAACGTATGTGAGCTCACTCTTGCTGTCTCACACCCCCACAGGTCAAGAACAGGTACCGCAGGATGAGGCGCTTGGAGGATGCTGCGATGTGTTCGTGAGAGGTCTAGGCCGTCGTCTCCCAGTCAAATTTGGGTTGCTGGACCGTTGTCTCCTTATAATGTAATTTATTTATTTTGTATAGAACTCCTGTTATATATAAAGATGTGACATTCGATCCTGTGCCACTATACATCATATGTGTGAGACTTGGTCCCAGCATACCTGGTGTTTATGTTCGCGCCCGGGTCTTGGTGTCCCTAAAACCCGGGTGTGACATTTGGAGAGTCACTCGTGAAGAGATGAAACCCCTCAAGAATCTCGAGAAACCCACCACGAGTGAGGAAAAAGAAATTCATTTAAATGCTAGAGCTAAAAATTGCTTATATGAATCTCTTAGCATGGATATTTTTAATCAAGTATTTACCTTGAAAACTGCTAATGATATTTGGCTAAAATTGCATGAGCTCCATGACGGCACATCCAATGTCCGTGAGCAAAAACATTGCCTAGTATTAAATGAGTATAATTCTTTTGCTATGAAAGATGATGAGCTCGTTAGAGACATGTATTCTCGTTTGAATCTAATTATCAATGAGCTCAATTCGATTAGCATTAATAAGCTAGGTGATGCGGACATTGTGAGGAATATTATCTCCCTGCGACCACAACAAAGATATGGGAGCATCATCACCATCCTTCGCAACATGGAGGACTTGAGCAACATGACCCTGACCATTGTGATTGGGAAAATCGCGGCTTTTGAGATGTCACGAAAAATGAGTCGGGGAGAGGAGCCAACTTCCTCAAGACCATATGCTTTTGCATGTGATGAAAGGAAGGGCAAAAAGAAGGCTCCCACTCCAAGTTCCTCAAGTGAAGAAGAGGTAGAAGAAGAAAGTGATGATGATAAAGATAATCAACCATGCACATCATCCTCCGAGGACGAAGAAACAATCCGACGTGTCGGAAAGGTAATGAGGATGATCCGCATGATTAATCTAATGGGTGTGCCCCTGTAGGTCGAGGATCTTCTCTTTAACATTGACAAGAAAAAGCAAAGGAAGAGAGGATGCTTCGCATGTGGGGAGAAGGGCCACTTCAGGGACAACTGTCCAAATATGGCCAAACCCAAAAAGGAGAGGAGCAAAGGCAAGGCGCTAACAAGTGTTAGAACTTGGGATGATTCTTGAAGTGAAGATGAACCTCCAAGGACGCATAGCCATCGGTCCTCATCACGCTCGTCGCGGTCATCACACAAATGCCTTATGGCAAGAGGTAACAAAAGCATTCCATCCTCTAGTGATGATAGTAGTAGTGATGATGAAGGTGAGGGAAAACCATCTCTAGATGAGCTTGCGAAAACCGTAGAATTTTTCCAGGATGTTTGCATTAAGCAAAAGGCTCAACTTAAAACTTTAAAAAATAAGTTGGTTAGCTCCCAAAATGATTATAAAGGTTTGCTAGAAAAATTTGAAACTTTTGTAAACTTAAATAGTGAGCTGTCAACTAAAATTGAGCTATTAGAATCTAGTGCTCCATCCACTGCTACCGATGATAACCTTGTTAAGAAGAATGAAAAACTTAAGGCGAAGTTAGCTAGCTCCCAAGAAGCTATTGAAAATTTGCTAGAGAAAATGGAAATTCTTAGCATACACAATAATGAGCTAACTACTAAGCTAGAAAACATTGGTAGCACCCCAGCAGCATCTTTAGTAGAAATACCTGAAATAATTAAGAAAGATGTTTCTACTTCCTGCTTTGATTTAATTGATGACTCTAACCCCTGCAACCAAGTTCTTGTTGAGAATATTGTTGTAGAAACATGTTCGGATGAGGTTGCAAAGGAAAATGAACAATTGAAGCAAGAAGTGGCTCGCCTTGGCAAGGCTTTGTATGACAAGAAAGGCAAAGCCAAACAAATCCGACCTCCACAGGATAACACCACTGCGGGAGTGAACAAGCCTATGGAGGGAGAAACTGTGATTTGTAGGCTATGCCACATGGAAGGCCACAGGTCTTTCCAATGCAAGGCGATGACCGGGGATAAACAAAGGCAAAAGCTCAAGCAAAAGCCATCAAGCAAAATCTCCAACACCTACATAAAAAAGGTGAACAAAAAGAATGCTACACCATATTTGATCAAGAAGAAAAAGAATGGAAAGGTGATAGCAATCAAGGCCAACAAGCAAGCCAACAAAGGAAAAGGAGCCAAACGCATCTGGGTGCCAAAGGAAATAATTTCAACCATGAAAAGCACCAAGAAGGTTTGGATCCTAAAAGGGAAGTGAGTGGACGGAAGGTCCTCGGGGAATTTGGAGACTTGGCAAAGTTGGGATGTATATCATGGGATACATCATGTTGGATCAAGTTTATTGCCAAGTGGGTTAGCAAAAATTTTGGACCCAAATTTCCCACCCATGACTAAGGTAACTAGTTTTATTGTATCTCTTGTTTTTAGATATGCGTATCTATTTACCTTTTATCTAGTCTACCTTTTCTTGCCTAGTATTACATTTGTCATTTACTTTTGTTTAAAATCATGCATACTAGGTAAATCATATGGTAGGATTGCTTGCTTTCAATTCATACACTTAAGCAAACCTACATGGTTTAAAATGTTTATTTAAGCACGACACATAGCTTCTATATCACTCCATAGTAAATGATGCATCAATTGAAAATTTTGATTTCTACAAGTTGTATCATTTAACTTATATGTGCCAAAGTTCAGATTATGGATAATTTGCCCCTCTTGATATCAAATCAAAGTGCATGTCTCCTACAAGTATTCAAAACTTGTATGCACACCTTTAGGGGGAGATTACTCTATAATCTAACACTTTGAGACTAACACCTTTTCAAGTCTATTTCATGTGATAGTCTCATTGTAAGGAAAATAAGGTCCCCGGAGAAAGACAACAATCTTCCACTGCAAAATCTCCAAGAACTCTCATGTCTCTCAAGCTCGCCATTGACTTTCAATTGGTATCTTTTGAGACTATATCAAGTATCATTTACATGTCTTCTCCAACATTTGATTAGACTATATTTCATATCATATGCTTCCATGTTGCTAAAAATGCATAAGTACTTAACTCATATTCTGTTACCTATGCATAAGGGAAGTTAGTCTCTTCAAATCATGTCTTGCACCTTTAATTTTCACATGCTTTTTCCTAAATAGAGGATCTCTATCAGGGGGAGTATTTCTTCATCTCTAAAAAGGGGGAGAAACTTCTTTCTAAAGAGAACACTCATTTAGGAGGAGTAATCCTTTCAACTGGTGTCATTCATGTGGTTTAATTTAATATCCTTCTAGTGGTATCATTTGATAAAATTCTTGATGAGGGCAAGGTCATATTTTCTTCCTACATGCTTTTAATGTCTTCCTTTTCGGTGGTTGATGCCAAAGGGGGAGAAGTTTAGGGACCAAAGCAATGAAAACTATATCAAACACCAAACACCACCAATTTAAAATTTTATATCTACAAATGGTTTTTCGAGTGGTTTTGGTTATTTGGTCCAAAAATAGGAAGTATGTGAATTATAGAGTTAGGGGAGGCTTAAGTCCATAATATCACATTGTGGGGACAATCATGCATCTTAGCAGGTAGATTGCATATTTTAATTCAAATACTTGTATTATTTGCTTGCTTTGGTTGTGTTGTCATCAATCACCAAAAAGGGGGAGATTGTAAGGAAAATGGACCCAGGCCTTTTGGCTAATTGAGTTTTGGTGTTTGATGATTAACACAACCTGTGGACTAATATGTTTGCTAGTGTTTATAATTATAGTTCACAGGATGTGAAGAGAATTGGACCAAGGCAATGAGGATGCAACACCTCAAAAGAAGACATAAAAATGTGCATAGGAGTCCAATACTCAAGAACAAAAGAAGCCCAAAGAAATCAGCGAAGAAACCCAAGAAGCGGGATGTCAGCCAGCGCCTGGTGGCGCATCGGACAGTGCAGTCCGGTGTGCACCGGACTGTCCGGTGTGGCATCGGACAGTCTGCGCAGAGAGGCCACATACAGGCGCTCTCTGGCTGTAGCACCGGTCTGTCCGGTGGGGCACCAGACAGTCGGCACCGGACTGTCCGGTGTGCACCGGATAGACGACAACGGTCGGATCCAACGGTCGACTGCTACAGGCGCCAACGGTCGGCTGACGTGGCGTGCACCGGACACTGCACAGTGGCTGTTCGGTGGTGCACCGGACTGTCCGGTGCACCCGACGACAGAAAGCTCCAACGGCTATTTTGGGGTTTGGAGGCTATAAATACCACCCCAACCGGCCATTCTCTAGTGTGGGAGCCCAAGCAACATACCAAGGCACATAGTGCACATTTTCAAGAGCTGAAACACCCAAGTGCTTAATAGAATCACTCGGTGATTAGCGTAGGTGCTTTGCGAAGTGCTTAGGTTAGTTAGACCGCTTTAGCGCTTGCTCTAGGTGAACCCTAGTTAGTTGAGTGAGTTTTGTAAAACCACACAACCCCTCGGCTCTTGTGTGAGTCGTTGTAATTGTACCGAGTGGGGCGAGAGTCTTGTGAGACCGTGACAACCGCGTTTGTGTCACGGCCGCCACCATGTACTAGAGGGAACGAGGCCCGCGGCGTTTCGGCCGGAAGCTCGATAGTGGAGACGGCGGGGAGCGTCCGAGAGGAGCTGGAAGCGGAGCACCACTTGCGCGTGGAGAAGGCCCGTGGCTCTCTACGGAGTTACTCAACCGTGGTGCTTGGCCCTCGCGTGGGCTTCTCTTTGCGTAGGGGCACCAACGAGGATTAGTCGGGACCTTGCGTGGTTCCGGATACCTCGGTAAAAATACCGGCGTCATCCACGAGAGTTTGCTTCTCTACTTTGCTCTTTAAGTTTCCGCATTTATACTAAGCATTTAAGTTTCAATCTTGTATTCATACTTATTTAGTGTAGATTGAAACTTAGCTATTGCGGTAGAGATAGCAACACTTAGACAAAACCTAGTTTGCACATTCTAGTTTGATTTTTTGCATAGGTTTTGCTCTAGGGATTTAATTATGGCCTAGTTTAGTAAAAGTTTTAGAAGTCCTAATTCACCCCACCCCCCTCTTAGGTGTCACCCGTTTCCTACAGCAATGATGAAGGGCCCTTCCCAGGGAGGAGTGAGCTTGTGGCGCCCTCGGGCGTCCTGCCGCAGGCGAAGCACCAAGTCTCCCACTTGGAAGCCTCGAGACCGAACGCTTCGGGCGTGGTAGCGCCACAGCGACTGCTGGTATCGTGCCGAACGTAGTAAGGCAACGTCCCGAGCCTCCTCGAGTTGGTCCAGCGAGTCTTCTCGGCTGGTCTGGTTGCTTCGGTCGTCGTACGCCTTGGTCCTCAGGGACCCATATTCTAAGTCTATGGGGAGGACGGCCTCGGCCCCATAGACTAGAAAGAATGGCGTAAAACCCGTGGCGTGGCTCGGCGTCGTCCTCAGACTCCAGACTACCAAGGTAGCTCTTTCATCCACCGCTTGCCGAACTTGTTGAGGTCGTTGTAGATCCTCAGTTTGAGCCCCTGCAAAATCATACCGTTAGCACGCTCCACCTGCCCATTCGTCATAGGATGAGCTACGGCGGCCCAGTCCACACGGATGTGGTGGTCGTCGCAGAAGTCCAGGAATTTTTTCCTTGTGAACTGCGTGCCATTGTCGGTGATGATTGAGTTTGGGACCCCGAATCGATGGATGATGTTGGTGAAAAACGCCACCGCCTGCTCGGACCTGATGCTGGTCAAGGGTCGAACCTCGATCCACTTGGAGAATTTGTCGATGGCGACCAGAAGGTGCGAGATGCCCCCGGGTGCCTTCTACAAGGGACTGACAAGGTCTAGACCCCCACAGCAAATGGCCAAGTGATGGGTATCGTTTGCAAGGCCTGAGCGGGCAGATGCATCTGCTTTGCGTAGAATTGACACCCCCGGCAGGAGCGCACAATCCTAGTGGCGTCGACCATCGCGGTTGGCCAGTAGAAACCTTGTCGGAAGGCATTACCCATGAGGGCTCGAGGTGCTGCATGGTGGCCGCAAGCCCCTGAGTGTATTTCTTGCAATAGTTCTTGTCCTTGGGCGATAGATATGCATCGTTGGAGGATGCCCGAGGGGCTGCGGTGATAGAGCTCTTTTTCATCACCCAGCAAGACGAATGACTTGGCACGCCGAGCCAGCCACCGAGATTTGGTCTTGTCGATGGGAAGCTCTCCTTAGAGGAGATATTCCAGGTACGGGGTCTGCCAGTTCGGATTTGGCGTGACCCCATTCTGTTCCTCCTCGATGGGCAAGGCCTCTTCCTCGATGGCCGAGGGTGCCTCAGGTTCGGCCGAGGGTACCTCGGGCTGGACCGAGGCTTCCTCAGGCTCGAGCGTGTCATCGATCTTGACGGATGGTTGATGTAGGTCCCTGAAGAAGACGTCCGGGGGAACCGTCGTTCGCCCCGAGGCTATTTTCGCCAGCTCGTCCGCAGTCTCGTACCATCGGGCAATGAGGTTGAGCTCCAGCCTGTAGAACTTGTTTTCTAGGCGCCGGACTTCGTCGCACTAGGCTTCCATCCTCCGGTCACGGCAGTGGGAGTTCTTCATGACTTGGTCGATGACAAGCTATGAGTCACCTCAAGCGTCGAGGCGCCGGACCCCTAGCTCGATGGTGATGCGTAGCCCGTTAACCAGTGCCTCGTACTCAGCCACGTTGTTTGATGCCGGAAAATGGAGGCGAATGACGTAGCGGAGATGCTTTCCAAGGGGTGAAACGAAGAACAAGTCAGCGCCTGCTCCTGTTTTCATGAGTGACCCATCAAAGTACATGGTCCAAAGCTCGGGCTGGATTGGAGTTGTCGGTAACTGGGTGTCAGTCCACTCAGCCAGGAAGTCTGCCAAGACCTAGGATTTTATGGCCTTCCGAGGAGCGAATGATAGCATTTCGCCCATAAGCTCCACCGCCCACTTTGCTATCCTACCCAAGGCCTCGCGGCACTGGATATTCTCTCCCAAGGGGAAGGATGACACCACAGTCACTGGACGAGACTTGAAGTAGTGTCGCAACTTTCGCCGTGTCAGAATCACTACGTAGAGTAGCTTCTGGATCTGTGGGTAGCGGACTTTGGTCTCAGAAAGCACTTCGCTGATGAAGTAGACTGGCCTCTGGATGGGCAGTGCATGCCCTTCTTCTCGTCTCTCGACTACGATCACGGCGCTGACCACCTGAGTAGTCGCGGCTACGTAGATCAAGAGGGCTTCTCCTGCGGTGGGGGGCACCAGGATGGGTGTGTTCGTAAGGAGCGCCTTAAGGTTTTCGAGGGCTTCCTTGGTCTCGGGGGTCCAAGTGAAGTACTCAGCCTTCCTTAAGAGGCGGTACAGAGGCAAGCCTTTCTCGCCAAGGCGTGAGATGAAGCGGCTCAGAGCCGCAAGGCATCCCATGACCCTCTGTACTCCTTTCAAATCTTTGATCGGTCCCATGTTGGTGATGGCCGCGATTTTCTCTAGATTGGCCTCGATGCCCCGCTCGGAGACGATGAATCCAAGGAGCATGCCTCAGGGGACTCCGAAGACACACTTCTCGGGATTGAGTTTCACACCTTTCGCTCTCAGACACTTGAATGTCGTTTCAAGGTCAGAGAGGAAGTCGGGGGCTCTCTTTGTCTTGACAACGATGTCGTTGATGTAAGCCTCGATCGTTCTGCCTATGTGTTCTCCGAACACGTGGTTCATGCACCTCTGGTAAGTGGTGCCTGCATTCCTCAACCCAAATGGCATTGTAGTGTAACAGTACATGCAAAAAGGTGTGATGAAAGAAGTCGCGAGCTGGTCGGACTCTTTCATCTTGATTTGGTGATAGCCTGAGTAGGCATCGAGGAATGACAGGGTTTCGTGCCCAGCAGTGGAGTCCATGATTTGATCGATGCGAGGTAGAGGGTAGGGAACTTTCGGACATGCTTTGTTTAGACCAGTGTAGTCTACACACATCCTCCATTTCCCATCCTTCTTCCTTACAAGAACAGGGTTAGCTAACCATTCGGGATGGAATACCTCTTTGATAAACCCTGCCGCGAGTAGCTTGTGGATCTCCTCGCCTATGACCCTGCGCTTTTCTTCATCAAAACGCCGTAGGGTTCGCTTCACGGGTCGGGCTCCAGCTCTGATGTCTAGTGAGTGCTCGACGACATCCCTCGGTATGCCGGGCATGTCCGAGGGACTCCACGCAAAGACTTCAGCGTTTGCGCGGAGAAAGTCGACGAGCACTGCTTCCTATTTGGGGTCGAGCTCGGAGCCGATCCGAACTTTCTTGCTGAGGTCGTTGCTAGGGTTGAGAGAGACGGACTTGACCGCCTCAACTGGTTCGAAGTTGCCGGCGTGCCGCTTCGCATCGGGTGCCTCCTTGGAGAGGCGTTCCAGGTCGGCGATGAGGGCCTCGGACTCAGCGAGAGCCTCAGCGTACTCCACGCACTCCACGTCGCATTCATACGCGTGGCGGTACGTGGATCCGACGGTGATGATCCCATTCAGGCCCGACATCTTGAGCTTGAGGTAGGTGTAGTTGGGGATGGCCATGAACTTGGCGTAGCATGGTCTTCCCAATACCGCATGGTAGGTTCCTCGGAACCCGACGACCTCAAAGGTGAGATCTTCCTTTCGGAAGTTAGAGGGAGTTCCGAAGCAGATGGGTAAGTCGATCCGTCTGAGGGGTAGGATTCGCTTCCTGGGCGCGATCCGTGAAAGGGTGCCGCACCAGCCCGGACTTCAGACCGATCAACCCCTAAGAGTTCTAGGGTCTCGGCGTGGATGATGTTAAGGTTGCTGCCTCTGTCCATGAGGACCTTGGAGAGCCTAACGTTGCCGATGATCGGATCGACGACGAGCGGGTACCTTCCTGGGCTTGGCACAAAGTCAGGGTGGTCACCTTGGTTGAAGGTGATAGGCTTGTCGGACCAGTCTAGGTAGACTGGTGCCGCCACCTTCACCAAGCAGACTTCCCGGTGCTTCTGCTTGCGGTGCTGAGCCGAGGCGTTCGCCGTCTGTCCGCCGTAGATCATGAAGTAGTTATGGACTTCCGGGAATCCCTCTTCCTTGCCGCCCTCCTTCTTGTCGTTGTCATGGCCCTTGCCATCCTCCGCCGGGGGCCCGGTCTTATGGAAGTAGCGCCGGAGCATGACACATTCTTCGAGGGTGTGCTTGACGGGCCCCTGGTGATAGGGGCACGGCTCTTTGAGCATCTTGTCGAACGCGTCGGCCCCTCCAGGAGGTTTCCGAGGGTTCCTGTGCTTGGCCGCAGCGACGAGATTCGCGTCTGCAGCGTCGCGCTTCGCTTACGACTTGTTTTTAGCCTTCTTCTCCATGCCCCGCTGGGCAGACGCCTCAGGGGCGTCTGTCTTTGTCCCTCCCTAAGGCTGCTTGTCCTTTCGGAAGATGACTTCGATCGCCTCTTGACCCAAGGCAAACTTGGTGGCGACGTCCATCAGTTCGCTTGCATGGGTGGGAGTCTTGCGCCCCAGTTTGCTCACCAGGTCTCGGCAAGTGGTGCCGGCAAGGAAAGCCCCGATGACATCCGAGTCAGTAACATTGGGCAGCTCGGTGTGCTGCTTTGAAAACCGCCGGATGTACTCTCAGAGGGACTCCCCTGGCTTCTGGCGGCAGCTTCAGAGGTCCCATGAGTTCACAGGGCGCACGTACGTGCCTTGGAAGTTTCCCGCGAAAGCTTTGACTAGATCGTCCCAGTCGGAGATCTGCGTAGGAGGCAAATGTTCCAGCTAGGCTCGGGCGGCGTCGAAGAGGAAAAGGGGTAGATTACGGATGATGAGGTTGTCATCATTCGCCCCTCCCAACTGGCTTGCCAGTCGGTAGTCCGCGAGCCATAGCTCCGGCCTCGTCTCCCCCGAGTACTTGGTGATGGTAGTCGGGGATTGGAAACGGACAGGGAACGGCGCTCGTCGTATGGCCCGGCTGAAGACTCATGAACCAGGTGGTTCGGGCAAAGGACTGCAATCCTCCTCACTGTTGTAGCGTACCCCACGCCTGGGATGGTAGCCTCGACGCACCTTCTCGTTGAGGCGGGCTCGATGGTCGAGATGGTGGTGCTCATTGCCGAGGCTTTCCCAGGCGGCGGGCGCCTCGTCCCGCGTGCGCTCGGGATGGACCGAGGCTTCCCGAATGCGCTGGGAGGACACCGCGTGATGCTCCGAGGGGTCAGCTCGCCTGTGGGAGGCGGAGCTCTCGGCTCGTCGAACCGCGGCGCCTTCTAGAAGATTCTTGAGTTCACCCTAGATACACCGTCCCTCGGTGGTGGATGGCTCCGGCATGGCTCGAAGCAGCATCGCCACTGCAGCTAGGTCCTGGCCGGACCTGCTGACAGCCGGGGGCAGCGCTGCCCTGGCATTGTCGACGATGCGGCGCCGGATGTCTTGGGCCCGATGACAGGCTTCTCCGGCGAGTGTTCGGCCTGCCCACTCCTATTCGATGTTCTATCAGAGCTGTACAAGCCGGCCTGCTTCCCCGTCGACCCGGCCTGCATCTCACGGATTTGCTCGAGCTATATGTCCTAACCCTCCGCAGGGACTGGGACCACAGCTAGCTCCCGCGGGATGTCAACGCGAGATGCGGGCCTAGGGGGATCGTCAACCTCTGGCATACCGAGGTGGTTGCCTTTGTTGTGATCTCCTAGATCGACGTGGAAACATTCGTAACTTGGGCCGTAACCCTCGTCGTCAAGGTCATGGCCATCGTCAGAACAACCGGAAAGGCAGTGGTCACATGAGGACATGAAGCCCCGCATGGCACTAGGGTCATTGAATGCAGAGAAATCCCAACCGGAGTCGGGGTCGTCCTCTTCCTTAGAACCCGCCGGTTCGAAGGTTGAGACGGCTGTCAGTCGGTCCTAGGTCGACCACATGTGGTACCCCGGAAGGTTTGGGTACGCCTTTACAAAGGCGCTCACCATAGAGGGGTCGCTAGGTGGATAGAAGCTGAACCGAAAAGGTACGGGATGGAAAATAGACGGCACCTCTTGGTCGATGGACGGTGGTGAAGTCGCGTCGGGGGCGGAGCACACCGTCATCTTAGGTACAAGGGTAACGCCCAGCAGGTCCTTTGCGAGGGTGCTGGCGTCATCAGTCCGCTTGGGGCTGACACGTCGTGGGGAAGTGACACCCACCATCGTCTCAGGTGCGAGGACAATGTCCGTCATGTCCCCCGGGGGAGTGCCGACATCGTCGACTCGCTATGGTGCGACAGCCGACAAGGTGCCGCCTCCTGCGTGGCCATGGTTGCCTCGCCTCCGCCTCCTCCGATGAGGAGGGTGGCAGGGACGACCGGAGTGCTCCTCTTCTGCCGCAGGGAGATGCTGTCGAAGAGCTCGCCGCCGCCGGGCGAGTCGGAGACCGTCGGCGTCGTCACGTCGCGGGGGGAGGAGTACCATGTCGTAGATGCCGTCGAGGGACATGAACTCGAGACTCCCGAAGCGGAGCACCGTCTCGGGCTGAAGAGGTTGCTGAATACTCCCCATCTGGAACTCAACGGGAAGGTGTTCGTTAACACGCAGCAGGCCCCTACCTGGTGCGCCAACTGTCGGTGTCTCGGACCCAGGGGGATCCCTTGGACCGACCAGTGAAATTACTGCGTGCCCCTGCCCAGATGGGTTGGCGCGGGATGGAACACAAGAGGTGGAACAAGCCTTGTATTATCCTGCACCAGGGGTGCCGCTCGTAGTAGGGGTTACAAGCGCGTCGTGTGGGAGAGAGAGAGACACGGAGTTCGTCCGCCGCTTCCCTCACGCGAACCCCCTCAGGGTGGACCTGGACCTCCCTTTTATAGAGGCAAGGAGAGGGTCCAGACATACAATGGGGGGTGTAGCTATGCGCTAACGTGTCCGGCAGTGGAGGCCTAAGCCCTGTGTACATGCCATCATGGCCGTTGGGGGAGAGCTTGGGCCCTGTACATGTGATGGTGTGGCCGTCGGAGGAGCGCCTGAGTCCTGCAGGAGCACAGCTGGCAGAGCGGCAAGGATCCTGCTGACGTCTCCTTGTTGTCGTAAGGGGATGAGAGCCACCGACGTCATGGTGCACGCGGGGCACCATCATTACCCATCGCCGGGGTAAGCCAGATGGGACGCCAGTCTTGTTCCTTATACCCTGAGCAGGCTAGGAATAGGGAAATGATGTATCCCCTGTTAGCGCGGTCGGTCCGAGCCCAGGGTCGGTCGAGGTGGAGACTTCTCTTGAGGCCGAGGCCGGGGTCGGGCGAGGACGCGATTCCTCCTAAGACCGGGGTCAAGGCCGAGTCCGGGGGTCGGGCGAGGCGGAGACCTCCTCCTGAGGCCGGAGCCTGAGGTCGGGCGAGGCGGAAACCTCCTCCCGAGGCTAGAGCATGAGGTCGGGCGAGGCAGAGCTTCCTGTTACGCCCGAGGCTGAACTCGGTGGTTGATCGTGACTTGTTGTCAGTCGTCGCCGGGGTGGCTGACACAGCAGTCGGAGTGGAGCGAGCGGCGCTGTTTTCCTGTCATATCAGACAGTAAAGAAGAGGGGCGAAGTGACTGCAGTCACTTCGGCCTGCCAGACTGAGGCGCGTGTGTCAGGATACGACGTCAGGCATCCCCTGCATTTAATGTGCCTGCGAAGCGGTCGGTTGGTGAGGCGGTCTGGCCAAGGTTGCTTCACAACGAAGCCTACCCGAGCTGGGCGTCGGGAGAGCCGAGGGGGCGCCCGCTGCCTGAGGAGACCCTCGGGCGAGGCGTGAACTCGTCTGGGACTACTGTTCCAACCCGAGGCTGGGCTCAAGTGAGATCGCGTCCCTCGGGTAGACGAAGTCTTGACCTGAACCGCACCCGTCAGTTGGTCTGAGGGTGCTTACCAGCCATGATTATGAGCGTTGGGGGTACCCCTAATTATGGTACCCGACAATATGCAGCAAATCTGAAATGGGCAGTCAATCTAAAGACCGGTAATTTGATCGGTTTGAAAAGCCATGACTACCATATTATTATGGAGAGGCTGATGCCCGTAATGTTTTGAGGCTATTTTAAGGATGAGCTTTGGAGCATATTTGCAGAGCTGAGTTACTTCTATAGGGAAGTATGCGCAAAGACGGTATCGAAGAGGTTGATGCAGAAATTTGAGAAAGAAATTCCATTTCTTATTTGTAAATTTGAAAAGGTTTTCCCGCCAGGATTCTTCAATGTGATGCAACATCTAATTGTGCATTTGCCTTGGGAAGCTTTGGTAGGCGGACCAGTGCAATTCAGGTGGATGTATCCTATAGAAAGGGCGTTGAAAAAGCTCAGGGCGTCTGTTCGCAACAAGGCTAGAGTCGAAGGGTGTATTGCGGAGGCTTTTGCCCTTAAGGAGATATCTCAATTCTCAACCAGGTATTTCGCTCGAGCCAACAATGTGTTCGCGCCTTCAGTGCGACTTCATGTCGAAAATGAATCACCCCAAAGCACCCTTCAATTTTTTGCGAATCCGGGTAAAGCAGTTGGAAAAGGGAGTGTACGTCACATTGAAGGATCAGATTTGAACACGCTAATGCTATATATGTATAGCAATATTGACAGCACACAGGAGGCATTCGAGTAAGTTTTCCTCATAGTTACGTCCATTTTCTCATCTCATAATTTCTATAGTGTGTAATCTCCATGTTTCTAATATGTCCAGCATGTTTGATGAAGAATGTTGGAAATCTACTAGTAAACCTACGGCCATCCAATTAGAAAATCTTCGACGTGATGGGTTGAAAGGTGGACCAAACTTCGTGCAGTGGTTTCATAATTATGTTAGTAATTGTCGTTCTCTCATTGTCCATACTTAATCTTTGAATTTTGGACTTGGAAGATATAATGCATATACTAATTCCTTGTATAGGTTTCCAAAAACTCTGTGCACCTGGACTTGCAGCAAATGGCACATACCTCTGTGTCTGTCTGGAACTATACTTGCTATGATGTAAATGGATATCGCTTCCGAACCGCGAAATTGGAGAAGAGTCGACCATTGGCAGCCACCACCAATAGTGGTGTGTTGGCAAGTTCATATGTTGACGATGACAAAGTAGTGGACTATTACGGTGTTCTTCAAAATATTGTAGAGTTGATTTTCGATGGCCCCAAGGAACTTAAAGTTGTGTTTTTCGAGTGCGACTGGTTTGATGCTCATAGTGGGACTCGTGTCGACAAGTATGGTAATGTCGAGGTGAACCATAGCTCTAGGATTCCGAGTAGTATGAGCGATGTTGTCCTTGCAAATCAGGCAAAACAGGTGTACTACCTGCCATATCCTCACCCAAGCCTTAGAGCTTGGTGGGTTGGAATCAAAGTCAACCCATAAGTCGTCGGTCTAGAGAGTGTTGACTACATGAGTACGAGCAGGGACAACGATGATGTTGTTTTTCAACTAGAAGCGGCGTCGAATCAAGACATAGCTCACCGATTCCATGTGACCAATGGAGAAGGCCTTGAAAATCTCTGTTGCAATTCAAGCGACTTAATTGAAGAACCTAGGTCAAAGCACAAATGACCTGTTGTCGTTAGAAGATCAGTAAGGATCCAACGAAATCAAGAGCGTATGAATAAACAACGAGCCGAAGAAGCATCATCGGATGCGGATGACTTTTGATTAGTATGTTTCTTTTAGTTAATCAATTAAGCTATGTATTCCAATTTTCACATTATTAATTTTCATATTATTTGTTTCATATACAGATATACTGTGGTTTGACATTAATTTATCTACAGTTGAACATGTTCAAGCATAGGAGATCGAGGAGGAGTGGGGGCAGCGCGGCCAGCGAGGACAGCTCGGGCAGTGGGCTTTTTTAGGGCACCTCACAGAGCCGACAGAGGCAACAGCAACTTCTCGTCTATCTAGACGAAGTGCAGGGTAAGGAGGGTGACTAGGAGGCTCCTCAGCAGGATGCTCATGTGCAGGGTGAGGAGGGTGAGCAGGATGAGGAGGGTGAGCAGGATGAGGAGGTTGACCCTATGGGGGCAGGCAGCGCGGGCGACACGTCAGATGGTTCTACGTCCTTCAGGTATTATTATGCATATTAGTTTAATTGATTTTAGTTTTTAATCATTTCATCATATTGAATTTACTTGTATACTTAGGTATAAGAAGAGCAATGCGCTTGGTCCGAGACCTGCCGAGAGGAGGCTCATCCGGCCGCATGGAGAATGGTGGGGCTTATTTCTGTTGTGTTAATTTTTTAATGTGGTGATTGCACTGGTTTACTTGTTTTATTAATGTTTGCAGGTCATGGGAAGACTTGACTTGGGACGGTACAGGCAGACGTCCCAAGGTGAACGCGGTGTTGGGTAGCCTCTGTCGCTTCTACTACCCTGGCATGGTGGAGCTCAATGGCGAGAGGTTCGCGGCTATGCAGTGGGCCGACTGGGGTCTGAAGGACTATGTCCAGCCAGGGGAGCCAGGGGAAAGCAGTAGCGGAGGGGGAAGTTCGGAACAAAAACGAAGGACTTGTCAGGTGGCTGTGTGGGACGAGTTCTGGGTGAATTTACTTTCGTATATTAGCAATTCACTGAATTATTGCTTCTCCTAATCTTACTTTAACTTAACTTCTCCATTGATATGTAGGGGAGGTTCCAATTGTCGAATGAGATCGAGGAGGATCAGGCTCAGTGGGCACGTGTGAAGAGGCACTTTCGGAAGTGCGCTGATAAGGTCATCAAGGATGCCATGTACAATGCTCGCATCGCGGCCATCAACTACAACTACAAGAAGATAAAGGGGCAGAAAATGAGCAAAGCATTAGGGGCCAATGAGATCTACCTCATAGAGGAGCAGTACCTAGAGAGCGTTGTGGATTGGCTGGCGAAGGACATGGAAGTCTGGAGGTGGTTGGCTAAGAGATGGGCGTCGCCTGAGTGGATTGCAGAGTCCCAGAAGCACTGTGCCAACCGTGGCACTGAAGGACCGGGGCTCAGGTACGGCGCCGATGGACACCTTGGTACCGCACGCCACATGGTAAGTATATAAATCAAACTTGTGTGTTACATCTATGAAAATTCTATGGTTTAACTCTTCTTTTTCATGCAGGAAGCTGAAAGTGGAGTTGCTCCAAGTTTTATGGAGGTTTACGTCCGTGGTCACCGTAGCCCTGATCCGGCGAACCCTGATGAGCTATGCAGCGAGGCGACAAGGGAGAAAATGGTAAACAAGTTTGTATTTACAAATTAAATTGCATGTTTTGTGTCTAACTCCAACTCTAACTTTCTTTGCAGAATGCATATGGGGAGGAAATGACTCAACGCCATGGGCCTGATTTCGACTGGATGCATTCAGACTTAGATGCCTCAGCGTTGTACCACAGTGGTGGGGGTAGAAAGCATGGCAGGTGAGGTGGTTGTCTTTGATTCGACAATTTCATTAACAAGAATGTGTCCACTTAATGGCTCAACTATGTGTATCATGCAGGTTTGCCTTTGGCACCGGCGTTGTGGAGTACAACAGGACAATAGGTCAAGGGAAGGCATCGTCTTCGGCAGGGAGTTCTCGCTCCTCCAAGTCTGCTCGAGAGGCTCAGCTGGAGGAGGAGACTCGGGCAGCACAGGAGCAGGCTCGAGCAGCACAGGAGCAGGTCGGACAACTGACGCAATATATGGCTTCTTATTTTCAGGTAATTCATCTATCTCATCACGTGTCATTGAATTCAAAGTATAATGTTGTGATTCTAACGTTTCATCCATTTGCAGGAAATGACTACTCGACTCGGCCCTGATATGAACTTGTCCGCTTTTTGCCATCCCCAGGTAACACTATCTCAACACTTCAATTCCATAGCAACTCTTTTTTTATTATCAAAAATGGCTCGCAAGCACAAGGATGGGGACAGTGGCCAGGACAAGCTCCAGCGTCGCAGCCACAGTGGACCGGTGTTGGGTGGACGCAGGCACCTCCAGGCACTTGGACGCCTCCACCACCCCAAGGATCACAACCATTTTAAGCGTGGATGGCACCGCCACCGACGGGGTGGGTGCCACCACCTCAGGGGTGGCCAGCACAATAGTACCCGTGGATGCATGCACAGCCTCCTCATCACCATGGATCACTGGTGACGTTCAAAGCCTTCTCAATCCCAAGAACAAGTGATCCAAAATGATCAGCAAGACAGTCTGGTAATACAACCACATGCTCCTTCAGTACTGAAAATGCCCAACCTGAAAAATGTTAGGAATATAATCAGACTTACAGTTCTAGAACCATGAATTGCAGGAAAACTGAAGGACTGACCTTTGTCTTGATTGATTTTTCACGTAACTGCCTGTTGATAGACTTGACAACTTTTGGGACCTCTTGCTTCAGCAACCAGCGAGGGCTGCAAAGCAAAACAGAATGGTGCATGGGGACAGGAGACACTGAGACAGAACATGCAATCTAAATGCAGAATTTTTCTGCTAAGCATAACAACAAAAACAAGATATACATTCATATCTAGTGCCCAGTATGAGACCAGATTACCACGTTATAATAATGGCACCAGTTTTTCTAACTGCAGTTCGATGAACCTCACCTGGACTCATCGATGTCGCCTTGTCCTTTCGTAACATTACCAGTTTGGCGTAACAGCTCAATGAAGGTGTTAAATATATCCATCTAGAATCGAATAGAAGCTTCATAAGATTTAGAAAATAAGAAGTTTTACATACGAATTTATCATGTATTTACCTTTACATTCTCTTCTCTTTCCCGAAATCGTTCAATTAACTTTGGACAAGCCTGCACAAACGAAACATATTAGTCAAAAGAATCAGAAGGCATTTTCCTCACAAATTATTGAAGGAAAATTATTAGGCTCATTTTTGGTGCATTTATTAGTAATCTGCCAGTTCACCTTACTGCCATCATCTGTAAAATTGACTACATGGCTTCCATTCAATATAGCGTCATCGCCAACTGCTCGAGCAAGGATCTGTTGCAGCGTCATGCGACTAATGACCCTTGTGACCGGGAGCCCCCGCTCAGCTGCAGGAGTAAATGTATCAAACTTGATGTACCTGAATCCAACTTGGCACTGTCAAATGGCTACCTCCATCGAAGGGATATACCTATCTTGAAGCTAAGCAGAAAAGATACACGGTGTGGGAATTTGGAAACAGAAGCTGTAAAATAAGGACCAAAGAAATTAGAGACTTGCATGAGCAGGCTAGTGTCACGACTAGTCAACCACCATGTAGCGTAAAAAGCAATCAAATTCGGCCACATGGTGGCTTGGAGTTGGAGGCTTGGTGCAAGAGTTTTGCTCTGACGCGGGAACGACCCTGCCTCCCTCCCTCCCTTACCAGGAGCTAGAAATGTCGTCGACGATCATATACTGCATCTGTACTAAACTGACAGACAGGTCATCAGCATTAAAACAAAGCATAAAGAACCATAACGGGTGCAGTGGTCAGGAGAACCTTCAAAATCTTTTGTGCTTCTTTTAAGCTCTCTGCATTAGTGATGTATGAGCAGAAATTGAACTGCATCTGTAGCTAACAACAAAGCAATTGTTTTGCTTGTACTACCATGTACCATCATCAAGAGCAATCAAAACCAAGTCAAGGCCCCGATCTTATACTAATCTTATACTAGGCACCCTCTATTGCAAGAATATTGTCATTGTTATTTAATACGTAGTACTAGATTATATAGAAGCGAAAAAAGGAGCAGGATTTTGTTTACCTGCCATTCCTCAAACCCCTGCATGCTCTCCGAGTTGAGCTTCTTGACCGCAACAACCATGCCGGTGCCGTTCCTGGTCGGTGCCATGGTCTTCTCATCCACCCACCCTTTGTAGACTCTCCCGAACCCTCCTTCGCCGAGGACGCTGTCCGGACGGAAGTTCTTGGTGGCCGTCTTAAGCTCTATGAATGTGAAGGTGCGGAGGTTGGGCGCCTCGAGGATCTGGCCGTCGAAGTACTTGGCCCCCTCGTCAAACCCGCCGCTGGTGCTGCGGCTGCCGGTGGACGCCATGAAGCTGCTGCCCACGGAGGAGAGCTTCCCCGTGGTGCTCAGGCTGGTGGTTATGCTGCCACTCGTCTTGGAGGTCATTGTTGTCCCTATCACACGATTAGGAAACGATTCGTAAGCGTGGTTACTGATTAGGGTGGGGATTAGTGAAGAACGCAGAGAATCCACAAAAAAAGCTTAGCCTTTTACCACCCTTCCTAGCGGATAAAAAACTGCGAATCTCTGATGAAATAAATAGAAGTGAAGAACAAAATTTGAGATCGGAAAGTGCTGCCCCCGCCTCTAAACAAGCCATGATACATTCAAGGGACAAGAAATATTAATCTAGGATCTAAACAAGGCATGCATCTTCAGCTAGTGGAACTTCAGAATGAAACTTGCAAGAAACAAAATTTAGCAGAAGGCAGGAAAGTTTCCTCGACCAGGATAGGCCGCCCCAGCCTCAGGATCCATGAATTGGAAGAATCTAATGAAAAGCTAGAGGAGATGCATGCCTCACCTGGGCTAGTGCTTGATTGATGCAGGCCTCACCTGGGCTTGACTCACCTGAAATCCTCGGCCACCCGGTCCTTCCTGGAGCCACCGCAGATGTTCCCTGCTGGGCGCGGTGGGCCGGCGAGGCGTCGGGGCACGCGGCCGGTTTCTGGCGGCGGGGCCACGGGGTGGCGAGGGCTGGCCGCGCTGGTGGCGGCGCGCGAGCCTGCGCGCGGTGGGGCGGCGAGGCGGGCACGGGGTGGAGGCGGGGGGCGCACGGCGAGGTTGTGGCGGCGGGCTGGCGGCGAGGCGGGTAGCTTCGGGCGCGCGCGCGGTGTCCACAGGGAAAAGAAGACAGACGCGCGGGGTGAGAGAAATTTAGGTTTTAGGTTAAGTTCGACGGGTCCACGTGACCCACGAATTTAAGTTAAAAACGTGAGTACCCACGTTCCTAATACTATAAGTTCGACGGTTTTCCCATGGGCCCACGAATTTAATATAAGAACGTGGGTACCCACGTTCTTAAATTAACCCACGAACATAACTCAATTAAGAACGTCGGTACCCACGTTCTTAAATTAACCCACGAACTTTTATTAGTTTCTTGTAGTGGTTCCATGTTTAGTTTTATGCAAATAGTGACCAAACATAGCAAGTATAGGTATAGGGATAGCAAAACACAGCCTTATTTGAATGATCGATGAATTGCAGGGTTCAGAGTCACATGCTCAGGGATCGGAGGGTGCTGTCAACATCCACGACTTCCTCGTCCATGGTTCTGGAGGGAGTGGCCACCTTCCTGGTGGCCGAGGGAGTGACCAAAACTCCCACAGCCCGCAGGAGTGAGTAGTGAGTTTGTTTGAAACTATGGACTTATGGTATTGAAACTATGTATGGACTATGGACTATTTATGTATATGTGAATGTGTTTTGTGATATGTATATGTGAATGTGTTTTGTGATATGTATATGTGAATGTGTTTTGTGAATTGTGTATTTTGCTTGTGAATCTGTATATGTGATATTGTGAATTGTGTATTTTGCTGTCAATTAAAAGGTGCAGAAAAATCTGTTTTGTGGGGGGTATCATGAATTTTCGTCGGCCTGGTTGCAGGCCCACGAAAATACATGGGCCACCGAGGCCGACGAAAATAAATGCAGATATTTTCGTGGGCCGCCACCGGGGCCGACGAAAATAAATGCAGCTATTTTCATCGGCCACCGAGACCGACGTAAATAGTCAGCCGACCACCTATTTTCGTCGGCCTTGGAGAAGCCGACGAAAATAGGTCGTTTTCGTCGGTACCGATGAAAATAGTTGCCTGTTTTCGTCGAACTTATTTTCGGCGGCTATTTTCGTCGGCATGCCGACGAAAATAATATATTTTCCGACGCTTATTTTCGTGGGTTTTTGGCACACGAAAATTTAGGCGTTTCCTGTAGTGCTTAGCCTCAAGAACCTTTGGACATATGCCTGCAAGTACTCCTCCTGGTTCTGCGTACACTGAAAGAGAGCATGGGCAATGACCGGTTTCATTTGAAAACCCTGGAAGCTGGTCACTAATATATCCTTTAGCTTCTGCCATGACGTAATTGTCCCTGGCCGAAGAAGTACCAAGTTTGAGCTACGCTTTTGACTGCCATGACGAAGGACTTCGCCATGACTGCAGTATTGCCCCCATATGAGGATATGGTTGCTTCGTAGCTCATCAGAAATTGCTTCGGGTCTGAGTGCCCGTCATACATGGGGAGCTGTGGTGGCTGGTATGACGGTGGCCACGGGATAGCTTGCAATTCTGCTGCCAAGGGAGAAGCATCAACAAAAACAAAATTGTCGTGATGGAAGTCACCGTACCATTCATCATCATTCAATAGCTCTCTATGTTGGGGCCTTGGGCCTTAGTCATCCTGAGTGAGGTGACACATTTCTTCAGCAGCTTCGTTGATCTTCTTCTGAAGGTCAGCAAACTGAAATATCTTTTCCCTCTTCCTTTGCACCTGTTGATAGATAGCCTCCAAATCCCTGATCTCTTGATCTAGTTCCTCCTCCTGAGGTATTGGGCTAGTAGCCTTCCTCTTCTAGCTCCTAGCTTCTCGCAACATCTTCTAGTTAGTGTCCAGTGGCTGCAGGGCAGCCCCTGGCACCGTTGTCTTCTTCGGCGGCATTGCGAAAGTCGATGCTTGCCGAAAGTGGTCGAATGATTTCACCGGAGGTGGGCACCAATGTTGGTCCTTGTTCTCGAATACTATACATCAAGAATATAGCAACACAATTGTTAACGATTAGAGACCTTCGTCCTTCGAAGCATTATCTCCTTTAGGATATAAATGCTCTTCAGACGAAGGTTATGAAGGACATACATTCATCATTTCAGTGAACGAATATAAATAGAGTCACATGAAATACAAAAGAATATAAATAATCATTAGCAATCATTAGATTGTTTGTATTCTTATTTATGAACATGGATAAACATCAATGATATTTATATTACATCAATACCTTCGGCTCGTCAGAAGGTGAAAATGTGAGAGTGACGCGAGAGTGATTACAGTTCAGCGTGAACAGTACGGTGTTACTGTTCATCTATTTATAGGCACGGAACGCAGCCCGGACAAAATTACATTCATATCCCTGACATTTACTACTAGCCATAAGGTGAACTACCAAGGACTGAGTAGTCTTTTTCCTCTTTAGGTCGGTTTCATCTTCCACCTTCGTCATTATACTAAGCCGAAGCTCTTTCAGTCACAGCTTTGGCGTCCATTCATCCTGCCTTCGGGATGTATTTCCATATCACGCATACCTTCATCTCAAAGCCGAAGCCTCATCTAGCAATCTATGTTACACTGAAAAACGTCACTCACGTTTTTTAGGATCTTCGGAAGAGGAAGGCCCCTAACATAACACAGTCTTCTCTAGCTATATACTATTTGGTTTTTTATTGCCCAAATGGAGGGGACAAAATAGGCTTCATCGTCGGTAACTTGTGTAATCTGGCTCAGTACAGTATGAAACTGAAAGATGAAAGGCACACGAATTAAAGAACATTCCTTCGGATGGACCCATATGTACTGTCTGCGACAAGAGCTTATACATTGAACCTTATACATTGAACATTCCTCCAAAATATAAATGCTTTTTTGCACGCATATGCTGCAGCTGCCAACTCTGTGGGCCATATGGGTTCGTCAAACTAAACTACTGCAAATGATTAAGCATGCGAGTTGCACGCTTGCAGCCACCTTGACTAAGCTGCTGACCCATGACCCATTCAATTCGTTCTCAAACGTAGTACGACGCCGAATGAAGGAAAAGCTAGCCTTTATTTGCAATAATATATGGTTTAATCCTCCACTATATATGATCGATTCCTTCCCATCTTGTTTTTATACAATATTTTGACTAGTCGTACGTACGTATATGATTAAATTATTTCCATGCATGTCGTGTGTTGTTGGTGCACTGGATTCAACTCATCAGCTGGCCCTGCACTGCTGCTAGCTGCATGCTTTGATCCAGGCTAATACCTCGTTGACCAGTGTCTTCGGATGGTACAATCCAATTTAAAGACCATTAGTTAGATATTTTTCACGCTCTACTAGTGTTTCAAGTCAGCCTCAAGTTTGACTCGATGAGCATTTGTTCTAGATGCTTTGATTTGACCTAGAGATTAAAATGGTTTGTTACTCCTTGCTGATGGCGGCACGCCGGCACGCATGAGAGAGAGAGAGATAGAGACAAACTCTGGGTGTTGTGGTGTTAGGATTCTGAAGACTAGTAGAGGCTTACTAAGTACAGGGAACAGAAGTACGACTTTGGTTTCTCTACTGTTCATGCATAAAATGCAATGCATGTTAGGCCACATACATTATGAAAATCTAGAGGTCTACTTTGCCACATACTCTCCAGTATATACTTTAGCTACCTACTACCAGAGAGTTTGAAACGCAGTTAGAAGCGGCACCTTCCAAATGTTGACAAAAACATGCTGCTCTCAACAAGATGGTGCCACAACAGGAATCTCGAGCATTCCCGTCGGCTAGAATAATTCCTGTCGGCTTCAGCAAAGACCGACGGGAATAAGAAAATCAACATCGGCTATTAGACAGCCGACGAAAATTAAGTAACTCTCGTCGGCCATATACCTAGGCCGACCGAAATTACTTAACGCCCGTCGGCCCTGCAGCCTGGCCGACGGAGATTACTTAACTCCCGTCGGCCCTGTAGCCTGGCCGATAGGGATTACTTAACTCCCGTCGGCTCTGTACCTCAGCCGACGGGAATTAAGTAAATATGACCGTTGTCCAACCCCGCACGGGCTCATTTCAAACGCCATCGTGAGCCGCCACCGTTCGGTCCGCCCGCCACCACCGTTGTTCGGTCCAACCGCCGTTGCCGTCGTTGGGGCCGCCCGCCTCCGTTCCGGCCACGGCCGCCCACCGCTGCAACCTCCTGCTGCCCGCCGACGCTGGCCGCCTCCCGTCGACGTCGACCGCCTCCACCTTTCGCCCACGCCGTCGTCCCCACCGCCGGACCTCCCTACGCCACCCACCATCGCCCACCGCCGGGACCCCACCACTGCAGCCTCCACACCTGCACCACCGTGTCGGCCCACCGCCGGACCTCCCTACGCCCACCATCGCCCACCGCCGGGACCCCACCACTGCAGCCTCCACACGTGCACCACCGTGTCGGCCCACCGCAAGCTCCTCCAACGGTCACGGTCTATGCCGCCATCCGGTCCGCGCAAAATGAGGTATAATCCTATAACTATGCAATGTAAATGAAAGTGTGATTAATTAGAGGTGCTAAATATGTATATTAAGACGTTTTATTTTCGTCGGTTTTACTGTTATGTGATTAGAGTTAGCTTAAATTTGTTAATTGATAGTGTTATTAGTCTTCATATGACTTTATACATTGTAGTTGCTATTTTTAATTTTATGTTGCAAATATAAACTATGTCGTTTGATATTATTAGTTAATTAATTTAATGGTGAATGTGATGTTATACAAATAGTAATTATTGCAAATATTAATTGTTGTGAATATTGTTAATTGATGAATGTCATGTTATGTAAGTATTGATTATACTATCTCATTGTTGCAACTATATATATATATATATATATATATATATATATATATATATATATATATATATATATATATATATATATATACCATACATGGTATGTGTTACATGTAGAACATGAATGTCTCACACACACTCTTACTCGTACACAGCCACAATAATGGGTGATAGACGTGATTGGATGTATGAAGGTTTCAAGAAGGGTGGGTGTCACACAAGTGAATGGTTTGCCAAGACTCAGATGTTTCTGGACCATGCAGCTGCTTTGTCACAAATAGATAATATTAGGTGTCCATGCAATAAATGTAGAAATATGACGAGCCACACCAAGAGGCAGGTCACACTACACCTATTCTCGCATGGTTTTGTGCCAGGCTATAAGGTCTGGTATCTCCACGGGGAGTCACACCTTGAACGAGCAGCAGAAGTAGAAGTTGATGACGGTGAAGATGTTGATAGGATGGACCATATGCTTGAGGATCTGCAGCCTGATTTAGCCCTAGATCATCACGATTCACCAACACCGGAGGTTCAGAAGTTCTTCGACCTCCTCAAAGCATCAGAAGAGCCTCTTCATGGGCACACCGATGTGATCATTCTCGAATTTGTGACACGACTAATGTCAATCAAGTCCAAGTTTGCATTCTCTATTAATGGTTACGAAGAGCTCATGGATTTGATTAGCGAGGTTCTTCCTACGAGTCACAAGATGCACAAAGACATGTACCAGTCCAAGAAATTGCTTGAAGGTCTTGGTATGGAGTATGAGAAGATTGATGTTTGCTAGGACAACTGCATGTTTTTTTGGAAGGAACATGGCAGAGAGCAGAAATGCTTAAAATGTGGGAAGTCGAGGTACGTGGAGCTTGTAAATGAAGATGGGGAGAAGCTGGTGACAAAGGTTGCACATAAACAGCTTCGGTACATGCCTCTCACTCCTAGAGTGAAATGTTTGTTTCTCTCAAGAAAGCCCGCTATGCACATGAGGTGGCATAAAGATTATACGGACAGACAAGATGGGTTAATGGTGCACCTGTTAGATGGTGATGCATGGAAGGCTCTTGACAACTTTGATCCAGATTTTGCCTACGATGCAAGAAACGTTCGTATCGTCTTGGCAACTGATGGTTTCACGCCTTTCAATATGACCGCTGCATCGTATTCATGTTGGCCTGTCATTGCTATACCGTACAACCTTCCACCTGCTCTTTGCATGAAATATGAGTTTATGTTCCTATGTCTTGTTATACCTGGGCCTGAGCATCCTGGCAGACGCCTCAATGTGATGCTTCAACCACTGATTGAAGAGTTAAAGAAGCTATGGTAAGGAGTGGAAGCCTATGACTGCTTCAAGAAGCAGAAATTCAATCTCTGTGTTGCGTATCTGTTCTCGGTTCATGATTTTATGGCGTATGGTATTTTCTCTGGATGGAGCGTGCATGGTATATTGACGTGTCCTTATTATGCTAAAGATACAGATTGTTTTTCATCTTAGTGCTGGTGGCAAGATATATTACTTTGATTGCCATAGATGTTTTCTACCCTTCAATCACCCCTTCAGAAGGCAGAGAAAGGAGTTTAGGAAGGGCACCATCGTCACGAAGGGACCGCCCAAGCGACGTAGTGGGATAGAAATTATAGAAGAGCATAGGAAACTTGTCCTAGGCGAGAGTGGGAAAAGGTATCAAGGTTTTGGTGTGGAGCATAACTGGACTCACATATGTGGCTTGTGGGAGCTTCCTTATGATAAGTCATTGTTTTTGATGCACAACATCGACGCCATGCATCAAGAGAGTAACTTTTGCCAAGCCCTCATAAATACATGCATGTGTTTCTCGGATAAAACGAAAGACAATGACAAGTCATACATAGACTTAGTCGTGATATGTGATCGTCCAACCCAAGTGCTTAGAGAAAACAGAGGCAAACCAAAAGCTGACTATTGTCTGAAACCTAAGCAATGGAAAGAAGTGATGAAGTGGATGAAGGATCTGAAATTCCCCAATGGTTATGCTGCTGGTTTTAGGATATCTATGAATTTGAAGACAATGAAGATGAATGGACTGAAGGGCCATGACTTCCACATAATTATGGAAAGGCTCATGCCTGTAATGTTTCGTGGGTACATTTCCGATGTTGTGTGGAACACGTTAGCTGAAGTTAGCTATTTCTATAGACAGTTGTGTGCTAAAGAAATCAGAAGAGATGTGATGTAACAGCTAGAGAAAGAGGCATCAGTGCTTTTGTGCAAATTGGAAAAAATATTTCCACCGTGTTTCTTCAATCATATGCAACATCTCTTTATACATCTTCCATATGAGTAAGGTCGGTGGTCCTGTTTAGTACAGGTGGATGTTTCATATAGAAAGAGCATTAAAGAAGCTTAGAGCAATGGTGGGCAATAAGGCAAGAGTTGAATTATGTATTGCGGAACAATTTAAACTGAAGTAGGTAGCACACTTTACAAGTTGCACACTTTACAAGTTGTCACTTTAGTACAGGTGGATGTATTTGCTCGAAAGAAGAGGTACCATGTTACTTTGCAGAAGAACATAATGTATTTCCATATGGTGATCTTTCGATTTTTCAAACAAACGGCAAAGCCGTTGGTCCACCCAAGGCATATCACCTCACTATGAAAGAACGAAAGTCTGCTTTACTGTACATGTTCACGAATATGCCTGAGGTGGAGAAATACTTTATGTAAGACTTATTTCCTTAAATTGTTCATATGTGAATTAATTTATGTTATCAAATATCTCATGTCCTACAATAATATTTGACAGCGAGTTTGATGAACAAAACATGAGGTGTCTCGGTAGGCCAACAGCGAGAGACAGACAAATTGCAACGTGATGGAATGCATGGGCGACCTAATTTCATTATGTGGCTTCGGGACCGTGTACGTCTCAATTATGTGGCTCCGAGACCTAATTTTAGTTAACTAATATTACACAATTTGCTAATGCTTTGTGGCATAATTGATAGTTTGGGGAGGAAATGAATTTGAATGATGACTTACGTCTGTTATCTATTGGAAGCGTAACTGCCAAAAGCTATGGACGTTACAATGTCAATGGATATCGATTTCGTTCAAGCATTTTTGAATCTAGTCATCCTATGGCTGCCACTCAAAATAGTGGAGTCGTTACTTAGGCATCCGACATGGAAGGACACGAAGCCTGCTACTATGGAAAAATAAAAAATATAATCAAGATTACATTTGTTAGAAATAAGCCTTTAGCGCTAGTTTTCTTTGAGTGTAAATGGTATGACCTGAAGTATTATAGGATCGAATTTGGGATGACACGGATCCAACTGAAAAATTGCTTCAAGGACACGACACGTATATCCTTGCCCATCAAGCAGACCAAGTTTATTTCTCGACATATCCATGCTAAAAGTTGTCTACATGGAGGGTTATGTACAATGTAAATCCCCACGAACGCCTATACACTCCTGGTGAGGATGAATATCAATTTGGTCACCTTGAGAAAGTTGATGAGGTGTTTCAAGAAGAAGAGTTACCAACTAGTTTTCATATTGATCCTGCACCGGCATTAGATTCACTAGTTGCAGACATTAACGACTTAACTTTTCCCAAGAGACAGAGAAGACAACCTGTTAGGAGAAAAGTTACATGGCGATCTCTACATAGAAGAGAACAAATAGATCCTGATTTTAATGATATTTGACAAGTAAATTATTTTTTCTTTCATTTGTTTCTAATTTTTATGGATTATGTCATTTTAACATTCCACTAATGAATAATTTCTTATTTTGATGCAGGATGCCACCAAAGTCGAAGAAGTCACTGAAGGGGTTGTTCAAGGGCATGTGTCTATTTTAGGGCAGTTCTTTGAGCAGCAGCAGGCGTCGAGAGTTGTTGAGCAATGCACATGGAGATGAGGTAACATATTTTGTACAAATAAATTTGTTTACATATTTACCTGTATCTAAATCTTGAGTTGTATCTACCAGGATGAGCAGCACACTGAGGAGCAGCACAATGAGGAGGTGCAGCACAATGAGGAGGTGCAGCATGCGACATGGGACCAGGCCACGTAGCAGCACTAGCCATGGGACCAGTGGGACCACCAGAGAGAGCAGCAACAAGTGTGGGACCAGTGGGCCCAACAGGCCCAACCGACTGACAACCCGACGGATGATGCCTTAGGAGACTCTTCAGCGACACGCACACGTCGCTCAAGAAAAAGCCACTTAGTAAAGCCTCGTCACGCGATAGAGCGAGAGGCTGATAGGATCTTAATCATGCCTCATGGAGATTGGGGAGTGTAATATATGAACTCGTCTCATATAACTATTATGTGTATTGTTAATGTTTTTGTGTAATGTAAGAATTGGGAGGATCTGTCCTTTGACGGCAAGGGACACCACACTCAGGCTAACCTTACGTTGGGTTCTCTTTGCCGCCTTCACTACCCTAGTATAGTGAAGGTGTCAGACGGAGATAGCGTGGATGAGATGCTCGTTAGTACCTGGGACGAGTACAAGTTAAAAAGGAACAAAACCACACCAACAGACAGGGACTTGTGCGTCATGACTTTTGGGTATGAATTCTTTATTGTTTTTGTTCTGTTTCTTAATATTTTAATTCTATGACTTATACCATTGTATTTGTATTCCTTATGTTGTAGCTTCGATATCGGTTGCCTGACGGAGAGGTTTACATGGGGCACGCTGAACGTGTGTTCTAAAACTGTCGGCGTTTCGACCCCGGGGGGTCCCTGGACTGACGAGTAAATTGTCGCTGCGTGTTCCAGCCCAGATGGGTTAGCGCGAGACGGAGACACAAGGGGGGAAAACAGTGAGGGGGAACCCGCGGACTCGTGTTGTCCTGCGCCCAGGGCGGATGCGCTTGCAGTAGGGGGTTACAAGTGTTCGCGAGGGAGAGAGAGAGAGGGGGCGTTAGGCTGCCTGTTCTCCCGCGCGGCCACCTCTTTCGTATGAGAGCCCTAGACCTTCCTTTTATAGGCGTAAGGAGAGGGTCCAGGTGTACAACGGGGGGTGTAGCAGTGTGCTAACATGTCTAGCAGAGAGGAGCTAGAGCCCTATGTACGTGCCGACGTGGCTGTCGGAGATGTGTTGGAGCCCTGTTCATGTGGCGTCGTGGCCATCGGAGGAGCGCTTGAGCCCTGTAGAAGCACAGCTGTCGGGGCTGTCGGATCCTTGCTGACGTATCCTTGCTTCCGTAGGGGGTTGAGAACCACCGTTGTCATGGAGCACACGGGGTGCCATCATTACTTGTTTTACCGGGGCGAGCCAGATGGGACGTCGGTCTTGTTCCGCATAGCCTGGGCTAGCTAGGGGTAGGGTAATAATGGACTCCCCTTGTGGCATGGTCGGCTCAAGCGAGGTGGTGACTCCTCCGAGGTCGAGGTCGAGTCCGAGCCCTGGGGTCGGGCGAGGCGGAGACCTTCTTCCAGAGTCGAGGTCGAGTCCGAGCCCTAGGGTCGGGCGAGGCGGAGACCGTCTTCCGGAGTTGAGGCTGAGTCCGAGCCCGGGGGTCGGGCGAGGCGGAGACCGTCTTCCGGAGTCGAGGTCGAGTCCGAGCCCTGGGGTCGAGCGAGGCGGAGACCGTCTTTCGGAGTCGAGGTCAAGTCCGAGCCCTGGGGTCAGGCGAGGCGGAGATCGTCGTCTGAGGCGAGGTCGAGTCCGAGCCCTGGGATCGGGAGAGGCGAAGATTCCTATGGCGCCCGAGGCTGGACTTGGTTGCTGTTAGCCTCACCCTGGCGGGTGGCACAGCAGTCGGAGCAGCGCAGGCGGCGCTGTTTTCCTGTCAGGTCAGCCAGTGGAGGGGCGAAGTGACTGCGGTCACTTCGGCCTTATCGACTGGAAAGCGCGCGTCAGGATAAGGTGTCAGGCGATCCTTGCATTGAATGCTCCTGCGATCCGGTCGGCTGGCGAGGCGATCTGGCCAAGGTTGCTTCTCCGTGAAGCCTGCCCGAGCTGGGCCTTGGGCAAGTCGAAGGTGCACCCGTTGCTTGAGGAGACCCTCGGGCGAGGCGTGAATCTGCCTTGGTCTTCCGTTCCTGCCCGAGACTGGGCTCGGGCGAGGCGAGATCATGTCCCTTGAGTGGACAGAGCCTTAACCGGAATTGCGCCCATCAGGCCTTTGCAGCTTTGTGCTGATGGGGGTTACCAGCTGAGATTAGGAGCCTTGGGGGTACCCCTAATTATGGTCCCCGACAGTAGCCCCCGAGCCTCAAAGGGAGTGTGGGTACTCGCTTGGAGGCTTTGTCGCACTTTTTTGCAAGGGGACCGGCCTTTCTTGGTTGCATTTTGTTCCGGTGGGTGCGCGCGAGCGCACCCGCCGGGTGTAGCCCCTGAGGCCTCGGAGGAGTGGTTTGACTCCTTCGAGGTCTTAATGCCTTTCGTGATGGCTCGGCCGGTCTGGTTGTTCCCTCATGCGAATTGGTCGTTGCCCGGGTGCATAGTCAGGTTCCGAGTTCTCGGGTTGGTATGTTGACGCTGTCAACGGTTTGGCCGGAGCTGGGTTTGCGAGAGCAGCCCCCGAGCCTCTGCACAGGGCGAGAGGACGGTCAAGGGCAGACTCGGCTTTTTTCATACGCCCCTGCGTCGCCTTTCCGCAAGGAGGAGGGGGGAGAGCACCATGTTGCCCTCGGAGGGCGCCGAACATGGTGTCTCCAGTGAGTTGCTAACGGGTGATCCGAGTGGACGCCCATGCCCCGTTCGATAAGGGTCGGCTAGTGGCCCAGAGGCGTGCTCCAAAAGTACGTGCAGGTGATTTGCCGGACCCGGTCCCGTTCGATAGGGTCCGAGGGCTCGATGCCTCCCTCTGATGGGATTCCGTTACAGAATCGTTCCTACTGGTCTCGGAAATGTCCTATGGTACCTCGAGAGCGTAGCCCGAGCCTTGGTTATGTATCGAACGTACCCAGAGTCATCCCTCACTCTGCGTGCTCTGGGGCGACTGTCGAACCCGTCGGGGGGCCAGCCTACGAACCCCTGATCAGTAGTGGGCGCGGAGCCCGAGCGGCCTGAGGCGGCTGTCGAACCCTTCCGGGGGGCCAGTCTTTGAACCTCTAACCAGTAGTGGGCATGGAGCCCGAGTGCTCTGAGGCGGCTGTCGAACCCTTCCAAGGGGCCAGCGTTCGAACCTCTGATCTGTAGGGGGGCTCAGGGCCCGCTTCCTTCATGGAGAAGGATCCCTTTCGGAGTATCCCCTTTTCCGGTCCCTGTAGCAAGAGAGAGAAAGGGGAAGAGGAAAAGGATACGAAATTGAACGACGTGGCGCACCTTTTTTGACGCGGTCATTATGGCGGAGGTGAAGCATCGCCCGCTTCGCCTGCCAAAGGTGTCGTCTGTCCTGCCGCAGAGTTAATGCGACGGGACGAGTGATTCGCGGGGCAGCCGTTGCGTATACGCGAGCCGTTCGAGGAACAGAACACGGGCGCGTTGTCTTCACGCTGTGGGAGAGAGCTCTCTCGCTCTTCCAGGAGGGGACGTGAGCCTGCAGATGATTTGACTGCTGCATCCGCCCGCCTGCCACCACCATTAGTGTCGGCCCACTTTTGGCCATGTTGACCGTCGTGCCTTCTCCCGCGGTTGACTGACCCGTGACCGGCGTGCCTGGTTGGCACTGCTGGGCCATGCGTAGGGTTGCCCCGAGTCGCGACACTGGTTCCGTAGTCGAGAAGGCGAGGCGCTGGCACAAGTGGCGTTGCAGTTTTTTGCACATAGTAACCGGCGCGCCGGTTACATGATGTGTGGGCCTGGGCCTCCATGCTGGATGCGTCGAAGTCGAAAGGGTGCGCCCCCTTGGTGCAGTTGCATGCCGCCTGCATGGCGGTCCGCCCTTTCGCCCGCTGGTTTGGGCGAAGACGAAGGAATGCTCGTAACCGCTGGGCGGTTACACGCTCCGCACGCGCGGCGGTTTGGCTTCTTCTGTCCTGGGGCAGCTTGCATGACGCATGGGACCCAGCCCCCATGTCGTAGGGGGAAGACCTTGGAGCATGTTGGTGAAGACTCCATCCGCGACGGCTGAGGACGCAAGTGGGGAGAGTCGCCTTTAAAAGGAGGGTGACCCCCTTGGATGGCGACCATGGGTTTGCACTCCCTTCATGCATCGCGTCCTTCCACCTTCCGGGCCCCTGGATGGGGAGAGCTTGCGTCGCTTTTGTCTTGTTGTGGAAGGAGCGCAACCTTGTGGAGGTTGGTACCTTTCAGCCATCGCTCGACTTCAAGGATTTTCGTCAGGCAGCCCGACCGCCTTTCCACACCAATGGGAAATTTGGTGGAGAGAAGCGAGCCGGGCTGCGGCCTCTGCCCCGCCCTCAGCTTCAAGGATTTTCGTCATCCGGGCTAAGGTGGAGGAGCGCACCGAATGGGGGGTTGCCTCCGCGTGGGTCGGTAACCCTTTTCTTCCCCCGGTGTTTGGGGGAGAAAGGCGTCCTCCAGCCCTGCAGAGGCTTCCTTCAGCCATGCCAGGGAAGGCGAACTGCTGCTGCCCAGCCAGGGTGCAGCATTCCGTCCTCTGTCCGGGCGATGGTCGCGCCGCGTACGGGCCGACCACGTCCAGGTCTTCCTCACGCCGACAGCCACGCCAGAGGGTTGCTCAGCACGTCGTGCGCCGCGAGGGCGGTGCTCATGTTTTGGGGCAGCCTCGGCGAGGGTGGGAGCGAGGACCTGCCGGTGCGCTTTGGGGCGGCCGGCGCCCGCTGGTGCGGTGTTGAGGTGGTGGCAGCCGGAGAAGGTTTCTCTGCCGACGAGATTGCCAACTCCGCCTGCACCCCTGGACCTCCGTCCCCCTGGCTTGAATGGCTGGTTCTCGTCCTTCGTGGGCGAGAGCCTTTCCACCGCAGCGTCTGCCCGGAAGCCGTTGCTGCAGCTGTCTTGCCGCCTGGGACGGAGGTCGTTGCCGCTGCTGTCGGAGCGGGCGGCGGTGAGCCACCTAGGGTCTTGTCGCCCCGCAGGCCCTCCAATGTGGGAGGTTGTTCGTACCTGCGGGGGTGGAACCGGAGTTCCGTTTGTAATGGCAGCTTGAGTGCTGGCGTATGTTCATTGCGGCTGTTGGGGCCTGAACATTTGTGTATTTTGGCGTAAAGCCGTGTTTCTTCTCCATTTTGCGCACCAGAACTCGCCTATCGGCTAGCTGGACCGCTTGACCAAGCGTGAGTTGCCTTGTGCGGAAGGTGACGAGTGAGGTATCCGTATCCCGGAGGCGTAGGAGTCCCTCGGCTTGGTTGGCCTTGCCGCTCGAGGCTTCTCTTGCTTAGTGAAGAAACCCTTGGCTGCTCTGCGATGAGCCAAAGCCGGAGGCAGCGGTGTCAGCATGGACAGAGGCGGAGTTGGCTGGAGAAGAAACTTCGTCGGCCCAGGAGTAGGGGACTTCCCAGGCCGATGAGGCGTCATGGTGGCGGCTGGGACATGGCCAGGTCGTCCACTGGCGGGACCAACCCTGGAGTCAGGCTACCGAGGCCATGAGCCGGGCTGGTGTCCTTGGGGGACAGCTGGCTGAGGCTACGGAGCGGCCGGTCCGGCCGTCTGCTTGGGCCGGGTTCCTGGAGGAGACCCTGGCGGCGATGGCCCAGGCGCGGTGCTGACATCTTCCTTCGAGGTGGAGATCCACCTGACCATGTCGCTGTTCGAGGCCGGGTCAGATTCCGCCGAAGGTGGAGTTGATGCTGAGGGTGTTGCTGCTCCCCCTATTGATGTCTGAACCTGCAGGAACAGTTTGTATGTAGCGTGCGTATGTTTTTTGCGGCCGCTGGGCCAAAACATACCATTGTCGTGTTGTAAAGCTGCGTTTCTTTTCCCTTTGTTTCGAGTATCAGGACATGTTCGTCGGTAACAGAATCGTTTATCCGAGCGTGAGTTACTTATCGCAGAATGTGATGAGTGAGGTATCCGTATCCTGGAGGCGTAGGAGTCCCTCGGCTCGGTCGGCCTTGCCTGCTTACGTGTACTCTTACTCGTCCGTAAGATTCTATTATCGATATAGTCGAGATGGCGTGAAAAATCGTTTCGGCAGAAAAAGTTTTCGAGCGTTAAGACTTGTTCGGACAGCGGAATCCCTTATCCGAGCGTGAGTTACTTATCGCAGAAGGTGATGAGTGAGGTATCTGTATCCCGGAGGCGTAGGAGTCCCTCGGCTCGGTCGGCCTTGCCTGCTTACGTGTACTCTTACTCGTCCGTAAGATTCTATTATCGATATACTCGAGATGGCACGAAAAATCGTTCGGCAGAAAAAGTTTTCGAGCGTTAAGACTTGTTCAGACAGCGGAATCCCTTATCCGAGCGTGAGCTACTTATCGCAGAAGGTGATGAGTGAGGTATCCGTATCCCGGAGGCGTAGGAGTCCCTCGGCTCGGTCGGCCTTGCCTGCTTACGTGTACTCCGTCGTTTTCAGGACTCCACTATCGAAGTAGTCGAAAAGCACGAAAGATGTTCTAACAGAAAGACTTTTTCTGAGGAAAATTTTGACGCAGAGGGGGTTCCCCCTTCTAGCCCCTGAGGGAGGGTCGGGTTTTGCCGAGGCAAGGCTGACCCTTCCTTGAAGGTTAGACTTTGCTTGTGTATGTAAACGAGGTACATGAACGACTTAAAAACATCTTAAGGGTAGAAGCGACGTAGCTGTCGGATGTTCCAAGCGTTGCTGCAGACCTCGCCTTGACTGTTGGCCAGCTTGTATGTTTCGGGCTTCAGAATCTTGGCGATGATGAACGGCCCTTCCCAGGGAGGCGTGAGCTTGTGGCGCCCTCGGGCGTCTTGTCATAGCCGAAGCACCAAGTCGCCCATCTGGAGGTCTCGGGACCGAACCCCTCGGGCGTGGTAGCGTCGCAGGGACTGCTGATACCGCGCCGAGTGTAGTAAGGCCATGTCCTGAGCCTCTTCCAGCTGGTCAAGTGAGTCTTCTCGGTTTTTCTGGTTGCTTTGGGCGTCGTATGCCCTCGTCCTCGGGGAGCCGTGTTCTAAATCTGTGGGCAAGATAGCCTCGGCCCCATAGACTAGAAAAAACGGCGTGAAGCCCGTGGCTCAGCTTGGCGTCGTCCTCAGACTCCAGACCACCGAGGGGAGTTCCTTCATCCACTGCTTGTCGAACTTGTTGAGGTCGTTGTAGATCCTCAGCTTGAGCCCCTGTAGAATCATGCCGTTGGCACGCTCTACCTGCCCATTCGTCATGGGGTGAGCTACGGTGGCCCAATCCACCCGGATGTGGTGGTCCTCACAGAAGTCTAGGAACTTTCTGCCAGTGAATTGAGTGCCGTTGTCGGTGATGATAGAGTTCGAGACCCCGAAGCGATGGATGATGTTGGTGAAGAACGCCACCGCCTGTTCGGACCTGATGCTGTTTAGGGGTCGGACCTCAATCCACTTGGAGAATTTGTCGATGGCAACCAGCAGGTGCGTGACGCCCCCCGGTGCCTTCTGCAAGGGACCGACGAGGTCCAGACCCCACACAGCAAACGGCCAGGTGATGGGTATTGTTTGCAGATGTAACACCCGGTTTTAAAGGACAAAGCCGGGTGCATCTCATACATGCGCTAAGAAGACAACATATATAATAACAGAGTGTATAGAGATAAATGTCACAATAATCAGAGTATTTATTACATAGCGGAAGACTTATTACAAAATAAAAGATAAAAGAAAAACAAACTAAGGATCGTCGGCGCCAATGTCAACTGAGAAACGCCACCTAGATCAGATCATACTCCTCGCCTTGTGGCTCCTCCTGAACCACCTGTTCTTCTCCTGTGGGGGGTGTGAGACAGCAAGGGTGAGCTCACACATGATCATAGCTCAACAAGTTGTGGGGAACCAGTGGACATAAACTCACAAAGGTGTGAGTTCATGTGATTTGTAAGGCTAATCAATGATAGGAGTTTAAAGCTGAGCATTGCTTTTAAGTAGTTGGTCAAAATTTTATTAGCAGTTACTAAGTGTAAGTGAATACCAAACCATAATAAAATAATAGAACAAAATTAATAACAAGCCCATGCAAATGCAAATGACAAATTGAGTTTAGGTTCCATCATTTAATCATCGGAGAGTCCTGAGCCGCTCATGACCGTGAGCTCGGCTAGTATACCAGTTTTACACTCTGCAGAGGTTGTACCCTTTACCCACAAGCCGTGTTTCCCATGTCGCCAGGGTTAGCTAGGCCCTTAGACACTACCGAGGTGAATGGCTAGGGATCCACTACGAGGCCTTTACAAAGTTCCACTAGCTTCCGAAAACCCGCTACAGTTTATAGGAAGTTCCAATGCAGGGTTCTTGTCTGACCGCCATCGCAGCAAAATCAACCAAGGACCTCCCTACACTAACCACTCCCCTACTGCCCTTGCCCCTTTCGGGTAAGGTAGTCTTCCACTAGCTTTCCTAATTAGTCAGCCAAGGGGTCCCATTCCTCCCTTGTGGTGGCACATGTTTCTCAAGTTAAGCTCCATGTTCCAATTAACAATAATATAATGATCTTGACATGAACATAAGTAAAATGACAGAATAACTGGAACATGTATATAATGAAGGATTATCCCAAAACCATGTAAAGCAATAGCAAAAACTACCCATGTGATTTAGGGGTAAACAAGGTAATGAGATAAACAATCTAGGGTGACCTATTGGGTCCCATCAAAATTACACCTATGCATGGTAAATGATTATGAAGAACATTATTGGGTAACAAAAGTGAATCAAGGGCACAACTTGCCTGGCACTTGATATTCCAGTTACCAGGGCGATCTTCAGGTGACTCATGACCTCACTGCTAGTCGTAGCAATACAAACAAACATGGTATAGACAAAATTAACATCACACCAAACATAAGAATACACTGTGTAAAAATAATCTACGCGAAACTATGAGATCACGGGATCGAGAACCACAAAAATCGGAGTTACGATTTTATAAAGGATCTGTGTGATTAAAATATTAAACTATATTATAATTTGGTTAATATAAATCATATGAGAGGTTATTCTATAAATAATTATCTCAACTTTAATCTAAGTTATAATTAACCATAGATCATATTCTAGTAGATTACAATGGTAAGTAGATTAACAAGAATAACCAACATAAGTTAAATAAAGACCTAATTATAAAATAATGTGATATGGTATAATAAGTGTAGTTATTGCATAGTAAATATTTATATGAGACTAACG
Organism: Zea luxurians; assembly: GCA_029449295.1. Lineage (NCBI taxonomy): Eukaryota > Viridiplantae > Streptophyta > Magnoliopsida > Poales > Poaceae > Zea > Zea luxurians. The sequence goes on from JAOPSE010000010.1 coordinate 44,907,815, forward strand.
CAACTTGAACAAACCAAATCGGAATTCAAACGAAGAAGTTTTGAATTTCTAATGATTTTATGTGTTTTGTACAAGATTAAATTAGAAAATAGAATTTAAAGTGGCTTTCATGTCAAATCAGAGGTACTATGGGATAAACAATAATATTATAGAATTATAGAAACTGAAATGGAGTAATTTGGATTTTCTATGAATTAATCAAGTTTATGAATTTATTTTTGCACTAAAATTCAATTTCTATAATTAATTATATTATTTTCACTGCCCTCTGGACTGCACCTCAATTATCAGAGAGAACAGGGGCTAAAGCATAAATTTTACGCACTCTCAGAACTATCCCGCGGTGGACGGCGGGTTAGTTTCTAATTTCCAGGAGGGCTCATATGTACACTATCCACAACGAAGGGGTACGGGTAACTGTGAGACACCCGATCAAGTCTGAACGATCAAGATTAGATGGTGGATGTAATAAACTGGTACGCAGCGTCAACCATTAGATCGAGATCCGATGGCCTGGATGCGATGTACTCAAACAACCCTTCTATGATCTATTCCTGTCCGCTCAGGGAGGATCCAACGGCCAAAAACCCATCTTCTCCCCAACTCGCCCCCAACCATGGCGGCGCGAACACCCAGTGGCAGAGCGTCGCCGGTGCCCGGCCAAACAACCAAGTACTTGGGGGCACGGTTCCTACCTTGGATAGACCCAATACGAAGTGGGGAGGGAGGCGAATAGCAGGGACCCGATCTTACCGTTGGTGGAGGTGACGACCGAACCGGTCCACGGCACGGGGCGGTAATGGAGCGAAGTACTGGGAGACGACCATAGAGTTGAGAGCAGTGGACGCGGATTTCACCAGAAATTCCCGGTCAGATCGCCAAAAGGGGATAGCCCAGCCGAGGAGGATCTCAACAGCGCGCGTCACGAGGCGGTGGAGGGATCCAGTGAAGACGACAACAGACGTGGTGCCGTCGCAGTGGCGTAGCTCGAGCTTCCCAGCTGCGACCGCCGACCACATGCTCTCACGCGACGCAGGGAGGGAAGAAGATAAATCCTAATTGCTCAGGCGGCCGTCGTGACCCGAGCGCTCCAGACCCGTCCAAGAGTAGCGCCTCGAGTCTAGCTGGCCGCGGAGACCTGCTTCCATGGGAAGGCCACGGCCGCGGCATGGTTAGGCGCTGACTACGCCATCTCGATGCGAAGAGATTCCTGGAACCGGGAGCTAGCCACCGAATCCAACGACAACGACGGCGATGACGTCCAGGCGAAGGCGAGGAGGGCAAGGGAGAGAAGTAGCGTAGGACCCGGTCGGAAAGCACGCCGAGACCAAATCGATGGTTGCGCAGTGTTGCCAGCGAAGGTTGACGGCGAGCTCCATGGCGGCGATTAATGGGTTGGGCGAAGAGGGAAAAAGGGCGAGATCGAGATGGCGGATAGGAAATGGTCTGTTACTTGTACCCCGGAGTTTAGCCAAGAAGTCCTGGTCCGGCGGCGAAGATTTCACAACGGCCATGCGAGAACCTCCCGGGAGCGACGCGCTAAGTCCGCCCAGGCTGTTGAAGACGATGGTCTTCAGTCTGGGCCCCACATGGCAGTTGGCCGGGTGCGCGCTGTGGGAAAAAACAAAGTTGGGCCGCGCGCGGTAGTGGAAGGTTTGTGGGCCGAGTAAAACTTTGGGCCCAAACGCTGTCTTCCTATTTCCCTTTTATTTTTCCTTTAATTCCCTTTTTCCCTTCAAATTTGAATTTGAATCCTGTTATGAGTTTCCTTTGTGTCAATCCTGCAAATTCAACCCTTGTGTAGAAATAATTTATCTTTATTTTTACTTATTTTTATATCCACATCATATTTGTTTTCATTTCTTTCCTAAATTCTGGGATTTTCTTTTAGAATTTAAAATTCCACTTTGGGTTTTAATATATTTCTTGTCACATTAGTATTTTATTTTGCCACAATATGCGCACAAAAGAAAATCCCGGCATGATGCATGATTTATTTGGGTGTTCTTTTGTCATTTATTTATTTGTTATATGTGGTGTTCACATGAAATAACAAATATGGATAACAACCATATATAAAGGAATAAAATTTCTCTTTTTAGACTTTTCTTACAAAGTGGGTATTACAAATCCTACCCCCCTTAAAAATAATCTCGTGCTCGAGATTTAGGAAGAACTAGGGATAAGATAGGGTAAATCTATGCGAAGCTCTTCTTCTCTCTCCCAAGTAGCTTCATCTTCTCCATGATGACTCCATTGCACTTGGCACATTTTTATCACCTTATTTCTTGTAACTCGAGTCAAAGTGTCAAGAATCTTGATCGGATACTCCGTGTAAATCAAATCACCCTGAACGTTGAGCTCTTCTATTGGTAACTGTTCCTCAGGAACACAGAGACACTTCTTAAGTTGAGACACATGGAATACATCATGCACATCAGATAGATTATCAGGTAGCTCGAGTTGATAGGCCATCTCTCCAACTTGCCTTGAGGTACACATAATCCCCTTCTTCAAATTCCAGTGGCCTTCTTCTATTATCAGCGTAGCTCTTTTGCCTGGTTTGAGCCACCCTCAAATTCTCCCGAATTATACGGACTTGTTCTTCTGCTTCTTGAATCAATTCAGGCCCAAAGAACTGTCTCTCTCCAGTCTGATCCCAATACAAAGGAGTCCTGCACTTCCTCCCATATAAAGCTTCAAAAGGTGACATCTTCAGACTGGCCTGATAACTATTATTATATGAGAACTCAGCATAAGGTAGACTATTATCCCAACTTCCTCCATGCTGAAGGGCACATGCTCTCAACATATCTTCCAATACTTGATTAGTCCTTTCAGTCTGTCCATCAGTCTGAGGGTGATATGCCATACTGAAATTCAACTTTGTACTCATGTTCTCATGAAAGCTTCTCCAAAATCTTGAGGTAAACTGTGAACCTCGATCAGACACGATCTTCTTTGGTACTCCATGTAAACACACAATCCGAGCCATATATAACTCTGCTAGCTGAGAACCTTTATATGTAGTCTTCACAGGAATAAAGTGAGCCACTTTAGTCAATCTATCCACAATCACCCATATAGCATCATATCCTTTCTGGCTGCGAGGCAATCCAGTAATGAAATCCATACCAATCTCTTCCCACTTCCACTCGGGTACCTTCAGTGGGTGCAATAGTCCAGCTGGCCTCTAGTGTTCAGCCTTAACTCTTTGACATACATCGCACATAGCCACATGTGCAGCCACATCTCTTTTCAATCCATACAACCAATACTTCCGCTTCAAATCCTGATACATCTTAGTACTACCAGGATGAATAGAATAATCCGAATCATGTGCCTCCCTTAAAATAGTCTCTCGAAGGCTTTTAATATCAGGAACACACATCCTGTCCTTGAACCATACAATGCCCTGCTCATCTTCCGTAAATTCCGGAACTCGACCTTCAGTAATCAGATCCTTAATCTCTTCTATTTTAGCATCACCAATTTGTCCTTTGCGGATCTCTTGCTCCAAAGTAGGTTCCACATCAATAGTAACTCCTTCAGTATGAGCAACTATCCCCAGGTTAAGTCTCCTGAAATCCTCAACAATCTCATCGGGTAGCTGGGCAACAATAGCTGAATGAACATGCTCCTTTCGACTCAAGGCATCTACAACCAAATTTGCCCTGCCCGGGTGATAGTGAATCTCCAAATCATAATCCTTAATAAGCTCCAACCAACGGCGTTGCCTAAGGTTGAGATCCTTCTGAGTGAATATATACTTCAAACTCTTATGATCCGTATATACTTGGCACTTAGTTCCCGTGATGTAGTGTCTCCAAATCTTAAGTGCATGCACAACGACAGCCAGTTCCAAGTCATGAGTGGGGTAGTTCAATTCTTGTTTCCGCAACTGACGAGAAGCATAGGCAATCACATGTCCTTCCTGCATGAGCACACATCCTAAGCCTTGGCCACATGCATCGCAATAGATATCAAATCCTTTCTGTAGGTCTGGCATAACCAATACTGGTGGCGACATCAATCTTTTCTTCAATTGATCAAAACTGTCTTGACACTTCTTGTCCCACTTAAACTCTCTTCCTTTCTCCAAAAGCGAAGTCATAGGCTTAGCAATCTTAGAAAATCCTTCAATAAATCTCCGATAATATCCTGCGAGTCCCAAGAAACTCCGAATCTCCATAACTATAGGGGGTATGCTCCACGCCACTATCTCCTTGACTTTAGCAGGATCCACTGGTATTCCGCCATTAGAAATGATATGTCCAAAGAATGACACCTCGTCAATCCAAAACTCGCATTTACTGTACTTGGCATAGAGTTGATTATCCCGTAGCTTCTGTAGCACCAATCTCAGATGTTCCTCATGGTCACTATCACTCTTGGAATAAATAAGAATATCGTCGATGAAAACCACGACGAATCTGTCCAGATCATGAACACCTTATTCTTTAGATCCATAAAATAGGCTGGTGTTTTAGTTAGTCCAAATGACATAACGGTGAACTCATATAAACCATATCGAGTCGAGAAATCCGTCTTGGGAATATCCGATGGCCTAATCTTCATTTGATGGTAACCCGGTCGGAGATCAATCTTCGAGAATACCCTAGCATCTCTCATCTGATCAAACAAATCCAAAATGCGGGTAACGAGTACTTGTTCTTCACGGTAACATCATTAAGGGTCCTATAATCCATGCACATCCCTTGCGATCCATTTTTCTTCTGTACAAATAGAACTGGCGCTCCATAAGGTGAAGAATTCGAACGAATGTACCCAGCATCTTGTAACCCTGTTAACTGCCTGTTAACTGCTTCTTAAGTTCCTTTAGTTCTTCTACGGACATCCTGTATGACCGTTTAGAAATAGGAGCCGTCTCAGGTAGGAAATCAATGACCAACTCATCATCCATATCTGGTGGCATCCCAAATAATTCCTCTGGAAAGACATCCGAAAAATCTCTAACTGCACGGATGTTGTCACCCACAAACTTCTCATCTACTAAGAATGCCGCTAGTCTGATGGTGGTAGTTACTGCAACTTCAACTTCAAATCCTTGTCCTTTGGAACTGTTGAGTTCTACGGTTCCCTTAGCATAGTGTATATACTGCCTTTGCCTTTCTCAACCATGACATACCAAGGATCACGTCTATAGTGCTCTCTTCTAACACTATAGGGTAGCCCATCTAGGTTAGAAATACAGGGTAAGAAAGGAAGAATTATAGACAAGGTGAGTAATTTACGAGAAATGTTACTGCGAGGGATTTATTAGCTAAGTAGATTAGTGTGTCACCCCCTAAAGCTAATACATTACCTTATAGTGGTACATGCTAAGATGCCCAACTATAATGTTTCAATCAATCAAAGAAGCAAATCAAGCATTTATCATCAGAACAATCATCCAACATTTTTAATAGAGAAAATAATTTTAATTTCGTCTTAGGTCTCCTATCTCTTAAAAAGTTCATAAATGTAGGATTCCAAGGTGTGAAATTCATCTTGTCTTAGAGTAGAAAAGATAAGAGTAATCAGAGTAGAATAGCAAAAGGTGAGACAAGATCAAGATGAGATGAGTATAGAATGAATCAGAGTAAGGTAAGTAATGAAGGGTTTGTCCATTTCTATCTAGGTCTCGTCCTACAGTCAACATTTCCTCTGATACCACTTCTGTAACACCCGGTTTTAAAGGACAAAGCCAGGTGCATCTCATACATGCGCCAAGAAGACAACATATATAATAACAGAGTGTATAGAGATAAATGTCACAATAATCAGAGTATTTATTACATAGCGGAAGACTTATTACAAAATAAAAGATAAAAGTAAAACGAACTAAGGATCGTCGGCGCCAATGTCAACTGAGAAACGCCACCTAGATTAGATCATACTCCTCGCCTTGTGGCTCCTCCTGAACCACCTGTTCTTCTCCTGTGGGGGGGTGTGATACAGCAAGGGTGAGCTCACACATGATCATAGCTCAACAAGTTGTGGGGAACCAGTGGACATAAACTCACAAAGGTGTGAGTTTATGTGATGTGTAAGGCTAATCAATGATAGGGGTTTAAAGCTGAGCATTGCTTTTAAGTAGTTGGTCAAAATTTTATTAGCAGTTACTAAGTGTAAGTGAATACCAAACCATAATAAAATAATAGAACAAAATTAATAACAAACCCATGCAAATGCAAATGACAAATTGAGTTTAGGTTCCATCATTTAATCATCGGAGAGTCCTGAGCCGCTCATGACCGTGAGCTCGGCTAGTATACCAGTTTTACACTCTGCAGAGGTTGTACCCTTTACCCACAAGCCGTGTTTCCCATGTCGCCAGGGTTAGCTAGGCCTTTAGACACTACCGAGGTGAATGGCTAGGGATCCACTACGAGGCCTTTACAAAGTTCCACTAGCTTCCGAAAACCCGCTACAGTTTATAGGAAGTTCCAATGCAGGGTTCTTGTCTGACCGCCATCGCAGCAAAATCAACCAAGGACCTCCCTACACTAACCACTCCCCTACTGCCCTTGCCCCTTTCGGGTAAGGTAGTCTTCCACTAGCTTTCCTAATTAGTCAGCCAAGGGGTCCCATTCCTCCCTTGTGGTGGCACGTGTTTCTCAAGTTAAGCTCCATGTTCCAATTAACAATAATATAATGATCTTGACATTAACATAAGTAAAATGACAGAATAACTGGAACATGTATATAATGAAGGATTATCCCAAAACCATGTAAAGCAATAGCAAAAACTACCCATGTGATTTAGGGGTAAACAAGGTAATGAGATAAACAATCTAGGGTGACCTATTGGGTCCCATCAAAATTAAACCTATGCATGGTAAATGATTATGAAGAACATTATTGGGTAACAAAAGTGAATCAAGGGCACAACTTGCCTGGCACTTGATATTCCAGTTACCAGGGCGATCTTCAGGTGACTCATGACCTCACTGCTAGTCGTAGCAATACAAACAAACATGGTATAGACAAAATTAACATCACACCAAACATAAGAATACACTGTGTAAAAATAATCTACGCGAAACTATGAGATCACGGGATCGAGAACCACTAAAATCGGAGTTACGATTTTATAAAGGATCTGTGTGATTAAAATATTAAACTATATTATAATTTGGTTAATATAAATCATATGAGAGGTTATTCTATAAATAATTATCTCAGCTTTAATCTAAGTTATAATTAACCATAGATCATATTCTAGTAGATTACAATGGTAAGTAGATTAACAAGAATAACCAACATAAGTTAAATAAAGACCTAATTATAAAATAATGTGATATGGTATAATAAGTGTAGTTATTGCATAGTAAATATTTATACGAGACTAACGCAACTTGAACAAACCAAATCGGAATTCAAACGAAGAAGTTTTGAATTTCTAATGATTTTATGTGTTTTGTACAAGATTAAATTAGAAAATAGAATTTAAAGTGGCTTTCATGTCAAATCAGAGGTACTATGGGATAAACAATAATATTATAGAATTATAGAAACTAAAATGGAGTAATTTGGATTTTCTATGAATTAATCAAGTTTATGAATTTATTTTGGCACTAAAATTCAATTTCTATAATTAATTATATTATTTTCACTGCCCTCTGGACTGCACCTCAATTATCAGAGAGAACAGGGGCTAAAGCATAAATTTTATGCACTCTCAGAACTATCCCGCGGTGGACGGCGGGTTTGTTTCTAATTTCCAGGAGGGCTCATATGTACACTATCCACAACGAAGGGGTACGGGTAACTGTGAGACACCCGATCAAGTCTAAACGATCAAGATTAGATGGTGGATGTAATAAACTGGTACGCAGCGTCAACCGTTAGATCGAGATCCGATGGCCTGGATGCGATGTACTCAAACAACCCTTCTATGATCTATTCCTGTCCGCTCAGGGAGGATCCAACGGCCAGAAACCCATCTTCTCCCCAACTCGCCCCCAACCATGGCGGCACGAACACCCAGTGGCAGAGCGTCGCCGGTGCCCGGCCAAACAACCAAGTACATGGGGGCACGGTTCCTACCTTGGATAGACCCAATACGAAGTGGGGAGGGAGGCGAATAGCAGGGACCCGATCTTACCGGTGGTGGAGGTGACGACCGAACCGGTCCACGGCACGGGGCGGTAATGGAGCGGAGTACTGGGAGACGACCATAGAGTTGAGAGCAGTGGACGTGGATTTCACCAGAAATTCCCGGTCAGATCGCCAAAAGGGGATAGCCCAGCCGTGGAGGATCTCAACAGCGCGCGTCACGAGGCGGTGGAGGGATCCAGCGAAGACGACAACAGCCGTGGTGCCGTTGCAGCGGCGAAACTCGAGCTTCCCAGCTGCGACCGCCGACCACATGCTCTCACGCGACGCAGGGAGGGAAGAAGATAAATCCTAATTGCTCAGGCGGCCGTCGTGACCCGAGCGCTCCAGACCCGTCCAAGAGTAGCGCCTCGAGTCTGGCTGGCCGCGGAGACCTGCTTCCATGGGAAGGCCACGGCCGTGGCATGGTTAGGCGCTGACTACGCCATCTCGATGCGAAGAGATTCCTGGAACCGGGAGCTTGCCACCGAATCCGATGACAACGACGGTGATGACGTCGAGGCGAAGGCAAGGAGGGCAAGGGAGAGAAGTAGCGCAGGACCCGGCCGAAAAGCACGCCGAGACCAAATCGATGGTTGCGCAGTGTTGCCAGCGAAGGTTGACGGCGAGCTCCATGGCGGCGATTAATGGGTTGGGCGAAGAGGGAAAAAAGGGCGAGATCGAGATGGCGGATAGGAAATGGTCTGTTACTTGTACCCCGGAGTTTAGCCGAGAAGTCCTGGTCCGGCGGCGAAGATTTCATAACGGCCATGCGAGAACCTCCCGGGAGCGACGCGCTAAGTCCGCCCAGGCTGTTGAAGACGATGGTCTTCAGTCTGGGCCCCACATGGCAGTTGGTCGGGTGCGCGCTGTGGGAAAAAAACAAAGTTGGGCCGCGCACGGTAGTGGAAGGTTTGTGGGCCGAGTAAAACTTTGGGCCCAAACGCTGTCTTCCTATTTCCCTTTTATTTTTCCTTTAATTCCCTTTTCCCCTTCAAATTTGAATTTGAATCCTGTTATGAGTTCCTTTGTGTCAATCCTGCAAATTCAACCCTTGTGTAGAAATAATTTATCTTTGTTTTTACTTATTTTTATATCCACATCATATTTGTTTTCATTTCTTTCCTAAATTCTGGGATTTTCTTTTAGAATTTAAAATTCCACTTTGGGTTTTAATATATTTCTTGTCACATTAGTATTTTATTTTGCCACAATATGCACACAAAAGAAAATCCCGGCATGATGCATGATTTATTTGGGTGTTCTTTTGTCATTTATTTATTTGTTATATGTGGTGTTCACATGAAATAACAAATATAGATAACAATCATATATAAAGGAATAAAATTTCTCTTTTTAGACTTTTCTTACAAAGTGGGTATTATAGCAGAGCCTGAGCGGGCAGGTGTGTCTGCTTTGCGTAGAATTGACACACTTGGCAGGTGCGTACAATCCAAGTGGCATCGGCCACCGCGATCGGCCAGTAGAAGCCCTGTCGGAAGGCGTTTCCCACGTGGGCCCAAGGTGCTGCGTGGTGACCGCAAGCCCCCGAGTGTATTGCTTGCAATAACTCCTGACCTTCGGCGATGGATATGCATCGTTGGAGGATGCCTAAGGGGCTGCGGTGGTAGAGCTCCTTTTCGTCACCCAGCAAGACGAACGACTTGGCGCGCCGCGCCAATCGCCGAGCTTCGGCTCTGTCGAGGGGTAGCTCTCCTCGGTGGAGATATTGCAGGCATGGGGTCTGCCAATCTCGATTAGGCGTGACCCCATTCCGCTCTTCCTCGACGCACAGTGCCTCACCCTCAGGGGCTGAGGGCGCCTCGGGCGGGGCCGAGGCTGCCTCGGGCTGAGCCGAGGGCGCCTCGGGCTGGACCGAGGGCGCCTCGGGTAGAGCTGAGGCCTTCTCGGGCTTGGGCGTGTCGTCGGTCTTGACGGAGGGTTGATGTAGGTCTCGGGAGAAGACGTCCAGAGGAACCGTTGTCCGCCCCGAGGCTATCTTAGCCAGCTCGTCCGCAGTCTCGTTGTATCATCGAGCGATGTGGTTGAACTCGAGCCCGTAGAACTTGTCCTCCAGGCGCCGAACCTCATCGCAGTAGGCTTCCATCTTCGGGTCACGGTAGTGGGAGTTCTTCATGACTTGGTTGATGACAAGCTGCGAGTCGCCACGAGCGTCGAGGCGTCGGACCCCTAGCTCGATGGCGATGCGCAACCCATTAACCAAAGCCTCATACTCGGCCATGTTGTTGGACGCCGGGAAATGGAGGCGCAGCACGTAGCGGAGGTGCTTCCCGAGGGGTGAGATGAAGAGCAGGCCCACGCCCGCTCCTGTTTTCATCAGCGACCCGTCGAAAAACATGGTCCAGAGTTTCGGTTGGATCGGAGCTGTTGGAAGCTGGGTGTCGATCCATTCAGCCACAAAGTCCGCCAAGACTTGGGACTTGATGGCCTTCCGAGGGGCGAACGAGATTGTCTCGCCCATGATCTCCACCACCCACTTTGTGATCCTACCCGAGGCCTCTCGACACTGGATGATCTCCCCCAGGGGGAAGGATGACACCACAGTCACCGGATGAGACTCGAAGTAGTGTCACAACTTTCGCCGTGTCAGAATCACCACGTACAACAGCTTCTGAATTTGCGGGTAGCGGATCTTGGTCTCGGACAGTACCTCACTGATGAAGTAGACCGGCCTCTGGACGGGCAGTGTGTGCCCTTCTTCTCGTCTCTCGACCATGATCGCGGCGCTGACCACCTGAGTGGTGGCGGCGACATAGATCAAGAGGGCTTCTCCGACAATGGGGGGCACCAGGATGGGCGCGCTTGTAAGGAGCGCCTTCAAGTTCCCGAGGGCTTCCTCGGCCTCGGGGGTCCAAGCGAAGCGCTCGGTCTTCCTTAAGAGGCGATACAGGGGCAGGCCTCTTTCGCCGAGGCGTGAGATGAAGCGGCTCAGAGCCGCAAGGCATCCCATGACCCTCTGTACTCCTTTCAAGTCCTTGATAGGCCCCATGTTGGTGATGGCCGCGATTTTCTCTGGGTTGGCCACGATGCCCCGCTCAGAGACGATGAAACCCAGGAGCATGCCTTGGGGAACTCCGAAGACACACTTCTCGGGATTGAGTTTTACGCCTTTCGCTTTGAGACACTTGAATGTCGTTTCAAGGTCAGAGAGGAGGTCGGAGGCTTTCCTCGTCTTGACTATGATGTCATCGACGTAGGCCTCGACCGTTTGACCAATGTGTTCTCCGAACACGTGGTTTAAGCACCTTTGGTATGTCGCACCCGCATTCCTCAAACTGAATGGCATAGTAATGTAGCAGTACATGCCAAAAGGTGTGATGAAATAAGTCGCAAGCTGGTCGGACTCTTTCATCCTGATTTGGTAATACCCTGAGTAGGCATCGAGGAATGACAGGGTTTCGCACCTAGCAGTGGAATCCACGATTTGATCGATACGAGGCAGAGGGTAGGGAACCTTCAGACATGCTTTGTTTAGACCAGTGTAGTCTACACACATCCGCCATTTCCCACCTTTCTTTTTCACAAGCACAGGGTTGGCTAGCCATTCGGGATGGAATACCTCTTTGATGAACCCTGCACCCATCAGCTTGTGGATCTCCTCGCCTATGGCTCTACGCTTTTCTTCGTCGAATCGGCGCGGAGGCTGCTTCACGGGTCGGGCTCTAGCTCGGATATCAGTGAGTGCTCGACGACTTCCCTCGGTATGCCAGGCATGTCCGAGGGACTCCACGCAAAAACCTCGGCGTTCGTGCGGAGAAAGTCGACGAGCACTGCTTCCTATTTGGGGTCGAGCATGGCGCCGATCCGGATTTGCTTGGAGGCGTCGTTGCTGGGGTCGAGAGGGACGGACTTGACCGCCTCTGCTGGTTCGAAGTAGCCGGCATGGAGCTTCGCATCTGGAACCTCCTTGGAGAGGTTTTCCATATCGATGATGAGGGCCTCGGATTCGGCGAGGGCCTCGGCGTACTCCACGCACTCCACGTCGCATTCGTACGCGTGTCGGTACGTGGGGCCAACGGCGATGACCCCGTTGGGGCCCGGCATCTTGAGCTTGAGGTAGGTGTAGTTGGGGACAACCATGAACTTGGCGTAACATGGTCTCACCAGCACTGCGTGGTAGGTTCCTCGGAACCCGACCACCTCGAACGTGAGGGTTTCCTTTCGGAAGTTGGAGGGAGTCCCGAAGCAGACGGGCAGATCGAGTTGTCCAAGGGGCTGGACACGCTTCCCGGGAATGATCCCATGAAAGGGCACCGCGTCGGCCCGGATCGAGGACAGATCAATCTGTAAGAGCCCGAGGGTGTCGGCGTAGATGATGTTGAGGCTGCTGCCTCCGTCCATGAGGACCTTGGTAAGCCTGACGTTGCCGATGACGGGATCCACAATGAGCGGGTACTTCCCCGGGCTCGGCACGCAGTCGCGGTGGTCGTCTTGGTCGAAGGTGATGGGCTTGTCGGACCAGTCTAGATAGACTGCCGCCGCCACCTTTACCGAGCAGACCTCCCGGCGCTCTTGCTTGCGGTGCCGAGCCGAGGCGTTCGCCACCCGCCCACCATAGATCATGAAGCAGTCATGGACCTCGGGGAATTCCTCTGCCTTGTGAGCTTCCCTCTTGTCGTTGTCGGGGGCCCTGCCACCTTCCACCGGTGGCCCGGCCTTGTGGAAGTAGCACCGAAGCATGACGCAATCCTCAAGGGTGTGCTTTGCGGGACCCTGATGATAGGGGCACGACTCCTTGAGCATCTTGTCGAACAAGTTGGCGCCTCCGGGAGGTTTCCGAGGGTTCTTGTGCTCGGCGGCAGCGACAAGGTCTGCGTCGGCGGCGTCGCGTTTCGCTTGCGACTTCTTCTTGCCCTTCTTCCTCGTGCCGCGCTGAGCGGACGCTTCGGGGGCGTCATCCGGCTGGCGCCCCTGAGGCTGCTTGTCCTTCTGGAAGATGGCCTCGACCGCCTCCTGGCTAGAGGCGAACTTGGTGGCGATGTCCATCAGCTCGCTTGCCCTGGTGGGAGTCTTGCGACCCAGCTTGCTCACCAGGTCGCGGCAAGTGGTGCCGGCGAGGAACGCGCCGATGACATCGGAGTCGGTGATATTGGGCAGCTCGGTGCGCTGCTTCGAAAATCGCCGGATGTAGTCCCACAGGGATTCTCCCGGCTGCTGGCGGCAGCTTCGGAGATCCTAGGAGTTCCCAGGGCGTACGTATGTGCCCTGGAAGTTGTCGGCGAAGGCTTTGACCAGGTCGTCCCAGTTGGAGATCTGCGCAGGAGGCAGATGCTCCAGCCAGGCTCGGGCGGCGTCGGAGAGGAACAGGGGGAGGTTGCGGATGATGAGGTTGTCATCGTCCGTTCCACCCAGCTGGCAGGCCAGCCGGTAGTCCGCGAGCCACACTTTAGGCCTCGTTTCCCCCGAGTACTTGGTGATGGTAGTCGGCGCCCGGAACCGGGTCGGGAACGGCGCCCGTCGTATGGCCCGGCTGAAAGCTCGCGGACCGGGTGGTTCGGACGAAGGGCTCCGATCCTCCCCGCTGTCGTAGTGTCCCCCACGCCTGGGGTGATAGCCTCGGCGCACCCTCTCGTCGAGGTGGGCTCGACGGTCGCGACGATGGTGCTCGTTGCCGAGGCGGCCCGGGGCCGCAGGCGCTGTGTCCCGCGTGCGCCCGGTGTGGACCGAGGCCTCCCGCATGAATCGGGAAGTCGCGGCGTGATGCTCCGGGGGGTATCCCTGCCTTCAGGAGGCAGAGCTTTCGGCCCGTCGGACCGCGGCATCCTCCAGAAGATTCCTGAGTTCTCCCTGGATACGCTGCCCCTTGGTGGTGGATGGTTCTGGCATCGCGCGGAGCAGTATTGCTGCTGCAGCCAGGTTCTGGCCGACCCTGCTGGAAGGCGGGGGCAGCCTTGCCCTGGCATCATCGGCGTTGCGGCGCTGGACATCCTAGGCCAGATGACACACTTCTCCGGCCGGTGCTCGGCCTGCCCGCTCCTGCCCGATGTTCTGCCTGAGCTGCATAAGTTGTCCTGTTTCCTCGTCGAGCCTGGCCTGCATCTCGCGGATTTGCTCGAGCTGTGTGTCCTGACCCCCCGTAGGGACTGGGACCACAACTAGCTCCCGAAGGATGTCAACGTGAGGCGCAGGGCTAGAGGGATCGCCGTCCTCCGGCATACCAAGGTGGTTGCCTTCGTCGAGACCCTCTAGATCGACGTGGAAACATTCGTGACTTGGGCCACAGTCCTCGTCGCCGAGGCTGTGGCTATCATCGCAGCAATCGGAGAGGCAGTAGTCACATGCGGTCATGAAGTCCCACATGGCACTAGAGTTACCGAGCCTAGAGAAATCCCAACCAGAGTCGGGCTCATCGTCTTCCTCGGAACCCGGGGGCCCGTAGGTCGAGACAGCCGTCAATCTGTCCCAGGTTGACCACATATGGTACCCCGGGAGGTTTGGATATGCCTTTATGAAAGCGTCCACCTGAAAGGGAATTAGGCTTAGACCTAGTTCCTAAATAATTTTGGTGGTTGAATTGCCCAACACAAACATTGGACTAACTAGTTTACTCTAGTGCATAAGTTATACAGGTGCAAAAGGTTCACAATCAGCCAATAATAAGACCAAATGTTGGATTCAACAAAGGAGCAGCAAGGCAACCGAGGGCTCCTCTGGCCGGAGGCACCGGACTGTCCGGTGTGCACCGGACTGTCCGGTGTGGCCAGAGGACTTCGACTCCAACTCTTCACCCTCGGGTATTCTCCAAGGCCGGCGCGCTATAATTCACCGGACTGTCCGGTGTGCACCGGACATGTCCGGTGCCCCAAGGGAACGCGGCCTCCGGAACTCGCCAGCCTCGGGTTTGCTCGGGAGCCGCTCCGCTAAAATTCACCGGACTGTCCGGTGTACACCGGACTGTCCGGTGTGCCAGCGGAGCAACGGCTCCCTGCGGCGCCAACGGCTCTCTGCGGTGCATTAAATGCGCGCGCAGCGCGCGCAGATGTCAGGCACGCCCATGCCGGTGCACCGGACATCAAACAGTGCTTGTCCGGTGTGCACCGGACACCCAGGGGGGCCCACAAGTCAGAAGCTCCAACGGTCAGAATCCAACGGCAACCGTGACGTGGCAGGGGCACCGGACTGTCCGGTGTGCACCGGACTGTCCGGTGCGCCATCGAACAGAGGACTCCAGCCAACGGTCACTTGTGGTGGTTGGGGCTATAAATACCCCAACCACCCCACATTCATTGCCATCCAAGTTTTCCAACTCTCAACCACTTACAAGAGCTAGGCATTCAATTCTAGACACAAACAAAAGAGATCAAATCCTCTCCAATTCCACTCAAGCCCTTAGTGACTAGCGAGAGAGATTTGCCGTGTTCTTTTGAGCTCTTGCGCTTGGATCGCTTTCTTTCTTTCTCACTTGTTCTTGTGATCATCACTCAATTGTAACCAAGGCAAGAGGCACCAAGTGTGTGGTGGCCCTTGCGGGAAGTTTTGTTCCCGGTTGATTGAGAAGAAGAGAAAGCTCACTCGATCCGTGGGATCGTTTGAGAGAGGGAAGGGTTGAAAGAGACCCGGCCTTTGTGGCTTCCTCAACGGGGAGTAGGTTTGCAAGAACCGAACCTCGGTAAAACAAATCCTTGTGTCACACTCTTATTTGCTTGCTATTTGTTTTGCGCCCTCTCTCGCGGACTCGTTTCTTTATTACTAACGCTAACCCGGCTTGTAGTTGTGATTATTTTTGTAAATTTCAGTTTCGCCCTATTCACCCCCCCTCTAGGCGACTATCAATTGGTATCAAAGCCCGGTACTTCATTAGAGCCTAACAGCTCGAAGTGATGTCGGGAGATCCCGCCAAGAAGGAGATGGAGACCGGCGATGACAAGCCCACTACAAGCCAAGGGAGCACCTCATCTTCATCGGAAGAGTCCCGCACCAAGAGAAGGGAGAAGAAGAAGAGATCCTCCAAGCGAAAGGAGAAAAGATCTTCCTCTTCTCACCACAAGGAGAAGAAGGAAAAATCTTCTTCTCACAAGCCGCATCGGAGTGGGGACAAGCACAAAAGGATGAGGAAGGTGGTCTTCTACGAGACCGACACTTCATCGACCTCCACCTCCGGCTCCGACGCGGCGTCCGTCACTTCTAAACGCCAAGAGCGTAAGAAGTATAGTAAGATTCCCCTACGCTACCCTCGCATTCCTAAACATACACCTTTACTTTCCGTCCCATTAGGCAAACCACCAACTTTTAATGGTGAAGATTATGCTATGTGGAGTAATTTGATGCGATTTCATCTAACCTCTCTCCACAAGAGATTATGGGATGTTGTTGAGTTTGGTGTACAGGTACCATCCGTAGGGGATGAAGACTACGACACGGACGAAGTGGCCCAAATCGAGCACTTCAACTCCCAGGCCACAACCATTCTCCTTGCCTCACTAAGCAAGGAGGAATACAACAAAGTACAAGGGTTGAAGAACGCCAAAGAGATTTGGGACCTACTCAAGACGGCGCACGAGGGTGATGAACTCACCAAGATCACCAAGCGGGAAACGATCGAGGGGGAGCTCGGTCGCTTCCGTCTTCGCCAAGGGGAGGAGCCACAAGACATGTACAACCGGCTCAAGACCTTGGTGAACCAAGTGCGCAACCTCGGGAGCGCAAAATGGGATGACCACGAGGTGGTTAAGGTTATTCTAAGAGCCCTTATTTTCCTTAACCCTACTCAAGTACAATTAATTCGTGGCAATCCTAGATATACACAAATGACCCCCGAGGAAGTCATCGGGAATTTTGTTAGTTTTGAATGTATGATTAAGGGCTCCAAGAAGATCAACGAGCTTGATGAGCCTTCCACATCTGAGGCGCAACCCGTGGCCTTCAAGGCAACGGAGGAGAAGAAGGAGGAGTCTACACCAAGTAGACAGCCAATTGACGCCTCCAAGCTCGACAACGAGGAGATGGCCCTAATCATCAAAAGCTTCCGGCAAATCCTCAAGCAACGGAAGGGGAAGGACTACAAATCCCGTTCCAAGAAGGTTTGCTACAAGTGTGGTAAGCCCGGTCACTTTATTGCTAAATGTCCATTATCAAGTGATAGTGACAGGGACAACGACAAGAAGGGCAAGAGGAAGGAGAAAAAGAAGTACTACAAGAAGAAGGGCGGCGATGCCCATGTTTGTCGGGAGTGGGACTCCGACGAAAGCTCAAGCGACTCCTCCGACGACGAGGACGCCGCCAACATCGCCGTCACCAAGGGCCTCCTCTTCCCCAACGTCGGCCACAAGTGTCTCATGGCCAAGGACGGCAAAAAGAAGGTAAAATCAAGGTCCTCCTCTAAATATGAAACATCTAGTGATGAGGATGATAAAAATGAGGAAGAAAACTTGCGTACTCTTTTTGCTAACCTCAACATGCAACAAAAGGAAAAATTAAATGAATTGATTAGTGCTATACATGAGAAGGATGATCTCTTGGATTCTCAAGAGGACTTCCTTATTAAAGAAAATAAGAAGCATGTTAAGGTTAAAAATGCTTATGCTCTAGAAAGAGAAAAATGTGAAAAATTGTCTAGTGAGCTAAGTATTTGTCATGAGACTTTAGACAACCTTAGAAATGAAAATGCCAATTTAATTGCTAAGGTTGATTCTTATGTTTGCATTGATCCTAGAAATGATAATGTTGATTTGCTTGCTAGGATTGATAAATTAAATGTTTCCATTGCTAGCCTTAGAAATGAAAATGAGAAATTAATTGCTAAGGCTAAGGATTTTGATGTTTGCAATGCTACTATTTCCGACCTTAGAGCTAAAAATGATTTGTTGCATGCTAAGGTTGTTGAACTAAAATCTTGCAAACCCTCTACATCTAATGTTGAGCATATTTCCATTTGTACTAGATGTAGAGATATCAATGTTGATGCTATCCATGATCACCTAGCTTTAATTAAGAAACAAAATGATCACATAGCACAACTTAATGCTAAGATTAGAGAGCATGACTTAGAAAATGAAAAATTTAAACTTGCTAGAAGCATGCTCTATAATGGGAGACGCCCGGGCATTAAGGACGGCATTGGCTTCCAAAGGGGAGACAATGTCAAAATTAATGCCCCTCCTAAGAACTTGTCTAACTTTGTTAAGGGCAAGGCTCCCATGCCTCAGGATAACGAGGGTTACATTTTGTACCCTGCCGGGTATCCTGAGAGTAAAAATAAGAAAATTCATTCTAGGAAGTCTCACTCTGGCCCTAATTATGCTTTTATGTATAAGGGTGAGACATCTAGATCTAGGCAACCAACCCATGCCAAGTTGCCTAGAAAGAAAGTTCCAAATGCATCAAATGATCATGCTATTTCATTTAAGACTTTTGATGCATCTTATGTTTTGACTAGCAAATCCGGCAAGGTAGTTGCCAAAATTGTTGGGGGCAAACACAAGGGCTCCAAGACTTGTGTTTGGATACCCAAAGTTCTTGTATCTAATGCCAAAGGACCCAAAACCGTTTGGGTACCTAAAACAAAGAACTAAACTTGTTTTGTAGGTTTATGCATCCGGGGGCACAAGTTGGATACTCGACAGCGGGTGCACAAACCACATGACCGGGGAGAAAAGGATGTTCTCCTCATATGAGAAAAACCAAGATCCCCAACGAGCTATCACATTCGGGGATGGAAATCAAGGATTTGTAGTGCATGCCAAGCCGGGAAGCAAGTTGGTGTTCATCATCCACACAAAAACATCATGACTACCGACAGGCCACTGGAGCTTCTTCACATGGATTTGTTCGGCCCGATCGCTTACATAAGCATCGGCGGTAGTAAGTACTGCCTTGTAATTGTGGATGACTATTCTCGCTTCACTTGGGTATTCTTTTTGCAGGAAAAATCACAAACCCAAGAGACCTTAAAGGGATTCTTGAGACGGGCTCAAAATGAGTTCGGCTTAAGGATCAAGAAAATTAGAAGCGACAATGGGACGGAGTTCAAAAATTCCCAAATTGAAGACTTTCTTGAGGAGGAGGGCATCAAGCATGAGTTCTCTTCTCCCTACACTCCACAACAAAATGGTGTAGTGGAGAGGAAGAATCGAACTCTATTGGACATGGCAAGAACCATGCTTGATGAGTACAAGACACCGGATCGGTTTTGGGCCGAGGCGGTCAACACCGCCTGCTACGCCATCAACCGATTATATCTTCATCGAATCCTCAAGAAGACATCTTATGAACTCCTAACCGGTAAAAAGCCCAATATTTCATATTTTAGAGTTTTTGGTAGCAAATGTTTTATACTTGTTAAAAGAGGTAGAAAATCTAAATTTGCTCCTAAAACTGTAGAAGGCTTTTTACTAGGATATGACTCAAACACAAGGGCATATAGAGTCTTTAACAAGTCCTCAGGACTTGTTGAAGTTTCTTGTGACGTTGTGTTTGATGAGACTAACGGCTCTCAAGTAGAGCAAGTTGATCTTGATGATGCAGGTGAAGAACAGGCTCCATGCATAGCGCTAAGGAACATGTCCATTGGGGATGTGTGTCCTAAAGAATCCGAAGAGCCTCCAAATGCACAAGATCAACCATCCTCCTCCATGCAAGCATCTCCACCAACTCAAGTTGAGGATGAGGCTCAAGATGTTGAACAAGAAAATCAAGAAGATGAGCCATCTCAAAATGACGGCAACGATCAAGGGGGAGATTCAAATGATGAAAACAAGGAGGATGAACAACCAAGGCCGCCACACCCAAGAGTCCACCAAGCAATTCAACGAGATCACCCCGTCGACACCATCCTCGGCGACATTCATAAGGGGGTAACTACTCGATCTCGTGTTGCTCATTTTTGTGAACATTACTCGTTTGTTTCCTCTATTGAGCCAACCAGGGTAGAGGAGGCACTTCAAGATTCGGATTGGGTGATGGCGATGCAAGAGGAGCTCAACAATTTCACGAGGAACGAGGTATGGCACTTAGTTCCACGTCCTAACCAAAATGTTGTAGGAACCAAGTGGGTCTTCCGCAACAAGCAAGACGAGCATGGTGTGGTGACTAGGAACAAAGCTCGACTCGTGGCCAAGGGGTTTTCACAAGTCGAAGGTTTGGATTTTGGTGAAACCTATGCACCCGTAGCTAGACTTGAGTCAATTCGCATATTATTAGCCTATGCTACTTACCATGGCTTCAAGCTTTATCAAATGGACGTGAAGAGTGCCTTCCTCAATGGACCAATCAAGGAGGAGGTCTATGTTGAGCAACCTCCCGGCTTTGAAGATAGTGAGTACCCTAACCATGTTTATAGGCTCTCTAAGGCGCTTTATGGGCTCAAGCAAGCCCCAAGAGCATGGTATGAATGCCTTAGAGATTTCCTTATTGCTAATGGCTTCAAAGTCGGCAAGGCCGATCCTACTTTATTCACTAAGACTCTTGATAATGATTTGTTTGTATGCCAAATTTATGTTGATGATATCATATTTGGGTCTACTAACAAATCTACATGTGAAGAATTTAGTAGGATCATGACACAGAAATTCGAGATGTCGATGATGGGGGAGTTGAAGTATTTTCTAGGATTCCAAGTCAAGCAACTCCATGAGGGCACCTTCATTAGCCAAACGAAGTATACTCAAGATATCCTAAGCAAGTTTGGAATGAAGGATGCCAAGCCCATCAAGACACCCATGGGAACTAATGGGCATCTCGACCTCGACACGGGAGGTAAGTCCGTGGATCAAAAGGTATACCGGTCGATGATTGGATCATTGCTTTATTTATGTGCATCTCGACCGGACATTATGCTTTCCGTATGCATGTGTGCAAGATTCCAAGCCGACCCTAAGGAATCACACCTTACGGCCGTAAAACGAATCTTGAGATATTTGGCTTTTACTCCTAAGTTTGGGCTTTGGTACCCTCGGGGATCCACATTTGATTTAATTGGTTATTCGGATGCCGATTGGGCGGGGTGTAGGATTAATAGAAAGAGCACATCGGGGACTTGCCAGTTCTTGGGAAGATCCTTGGTGTCTTGGGCTTCAAAGAAGCAAAATTCGGTCGCTCTTTCTACCGCCGAAGCCGAGTATATTGCCGCAGGCCACTGTTGCGCGCAATTGCTTTGGATGAGGCAAACCCTGCGGGACTACGGTTACAAATTAACCAAAGTCCCTTTGCTATGTGACAATGAGAGTGCAATCAAAATGGCCGACAATCCCGTCGAGCACAGCCGCACTAAGCACATAGCCATTCGGTATCATTTTCTTCGGGATCACCAACAAAAGGGGGATATCGAGATTTCTTATATTCATACTAAAGATCAATTAGCCGATATCTTTACCAAACCACTTGATGAACAATCTTTTACCCGACTTAGGCATGAGCTTAATATTCTTGATTCTAGGAATTTCTTTTGCTAGTCTTGCACGCATAGCACATGCATATACCTTTGATCATGTCTCTTTTATATATGCTATGACTAATGTGTTTTCAAGTGTATTTCAACCAAGTCATAGGTGTATTGAAAGGGAATTTGAGTCTTCGGCGAAGACAAAGGCTTCCACTCCGCTCCACTACTCATCCTTCGCCGTCGCTCCGCATCTTCTCTCCAACGTTGGTATAACCTTCACTCATTTATTTCATGACCAAAGGGGGAGAATGTACTTCATTGGGCTCTAATGATTCCGTTTTTGGCGATTCATGCCAAAGGGGGAGAAAATATGAGCCCAAAGCAAAAGGACCGCACCACCACCCCTAATTTTAAATTTGATGATTTTCAATGATAAATTTCAAAATTGGTATCTCTTTGTGTTCTAAAAGGGGGAGCAAGTAGTGTTTTCAAAATTAATTGAAAACCCTCTTGAACACTAAGAGGAGACCTCATTTGAGGGGGAGTTTTGCTTAGTCAAAGGAAAAGCATTGGAAATAGGGGGAGAAAATTCCATATCTTGAAAATGCTTTGCAAAATCTTTTTTCATTTACCTTTGACTATCTTGCAAAAGTACTTTGAAAAGAATTTACAAAAGAATTTGCAAAAACAAAACTCGTGGTGCAAATGTGGTCCAATATGTGAAAAATAAAGAAAACCATCCATGCGCATCATATAAATTTATATTGGCTCAATTTCAAGCAACCTTTGCACTTACATTATGAAAACTAGTTCAATTATGCACTTCTATATTTGCTTTGGTTTGTGTTGGCATCAATCACCAAAAAGGGGGAGATTGAAAGGGAATTAGGCTTAGACCTAGTTCCTAAATAATTTTGGTGGTTGAATTGCCCAACACAAACATTGGACTAACTAGTTTACTCTAGTGCATAAGTTATACAGGTGCAAAAGGTTCACAATCAGCCAATAATAAGACCAAATGTTGGATTCAACAAAGGAGCAGCAAGGCAACCGAGGGCTCCTCTGGCCGGAGGCACCGGACTGTCCGGTGTGCACCGGACTGTCCGGTGTGGCCAGAGGACTTCGACTCCAACTCTTCACCCTCGGGTATTCTCCAAGGCCGGCGCGCTATAATTCACCGGACTGTCCGGTGTGCACCGGACATGTCCGGTGCCCCAAGGGAACGCGGCCTCCGGAACTCGCCAGCCTCGGGTTTGCTCGGGAGCCGCTCCGCTAAAATTCACCGGACTGTCCGGTGTACACCGGACTGTCCGGTGTGCCAGCGGAGCAACGGCTCCCTGCGGCGCCAACGGCTCTCTGCGGTGCATTAAATGCGCGCGCAGCGCGCGCAGATGTCAGGCACGCCCATGCCGGTGCACCGGACATCAAACAGTGCTTGTCCGGTGTGCACCGGACACCCAGGGGGGCCCACAAGTCAGAAGCTCCAACGGTCAGAATCCAACGGCAACCGTGACGTGGCAGGGGCACCGGACTGTCCGGTGTGCACCGGACTGTCCGGTGCGCCATCGAACAGAGGACTCCAGCCAACGGTCACTTGTGGTGGTTGGGGCTATAAATACCCCAACCACCCCACATTCATTGCCATCCAAGTTTTCCAACTCTCAACCACTTACAAGAGCTAGGCATTCAATTCTAGACACAAACAAAAGAGATCAAATCCTCTCCAATTCCACTCAAGCCCTTAGTGACTAGCGAGAGAGATTTGCCGTGTTCTTTTGAGCTCTTGCGCTTGGATCGCTTTCTTTCTTTCTCACTTGTTCTTGTGATCATCACTCAATTGTAACCAAGGCAAGAGGCACCAAGTGTGTGGTGGCCCTTGCGGGAAGTTTTGTTCCCGGTTGATTGAGAAGAAGAGAAAGCTCACTCGATCCGTGGGATCGTTTGAGAGAGGGAAGGGTTGAAAGAGACCCGGCCTTTGTGGCTTCCTCAACGGGGAGTAGGTTTGCAAGAACCGAACCTCGGTAAAACAAATCCTTGTGTCACACTCTTATTTGCTTGCTATTTGTTTTGCGCCCTCTCTCGCGGACTCGTTTCTTTATTACTAACGCTAACCCGGCTTGTAGTTGTGATTATTTTTGTAAATTTCAGTTTCGCCCTATTCACCCCCCCTCTAGGCGACTATCACCACCGAAGCGGGGTCGCTTGGTGGGTCGAAGCTGAATCTAAAAGGCACTGGATGGGAAACGGACGGTACCTCTTGATCGACGAACGGTGACGAAGTCGCGTCGGGGACGGACTGCACCGTTATCTCAGGTATAAGGCTGACGCCCAGCGAGTCCTTCGCGAGCGTGCTGGCGTCGCCCGTCGCATGCTTGGGGTTGGCGTGTTGCGGGGAGGCGACTCTCGTCTTCGTCTCAAACACGAGGTCAACGCCCGATGTGTCCCCCGCTGGGGCGCCGGTGCCGTCGACTCGCTCGACAGCCGACGAGGTGCCACCCCTTGCTTGGCCATGCCTACCCCGTCTCCTCCTCCGTCGGCGGGGAAGGTGACGGGACAGACCTAGATGTCGCTCTTCCGCCACTCGGGGAAGACGTCGTCGATTCCACCGCCAGCGGGCGGGCTGACGGCCGCCATTGTCGTTGTCGCGAGGCAGAGGAAGGAGTATCATGTCGTAGCTGCCGTCGAGGGACATGAGCTCGAGACTCCCGAAACGGAGCTTCGTCCTGGGTTGGAGAGGTTGCTGGAGACTCCCCATCTGGAGCTTGACGGGAAGCTATTCGTCAACACGCAGCAGGCCCCTACCTGGCGCGCCAACTGTCGGCGTTTCGACCCCGGGGGGTCCCTAGATCGACGAGTAAATTGTCGCTGCGTGTCCCAGCCCAGATGGGTCAGCGCGAGACGGAGACACAAGGGGGGAAAATAGTGAGGGGGAACCCGTGGCCTCGTGTTGTCCTGTGCCCAGGGCGGATGCGCTTGCAGTAGGGGGTTACAAGCATTCGCGAGGGAGAGAGAGAGAGAGGGGGTGTTAGGCTGCCCGTTCTCCCGCGCGGCCACCTCTTTCGTATGAGAGCCCTGGACCTTCCTTTTATAGGCGTAAGGAGAGGGTCCAGGTGTACAACGGGGGGTGCAGCAGTGTGCTAACGTGTCTAGCAGAGAGGAGTTAGAGCCCTATGTACGTGCCGACGTGGCTGTCAGAGAGGTGTTGGAGCCCTGTTCATGTGGCGTCGTGGCCGTCGGAGGAGCGCTTGAGCCCTGTAGAAGCACAGTTGTCGGGGCTGTCGGATCCTTGCTGACGTATCCTTGCTTCCATAGGGGGTTGAGAACCACCGTTGTCATGGAGCACGCGGGGTGCCATCATTACTTATTTTACCGGGGCGAGCCAGATGGGACGCCGGTCTTGTTCCGCGTAGCCTGGGCTAGCTAGGGGTAGGGTAATAATGGCCTCCCCTTGTGGCGTGGTCGGCCCGAGTGAGGTGGTGACTCCTCCGAGGTCGAGGTCGAGTCCGAGCCCTGGGGTCGGGCGAGGCGGAGACCTTCTTCCAGAGTCGAGGTCGAGTCCAAGCCCTGGGGTCGAGCGAGGCGGAGACCATCTTCCGGAGTTGAGGCTGAGTCCGAGCCCGGGGGTCGGGCGAGGCGGAGACCGTCTTCCGGAGTCGAGGTCGAGTCCGAGCCCTGGGGTCGGACGAGGCGGAGACCGTCTTCCGGAGTCGAGGTCGAGTCCGAGCCCTAGGGTCGGGCGAGGCGGAGATCGTCGTCCGAGGTGAGGTCGAGTCCGAGCCCTGGGATCGGGCGAGGCGGAGATTCCTATGGCGCCCGAGGCCGGACTTGGTTGCTGTCAGCCTCACCCTGGCGGGTGGCACAGCAGTCGGAGCAGCGCAGGCGGCGCTGTTTTCCTATTAGGTCAGTCAGTGGAGGGGCGAAGTGACTGCGGTCACTTCGGCCTTATCGACTGGAAAGCGCGCGTCAGGATAAGGTGTCAGGCGATCCTTGCATTGAATGCTCCTGCGATCCGGTCGGCTGGCGAGGCGATCTGACCAAGGTTGCTTCTCCGTGAAGCCTGCCCGAGCTGGGCCATGGGCGAGTCGAAGGTGCGCCCGTTGCTTGAGGAGACCCTCGGGCGAGGCGTGAATCTGCCTTGGTCTTCCGTTCCTGCCCGTGGCTGGGCTCGGGCGAGGCGAGATCGTGTCCCTTGAGTGGACGGAGCCTTAACCGAAATTGCGCCCATCAGGCCTTTGCAGCTTTGTGCTGATGGGGTTACCAGCTGAGATTAGGAGCCTTGGGGTACCCCTAATTACGGTCTCCGACAAAAACAATGCAAAGAAGCTGGTGAAGGATGTCATATACTATGCGAGAATTCAGGCTACAAACCTGTATTTTCAAAATCATCCGAAAAAGCAGGCCCCTAGAACAAAAAGGAAGGGTCCTCAAAGATATATTTGGCTGAGGATCAATATCGTGAGGTTAGTATTCAATTTGTTTTACCCTTTTTATTAATTGTTGTGATTGATATAATATGTAACATTGTGTGTGTAGGTGATGGTTCCATGGATGGCGCCCGTGCCTGATGCGTACTATGCTTGGTGTCGATATTGGGCTTCCGAAGGCTTCCAGAAAGTGTTAGCGCATCCAGGCAATGTCGAGGAACCAATCCTAACCACAAGTTTGGCGGTGACGACACGCTTCGAAAAGCTAAAAGAATGGTAAGTTTGATCTAGCTATGTCTATCACCAAATAGTACGATTGCTTAGTGATGTTTTTGTTTATACAGGAAGCTACATGTGGCCAAAAGCCTAGTTACATTGAGGTCTACGAGGAGGGCCACAAAGGACCAGACCCTAACAACCCTGACCAGCTCTGCAGCCAGACAACCACTGATCGGCTGGTGAGTTTTGGCCCAAAATTACAAACATTCAAAATATAGAAATTCATGCATTTGTAAGGTTGTGAATGATATATAGGCGACATATGGGGAGGAGATGGTTCGGCGCCATGGCCCTAACTTCGACTAGCGACATGAACCGGTGGATCCCTCGGTGGTGTATGCAAGTGTTGGTAGAAAAGCGCATGGACGGTAAGCTCTAACTTATGAAATTACATGGTTGGCACTAAATTGATCATGCAGTAATCACAATTTTTGAATCACTTATAGACACGCACTCTTCGACGGATTCATTGACTCGTCGTCGGTGAGATCTCAGAGGATGGGTTCGTCTTCCCGTAGCTTGTGCTCTCGTTGACCGAACGAGCAGGAGTTGGAGATTATGAGGATGCGTGAGAAGATGAGACAGCAACGAGAATTTATGGATGCTTGCAATGCACATAAACAAGTGATGTATCAAGTGAGTATACATAATCCGAACTCTAAATTCTTATATTTCAATACAACATCTTCAATAGTAACACATATGTTTAACAGTTAATGCAGCAATAGAGCATGACACCAAATATTCCACCGCCACCACAATGGAGCCAGTTTGCATCCACACCAGCTCCGGTACGTTAATCTTAGCAAATTCGGTTAATAACATTGTCTAAATTAGCAATTAATCTAGTTAGTGTAGTAGCACAATATGAACCGTATACTTAACTTGTTGAATATTCATTAAATAGGGATTGGGGACTCAACAGTTCAACACCCCTCCGACACATATACCTGCACCTGGAGATAGGGTACGTTTGATAACTCTCGATGAATTTATACACTTGTATACTTGTTGATATTGGCATTTAACATGTTGATATTTGCATTAAACATGTTGATATTTGCTAACTTGCATAGGTTACGCCTAAAGCGGGTGGTAGTGGGTCTGATCCCACAGCAGGTACTGGATCTGTTGAGTCTCTCTTCGCGTTCCCTCCTCCTGATGACGACAGCGGTCAAAGCTCTAACCATCCAAGTGGTGGTTATCCCTAAATATGGTGTTTGGTTGTATTTGTTTCTTAACTTGTGCATGTTATGTTTTTTGTGAACTGAACACTTTAACTTATCTCGTTGTTGCTATTTGAAATGTTCATGTAAACTATGTTGGTGATGTGAAGTTTGTGATATGTGAATTGATTATTAATGTATGTGTTTGTAATGTGACCAATCTGTATGATGATATATATGTTATGTGTGTTGCTGTGTGCAATTGTAGAGAAATAAGGACCTCATTAGCCGACGGGAATTAACAGTTAATTCCCATGGGCTATATAATTCCGACGGGAATTATTCGAATAATCCCCATGCATGGGCCAGATATGGCCGATGGGAGTTACAGAACCGATGGGAATTAACTGACTAATTGTCGTCGGCTACCCGTAACCGATGGGAATTAGTAATTACCGTCGGCTTGTATGCAGCCGACAGGAATTACTAATTCCCGTCAGTGTCCGACGAACATTAACTTAACCCCGACCACTAATTCCCGTCGGCTCAGAATCGACGGGAATTAACCAGATACCGACGGGAATTAGTAATTCCTGTCGATTTAGGGCTCACACGTGTTAGAATTAATGCATGATAATATGTATTTATAGTTTTGGTCAAATTAAAGCAGTGGACACTACAGGAAAAATAGGAAAAACATCAGGGCGACTAAGAACATTGGTTTCATAGGACCGGGCTCAGACCGACAGGTTTAATTTTAAGTATGATGGCCTGGCCGACGTTCTTATTTGTTTTAATGCCATGTGGCTCACGGAGCTCTGCCGAAGCGCCACGTGGCCTAGAGTTAAGAACATCGGTTTTTCTCTGACCGACGTTCTTAATGTCGGGACTGACGTTCTTAGTTGATTAAGTACGTCAAATACTTTGTGTGTCGGTTAAGTATGTCGACGAGCCGATGATTTTAAACTAAGAACGTCGATCTATTAGAGTAAGAACGCCGATTTCTGGCTGACGTTTTTCATGTAGCGGTGATGCTGATAATGCAGTATGCATAATCAGTCAAATCTTACTAATACTGATAGCTAGCTTGATGCACATTTAGCATAGATGAGATGAGATTAGTTGGGAGTACAAAGCCTAGTGTGAAAGCCACTGCATTGCCTGCCTCTCTGCAATATATAAAGTGTAGCTAGCTAGGTAGACTAATCCTCACCTTACACGGGTAGGGTGATTTTGGGCTCTTTCAACAAAAGAAATTAATGATGTTTTTTGAGACAAAACCAGCTAGGTATACGTAGTTCAGTTAGCTATATACAGATCGATGAGCTTTTTTTTGAGACAAAGATATACATGCAGAAGTCGTAAATAATGTCCTCTGTATAGCTAGTGGAATTAATACACATATATATTGCATGCCGTAGATATTACACTCGATAAAGCTCCGAACATTCGATAAAGAACGATGTTTCCGGTAGCTAGGCACACGACTTTCAATTTGGCTGAGCTGCAAGAGGAATTGCAATTGCAGATGCATCCCAAAAAGGTGAAGCGAAGCGGCACGCCAGTGGTGAGTAGTCTCCTTCACAAATCACAGCCCACTACCAACAGTGCATGCGCAGTACTGCGTGTGCGTACACGTACTACTACTGCGCGCCGTCGCCACACGTGTTTTAACAATACCGTCGCCGTGAATCGACTAGCTAGCTAGCTACTGTACTTGTGTGGTTTGACGTTCGTCTCGTTGATGAGTAACCCATCGATGTGTCAGCAGGATGATGGTGCAATGGAGCTAGCGGCGTGATGACGTGCCCATGCATGCATGCTTGACGACGAGACGATAGATCTAGAGGACGACAAATGTCCATGCATGCTTTAGGCCGGGCGTTGAAATTCGTTTGGAGTGTGAGAGTTTCCAATCCAGACGATGTCACTCATCACACACATATATATATGAGGAGTTTTTAATTACAATTTGAGTTCATATATAAGGGCTTTATATATATAATTTGAGATCCACACCACTATAAAGCTAGGCCACGTACGTATGTAGAAATAAAATCTCCCCTGTGCGTTTCTTTGGCGCAAGTCAAAATAAACTGAAGTCAATGAACATGCATGCATGGGCAGATAGAAAGGTGAAACAAGGCCGGCCGCGCGTGTCGTTCTTGTCATCACCACGCTGCCTTGGCAATGCACATATAGCTAGTAGGGAGAGCCAACCCTCCTAGATAGATCTACCTTCACATATATATGTACATATAGGATCGGAGTAGAGATAACTGCTTTAATCTAGACGATGTTAGATAGATTGGATATTAATCAGTTGACGACGCTAGCTTTAGTTCAACGCGCGTTATTTAGGATCTTCCCTGCAGCAGCCTTATCCACACCATGCAGCAGCAGCTGCAGATCGGCATGCATCATATATCTTATTAACAACCGAAGCTAGATCGGCTAATGCAACAAAGACCTTTTGGGTTTTGAAAGAGATTCAAATGGCACTATATACGTACGTCGAACAGAGCATGGATGGATGCGTTGTTTTTGCTGTGCCTTTGCTTGCTTGACCGGACCTCTGCCTGCTAGAGAGTGCATAGCTAGCTACTTGCATTGTGTGCGTGCTTGCATCATCCATGATGATTGAGGTAGGTTTTCAGAACTCACCCGTGTAGGCTTCGCTTCCTCTGCGGTATCGCTGACAATTTCAATTTGATCCATCCTAGCTAGTTTATAAAAAAGCTACATACTCACCACCACCGTTGTTATGAATAGTACGCATAAATAACTCGATTTTAGTTATAAATTACCCATGTCTATCGTCACGAAATATAATTCGCAATACCCCCCCCCTAAATTAGTAAATATATTACCCATATTTATCATTATAAAAAATAATTTTAAACTTTGCATCTAAATTACCCATTTTTTGCATTTAAATTACTCGATGATGCTATGTGTTCTCACACCCAGAAATTCACAAATTTTAGGATGTGAATAGGAATGCCGCAATTTTCGTATAAATTTAAAATTCCCAAATTTTACAATGTGAATAGGAAGAAAAACCGATGCCACAATTTTCTTATAATTTTAAAATTCCAAAATTTTAGGATGTGAATAGGAAGAAAAAATATTGAAATGATTTTCGCATAATTTTGAAAATTTTCCAAGCCGTGTGCGTGGACTCTCAAATCGCAGTGGCGGACACATATAATCCCACTCGTCGAAGTCGTCTCCCACTTAGAGTCCTTGAACTCAGTCGTAATGACTTTTTAGAAGGTCTAATATGAGGAGGACTCCAAAAGTATTAATATGACAAAGATTTTATTGAAATAAGAGAGACATGTTAGAGTCCTGGACAAAATCCCAACATACAAGACAGAGTCCTAAATAGATAGGATATGATCCTAACAGATAAGCAAGGCACACTTGTAATCAGAGAGTTAGATTCTTATCAATACCACTATATAATCTACTAGTTTAACAAAACCCACCCAACTAAATCACCCACACACGACAACCTCCACTAGATCCACCAAACAAATTGCACCCAAACTTAACGCTCATCAAAACCAACGGTTCAGATCGCTGGATAATCTCTCCCGCTCTTATACATTCAAATCCAACGTGCAATATTATTTGGATCATCTCTCATGCACGGGCGATTCCTGGGAGGGTGGACGGGGGCAATGTCACCCCTAATCCTCTCCAAATTCCATAGGAGCTACTAATTTTCTTAGTTAATCATCATATAAATAATGTAAAATACTTCCGAACAACCCCCCTCAATCTAATTTGTTTCCCAAACTCTAATCTCTGGATTCGCCCCTGTTCTCATCGCCCTATCCCCTATGACCCTATCGTCCTCCCCTGCATCCCTGACACCCCTCCCCCTCACTCACGCTGTCGGCCCCGCTGCCATCAACCTCTCACCTCCCCTTCGTGAGATCAAAGCATCAGCACATGCTATATGCTAGTATGACTAGGTTACCAGATTGGTTCTATCATGTAACCTACTCGATTTCACCCTTGTAACCGCCCCTCTCCTTGGACTATATAAGGAGAGACATGGCACCCTAAGAGCACATACTAGAACATAACATATCAATAGCCATCAAAACAGTAGGAGTAGGGTATTATATCATGATGAGAGCCCAAACCAGCATAAATCGTATGTCTCTTGTGCATTTAACTTCAATTCATGGTCTTGCAACCTCCCCCATATATCTAGTATTAGGAAATCCTTGATAGCGGGATCTAAAGCCCAACCTTGTAAATACTCTGAGTAGGAGTTGGCTCTAGAAGACAAGTTGTGTCCTTGATCATGTTGCTTTGAGCTATATAATGCATTGCATAGTTAGGTTAACCTGAGAGGACCTATTAAGGATGACTTGCTTTGTTTTCCCTATACCTTTGTTTACACCTAGTTTTATTATTATTGGGTATCATGCTAGTGTTGTACTTGGGTTATAGGATAATGTTACTGTTTTGTTCATATGGATATTGCTATATTCATATGAATGTTGTTTTGTTAGAAACTTCGATATTGTTTTGTTCACATGAATATGGCTATATTCATGTACATGTTGTTTTGTTAATTGTTGAACAAGATAACTATATTTAATTGGAACATGGAGTGGCAACCGAGAAACCACTGCAACCATAAGAACTACTATGGCTCTGGTCTTGGTTGATTATTTAGGGAAGCTAGTTATGAGTTAACCTTACCCGAAAGAGGAAAGAGGGGAGGCCTTGCTCAAATTTAGATCAATTCTCGGACTGATTTGCTCTATGGTAGCTCATCAGTAGAGAGAGATCTCTACCACCTCGTCTTGAAACTGTAGCGAGTTTTCTCATACTAGTGGATTTTTGTAAAGGCCTCATAGTGAATCATATGCCACACTTATTTGGAAGAGGTGAGTAGGAGTCGCGATCCCTGACAAATGGGTAACATGACTTGTGGAGAAAGATATGCAATCTGTGTAGTGTGTAAAACTGATATATTAGCAATGCTCACAGTCAAGAGCAGTCCGGATTCTCTCAAGTTTAATCTATGGAACTAAATTAAATAGACTTGTAGGTAGTTTTGGTTTTGGTTTTTGTTGGATATTTCATTCATGTTCTTTTATTTAATTGGGGTGGTATAAACTTATACTTAGTAATCGACAATAAAATTTTGAGCCTTACACTACTCTTTTCTATACACTTGCTGACTACTAACCATAAATGTACTTATTCTATTGAATTTGTTACCCAGATCCAGGACAACAAGAGGGAGACCACTACGAAGAGTTGGACGTGTTCTAGGTTGTTGTCGCTCCGGTCAACTTTCGTGTGGTTTGTTACCAGGATGATAGTCGTCTTTATTTTTTTAGTTATTTTTGTAAAGTCATTTTATTTATGTAATAAAGTTTGTGACACTGGTTTCTATACATTGAGTCATCATATATGTGTAACTTGATCCTAACGCACATATGAGGTGCATATGGATTTGTCCTTAAATTCAGATGCGACACGTGTGTTGCCTCGAACTTCAT
This sequence comes from Zea luxurians, assembly GCA_029449295.1. Classification (NCBI taxonomy): domain Eukaryota; kingdom Viridiplantae; phylum Streptophyta; class Magnoliopsida; order Poales; family Poaceae; genus Zea; species Zea luxurians. The sequence continues at coordinate 44,940,657 of JAOPSE010000010.1, forward strand.
CTCGGGTTTTGATGTTCGTCGATGTTTCTGAAAACAAAACTATCGAACCCAGCTAGAGAAAGTGTATCCTCTATGCCTCTTCTATGATGTCACGGGTGTTACTACTTGTCCTCAATTTTCTAATCGCTAAGTCCTTTGTACCCTCGATTTAGTTCATCAACCACCATCTTGACTTAGCCAACACGGTTTACTCCTCCACATGTACACTTGCTTGTTGATGTTGTGTCAGTCATCCACGGTCAATTCCACTAACCTCGACCCCTCATCCTAAACCTCATGTTCATCCTTCATCGCTTGTAGCCATCAATATGAACCACTTAATCTTTTTCAGACTGGCTCCAACGTCTCACCCAAAACCTCACCCCATCATACATAGGGGGGCTTTGGGGGAAAATTCCCCTCCAATGGCTTCCTCACCAAAGCTCCCCTATATAGGGGGAGAGATGAAACTCCCCGGTATATAGAGTGAGCACTATGCTCCTTATACTTTAATTACGTTGTTTATTTGCGATATTAATCATGTTTAAGCTATACATAACCTGATAATGTGTATTACGGTAGTGCAAATATTTTATGTTTTTTGAAAACTTTAGAATCCGACAAAAATGTTAAATAATGAGTTATATTATGAGAATGGTTGGAGACGTCCTACTATGGGAGAATGGTTGGAGAAAGTCTTATAGCAGTCCATCGTCTTTTGGCAATTTAAAGAGTCCAACTGGTTCATGTGCGCACATTCAAATTCAGTGCGCGGAATTATTTTTCTGGAATTCTCATATTTCCTACTGGTTCATGCACATAAGTTCTTCTGTATTGGCTGGCAACTTGTAACTTGTGTGGCATTTCCCCACTTGTATGTTGTATATATTATAAATTGTTCTTTCACTTGTGCCTTCATACATGTGTCCCTTTCATTCAGGACTTGTTCGATTGCGTCTGGATAAAAAGATTGAAAGCAATTAAATCTATCTTTAGCCAAAATTTAATACTCCTTATAAGATAATTCAATCCCCTCAATCTACTTCGAGCAAGATACGACCGGGCCTCACTGACTTGCTTATCGACTACTCGACTACTCCTAGCTAGGTTGGTGTGCATGCATGGTGGTGGTGAGCTCAGCACAGCTGCTGTTAGCAAAGGTCATCCAGGCTCCACAGGCCGTACTCGAAATCCTCAAACCCAAAGTCCTGCAGCTGCAGGCCGTTCATGGAGCTGTACTCGTCGTCAGGGCCGCCGGTAGCGGTGACGAGGAGCTCCGACGTGGTCGACCCGGCGAACACGTCGTCGTCAGTCGTCGTTTGTTCGCAGCCTTGGTCGTTCGTCGTCGGGGTCGCCGTGGCCGCCGAGGTGTAAGTGTAAGCTGCAGTGTAATGCGACACGTCGTCCGCCCTGAGCGACGACGACCGCAGCGCGCTGGAGGCGTCGTCGGGGCTGAGGGCCGTGGCCGCCGACGTCGGGCCTGCCGGCTCGCTGTAGTATTGGTGGTGGTGGTGGTGAGCTTCGCTCGCCGCCGTCACGCCGCGGTGGGCGCCTTGCTGCTGCACCAGGTGTTGGCTCCCGTAGTAGTTATAACACGCGGGCGGCGCGCTGGCCGTGGTGGTGGCCGGAGCCTGTACGCCGCCGGCCTGGGCGCGCTCTCGCAGGCGAGGCATCCAGACATGACGCACGATGTGGCGGAAGTGGGCGCTGTTGACGTCGCAGCGGAGGTGCCTGGCATGCTTCTGCACGCGGGTGCGCCAGTAGTTCTTGATCTCGTTGTCGGTGCGCCCGGGGAGCTGCTGCGCGATCTTGGACCACCTGTTGCCCCAGCGCGAGTGCAGGTCCAGGATCAGCAGCTGCTCCTCGGCGGTTATGTTGCCCCGCCGCACGTCGGGCCGCAGGTAGTTCAGCCACCGCAGGCGGCAGCTCTTGCCGGTGCGTTTCAGGCCCGCGGAGCGGGCGAGCGAGTTCCAGCGGCCCTCGCCGTGGGCGGCGATGTAGTTGACGAGGAGGATGTCCTCGTCCACCGTCCAGGGGCCCCTCCGGAGGTCTTCGGCGCTATCCGCGGCGGCGGCCTCCTCATCGTCGCTGCTGCCAGATGGGACGACAGCTAGTGGTGCTGGTGCGGCGGCGTTGGGCGCAGACGACGTCGCCGAGCTGTCGGCGGGGCCCATCGCCGCCAGCACCTGGTCTAGGTCCTCATCGAAGCCCATCATGGCCATGTCTATGTCCATGTCCATGCTAGACAGCTAGAGCAGTGGTGGATCGGAATCGGCCGTGTCAGATGCTGAGTGAGCTCGATCAATCAGCTGCGGTGGAGAAGAGCAAGAAAAAGGGTTGGACAACGACGATGTGTGCTGAGAGTTGAGGGGTTGTTGTTGGAGGCGGATCGAGACATCCGACGGCGAGACGAGGAGGAGGGGTTTATATAGCTCGAGCCGCGTGACGACGACGATGTGAGGTTGAGGACGACGGAGCGCGTGTGCGTGACTGCGTGTGCGCGTGTCGCTGTACTAAACAATTCGACCGGGGTCCGGACCGAGGCTGGCTGGCAAAGGGGAAAACAGGTTGCGAGCTCTGACCGTTGACGACGACGACGCGCCCCCATGAGCTGCTCTGGTTGCTGCCTGGCCGGTCGCCACTCGCCACCACCACAAGTTTGGATGCGTTGCGTGATTGCGTCTCGTAGGCTTGCTGTCTCCTCTGCGCCTTTTGTTTGTTTGTTTGTTTCTTTCTTTCTTTCTTAATTTTGTCTCTCGATCAGGAGATGCAGTACCGTACGTTTATGTTATGCAAGACTATTCCATTATTATTAACATCTTATGATTTTAAATTAAATAAATGTATTGTAAAAATATATTACATTGCTAATTTAAATATATTTGCCTGGTATCTAGTACTTTTTAATATAGATTTGGTCAAATTAAAAGTTGAACTTTTTAAAAAGCAACAATTGTATCCTTTAAAATAATAGCATTTAGCCCATGCTAATACTGTAATCCCAGAGAAGTGAGATGAGAGGAGGGGTCGACTGTGACGACGCGAGTGAAGATGTAACATCCCAAATCTTGATTTTGGAATTCCAAAGAACATAGATTAAAATGTCCTTTAATACATGTTTTCTTACTTGGAAGTTATGTTTTTAAAAATAAATAAGAGTAGTTTTAAATTTTGATGTCACAAATTTAGATTTGTCCTTTCAAATTTAAAATATAATTTTGGAACTCAAAAAATAAATCATAGAAAGATTTTCTATTTATTGAGTGAATATTCCTTTCATCAATAATTCATTTAGAGGCATTTATTTAAGTAATAAATAGGTAAAAGAAACCTTGTATCCATGCCGAGAATTTGGTTTGTGCATTTAAATAGGCTTGAAGTTTGAACTATATTTAAATGTAATCCAAAAATTGAATTCAAACTTGATTCGAAATTGGGAAAGTGAAGACAGAAAATAAAAAGGGGAAATAAAAGAAGAAAAAGCCTCACTGAGCTACACCCCCCGATCGAGTCTACCCACTGGCCCATTCCTCACCAGCCAGCCCATCTCCATTCCCCCTCTGCGTGGCCCACACAGCACACCAGTGCTCCACCGTGTGGCCAACGTGCGGGGCCCACTCCTTAGCGTCATGTCCGCACCCGCGTGGCCGCGCTCACCATACGGTGTAGCTGCTCGGTGGGACTTCCTTGTCAGGACTCCTATTCTCCAGAAACGTTGTGAGCCCGACACCGAGATTGTCATATCTCCTGTAACAACCTGTGATCACTGGGATTCTATTAGCCTGTTGGCGTCTTCGTCCGAGTCCACTGGTCCCAGTATAAATGCTAGACCCTCGACCCCCCTCGACCACCACATCATTATAGCCAAACTAAATGCCTCCACCATCGTGAGTGTGGAGAGAGAACAAGAGAATAAGTGCCACCGTCGTCGACCTACACGCTTCCCAGCGAAGAGGCCTCGATGGCGGGTCAAGGAGATTCTTGGGATCGCGCGGTAGACTCCATTGGGCGCTCTGTGCGAAAAGAACGACCAGGGCACCCCGAACCACTCACTGGGGTGGTGCATAGCCACGGATCCATGCGCCGTTGTCGGCGTTTCGGACCGGGGATCCCTAGACCGATGAGTGAAATCGCTGCGTGCCCCTACCCAGATGGGTTGGCGCGGGATGGAACACGAGAGGTGGGACAAGCCTCGTATTATCCTGCACCAGGGGTGCCGCTCGTAGTAGGGGTTACAAGCGCGTCGCGTGAGGGAGAGAGAGACAGAGAGCGGGAGCCCGTACGTCCGCTCCTTTTCCCCCGCGCGAACCCCCCTCAGGGTGGCCCTGGACCTCCCTTTTATAGGCAAGGAGAGGGTCTAGACGTACAACGGGGGGCGTAGCTATGCGCTAACGTGTCCGGCAGAGGAGTGCCTAAGCCCTGTATACATGCCAACATGGCTGTCGGGGGAGAGCTTGGGCCCTGTACACGTGATGGCGTGGCCGTCGGAGGAGCGCCTGAGTCCTGTAAGAGCACAGCTGGCAGTGCGGCAAGGATCCTGCTGACGTCTCCTTGCTGCCGTAAGGGGCTGAGAGCCACCGGCGTCATGGTGCACGCGGGGCACCATCATTACCCGTCGCCGGGGTAAGCCAGATGGGACGCCGGTCTTGTTCCTTGTAGCCTGAGCAGGCTAGGAATAGGGTAATGATGTATCCCCTGTTGGCGCGGTCGGTCGGAGCCCAAGGTCGGGCGAGGCGGAGACTTCTCTTGAGGCCGAGGCCAGGGTCGGGCGAGGACGCGATTCCTCCCGAGACCGAGGTCGAGGCCGAGTCTGGGGGTCGGGCGAGGCGGAGACCTCCTCCCGAGGCTGGAGCCTGAGGTCAGGCGAGGCGGAGACCTCCCCCCGAGGCTGGAGCCTGAGGTCGGGCGAGGCGGAGACCTCCCCCTGAGGCCGGAGCCTGAGGTCAGGCGAGGCGGAGCTTCCTGTTGCGCCCGAGGCCGAACTCGGTGGTTGATCGTGACTTGTTGACAGTCATCGCCTGGGTGGTTGACACGGCAGTCGGAGCAGAGCGAGCGGCGTTGTTTTCCTGTCACATTAGACATTAAAGAAGAGGGGCAAAGTGACTGCGGTCACTTCGGCCTGGCCGACTGAGGCGCGTGTGTCAGGATACGGCGCCAGGCGTCCCCTGCATTGAATGCGCCTGCGTAGTGGTCGGTTGGTGAGGCGGTCTGGCCAAGGTTGCTTCACAACGAAGCCTGCCCGAGCTGGGCTTTGGGAGAGCTGAGGGGGCGCCCGCTGCCTGAGGAGGCCCTCGGGCGAGGCGTGAACTCGTCTGGGATTACTGCTCTAGCCCGAGGCTGGGCTCGGGTGAGATCGCGTCCCTTGGGTAGACAAAGCCTTGACTTGAACCGCACCCGTCAGTTGGTCTGAGGGTTTTTACCAGCCATGATTAGGAGCGTTGGGGGTACCCCTCATTATGGTACCCGACAGTAGCCCCCGAGCCTCGAAGGAAGTGTTGGTACTCCCTTGGAGGCTTTTGCCGCATTTTCGGTGAGGGGACCGGCCTTTCTCGGTTTTTGCCTTATTCTGGTGGGTGCGTGCGAGCGCACCCGCCGGGTGTAGCCCCCGAGGCCTCGGAGGAGTGGTTTGACTCCTCTGAGGTCTGAATGCTTTTCGTGGTGCTTCGACCGGTCTGATCGTTCCCTCATGCGGCCTGGCCGTAGCCCAGGTGCGTGGTCGGGTTCCAAGTTATCAAGCTGGTTTGTTGACGCTGTCAATAGTTTTGGCCGTAGCCAGGTGCGAGAGCAGCCCCGAGCCTCTACACGGAGCGAGAGGACGATCAAGGACTTTCCCGACTTTTATCATACGCCCTTGCATCGCCTTTCCGCAAGGAGGAGGGGGGAAAGCGCCATGTTGCCCTCGAAGGGCGCCGAACATGGTGTTTCCAGTGAGCTGCTAACGGGTGATCCGAGTGGACGCCTGTGCCCCGTTCGTTAGGGGTTAGCTGGTGGCCCAGAGGCGCACTCCAAAAGTACCTGCGGGTGATTCGTCGGAACCAGACCCCTTCGACAGGGTCCGAGGGCTCGATGCCTCCCTCTGGTGGGATTCCGTTACAAATCGTACCCGCTGGTCTCGGAAATGTCCTAAGGTACCTCAGGAGCGTAGCCTGAGCCTCGGCCATGTATCGGACGTACCCAGAGTCATCCCTCACTTTGCGTGCTCTAGGGCGACTGTCGAACCCTTCCGAGGGGCCAGCCTACAAACCCCTGATCAGTAATGGGCACGGAGCCCGAGCGCTCTGGGGCGGCTGTCGAACCCTTCCGAGGGGCCAGCCTTCAAACCCCTGATCAGTAATGGGCTTGAAGTCCGAGTGCTCTGGGGCGGTTGTCGAAACCCTTACGAGGGGCCAGCCTTCGAACCCCTGATCAGTAGGAGGGCTTGGGGCCCGCTTCCTTTGCCGAGAAGGATCCTTTCCACAACATCCCCTTTCTCGGTCCCTGTAGCAAGAGAGAGAGAGAGAGAGAGAGGAGGAGAGGAAGGATATGAATTTAAATAAGGTGGCGCACCTTTTTTGACGCGGTCATTATAGCAAAGGCGAAGCGACGCCCGCCTCGCCTGCCAGAGGTGTCGCCTACTCCGCTGGGGAGTTAATGCGACGGGACGGGCGATTCGCGTGGCGCCCATTGCGCGTGCGAGCCATTCGAGGAACGGGGCACGGGTGCGTCGTCTTCACGCCATGGGAGAGGGCTCTCCCGTCGCTTCAGGAGGGGACGCGAGCCTGCAGGCGACTTGACCGCTGCTTCCGCTCGTCTGCCGCTGCAGTTACTACAGGCCCACTTTTGACCATGCCAACCATCGTGCCTTCCCCTGCGGCTGACTGACCCGTGGCCGTCGCCTTTAATTGGCACGGTTGGGTCATGTACAGGGCTACCTCGAGTCGCGGTACTGGTTCTGCAGTCAAGGAGGCGCAACATTGGCGCGAGTGGCGGTGTAGCTTCTTGTACGTCGTAACCGGCACGCCGGTTACATGACATGCGGGCTCGCTTCCTTTGCGCTGGTCCACCGGATGTGGTCAAAGCCGAAAGGGCGCACAGTTGCGGTGCAGTTAAATGCCTGTCGCGTGGCAGTCCACCCTTTCGACCACCGGTTTCTGCGAAGATGGGAGAGCGCTCGTAACCGCGGGACGGTTACATGCCTCGTGTGCGGCGGTTCGCCTTCTTTGCGCTTCGGATCAGCTCGTATGACGCGTGGGTCCCAGCCCCCGTGTCGTAGGGGGAGAACCCTAGAGCATGTCAGTGGAGACTTTGCCCGTGACTCCAAGGGGCGCAAGTGAGGAGGTCTACCTATAAAAGGGGGATCGATCCCCCGAGCCGTGGCCATGCCTTCGTTCTCCCCTCATGCATTGCGCCCTTCCACCTTTCGAGCCCCCGGATGGGGTGCACGAGCGTCGCCTTGCTCTTGCTGTCGTTGGAGGAGCGCGGCCTCGTGGAGATCGACACCTTTTAGCCATCACTCGGCTTCGAGGATTTTCGTCGTGCAGCCCGGCTGCATTCCCTCACCAATGGGCAGTTTGGTGGGGAGAAGCAAGCCGGGCTGCGGCCTCCGCCCCGCCCTCAACTTCAAGGATTTTCGTCATTCGGGCTGGGGCGGAGGAGCGCACCGAGTGGGAGGTTGCCTCCGCGTGGGCCGATGACCCTTTTCTTCCCCCTGCGTTTGGGGGAGAAAGGCATCCTCCAGCCCTGCGGATGCGTCCTCCAGCCATGCGGGGGAAGGCAAACTGCTGCTTCCTGTACAGGGTGCAGCTTTCCGTCCTTCGTCCGGGCGGCGGTCGTGCCGCGCGCGGGCCGGCCACGTCTAGGTCCTCCTCGCATCGTCAGCCGCGCCGGGGGGTCGCCCAGCACGTCGTACGCCGCGAGGGCGGTGCTCGTGTTCTGGGACGGCCTCGGCGAGGACGGGAGTGAGGACCTGCCAGTGCGCTTTGGGGCGGCCGCTGTTCGCCGGCGCCGCGTCGGTGGGTTCGATCCCACGGTTGGTGCCCTCTGACTCTTCGGCCTTAACGGCTTGTCCTCGCCCCTCATGTGGGGACGTGGGTGAGGGTCTCTTCACAGCAGCGTTTGTCCTGAGGTCATCGTTGCTGCTGTTTAGCCGCCCAAGGTGGAGGTCATTGTCTCTGCTGCTGCAGAGGTCGCCGGCAAGCCGCTTGGAGTTCGTCATCCCGCGGGCCCCCTGGTGTGGAGGTTGTTCATACCCACGGGAGCGGAACCGGAGTCCCGTTTGTAAGGTGATATACTGGGTTTTTGCCGGAGCAAAATGTAACCGCTTCAAGCACTTAGACATTTGTCGTAGGTCGGGAGAACCGCCGAGGGTTCTGCCGACGTCTAAGTCTATGTAGCATAGTTACCCCAAGTATATGTGCTGTTCTTTGTGGCTGTCGAAGCCTGAACATTTGGGTATTTGAGAATGAAGTTGTGTGTCTTCCTCATTCCGAGCACCGGGACTTGCCTGTTGGCTAGTCGAACCACTTAACTGAGCGTGAGTTGCCTTTCGCGGAAAGGTGATGAGTGAGGTATCCGTATCCCGGAGGCGTAGGAGTCCCTCGGCTTGGTCGGCCTTGCCGCTCTAGGCCTCTCTTGCTCAGCTTTTGGAACCCTCGGCTGCTCTGCGATGAGCCGGAGCCGGAGGCAGCGGTGTTAGCGTGGATAGAGGCAGAGTCAGCTCGGAAAGAGACTTCGTCGGCCCGGGAGCTGGCGGCTTCCCAGGCCGAGGAAGATGTGGCAGCAGCCGCTGGAGCTTGGCCAAGACATCTGCTGGCGCGGTGCTGGCGTCCTCCCTTAGGTGGAGGTCCTTTCGCCCGAGTCGCCGTCCGAGGCCGGGCCAGGTTCCGCCGAGGGTGGAAACAACACCGAGGGTGCTGCTGCTCCCCCTGCCGATGCCCGAACCTACAGGAACAGTTTGTCTGTAGCATGCGCATGTTTTTTCTTGGCCACCGAGGCCTAAACACTTTATCGTCGTGTTAAAAAGCTACGTCTTCTTTCCTCTTGTTTCGAGTATCATGACTTGTCTGTCAGTAGCAGAATCGTTTATCCAAGCGAGAGTTACTTCTCGCGGAAGGTGATGAGTGAGGTATCCATATCCCAGAGGCGTAGGAGTTCCTTGGCTCGATCGGCCTTGCCGCTTACATGCACTCTCATTTGGTCGTAGGATTCTATTATTGATACAGTCGAGAAGGCACGAAAGTTGTTTTCTACCCGAGTGTTTGGACTTGTTCGGTAGCAGGATCGCTTATCCGAGCGTGAGTTACTTCTTGCAGAAGGTGATGAGTAAGGTATCCGTATCCCGGAGGCGTAGGAGTCCCTCGGCTCGGTCGGCCTTGCCGCTTACGTGTACACTCGTCGTTCTTAGGATCCCGTTATCGATACGGAAGTCGAAAGCACAAAGGTTGTTTTGGTAGAAAATTTTTCCGAGGAAAATTTTAACGCAGAGGGGGTTCCCCCCTTCTAGCCCCTGAGGGAGGGTCGGGCTTTGCTGAGGCAAGGCCGACCCTTCCTTGACGGTTAGACTTTATGTATGTAAACGAGGTACATGAATGACTTAAAACATCTTAAGGGTAGAAGCGACATAGCTGTTGGATGTTCCAAGCGTTGTTGTAGACCTCGCCTTGGTCGTTGGCCAGCTTGTATGTTCCGGGCTTCAAAATCTTAGCGATGATGAAGGGCCCTTCCTAGGGAGGAGTGAGCTTGTGGCGCCCTCGGGCGTCCTGTCGCAGACGAAGCACCAAGTCTCCTACTTGGAAGCCTCGGGGCCGGACGCTTCGGGCGTGGTAGCGCCACAGCGACTGCTGGTACCATGTCGAATGTAGTAAGGCAACGTCCCGTGCCTCCTCGAGCTGGTCCAGCGAGTCCTCTCTGCTGGTCTAGTTGCTTCGGTCGTCGTACGCCCTGGTCCTCGGGGAGCCGTATTCTAAGTCTGTGGGGAGGACGGCCTCAACCCCATAGACTAGAAAAAATGGCGAGAAACCCGTGGCACGGCTCGGCATCGTCCTCAGACTCCAGACCACCGAGGGTAGCTCTTTCATCCACCGCTTGCTGAACTTGTCAAGGTCGTTGTAGATCCTCGGTTTGAGTCCCTGCAAAAATCATACCGTTGGCATGCTCCACCTGCCCATTCGTCATGGGGTGAGCTACGGTGGCCCAGTCCACACGGATGTGGTGGTCGTTGCAGAAGTCCAGGAACTTTTTTCCGGTGAACTGCGTGCCATTGTCGGTGATGATGGAGTTTGGGACCCCGAATCGATGGATGATGTTGGTGAAGAACGCCACCGCCTGCTCGGACCTGATGCTGGTCAAGGGTTGGACCTCGATCCACTTGGAGAATTTGTCGATGGCGACCAGCAGGTGCGAGAAGCCCCCGGGTGCCTTCTGCAAGGGACCGACGAGGTCTAGACCCCACACAGCAAACGACCAGGTGATGGGTATCGTCTGCAAGGCTTGAGCGGGCAGACGCGTCTGCTTTGCGTAGAATTGACACCCCGACAGGAGCGTACAATCCTAGTGGCGTCGGCCACCGCGGTTGGCAAGTAGAAACCTTGTCGGAAGGCATTCCCCATGAGGGCTCGAGGCGCTGCGTGGTGGCCGCAAGCCCCCAAGTGTATTTCTCGCAACAGCTCTCGTCCTTGGGCGATGGATATGCATCGTTGGAGGATGCCCGAGGGGCTGCGGTGGTAGAGCTCCTTTTCATCACCCAGCAAGACGAATGACTTGGCGCGCCGAGCCAGCTGCCGAGCTTTGGTCTTGTCGATGGGAAGCTCTCCTTGGAGGAGATATTCCAGGTATGGGTCTGCTAGTTCGGATCTAGCGTGACCCCATTCTGTTCCTCCTTGACGGGCAAGGCCTCTTCCTCGATGGCCGAGGGTACCTCGGGCTCGGTCGTGGGTACCTCGGGCTAGGCCGAGGCTTCCTCGGGCTCGGGCGTGTCGTCGATCTTGATGGAGGGTTGGTGTAGGTCTCTGGAGAAGACATCCGAGGGAACCGTCGTCCGCCCCGAGGCTATCTTCGCCAGCTCGTCCGCAGTCTCGTTGTACCGTCGGGCAATGTGGTTGAGCTCCAGCCCATAGAACTTGTCTTTGAGGCGCCAGACTTCGTCGCAGTAGGCTTCCATCCTCCAGTCGCGACAGTGGGAGTTCTTCATGACTTGGTCGATGACAAGTTGTGTGTTGCCGCGAGCGTCGAGGCGCCGGACCCCTAGCTCGATGGTGATGCGTAGCCCGTTAACTAGAGCCTTGTACTCAGCCACGTTGTTTGACGCTGGAAAATGGAGGCGAATGACGTAGCGAAGATGCTTTCCGAGGGGTGAAACGAAGAGCAAGCCAGCGCCTGCTCCTATTTTCATGAGTGACCCATCGAAGTACATGGTCCAGGGCTCGGGTTGGATTAGAGTTGTCGGTAACTGGGTGTCAGTCCACTCAGCCAGGAAGTCTGCCAAGACCTGGGATTTTATGGCCTTCCGAGGAGCGAATGATAGCGTTTCGCCCATGAGCTCCACTGCCCACTTTGCTATCCTACCCGAGGCCTCACGGCACTGGATGATCTCCCCTAGGGGGAAGGATGACACCACAGTCACCGGATGAGACTCGAAGTAGTGTCACAACTTTCGCCATGTCAGAATCACTGCGTAGAGCAGCTTCTGGATCTGTGGGTAGCGGACTTTGGTCTCGGAAAGCACTTTGTTGATGAAGTAGACTGGCCTCTGGACGGGCAGTGCATGCCCTTCTTCCCGTCTCTCGACTACGATCGCGGCGCTGACCACCTGAGTGGTCGCGGCTATGTAGATCAAGAGGGCTTCTCCTGCAGCGGGGGCACCAGGATGGGTGTATTTGTAAGGAGCGCCTTAAGGTTTCCGAGGGCTTCCTCGGCCTCGGTGGTCCAAGTGAAACACTCGACCTTCCTTAAGAGGCGGTACAGAGGCAAGCCTTTCTCGCCAAGGCATGAGATGAAGCGGCTCAGAGCCACAAGGCATCCCATGACCCTCTGTACTCCTTTCAAATCTTTGATCGGTCCCATGTTGGTGATGGCTGCGATTTTCTCTGGATTGTCCTCGATGCTCCGCTCGGAGACAATGAATCCTAAGAGCATGCCTCAGGGGACTCTGAAGACACACTTCTCGGGATTGAGTTTCACGCCTTTCGCTCTTAGACACTTGAATGTCATTTCAAGGTCAGAGAGGAGGCCGGAGGCTTTCTTCGTCTTGACAACAATGTCATCGACGTAAGCCTCGACCGTTCTGCCGATGTGTTCTTCGAACATGTGGTTCATGCACCTCTGGTAGGTGGCGCCTGCATTCCTCAACCAAATGGCATTGTAGTGTAACAGTACATGCCAAAAGGTGTGATGAAAGAAGTCGCGAGCTGGTCGGACTCTTTCATCTTGATTTGGTGATAGCCTGAGTAGGCATCAAGGAATGACAGGGTTTCGCACCGAGCAGTGGAGTCCACGATTTGATCGATGCGAGGTAGAGGGTAGGGAACTTTCGGACATGCTTTGTTTAGACCAGTGTAGTCTACACACATCCTCTATTTCCCATCCTTCTTCCTTACAAGAACAGGGTTAGCTAACCATTCGGGATGGAATACCTCTTTGATGAACCCTGCCGCGAGTAGCTTGTGGATCTCCTCGCCTATGGCCCTGTGCTTTTCTTCGTCAAAACGGCGCAAGGTTTGCTTCATGGGTCGGGCTCCAGCTCTGATGTCTAGTGAGTGCTCGGCGACATCCCTCGGTATGCCGGGCATGTCCGAGGGACTCCACGCAAAGACTTCGGCGTTCGCACGGAGAAAGTCGACGAGCACTGCTTCCTATTTGGGGTCGAGCTCGGAGCCGATCCGGACTTTCTTGCTGGCGTCGTTGCTGGGGTCGAGAGAGACGGACTTGACCGCCTCAACTGGTTCGAAGTTGCCGTCGTGTCGCTTCACGTCGAGCGCCTCCTTGGAGAGGCGTTCTAGGTCGGCGATTAGGGCCTCGGACTCGGCGAGGGCCTCAGCGTACTCCACGTCGCATTCGTACGCGTGGCGGTACGTGGATCCGACGGTGATGATCCTGTTTGGGCCTGACATCTTGAGCTTGAGGTAGGTGTAGTTGGGGACGGCCATGAACTTGGCGTAGCATGGTCTTCCCAACATCGCATGGTAGGTTCCTCGGAACCCGACGACCTCGAAGGTGAGAGCTTCCTTTCGAAAGTTGGAGGGAGTCCTGAAGCAGACGGGTAAGTCGATCCGTCTGAGGGGTAGGATTCGCTTCCCGGGCGCGATCCCGTGGAAGGGTGCCGCACCAGCCCGGACCTTGGACCGATCAACCCCCAAGAGTTCCAGGGTCTCGGCATAGATGATGTTAAGGCTGCTGTCTCCGTCCATGAGGACTTTGGAGAGCCTAACGTTGCCGATGATCGGATCAACGATGAGCGGGTACCTTCCTGGGCTTGGCACGAAGTCAGGGTGGTCGCCTCGGTCGAAGGTGATAGGCTTGTCGGACCAGTCTAGGTAAACTGGCGCTGCCACCTTCACCAAGCAAGCCTCCCGGCGCTCCTGCTTGCGGAGCCGAGCCGAGGCGTTCGCCGCCTGCCCGCCGTAGATCATGAAGCAGTTGTGGACCTCCGGGAACTCCTTTTCCTTGCCGCCCTCCTTCTTGTTGTTGTCATGGCCCTTGCCATCTTCCGCCGGAGGCCCGATCTTATGGAAGTAGCGTCGGAGCATGACACATTCTTTGAGGGTGTGCTTGACGGGCCCCTGGTGATAGGGGCACGACTCCTTAAGCATCTTGTCGAACGCGCCGGCCCCTCCAGGAGGTTTTCGAGGGTTCCTGTGCTCGGCCGCAGCGACGAGATTCGCGTCAGCGGTGTCGCGCTTCGCTTGCAACTTGTTCTTGGCTTTTTTCTTTGTGCCCCGCTGGGCGGACGCCTCAGGGGCATCTTTCTTCGGCTCTCCCTGAGGCTGCTTGTCCTTTCGTAAGATGACTTCTACCGCCTCTTGACCCGAGGCGAACTTGGTGGCGACGTCCATCATTTCGCTCGCACGGGTGGGATTCTTGCGCCCCAGTTTGCTCACTAGGTCTCGGCAAGTGGTGCCGGCGAGGAAAGCCCCGATGACATCCGAGTCGGTAACGTTGGGCAGCTCGGTGCGCTGCTTCGAAAACCGCCGGATGTACTCTCGGAGGGACTCCCCTGGCTGCTGGCGGCAGCTTCGGAGATCCCATGAGTTCCCAGGGCACACGTACGTGCCTTGGAAGTTTCCCGCGAAAGCCTTGACCAGATTGTCCCAGTCGGAGATCTACGCAGGAGGCAGATGCTCTAGCTAGGCTCGGGCGGCGTCGGAGAGAAAAAGGGGTAGATTACGGATGATGAAGTTGTCATCATCCGCCCCTCCCAACTGGCATGCTAGTCGGTAGTCCACGAGCCACAGCTCCGGCCTCGTCTCCCCTGAGTACTTGGTGATGGTAGTCGGGGCTCGGAAACAGGCAGGGAATGGCGCTCGTCGTATGGCCCGGCTGAAGATCCGCGGACCGGGTGGTTCGGGCGAAGGAGTGCGATCCTCCTCGCTGTTGCAGCGTCCCCCACGCCAGGGATGGTAGCCTCGGCGCACCTTCTCGTCGAGGCGGGCTCGATGGTCGAGATGGTGGCGCTCGTTGCTGAGGCGATCCCAGGCGACAGGCGCCTCGTCCCGCGTGTGCTCGGGATGGACCGAGGCTTCCCGAATGCATCGGGAGGACACCGCGTGATGCTCCGAGGGGTTAGCTCACCTCCGGGAGGCGGAGCTCTCGGCTCGTCGAACTGCGGCGCCTTCCAGGAGATCCTTGAGTTCGCCCTGGATACGCCGTCCCTCGGTGGTGGATGGTTCCGGCATAGCTCGAAGTAGCATCGCCGCTACAGCTAGGTCCTGGCTGGACCCACTGACGGCTGGGGGCAGCGCTGCCCTGGCACTGTCGACGATGCGGCGCCGGATGTCTTGGGCCCGATGACAGGCTTCTCCGGCGAGTGTTCGGCCTGCCCACTCCTGCTCGATGTTCTGTCGGAGCTGCACAAGCTAGCCTGCTTCCTCGTCGACCCAGGCCTGCATCTCACGGATTTGCTCGAGCTGTATGTCCTGACCCCCCGCAGGGACTGAGACCATAGCTAGCTCCCGCAGGATGTCAACGTGAGATGCGGGCCCAGGGGGATCGTCAACCTCCGGCATACCGAGGTGGTTGCCTTTGTTGTGATCTCCCTGATCGACGTGGAAACATTCGCGACTTGGGCCGTAACCTTCATCGTCAAGGTCATGGCCATCGTCAGAACAACCGGAGAGGCAGTGGTCACATGCGATCATGAAGTCCCGCATGGCATCAGGGTCATTGAGGCTAGAGAAATCCCAACCGGAGTCGGGGTCGTCCTCTTCCTCGGAACCCGCCGGTTCGAAGATTGAGATGGCTGTCAATCGGTCCCAGGTCGACCACATGTGGTAACCCCAGAAGGTTTGGATATGCCTTTATGAAGGCGCTCACTGTAGCGGGGTCGCTAGGTGGATCGAAGCTGAATCGGAAAGGTACGGGATGGAAAACGGACGGTACCTCTTGGTCGATGGACGGTGGTGAGGTCGCATCGGGGGCGGACCACACCGTCATCTCAGGTACGGGGGTAACGCCCAGCAGATCCTTTGCGAGGTTGCTGGCGTCATCAGTCCGCTTGGGGCTGACACGTCGCGGGGAAGTGACACCCGCCGTCGTCTCAGGTGCGAGGGCAATGCCCGACATGTCCCCCGGGGGAGTGCCGGCGTCGTCGACTCGCTCTGGTGTGACAGCCGCCAAGGTGCTGTCTCCTGCGTGGCCATGGTTGCCTCGTCTCCGCCTCCTTCGGCGAGGAGGGTGGCGAGGACGACCGGAGCGCTCCTCTTCAGCCGTGGGGAGATGCTATCGCCGAGCTCGCCGCCGCCGGGTGAGTCGGAGACCGTCATCGTCGTCGCGCCACGGGGGGAGGAGTACCATGTCGTAGCTGCCGTCGAGGGACATGAACTCGAGACTCTCGAAGTGGAGCACCGTCCCGGGCTGAAGAGATTGCTGAAGACTCCCCATCTGGAACTCACCGGGAAGGTGTTCGTTAACACGCAGCAGGCCCCTACCTGGCGCGCCAACTGTGGCGTTTCGGACCCGGGGGGTCCCTGGACCGACGAGTAAAATCGCTGCGTGCCCCTGCCCAGATGGGTTGGCGCGGGATGGAACACGAGAGGTGGGACAAGCCTCGTATTATCCTGCACCAGGGGTGCCGCTCGTAGTAGGGGTTACAAGCGCGTCGCGTGAGGGAGAGAGAGACAAAGAGCGGGAGCCCGTACGTCTGCTCCTTTCCCCCGCGCGAACCCCCCTCAGGGTGGCCCTGGACCTCCCTTTTATAGATGCAAGGAGAGGGTCCAGACGTACAATGGGGGGCGTAGCTATGCGCTAACGTGTCCGGCAGAGGAGTGCCTAAGCCCTGTGTACATGCCAACGTGGCTGTCGGGGGAGAGCTTGGGCCCTGTACACGTGATGGCGTGGCTGTCGGAGGAGCGCCTGAGTCCTGTAGGAGCACAGCTGGCAGTGCGGCAAGGATCCTGCTGACGTCTCCTTGCTGCCGTAAGGGGCTGAGAGCCACCGGCGTCATGGTGCACGCGGGGCACCATCATTACCCGTCACTGGGGTAAGCCAGATGGGACGCCATTCTTGTTCCTTGTAGCCTGAGCAGGCTAGGAATAGGGTAATGATGTATCCCCTGTTGGCGCGGTCGGTCCGAGCCCAAGGTAGGGCGAGGCAGAGACTTCTCTTGAGGCCGAGGCCGGGGTCGGGTGAGGACGCGATTCCTCCCGAGACCGAGGTCGAGGCCGAGTCTGGGGGTCGGGCGAGGCGGAGACCTCCTCCCGAGGCCGGAGCCTGAGGTCGGGCGAGGCGGAGACCTCCCCCCGAGGCTGGAGCCTGAGGTTGGGCGAGGCGGAGACCTCCCCCCGAGGTCGGAGCCTGAGGTCGGGCGAGGCGGAGCTTCCTGTTGCGCCCGAGGCCAAACTCGGTGGTTGATCGTGAATTGTTGCCAGTCGTCGCCTGGGTGGTTGACACGGCAGTCGGAGCGGAGCGAGCGGCGCTGTTTTCCTGTCACATCAGACAGTAAAGAAGAGGGGCGAAGTAACTGCGTCACTTCGGTCTGGCCGACTGAGGCTCGTGTGTCAGGATACGGCGCCAGGCGTCCCCTGCATTGAATGCGCCTGCGCAGCGGTCGGTTGGTGAGGCGGTCTGGCCAAGGTTGCTTCACAAGGAAGCCTGCCTGAGCCGGGCTTCGGGAGAGCCGAGGGGGCGCTCGCTGTCTGAGGAGGCCCTCGGGCGAGGCGTGAACTCGTCTGGGATTACTGCTCCAGCCCGAGGCTGGGTTCAGGTGAGATCGCGTCCCTTGGGTAGACGAAGCCTTGACTTGAACCGCACCCGTCAGTTGGTCTGAGGGTGTTTACCAGCCATGATTAGGAGCGTTGGGGGTACCCCTAATTATGGTACCCGATAGTCGCTATGGGCACTCGCCCACGATGATGCTCGGGGCACTAGTTCTGGCCCAGAGACTTCACTACGTCCCAGGAAAGCAGTTCATGGTCGAATCGGGCGAGGTGACGCTCCATGGCTCCACCAATTGCTCGTCGGTGTAACAACGCTGCCACGCACCATGGTTAGGGTAGTCTGTCACACGATTCTTGGTGAGAAACTCTCCCATCGATTCGGTTTTTCCTCAGTGTCACATAGGGCTGTGTGGAGTAGGAATCGGAGCACCAAATCCAGAAGTCGACGGCTTGCCGACGTGTGCGCCACCACTGAGGAAATTGCGCGCGCGGTGGCTCGGGTTGGAGGGAGAAGAAGCATTGGTAACCATTGGATGGAGAACGAATGGATCAGATTAGAACGAGGGTGTTGGGGCAAAGGCGAAGACGCCACCCTTCGCTCTGGACCTTCGCCGTAGTCGTTGGTCCGACGGAGACAAGACAACGGGCAGGGACACCCTTCGCCCCATACGACATCGGACGAAGACCCGTGACGAGGTCATCCCACCGTGCGGCCTCGTCCAGCATGGAGGCCCACGTGTGATCGGGCCCATTGTAACGGGCCCTGCGTGGCCGCTGCGTGTTACGGGCCTAATTTGTAAAGGCGTCCCTGTAATTATAGTCTGTAACCCCGCTTTTTGGGAATATTCTGGGGATAACCTAGGTGTCTGAGGGCACATGCGTCCTTAACACAGGACGCTGGGCACTCAGATACCTATAAATACCCCCGCACAGTGCCCTTGAGAGGCTAGATGAACAGAGCTTTTGCCATCACGTGCTGAAACCTTGTTTGCGCTATTACTCCCCCCCGTTGGATTAACTTGCGCCAGTGAGCAAGTTCCAACATTTGGCGCCCACCGTTCGTGCTACGAAAAAACCACCCGTGATGGCACCCAAGAAAGCTAGCTCGAAGGCTGACGAGGCTGCGAAGGCAGCACTGCTGGCCACAAAAAAGGGCAAGGCCCTCGCACTCACCCACTCCACCCACCAAGAGGCTGCTGAAGACGATGTTCCCCGTACCTGCGAAGACGACGCTCTCTGCACCTGTGACCTTGGACAACCGCAACCTCCCCCAGGCTTCGCCCCACCGGAGGACGCGGACCTCACCGAGGACGGTGAAGTCCTCGGCTTCGCCCCACTGGAGGGCGCGGACCTCACCGAGGATGGTGAAGTCCTCGGCGTTTCAGCGGAAGAACAGCTACAGCTGCGCGCCCTGCGCCTCAAGAACCGCAATCTCCAGAGGCAAAAAGAGATACTGGAGGCCAAGCGCCAGCGCGTGTGTAATACTCAAAATTGTATAAAAGCATTATATGGAGATTTCCCTATTTTATGTGCCACATTGCATCATAAAAAGAGCATCCAAGTAATTAAGAGTGATTACATTACAAAATAAATGATACCAAAATAAAATAAAATACATCATGTTGGAGTTTTATTGTTTGTGCATTTAGTAAAATGATAATGTTGATAATAATAATAAAATGATAATTCTAAAGGTTGAATTGAATCCCTAAATTAAAATCTAGGGTTTGGAAAATAAGAAAAAGAGAAATGATATAAAAATATAAAAAATAGATATCCTTAAACTTATTACTGTTAACTATACAAATACAGTGTAAATGATGAGCCATCAAGTTTGAATTCAAACTTGAATTCAATTGGATTTGAAAATGGAGAAAAAAAAGGAAAAGAAAAGAATAAAACAAAACCCAGCTAAATGGGCCTCGTACCCGAATTCGGCCCACCAAGGGAAATATCCCGCGCGGCCAGTGCCCGTGTGCGCGCCGACAGGCCGGGCCCGCGGGCAGCCACTCCAGTCGCTGATGTGCGGGGTCCGTTTGACAGCTGAAACCCGCATCCGCACCGTTACACTGCCATCTCGGACCTACCTGGCAGCCGCACGGTCTAATGGTTGAGCACGCGCGCGAACGTGGCGGGTGGGACCGGAACCACTGTTCCTCTTCTCCCCGTCTCTCGCGGCGTTAGCTCACCGCACCTCCCTGGAGGGCGCAACGACCTCCCTATCGGACTGGCGCTATGGGCGGACGGGAGGAGACTCGGACCACGCATATAAAACCCCTCTCGGCCTCTGTTGAGCATACCTAGGGCACCACCACCAGGATCCACTTCGAGCCGTGAGACCCGCCGTAGTCGTTCATCACCATCGTCATCTCTCAACGCCCGCGAAGCGATCCCTGGGGTCCTAAAGCAAGTGTTGATTGTGCGCAAGGGCGTAATCGGGCGTGAGAAGCTGCGGAACGGCGGAGATTTTTCACCGTTGTTATCACCGCCGCCGCGGACCGCGCTTCGCCGTGGACTGCTCGCCTGCGCGCACGATTCTCGGTATGGAACCCTTGCCCGTATTCGCTTTAAGTTCCGCGACGAGAAGAACAGTTAGATTCAAAGTTAGTGCACTTTTGTTGAGTTGTAATTTCGCCGGCAATGGCGTCGCCGTCACCGTGGGGCGCGCCGTTCTCTGTTGGGGAAGGGAGATGAGCGAAGGGGAAAGGCGGGTTTTGGACGGTTGATGGGTAGATCAATGGTCCTGCGCGTGCCACCGCATAGATGAACCGTGAACCGTTGGATGTCGATCGGAGGGCTCAGGGTGGATCTCGGTTATTTAAAATCTGAGCCGTAGATCTAGCATTGGGTGGCCAATCTAATCTGGGCGCCTCATTCCCGATCGAACGGCCGAGATCCAAGAATACCCCTTCGCTTGCGCAGTTTGCAAAGAAACCCTTATAATATTAGTGAATCAACCCGTGGTCCTCTGGGTGCTATTCGTTGTGTCTCTGGAAACTTACGCGCGGGTCCCTGCACTTTCCAGATATGGACGCCCAGTCCAGAGGTGTTTAAAAACAGAGAAATAATGTTAGAAATTCATTTTTAATACAAAAACAAATCTAGAAACTTGTAAAATTCATAGAAATTCCATTTTTGGTCCAAATTGAACCATTCCAATTTCTAAAATTTTGTAATAATATTCTTTATCATTTAGTATCACTGTTTTGACATGAAAGCAGTAATAAAATTAATTTGTCATTTAATTCTATTTTAATCACATTAAACCTTAGGAAATTCATAACTTGAATACTATAACTCCAAATTTAGTGATTCCAGTTCCTATGATTTCATTTTAATGTGTAGAGTTTTACTGTATATTTTATTCATCTGTTTGGTGTGATGTTGATTTTGGCTATACTATGTATGTATTGTGTTGATGCGAGTAGACGAGCAAGCCACTGTGGAAACTGAGGTTCAACAAGTAGAAGTAGCTGAGCAGGAGCTCATTGAAGGCAAGTTGTGTCCTTGATCACTTACTTTTCCCAGCCATGTTCTTATTAATTTTAATGATCTGCATAGGTTAATTTTGATGGGAGCCTTTATGTTACCCCAGTTTTGATTACCTCTATACCTTGTTCACCCCTGAAACATTTTTGGGTAGTACTTGCTATTGCTTTATGTGGATTGGGTATGGAGATACACTATTCATGATTATTCTGTTATTATCTTGTTATTATTATTGTTCATGTTAAGATCATTAAATTAATGGGAACATGGAGCGACCACCCGGGAAAACAGTGCTACCACAAGGGTTTAATGGGACGCCCTTGGCTGATTAACTAGGAAAGCTAGTGGAGGACTACCTTACCCGAAAGGGGCAAGGGCAGTAGGGGAGTGGTCAGTGTAGGGAGGTCCTTGTTTGATTTTGCTGCGATGGCGGTCGGCAAGAACCCTGCACTGGAGCTTCCTATAAACTGTAGCGGGTAGTCTGAAGCTAGTGGAACTTTGTAAAGGCCTCGTAGTGTTACCCTGCCTCGCTTCCTTGGTAGAGGTGTATGGGATTCATGACCCCTTGGCAGATGGGTAACACGGCTTGTGGGTAAAGATGCGCAACCTCTGCAGAGTGTAAAACTAGTATACTAGCCGTGCTCACGGTCATGAGCGGCTCGGACCCTCACATGATTAATTATGGAACTTAAATTCAATTTGACATTTGCATCGCATTTGGGATTATTTTACTATTACTGTTCTTTATTATTATTAAGGTTTGGTATTTACTTACACTTAGTAATTGCTAATAAAATTTTGACCAACTTATAAAAGCAATGCTCAGCCTCAGCCTTTATTTCATTAATCAGCCTTACACTACATGAACTCCCACATTTGGTGAGTTCATGCCACATTATTCTCCACGACTTGTTGAGCTATGAACGTATGTGAGCTCACTCTTGCTGTCTCACACCCCCCCATAGGAGAAGAACAGGTGGTCGAAGAGGAGCCGCCTAACACTGAGGAGTTTGATCTGATCTAGATGGCGTTTCTCAGTCGACATTGGCGCCGACGATCCTTAGTTCGTTTTATATTTATTGTTTTCTTTTGTAATAAGTCTTCCGCTATGTAATAAATACTCTGATGTTTTATGACATTTATCTCTATACACTCTGTTATTATATATGTTGTCTTCTTGGCGCATGTATGAGATGCACCCGGCTTTGTCCTTTAAATCCAGGTGTTACAGCGTGTCTGCACTAGCCAAGGTGCGGCAAATGATACGCGATGAAGAGCAGAAGGCCCAGGACCTCGAGCAGGAGATCGCGCTAATGCAGCGCGAAGGCCACCTCAGCTTGCAGCACGGGCCACCCCTGCAACAGGGCGCGTAAGTGGAAGACCCGCACTTCCCCCAGCGCGACTACGCCTTCCCACACGCCGCGCCATTTCAAGGGGTCAACTACCTCGACGAGCGAAGTCCCCTGGCGCCACATCTGCAAGTGACACCCTGGCCTGCCAACTTCCGGGCAGGGACCTATCCCAAGTACAACGGCAGCATGGACCCAGCACAGTACATCATGAGTTATCAGGTCGCTGTTGCATCTTCCGGAGGGGACGATGCCACAATGGCCAAGTCTTTCATCATCGCCCTCGAAGGCCCAGCTCTCACCTGGTTCACCAGGTTGCCCCCGCTGTCCATTGACTCCTGGAGAAGCCTAAGGGACAAATTCCTGCTCAACTTCCAAGGGTACCGCCCAGACACCGACGCCTTGGCCGAACTCTCACTCTGCAAGCAGCTGGAAAAAGAGACTCTGCGGGAGTATTACCGCAAGTTTCTAACACTCAAGTCACAGCTTCCCTCAGTTGATGACCAGATCGCCATTCACTACGCCATCAGTGGCCTTCGCGCCGGCGTCCTTTACAGCCACTGCATCAGGGACCCGCCCAAGAACCTCCAGGAATTATATCAACTATTTGAAAAATATGCCAAATCCGAAGAGCTCCACCAGCGCAAGGTTGAGTCTCAGAGGAAACCCAAAGATGCTCCACAGTCCAGCCGCACGTGGACGAGGACTCCGCAGCCAGACTCCGGCCGAGACGGCCGTAATCAGCAGCAGGTGCACAACATTGCCAACCAGCACCCCGCTGGTGACGCCTCTCGTTGCCAGGAATATCCCCCCTGGGCCGCGGAAGTGGAACTCGCGGTAGGGGCTGGGGATGCGCGCAGCCACCGCGCTGATTCTACTGTCTCTTCCACGGCGAAGACTGCGCCCACCAAACCAAAGACTGCCTAGAGACGAAGGCCACCAGAGACAGGATGGCACGGGCGCAACCGGCCGACAACCCAAGAGTCGTCGCGCACACTTATCAGCAACACCCTCCACCATACATCCACGCCTCCGCCCCGCATCCACCGCACCACGCTTACCAACACCATCAGGAAGTACAAATCGTACCTCCCCCACCCTCGCCTCCACACCAGCAACAACAAAACATCCCCCACCCCCACGCCCCCAAGCAAGAAGACTTCACCGATCAGCCGTACCGCGGAGTCATTCATATGATCACTGGGGGGTCCAGTGTCGACTTCGACACCAAGCGACAGAAGTGGGACCACTACCGCAGCATCAACCACGTCGCCATCACCAGTCCAGTCGTGCAGACGAAGTGGTCCCATGTACCGCTAACTTTCGACGCCCAAGACGTCGACCTGCACAGCGCCCCCCATATCGACGCCATGATCATCAACTGCAGCGTGGCAGGCTGGGACCTGCACAAAGTCCTCGTCGACAATGGTAGTCAGGCAGACATCATTTTCCTCCATGCCTTCGATCGCATGGGCATAAGCCACAGGCTGCTCAAGCCTTCGGACAATCCGTTGTACGGCTTCGGCGGCAAGGGCACTTTTCCTATCGGCAAAATAGAGTTGCCTCTCTCCTTCGGTGTAGCGCCCAATGCCCGAAGTGAGCAAATAACCTTTGACATCGTCGACATGGTGTATCCGTACAACACCATCATGGGCCGGGGCTCCATCAACAAGTTTGAGGCAGCCATTCACGGATTGTACCTGTGCATGAAGATACCAGGTCCGTTAGGCGCCATCTCGGTCTACGGCAATCAGCAGACTGCGCGCAATATAGAGCAGGACTTCATCCCCAGGCAAAGAAATGTCCACTGCCTCACGTCCCAGCGCGAGGTCCCAGCGCCCGCCAGCCCAACTGAAAAACAACACAAGGCGCAGCTGCAAAGCATCAATGGGACCAAGACTGTCCCCCTCGACCAGGCCACGCCCAAGCAAACAGTCATGATCAGCGAAGGCCTCACTTCGCATGATGAGGAAAAACTCCTGTGCTGCTTGTCCAAGAACAAGGACGTCTTCGCATGGTCAGCCCTCGACCTAGTCGGGGTCAGCCGATCCATAATTGAGCACAGCTTGGGAATCGACCCCTCGGTGAGACCGAAAAACAACGGCTTCGCAAAATGTCCGACGAGAAGGCAGAGGCCGCCAAGGCAGAGGTACACCGCCTCCTAGAAGCCAAATTTATCGAGTCAGTGGCTTACCCCACGTGGCTCTCCAATGTGGTAATGGTGCAGAAAAAGAGCGGCAAGTGGCGAATGTGCATAAACTTCACCAGCCTCAACAAGGCCTGCCCAAAGGACAACTTCCCGTTGCCCCGGGTCGACAAAATAGTCGATAGCGCGGCCGGGTGCGAGGTCATGTCACTCCTCGACTGCTTCTCCGGTTATCATCAAATATACATGAAGGAGGAGGACAAGGCCAGCACCAGCTTCATAACACCCTTCGGCACATATTGCTTTGTCAGAATGCCGGAGGGACTCAAGAACGCTAGGTCCACCTTCTCCCGGCTCACTAAAACTGTGCTCGAAGGGCAAGTCGGTAGAAACATATTCACATACGTGGATGACATCGTCGTCGCCAGCAGGAATAAAGAGGACCATCTCGCAGACCTCGCCGAGACATTCGCAAACATGCGGGACGCACGACTTCGCCTGAACCCCGATAAGTGCGTCTTTGGTGTTCGCCAGGGGAAAATATTGGGTTATCTGGTATCACACCGCGGCATCGAGGCCAACCCAACCAAAATCTAGGCCATTATCAACATGACGCCCCCGCAGTCAGCTAGAGAGGTCCAGCGTCTGACGGGCAGATTGGCCGCCCTCAACAGGTTCATTTCCAAATCTGCTGAGCGAAGTCTTCCCTTCCTCAAAACACTCCGCGGCGCAAAAGACTTCGCTTGGGGACCAGAGCAGGCGGCGGCCTTCGCCTCACTAAAACAGTACCTGATGGAGTTGGCAGTTCTTACGAGCCCCGACTCCTTGCTACCACTGTTGCTTTACGTTGCGGCTTCGCCGCACGCGGTCAGTGCGGCACTGGTTCAGGAGCAGACAGTAGAGGGCGTGATCAGGCAGTGCCCAGTATATTATGTCTCCGAAGTGCTCACACCATCAAAATGTAACATGACGGAGCTCGAAAATATTGCATATGCAGTTGTTATGTCTTCGCGCAAATTGCGCCACTACTTTGAAGCATTCAAGGTCCGTGTCACCTCAGATAGGGGACTCGGCGAATTATTCAGAAACCCGGAGGCATCGGTACGGATCGCCAAATGGGCGGCCAAACTCTCCGGCTACCACATCACTTTCGAGCCCAGGACAGCGATCAAGTCACAAGTTCTAGCAGACTTCATCGTCGACTGGACCGGGCCAATAACACAGCCGGATCCGTCCGCAGAGAAGGTTTGGACAATCCACTGCGACGACGCTTGGTGCCATGCGGGGGCAGGCGCTGCTGCAGTCATCACCTCACCCGCCGGGGTCAGCCACAGATACGCGGCACGCTTAAGCTTCGCTCTGGAATCTGACAGATGCACAAACAACATAGCAGAATACGAAGCTGTCATCCTCGGCCTCCGCAAATTAAGAGCCCTCGGCGTCACCACCTGTATAGTCCGAACAGACTCCAAGGTAGTCGCCGGCCAAGTCGAGAAAGACTATGCAGCAAAGGACCCCGCACTTATGCAGTACCTCGTGGCCATCTGAAGTCTCGAGAAACAATTCAAGGGATTCACATTGCAGCATGTGGACCGGGCCAAGAATGAAGAAGCTGATGCATTGGCCAAGGCAGCCGCCAGGGGTGAAGCCCTACCCTCCGACGTGTTCTATCACGTCATCGGCACGCCAGCCGTCCGCAGCCCTGAAGGGCTCCAAATAACCAACGACAGCGAGGGCCACCGCATGATCAACCTTATCATGACCGAAGACTGGCGGGCGCCAATAACCCTGTACCTGCAGGGGTACTATCACCCAGTCGACAGCAACGAGGCCAAGCGCCTCCACCACCGAAGCCGGGACTTCGCATTGATCGAGGGCCAACTTTACAAAAAGGGGGTCAGTCAGCCGATGCTTAAGTGTGTCACCGAGACCGAAGGCGTTCAAATCCTGCACGAAGTCCACAGGGGGACCTGCGGCTCCCACGCAGGCCCAAGGCCCTAGCGGCAAAGGTGATACGCCAAGGTTTCTACTGGCCCGCCATTATCTGCGCCGCAAATCGGGTTGTCAGATCCTGCGAGGCCTGTCAGAAATTTTCCCCACGCTCGGGACGCCCCTCGCAGTTCACGAAGCTGATCGCCCACACGTGGCCCCTAAAGCGCTGGGGCCTAGACATTGTCGGGCCCCTGCCCACGGCTCAGGGGAACCTCAAGTTCACCTTTGTAGCCGTTGAATACTTCACCAAATGGATTGAAGCGAGGGCAGTATCCACCATCACATCAAAGACGGCCCAGAAATTCTTCTGGCAAAATATTGTTTGCCGCTTCGAAGTACCATCCGAACTCACAGTCGACAACGGCAAGCAGTTCGACAACCAAGATTTCAAAGACTTCTGCTTCTCCATCGGCACCAAGCTTGCCTTCGCCTCCGTGTACCACCCCCAGTCCAACGGAGTCGTGGAGCGCGCCAACGGCAAAATTTTCACAGCTGTCAAGAAAATGCTCCTCAACGACCGAAAAGGCAAGTGGCCCGACCTGTTACCCAAAGTGGTCTGGGCACTGAATACAACCGAGTGCAGGGCGACTGGGTTTACCCCCTTCCGCCTATTATACGGATCGGAGGCCATGACTCCGCAAGAAATAAAGCATGGGTCGCCTCGGACAGCCGCGTCGGCCGTCCCAGACGTAGACGAGCCGACTTCGAAGGATCTCATCGACGGAGACCGCGTCTTCGCCCTACAGGCTCTGGACAAATACCAAGCCCAGACAAAAGCATGGCGCGACCAAGCAGTCATCCCAAGGGAATCAAGCGAAGGGGACCTCGTACTCGTCCGGACAGCTCGAACAGAGTCCAGAGGCAAGCTGGAACCCATGTGGGAAGGCCCTTACATTGTCAAGTCGAAGGCTTCCCCCAGCGCATACAGGCTCGCAACGCCAAACGGCGAAGACTTAGAGCATTCCTGGAACATTGATAATCTTCGCAAGTTTTTTGTTTGACTCATCAGGGCCAGCTCGCCCTTGTAATTTATAAAAACAATTTTGTTCTGGCCCGCACTCTTTTCCTCCCGGGGGGTGAGGTTTTTAACGAGGCGGAGTCATGTAATATACAAGAGAAAAATCCCCCGCAAAATCTACGTCGAAAAAAGACCGCACCGACGGTCTTCAACATTCGACCAATACAAAGTCACCGCGAGGACCAGCGGCAGCCGCCCTCGCGTGCGACAACTCCGCGCAGAAGTCGCCTAAGGGTGCAGCCGGATTAGCACAACAAGTGCGAAAAATCGAAGTCTTCCACAAAGACTATCCGCGCAGAAGTCGCCTAAGGGTGCAGCCGGATTAGCACAACAAGTGCGAAAAATCGAAGTCTTCCACGAAGACTATCCACGCAGAAGTCGCCCAAGGGTGCAGCCGGATTAGCACAACAAGTGCGAAAAATCAAAGTCTTCCACGAAGACTATCCACGCAGAAGTCGCCTAAGGGTGCAGCCGGATTAGCACAACAAGTGCGAAAAATCGAAGTCTTCCACGAAGACCATCCGCGCAAAAGTCGCCCAAGGGTGCAGCCGGATTAGCACAACAAGTGCGAAAAATTGAAGTCTTCCACGAAGACTATCCGCGCAGAAGTCGCCTAAGGGTGCAGCCGGATTAGCACAACAAGTGCGAAAAATCGAAGTCTTCCACGAAGACCATCCGCGCAAAAGTCGCCCAAGGGTGCAGCCGGACTAGCTCAACTAGTGCGAAAAATCGAAATCTTCCGCGAAGGCTATCCGCGTAGAAGTCACTACAAATACGAAAAATCGAGGTCTTCCGCGAGACCTACCCGTGCAACAATCGCCTACGGGTGCAGCTGGACGAAGCTCAGCAAGTGCGAAAACGACTACACCAAAACTGTCCGCAAAAAGACCGACTGCACGCGCACCAGACCAACATAACAAACACACCAGACCCAGCACGTAACGCCTTCGTGCGCATAACCGAATGTGCGAAGGCACACAACCCCATCATACAAGCCATTACTTATGCACAAGCGAGGGCATCACACTTTACATCGGCTCAACCTTCGGAATAATTCCCATCTCCCTATAGTTAAACAACATTATCCTCAGCTCCTCACCCGCAAAAAGACTTCGTAGCTCCCCCTCACCTGCACTCACAGCGGCCGACAAGGACAACAGTTCCTGCCTGCCAACCCTACTCACACGAAGCCGACCACCGTCCACCTCACTCACTCTACGCTTCGCGACCGCCCTTCGCCGCCTACGCCCAGCACTCGAACCAGGCACAACTTCAGCATCCGCAGCATGCGGTGAAGCCTCCGCCGCTGCCACATCCAAGGCCGCAAAATAGTCTAAGTCCTCATCCGACGACTCTTCGGTCCAGTCAACAGAGCTCCCAGAGTCACCAAACTCGGAAAATTTAGATGCAGACTCATCCGATTTATTCCCATCATCCACGGTCGAAGCCGCCAAAAAATTAGCAGTAGGGGTTGCGTGCGCAGGCCCAAAATCTTGAACCTGCGCAGCAACCAAGGTTCAGCAACAATATCCAAAATTTTCTAACTACCCACACCCACTAGGCCACCTGCGAAGACCCAGCCGTCGCGGGAGCCTCCGCTGTCGCCTCCGCAGCCACCGTCACAGGATCCTCAGCCCTCGGTGCAGCAGTTGGCGACGGGCCTCCGCCGGCCGCTGTGGCTGCAGGGCCATCAGGAACGCCTTCGGCGGTCTTCGGGGGCGGGCCTACACCGGCCGCAGCGGCTGCGGGGGCATCAGGAACGCCTTCGGCGGTTTTCGGGGGCGGCTCCAGGGCGGCTTCGGGCACAGCCGCCGCCGGGTTCTGCTCCGGGTCAGGCAGCGCGCTGTTCAAAGCCCCGAAGTCATCCACCCTCTCGCCACGCGCCGCTTGACACAGCACACAGATTCAACAAACCTACATTTAACCCACATTCAACAAACACCAAACAAAAGCCAAATATTACCTGACCCCTCGCCGTCTCAGCCCGCTCCCTGACCACCTCCCGACCGTGGGGGCCCCACATCCGGTCATAGAGGGCTCCCGCGGACTCCTTCACCACAGGGTCCTCGACCTTGTAAATATCGCGCTCGAAATCCTCATCAGCTTGGTCGAAGACCTCATAGTGCCGGCACCCTTCGCGAGATAGCGCGTTCATCGCCCCCTCGCAGGTGACCAGGGAGGCATAGGACATAAACCCCTCCACAATAGTGGGGAGCGCCAGCAGCTCCTCCTGTATCCACTCGAATTAGCGAAGTCCGGGCTCTCGGTCCGGCACTTCGAAGTCAGCGGTCCGCGCGCCCAGCTCATGGTATGAATCCACAAGCTGTTTGCATGTCCGCTCAGCCTCCGAGCGAGTCGAAGCCTCGACCCTCTCCACTCGGGCCTGCAGAGCGTTGAGCCGCCCCTCCAACTCCTCGGCGCGCTGCCTGGCAAGACTGCCCTCCGCCCGCACCAAATTGGCTTTCGCCTGCGCAGACTGCGCCTTGGCGAGGGCCTCATTAGCCTCCTTCCTTTCCTCCACCAGTTGGCGCCGGAGGTCAGTCCTATCACCCTCCAGCGCGGCCACCTTATCCGCCAGCTTGCGGCATTTACTGTCGGCGGCCGACTTCTCCCGGATGGCGTCAGCATGTTGCGTCCGAAGTCTCTCGACTTCGGCAGACACAACTGCCGTCAGGGCCCCCGATGTTGTGCGGTCAGCGAAGTCAGCCGCCTACAAGACACACATAAGACCACAACCCTAGCAAAGCCGGTAAAAAACTGAAGTCCAGCTCCACGTACCTGACTTAGTGCCTCCTTCAGCTCCTCCAGCCGGCGGGACACAGCACCCGCCTCGTCCCTGACCGCAGCGAGCGCCGGAATCTCGCCACCTGCACTAAAGGCACCACCCTTCGCCCCGGCAGGCGGAGCAACAACAAGTTGGCCTTCGTCCGACCCTACAACATATCAACTTATTAACAAAAAAAACTCTCGAGCCAGCGACTTACCAACAAGATAATCTTCCACACTAATGTCGGTGGCGAAGTCGGCGATGCGCTTGCCCGGCGGCGGCAACTCTCGGGCCGCCTTCGCAGCCTCCGGCACCCCGCTGGGCACAGGGGCGGCCTTCACAGACTTGGAACCACCGGCGGCAGCCGCCTTCGCAGCCTCCGGTGCCCTGCTGGATGCAGGGACGGCCGACTTCGCCGCCAGCGGCGGCTGGCCTCCGCCAGGGGCAGTAGCCTTCGCAGCCCCCCGCTGCCTCTTCGGCCTGGCTTCATGAAGCCTGACGATCGCCTGGCGCTTCTGTGCAGCTCCCTGGCGATCCTTGTCCATCACTGCCGACACAACAGCAGCAATATTCCGCCCGTAAGGAAACACTTTCCAATCACGAACCATGCGAGATGTAAAAAAGTCTTCGCCGGCCACGCGGGGGATAGAAACATTCTTAGGCCACCAACCCCCGGTAACCCTCAGCATCCGCGCCGAAGACTCCCGGAGCTCGGGCGAAGACACCCTTCCCCCCGGGGCCGCGCATGTCCTCATCAATTCTCTAGCAAAACCATCGAAAACCCCAAGTCCTCCCATAGCAGTACCTAGTCTCCTCTTCTTAGAGGACGGGGCGGCCGCCGGCGCGGGGTCGTCTCCAGACTCTACCACCGGTTTCTTCCCGCGACGATCCACATCGTCTTGGCCGGGATAACCGCCGTACGGCAGACGATTCAACTCAAAAACCCTGTTCAAGCGGTCATTTGACCCGCAAATGTCCCAGCTACGCTGGCCCTCTGTCCTCGGCACGTACCGACCAACGATCCGCACCGCCCCATCCTCCGCCTCACGCACAAAGGCGGCCGGATCGCGGCTATGCAGATCCAGCGCGAAGGCAGGACTTCGCACCAGCTTCCCACCATGGGAAGGCATCTGGCAAGGGCACACTTCGCCCAACGCCCAGCCATGCGCCAAAGGCCATACCCCGTACGCCACAAACTCTTCAACCAAATCGCGCCCGCTGCTCAGGCCGGCGGCACACCGAAGGGCCCCTTCGTCCGCATCCTCCTCCGCCACTTCAAAAGGCGGGTATGCTGAGTAAAAGTGCGAGCACATCTCAGACACGGGGAGCCCCGGATGGTCTTCGACTGTACCCTCCGCGACGTAGAACCAAAACTCATGCCAATTGCCCCACTTGTTGCGGGCGCAAGGAACCAACTCAACTACCTCCATCGTGGTCTTGTCGGTCTTCGGCGTAAATATACAGGACCCAAACTGGGCAACTTCATTTCCAATCATCCTCTTTTGCCAGTGCAGGCAATAGTACTTCGCGAAGACTTCGACTGATGGCTGTCCGCCGTACGAAGTCGTCGCCCAGACATACTTCGATAGAGCCACCACGACATTCGGAGTCAGCTGATGGA
Source organism: Zea luxurians (assembly GCA_029449295.1). Classification (NCBI taxonomy): domain Eukaryota; kingdom Viridiplantae; phylum Streptophyta; class Magnoliopsida; order Poales; family Poaceae; genus Zea; species Zea luxurians. The sequence goes on from JAOPSE010000010.1 coordinate 44,972,363, forward strand.
TCTGAACGTTAAATCTGCGCAGGACTTCTCCAACAAATCGGTGCGCAGGCAGGCGGAGACCAGCGGCAAAGAACGTCTCGAACACTACCAACTCGCCTTCTGGCTCGGGGACTTCCTCCGTCCCCGGGACACGAGCGACTCCACCGCCAAAGTAACCAAGCCACTGCATATCTTGCACGCGGACCGACGACATCCGCGACACACCAAAATCCACCGTATCGCCGGCGCGCAACTCCTCCGCCGCCACAGTACTCAGCGTTTCCTCAGATGATGCGTCGGCCGGCGGCGTAGCGGCAGCAGAAGAAGAAGAGGTCGGCATCGCTACGTACCGTCGGCGGCGGCGGGCGGTCTGCTTCACTCGAGCCAGATCTCCGGCGAATAAGAGCAAGGAGGGCAGACGAGCAGCAAGATGGTGGAAAAGGTGGCTAGGGTTTTCACGGAGCGCGGAAGGATAAAGTTCAAAACGCGCCGCCCCCGCCCCCTTTTATACAAAGGGCGCGGCGCTTCGGGAGACCCGCAGTCCAATAGTACGGTGTCAATCAATGGTCATGTCAAAAACCCCCGCGGAACCACTTCGAGCGAGGGCAGCGTCTCCGCCATCTAGCGACGTCTTCGGCACCAGATGGCTTAGTCGAACTGGTCCCTCGGAGGGCAAATGTTGGGGCAAAGGCGAAGACGCCACCCTTCGCTCGGGACCTTCGCCGTAGTCGTTGGTCCGACGAAGACAAGACAACGGGCAGGGACACCCTTCGCCCCATACGACATCGGATGAAGACCCGTGATGAGGTCATCCCACCGTGCGGCCTCGTCTAGCATGGAGGCCCACGTGTGATCTGGCCCATTGTAACGGGCCCTGCATGGCCGCTGCGTGTTACGGGCCTAATTTGTAAAGGCGTCCCTGTAATTACAGTCTGTAACCCCGCTTTTTGGGAATATTCTGGGGATAACCTAAGTGTCTGAGGGCACATGCGTCCTTAACACAGGACACTGGGCACTCAGATACCTATAAATACCCCCGCACAGTGCCCTTGAGAGGCTAGATGAACAAAGCTTTTGCCATCACGTGCTGAAACCTTGTTTGCGCTATTACTCCCCCCCGTTGGATTAACTTGCGCCAGTGAGCAAGTTCCAACATAGGGTCCCCCTTCGGTGCATTGAATCTAGGCCACTGGATCTATGGCTGACGGCCAAGATTAGATCTCTGCGTTATTAAGTCAGAGTCACAGATCGGGAAATCAACGGCTGTGAATATGTCACGCGTACCCCTTCGCGCCATCAAGTATCAGCCTTAGATCTCTGATCCTATGGCCCAAGGTGATCCGCATATATGGCATTGTAACAATTTTACATAAGAGACCCTATACTTCATTAAAACAACCCCAACGTCCACACCAATATAAAAGTATTACGCATCGGTCCTAAACTTTTTGGTATAGACCCTAAGTTTCTAGAAAACGCAACCAGTCATCCCTGACCATGATAAAATAAATAAAAAGAATTAAAAAATCAAGAAAAGCCATGGATAATGATTTCTAGTATTAAAATAAACATAGAAAACTTAAATAATTTATATCTTCTCTGTTTTAACTCCAAATTTAGTAATTCTTGAACCTACGGTCTCGTGTCGACGCATAGGATATTATTACACAATTATTTTCCATGTTTGGTGTAATGTTATTCTTCATGTATTCCTTGTCTATCTGTATGTTTTGCCATGAATAGAAGCGGGGTTACAAGGTACTAGATCCTACATTGGAGAAGTACATGGAGTTGCGTCAAAAAGGCAAGTTGTGTCCTTGATCACTTTTCTTTACCTAAAATGTTCTCGATAATCATCGTGACATGCTCAGGTTAATTTAATGGACCAAATAGGTTACCCTAATTTTTTCACCCTACACCTTGCAAACAAATGAAATATTAGGTAGTCTTGCTATTGCTCTACCTGGTTTTGGGATTAATGATACGTATGATTCATTACCATGTTCCATTATTTGTTGGTTATCTAATGTTGTTCATGATAAGATTATAGTGTTAATTGGAACATGGAGTTTAACCTGAGATAACAGTGCTACCACAAGGGTGGTATGGGACACCCTTAGCTGACAAATTAGGAAAGCTAGTGGAGGACTATCTTACCCGAAAGGGACAAGGGCGGTATGAGGAGTTGCCTCTATAGGGAGTTTCTCGGGTCGATCATGCTGCGATGGCTTTTCGGACGAGGGATTCCTATATCACCCCCTTCTCAAGAAACCATAGCAGCTTTTCTAAAGCTAGTGGAACTTTGTAGAGGCCTCGTAATGTAGCCTCGCCAACTCACCTTAGAAGTGTTTAAGGGTCCGTAAAACCCGGGCGAAAAGGGAACACGACTTGTGGGTAAAGGGTACAACCTCTGCAGAGTGTAAAACTAGTATATAAGTCGTGCTCACGGTCAAGAGCGACTCAGTTCTCTCGCATGATTAATTTATGGAATGAAATTTAATCTATCATTTGCATTGCATTGTGGGATTCATTATCAATTGTGATCAATTATTTAATTGGGTTGATATCTACTTGCATTTAGTAACTACTAATAAAATTGATCAACTTTTTAAAAGCAATTCTCAGCCTTAAACACTTTCTCCTTGGTAAGCCTTACACTTCACATGAGCCCCCACCATAAGTGAGCTCATGCACATTATTCCCACAACTTGTTGAGCGATGAACGTATACGAGCTTACTTTTTCTAAACTCACACTAGGTCAAGAACAGGTAACTCTGGAAGAGCATGAATGATGCTACGATGAGTTCGGAGGTCTATGCCATCGTTCCCAGTCAACTATGGTTGTAGAGGATCGTTGTCGTCATGTGATGTATTTATTTAACTATTTTATAGAACCCCATATATGTAATAAAGATGTGACATTAATTTTTGGACCATAAGTCATCATATGTGTGACACTTGGTCCTAGCACATATTTGAGACGTGCCCAAGTTTTCCCTTAAATTCGGGTGTGACAGAGGAGGAGATGGTGGGGTCGCTAGGAGTAGCGAGGTTGCGGGAAAGAGGAGAGATGATGGATGATCCAAATAGTATTGTATATTTGATTTGAGTAAGTAAGGGGACAAATGGACCTTATCGGCTTGTGGTTATCTTGATCTGGGGAACCATGTAGGAGAAGTTGCAGAGGCCAGACATTTTAAAGTACAAGAGATGATAGTAAAATCTTTAAGGCTGATGCTTTATAATAGTAAATATTTTCCATGGCTGAAAATTCATTTCAAGAGATGACCGGTGTTTCCAACTATTTTAAAGAAAATGGTTTCTAGAACCGATATCATATTACTTTTAGAATGCTTTGTTTTAGAGACCACAGGGATGGACACAACGGCTAGTCTAGGTAGCACCCCCACTGCTTTGGAATTTGGTCCAAAAACAAACTAGTCCTCAATGTTTAGATCTAAAGAATTAAATCTATATAGTTTACAACCTAATTTGATAAATTAAATACATTCCAAGACATTTTGGTTATTTTCTGCTCATGTATCAAATTGATGTAAATTATATAAATGTGGTATCAAATTATACACGGTATTATATGTCAAAAAATTTATCATCGAATACCCTAGGTTCAAATCATGGGTCCGTTGCTAAAGATCCATGAGTGTATAAGCGGTTGCAATCACCACTCCTGTAAATCAAAGTTGACCGCCCCTAGAAATACACCATAGTAGTCGGATGAGAAATTCGTCGATGGATACACATTACTACAAAAAACAAACGTTTTTGATGGTACCAGTTTTATTAAATTCGCTTGTGATAATATCTCACCTCTGGTTCTAGTCCTAAACCGTTAGTGAAAATGATTTTTGTTGCAAATTAATTAAGAGATGTGGACAGTAAAAAAACCATAGACCGCGAGCCTCTACTTGTGCTCGACAGTTCCAACCATAGGTGCTAACAATGTTGGCTGTTGAAAGGGAAATAGAGTCAAACATTTTCTTAAATAATTTTGGTGGTTGAATGCCCAATACAAACATTGGACTAACTAGTTTGTTCTAGATTATATATTCTACAGGTGCATAGAAGTTCAACACAAACCAATAAAAGATCAAAGTTAGGGTTCAAAAGAAAGGAGCAAAGGAAACCGAAGAGAACCTGGTCTGGCGCACCGGACTATCCGGTGTGCCACCGGACAGTGTCTGGTGCACCACCGGACAGTGTCCGGTGCACCAGGAGTCGTACAGTCTGGACTCTTCACCTTCGGGTTTCTCAGGGCGTACTCCGCTATAATTCACCGGACTGTCCGGTGTGCCATCGGACTGTCCGGTGCACCAAGCAGAGCAACGGCTAACAGCGCAACGGTCGTTTGCAAAAGTGTGAACAGTGCGTGCAGAAGTCAGAGCAGGCGTCAGAGGCGCACCGGACAGTGAACAGTACCTATCTGGTGCAGCACCGGACTGTCCGGTGCGACATGAAGACAGCGCTCCAACGGTCAGAATCTTCAGAACCCTAACTGTTGGGTGACGTGGCTGGCGCACCGGACAGTGTCCGGTGCACCCATCAACAGACAGCCTACCTAACAGCTATGTGGTGGTTGAGGGCTATAAATACCCCCCAACCACCACCACTTCAAGCATTCAAGTTTTTCAGATATCTCATTCAATACAAGAGCTAGTGCAATCAATACAAGACACAATTCAAAAGAATCAAAGCCTCTCTAAATCCCAAATCCATTCCAAACAACTAGTGACTAGAGAGAGTGTTTTGCTCGTGTTCTTTGAGCTCTTGTTCTTGGATCGCTTTCTTCTTCCTCATTCTTGTTCTCAAGACACTTGTAACCAAAGCAAGAGACACTAAGTTTGTAGTGGTCCTTGTGGGGTCTAAGTGACCCATTTGATTAAGGAGAAAGCTCACTCGGTCTAGGTGACCGTTTGAGAGAGGGAAAGAGTTGAAAGAGTCCCGGTCTTTGTGACCACCTCAACGAGGAGTAGGTTTTCAAGAACTGAACCTCGGTAAAATAAATCACCGCGTCATCCGCTTTATTTCTTGGTTGATTTGTTTTCGCCTTCTCTTTCGGACTCGGTTTTAATTCTAACGCTAACCCCGACTTGTAGTTTGTGCTTAAGTTTGTAATTTTCAGATTATGCCTATTCACCCCCCTCTAGGCGAGTTTCAATTGGTATCAGAGCCCGGTACTTCATTAGAGTCTAACCACTCGAAGTGATGTCGGGAGATCACCCAAGAAGGAGATCGTGACCGGCGGAGACAAGCCCACAAGCCACGGGAAGGCTCCATCGATGGAGTCCGGCAACAAGGTGAAGGAGGGATCCCCTTCATACGTCAAGTCGCATCAGAGCGGCGACAAGAAAAAAAAATGAAGAAGGTGGTCTATTACGAGACCGATTCATCATCGCCTTCTACATCCGGCTCCGACACGCCGTCCGTCACTTCTAAGCGCTATGAGCGCAAGAAGTATCGTAAGATGCCACTTCGTTATCCCCGTATTTCTAAATGCACTCCTTTACTTTCTGTCCCATTAGGCAAACCACCAGTTTTTGATGGTGAAGAATATTGTATGTGGAGTGACAAAATGAGACATCACCTAACCTCACTCCACGCAAGTATTTGGGACATTGTTGAATTTGGAGCGCAGGTACCATCGGTAGGGGATGAGTGCTACGACTCGGACGAGGTCGGCCAAATCAAGCACTTTGATTCCCAAGCAACTACTATACTCCTCACCTCTCTATGTCGAGAGCAATATAATAAGGTGCAAGGGTTGAAGAGTGCCAAGGAGATTTGGGACATGCTCAAGACCACGCACGAAGGAGATGAGGTGACCAAGATCACCAAGCGGGAGACGATCGAGTGGGAGCTCGGTCGATTCGTCCTCAACCAAGGAGAGGAGCCACAAGCAATGTACAACCAACTCAAGACCTTGGTGAATCAAGTGCGTAACCTCGGGAGCACCAAATGGGATGACCATGAAATGGTCAAGGTTATTCTAAGATCACTCGTTTTTCGTAATCCTACGCAAGTTCAATTAATACGTGGTGATTCTAGATACAAGCTAATGTCCCCCGAGGAAGTTATAGGAAAGTTTGTGAGCTTTGAATTGATGATCAAAGGCTCTAAACAAATCATCAACTTGAAGCAAGGCGGAACCTCCACACCCAAGGTGCAACCCGTCGCATTCAAGGCGACGGAGGAGAAGAAAGAGGAGGCTACATCAAGTAGGCTCCCCATCGACGCCTCCAAGCTTGACAATGAGGAGATGTGAGAGCACCTAGAGGGGGGGGGGTGAATAGGTGATCCTGTAAAAACTTCAAACTTAAGCCACAAAAACTTGTTATGTGTTAGCACGATTATTGCCAAGTGGCTAAGGTGAAGTCTCAACAAAACACAATACCACAAGAGATCAAGACAGAGGTGACACGGTGGTTTATCCCGTGGTTCGGCCAAGCCAATGCTTGCCTACTTCCACGTTGTGGCGTCCCGACGGACGAGGGTTGCAATCAACCCCTCTCAAGCGGTCCAAAGACCCACTTGAATACCACGGTGTTTTGCTTTTCCTTTCACTATCCCGTTTGCAAGGAATCTCCACAAATTGGAGTCTCTTGCCCTTACAAGTATATGATCACAAAGAAAGCACAGAGTAAGGGAGGGAAGCAACACACACAAATCCACAGCAAAAGCGCACACACACGGCCAAGAATCGAGCTCACAAGACTATCTCAGAGTTCTCACTTAGAACAGAGCTCGAATCACTTAGAAACACAAACGAATGCGCAGAGACTTAGTGTGGATGATCAGGAATGCTCAAAGGTTGCTTGTGTATCTCCTCCATGCGCCTAGGGGCCCCTTTTATAGCCCCAAGGCAGCTAGGAGCCGTTGAGAGCAAATCCGGAAGGCCATCCTTGCCTTCGCTCGTCGGGGGCACCGGACAGTCCGGTGCACACCGGACACTGTCCGGTGCCCGATTTGTTTCCTTATCTGCCGCTGCCGACCATTGCAGCCCGTTGGAGATCTGCGAGCCGTTGGCGCACCGGACAGTCCGGTGCACACCGGACAGTCCGGTGCCGTCTTCCGACCGTTGGCTCGGCCACGTGTCCCACGCGGATTGCGCGGCCGACCGTTGGCCCTGGCCGACCGTTGGCTCACCGGACAGTCCGGTGCACACCGGACAGTCCGGTGAATTTTAGCCGTACGCCGTCGGCGAATTCCCGAGAGCGGCCAGTTCGAGTCGAGTCAGCCTGGCGCACCGGACACTGTCCGGTGCACACCGGACAGTCCGGTGCTCCAGACCGAGCTGAGACTTGGCTGCACACAGCCAAGTCATTCTCTCCCCTTTTCTCTTTTTCTTCTTTCTGTTTCTAACACTTAGACAAATATATTAGTCCATAAAACCAATGTACTAAGGCTTAGAAACATACCTTTACTTCATGATTTGCACCTTGTTCATCCATGTATATACTTTCACAATTAAACACATGTGTTGGCACACAATCACCAAAATACTTCGAAATGGCCCAAGGGCACATTTCCCTTTCAATCTCCCCCTTTTTGGTGATTTATGCCAACACAACATAAAGCAACTAGAACAAGTGCAAACTCACTTCAAATAAAAATAAATTTAAGTTTTATTCAATTTTGGCATATATGGATCATCCTTTGCCACCACTTGGTTTGTTTTTGAAATCAAACTCAAATCTCTATCTTTAAGTTAAACACACATGTTGAAGCATAAAGAGAGTCATTCCAAAAGAGATGATCAAAGATTTCCAAAAACTCCCCCTTTTTCCTATAATCAATACTTCTCCCCATAAGAAGCCAACTTTTGACAAGAGAGACACCATAAGAATTTTGACAAAACAAAAAACTCTATTCTACTATTTTCAAAATCTCTCAAGTGGTAGCTGATCCATTTATTGTTTTGGCCTTTATTTTCTCCCCCTTTGGCATCAAGCACCAAAACGGGATCAATTGTGGCCCTTTAACCTCATTGCCTCACCAAAATCTTCAATTAAGAGCAAACGGCAATAAGAGTTCATGAGATGGACTTGGAGTAAGTTACCCCTTATCGGAGTGCAGTGGAAGTCTTTCATGGTCCAAGTCCACCTTTTCCCTTTCAATTCTCCTTTGAGACTAAAACAGGCAAACTCAAGCATATGGTTAGTCTCAAAGGGTCAAGTTGTAACACGTCTCCCCCTAAACATGTGCATCACTTTGCAACGGACTTGTGAGGTCCAGGGAGTGTTTGTACAACTTGAGCACCATAATAAGCAACAAAATGCAGAATGAACATGATCACAGGCATAAATACATGTATGCTACAAATCAATCCAAGTTCCGCGAATCTAAGACATTTAGCTCACTACGCAGCCTGCAAAAGGTCTTCTCATCTAAAGGCTTGGTAAAGATATCGGCTAGCTGGTTCTCGGTGCTAACATAAAACACTTCGATATCTCCCTTTTGCTGGTGGTCTCTCAAAAAGTGATGCCGGATGTCAATGTGCTTTGTGCGGCTGTGCTCAACAGGATTTTCCGCTATTCGGATAGCACTCTCATTGTCACATAGGAGTGGGACTTTGCTCAGATTGTAGCCAAAGTCCCTGAGGGTTTGCCTCATCCAAAGTAGTTGCGCGCAACACTGTCCTGCGGCAACATACTCGGCCTCAGCGGTGGATAGGGCAACGGAGGTTTGTTTCTTAGAGTTCCATGACACCAGGGACCTTCCTAAGAATTGGCACGTCCCTGATGTACTCTTCCTATCGACCTTACATCCAGCATAGTCGGAATCTGAGTACCCAATCAAGTCAAAGTTAGACCCCTTTGGATACCAGATCCCGAAGCAAGGCGTAGCAACTAAATATCTAAGAATTCGCTTCACCGCCACCAAGTGACACTCCTTAGGATCGGATTGAAATCTAGCACACATGCATACGCTAAGCATAATATCCGGTCTACTAGCACATAAATAAAGTAAAGACCCTATCATTGACCGGTATGCTTTTTGATCAACGGACTTACCTCCTTTGTTGAGGTCGGTGTGTCCGTCGGTTCCCATCGGTGTCTTTGCGGGCTTGGCGTCCTTCATCCCAAACCGCTTTAGCAGATCTTGCGTGTACTTCGTTTGGGAGATGAAGGTGCCGTCCTTGAGTTGCTTCACTTGGAAGCCAAGGAAGTAGTTCAACTCGCCCATCATCGACATCTCGAATTTCTGCGTCATCACCCTGCTAAACTCTTCACAAGACTTTTGATTAGTAGAACCAAATATTATGTCATCGACATAAATTTGGCACACGAACAAATCACCATTACAAGTCTTAGTGAAAAGAGTTGGATCGGCTTTCCCAACCTTGAAAGCATTAGCAATTAAGAAATCTCTAAGGCATTCATACCATGCTCTTGGGGCTTGTTTAAGTCCATAGAGCGCCTTAGAGAGCTTACACACGTGGTCGGGGTACCGCTCATCCTCGAAGCCAGGGGGTTGCTCTACGTACACCTCCTCCTTTATTGGCCCGTTGAGGAACGCGCTCTTCACATCCATTTGGTACAACCTGAAAGAATGGTGAGCGGCATATGCTAGCAAGATACGAATAGACTCTAGCCTAGCCACAGGAGCAAAAGTCTCCTCAAAGTCCAAACCTGCGACTTGGGCATAACCTTTTGCCACAAGTCGAGCCTTGTTCCTTGTCACTACTCCGTGCTCGTCCTGTTTGTTGCGGAACACCCACTTGGTTCCCACAACATTTTGCTTGGGACGAGGCACCAGCGTCCAAACTTCATTGCGCTTGAAGTTGTTAAGTTCCTCCTGCATGGCCAACACCCAGTCCGGATCTAGCAAGGCCTCCTCTACCCTGAAAGGCTCAATAGAGGAGACAAAAGAGTAATGTTCACAAAAATTAACTAATCGAGACCGAGTAGTTACTCCCTTGCTAATGTCACCCAGAATTTGGTCGACGGGATGATCCCTTTGAATCATCGCTCGAACTTGGGTTGGAGGTGCTGGTTGCGCTTCTTCCTCCATCACATGATCATCTTGTGCTCTCCCTTGATCACACGCCTCCTTTTGATGAACCTGTTCATCGTCTTGAGGTGGGGGATGCACCGTCGTTGAGGAAGAAGGTTGATCTCCTTCATCTTGTTCCTGTGGCCGAACGTCTCCAATCGCCATGGTTCGTATAGCGGCCGTTGGAACATCTTCTTCATCTACATCATCATAATCAACAACTTGCTCTCTTGGAGAGCCATTAGTCTCATCAAATACAACGTCGCTAGAGACTTCAACCAAACCCGATGATTTGTTGAAGACCCTATACGCCTTTGTATTTGAATCATAACCTAATAAAAACCCTTCTACAGCTTTGGGAGCAAACTTAGAATTTCTACCCTTCTTCACTAGAATGTAGCACTTGCTCCCAAATACACGAAAGTACGATACATTGGGTTTGTTACCGGTTAGTAGCTCATATGACGTCTTCTTGAGGAGGCGGTGAAGGTAGACCCTGTTGATGGCGTGGCAAGCCGTGTTCACGGCTTCCGACCAAAAGCACTCGGGGGTCTTGAACTCTCCAAGCATCGTCCTCGCCATATCGATTAGCGTCCTGTTCTTCCTCTCTACCACACCATTTTGTTGTGGTGTGTAGGGAGCGGAGAACTCGTGCTTGATCCCTTCCTCCTCAAGAAACTCCTCCACTTGAAGGTTCTTGAACTCGGACCCGTTGTCGCTCCTTATCTTCTTCACCTTGAGCTCAAACTCATTTTGAGCTCTCCTGAGGAAGCGCTTGATGGTCCCTTGGGTTTCAGACTTATCCTGCAAAAAGAACACCCAAGTGAAGCGGGAAAAGTCATCAACAATAACTAAACCATACTTACTTCCTCCTATGCTTAGATAGGCGACGGGTCCGAAGAGGTCCATATGCAGCAGCTCCAGAGGTCTTGACGTGGTCATCACATTCTTGCTGTGATGTGCTCCTCCAACTTGTTTACCTGCCTGACAAGCTGCACAAGGTCTATCTTTTTCGAAATAAACATTGGTTAGACCTATCACGTGTTCTCCCTTTAGAAGCTTGTGGAGGTTCTTCATCCCCACATGTGCTAAGCGGCGATGCCACAGCCAGCCCATGCAAGTCTTAGCCATTAAGCATGCATCTAGACCGGCCTCTTCTTTTGCAAAATCAACTAAGTAGAGCTTGCCGTCTAGTACACCCTTAAAAGCTAGTGAACCATCACATCTTCTAAAGACAGACACATCTACATTTGTAAATAAACAATTATATCCCATTTGACATAATTGACTAACAGATAGCAAATTATATCCAAGACTCTCCACTAAGAATACATTTGAGATAGAATGCTCATTAGAAATTGCAATTTTACCTAACCCTTTTACCTTGCCTTGATTCCCATCACCGAATATAATTGAATCTTGGGAATCCTTATTCTTGACGTAGGAGGTGAACATCTTCTTCTCCCCCGTCATATGGTTTGTGCATCCGCTGTCGATAATCCAGCTTGAACCCCCGGATGCATAAACCTGCAAGGCAAATTTAGGCTTGGGTCTTAGGTACCCAACTCATGTTGGGTCCTGCAAGGTTAGCACAAATATCTTTAGGGACCCAAATGCAAGATTTATCTCCCTTGCATCTAGCCCCTAATTTCCTAGCAACAACCTTCTTACCCTTTCTACAAATAGCAAAGGAAGAATTACAAGCATAATAAATGGTAGAAGGTTCATTCACTACTTTCCTAGGAGCATGAATAACATTCTTTCTAGGTACATGAGCAATATCTCTCCTAGGCATATGTACAACATTTCTCCTATCATGCTTATAAGAAGAACTAGAAGCAAACATGGCATGAGAATCATAAACATGTGAATCAAAATCATTATAAGCATTTCTAGCATTTCTCTTATCATAATACATAAAAGCATGGTTCCTTTTAGCACTACTAGCCATAGGGGCCTTCCCTTTCTCCTTGACGAAGATGGGAGCCTTATGGCTTGTTAAGTTCTTGGCCTCTCTCTTGAAGCCAAGACCATCCTTAATTGAGGGGTGTCTACCAACCGTGTAGGCATCCCTTGCAAATTTTATCTTATCAACTTCACTTTTGCTAGTCTTAAGTTGAGCATTAAGACTAGCCACTTCATCTTTTAGTTTTGAAATTGAAACTAAGTGTTTGCTACAAGTGTTAACATCAAAATCCTTACACCTAGTGCAAATTGTAACATTTTCAACACAAGACTTAGATTTATTTGTTACTTCTAATTTAGCATTTAAATCATGATTAACACTTTGTAAAGTAGCAATGGTTTCATGACAAGAAGATATTTCACTAGAAAGCACTTCATTTCTTTTCACTTCTAAAGCATATGATTTTTGTGCCTCTACAAACTTATCATGTTCATCATACAATAAATCCTCTTGCTTTTCTAAAAGCCTATCCTTTTCATTCAAAGCATCAATCAATTCATTGATTTTATCTATCTTAGATCTATCTAAGCCTTTGAACAAGCAAGAATAATCTATGTCATCATCGTCACTAGACTCACTATCACTAGAAGAAGCATAAGTGGAGTCTTGAGTACTTACCTTCTTCTCCCTTGCCATAAGGCAAGTGAGACGCTCGTTGGGGAAGAGAGCCGATTTGTTGAAGGCAGTGGCGGCGAGTCCTTCGTTGTCGGAGTCGGAGGAGGAGCAATCCGAGTCCCACTCCTTTCCTAGATGCGCCTCGCCCTTTGCCTTCTTGTATTGCTTCTTCTTCTCTCTTTTGTTCCCCTTTTCCTGGTCACTTTCATTATCGGGACAGTTAGCAATGAAATGACCAAGCTTACCGCATTTGAAGCATGAGCGCTTCCCCTTGGCTTTGGTCTTGCTTGGTTGTCCCTTGTGACCTTTAAGCACCGTCTTGAATCTTTTAATGATGAGAGCCATCTCTTCATCATTGAGTCCGGCCGCCTCAACTTGTGCCACCTTGCTAGGTAGCGACTCCTTGCTCCTCGTTGCCTTTAGAGCAATGGGTTGAGGCTCGTGGAGTGGTCCGTTCAACGCGTCGTCGACGTATCTTGCTTCCTTGATCATCATCCGTCCGCTCACGAATTTTCCAAGTACTTCCTCGGGCGTCATCATCGTGTACCTGGGATTCTCACGAATATTGTTCACGAGATGAGGATCAAGAACGGTAAAGGACCTGAGCATTAGGCGGACGACATCGTGATCCGTCCAACGCGTGCTTCCGTAGCTCCTTATTTTGTTGATAAGGGTCTTGAGCCGGTTGTACGTCTGAGTTGGCTCCTCTCCCCTTATCATGGCGAACCGTCCAAGCTCGCCCTCCACCAACTCCATCTTGGTGAGCATGGTGATGTCGTTCCCCTCGTGAGAGATCTTGAGGGTGTCCCATATCTGCTTGGCATTGTCCAAGCCGCTCACCTTATTGTACTCTTCCCTGCACAAAGATGCTAAGAGAACAGTAGTAGCCTGTGCATTTTTATGAATCTGTTCATTTATAAGCATAGGGCTATCCGAGCTATCGAATTTCATTCCGTTCTCCACAATCTCCCATATGCTAGGATGGAGAGAGAATAAGTGACTACGCATTTTGTGACTCCAAAATCCGTAGTCCTCCCCATCGAAGTGTGGAGGTTTGCCAAGAGGAATGGAAAGCAAATGCGAATTCGAACTATGTTGAATACGGGAATAATCAAATGAAAAGTTCGAATTGACCGTCTTCCTGTAGTCGTTGTCGTCGTCCTTTTGGGAAGAAGTGGATTCATCACTATCGTCGTAGTAGATGATCTCCTTGATACGCCTCGTCTTCTTCTTCTTCCCTTCCTTTCGTCTATGGCCCGAGCCGGAGTCGGTAGGCTTGTCGTCCTTCGGCTCGTTGACGAAGGTCTCCTTTTCTTTGTCGTTGATCACAATACCCTTCCCCTTAGGATCCATCTATTCGGGCGGTTAGTCCCTTTGTGAATAGAACGGCTCTGATACCAATTGAGAGCACCTAGAGGGGGGGGGTGAATAGGTGATCCTGTAAAAACTTCAAACTTAAGCCACAAAAACTTGTTATGTGTTAGCACGATTATTGCCAAGTGGCTAAGGTGAAGTCTCAACAAAACACAATACCACAAGAGATCAAGACAGAGGTGACACGGTGGTTTATCCCGTGGTTCGGCCAAGCCAATGCTTGCCTACTTCCACGTTGTGGCGTCCCGACGGACGAGGGTTGCAATCAACCCCTCTCAAGCGGTCCAAAGACCCACTTGAATACCACGGTGTTTTGCTTTTCCTTTCACTATCCCGTTTGCAAGGAATCTCCACAAATTGGAGTCTCTTGCCCTTACAAGTATATGATCACAAAGAAAGCACAGAGTAAGGGAGGGAAGCAACACACACAAATCCACAGCAAAAGCGCACACACACGGCCAAGAATCGAGCTCACAAGACTATCTCAGAGTTCTCACTTAGAACAGAGCTCGAATCACTTAGAAACACAAACGAATGCGCAGAGACTTAGTGTGGATGATCAGGAATGCTCAAAGGTTGCTTGTGTATCTCCTCCATGCGCCTAGGGGCCCCTTTTATAGCCCCAAGGCAGCTAGGAGCCGTTGAGAGCAAATCTGGAAGGCCATCCTTGCCTTCGCTCGTCGGGGGCACCGGACAGTCCGGTGCACACCGGACACTGTCCGGTGCCCGATTTGTTTCCTTATCTGCCGCTGCCGACCGTTGCAGCCCGTTGGAGATCTGCGAGCCGTTGGCGCACCGGACAGTCCGGTGCACACCGGACAGTCCGGTGCCGTCTTCCGACCGTTGGCTCGGCCACGTGTCCCACGCGGATTGCGCGGCCGACCGTTGGCCCTGGCCGACCGTTGGCTCACCGGACAGTCCGGTGCACACCGGACAGTCCGGTGAATTTTAGCCGTACGCCGTCGGCGAATTCCCGAGAGCGGCCAGTTCGAGTCGAGTCAGCCTGGCGCACCGGACACTGTCCGGTGCACACCGGACAGTCCGGTGCTCCAGACCGAGCTGAGACTTGGCTGCACACAGCCAAGTCATTCTCTCCCCTTTTCTCTTTTTCTTCTTTCTGTTTCTAACACTTAGACAAATATATTAGTCCATAAAACCAATGTACTAAGGCTTAGAAACATACCTTTACTTCATGATTTGCACCTTGTTCATCCATGTATATACTTTCACAATTAAACACATGTGTTGGCACACAATCACCAAAATACTTCGAAATGGCCCAAGGGCACATTTCCCTTTCAAGATGGCGCTCATCGTCAAGAGCTTCCGTCAAATCCTCAAACAAAGGAAGGGGAAAGATTACAAGCCCCGTTCCAAAAGGGTGTGCTCCAAGTGTGGTAAGCGCGATCATTTTATCGCTAAATGTCCTATGTCTAGTGATAGTGACAGGAGCGACGACAAGAAGGGAAAGAGGAAAGAGAAGAAGAGATACTATAAGAAGAAGGGCGGCGATGCCCATGTGTGTCGGGAATGGGACTCCGACATGAGCTCCACCGACTCCTCCTCCGACGAGGGTGCCGCCAACATCACCGTCAACAAGGGCCTCCTCTTCCCCAACGTCGGCCATAAATACTTCATGGCAAAAGACGGCAAAAAGAAGGTAAAATCTAGAGCCTCCACAAAATACACAACATCTAGTGATGAGGCTAGCTCTAGTGAAGACGAGGATGATTTGCTTATACTTTTTGCCAACCTTAACATGCAACAAAAAGAAAAATTGAATAAATTGATAGGAGCCATTCATGAGAAGGATGAACTCTTGGATAGCCAAGAGGAATTCCTTATTAAGGAAAATAAAAAGCATGTTAAGGTAAAGAATGCTTATGCTCAGGAAATAGAAAAATGTGAAAAATTGGCTAATGAGCTTAGCATATGCCATGACACCATTTCCAACCTTAGAAAAGAGAATGCTAGTTTAATTGCTAAGGCGGAAAAATTAAATGCTTGTAATGATTCAATTGTCAGTCTTAGAAATGAAAATGATAGTTTAAATGCTAAGATTGATAAATTGAATGCATCACTTTCTATCCTTAGAACTGAGAATGATAATTTAATTGCTAAGGCTAAAGATTTGATTGTTTGCAATGACTCTATATCCTATCTTAGAAATGAGAATGCCATGCTAAAATCTAAGATAGATGAATTAAATGTTAGCAAACCGTCTACTTCTACTGTTGAGCATATTTCTATCTGCACTAGATGTAGAGATGTTAACATTGATGCTATTCATGATCACATTGCTATGATTAAACAACAAAATGATCATATAGCTAAACTAGATGCTAAATTTGCCGAGCATGAATTAGAGAATGAAAAATTTAAATTTGCTCGTAGCATGCTCTATAGTGGGAGACGCCCTGGGATTAAGGATGGCATTGGTTTTCAACAGGGAACCAATGTCAAGCTTAATGCCCCTAAGATATTGTCCAACTTTGTTAAGGGCAAGGCTCCCATGGCACAGGATAACGAGGGTTACATTTTATATCTTGCTGGTTATCCTGAGCACAAAATTAGGAGGATTCATGCTAGAAAACCTCATGCTGTTTCACATCATGCTTTCATGTATAAAAATGAGGCATCTAGCTCTAGGCAATCAACACATGTTAAATTGTCTAAAAAGAAAACTCCTACTACATCAAATGAGCCTATTATTTCATTTAAGACTTTTGATGCTTCTTATGTGCTGACTAACAAATCAGACAAAATAGTTGCCAAATATGTTGGGGCCAAACACAAGGGCTCAAAGACTTGTGTTTGGGTACCCAAGGTGCTTGTTTCTAATGTGAAAGGACCCAAGACCGTTTGGGTACCTAAGAACAAGGCCTAAATTATTTTGCAGGTTTATGCATCCGGAAGCTCAAGTTGGATCATTGATAGCGGATGCACAAACCACATGACTGGGGAGAAAAGGATGTTCTCCTCCTATGAGAAAAACAAAGATCCCCAAAGAGCTATCACATTCGGGGATGAAAATCAGGGTTTGGTCAAAGGACTTGGTAAAATTGCTATATCACCTGACCATTCTATTTCCAATGTTTTTCTTGTAGATTCTTTAGATTACAATTTGCTTTCTGTTTCTCCATTATGCAATATGGGCTACAACTGTCTATTTACAGATGTAGGTGTTACTGTCTTTAGAAGAAGTGATGATTTAGTAGCATTTAAGGGAGTCTTAGAGGGTCAGCTATACTTAGTTCATTTTAATAGAGCTAAACTCGATACTTGCTTAATTGCTAAGACTAATATGGGTTGGCTCTGGCATCGCCGACTAGCCCATGTTGGGATGAAGAATCTTCACAAGCTTCTAAAGGGAGAGCACATTTTGGGACTAACAATTGTTCATTTTTAGAAAGACATGGTTTGTAGCGCATGTCAAGTAGGAAAGCAAGTTGGTGCCCATCATCCACACAAGAACATCATGACAACAGACAGGCCACTAGAGCTACTCCACATGGATTTATTTGGCCCGATTGCTTACATAAGCATCGGCGGGAGTAAGTACTGTCTTGTAATTGTGGATGTTTATTCTCGCTTCACTTGGGTATACTTTTTGCAGGATAAATCACAAACCCAAGAGACCTTAAAAGGATTCTTGAGACGAGCTCAAAATGAGTTCGGCTTAAGGATCAAAAAGATAAGAAGCGATAATGGGACGGAGTTCAAGAATTCACAAATTGAAGGCTTCCTTGAGGAGGAGGGCATCAAGCATGAGTTCTCTTCTCCCTACACACCTCAACAAAATGGTGGTGGAGAGGAAGAATAGAACTCTACTTGACATGGTGAGGACCATGTTTGATGAATACAAGACACCGAACCGATTTTGGGCCGAGGCGATTAACACCGCCTGCTACTCCATCAACCGGTTATGTCTTCACCGAATCCTCAAGAAGACATCATATGAACTCCTTACCAATAAAAAGCCCAATGTTTCATATTTTAGAGTCTTTGGTAGCAAATGTTTTATTCTTGTTAAAAGAGGTAGAAAATCTAAATTTGCTCCTAAGGCTGTAGAAGGCTTTTTACTAGGATATGATTCAAACACAAGGGCATATAGAGTCTTTAACAAGTCCACTGGACTAGTTGAAGTTTCTTGTGACATTATGTTTGATGAGACTAATGGCTCCCAAGTGGAGCAAGTTGATCTTAATGAGCTAGATGATGAAGAGGCTCCATGCGTCGTGCTAAGGAACATGTCCATTAGGGATGTGTGTCCTAAGGAATCTGAAGAGCCTCCACAAGCACAAGATCAACCATCATCTTCCAATCAAGCATCTCCACCAACTCAAAATGAGGAACAGGCTCAAGATGATGAAGAAGATCAAAAAGATGAGCCACCTCAAGAAGAAGGCAATGATCAAGGGGGAGATGATGAAGATAATGACAAGGAAGATGAACAAGAAGCTCAGGGTCAAAGACCGCCACACCTAAGAGTCCACCAAGCAATCCAACGAGATCACCCTGTGAACTCCATCCTCGACGACATTCATAAGCGGGTAACCACTAGATCTCGTTTTGCTCATTTTTGTGAACATTACTCTTTTATGTCCTCTATTGAGCCATACAGGGTAGAGGATGCACTAAGAGATTAGAATTGGGTGCTCGCAATGTAAGAGGAGCTCAACAACTTCATGAGGAATGAGGTATGGCATTTGGTTCCACGTCCTAATCAAAATGTTGTAGGTAGCAAATGGGTATTCCGCAACAAGCAAGATGAGCATGGTGTGGTGATAAGGAACAAAGCCCGACTTGTGGCCAAGGGTTATTCACAAGTCAAAGGTTTGGATTTCAATAAAACTTATGCACCCGTAGCTAGGCTTGAGTCAATTCGCATATTACTTGCCTATGATACTTACCATGGCTTCAAGCTCTATCAAATGGACGTGAAGAGTGCCTTCCTCAATGGACCAATCAAGGAAGAGGTCTATGTTGTGCAACCTCCCGGCTTTGACGATAGTGAGTACCCTAACCATGTCTATAAGCTCTCAAAAGCACTTTATGGGCTCAAGCAAGCCCTAAGAGCATGGTATGAATGCCTGCGAGACTTTCTTATCACTAATGGCTTCAAAGTCAGAAAAGCTGATCCTACTCTCTTTACTAAACTATTGAAAATGATTTGTTTATATGCCAAATTTATGTTGATGATATCATATTTGGGTCTACTAACAAATCTACTTGTGAAGAGTTTAGTAGGATAATGGTTCAAAAATTCGAGATGTCAATGATGGGGGAGTTGAGATACTTCTTAGGATTTCAAATCAAGCAACTCCAAGATGGCACCTTCATCAGCCAAACAAAGTATATTCAAGACATTCTTAAGAAGTTTGGAATGAAGGATGCCAAGCCCATCAAGACACCCATGGGAACCAATGGGCATCTCGACCTCGACACGGGAGGTAAATCTGTAGATCAAAAGGTATACCAGTCGATGATAGGATCTTTACTCAATTTATGTGCATCGCGACCGGATATTATGCTTTCCGTATGCATGTGTGCAAGGTTCCAAGCCGATCCTAAGGAAGTTCACCTTAGGGCCATGAAAAGAATAATGAGATATTTAGTTTATACTCCTAAGTTTGGGCTTTGGTAACCCAGGGGATCAACCTTTGATTTGATAGGATATTCCGATGCTGATTGGGCAGGGTGTAAAATTGATAGGAAGAGCACATCGGGGACTTGTCAGTTTCTAGGGAGATCCCTAGTGTCTTGGGCTTCAAAGAAACAAAATTCAGTAGCCCTATCAACTGTCGAAGCCGAGTATATTGCCACAGGCCATTGTTGTGCACAATTACTTTGGATGAGACAAACCCTCAGGGACTACAACTACAAATTGAGCAAAGTCCCTCTCCTATGTGACAATGAGAGTGCTATCCGTATGGCGGAGAATCCCGTTGAACACAGCTGCACTAAGCACATAAACATTCGGTATCACTTTTTGAGGGATCACCAACAAAGGGGGGATATCGAGATAGCTTATATCAACACCAAAGATCAATTAGCCGATATCTTCACCAAGCCATTAGATGAGAAGACCTTTTGCAAACTTAGGAATGAGCTAAATATTCTTGATTCTCGGAATTTTGATTGATACATTGCACACATTGCTCATTTATATACCTTTGATCATATCTCTTTCATTTACTATGACTAATGTGTTTTCATGTGTATTTCTATGCTAAGTCGTAGATTGAAAGGGAAATGGAGTACTCGACGAAGACAAGGCTTCCACTCCACTCTACTGGTATCATTTACCCTTCGTCGTTACTCCACCACACTTTACATTGGTATAATCTTTTCACTCTTATTTACTTGTACCAATGGGAAGAAAGTAAAGGGCTCTCAAAGTCTCCATTTTTGGCGATTAATGCCAAAGGGGGAGAAAGGATCTAGCCCAAAGCAAAAGGACCGCACCACCATCAAATTTTTAAACGAAGTTTTCAAATTGGTATCTTAATGTGTTTTCAAAAAGGGGAGAAAGTTATTTCAAAAATTGGTAAAACCCTCTTGAACACTAAGGGGAGAATTTCATTCAGGGGAAGTTTTGTTTTAGTTAAAGGAAAAGCATTTGAAACAGGGGGAGAAATATCAAATCATGAAAAAGCTTAGTACAATCTTATTCATATACCTTTGACTACTTGCAAAAGAATTTTGAAAAGAATTTTCCAAAGAATTTGCAAAAACAAAAAAAGTGGTGCAAGCGTGGTCCAAAATGTTAAATAAAAGAAAGCAATCCATGCATATCTAATGAAATTACAAATTGGTTTAATTCTAAGTAACCTATGCACATACATCATACAAACTAGTTCAATTATGCACTTATGAATTTGCTTTGGTTTGTGTTGGCATCAATCACCAAAAAGGGGGAGATTGAAAGGGAAATAGGGTCAAACCTTTTCCTAATGATTTTGGTGGTTGAATGCCCAACACAAATATTGGACTAACTAGTTTGCTCTAGATTATATATTCTACAGGTGCATAGAAGTTCAACACAAACCAATAAAAGATCAAAGTTAGGGTTCAAAAGAAAGGAGCAAAAGAAACCGAAGAGAACCCTGGTCTGGCGCACCGGACTGTCCGGTGCACCAGGAGCCGTACAGTCTAAACTCTTCACCTTCGGGTTTCTCAGGGAGCACTCCGCTATAATTCACCGGACTGTCCGGTGCACCAAGTAGAGCAACGGCTAACAGCGCAACGGTCGTCTGCAAATGTGTTAACAGTGCACACAGAAGTCAGAGCAGGCGTCAGAGGCGCACCGGACAGTGAACAGTACCTGTCCGGTGCAGCACCGGACTGTCCGATGCGACATGAAGACAGCGCTCCAACAGTTAGAATCTTTAGAACCCTAACGGTTGGGTGACGTGGCTGGCGCACCGGACTGTCCGGTGCGCCCATCGACAGACAGCCTCCCCAATAGCCTTGTGGTGGTTGAGGGCTATAAATACCCCCAACCACCACCACTCCAAGCATCCAAGTTTTTCAGACTTCTCATTCAATACAAGATCTAGTGCAATCAATACAAGACACAATTCAAAAGAATTAAAGCCTCTCCAAGTCCCAAATCCACTCCAAACAACTAGTGACTAGAGAGAGGGTTTTGCTCGTGTTCTTTGAGCTCTTGTTCTTGGATCGCTTTCTTCTTCCTCATTCTTGTTCTCAAGACACTTGTAATCAAAGCAAGAGACACTAAGTTTGTAGTGGTCTTTATGGGGTCTAAGTGACCCGTTTGATTAAGGAGAAAGCTCACTCGGTCTAGGTGACTGTTTGAGAGAGGGATAGGGTTGAAAGAGACCCGGTCTTTGTAACCACCTCAATGGGGAGTAGGTTTTCAAGAACCGAACCTCGGTAAAACAAATCACTGCATCATCCGCTTTATTTCTTGGTTGATTTGTTTTCGCCCTCTCTTTCGGACTCGGTTTTAATTCTAACGCTAACCCCGGCTTGTAGTGTGTGCTTAAGTTTGTAATTTTCAGATTTCGCCTATTCACCCCCCCTCTAGGCGACTTTCAACTGCATCACATTCTTTTGAGAAACATTCAATTATCACCACCACCAGTTGCCAACGACGATTATAGTTTCCAATTTCACAGCTACTATGCAAAACCAGTAGTGATAATAGGGGGCTGGACGTGTTAATAATGTGTATGTAGTAGTGGCAATGAAACTTTCCTCTAAGTCTTCAATAATAGGGAGGCGAAGGACGTTGTAGCAGAGCAACACTGATCGGGATCATGAAGCTATCCACAACCGACTGACACAAGATTATTTCAATGAATTGTGTGTCATCTAACATCCAATCTATTTTCATCGAAGGTACCACATGTGGAGAAGTCTCTTTCTTTGAATGTTGGAGAGGTTCAGTGATCATTTCCCTATTTCAATCTTAGAGTAGATGCACTCAATCACAATGATTTCTCCCCCCACCAAAAACACACAATTGTTCTCTGCATGTTCACTTATAGTAGCATTGCTGACTCCATTGATGAGAATATCAAAACGAGGAAAAGCTTGGCCTTATAATGCCATGAACATTTTTGTAATGGTGTGATTTTATGTTTTAGTGAGGAGTATAGTCATCGTCCCACTATTGACGATCTTATTAGTCACTTTTTAGCTAAGAAGGAGGAAAAAAGATATCCTAGTATGATAGGAAGCATAGATTACATGCATTGAAAGTGGAAGGACCCTATTGGATGGAAATGTGAAAGTTCCCTATGCCCAGGAACAGGATCTGGATGTCGCCTAGAGGGGGTGAATAGGTGAATAATAATTATCACTGTAAAACTTAAAACCTTACTCTACTCAAAGACTGGATCACAGCGGAATGAAGATTGCTTCGAGTAGGTGGTAGCGGAAATGAAGTTCCTATCTCAAAGAGTCATGCACTTCACAAGTAACTTATACCACAGATAAGAGTATATGAAGTGCACACCATAATTAAAGCAAGAGATAAAGAACAGAAATAAAGACAAGACAAGAGACACAGCACACAACACGCAGGACACATGGATTTACCGAGGTTCGGCCAAACCTGAAATGCTTGTCTAGTCCTCGTTGGAGTTAGCCGCACCTTGGCTTGGAGTATCTTACTCCGTCCTCCGATGTGCCAAATCTGTCAATGTGACAGATAGAGCCTTCCAATATGTTGATGGTTGTTACAACGTTGCCACGACTGCTTACAACATTCTTGACAGCACTCCGATAGAGTAACAGTGCTCAAGATCTTGATCTTCCTCTCAGCAGCACTTCCCCTCTCTCTAAAGGCTTATAAGCATGCCTCTACACAAACTAGAGAGAAATACACAATAGAGGGAGAGCAAAATGATTTGCAATGAGTCTACAAAGTGTTGCTGCACTTGGGAGTCTTCCACTATATGCCTTGGTATGTTTCTTGGGCTCCCACACCTCCAAATGGCCAGTTGGGAGTATTTATAGTCTCCCCCACACTAATAGCCATTGGACATAAAGCAGCAACTTTCTGTCGATGGGCGCACCGGACAGTCCGACGCTGTTCACTGTCCGCTGCCTGCCACATCAATCGACCGTTGGATCCGATCGTTGCCACTCTTCGGCCACTTGGCACATGGGACAGTTGGGTGGCGCACCGGACAGTCCGGTGCGACTTGATGACCGTTGGCTTGGCTGACATGGCTGGCGCTGATTGTGCGGCCAACCGTTGGTCAGGCGTGCGGCTGGCACATCAGACAATCTTGTGCACACCGGATAGTCCGATGGTTTATAGCCGCAGCGCCCCCAACTACTTCCCGAGAGCGGCCTATTCACCGAGGGCCAGCCTAGGCACCGGACAATGTCCGGTGCACACTGGACAGTCCGGTGCTCCCAGACTGGTGCAACTTCTTTACTCCAATTTGTCTTCTTTTGGGATGATCCCTAGCACGTAGACACACACAATTGGCCACTATAACAATTGACTAAGTCTTGGTATCATACCTCTTTATTTTAGGATTTTTGATCTACTTTAGACAGAGCTTCAAAACCATCAAGTCAACTTGACTTTATCTAGATTAATACACATAAGCTCCAACACCTTGCAAAGGTCACATAGAACATATCCAAACATTGGAACAACCAAAACTAAAGGTCAAAGTAAACTTAGTTTTTTTGGACTGCTTCTAGTTCTAGTTTTGACACTGCTCCTCCTTCTAGTGACCTTATTCACTTCTCGAGCTTGATCTTGAGCCTTATAACTTACACCACATAACTATAGATGTTACCTCATTGGTTGTAAGTCATGTCCTTATGTAGTGATCCTTGATGCACCATAGCTCTTCTTAACTCAATCAACCTTGTCTTTGCAAGTCTTCTTCTTCACCCCTAGCTTTAGGTTCCTTGGCCTCTTTGACCTTCTCCCGTGCACTCGGTACCTCGAAGCTATTCTTGCCTCCATCCTTGGATTGATCAGTTGTCTTTGAGTTACGCACACCGAGTCTCACTTAAGCAATGTCCATCTTACTTGTGATATCCATTATCTATAGATGTTCCAGTCTTTGGACCATCACACTTGTTCACTTGTGTTGAACCCTGTAAGCTTTGCATTAATCACCTATTCAACAATTAGCACACCTGTTAGTCCTTTAATTGGGTTGTCATCCAAACCACCAAAACCCACAAGAGAGCTTTCAAAATGGCAATTTACTTTGGGGCCATTGGATTCATGATCATCATGCTCAAGGCGATTACCTCATGTTGCTTGTAGATTTGACAAGTTTTTAGGGTAATATGATCAAAAAAAGATGGTAACATGCTCAAGGGAGAAGTACCACATATGAACTTCACGTGAATGAGCATGAGTATAATGAAGGGGACTAGCTCATCGATGGCATCTACCCCTGGTAGCTGGTGTTTGTGAAAACCACTCCCCTACCACTAACTCTGAAGAATCACATGTTTGTCGCATGCCTAGAGGGTGCTAGGAAGGACATAAATCGAGCATTTGGGGTCCTCAAGCCCCCCATATTCTCATTAGCCCAATCATTCTTTTTGGCACCAATTTCTTGATGTGATCATGCATGCATGTGTCATTATGCACAACATGATCATTGATGATGAGTGTGGAGGAGCATACTGATGGATTATGGGGAGGCTACACTAGCGCAAAACAAAATTTTCGACCCCATAAAACCAAGAACTACTGCGGTTATAGGTCATGGAATTACCACTAGACGAGTAGGGCGGCGGAAGACGTCTCGATGTAGACGAACACGTCGAGTAGTGTCATGCAGTCACCGACGTCGTTTAAGACCTCACGCGGTTTGTCCTAGTGCTCCAGATGCAGCACCTCTAAGGTATCCACATGTACAGGGAAGAAGCACCATGTACCGAACTGCTAGGTTCGCAACGACGGCTAGGCGAGGGCGAGAGGCGGGCGGCTGCTCTTTTACTAGTGGAGAATTAGGGTTCACTTAACCGTGCCCCTACCCCTCATTATATAGGCGTTCTGGTGGGCTTCTGACTCCGAAGCCCATCAGTAACCCTAAAGCCCTATCTAATTTCAGATCTAATCCCAGTTAGGCTTACTTCCCCTTAATTGTGTGACCCTACAGGTTCACATATATATATATATATATATATATATATATATATATATATATGGTCCAAGTACTCTTACTTGGCCTAATAATTGACAGCGGCCTCTAGCAAGACATGTCAACTCCTATGCGCACGTAAAGATCATATCAGACTAAAAGTCGCCTAGAGGGGGGTGAATAGGCGGAATCTGAAAATTATGAACTTGAGCACAACTACAAGCTGGGGTTAGCGTTAGAAATATAAGCGAGTCCAAAAGAGAGGGTGAAAACAAATCTCAAGCAAATAAGAATGGATGACATGGTGATTTGTTTTACCGAGGTTCGGTTCTTGCAAACCTACTCCCCATTGAGGTGGTCACAAAGACCGAGCCTCTTTCAACCCTTTCCCTCTCCCAAACGGTCACTTAGACCGAGTGAGCTTCTCTTCTCAATCAAATGGGACACTAAGTCCACTACAAGGACCACCACACAATTGGTGTCTCTTGTTTTGATTACAAGTGTTATGGAAACAAGAATGAGGAAGAAGAAAAGCAATCCAAGCGCAAGAGCTCAAAAAAACACAAAAGTCTCTTTCTCTCTAGTCACTAATTTGTTTGGAGTGATTCCGGACTTGGAGAGGATTTGATCTCTTTGTTTGTGTCTTGTATTGAATGCTATAGCTCTTGTATGAGGTTTGAAGGCTGAAAACTTGGATGCAATGAATGTGGGGTGGTTGGGGGTATTTATAGCCCCAACCACCAAAATGGCCGTTGGGGATGGCTTCTATCGACGGGCGCACCGGACAGTCCGGTGCGCCATCGGACACTGTCTGGTACGCCAGCCATGTCACCCAATCGTTAGGGTTCGACCGTTGGAGCTCTGACTTGTGGGGCCACCAGACAGTCCGGTGGTGCACCGGACAGGTCCTGTAGACTGTCTGGTGCGCCTTCTGGTGCCTGCTCTGACTTCTGTGCGCGCAGGCGCGCACTGTAGCGCATTTAATGCCTTCTGCAGACGATCGTTGGCGCGAAGTAGCCGTTGCTCCGCTGGCACATCGGACAGTCTGGTGTGACACCGGGCAGTCCGATGAATTATAGCGGAGTGGCCTCCCAAATTCCCGAAGCTGGCAAGTTCAGCGTCGATCTCCTTGGTGCACGGACACTGTCTGGTGCGCCAGACCAGGGCAGCCTTCGGTATACTTTGCTCCTTAGTTTTGAACCTTTTCTTTTGACTTGTATTGGTTTGTTGTGAACCTGTGGCACCTGTAGAACATATTTTCTAGAGCAAACTAGTTAGTCCAATAATTTGTGTTGGGCAATTCAACCACCAAAATTCATATAGGAAAAGGTTTGACCCTATTTCCCTTTCAATCTCCCCCTTTTTGGTGATTGATGCCAACACAAACCAAAGCAAATATAATAGTGCTGAATTGAACTAGTTTGCATAAGGTAAGCGCAAAGGTTGGTTGGAATTGAAACCAATAAACTTATTTCAATAGATGTGCATGGATGGTTTTCTTCTTATTTAAAATTTTGGACCACATTTGCACCACGGGTTTTGTTTTTGAAAATCCTTTATAAAATTCTTTTCAAAACATTTTGCAAATATTCAAAGGTACATAAATAAGATTGTAAGAAGCATTTTCAAGATTTGAAATTTTCTTTCCCTTTTTCAAATGCTTTTCCTTTGACTTAAACAAAACTCTCCGTAAATAAAATTCTCCTCTTAGTGTTCAAGAGGGTTTTGTAAGTTTTGAAGATACTACTTTCTCCCCCTTTTGAACACAATAAGATATCAATTTGAAAAACTTCATTTTTAAAATTTGGTGGCGGTGCGTGGTGCTGCGGTCCTTTTGCTTTGGGCTCATATTTTCTCCCCCTTTGGCATGAATCGCCAAAAACGGATACTTGTGAGTGAGATATAAGCCCTTGTCAAACTTTCTTCCCCTTTTGGCAAACACAAAAATATGAGTGGAGAACGATGCGGAGTACCTGCAAATACAACTGGAGTTGAGTGGAAGCGCCTTCTTTGCTGAATACTCCATTTCCCTTTTAATATCTATGACTAAGCATAATATACTACTTGAAAACACATTAGTCATAGACATAAAAGAGATATGATTAAAGGTATATAAATGAGCTATGTGTGCAGAGAAGCAATCAAAATTCCAAGAATCAAGAATATTTAGCTCATTCCTAAGTTTGGTAAAGGTTTTTTCATCTAAAGGCTTGGTAAAGATATCGGCCAATTGATCTTTGGTGTTTATATAGGCTATCTCGATATCCCCCTTTTGTTGGTGATCTCTCAGAAAGTGATACCGAATGGCTATGTGCTTAGTGCGACTGTGTTCAACGGGATTATCCGCCATGCGGATTGCACTCTCATTGTCACCTAGGAGAGGCACTTTGCTAAACTTGTAGCCATAGTCCCTAAGGGTTTGCTCATCCAAAGCAATTGCGCGCAACAATGGCCTGTGGCAATATACTCGGCTTCGGCGGTAGAAAGAGCTACAAAATTTTGTTTCTTTGAAGCCCAAGACACCAGGGATCTTCCCAGAAACTGACAAGTCCCTGATGTGCTCTTCCTATCAATCTTACACCCTGCCCAATCGGCATCGGAATATCCTAATAAATCAAATGAGGATCCCTTGGGGTACAAAAGACCAAACTTAGGTGTTTGAACTAAATATCTCAAGATTCGCTTTACGGCCCTAAGGTGAACTTCCTTAGGGTCGGCTTGGAACCTTGCACACATGCATACAGAAAGCATAATGTTCGGTCGAGATGCGCATAAATAGAGTAAGGATCCTATCATCGACCGGTATACCTTTTGATCTACGGATTTACCTCCCATGTCGAGGTCGAGATGCCCATTGGTTCCCATGGGTGTCTTGATGGGCTTGGCATCCTTCATTCCAAACTTGGTGAGAATATCTTGAATATACTTTGTTTGGCTGATGAAGGTGCCCTCTTGGAGTTGCTTCACTTGAAAGCCTAGAAAATACTTCAACTCCCCCATCATAGACATCTCGAATTTTTGAATCATGATCCTACTAAATTCTTCACAAATAGATTTGTTAGTAGACCCAAATATGAAATCATCAACATAAATTTGGCATACAAACAAATCATTTTCAATGGTTTTAGTGAATAAAGTAGGATCGACTTTACCGACTTTGAATCCATTAGTGATAAGAAAATCTCTTAGGCATTCATACCATGCTCTTAGGGCTTGCTTGAGCCCATAAAGCGCCTTAGAGAGTTTATACACATGGTTAGGATACTCACTATCTTCAAAGCCGGGAGGTTGCTTGTCGGCGTTTCGACCCCGGGGGGTCCCTGGACCGACGAGTAAATTATCGCTGCGTGTCCCAGCCCAGATGGGTCGGCGCGAGACGGGACACAAAGGGGGGAGAATAGTAAGGGGAAACCGCGGCCTTCGTGTTGTCCTGCGCCTAGGGCGGATGGATGCGCTTGCAGTAGGGGGTTACAAGCGTTCGTGTGGGAGAGAGAGAGAGCGAGAGCCTTATGCGCCGGCCCATTCTCCCGCGCGGCCAACCTTCCATACGAGAGCCCTGGACCTTCCTTTTATAGACGTAAGGAGAGGGCCCAGGTGTACAATGGGGGGTGTAGCAATGTGCTAACGTGTCTAGTAGAGAGGAGCTAGAGCCCTAAGTCCATGCCGTCGTGGCAGTCGGATAGGTTTTGGCACCCTATTCATGTGATGTCGTGGCCGTCGGAGGAGCGCTTGGGCCCTGTGGAAGGACAGCTGTCGGGGCTGTCGAATCCTTGCTGACGTCTCCTTGCTTCCGTAAGGGGCTGAGAGCCGCCGTCGTCATGGAGCACGCGGGGCGCCATCATTATTTGTTTATCGGGGCAAGCCAGATGGGACGTCGGTCTTGTTCCCCGTAGCCTGAGCTAGCTAGGGGTAGGGTAATGATGGCCCCCCCTATGATGTGGTCGGTCCGAGCCCTAGACCGGGCGAGGCGGAGGCTCCTCCGAGGTCGAGGTCGAGTCCGTCTTCCGAGGTCGAGGTTGAGTCCGAGCCCTAGGGTCGGGCGAGGCGGAGTCCGTCTCCCGAGGTCGAGGTTGAGTCCGAGCCCTGGGTCAGGCGAGGCGGAGACCGTCTTCCGAGGCCGAGGCTGTGTCTGAGCCCTGGGGTCAGGCGAGGCGGAGTCCGTCTTTCAAGGTCGAGGTTGAGTCCGAGCCCTGGGTCGGGCGAGGCGGAGTCCATCGTCCAGCGTCGAGGTTGAGCCCGAGCCCTAGGGTCGGGCGAGGCAGAGCTTCCTATGACGCCTGAGGCTAGACTTAGCTGTTGTCAACCTCACTCTGTCGAGTGGCACAACAGTCAGAGCGACGCAGGTGGCGCTGTTTTCTTGTCAAGTCGGTCAGTGGAGCGGTGAAGCGACTGCGGTCACTTCGGCTCTGTCGACTGAAGAGCACGCGTCAGGATAAGGTGTCAGGCGATCCTTGCATTAAATGCTCCTGCGATACGGTCGGTTGGCATGGCGATCTGGCCAAGCTTGCTTCTCTGCGAAGACTGGGCCTCGGGCGAGCCGAAGGTGTGTCCGTTGCTTGAGGGGCCCTCGGGCGAGACATGAATCCTCCGGGGTCGACTACCTTTGCCCGAGGCTGGGCTCGGGCGAGGCGAGATCGTGTCCCTTGAGGGGACTGAGCCTTGACCTTAATCACGCTCATCAGGCCTTTGCAGCTTTGTGCTGATGGGGGTTACCAACTGAGATTAGGAGTCTTGGGGGTACCCCTAATTATGGTCCCTGACAGTAGCCCCCGAGCCTCGAAGGGAGTGTTGATACTCGCTTGGAGGCTTTTGTCGCACTTTTTTGCAAGGGGATCGACCTTTCTCGGTTGCGTTTTGTTTCGGTGGGTGCGCGCGAGCGCACCCGCCAGGTGTAGCCCCCGAGGCCTCGGAGGAGTGGTTTAACTCCTTCGAGGTCTTAGCGTGTTTTGTGATGCTTCGGCCGGTCTGGTTGTTCCCTCATAAGAACTGGCCGCAGCCCGGGTGCATAGTCGAGTCCCAAGTTCTCGGGCTGGTATGTTGACGCTGTCAACGGTTTGGCTGGAGCCGGGTTTGCGAGAGCAGCCCTCGAGCCTCCGCACAGAGTGAGAGGACGGTCAAGGATAGACTCGGCTTTTTTCATATGCCCTGCGTCGCCTTTCCGCAAGGAGGAGGGGGGGAAGCGCCATGTTGCCCTCGGAGGGCACCGAACATGGTGTCTCCAGTGAGTTGCTAACGGGTAATCCGAGTGGACGCCCGTGCCCCATTTGTTAGGGGTCGGCTAGTGGCCCGGAGGCGCGCTCCAAAAGTACCTGCGGGTGATTCGCCAGACCAGGTCCCCTTTTGACGGGGTCCGAGGGCTCGATGCCTCCCTCTGGTGGGATTCCGTTACAAAATCGTTCCCGTCGGTCTCGGAAATGTCCTAGGGTACCTCGGGAGCGTAGCCCGAGCCTTGGTTATGTATCGAACGTACCCAGGGTCATCCCTCGCTCTGCGTGCTCTGAGGCGGCTGTCGAACCCTTCGGGGGCCAGCCTACGAACCCCTAATCAGTAGTGGGCGCGGAGCCCGAGTGGCCTAAGGCGGCCGTTGAACCCTTCCGAGGGGCCAGCCTTCGAACCTCTGACCAGTAGTGGGCGCGGAGCCCGAGTGCTCTGAGGCGGCTGTTGAACCCTTCCATGGGGCCAGCCTTGGAACCCTTGATCAGTAGGGGGGCTCGGGGCCCGCTTCCTTCGTGGAGAAGGATCCCTTTCGGAGTATCCCCTTTTCCGGTCCCTATGGCAAGAGAGACAAAGAGGAAGTGGAAAAGGATACGAAACCGAACGACGTGGCGCACCTTTTTTGACGCGGTCATTATGGCGGAGGTGAAGCATCGCCTGCTTCGCCTGCCAAAGGTGCCGCCTGTCCTGCCGCAGAGTTAATGCGATGGGACGAGTGGTTCGCGGGGTAGCCGTTGTGCGTGCGCGAGCCGTTCGAGGAATGGAACACGGGCGCGTCGTCTTCACGCCGTGGGAGAGGGTTCTCTCGCTGTCCTAGGAGGGGGCGTGAGCTTGCTGACGACTTGACTGCTGCTTGCGCCCGCCTGGCACTGCCATTACTGCCGGCCCATTTCTGGCCGTATCGACTGTCGCGCCTTTTCCCGCGGCTGACTGACCCGTGACCAGTATGCTTGGTTGGCACTGTTGGGCCATACGCAGGGTTGCCTCGAGTCGCGGCACCGATTCCGCATTCGAGAAGGCGCGGTACTGGCGCAAGTGGCGGTGCAGTTTCTCGCACGTAGTAACCGGCGCGCCGGTTACATGACGTGTGGGCCTGGGCCTCCATGCTGGACGCGTCGAAGTCGAAAGGGTGCGCCCCCTTGGTGCGGTTGCATGCCACCTGCATGGCGGTCCGCCCTTTCACCCGCTGGTCCGGGCGATAGTGGAGGAATGCTTGTAACCGCTGGGCTGTTGTGCGCTCAGCGCGCGGCGGTTTGGCTTCTTCTGTCCTAGGCCAGCTTGCATGACGCGTGGGACCCAGCCCCCGTGTCGTAGGGGGAGGACCTTGGAGCGTGTTGTTGAAGACTCAGTCCGCGCTGGCTGAGGACGCAAGTGGGGAGAGTCGCCTTTAAAAGGAGGGTGACCCCCTTGGATGGCAACCATGTCTTCGCACTCCATGTATCGCGTCCTTCCACCTTCCGAGCCCCCGGATGGGGAGCGCTTGCGTCGCTTTCGTCTTGCTGTCGTTGGAGGAACGCAACTTCGCGGAAGTTGGTACCTTTCAGCCATCGCTCGGCTTCAAGGATTTTCATCAGGCAGCCCGGCTGCATCCCCTCACCGGTGGTCACCCAAGACGGTGACCACCAGTTCGATGGTGGGGAGAAGCGAGCCGGGCTGCGACCTCAGTCCCGCCCTCAGCTTCAAGGATCTTCATCATCCTTGCTGGGGCGGAGAGCGAGGCGAGCCGGGGCCTGCCTTCGCGTGGGCTAGCGTCTCGCCTCTTCTAGCTTCTGGGGGTGGGAACCATCCTCCAGCTCTGCGGAGGAGGCGCTGCCCAGCCATGCCGGGGAAGGCGAACTGTTGCTGCCCAGCCAGGGTGCAACATTCCGTCCTTTGTCCGAGCGACGGTGGCCAGCCGCACCGGGAGGTCTCACTACATTCTCGTTTTCGTGGCGAGGATGGGAGTGAGGACCTGCCGGTGCGCTTTGGAGCAGCCGGCGCCCACCGGTGTGGTGTTGGTGGACAGGTGGACGCCGCCGTCGGTGCTGAGGTGGTGGCAGCTGGAGAGGTAGGCTTTTCCGCCGACGAGACCATCAGCGCCACCCGCGGACCGACCTCCGGCTCTTTGGCTTTAATATCTGGTTCGCGTCCCTTGAGTGGGGACGCGAACGAGAGCCTTCCGGTGGCTGCGTCCGTCCTAGGACCATGGCTGCTGCTGTGGAGGTTGCTGGCGAGTCGCCCGGAGTCTGTCGTCTCGCAGGCCCTCCAATGTGGGGGGTTGTTCGTACCTGCGGGAGTGGAACCGGAGTTCCGTTTGTAATGGCACCTTGAGTGCCGGTGTCTGTTCATTGTGGCTGTCGCGGCCTGAACATGTAGGTATTTTTGGGTGTAATACCATGTTTTTTCCTCATTTTCGAGCACTGGAACTCGCCTGTCGGCTAGCCGAACCGCTTAACCAAATGTGAGTTGCTCTGTGCGGAAGGTGACGAGTGAGGTATCCGTATCCCGGAGGCGTAGAAATCCCTCGGCTCGGTCGGCCTTGCCGCCCGAGGCTTCACTTGCTTAGTCAAAGAAACCCTCGGCCGCTCTGCGGTGAGCCGGGGCCGAGGGCAGCGGTGTCAGCGTGGACAGAGGCAGAGTTGGCTCGAAAAAAGGAAGCTTCGTCGGCCGGGGCCAACGCCGGAGTCGAGTTGCCAAGGCCACGAGCCGGGCTGGTGTCCTCGGGGGACAGCTGGCTGAGGCTTCGGGGCAGCCGGCCGAGCCGTCTACTCGGGCCGGGTTCCTGGAGGAGACCCTGGCCGCGATGGCTCGGGCGTGGTGTTGACGTCGTCCTTCAGAGCGGAGATCCTCCGACCGTGTTGCCGTCCGAGGCTCGGTCGGACTTCGCCGAAGGTGGAGTTGATGCCGAGGGTGCTGCTGCTCCCCCTCCATCGACGTCTGAGCCTGCAGGATCGGTTCGCCTGTAGTATGCATATGTTTTTTGCGGCCGCCGAGGCCCAAACATACTGTCGTCGCGTTGTAAAGCTGCGTTTCGTTTCCTCTTGTTTCGAGTATCAGGGCTTGCTCGTCGGTAGCAGAATCGTTTATCTGAGCTAGAGTTACTTCTCACGGAAGGTGATGAGTGAGGTATCCGTATCCCGTAGGCGTAGGAATCCCTCGGCTCAGTCGGCCTTGCCGCTTACGTGTACTCTTGCTCGTCCGTGGGATTCTATTATCGATGTAGCCGAGAAAATCCGAAAAAACCGTTTCGGTAGAAAGTCTTTTGAGCGTTAAGGCTTGTTCGGTCAGCAGGATCGCTCATCCGAACGCGAGTTACTTCTCGCAGAAGGCGATGAGTGAGGTATCCGTATCCCGGAGGCGTAGGAATCCCTCGGCTCGGTCAGCCTTGCCTGCTTACGTGTACTCCGTCGTTTTCATGATCCCACTACTGAAGTAGTCGAAAAGCACGAAAGATATTCTGGCAGAAAGACTTTTTCCGAGGAAAATTTTGACGCAGAGGGGGTTTGCCCCTCCTAGCCCCCGAGGGAGGGTCGGGCTTTGCCGAGGCAAGGCTGACCCTTCCTTGATGGTTAGACTTCATATGTAAACGAGGTATATGAACGGCTTGAAAACATCTTAAGGGTAGAAGCGACGTAGCTGTCGGATGTTCCAAGCGTTGCTGTAGACCTCGCCTTGACTGTTGGCCAGCTTGTACGTCCCGGGCTTCAAAATCTTGGTGATGACAAACGGCCCTTCCCTGGGAGGCGTGAGCTTGTGCCGCCCTCGGGCATCTTGTCATAGTCGAAGCACCAAGTCGCCCACCTCGAGGTCTCGGGACCGAACCCCTCGGGCGTGGTAGCGTCGCAGGGACTGCTGATACCGCGCCGAGTGTAGTAAGGCCACGTCCCGAGCCTCTTCCAGCTGGTCCAGTGAGTCCTCTCGGTTGGTCTGGTTGCGTCGGTCATCGTAGGCCCTCGTCCTTGGGGACCCGTATTCTAAGTCTGTGGGCAAGATGGCCTTGGCTCCATAGACTAGAAAGAACGACGTGAAACCCGTGGCTCGACTTGGCGTCGTCCTCAGGCTCCAGACCACCAAGGGGAGTTCCTTCATCCATCGCCTGCCGAACTTGTGGAGGTCGTTGTAGATCCTCGGCTTGAGTCCTTGCAGAATCATGCCGTTGGCATGTTCTACCTGCCCATTCGTCATGGGGTGTGCCACGGCGGCCCAGTCCACCCGGATGTGGTGGTCTTCGTAGAAGTCCAGGAACTTTCTGCTAGTGAACTAGGTGCCGTTGTCGGTGATGATGGAGTTCGGGACCCCAAAGCGATGGATGATGTTGGTGAAGAACGCCACCGCCTGTTCGGACCTGATGCTGTTTAGGGGTCGGACCTCGATCCACTTGGAGAATTTGTCGATGGCAACCAGCAGGTGCGTGTAGCCCCCGGGTGCCTTCTGCAAGGGACCGACGAGGTCCAGACCCCACACAGCAAACAGCCAGGTGATGGGTATTGTTTGCAGAGCCTGAGCGGGTAGGTGCGTCTGCCATGTGTAGAATTGACACCCTTGGCAGGTGCGGACAATTCTAGTGGCGTCGGCCACCGCGGTCGGCCAGTAGAAACCTTGTCGGAAAGCGTTTCCAACAAGGGCTCGAGGCGCTGTGTGATGATCGCAAGCCCTCGAGTGTATTTCTTGTAAGAGCTCCTGACCTTCGGCGATGGATATGCATCGCTGGAGGATGCCGGAGGGGCTGCGGTGGTAGAGCTCCTTCCCGTTACCTAGCAAGACGAATGACTTGGCGCGCCGCGCCAGTCGCCGAGCTTCAGCTCTGTCGAGGGGTAGCTCTCCTCGGTGGAGATATTGCAGGTACGGGGTCTACCAGTTTTGATTAGGCGTGACCCCATTCCGCTCTTCCTCGATGCGCAGAGCCTCACCCTCGGTAGCCGAGGGTGCCTCAGGCGGGGCCGAGGGTGCCTCGGGCCGGGCCGAGGCCTTCTCGGGCTTGGGCGTGTCGTTTGTCTTGACTGAGGGTTGATGTAGGTCCCGGGAGAAGACGTTCGGGGGAACCATTGTTCGTGCCGAAGCTATCTTCACCAGCTCGTCCGCAGTCTCGTTGTAGCGCGGGGCGACGTGGTTGACCTCGAGCCCGTAGAACTTGTCTTCCAGGCGCCGAACCTCGTCGCAGTAGGCTTCCATCCTCGGGTCGTGGCAGTAAGAGTTCTTCATGACTTGGTCGATGACAAGCTGCGAGTCACCGCGAGCGTCGAGGCGTCGGACCCCTAGCTCGATGGCGATGCGCAACCCGTTGACCAGAGCCTCATACTCAGCCACGTTGTTGGACGCCGGGAAATGGAGGCGCAGCACGTAGCGGAGGTGCTTCCCGAGGGGCGAGATGAAGAGTAGGCCCGCGCCTGCCCCTGTTTTCATCAGCGACCCGTCGAAAAACATGGTCCAGAGTTCCGGTTGGATCGGAGCTGCCGGGAGCTGGGTGTCGACCCATTCGGCCACAAAGTCCACCAAGACTTGGGACTTGATGGCCTTCCGAGGGGCGAACGAGATTGTCTCGCCCATGATTTCCATCGCCCACTTTGCAATCTTACCCGAGGCCTCTCGTCAGAATCACCGCGTACAGCAGCTTCTGAATTTGTGGGTAGCGGATCTTGGTCTCGGACAGTACCTCACTGATGAAGTAGACCGGCCTCTGGACGGGCAATGCACTCCCTTCTTCTCGTCTTTCGACCACGATCGAGGCGCTGACCACCTGAGTGGTAGCGGCAACGTAGATCAAGAGGGCTTCTCCGGCAGCGGGAGGCACCAGGATGGGTGCGTTCGTAAGGAGCGCCTTCAGGTTCCCGAGGGCTTCCTCGGCCTCGGGGGTCCAAGTGAAGCACTCGGTCTTTCTTAAGAGGCGGTACAGAGGTAGGCCTCTTTCGCCGAGGCGCGAGATGAAGCGGCTCAAAGCCGCAAGGCATCCCATGACTCTCTGTACGCCTTTCAAGTCCTTGATGGGCCCCATGTTGGTGATGGCAACGATTTTCTCCGGGTTGGCCTCGATGCCCCGCTCGGAGACGATGAACCCCAAGAGCATGCCTCGGGGGACCCCGAAGACGCACTTCTCGGGATTGAGTTTTACGCCTTTCGCCTTGAGACACCGGAATGTCGTTTCAAGGTCGGAGAGAAGGTCGGAGGCTTTCCTCGTCTTGACTACGATGTCATCGACGTAAGCCTCGACCGTTCGACCAATGTGCTCTCTGAACACGTGGTTCATGCACCTTTGGTACGTCGCACCCGCATTCCTCAAACCAAATGGCATAGTAAGTAGCAGTACATGCCAAAGGGCATGATGAAAGAAGTCGCGAGCTGGTCAGACTTTTTCATCCTGATTTGGTGATACCCTGAGTAGGCATCGAGGAAAGACAGGGTTTCGCACCCAGCAGTGGAATCCAGGATTTGATCGATGCGAGGTAGAGGGTAGGGAACCTTCGGACATGCTTTGTTTAGACCAGTGTAGTCTACACACATCCGCCATTTCCCTCCTTTCTTTCTCACAAGCACAGGGTTGGCAAGCCATTCGGGATGGAATACCTCTTTGATGAACCCTGCGGCCATCAGCTTGTGGATCTCCTCGCCTATGGCTCTACGCTTTTCTTCGTCGAATCGGCGCAGAGGCTGCTTCACGGGTCGGGCTCCAGCTCGGATATCCAGCGAGTGCTCGGCGACATCCCTCGGTATGCCAGGCATGTCCGAGGGACTCCACGCAAAGACTTCGGCGTTCGCGCGGAGAAGTCGACGAGCACTGCTTCCTATTTGGGGTCGAGCTCGGAGCTGATCCGTATCTGCTTGGAGGCATCGTTGCTGGGGTCGAGAGGGACGGATTTGACCGTCTCAGCTGGCTTGAAGTTGCCGGCGTGGCGCTTCGCATCTGGCGCCTCCTTGGAGAGGCTCTGCAGGTCAGCGATGAGGGCCTCGGATTCGGCGAGGGCCTCGGCGTACTCCATGCACTCCACGTTGCATTCGTACGCGTGTCGGTACATGGGGCCGACGGAGATGACCCCGTTGGGGCCCGTCATTTTGAGCTTGAGGTAGGTGTAGTTGGGGACGGCCATGAACTTGGCGTAGCATTGCCTCCCCAGTACTGCGTGGTAGGTTCCTCGGAACCCGACCACCTCGAACGTGAGGGTTTCCCTTCGGAAGTTGGAGGGAGTCCCGAAGCAGACGGGCAGATCGAGTTGTCCGAGGGGTTGGACGCGTTTCCCGGGGATGATCCCGTGAAAAGGCGTCGCGCCTGTCCGGATCGAGGACAGATCGATCTGCGGGAGCCCGAGGGTCTCGGCGTAGATGATGTTGAGGCTGCTGCCTCCTTCCATGAGAACCTTGGTGAGTCTGACGTTGCCGATGATGGGGTCGACAACGAGCGGATATTTCCCCGGGCTCGGCACGCGGTCGGGGTGGTCGCCCTGGTCGAAGGTGATGGGCTTGTCGGACCAGTCTAGGTAGACTGGCGCCGCCACCTTTACCGAGCAGACCTCCCGATGCTCTTGCTTGCGGTGCCGAGCCGAGGCGTTCGCCACTTGCCCACCGTAGATCATGAAGCAGTCGTGGACCTCGGGGAACTCCTCTGCCTTGTGATCCTCCTTCTTGTCGTTGTTGTGGGCCCTACCACCTTCCACCGGTGGCCCGGCCTTGTGAAAGTGGCGCCGAAGCATGACGCACTCCTCAAGGGTGTGCTTGACGGGCCCCTGATGATAGGGGCACGGCTCCTTGAGCATCTTATCGAAGACATTGGCACCTCCAGGAGGTTTCCGAGGGTTCTTGTACTCAGCGGCAGCGACAAGGTCCGTGTCAGTGGTGTCGCGTTTCGCTTGCGACTTCTTCTTGTTCTTCTTCTTGGTGTCGCGCCGAGCGGACGCCTCGGGGACATCTTTCGGCTGGCGGCCCTAGGGCTGCTTGTCCTTTCGAAAGATGGCCTCAACCGCCTCCTGGCCAGAGGCGAACTTGGTGGCGATGTCCATCAGCTCGCTCGCCCTGGTGGGGGTCTTGCGACCTAGCTTGCTCACCAGGTCGCGGCAGGTGGTGCCGGCGAGGAACGCGCCGATGACGTCCGAGTCGGTGACGTTGGGCAGCTCGGTGCGTTGCTTCGAGAATCGCCGGATGTAGTCCCGGAGAGACTCTCCCGGCTGCTGGCGGCAGCTTTGGAGATCTCAGGAGTTCCCAGGGCGCACGTACGTGCCCTGGTAGTTGCCGACAAAGGCCTAGACCAGGTCATCCCAGTTGGAGATCTGCCCCGGAGGCAGATGCTCCAGCCAGGCTCGAGCGGTGTCGGAGAGGAACAGTGGGAGGTTGCGGATGATGAGTTTGTCATCATCCGTTCCACCCAGCTGGCAGGCCAGTCGGTAGTCCGCAAGCCACAGTTCTGGCCTTGTCTCCCCCGAGTACTTTGTGATGGTAGTCGGGGTTCGGAACCGGGTCGGGAACGGCGCCCGTCGTATGGCCCGGCTGAAAGCCTGCGGACCGGGTGGTTCGGGCGAGGGGCTCCGATCCTCCCCGCTGTCGTAGCGTCCCCCACGCCTGGGGTGGTAGCCTCGGCGCACCCTCTTGTCGAGGTGGGATCGACGGTTGCGGTGGTGGTGCTCGTTGCCAAGGCGACCCAGGGCCGCAGGCGCCGTGTTGCGCGTGCGCCCGGTGTGGACCGAGGCTTCCCGCACGAATCGGGAAGTCGCGGCACGATGCTCCGAGGGGTACCCCTGCCTTCGGGAGGCAGAGCTTTTGGCCCGTCAGACCGCGGCATCCTCCAGAAGATTCTTGAGCTCTCCCTGGATACGTCGCCCTTCGGTGGTCGATGGTTTTGGCATCACGCGGAGTAGTATTGCTGCCGCAACCAGGTTCTGGCCGACCACACTGGAAGCCGGTGGCGGCCTTGCCCTGACGTCATCGGCAATGCGGTGCTGGATGCCCTGGGGTAGATGACGCGCTTCTCCGGCCGGAGCTTGGTCTACCCATTCCTGCCCGATGTTCCGCCAGAACTGCTCAAGTGTTCCTGCTCCCTCGTCGAGCCTGGCCTGCATCTCGCGGATTTGCTCGAGCTGTGCGTCCTGACCCCCCGCAGGGACTGGGACCATAGCTAGCTCCTGAAGGATGTCAACGCGAGGCGCAGGCCTAGGGGGATCGCCGCTCTCCGGCATACCAAGATGGTTGCCTTCGCCGGGACCCCCTAGATCGACGTGGAAACATTCACGACTCGGGCCGCAGTCCTCGTCGCTGAAGCTGCGGCTACCATCGGAACAATCGGAGAGGCAGTAGTCTCATGCGGTCATGAAGTCCCGCATGGCACTGGGGTTACCGAGCCTGGAGAAATCCCAACAAAAGTTGGGCTCGTCATCTTCCTCGGAACCCGAGGGTCCGTAGGTCGAGACGGCCGTCAGTCTATCCCAGGGCGACCGCGTATGGTACCCCGGAGGGTTGGTACATGCCTCTATGAAGGCTTCCACCGAAGCGCGGTCGCTTGGTGGGTCGAAGCTGAATCCAAAAGGCACGAGATGGGAATCGGTCGGTACCTCTTGGTCGGCGGGCGGTGACGAAGTCGCGTTAGGGGCGGACTGCACCGCTGTCTTAGGTACGAGGGCGACGCCCAGTTTGTCCTTCGTGAGCGTGCTGGCGTCGTTCGTCTGCTTGGGGTTGGCGTGTTGTGGGGAAACGGCGCTCGTCTTCGTCTCAGACGCAAGGTCGAAGCCCGATGTGTCCCCCGCTGGGGCACCGGCGTCGTCGACTTGCTCGACAGCCGATGAGGCGCCACCTCCTGCTTGGCCATGGTTGCCCCGCCTCCTCCTCCATTGGTGGTGGAGGTGACGGGACAAACCCGGATGTTGTTCTTCCGCCATGTGGTGAAGACGTTGTTGATTCCGCCGCCGGCGGGCGGG
Organism: Zea luxurians; assembly: GCA_029449295.1. NCBI lineage: Eukaryota > Viridiplantae > Streptophyta > Magnoliopsida > Poales > Poaceae > Zea > Zea luxurians. The sequence continues at coordinate 45,012,995 of JAOPSE010000010.1, forward strand.
CTGACGGCCGCCATTGTCGCTGTCGCGCGGCGGAGGAAGGAGTATCATGTCGTAGCTGCCGTCGAGGGACATGAACTCAAGACTCCCGAAACAGAGCATCGTCCTGGGTCGGAAAGGTTGCTGGAGACTACCCATCTGGAGCTTGACGGGAAGCTGTTCGTCAACACGCAGCAGGCCCCTACTTGGCGCGCCAACTGTCGGCGTTTCGACCCCGGGGGGTCCCTGGACCGACGAGTAAATTGTCGCTGCGTGTCCCAGCCCAGATGGGTCGGTGCGAGACGGGACACAAAGGGGGGAGAACAGTAAGGGGAAACCGCGGCCTTCGTGTTGTCCTGCGCCCAGGGCGGATGGATGCGCTTGCAGTAGGGGGTTACAAGCGTTCGCGTGGGAGAGAGAGAGAGCGAGAGCCTTATGCGCCGGCCCATTCTCCCACGCGGCCAACCTTCCATACGAGAGCCTTGGACCTTCCTTTTATAGACGTAAGGAGAGGGCCCAGGTGTACAATGGGGGGTGTAGCAATGTGCTAACGTGTCTAGTAGAGAGGAGCTAGAGCCCTAAGTACATGCCGTCGTGGCAGTCGGAGAGGTTTTGGCACCCTGTTCATGTGATGTCGAGGCCGTCAGAGGAGCGCTTGGGCCCTGTGGAAGGACAGCTGTCGGGGCTGTCGAATCCTTGCTGACGTCTCCGTGCTTTCGTAAGGGGCTGAGAGCCACCGTCGTCATGGAGCACGCGGGGCGCCATCATTATTTGTTTACCGAGACGAGCCAGATGGGACGCCGGTCTTGTTCCCCGTAGCCTGAGCTAGCTAGGGGTAGGGTAATGATGGCCCCCCTGTGACGTGGTCGGTCCGAGCCCTAGGCCGGGCGAGGCGGAGGCTCCTCCGAGGTCGAGGTCGAGTCCGTCTTCCGAGGTCGAGGTTGAGTCCGAGCCCTAGGGTCGGGCGAGGCGGAGTCCGTCTCCCGAGGTCAAGGTTGAGTCCGAGCCCTAGGTCGGGCGAGGCAGAGATGTCTTCAGAGACCGAGGCTGTGTCCGAGCCCTGGGGTCGGGCAAGGCGGAGTCCGTCTTCCGAGGTCGAGGTTGAGTCCGAGCCCTGGGTCGGGCGAGGCGGAGTCCATCGTCCAGCGTCGAGGTTGAGCCCGAGCCCTGGGGTCGGGCGAGGCGGAGCTTCCTATGACGCCCGAGGCTGGACTTAGCTGCTGTCAGCCTCACTCTGTCGAGTGGCACAGCAGTCAGAGCGATGCTGGCGGCGCTGTTTTCTTGTCAGGTCGGTCAATGGAGCCGCGAAGCGACTACGGTCACTTCGGCTCTGTCGACTGAAGAGCGCGCGTCAGGATAAGGTGTCAGGCGATCCTTGCATTAAATGCTCCTGCGATACGGTCGGTTGGCGTGGCGATCTGGCCAAGGTTGCTTCTCTGTGAAGACTGGGCCTCGGGAGAGCCAAAGGTGTGTCCGTTGCTTGAGGGGGCCCTCGGGCGAGACGTGAATCCTCCGGGGTCGGCTGCCTTTGCCCGAGGCTGGCCTCAGGCGAGGCGAGATCGTGTCCCTTGAGGGGACTGAGCCTTGACCTTAATCGCGCCCATCAGGCCTTTGCAGCTTTGTGCTGATGGGGGTTACCAGCTGAGATTAGGAGTCTTGGGGGTACCCCTAATTATGGTCCCCGACATTGCTCAACATAGACTTCTTCCTTGATTGGTCTGTTGAGGAAGGCACTCTTCACATCCATTTGGTAGAGCTTAAAGCCATGGTGAGTAGCATAGCCAAGCAATATTCGGATTGACTCAAGCCTAGCTACTGGTGCATAGGTTTCTCCAAAATCCAAACCTTCGACTTGTGAATACTCTTTGGCCACAAGTCGTGCCTTGATCCTTGTCACCACACAATGCTCGTCTTGTTTGTTGAGGAAGACCCATTTGGTTCCTACAACATTTTGGTTATGACGTGGAACTAAATGCCATACCTCATTCCTTGTGAAATTGTTGAGCTCCTCTTGCGTCGCCAGCACCTAATCCGAATCTTGAAGTGCTTCCTCTACCCTGTGTGGCTCAATAGAGGAAACAAAAGAGTAATGTTCACAAAAATGAGCAACACGAGATCGAGTGGTTACCCCCTTATGAATGTCTCCTAGGATGGTGTTCACGGAGTGATCTCGTTGGATTGCTTGGTGGACTCTTGGGTGTGGCGGTCTTGGATTTTGTTCATCCTCCTTATCTTGATCATTTGCATCTCCCCCTTGATCGTTGCTGTCTTCTTGAGGTGTCTCATCTTCTTGATCTTCTTCTTCATCTTGAGCCTCATCCTCATCTTGAGTTGGTGGAGATGCTTGCATGGAGGAGGATGGTTGATCTTGTGCTTGTGGAGGCTCTTCAACTTCCTTAGGACACACATCCCTAATGGACATGTTCCTTAGTGCGACGCATGGAGCCTCTTTATCATCTAATTCATCAAGATCAACTTGCTCTACTTGAGAGTCGTTAGTTTCATCAAACACAATGTCACAAGAAACTTCAACTAGTCCAGTGGACTTGTTAAAGACTCTATATGCCCTTGTGTTTGAATCATATCCTAGTAAAAAGCCTTCTACAGCCTTAGGAGCAAATTTAGATTTTCTACCTCTTTTAGCAAGAATAAAGCATTTGCTACCAAAGACTCTAAAATATGAAACATTGGGCTTTTTACCGGTGAGGAGTTCGTAGGATGTCTTCGTGAGGATTCAGTGTAGATACAACCGGTTGATGGCGTAGCAAGCGGTGTTCACCGCCTCGGCCCAAAACTGATCCGAAGTGTTGTACTCATCAAGCATGGGCCTTGCCATGTCCAATAGAGTTCTATGATTTCTCTCCACTACACCATTTTGTTGTGGCGTGTAGGGAGAAGAGAACTCATGCTTGATGCCCTCCTCCTCAAGAAAACCTTCAATTTGAGAGTTCTTGAACTCTGTCGCATTGTCGCTTCTAATTTTCTGGATCCTCAAGCCGAACTCATTTTGAGCCCGTCTCAAGAATCCTTTCAAAGTTTCTGGGGTTTGAGATTTTCCTGTAGAAAGAATACCCAAGTGAAGCGAGAATAATCATCCACAATAACTAGACAGTACTTACTCCCGCCGATGCTTATTTAAGCAATCGGGCCGAATAAATCCCTGTGGAGAAGCTCCAATGGCCTATCAGTCGTCATGATATTCTTATGTGGATGATGAACACCAACTTGCTTCCCTGCTTGGCATGCGCTACAAATCCTGTCTTTCCCAAAACGAACATTTGTTAGTCCCAAAATGTGTTCTCCCTTTAGAAGCTTGTGAAGATTCTTCATCCCAACATGGGCTAGTCGGCAGTGCCAGAGCCAACCCAAGTTAGTCTTAGCAATTAGGCAAGTATCGAGTTCAGCTCTATTGAAATCAACTAAGTATAGCTGACCCTCTAATACTCCCTTAAAAGCTACTGAATCATCACTTCTTCTAAAGACAGTGTTGGGGACTTGTTCTCAAATGCTAAGAGTTAAGAACAAGGCAACATAAAAAGTGTTAAATATTAAAGTCCTTCGTCCTTCAAGACATTATATCCCTTCGGATATAATGAATTCCGGACGAAGGTTATGAAGGAAAAAACCTTCGTAAGCTCGATAGATAATAAAGAAGAATTCATATACCAAATACAAAGAATAATTTAGATATTATTATCAACTTATATTTATTTGCATTATCATATTCAAAATAACAAATTATAAATGTACCTTCGGATTGACGGAAAGTAAAGGTACAGGCGTGATGCGGAAAGCGAATGCTGAGTCAGTGTGAACAGTACGGGAATACTGTTCATCTATTTATAGGCAAGGGACGCAGCCCATGTAAAATTACATTCATGCCCTTTATATTTGCCAATAACACTATAGTAATCCTTCGAGGTCTAATTTGCCTTTTCATCTTTAAGTCGGTTCCCCTTTTCTACTGTCATGCCGAAGCTTTCCTGTGTACAGCTTCGTGATCACCTTGTCCTTCGTCATAATCACCCTTCGTCTCGCTCAGGCTTCGTCCTAACCATGCTTTGTATGCTCATGATCCGGATCCGAAGATACCTGTTCACATATTTCACTTGGAAAACATTATCAGATCATGTTTTGAGGACCTTCGGAAGCCGAAGGCCCCCAACAGTAGCCCCTCGCAATATTAATTTGCTAGAATGATAAATTCATATTGCGACATGGACGAAGGCCTTAAGCCGAAGGTCCGAAAAAACACCTTCCCTTTGCTAGAATAGCAACAACCATTAACAAGCGGGACCCTCCAGTTTTCAACGCACTAGGTGTATAAATAAGAGCTTACCACGAGTTTATTTGGCACACTTTCTTGCCATCTGCTCTTGCTCACTCGACTTTTAGCCTGTGCGCAATAACACTTGCTTGGCTTTTTAAATTTTTAAGCTTCGGATTTGAGAGCACTTTCTCAGCGTTTGCCGAAGATGTCTAAAGATAAGGAAGCTATTGCTGAATCGAAGCTGAGCCTTTCTGAGGAGATGCATCTCGGGTTTCTTCAATCAATAGCAAAGACCAATACAGAGAAGATCACTAGGGAGATTTTGGAGGGTTTATCTGAAGACACTGGTGACAGTGACAGCTATGATGTAGAAAGTGGGGGTGAAGACTCCGAAGATCGACCGTGGCGACCAAGTCACACAGTCTTCGGAAAATCGAGCATTAAACAGAGTCATCTTGATAACATGAGGGGAAGATATTTTCGAGACATGTCTACTGTGAGGGCAGATGACGGGGAGAAGACTGTGCCTACTCCTGAAGAGAATGAAGTCGTAATCTTCCGAAGCTTCTTAAAGGCTGGACTGCGGTTTCCCTTGAGCAGTTTTGCCGTGGAAGTACTGAAGATTTGAAATCTACCTTCAGCAACTTACTCCCGAAGCAATCATAAGAATGGGCATCTTCATCTGGGCCGTGAGGAGCCAAGGTTTAGAACCAAATGCAAAAAGTTTCTGCAACATACATGAGCTATTGTATGAGACAAAACCCTGGGGTAAAGAGCAGTATCACAACAATTTTGGCTGCTACATCTTCGGCGCCCGGTCTGGGTCAAGCTGTCCCGTGCCAACCTTTCGAAAGAGGTGGCCCGGCGACTGGATGACGGAATGGTTTTATGTGAAGAATGACTTGAAAACATGGGAAGATATTAAAGACATCATTATGCGCCCTATATAGCAACGCTTCGGCCTTCGGAGGCCGAAGGTGGAAATGAATGAAGCAGCCGAAGAATGCCAGAGAGCCTTCGGCGTGGTTTGCTCTTTTATTGGGACAAGGGATTTGGTCCAAGAACACATTGCCTTCAGAATATGGCCACTTGTAGAAAAGTGGGAAATGCCGAAGGTGACCGTTAGAGAAACTGACGAAGGTGGATTAGTTAGGCTAAAATACAGATTCCAATATGGAGATAAATTCGTCGAGCCAGATGATGACTGGCTAAAAAGTATTGAGGTCATAAGTGATGAATTGCTTGGATTATACTCGAAGGCCAAAGACACTGCACTATCAACGGCCTTCGGAGGCCGAAAGAAGAAGAGACTCAACCAAGTATTTGATGCAATTGGGTTTGTCTACCCCGACTACCGTTATCCAACGCGGGGTCAAAAAAGAAAGAGTACATCTTCTGCGAAGGAAGCTGCTTCAGCCGCTCCTAGCAAACCGGCGTCGAAGAGGAAAAGGGTAAAGGTTCTCACACACCAGCCACGTTATATTGAACCGGCCACAGTGCCTGAGTTTGCCAGTGAGACCTCTTCGGCCACCGAAGCTAAAGAACCAACTCCCCTGCCAAATATTGAAAGGCTGGCCGAAGTGCTGGCAACGGAAAAAATAGAAGAACCGAGGGCTGAAGAAACAAAGACATCAGAAGTTCTAAGTCCTTCAGCAAAAATTGAGGCAGCAAAAAGCCAAAAGGGTCCAGCAGTGACCCCCAAAAGAAAAAGGATGGTTAATGTGCTGGATGTTTTGGAGACAATTAAGTCTTCAAGCACAACTCCGAAGAAAATTGTTGAATCTTCCGAAGTGCATATTGAAGCATTTGATGCCAAAACTTCAAAACATCAGTCTTAGACTGAAGCTGGGCCTTCAGAGCCCACCAAGGTGAAATCCTTGGAAGTCGAAGAAACAGAAACAGCAGAACAAATTTTAGCTGAAGAAACTGGTACTTGCCGCCCCCGAAGCATCTTCCGAAACCTTCGATTATATTCTACGTCATGCTTCGGGGAAAAAATTGACCGAAAAAGAACAGCAAGAGGCCCCGTTTTATGCCCAAAAATTGAAATATCCAAAGGGGGCATTGATATTCGACGGCAGTGGAGAAGAAGACTTTTTGTATTGTCTCCCTGACAGCAAGGAGATTTCTGTCTGTCGGGAGATGAGCAAGAGCTTCGGATTCCCAACACTAGAAGACGGGCTCTCGGTGCTGATGAAAAACGAGCTAGCTGACAGCCTGGCATATAATAGCTTAAAGGTGCAGAGAATGAGGTTTTCGTATTTTTTCTTGAAACCAAAATTTTTCGTTTGCTTAAATTTATTGACGCACACACATTTTTCTTTGCAGGGCCTTATACTTAGCAATGCCCTCAGGGCCCAAAAAGATGCCGAAGATGAATGGTGTGTTATGGCCCTGAGCAACCTTCGTTCTGAAGTAATTGAACTAAGGAACGAAGGTCTCGAAAAAGATAAAATATTGCATTCATTGATAGATAGAATAAAAGAAGACGAAGCTACTTTTAAAGTTCAAGCTGAGGCTCAAAGGCGTGAAATTGAAGATCTCCGAAAACAACTAGCCAGAGCTAAAGAGGAACGCACACGTGAAGAAACGAAACGAGAAATCAGTGAACAATGGGCAAACCATTTGGAAAAAAGCATTGAAGAGCTTCGTGCATCTAAGAAAAGATGCTATGAGAAATCTATAGAATGTGTTAAAAAAGTAAAAACCAGCTTCACCAGCGTTGGCGCTTTTTCAAGTGAAGAGAACTTCATAAAGGGTGACCCCGAGGGCCCAATCGAATGGATCAGTCACGAAGCTGAGGCCTTTGAAGAAATTTTGAATAGACACGGAGACATATGCGCCTTTTAGGGTGCCAGGGAGATTGCTACCATTTTGGAGAGGAAAGGCTGTGAGCATGTGAAATTTTTGGCACAATCCGAAGCCGCCTTATCCTCCAAAGATATAAAAGACCCCTCGGCCGAAGCAAGCCTGGTCGGTGGAAAAATTTTCACCGACATCTGGGATAATGGTGGCCAGGAAATGGCCCAAGAAATTATACAAAAAAGCGAAAAAGGCATTCATGATGCTAGAAAAGTAGCAAAGACCGCTGAGAAAAGTGCAGAGCCCGAAGGGCAAATAGGTATCGACTAGTGGTTTTTGACTCTTTGTTGTAATTTTTTGATTTCGAACTTGTTCACGGTTTGTAATAGTAATATAGCCGTATCTTCTCCTCCCTCAGAACCTGCTGAGCCATCTGCGGGCCCCCACGCGAAATGGGATGACGAAATTAGGAAAATGGCCGAAGCCATCATGGATAAAGTTGTCGATCAGCTACTAAATGAAGCTGCAGAAGTAGTTCTAAGGGAAGATTAGATGCTGCTGTAAAAACATTTAGAATATAATGTTTGTCGAGAAACATGTGTAATATTTTGTAACTTTGAATGTAATATATTAACTATTTATGGTTCTATTCTTTACGATGCATGAAACTTCATATACATACTGTTTTTGAGCCTTCGGCGAAAAAACACATTCCCTTCTTTTCATGCTTCGTAAATAATATCCGTGTTCTCATATGATCAGTAACCAATCCTCGTAAAATTAATAACCAATAGATGTTTCCATTTGACGAAAGTATAACTCTTCAATAGCTATTTTTTGTGCCTTGTCACTATTTCTTCGAAACAATTTTCGAATGTCGATACTGGGACCCCCTTCTTTGCGTTGTTGATGCAATATGAAGTATGATGTTATGCTATGCGAATGATGTAGTGATGTGATGTTATGCACAGTGATATTTGCCAAAGGTCGACAACTGCAAGCCTCCCTTAGGAGCTTCTTTGCCTTTTACTTTCAGCGGAATCAGCGTTTATTTTTCGCTGTAAGCCTCCCTTAGGTGCTTCTTCGCCTTTTACTTTCAGCGGAATCAGCGTTTATTTTTCGCTGTAAGCCTCCCTTAGGAGCTTCTTCGCCTTTTACTTTCAGCGGAATCAGCGTTTATTTTTCGCTGTAAGCCTCCCTTAGGAGCTTCTTCGCCTTTTACTTTCAGCGGAATCAGCGTTTATTTTCCGCTGTAAGCTCTGCATTCCCTTCGGAACGACTTTTGAGCAAAAAACTTACACTGCGCTCCCTTAGGAATGACTTTTTGCTGCTTCGACGAATTTACGCTGTGTTCCTTAGAACAAAATTTTTGACAATTCGAAGGTCCTCCTTGCCACCATAAATTCTTATGCTTCGGCAACTTAAGACTGTGGAGAAGATATATTTTCATTATGGTAAAAAGCGAAACTGTTACAAGAGATTAAAAACGACAAAAAAGGACGTAAGCCTCCCATAAGTGTTCCTTATTAAAAATAATACTGAGTGCGAAAAACTGCTGTCGAGGTAGGATATTTGTTAGTTAATATGCTTCGACTCTGGCACAGTGATATTGACTGTGCGAGCTTCGGACTCTTCTCTGAAGTCCCGTTGGAGGTGAGTGTGATGACTCCCTTCTGGCTGCTGGCCACGTTGCGTTGGTGGTGGAGGTGGAGGCTGTTGCCAAGATGCTAGGGGTTGGCTTGCCGAAGCAACAGAAGTTGCAGGGTGGTTGCCTACATATTCTGGAATGTAAGGCGAATGGTACGAAGCAGTATGCATGACTTGCTTCGGCTGACTCTGTTGTGCTACAGCTTCTGCTATCTCCTTTTGCTTCTGGATGGTAACATGGCACATTCTGGTGGTATGGCCCTTGTCCTCACCACAGAATAGACAATAAATTTTCCTTGGCTGATCCCCAAATCTTCCTCCGAAGCCCCTGGCGCCTCTGCCCCTTGGAGCAGGCGGCCGGAAAGAGCTTTGCTGCTACCCCGAAGCTTGCGAGGAGTACTGTAGCCTTTGCTGTTGACTCCCTCTATCATCACTCTGAGTAGAGTTGTGAATTGACCTGACGTGCCTCGGATGGAATCTTCCTCCGAAGCCCCTGGTCATTTCAGAGAACCTGTATGCTTCCTCCCTTCTTTGGCGGAAGTCATTGTCAGCTCTAATATACTCGTCCATCTTCTGGAGCAGCTTCTCCAAAGTTTGAGGAGGCTTCTTGGCAAAGTATTGAGCTGAAGGTCCCGGCTGAAGCCCCTTAATCATGGCCTCAATGACAATTTCATTGGGCACTATTGGTGCCTGTGCCCTCAGACGTAGGAACCTTCGGACATAGGCCTGAAGGTATTCTTCGTGGTCCTGGGTGCACTGGAATAAAGCTTGAGCAGTGACCGGCTTCGTTTGAAACCCTTGGAAGCTGGTTATCAGCATGTCCTTCAGCTTTTGCCATGAGGTGATTGTTCCTGGCCGAAGAGAGGAGTACCAGGTTTGTGCAACACTCTTGACAGCCATGACAAAAGATTTTGCCATGACTGCAGTATTGCCACCATACGAAGATATGGTTGCTTCATAACTCATCAAAAATTGCTTCGGGTCTGAATGACCATCGTACATGGGGAGCTGGGGTGGCTTGTAAGACTGGGGCCAAGGTGTAGCCTGCAGTTCTATTGACAGAGGAGAAGTATCATCAAAAGCAAAATTTCCATGATGGAAATTTTCATACCAGTCGTCCTCGTTGTAGAAGCCCTCCTGATGAAGCTCTCTGTGCGGAGGCCTTCGGTTCTGGTCATCTTGAGCAAGATGACGCACTTCTTCAGAGGCTTCATCTATCTGCCTTTGCAGGTCAGCTAGACGAGCCATCTTTTCCTTCTTTTGTTGGACCTGTTGATGGAGCATCTCCAAATTTTGGATTTCCTGATCCAAGTCGTCCTCCGGAGGCGTTGGACTGGTGGCCTTCCTCTTCTGGCTTCGGGCCTCCCTAAGAGAAAGGACATCCTGATTGGGATCCAGCGGCTGCAGAGTGGCAGCCCCTGTTGCTGAAGCTTTCTTTGGCGGCATGACGAAGGTGATGCTTGCCGAAGGTGTTCAAAACTCAAAAAATGGAAGTGAGTTCACCGGAGGTGTGCGTCAATGTTGGGGACTTGTTCTCAAATGCTAAGAGTTAAGAACAAGGCAACATAAAAAGTGTTAAATATTAAAGTCCTTCGTCCTTCAAGACATTATATCCCTTCGGATATAATGAATTCCGGACGAAGGTTATGTTGGGGACTTGTTCTCAAATGCTAAGAGTTAAGAACAAGGCAACATAAAAGGTGTTAAGTGTTAAAGTCCTTCGTCCTTCTAAACATTATTCCTCTTCGGGAAATAATGAGTTTCGGATGAAGGTCACTAGAGACATACCTTCGTAAATATAACAAGTAATGACGAAGGATTCATATAAAGCATGAAATATAATATAAACATCATCATAGAATCATTTCTATTTTATTAACATGGAAAAATAGAAATGATTTCAAATTACAAATGTACCTTCGGTCTTGAGAGAAGGTAAAAAGTACAAGCGTGACACAAAAGCAAATACCAAGTCAGCGTGAACAGTACGGGAGTACTGTTCATCTATTTATAGACGCGGGACGCAGCCCACGTAAAATTACATCCATGTCCATTACATTTGTCAATGACTTATGGAAATCTGTCAAGGCCCACGTAGTCTTTTCATCTTTAAGTCGGTTCCCCTCTCTGCTATCGCGACGAAGCTCCCCTGCGCACAGCTTCGGCTGTGCACCATCCTTCGTGGAGCTTGGTAATCAGCTCGTCCTTCGTCTGGTTCAGGCTTCGTCCTGACCGCGCTTCATGTTCATAATTCTGAGTCCGAAGATACCTGTTCACATAATCCACTTGGAAAACATTGTCAAATCATGTTTTTGAGGACCTTCGGAGGACGAAGGCCCCCAACAGTAGCCCCTCGCAATATTAATTTGTTAATGATAAATTCAGATTGCGATATGGACGAAGGCCTTGAGTCGAAGGTCCGAAAAAACACCTTCCCTTTGCTAGAATAGCAACATTCACTGACAAGTGGGGTCTTTCAATTTCCAACGGCCTGGGGGTATAAATAAGATCATACCGCGCACTTATTTGGTACGCACACTTGCCATTTGCTTCGGCCTACTAAATTTTTAGCTCTTGTGCACTAAGATTTGTTGATCTTTTTAATTTTGAAGCTTCGGCCTTGAAAACAGTTTTTTAGCATTTCCGAAGATGTCTGAAGGTAAGAAGATCCCTGCCGAGACGAAGCTGAGCCTCGACGAAGAGAAGAACTTGGGGTTCCTTATAGCGATGGCGGAGACCAATACGGAGAAAATCACCAAAGAGATTCTTGAAGGTTTGTCCGAAGATACTGGTGACAGCGACAGTTACGATGTAGAAAGTGGTGAGGAAGAGTCCGAAGATCGACCATGGCGGCCAAGTCACACGGTTTTCGGGAAAACCACTATTAAGCAAAGTCATATTGATAATATGAGGGGGCGGTATTTTCGAGATATATCTATTGTGAGGGCTGATGCTGGAGAAAAGACTTCTCCCACCCCCGAAGAAGATGAAGTTGTAATCTACCGAAGCTTTCTCAAGGCTGGGCTTCGATTCCCCCTAAGCAACTTTGTTGTTGAGGTACTGAAAACATTTCAAGTCTACCTGCATCAAATTACTCCCGAAGCTATCATAAGAATGGGGATGTTTGTCTGGGCTGCAAGAAGCCAAGGTTTAGAACCAAATGCTAAAAGCTTTTGCAACATTCATGAGTTGTTATACGAGACGAAGCCCTGGGGGAAAGAGCAATATCACAACAACTTTGGGTGTTACAGCTTCGGTGCCCGCTCTGGGTCAAGCCGCCCTGTGCCAACTTTTCGGAAGAGGTGGCCCGGAGCCTGGATGACAGAGTGGTTTTATGTAAAGAATGACTTAGCAGCGCAAGAAGATGTCAAGAATATCATTATGCACCCCATCTGGCAACGCTTCGGACTTCGAAGGCCGAAGGTTGAAATGGATGAAGCAGCCGAGGAATGCCAGAGAGCATTCGGCGTAGTCTGCTCTTTCATTGGGACAAGGGACTTGGTCCAAGAGCATATTGCCTTCAGGGTGTGGCCACTTGCAGGAAAGTGGGAAATGCCGAAGGAAACCATCAAAGAGTCCGACGAAGGCGGACTGGTCAGACTGAAATACACATTCAAATATGCGGATAAATTTGTTGAACCTGATGATGACTGGTTGAAAAGCATTGAAACACTAAGTGACGAACTGCTTGGGGCATATTCGAAGGCCGAGAATACTGCGTTATCAGCAGCCTTCGGAGGCCGAAAGAAGAAAAGGCTCAACCGGGTATTTGACACAGTCGGGTTTGTCTACCCTGACTATCACTATCCGGTACTGGGTCGCAAAAGAAAAATTACTTCTCCTGCGACAGAAGCTACCACGAGTGCTACTAGTGAGCCAGCGCCGCAAAGGAAAAAGATGAAGGTGCTCATCCACCGAGCGCGCTTTATTGAGCCGGCCACAGTGCCAAAATTTATTGGTAAAGTCTCTTTGGCCTCTGAAGCTACAGAACCAGCTCCAGTGCCGAAGATAGAAGAGAAAACTGAAGCACCTTCAGCCGAAAAAGCAGAGAAACCGAAGATTGGAGAGCCAAAAATATCGGAAATCTTAAGTCCTTCAGCAAATGTTGAAACAATAAAAAATCAAAAGGGCCCGTCGGTGACCCCGAGAAGAAAAAGAATGGTGAACGTGTTAGATATTTTGGAGACAATTAAGTCTTCAAGCACAACTCCAAAGGGGACTATTGAAGTTGCTGAAGTGTCTACCGAAGCTGAAGTTGCTGAAGCTTCGAAGCAACAACCTGAAGCTGAAGCTGGGCCTTCAGAGCCCACCAAGAAACAATCTTTGGAGACCGAGAAAATATCAGAACCAGCTTTGGTTAAAGAAATTGACACTGCCGCCCCCGAAGCTCCTTCCAGCACATGCGATTACATCGTGCGACATGCTTCGGGGAAGAAATTATCTGAAGAAGAGACTTATGAAGCGAATCACTATGCTAGAGAGTTAAAGTATCCGAAGGGGGCAGTAGTATTCAATGGGACAAATGAAGATGACTTCCTATACTGCCTCCCTGATAACAAAGAATTATCTGTTTGCCGGGAGATGGCTAGAAGTATGGGTTTCCCGAAGCTCGAAGCTGGATTATGTGCTATGACGAAGGAAGATCTCGCGGACAGTCTTGCGTACAATAGCTTAAAGGTATAGGAATTAGACGCTTGGAAAAAAATTTTTATTACGTAATTCATTCTTTTATTCTTATATAGATTCTTTTTCGTATAGGGTTTAATCCTAAGCAACGCATTAAGAGCACAAAAGAGCGCCGAAGATGAAAGCTACGAAATTGCGTTCAACAATTTACGTTCAGAAGTTATTAAACTGAGAAACGAAGCTCTAGAAAAAGACAAAATTCTGCTTACATTAGTAGACAAGGTAAAAAAGGACGAAGCTGCTGCGAAGGTTCAGGCCGAAGCTCACAGACGCGAGATTAAAGATCTTCAGAAGCAACTGGCCCGGGCGAAAGAAGAACGCATACTTGAAGAAACAAGACGGGAATGTAGCGACCAATGGGCTGATCATTTGGAAGCAACCGTGGAAGAGCTTCGGTCTTCTAAGAAAAAATGCTACGAAAAATCCATGGAATGCGTGAAGAAGATTAAAACCAGCTTCGCCAGCGTGGGCGCCTTTTCCAGTGAAGAGAATTTCTCAAGAGGCAATCCCGAAGGTCCACTGGAATGGATCGGTCACGAAGCAGAGGCCTTTGAGGAAATCCTGAATAGCCGTGGCGACATCTGCGCTTTTTCGGGCGCCAGGGGAGTTGCTTCTGTCTTAGAGAAGAAAGGTTGCGGGCATGTAAAATCTTTAGCTCAGTCCGAAGCTGCCTTATCCTCCGAAGACATCAAAGACCCCTCGGCCGAAGCAAGCATGGTTGGTGGCAAATTCTTTACTGATATCTGGGACAACGGCGGCCGAGAAATGGCGCAAGAAATCATTCAAAGGAGTGAAAAAGGCATCCATGATGCTAGGAAAGTGACAAAAGCTGCCGAAGGGCAAATAGGTATTAATTAGTCGCTCTTGTTGTGTTGTAATTTTTATTTCAAACTTTGCTCGCGGTTTGTAATAGTAATGCAAAAAATATTCTGCTTCCTCAGAACCTGCTGGATCGTCAATTGACCCTCACACAAAGGAGGATGACGAAATCAAACAAATGGCCGAAGCTATCATGGATAAAGTTGTTGAACAACTTCTAAATGAGGCTGCCGAAGTAGTATTAAGAGAAGACTAGGTGTTATTAGAAAAACATTTAAAGTGTGATCTATGTAATATTTTGTACATTTGAATGTAATATTCAAGTCTCTTTTCATTATTCAATTCTTTACGATGCATGAAATTCTACATACATACCATTTTTGAGCCTTCGGCGAAAAAACACCTTCCCTTCTTTTCATGCTTCGTGAAGAAGACTTTCTTCATTAAAACTATTCTGATGAATCACGTCCACGCTTCGTGGAAACATTCTCCGAAGCTGTGCAATTTCGATATTACTCTGATGAAGCACGTCCATACTTTGAAAAAACTTTCTCCGAAGCTGTACTCCGAAGATTATCATTGTATTTCCTCGTGACTTTACACAATTTGCACTTTCTTAAAGCATCCTTTCGAAGGTTGATACTGTGTCCCCTTCTTTTGCCATATGCAACATGATGTATGATGCTTATGCTATGCAAAATGATGTGATGATGTTATGTTATGCAAATGACGTTTGTTCCGAAGATACACGCGAAATATCTTTATAAGCTCTGCATTCCCTTAGGAACGTCTTTGGAGCTTCTTCGCCTTTTACTTAGACGGTATAAGCTCTGCATTCCCTTAGGAACGTCTTTGGAGCTTCTTCGCCTTTTACTTAGGCGGTATCAGCGTTGACTTTTCGCTGTATGCTCTGCATTCCCTTAGGAACGTCTTTGGAGCAAAAAACTTACACTGCGCTCCCTTTGGAACGGCTTTTTGTAACTTCGGCAACTTACTCTGCGTTCCTTAGAACGACTTTTTGTTGCTTCGAAGGATTTTTAATAATTCGAAGGTCCTCCTTGTTACCGCAAATTTTTAAGCTCCAGCAACTTAAGCCTGTGGAGAAGATAGGTTTTCCTCATAACCAACCACGAAATTATTATATGAAAACTGAAATGTTCTTTATTACACAAAAAATAGAACTTAAACGGAAAAGACTGCTATCAAAGTAGGATATATGTCAATAAATGTGCTTCGACTCTGGCACAGTACTATTGACTGTGCGAGCTTCAGATTGCTCTCTGAGATCCCTTTGGTGCGGAACATATTGGCTCCCTTCTGGCTGTTGGCCTTGTTGCAGCGGAGGTGGAGGCGGGGGCTGTTGCCATGAAGCTTGAGGTTGACTCGCCGAAGCTACGGAAACTGCAGGGTGGTTGCCCACGTATTCCGGGATGTAAGGCTGATGGTACGATGCAGTATGCATGACCTGCTTCGGCTGGCCCTGTTGCGCTGCAGCTTCTGCTAGCTCCTTTTGTTTCTGGATGGTGACATGGCACATCCTGGTGGTATGGCCCTTGTTTTCACCACAGAATAAGCAAAATATCCTCCTTGGTTGATCTCCAAATCTTCCGCCGAAGCCCCTGGCGCCTCTGCCTCTTGGAGCTGGTGGCCGGAAGAAAGTTTGCTGTTGCCCCGAAGCTTGTGAGGAGCACTGCGGTCTGTTCTGCTGACTCCCCTTATCATCATTTTGAGTGGAGTTGTGGATGGACCTGACATGCCTCGGATAGAATCTTCCTCCGAAGCCCCTGGTCATCTCAGAAAATCTGAAGGCCTCCTCCCTTCTTTGGCGAAAGTCATTATCGGCACGAATGTACTCGTCCATCTTTTGGAGCAACTTCTCCAGAGTCTGAGAAGGCTTCCTAGCAAAGTATTGAGCTGCAGGTCCAGGATGAAGCCCCTTGATCATGGCTTCGATGACAATTTCATTGGGCACCGTTGGTGCCTGCGCCCTCAAACGCAAGAACCTTCTGACATACGCCTGAAGGTATTCTTCATGATCCTGAGTGCACTGGAACAATGCTTGAGCAGTGACCGGCTTCGTCTGAAATCCTTGAAAGCTGGTTAACAACATATCCTTCAGCTTCTGCCATGAGGTGATCGTTCCTGGTCGAAGGGAGGAATACCAGGTCTGAGCAACACTCCTGACGGCCATAACGAAAGATTTTGCCATGACTGCAGCATTGCCCCCATACGAAGACACTGTTGCTTCGTAGCTCATCAAGAACTGCTTCGGGTCTGAGTGGCCGTCGAACATGGGAAGCTGGGGTGGCTTATAGGATGGAGGCCAGGGTGTAGCCTGCAGCTCAGCGGACAGAGGAGAAGCATCATCGAAAACAAAATTTCCATGATGGAAATTGTCATACCAGTCATCTTCGTTGAAGAAGCCCTCCTGATGAAGGTCTTTTTGTTGAGGCCTTCAGTTCTGCTCATCGTGAGTAAGATGACGAACTTCTTCAGAAGCTTCGTCTATCTGCCTTTGCAGCTCGGCTAGCCTAGCCATCTTTTCCTTTTTCCTCTGCACCTGTTGATGAAGCATCTCCATATCCCTGATCTCTTGGTCTAGTTCATCCTCCTGAAGCGTCGGGCTGACGGCCTTCCTTTTCTGGCTTCGGGCCTCCCGAAGAGAGACGGTCTCCTGGTTGGGGTCCAGTGGTTGCAGTGCTGCTGCCCCAGTCGCTGAAGCTTTCTTCGGCGCCATAGCGAAGGTCTATAGCTTCCGAAGGTGTTCAAAAAAAACTCGAAGTGGAAGTGAGTTCACCGGAGGTGGGCGCCAATGTTGGGGACTTGTTCTCAAATGCTAAGAGTTAAGAACAAGGCAACATAAAAGGTGTTAAGTGTTAAAGTCCTTCGTCCTTCTAAACATTATTCCTCTTCGGGAAATAATGAGTTTCGGACGAAGGTCACTAGAGACATACCTTCGTAAATATAACAAGTAATGACGAAGGATTCATATAAAGCATGAAATATAATATAAACATCATCATAGAATCATTTCTATTTTATTAACATGGAAAAATAGAAATGATTTCAAATTACAAATGTACCTTCGGTCTTGAGAGAAGGTAAAAAGTACAAGCGTGACACAAAAGCAAATGCCAAGTCAGCGTGAACAGTACGGGAGTACTGTTCATCTATTTATAGACGCGGGACGCAGCCCACGTAAAATTACATCCATGTCCATTACATTTGTCAATGACTTATGGAAATCTGTCAAGGCCCACGTAGTCTTTTCATCTTTAAGTCGGTTCCCCTCTCTGCTATCGCGACGAAGCTCCCCTGCGCACAGCTTCGGCTGTGCACCATCCTTCGTGGAGCTTGGTAATTAGCTCGTCCTTCGTCTGGTTCAGGCTTCGTCCTGACCGCGCTTCATGTTCATAATTCTGAGTCCGAAGATACCTGTTCACATAATCCACTTGGAAAACATTGTCAAATCATGTTTTTGAGGACCTTCGGAGGACGAAGGCCCCCAACAGGTTATGAAGGAAAAAACCTTCGTAAGCTCGATAGATAATAAAGAAGAATTCATATGCCAAATACGAAGAATAATTTAGATATTATTATCAACTTATATTTATTTGCATTATCATATTCAAAATAACAAATTATAAATGTACCTTCGGATTGACGGAAAGTAAAGGTACAGGCGTGATGCGGAAAGCGAATGCTGAGTCAGCGTGAACAGTACGGGAATACTGTTCATCTATTTATAGGCAAGGGACGCAGCCCATGTAAAATTACATTCATGCCCTTTATATTTGCCAATAACACTATAGTAATCCTTCGAGGTCTAATTTGCCTTTTCATCTTTAAGTCGGTTCCCCTTTTCTACTGTCATGCCGAAGCTTTCCTGTGTACAGCTTCGTGATCACCTTGTCCTTCGTCATAATCACCCTTCGTCTCGCTCAGGCTTCGTCCTAACCATACTTTGTATGCTCATGATCCGGATCCGAAGATACCTGTTCACATATTTCACTTGGAAAACATTATCAGATCATGTTTTTGAGGACCTTCGGAAGCCGAAGGCCCCCAACAGACAGTAACACCTGTATCCGTGAAAAGACAGTTGTAACCCATTTTGCATAATTGATAAACAGAAAGCAAGTTGTAATCTAATGAATCTACTAGAAAAACATTGGAAATGGAGTGGTCAGGTGATATAGCAATTTTACCCAATCCTTTGACCAAACCTTGATTTCCATCCCCGAATGTGATCGCTCTTTGGGGATCTTGGTTTCTCTCATAGGAGGAGAACATCCTTTTCTCCCCGGTCATATGGTTTGTGCACCCGCTATCGATGATCCAACTTGAGCCTCCGGATGCATAAACCTACAAAACAAATTTAGTTCTTGATTTTAGGTACCCAAACAGTTTTGGGTCCTTTGACATTAGATACAAGAACTTTGGGTACCCAAACACAAGTCTTTGACCCCTTGTGTTTGCCCCCAACATACTTGGCAACTACCTTACCTGATTTGTTAGTTAGCACATAGGAAGCATCAAAAGTTTTGAATGAAACATTATGATCATTTGATGCTTTAGGAGTTTTCTTCTTAGGCAATTTAGCATGGGTTGATTGCCTAGAACTAGATGCCTCACTCTTATACATAAAAGCATGATTAGGGCCAGAGTGAGACTTCCTAGAGTGAATTCTCCTAATTTTGTGTTCAGGATAGCCGACAGGGTACAAAATGTAACCCTCGTTATCCTGAACCATGGGAGCTTTGCCCTTAACAAAGTTAGACAATTTTTTAGGAGGGGCATTAAGCTTGACATTGTCTCCCTTTTGGAAGCCAGTGCCATCCTTAATACCAGGGCATCTCCCACTATAGAGCATGCTTCTAGCAAATTTAAATTTCTCATTTTCTAAGTCATGCTCATTAATTTTGGCACTTAGTTGAGCTATGTGATCATTTTGTTGTTTAATTAAAGCTAGGTGATCATGAATAGCATCAACATTAATATCTCTACATCTAGTGCAAATAGTAATATGCTCAACGGAAGATGTAGAGGGTTTGCAAGTATTTAATTCAACAATCTTAGCATGTAGAATATCATTTTCATTTCTAAGATTAGAAATGGAAACATTGCAAACATCTAATTCTCTAGCCTTAGCAATTAATTTTTCATTTTCAATTTTAAGGCTAGAAAGAGAAGCATTCAAATTGTCAATCTTATCAATTAAATTGGTATTATCATTTCTAAGACTAACAATTGAATCATCACAAACATCAAACTTTTCAACCTTAGCAATTAATTTTGCATTTTCATTTCTAAGGTTGGAAACAATGTCATGGCAAGTGCTTAGCTCACAAGTTAATTTTTCATTTTTCTCTACCTCCTGAGCATAAGCATTTTTAACTTTAACATGCTTTTTGTTTTCTTTAATTAAGAAATCCTCTTGGCTATCCAAGAGTTCATCCTTCTCATGAATAGCGCTAATCAATTCATTTAATTTTTCCTTTTGTTGCATGTTTAAGTTGGCAAAGAGAGTAAACAAATCATCCTCATCATCACTAGAATTAGCCTCATCGCTAGATGTTGCATATTTAGTTGAGGATTTTGATTTTACCTTCTTCTTTTTACCGTCCTTTGCCATGAGGCATTTGTGGCCGACATTGGGGAAGAGAAGCCCTTTGTTGACGGCGATGTTGGCGGCGTCCTCGTCGGAGGAGGAGTCGGTGGAGCTCTCGTCGGAGTCCCACTCTCGGCAAACATGAGCATCGCCGCCTTTCTTCTTGTAGTACTTCTTCTTTTCTCTCCTCTTTTCCTTCTTGTCGTCGCCCCTGTCACTATCACTAGATAATGGACATTTAGCAATGAAATGACCGGGCTTACCACATTTGTAGCACACTTTCTTGGAACTGGGCTTGTAATCTTTCCCCTTCCTTTGTTTGAGGATTTGGCGGAAGCTTTTGATGATGAGCGCCATCTCCTCATTGTCGAGCTTGGAGGCGTCGATGGGGTTTCTACTTGGAGTAGAATCTTCTTTCTTCTCCGTTGCTTTGAATGCAACGGGTTGTGCTTCGGGTACGGAGGAGGATGCACCTTGCTCGATGATCTTTTTGGAGCCTTTGATCATTAGTTCAAAGCTCACAAATTTACCTATCACTTCCTCGGGAGACATTAGTTTATATCTTGGATCACCACGAATTAATTGAACTTGAGTGGGGTTAAGAAATATGAGTGATCTAAGAAAAACTTTGACCATTTCATGGTCATCCCACTTGGTACTCCCGAGGTTGCGCACTTGGTTCACCAAGGTTTTTAGCCGGTTGTACATGGCTTGCGGGTCTTCTCCTTGGTTAAGCATGAAGCGACCGAGCTCCCCCTCGATCGTTTCCCTCTTGGTGATCTTGGTCACCTCGTCTCCTTCGTGCGCCGTTTTGAGCACGTCCCAAATCTATTTGGCGCTCTTCAATCCTTGCACCTTGTTATACTCCTCTCGACTTAGAGAGGCGAGGAGTATTGTGGTGGCTTGTGAGTTGAAGTGCCGGATTTGGGTAACTTCGTCCGAATCATAGTCCTCATCCCCTACGGATGGTACCTGTACACCATACTCAACAACGTTCCAAATACTAGTGTGGAGTGAGGTTAGGTGATGCCTCATTTTATCACTCCACATGTTATAATCTTCACCATCAAAAACCGGTGGTTTGCCTAATGGAACAGAAAGTAATGGAGTACGTTTAGAAATGCGAGGGTAGTGTAGGGGAATCTTACTAAACTTCTTGCGCTCATGGCGCTTAGAAGTCACGGACGGCCCGTCGGAGCCAGAGGTGGATGGCGATGAAGAGTCGGTCTCGTAGTAGACCACCTTCCTCATCTTCTTTTTCTTTTCGCCACTCCGATGCGACTTGTGTGACGGGGATTCCTTCTCCTTCCCCTTGTTGTGGGACTCTCCCGATGGAGCCTTCCCGTGGCTTGGAACGGGCTTGTCGCTGGTCACCATCTCCTTCTTGGCGTGTTCTCCCGACATCACTTCGAGCGGTTAGGCTCTAATGAAGCACCGGGTTCTGATACCAATTGAAAGTCACCTAGAGGGGGGGGATGAATAGGCGGAATCTGAAAATTATGAACTTGAGCACAACTACAAGCCGGGGTTAGCGTTAGAAATATAAGCAAGTCCAAAAGAGAGGGCGTAAACAAATCTCAAGCAAATAAGAATGGATGACACGGTGATTTGTTTTACCGAGGTTTGGTTCTTGCAAACCTACTCCCCGTTGAGGTGGTCACAAAGACCGAGTCTCTTTCAACCCTTTCCCTCTCTCAAACGATCACTTAGACCGAGTGAGCTTCTCTTCTCAATCAAATGGGACACTAAGTCCACTACAAGGACCACCACACAATTGGTGTCTCTTGTTTTGATTACAAGTGTTATGGAAACAAGAATGAGGAAGAAGAAAAGCAATCCAAGCGCAAGAGCTCAAAAGAACACAAAAGTCTCTCTCTCTAGTCACTAATTTGTTTGGAGTGATTCCGGACATGGGAGAGGATTTGATCTCTTTGTTTGTGTCTTGTATTGAATGCTATAGCTCTTGTATGCGGTTTGAAGGCTGAAAACTTGGATGCAATGAATGTGGGGTGGTTGGGGGTATTTATAGCCCCAACCACCAAAATGGCGTTGGGGATGGCTTCTGTCGACGGGCGCACCGGACAGTCCGGTGCGCCACCGGACACTGTCCGGTGTGCCAGCCACGTCACCCAACCGTTAGGGTTCGACCGTTGGAGCTCTGACTTGTGGGGCCACCGAACAGTCCGGTGGTGCACCAGACAGGTCCTGTAGACTGTCCGGTGCGCCTTCTGGTGCCTGCTCTGACTTCTGTGCGCACTGGCGCGCATTGTAGCGCATTTAATGCCTTCTGCAGACGATCGTTGGCGCGAAGTAGCCGTTGCTCCGCTGGCACACCGGATAGTATGGTGAATTATAGCGGAGCGGCCTCCCAAATTCTCGAAGCTGGCAAGTTCAGCGTCGATCTCTCGGGTGCACCGGACACTGTCCGGTGGCACACCGGACAGTCCAGTGCGCCAGACTAGGGCAGCCTTCGGTATACTTTGCTCCTTAGTTTTGAACCTTTTCTTTTGACTTGTATTGGTTTATTGTGAACCTTTGGCACCTGTAGAACATATTTTCTAGAGCAAACTAGTTAGTCCAATAATTTGTGTTGGGCAATTCAACCACCAAAATTCATATAGGAAAAGGTTTGACCCTATTTCCCTTTCACAAATGAACCATTGCAACATTACATATATGTTGTTCCCTTTGTCTCACGATATTTGGTCTGGCTCTAAGCTGACCTCTCTTTCTCGATACTGTGAATTGGAATCCTTTCTTTGTTAACACTTAACCCTAGCACGACCATTTATTACTTGATCCAATCACTCAAGGGGCCTAGAGATATCTCTCAAGAAGAGAGGGACAAATTCCATCTTGACTGGCCATGTCTCACAGAATGCTTCCTAACAAACCCAAGATTACCTTTATAACTAACTAGTTATGCAGTAGCGTTTGATAGTCCCTAAGTAAGTCAATTCACATCTTGAGAACACGCGACAACCTCAGGTCTATGGACACAGTATACATGTTGCAAAAAGAGAATATATTACAATATCTCACATTAGGTCGGTCGAGCCTCATGTCATACATGCGCCCACATTATTAGCTTAACATCTCCATGTGTTACTGATGCATTTGTAGGCTACCAGTACCAGAGGCGCAGGCGCCAGGATCCAGCAAAAGGAGCAGCAGAAGCAAGCAAGGAAAGTGATCAGAAAAGTGGCTAGCAATCGGGTTAGTAGGCAAGCTTTTATTGCAGGGAGATATGCATTAGTTTATTTCTAGAATAAAGGATATGCATTAGTTTACTTCCTGTAATATTCCAAATTGTATACCAGGAATAATAGGGAGTTATTCTCAATTTTGTATGTCTCATTTGCATCATGAAAAGAGCCTACACAAAATTTAAGAGCTTAATTCCAACAAATGATAGAAAAATTTGCATCATGTTGGAGTTTTATTGTTTGTGCATTCAATAAATAATAATGTTAATAATAATAACAAAACAATGATTCTAAAGATTGAATTGATCCCTAAATTAAAATTTAGGGGTTTGAAAATAAGAAGAATAGGAAAGACATAGAGATACAAAGAATATAAATATTCTGAGGCTTACTACTTTTTACTATACAAACATAGTGTAAATGTGGCCACAAAATTTTGAATTTAAGACTTGAATCCAAATTGGATTAGAAAATGGAGAAAAAGGAAAGAAAAACAGAAAATATAAAAAAGAAAAGGATAAAAACGATACATGGGCCAACAGTACCCAAATCGGCCCACTCAGGAAACTCACCCGCGCAGCCCATCACCATCTCCACGCGGCGCCGACAGGCCGGGGCCACTGGCCATTCACTCAGCCTCCTCGCGCGCGGATCACTCCTTCTCAGACAGGTGGGCTCGCTTTGTCAGCGCCTTCGCGCACGGCTCGCGCGCTCGCTCACGCTCAGTGTCACTGCGGTGTGGACCCCGTTGGTCAGCCGCTGAACTACCTTCCTCTTCCTTCGCCGCGCGAATCGCGCATGCTCGGTCCTGGCGGGCGCTGCGGATTCCGTTGTAGGCGCGCGGACCTATCGCGAGCGGCCATAAGATGGGCGTGGCCAGGCCCTTACTCTCCCCTCCACTTCGACCTCGCGCGAACACCCGCAACCAAGCAAACCCCCTCCCCATTGCGGCCGTGTGAACCGTGAGGACCGTGATCCGCCGCCGGGATTGCTGCCGCTGGGGGAGTCTCCACTCTCGGAGTCGGCTCGACGGGTATCGCCTTTGCCCAGGGAACGCATTCGTGCACTGGGGAAGCCAATAGGCCCGTCCAGCGCGGGGCAATTTCTCGCCGGGGTTCGCCGTCCGCCGCGTCGTGTGGTCGACCTACTCTGGCGCCCGAATAATACGTAAGTAACCTCGCGCCATGCTCGTTATCTGTTGCTCGCTGCATAGTAGCTATCGCGGTGAGGAAGCATGCACCAGGGACACGAATCCAGTGTTCGCCGGCGATGGCGCGGCGCGGGTTGGGCGGCGCCGCCGTCTCGTGGAGCTGGAAGGGGGGGAAGCGCCCTAACCGTTGATCGCGTGATATGGGGCTAGGATTAGATAATGCGTACCGTTTCACTCTGAGCGATCATGGCCGTTAGATCTGGATCGGGCGAGCAGAGTTAGATTTAGAGTAATAAAATCCGCACCGTAGATCTCTGATCCGACGCGCAGCAGTGCGTACCGGTTCGAGCTCGGCTTGATCTAATCCTAGCCGTAGGATTCTAATCTAAGGGCCACGATCGGTCGATACCTCTTCGGCCAGGTACTTTTGCATAAGAGTCCCTGGTCTTTGCTGTAATCAACCCGCGGTCCACCTGTATAGTGCACTGAGTCTTAGAAATTCTTACCCGAAACCCCCTGTGTTTTACAGAAAATGAGGCCCGATCCAGGGAACTTTAAAAATCAGAAATTAATATCAGAAATTAATTTTTAGTGCAAAAATAAATGTTAAAACTTGTTTAAGTCATAGTAAATGCATATGAACTCCAAATTAGACCATTCCAGTTCCTAAAATTTCATAAAATTATTGTCTGTCCATTTGTGCCACTGTTTTGGCATGAAAAGCACATTGGAATTATTTTAGTACTTAATCTTGTATTAAGCACATAAAACCTTAGAAAATCCATAACTTAAAATATATAACTCCAAATTTAATGATTCCAGTTCCTGTGATCATATTTTAATGTCTAGTAGATTACTGCATATTTTGTTTACATGTTTGATGTGATGTTTATTTATGCTATGCCATGTATGTATTGTATTGATGCGAGTAGACGAGCAACCCACTGTGGAACCTGAGCTTCAACAAGTTGAGATAGCTGAGCAGGAGCTCGTTGAAGGCAAGTTGTGCCCTTGATCACTTCTTTTACCTATTCATGTTCTTATTATTCATAATGATCTGCATAGGATAATTTTGCTGGGACCTAATAGGATGCCCTAGATTTTGACTATCTTTATACCTTGTTACACCACTGGTTTTACTACTAAAGTTTTGGGTAGTACATGCTATTGCTTTATGTGGATTTGGGTATAGAGATATTCATCACTCATTGTTATACTATTTATTGTTATCTGTTTTATTATTCCTTGTTCATGTTAAGATCATTATGTTAATGGGAACATGGAGAACCACCCGGGAAAACAGTGCTACCACAAGGGTGGAATGGGACGCCCTTGGCTGATTAACTAGGAAAGCTAGGGGAGGGCTACCTTACCCGAAAGGGGCAAGGGCAGTAGGGGAGAGGTTAGTGCGGGGAGGTCCCTGGTTGATTTTGCTGCGATGGCGGTCAGCCAGGAACCCTGTACTGGATCTTCCCATAAACTGTAGCAGGTAGTCTGAAGCTAGTGGAACTTTGTAAAGGCCTCGTAGTGGTACCCTGCCTCGCTTCCTAGGTAGAGGTGTATGGAGTCTGATCAACTCTGTGGCAAATGGGTAACACGACTTGTGGGTAAAGATGCGCAACCTCTGCAGAGTGTAAAACTGGTATACTAGCCGTGCTCACGGTCAAGAGCGGCTCGGACACTCACATGATTAAATTATGGAACTTAAACTTAACCTGTCATTTCATTGCATTTGGGATTATTTTATTATTACTTTTACTTATTATTACTATGGTTTGGTATTTACTTACACTTAGTAACTGCTAATAAAATTTTGACCAACTTATAAAAGCAATGCTCAGCTTTAACCTTTATTCCATTGGTCAGCCTTACACTTCATGAACTCCCACCTTTGGTGAGTTCATGTCACATTATTCCCCACGACTTGTTGAGCTATGATCGTATGTGAGCTCACTCTTGCTGTCTCACACCCCCCCACAGGAGATGATCAGGTGGTTCAGGAGGAGCCGCCTAACACTGAGGAGTTCGATCTGATCTAGGTGGCGTTTCTCAGTCGACAATGGCGCCATCGATCCTTAGTTCGTTTTATCTTTATTTTGTAATAAGTCTTCCGCTATGTAATAAATACTCTGATGATTATGACATTTATCTCTATACACTCTGTTATTATATGTGTTGTCTTCTTGGCGCATGTATGAGATGCACCCGGCTTTGTTCTTTAAAACCGGGTGTTACACTTCCAGATTCAGTTATTTAGTTCCTTTTAAAGAGGTCGCCTCATACTATAAAGGCAGACCCGTAGTTTGTATTAAGGGCATCGAGGAATAAAGTCTCCCTGCAGTGGGCGGGACTGTCTCGGTCAATGTGGCTCGGCCAGCTGCCAGCCGTGGTGACGACGTCCGCCTGCCTAGCCACTGTTCCTACCCCCTGAGATCTGTCCCTGGTTCTAGTCTCCTTCTCCTCTCTCCCCTGCGGTCACCCAAGAGACCAGCAAGAGGAGGTCGCATCAATTTGGTATCAGAGACCAGTGGAGCATCGACATCTCTGTCTGGCTCCATGGGGAACGTTCCTGAGGATTCCATTGAAGAGAAGCTGGACCGCCTGCTCGCCCAAGTCTCCACGCTCAACACGCACATGGCGCTGCACGATCAGAGGCTCGCGCGTATGGAGCAGCTCGTCCTGCCGGGGACCGATACTGCGGCAGGCCTTCACGGTACCCAGCAGAGCGCGGGCGGCGGTCACACCGACAAAGGGGGCGCCGCCAAGAACGCTGCGGACCCTATACAGGAGTCGGATGGCTCCCCCTTGGCGCTCGACCGTCGTCTCCACGATCGACGTCGCGCCACTGGTGCGCCCTTTGACGACGACGACAGCGCCACCGACGACTCCCTCCACACCGATTGGCGGGAGGACCGCCGCATCTCCAAGGGACACCGGGGCGCTGGACGTGAGGACTTCCGTCAGGAAGACAGGCGCAGTGGGGATTTCCGTCAGGAGGACAGGTGCGGTGGGCGCGATCCCGCTGGTGGTGCCTTCCAACGGCGCCGCAACTGGCGACCAGAGGGCCGCGACCGGCGTCGGCGGGACGATTTCTATGATCGTGATCGCTACGAGGATCACAATCGACGACCCAAACTGCAGTTTCCATCGTTCGACGGTGAATCCGATCCCCTACCATGGCTCAACAAGTGCGAAACCTATTTTCGGGGGATGCGCACACTCGACGACGACAGAGTGTGGGTGGCGTCCCTGCACTTGGACGGTGCAGCCCTGGATTGGTACTTCGGCTTCGAGCTCGACTACGGTATGGTGCCGTGGCGCCGCTTTGCCAAGTACATCAACATGTGGTTCGGACCTCCGCTGCCACACAATAGCTTGGCGGAGCTGAAGGACTTGTATCGCACCAGCACCGTGGAGGATTACCAGCGACAATTCTCCTAGCTCCTGTGTCGCGCGCACGACGTCACGCCTCACCAGCAGGTCGAGCTCTTTACTGTAGGCCTAGGGGAACCCTTGCGAACGGAGGTCGAGCTAAAGCGACCACCGAACCTCCAAACAGCCATGAGCTTGGCCCGGGCACACGAGCGTCGGCTTACCCACGCCGCACTACCAGCCGGCCGATCGTCCTCGAAGGCCCTCCCTCCGGCGACCACGTCCAAACTTGGGGGTGCACCACGACCTCGCATGAAGCGACTCTCGTCGGAGGAGCTGGCAGCCAAGCGCACCAATGGTGAGTGCTATCACTGCACCGAGAAATATACGACAGACCACAAGTGTGCAGGCAAGGGCGTTTTCCTCATCGAGATGGACGACGACACCGACGCGGAGTCCGTATAGGAAGAGCTGGGAATCTCCCTGAACGCCTTAACAGGGATCGACGTGGGCAACACGATGAAACTTCCAGTCGTCATCAACGGAGTCTCCCTGGTCGCCTTGGTGGACTCGGGATCGACTCATACCTTCATCCAGGAGAGACTGGTGTCCAAGCTGGGGCTCATGGTGGAACGCCGGACCGGCCTCTCTGTCAAAGTGGCAAACGGCGATCGTGTCCCCAGCACGGGCGTATGCCGCCAGGTGGCTATCTCCATCGACAAGGACACCTTCGACATCTCCTGCTACACACTAGCGATGGATGGCTTCGACGTCGTACTCGGGGTACAATGGCTGTGTACCCTGGGGCCGATCTTGTGGAACTTCGCCGACCTCACCATGGCGTTCTGGCATAAGGAACGTGCTGTTCGCTGGTCCGGGATCGGTGGCCCTCAGCCGCAGCTCGCTGCGCTATCCGTCACGAGGGATCTCCTGATGACCCTACTCGACTCCTTCACCGACATCTTCGATGAACCGCGCGGCCTTCCACCCCCTCGACGCCATGACCATCGCATCACACTTCTGCCAGGAACATCACCAGTTGCGGTAAAACCATACCGTTACCCGCAGCTGCTGAAAGATGAGATCGAGAAACAATGCGAAGCTATGCTGCAGCAAGGCATCATCCGAGAATGCTCATCGGTGTACTCCTCCCCGGTTCTCCTGGTCCGGAAAGCGGATGGGTCGTGGCGATTCTGCATCGACTACCATGAGCTCAACAGCAAAACGGTAAAGGACTCCTTTCCCATCCCAGTAGTAGATGAACTGTTGGATGAACTCCGCGGCACGAGGTTCTTCACCAAGCTTGACCTCCGCAGCGGATATCATCAAGTTCGCATGAGTCCGGGCGACATCAACAAGACAGCATTCCACACCCACCGTGGAAAATTTGAGTTCCTCGTCATGCCCTTTGGGTTGACAAATGCACCATCCACCTTTCAGTCCTTGATGAATGACGTCCTCAAAGCTTATATTCGGAAGTTTGTCCTGGTATTTTTTGATGACATACTGATTTTCAGCAAGACATGGGCAGAACATTTGTAGCATGTGAAACAGGTCTTCCAAGTCCTACGCGACAACAAGCTGTTCCTGAAGCGCTCCAAGTGTTCCATCGGGGAAGAAACGGTGTCCTATTTAGGACACATCATTTCCAAGGCCGGCGTCGCCATGGATCCAGCAAAGATCGAGGCGGTGGAGGCATGGCCTCGACCGCAGTCTCTCCGGGTGCTGCGGGGCTTCCTTGGCCTCACCGGCTACTACCGCAAATTCATCGCCGGCTATGGCGAGGTGGCTGCCCTGCTAACAGCCCTCTTGAAGAAAGAGGCCTTTCGATGGTCGGACGCTGCGGATGCAGCCTTCCTGCAACTTAAACACTCCTTGATGACAGCACCACTCCTCCAAATGCCGGACTTCTCCAAGCGCTTCATGGTGGACTGCGATGCCTCAGGGGCAGGGTTCGGCGCTGTGCTCCATCAAGGTGATGGTGCAATTGCTTTCTTCAGCAGTGCAGTTGCGCCACATCACCAGAAGTTGCCCGCTTATGAGCGGGAATTGATCGGTTTGGTCAAGGCCGTCCGCAACTGGCGCCCATATCTCTGGGGACGTGCATTTACAGTCCGGACAGATCATTACAGTTTGAAGTTCATCTTGGACCAGCGGCTCTCCACCATTCCCCAACACACATGGGTCAGTAAATTATTTGGCTATGATTTGACTGTTGAATATCGTCCGGGCAAATTGAATGGTGCTGCAGACGCTTTATCTCGGCGGGAGGAACCAATGGGCACTGTGCACATCATATCGCTCCCAATATTCTTGCTGTTTGACAACTTGCGAGATGAGGCGACCACTAATTCCCAAGTGCAGGCTATCCGTGCTCAGCTGGCAGCAAGAAAAGCCAAAGAGGAATGGACTGAAGTAGATGGGTTGCTGTTATTTAAAGGCAAGATCTTCGTCCCAGATGCATCATCTATGTGGCCACTCCTCTTGGCCGATGCCCATGATGGGGCGCATGAAGGTGTAGAGAAGACGGTGCACCGTTGGCGGGCTACATTTTATAATGCTCATGCCCTCCAACGAATCAGAGAATATGTGAAGGGCTGCTCCGTATGTCAACGCAACAAGTCAGTCCACTTACACCCTGCCGGGCTACTGCAACCATTACCAATTCTAGCAGGCATTTGGAGTGATATTTCTATGGATTTTGTGGAAGGTTTTTCCAAGGTGGGCGGTAAATCAGTAATTCTCACAGTGGTGGACCGATTTTCCAAAATGGCGCATTTCATTCCATTAGGCCACCCATACACAGCAGCCTCAGTCGCCAAGGCCTTCTTTGATGGCATTGTCCGGCTTCATGGTTTTCCTTGTTCCATTGTCAGTGATCGGGACACGGTTTTCACTAGTGCTTTTTGGACCGAGTTGTTTCGCTTAGCCGGGGTCAAGCTGCACATGAGTTCCGCCTTTCAACCTCAATCTGATGGCCAGTCCGAAGTGGTCAATCGGATCATTATCATGTATCTTCGCTGCCTGGCAGGTGACCGTCCAAGAACTTGGTTACAGTGGTTACCATGGGCAGAATTTTGTTACAACACTTCGTACCACACCACCCTCAAATGTTCCCCCTTTCGGGTAGTTTATGGCCGAGAGCCGCCAGCATTATTAGCTTACCATCCAGGTGTCGCAAAGGTGGCAGCGGTAGATCAGCAGCTCCAGGAAAGGGATGAATTTCTGATTGAAATCAAGGAAAGGTTGGTACAAGCACAGCTTGTGATGAAGACATATCAGGGTCAATCATGACGAGAGGTCGAATTCCAAGAAGGAGACTGGGTATGGCTCCGTTTACAACAGCGGACAGCAGTGGGTGTCACCACGGCTGCTCCATCGAAATTGGGTCCTCGCTTCTTTGGGCCATACCAGGTAACATGTCGCATTGGGAAAGTCTCTTATAAGTTGCAGCTACCAACACGTGCCCGGATCCATGACGTCTTCCATGTATCCTTGTTAAAAAAGTTTGAAGGCACAGCCCCCACAGCCATAGTTCCATTACCCGAAATTCTGCATGGCAGAGTCATTCCGACACCAGACAAGGTCCTCAAGGCTCGGCTGAATAGAGGAGTTTGGGAACTCTTAGTCCATTGGGTGGGTCGACCAGCATCAGATGCCTCTTGGGAACAATTGGAAGACTTCACACAGAAGTATCCTCTTTTTAAGCTCGCGGACGAGCTGTTTCTTGTGGAGGGGAGAAATGTTACTGATGCATTTGTAGGCTGCCAGTACCAGAGGCGCAGGCGCCAGGATCCAGCAAAAGGAGCAGCAGAAGCAAGCAAGGAAAGTGATCAGAAAAGTGGCTAGCAATCGGGTTAGTAGGCAAGCTTTTATTGCAGGGAGATATGCATTAGTTTATTTCCAGAATAAAGGATATGCATTAGTTTACTTCCAGATTCAGTTATTTAGTTCCTTTTAAAGAGGTCGCCTCATACTATTAAGGTAGACCCGTAGTTTGTATTAAGGGCATTGAGGAATAAAGTCTCCCTGCAGTGGGCGGGACTGTCTCGGTCAACGTGGCTCGGCCAGCTGCCAGCCGCGGTGACGACGTCCGCCTGCCTAGCCACTGTCCCTGGTTCTAGTCTCCTTCTCCTCTCTCCCCTGCGGTCACCCAAGAGACCAGCAAGAGGAGGTCGCATCACCATGTCCATGACTTGTGAAATGCAATCATCAACTAATACATGTGCTAGTCATCGACTCTGACTAGTGACATCATTTAGAATAACCATACAAGTGAAGAATCTCACAAACAATTCACATAATTGCTAATCAATACAAGGTGTGTTTCATGGATATTCAATTAAGCAATATATACATCATGAATACAAAGAAATATATTCATATCTATGATTATCTCTAGAACATATTTCTAACACATACGATGTAGATGACTGAGATAGTCGAGTCCTCTATTGCACTACCAACGATCATCTCGAAGCATCAACGAATTTTGCAGTCATCTTTCAACGTGAAACCGTAGTCTATGCTAGTCTAGTCCATGGTCAATTTTTTTATGTTTTACAAATTATGTAATTTTATTAGCTTAATTATATAATCATTTATTTTAATAAAACGATGTGTTGTATCGTAACTGAAAGACTGTAAAAGAAAAACTAATATGACGTTAAGATTGTTGTAGGTTGATGATAAAAATTGTTGAAGCTCTGCCATTATAAGGACTAATGATGGTCAATGTAAGAACGATAGTATGGTTTGTAGTTGATGTGGCAATAAATATAAGGGCTAGTTTGGGAACACTGTTTTCTCAAGGGATTTCAATTTTTCTAAAAGAAAATAAACTAATTTTTTTAGGAAAATAGAAATCCTTTGTAAAAATAGTGTTCCCAAAAAAGCGAAGAATTATTACCGTCATTGAGGCTATTGAGGAAACACCGCCACCGGCTTCAGCGCCGAAAACAGCAGCAGCCGAAGCTGCTCCTCCCGAAGCTGCTATTTCCGAAGCTGCAGCAGCCGAAGCCACAGATTTGGAAACCACACTCGAGGACATTGATGAAATGATTTTAAAAATGGCTGAGGAAGAAACTGCTGCAGTTGCTGAGGAGACCCCGGCCGCAGTTGTGATACCCGGTTTGCAAAGAAGAGAAGTTGGGGGTTGTTCTTTTTGTTTTTTTCCTCATCCAGTTGTTGGGGATTTGGAATTTTGTGGAAAACATTCACAACTAGGGCAGTAGAATTTATTTGTTTTGACGCTTGCGTTGCGGTCGGGAGCTGTCGCGTGGGTTAGTTGGGCCGCAATAGGTGTTTCGGCCCATTAACCCTCCCAAACCCTAGCCGCCTCTCTCCTAACCCCTCCCCCCCATGTGCAGCCGCCCCCCACTTCTCCTCCTCCCCTTGGCCACCGCCCCCCTGCCCATCTCCTCCTCTCTCAATTTTTGCAGCCACCAAACCCTAGCCGCCCCCCCTCAATCCCCTCCTCCCAAGGTGCCAATCCTTGCCGCTCGGATCATCGTCTCGTGGTGCGAATCTCCAACCGTTTTGGTGGAGGGAAGAAGGGAGGAAGAAAAGGGGGAGAACCCAAGGTGATTTTTGTGTTCATCCCTTGTTTATTTGCGCTGCGATTCAATTGATTAGATGTTGCGTTTGCGATTAGATAGAGGGGGGGCTGTCCAGAATTTTACGTGGTGGACGAACAGCGGACGTTCTAGCAGTTTTTAGGGTTTTTTCGTGAAGAAGTAATGGGGATCAATTTGGGGATCTTGTAGAACTTTGTTTTACCTTTCCAACGAGTATTTATGCACTCAATTTGGAGTTATAAATCAAAAGTTATCATCGTTTGAATCCGGGTATGTGGCTGTCCAAAAAACAGATTTTTCATAGTGATGTACAGCAGCAGTATTAGCAGTTTCTGGGGATTTTTCGGGAGTAATTAGTGTTAATCAGTATGAGAATCATGAAGGGCTTTTTTCTTATCTTTCCAACAAGTACTTATGCGCTTAAAACGGAATTATATTTTAAAAGTTATCGCTGTTTGAATCCGAGTATGTCGCTGCCCAAATCAGAAAAAAACAGATTGCAGGGTTTATTTTGTGGACCGTTTAGAGGTAATTAGATGTTAGAATTTAATCATGAGTAGTATACAAAACTTGTGGGGAATTTTATGTAGTTGTCTCTGAAGTTTTTGTTTGACACCACTGCTGTCCTAATTTTTAAGTTATGGAATTGTTAAGCAGCGCTGCTGCAGTTTGGTTAGTGAGGGGAGAATTGTTACCGCGGCGGGGTTTGAGATTGCGCGTAGGTGCGGTGTTGTCTTTGTGTTTTTTTATGTGAATTTGGTGCACTAAGTTGGGTGTCAAAAACAGGTGGTGGACTTCCGGATCGTTCTTAGGGATTTTTGCCCAAACTTCGGTGAAGGCAAGTAAAACTGTGATGGTTATTCCGTCTGTCAGATGAGGAGTCTTATACTTGTTTATGTTGTGCTATCATGTTCAAATTCATATTTTCTTTTGAGTACCATCATTTGAAAATGTTCATGTTTCATGGATTTCATATGTTGAATTTGAGGTTTGATTATATTACTCAAGTGGTTATTATGTGGAATGGGTGGAAGTAAATGCCTAGCACATTTTTATTTGGGAAGAACTTATGATGTTGTCATGCATAATGCACTCATCATCCATTGCATTGAAGTTTCGTCGCGATCTTATGGTCCAACCTTACCGGTACATTGAGCATCATATGTTGCCCGAGAAGGGGTATGGTGCAGCTTCATATCCTTAGAGATATGGAGGCAGAAGTCATTATTGCACTTGTAGCCATGTGCATTCATGGGAGAGGTGTTGAATCTACTATGTGGATGTGGATAATTTGGACTTGTGCATGGTGATTCTACTTGGCGTTGAGTTTTTAGTTACTTGTATACTTGCTGCAATTTACTGTTCAAAAGAAAAGAAAGAAGTCCTTAACACGTGGTTGTGTAAGCACAGTTGATTTACAATGTCCTATTTGTTGTTGTTATGTTTACTTGCTGAGATGTGTTATCTCACATCTTGCATTGTTTGATGCAGGCACCTAATTTCTGCTTTTGGGAATAGAGGGATGTAGCAGCACGGCCACTACACCTTTAATAAAGGAACCACCATTTAATAATGTTGTTAATCAGAGTTGGACAAGACTAGTGAATCGCTTTGTTCTTGGTTGAGCGTTTATTTTGGGGTGGGCTGAGTTTCTTATCCCATTTGTTTTACTTCAGTTGGGTCATAATTAGGTTTTACCACTTTTGCATTACAGTTTCTACTATGTGAGTTATTTGTCTTTATATCTTGTATGAGCTTCATGTTTCCCCTCCTTGTTATGCTAGTTTTCAAAAGAGGTGCTGCCGGATTTTTTTTTCTTGCTTTATATTCTTTCTTTATTACATCTCTTGTGTTGAGTAAGTTTGGTGGATGAGGTTTATGGTATTATCCATTCTGTGCGACTAGGGGAAAAGATGCTTGGAAAAGAGAAGGAGCCTGCCGAAGATACTTTGGAAGAGGAAAATTTTAACTTTCAAAACATTATTGGGCAAGAATTGACAAAGGCTGAAAAAGAAGAACTGAAGGACTATGCCATATCGTGCGGGTATCAGCCAGGGGCACTGCTCTTCGGCGGTGTTGCCGAAGAGAGTTTAGGATGCCTTCGGGATCGAATTGGGGCGAAGGTTGTCAGCACTTTATCGAAAAGTGTTGGTTTTCCGAAGCTCAAAGCTGATCTCAGCAGATACCGGTGACAACATATCACTGGTAGCCTGTTTTATTCTAACCTTAAGGTAAAATTTTCCCTTTTCTTTTTATCGTTTTGATATGAGGATGTTTTTTGATGAAAGTTATTTTGCCAGAGCCTACTGCTAAGCAAAGCCTTGAGGTTGCAACAAGACCTCGAGGATAAGAAAAACGAAGTTATAATTGAGGGTTTAGAGAAGAAGATTAAAGATCATGAAGCTGCCCTAGAAAAGAAGGACTTCATGCTCCAAACGATGGAAGGTTCACTGGCAGAAGCCCAAGCTGAGATCGCTAGATTAAACGATGAACTTTCCCTGCAGTCAAAAAACTTTGAGCAAGAGAAGAATGATTTCCAAACAAAACTCGAAGCTGAGGCTGAAAAAAGTTCAAATCTTCAGAAATCACTCAAAGATCTTCAGGAAAAATGCTTAGGCTTCGGCACCCAGTGCGTTCAATGACTGAAACAGGTCTTTAACTCTGTTGGGGCCAGCTCCGAAAAGTTTAAACATTCGGTTGAAGACCTGCCAGGGACACTTGATCATATTGAAGGTGAAGTTGATGCTCTCAACAAAATTATAGCTGGACATGGTGACTTTTGTGCCCTTTAAGCTTCTCGAGGCACAGTTGTCACTTTCATGAAGGCTGGCTGTACACATGGAAATATTGTAAATAGACCAAACTTCAGCCTGTCACCAGCAGACTTGAACGACATCCCCGGCCTGGCCCGAAGCATCGGAAACAAAATCGTTACTCAAATCTAGGCAAAGGGGGCGAGATTTGGCTAGTGACGAAGCTCGAAGTCACCTTAAACCGGTAATAAACTCATACCTTGTGCTTACCTTTTTCCTTGAAACTTGAATTTACCTTATAATGCTTGGACATGTACAGGATGACGAAGCCGAGGAGCATTGAACCGAAGCCTAGCAGACAATCCGAAGCTTAGCAGATAATGATGAAGCTGAAAACCTAGCTGTGAAAAAACTCTAGACAAGCTCTTGTATCATCCTTTGTAAAGAATATTATAATTTGAGAATCAGACTCTACTCTGTAAATTTGTCCATACCTTGTAATATATTTTTACCTTTCCGTCATTGTGTGAACTGCTTTGAT
This sequence comes from Zea luxurians, assembly GCA_029449295.1. Classification (NCBI taxonomy): domain Eukaryota; kingdom Viridiplantae; phylum Streptophyta; class Magnoliopsida; order Poales; family Poaceae; genus Zea; species Zea luxurians. The sequence goes on from JAOPSE010000010.1 coordinate 45,049,404, forward strand.
GTGGACGAAACTTGTATTTTTTGAGCCGAAGGCGAAAAACACCTTCCCTTCTTTTCGTACGCAACAAAGCATTGATCTGCTTCTGAAGCCTTATTCTTGGAGACGAAGTAATTGTCTATTTCTATGATATGATGATGATCCTACGTATGCCTAAATGAATGTTTATGAATGCAATGTATGATGTAATGTATCGTGCAAGTGAATGCCCAGTCACACACATACAAAGCTTCATCCATAGCCTTCATTCCCTTCGGAATGACTGAAATATGTTTGCCGTTTATTTTTCGGCTGCACCGTTTATTTTTCGGTGTAAGTTCTACATCCCCTTAGGAACGTCTTTTGAACTTCTTCGCCTTCTATTTCGACGGTATTCGCGTTGACTTTTCGCGCTTCGCCTTATATTTCGGCGGTATTCGCGTTGACTTTTCGCGCTTCACCTTATATTTCGGCGGTATTTGGCTCTGCATTCCCTTAGGAACGATTTTTGAGCAGAAAACTTACGCTGCGCTCCCTTAGGAACGACTTTTGTAACTTCGTCGTACTCTGCATCCCCTTAGGGACGACTTTCGAGCTTCTTCCTGTTTTTTTTTATTTTCTGCACTCGATGGTGCATGCTCAGATTTTACATTTACATATCTTGGGGGACTTTGCTCTCATAGGGCTGAAATAAAAAGGAAAAATTATAGACTATGGCCCCATTAAAAACCTTTCTCCCCCTTTGGAAAGGAAAAGGGTGCCATAGAAAAAATGAAAAAGATTACATCAATTTATACATAATATCGCCGAAGCTCATCCGCATTCCAGGATCTAGGAATGTCGTTGCCGTCCATGTCCTTTAACCTGTAAGAACCGGGTCTTGATGAAGATACTACCAAGAAGGGGCCTTCCCACTTCAGCTGAAGTTTGCCTACTGTGTCAGGGTTGGCTACTCTCCGAAGCACCAAGTGTCCTGGCTTAATGTCTTTCAATCGAACTTTTCTATCGCGCCATTTTATTGTTTCGGCTTGATATTTGTTGATATTTTCCACAGCCTGAAGTCTGGTCCCTTCTATAGTACCTTTTGTCACAGAATAATTAGCTTCGTCTTCAGCCGAAGCTACTGTTCTTATTGACCCCGTTTTAGCCTCTTCGGGGGTTATGGCTTCGTCACCGAACAATAAATTAAATGGTGTGAAACCTGTTGATCTTGATACGGTCGTATTGTGGCTTCACACCACTTTAATCAATTCATCTGGCCACTTTCCTCTGGGCTGATTAAAGATTAGCTTCATTATTCCTGTCATTATAATACCATTTGCTCTTCCGACAAGTCCATTTGATTCTGGATGTCTGATTGACGCAAAATGAATCTTCGTGCCAATTTGATCACAGAATTCCTTGAAGGCTTCAGCATCAAACTGTGTTCTGTTATCCATAGTTATAGCCTTCGGCACGCCGAAGCGACAAACAATGTTTTGCTAGAAAAATTTCTGGACTGTGATCGAAGTTATCGTGGCCAAAGGCTTTGCCTCAATCCACTTGAAAAAATATTCTACAGCCACCACAACATATCTTAAATTGCCTTGTGCTGGTGGAAGTGGACCTAACAAATCTAGGCCCCATCTTTGCAATGGCCAGGTTGGTTGTATTAGCTGAGTCAGAGATGAAGGTTGTTTCTGATTTCTTGCACATTTTTGGCAATTTTCACACTTTTGAACCAAATCTGCTGCGTCCGAAGCTGCCTTCGGCCAATAGAATCCTTGTCGAAAAACCTTTCCCAGGAGAGGTCTGGACCCAATATGAGATCCACACAATCCTACATGTACTTCCTTCATCAGTTCTATACCTTCAGTTCTGCATAAGCACTTGAGAAGTGGGGAACAAACTCCATGTTTATATATTTCCCCTTCTATTATGACATATGGTCTTGTTCTTGCTTCCATTCTTTTGTTATAAACCTCATCATCCGAGAGATGATTACCTTGGAGGAAAGATATAATCTCAGTCCTCCAGTCTTCACTATGGACAGGAGATATTGTGAGCACTGCTGTTTCGAGAAGTTCTACCGACGGTGCTCTTATTGTCTCGAAAAACACTTCCGAAGGTAGAGGAAGCCCCTGCGCTGCTGACTTCGCTAGCAGATTAGCATGTTCATTTCCCCTCTTGGAATATTCTTAACAGAAAATCCTTTGAAAGAAGCTTCAAGCCTTCGAACTGTGTCCAAGTATCTCTCAAGCTTCGGATCTCTTGCCTTGCAACTCTTGTCGACATGTCCAGAAATAACTTGAGAATCAGTTTTGAGGACTGCCCTTCTTATTCCCATTGCCTTTAACTTTCGAAGTCCCAAAAGTAATGCTTCGTATTCAGCAATATTATTTGTACAGCTGAAATCAAGCCTTGCTGCATAACATGTTCTTACTTTGGAAGGTGCAACTAAAACAGCAGCTGCACCTGCACCGAAAGTTCCCCAGGAGCCGTCGCAGAACACTGTCCAGGCTTCGACATCTTTATTTGCTTCTTCTTGAGCCCCTGGCGTCCAATCAGCAATGAAGTCTGCTAACGCCTGGGACTGAATTGAGGACCTATGCACATAGTCAATAGTGAATTCATTAAGCTCCGCGACCCACTTTCCAATCCTTCCAGTAGCTTCTCTATTTCTCATAATATCCTTCAAAGGCTATGATGAAGGAACAATTATGTGATATGCTTGAAAATAATGCCGGAGCTTCCTGGAGGCCATTAGCACAGCATACAACACCTTCTCCAACTCTGTATAGTTTTTCTTTGATAAACTTAGAACTTCAGAGACAAAATATACTCGAGCTTGCTTCTTAATTTGGCCTTCATGCTTCTCTTGTACAAGCACCGCACTCACTATAAAGTGCGAAGCTGCCACATACAATAATAATGGAGCCCCTGGCGCAGGTGGAGTTAATATTGTTAGATCAATCAAGTACTGCTTCAACTCTTCGAAGGCCTTCTGCTGAGCTGGGCCCCATTGAAAAACTTCAGCTGACTTTAGTATTTCAAAGAATGACAAATTTCTTTCTGCTGATCTAGATATAAATCTATTCAATGATGCCAGTCTTCCTGTCAGCCATTGGGCCCCCTTCTTTGTGCTTGGTGGTTCAATCCGAAGGATAGCTTCGATCTTGCTTGGATTAGCTTCAATCCCCTTCGTTGAAACTAGGCAGCCAAGGAACTTACCCTTCTTCACTCCAAAGACACATTTTTCTGGATTTAATTTCAGGCCAGCTTGCCTGAAATTAGCAAATGTTTCTTGTAGATCAGTAATGTGATTTTCTTGCTTTGTGCTTTTTACTATGATGTCATCAACATATGTTAGCACATTTCTGCCTATCTGAGAATGAAGGACCTTAGCTGTCATTCTGCTAAAGCTTCCTCCAGCATTCTTGAGCCCTTCAGGCATCCGAAGGTAGCAATAGGTGCCACTGGGAGTTATGAAGCTAGTCTTCGGCTCATCCTCCTTCTTCATCCATATTTGATGATATCCTGAGTAGCAATCCAGCAGACTCATAAGTTCTGAAGAAGTTGCTGCATCTACAAGAGAGTCTATTCTTGGTAATGGAAATTCGTCCTTTGGACAGGCCTTGTTAAGATCTGTGAAGTCAATACACATTCTCCATTTGTCGTTGGCCTTCTTCACCATAACAGTATTGGCAAGCCACTCTGGATATTTTTCCTCTCTGATAACACCAGCACTAAGAAGCCTTTTTACTTCATTTCGAGCACCTTCGGCTTTATCATCAGACATTTTCTGAAGCCTTTGCTTTCTTGGCCTGAAGGATGGGTCGACATTGAGTGAATGTTCAATGACATCTCTGTTGACACCACAAAGGTCATTAGCTAACCAAGCAGAGACATCTTTGTTGTTGAATAGAAACCTTAACAAAGTTTTCTCCTGCTCTTCAGATAGTTGAGACCCCAGCAGTACCTTCTGCTCTGCTATATCTTCACATAGAAGCATAGGTTTCGACTGATCAGCCGAAGCAGCCTTCTCTCTTCTGTACTTGTACTGTTCACAAGCTTCGACTCCATCTATATTGTGGATTGCTTTTGAATCTGTCTAATTTCCTTCGGCCTTTCTGGCAACCTCTTGACTTCCATGAATAGCAATGGGCCCTTGCTCCGAAGGTATCTTCATGCATAGATATGCTGGGTGAAGTATTGCTTCGAAAGCATTAAGTGTCCCTCGACCAATGATTGCATTGTAGGGGTATTCCATGTCAACAATGTAAAAAACAACTTGTTCAGTCCTTGTATTGTGAACAAAGCTAAAGGTAACTGGCATTGTGATTTTGCCAAGTGCTACGATCTGCCTTCCTCTGAAGCCACATAAGGGATGTGTAGCATCATGAATCTTATCTTCTGGCTCTTGCATTTGTCTGAAGGCCTTAGCAAATATGATATCTGCAGCACTGCCTGTATCAACCAGAATATTGTGGACGAGAAAACCCTTGATGACACAAGATATGACCATAGCATCGTTGTGAGGATAGTCCTTGAGCTGAAGGTCCTCCTGGGAGAAGGTGATTGGGATGTGAGACCATTTTGACTTGATGAAGGGTCCCTGCACCCCAACATGCTGCACCCTTCTCTGTGCTTCCTTCTTCTGCTTTTTGTTAGCCTGTTCTGAACTTGAACCGCCTGTTATCGGGAGCACAAGCTTCGTAGCCGAAGGTGCTTCAGCTTGGTTGTTGAACGAAGCCATCAGCTCAACAGTGGAAGTGAGTTCACTGGAGATGGGCGCCAATGTTGGGGACTTGTTCTCAAATGCTATGAATTAAGAACAAGGCAACATAAAAAATGTTAAATGTTAATGTCCTTCGTCCTTCGAAGCATTATTTCCCTAAGGATATAATGATCTTCGGACGAAGGATATGAAGGACATACCTTCATAGATATGACATGTAAAATCAGGGGACGAAGGTTATGAAACATAAGACAATAATATAGATAATTATATAGTACCAAAATGTGAACATGTATTAATAAATAATCATGAATATATAAAAATTAAACTAAATTACATTTGTACCTTGAGTTTGACAGAGATACGAAGATACAAATGCGATGAAAAGCGTGAACAGTATGGGGGTATTGTTCACCTATTTATAGGCACAGGGCGCAACCTGTGTGAATTTACATTCATGTCCTCTAGAAATGATTACAATCATTACACAGTCTATCATGGGCCGATTGGTCATCTCATCTTTAAGTCGGTGCATTTTGAAATATACTGCGAAGCTCCCTGACTGGTAGCTTCGGCATCGTTCCTGTTCTGGCCTTCCGAAGGTGCTTCTTCTCATAGGACCTTCGGCGACGAAGCAGACCCCCAACAAGCGGTGCTCACAATTTAACCGGTATATAGTGAAGATATTGGAGGACTGAAATTGTATCTTTTCTCGAGGGCAACTATCTTTTGGATGATGAAGTTTATAATAAAAGAATGGAAGCAAGGACAAGACCATATGTAATAATAGATGGGGAATTATATAAGCATGGAGTCTGCTCTCCATTGCTCAAGTGCTTGTCCAGAACCGAAGGGCAAGAATTAATGAAGGAGATACATGTGGATTTATGTGGGGCTCACATTGGGTCTAGGCCTCTGCTGGGGAAGGTTTTCAGACAAGGTTTTTACTGGCCAAAGGCAGCTTTGGATGCAGCGGATTTAGTTCAAAAATGTGAAAATTGCCAAAGATGTGCTAGGGACCAGAAGCAGCCTTCATCTCTAACCCAGCTAATACAACCAACCTGGCCACTGCAAAGATGGGGCTTGGATTTGTTAGGTCCACTCCCACCAGCAAAGGGCAACTTGAAATATGTTGTGGTGGCAGTGGAATATTTTCTAAGTGGATTGAGGCAAAGCCCTTGGCTACAATAACTTCGGCCACGGTCCAAAAATTCTTCTGGCAAAATATTGTTTGTCGCTTCGGTGCGCCGAAGGCTATAACAGTTGACAATGAAACTCAGTTTGATGCTGAGACATTTAAAATCTTATGTATCCAGATTGGCACAAAGATACACTTCACGTCATTAAGGCATCCGGAGTCAAATGGTTTGGTAGAAAGAGCAAATGGAATTATAATAACAGGAATAATGAAGTCCATCTTCAATCAACCCAAAGGAAAGTGGCCAGACGAATTAATAAAGGTGGTGTGGAACCACAACACTGCTATATCAAGGTCTACAGGATTTACTCCATTCAAGCTTCTCTTTGGTGACGAAGCTATTTTGCCAGAAGAAGCAAGAATGGGTCCAATAAGAACCTTAGCTTCGATAGAAGATGAAGGTGATTGTCAAACAACAAAGGACACCAAAGAAGAGACCAGACTACAAGCCATAGAGCATATTAATAAATACCAGGCCAAAACAATCAAATGGCGTGACAGAAAAGTGAGATTGAAGAACATCAAGTCAGGCCATTTGGTGCTTCGAAGGGTGACCAAACCTGACACAGTGGAGAAGCTTCAGCTCAAGTGGGAAGGCCCCTTTTTGGTGGTATCTTCGTCAAGACCTGGTTCTTACAGACTAAAAGACATGGACGACATTGACATACCCAGGTCTTGGAATGCGGACGAGCTTCGGCGGTATTATGTGTAAATAATGTAATTCTCTTATTTCCCCTATGGCACCCTTTTTCTTTCAAGAGGGGAGAAAGGTTTTTAACGGGGCCACATGTTGTAATTTTCAGTTTTTTTTGTTTAGCCCTATACAATACAAGGGCCAAATTCGCCCACATGTAAAATGTAAAATCTGGGACTACACCATCGAGTGTAAAAAAGTAAGAAAAAGCTCCGAAGTTGTCCCTAAGGGGATGCAGAGCTAAGACGTCACCTAAGTAAAAGGTGAAGAAGCTCCAAAGCCATTCCCAAAGGAACACAGAGTAAGTTTCGATGCTCCAAAGCCATTCCCAAGGGAACACGGAGTAAGTTTCAAAGCTCCAAAGTCATTCCTAAGGGAATGCAGAGCTAAAATACCACCTAAATCAAAGGTGAAGAAGCTCCAAAGTCGTTCCTAAGGGGATGCAGAGCTTAAATGCCACCTAAGTCAAACGTGAAGAAGCTCCAAAGTCGTTTCTAAGGGGATGTAGAGCTGAAATACCACCTAAGTAAAGGGTGAAGAGACTCCAAAGTCGTTCCTAAGGGGATGCAGAGTCTGGGTGTGTTTTTATTTGTAGCATACATTTGCACACTTCATCACATCATCTTTTGCATTCATACAAATATTCATTAGACATTCATAGGATCATCATCATCATCATGACATAAAGCACATGTATTAATAGGAAAGGTAGAAGATGACTGTCTCCAGTGACAAAATGCTTTGTTGAATACAAAGCTGCTTCATCTCAGATAAAACTCCATGGAATATGGAGGTGTTTCGTCCTTAATAAAAAATGCTTGGATGTGAATGAAAGGAAGGAAAGGTGTTTTTCGCCTTCGGCTCAAAAGATTACAAACATTGGTTTCGTCCACACCAAAGTAGTTCATATAGGAGCGAAAAGGTGAAATTATATTACAAGGTATTCACAAATAAATATAATATTTTGTTCAACTGACAGCTACAATTTTTTGCCAAGCAATGCAAAGAGATCCTAAGTTTTTTACAGATAGTTACAAAAGGAAATTCTAAGGATCTGCAGCCCTTCGGAACAAGCTTCAGCTTAACGACCTTTGGCGCCACCATCCTGTAGAAAGAAGAAGGTATAAAGAAATCAGGAAATATAATAAAGGAGAACCAAGGTAAAGAAGACAGGTAAAAGCTTCATATCGAGTTAAGTAGTTTTCGTGCTTCGTCCCCGGCCAGTTCACACCCGCCTTTTGCCCAGATTTGGGTGATAAACCTGTTCCCTATGCTTCAGGCTTCGGCTGGGATGTCAACTAGATCTGATGTCAAAAGAGTGAAATTTGGCCTATTAATAGTTTTGCCGTGAGTGCACCCGGCCTTCATAAAGGCTGCAGCTGTGCCGCGAGAAGCCACCAAGGCACAGAAATCCCCGTGCCCGGTGATAACTTTGTCAAGGGCTTCAACTTCATTTTCAATATGATCAAAGGCACCGGGGATGTCTTCGGTCGAAGTGTTAATTTCTTCAGAAGCAGCTCCAACCGAGTTGAATATCCTCTTCAACTGATTAGTGCACCGAGTGGCAAAGCCAGCACACCTGTTCTGAAGGTTCTCAAAAGCTTCATGTAGCTTCGAGTTTCTTTCAGTTTCAGCTTTGACCTTTGCTTTGAGCTCCCTTGTCTCATGGTTAAAGCACCGTGAACTTTCGTCCAAAATTGTTCGAGCTTCGTCCAATTCCTCACTCAACTTAGTATTTTGAGTATATGCTTCTACGAGGGAACCTTCAGCTGTCTGCAGCAAGATGTCCTTTTCCTTGATAGAAACTTCAAGTTCCTTTATTTTATCCTCTAATCCTTTAATGATGACTTTGTTTTTTGTATCCTCAGTATCCTGCTGCATTTTCAGCGCTTTGCTTAGCAACATGCTCTGCAAAAACAAGTTAAAGTTAGAACACTCAATCCACCACGAAGGTAGTAAAAATCTAGACAAAGGTCTCACCTTGAAGTTGGAATAAAATAGGCTACCGACAATGTGTTGTCGTCGGTAACAACTATTGTCGGTCTCTAGCTTCAAGAATCCGACACTCTTAGATAGAGTGCCGATTATCTTCGCCCCGGCGCGGCCGTGAATACATCCTAAGATTTCCTCATCGACCCCGCCGAAGAGCAAGGACCCCGGTTGGTATCTTCAAGATATGACAAATTCTCTTAGTTCCAACTTGTCCTCCTCAGAAAGCTCTTGGCCGCCTAGGTGACGAAGATCAAAGTCTTTCTCGTCCGAAGGATTATTATCAATTTCCTTTCCTTTATCCGGCACTATGGCCATGTTTTCCTCTGCAGCTACACTTGTCTCCTCTGCAACAACATCTGCAACCACATCTGACACAAGCCTGTCAATCTCTGACATTGTGGTTGCTAGTTCTTCAGCTTCGGCTTTGCCGGTATCTTTGGCAACCGCAGGAATTGCCGCTTTTGTCACCGAAGCCGAAGGCGGTGTTCATTCAATTGCTTGCGTTATGTTCACAATTCGTCGTTTCTTTTTCCCTTTAGTCTTCTCCTCTATGGCCGAGGATGTTTCTTTCCTCTATAAAAGTTTTGTCAGTTCCAATCCTAGAGGACTTAGCAACTTGAATTGCAGAGAATCGGTCATTACCTTCAAAATTTCAACCACCTCGGCAGCAGTCGGCGATGGAGGGGTCTTCTCTGTTGTTTTGTCAACCTTAGGTTCAGTAGAAGGTGTTTGGTCAAGCTTTCGCTTCTTAGAAATTGTTGCCTTTGGCTCTAGCGCTGTTTTTGTTTTCATCAAAGATTTTTCGTCTTCTTTCACCGACCGGGCAGCTTGCCTGCTTAGGATACTAACAACCCTTTTTCTTTTCATGCCCCAGCCCCTCCATTAAGCCTCTCGTAATCTAGGTATTTGAAGTTTAATGCATCCATTACCCGGTTTAGCCTAATTTTCGGCCGAGTACCGAAGGCAGCAGTCATTAGCTGGTCCTCCTCCTTCGTATGGTTGCCAAGGATCTCATTGCACATGGTTTCGATCATTTCCAGCCATTCATTGCATGATTTCTTGAACTATTTTTCAAATTTGAAGCGATAGGGGAGCCGAACAAGCTCATACTTTCCCCCTTCCTTTTTCTTCGGCATCCCCCAACCACTAGAAGTTGGAAATGTTCTATTTGCCAAATATTCTTGCATTAAGTCCCTAGTGCTGATTTTGACAGCTTCCACTCTAAATTCAAGTTCGGCTAGCTGGCACGGGGAGCCAAGTTGCATGTGGCGTAGGGGCCTTGTCATTCCGAAGTTTAATCTCATCGAGATCATGACCATAGTCATCAATTTTCCCTCTTCTTCTCATCAGCTTTTATGTAGAACCACTCACTCGTCCACCCGGTCAGCCACTTGGTGCGGTAGCCAATTACTAGGGCCTTGGTATCCTTTCCATACGCAAAGTTATAGCAGCCAAAGTTCTTATGAAGGCCATCTGCTCTAGCCTTCGTCTGGTAGTGTAGCTCATGCACTCGGTAGAAAGCTTCAGCATTAGCACTCATACCCTGGCTTCGGAGAGCCCATATGTAAACACTCAGTCTAACGATGGCATTGGGCATCAACTGATGAAGATATATTTCAAAATTCTTTAAAACTTCTCCTATCATTTCATGTAAAGGGAACCGAAGCATTGCCCTGAAGAAGCTCTTGAAAACAACAACTTTGTCCTCTTTTGGATCTGGAACCACCTCCTCCCAAGCAAAGCGGACAAGTTTGCTCTCGGCCTCTCCAAAATAACCTAGCTTTTTCATTATAACCATGTCATTTGCTGTTACAGTGGATTCCCCAAATTCATTGTTGCTTGGCTTTGATGGGCTGAAAATGTTGTAATCTTCTTCAGCCTCATCATCACTTTCGTCCTCAGCTGCAATCTGCTCAGCTTCAGCAGCTTCACCTTTGAAAATAGCTTTTTCCGATGTCACTAGACCTGATCGCCTCATCATTTCTGATATCGATGCTGTCTTTGTTGTCTCAGCATCATCTCCCTCACGTGATACCCTAACAGTGGACCTTACTCAAGCCATTTTTTAGTATTCTGATTCCTTAAAGCCGAAGGTGATTTCGAACGATGAAGCGTGTGACTGCAGCAAACAATCTGGACAAGCTTCGGCTATGGTTAAAATTTTTAACAACACAACAGTGCAATGGCAATGAATGTTGTGGTAACTCCTCACAAACTGTCTGTTTATATAGTGCTGCAGGGCAAGAAGGCGAGCCGCCATACCGCCTACACTGGCTGAGCGGTGGACCGTTCGATGTCCGAAATATTTTAATCGTTTCTCGGCAACGAGCTCAGGGAAGGTGTTTTTCGGACCTTTGACATTCCGAAGCCTTCATGTTTTTCGTGGATCGAGCTCGTTACTAAAAAACGATCTAGCACCACGAAGGGGCTACTATTGGGGGTCTTCTTCTCCGCCGAAGGTCCTCAAGGAAAAACACCTTCGGCAAAATAATACAAAGGCTCGTCAAAGCTACCTTTAGCCTCGGTTTAGCCCCCTCAAGACAAAGACTCCGCGTAGAGGCGACAATGCAGAATGCCGAAGCTCAATAGCTTCGGCCCAGACCAAGCAGAGAAGGAAAAAGGACTAGATGGACCTTATTAGTTTTAATTGCTTGTAAACAAATGTTCAAGGGCATGGATGTAATTTTACCTGGGTTGTGTCTCGTGCCTATAAATAGATGAACAGTACCCCCATACTGTTCATACTGAATTGTAATCGCTCTTGCGCCATCCTCGCTCTCTCACCTCCCGGCAAGCTGAAGGCACAATTGTAACATGAATATTGTTAATGCTTATTCATACTTAATGAAAAAAATAATAAATGAATCATTGATATATAATCATTATTATCATCATTTATTTATATTCCTCCATTCTCTTATTTATGATCATATTTATATGATAAAATGATGAAGGTGTGTATTTCATGACCTTTGTCTAAAGATCATTATATCCGAGAGGAAATAATGTTTCAAAGGACGAATGTCTTTAACTATTAACAATTGTGTTATCTTGTTCTTGATTTATAGCATTTGAGAACAAGTGACCAACATACACTTCCACACCTCTTCAGCTACAAATTTAGGCTCACATGATCCTATGCAGAAGATGAGGACTTCCTAGATTTGATCATTGAACCACCTAGCATCATAAGTGAACTAGTGTTCTTCAAGCATGGAATGGTCTTCATGTAGTTTGTATCTATACCAGTAAATATGAAGGGGATTACTCTCTATATCTATGGTGTCCCGTTTGCTAAAGGTTCAGATAAAAGTGATTTGCCATTTCGTAGTATGTACAATAGATGACTACTACTTAGGTTATAAGCTTATAACTCATGTTTACCTCAAGAGCAGCTGTTATTGATACTGTAGTAGCATGTGGCATGTAACCTTGAAATATCTTGATACATCTTCAAGTCTGCAAACAGAAAACATACAACATGTTGTAGACAGTAGCATGAATGAGCATCCAAAAATATAGTGAAAAAGAGTATTAGCAATCACTTCTTATGTATTTGCTCTGTTTGTTAGCTCATAGCAGCGAATGATTTCCCATGAATAAATAGGGTTAGTCAATCACATAAACCACCTGAAAACTATTAGAAGGGCGAATTACAAATTTTAAAGATGAGGTGAATCACCTTTACATCGAACCCTAATCAGCTAATATACCTCCTTGACATCATGGATCTAATAACAAGTAGTTGGGGTCTAGGTTAAAATAGCTAAATAAATTCTCTGCTAGAAATTTCTATGTGATCAAATTGTCCCATAGATACTTGTAACTCATCAGTTGAATACTGTCATAATCAGATATTCATCTACCGTGCAAACTTCATAGATGCCATCATTCTCTTGTGTTCTTCAAGAGGATTCTACCATTGTTGGGGGCCTTCTTCCCCATCGAAGGTCCTCTGAGCAGAAAGACCTTCGGCAAGACGATATGCCAAAGCTACTATTAACGAAGCTTCGGCACAATGATGCGCTCGAGATGAAGGACAACACCGACTTAAAGAGGAAAAGACCATCTAGTCCCTAATATTTTATATCACGAGTATGATTAGTTGTCAAGGACACAAATGTAATTTTGTCCGGGCTGTGTCCCGTGCTTATAAATAGGTGAACAGTACCCCCGTACTGTTCATGCTGGCTGATAATCGCTGGTGCATCACTCTCAGATTTTCACCTTCTATCAAGACGAAGGTATAAATGTAATTCAATATTGTTCATGTTTATTCATGATGATATAATAAAAATATGCTAATAACACCATATGATTATTCATGTTATTTTCCATGTTTTCACATGCTTCTACTTTCATTATACTAAGATGATGAAGGTATGACCTTCATAACCTTCGTCCAAGGTTCATTATGTCCGAAGGGAGATAATGCTTTGAAGGACGAAGGTCTTTAACCATTAACACTTTGTGTTGCCTTGTTCTTAACTCATAGCATTTGAGAACAAGTGACCAACATTGGCGCCCACCTCCGGTGAACTAACTTCCACTGTTGGGACGATGGCTTCGTTCAACAATCAAGCTATAGCACCTTCGGCCACGAAGCTAGTGCTCCCAATCACAAGCGGTTCAAACTCAGTGTGACACCCCAGTGTCACTCAGGGTTTTTCTTTCAAAAGCCAAACCAAGAGCCATTATTTTATGTGAACCAAAGTAAGCATGGGCATCAAAATAACTTAAGAAATAATGAAGTCACCAAGTATACACTTAAAAGTGTCATGATCAAAACAAATAAGTCCCTTAAAAGATCAGATTGTGCAACCCTAGTTTAAAAACCCTAAATGAGCCCCATGGGCAAAAATTCAAAAAGTAAGGAAAAGGGAGTGAAAAGTTTAAAATTTTGAGTTGAGCCAATTATAAAAATTGAAGTATATTTAATGGGCAACAAGAAAGGTTGAGAAAGCTTAACCAAAATAGCTCAAATAAAACCCAAATCAAGCTTTCCATGTGTGGACTTAATAAGAATTCTGAATTTCAGATTTCTGAAAATCAGACCTTGATCCAAAGATCAGGGATGTTCACCTTGATCCTTAACTCGAATCCTAATGGCCCCATTGACAAAAATGTGCCTAACTAACCCCTCTGTCGTGTGCCAGAAGATGGCTTTGGGACGCGAGCCCTAGACACGACTAAACCTTGGATTTGCCTCGGATTTGCGCAGGGAGACAGACCAGATTTCCTGGCTCCATATCTCTGCAACCAGTAGGCAAAATCCTATGACCTCCACACAAGAATGGTAGCTTGTAGGGAGGGGAAGAGGTTTTGTGCATTGACCAAGGCGAGAGCAGGCTCGGATGAGCGACTACACGCGCCAGAACTTGGGCAGAACGCGTGCTCCCACGTGTTCGACCCTGGCCGGCGCGCCAGAGCTCGCCCAACCCGCGCACGCGCACTCCCCGGCGACCAGTCGCGTCCGCCGCGCGTCCTCGCCCTCGGCCGTGCCCGCCCGCGCCTATAAAGCCTCCCCAGGCGCGCCTCACTTCGCCCCGCACTCACCCTCTTCGGCCAGCCGCTTTCCTTAGCTCCGGCGAGCTTGTTTTCCGCCCGCCATTGCCGCCCGAGCTTCGGCCGTCGTGGCCAGCCCACACCAGCCGTCCTCAAGCCAAGCCAGTGCTTCGGCCAGCTCCACCAGTAGCCCGTGATGCTCGCCAAGCCCTCGGACCTAGCCGGACTTCACCGGAGGCCCGAGATCGACTTCGCCGGACTTCGGTCTCCCGCCGTCGCGCGTGGACCGAGCTATCCGGTGAGACTCCGCCCAATTCCTCTCGCTCATGTCTTCTCTGACATCCCGTGGACCTCCCTGACCCGTTTGATTGAACTACCTCGCCGTGACCAGGCCGGTCTCCTCGCCGCCGACGAGTATCCCCGCCTGCGCGCGTGGACCGACCGACTCCGGCCATCTCCGACGGCGTTCCGCACACCGTTGTGATCCCCAGGACCTCCCCTTCATCCTCGACCACTTCACCGGAGCAGTCTCGCCGCCGGTAAGCTCCTCCGCCCTTTTCCCCGCCGCGGCTACTGTTTAAATTAAACTGAGGACCTCGGGTTAGGAGGTGAAGAACCCGAGGGGTTTTCTGCAATGTCAGAGACCCTGGTGAATAGTAGCCTGAGGACTGATTCGCGAGGAAAAACTTAGAAAACCGCCAGGGACCCCAGTGCAAAATAGATTTTCAATTAAATCGATTCTGTTATTCTTTTTAAATAACCAGAGAACTTGTAAAATTCATAACTTGATGAATTCTTAATCAAAAAGTGTCAAACCAATTTTGCTAGCCTCTGTATATTATAATCTATCATTTAAAAATAGTAGACCCTATGCTTTCTGTTCAAAATTTTAGAGTTTAAAATTAAAAACAGAAACCCACTAAACCTTATTTAATCAAGAAAAATTAGTTTTTCTTCTGTACTAGACTTAAGAAAATTTGTGGATATTCAAACCTCTGTTAGACATTGTTTAAAAATAGTAGGAACCTCAGCATTAGAAATTATGATTTATTTTCTCATTTAAAGATGTTTTGTCCAAACTTAGAGAAAATCAGAAAGGTATTAGAAATTAATGAACAGTGACTAATATTATTTTTCCTAGTTTACTTATGAAACAAAGAACCTAGGAAAAATACAGAGACTATTAATTTGGACAAGTGTTAAATTACAATGAATTATTTAGCCTAAATAAGACTGGAAATCAATTATTAAAGAGGCAAAACTAGAACCAAAATGCTTAACAAAAATCCAGTGGATTAATAACCACCAGAGCCCCACTACAAAAATACAGAGCACCTCAGCCCAACTTTCTAAGTAAGGAAAATAAATGTAAAGTGATAATAAGGCATTTTCCAACTAAATCATGAACAACCTCAAATAATGTAATAATGGGCAACCAAAAATTAGCTAAGTCCATGATAAGGTAAACTACCAGAGAAAAATGCAAACCCATGAAAAAGAAGCAAACTCATACCATTTGCTAATGATTTAAGGGAAAGGCCATTTAATTCAAATAATGCACCCCACCCCTTCCCTTAAGCAAAAAGATGCCAAACTTCAGAATGATTGCTCTTGCACAAAACAATAACTAAGAAAAATAAGAACTCTGTTGTTTGATATTTTTCAAATATAGTGGTAGTAGAAAGCACCCATTTGGCTAGAAACTTGAGAAAACCATAAAAAAAAATAATTAAAAGGTATTAATGGCTAGAAGTTTGTATCAAGTCATATTATAACACCTAAAGGCCAGCAAAAATAAGTTCTGAACAATTACCCACTGTTAAATATTAGTTGTAGTTCAAAGCACCTCTTCTACCCTAGAGTTTAATAATTTTGTGCAGAGAAAACTATTCACTTTCTGATCCCCAAATTTTAAGAAAAAGAAACATACACCAGTAGCAAGCCACTGTAATTTTTACAGAAATTTTAGAATTTTATAAAAGCAACTTGTAGTTCAAACCTACTCCAAAACATTAAAGAGAATAAAAAGAAAAGGAAAGAAGAGCTAAACCCCACTTCAATCAGTCTAACTTGAGTGCTTATCAATCATCCCTAAGACTTAAAAGAATTCAGTGGAACCCCTAAAAGTAAAACCTACCACTTGCCTTAGCTAAAGTTTAACTTAATTTACCAAGTATACCACCCAAGGGTCTTTAATAAGTAAAGTTAACTTTGTTTAACTCAAGAAAGATTATACACCTTTTAAGTTGTGATTTCTAAAGCACATATCATATCATGCATATATCTTACGCATTGCATTCATTAGATTGTAATATTGCCGACGGAGAGTACGTGCTCATCCCCGAGCAAGGACCTGTCCAAGAGGAAGACCAGGAGCAGGCTTCAGAGGCTGCCATTGAGGATCTCCCCGCAGCCCCAGCAATTGAAGGCAAGCCCCGGTTTTATGCATAACCTATTATTATATGCTACTTTACTACACTTAATGCTTGTAGGTTTGTAATGTGCACTTAAGTGTAGGAATTGCTTGAAACCTCTAGATGCATGAACTTAGGACTCCTTTTTGAGATGAATACTAGTATGCTAGGTCGAGTAGTTGCTTGCTAATCAGGATCTCGGTAGAAGTCGAGTGATTTTTCTAGCACTCGCGCGAGGTCAGGAATTGATTGTATTCATCTTGATAACGGGATAGATGTTGGTCTATGGCCTTGGATCCAGGGAGGATGCCTTGTCCATGAGACGGGAAAATGAATTAAGGATTAATGTGTGGATACCTGAGTCAAGCTTTTGAACGTACTAAACACATGCCGGGAAAAATGGTAACCGGTAAACCTAGTACCTGAGTGAAGCCGGGCGCGGACTTTATCCCTCATGCGACCTGAGACTGGTTCTCCCATGCTAGCTATGGTGGGTACAAGTGCGGTCACTGCACGGCGGCAGCCGGGGTCAGTGGAGCATTGTATGCCAAGGCGGTGAGGCCTGGACGCGAACGGGGAATCGATGGGGACGGTTGTCATGTATAGGGTCGGAGTGCCCTGACATGCCATGTGTTTAGGTTTACCTTGCAAGGTTTAAAAACTCGATTCGAATCGTCTGCTTCTCGCAGCTAATGAGACTGCTTGATTCCTTGTACTGCATCGAGTAAGAAGTGAAATGTGGTTACATGAGATAACTTGTTGATTGAACTAATTGATTGTTACCATGTATGCTTAGAAGGAGCAAATCTAGCTAAGTTAATGATGGTAAAATTTGGAAAAGCTAAAAATTGATTTTAGTAACAGCTAGTGCTTTTGGCAAACCAAACCCCTCAGCCAAACAGCTGCATAGTCTAGAGGTAGAGGAGTAGACTCCTCACACCGGGTAAGTCTAGCTGAGTATTAGTATACTCAGCCTTGCTTGTGGCACTATTTTTGCAGGTACCATGCAGGATTTGATTGATGGTGTGACTTGGCCTACCACCCTGCCACCGGGTTGGACGGTCGAGTGGGATGTTGCTCCGGCAGGAGAGGAGCATGAGGAGTAGTGGGCTAGGCCTTGCCCATTTCCTCATTACCGACGACATCGATTATCCGCTGCACTTTACTTAACAAACTTTATTTGCTACTCCAGAACTCCGATTTATGTAATAATTCAGTACTTAATTTGAGGTTTTTCCTGTTTTATTGTATTTCTTCTGTGACTCACCTTCGAGTGAGACTGTGGAATTTGATCCTGGTTAAGTGGCTCTATCAGACTAGATCTGAAGGACCGATGGGTTATTCCGATTTAAGTGTGTCACGGCCCTTGAGGCATGACTTAGGCACTTAAGCTGGAATAATTCGGGTGGTTCTGCCACAGCTGGTATCAGAGCAAATTCCACCACAGAGAAGAACAATAAACCAAGAATACCAATTTTCAAAACCTAAAACTTGCCTAGAAACTGCTAATAGGTCGTCAGGACTAGACCGCTAGACCTAGGACGAAAGGCCTTAGGCATAGAGGGAAATAGGTGGCTAATTAATTAGGCCCCGTGGGCCAATACCTATATTTTAGGATGCCCTAAAAAGGCACCCTATTTTCTTTTTGAGAGGCAACGTTTCTTCCAGCATGCATGCATTATAAAACATAAGGAGGAATTAAAATTTGAGCTAACCCCTTTTTCTTTAAAACCATTCGGGCTCTCTTTTTCTTTTTCCTTCCACCATAATCTTTATCTTTGATTCCCTTCCGCAGATGAATTCACCCACCCCCGCTAGTGGAGGAGACTCTCGTTTCAGTTCCGACTTCCTTTCTCGCGATGGCTTTCCCTCCATCTTGTGGGAAGTGCTTAACTCCGCCGGTTACCCTACGCCCCCTTTGTACACGGTGCAGTTGTATGAGGAGCATCGGGTACCTCGTTGTCGGGTCTGGCTGACTTTGGAGGCTCATCCCCTTCAGCCGGGTTGGCGTTCTCTTGACTCTGAGACGATCGGACTCAGGACGGACGACACCGTTGAGGCAGCAGCCATGAAGGCTCTGACGACTTTCTGTGGCTATCATCCCCTGGAGATGGTGATGCACCCCTTGGGACTCTTCCCTGCTGAGAAGAAGGATGATCCCATGTGGTGTAACCGCGTGAGCCACGTGAAGGATGTGTGGGCCATGTATCCTGACTTGGTTGGGAGGGTCACTGTTCAGTGCATGAGTGCGCTGTACCGCCTTCAGGCCCTTCAGAGCGATGCTATGACACTTCTTGCTAACACCGCTCGGACTGCCAAGCTCACTCTCGACAGTCGGGAAGATTTTGTGGTCGACCTATCCACAGAGTTGGTGGAAAAGGATCTGCAGGTGGAGAGGCTGAACCAGCGTATCGCTACCCTGGAGCAGCAAGTGGAGATCCGAGACAACACTATTGATGTCTTGGAGAACCAGCTTCACGATGTGCAGAGGGAACTCGAGGAAGCAAATGACCACCTGGACATGCACCACCTGGAGATGGAGGCCAATGAAGCAGGAAGCGAGGGAGAAGAGGCTCCCGAGGAGCTAGGACCAGCCCCTGGTGCCAATGGGACTACCTCCGCGATGCCCCCTTCACCCGCATCCAGTGTCGCTTCCACCGCTCAGGGTTAAGCAGTCACTTCGACATTTTAGGTGGATAGAGACCTATGCGAGCTTAGTAGTATCATATTTTGGACTAGGCTTGTGGGTACTTTCCCCTGATTAATGTAATCCTGTGAACTTTTGGAATCTGTGGGATCCTTGTCACCATGTTACCTTCATTTCGAACCTGATATTATGATTATGGCATTCTTTTTCTTCTATATGAAATGATATCTTGCCGTTCGAAATTGTGAGTTGGGATAACAATGGCGACAATCTCTGTTTTCAGATGGCAGCTAGGCAGCGTCGCGGGCAGAACGAGCAGGTTCCCCCGCCACCTCCTCCAGCTCCCACAGTGCAGGAGCTGATGGCCCAGCAGAATGAGATTCTGCGACAGCTCTTGCAGCGACAGCCCCACCCCCAGCAGCATGGTGGAGGCCAGCCTCAGCGACCTCCGGCTATGGCAACATACCATGAGTTTCTGAGCACGCAGCCGCCCTTGTTCGCCAAGGCAGAGGATCCGTTGGACGCCGACGTATGGCTTCGCGTCGTCGAGTCCAAGTTTCCCCTCCTCACGGGAGACTGCCCTGATGCTACCAAGACCCGCTTCGCCGCGCAGCAGCTTCGCGGATCTGCTCGGACTTGGTGGGATCACTTCCGTGCTATGCTCCCTGATGATCGTGAGGTATCTTGGGAGGAATTCAAGACTGCCTTCAGAGGACACCACATTCCAGCTGGCATTCTCGATCGGAAGTTGAATGAGTTTCTGGCCCTCAATCAAGGAACCCGCACGGTACTGCAGTATGCGCAAGCCTTCAATGACTTATGCCAGTATGCAGGGTATCATGCTGATTCTGATGAGAAAAAGAGGGATCGCTTCCGCAGGGGTCTCAATACCAAGCTGCGGGAACGACTCAACACTGTCCGGGCTGATAGCTTCAATGAGTTGGTCAACATGGCCATCTCTCAGGAGGATTGCATTGTTGCTCACCGGGCAGAGAAGAAGAGAAAGGCACCAATGGCAGCACCATCCGCTCAGGCTCAGAGGTTCCGGATTGTTTCTCACAATCAGAGCAGGGGTTTTCAGCAGCAGGCAGGCAGATGGGTGATCAGGCCACCTCAGCAGCAGCAGCAGCAGCCGACACCCAACCGCTACCCAGCTCCTGCCCCAAGGAACAATCAGCCTCCGCAGCAGCAGCAGTTCCGCCAGGGCAATGGGAACAAGTGTTTCACTTGTGGCAATGTGGGCCACTATGCCAAGAATTGTCCCAGGAACCAGCAGAGGCAGATGCCAGCACCGAATCAAGACAAGGGAAGAAAGCAGAAGGTGCAAGTCAGGCAAGGGAAGCTCAACTTCACTACTCTTGAGGAAGTGCCAGAAGGAGCTCCTATCATGACTGGTATCTTTTCAGTTTATAATCAACCTGCTTTAATTCTGTTTGATTCTGGTGCATCTCATAGTTTCATTAGCCAAAAGTTCAGTGCTAATTGCAAACTGCCATTCTCTCTTTCAAAAGGGTCATTCATGATAGTCACACCTGGGGGTAAAATTGCAACTAATCAATTAAACCAAAGTGTGCCTATTCAACTGGGAAGCCACATTATCAAAACCACTCTTCTTGTGTTGGGATTGGAGAATGTGGACATTATTCTAGGGGCAAATTGGATGACCTTGCACCAAGTTGTGCTTGATATAGCCAGTCGTACAGTGGAAGTTAATTCTCCTTTCTGCGGGAATTTCACTTTAATTTTGCCTAGTCAGGGTTCTTCTCAGTCATGTGCTTTCTCTATGACGGAGCTACCTCTGAAGAAGATCCCAGTGGTCTGTGAGTATGCAGATGTCTTTCCTGATGAATTGCCAGGAATGCCACCGGACCGGGATATTGAATTCGCCATCGAGTTGCAACCGGGAACGGCCCCAATTTCCAAGAGGCCCTACCGAATGCCACCCGCTGAGTTGGCAGAATTGAAGAAGCAATTGCAAGAGTTGCTGGATAAAGGTTTTATTCGCCCAAGCACTTCGCCTTGGGGATGTCCAGCACTGTTTGTGAAGAAGAAGGATGAAAGCTTGAGGCTGTGTATAGATTACCGCCCTCTTAATGCGGTAACTATCAAGAACAAGTATCCTTTGCCTCGTATTGATGTTCTCTTTGACCAGTTGGTCGGAGCCAAGGTATTCTCCAAGATAGACCTTCGCTCTGGCTACCATCAGATCAAAATACGAGCAAGTGATATTCCGAAGACGGCATTCTCAACCAGATATGGGCTATATGAATTCTTGGTGATGTCATTCGGGCTGACAAATGCACCAGCATATTTCATGTATCTGATGAATTCTGTTTTCATGCCGGAATTGGATAAGTTCGTGGTGGTTTTCATCGATGACATTCTGGTGTACTCAAAGAACGAAGAAGAACATGCCGGGCATTTGCATGTAGTGCTTCAACGTCTGCGAGAGCACCACCTTTATGCCAAGTTATCCAAGTGTGATTTTTGGCTAAAGGAAATCAAATTCTTGGGTCACACTATCTCTCAGGCTGGAATAGCTGTTGATCCTGATAAAGTGCAAGAGGTGATGAACTGGAAGCCACCCACGACTGTTCGCCAAATTCGGAGTTTTCTGGGATTAGCTGGTTATTACCGAAGATTTATTCCGGACTTCTCTCGAATTGCGAAGCCTATTACTGAGTTGCTGAAGAAAGAGGTCAAATTTGTGTGGAGTCAGAAGTGCGAAGATGCCTTCCATGCATTAAGGCAGCATCTGACCACAGCACCAGTATTGGCGCAACCCGACAGCAGCAAACCTTTTGATGTATATTGTGATGCCTCGGGCACCGGGCTAGGTTGTGTCTTGATGCAAGACAACCGAGTCATTGCTTATGCTTCAAGAGCACTCAGGCCTCATGAGCAAAATTATCCCACTCATGACCTTGAGTTAGCAGCAGTGGTTCATGCATTGAAGATGTGGAGGCATTATCTAATGGGAACCCACTGCAACATCTTCACTGATCATAAGAGCCTTAAGTACATTTTTACTCAGGCTGATCTTAACATGAGGCAGAGAAGATGGCTAGAGCTGATCAAGGATTACGACCTGGAGGTACATTATCACCCAGGGAAGGCTAATGTGGTAGCTGATGCCTTGAGTCGGAAGTTGCAGTGCAACTGTGTTCTGATGGATTCTCGCATTAACACCTTGTGTGATGAGTTGAGCAAGATGCAAATTGAAGTGATTTCTTCTGGTTCTTTGTCTCACATTTCTGTTGAGCCAGCCTTGCAAGACCAGATTATCATGGCCCAGCTCAGTGACAAGGGAGTGCAAATTATCAAGAAGAATCTCCATCAGAAGGTTGAGAAGTATGATTGTTTCCGCCAGGATGAGAAGGGTGTGTTATGGTTCAAAGACAGATTGGTGATTCCTAAAGACCAGGATCTCAAGAGGAGAATTTTGGATGAAGCTCATCTCTCCAAATTCTCGATGCATCCGGGAAGCACCAAGATGTACCATGATTTGAAGCCTTTGTACTGGTGGACCAGAATGAAGAGGGAGATAGCCCAGTATGTATCAGAATGTGACACCTGTCAGAGGGTAAAGGCAAGCCACTTGAAGTCAGCTGGAGCCTTGCAACCACTACCCGTACCTTCGTGGAAGTGGGACGATATCAGCATGGATTTCATTGTGGGTCTGCCCAACACCTCTCGTCATCATGATTCAATTTGGGTTATTGTGGACCGATTGACGAAGGTGGCACATTTTCTTCCCGTGCACACCACTGATAAGGCTCAGAGATATGCAGAATTGTATATTGACCGGATCGTGTGTTTGCACGGATTACCTCGAACCATTGTTTCTGACCGAGGAGCCCAATTTGTTGCCAGATTTTGGGAACAATTGCAAAAGTCTTTGGGAACCAAGCTAATCAGGAGTTCAGCTTACCACCCACAGACTGATGGTCAGACGGAAAGGGTAAACCAAATCCTGGAAGATATGCTGAGAGCTTGTGCGATCGATTGTGGCAAGAACTGGGATAAGCACCTCTCCTTGGCAGAGTTTGCTTATAACAATAGTTATCAATCCAGCCTAAAGATGGCACCTTTTGAAGCTCTCTATGGAAGAAGGTGCAGGACACCACTCAATTGGTCTCAGTCTGGTGAAAGAGAAGTTTTTGGACCTGATTTAGTGACTGAAGCCGAAAGAAAAGTCAAGCTAATCAGGAAGAATCTAGAAGCTGCTCAGGCCAGGCAGAAGAGTTATCATGATAAAAGAAGGAAACCTCTCCAGTTCGAGGTGGGAAGTTTTGTATACCTCAAGGTATCACCCACCAAGGGAATGCAGAGGTTTGGGATCAAAGGCAAGCTAGCCCCTCGTTACATTGGACCTTATGAGATCATAGAAGCATGTGGACCCGTGGCATACAAGCTGAAGTTACCTTCAAAGATGTCTGCCATTCACAATGTTTTCCATGTATCTCAGCTGAAGAAGTGTGTTCGATTACCGACCGAGATCTTAGCAGAGCCAGAATTGGAGATAGAGCCAGATCTCTCGTACCAAGAGTACCCCTCCAAGATTCTGGATTGCAAGGAAAGATCAACTCGGGCTAAATCGATCAAGATGTTCAAGGTCCAGTGGAGTAATCACTCAGAGGAGGAAGCTACTTGGGAAACCGAGGAATTCCTGAGATCCAACTTTCCCGATTGCCTACCCAAGGAAGCTGGTACGTAATCACCCCCAAACCCCTCCTCCTGCCTTTCGAATCTAGTTTCCAAAAATATGATCTTAATTCAGAATGAAGTAACTATAAAGTAAAACTTAAAAGGACTTCCTTCTGAAGTTGCAAAGAGAATGACATTCGAAGAGCAGTTTATCCTAATAATGGCAATAATCACCCATTTCCTATCAGTCTCACCCTTCGCTTTACCCCGGGAGGACTCTGGCCCGAATCTCGGGACGAGATTCCTTTAAGGGGGGAAGGCTGTGACACCCCAGTGTCACTCAGGGTTTTTCTTTCAAAAGCCAAACCAAGAGCCATTATTTTATGTGAACCAAAGTAAGCATGGGCATCAAAATAACTTAAGAAATAATGAAGTCACCAAGTATACACTTAAAAGTGTCATGATCAAAACAAATAAGTCCCTTAAAAGATCAGATTGTGCAACCCTAGTTTAAAAACCCTAAATGAGCCCCATGGGCAAAAATTCAAAAAGTAAGGAAAAGGGAGTGAAAAGTTTAAAATTTTGAGTTGAGCCAATTATAAAAATTGAAGTATATTTAATGGGCAACAAGAAAGGTTGAGAAAGCTTAACCAAAATAGCTCAAATAAAACCCAAATCAAGCTTTCCATGTGTGGACTTAATAAGAATTCTGAATTTCAGATTTCTGAAAATCAGACCTTGATCCAAAGATCAGGGATGTTCACCTTGATCCTTAACTCGAATCCTAATGGCCCCATTGACAAAAATGTGCCTAACTAACCCCTCTGTCGTGTGCTAGAAGATGGCTTTGGGACGCGAGCCCTAAACACGACTAAACCTTGGATTTGCCTCGGATTTGCGCAGGGAGACAGACCAGATTTCCTGGCTCCATATCTCTGCAACCAGTAGGCAAAATCCTATGACCTCCACACAAGAATGGTAGCTTGTAGGGAGGGGAAGAGGTTTTGTGCATTGACCAAGGCGAGAGCAGGCTCGGATGAGCGACTACACGCGCCAAAACTTGGGCAGAACGCGTGCTCCCACGTGTTCGACCCTGGCCGGCGCGCCAGAGCTCGCCCAACCCGCGCACGCGCACTCCCCGGCGACCAGTCGCGTCCGCCGCGCGTCCTCGCCCTCGGTCGTGCCCGCCCGCGCCTATAAAGCCTCCCCAGGCGCGCCTCACTTCGCCCCGCACTCACCCTCTTCGGCCAGCCGCTTTCCTTAGCTCCGGCGAGCTTGTTTTCCGCCCGCCATTGCCGCCCGAGCTTCGGCCGTCGTGGCCAGCCCACACCAGCCGTCCTCAAGCCAAGCCAGTGCTTCGGCCAGCTCCACCAGTAGCCCGTGAAGCTCGCCAAGCCCTCGGACCTAGCCGGACTTCACTGGAGGCCCGAGATCGACTTCGCCGGACTTCGGTCTCCCGCCGTCGCGCGTGGACCGAGCTATCCGGTGAGACTCCGCCCAATTCCTCTCGCTCATGTCTTCTCTGACATCCCGTGGACCTCCCTGACCCGTTTGATTGAACTACCTCGCCGTGACCAGGCCGGTCTCCTCGCCGCCGACGAGTATCCCCGCCTGCGCGCGTGGACCGACCGACTCCGGCCATCTCCGACGGCGTTCCGCACACCGTTGTGATCCCCAGGACCTCCCCTTCATCCTCGACCACTTCACCGGAGCAGTCTCGCCGCCGGTAAGCTCCTCCGCCCTTTTCCCCGCCGCGGCTACTGTTTAAATTAAACTGAGGACCTCGGGTTAGGAGGTGAAGAACCCGAGGGGTTTTCTGCAATGTCAGAGACCCTGGTGAATAGTAGCCTGAGGACTGATTCGCGAGGAAAAACTTAGAAAACCGCCAGGGACCCTAGTGCAAAATAGATTTTCAATTAAATCGATTCTGTTATTCTTTTTAAATAACCAGAGAACTTGTAAAATTCATAACTTGATGAATTCTTAATCAAAAAGTGTCAAACCAATTTTGCTAGCCTCTGTATATTATAATCTATCATTTAAAAATAGTAGACCCTATGCTTTCTGTTCAAAATTTTAGAGTTTAAAATTAAAAACAGAAACCCACTAAACCTTATTTAATCAAGAAAAATTAGTTTTTCTTCTGTACTAGACTTAAGAAAATTTGTGGATATTCAAACCTCTGTTAGACACTGTTTAAAAATAGTAGGAACCTCAGCATTAGAAATTATGATTTATTTTCTCATTTAAAGATGTTTTGTCCAAACTTAGAGAAAATCAGAAAGGTATTAGAAATTAATGAACAGTGACTAATATTATTTTTCCTAGTTTACTTATGAAACAAAGAACCTAGGAAAAATACAGAGACTATTAATTTGGACAAGTGTTAAATTACAATGAATTATTTAGCCTAAATAAGACTGGAAATCAATTATTAAAGAGGCAAAACTAGAACCAAAATGCTTAACAAAAATCCAGTGGATTAATAACCACCAGAGCCCCACTACAAAAATACAGAGCACCTCAGCCCAACTTTCTAAGTAAGGAAAATAAATGTAAAGTGATAATAAGGCATTTTCCAACTAAATCATGAACAACCTCAAATAATGTAATAATGGGCAACCAAAAATTAGCTAAGTCCATGATAAGGTAAACTACCAGAGAAAAATGCAAACCCATGAAAAAGAAGCAAACTCATACCATTTGCTAATGATTTAAGGGAAAGGCCATTTAGTTCAAATAATGCACCCCACCCCTTCCCTTAAGCAAAAAGATGCCAAACTTCAGAATGATTGCCCTTGCACAAAACAATAACTAAGAAAAATAAGAACTCTGTTGTTTGATATTTTTCAAATATAGTGGTAGTAGAAAGCACCCATTTGGCTAGAAACTTGAGAAAACCATAAAAAAAAATAATTAAAAGGTATTAATGGCTAGAAGTTTGTATCAAGTCATATTATAACACCTAAAGGCTAGCAAAAATAAGTTCTGAACAATTACCCACTGTTAAATATTAGTTGTAGTTCAAAGCACCTCTTCTACCCTAGAGTTTAATAATTTTGTGCAGAGAAAACTATTCACTTTCTGATCCCCAAATTTTAAGAAAAAGAAACATACACCAGTAGCAAGCCACTATAATTTTTACAGAAATTTTAGAATTTTATAAAAGCAACTTGTAGTTCAAACCTACTCCAAAACATTAAAGAGAATAAAAAGAAAAGGAAAGAAGAGCTAAACCCCACTTCAATCAGTCTAACTTGAGTGCTTATCAATCATCCCTAAGACTTAAAAGAATTCAGTGGAACCCCTAAAAGTAAAACCTACCACTTGCCTTAGCTAAAGTTTAACTTAATTTACCAAGTATACCACCCAAGGGTCTTTAATAAGTAAAGTTAACTTTGTTTAACTCAAGAAAGATTATACACCTTTTAAGTTGTGATTTCTAAAGCACATATCATATCATGCATATATCTTACGCATTGCATTCATTAGATTGTAATATTGCCGACGGAGAGTACATGCTCATCCCCGAGCAAGGACCTGTCCAAGAGGAAGACCAGGAGCAGGCTTCAGAGGCTGCCATTGAGGATCTCCCCGCAGCCCCAGCAATTGAAGGCAAGCCCCGGTTTTATGCATAACCTATTATTATATGCTACTTTACTACACTTAATGCTTGTAGGTTTGTAATGTGCACTTAAGTGTAGGAATTGCTTGAAACCTCTAGATGCATGAACTTAGGACTCCTTTTTGAGATGAATACTAGTATGCTAGGTCGAGTAGTTGCTTGCTAATCAGGATCTCGGTAGAAGTCGAGTGATTTTTCTAGCACTCGCGCGAGGTCAGGAATTGATTGTATTCATCTTGATAACGGGATAGATGTTGGTCTATGGCCTTGGATCCAGGGAGGATGCCTTGTCCATGAGACGGGAAAATGAATTAAGGATTAATGTGTGGATACCTGAGTCAAGCTTTTGAACGTACTAAACACATGCCGGGAAAAATGGTAACCGGTAAACCTAGTACCTGAGTGAAGCCGGGCGCGGACTTTATCCCTCATGCGACCTGAGACTGGTTCTCCCATGCTAGCTATGGTGGGTACAAGTGCGGTCACTGCACGGCGGCAGCCGGGGTCAGTGGAGCATTGTATGCCAAGGCGGTGAGGCCTGGACGCGAACGGGGAATCGATGGGGACGGTTGTCATGTATAGGGTCGGAGTGCCCTGACATGCCGTGTGTTTAGGTTTACCTTGCAAGGTTTAAAAACTCGATTCGAATCGTCTGCTTCTCGCAGCTAATGAGACTGCTTGATTCCTTGTACTGCATCGAGTAAGAAGTGAAATGTGGTTACATGAGATAACTTGTTGATTGAACTAATTGATTGTTACCATGTATGCTTAGAAGGAGCAAATCTAGCTAAGTTAATGATGGTAAAATTTGGAAAAGCTAAAAATTGATTTTAGTAACAGCTAGTGCTTTTGGCAAACCAAACCCCTCAGCCAAACAGCTGCATAGTCTAGAGGTAGAGGAGTAGACTCCTCACACCGGGTAAGTCTAGCTGAGTATTAGTATACTCAGCCTTGCTTGTGGCACTATTTTTGCAGGTACCATGCAGGATTTGATTGATGGTGTGACTTGGCCTACCACCCTGCCACCGGGTTGGACGGTCGAGTGGGATGTTGCTCCGGCAGGAGAGGAGCATGAGGAGTAGTGGGCTAGGCCTTGCCCATTTCCTCATTACCGACGACATCGATTATCCGCTGCACTTTACTTAACAAACTTTATTTGCTACTCCAGAACTCCGATTTATGTAATAATTCAGTACTTAATTTGAGGTTTTTCCTGTTTTATTGTATTTCTTCTGTGACTCACCTTCGAGTGAGACTGTGGAATTTGATCCTGGTTAAGTGGCTCTATCAGACTAGATCTAAAGGACCGACGGGTTATTCCGATTTAAGTGTGTCACGGCCCTTGAGGCATGACTTAGGCACTTAAGCTGGAATAATTCGGGTGGTTCTGCCACACTCAGAGCCGGTTAAAAAGAAGCAGAAGAAGGAAGCACAGAGGAGAGTACAACATGTTGGGGGTATAGGGACCCTTCATCAAATCCAAGTGGTCTCACATCCCAATCACCTTCTCCCAGGAAGACCTTCAACTCAAAGATTATCCTCATAATGATGCTATGGTTATATCTTGTGTCATCAAGGGGTTTCTGGTCCACAATGTTCTGGTTAACACAGGCAGTACAGCGGACATCATTTGCAAAGGCCTTCAGACAGATGCAAGAGCCAGAGGACAAGATTCATGATGCTACACATCCTCTTTGTGGCTTCGGGGGAAGGCAGATTGTCGCACTTAGTAAAATTACAATATCAGTTACCTTCGGCTACGTCCACAACACAAGGTCTGAGCAGGTTATCTTTGACATTGTTGACATGGAGTACCCATATAATGCAATTATTGGTCGAGGGACGCTCAATGCCTTCGAAGCCATAGTTCATCCAGCATATCTATGCATGAAGATACCTTCAGAACAAGGGCCCATTGCTGTCCATGGAAGTCAAGAAGCTGCTAGAAGGGCTGAAGGAAGTTGGACAGACTCAAAGGTGATCCATAACATAGATGGAGCCGAAGCTTGTCAACAGTATAAGCACAAAAGAGAGAAGGCTACTTCGGTAGATCAGCCGAAGCCTATGCTATTATGTGAAGATATAACAGATCAAAGGGTGCTACTAGGATCTCAGTTATCTGATGAGCAAGAAAAGACTCTACTAAGATTCTTGTTTAACAATAAAGATGTCTTCGCTTGGATACCAATGATCTTTGTGGTGTCAATAGAGATGTTATTGAACATTCAATTAATGTAGATCCATCTTTTAGGCCAAGGAAGCAAAGGCTTCATAAAATGTCTGAGGATAAAGCTGAAGGCACTCGAAATGAGGTGAAGAGACTTCTCAGTGCTGGTGTTATTAGAGAAGTAACATATCCAAAATGGCTAGCCAACACTGTTATGGTGAAGAAAGCTAACGGAAAATGGAGAATGTGTATTGATTTCACAGATCTCAACAAGGCATGTCCAAAGGACGAGTTCCCATTACCAAGAATAGACTCCCTTGTGGATGCAGCAGCTTCTTTGGAGCTCATGAGTCTATTGGACTGCTACTCAGGCTGTCATCAGATATGGATGAAGAAAGAAGATGAGCCAAAGACCAGCTTCATAACTCCCAGTGGCACCTATTGCTACCTTCGGATGCCTGAGGGGCTTAAAAATGCTGGAGGAAGCTTCAGTAGAATGACAGCCAAGGTCCTTCATTCTCAAATAGGCAGGAACGTGCTAACTTATGTTGATGACATCATAGTAAAAAGCACGAAGCAAGAAAATCATATTGCTGACTTGCAAGAGACATTTGCCAATTTCAGGCAAGCTGGCCTTAAGTTAAACCCAAAAAAGTGTGTTTTTGGAGTGAAGAAGGGCAAGTTCCTTGGCTGTCTAGTATCAACGAAGGGAATTGAAGCCAACCCAAACAAAATCGAAGCTATCCTTCGGACAGAGCCGCCAAATTCAAAAAAGGGGGCTCAACGATTGGCAGGAAGGCTGGCATCACTGAATAGATTCATATCAAGATCAGCAGAGAGGAATCTTCTATTCTTTGAAATTCTAAAGTCAGCCGAAGTTTTTCGGTGGGGTCCGGCTTAGCAAAAGGCTTTTGAAGTGTTAAAGCAGTACTTGATAGATCTAACAACTCTAACTCCACCTTCGCCAAGGGCTCTGTTACTCCTGTATGTAGCAGCTTCTCACTCTGCAGTCAGTGCAGCGCTTGTACAAGAGAAACAAGATGGCCAAGTCAAAAGGCAAGCCCCGGTATACTTTGTCTCCAAAGTTCTAAGTTTATCAAAGAAAAACTATACAGAATTAGAGAAGGTGTTGTATGCTGTGTTAATGGCCTCCAAGAAGCTTTGCTATTATTTCCAAGCATATCACATAATTGTTTCTTCATCACAGCCTTTGAAGGATATAATGAGGAACAGAGAAGCTACTGGAAGGATTGAAAAATGGGCTGCAGAGCTCAATGAATTCACTATTGACTATGTACATAGATCCTAAATTCAGTCCCAGGCGTTAGCAGACTTTATTGCTGATTGGACGCCAGGGGCTCAGGATGAAGAAACAAATAAAGTCGCCGAAGCCTGGACGGTATTCTGTGACGGTTCTTGGGGAACCTTCGGCGCAGGAGCGACTACTGTTCTAGTAGCGTCCTCTGAAGTCAGAACATGCTACGCAGCAAGGCTTGACTTCAGTTGTATGAATAATATTGCTAAATACGAAGCTCTTCTATTAGGCTCCGGAAGTTAAAGGCAATGGGAATAAGAAGGGAAATCCTTAAAACCGACTCTCAAGTCATTTTTGGTCATGTAGACAAAAGCAGCAAGGCAAGAGATCTGAAGCTTGAAAAATATCTGGATACAGTTCGAAGGCTGGAGGCTTCTTTCGAAGGATTTTCTGTCAAAAATATTCCAAGAGGGGAAAATGAACATGTAGACCTGTTAGCCAAGTCAGCAGCACAGGGGCTCCCTCTACCTTTGGATGTATTTTTTGAGACAATAAAAGCACCTTCGGTTGAACTTATGGAGAGAGCAGTACTCACAATATCTCCCGTACATAGTGAAGATTGGAGGACTGAAATTATGTCTTTCCTCCAAGGTAATTGTCTTTCGGATGATGAAGCTTATAATAAGAGGATGGAAGTAAGAACAAGACCATGCGTGATAATAGAAGGGGAATTATATAAGCATGGAGTCTGTTCTCCACTCCTCAAGTGTTTATCCAGAACCGAAGGTATAGAGTTAATGAAGGAGATACATGCAGGTTTATGTGGCTCTCATATTGGGCTAGGCCTTTGCTGAGAAAGGTTTTTAGACAAGGATTTTATTGGCCGAAGGCAGCTTTGGATGCAGCAGAGTTGGTTCAGAAGTACTAAAATTGTCAAAAATGTGCAAGAGACCAGAAGCAACCTTCATCTCTCACCCAGCTAATACAGCCTACTTGACCGTTGCAAAGATGGGGCCTGGATTTGTTAGGTCCACTTCCACCAGCACAAGGTAACTTGAAATATGTTGTGGTGGCAATAGAATATTTCTCTAAATGGATTGAAGCAAGCCCCTAGCTACAATAACTTCGGCCACAGTCCAAAAATTTTTTTGGCAAAACATTGTTTGTCGCTTCGGCGTGCCAAAGGCAATAACTGTGGACAATGAAACATAGTTTGATGCCAAAACATTCAAAGATTTCTGTGATCGAATTGGAATGAAGATTCATTTTGCATCAGTAAGGCACCCAGAATCAAATGGGCTGGTAGAAAGAGCAAATGGCATTATAATGACATGAATGGTGAAGCTAATCTTCAACCAGCCTAGAGGAAAGTGGCCAGATGAATTGACTAAAGTGGTATGGAGCCACAACACAACTATTTCAAGGTCAACAGGATTTACACCCTTCAAGCTCTAATTCGGTGACGAAGCAATAACACCAGAGGAAGCAAAGGCAGGGTCAATAAGAACAACGGCTTCGGCAGAAGACGAAGCTGATTATCAAGTAATGAAAGATACTATAGAAGGGACCAGACTTCAAGCCATAGAACACATCAATAAATATCAGGCTGAAACAATAAGGTGGCGGGATAGAAAAGTTCGATTGAAGAACATTAAGCCAGGGCATCTCATACTTCGGAGAGTGGTCAATTCTGATACAGTGGGAATGTTACATTTGAAGTGGGAAGGTCCTTTTCTAGTAGTATCTTTGTTAAGACCCGGTTCTTATAGATTGAAGGATATGGACGACAATGACATACCCAGATCTTGGAATGCGGGTGAGCTTCGACGATACTACGTGTAATTTGATGTAATCTTTTTTCATTTTTTCTATGGCACTCTTTTCCTTTCAAGAGGGGAGAAAGGTTTTTAATGGGGCCTGGCTTGTAATTTTTCATTCTTATTTATCCCTACGAGGGCCAAATCTCCCAAAGATGTAATATGTAAAACCTGAGCCTGCACCATCGAGTGCAAAAAAGAAAAACAGGGAGAAGCTCAAAAGTCGTTCCTAAGGGAATGTGGAGCCAAAAGAATGACGAAGCTACAAAAAGTCGTTCCTAAGGGAGCGCAGCGTATGTTTTCTGCTCAAAAGTCGTTCCAAAGGGAATGCAGAGCCAAATACCGCCGAAATATAAGGCGAAGAAGTTCAAAAGTCGTTTCCAAGGGGATGCAGAACTTATGCCACCGAAATAGAAGGTGAAGAAGCTCAAAAGTTGTTCCTAAGGGGATGCAGAGTCTGGGTTTGGCTTCGTGTGTGTGTCCGGGACATTCATTTGCATATCACATTACATCATTCATTGCATCCATACACATTCATTTAGACATTTGTAGGATCATCATCATCATACACATTTAGTTCTGACAAAAATGCTTCAGTAATTACGAAGAAGCAAGGATATGCTTCGTTGTGTACGAAAAGAAGGGAAGATGTTTTTTGCCTTAGGCTCAAAGGATGTAAGTTTTGTCCACAGCAAAGCAATTTATATATGGATGGAAAGGTAAAAATATATTACAAGGTATGGATCAGTATACAAAAAATTGTTCAACTCTCAATTACAACTTCTTTTACAAATATAATACAAAATGCTTCTAAGCTCTATACAGGAAAATCTATGGAGTAGCTTCGGCAGTCTTCGATACATGCTTCGGGCCATTAATCTTCGGCACCATCAACCTACACACAACAAAAGTTGTATAAGGTAAAAAGTAATTACAAGAAAAGGTAAACAACAGGCATAAGTTTCATACCGGCTTCAGCAAGCTTCGTGCCTCGTCACCAACCAATTCCTGACCACCCTTCGCCCAAATTTGTGTTATAAATCTGCTCCCTATGCTTCGGGCTTCGCCAGGAATATCAATCAAATTTGTTAAAGATAGGCTGAATGTTGGCCTATTCACAACCTTCGTGTGTGTACAGCCAGCCTTCAGAAATGCTACAGCTATGCCACGAGAAGCTAGCAGGGCACAAAAGTCACCATGCCCCGCTATTACCTCATCAAGCGCTTCGACTTCGCCTTCAATATGTTCAAAGGTGCTTGATATATTTTCGGCCGAAGGGGTAAACTTTTCAGCGTTGGCTCCAACTGAGTTAAAAACCTTTTCCAGTCGTTCTACGCAGTGGCCGCCAAAACCTAAACACATGTCCGAAGCTCTTTCAAAGATTTCCGTAGCTTCGAGTTTTTGACAGTTTCAGCTTCGTACTTTGTCTGCAAGTTCTTCTTTTCTTGTTCGAAGCTTTCTAGTTTTTGGAGAAGCTCCCCGTTTAATCTAGTATTTTCGGCTTGGGCTTCTGCAAGGGAACCCTCCATTGCCTGAAGTAGGAAATCTTTCTTCTCAAGAGAGGCTTCGTACTCTTTGATTTTGTTTTCTAAACCCTCAATTATGATTTTGTTCTTTTTATCCTCGAGGTCTTGTTGCATTTGTAGCGCTTTGCTTAGCAGCATGCTCTGTATAAATAAACCTCTGTCGGCAAATTTGCTCCATTAAAAATAAAAAAGTATAATTTTGCTTCATCATAAAAATTTTTACCTTGAAGTTGGAATAAAACAAACTGCCGACGATATGCTGTCGTCAGTAGCTGCTAATATCAGCTTCGAGCTTCAGAAAACCGACACTCTTCGATAGAGTGCCGATCACCTTTGCCCCGGTACGATCACGAACACATCCCAAGGCCTCTTCATCAATCCCACTAAAGAGCATGGCTCCTAGCTGGTAGACATAGGAAATGCCATATTGCTACAGCTCCCTCTTCTCGGCCTTTCTCCTCTGACCAGAATGATAGTTCTTGTCCGACCAGGTTCCAAAGGTCGAAACTTTTCTCCTCCGAAGCAACATCGGCTATCTTCTTCTCTTTATCAGGCTCTGGGCCATGTCCTTTTTTCTACGGCTGCAGCTGTTTCTTCTGTAGGCATACCCAATATCAATCTATCAATTTCAGATAATGTGCCCTCCAAGTTGGAAGCTTCGGTGGCAGCTGCAGCTTCAGTAGTTACGTTTGCTTCAGCAGCGTCCTCGACGCTTGCAGTAGGTGCTATTTTAGGTGCCGAGGCCGATGGCGGTGTCCGTTCAATGGCTTCCATTACGGTACCAATCCTTTGCTTTTTCTGCCCATCCACCTTTCTTGCAGCCGAAGGCTCCTCTTTCTTCTGTAAAAGCTTCGTCAGTTCCGGTCCTATTGGACTTAGCAGCTTGATAGGTAGAGATTCAGTCATTACCTTTAAAATTTCTGCCACTTCGGCAGCAGGAGGTGTCGAGGGAGTCTCCTCTTCCACCTCAGTCACCTTCGGCTCTGGAGTTGTAGCTTTTCTTTTCCTTAAAGCTGCCACTTTTGGTTCTAGGCTGGATTTTTTCTTCTTTAAAATTTTCTCATCTTCCTTTACCATTCTGGCAGCTTGTCTATTCCGAATACTAACAATCCTTTTCCTTTTTGTCCCTTCGGCACCCTTGTTGAGTTTCTCATAATCAAGGTATTCAAATTTTAGAGCGTCCATTACCAGGTTTAACCTTCATTTTGGCCAGGTGCTGAAGGCTGCTGTCATTAGCTGGTCTTCTTTTTTGGTATAATTTCCCAAAATTTAATTACACATAGTTTCAATCATTTCCAGCCACTCCTGGCAGGGCTGCTTGAATTATTTCTCAAATTTGAAGCGATAGGGTAATTGAACAAGTTCATATTTCTTCTTTGTTCCCTTCATCTTCGGCATCACCCAGCCACTTGATGTTGGATATGTTCGGTTGGCCAGGTGTTCTTGCACCAAGTCCCTGGTGCTAATTTGTTCAGTTACCACCCTAAATTCCACTTCGGCCAGCTGGCATGCTGACCCTAGCTGCATGTTGCATAGGGGCCTGGTCATTACAAAGTTAAGGGATAGCGAGCACATGACCATCGTCATCAGTTTCCCCCTTTTTTTCATCGGCCTTGATATAAAACCATTCGCCTTTCTAGCCGGTTGGCCATTTGGTGCGATAACTGAGGACAGGAGCCTTCGTATCCTTGCGATACGCAAAATTGTAGCAGCCAAAATTTTCGTGCAGACCGTCTACCCTGGCCTTCGTCTAGTAGTGTAATTCATGCACTCAGTAGAATGCTTCGGCAACTAGGTTCATCCCTTGGCTTCGGAGGGCCCAGATGAAGACACTGAGTCTAACAATGGCATTAGGGGTCAGCTGATGAAGATATATCTCAAAATTTTTCAAAACTTCCTCTATCATCTCATTCAGAGGAAGTCGTAGTCCCGCTCTGAAAAAACTCTTGAAAACTACTACTTCATCATCCTTCGGTACTGGGGTGCTTTCTTCTCCGACAAATCGGACAAGTTTCTTTTCAGCCTCGCCAAAGTAGCCCAGCTTCACCATCATGGGCATGTCAGCTTCGGATATAGTAGATTTCCCAAAATCTAGATGGCTGGGTTTTGTTGGGATCAGAATACTGTAATCTTCTTCATCCTCTTCAACATCTTCTTCGGCAACGGTCTGTTCAGCTTTGGCGACAGAAGTACCTTCGTCCGTGGTTCCCTCTGCCACAATTAGACCTGATTGTTTCATAACTTTGGAAATTGGTGCTCTCTGTAACCTCGACCTCTTCTCTCTCACGAGTCACCCTTGCAGTTGAGCGCACTCTGGCAATTTTTTGATGGATTTTCCACTGTTTGTCTAGGCTAACGTATTTTTTGCAGTTTGATGAAGTTAGTCCGTTTGACGAAGCTAATCCTTTTGACGAAGCTAATCTTAGATGATGAAGTGCTCGAGAGAGCAATGAAAAAGCTTCGGCTGTGGTTAAATTTTTTAACAGCACAACAGTGTGATGGCAATGAATGATGTTGTAACTCCTCACCAACCCGTCTATTTATATAGTGCTGCAGGTCAAAAGGTGAACCGACAGACCGCCTCTACACGCTGAGCGGTGGACCACCTGGCGCTTGGAGGGCGAACCGTCAAATCGCCTGTATTCGCTGAACGGTGGACCACCTAACCCCTAGAGTATTTTAATCGTTTCTCGGCAACGAGCTTAGGGAAGGTGTTTTTCGGACCTTCGGCATTCTGAAGCCTTCGTGTTTTTTGCGGACCGAGCTCGTTACGAAAAATGATCTAGCACCACGAAGGGGCTACTGTTGGGGTCTTCTTCCCCGTCGAAGGTCCTCTGAGCAAAAACACCTTCGACAAAACAATATGCTGAAGCTACTATTAACGAAGCTTTGACACAATGATGCGTTCGAGACGAAGGACAACACCGACTTAAAGAGGAAAAGGCCATCTAGTCCCTAATATTTTGTATCATGAGTACGATTAGTTGTCAAGGACACAAATGTAATTTTGTCTGGGCTGTGTGTTGTGCTTATAAATAGGTGAACAGTACCCCCATACTGTTCACGCTAGCTGATAATCGCTGGTGCATCACTCTCGGATTTTCACCTTCTATCAAGACGAAGGTATAAATGTAATTCAATATAGTTCATGTTTATTCATGATGATATAATAAAAATATGCTAATAACACCATATGATTATTCATGTTATTTTCCATGTTTTTCACATGCTTCTACTTTCATTATACTGAGATGATGAAGGTATGACCTTCATAACCTTCATAACCTTCGTCCAAAGATCATTATGTCCGAATGGAGATAATGCTTTGAAGGACGAAGGTTTTTAACCATTAACACTTTGTGTTGCCTTGTTCTTAACTCATAGCATTTGAGAACAAGTGACCAACAACCATCTTATTGCTAAGGGATAAAAAATAAAACATGAAGATAACTACAAATGACATTAATCATATGGGTTTTGTTTCTAAACAGTAGCAGTCACCAATGGCCTAGCCACATTAATATGATACAACTTTAATGGCACAAATATGAAGGGGCAACATGTGTGCATTCTATTGTAACAAAACACATTTGCACGGTACCACCAAATTTAAGCAGAGTTCCACATTCATATAGCTGAATGATTGACCTAAACATTATTGCTTAAAACAAAACTAACTAAAAGCAATAGTTGGCAACAATAGGAACTTGTAGTAAACCGAGAGATCACATGATTGGTAGATAATCTAGTTGAGAGGCTACACACCTAGACTTTTGATCCCAGGTGGCCACAAGACATATCAAGGAAAAAGAACATTTGAATTCTCTGCACCGTGAATCAGGGATCGTTTTGAAAGAGCATGCTTTAAATCTAGAGGCATTAGAACACTAACTGGTTTTATGTCGACTACTCGACTAGCAATTGTGCACTACCGAAATACATGATGAAGATATTTAACGATTCTCAGTGTCAACAAGTTTCCTTTTGAAAGCATGCATCTGGTCTAATGGTCTAACTAAAGGTCCTAAACCACACATGAGCAACTAATTAGAACTTTAGTTAGAGTATTCAAGGAGAGACCAAACAAATAAAACATAGAGAAAACCCCATGAAAATTGGAGAAGGCCTATTAACTCAAATTTATGCCACGACAACTCGTAGAAAGAAGCCTAGATGGAGCAGCTCCAAACCGAGAGGCACCTGCACTAGGCGTCGGTCCAAGAAGGGCGAGAGAATGCAAGTGCCTTCCCAACCCTAGACCCGTCGAGGCGAGACAACACCACCACCAACTCCGTAGCATATTGAGAGCACCTAGGGGGGTGAATAGGTGATCCTGTAAAAATCAACACTAAATACCATAAACTTGGTTTATGAAATGTTAGTGAAGTCAAACCAAGATGTTATGACAAGAGAGAGAGGTGACTTCTTCACTTAATTGCTCTTCACAAAGTGAGTATTAATCTTGGAGCAATTATCAAGTGAAGTTAAGAACGCACAAGAAAGCAACAAGTGACACAACGATTTTTATCCCGTGGTTCGGCCAAGTAGAACACTTGCCTACTTCCACGTTGTGGCGTCCCAATGGACGAGGGTTGCACTCAACCCCTTTCAAGTGATCCAATGATCCACTTGAATACCACAGTTTTCTTGCTTATAGTAGATGTTCCCTTTGTGAGGAATCTCTACAAGTTGGAGTCTCTCACCCTTACAAGATTGATCTCAATGAAAACCACAAGAGTAAGGGAGGGAAAGAAACACACACAAAAGCTAGAACCGCAGCAATGACACGCACACAAGTCAAGACAAGAGCACACAAACACAATGCAACACGTCTACAACTCAACAAGTGCTCAAATCTTAGTCGCAGTGATCCGGATGTGTGCTTGCGGTGTCTAGATGTCTTACGATGTTTAATGGAGGCTTGGTGTACTGCTCCATGCGCCTAGGGGTCCCTTTTATAGCCCCAAGGCAGCTAGGAGCCGTTGGATCTCCATTTGGTAGGCAATTCTTGCCTTCGGTCGGTTGGCGCACCGGATAGTCCATTGCACCACCGGACATGAACAGTGTTTGATTTCTTTCCTTTCCTGGTGAAGCCGGCCGTTGAGCCATCGGTCCCCTTGGCACACTAAACACTGTCTGGTGCACATCGGACAGTCCGGTGCGACCAACTGACCGTTGGCTTTGGCCACGCGTCGCCCGCTGATCGCGCTTTCGACCGTTGGCACGGGCATTATTAGTTCACCGAACAGTCTGGTGCACACCGGACAGTCCGGTGAATTTTAGCCGCAGCGCCCTCATCGATTCTCGAGAGCGGCGAGTTCGCCAGCGGAGCAGCTGGGGCACCGGACACTGTCCGGTGCACACCGAATAGTCCGGTGCACCTGCAGCAGGTGTTCTACTGGCTTTTCAGCTGGACTTTTTCCTTTGCTCCTTTTGGATTTGGCTCAATTAGGTCCCTGGCACTTAGACAAGCACGTTTAGCACATAAAATAATTGACTAAGTGTCTAGAGCGTACCTTCTCAATTGATACATCTTGATATTCCTTTTCTCAATATTATGATAGTTCACAGATTGTGTTGTGCATCTAATCACCAAAACATTTTAGAAATGGCCCACGGGCACATTTCCCTTTCACATATGCCGACTTCTGCCATGCTATGGGCCTTGGTTGTCTAATATCTCAAACCTGGACTCCTCATCGCCAAGATAACCTAAGCGTGGCAGGCGCCACCGTGTCCTCCTCGGCGGCACGCACAAAGAAAGGCCAGAAGCAAGACCGACTCGCCCTGTACCCACGTCGAAGAGCATCAGTCGGCTCGTGGCTACGACCGTGGGCGGGGTATTAGGTTGGGGAGTAAGAATAGGGCGAAGGCTGGGAAGACGAATGGGACGTTCGACGACGGGAAAACGATGGTGCACACATAATGTGAAACGTGCTCGTGGACGTACAATAGCCACTGTGCGGGTCGCTGTCGGAGCTAGTGTTGGATGAATATGGGGAGGAGACGTCGGCTCCCACGCCCTCTGCCGAGAATGGGGTGGCGCAGAGGCGGAGACATGAGGAGAGAGAGAAAAGAAGCAGAATGACGAACGAGGTGGCAACAACTGAAGCGAGGACCATCATTATCGTGCGGAGCTATAGATGACCAAATGAGCCGTGTATGACGGTCTGACCCGAGGCACGACCCATTTAATAGTGCCTGGGCTAGCCCGGCGCGAGCGTCGTGCCGTGCTTGGGCTGTAGCCTCGACCCGTAGTGCTAGCCCGACCCGACAGGATTATATTTTTTATTTTACAAAAAATGTATATAAATATGTACAATTTATATTCAATATTAAAAACACATGATTATAATGTTCTACTGGTTATACGGTTTCACCCAGTGTCTTCCGCTCTTCTTCCATTATTAGGACGTGGGTTCAAACCCCACCTCCTGTACCGTTTTTTAACATTTTATGATGATTAAACTAAATAAGGACGTGGGTTCAAACCCCACCTCCTGCACCGTTTTTTATCATTTTATGCTGATTAAACTAAATGGCCCGACGAACTAACGGGCCGGCCCGACACAAGTCGGTATGTCGACATGACGTGCCTAGGCTAGAGCTGTGGCCCGCGGCCGTCGGGCCCGTGCTAGACTGTCATTTGGTCATCTATATGCGGAGGTGTGTTTTAGGATGTGGATGTTGGTTGTGCGGAGCGGACGGACGTGCAGCGGATTAATTTAAAATAGATATGAGAATTATTTGTAAAAAGATGACACGGTACGACCGTTAAAATTAGTGCTTTAAGTATAGTAGAGAGAAAACGTGCCGGCACGTGGACAGGTTCTGGTTTCTATGGTAAGTACTCCGTCGTCTCATCCGGCCACGGCCAATGCCAAACATGTACTGTATCCTCACTGTCTGTTGGCCAGGTTCATGCACGCGACAACATTGTTGTCATGATGAAGTATATTTGTACCAGGCCGGTCTGGAGTTGACGATGATGAATATGTGCTGATGGTACAACATATATATATTACCAACACACGCATCCTTAAGTGCAGTCCATGCAGCAGCTAGCGTAAGCACGCTGCCAAGGCACATACGTACATCTACTGCACGCGTTGAAGCATATGACAAACGTGTCCACACGTGTCTCTCTCTCACGAGGTGATATTGATCACTTTTATTCTCAAATAGCTTAACAAATCTTACTAATTGTTAAGTCATCCGTGATTTTCGCTACGCCATTTTAGGGTGAATGATCATCACCTAAAATGACGAATAGCACATCATATATCTGTACGCGCACGTTCAGACTATTTGTCATCTAAGGTGATAAACCAATTCGTACATCATTTGGGTGTATGGTCCAACCAAACGAGTCCATCAGACCACAAAACGGGTTTGCAACCCGCTTATCGGGCCCGAGCGTGCCAATTTGGTTGGGCAACTATTTCTTTCGACATCCCATATTATATCATGTTTCTGACCGCATTACTCGTGCTCCATTTCTCTCTCACTCTCTGCTCTCGTGCTCTCCTCTCTCTAGGGCTTTCTCGGCAGTTTCAGTTAACATAGGAGAAACAACAACTGGAACATCGATCAAAACATTCCATTCTTCCATTCTCCAAAAGATATCTAGAAAAACATAAAAACAAGTTTTTCAGAATTTTACTAGGCTTAGGCCATTCTATTGTTCAATTGAGATATTGTACTGTCATACCCGGATTTAAGGTCAAACCCGAACGTGTCTCAAATATGTGCTAGGATCAAGTCTCACACATATGATGACTCGTGGTACAAAAATCAATGTCACATCTTTATTATATAATAGGGGTTCTGAACAAAATAGCTAAATAATTACATCATACGACGACAACAATCCTCCACTACCATAGTTGACTGGGAGACGACGACCTAGACCTCTCTGAACCCATCGTAGCATCCTTCATGGTCCTCATCTTGGCGGTACCTGTTTTTGACCTAGTGCGAGTTTAGCAAGAGTGAGCTCACATACGTTCATTGCTCAACAAGTTGTAGGGAATGATGTGCATGAGCTCACTTACGGTGTAGCTCACGTGAAGTGTAAGGCTTACCAAAGAGAAAGTAGTTAAGGTTGAGCATTGCTTTTAATAAGTTGGTCAAAATTTTATTAGCAATTACTAAATGTAAGTAGATACCAACCCAATTAAATAATTGATCACAATTGATACTAAATCGCATAATGCAATGCAGATGACAAATTAAGTTTAATTTCATAATTACTCATTTGAGGGTTCGACCGCTTATGACCATGAGCATGATAGATATACCAGTTTTACACTCTGCAGAGGTTGCACATCTTTACCCACAAGCTGTGTTACCCATTTGCCAAGGGGTCTAGGAATCCCATTCATCCCTACCGAGGAGATAAGGAGGGTAGCACTACGAGGCATTTACAAAGTTCCACTAGCTTCAAAAACTCCGCTACAGTTTTTTGAGAAGGAGACGATATAGGAATCCCTCGTTCGAAAAGTCATCGCAGCATGATCAACCCGAGAACCTCCCTATACTGGCAGCTCCTCATACCGCCCTTGCCCCTTTTGGGTAAGGTAATCCTCCACTAGCTTTCCTAATTAGTTAGCCAAGGGCATCCCATACCAGCCTTGTGGTAGCACTGTTTTTCCGGGTGGTTCTCCATGTTCCGATTAACAAAATGATCTTATCATGAACAATGAATAAATAAACAATAACGATAAGGCATGATCATAATTTAGATGTAACATTAATCCCAAAACTAGGTAGAGCAATAGAAAAACTATCCAATAGTTCATTTATTTGCAAGGTGTAGGGTGGACAATACTAGAGTAACCTATTAGGTCCCATCAAGTTAACCTAAGCATGTCACAGTGATTATCGAGAACATTATTAGGAAAAGAATATAATCAAGGGCACAACTTGCCTTATACTTTCGATAACCTTGTAATCCAGATGTCGACCCAAAAGTTGGGCACCAGATTCCTCATCACATCGCTTCTATGCATAGCAATATAAGGCATGAGAGACTCCAATTTGTGGAGATTCCTCACAATTGGGATATTATGAAACATAAGAACTGTGGTAGTCAAGTTTGATCTTTTGATCACTTGAGAGGGGTTGAGTGCAATCCTCGTCCATTAGGAGGCCACAACGTAGAGTAGGCAAGCATATTACGCTTGACCGAACCAAGGGATAAAAATTGTCGTGTCTCCTGTGCCATTTACATTATTGCAATTTTTATCTTTTCCTCATTCCAATTCTTCACTTGCAATATTGCTCTAAGTCTAAATTGAATCTTGAGCAATCAAGTGAATGGAACTTCTCTCTACTCTCAAACTTGGTTTTAATTCTCTCTAACTCACATTTTAAACCAAGTTTGTGTAGTTTGAGTTAAGTTTTGCAGGATCACCTATTCACCCCTCTAGGTGCTCTAAACTCTAAAGTATCATGATTTTATGTTTAAAATCACCGGAACGTCTGGGTGTCCAGTGGTGCACTAGACCACCAAGTAATGACTACTTTGCGCGAGGGCCAACGACTAGCTGATGTGACGGACGGTCCGGAGGTGCACCGAAATGGTCCGGTGACTGTTAGTTATGGAAGTGCCTAGTCTGGATCTCGTAGAAGCTACCCATGTCCCCGGTCTAGTAGTGCATCAGACCTGTCTGGTGCCTTGCAGAAGGAAAGATTGCATAAAGTTCTCAATGGCTCTTTGGAGGATTGGGGCTATCCATATAGCCCCATACCAGCCTCTACTCTTCACCAAGTCACTAAGAGCTAGCACATCCTTCCTACGTATTAGAGAAACACCCCAAAGCGATTAGTGCCCATTTTCTTGTGAGATTTAGATGTGATGTTGCTTGTGCTTGTGTTCTTTGTTGTTGGGTGTTGTTCTTGTTCTCTTATGTGTGTTCTCTCCTCTCTCTATTGTTGTTACTTTGGAGTTTTAACCCCCATCAATCTGTACGGCTATAAGAGACTCCAGTTTGTGGAGATCCTGGAGAGGAGACTAATATTCTGATAAGGAAGACCGTGGCATTCAAGTTGATCATTGGATCACTTGAGAGGGGTTGAGTGCAACCCTTGTCCATTGGGACACCACAACTTGGAGCAGGCAAGCATTTGTGGTTTAACCGAACCATGGGAAAAAATCGTCGTGTCTTGTGTGATTTACTCTTTGCGGTTTTACTCTTCCTCTTTCTCTCTAAGTTCTTAAGTTCACTTGCAATATTACTCTAAATTAATTCCACTATCTTGTGAGAGCAATCAAGTAAAAGAAC
The DNA here is from genome assembly GCA_029449295.1 of Zea luxurians. Taxonomy (NCBI): domain Eukaryota; kingdom Viridiplantae; phylum Streptophyta; class Magnoliopsida; order Poales; family Poaceae; genus Zea; species Zea luxurians. Next base: position 45,093,870 of record JAOPSE010000010.1, read on the forward strand.
GTTTCCCATCTTTCTCTTGCTTGGATCTTGCAAGATTTTATGTTTAAGTTGTATTTTTTAGGCATCACCTATTCACCCCCACCCCTCTAGGTGACTTGGTATCGGAGCCAAACACTTCTTGTTGAGCCTAACCACTCGAAGTGATGGTGGGAGAAGACATAAAAGGCAAGGGGGTGGAGATCCACGAGAAGGAGGTGGTGACGAACAAGGAGGAGAAGCCCACTAACTCTTCGAACAAGAATGAGGGCAAGAAGAAAAAGTGCATCAAGAAGATAACCTACTACGAATGCAACACTTCTACCTCTTCAACCACTTCGCACAAGGACAACTCCTCCAAAAAAAGATTGTTAAACAAAACCACTCCAAAACGTCTTTTAATTATTCTTGCATTCCTTACAATTCGAATGCCAATGCTTTCTATTATTCTTTGTAAATGTCCCTAGTTTGATGGTGAGGATTATTCTTGGTGGAGTCATAAAATGTGTGAACATCTTTTTTCCCTCCATCCTAGCACCTCGGATATAGTGGAAAATGGAATGCATGTGCTATATAGTGATGATAAAAATTATAATATAGTAGAAGCACAAGAAATGATTCATAAAAATTCCCAAGCTACTATTGTCGTGCTAGCATATCTATGCAGGGAGGAATACAACAAGGTAAATGGCTTAGAAAATGCTAAAGAAATTTGGGACACATTAAAGATTGCACATGAAGGCAACGTCATGACCATAATCACCAAGATGGAGGCCATCGATGGTGAACTGGGGCAATTCGGCATGAAGAGGGGAGAAGAGCCACAAGAGATGTATAATAGGCTCAAGTCCCTGGTGAACCAAGTGCGGAACTATGGGAGCACAAGATGGACGGATCATGAAGTTGTGCGCCTAATGCTGAGGCCATTTACCATTTTAGGCCATAATCTTGTTTCCTTGATCCACGAGAACCCTAGGTAATTATGCCTGTGGAAGTCTTTGGCAAGTTTGTTAGCCATTGAATGATGGTTAAGGAAGCAAAATACATCGACGACATTGCCAATGGAAGCATGCCCTCCACCGAGTTGCAAGTTGTTGCTTTAAAAGCAACAAATGACAAGGAGGCACTTCCTAGCAAAGTGGTGCAAGTGGAGGCTGCCGGACTCAACGACAAGGAGATGACCCTCGTCATCAAGCGCTTTAAGACTGCATTGATGGAGCGCAAGAGCTACAACTACAACAAATCAAAAGGGAAGCGTGCCTGCTTCAAGTACGGTAAGTATAGTATATTTATTGCAAATTATCCCAATAACGATGATGACCAGGATAAGGACAAGAAGGAAAAGAAGGTGGAAAAGAAGAAGTTCTACAAGAAGAAGGGTGAGGCGCACATCGGAAAGGAGTGGGACTCAGGCTACTCCTCCGTCGACTTTGACAATGAGGGACTCGCCACCATCGCGTTTGACAAGTCCTCGCTCTTCCCCAATAAGCATCACACTTTCCTGATGGCAAAGGAGAGGAAGGTATTTTCTAAAAACACTCCTAAGTATAACACTTGTAGTGATGAGTCTAGTGATGATGATGAGGATTATATTAAATTATTTAAGGGACTTGATAGATCTAAAGTTGATAAAATGAATAAATTGATTGATGCCCTTAATAAGAAGGATATTCTCTTAGAAAAGCAAGAATACTTCATTTATGAAGAATATGATTGTTAGAAACTGATGATGTGTTGTCGCCTGGCATAATTGTCGGCTAGCCCTTTATATAGGAAATATTGTCATATATAGAAAGAGAGATATGAAGGGAGGATTACAATATCTTTGATTGAGGATTGTTTCTTGTTTTAGGATGTTTCCTTCACTGTAATAGATTTCCTTTAGCCTCTCACCATCCTCCCCTATATATCTAACAGTATTGTCTCTCATCAAAATACAATATTCTTCCCTAATCCTCTTTCATGGTATCAGACCCCTAGGCTTTGTTCCTGTCTTTCGTATAGCTCCATCGCACCCATCTTTCCTTCGGCGTTGCTTCACCCTCCCCATGGTTGACCCTCTCGTAGTTTAGCCCATCGATCCTGTCCTCTCCCATGACATTGACGCCCTCCACCCTTCTGATCCCACAACTGCAGATTGGGAGCGTGTGTCACACCCTGTTCTAGGGGCAAAACCAAATGCATATAATATGTGGGCCAGGATCCATTTTCCACACATATGTTGACGTCAGAAGTGTAATATATCAAAAGACAATGCAATAAAGGCGTAAAGAGAGTAGAGTAACTTTATTACATCATCTGGAACATTATATCTTAACAAGTATCATAATCAAAGTACGACAGAATTAAACATGGACACTCTTCCATAGCAAGGTGACGGGCGCATCGTTAGACTCAATACTCATCAACGTCATCTACGAAGTCTTCGTCATCACCCTCTGATCAAAATATTAGCAAGGGTGAGCTCACTTATGGTCAGAGCTCAGCAAGTGGGGGAAATTAATGCAAGTTAACAAGGTAGGCTATGGATAAGCAGTAAGCATTTTAGTTGGTCAATATTTTATTAGCAACACCTGTCTTACAAATGAGTGTGTATCCCAAATATCCCAATTAATCAAAGGTATAAGATTATATCACAACCACATAAGTGAAATCACTTAAGCAAACCCGTGAGCATGGCTGACATTGTTAGATCACAAGCACATAAGATTATATCACAAGCACATAAACATTGTTAGATCAACAGATCACGATTTATTTTCCATCTTTAAGTTCAATTATCATGTGAGGGTCTAGGTTGCTCTTAACCGTGAGCATGGCTGACATATCAGTTTTACACTTTGCAGAGGTGGTACAACTTTACCCACAAGCCATGTATCCCATCTAGCCTAGGTTGATAAAACCCGTAAACACTGCCAAGGTGAATGGCTAGGGATCCATTATGAGGCTTTCACAATATATCCTTAGTACAAAGCCACCCGCTAAGGTTTCCACATCAGTATTGATGGCCCTCTAGGTGATGTAACTTAGCCAAGACTACCATCCCATGTTAACATGAGCTGCCACCAAACCACTGCCGCCCCCTCTTGCCCATCTTTCAGGTAGGGTTGCTAAGCACTAAGTCTATAGAGCTAATTACCAAAGCCAGAGCCAGGATAGCACTCGTGGTTGCACTGTTATCCTAGATGGTCACTCCATGTTCCACTTAACACAAAATGTTCTTGTTTAACCATTGGGTTAACATCATAATAAAACTTCATTTCTGGAACATAGTATCATTAAAAGAGTGACACCATATTCATCAAGTTGAGCAATAGCAAACATTGCTAAGCATAGCATTTATCCCAGGGTAATTCAAGGAATAGGGTTGGTAATTCTATGAAATCCTTATTTAGGCAAAACCCATCAAATTATGCAATATATCCAAAAAGTAAACATTATTATATGTATTATTTGGGTACAAATAGAAATGCAAAGGGAGAATCCACTTGCCTTGCTCGAAAGTGTCCTGTGGGTCGTCCTAGAACGAGTTTGGTTCGTCTACCTCACAGTCAACTTCTAGCATCGATTTGCATATCATACATACAAAAGAATACGTACGCCAAATAAATAAACATACACCATTACATGGGTAATCATTCACCATTACATACACATTCATACATCACACAACTGTACTCATAAATATGTCTACATCATAAATATTTATTAATCCACTATGACTTCTACTTTGAGTTATCATCGGTGAAAATATGAGTAGGCGACTATGACGCTAGTTTATCTAGTATAATATAGATAAAAATGTCTTAACAAACTTTATGGAAAATAATTGTGTTAATTATTTTCTTTATTACTAATAATAGACTTTTGGGTTTTATCCCTTTTCTTTCTAAATAGAAATCTTACGTATAGCTAAAAATGTTTATTTATAAATCACATATCATTAATATTCTAAGAATTAATGTAAATTACTAATTTTGGACTTTAGTAACATAATCATGGTTATTATGGCATAAATAGATATTTTACTAATTCTAAGTAATTAAGTGTTATACTTATGAATACATTTATCATGACTAGTAAAACCTATATTTTCATCTGGCTGAAGAATACGTGGCCTAGTGTTTCTTCTACTTTCTTATATTAATAAAATTATACTTAAACAACTACTAACAATTATCGTTCCATGTGCTAAAGCGAAGTTAATCGTAAACGTTTCTAGTATGTAAATCACCAAGTTAGTGAATAGTGATATTATTTATTTTTGAAATATAAAATAATACTCGTGTCAAAATATTGTTGCAAGGGCTAGTTCATGATTTAGTGTATACATCGGGGTCTCTTTTCGATAATTTCTAAACTAAAAATCTCAGAATTAATTTCATTTACACGTAGGGACTGAAATGCAAAATGTGATTCTTCTACCTTGAGCTTGTGCTCATGCGCAGGAATGGAGCTTGACGGGGAAGGGGCTCGGCCGGACAGGGGCGTGGCTTGGGGGCTCGGTCGAGAGGGTGAGGACGGGCGTGGACCATCCGGCCGGGCTGCGAACGACGGGCGCGGGCGGAGCTCCGGCGAACGGCGCGCAGGGCACGAGCGCGACGACAAGCTCGGGCGAGAGGAGAGCATGAGAGAGAGAGCTCGGGAGGAAGAGAGAAGGGAGTCCGGGCGGGTTTTATAGAGAGAGGGGAGGAGAGGGAGAGCCCGGGAGAGAGAGCACGATGGGGAGGAGGAAATGGCCGTCAATGGCCATCAAAGGCGGCCATTAACACCATTGAGTGAGAGAGGGTCGTGGGGGAGGGAGAGGAGGAGTCGCGGCGGTTTCTAGCTCGGGGCAACAGATGGGCGCGAGGCCGGCTCGGCCGGGGGCGCGCGGGATCGGCGCGGCGCGAGGCGAGCGCACGACGCGGGTGCACGAGCAGAGCGGCGGCGCGGGAGGGAGGAAGGAGAGGAGAGGCCGCGGGTCGACCCCAGCTGGTGGTGAGAGAGGGGAGGGGGATGGGGCGCGGTTGGGCCCCTAATGGATCGGTTTCGGCTGGTTGGGTTTAGGGTTTTCCCCTTTTTTCTTTTTCTTTTCTTTTCTTTTCTAATTAAAAATATAAATAAATATATTTTAAATAATTCAAAAATCATAATAATTATTCCAAAATTATTTATAACCAAAATATTTATGTTTGGACCAATATTTCTATATTAAGTAATTGGATTTTCAATATGAAGGAAATTCTACTAAACATCCAAAAATCAAATATGAGCAAACAAAATTAATCTAAATGCAAATAAAAATCAAACACTTGAAAGAAAAATTCATTACCATATTTACCATTAATAATCTAAATGCATTATTTTTAGTTTGATGGTTTTGTAGTGTTACAAACCTACCCCTTGAAAGAATCTCGTCCTCGAGATTAAGGAACTTCTGAGAATAACTGGGAGGATTCTGCTCTGAGTTTATCTTCTCTTTCCCAAGTAGCCTCATCTTCTGAATGATGACTCCACTGAACTTTACACATGTTGATAACTTTACTCCGTGTAATTCTGCGAGATGTTTCCAAAATTTTGATAGGGTACTCCTAATAAGTCAAATCCTCCTTAACATTGAGTTCTTCCATAGGTAATTGTTCCTTTGGTACTCTTAAGCATTTCTTGAGTTGTGACACATGAAATACGTCATGCACATCCGACAAATTATCGGGTAGCTCTAACTGGTACGCTACTTCACCTTTTCTTTCCAAAATCTTGAACGGGACAATGTAGCGAGGAGATAGTTTACCCTTAACCTTAAATCTTTTCATGCCTCTCATCGGTGAAACTTTAAGGTATACGAAGTCTCCTACTTCAAATATCAACTCTCTTCTTCTATTGTCAGCATAGCTTTTCTGTCTCGACTGTGCTGTTTTCAAATTCTCTCTGACAATCTGTACTTGCTTTTCGGCCTCTTGAAGAATTTCTAGACCAAATACTTTACTTTCTCCAGTCTGATTCCAATAAAGCGGTGTTCTACACTTTCGTCCATAAAGTGCTTCAAACGGTGCCATTTTTAGACTTGTCTAGTAACTATTGTTGTACGAGAATTCGGCATAAGGCAAACTTTTAGCCCAGCTTCTACCATGCTTTAGAGCGCAAGCTCTTAACATATCTTCCAACTTGGTTTGTTCTTTCTGTTTGCCCATCTGTTTGCGGATGATAAGCTGAACTAAAGTTTAGCTTGGTATCTATGGACTCATGTAGTCTTTTTCCAAAAGCGCGAGATAAATTGGGTTCCTCGATCTGATACGATCTTCTTTGGTACTCCATGCAGACAAACAATCGTCAACATGTATAACTCTGCTAACTGGGCTCCTAAGTAGGTTGTCTTCACAGGTATAAAGTGTGCCACTTTAGTCAACCTGTCCAGTATAACCCATATTAAATCATAGCCATCCCGAGTACGGGGTAGTCCAACTATGAAATCCATACTGATTTCTTCTCATTTCCATTCTGGTACCTTGAGAGGTTGTAGCAATCCAGCTGGTCTTTGCTGTTCGGCTTTAACTCATTGACACATGTCATGTAGCGCAACATGAGTAGCCACATCTCTTTTCAAACCGTACCACCAATACTTTTCCTTTAGATTCTGGTACATCTTAGTACTTCCAAGGTGAATAGAATAAGCTGAATCATGAGCTTCTCTTAAAATAAGTTGACGTAGGTGCTTGATTTCTGGTACACAGATTCTCTTTTTAAACCATATTGTGCCTTGATCATCTTCTGTGAAATCTAGGGCTTTACCCAAACTAATTTGTGTCTTAATTTCTTTGATTTTCTCATCAGACTCTTGTCCTTTACGAATCTCTTCTTCCAAAGTAGATTAAACTTCCATAACTGTTGCTTCCATATTATTAAGCTTTCCAAGGTTGAGTTGTTCCATTTCCCAGCACAATTCCTGTGACATCAAATGAGTAGTGATGCTGTTCACTTGACCTTTACGGCTCAAAGCATCTGCCACTACATTTTCTTTACTTGGGTGATATTGTATTTCCAAATCATAGTCTTTAATTAACTCAAGCCATCTTCTCTATCTTAGGTTGAGTTCTTTCTGCGTGAAGATGTATTTCAAGCTTTTGTGATCCGTGAAGATTTTACACTTGTTTCCAATCATGTAGTACCTCCAAATCTTCAAAGCGTGCACTATGGCAGCTAATTCCAAATTGTGCGTAGGATAATTATTTTCATGCTTCCGTTACTGCCTTGAAGCATAGGCAATCACTTTTCCTTCTTGCATTAACACACATCCAAATCCTAGGTGTGATGCATCGCAATATACATCAAATCCTTTATGAATATCAGGCATAATTAACACTGGTGTAGTGGTTAGCCTTTCCTTTAATTCCTCAAAACATTTCTGACATGCTTCATCCCACTTAAACTCTTTACCTTTCTCCAATAGTGAAGTAAGGGGTTTCATTATTTTGGAGAAGCCTTCGATAATTCTTCTGTATCCTGCTAATCCAAGAAAACTCCTAATCTTGGACACATCTGTGGGCTGTTTCCAGTTTAGTATTTCACTTATTTTATCGGGGTCTACCTTGATTCCTCCATTGGTGATAATATGACCTAGGAAAGCGACTTCCTTTAGCCAAAAATCACACTTTGAAAATTTCGCATACAGCTGATTGTCTCGAAGTTTCTGTAGATCTAATCTTAGATGATTTTCATGTGCTTCTTCATTCTGAGAGTATACTAGTATGTCGTCGATGAATACCACCACAAACTGGTCGAGGTATTCCATGAATACTTTATTCATCAAATTCATAAAGTAAGCCGGTGCATTAGTCAGTCCAAAAGACATGACTAAAAACTCATATAGTCCATATCTTGTAGTGAAGGTTGTTTTAGGTATATCTTCGGTTCGAATCTTCAACTGATGATAGCCTGATCTTAGATCTATCTTTGAGAATACTTTAGCTCCTCTCATCTGATCAAACAGATCTTCAATCCGAGGTAACGGGTACTTATTCTTAATCGTTACTTTGTTCAAGCTTCTATAGTCCACACACATTCTTCTTGAACCATCTTTCTTGTTCACAAATAGAACTAGGGCTCCCCATGGTGACGAACTGGGGCGAATAAAACCTTTTTCTAGTAATTCTTCTATTTGTTTTTTCAGTTCAATTAAATCTTTGACATCCATTCGGTAAGCTCTTTTTGAAATTGGTGCGGTTCCGGATAATAGCTCAATAGAAGACTCTATATCACGATCAGGTGGCATACCTGGTAATTCTTCCGAAAGTACGTCTGGGTATTCACACACTATTCTGATGTGCTCCAAAGATTTCTCTTCCAACTGATTTACCATTGCCTCTACTGTTGCTGGCATACTAACATTGACTTCAATTCTTTCTCCTTGCGGACTGGTTAATGTAACCATCCTTTTGGCACAAGATATTACTCCATCATACTTGGTCAAGTAGTCTATTCCAAGTATCACATCAATTCCACTTGATTCCAAAATTATTAGCTCTACTAGAAAGCTTAGGCCTCTAATTTCAATCTTAGTCTGAGGGCATGAGTGAGTGGCTCTAAGTTCAACTCCTGGTGATCGAATTAATAGTTTCTTCTTCATGAGATAGTTTGGTATATTATATTTTTCCACAAATGACTTTGTTACGAAGGAATGAGATGCTCTAGAATCAAATAAAACTGATGCAGGTATGGAGTTAACAAGAAACATACCATACACCACATCGGCATCCTCAGGAACTGATTCCGCTGTCACATGATTGACTCTTCCTCTACTCTGGTTCTGTGGAGTCTTGTTCTGTGTAGATCCACCAGCAGGTGTGTTCTGGTCAGTCCTCTGGTTGTTGTTCTTCTAGGGTGTCTATTGGTTATGCCTTGGGCAGTTGTTAGCATAGTGGCCAAGTTCGCCACACTTGAAACAACCATTAGGTTGAACTGGGGTAGTTGTATTGTTGTTCTTGGCCAGTGTGTTCACGACGCTTCCTTGACGATTCTGCTGTTGGACACTAGACCTTTGACCGGTCTGAGGCTGCTCCTCTATTGGTTCTGGTAATGGTTGCTCCTCTAACCTTGCTGTCCAAAGCGATGTGCTTGATAGTTGTTGTTCCCACTCTGATTTTCGGAGTGGAACTGAGAACCTTAGGAGTTGTTTTGACGGGTGTTCCTGCTGGTCTGCCCTTGGAATTTTCTCTTGTGATCCGACAACCCTTTTCTTTTGCTTTCAAGGCCAATTGCCTTGTTCAACAAAGTCTGAAAATTGGGGAAGCTGTAGCTCTATAATTGGTAGTTCAATGGTCCAATCAAGCCTTCCAAGAAACGTTCTTGGCATTTCTCATCAGTGTCTACTTCTTCTAGGGCATAATGTGAAAGCTGGATGAAGCGATCACGGTACTCACTAACGGACATGTTCCCTTGTGTGAGGGAAAGGAACTCCTTCTTGAGCTTCATTATTCCTGAGGGAATATGATGAGCACAGAAGTTCACTTGGAACTCCTGCCAGGTTATGGCATTAGCATTGGTGTGTGCTGCGGCGAAGGCATCCCACCAATCGGACGCGGCTCCTTCGAGTCTTCCTGAAGCGTACAAGACCTTCTCTCGGTCATTACACTGGGTGATGTCTAGCTTCTTTCCAATGACCTTAAGCCAGTCATCGACATCCAAAGGGTCTGCTGCATGAGAGAAAGCAGGCGGGTGATGACTCATGAAGTCCCGGTGCTTGTCTCTAGCTTGGGGTGCATGTTCTTGTTGTTGGTTCTGTTGATTCTGTTGAATCTACTGTACCGAAGCTGTGAGTCCTTGCTGAAGTTGCATCTGTGCTGCGATGAATTGATCCATAGTGGGATTGGGTGGTGGTGGTGGTGGCAACTGCTGACCACACTGGTTCTGATGGTTATTGGGACCTGATCGAGTGTTCACCATCTGGTTGGTTAGAAAGTACAATTCCGGGGTAAGTGAGGAGTAGAAAATATTCTAGGGGGAATAGCTTATTATTAATGTTAAATTTATTATTATTATTATTTATGCTCTTATGGCCATCATTCCATAAGACCATTGCACTAAAGCAAAAATCCAAATCAAGCATTTCAGAAAACACCATAACATGGTTGTTATTATTAATAGTGTAATAATATAAAGGTGTTTTTCGTCTAACGTGAAACTAACTTATTGAAAGGGAAATTGGGCTAACCATTTCCTATAATTAATTTTGGTGGTTGACAACCAATGCAAACCTATGGACTAACTAGTTTATCTAAAATTCATGTATTATAGGTGCATTAGGTTCAACACAAACCAATAAAAGAATCAAGTAGGGACACAATTTCAAAGGAGAAAAAGGACTTGAGTGTGCTGGAGAATGGCACACCGGACTGTCCGATGTGCCACTGGACAGTGTCTGGTGCACCACCGGACAGTGTCCGGTGTACCAGGACTGTACAACATCAAACCAGCCACTCTCGGGAAAACGAAGGCACACTCCGCTATAATTCACCGGACTGTCCAATGTGCCACCAGACTGTCCGGTGAGTCAACGGGCAACGGCTACCCAGTGTGCAACGGTCGACTCTGCCAAATGAATAGTATAGCAACAGTGCAGCGCAGAAGGTAGAGGGGCAGCAGACTGTCCGTTGTAGCACCGGACTATCCGGTGCCGCAAGAAGACAAAGCTCCAACGGTCGACCGAGCTCCGAACCCTAACAGTTGGGTGACGTGGCGGCGCACCAGACATGGAACAGTGCCTGTCCGGTGGCGCACCGGACTGTCCGGTGGGTGGTTGGGGGCTATAAATACCCCTAACCACCACAACTTCAAGCATCCAAGTTTTTCAGAGTTCACATTCAATACAAGGGCTAGTGCATTCACTCCAAGACACATTTCCAAAGATCAAATCCTCTCCAATCCTAGAATTCAACTCAAACATTTAGTGACTTGTGAGAGAGTGTGTTCGTGTTCTTTTGCGCTCTTGTTGCTTGGATTGCCTTTCTTCTTTCTCATTCTTGTTCTCAAGTGACTTGTAATCAAAGCAAGAGACACCTAAGTGTGTGGTGGTCCTTGCGGGGTCTTAGTGACCCGATTGATTAAGGAGAAGGCTCACTCAGTCTAAGTGACTGTTTGAGATAGGGAAAGGGTTGAAATAGACCCGGTCTTTGTGACCTCCTCAATGGGGACTAAGTTCTTTGGAACCAAACCTCGCTAAAACAAATCACCATGTTCACTCGCCTTATTTCTGGTTGATTTGTTTTCTCCCTCTCTTTCGGACTTGACTTTATTTCTAACGCTAACCCCGACTTGTAGTGTGTGTTTAAAGTTATAAATTTTAGGTTTCGCCTATTCACCCCCCTCTAAGCAACTTTCACTTATTACAACATAATAATTGAAGAATCTAAAGCAGCCTAGTGATGCATCCTGGTTCTCCATAACGGATCCTCTTGCGGAGAGGGGATAACACTATGGCAGGGACTTGAACTTCAAGGGGATTCCTTCCATCAAGCTGAGCTTCCAGGGTTGCGATCCTTGCATGTGCATCCTCTAGCTCCAAGTGTACCCTAGAGAGGTCCAAGGTAGCACTATCCAGGTCGGTGTTAAGACCTACCACCACACCAGCTAGGGTGTTGAGGCGATCTTCTCTAGCTCCACCTGGAACAATGCTGGTCTGGCTTTCTCCATGAATACGCAGAGGAAGATGCCTGTACTTCATGTTGTGTAGCTGCTGCCGGTAGTTCGACTAGCAGCACCGCTGACCGAAGTAGCGTAGGTGGATAGCGGCGTCAGAGACTCATGAGATGACAGAGTCCTGAACCCTCTATAACCTGCATCCATCACCCTGACATGAATGCGAGTGATGTAGTAGCAAGCCTGAGGAGGCTCGTACACTCGCCTTGTCTCATACAGGGATCAGACGTAGGTTCCCAACGCATGCAGAACATCCTACAACAGGTTAGGGAAGTGCGCTATCTCAAACATTGAGGTATAATGTTCAGTAACAGGCCATAACCCCACATAGTGGTCCTACTATTCTTCGTTGGCTTCCTCGTTGATGTTTTCCTCATCTTCTTCCTCTTCGTCATCTTCATCATCGTCACCAGAGTCGTCTGGGTTGTCGCCTCCGGGAGCAGGGGCTTGGACTGCTGGTGCTGGCGGTGCTGAAGCTAACGATCCAGCTGCGAAGGCTAGTGAATCTACTAATGAGGTGGGTGTAGGCAGAAACTCCTCCGAGTTGTCCTCCAGAATGACTTTGTTCTCCACACGAATGCGAGGGAGGTCCACAGGGATTTCCTCGACTACCACTAGGTAGACAGGAACATGCCGTGGTGGAGGGATGTAGTTAGTGTTGATCCGAGTGGTTTGAATGGTACGAACCATCTACAAGAGAAATTGTCAACTTAGTTGAATTTTAAAGAGGTAAGGTTAATAAAATAATTTTGTGAGAACAAAATGAGCATGTTTTGAATAGACTAGGCTTTCCATTTCTAACTAGTCTAACGACCTAGAGTCAGCATATCTTTGATGCCACTACTGTCACACCCGCTTCTGAGGGCAAAACCGAATGCATAGCATATGTGGGCCAAGATCCATTTTCGACACATATGTTGATGTCACAAGTGTAATATACCAAAAGACAATGCAATAAAGGCATAAAGAGAGTAGAGTAACTTTATTACATCATCTAGAACATTGTATCTTAACAAGTATCATAATCAAAGTACGACGGAATTAAACATGGACACTCTTCCACAGGAAGGTGATTGGCGCATCGTTAGACTCAATACTCATCAACATTAACTACGAAGTCTTCATCATCACCCTATGATCAAAATATTAGCAAGGGTGAGCTCACTTATGGTCGAGGCTCAGCAAGTGGGGGAAATTAATGCAAGTTAACAAGGTAGGCTATGGATAAGCGGTAAGCATTTTAGTTAGTCAATATTTTATTAGCAACACTTGTCTTACTAATGAGTGTGTATCTCAAATATCCCAATTAATCAAAGGTATAAGATTATATGACAAGCACTTAAGTAAAATCACTTAAGCAAACCATTGGTAGAACATCATATCATGATTTATTTTCCATCTTTAAGTTCAATTATCATGTGAGGGTCTAGGTTGCTCTTAACCGTGAGCACGGCTTACATATCAGTTTTACACTCTGCAGAGGTGGTACAACTTACCCACTAACCATGTATCCCATCTAGCCTAGGTAGATCGGACCCGTAAACACTGCTGAGGTGAATGGCTAGGGATACATTATGAGGCTTTCACAAAATATCCTTAGTACAAAGCCACCTGCTAAGGTTTCCACGTCAGTATTGATGGCCCTTTAGGTGACGTAACTTAGCCAAGACTATCACCCCATATTAACATGAGCTGCCACCAAACCACTGCTGCCCCCTCTTGCCCATCTTTCAGGTAGGGTTGCAAAGCACTAAGTCTATAGAGCTAATTACCAAAGCCAGAGCCATGATAGCACTCGTGGTTGCACTGTTTTCCTAGGTGGTCACTCCATGTTCCATTTAACACAAAATGTTCTTGTTTAACCATCGGGTTAACATCATAATAAAACTTCATTTCCGGAACATAGTATCATTAAAAGAGTGACATCATATTCATCAAGTTGAGCAATAGCAAACATTGCTAAGCATAGCATTTATCCTAGGGTAATTCAAGGAATAGGGTTGGTAATTCTAGGAAATCCTTATTTAGGCAAAACCCATCAAATTATGCAATATATCCAAAAAGTAAACATTATTATATGCATTATTTGGGTACAAATAGAAATGCAGGGGGAGAATCCACTTACCTTGCTCGAAAGTGTCCTGTGGGTCATCCTCGAACGAGTTTGGTTCGTCTACCTCACAGTCAACTTCTAGCATCGATTTGCGTATCGTACATACAAAAGAATACTTACGCCAAATAAATAAACATAAACTATTACATGAGTAATCATTCACCATTACATACACATTCATACATCACACAACTGCACTCATAAATATGTCTACATCATAAATATTTATTAATCCACTATGACTTCTACTTTGAGTTATCATCGGTGAAAATATGAGTAGGCGACTATGATGCTAGTTTATCTAGTATAATATAGATAAAAATGTCTTTACAAACTTTATGGAAAATAATTGTTAATTAATTTCTTTATTACTAATAATAGACTTTTGGGTTTTATCCCTTTTCTTTCTAAATAGAAATCTTACGTATAGCTAAAAATGTTTTTTTATAAATCACCTATCATTAATATTCTAAGAATTAATGTAAATTACTAATTTTGGACTTTGTAACATACTCATGGTTATTATGACATAAATAGATATTTTACTATTTCTAAGTAATTAAGTGCTATACTTATGAATACATTTATCATGACTAGTAAAACCTATATATTCATCTGACCGAAGAATACATGGCCTACTGTTTCTTCTACTTTCTTATATTAATAAAATTATACTTAAACCACTACTAACAATTATCGTTCCATGTGCTAAAGCGAAGTTAATCGTAAACGTTTCTAGTATGTAAATCACCAAGTTAGTGAACAGTGACATTATTTATTTTTGAAATATAAAATAATACTTGTGTCAAAATATTGTTGCAGGGGCTAGTTCACGATTTAGTGTATACATCGGGGTCTCTTTTCGATAATTTCTAAACTGAAAATCTCGGAATTAATTTCATTTATACGCGGGGACTATAATGCAAAATGTGCTTCTTCTACCTTGAGCTTGTGCTCACGCGCAGGAATGGAGCTCAACGTGGGAGGGGCTCGGTCGGGTAGGGGCACGGCTTGGGGGCTCGGTCGAGAGGGCGAGGATGGGCGCGTACCGTCCGGCCGGGGTGTGGACGACGGGGCGCGGGCGTATCTCCAGCGAACGTCGCGCAGGGCACGGGCGCGATGGCGAGAGGAGAGCATGAGAGAGAGAGAGAGCTAAGGTAGGAAGAGAGAAGGGAGTCTGGGCGGGTTTAATAGAGAGAGGGGAGGAGAGGGAGAGTCAGAGAGAGAGAGAGCGCGCGACGGGGAGGAGGAAATGGCCGTCAATTGCCATCAATGGCGGCCATTAACACCATTGAGTGAGAGAGGGTCGTGGGGGAGGGAGAGGAGGAGTCACGGCGGTTTCCGGCTCGAGGCAACGGACGGGCACGAGGCCGGCTCGGCCGGGAGCGCGCTGGGTCGGTGCGGTGCGGACACCGAGGCGCGGGCGCGGCGTGCGGAGAGCGCATGGCGCGGGCACACGAGCAGAGCGGTGGCTCGGGAGGAAGGAGAGGAGAGGCCGCAGGTGAGCCCCACATGGCGGTGAGAGAGGGGAGGGGGATTGGGCACGGTTGGGCCCCTAATGGGTCGGTTTCGGCTAGTTAGGTTTAGGGTTTTCCCCTTTTTTCTTTTTCTTTTCTACTTAAAAATATAAATAAATATATTTTAAATAATTCAAAAATTATAATAATTATTCCAAAATTATTTATAACCAAAATATTTATTTTTGGACCAATATTTCTATATTAAGTAATTGGATTTTCAATATGAAGGAAATTCTACTAAACATCCAAAAATCAAATATGAGCAAACAAAATTACTCTAAATGCAAATAAAAACCAAACACTTGAAAGAAAAATTCATTACCATATTTACCATTAATAATCTAAATGCATTATTTTTAGTTTGATGGTTTTGTAGTGTTACAGCGTGCAACCCTTGTTGCTCATGATGCCACCTTTGCTCGCACAGAAGCTGCCGATCGGGAAGCCAATGCTGCTCAGTGTGAACGAGACACTATCGACACCCGGGTCCACGTGGCCCTTGCCCGTGCCGCCTAAGAATGCATGGCGGACCTCTCCCACGCTCCCGAAGCCGACGATACCACTTCCAATGGTGACACACCTCAATTCGACGCCTTGGCCCCTCTCACCATAGCTCTGCTCCAACATGAAGCTACCACCCTCCTCAACCTGCACGCCAAAGATGTCGTAGTGCAAAACATCTGTGCCCTCGTGCCACTCCTCCTCAACCTCAACTCTCCCTTCTACGCCCGATGGTGTGAATCCTTCCTCCACACACACACCAAATTTTCTCTGGAGTGCCATGTTCTCTCTAATGACATCATTCCCAACTCCCTCGACTGGGTTTGCATGAACGCCGTCGTCTGCACTTGGATCTTCGGCACCATCTTCGACGACCTCGTCGACACGATCTCCTAGAGCGGTGCACCTGCTCGCGTTCTATGGCTCGCCATTGAGTCTTAGTTCTTCGGGAACCGCTCGACACATGTGCTCTATGTCGACCAAGAATTTTGCTCCTTTTCTTAGGGCAATCTTCCTGCTGCTGAGTACTGTCGTCACTACAAAAAGCTTGCAGAGGACCTCCGTGACCTCGGTGAACCCGTCTCTGACAGAACTCTTGTCCTCAACATCTTCCGCGGCCTCAACAAGCGTTTTCAAGCACTTGGTCTTCACCTTGTCGCACCTATCCCCTTCCTACTTTTTTTGCAGGTTCAAGATGATTTAATTCTTGAAGAACTCACCATGGCCAAGGCACCACCAGCAACATTTAAATCATGCCCTTTTTTGCATTTCAATATTAAGTCATTTTAGCATACAATTAACATTAAGACATTCTAGTGTCATGCAAATATTACATATTCACAACATTAAGTTATTCCTTTTCATTGCTCTAGAGAAACATAAATTGAACATCAACTCATTTAGATTTTTCATCAAACAATATTAAGACAATTCAACAAGATTGCAACAAAAACCATTTGTTCCTTTACTAGATTCAGATATTCAATCATTAATCCACCAACTCATTCAGAAATTCACATGAATGCATGTGTTACACAGTGATCTAAGGTGTTTCATATGTCTGTTAGAACTAAGATCAAGGGTGTGGAGCACGGGAGTGACTCAATTTATGATAGAAGATCTGACTAGCATGTTCTCGAGTAGGTACAAGAGCCCTGGTCACTTGTGCCAAGCGTCTTTTCATAACGGGTCTGATGTTAGGGCTGTTTTGGACCCATTTAACATGTGTGACATGCCTAGTTGGGACACCGGGGGGGGCACAGGGGTGGTGCGTGGTGGATGGTCGGGGTGCAGCGGGTAGCACACTAGGATTGTTTGGGTTGGTCTAGGTGACGATGAATAGCTTATATATATTATATATTTGGAGCCCTAAGCTTTCAATAGCTAGGGGAAGCCCTAACCCAATTGTACCTTTTTGTTCAGCCGCACCACCTCAAGAGACTAGGTCACGGGTCGTCAATAAAAGCTGCCCGAGACCACCATTAATTAGGTTTTCAGCGGCAGCTGCACGACGATGAGGCTCCGTTAGATGTGGTGGCGAGGCCCCAATGGTGATCTCATCGTCTTCATGTGCCGCCCCAACGAAGACCTCATCATCAGCTTGTGCCAAATGCCTAGGTACTCGATTGTCTTCCACGCCTCAAGGGCTAGGGCCATCGTGCCAGATGTGTCGGTTATCAACATGTCAGAGCCTTGTTGTAGCGCGTGCATGGTCGTAGCTGCCAGGGTGTGGGGCTATTCTAGGTGGTGAACCACTATGTACCCTCCATGATGGTGGTGTAGCAGGTGGTGAACCACGGTGTGCCCTCTGCGATGTGGCGGAGCTCTAGAGTGTTGGCGGACCATCTTTGTGCTACCACGGGAAGAGAAGGAGTGTGTCGAGTGGCAGCTGCACGAGGCATGAATGCCAACCAGCAGTGGCTATGGGCTATGTGCGTGGCGGTTTGACGAAAAGGTGGCGGCCCAATCCAGCGAGGGAGGCTTCCCCTGACATTTGGATCACTCGACGGCTCGATGAGGAGGTAGAATGCGATCCAGCAAGGATTTATGCTATATCTATCACAATTTACGCTTAAAACTAATGTTTTTACGCTTGAACCTAGATTGCATCCACCAGTGTACTGTATGCCATATTTTCCGCATGCATAGCGAAAAGAGAATCCCTTGATTTATGGTGTTCGTGACTGTCATAAAAAATCAAATTCTCTAATAAACTCTCCTAATTAAATCCCCCAATCAAGTCTCCTAATCAAATCCCTTGATTTATGCTGGCTACATGGACAAGGGGGTTGTTGGTTGGGAGTGAATCAACATTTACGCTTATACATAACACTATTTATATTCAAATTTGATGACACAACGCATCATAGTTATCAACGTCTCTCACGTTGGCTCGGTATTTACGGTCAAAACTGAGGAGTTTTACGCTCAAACCTGAACTCGAACTTGGAATGCATCCACTAGTGTATCGCATGCAATATTTTTCGCGTGCACAATGAAATGGAATCCCTTGATTTATGGTATCCATGACTACCATAAAAAAAGTAAATTCCCTAATCAACTCTCCTAATTAAATCCTTAATCAACTCCCCTAATCAAATCCCCTTGATTTATGGTGACCACATGGACGTGGGAGGCTGTTGGTTGGAAGTGAATCAACATTTACGCTATATCTAACACTATTTATGCTCCAACTTAAGGATTTTTACGATAATGAATACAATGCATTAGAGTTATTAACGTATCTCACTTTGGCTCGGTATTTACGAACAAAACTAAGGACTTTTATGCTCAAAACTGAAGATTTTTATGCTCGAACCTGTAGTGCGTCCACCATTGTATCGTATGCTATATTTTTCACATGCACAGTAAAAAGGAATCCTTGATTTATAGTATATGTGACTGCCATAAAAATCAAATTCTCTAATGAAATAACCTAATTAAATCCTTTAATCAACTCCCTAATCAAATCCCTTGATTTATGGTGGTCGCATAGAAGGAAGGCTTTTGGTTTGGAGTGAATGAACATTTACGCTATATCTAGCAATATTATGCTTAAAATTGATGATTTTTACGATCATAAATACAACACATAAGAGTTATCAACGTCTCTCAGGTTGGCTCGATATTTACGGTCAAAACTAGGGATTTTTATGCTCAAAACTAAAGAATTTTACATTCAAACCTCTAAGGCGCCCATCAGTGTACGTAATGCATATTTTCTGCGTGCATAATAAAAAGGGAATCTCTTAATATATAGTGCCCGCCATAAAAATCAAATTTTCTAATAAACTCTTACAACATGTCGTAATTTTTGGATCTGTCATAAAAATAGTAACCATATGCATGTCCATGTCGGCTACCATAATTTTTGGATATGCCATAAAAATAGAAACTGCATGCTGCACCTGGTGAGGAGACGTTCCCGCATGCATGCGCCTGATGAGGGAATATGACTGGCTAGAGCTTTCGATAACTATTGGAAGATCAATCCTAGAATTGATATAAAAAAATTAATCCTAGAATTGGGCGATAATTTTATTCTGAAAAAATACTAAATTTATATAAAAATAGTGCAGGTTTTATGGTACCAAATTAACACTATTAGATATAACTATATTTTTGTATTAACTTTATTTGATACCATCAGTGTTTTATATAGATCTACTTAAAGTTAATCGTAAAAATAACTGACTAGCTTAGAAGAACTCTGAGAATTGATTTATTTAGAAATGTAAAGATTATATTGTTTTCTAATAATCTAGGTATATAAGTACTATATAAGCTAGGTGAAGGGAGTTGGGCGCCATCGCGTGCGTGTGAGACCCAAAAGGAGAAAGGAAGCTTCCACAATGAGAACCGATCGAGAAGGAACAAGTGCATGCACGTATGCATGTCCTAAGATCTGGTGTGCCAGCAGAGTAGGCGAGCGCGTGAAGGCAAAATCATTGGCAATGGCATTATACTGACCTGGTCTGCTGGTCATATACTGCAGAGCAAGAGAAACAAGTGCATGCGAACGTAGTAAGTGTTGGGGCGAAGGCGAAGATGCCACCCTTCGCTCGATGCCTTCGCCGGACTCGCTGCAACAACGGAGACAAGACGACTGGCAGACTCTACCCTTCGTCCCACGCATCGGAAGACGAAGGCCTACGGTGAAGTCGTCCCATCCCGCGACCTCGTCCAACATAGAGGCCCACGTGTGATCCGGCCCATTATAGCAGGCCCTGCGTGGCCACTGCGCATTACGGGCCTAATTTGTAAAGGCTTCCCTGTAATTACAGTCTGAAACCCTGCTTTATGGGAATATTCCGGGGATAACCTGGGTGCCTGAGGGCACATGTGTCCTTAACCCAAGACGCTGGGCACTCAGGCACCTATAAATACCCCCGTATAGTGCCCTTGAGAGGCTGGATTCAACAGAGCTATTGCCATCTCGAGTTGAAACCTTGCTTACACTATTTTTGCTCCCCCGTTGGATTAACTTGCCCAGGAGAGCAAGTTCCAATATTTGGCGCCCACCGTTCGTGCTACGAAAACACCACCCGCGATGGCACCCAAGAGAACCACCTCGAAGGCTGACGAGGCTGCGAAGGCAGCACTGCTGGCCGAGAAAAAGGACAAGGCCCTTGTCGACACCACCCCCCAAGAGCCCTGTGAAGACGACGCAAACAGCAAGAGGCAGCGCAATGAACAACCCACTACCGAAGGCAGCCTCCGCACCTGCAGCTCTGGAGGACAACCACAGCTTCCCCCAGGCTTCGCTCCACCAGAGGGCGCGGACGCCACCGAGGACGGCGAAGTCATCGGCGTTTCGGCCGAAGAGCAGCTACAGCTGCGCGCCTTGCACATCAAGAACCGCAACCTCCAGAAGCAAAAAGAGATCCTCGAGGCTAAGCGCCAACGTGCGTCTGCACAAGCCAAGGTGCGACAGATGATACGCGACGAAGAGCAGAAGGCTCAGGAGCTTGAACAAGAGATAGCGCTCATGCAGAGCGAAGGCCAATTCGGCCTGCAACACGACCCACCCCTCCAACAGCGCGCACAAATCGAAGACCCGTTCATCCCTCAGCGCGGACACGCCATCCCTCACGCCATGGCATTCCAAGGCATCAACTACCTTGACGAGCGAAGTCCCCTGACACCTCATCTGCAAGTGACGCCATGGCCCGCCAACTTCAGGGCAGGGACCTATCCTAAGTACAACGGCAGCACTGACCCAGCACAGTACATCATGAGCTATCAAGTCGCCGTTGCGTCATTAGGAGGGGACGACGCCACGATGGCCAAGTCATTCATCATAGCCCTCGAAGGCCCAGCCCTCACCTGGTACACTAGGTTGCCCCCATTGTCCATCGACTCCTGGAGAAGTCTCCGGGACAAATTCTTGCTCAACTTCCAAGGGTACCTTCCAGACACCGATGCCTTGGCTGAACTCTCACTCTGCAAGCAGCTGGAACGAGAGACTCTGCGGGAGTATTACCGCAAGTTTCTGACCCTCAAATCACAACTGCCTTCGGTCGATGACCAGATCGCCATCCACTACGCCATCAGTGGCCTTCGGGGCGGCGTCCTTTACAGCCACTGCATCAGGGATCCGCCCAGAAACCTCTAGGAGCTGTATCAGCTGTTTGAAAAATACGCAAGATCCGAAGAGCTCCACCAGCGCAAAGTCGAGTCTCAAAGGAAACCCAAAGACCCTCCGCAATCCAGCCGCACATGGACAAGGCCCTCGCAGGCAGACTCCAGCCGGGACGGCCGCAATCAGCAGCAGGTGCACAACATCGCCAACCAGCACCCCGCTGGCGAGGCCCCTCGCCGCCAGGAGTATCCCCCTAGGGCCGTGGAAACAGAACTCACGGTCGGGGCCGGGGGCGTGCGCAGCAGCCACGCAGATTTTACTGCCTGTTCCACGGTGAAGACTGCGCGCATCCTACAAGAGACTGCCCAGAGACGAAGGCCACCAGAGACAGGATGGCACGGGCGCAACTAGCCGACAACCCTAGAGTTGTCGCGCACACATATTAGCAACCCCGTCAGCCACACAACCACGGCCCTGCTTCGCTTCCACCGCACCACGCATACCAACACCACCAGGAGGTACAAATCGTACCTCCCCCACCGCCACCTCCACACCATCAACAGCAAAACATCCACCACCCCAATCATCCCCAAGCCCCAAAGCAAGAGGACTTCGCCGATCAGCCGTATCGTGGAGTCATTCATATGATCACTCGGGGGTCTAGCGCCGACTTCGACACAAAGCGGTAGAAGAGGGACCATTACCGCAGCATCAACCACGTCGTCATCACCGATCTGGTCGTGCAGACAAAGTGGTCCCACGTGCCATTGACCTTCGACGCCCGAGACGTCGATCTGCGCAGCGCCCCCCACATCGATGCCATGGTTATCAACTGCAGTGTGGCAGGCTGGGACTTGCACAAAGTCTTAGTCGACAATGGCATCCAGGCGGATATCATTTTTCCTCCATGCCTTCGATCGCATGGGCATAAGCCACAGCCTGCTCAAGCCATCGAACAACCCCCTGTACGGCTTCGGCGGCAAGGGCACCTTTCCCGTCGGCAAAATAGAGTTACCTCTCTCCTTCGGTGTAGCACCCAATGCCCGAAGTGAGCAAGTCACGTTCGACATCGTCGACATGGTGTACCCGTACAACGCCATAATGGGTCGGGGCTCCATCAACAAGTTTGAGGCAGCTATCCACGAACTGTACCTGTGCATGAAGATCCTAGGTCCGCAAGGCGCCATCACAGTCTACGACAACCAACAGGTTGCGCGCAACATAGAAAGAGACTTCGTCCCCGGACAAAGAAACGTACACTGCCTCACGGCCCAGCGCGAGGTCCCCGGATCTGCCAGCCCAACCGCCAAAGAACATGAAAAAGCACAGCTGCAGAGCAACGACGGGACAAAGACTGTCCCCCTCGACCGGGCAACGCCCAAGCAGATGGTTACCATCGGCGAAGACCTCACTTCGCATGACGAGGAGAGACTCCTCTGCTGTCTGTCCAAGAATAAAGACGTCTTCGCCTGGTCCGCCCTCGACCTGGTCAGAGTCAGTCGCTCCATCATTGAGCACAGCTTAGGAATCGACCCTTCGGTGAGGCCAAAGAAACAGCGGCTGCGTAAGATGTCTGACGAGAAGACAGAAGCCGCCAAGGCCGAGGTGCATCGCCTGCTCGAGGCCATATTCATCGAGCCAATCGCCTACTCCACATGGCTCGCCAACATAGTGATGGTGCAGAAGAAGAGCGGCAAATGGCGGATGTGCATCGATTTCACCAGTCTTAACAAGGCCTGCCCCAAGGACAACTTCCCGCTGCCTCGGATCGACAAAATCGTCGATAGTGCGGCCGGGTGCGAAGTCATGTCACTCCTTGATTGCTTCTCCGGCTACCACCAAATATACATGAAGGAGGAGGACAAGGCAAGCACCAGCTTCATAACACCCTTCGGCACATATTGCTTCATCAGAATGCCGGAGGGACTTAAGAACGCCGGGTCCACTTTCTCCCGACTCACCAAAACGGTGCTCGAGAGCCAAGTCGGCACAAATATATTCACATATATGGACAACATCGTCGTCGCCAGCAGAAGCAAGGAAGACCACCTGGCTGACCTCGCCGAAATGTTTGCGAACATGCGGGACACACGACTTCGCCTGAACCCCGAAAAGTGCGTCTTCGGCGTTCGACAGGGGAAAATCTTGGGCTACCTGGTGTCACACCGTGGAATTGAGGCCAATCCAACGAAGATCTAGGCCATCATCAATATGACGCCCCCGCAGTCAGCTAGAGAAGTACAACGACTGACAGGCAGGTTGGCCGCCCTCAACAGATTCATCTCCAAGTCCACGGAGCGAAGCCTCGCTTTCCTCAAAACACTCCACGGTGCAAAAGACTTCGCATGGGGACCAGAGCAGGCGGTGGCCTTCGCTTCATTAAAGCAGTACCTGTTGGAATTGGCGATTCTTACAAGCCCCGACCCCTCGCTACCCCTGTTGCTCTATGTCGCGTCTTCGCCACATGCGGTCAGCGCAGCACTGGTTCAAGAGCAGACCAGAGAGGGCACGATCAGGCAATGTCTAGTTTATTACGTCTCTGAAGTGCTCACAACATCAAAATGTAATATGACGGAACTGGAAAAGATCGCCTATGCAGTCGTGATGGCCTCGCGCAAATTCGCCATTATTTCGAGGCATTCAAGGTCCGGGTCACCTCAGATAGAGGACTCGGCGAACTATTTAGAAACCCGGAGGCATCAGTACGTATTGCCAAATGGGCAGCCGAACTCTCCGGCTACCACATCACATTTGAACCCAGGACAGCCATCAAATCACAAGTCCTGGCAGACTTCATCGTCGACTGGACTGGGCCAATAACACAGCCGGACCTGTCCACAGAAAAAAGTGTGGACAATCCATTGCGACGGCGCATGGTGCCATGCGGGGGCAGGCGCCACTGCGGTCATTACTTCACCCACCGGGATCAAGCACAGATACGCAGCGCGCCTCAGCTTTGCTTTGGTGTCTGATAGTGCACCAACAACATAGCAGAATACGAGGCTGTCATCCTCGGCCTTCGCAAGCTAAGGGCACTCGGTGTCACCACCTGCATCATCAGAACAGACTCCAAGATAGTCGCCGGCAGGTCAAAAAAGATATGCAGCGAAGGACCCCGCACTCATGCAGTACCTCACGGCCATTTGCAGCCTCGAAAGACAATTCAAGGGTTTTACGTTGCAGCACGTGGACCGAGCCAAGAATGAGGAGGCCGACGCATTGGCCAAGGCAGCCGCCAGGGGCGAGGCCCTCCCCTCCGATGTGTTCTACCACGTCATCGGCACGCCAGCCGTCCGCAGCCCAGAGGGGCTCCAAATAACCAATGACAGCGAAGGCCACCGCATAGTCAACCTCATCATGACCGAAGACTAGCGGGCACCAATAACCCTGTTCCTGCAGGGGTACTATCATCCAACCGACATCAATGAGGCCAAGCGCCTCAAACACCGAAGCCGGGACTTCGCACTGATCGAAGGCCAACTTTACAAGAAGGGGGTCAGTCAACCAATGCTTAAGTGTGTCACCGAGACCGAAGGCGTCCAAATTCTGCGTGAAGTCCACAGCAGGATTTGCGGATCTCACGCAGGGCCTAGGGCCCTAGCTGCAAAGGTGATTTGTCAAGGTTTCTACTGGCCTGCCATGATTTGCGCCGCAAATCGGGTCACAAGGTCCTGCGAAGCCTGCCAGAAATTTTCTCCACGCTCCGGAAGCCCTTCGCAATTCACGAAGCTAATCGCCCACACGTGGCCTCTTCAGCGCTGGCGCCTGGACATTGTCGGGCCCCTGCCCATGGCTCAGGGAAACCTCAAGTTCACCTTCGTCGCTATTGAGTATTTTACCAAATTGATTGAGGCGAGGGCTGTATCCACGATAACATCGAAGACTGCCTAGAAATTCTTCTGGCAAAATATTGTTTGCCGCTTCGGAGTCCTGTCCGAACTCACAGTCGACAATGGCAAGCAATTTGACAGCCAAGACTTCAAGGATTTTTGCTTCTCCATCGGCACCAAGCTTGCCTTCGCCTCAGTATACCACCCGCAATCCAACGGAGTCGTGGAACGCGCCAACGGTAAAATTTTCACAGCCATCAAGAAAATGCTCCTCGACGACAAAAAAGGCAAGTGGCCAGACCTGTTACCTGAAGTGGTCTAGGCGCTGAACACGACTGAGTGCATGGCGACTGGGTTCACCCCTTTTCGCCTTCTATACGGATCGGAGGCTATGACTCCGCAAGAAATAAAACATGGGTCACCGCGGACAGCCGCGTCGGCCGTCCCCGACAAAGATGAGCCTACTTCGAAGGACCTCATCGACGGAGACCGCGTCTTCGCCCTACAGGCTCTAAACAAATACCAAGCTCAAACAAAAGCATGGCACGACCACACGGTCATCCCGAGGGAATTCAGCGAAGGAGACCCCGTACTCATCCGGACAGCTCGGACAGAGTCCTGAGGCAAGTTGGAGCCAAAGTGGGAGGGCCCCTTCATCGTCAAGACGAAGGCGTCCCCCAGCGCGTACAGGCTCACAACGCCATCCGGCGAAGACTTAGAACATTCTTGGAACATTGATAATGTTCGCAAATTTTTTGTTTAACTCCTCAGGGCCACTTCGCCCTTGTAATCCGCAAAACAGTTCTATACCGGCCCGCACTCTTTTCCTCCCGAGGGGTGAGGTTTTTAACGAGGCGGAGCCATGTAATATACACGCGAAAAATCCCCCGCAAAAATTACGTCGAAAAAGACCGCATCAACGGTCTTCGGCATTCGACCAACACAAAAGTCACCGCGAAGGGCAGCGCTGGCTACCTTCTCGTGCGACAGTCCGTGCAAAAGTCGCCTAAGGGTGCAGCCGAACTAGCACAACAAGTGCGCAAAGTTGAAGTCTTCTTCAAAAGACTATCCGTGCAAAAGTCGCCTAAGGGTGCAGCCAGACTAGCACAACAAGTGCGCAAAATCGAAGTCTTCTTCAAAAGACTATCCGTGCAAAAGTCACCTAAGGGTGCAGCCGGACTAGCACAACAAGTGCGCAAAATCGAAGTCTTCTTCAAAAGACTATCCGTGCAAAAGTTGTCTAAGGGCGCATCCGGATTAGCACAACAAGTGCGCAAAATCGAAGTCTTCTTCAGAAGACCATCCGTGCAAAAGTCGCCTAAGTGTGCAACCGGACTAGCACAACGAGTGCAAAAAATTCGAAGGCGCAGTACATCAGTGCAAAATCCTACAGGCGTAGCCGGACCGACATAATAAACGTGCTACACCAAGTGCGCAACGCCCCATGAACATAGCCAGATGCGTGAAGGCACACAGCCTCATCATACAAACCATAGTTACACGCGTACAGCGAGGGCATCACACCTTACATTGGTTCAACCTTCGGAATAATTCCCATCTCCCTATAGTTAAAAGCATTATCCTCAGCTCCTCGTCCTAAAAAAGACTTCGCAACTCCCCCTCACCTATACTCGCCCCAACCGGCAAGGACAACAATTCCTGCCTGCCAGCCCTGCCCACACGAAGCTGACCACCATCCAATTCACTCACTCTACGCTTCACCACCGCCCTTCGCCGCCTATGCCCAACACTCAGACCAGGCAAAACTTCGGCATCCGTAACACGCGGAGTAGCCTCCGCCTCAGCCACATCCAAGGCCGCAAAGTAATCCAAGCCCTCATCCAAAGACTCTTCCGTCCATACAACTGAACTCCCAGAGTCATCAAACTCAGAAAACTTAGACGTAGACTCATCCGATTCATTCCCAGTGACCACGGTCGAAGCCACCACAAAATTAGCAGTAGCGGTCGCGTGCGCAGGCCCAAAATCCTGAAGCTGCATAGCAACTAAGGTTCAGTAACATAGAAAAAATTCCCTAACTACCCCACACCCACTAAGCCACCTGCGAAGACCCAGCCGCCGCCACGGGATCTTCCGTTGCTGGCTCCGTCGCCGCCTTCGGGGGATCCTCCGCCATCGGCACGGTGGCTGGCAGCGAGCCTCCACCAGATACAGTAGACGCAGGGGCAGCATGGGAACCTTCACCGGTCTCCGGGAGCGGCGCCAGGTCGACCTCAGCCTCGGCCACCACCGGGTTGACCTCTGCTTCGGGCAGCGCGCTGTTCAAATGTCTAAAGTCCTCCACGTCCTCATCATGCGCCATCTACAACACAGCACACCGATTCAGCACACCCGCATATACCCACATTCAACAACACAAAACAAAACACAAACTTTACCTGATCCCTCGCCCGGTCAGCCCGTTCCCTAACCGCCTCCCGACCGTGGGGGCCCCACATCCGGTCAAAGAGGGCCCCCGCGACGTCCTTCACCACAGGGTCTTTGACCTTAAAAATTTTGTGCCCGAAGTCTTCATCGGATCGGTCGAAGCCCTCATAGTGACTGCACCCGTCGCGGGACAGCGCATTCACGGCCCCCTCACAGGTGACGAGGGAGGCAAAGGACATGAAGCCCTCCACGATGGTCGGGAGCGCTAACAATTCCTCTTGCAGCCACTCAAGGAAGCGAAGGCCCGCCTCTCGGTCGGGCACCTCGAAGTCAGCAGTCCGCGCACCCAGCTCGCGGTATGAGTTCACGAGCTATTTGCACGTCCGCTCAACTTCCACGCGAGTAGAGGCCTCGGCCCTCTCCATGCGGGCCTGCAGAGCGTTGAACCGCGCCTCCCATTCCTCGACGCGCTGGCTGGAGAGACTCTCCTCTGCCCTCGCCAACTTGGCCTCCGCCTGCGCCGTCTGTGCCTTGGTGATGGCCTGGTTGGCCTCCCTCCTTTCCTCCACCAGCTGGCGCCGGAGGTCCGTCCTCTCACCCTCCAGGGCGGCCACCTTCTCCGCCAGCCTGCGGCTTTTGCTCTCCGCAGCCGATTTTTCCCGGACGGCGTCCGCGTGCTGCGCCCGAAGTCTCTCGACTTCGGCAGCCACGTCCGTTGTAAGGGCGCCCGACGCCACGCGGTCGGCGAAGTCGGCCGCCTAACAGACACGCATGAGACCACAATCACCATGAAAGCGGCACACAACGAAGCCTACCTCGACTTACTTGATTCAGCTACTGCGTCAGCTGCAGCGACGCCTCCCGCAGCCGGCGAGACACAGTGCCTGCTTCGTCCTTGACGGCAGTGGCCGCCGAGACCTCGCCGCCAGCGCTGAAAGCGCCACCCTTTACCCCCAAAAACCGCGGTAGACGCCGTGGTTGCCACTGCAGACGAGACGGCAACAAGTTGCCCTTCGCCCGACCCTGCAACGTAACATCAGTCAAAAAAAACTTACCAACGAGATAGTCGTCCACGCTAATATTTGTGCCGAAGTTAGCAACGCGTTTCCCCGGCGAAGGCTGCTCCCGGACCTTCGCAGCTCCTTCCGGGGCGGACTTGGTCCCGCCAGCGCCGGCCTCATTCATGCCCTCCGGTAACTTGCTAGATTCAGGTGCGGCTGGCTTCGCAGGCAGCGAAGGCTGGCTCCCGCCGGGGATGGTAGCCTTCGCACTCCCCCGCGCTCTCTTCGGCCTAGCCTCAGGGAGCATGACAACCGCCCGGCGCTTCTGCGCAGCATCCTGGCGATCCTTGTTCATCACTGCCGACACAACAGCAGCAATATTCCGTCTGTAAGGAAACACTCTCAAGTCACGAGCCATGCGAGATGTAAAAAAGTCTTCGCCAGCCGCGCGGGGGATAGGAACATTCTTGGGCCATCGACCCCCGGTAACCTGCAGCATCCGCGCCAAAGACTCCCGGAGCTCGGGCGAAGACATCCTTCCCCCGGGGGCCGCGCATGTCCTCATCAACTCCATAGCAAAACTATCGGAGACCCCCAGTTTTCCCACTGCAGTACCTAGCTTCCTCTTCTTAGTGGATGGAGCGGCCTCCGGCGCGGGGTCGTCTTCGATCACTGCCGCTGGTTTTTTCCCCCGGTGGTCGACAATGTCTACTCCAGGATAACCGCCATATGGCAAACCATTCAACTCAAAAACCCTGTTCAGGCGGTCGTTGGATCCACGTATGTCCCAGCTCCACTGGGCCTCCGTCCTCGGCACGTAGCGACCAACAATTCGCACCGCTCCATCCTCCGCCTCACGCACAACCGCGGCAGGATCTCGCCCTCGCACACCCAAAGCAAAAAGCGGACTTCGCACTTTCTGCCCACCCAGGGAGGGCATCTCGCGAGGGCATACTTCGCCCAGCGTCCATCCATGCGCCAGGGGCCACACCCCATACCATATGAATTCCTCAACCAGATCACGCCCGCTACTCCTACGGGCAGCAATCCGAAGGGCCCTTTCACTCTCATCACCCTCCGCCACTTCAAATGGCGGGTACGCCACATAATAATGAGAACACATGATGGCAGCAGGGAGCCCAAGGTGATCTTCAACTTCAGCCTCCGAAACATAGAACCAGTAGTCCCACCAGTTGCCCCACTTATTTCGGGCACAGGGGACCAGCTCCACAACCTCCATCGAAGTCTTCCCGGACTTCGGCGTGAAAGTGCACGATCCGAATTGTGCAATCTTATGTCCAATTCTTCTCTTCTGCCAGTGCAGACAGTAGTGCTTGGCAAAGACTTCCACCGAAGGCTGACCGCCATACGACGTTGTTGCCCAGACATACTTCGCTAATGCCACCACGGCGTTTGGTGTCAGCTGATGAACCTGGACCTCGAACTTCTGCAGAACCTCCGACACGAAACGATGTGCAGGCAGACGAAGGCCGGCAATGAAAAATGCCTCAAACACAACCAAATCACCCTCAGGCTCGGGAATCTCCTCTGCCCCCGGCACACGCCCGACCCCGCCGCCAAAATACCCCAACCGTTGCATATCTTGCACGCGGCCCGACGATATCCGCGAAACATCGAATTCCACCGTATCACCCGGTCGCAATTCCGCCGCCACCACACCGCCCGAGAGATCCTCGGAAGGCGTCTCGGCCGTCGGCGTGGTCACAACAGACGAGGAGGAAGACGGCATGGCTACGTACCATCAACGGCGGCGCGCGGTCTGCTTCACGCGGGCCAGTTCTCCAGCGAACAGGATCAAGGAGGGCAGACGAGCGAGCGAGCAGTTTGAAAAAGGGAGGTTAGTGTCGGGGACCATAATTAGGGGTACCCTCAAGACGCCTAATTCTCAGCTGGTAACCCCCATCAGCATAAAGCTGCAGAGGCCTGATGGGTTTGATTAAGTCAGGGATCAGTCCATACGAGCGACTCGATCACGCCACGCCCGAGCTTAGCCTCGGGCAAGGGCAGCCGACCCTGAGGTGTTTCCGTCTCGCCCGAGGCCCCCTTTTTTACGGCAGACGCATCTCCGGCTCGCCCGAGGCCTTGCTTTCGTTAAGAAGCAACCCTGACTAAATCACCGCGCCGACCGACCAAGTCACTGGGGCATTTAATGCAAAGAGTGAGACTGACGGGCGGCCAGGCTTGGCCAAAAGCGCCATAGGAAGCTCCGCCCGACCCAGGGCTCGGACTCGGGCTAAGGCCCCGGAAGACGGCGAACTCCGCTCCGCCCGACCCAGGGCTCGGACTCGGGCTAAGGCCCCGGAAGACGGCGAACTCCGCTCCGCCCGACCCAGGGCTCGGACTCGGGCTAAGGCCCCGGAAGACGGCGAACTCCGCTCCGCCCGACCCAGGGCTCGGACTCGGGCTAAGGCCCCAGAAGACGGCGAACTCCGCTCCGCCCGACCCAGGGCTCGGACTCGGGCTAAGGCCCCGGAAGACGGCGAACTCCGCTCCGCCCGACCTAGGGCTCGGACTCGGGCTAAGGCCCCGGAAGACGACGAACTCCGCTTCGCCCGACCCAGGGCTCGGACTCCGCCCCGACCTCTGCCGAACGACCTCCGCCTCGCCCGACCCAGGAGCTCGGGCTCGGCCTCGGCCATGCAGGACAGACTCAACCTCGGCTTCGGAGGAGCCTCCACGTCGCCCGACCTAGGGCACGAGTCTGCCACGTTGACAGGAGGCGCCATCATCACCCTACCCCGAGCCGACTCGGGCCGCAGAAAACAGGACCGACGTCCCATCTGGCTAGCTCCGCCAGATAGGCAATGATGGCGCCCCGCTGGACCCATGACGACGGTGGTTCTCAGCTCCCTTACGGAAGCAGGGGGATGTCAGCAAGGGCCCAACCACTCCGACAGCTGTCCCCCCGCCAGGCTCCATTGCTTCTCCGACGGCCACGACGCCACACCAGCTGGGTGCCAAGATCTCTCCGGCTGCCACCTTGGCATGTACTTAGGGCACTAGCTCTCCCCCGCTAGACACGTAGCACCTTGCTACACCCCCATTTGTACACCTGGACCCTCTCCTTACGCCTATAAAAGGAAGGACCAGGGCCTTCTTAGAGAAGGTTGGCCTCGCGGGAACGAGGGCAGGGGCAGGCGCTCTCTTGGGGCCGCTCGCTCCCCTCACCCGCGCGGACGCTTGTAACCCCCTACTGCAAGCGCACCCGACCTGGGCGCGGGACGAACACGAAGGCCGCGGGATCTCCGCCTCCCTCACGACCCGGCTCCGGCCGCCTCGCTCTTTCCCCCCTTCGCGCTCGCCCACGCGCTCGACCCATCTGGGCTGGGGCACGCGGCACACTCACTCTTCGGCTCGGGGACCCCCCGGTCTCGAAACGCCGACAGTTGGCGCGCTAGGTAGGGCATCGCTGCGTGTTGACGAGCAGTTTCCCGTCAAGCTCCAGATGGGCAGTCTCCAACGACCCCTTCAACTCGGGACGGTGCTCCGTTTCGGGAGCCTCGAGTTCATGTCTTCCGACGGCAGCTACGACATGATACTCCTTCCACCGCCGCGCGACAGCGACAATGGCGGCGGACAGCCCGCCCGCCGGCGGCGGAATCGACGACGTCTTTCCTGCGCGGGGGAAGGACAACTTTCGAGCTCACCCCATCCTCTCCCTCGCCATCGGAGGAGGAGGCGGGGCAACCAGGGCCAAGCGGGAGGCTGCGCTCAGTCGGTTGTCGAGCAAATCGACATCCCCAGCGCCCCAACGGAGGACGCGTCGGGCATCACCCTCGCGTTTGAGGCGAAGGCGAGCGCCGTCCCCCCGCGACACGCCGACCCCGAGCAAGAGGACGACGCCAGCGCGCTCACGGAGGGCCTGCAGGACGTCGCCCTCGCACCCAGGACGACGGCGCGATCAGCCCTCGACGTGACTATGTCGCTCCTCGTCGACCAAAAGGTACCGACTGATTCCCATCCTACGTCATTTCGACTCGGCCTCAACCCGCCTAGCAACCTCGCTTTGGCGGGCGCTCATGTTGAGGCGAGTGCAACCCCTCTGGGGTTTCGTGTGCGGTCGCCTTGGGACCGATTGACGGGCGTCTCGACCTACGGACCCTCTGGGTCCGAGGAAGATGATGACCCCAGCATCTGCTGGGATTTCTCTGGATCTGGCAACCCCAGTGCCATGCGGGATTTCATGACCGCATGCAACTACTGCCTCTCCGACTGTTCCGACGGCAGCCGCAGCCTTGACGACAAGGACTGCGGCCCGAGCCGCGAATGTTTCCACGTCGAGCTAGGGGATCCCTCCGGAGGCAGCTGTCTCGGCATGCCGGAGGATGGTGATCCCCCTAGGCCAGCGCCTCGCGCCGACATCCCGCGGGAGCTAGCTGTGGTCCCCGTTCCGGCGGGGGGTCACGACCCACAGCTCGAGCAAGTCCGCGGGGCGCGGGCCGGGCTCGATGAGGGAGCAGGAGCGCTCGAGGCAATCCGCCGGGACGTCGGGCAGGTATGGGCGGGCCAGCCCCCGGCCGGAGAAATACGTCTCCTGGCCCAAGGTCTCCAGCACCGCATCGCCAACGATGCCAGGGACAGACCGCCACCCGCATCCGGCGGAACCGGTCAGGACCTGGCAGCCGCAGCGATGCTACTCCGCGCGATGCCGGAGTCATCAACCACCGAGGGTCGGCGAATCCAGGGAGAGCTCAAGCATCTCCTGGAAGGCGCTGCGGCCCGGCGGGCCGAGAGCTCTGCCTCCCGAAGGCAGGGGTACCCCTCGGAACCTCGTGCCGCGACTTCCCGACTCATGCGGGAAGCCTCGGTCTACACCGGGCGCACGCGCAACACCGCGCCAGCGGCCCCGGGCCACCTCGGCGACGAGCACCCTCATCGCGACCGTCGGGCCCGCCTCGACGAAAGGGTGCACCGAGGTTATCACCCCAGGCGTGGGGGACGCTACGACAGCGGGGAGGATCGGAGTCCCTCGCCCGAACCACCCGGTCCGCAGGTCTTCAGCCGGGCCATTCGGCGGGCGCCGTTTCCGCCCCGATTCCGACCCCCGACTACTATCACAAAGTACTCGGGGGAAACGAGACCGGAATTGTGGCTCGCGGACTACCGCCTGGCCTGTCAACTGGGTGGAACGGACGACGACAACCTCATCATCCGCAACCTCCCCCTGTTCCTCTCCGACACTGCTCGCGCTTGGTTGGAGCACCTGCCTCCGGGGCAGATTTCCAACTGGGAGGATCTGGTCCAAGCTTTCGCCGGCAACTTCCAGGGCACGTACGTGCGCCCCGGGAATTCCTGGGACCTCCGAAGCTGCCGGCAACAGCCGGGAGAGTCTCTTCGGGACTACATCCGGCGATTCTCGAAGCAGCGCACCGAGCTGCCCAACATCACCGACTCCGATGTCATCGGCGCGTTCCTTGCCGGCACCACCTGCCGTGACCTGGTGAGCAAGTTGGGTCGCAAGACCCCCACCAGGGCGAGCGAGCTGATGGACATCGCCACCAAGTTCGCCTCTGGTCAGGAGGCGGTCGAGGCCATCTTCCGAAAGGACAAGCAGCCCCAGGGCCGCCCGTCGGAAGATGCCCCCGAGGCGTCTACTCCGCTCGGCGCCAAGAAGAAAGGCAGGAGGAAGTCGCAAGCGAAACGCGACGCCGCCAGCACGGACCTTGTCGCCGCCGCCGAATACAAGAACCCTCGGAAGCCCCCCGGAGGCGCCAACCTCTTCGACAAGGCACTCAAGGAGACGTGCCCCTACCATCAGGGGCCCGTCAAGCACACCCTCGAGGAGTGCGTCATGCTTCGGCGCCACTTCCACCGGGCCGAGCCACCCGCAGAGGGTGGCAGGGCCCGCGATGACGACAAAAAGGAAGATCACCAAGCAGGAGAGTTCCCCGAGGTCCGCGACTGCTTCATGATCTACGGAGGGCATGCGGCGAATGCCTCGGCTCGGCATCGTAAGCAAGAGCGTCGGGAGGTCTGCTCGGTGAAGGTGGCGGCGCCAGTCTACCTAGACTGGTCCGACAAGCCCATCACCTTCGACCAGAATGACCACCCCGACCACGTGCCGAGCCCGGGGAAGTACCCGCTCGTCGTCGATCCCGTCATCGGCGACGTCAGGCTCACCAAGGTCCTGATGGATGGGGGCAGCTGCCTCAATATCATCTACGCCGAGACCCTCAGGCTCCTGCGCGTCGATCTGTCATCCGTCCGAGCAGGCGCTGCGCCCTTCCACGGGATCATTCCTGGGAAGCGCGTCCAGCCCCTCGGACAACTCGACCTTCCTGTCTGCTTCGGAACACCCTCCAACTTCCGAAGGGAGACTTTGACGTTCGAGGTGGTTGGGTTCCGAGGAACCTACCACGCAGTATTGGGAAGGCCATGCTACGCGAAGTTCATGGCCATCCCCAACTACACCTACCTGAAGCTCAAGATGCCGGGCCCCAACGGGGTCATCACCGTCGGCCCCACGTACAAACACGCATTCGAATGCGATGTGGAGTGCGTGGAGTACGCCGAGGCCCTCGCCGAGTCCGAGGCCCTCATCACCGACCTGGAAAACCTCACCCGGGAGGTGCCGGACGTGAAGCGACATGCCGGCAACTTCGAGCCAGCGGAGACGGTTAAGGCCGTCCCTCTCGACCCCAGTGGCGACACCTCCAAGCAGATCCGGATCGGTTCCGGGCTCGACCCCAAATAGGAAGCAGTGCTCGTCGACTTTCTCCGCGCAAACGCCGACGTCTTTGCGTGGAGTCCCTCGGACATGCCCGGCATACCGAGGGATGTCGCCGAGCACTCGCTGGATATTCGGGCTGGAGCCCGACCGGTCAGACAGCCTCTGCGCCGATTCGACGAGGAAAGGCGCAGGGTGATAGGCGAGGAGATCCACAAGCTGATGGCAGCAGGGTTCATCAAAGAGGTATTCCATCCCGAATGGCTTGCCAACCCTGTACTTGTGAGGAAGAAAGGGGGGAAATGGCGGATGTGTGTAGACTACACTGGTCTCAACAAAGCATGTCCGAAGGTCCCCTACCCTCTACCTCGCATCGATCAAATCGTGGACTCCACTGCAGGGTGCGAAACCCTGTCTTTCCTCGATGCCTACTCAGGGTATCATCAAATCAAGATGAAAGAGTCCGACCAGCTCGCGACTTCTTTCATCATGCCCTTTGGCATGTATTGTTATGTCACCATGCCGTTCGGTTTGAGGAACGCGGGTGCAACGTACCAGCGGTGCATGAACCATCGTAGTCAAGACAAGGAAAGCCTCCGACCTTCTCTCCGACCTTGAAGTGACATTCCGGTGTCTCAAGGCGAAGGGCGTCAAGCTCAATCCCGAGAAGTGCGTCTTCGGGGTGCCCCGAGGCATGCTCCTGGGATTCATCGTCTCCGAGCGGGGCATCGAAGCCAACCCGGAGAAGATCGCAGCCATCACAAACATGGGGCCCATCAAGGACTTAAAAGGCGTACAGAGGGTCATGGGATGTCTCGCGGCCTTGAGCCGTTTCATCTCGCGCCTCGGTGAAAGAGGCCTGCCCCTGTACCGTCTCTTAAGGAAGGCCGAGTGCTTCACTTGGACTCCCGAGGCCGAGGAAGCTCTCGGGAACCTGAAGGCGCTCCTCACCCAGGCGCCCGTCTTGGTACCCCCAGCTGATGGAGAAGCCCTCTTGGTCTACGTCGCCGCTACCACTCAGGTGGTCAGCGCCGCGATCGTGGTCGAAAGGCAGGAAGAGGGGCATGCTTTGCCCATTCAGAGGCCAGTTTACTTCGTCAGCGAGGTGCTGTCCGAGACCAAGATCCGCTACCCACAAGTCCAGAAGCTGCTGTATGCAGTGATCCTGACGAGGCGAAAGCTGCGACATTACTTCGAGTCTCATCCGGTGACTGTGGTGTCATCATTCCCCCTGGGGGAGATCATCCAGTGCCGAGAAGCCTCGGGACGGATCGCAAAGTGGGCGGTGGAAATCATGGGCGAGACAATCTCGTTCGCCCCTCGGAAGGCCATCAAGTCCCAGGTACTGGCGGACTTCATAGCCGAATGGGTCGACACCCAGTTGCCGACGGCTCCGATCCAACCGGAGCTCTGGACCATGTTTTTTGACGGGTCGCTGATGAAGACGGGAGCCGGCGTGGGCCTGCTTTTCGTCTCGCCCCTCGGGAAACACCTGCGCTACGTGCTCCGCCTCCATTTCCCGGCGTCCAACAATGTGGCTGAGTACGAGGCTCTGATCAACGGATTGCGAATCGCCATCGAGCTAGGGGTCCGACGCCTCGATGCTCGCGGCGACTCGCAGCTCGTCATCGACCATGTCATGAAGAACTCCCACTGCCGCGACCCGAAGATGGAGGCCTATTGTGATGAGGTTCGACGCCTAGAAGACAAGTTCTACGGGCTCGAGCTTAACCACATCGCCCGGCGCTACAACGAGACTGCGGACGAGCTGGCAAAGATAGCCTCGGGGCGAACAACGGTTCCCCCGGACGTCTTCTCCCGGGATCTGCCCCAACCCTCCGTCAAGATCGGCGACACGCCCGAGCCCGAGGCGCCCTCGGCCCCGTCCGAGGTGACCTCGGCCCAGCCCGAGCCATCCTCGGTTCAGCCCGAGGAACCCTCGGCCCCCGAGGGCGAAGCACTGCGCATCGAGGAGTGGAGCGGGGTCACGCCAGATCAAGATTGGCAGACCCCGTACCTGCAATATCTCCGCCAAGGAGAACTGCCCCTCGACCGAGTCGAGGCTCGGCGGGTAGCGCGACGCGCCAAGTCGTTCGTCTTGCTGGGCGATGAGAAGGAGCTCTACCACCGTAGCCCCTCCGGCATCCTCCAGCGATGCATCTCCATCGCCGAGGGTCAGGAACTCCTGCAGGAAATACACTAGGGGCTTGCGGCCATCATGCAGCACCTCGAACCCTCGTCGGGAACGCTTTCCGCCAAGGCTTCTACTGGCCGACGGCGGTGGCTGACGCCACTAGAATTGTCCGCGCCTGCGAAGGGTGCCAATTCTATGCGAAGCAGACCCACCTGCCTGCTCAGGCTCTGCAGACGATACCCATCACCTGGCCCTTCGCTGTGTGGGGTCTGGACCTCGTCGGCCCTCTGCAGAAGGCGCCCGGGGGCTACACGCACCTGCTGGTCGCCGTCGACAAATCCTCCAAGTGGATCGAGGTCCGACCCCTGAGCAGCATCAGATCCGAGCAGGCGGTGGCGTTCTTCACCAACATCATCCATCGCTTCGGAGTCCCGAACTCCATCATCACCGACAACGGCACCCAGTTCACCGGCAAAAAATTCTTGGATTTTTGCGAGGATCACAACATCCGGGTAGACTGGGCCGCCGTAGCTCATCCCATGTCGAATGGGCAAGTAGAACGTGCCAACGACATGATTCTACAAGGGCTCAAGCCTCGGATTTACAATAATCTCAACAAGTTCGGCAAGCGATGGATGAAGGAACTCCCCTCGGTGGTCTGGAGCCTGAGGGCGACGCCGAGTCGAGCCACAGGTTTCACGCCGTTCTTCCTGGTCTACGGGGCCGAGGCCGTCTTGCCCACTGACCTGGAATACGGCTCCCCGAGGACGAGGGCCTACGACGATGAAAGCAACCAAGCTAGCCGAGAAGACTCGCTGGACCAGCTGGACGAGGCACGGGACAGGGCCTTACTACACTCGGCGCGGTATCAGCAGTCCCTGCGACGCTACCACGCCCGAGGGGTCCGACCCCGAGACCTCCAGGTGGGCGACCTGGTGCTTCGGCTGCGGCAAGACGCCCGAAGGAGGCACAAGCTCACGCCCCCCTGGGAGGGGCCATTCGTCATCGCCAAAGTTCTGAAGCCCGGAACATACAAGCTGGCCAACAGTCAAGGCGAGGTCTACGGCAACGCTTGGAACATCCAACAGCTACATCGCTTCTACCCTTAAGATGTTTCCGAGTTGTTCATATACCTCGCACCCACACAAAGTTTAGTCAACAAGGAAGGGTTGGCCTCGCCTCGGCAAAGCCCGACCCTCCCTCGGGGGCTAAAAGGGGGGAAACCCCCTCTGCGTCAAAATTTTCCTCGAACAGAAAATCTCTTTTACCAGAATATCTTTCGTGCTTTTTGACTACTTCGAAAAGTGGGTCCTGGAAACGACGGGGTACACGTAAGCAGCCAAGGCTGACCGAGCCGAGGGACTCCTACGCCTCCGGGATACGGATACCTCACTCATCACCTTCTGCGATAAGTAACTCACGTTCGGATAAAGCGGCTCCACGGATCGAACAAGTCTTTACGTTCGGAAGCCCTTCTGCCGAAGCGATCTTTCGGGCCTTCTCTACCAAGTCGGTGACGGGGCCTCATGGACGGGTGAAAGTACGCGTAAGCGGCAAGGCCGACCGAGCCGAGGGACTCCCACGCCTCCGGGATACGGATACCTCACTCATCACCTTCCGCGAGAAGCAACTCTCGCTCGTACTAACATCCCTGTTACCGACAAAAAGTCCAGATGCTCGAAGCAAGAGGAAAAGAGACGCAGCTTTACAACACAGCAAGGGTGTGTGTTCTGGCCTCGACAGCCGCACAAGGCCCACGCTGCAAGACAATCTGATCCTGCAGGCTCGGGTCTTGACGCTGGAAGGGGGCAGCAACACCCTCGGCATCGACAGCACCTTCGGCGAGGTCCGACCTAGCCTCGGACGGCGACGTGGTCCGAGGGCCTCCGCTCCGAAGGACGACGTCATCAACACGCCCGAGCGATCGCTGTCAGGGACTTCTCCGGGATCCGGCCCGAGCGGGCGGCTCGGCCGGCCACCCCCGGGGCCTCGGCCAACCACCTTCCGAGGGCACCAGCCCTGTCCGAAGCCTCGGCTGACCAACTCCGGCGTCGATCCTGCCAACGGGCAACTCGGCTAGGCTCCGGCCAACCAGGTTTCATTTTCGAACCAACTCCGCCTCTGCTCATACTGATATCGCTACCCCTGGCCTCGGCTCGTCGAAGAGCGGCCGAGGGGTCTCTTTAACTAAGCTAGAGGAGCCTCGGACAACAGGGCCGACCGAGCCGAGGGACTCCTACGCCTCCGGGATACGGATACCTCACTCGTCACCTTGACACGGGGCGACTCATGCTTGGTGAAGCGGTTCAGACAATCGGCAGACGAGTCTTAGTGCTCGGAAATAAGGAAAAAACACGGCTCTGTGCCGACGTTATATACATGTTCAGGCCCCGAAAGCCGTAATGAACAAAAACACTGGCATTCGAAGTGCCATTACAAACGGAACTCTGGTTCCCCCCTCCGCAGGTACGAACAACCCCACTCGATAGGGGTGGGCCTGCGGGGCAACAGAAGACCGACGAACGGCATGTCGCCGCCCGCCCCGACAGCGGCGACGATGAAGACTTCTGCCCCGGGGGGCCGAACAGCAGCAATGATGGCCTCAGGGCGGATGCTGCTGCTAGGAGGCCCCCGCCCTTGCCCAAACTCGAGAGGCAAGGACGGGCATAAGGCCGTAGAGTTGGAGGTCGGTCCATGGCCAACCTTGGTTGTCGCGCCGGCGGAAGAACCTCTTCCAGTTGCCGTGGCGGGAGGCGGCACCGGGAGCGGTTCCGAAACTGCTCGGCTCAGAGAGCCGGGCACGGTGCAGCTGTTAGCACCACGGACGACTCCCGCCCTTCCCCCCGATCACTGAGGGAAGGAGCGGGCCACCACCCGCGCAGGGGCCGACCCCAACTCGGCACACTCCCCTCCTCAGCCCTGGTGATGAAAATCCTTGAGGCTGAGGGAGGGGCAGAGGCCGCAGCCCGGCTCGCTTTCCCCCACCATCAAGCCGGAGGTCACCCTCTTGGGTGACCGCCGGTGGAGGGGTGCAGCCGGGCTGCATGATGAAAATCCTTGAAGCCGAACGATGGCTGAAAGGTACCCACTCCCACGGAGTGGTGTCCTCTGACGATGAGGCACGGAGACGGCGGTTTCCCCCATCCGGGGGCTTGAAAGGTGGAAGGACACGATGCATAAGGGATGAAGAAGACATGGTCGCCTTACGAAAGGGGTCGCCCTCCTTTTTAAGGCAACTCTCCCTGCTTGCGCCCCCAACCGTCACGGGCTGAGTCTTCTCCAACACGCCTCCAAAGCCCTCCCCTGCGGCGCGGGGGCTGGGACCCACGTGTCATGCAGACCGGCTCCGAGCAGAAGAAGCCGAACCGCCGCGCACGACGCGCGCAACCACCCAGCGGTTACAAGTGACCCTCCACTTTTGCCCAGACCAACGGGCGAAAGGGGCGGGCAGCCATGCGGGCGGCATGCAACCGCGCCAAGTGGACGCGCCTCTCCGAATCCTGACAGGCCGGCACGGAGGCTCAAGCCCACGCGTCGCGCAACCGGCGCGCCGGATGCTGCATGCAAGCCACTGTACCACTTGCGCCACCGCCGCACCTCCTCGATTGCGGAACCGATACCGCGACCCGAGGCGACCTGACGCGCGACCCAGCAGCGCCAGCCGGACGCAGCGGTCAAACGCGGTCAAAAGCGGGCCGGCAGTAATGACGGTGGCAGGCGCACGGGAGCAGCGGTCACGCCGTCAGCCAAGCTCACGTCCCATCCGGAGGCAGCGAGAGAACCCCCTCTCACGGTGTGAAGACGACGCGCCCGTGACCCGTTCCTCGAACGGCTCGCGCACGCGCAACGGCAGCCTCGCCAACTACTCGCCCCGGCGCATTAACTCAGCGGCTGGACAGGCGGCGCTTCTGGCAGGAGCAGCTGGCGACGCTTCGCCTTCGCCAAAACGACCACACCAAAAAAGGTACGCCACGTCGTTCAATTTCGTATCCTTTTTCCCTTTTCCTTCTTTCTCTATCTCTTACAACAGGGACCGGGAAAGGGGATACCCCCAAAGGGATCCTTCCCCGTGAAGGAACTAGGCTCCGAGCCTCCTTACTGATCAGGGGTTCGAAGGCTGGCCCCCCGAAGGGTTCAACAGCCGCCTCAGATCGCGTGGGCCCGACACCCACTACTGGTCAGGGGTTCGAAGGTCGGCCTCCCGAAAGGTTCCACGACCGCCTCAGGCTACTCGGGCTCCGCGCCCATTACTGATCAGGGGTTCGAAGGCTGGCCCTCCGAAGGGTTCACAGTCGCCTCAGACACCGAGCGAGGGATGACCAGGGGTACGTTCGATACATAACCAAGGCTCGGGCTGCGCTCCCGAGGTAGCCTAGGACATTTCCGAGACCAGCGGGAACGATCCTGTAACGGAATCCCACCGGAGGGAGGCATCGAGCCCTCGGACCCCGTCGCCAGGGGACCGGGTCCGGCAGGTCACCCGCAGGTACTTTTGGGCGTGCCTCCGGGCCCCTAGCCGACCCCCAACGAACGGGGCACGGACGTCCACTCGGATTACCCGATTGCAGCTCATCGGAGACACCATGTTCGGTGCCCATCGAGGGTAACATGGCGCTCTCCCCCCCTCCTCCTTGCGGAAAGGCGACGTAGGGGCGTATGTAAAAAAGCCGAGTCTGTCCCTGACCGTCCTCTCGCTCCGTGCGGAGGCTCGGGGGCTGCTCTCGCAAACCCGGCTCCGGCCGAACCGTTGACAGCGTCAACATACCAGCCCGAGAACTTGGGCCCCGACAGTGCACCCGGGCTACGGCCTGTTCGCATGAGGGAACCGCCAGACCAGCCGAAGCATTACGCAAGGCATTAAGACCTCGAAGGAGTGAAACCACTCCTCCGAGGCCTCGGGGGCTACACCCGGCGGGTGCGCTCGCGCGCACCCACCGGAACAAAGTGCAACCGAGAAAGGCTGGTCCCCTTGCAAAAAAGTGCGACGAAAGCCTCCAAGCGAGTGCTAACACTCCCTTCGAGGCTCGGGGGCTACTGTCGGGGACCATAATTAGGGGTACCCTCAAGACGCCTAATTCTCAGCTGGTAACCCCCATCAGCATAAAGCTGCAGAGGCCTGATGGGTTTGATTAAGTCAGGGATCAGTCCATACGAGCGACTCGATCACGCCACGCCCGAGCTTAGCCTCGGGCAAGGGCAGCCGACCCTGAGGTGTTTCCGTCTCGCCCGAGGCCCCCTTTTTTACGGCAGACGCATCTCCGGCTCGCCCGAGGCCTTGCTTTCGTTAAGAAGCAACCCTGACTAAATCACCGCGCCGACCGACCAAGTCACTGGGGCATTTAACGCAAAGAGTGAGACTGACGGGCGGCCAGGCTTGACCAAAAGCGCCATAGGAAGCTCCGCCCGACCCAGGGCTCGGACTCGG
This sequence comes from Zea luxurians, assembly GCA_029449295.1. Classification (NCBI taxonomy): domain Eukaryota; kingdom Viridiplantae; phylum Streptophyta; class Magnoliopsida; order Poales; family Poaceae; genus Zea; species Zea luxurians. The sequence continues at coordinate 45,136,700 of JAOPSE010000010.1, forward strand.
GCTAAGGCCCCGGAAGACGGCGAACTCCGCTCCGCCCGACCCAGGGCTCGGACTCGGGCTAAGGCCCCGGAAGACGGCGAACTCCGCTCCGCCCGACCCAGGGCTCGGACTCGGGCTAAGGCCCCGGAAGACGGCGAACTCCGCTCCGCCCGACCCAGGGCTCGGACTCGGGCTAAGGCCCCGGAAGACGGCGAACTCCGCTCCGCCCGACCCAGGGCTCGGACTCGGGCTAAGGCCCCGGAAGACGGTGAACTCCGCTCCGCCCGACCCAGGGCTCGGACTCGGGCTAAGGCCCCAGAAGACGGCGAACTCCGCTCCGCCCGACCCAGGGCTCGGACTCGGGCTAAGGCCCCGGAAGACGGCGAACTCCGCTCCGCCCGACCCAGGGCTCGGACTCGGGCTAAGGCCCCGGAAGACGGCGAACTCCGCTCCGCCCGACCCAGGGCTCGGACTCGGGCTAAGGCCCCGGAAGACGACGAACTCCGCTTCGCCCGACCCAGGGCTCGGACTCCGCCCCGACCTCTGCCGAACGACCTCCGCCTCGCCCGACCCAGGAGCTCGGGCTCGGCCTCGGCCATGCAGGACAGACTCGACCTCGGCTTCGGAGGAGCCTCCACGTCGCCCGACCTAGGGCACGAGTCCGCCACGTCAACAGGAAGCGCCATCATCACCCTACCCCGAGCCGACTCAGGCCGCAGAAAACAGGACCGACGTCCCATCTGGCTAGCTCCGCCAGATAGGCAATGATGGCGCCCCGCTGGACCCATGACGACGGCGGTTCTCAGCTCCCTTACGGAAGCAGGGGGACGTCAGCAAGGGCCCAACCACTCCGACAGCTGTCCCCCCGCCAGGCTCCATTGCTTCTCCGACGGCCACGACGCCACACCAGCTGGGTGCCAAGATCTCTCCGGCTGCCACCTTGGCATGTACTTAGGGCACTAGCTCTCCCTCGCTAGACACGTAGCACCTTGCTACACCCCCATTTGTACACCTGGATCCTCTCCTTACGCCTATAAAAGGAAGGACCAGGGCCTTCTTAGAGAAGGTTGGCCTCGCGGGAACGAGGGCAGGGGCAGGCGCTCTCTTGGGGCCGCTCGCTCCCCTCACCCGCGCGGACGCTTGTAACCCCCTACTGCAAGCGCACCCGACCTGGGCGCGGGACGAACACGAAGGCCGCGGGATCTCCGCCTCCCTCACGACCCGGCTCCGGCCGCCTCGCTCTTTCCCCCCTTCGCGCTCGCCCACGCGCTCGACCCATCTGGGCTGGGGCACGCGGCACACTCACTCGTCGGCTCGGGGACCCCCCGGTCTCGAAACGCCGACAGTTAGGGTTTTAGCGGCGCGCAGAAAGGTAAATTTCAATCCGCGCCGCCCCCACCCCCTTTTTATACACAGGGCGCGACGCTTCGGGAAACCCGCAATCCAATAGTGCGGTGTCAATCAACGGTCATGTCAAAAACCCCCGCGGAACCACTTCGAGCGAGGGCAGCGTCTCCACCATCTAGCGACGCCTTCGGCACCAGATGACTTAGTCGAACTGGTCCCTCGGAGGGCAAATGTTGGGGCAAAGGCGAAGACGCCACCCTTCGCTCGATGCCTTCGCCAGACTCGCTGCAACAACGGAGACAAGACGACTGGCAGACTCTACCCTTCGTCCCACGCATCGGAAGACGAAGGCCTACAGCGAAGTCGTCCCATCCCGCGACCTCGTCCAACATGGAGGCCCACGTGTGATCCGGCCCATTATAGCAGGCCCTGCGTGGCCGCTGCGCATTATGGACCTAATTTGTAAAGGCTTCCCTATAATTACAGTCTGTAACCCTGCTTTATGGGAATATTCCGGGGATAACCTGGGCGCCTGAGGGCACATATGTCCTTAACCCAAGATGCTGGGCACTCAGGCACCTATAAATACCCCCCGTACAGTGCCCTTGAGAGGCTGGATTCAACAGAGCTATTGCCATCTCAAGTTGAAACCTTGCTTACACTATTTTTGCTCCCCCATTGGATTAACTTGCCCAGGAGAGCAAGTTCCAACAGTAAGATCTGTCATCATGCATTCATCAAGATGAGAAAGAAACAAAATCAGTTAGTTTCAAATTGTTTTTTTGGTGCATGGTTCGCTTCTCTAGGAATAAAATTTAAGGGTTAGTTTTAGGACACTTCATTTTTTCTAAGGAATTTCTATTTTTCAAAAAAATGAATAGAAAAATATAAAATCTTTAAAAAATAGGATCGCAAAACTAGCCCTAAATAATGTTGGTATTGGTCTCTTAGAAAGACTTTTGTCGATACTTTAGAGCAAGCATGCAAGATGCACGCAACTCAGCCACATGGCAACAAATTAAGGTGTGGGTTTTTCAGGTTGGCACTATCTCTACTAACTATTAAGGGGATACTGTAGACTGCCCCCGCCACGAACAGCCCCCGCTATCGCTACCGCTCCGCACGCCCGCCGCGAATGCCGCTGCGCGAACCACCCGCACGCCGCCTGCCAGCCGCACCGCACGCACGCCGCGGATGCCGCCGCACGAACCACCCACACACCGCCTTCCAGCCGCCATACCCTCACCCTCACCTCTTCGTACCCCGCCCCACACGCCACCACCATCGGTCGGGAAGCAAGCTCAAACCCTAACCGCCGGCGATGCTAGCACGATGGCCCGCTATGACCGCGCCATCACTGTCTTCTCCCCTGACGGACACCTCTTCCAGGTGGAGTACGCTCTCAAGGCCGTCCGCAAGGGCAACATCGCCATTGGCGTTCGGGGCATGGACACCATTGTCCTCAACGTTGAGAAGAACTCCACACCCAAGCTCTAGGATTCCAGGTAGCAAACCCTCCGTCCCTCCCTTCTATCGTCCGACCGGATCTCGCGACAACCGACTCACGGCTCTGGCTTCGAGTACTCGCAGGGCATGGGGAAGACGACGCTGGTCATGCGGGTGTTTGAAACCTTCAGAGCTCCCACCCGAACCTCAACATTCGCAGATTCTATACCCGTACTGCGTTGCATCGCCTTCTCGAACTCCGATTCATTCCACTGTGTGATGACCATGCATTTTACCAATTTGTGTGTGCCATCTCTGTTTGCAGGAGAGGTGAGAGAGGGCGGAGAAAGGATAGGATTCAAGGTTCCGTACTAGCACATAGCAACTGTAGACTTCACTGATAAATCCTTGTTTACTTTTCATGATGGTAGGAATACTTGGAACGGTTTCAGCTGCTATCGTTGCAGTAACTATTGGATTGCCAATGAGTTCTGCTGTACTTTGCTTGATGGGAATCTCAACAGCAGTCGCCATTGCTGATGTAACAATAGATGTTTCAATCGCAAAGAATAGTATTGATAAGCCGACGCTGGCTCCAGACATGCAGAGCCTCTGTGCATTCTCATCATCTCTAGGTGCACTTGTTGGGTATGCTACAAGTGGATTATTTGTCCATCATCTTGGAGCACAGGTCAGTTTCTGTCTAAATGCTCTATTTTGCTAAGTTTCATCCATGTCTGTTGGTTCAGTGAGATGTTGTATGTTGGATGACTTTTGGCTCAATGTAGGGTGCGTTAGGTGTTATGGCTATACCTCCTACCACAGTAGTTTTCCTTTGATTTTTCATATATGAGCTGAAAACACATCGACATAATGTTAAAGAGAAGGTATGTTGATCAGGCGATCTTTCACCATTTAGTTATGATCATATTACCTCCTCATCTTATCAAACATGATGTTCTATCTGGGACCATCTCATGCGGCTTGGTTTGTGCAAGCTGAACCCTGATTTCTACATTATTCTTCCAGAATACTATCCTAGCAAAATTTTAGAATAAAATAACTTTGGTGCTTCAAAAATTGAAATTATTCTGGTAAATCTTTAAATAAATTAATGGTTTCTCTATTGAACCAGAAGTGAACCTAGCGAGTTAACTGAAGAGAGTGATGATGCTTATGTGTGTGGATGGGTGAGTGGCGACAAGAATCCATGTGTTGCTCCCACCTCGTTAGCGCTGGCTTGAGACATGCAGAGCCTCTGTGCATTCTCATCATCTCTAGGTGCACTTGTTGGGAATGCTACAAGTGGATTATTTGTCCATCATCTTGGAGCATAAGTCAGTTTCTCTCTAAATGCTCTATTTTGCTAGGTTTCATCCATGTCTGTTGGTTCAGTGAGAAGTTGTATGTTGGATGACTTTTGGCTCAGTGTAGGGTGCGTTAGGTGTTATGGCTATACCTCCTACCACAGTAGTTTTCCTTGGATTTTTCATATATGAGCTGAAAACACATCAGCTTGGTCTGTGTTATTTTCACCGTTTTGACATATGAAGCAACCATTGAACAAACTTTAGCTTTGCGACGTATTGAGGCTGACAAACAACATATATAACTTACCCTAACCTCTCTATTCAAGTGAAAAAACTAGATTGGAATTCAGAAGATCACATCATAGTTGCTCTTGCTTTTATAATTTTTATGATACTACAAATACATATGATTGGTAGTTCAGCAATTGCACCAACTGGTAGTTCATTTACATACTACAAAGAATCTCATTTTGAACATGAAGAAGTGGAGTTGTTTTTGCATGAAGAGGATTTCTCGGATAATTTATAAATGTAGTTTAGATTTAAAAGAATTCATCCATATTACCATGTTCTAATAAGAAACCACTGAAATATGATTTTCTAACCAAACCTGGTAGTTTCTTTCTTTTCTATTATTTTTGCATAGAATAAATCTAATGAAATGATCATTAGCAGCACTGTACTTATTGCTGGGACATAAATCATCCTGAGGTCATCTTCACAAGTGAGCAATCTAGAGCTTGAAAAATGTCAGCTCCGGAATTCAGGAATTCCTACCAGCAAGTAAGGAGAGGGCATGTTTTCACTAACATTCTTGATTCGCCTATATTTTCCATGTCCTGATCCTGTTAGTGAATTTTTGTGTATTTTTTTATTGGACTTGACCATGTAACTTCGCTCAGTTGATTTTGAGTCTCACTTAGAAGATACTAGATTAGACATTTCTGTTACATTATCAAGTCCTGCTTGTAAATTAGACAAGCTATTTTGAGTCCTGCTGGTCAAAATAGACTGCCAAATAACATGTACCTTGCAAATTGTGATAGGATGAATCCAGTCCAAGATTTTAAACCTTTAGTAATTTAGTGAGACTCAAAATAGCTTTGTATTCTGTTACATTATCAAGTCCTGCTGGTAATTTTAAACTTCAAGCATCTGAAATTACCATGACCATATGGATCGGTATAAAGCTTACTGTCTTGCGAAGTTTTGGATTAGACTTTTGACTGCATTATGATAGAAAACAAAAACAAATTTCAGTTTTGGGGATTGAAATTCGTTGCTATTTTCAACTGCATTTCCTTGCTACTGATGTGTAATGTTTTTATTATTTTGATACTCATGTGTTGACAATCCAGTTGATGATTTCTTTCTTGCTGGCTGGAATCGGACTGACTTCTTGCTGGCACATGGACTTTAGATTCCCATCGTCTAGGGCTAGATTAACTATCCAGCTATAGATATTTTTTGTAACCTTGAATATAAAAGGAAGACAAGCAGTCTGCCCTGGAGCCTTGGAGTAAACTTTGCAGTATCTTAAATCACTGGCCAGCTGCTTTATTCATTAGTTTTCGGCTTCATATGTTGTTGCAATGCCTGAATTCCTTATAAACAGGCATATGATTGTTCTTTGCTGTAACTTATGTGCAGTTAATGGAATTCACTTTCACCCTGTCTGGTGATGGTGCCTTTTAGCACATTAAAGTCGAGTATGAGGTCCCTTTACTAACATTTCACGTTTTCAGGGTGCAATTGTAGATTAAGGATGATGTTAGAACTCAGAAGCTTCAACTTACATGTTTATTGCTATTGGAAACTCATCAATGTAAATTTCAGTGTAACTGGGTAGATGGGTAAATTTCAGTGTAATACCATGAGACTATAGATTACTACCAGACTCAAAGCAACTTAGGTCAGGAATCAGGTAATGATATTTAGACTCATTAAATAACTTTATTGTTATTGACACTACTATTGTTTTTTGAATTTTAGTAACTTATGTGTACCATATACAGTGATATGATTAGTGTCACCTGATGAGCTGTGTTTCGCGACAATAATGTCCTGTTGGCTTTGATAACTTTGTTTTAGGGCTCTCAAGCTTGCTGAACTTGAAGGGCGAGGAGGGGTGGGCACCTTTTCACTCTCCGACAACTCTCTCTCTAATCATTGACATCCTGCTTGAACGAGGTATGACAATTGCAGTTCCTAATGCTTTTATTAAGTTTCGACATGCCATTGCATTTAGACAAACAATTATGCATTAATTAGAGCTCCTTGAAATTTAAAATTTTGTCAAGTCATTTCTATTTGTTAATGGTTAATTTCAGAATTTATCCAAGCTTTTACCTCTGTTCTTAACTGTAAGTTGATTTGGCTTGTTCAGGGATATAGCTTTTGCTATGCATCTATATTACACTATCTCTAGATACATAGTAAACCTATGGATCTAGAAAAGCTAATTCCACTTATAATTTGGATCGGAGAGGGGATTAATTAGCACCGGAATTTCGCCTCAAGTTAATAAACACTCCATCCTTGTTACCTGGAAGTATCACTTTGACTTGGGACATTTGAAGCAAACTACACGCCTCCAAACACTGCGCTTGTTATGTACTAAAATGGTTTTAGCATTGTTTAGTGCCATGCTCAGCTAACTAGATAATACAAAGGAAATACAAGATCATGACAGGGTCAAGTGCCCATCATTCATCCTACCACAATTTACAAGCTACATGTTAGAAAAGGAGAACAGTTGGGCCTGGTTGCATATCATAGCTGGATTCATATAAATTGTTTGTATTCTGTTACATTATCAAGTCCTACTGGTCAAAATAGAATATCTCATTAAATATATTTTAATGAGATAATTTTCAGGCAATTAGACATTTCTGTTACATTATCACGTACGTCCAAATGGGTCAAACAAATATAATGTCTTGGAATGAACACCGGAAATGATCACTCAAACAGCAGTGTATCAGTCTCCTAATTATTGGTGTGCAACTTAATTTATCTAAGTACTTTTTCATTGTTCAAAAAACTTTGTTTGCCTGCTATGCACATACTCCCTCCAGACACAAATAAGTGTCATTTTGACAACAAAATAATCCCCAAAACACATTTCAATGCTTGTAAATTATAACAACTATATTTTATGGGACCAGTAGCGACCCAACACTAGATGATAGCCTGGGCAAATGATATGGGACTACATTTCAAGACAAATCTACCCATTACATTTCTTTTCCTGCATGTATCCATTGGCTTTTCAACAAGAATCTCTACTCCTATTAAGACTCTACCGTGTCCTATGAAAACTATCACTAAATTTGCACTGTTGTATTATAACTTACTGCTAGCATGCCATTTTATGAACTTGTTAATGGAATCCTATCATTATTATTTAAAATTATGCTAATGTCCTGGGTATAGGAACAATCACTTCATGAAGGTATGCCATTTACTCAGAACGCACTACTGCTGATCTGCAGTTTAGGTCAATATTTCTAGATTGCTTTTACATTTGGTATTGAAGTTGACCAAATGGAATATGATTTAATTGATCTAGGTAACATGTACGTGTTTCAGTATTTTAAATCTGACATTAAACAAGGCTCCATTTCATTCTCATTCCACAATAAAGTGAAACATGTATTGTGTTTATTTATGTTTTCAAGTTTTATTGTTCTTCTACCTACACAAATCTGCATCCTTGTTTTGCTTATTCCTTTTTTGTTTTTATTGTATTTTATTTTGCAGTAACAAGCCTCTTGACACATGCTCCTTGCAGCCATCACGATTCACGACTATCTTCTTGACCACAGAGAAGCAGTGAACGATGCTTGACTAGAAGCCCCAGAGGCATGACCTGCTCACTGACGCATTTGGGTTTCGCCAGATCATACATGATGGACTCATGTTCATGCATAATTTCTCCATTAGGACCTATGAGATTGGAGCATACAGGACTAAATCTATAGAGACACTGACGAACCATTTACATGAAATGATTTATTAAGTTTGAGGTGTGAGATTTCATGGCTGAGGATTGGACGATGAAAAAATTGGATTTAATCAATGAAACAACACTTAATCATGTGAAGATTGCTGGGCTGCTAGGTGATGGATTTGGCTCAGACACTAACGAACCATTCTTTTATTGCTGGGATTTGATATGGCTCTAAGCTGATCCAGGAGAAGGTGTACACCGGAGCCAAGGTCACAACATGATCTTTGCAGTCCTCACTGGTTCTCTATAAGTTCATTATTCATTTCTAAGCCGCATATAGTTCAGTCCTATACTTTCAGTTTAACACTAGGTTCTATAGTTTAGTTATTTTCTTGTTTCGTGATATAGTAGACATGTTTACATATTTAGTTTGATTAAGCAATCTTGAGTTTCTATTTTCGACCCTCTGATGTTATGGGGAATGAACTCTGCTTCAGCCTTGATTAGACTACATAATGTTAGTCCATTTGTAATACTATCATGCAAATTTCCCTGCTATTGTTTTTTTACCTTCCAACCAATAATCTGAAACTAATATTTCTCTATATTTCTTCCTATTAGCTGGAGACTGAGCTATCTACTAACATTCATTTTCTTTGGACCATGGTAATTGTTAAGAGAGTTTGGGACTCCATATGTGAGCAAGCTCCCTGTAACTGCTTTGTTTTTTTATTTTGATGTCAGATAATTAAAGCATGTTCCAGGCACTTGGTTTCAATTTATTTTTTTAAAAGAAAAATGTAGTTCGTACCATGATGGTGTATATATTCTGAATTATACGGTCACAAGGAGGGGGATGATAAATTACTAGAAAGATCTATGCTACTTATAATTCAATTGTTCATACAGTAATGGTGTGCCTCTTTTTAGTTTCTAATTAGCCAAACTTATCTCTTTTTTAATCATGAGAGCAATTGATTCTGAAAAATAGAAAGGTGGCTACAATCTGCATGACCAATTAGTGTAATTTGGCTTCTGAATCTTAAATGAACTAGCGAGTGGAAAAAATAGGTAAGATGCAACAGATGTGAAGGTGCACTCGCTAACCACGCAGTTCTACCATACTCCTAATACAGTGCTCGCTATCATTTTCCGCATGGTTGGATCGAAAATGCATGGGCTCCACATCTGTTGCATCTTACCTATTTTTTTGTTTTTAGAGATACTTTTGTTAGTTTGCTCACTCTTGATTTTACCTTGTTTTGCAGTCAAGAGAGATTATGATCCATTATGATTCTAGGTTATTACCAATTTCAGAGATAAACTCAAACATATCATAGCAGCAGGTAAATTAGTTTTTGTTCAGCGTCATCTGTAATTCTGCATACCATTGATACACTGTTCCTAATAATGATAGGTCCTATATAGGACCTACTGTTAAGGTCAAAAGGGGTAAGAAGAGATTGTACAATTAAGAAAGCGTCTTGCTGATTACTCTACGAAGGTAAAACATTTTTTACATGTAAAGGTCACTTTATTGTATTTTCCTTCTTGAGCTTCTGTTGACCCTAAACAACTCCTGATAGGAATCATAAATACTCGATGATAAATACAAGTTAAGGATTATTTTTGGGCTCCAAGCTGCAGCTACCCTCCCCATCCCCATTCTGATTCCAAGAAAAGCACCGGTGGCCACGAGGAGGAAGGGCATTGCCAACTGGCACACTAAGAAGCTAGCTAAGCAGGACAGGACAGGGTGGACCTTGCCAAGGTTACTAGCACCAGGACGTATGATCGAATTACGCCGACAGGTATTGAGGCGGTTGTCGGAATCCAGCCAAAGTCTAAGCCCGTTCCTGGTGGTGTTCATGGGTATTACAGTCTTGTAGAAGATAAGTATGATATACAATGTGGTTCAAGATTTTAGGTTTTAGAATTAGTTTTTGAGCTGTTCATACCACTATTTTGAGCCTTCAACGAAATGGATGGCTGCTCACTTCTATTATTACTGCTCTCGCAAATCCAATTTCCACTTGTGTGAATGACCAAGCGATGATCCTATCGCATATGGTGTGGCATGAGCCTACAATTTCACTGTAGTTATGAAAATTGATGAGTCAATGATGATGAATCATACGAGCCTTTTTTTACTTCAGCACATTCTTTGATAAGGGACAAATTTGCATGAGGTGCTATGAACTGTAGGCGGATGTGAGCAGTGGGAGCGTTTGCGTATTAAAGTGCACTACACTACAATACTTGTTTGTGGATGTTGAGCGTTTACTTAATGTTATCTTTGTCGTCCATGCAAGAGGATCTCTACCGTGTTTCGCAAGATATGAGCTGCCAAACACCTGTTCGGTTTTGTGTAGAACTTCATGCTCCTTCCTATCCCGAATACTTATATCCTTATTCGAATGATGGTGCCTAGCAACAACCATAGCCTGTCATCGACTTGGACGAGCAGTCATAGATCTCCCTTAACAACTTATGTGTCGTTGCAACGCACGGGCACCTACCTAGTAGATTATCATGATCGCATCCACATGAAAAGATGGTGTTGAACACTAAGTGGTGGACGGTCCGCGCCCCATGATCAGATTAATCAGATTAATTTGATCGATTATCCTTATTTTATGTGTGGTTATCCATCTAATCACGTGGAGTTTGTTAGCTATCGCCTAGAAACAGGTCCAGACCTGCTGCCTTTATATATATAAAGGGGTACAACCGATTGAGAACCCACGAACACATTCCAATCGAATCAATTATTTTCTTTATTATTCCTGCCCTAGGAGTAGATGTAGCGTAGTGCTAGTTATAGCTTTCTGTATATCCACCTCCATCCTTATTCGACTCTACGTTGTCTAGATCTGCCTTGGGTGGCCTGCCGACAACAAGACGACCCTACGATCTTACCCCCCTCCCGGGGGCAAGATCTAGTTGTCCACCCAAGGCCTCTTTCTCAAATTGATTTCTTAATTTCTAGGCGACTCCGTGTCGTCTGGGGACACCTCGGGTGACCTGTCGACCTAGGACGCCCTTACTTCCCCAGGGAGGAGGAGGAAGACGACCCTGCACCATCGTGGACCATCCGGCCTTGTGCGTGGACCGTTTGGTGCGACGCAGGGAAGGCGTCACTCCTGCGCCCAGGTCGTGGACCGTTCGTCCAAGAGCCTCAGACCGTCCGCGTCGCCGCAGAGGGCACAGCCAGGCGGTACACCCCTAGTGATTGGCGCTGCCCAAATCGGTGCCAACACACTTTTTGGCGACTCTGCTGGGCAAGAGGTTGTAGATCTACAAAATCGGGCTTATATGACCGATTCTAAAGATCTCAACAGTGCTTCTCCAAACAGCGTCACAAGGCTGATTAATTTGTCGTCCGCTGAGCATGAAAGATTAGAAGATGATATGAAGAAAATAGACGAGGAGGTCCAGCAACAACAAGATCAGGTGCTCAAGGTGGTGGAGAAGTAGTTCCTCTCGCACTTCAGGGTAGATTGCCACCAGAAGGCGGTGAGGGAAATAAACGCCGATTACATGTCAGCCGTGCTACAATAGCTCCCCACGATAGGTGATGCCAGGTTAGCCGATGATATTCCATCTATTAAAATTTATTTTGATAATCGGATTAAAAGTATCACGGAGGATATAGAGAAGATGGTGCATGCATTAGGAAAAACTCACATGCCTAATTTTTTATCACATAAATTAGGCACGGAAAAAATTGCGCCAAACACATCGGCAACAAATGGGTTTCACCAGCCATATTCTGGTATGTCGATGGACTCATATCCAGGACGACTGTCACCACCATCTCCGCTAAATGGTGGGTCAACTCTGAGCATGATCAAACCGTTCACAAACAATCTCGAACCGTCTGGCCCTCCGTCAAACCATCCGACACCCTACGCCGGACAGTCTGGAGTCACACAGAGCCCACCACAAGGGTCGCAGGCGTTGCACGATGTGGCTAGACAGTCCGAGAATAGTACTAGATGGACCGGTCCACTTGCAGATCGTCTGACTGCACAGGTCGGACCATCCAGAGCACCTGAAATAACCTGTGATCCTCCTAGTGCGGAAGGCCGTCATAAAGATAACCAGCCACCCAATCCCCAAGAGCCGAAAAAATCAGCTGTCGCTAGGTTTGTTTGGCCCGCTAAGGCCAAATCTTCTGTTCGCTCTCACCCATACTCGACGCAAAAGGAGAAAGTTAAGTTCATATTTAATATTGCTAAGTGTGATAAAATATTTGATGAGTTACTTATGCATGGTAATATTAAATTGTCACATATAATTCCTTTGATTGAAGAATTAAAAGGGCATATATAATGTAAATGGCATAGCTTCTTTCTTGTCATACCCGGCTTTAAGGAACAAAGCCAGGTGCATCTCATACATGCGCCAAGAAGACAACATATATAATAATAGAGTGTATAAAGATAAATGTCACAATAATCAGAGTATTATTACATAGCGGAAGTCTTATTACAAAATAAAAGGTAAAAATAAAACGAACTAAGGATCGTCGTCGGCGCCAATGTCAACTGAGAAATGCCACCTAGATCAGATCAAACTCCTCGCCTTGTGGCTCCTCCTGAACCACCTGTTCTTCTCCTGTGGGGGGTGTGAGACAGCAAGGGTGAGCTCACACATGATCATAGCTCAACAAGTTGTGGGGAACCAGTGGACATGAACTCACAAAGGTGGGAGTTCATGTGATGTGTAAGGCTAATCAATGACAGGGGTTAAAGGTGACCATTGCTTTTAAGTAGCTGGTCAAAATTTTATTAGCAGTTACTAAGTGTAAGTAAATACCAAACCTTAAATAAAGTAATAGAACAAAATTAATAATAAACCCATGCAATGCAAATGACAAAATTGAATTTAAGTTTCATAGATTAATCATCAGAGAGTCCTGAGCTGCTCATGACCATGAGCTCGGCTAGTATACCAGTTTTACACTCTACAGAGGTTGTACCCTTTACCCACAAGTCATGTTACCCATCTGCCAAGGGGTCGCGACTCCCATACACCTCTACCTAGGAGGCGAGGCAGGGCAACACTATGAGGCCTTTACAAAGTTCCACTAGCTTCCGAAAACCCGCTATAGTATATAGGAAGAGCACTTACAAGAATCCCCCGTCTGACCGCCATCACAGCTAAATCAACCCAAGAACCTCCTTGCATGCAACTCCCCTACTGCCCTTGCCCCTTTCGGGTAAGGTAATCTTCCACTAGCTTTCCTAATTAGTCAGCCAAGGGTGTCCCATTAAACCCTTGTGGTGGCACGTGTTTCTCAAGTTAAGCTCTGTGTTCCAATTAACATTAATGATCTTGACATGAACATAAATAGAATAACAAAGAATTGGAACATAGATATAATAAATGATTATCCCAAAACCATGTAAAGTAATAGCATACTACCCAAGTGATTCAGGGGTAAACAAGGTAATGAGATAAACAATCTAGGGTGACCTATTGGGTCCCATCAAAATTAACCTATGCATGGTAAATGATATTAAAGAACATTATTGGGTAAAAAGTGGTCAAGGGCACAACTTGCCTTCAATGAGCTCCTGCTCAGCTACTTCTATCTGCTGCTCACCAGGATCCTCAGTCATGTGCTCTTCTACTCGCCACAATACAAACAAGCACAGTATATAGAGAAAATTAACATCACACCAAACATATAAACAAAATACACAGTAATAATCTACACATTAAAATAAAATCCTAGGAATAGAAATCATAATTTTTGGAGTTATAGATTTTAAGATATGAATTTACAAAGGTTTTATGTGCTTAAATAGGATTAAATGAGATATTAATTTTCTTATTGTTTTCATGACAAAACAGACACTCTAAGTGATAGAGAATAAAATTACAAAATTTTAGAAAGTGGAATGGACTAAGTTGGACTAAAAATGAATTTTCTATGATTTATACAAGTTCTAGGGTATATTTATATATTAAAATCCATTTTATAATTTAAATTTTCGGGTTAAATACAAATCTGGACTGGGCGCACTATTTACAGAGAACCCAGGGGCCTCAGGGTAATAATTCTAAGGCACAGGGAACAGAGTCCCCGGACTACGGGTTGATAACTTAAAAATGGAGGGTCTCATATGAAAAAGCGTATTCGCGAAGGGGTACCGTTGCACATGGGCCGCCAGATCAAACACGGACGGCCCGGATTAGATCGCCAAATCCTGAGAGCTGGGACGCGGTGCTAGCCATACGATTCTGGGCTAACGGCTAGGATTAAATAACTCAAGGATCTAATCTCCACCACGGGATTACGGATCTACGGTCGCCATTCGCCCTGGTCGAACCGGTAGCTAGGTTCTAATCTCAATCGCACACAGGCTATTCTACGGCCAGCACATGTCGTCACCCATCAGCTGAACCAGCACGGCGGCGGTGCACACTCACGGCGGCGCACAACGCCGGAGACCCGCATTCCCCATTTTCCCGGTGATAAACCTTTGCCCTAGTTAGCGCAAAACGATGTGGATACATATAGGAGCGCCATGGAGGAATTTGCTTGCCACGACACGCAGTGGGGATCCCTGGCCACGTGAAGGGGCGATTCCACGGAAAACCCAACACCGGCGAGCAATTCCCAATGCTCCATGAACCTAATTCAGGCGCGGTATGAACTTCTACCAACCCAGAAAGATACCGCAACAAGGAGGGGGGGATTACCGGCGAGGAAGGCAGAGCGGAGCGCGGATGCGGCGTCAATCGTCACGGCGGCGATGGCGCTACGCCCAGATCACTCCCTCACACGGCGGTGGCCAACCTCACTGATGACCCTGGCGTCTGGCGTGTTAGCTAGCCAAGGTCATGCCAGACCCGATCCTTTTATGTGCGCGCGGCGCCGAGAACTGGTTCAACGCATAGGGCACGAGGATCGTGATGGCTCCCGTGGAGTGCGACATGTGGTTGAAGACGAGCGACCTGACACGCCTGTCCCACACCACAGCGGCACAGGGCGTGCGAGCGGGGAACTGTCCGGTGGGGCCACGTTGTCGGCGCAGTCGCGCGGAGGCAAGGCCTGTGTTACGCGTGCGCGGGTGGCGTTCGGTTTGGGCCGATTTGGTCTAGATCAGCCCATGCGGCAGTTTTATCTTTTTCTTTTTAATTTTATTTTTTGTTTTTCGTTTATTCTCAACTATTTTGAATCCAAATTTAGAATTCAAAAATAAGTGCAAATTTAAACTCATATTAACCCTACAATTTGGTCATATCCTCATGTGATGAAGTTATTTAATGAGATCATTTTGTATTGCATAATCTTTCTTTCTTTCTTTCCAAATCCTAGAATTTCTTTTAGATCTTAAATTTCCATTTGGGTATTAATATATTTCTTTTCACATTATTCTATGTTGTCACAAAATGCACACAAAATAAAATACCAGCATGATGCATAATTTGTTTGAGTGCCTTTTATTACTTATTCATTTGTATAAGTGAGGTGTCCACATGAAATGACAAGTAGAGATAACACATATACATATATACATGGATTTCATTTCTCCTTTTTGAATTTTTTTTCTTACAAAGTAGGTATTACAAATCCTACCCCCCTTAAAAATAATCTCATCCTCAAGATTAGGAGGAACGAGGGAAAAGATAGGGAAAATCTATGCGAAGCTCTTCTTCTCTTTCCCATGTTGCTTCATCTTTGCTATGGTGACTCCATTGCACTTTGCACATCTTTATCACCTTATTTCTTGTAACTCGAGTCAATGTATCAAGAATCTTGATAGGATACTCCGTGTAAGTCAAATCACCCTGAACACTGAGCTCTTCCATTGGTAACTATTCCTCAGGGACACGGAGGCACTTCTTAAGTTGAGACACATGAAACACATTATGCACATCCGATAGACTAGAAGGTAGCTCGATTTGGTATGCCATCTCCCCAACTCACCTAAAGATCAAGAATGGTCCAATATAGCGAGGGGACAATTTGCCCTTAACTTTGAATCTCCTCATTCCACGAAATGGTGACACCTTGAGATACACATAATCTCCTTCCTCAAATTCCAGTGGTCTCCTTCTATTATCAGCATAGCTCTTTTGCCAGGTTTGAGCTACTCTCAAATTCTCTCGAATATTACGGACTTGTTCTTCTGCTTCTTGGATTAGTTCAGGCCCAAAGAATTGTCTCTCTCTAGTCTGATCCCAATATAGAGGAGTCCTGCACTTCCTCCCATATAAAGCTTCAAAAGGTGACATCTTCAGACTGGCCTGATGGCTATTATTATATGAGAACTCAGCATAAGGTAGACTCTTATCCCAACTTTCTCCATGCTGAAGGGCACAAGCTCTCAACATATCTTCCAATACTTGATTAGTCCTTTCAGTCTGTCCATCAGTCTGAGGGTGATAGGTTGTACTAAAATTCAACTTTGTATTCATGTTCTCATGAAAGCTTCTCCAAAATCTTGAGGTAAACTATGAACCTTGATCAGACACGATCTTCTTTGGTACTCCATATAAACACACAATCTGAGCCATATATAACTCTGCTAGCTGAGAACCTTTATAAGTAGTCTTGACCGGAATGAAATGAGCCACTTTAGTCAATCTATCCACAATCACCCATATAGCATCATATCCTTTCTGGGTACGAGGCAACCCTGTAATGAAATCCATTCCAATCTCTTCCCACTTCCACTCGGGTATCTTCAGTGGGTGCAGTAGTCCAGCTGGCCTCTGGTGTTCAGCCTTAACTCTTTGACATACATCGCACATAGCCACATGTGCAGCCACATCTCTCTTCAATCCATACCACCAGTATTTCCGCTTCAAATCCTGATACATCTTGGTACTGCGAGGATGAATAGAATAATCCGAGTCATGGGCCTCCTTCAAAATAGTCTCATGAAGGCTTTCGATATCAGGAACACATAACCTGTCCTTAAACGATACGGTGCCTTGCTCATCTTCCGTAAATTCTGGACCTCGACCTTCAGTAATAAGATCCTTAATATCTTGTATTTTAGCATCACCAATTTGTCCTTTGCGGATTTCTTGCTCCAAAGTAGGTTCCACATCAATTGTAACTCCTTCAGTGTGAGCAACTATCCCCAAGTTAAGTCTCCTAAAATCCTCAACAATCTCATCGGGTAGCTGTGCAACAATAGCTGAATGAACATGCTCCTTGCGACTCAAGGCATCTGCAACCAAATTTGCCTTGCCCGGGTGATAGTGAATCTCCAAATCATAATCCTTAATAAGCTCCAACCAACGGTGTTGCCTAAGGTTGAGATTGTGATACCCGGTTTGCAAAGAAGAGAAGTTGGGGGTTGTTCTTTTTGTTTTTTTTCCTCATCCGGTTGTTGTTTTGGGGATTTGGAATTTTGTGGAAAACATTCACAACTAGGGCAGTAGAATTTATTTGGTTTGACGCTTGCGTTGCGGTCGGGAGCTGTCGCGTGGGATAGTTGGGCCGCAATTGGTGTTTCGGCCCATTAACCCTCCCAAACCCTAGCCGCCTCCCTCCTAACTCCCCCCCATGTGCAGCCGCCCCCCCCCCCCACTTCTCCTTTCCCCTTGGCCACCGCCCCCCTGCCCATCTCCTCCTCTCTCCATTCTTGCAGCCACCAAAACCCTAGCCGCCCCCCCCTCAATCCCCTCCTCCCAAGGTGCTAATCCGTGCCGCTCGGATCATCATCTCTTGGTGCGAATCTCCAATCGTTTTGGTGGAGGGAAGAAGGGAGGAAGGAAAGGGGGAGAACCCAAGGTGATTTTTGTGTTCATCCCTTGTTCATTTGCGCTGCGATTCAATTGATTAGATGTTGCGGTTGCGATTAGATAGAGGGGGGCTGTCCAGAATTTTACGTGGTGGATGAACAACGGTAGTTCTAGCAGTTTTTAGGTTTTTTCGTGAAGATTTAATGGGGATCTTGTAGAACTTTGTTTTACCTTTCCAACGAGTATTTATGCGCTCAATTTGGAGTTATAAATTAAAAGTTATCATCGTTTGAATCCGGGTATGTGGCTGTCCAAAAAACAGATTTTTCAGAGTGATGAACAGCAGCAGTATTAGCAGTTTCTGGGGATTTTTTTGGGAGTAATTAGTGTTAATCAGTATGAGAATCATGTAGGGCTTTTTCTTATCTTTCCAACAAGTACTTATGCGCTCAAATCGGAATTATATTTTAAAAGTTATCGCTGTTTGAATCCGCGTATGTCGCTGCCCAAATCAGAAAAAACAGATTGCAGGGTTTATTTTGTGGACCGTTTAGAGGTAAGTAGATGTTAGAATTTAATCATGAGTTGTATACAAAACTTGTGGGGAATTTTATGTAGTTGTCTCCGAAGTTTTTGTTTGTCATCACTGCTGTCCTAATTTTTAAGTTATGGAATTGTTAAGCAGCGCCGCTGCAGTTTGGTTAGTGAGGGGAGAATTGTTACCGCGGCGGGGTTTGAGATTGCGCGTAGGTGCAGTGTTGTCTTTGAGTTTTTTTTATGTGAATTTGGTGCACTAAGTTGGGTGTCAAAAACAGGTGGTGGACTTCCGGATCGTTCTTAGGGATTTTGCCCAAACTTCGGTGAAGGCAAGTAAAACTGTGATGGTTATTCCGTCTGTCAGATGAGGAGTCTTATACTTGTTTATGTTGTGCTATCATGTTCAAATTCATATTTTCTTTCGAGTACCATCATTTGAAAATGTTCATGTTTCATGGATTTCATAAGTGAGTTTGAGGTTTGATTATGTTACTCAAGTGGTTATTATGTGGAATGGGTGGAAGTAAATGCCTAGCACCTTTTTATTTGGGAAGAACTTATGATGTTGTCATGCATAATGCACTCATCATCCATTGCATTGAAGTTTCGTCGCGATCTTATGGTCTGACCGTACCGGTACATTGAGCATCATATGTTGCCCGAGAAGGGGTATGGTGCAGCTTCATATCCTTAGAGATATGGAGGCAGAAGTCATTATTGCATTTATAGCCATGTGCATTCATGGGAGAGGTGTTGAATCTATTATGTGGATGTGGATAATTTGGACTTGTGCATGGTGATTCTACTAGGTGTTGAGTTTTTAGTTACTCGTATACTTGCTGCAATTTACTGTTCAAAAGAAAAGAAAGGAGTCCTGAACACGTGGTTGTGTAAGCACAGTTGATTTACAATGTCCTATTTGCTGTTGTTATGTTTACTTGCTGAGATGTGTTATCTCACATCTTGCATTGTTTGATGCAGGCACCTAATTTCTGCTTTGGGGAATTGAGGGATGTAGCAGCACGGCCACTACACCGTTAATAAAGGAACCACCATTTAATAATGTTGTTAATCAGAGTTGGACAAGTCTAGTGAATTGCTTTATTCTTGGTTGAGCGTTTATTTTGGGGTGGGCTGAGTTCTTATCCCATTTATTTTACTTCTGTTGGGTCGTAATTAAGTTTTACCACTTTTGCATTACAGTTTCTACTATGTGAATTATATGTCTTTATATCTTGTATGTGCTTCATGTTTCCCCTCCTTGTTATGCTAGTTTTCAAAGGAGGTGCTGCCGGATTTTTTTTCTTGCTTTATATTCTTTCTTTATTACATCTCTTGTGTTGAGTAAGTTTGGTGGATGAGGTTTATGGTATTATCCATTCTGTGCGACCAGTGGGGTGTTACAGAGATCCTTCTGAGTGAATATATACTTCAAACTCTTATGATCCGTGTACACTTGGCACTTGGTTCCTATAATATAATGTCTCCAAATCTTAAGCGCGTGCACAACGGCTGCCAGTTCTAAGTCATGAGTGGGGTAGTTCAATTCATGTTTCCGTAACTGACGAGAAGCATAGGCAATCACATGTCCTTCTTGCATGAGCACACATCCCAAGCCTTAGCCACATGCATCACAATAAATATCAAATCCCTTTTGTAGATCTGGCATAACCAACACTCGTGGTGACATCAATCTCTTCTTCAAATGATCAAAGCTGTCTTGGCACTTCTCGTCCCACTTAAACTCTTTGCCCTTCTCCAAAAGTGAGGTCATAGGCTTAGCGATCTTAGAAAATCATTCAATAAATCTCCGATAATGTCCTGCTAGTCCCAAGAAACTCCGAATCTCTGTAACTGTAGTGGGTACTCTCCACTCCATTATCTCCTTAACCTTAGCAGGATCCACTGATATTCCTCCATTAGAAATGATATGACCAAGAAATGGCACCTCGCCAATCCAAAACTTGCACTTGCTGAACTTGGCATATAGCTGGTTATCTCATAGCTTCTATAGCACCAATCTCAGATGTTCGTCATGATCACTATCACTCTTGGAATAGATAAGAATATCATCAATGAATACCACGACGAATCTGTCCAAATACTCCATAAACACCTTATTCATCAAATTCATAAAATAAGCTGGTGCATTGGTTAATCCAAACAACATAACAGTGAACTCATATAATCCATATCGAGTCGAGAATGCTATCTTGGGAATATCCGATGGTCTAATCCTCATCTGATGGTAACCCGATTGGAGATCAATATTCAAGAATACCCTTGCACCTCTCATCTGATCAAATAAATCCTCAATATGGGGTAATGGATACTTGTTCTTCACAGTAACATCATTAAGCGATCTATAATCCACACACATCCGCTGTGATCCATCCTTCTTCTGTACAAACAGAACCGGCGCTCCCCAAGGTGAGGAACTCGGACGAATGTACCTAGCCTCTTGCAACTCCGTTAATTGTTTCTTAAGTTCCTTTAACTCCTCTACGGACATCCTGTATGGCCGTTTAGAAATAGGTGCAGTTCCAGGTAGGAGATCAATAACAAACTCAACTTCTCTATCAGGTGGCATCCCTGGTAGCTCCTCTGGAAAGAAATCCGGAAAATCTCTAACCACACGGATGTTGTCACCAACAAACTCCTCAGGTATAAAGAACATCGCACGTTTGGATGAGGTGGTTACTGCAATATTAACTTGAAATCTTTCTCCTTTAGGGCTGGTGAGTTCTACGGTACCTCTACCACATGCTATAATGGCCTTTGCCTTTCTTAACCATGATATACCAAGGATCAGATCTATACTGCTTGCCTCTAATATTATAGCAGTAGCTCCAAATTCTCTTCCCATAATTGTTAATGTTAATCTACATGTCATTTGATTTGCCTCAACAGGCCCTTTAGGTGTAATTACTATCATTGGTTTTCTCATATTTAGCAGTGGTATATTTCATTGTGTTGGCATATCGAGCAGACATGAATGAATATGTAGCACCAGAATCAAATAATATAATTGTAGGAATAGCATTAACGTAAAACATACCAAGTACGATGTCAGCACCATTCGGAGTAGCATTAACGCTGACTTGATTAACCCTGGCAATAGAGTATCCCTTGCCAGATCCTGGTGTTTGCTGCCTGTTCTGAACTGGAGTAGTAGCAATCCTCTGTGGGCAAACATTTGCATAGTATCCAGTCTTCCCACACTTGAAACAAGTGGTGCCTGCACTCTGCCCTAAAAACTTCGTCGATGTGCCAGTGGGGGTAGCCTGACGAGGCGGTGGAGTCCTCTGAGGTGACTGCTGAACTGGGCGCTGGCCTCCGCCAGTGCGAATTGGTGTACCCTGGGGTGAACTGTAGCGAGGACGAACGCTGCTGCTTCCTTGTCCTTGAGATATAGCCTTTCTCTTCAAATCTCCTAGCTGAACACGCTTGTGTTCAATAGTTAGAGCCTTATCAAGCAGCCTCTGAAATGATGGGAATGTATGTGCCACTAGAGCATACTGCAGGGGTCCATTAAGTCCTTCAATAAAATGTTCCTATTTCCTCTCATCCTTAGCAACTTCATCAGGTGCATATCTGGATAACTAGATGAACTTGTCGCGGTACTCGTTGACTGACATACCTCCTTGCTTCAGCGATAGAAATTTCTTCTTCTTAATCTTCATCAATCCAGCTGGTATATGATAATTCTGGAACTGTGTACTGAAAGTAATAGTATCAGCAGCATCATGGGCAGCAGTATATGAATCCCACCAATCAGCAGCAGGACCTGTCAGACGTCCGGAAGCATATAAAACCTTCTCCCGGTTAGTGCATTGAGCAATGTTCAACATCTTCTCTACGGACTTCAGCCAATCATCCGCGTCCAGTGGATCAGGAGAGCTTGCAAACGTCGGTGGCTTATGGCTCATGAACTCCCGGTGCTTATCTCGGGGTGGAACTGGTGGTGGAGGTGGAGGTGGAGGCAGTGGTACTTGTTGATGTTGTTGTTGACATTGCCGTTGCAGCTGCTGTTGCGCCCTTCTCTCCTGGCGTATCTCTTCTCGCTCCTGGTGCAACTCCTGGCGTATCTCTTCTCGTTCTTGACGCATCTCCTGGCGTTCTTGCTGCATCTGAGCGCGCATATCTGCCATAGTGTCCGCCATTTATTGCATCATCCTCATCTGAGCTGCAATCAGTGGGTCAACTCCGCCTGGTGGAGGAATAGGAGGATTCATCTCTGCTGGCTGTGGCTGGGGTTGTCTATATATCCACCGAGTGTGTCGATTAGGAGGCAAATCAATTCCACCACCCTACCTGGTATTGACCATCTAAGTTAGATACATATGGTAAGAAAATAGTAGACAAGGCAGGTAATTATGAATCATGTTACTTTGGGGGATTTATTAGCTAAGCAGATTAATATTTTACCTACCATAGCTAATTCATTACCTTATGGTGGTACATGCTAAGATGTCCATATATAATATTTCAATCAATCAAAGAAGTAAATCAGACATTTATCATCAGAACAATCAACCAACATTTTTAAATAGAGAAAATAGTTTAAATTTCGTCTTAGGTTCCCTATCTCTTAAAAAGATCATAGTGGTAGGATTCCAAGGTGTGAAATCCATATTGTCTTAGAGTAGAAAAGATAAGAGTAACCAGAGTAGAATAGCAAAAGGTGAGATAAGATCCAGATGAGATGAGTATAGAATGAATCACAGTAAGGTAAGTAGGGAAGGGTTTGTCCATTTCTATCTAGGTGTGATAAAATATTTGATGAGTTACTTATGCATGGTAATATTAAATTGTCACATATAATTCCTTTGATTGAAGAATTAAAAGGGTGTATATAATGTAAATGGCATAGCTCCTTTCTTGTCATACCCGGCTTTAAGGAACAAAGCCAGGTGCATCTAATACATGCGCCAAGAAGACAACATATATAATAATAGAGTGTATAGAGATAAATGTCACAATAATCAGAGTATTATTACATAGCGGAAGTCTTATTACAAAATAAAAGGTAAAAATAAAACGAACTAAGGATCGTCGTCGGCGCCAATGTCAACTGAGAAACGCCACCTAGATCAGATCAAACTCCTCGCCTTGTGGCTCCTCCTGAACCACCTGTTCTTCTCCTGTCGAGGGGGTGTGAGACAGCAAGGGTGAGCTCACACATGATCATAGCTCAACAAGTTGTGGGGAACCAGTGGACATGAACTCACAAAGGTGGGAGTTCATGTGATGTGTAAGGCTAATCAATGACAGGGGTTAAAGCTGAGCATTGCTTTTAAGTAGTTGGTCAAAATTTTATTAGCAGTTACTAAGTGTAAGTAAATACCAAACCTTAAATAAAGTAATAGAACAATATTAATAATAAACCCATGCAATGCAAATGACAAAATTGAATTTAAGTTTCATAGATTAATCATCAGAGAGTCCTGAGCTGCTCATGACCGTGAGCTCGGCTAGTATACCAGTTTTACACTCTGCAGAGGTTGTACCCTTTACCCACAAGTCATGTTACCCATCTGCCAAGGGGTCGCCACTCCCATACACCTCTACCTAGGAGGCGAGGCAGGGCAACACTACGAGGCCTTTACAAAGTTCCACTAGCTTCCGAAAACCCGCTACAGTTTATGGGAAGAGCACTTGCAAGAATCCCCCGTCTGACCGCCATCGCAGCTAAATCAACCCGAGAACCTCCTTTCATGCAACTCCCCTACTACCCTTGCCCCTTTCGGGTAAGGTAATCTTCCACTATCTTTCCTAATTAGTCAGCCAAGGGCATCCCATTAAACCCTTATGGTGGCACGTGTTTCTCAAGTTAAGCTCTATGTTCCAATTAACATTAATGATTTTGACATGAACATAAATAGGATAACCAAGAATTGGAACATAGATATAATAAATGATTATCCCAAAAACATGTAAAGCAATAGCATACTAGTTAAGTGATTCAGGGGTAAACAAGGTAATGAGATAAACAATCTAGGATGACCTATCGGGTCCCATCAAAATTAACCTATGCATGATAAATGATATTAAAGAACATTATTGGGTAAAAAGTGGTCAAGGGCACAACTTGCCTTCAATGAGCTCCTGCTCAGCTACTTCTATCTGCTACTCACCAGGATCCTCAGTCACGTGCTCTTCTACTCGCCACAGTACAAACAAGCACAGTATATAGAGAAAATTAACATCACACCAAACATATAAACAAAAATACACAGTAATAATCTACACATTAAAATAAAATACTAGGAACAGAAATCATAATTTTTGGAGTTATAGATTTTAAGATATGAATTTACAAAGGTTTTATGTGTTTAAATAGGATTAAATGAGATATTAATTTTCTTACTGTTTTCATGACAAAACAGAGACTCTAAGTGATAGAGAATAAAATTACAAAATTTTAGAAAGTGGAATGGACTAATTTGGACTAAAAATGAATTTTCTATGATTTATACAAGTTCTAGGGTATATTTATATATTAAAATCCATTTTATAATTTAAATTTTCGGGTTAAATACCAATCTGGAATGGGCGCACTATTTACAGAGAACCCAGGGGCCTCGGGGTAATAATTCTAAGGCACAGGAAACAGAGTCCTTGGACTGCGGGTTGATAACTTAAAAATGGAGGGTCTCATATGAAAAAGCGTATTCGCGAAGGGGTACCGTTGCACATGGGCCACCAGATCAAAAACGGACGACCCGGATTAGATCGCCAAATCCTGAGAGCTGGAACGCGGTGCTAGCCATACGATTCTGGGCTGATGGCTAGGATTAAATAACTCAAGGATCTAATCTCCACCACGGGATTTCGGATCTACGGTCGCCATTCGCCCTGTCGAACCGGTAGCTAGGTTCTAATCTCCACCACGGGATTTTGGATCTACGGCCAGCAGCTGTCGTCACCCATCAGCTGAACCAGCATGGCGGCGCTGCACACCCACGGCGGCGCGCAACGCCGGAGACCCGCATTCCCCATTTTCCCGGTGATAAACCTTTGCCCTAGTTAGCACAAAACGATGTGGATACAATTAGGAGTGCCATGGAGGAATTCGCTCGCCGCGACACGCAGTGGGGATCCCTGGCCACGTGAAGGGGCGATTCCACAGAAAACCCAACACCGGCGAGCAATTCCCAATGCTCCATGAACCTAATTTAGGCGCGGTATGAACTTCTACCAACCCAGAAAGATACCGCAGCAAGGAGGGGGGATTACCGGCGAGGAAGGCAGAGCGGAGCGCGGATGTGCCGTCAATCGTCATGACGGCAATGGCGCTACGCCCAGGTCGCTCCCTCACACGGCGTTGGCCAACCTCACTGATGACCCTGGCGTCTGGCGTGTTAGCTGGCCAAGGTCGTGCCAGACCCGATCCTTTAATATGCGCGCGGCGCCGAGCACTGGTTCAACGCTTTGGGCACGAGGATCGCGATGGCTCCCACGGAGTGCGGTATGTGGTTGAAGACGAGTGACCTGACACGCCTGTCCCACACCACAGCGGCACAGGGCGCGCGAGCGGGGAACTGTCCGATGGGGCCACGTTGTTGGCGCAGTCGCGCGGAGGCAAGGCCTGTGTTACGCGTGCGCGGGGGGCGTTCGGTTTGGGCCGATTTGGTGTAGATAAGCCCATGCGGCAGTTTTATCTTTTTCTTTTTATTTTTATTTTCTGTTTTTCCTTTATTCTCAACTATTTTGAATCCAAATTTAGAATTCAAAAATAAGTGCAAATTTAAACTCATATTAACCCTGCAATTTGGTCATATCCTCATGTGTGAAGTTATTTAATGAGATCATTTTGTATTGCATAATCTTTCTTTCTTTCTTTCCAAATCCTAGAATTTCTTTTAGATCTTAAATTCCCATTTGGGTATTAATATATTTCTTTTCACATTATTCTATGTTGTCATAAAATGCACACAAAATAAAATACCAGCACGATGCATAATTTGTTCGAGTGCCTTTTATTACTTATTCATTTGTATAAGTGAGGTGTCCACATGAAATGACAAGTAGAGATAACACACATACATATATACATGGATTTCCTTTCTCCTTTTTGAATTTTTTTCTTACAAAGTAGGTATTACATTTCTTCATAACACCAATGATTGTGTTGACTTCCGTCGACAAATACAATCGGCTATAAATGAATGTCGGTTGAGATTTCAAAAGGACGTGAAGATTGACATGCCACCTGTCCATGTCACCACATTAGAGGCGATGAGCAAAAAAGTCATAGTTCGGCCATGTATGATCGATAAAAGCAAAGATAAAAATGTCATCATTGATGATACAAGTACGACAAATATGTCACGTAGAGTGGTTACTCAGAAGGCTCCAGACAAAAGAAAGACTGGAGGCACTGGGGGCAAGAACGATCAGACACCCGATCACAGTCATCTGTCCTGCGTACATCGGACGGTCCGGGTACTAAGGCCAGACAGTCTGAGACAGGAGCGGACAGTCCGGCTATGAAGGCCGGATGGTCCGCAAATGACTAGAAGCAGCAGCAACCTCAGACCGTCGGACCACAACGTTCCATAAAAAGTATTAGGAAGCAAAACACTTTGAAGTCGTCTGGCCGACTCAGCAGGGTCGGCCCTACTTTTGATCAGCTGCTTGCTAAATAAATGAAGAAGGTCGTTCCACACAACCGACCAATAAAACAAACGAAGTCAAAAGGGCGATCTGTGCGAAAGCAAAAGTCAACTAAACCGGTCCAAAAGGTAGCACAACCAGGACCGCCTGGTCATCCTCCTCTAGGGATGGCATGGTGCTCCCAGCCTATCCATCATCGATGTGTTGTTCTATACATGTGTGGGGTGGTACGTTGATGAATCTGTATTACTAGACCAATCCATTTGCTTATTTAGGCTGGGGGCACCACAAGTTCTTGCCTATTAACATGTTGATCAGTCAGACATGGCCGAAGAGAATACAGTCCGAAACAGCCTATGTTATTAAAAGTTCTATCAAATATTTATATTATCTAATCACAAGAGCCGATAACTTGCATCGAGCTGAGTCCTTACTTCGAGAACAAAATAACTCATGAGGTTGATTGTTTCTGGAGTTCGTTGGTGCTTTTGGTTCGCCAAGCTCCACCAAAATGCAGGGGGCATGTGTTGAACACCAAAAGTGGCGGACGGTCTGGCCCTAGGGCCTAGACGGTCTGTGCCCCCGCGATCAGATTAACTCGGACGATTATCCTTATCCCATGTGTGGTTATCCATCTAATCACGTGGGGTTTGTTAGCTATCGCCTAGGAACGGGTCCAAACCTCCCCCTATATGTATGAAGGGGTACGACCGATTGAGAATCCCCAAACACATTCCAATCGAACTATCGGTGTTTTGGGTCCGACCGCACACCTGGGGTTGCCCCTCGAGGTGTCTTTTAGGAGCAGGGTGGTGTCGCCGACTGTAGCAAAATGGTTCGTGCCAGATGCATGAGAGGCTAGAGACAATGTTTACAGGTTCGGGCCGCTTAGAGATGCGTAACACCCTACGTCCTGGCGAAGATGCTTTGTATAATGGGTTACAAGGTGATTCTCTAGAGCGAGGATGTGGAAAGTTTAGGTAGATGGCTGGATAGTGTGTTCGATCGTTCTGAAGGGGTGCCCCCTGGGCCTTATATATTCGGCCGTGGGGCGATACAGGTGGATATGATAACAACGTACGCCTAAAAGATAGTGAACTGTTCGAGTCTATCTCCCTATGATTCAGCCGACTTATCCTCGCCTGGTTCTACTGCATGATGCTCCAGCGCGGGGAAGTCGGATCTTCTGTTGTGATTTCTCGCTCAACGCTATGGGGCCTATCTGGACTTGCGTCGATCCGGCTTTACATCGGTTTGCCTTGCTGATTGTCCTCTCCTCTGGGCCCATGAAGAAATGACCTTACGATTTATCGGGCCCTTGGGCCTTTCGTGAGGTCTTTTACTCTGCTAGTGGACCCGGGGGATATCTGTCCTCCACAAGCCCCCGATCTTTGGGTTGATTTTGAGATAATCGGCCCAAAGATCCTAGGCCCAACTTGCAGGTTATCCTTACAACAAGAAATGCTTCTCGGTCAGTCTGGTGAAGATGATTTCTTACTGTCTTCTTCTGCTTTTCTTCACTCGAAATCTGTGGTTCTGCCTCACATCTGTGCCTTAGAAGTCGGCTTATCATTTCGCAAGACCTTGAATTTCATTGGGTGCACCAGGGGTGCACCCAACGGGTGTAGCCTCCGAGCTTCGAGTAGATTTTAGAAGATAATCTACTTGAAGGTCTTCATCAGAAATCGTTTTTGTTTTCTTCTCGTGTTCTGATTGAGGTCCAGCCTTGTCTTTTAATCTCGTCTTATGCCTTATAAGTCGGCACTACCTTGGCTTGAGATGGTGATCCATGGGGTGCACCGAAGGTGCACCCAATGGGTGTAGCCCCCGAGCTTTGAGTGGATTTTTGAAAACAATCCTCTCAAAGGTCTTTCCCTCGTGTCCTTTTACCGAGAGCCATACTTTCTCTCCTTTTTCGTTTTTTGGATGCCTTAGAAGTCGGCATTATGTCATCCATATTATGCTTTAGAGGTCAGCATTATGTCATCACTATTTTGCACCTGAGGTCAGCATGTATTTTGTCTTTCGCAACCGAGTTCTAGATCTGCTCATATCTCGCTAAGTGGTGCAATTTATTTGCTCTGTGACTGATTGGACATTTGATGGACGTTCCCTGGCTAGTCTTCACGTCGCTTCCATCGGTCCAATTTTGTACTTCACCGGCTATATTTGGCTTTCCTCTGATCCTTACTGATATCTCGTTTTTATCTTGGGGTGTTCATTGCACGCCCTGCACGGATGTGACAGTTTTTTGAAAAATATACTGATAATTCCTGGGCGTCCCCCCCAATGGGTGTGGGTAAGAGATAGCTTGGTACGCTGAGTGTTTTAACCGGCTGCTTCTGAGTAGTAATGTGATGTGACGGCGAGTGTAATCATATCTTCTGTGCTGTTTGACTGGAGTCCCAATGGGTGTTGCATTGCATGAAACGGCGTCAGCCGCGCGTCTTCAGACGGGTTGAAGTGTGTATTGAATGCTTCGCGACTGTTCAGTGACCACGGTTGGAGGTGAGCGGTTGCCTTCTTTTCCTATAAATAGTGCCTTTGCCTGCCTGGTTTTTTCACATCTCTCGCTGTTCTCCACTGCCTGCTTTCTTTCTTCTACCTGCATTTCCACCATGGGCAAGAAACGCAAGCGCTAGCCAACTCCTCCGTTTGAGGATTTTGGTGACTCAGAGTATTCAGAGGAGTTCTCCTCTGAATCCGAGGGGTCTCCGGCTCCCATCCCTCTGCGTGAGTCGTCTGATGATTCAGACGACTCCCAGGGGCTCGCGGCGGAGGTCTAGACTTACATCCGGGCCATCGAGCGTTCTGAGCTCGCGGGCTCGGATGAGTCGGAGGACTCCTCGGACGAGGACTCGTCTGAGGAGGACGGCGGCGACGGTGGCGAGGGCGACGACGACGACGACGACGACGACGACAGAGGCGGTGGCGGCGATGACGACGGTGACTGCGGCGGCGGGGGTGGCAGCAGCGGCAGGGGCAGCAACAGTGGCGGGGGCGGCAGCAGCGGCGGCAGGGGCAGCGGTGGCAGCAGCTGGGGCGGCAACAAGGCCAGTGGCTAGATGCCACTGGTTTTTAAATATTAGTATAGATTAGAAGTAGTATAATATAGTAATATTAGTAATGTAAAGTAGTATAGTGTAGCGTAGTTGTAGTAGTAGCAGTGGCAGTAGTAGTTGTAGCAATAGGGAAGTTATCAACTCATAATGAGTTGATTTGTAAGTATGAAAACTCCCTTAATGAAGAACAATTTCGTCCCTTCTGTGCAGATTTGGAGCCCTTAATCAACTAAATTGTCAATTATGATCAACGCCGAGTTTTTGAGTCCTTCCTCCTTTGGGATAGTAACTAAATAACTCGGGCATCACACCGACGTTTTGTGATGGCCGAGCTATTATTGTCACCATTTGCACTTTTAAGACAGCGTCCGAGTGATTACGAAACTGTGTCAGCGACGGAATGACTGAAGGCTGCATCGGTGTTTTAGAGGTAACTGCCGAGCGAATGAAGACATCATCGGCGCTTTAGAGATAGCTGCCGAGTGACCGAAGACATTATCAGCGCTTTAGAGATAGCTGCCGAGTGACCGAAGACATTATCTGTGCTTTAGAGGTAAATGCCGAGCGAATGAAGACATCATCGGTGCTTTAGAGATAGCCACCGAGCAACTGAAAACATTGGTGATAACGTCAGCGTCTTAGAAATGACAGCAGAGTTAAAACGGGCCACGTCGGCCACCTTTGAGGATAATGGCCGAGTGATGATGTGGCACACCGGTGTTTTAGAAGTAACCGCCGGGTGCTGACTGGGCGCTTTGGAAACGGCATCCAGCTCAGGAATATCCTGTTTATACAGCGCTTTCAGCCGCCTCTGCTTTTCGTGCCCTAGTTCTTGTTTTCCTGCCTCCAAATTCTCTCTGCAATTCAGCTCTCGCTCTGTTCGCCAGTAGATTCGAGATGGCGCCCAAGAGAAAAGCTTCGAGTTCATCTGCTGCAGTAATTCCCCCTATCGACCCCAACAGCCAATTGCCTTTCGCGGGTAATCACATGTCCGTTGTCTCCAAGTCTGATCTCCTCCACCTCGTGTCCATCGGGGTTCTTCCCCTGAGGGAGCTTTGTTCTTGGCGAATTTGTCATGGGGTCACTGTCCCGACAGAGGATACTCATGAATCCGTGATTTACATTCCCTTTCTTCTCCGCGGTCTCGCTCTCCCCGTTTCACCTTTCTTCCGCGGCCTCCTTGATTTTTATCACCTTAACTTGACCCACCTGAATCCCAATTCTATTCTTCAAATTTCTATTTATGTTCATTTGTGCGAAGCTTTCCTGGGTGTGCTGCCACATTTTGGGTTGTGGAAGTATTTGTATCACTACCGTCCTGGAATGGCCGGGGGTCAACATCAGCTGGTCGGGGGTGCTAGTTTGGAGATGCGCCGTGGGAGAAAGACTGAGTATCTTGAAATTCCACTTAAAAACAGCATCAAGGGATGGCGCTTGGAATGGTTTATTGTTGAGAACCATGGAAATTCCCTCCCTACATGGTCGGGAAGACAGCCGGACGTTCGCACTCCGAGCTGGACTGAGTCTCCCACAGATCAAAAGGTAGCTGAAGCGAAGGCTTTGCTAGCTGAAGTTGGTCTACTGAAAGAAAAGGGCCTGACTGCTGAAGCTGTGGTTGCTGATTTTGTTTTCAAGAATGTTCAGCCGTTGAAGGACAGGGCATACCCAGCTTATCTGTACAGAGGCTTGGCTGATCCGACTCGGGTTACCAACAGGAGAATTCCCTCTGTAGACTTAGTGAACCGACTTGAGACGATCCTTAGAGGCAAAGTATCAAATATTGGCGCCCTAGTGGCATATTCAGCATGGAACCTGCCTTCTCCCAAGACCTTCACTTTTTTCGTGTCGAATCCACCTGTTACTGATGACGGTTTGGGCCTTAGAGTGCGACCCTCTGCCGAAGAGGTTAACACATTGGTTGCTTCACTCGGGGAAATTCCTGACGACGAACGGCAAGTCCACTTTGAGGTGCCCTTGGATCCTAGTGATGCAGAAATAAGTGCTATGCTTGATTTTCTGGTTGAGGACTCCCCTGATGCTGCTCCTGCTGGGACATTGGTGGTGGCGCCTCTTTCAGAAGCTAGTATAACTTTGGATGTTCAGAAGCCTGCCAATGCTCGCTCAAGACGCCCTTGCCGAGCCAATCAACCTGGTTCTTCTGTGGATGAGCAGAGAAAGAAAAAGAGACGTCTCCGGCAAGTGTCTGGTTTGGATCGGGGTGTTGGTCCCTCGGCTCCTGCTGCTGAGGAGGTTCCCATGCCTGATTTAACTGACGCTGAGCCCAATGGGTGTGCTCCAACTGCTGCTGAACCCAATGGGTGTGACGCTTATGTTGTTGATGAAAATGATAGGGAGGAAGAAGACGAAGTCCCTCTGACCCGGAAGAACAGTCGACAGTATATTGCCAGTGGGGAGAGCAGTGGAGTCCCTTCTCCTGCTTTGTCAGCCCTCGTTGGTCTACAGGAGTTATCTCTGGCAAACTTTGATCAGACCCTAGAGGATATGGTTCCAGAGGACCTTTTGTTAGAGTCAGCGGATGACGGTATGATGGAGGTTTGTGCTGATGTGCTTGATGCTGGGTTGAGGTCATCCCGCGCCTCATCGACCTTAGAGCGTGGTCCTGAAGGCCAGGAGACTGATTTGAATCATCTCGGTCCCATGGAAGCAACTAAGGGGCCTTTAGCCTTAGAAGTGGCCACTGCAGAGAACTCGGCTCTCAAGGATGGTGTTGACGCTTACCCAGCCCCCGAGGGTGTTGCCGAGGGTGACTCGGCTCGGTTGGAAAGTGCCAGCCACTGTCTAGCCCCCGAGGGTACTGCCGGGGATGATCCGGCTCGTGTGGGTAGTGAAAACTACGACCCAGCCCCCGTGGGTGTCCCAGCAAGGTCCCCCTCTTGTACTTCCATGGACGTTCATGCGGGATCGCCCCCGCACTCCGGCTGTATGGTGGTCGCCCAAGCTTCAAACCAGGGAGTCGCTTTGGAGGGCAGCGTCCCCGCTGGCCAAGTCTTGAGCCCTGTTGATGGCACTGAGTTGGTTTCTGCTGGTTTGTTGCCAACTGCTTCGGGTGGTGACCTTACGCCAGGCCATCAATTGATCCCTCATGATCTGGGAGCCCCTTCGTTCTTTTCCAATCTTCAGGTATTGTAATATATCTTGTCTTAACTTTCGCGCTATGTGAACTGCTGTCATTACACTCATCTGTTCTTCTTATCAGGCTTTGGTAGACGGAATGGCTAGTCAGCTGAGGTTGCAGGGTGCTTCTGTTCCAGAAGGAGCTTTGTCTCTTGCATGTTGGAATCCGGTGATACTTCAACAACGTGTTTCTGACTTGGAGGTGACCAATGCTGGTTAGTGCCTTTTTGCTTCTCTTTGTCCTGAATTACTGAACTGCTTTATATCCTGATCCTTTTTGCTTGATTATTTCCTGCTAGTTGTGACTCGGCGAATTACCACTCTTGAAGAAAAACATTCTCGGGATCAAGCTGAGCTGGTCCAGCGGTGCTCTGACTTTGAAGAAAAGTATTCTCAAAGCCAGACTGAACTAGCTCGGGTTTCTGCTGCCTTAGATGACGCCAATGCCCTGAGCTCTTCTCTGCGCATTCAGCTTGATTCTGAAAAGGTGACTTGTGAAACTGTACTTTTGTGTTGCTGTGTTCCTATTGTTTGTTTGATATTTGAAAGGAGTTGATTCTCGTTTGCAGGAAGAAAAAAGCGCCCTTACTGCATCTCGCGACAATCTCGACAGACTATATCGTGATTCTAGCAACTCGCTGACCATCCTGGAGAGGAGTCATCGCTTTTCCATGGAGGAGTTAGACAATCTTCGCTATAAGCTGCAGGAGTCCTTGGATGATGTGATTCGTCTTAGGGAATTGATATCGGCTAAAGACATTGTCATCAAGAATCTACGTGCTTCCAAGAAATCTGTTACCCAGGAGCTAGAGGCTGCCCAGTTGGCTGTCAAGGTTGCTGAAGAGACTTCCAGTACTCTGAGAGCCCAGCGCGACAGGGCCATGGATAAGGCCATTCGAGCGGGACTAATCTTGATGAGGAGACCTGGTGTGATCGTTCCTGAAGATATAAGGGCTGATGTGAATGCTGCGCTTGATTCCTCAAGTCGCCCCTCCTTGTCGGTTGCTCCTGAGAAAGACATCACGAAATAGAGGGATATTTTGCGTGCTTTGAGCACGCGGTTAGCACGATCATATATTTGTTTAGAGGACGCCAGTTTAGCTTTTGAATGATATTGCTATTCTCCTACTGTTTTAGAGTTCAACAGTGCATAAATTCGTAGCAGTAGAAAGGCTGTGTAATGGTTTTTGAGACTTGTTTGCGGGATATAGAAGTCATCCCTCGAGTTTCGTAAGCGCGAGTATGTCGCATTGCCTTAAGTCGTTGTCAACTTAAGCCGATTGTTTCGTCAGTAGGGCATAGTGGTCACCCCGAGCCATGTAAGCGTGAGCATGTCGCACTGTCTTAAGTCTTTGCCGACTTAAGCCGATTGCTCTGTTAGCAGGGCATAGTGGTCACCCCGAGTTATGTAAGCGTGAGCATGTTGCACCGTCTTAAGTCTTTGCCGACTTAAGCCGATTGCTCCATTAGCAGGGCATAGTGGTCACCCCGAGTTATGTAAGCGTGAGCATGTTGCACCGTCTTAAGTCTTTGCCGACTTAAGCCGATTGCTCCGTTAGCAGGGCATAGTGGTCACCCCGAGTTATGTAAGCATGAGCATGTTGCACCGTCTTAAGTCTTTAGCGACTTAAGCCGATTGCTCCGTTAGCAGGGCATAGTGGTCACCTCGAGTTATGTAAGCGTGAGCATGTTGCACCGTCTTAAGTCTTTGTCGACTTAAGCCGATTGCTCCGTTAGCAGGGCATAGTGGTCACCCCGAGTTATGTAAGAGTGCTAGTCAATCATGAATAAATTGAGTATCTTTGAAGTTTTCTTTATTGATGACATATCTCCCGTTTTACAGAGTACATTGTCGTCCCGATAGCTTTTGAAATTCAGCTAAGGGTAAAACTTTCTGAGGTGTTCTATATTCCAGGAGTTCCCAACTTTTGTGCCGTCTATCTGAGTTAGACGATATGATCTCGGCCGAGTGATTTCTGCTACTATGAATGGTCCTTCCCATAAGGGCGACAACTTATGTCGTCCCTCCCCCGTAGGAATTCGGCGGAGGACGAGATCTCCCACTGAGAAGGATCGTTGTCGCACGACCTTGTCATGATAGCGTCTCAGAGTCTGCTGGTACCGCGCTGATTGAATTACTGCGTTCAGCCGTTCTTCTTCGAGTACATCGATGTCCTCCAGCCTAGTAGCTTCGGCTTCTGCTATGCTTTCGAAGACCAACCTTGGTGCCCCGAACTTGAGATCAGCGGGTAATACTGCCTCTGACCCATAAACCATGAATAAAGGAGTATTTCCATGTAGAGCTCGGCTTGGCTGAGTTCTTAAGCTCCAAACGACGTAGGGCAATTCCCTTATCCACTTCCCTGCGAACTTCTCATTCTTTTCGAAGACCCTCTTCCTGAGTGCTTCCAGTATCATCCCGTTGGCTCGCTCAACCTGCCCGTTGGCCCTCGGGTGCGCTACCGAAGCATACTTGATCTGAATGCCTTTTTGCTCGCAGAAATCGAAGAATTCTGAACTTGTGAAATTGGATCCCAAGTCAGTTATAATGTTGTTTGGTATTCTGAATCTGAATATTATGTCTTGTATGAATTCCACGGCCTTGGCTGAGGTTAAGGAAGCAATGGGTTTGAATTCTATCCATTTGGTGAACTTGTCGATTGCTACCAGTACATGAGTGTACCCTCCTTGAGCTTTCTTGAAAGGTCCAATCATATCCAGTCCCCAGCATGCGAAGGGCCAAGTTATTGGTATGGTCTGCAATTTCTGTGCTGGTAAATGTTGTTGCTTTGACAAGTACTGGCAGGTTTCGCACCTCTGAACTAACTCGGCTGCATCGTTTTTTGCTGTTGGCCAATAAAATCCTAACCTAAAGACCTTCCCGACTAGTGTCTTGGATGTCGCGTGTATTCCACATTGCCCGGCATGGACCTCATCTAGAAGTTGCTTCCCAGTGGATGAGAGAATGCACTTCATGAAGACGCCCGATGCACCCCTTCTGTATAATGTTTCTCCAATGAGTGTGTAGTGGGCTGACTGTCTGGCGATGTGTTCGGCTGCATTTTTGTCATCTGGTTCCTCTTCATTCTTTATATATCTGATGATCAGCCTTCTCCAGTCATCAGGGTCTGACCCGGGTTGACCCACGATATTACATTCTTCTGCTTGATCTGTTGAGATGCTCGGCGGTGGTATTTCTTGCACGAAGACTCCGGGTGGGACCTGAGTTCGGCTGGATCCTAACTTGGACAATACATCAGTTGCCGTGTTTCGATCTCTCTCCACATGATGAAATTCTAGACCTTCAAACTTATCTTCTAGTTTCCGGACGGCGGTGCAGTATTTTCCCATCGAATCATTTGAACAGTCCCATTCTTTGTTTATTTGACTTATGACCACCAGAGAATCTCCATATACCATTAATCTCTTGATGCTCAATGATATGGCGATGTTTAGTCCATGGACCAGGGCTTCATACTCGGCTGCATTGTTAGAGGCTGGAAATAACAGTTGGAGGGCATATTTGAGGTGTTCGCCTCCGGGCGCGATGAAGAGAATTCCTGCACCTGCTCCCTGCAGCTTCAGCGAGCCATCAAAATACATCTTCCATACTTCTGCAGTTTCCAGGCTCTCTGGTATTTGTTGTTCAGTCCATTCTGAGACGAAGTCTACCAATGCTTGAGACTTAATGGCAGTACGAGGTCAAAATTCGATGTCATGAGACCCCAGTTCACAGGCCCACTTGGCTATTCGGCCAATGGCTTCCTTGTTGTGGAGGATATCCCCTATCGGAAAACTGGTGACTACTATGACTTTGTGGTCATCAAAGTAGTGACGCAGCTTGCGGGCAGTTAGAAGCACTGCATATAATAGCTTCTGCACTTGAGGATACTTTTTCTTCGAGGGTCCCAGAACTTCACTGATGAAGTAAACGGGGTGTTGCACAGGGTAGGCATGTCCTTCTTCTGCTCGCTCGACTACCAACGCGGTGCTTACCACGTGAGTCATGCAAGAGATATATAGCAACAGATCTTCAGCCGGTTGAGGCGACGTGGCTCGCCGTGGTGGTTTCTGTACTGGTGGGGTTGTCAAGAATTTTTTCAGTGCGTCCAAGGCTTCCTGCGCTTCTGAAGTCCACTGAAACTTGTCCACCTTCTTGAGCAGCTTGTAGAACGGTAAACCTTTTTCTCCTAGCCTGGATATAAATCTGCTCAGAGCGGCCATACATCCGGTAAGTCGTTGAACCTTCTTTTGTGATCGTGGAGCTTCCATTTTCATGATAGCTTCAATCTTTTCTGGGTTAGCTTCAATTCCCCGGTGGCTGACAATAAATCCGAGTAGCTTCCCCGCTTGTACCCCAAAGACACATTTTTCGGGATTAAGCTTCCACCGATACCGTCGTAGACTGTTGAAAACCAGCTGCAAGTCTTCGATGAAGTTTTCCGAGTTTTCCGTTTTGATTACCACGTCGTCTACGTAGGCTTCCACATGCTTGCCCCAGTGATCGGCTAAGCATGTTTGAATGGCTCTCTGATAAGTCGCTCTAGCATTTTTGAGGCCGAACGGCATGGAGGTATAACAGAAAGCACCAAACGGAGTGATGAACGCCGTTTTTTCCTCGTCTTCTTTTGCCAAGCTGATCTGATGGTATCCCGAATAGCAATCCAAGAAAGACAGCACCGAACATCCGGCGGTGGAGTCTACCACCTGATCTATCCTTGGGAGCCCGAAGGGATCCTTTGGACAATGTTTGTTGAGATCAGTATAGTCGACGCACATGCACCAATCCACTTTATTCTTTTTGAGTACAAGAACAGGGTTGGCTGACCACTCGGGATGTAACACTTCTCTAATGAACCCGGCCGCGACCAAACGGGCTAGCTCAGCGCGAATGGCCTCTCTCTTGTCGGGCGTGAAACGACGTAGCTTTTGCCGGATCGGTCTTGCTTGGGGATAAACCTTCAGTTTGTGCTCGGCCAGTTCTCTTGGGACTCCCGGCATATCCGCAGGTTGCCATGCGAATACATCTCGGTTGTCTTGCAGAAACTGGACGAGCGCGCCTTCCTATTTATCATCCAGGCTAGAGCTGATGATGGCAGTTTTGCGTTCATCAGCAAACCCCAGATTGATCCTTTTAGTTTCTTCAGTCGGCCGCATAGAGGTCGCAGCTCGAGCTTCATTCGCCGGTGCTGTATGGTCTTCCTCAGGCTTAGAGTTTGCCTGGATCGAAGAAGTTACCGATGGTTTAGTAGCGAGGGCTGCCTGGATGGCCACTCGGAAACATTCCGCGGCGCTTTGGAGGTCGTCACGCACAGTTATGATTCCTTGCGGTCCCGGCATCTTCAATATCATGTACGTGTAATGTGGCCATGAATTTTGCCAGTCCCGGCCTCCCGACGATGGCGTTGTACCCACAGTCGAAGTTTGCCACTTCAAACCTCAGGAACTCGGTTCTGTAGTTTTCCGGAGTCCCGAAGGTGACGGGCATGTAGATGTGGCCCAGCGGGTATTCTCCCTCAGTTGGCATGATGCCAAAGAAGGGAGTGTCTGACTCGTGGAGTTCTTTGAGGTGAACTCCCAAGCCTTGGAGTGTCCGGGGGAAGGTGACGTTGATGCTGCTCCCCCCGTCCACTAACACCTTCTTCACCCTACTCTCTCGGATCACCGGATCGACGAGGAGCGGGTATTTGCCCGGATGGTCGAAGTTGAGCCATTG
This sequence comes from Zea luxurians, assembly GCA_029449295.1. Lineage (NCBI taxonomy): Eukaryota > Viridiplantae > Streptophyta > Magnoliopsida > Poales > Poaceae > Zea > Zea luxurians. Next base: position 45,175,517 of record JAOPSE010000010.1, read on the forward strand.
ATCTGCCCGAGTGAAGGTGATCGGGTGCTCCGACCACCGGTATGGGGCGGGAGGGCCGGTGGTCGCCACCAATATCTGGCGATCGTTGAGCTTTTGTTGTCTTCTGTTCTCCTGCAATCCGTGTCTGCCGAAGATGACATTGACCTCCCTGTCAACACGCGGGAAGGCTCCTCCTCCTCCCTCCTCCTGCTGCTGGGGTTGTCGTGGTTCTTATGGTCCTCCCCGCGGCGGAGGAGGAGATAAAGGTTGGAAGGGTCGGCCGTGCCCAACAGAATGCTTGAAATCCCGGCAGTTCCGAAGAGTGTGGCGCATGTCCTTGTGGTATGGGCACTGGGCGTCGAGGATGTCGTCCAGCGTGCGCTCGCCTCCGCGAGGTCCTCCTCGGGCGCAAGAGGCAGGTGGTCCGGCGGCGTGTACCTCTTCGCGCGGTCTCTTCTCCTAGCGTTTGTCAGGTTGCTGGTTCGCGTCGCGTCGTGGTGCTGCTGGTGCGGGCTTTGCTCCTCCGATGAGGTCCTGGGCTCGCTCGTCGGCGGTGATGTAGAGGTCGGCTTCCCGGAACAACTCCTCGGAGGTAGTTGGTGCCTTCTGTAATATGGCTCGGATGAAGGCCGAGTCATTGGATCCTCTGTAGAAGTCCTCGATCACGGCCGCCTCCGTGACCTCAGGGATACGATTTCTCATGGTCTGGAACCTTTTGAGGTACGATCGGAGAGTTTCATCCCCCCGGCGCTTGATGGATTTGAGGTCCCATGGTTGCGCCGGTTTGTCGGAGAGGGACTGAAAATTGGCAGTGAAACGCCGGCTGAAGTCGCTCCAGTCGTCGATGCAGTGTCGAGGTAGATGCCGTAGCCATTGCAGTGCGTCTTGCCCGAGGACAATGGGTAAGTACGCAGTCATCACGTCCTCGGATGCTCCGGCGGCTCGAGCGGTGGTGGTGTAGACGGCCAGCCAGCCTCCTGGGTCCTGCTTAGGTTCATATTTATCGACATTGGATACCTTGAAGTTAGGGGGCCATTGAATGGCCCTAAGGCGTGGAGTCAGGGCACACACTCCACATGTGTCCTCCTGTCGTCGGGGATGATGTCTGTCCCGGGAAGGGGAGTAGTTGTTTTGGTTCCTCGACCGTCCCTGGGCAGTTCCGCCAGTCGAGGCCGTCGTTGATTCGGCTCTGGTGGCTTGACTCCGAGTGGGGATGCCATGATCCCTGTCGTATTCCTCCCGGCGGCGTATCTCGTTCTCATGCCGTCGTTCGCGCGAAGCGTTGATAGAACTCCGCGCGTCTCGGCGACTGTTGATGGTGTGTCGCAAGTCGTTCGGCGGGTGAGCGAGAGGTAGAAGATGGTTGGCTGCCTGGGTGAGCAGGCGTCGATAGCCCTCGGCGTATGGAGTCCGAGGGAGTCCGTTAGCTATCCGAGCTAGCACTCCTCCGACTTCACTCGGCGTGTTCATGGCTCGGGCGAAGTCGGGGTTCAGGTTACGGCCGAATAATGGATTTTCCTGGCGCTGCCTCGCGTCTTGCTCGGCTTGTTCCTGAGCTCGTCGACGATCATGTCGTCGGGAGTTCCTTCGTTCCCTGAAGACGCGTTCTTCCGGAGTTTCTCCCATCTCCGAGACCTCGTCTCGCGAGACAGGCTGCTCCGGATCCCGTTCTCCGGCTTGGTGATGTCTCCGGATGTTTCGGCGCCGATTTCTTCGTCGACGGGATTCCCGCTGAGGTGGTTCCTCCCCAGGCGCGGTCGGCTCGTCGTCAGAGACGGGAGGCGACTCCACTCTTCCGATGAAGAGAACGTCGGGGTAGAATGGCGTGGCTGTCGTGGCGATCTTCTTTCGAAGAGCTGAGGGTAATGCTTCCCCGGTATTTTCGGAGTTCGTTGGAGGAGGCTTCCTTCCCGGCGGATCTGCAACGCGGTGTAGAATTCCCTTTTCGTCGGCTATGGATGAGATCGTTCCAAAGCAGAACATGGATCCAGGACGGAAGGTGATCCTGCTGTTGATGGTGACGGCCATTGAGCTAGCTTAGATCGTTGACACCCCCCTACCTGGCGCGCCAGCTCTCGGTGTTTTGGGTCCGACCGCACACCTGGGGTTGCCCCTCGAGGTGTCTTTTAGGAGCAGGGTGGTGTCGCCGACTGTAGCAAAATGGTTCGTGCCAGATGCACGAGAGGCTAGAGACAATGTTTACAGGTTCGGGCCGCTTAGAGATGCGTAACACCCTACGTCCTGGCGAAGATGCTTTGTGTAATGGGTTACAAGGTGATTCTCTAGAGCGAGGATGTGGAAAGTTTAGGTAGATGGCTGGATAGTGTGTTCGATCGTTCTGAAGGGGTGCCCCCTGGGCCTTATATATTCGGCCGTGGGGCGATACAGGTGGATATGATAACAACGTACGCCTAAAAGATAGTGAACTGTTCGAGTCTATCTCCCTATGATTCAGCCGACTTATCCTCGTCTGGTTCTACTGCATGATGCTCCAGCGCGGGGAAGTCGGATCTTCTGTTGTGATTTCTCGCTCAACGCTATGGGGCCTATCTGGACTTGCGTCGATCCGGCTTTACATCGGTTTGCCTTGCTGATTGTCCTCTCCTCCGGGCCCATGAAGAAATGACCTTACGATTTATCGGGCCCTTGGGCCTTTCGTGAGGTCTTTTACTCTGCTAGTGGACCCGGGGGATATCTGTCCCCCACACGAACCAATTACTTTCTTTATCATTCCTGTCCTAGAAGTAGATATAACGTAGTTCTAGTTATAGCTTTCCGCATATCTACCTCCACCCATAATCGACTCTACGTCGCCTAGATACGTCTTGGGTGGCTTACCGATCCCAAGACGACCCTAAGATCTTACCCCTCCCGGGGGGCAAGATCTAGTTGTTCATCCAAGGCCTCTTCCTTGAATTGATCTCTTAATTCCTAGGCGACTCCACGTCGTCTGGGGACGCCCCGAGTGACATGTCGACCTAGGGCGCCCTAAGATCTCTTCCCCCAGGGGTCGAGATCTAGGTTCCAGCGAGGAGGAGTAAGGCGACCCTGCGCTATCACGGACCATCTGGCCCTGTGCGCGGACCATCCAGTGCGACGCAGGGAAGGCGTCGCTCCTGCGTCCAGGTAGTGGACCGTCCGGTCGAGAGCCGCGGACCGTCCGTGCCGCCGCAGAGAACACCACCAGGCGGTATACCTCTAGTGATTGGCGCCGAAAGATCGGCGCCAACAGATGTCATGTTATTTGATCCACTAGCATTAATTCACATGACCGCATCCACATGAAATGTTAGTTTATTGGCAACAGAAGAACAATAAGTGAAAGGGTTTCTAGGGGGTAAGTTCTTTTACATCCAGACAGGGAGTGGTACACATATATATAATTTGATTTATATATGCTAGTTCGATCAGGTTCACGCTTCATCCTTTTAAATTTGGACATTTGAACCGCCATAATTTCTTCAAGCACCTCCCACGTACTGTTGATTTTAGAATTTTGGGCAGAATGAAGTTGAAAGTAACCCAGCCTTTTTTGGGTTTTTTTATTGCCAAATGGAGGGGAGAAAATGTATTTCATTTCATCCCCCCGTACTGTAAACACTTTGGGTCAGTAGGAAAGATGGAAGGCACAGAAAGATTCCCCAGCAGCAAGAGCACAAAAAATATATATTTATATTCCTTGGATGGACCCATGTGTCTAAAACAACCTTGCAAATATATAATTAAAACGAAAGTGTGCAGCTAACTTTGTCAGATCCTAGCTGACAACTTCCTGATGAGGCCCTCTAGCTCGCACGTTATCTTTTAATTGCTCTTTTCAACAAAGAAAAACAATATTTTCAAACTGCTCCATTGAACCTTAAACAAACCATTGCAAATGATTACGCATGCGAGTTGCAGCCACGTAAGCCTTGACTAATTAAGATGACCCCAGGCCCATGATCAAACGATGCCAAAGGAAACGCTTGCCTTCGCATGCAGTTGTTTAATCCTCCACTATAATTCCTCTCATCTTATTTTGACCAGTCAGATAGGATTATTCAACTCAGCTGCCTGTAGTATACCTGTGCGCTGCTGCTGCAAGCATTGGTCCAGGCTAAGTCGTTGACCAGTGTTGGATGGTACGATCCAATTAAGACCATTAATTAGATATATATATTTTTACGCTCTACTAGTGTTTCAAGTCAGCCTTCGGTTTGACTCATTTGTTCCAGATGCTTTGATTTGGCCTAGAAATTAAAACGGTTTGTTCTTGCCTCTGAGACAAACCAATGCAATGTTAATTGCATATGGTTGACCATTGGGTGTTGGGGCTGGGGTTCTGGAGACTAGTAGTAGGCTCAAGCAGGAATTATAATAGCAGGGTTTCACTATTGTTTCATAATGCTATAGCTAATATGTTAGGCCACACACATTATAAAAAAAATCCTAGAGGTCTACTCCAGTATATACTGTACTTTAGCTACCCACCAGACAGCTAGTCTGAAACGCGGTTAGAAGCGGCACCTTTCCAAATGATGACACCCTTCGTGGAAACGCTCTCAAGATTGTGCTGCCAACAATGGTAATACGACGCATGGTATAGTTTTGGTCAAAGCAGTGGCTGCTGGTAATGCAATATGCATCAGTATCAAATCTTACTAACACTAATAGCTAGCTAGCTTGATGCACATTAGTTGGGAGTATATATACAGGCCTAGGGAAAGCCACTGCATTGTCTGTCTTTCTGCAATAATGTGTAGCTAGGTAGACTAATGCCACTGATCGACTCACACACACATTTCTAACAGAAAAAAGTTTGTTGACCGATCCTCTCCTTAGCTTAGAGGGTAGGGTGATTTTTGGGTTCTTTCACACACACACACACACACAAAAGCAGTGCAGGATCAGGATTGATTGTCTAGAAAAAAAAAATCTCAATGGACTGAACTTATTGACCAGTCTCTGACAGAGGGTCAGCGAAGTTGAGGCCGGTAAAAAGTTACTTCACGGGGTCAAATCATCAAAATATATCGAAGTTCGTAGATTTTCTTTTTATTGCGTAATTTTCTATCCTTGCACGTCCGATTCAATCTTACCTCCGCGTGATTCACACTACTGGTGCAGTGGTGCTGCTTGCTTATTTCATGCCGTAGTTTAGTCACTGATTGATCTGCTGTGGTTGGCAAAATTAAAGGCGAGCAAACAAGCTACAATTAAGCCACGCGGCTTTCAATTTGGCTGAGCTGCAAGAGGAATATGGCAGATGCATCCCGGCCGAAAAGGTGAAGGGAAGCGCGCGGCACGCAAACACACAGCCCACTTCCAACAGTGCATCGATCGATGTGTGATGTGTCAGCAGGAGGATGACGGTATATACATATGCATGGAGCCCTTCAACGTGCCCACGTACGCATGCATGCATGCTGCTTGACCGAATTTTTTGCATTTTAGCTCTTCCTCGGTAAAAAATTCACGTTTAGACCCTAAAAATTTTAATGTCATTTTTGAACCCTTTGCTCGGCGCCATAGCCTATGGCGCCGAGCTGCGCCATAGGCTATGGCGCCGAGGTACGTGCTGCGCTGGCACAAGTGAACGTCGTGGCGTCGACGTGGCGCCGAGCTCAATTAAATACATAAAACTTGTCTAGCTCAGACGGTAGAGCACAAGACTCTTAATCTTGTGGCTGTGGGTTTGAGCCTCATAATGGGCGTTTTTTAATACTTTTTGTCTTTTTCATTGATTTGTTTTTTTGTTGTCCAGATTTTTCGCTTATGTCACTGAATGGAAAGGTTAATTAAATCCGCGGATTAAATATACTGTTTAGTTAGTAGTATGTAAATTAAATATAAAAGTAAGGGATTGTACCCCTACACACAGACACAAGCTCACAAAGTATTTTGTCCACTTGAAAAACATAAATTTATTTGAAAAACGTCATGGTAAATGGAGGGAATGGAATTAGGCATCACCTACTGGAGTAATTTATGCAGTAAATTCTAAAATATATCATCCATGAGATAAGTATATAATAGAGTATACTTTTATTTAGTGCAGAGGAAAAAGAAGATGAATATGTGTGCTTCTTTTTACTAGGAATATGTTATTATGTTTTTAAGATTTATGTTCAAAAGAACTCAATGAAAATATAATATTTTTATGTGGTCATGATTGAAGTAATAGTGTTCTCATTTGATTTTTATTGTGGTTAGCTGAGCAAACAAGGGGGAAAGTTGACGGCTTGCGGCCACTGTGGCACACAGCCGCTGTGCTTGCTGGATAAACAAAAAAATCTGGACGAATAAACAAATCAGACACAAAAACAAAAAATCTGGATAAGAAATAAATCTAGACGGACAAATCAGCGACATAAACGAAAAATATGGACAACAAAAAAATCAGTGACAAAGCAAAAAAAGTATTAAAACACGCCCACCGTGGCCAGGCAGTACGTAGAAATACACTACCGGAATTGGGCTCTTTGCCGAGTGCCAGCGGCTTTGCCGAGTGCTTTTTATCGGGCACTCGGCAAAGAAGGAAACCTGGAAACCGGTAAAGCCATCTTTGCCGAGTGCTGACCATGGCACTCGGCAAAGAAGGAAACCTGGGAACCGGTAAAGCCATCTTTGCCGAGTGTTGTTGCCAAGGCACTCGGCAAAGTGACTGGCAAAGGGGCCCACTGGAGGACTCTTTGCCGAGTGCCAGTCCACTAAACACTCGGCAAAGAAGCCTCCTTTGCCGAGTGCCTACGAGAGCTCTCGGCACAGGGACTGGCGGTGGGGCCCACTGGACCCGTCTTTGCCGAGGGCCGCTAGAGCAGACACTCGGCAAAATTAGCCTCTTTGCCGTGTGCCAAAGAAGACACTCGGCAAAGGATCCGTCACCGTCACATGGCGTTGTGACGGTGACTTTTCTTTGCCGAGTGTCAAATGGCACTCGGCAAATTCTTTGCCGAGTGCCCGACAAAAAGTACTCGGCAAAGAGGCTGTTGCCGATGTACAGTTCGCCGAGCGTTCTTTGTTGCCGAGTGTAAAATAGCTTTTGCTGCGACACTCGGCAAAGGAGGTGTCTGGTAGTATATATCCCCTTGTGTGTTTGTGTGTGTTTGCTTAATTTGCAGTATGTCAAAAGGAACTGAAGTCAACGCAATGAACGGACATGCATGGGCAGATAGAAAGGTGAAAGAAGAGCAAGTTTAATCATGCATGATGCATGCCATTTAACTTAACTATCAGGCCGTACGTGTCGTCGTTCGATCGTGTGTCATCACCACACGCTAGGCTGCCTTGGCTGCCAATATAATGCATGCATAAATTTACTGCAGAGAGCCAACCCTAGAGCATCCACCTCTCTAGCTGCTTTAATTTAGACGAGGAAAAACATCAGATTAGATGTGTTAATTAGTTGACGCGTTAGTTCAACGCGTATAGGATCTTCCCTGCCCTTACCCACACCGGCAGCTGCAGATTTCGCATCTCTGATCCATCCGTCCATCCCGTCATGCCAGAACGCGATGGCGATGGCGACAGCGACGATCATAAGATATGTGTCGTAATCTTTATCTGATGAGTTCGTGTTGACTTTCTTGGAAAAGGGTGGTGCATGACTATTCAGTTCAATTCTACAAAGGTCTTGCGTTTGGTCGTGGGACAGTCAGGATATAGACGTCCCCTGTCGTCCTCTCTCGTCCTTCCAATTTTGAGGAATAACTGGAGACAACACTATAACAGTCTTGTCCCAACCCTTGACAACCAAACAATCTTATTTGAGGGATCGTCTTATCTCGCCCCGTTCTGAAAAGAGGATGTGTGGGGGCACGAGTTGAAATGGCAGTACACATCATGTTAGCAATTTTGTACATGTTAGCAATTTAAGCTTTGAAATTTGACGCTTAGTTTAATTTAGAAAATTCCTTTAGGGCCCTTTTGTTTCATTGGAATTGAATTCCATTTTAATAATTACAATTTAAAAAAAAACTAATTAAGTTCATATATTTATATATGTAATATATTTGTATATTATTCTAAATAATATGAGAGAGATAGTTATATACTATATTTATGTTATAGCGAAACAAGTACAAGAGTGTGCTATAAGTTGTACATCGGAAAAATAGCATGTAAATCTATGAAATCAATTTCCATCTCTCACCACATGAATTTGACATAGGCTTATATGGTAACTTTGGAAAGTGGTGGAATGTCATATTCAAAAAAATAGCCATTAGTAAGATTCCAATTCCTTAAAATGAAAGGAAACAAACAGGACCTAAGTGATAAAACAAATCATAAAAAATAAATGATAACTCATTATTTTTTAAATAAGACGAGTAATCAAAGTTTTTTTAAAAAAAATCAACGATGTCATATATTTATGAACGGAAAGGGGTATTTGATTCTACGAGCTGTTTTAGAAGGAGGATTGTTAAATACATTATTTGGAGCAGCGGACTGTTTGAGTAGAATGTACGAGATCCTTTGGAACACAGAAATCTTTACAACAATTTCATAAAGAATCAAGCAGCTGACATGCCAATACCTATTAGTTGTACATGAACGTGATACGAAAATGCTACAGGTGACTTGGTGACTGGGTCAGGTAGCGAGTTGTACAGGGAGATGAAAGAAGGGGGAGGGCAGAGACATGCGCAGCAGTAGCAGCACAGTGGGTGAACTATGGGCCCATGTTGCTAGTTTCACCTTTCATGGGAGAAAAAAGGAGACCACAGGCGACTGCAACCGGGGCCCATATAGCACACGCGTGCGCTCATGGCGGTGGTGCCAGCCTCGGCTCGTTTATGTTAGAAAAAGATACATGTGATCAATTTCTCGAGGTGTGCGACATTTATCCCCACGGACATATTCTTTGGGTTACACCCCTCTCTTTTGTATATATATGTAATCACATATAGAATAAACAGTGGCTGTCATTCCTCTCTCACAAACTCGTTTTCATTTCAATAATAATATGTTATCAGTACGTGCTCGCGAGAATAGATGGAGAAGAGAAGGAAACACTTGATGTTGGAGAAGATTGGAGGCCCCAGCCTCTATATCGACAGGAAGGGTATTGGAACCTACCGTTCCTCTTCGCATCCATCATATGCGTGAAGTTATCCATGTCATTGACGATACGATGTTGGAGGCGTACGCCGCTGGGCAAGAATCGGTGATCCAACTGGTGGCCGCAATCCCTTCACGCCATGTTCAAGTGCACAACGTGCACTTTTGCGTGATCCATGGATGGGCAGCGGTAGTGCCGCTGCCAGTGGTTGAATGCGGCCTCCCCATCTCGCTCCCGTCACCGACGGTGCCGATGGGAGATGTGGAGTCGTCGGCAGCAGTGCCTATGGAGGTAGAGTTGACGGCACCACCGCCTCCTCCACCCACTATCGCAACAGTTCGTCATCGTCGCTCGCCAACCCCGCCAGAGCTGGTTGTCACCGGGACAATCGCTGCCCATCACGGACAACCTCCTCGCGCCATCGACGCTCCACGCGGGCATCTGATCTTCACCAGCCACTGCCTTAATAGGGTGGCCACCCCTCTTGCCTCCGGTGAGAGGGCCTAAACACCCTCGGACCAGCCCATGGCGGTTGGCGCAACGCCAACCGGTGATTGGGGAGGGCGGGGGACGGCGCCGGTGGCCCCAGTGTGGGCGCGCGCGGCCCCGGCGCGAGCACGGACAGGGCTCGCCGGCCCCTAGCGCGGACAAGGCTCGTCACCCCCGGCGTGAGCATGGATGAGGCACACTGGCCCCGACGTCGGCAGCGGGGCGGGGGGGGGGGGTGTTCAGCCTCCATGGCTAGCAGTGGTGGCTAGAACATTGGGGACCCTAACTGCCTCCCCCATATATATGGCGTATGGGACTCTACTTGCTAGGACGCGTGTGGCCACTTGCTGGGTGTCTGGGTCGCACATGGCCACTTCATGGGCTGCTGCCTTGGCTACGGTGCCTCGGCCGGATTGTTGGCCGCGTGGGCTGCTTTGGCTGATGCCTAGGCTGGCCATCACCTAGGCCAGTTTGCTAGCCGTCATGGGCCTGCCATTTATCATTTTAATTTCTGTATTTTCAGTACAAGTCTCTATTTTTGTATATAATTCTGTCTTAACCAGTGCTAGTGCGTCTAAATTCGATTATTTAGACTGCTTATGTTACATGTAATTATACATATTTGTCTAGTTTTTATGAATATAGCAGAACTGTTCACGAATTATTTTGTTTATACAGTTATAATTCGCATATCTCTACTTGCTTTTGTTTTGTTCATTCTTTTAAGTTTGCATGCAAAACATAGCATATAAATATATAATTAAGTTCAAACATAATGATTCTCATGCAAAATAAAATTATATTATTTTTGGGATATGAGCACAGGGTGATGGAATCCTAAACACTGGCTGCACTAAATTCTTTTATAGGGTTTAGTAGCCTAGAGACTGTGCTTCAGGCTACATTTGAATGCCTATCAATATGAGGTCTACATCTTTCGATATGATTACCAATACATACTAACCCAAAATAAAATACCATATGACGTTCTTGAACATTATTTGGACAATTAGTTGAGCATGGGTAGTGGAGATCTAAGCATTGGCTGCGGTTTGTTCATTTATGAACTTATCAGCCCAAAGATTGTGCTTCTAAGCAGCAAGTTTCTTTCCCACTACTAGGAGATCTATCTCATTAATTTGAGGATTATCTATACAATTCTCACTAATACTCAAAATATTCATTCAATTGGAAGGTTGAAATACCTTCATGCAACTCATATCGTATGTAATTTGAAGGATTTTGCATTTGAGCTTACAACATCACCATTATCACTCTTAATTTACACAATAAATTAATGGAAGTCCATGGTCATGACTGTAGGACATGGCAACTAAAGAGTTCGACAGACTTGCTCTTGATGGGCATAATTACCCAACTTGGGCTTCAGACATTGAAATTATTTTTGCTTCTCGTGGGATTATTGATGCTATTGCAGCACCAATCACTAGTGCTAACCCAATTAATGATGTCAAAAAGAACACTGCTCTTTTCCTTTTGAGGCTCTACATCCATAAAGATCTCAAGCAAGAGTATCTTGTGGAAAGATGCCCACATAACTTATGGAAAGCTCTTAAAGAGCGGTATGAGCAGCAGAAGGAATTCATATGTCCTTTGGCCAATCATGAGTGGAATCACCTTCATCTGTAAGATTTTAAATATGTTGTAGAATACAATCATGCTCTTCATAGTATTTTCTCTAAGTTGAAGTTTTGTGGGAGAGAACTCTTAGAGGCAGATAAGATATAAATGACTCTATCTACTATGCTTCCAAAGGATAGGATATTACATCAGCAATATCACTTTAACAATTTCTAGAAATATTCTCAGCTTATGCATACATTGACTCAGGTAGAAAAACATCATGAGCCTCTTTTAAAGAACACTCAGCAGCGCCCTCTAGGTTCTGCTCCACTGCCTGAGGTTCACTTCAATGTTCATAAGCCTGATAATAAGAAGGGATTTAGGAAAATTTCAAGAATTGCACTGGACCTCACAAATTCAACAAGCACAAATTCCATAAGAGAGAAAAAGTAAAGGGTAAAGGCAAGCCTCCACCACCTAAGGGCAATAAAGTTTGCCACAAATGTGGTATTGAGGGCCATTTTGCTAGGCAGTGTACTTGGTTCTTTTATCTCAATAATCCCTCAAAAAGGAAAAGTCTAACAAACCAAGATTTGAGGCTCATTTCAATCTTGCTGAAGCAACACCTGAGGTTGGAAGTTCTTCGCTGGCTCCTACTGAACCGCAGAACACTCTTACTGGAGAGAACCTCACTGCTGTCGACAACAATCTTATCCTTCCACATGATGATGAAACAGATGACATGGTCATTGAGTATCTATCGAAGGATCCATATGGAGATTCGATGTAATCTCCCATACTTGGAGGATTGATCTACGATCAATTATTCTTGTGTTGATGTCCTATATTGTCATTCTATTGTTGTTGTAGTAAAGTAGAGATGTATAATCTCATGTCATGAGATGTATGATACTCTCCAGACCTTTGTTGACTCATGTGAGTTGCGTGGACTCATGAGATTTGAGTCGCCATACTATTGTGGTAAAGTTTTTTATAATGTGATGTCGAATAAAATGTTTGTATAGTACCAAGTTGCATCACAAATTCTTATTTAGAGTTTCTTTATTTATAGATGCATCACGATGTAAACTCGACGGAGGAGGAATTATGCCTTGTGGACAGTTGTACAACAAACTCTATACTTAGTGAGATCAAATATTTTCAGACTCTTAAAAATAGAGAGGGGAAAGTTTTGACCATCGCTGGACGCAATGTAGTGATAGTTGGCTCTAGACGAGCAACTATTACCCTCTCCATGGGTACTGACAATGTTATCGAGGATACACTATTGTATCCTGATTCCACTCGTACCCTCTTAAGTTTCAAAGATATCCGGCTAAATGGGATCCATATTGAAACCCATGATAAAAATCAAGAAGAGTTTCTCTTTTTGACTAAGACGAACAGATATGGCAAACGCATATGCGAGAAAATTCTATCACTCACGTCTGGGTTGTACTATACATACATTAAGTCCATTGCACATGTTGCATATAATGTGATTTTCCAAAATTTTGATCTATTCCAGATATAGCATGATCGGCTTGGTCATACATGAAGAGAGATGATGAGAAAAATCGCAGACAATTCTATTGGTCATAATTTGACCACAACAATTTTTTCTAAATCGAAAGATTCTATTTGCACTGCATGTGCAACTGGGAAAATGATTTTAAGACCATCACATCTCAAAATTAAAGTTGAACCGCTAAAATTCCTTGAAAGAATTCAAGAAGATATTTGTGGGCCAATTACATCAAGTTCTGGGCCATTCATGTACTTCATGGTATTGATTGACACATCTACTCGATGGTCACATGTGTGTTTACTCTCAACACGCAACCATGCATTTTCTAGGATAATGTCTCAAATTATCAAGTTAAAGACAAATTTTCCTGAACATTGGATTCAAACAATCCGAATGGACAATGCTGCTGAATTTACATATCAGGCATTCAACGATTATTTTATGGCACTGGTATTCAAGTTCAGCACTCGGTACCATATGTCCATACCTAGAATGGCTTGGATGAGTCACTAATCAAGAGGATTAAACTCATTGCAAGACTATTGCTAATGAATTGCAAATTGCATTCATTGTGTTGGGGTCATGCAGTTCTGCACGCTGCCAACCTTATCCAATTACGACCTACTATATATCATACTACTTCCCCAATACAAATGGTACGTGGAAATCCTCCAAGTATTTCCCATTTGCGTAAATTTGGATGTTGTGTATACATTCCAATCTCACCACCTCAAAGAACAACCATGGGCCCACATAGGAAAGTGGGGATCTATGTGGGATTTCAATCTTTTTCAACCATAAAGTACTTAGAACCCTTGATAGGGGATCTTTTTATGACCCAGTTTTCTTATTCTATTTTTGAAAGGGAAATGGGTCTAACTATTTCCTGTAATCGATTTTGGTGTTTGACGTCCATCACAAACAATATGGAGTAACTAGTTTGCCTAGTTGTCATTTATCTCAGGTGCATAAAGTTCAAAATAAACCAATAAAGAAAGTGAGTTGGGGACTCTACAGAGTTTGGAGCAAAACTGAAATTGGTGTAGCCAGTGATGCACCGGACACTGTCCGGTGTGCACCGGACACTGTTCGATGCCTAGACCGAGACACCTCACGAACTGGTCGCTCTCGGGTTTTCCCAGCGCGCGTCTGCTATAATTCACCGGATTGTCCGGTGAGCCAACAGAGCAATGGTAACCTCGCCAATGGTCGACTGCACTGATGAGTGAACAGTAAATAGAGCAGAAGTCAGAACTGCAAAGTCAGAATGCACCAGACTATCCAGTGTCGCAAGAGGGCAAAGGACTTCAACGGTCAAATGTTCCAAACCCCAACGGTTGGCTGACGTGGCACGCACCGGACAATGAACAGTACCATGTCCGGTGCACCATCGGACTGTCTGATGTGCCCATCGACAGCAAACTCAGCCAATGGCTAGGAAGTGGTTGGAGGCTATAAATACCTCCCCAACCACCTCCATTCAAGCCATCCAAGCTTTCACATCTTCACATTCAATACTAGAGCAAAGGCAAACACTCCAAAGACACAATCAAAGCATTCAATCCCCTCCAAGCTCCAAAATCAACTCAATTGCTTAGAGACTTGAGAGAGGGTCATTTGTGTTTCTTTTGTTACTCTTGTTACTTGGATTGCTCTCTTCTTCTCACTCTAATTCTTATAAGTGCTTTGTAAAGCTAGCAAGAGACACCTAAGTGTGTGGTGATCCTTGCGGGGTCTTAGTGACCCAAGTGATTAAGAAGAAGCACTCAACTGGTCTAAGTGATTGATTAGAGAGGGAAAGGGTTGGAATAGACCCAGCCTTTATGGCCTCCTCAACGGGGACTAGGTTCTTTGGAACCGAACCTCGGGAAACAAATCACCATGTTCATTTGTGTTGATCTTCACCTAATTTGTTTCTCCCCTCTTGTCTCTAAAGTTCCCTTGCTCATATTGATTTGAGTTTGCTCCCAAGGTTATCCACATTGATTGAGCAACTCATAGCAAGAGGAACAACTCCGAATTTATTTCTAACCCTAACCTCAAGTGCAGTGTGTGTTTAAGCTTGTAAATTTCAGGTTTCGCCTATTCACACCCTCTAGGCGACTTTCAATTGGTATCACAGCAAGGTTCTTCATTAGAGTCTAACAACTCGAAGTGATGTCGGGAGAACACGCCAAGAGGGAGATGGTCACCGAGGGGAGAACACGCCAAGAGGGAGATGGTCACCAGCGAAAAGCCCAAAGCCTCGGGAAGGAAGAACGATGAACAAACTCTATCGGAGGCCGGCGACAAGCACAAGGAGGAATCCGCCGGCTCCATCAAGTCACAAAGGAAGGTGACAAGAAGAAAAAGAAAATGAAGAAAGTGGTCTACTACGAGACCGACTCTTTATCACCTTCTACATCCGGCGCCGAGTCTACATCTTCGAAGCGCCAAGAGCGCAAGAAGTATAGTAAGATGCCTCTACGCTATCCTCGCATTCCTAAATGCGCTCCTTTACTTTCCATACCCCTAGGCAAGCCACTATATCTTGATGGTGAGAATTATTGTATGTGGAGTGATAAAATGAGGCATCATCTAACCTCACTCCACAAAAAGCATATGGGATATTGTTGAGTTTGGAGCGCAGGCACCACTGGTGGGCGATAAGGACTATAACTCTGATGAGGCTACCCAAATAAGGCATTTTAATTCCCAAGCAACCTCTATACTCCTCGCTTCCTTGTGTCGAGAGGAGTATAATAAGGTGCAAGGGTTGAAAAATGCCAAAGAAATTTGGGATGCCCTCAAGACGGCGCATGAAGGGGACAAGGTGACCAAAATCACCAAGCATGAAACGATCGAGGGAGAACTTGGTCGATTCATCCTCAACAAAGGAGACGAGCCACAAGCAGTGTATAACCGGCTCAAAACAATGGTCAACCAAGTGTGCAACCTCGGGTGCACAAAGTGGGATGACCATGAAATGGTCAAGGTTATTCTTAGATCTCTTGTTTTTCATAATCCCACTCAAGTGCAACTAATCCATGGAGATCCTAAATATAAACAGATGTTTCCCAAGAAAGTAATTTGAAAGTTTGTGAGCTTTGAACTTATGATCAAAGACTCCAAACACATTGTCAACTTGGAGCAAGGCACCACCTCCACACCGAGGTGCAACCTGTTGCATTCAAAGCAACGGAAGAGAAGAAGGAAGAGTCTACACCAAGTAGACTCCCAATTGACGCCTCCAAGCTCGACAATGAGGAGATGGCTCTTATCATCAAGAGCTTTTGACAAATCCTCAAGCAAAGGAAGGGAAGGACTGCAAACCCCATTCCAAAAGGGTTTGCTACAGGTGTGGTAAGTCTGGTCACTTTATTGCAAAATGTCCATATACAATTGACAATGACAGGGACAGTGACATGAAAGGGAAGAAGAAAATGGAGAAGAAAAGATACTATAAGAAGAAGGGTGGCGAGGCGCACATGGGGTGTGAATGGGACTCCGATGAGAGCTCCACCGACTCCTCCTCCGACGAGGACGCCACCAACATCACCGTCAACAAGGGTCTTCTCTTCCCCAACGTCAACCACAAATGCCTCATGGCTAAGGACGGCAAGAAGAAGAAGGTACATTCTAGAGATACCCCCAAATACACTACTTCTGATGATGAGGGTAGCTCTAGTGATGATAATGATGATTTAACTTCTCTTTTTGCCAACCTTACCAAGGACCAAAAGAAAAAGATAAATGAATTGATAGAAACCATTAACGAGAAGGATGATATCTTGGAAAGCCAAGAGGACTTGCTCGCTAAGGAAAATAAAAAATTTGTTAAGTCAAAAAATGCTTATGCTCTTGAAGTAGAAAATGTGAGAATTTGTCTAAAGAGCTCAACATTTGCAATGATTCAATTTCGTGTCTTAGAACTGAGAATGATAATTTAATTGCTAACATAGAAAAATTGAATGCTAGTAATGTTTCTACATCTACTATTGAAAATGTCACCATTTGCACTAGATGTAGAGATGTTAATATTGATGCTATGAATGATCACATTGCTTTGATTAAAGAACAAAATGATCACATAGCCAAGTTTAATGCCAAAATTGTTGAGCATGAGTTAGAAAATGAAAAAATTTAAATTTACTCGTAGCATGCTTTATAATGGGAGACACCGTGACATTAAGGATGGCATTGGCTTCCAACAAGGGAGCCAAAGCAACATCAAACTTAATGCCCCTAAGAATAGGCTTTCTAATTTTGTTAAGGGCAAGGCTCCCATAGTTCAGGATAGAGAGGGTTACATTTTATATCCTGAGAACTATCTTGAGCACAAAATTAGGAGAATTCATGCTAGAAAATCTCATACTATTTCTCATCATGCTTACATGTATGGTAATGAGGCTTCTAGCTCTAGGCATTCAACTCATATCAAAATGCCTAAAAAGAATACCGTCAATGCATCAAATGAACATAGCATTTCATTTAAGACTTTTAATGCATCTTTTGTGCTCACTAACAAATCAAGCAAGGTAGTTGTCAAATATGTTGGGGGCAAACACAAGAGTTCAAAGACTTGTGTTTGGGTACTCAAGGTGCTTGTTTCTAATGTAAAAGGATCCAAGACCATTTGGAAACCTAAGAACAAGGCCTAAATTTGTTTTGTAGGTTTATGCATCCAGCGAGTCAAGTTGGATAATCGATAGCGAGTGCACAAACCACATGGCAGGGGAGAAAAGGATGTTCTCCTCATATGAGAAAAATGATGATCTCCAAAGAGAAATTACATTCAGGGATGGAAATCAAGGTTTGGTCAAAGGTTTGGGTAAAATTGCTATATCTTCTGACCATTCCATTTCTAATGTTTTTCTTATAGATTTTTTGGATTACAACTTGCTTTCTGTTTCTCAATTATGCAAAATGGGCTACAACTGTCTATTTACTGAGGTTGGTGTTACTGTCTTTAGAAGGAGTGATGATTCAATAGCTTTTAAGGGAGTGTTAGATGGTCAGCTATATTTAGTTGATTTTAGTGATAACAATGCTGAACTAGACACTGGATTAATTGCTAAGACTAATATGGGCTGGCTCTGGCATCGTCGACTTGCTCATATTGGGATGAAGAATCTTCACAAGCTTCTAAAGGGAGAGCA
This sequence comes from Zea luxurians, assembly GCA_029449295.1. NCBI lineage: Eukaryota > Viridiplantae > Streptophyta > Magnoliopsida > Poales > Poaceae > Zea > Zea luxurians. The sequence continues at coordinate 45,193,278 of JAOPSE010000010.1, forward strand.
CATTTTAGGGCTAACAAATGTTCATTTTGAGAAAGATAGGACTTGTAGTGCAAGTCAAGCAGGGAAGCAAGTATTGTCTTGTAATTATGGATGATTATTTTCGCTTCACTTGGGTATCATGACGACCGACAAATGTTCATCATCCACACAAGAACATCATGACGACCGACATACCGCTTGAGCTACTCCACATTGATCTATTTGGCCCGATCACTTACATAAGCATCGACAGGAGTAAGTATTGTCTTGTAATTATGGATGATTATTTTCGCTTCACTTGGGTATTCTTTTTGAAGGAAAAATCGCAAACCCAAGAGACCCTAAAGATATTCTTGAGACAAGCTCAAAATGAGTTTGGATGAGAATCAAAAAGATTATAAGCGACAATGGAACAGAGTTCAAGGATTCTCAAATTGAAGGATTTCTTGAGAAGGAGGGCATCAAGCATGAGTTCTCTTCTCCATACACTCCTCAACAAAATGGTGTTGTGGAGAGGAAGAATAGAACTCTATTGGACATGCCAAGGACCATGCTTGATGAGTACAAGACACTGGATCGGTTTTGGGTGAAGGCAATTAACATCGCCTACTACTCCATCAACCGACTCTATCTTCACCGAATCCTCAAAAAGACATCATACGAACTCCTCATCGGTAAAAATCCCAATGTTTCTTATTTTAGAGTTTTTGGGAGCAAATGCTTTATTCTTATTAAGAGAGGTAGAAATTCTAAATTTTCTCCTAAAGCAGTAGAAGGATTTTTACTTGGTTATGACTCAAACACAAGGGCATATGGAGTCTTCAACAAGTCCACTGGATTAGTTGAAGTTTCTTGTGACATTGTGTTTGATGAGACTAATGGCTCCCAAGTGGAGCAAGTCGATCTTGATGAATTAGATGATGAAGAGGCTCCATGTGTCGCGCTAAGGAACATGTCCATTGGGGATGTGTGTCCAAAAAATCCGAAGAGCCTCCACAAGCACAAGATCATCCATCATCTTCCATACAAGCATCTCCACCAACTCAAGATGGGGAAATGGCTCGAGAGGACGAGGATCAAGATCAAGACGATGAGCCACCTCAAGAGGAGGATGTTGATAAAGGGGAAGATGAAGATGATCAAGACAAGGAAGATGATCAAAAGATTCAGGATCAAAGACCGCCATACCCAAGAGTCCACCAAGCAATTCAAAGAGATCACCCCGTCAACTCCATACTTGGTGACATTCACAAGGGGTAACCACTAGATCTCGAGTAGCTCATTTCTACGAGCATTACTCTTTTGTGTCTTCTATTGAGCCATACAGGATAGAGGATGCACTAAGAGATCCGGACTAGGTGGTGGCAATGCAAGAGGAGCTCAACAACTTCACGAGGAATGAGGTATGGCACTTAGTTCCACGTCCTAACCAAAATGTTGTAGGTACCAAGTGGGTATTCCGCAACAAACAAGATGAGCATGGTGTGGTGACTGTGACGGAACCTCCCAAGGTATTAGGCCCACCTACAGTTGTCCTTGTCCTAAGGACCTCGGACAACCCTGTAGATGCACATAATCACTTGACAAATTCAGTAACCTGTATCCTCACCATTTCGCCCAAGAGCGCTTCACCCATCACGCAGACATTACATCACAACACCGGAGTAGAGAAATAGCGGAAGCATATTACAATAACATAATTCACATTAACAAAATATAGAGAGAGTGGTGCTTATTACAATACCAGGGGTATGAATGCATAAGTATTATTACAAACCAGGGAGGCAAAACACCCTCCCACACAAAAGTTTAGTGTTTTCAAATCGGGAGGCCAACATCTTCCCGTGCACACGATCACTGCTTGGGCTCCTCCTTGGGTATCACCTTTGAACAGAAACAGCAAAACTCTGCTGTTTCCTCACCTATAACAACATGGATTCAAAAACCCTGAGTACGGAGTGTACTTTCGCAAGTCTTACCCAACAAGGAAAAGACTCTCAAGGATATGCTGGCTTGTGGGATTCAAGGTATAGTTTGATCAAGATTCAAAGACTCTGTTTGCATAAATGCTTATTAACAGTGGATCCTTAAAAATTCATTTTACTTGTTAGGTTAAGTAAAGTTACCTGTATCTAGAGTTCTTTCTATCCTAGTTCAAGAACTTGGCCTGTACTAGCCATCTTTTATAACCCCTTTGAGTTCACTGGAATGCTACGTGTAAGTCAGTGACCAAGGCTTCATGTCCGAGGAGTAATGGCGATCCGAATCGATTAGTACCCAGCTGGGGATCTCCAACCACACGACATATGTAGCACTTAACCCTTGCATATGTCAACTCGCCACCGGGTTTCTCAAGACCAGACCGGGTTCACGCCAACCGAGAGCACAGATACACCACCGTCCAGCCTCTTGCCATGGAGGGTACATGCTACTCTCGCCATCTCTCCACTCCCATTGCGTGTTGGCCTTTCTGGTATTGGTCCGCCCAAGGCAAAGCTTACCCATGACGAGGCATGTGGCCAGATAAAAGGTCCTCGATCATCAAGCCTACATCGGTACGGTCCTTAATCGACTCATACGGGGACACTACACCGAGACTTCCTTCTCGTGCAAGTCACCCACCCAGTCTCGTCTTTATTATTTACAACCCAAAGTTTGGTACCTGGTAGAGGTACATCTTTTCTAATGTTGAACCCATCACGACCATGATGGATTCACCATCCAATACTTTTCTTTTGAAAACTTCCCATCCCATCTGAAGCATCATCTTTGTTTTAAAAACAAACTATTTTGTTTTCTAAGGAAAGACTAAGCATCAGAAAACTTTTAAGTAAAACAGGTATCAAGGAATGATATCAATTCCAAGGAAAAGGAAATGCAGCAAGTGTTTAACACACAACTCCTATCACCTAATGCATCGAGCAAAGTGATAAAGATTTTAAAACACAAGGAAATGGATAATGCACCGGGGCTTGCCTTGTGTTGTAGGGGATTCGGGATATGTTCCACAGATATCAAAATAAAAATTGTTTCCGGCAGGTGGAGTCTTGGCTTGTGGTGCAGTTTCTTCCTCTTCGGTAATTACTTCCTCTTCGTTCTCTATACATAATAATACATATACATGAATGCTCATGTGATGCTATGAATATGCAGTTATAAAATAAACACATCAAGTTGTATCTTGAATACAACTTTCCTTCATGCTACACCTGGGTAACTAGGGTTTTTTGAGTTAGTACTCTATTAGGATTCAACAAATTCTACCTTAGGAAGCTAGGGTTTTGGGTTTGGGATCAAACAATGTCCAAAACATGTCAAACTTCACTCAAGGGTTTTAATCACTAAACTAAGCTTACACAAAAAGTTTTATGATTTTTGGAGTTATCAATTTAATTCTAAAATTCTAAAGGACTAGGTATAGGCCTTTTTAAATGCTAAACAATTCATGGTTGGGATTAAAAATCTTGGAACAATTTTTATTAAATACTAGAGGAATTTAGGAGTCTAGTAAAATTGGTCCCATATTTTTATCATTTTTCTAGAATTTCCTATAAATTTTCTAAGCCTGGCAGAAAAAGAAAAGGAAAAAGATTAAACTGTAATGGGCTCAAATCAGCCTGAGTCAGCCCACCAACGGGGAAAACGCGCCCGCGCGCGCCTGCTCTGGCGGCTTTGCACAAGGGTCCCCGACTGTCCGAATAACTAATAAAGAATCCTTGGCACTATTTCACTATCTCACTGACATCTGCACATAAGCCCCCGCACTTCTATTTCTTCATAGCGTCAAGTCCACGACGTGAACGACGGTGAGCATTCTCTGGTGAACTTGTACTGGCCGAAACACGCAAAGGCTAGGCTTCTTACTTGGTCGACACCAAATTCTACCCCTGGCGACCCTAATCCCTCCATCAATTGCACAATTCTAGCTCAAAATCCCTCGTGTCCACGACGACGGCAAAAACCGAGGACAACCCGAGGTGTTCCCGGCGATCTAGCGTGGTCTAGTTCAATTGGTTGGGCCGATAAGCATCCTTAGCATGCAAGGGTGCTGAAATGAGGGTATGGAGGATGTGATCGGACCTGGAAACGACGGTCCACGGCGCGGTGGTTCACGGCGGCGCGGAGAAATGAATTGGGGGAAGTTTGAAATTCGCGAGCTACGGTGGCTAATCGAAGGCGAGGGCTGGTGTACTGGGCGCGTAACAACCTAACGGAGCTCACTGGGGCATCAATTTATAGAGTCCATGAACGGTGGCTTCGAATTTTAAGGAGAGAAGCTGGCCGCCAAGGAGAGGGGATGAATCACCGCGGCGATCTACCGTGGAATTCACTGAGGCACTGCTTCCGGCGATGGACAGGCTACCTACGATGGTCTATAGTGACGTGGTGACACCACAGATTACGTGGCGCACAAGCAGCAAGTGGCCAACACCGGTGAAGATCATTTTGGTCGGCCGCAGAGCAAGTGGGTACGGTGAACAATTGAGTGACTGGGTCCAAGCTTATCCTGGCGCCAAGGTCTTTTACTCCCCACGGTTATCCACTTTGCGCTGAGCACGAATCGTGGCGGCCGGTGCGAATCTAGGCACGGGGATCACCGGTGGCGAGATTCAGTGAACCCAAGATCTTCTTCAGACTATTGTACCATCAAAGTCTTTCATCAGAGCGCCTGACAGAGCGAATTAGAGGGCTTAGTTCTTCAATTTTTGTGTAGCAACTTGATCATCTGTCTGCAGCAAAATTGTTGCCCTATAATCCATCTTTGATTTTGTTATAGCACCCTCAATCGAAAAGTCACTGAATCCTACTCAAACTTGATCTTAAAGTTCATCTGACTTCACTGTCAGTCAGAATTCAGGCTTAGGGCTGACTAACAGCCCAACTTAAAGTCCAATTATCTCCCATCTTTGTACATCACCAATGCTTAACCACTTAATCAAAGTTGTACTCCTATTATAGCTCTACAAGATTGCTATATTGACCTAGGGCAAAATCTTCATGAACCGAGAAATACAAGGCTCCAAAGATGACCCAATTCCACTGAAGTTCAGAGATAGCCACTTTAGGGTTCTTGGGTCCTTTTGCAATAAAGTCCAAATTTCTCCATACTACTTGAAAATCCTTCAATGTGAAAGTTACTTGGTTTTTGATGTTCTATTACTTTGATATTTGAACTTTGGTCCAAAAGTATATAGAATTTGAATTTACCCCCCTAGGGTACAAATTAGGGTTTTCTAGGGTCTCTTTTAGGGTTTTGAGCACTCTAGGGTTTTTGTCCCACTCAAATTCATCGACCTTGATCTCTTAAGAATATTTCCAATGTCTTTTGAGGTATTGCTCATCTTGGCTTCACTTTCCCCCATAGGCCCTAATCCTAGGGTTGAGTACCCTACCCTAGGGTTAAGCACACTTCAAGTCACCACATCACAACTTGTTTTGAAATTGTACCTAGTGAATGCATTCTAGGTGTGACAAACAAAATGAAATGTCAATGTATATGATGTCATGCTCAAGTTTTAGTGCCAGTAACACCAGGGGTGTTACAGTGACTAGGAACAAAGCCCTACTTGTGGCCAAGGGATATTCACAAGTCGAAGGTTTGAATTTCAATAAAACCTATGCACCCGTAGCTAGGCTTGAATCAATTCGTATATTGCTTGCCTATGCTACTTACCATGGCTTTAAGTTGTATCAAATGGACGTGAAGAGTGCTTTCCTTAATGGCCCTATCAAGGAAGAGGTGTATGTTGAGCAACCTCCCGGCTTTGAAGATAGTGAGTATCCTACACATGTTTGTAAGCTCTCAAAGGCGCTTTATGGGCTCAAGCAAGCCCCAAGAGCATGTTATGAATGCCTAAGAGACTTTCTTATCACTAATGGCTTCAAAGTTGGTAAAGCTGGCCCTACTCCCTTCACTAAAACAATTAGCTAAAGACTTGTTTATATGAAAAATTTATGTTGATGATATTATATTTGGGTCTACTAACAAGTCATGTGAAGAGTTTAGTATAGTTATGATACAGAAATTCGAGATGTCAATGATGGGGAGTTGAACTATTTCCTTGGATTCCAAATCAAGTAACTCCAAGAGGGCACCTTCATCTACCAAACTAAGTACATTCAAGATATACTCAAGAAGTTTGGAATGAAGAATGCCAAACCCATCAAGACTTCCATGGGAACAAATGGGCATCTCAACCTCGACACGAGAGGTAAATCCGTAGATCAAAAGGTATACCGGTCGATGATAGGATCTTTACTCTATTTATGTGCTTCACGACCGGATATTATGCTTTCTGTATGCATGTGTGCAAGGCTCAAGGCAAATCCTAAGGAAGTTCACCTTAGGGCCATGAAAATAATCATGGGATATTTAGTTTACACTCCTAAGTTTGGGCTTTGGTATCCCAAGGGATCTACCTTTGATCTAATTGGGTATTCCAATGTCGATTATGCCGGATGTAAAATTGACAGGAAGAGCACATGAGGGACTTGTCAGTTTCTGGGGAGATCCCTGGTGCCTTGGGCTTCAAAGAAATAAAACTCAGAAGCTCTATCCACCGCCGAAGCTGAGTATATTGCTGCAGACCATTGCTCCGCACAATTACTTTGGATGAGGCAAACACTTAGGGACTATGGCTACAAGTTGAGTAAAGTCCCTCTCCTAAGTGATAATGAGAGTGCAATCCATGTGGCGGATAATCCTGTTGAACATAGCTGCACTAAGCACATAGACATCCGGTATCACTTTTTGAGACATCACCAATGAAAGGGAAATGAGCTTAAAACATTTCCTATAATTAATTTTGGTGTTTAACGTCCATCACAAACCACGTGGACTAACTAGTTTGCTTAGATGTCATTTATTTCAGGTGCATAAGGTTCAACATAAACCAAGCAAGAAATGAAGTTGGGGACTCAATAAAGTTTGGAGCAAAGACTTGGAATGGTGCTGCCAGTGGCGCACCGAACAGTGTCCAACGTGCACCGGACAGTGTCCGGTGCCCCAGGCTAGGCACCACTCAAACAGACCGCTCTCAGGTTTTTCTGAGGGATGCTCCGCTATAATTCACCGGACTGTCCGGTGTGCACCAGACATGTCCGGTGAGCCAACGGAGCAACGGTAACCTGCGCTCAACGGTCAACTGCTTGTATAGTAAAAGCGCACAGTGTAGAAGTCAGATGTCAGGCTACGAAGTCAGAACGCACTAGTTATGTCTGGTGTGCCACCGGACTGTCTGGTGCAGCTATAGGATGGACTTCAATGGTCAACCGCTCCAAACCCCAACAGTATGCTGACGTGGCACACACCAGACAGTGGACAGTGCCCTGTCCAGTGCACCACCGGACTTACCGGTGCGCCATCGGCAGCAACTGCTTGAATATGGTTGGGGCTATAAATACCCCCCAACCACCTCCATTCAAGCCATCCAAGTTTTCTGAACTCAACATTCAATACAAGAGCAAAAGACTACACTCCAAGACAAATTCAATAGATCAAAATCCTCTCACAGCCTCCAAATCAACTCAATTGCTTAGTGACTTCAGAGAGGGTGTTTTGCGTTCTTTTGTTGCTCTTGTTGCTTGGATTGCTTTCTCCTTTTTATTATCATTCTTCTAAGTTCTTTGTAAAGCTAGCAAGAGACACCTAAGTGTGTGGTGATCCTTGTGGGGTCTTAGTGACCCAAGTGATTAAGGAGAAGCCTCGACTGGTCTAAATGACTGATTGAGAGAGGGAAAGGGTTGAAATAGACCCGGCCTTTGTGGCCTCCTCAACGGGGACTAGGTTCTTTGGAACCGAACCACGGTAAACCAAATCATCGTGTTCACTTGTTGATCTTCACTTGATTTTTTCCCCTCTCTAAAAGTTCCCTTGCTCATATTGATTTGAGTTTGCTCCCAAAAGTTATCCGCATTAATTGAGCAACTCTAAGCAAGGATAACCATCTTCCACACTCCAATTTAATTCTAACGCTAACCCCGGACATAGTGCGAGTTTAAGTTTGTAAATTTCATGTTTCGCCTATTCACCCCCCTCTAGGCGACTTTTAACCAACAAAAGGGGGATATTGAAATTGCTTATGTTAGCACCCACAACTAATTAGCCAATATCTTTACCAAGCCCCTCGATGAAAAGACTTTTAGTAAGCTTAGGAATGAGCTAAACCTCTTAGATTCTCGGAACTTTGATTGAAATCTTGCACACATTGCTCATCATTATACCTTTGATTATGTCTCTTTCATTTAGTACAAATGCATATTTCTTATTTTTCTTGTGCCAAGGCTAAGACTAATATGCTTCCATAAGTATATCTATGATTAGTCTTAGACTGAAAGGGAAAAGGAGAAATCGACAAAGGCAAGGCTTCCACTACGACTCTGTCGATATCATTTATCCTTTGCCCGCCTCAAAAACTTTCATTCATATTGAAAGTCGCCTAGAGGGGGGTGAATAGGCGAAACCTGAAATTTATAAACTTTAAACACGCACTATGCCTAGGGTTAGCATTAGAAATAATTTGAAGTGCGGAAGATAGTTCTTCTTGCTATGAGTTGCTCAATCGATGCGGATAACTTTGGGAGCAAACTCAAAATGATGTGAGCAAGAGAACTTTAGAGAGGGAAGAAACAAATCAACTAGTGAAGATTAACACACATGGACACGGTGATTTGTTTCCCGAGGTTTGGTTCTAAAGAACCTACTCCTCGTTGAGGAGGCCACAAAGGCTGGGTCTATTTCAACCCTTTCGCTCTCTCAATCGGTCACTTAGACCGGTTGAGCGCTTTTTCTCAATCTCACGAGTCACTAAGACCCCAAAAGGATAACCACACAATTAGGTGTCTCTTGCAAACTTTACAAAACACGTAGAGAGTTTATAGAGAGATGAAGAAAGCACGATTAAGAAAACCAAGCAATAAGAGCAACAGATGAAACACGAATCACACTCTCTCAAGTCACTAATCACTTATGACCACTTGTCTCAATTGTGGAACTTGTAGAGATTGGAAGCTTTGAATGTGTCTTGGAATGGATTGCTAGCTCTTGTATTGAATGTGTATGAATGGAGTGCTTGGATCTTCTGAATGGAGGTGGTTGGGGTTGTATTTATAGCCGCTAACCACTTCCTAGTCGTTGCTCCTTTTCTGCCGACCGCGGACGGTCCGCGCCCCCTGTCCGGACGGTCCGCCCCTGCACATCAACAGCTGGAATCGTAATGGTCAGCAGTAATGGCTATAGTGCATTTAATGCATCGTCAGATGTCAGATAAAGTAGTCGCGGATGGTTCGGCCGTGCACCCCGGACGGTCTACAAGGATGCTAAAAATGCATTTTACCGAACCCGTCACCTTCGAGTGTTTCTGGTTTTCAACAACCGGACGGTCCACGCTTGGTCTCGGACGATGCTCGCTTCTCCTTCGGACGGTCCGTAGTGTTAACTTGTGTTTTTTAGTGTTCCTGTCCGAGGCTCACCTTGGTGTTGCGGACAGTCCGCCACAAGGGCTCAGACGGTCCGTGCATAGGTGTTTTCCAAAAAGCTTCTCCTGTCCGGAATTCTGGACAGTCGACTTAGAATAGTTGTAGATGAACTTGTGCACCTAAGAAGTGATCAACTAGGCAAACTAGTTAGTCCACGTGGTTTGCGATGGACGTCAAACACCAAAATCGATTATAGGAAATGTTTAAATCCATTTCCCTTTCACATATCATTTTAACCGAAGGGAGAGAAATTAATAGGCCTCTAAGGTTTCTTTGTTTTTGGCGCTTAATGCCAAAGGGAGAGAAATTAATAGGCCCAAAGCAAAAGGATCGCACCACCACCCTGTTTTCAAAAACCGTTTCAAAAAGGGAGAGAAATTATTCAAATTACAAAAACCCTCTTGGCAGCTAAGGGGAGAACTTCTTCAGGGGGAGCTTTTATTTAGCCAAAGGAAAAACATTTGAAACAGGGGAGAATTTTCAAAATCTTGAAAATGCTTTTGAAATGTTATTCTTATACCATTGGCTATTTACAAAAGAATTTGAAAATACCTTTCCAAAGGATTTGCAAAAACAATTTAAGTGGTGCAAATGTGGTCCAAAATGTCAAACTAGAAGAAAGCAACCATGCATACTTAAAAATACTTTCAATTGGTTTAATTCAAAGTAACTTATGCACATATGTCAAATTGCAAGCTAGTTACATTCCTACACTTTACATTTGCTTTGGTTTGTGTTGGCATCAATCACCAAAAAGGGGGAGATTGAAAGGGAAATGGGTCTAACTATTTCCTGTAATCGATTTTGGTGTTTGACGTCCATCACAAACTATATGGACTAACTAGTTTGCCTAGTTGTCATTTATCTCAGGTGCATAAAGTTCAAAATAAACCAACAAAGAAAGTGAGTTGGGGACTCTAGAGTTTGGAGCAAAACTGAAATTGGTGCAGCCAGTGGCGCACTGGACACTGTCCTATGTGCACCTGACAGGCTCAGGCTGAGGCACCTCACGAACTAGCCGCTCTCGGGTTTTCTTAGCGCGCGTCCGCTATAATTCACCGGACTGTCCGGTGAGCCAACGGAGCAACGGTCAACTTCGCCAACGGTCGACTACGCTAACGAGTGAACAGTAAATAGAGCAGAAGTCAGAAGTCAGAACTGCAATGTCAGAACGCACCGGACTGTACGGTGTACCACCGGACTGACCGGTGCCACAAGAGGACAAAGGACTTCAACGTTCAAACGCTCCAAATCCCAATGGTTGGCTAACGTGGCACGCACCGGACAATGAATAGTACCATGTCTGGTGCACCACCGGACTGTCCAGTGTGCCCATCGACAACAAACTCAGCCAACGGCTAGGAAGTGGTTGGAGGCTATAAATACCTCCCTAACCACCTCCATTCAAGACATCCAAGCTTTCACTTCTTCACATTCAATACAAGAGCAAAGGCAAACACTCCAAAGACACAAACAAAGCATTCAATCCCCTCCAAGCTCCAAAATCAACTCAATTGCTTAGAGACTTGAGAGAGGGTAATTTCTGTTTCTTTTGTTGCTCTTGTTGCTTGGATTGCTCTCTTCTTCTCACTCTAATTCTTCTTAGTGCTTTGTAAAGCTAGCAAGAAACACCTAAGTGTGTGGTGATCCTTGCGGGGTCTTAGTGACCCAATTGATTAAGAAGAAGCACTCAACCAGTCTAAGTGACCGATTGAGAGAGGGAAAGGGTTGGAATAGACCCGACCTTTGTGGCCTCCTCAATAGGGACTAGGTTCTTTGGAACCGAACCTCGGAAAACAAATCACCATGTTCATTTGTGTTGATCTTCACCTGATTTGTTTCACCCCTCTTCTCTCTAAAGTTCCCTTGCTCATATTGATTTGAGTTTGCTCCCAAGGTTATCCGCATTTATTGAGCAACTCATAGCAAGAGGAACAATCTTCCGCACTCTGAATTTATTTCTAACCTTAACCTCAAATGTAGTGCGTGTTTAAGTTTGTAAATTTTAGGTTTCACCTATTCACCCCCCGCTAGACGACTTTTAATTTTTGATAAGGAACAATTCCCAGCATTAGGGGGAGACTTTAAGTACCAAAATGAATGCAGTGAAATAAATTGGAATACTCAAGGTGTTCTAGGTACCGATCCACGTACTACAGGAACTGAACTGCAAGTTCAGAAGATTATTCATTTGCAAAGACTTGCAAATGAACTACCAGATGCATTAACTAATTATAAGTGTGTCACAAAATTTTTCATTCCTGCTAGGAATGCACCAGAAAGAGTGGAAGTACTGAATAAAACCACTCAACTCCCGAACAGAAGTATGGTGACTAAGCGCAATTATGTTGCTAAGAAGCAAAGAAAACTAGTGAATGCAGACATACACCAAGACTGTATCAAGTGGATTGTGATGATTCATGACCTAGCTCGGATGTGCACATTGTCGAAGCTGGGACATCAGAAAACCCTAGACACATCAATTTGGGAAATCCTGATGAGTCTTTAAAGGGAGATGAAATTGCCATCAACTATGTTGAAATTGGTGAAATCTATGATAGAAAGGCTACCATTGTCAACTTATATTTCTCTGAGAAAATTACTGAGGACCTTTAGAATGATCTAGATCCTAAGAACATGGTAGAGTGCACAAAGCGCTCAGATTGTATCAAGTGGAAGGATGCAATTGAAGCGAAGTTAGCCTCGCTTTACAAAAGAGAATTTTCTCGGTTGTAATGCCTACAACACATGGTATCTATCCTGTGGGATACAAGTGGGTTTTCATTTGGAAATGAAATAAAAATGATGAGGTAGTGAGATACAAAGCAAGGAAAGTAGCACAAGGGTTTACACAAAGACCTGGCGTTGGTTTCAACAAAACTTATTCACCAGTTATGAGTGCAATAACTTTCCGATATTTAATAGCATTGACAGTATAAAATCGTTTATCTATGCCATTGATGGACGTAGTGACCACATATCTTTATGGGTCACTGGATTCTGATATATACATGAAAATTCCTGATGGAATAGATGTACTAGATCCAAAGACAAAAAGCAACATGTATCGCGTAAAGTTGCAGAAGTCATTGTATGGCTTAAAAAATCGGGCAGAATGTGGTACAACCGATTGAGTGAATTCCTTCTACGCAAGGGATACACGAAAAATGATGATTTCTCATGTGTCTTCATCAAAAGATCCAAAGTGGGATATTGTGTCATATCAGTTTATGTTGATGATTTTAACATCATAGTAAATAAACTTGATATTGATGAAGCACGTCATCATTTGACGATGTAATTTAAGTTGAAGGATTTGGGTAAAACCAAATTTTGCTTAGGTCTTCAACTTGAGCATTTACCTTCTGGAATCCTTATACATCAAAGTACATATACCCAAAAGATATTGGAAAAAGTCAATATAAATATGTCTTATTCTGCAAAGACTCATAGTGGTAAGATATCTAGACTTAGAGAAAGATCCATTCAAACCAAGGGATGATGAAGAGAAGATATTGGGACCAGAGTTCCCATATCTTAGTGTCGTTGGTGCATTAATGTACCTTGCTAACAATAGCTGGCCAGATATTGCTTTTGCAGTAAATTTGCTAGCAAGATATTGTTCTGTTCCTACCAAACGCCATTGGGTTGGTTTTAAGAATATTTTTCGATATCTAAATGGCACAAAGAATCTAGGACTCTTTTACAAAAGGAATTATGATCCTATTTTAATTGGGTATATTGATGCTGGCTATTTATCTGATCCCCACAATGGCAGATCACAAACATGATTCATCATTTTACAAGGTGGAACTGGCATTTCGTGGAAGTCTTCTAAACAGACTTTGGTGACCATGTCCACTAACCATTCTGAAATAATTGCATTATTTGAAGCATCACACGAGTGTGTATGGCTTCGTAGAATGGTGAACCATATATTCACAATATGTGGTATTGATTCAATTGAATCACCAACTATTATCTATGAGGATAATTCAGCTTGTGTTGTTCAGATGAAAACATGTTATATCAAGAGCAACATTAATAAACATATTGCTCCTAAACTGTTTTATCCCCATGAACTTCAGGAAAATGGAGATATAAACACCTTGTAGACAAAGTCTTGTGATAATCTTGCTTATTTATTCACAAACTCTCTACCATACTCCATGTTTCAGAAATGGGTTGAGTGAATTGGTATGAGAAGGATTAAAGGCTTGTAAGGATCAGGGGAGTAATTCTCTGTGATGTTTAACCTGTTTTGGATCATTATATTATACTCTTTTCTTTGTATGAGTTTTGCCATGTTGAGGTTTTCTCATCCAATTTTTTTAACGAGGTAATATCAACTAAGCTATATGCTTCATCACTTTTCCCCATGAGGGTTTTTAGGAGTGGTGATTATAGGTATATTTTTCTTTTGGAAGTCGTGTGAGTTTTACTCATAATCCAAAAGAATGGTATACTCCTTATTTTTCCCACATGATTTTTAAGGAGAATAATATATTGGAAGAACAGCTGAAGAATGTTTAAATGAAGTTGGAATTAATTAGTCGGGAGTGTTAGAAAAAGAGACATGTGATCAATTTCTCAAGGGGTGCGGTAGTTATCCGACAAGGGACATGCCCTTTAGCTTGCACTCTTCCTTTATATATATATATATATATATATATATATATATATAGTTTATATATTAGGAGCCCTGGGCTTCCAATAACTAGAGGAAGCCCAGGTCGGACGGTGCAATCCGGTCGAGCCGGACCACATCCGGACGTCTATAAAACAGGACCCGGAGTGCTAGGGTTCAGTTTTTTACGCTCCACCCCGATTTATTAGCGACGCCGCGTGCGACGACGGCGGTTGCCCCAGAGCATGCGCGGCGGTGGACCCCCAGCCGGTGGCCGCAACTCCTTGACCTCGACGCGCGGTGGCGAAGGTTCCTCGATCCAGAGTAGTGGCGGCGGTTCCCAGGTCGGTGGCGGCGGCTCCCCGATCCAGAGGGCGAGCGACAGCGAGGCCCTTGTGCGGGCAAGCGGCGGCGTCCCCGAGGTCCCGAGGAGGCGGCACTTCCAAGACCGGCGAGCAAGCGACGCCCGTCGACGTGCGAGTAGCGACGGCGATGCATGAGGCGCGATCTTCGAGCGAGCGGCGTCACGGAAGGCCCGAGATGCGCGCAGCGATGATCGCGCGTGACATCCTCCGATCCGGCGCAGTTTTTTTTCGATTATTTTGTTTTATGCCTACCACATGTATTATTTATGCCAAAAATTGTACGATTTTATGCTTAAACACGGAGTTCGTATATCAGTTTACTGCATGCACATTGGAAAGGCAATTCCTAGATTTATGCTGTTCGTAATTTGCGCGCATGCAATGGAAACTTCCACGATTTTTGCCATAATTTTTGGATCTGTATAAAAATAGAAATCGCATGCATGCGGCTCCCATATTTTCGGATCTGTCATAAAAATATGATAGTAATAACAACCTACTAGAGCTATCAACCTCTCACATTGACTCGATATTTACGCTTATAATTGAGTGATTTTATGCTCAAAACTTAAGGCTTTTACGCTCCACCCGGAGATGCGTCCACCAGTGAACAACATGCCAGATTTTTTATGCAGTGTAACGAATTGTATAATTATCTACACAGTGTGGCATATTTAGTATCAGTATATATCATAAAATGGTCATTACAAGTCTAGCTGCATGGCTGTTGCAACGATCCTAAATTTATGTAGGAAATAAAGCATTTAAAATAGAAACCGCCACATATATCTTTTCTAAATTTACGCGCATGCAAGGAACATGTTTGACTTATGCATGCATTTTGCCATAATTTTTGGATCTGTATAACCGCATACATGCGGCTGCCATGTTTTTCGGATCTGCCATAAAAATAGGATCGTAATAACAACCTACTAGAGCTATCAACCTCTCACATTGGCTCGGTATTTACGCTTATAATTAAAGGATTTTATGCTTGAAACTTAAGGTTATTACGCTCCAACCCGGAGATGCGTCCATCAGTGAACAATATGCCAGATTTTTAAGCAGTGTAACGAATTGCATAAATAGCTACACTATGTAGTGTAATTTTTATCAATATATATCATAAACTAGATCTAATATGTTTAGCTGCATGGCTGCTAGAGGGATCCTAAATTTATGAAGGAAATAAAACATTAAATACGATTTTTTGTTTCTATGCGTGCAATTCATTTCCTTTCATTGCACATTATTTTCATCATAAATTCGTGTGCATGCAGTTGGTAACAGATTTTTACGCAGTATACCGAATTGCATAATTATCTACACAGGGTAGCATATTTAGTAGCAGTATATATCATAAAATGGTCCTTACGAGTCTAGTTGCATGGCTGTTGCAGCGATCCTAAATTTATGGAGAAAATAAAGCATTCGAAATAGAAACTGCTACACATATCTTTCCTAAATTTATGCGCATGCAAGGGGACGTGTTTGACTATTGCATGCATTCTTTTTTTGCGCGCACAGACGTGGGCGCGGATGGTGCAACCGACAGCCTGGTCCAGTCGGTGCGCTGAGTTGAACCAGGTTGCAGGGATGATCGACCTGGGCTTCCTTTAACTATTGGAAGCCCAGGGCTCCCGTTATACCTGCCTTATATATATATATATATATATATATATATATATATATATATATATATATATATATATATATAATCCTACGGTGGAATAAATAGTGGTTGTCATACCTTTCTCTCAAACTAGTTTTCATTTCAATAATAACAGTTTGCACGTGGGATGTTGTGTAGCCCAGCCGAGTCGAGGGAAGAGAGGTGGGGCAGCGAAAGGACAGTGGCTGGCGCCGCTGCCGGTTTCTCTCCTTGTCGCGTCGTCTAGTACCGAGCACCGACGTGACGCTTCGCCACGTGTCATTACATCACCCGGTCCGTGCTACTGCCAACTTTTATATAGCTTTGTTTTTGTTTTTCCATCGCACCGGTCTGAAGTACCCGGTTGAGAATTTTGAAACGTTGTCGTAGTAAAAACAAGTAGGTTTTATCCTCCTCCAATAAAGAAGTAGTTTTACAATAGACGTAGAGTTCATAGAACTTTTTGTTTTTCTGGAGCAAAATTACAAGAATCTTAACCTGTTTGGTTGGGATTTTGAGAATATAGAGAAAAGTAGTTCCAAACATCTTTTATGAGCAAGTATAATAAGGTAACATATGTAGATTATAAAAAAATATCATGTCAGATTTATGGTGACTTAAAAAAGAAATAGAGAGAAAAAAGAACTATTCACTAACAGCCAGCTCAAGTGGATCGCTCACGAAGTCCAAGACACGTGTCTTGTGAGACAAAGAAATAAATCATGTATTAAATATATAGCTTATATCAAGATAGATTATTATATGAGTAAGCTTTAAATTGGATATATATATATATATATATATATATATATATATATATATATATATAATATATCAACATCATAAAGCCCGCTAGGGTTATATTATTAAACTTGCTTTATGAGCTTGTGTTAGAAGGGAATTGAAAAACAAATTAGTTTATTTCACCTCTCAAAAGACTATCTTGAACAGTTTATTTATTTCTGTCTCTTAGTTCAAACTCCACTCCATAAATAATACAATCTACAATGCAAAACAGTGTTTTGCATGGTCATAGACCAACCAATATTCTCTAATCGCTACTTCAACGGTCTAAACATTTTTTATCAGGTCATACTCCTCTATTTTTCTAAAGCGAGATGTTTTGACAACGATACGGTTAAAAAACAACTTTGGCAAGCATTTTTTGCTACAAAAAATATTTGTAAAATATTGTCAATATATAGTTTTACGAAACTATACTTCTAGATGAGCTTACTAACGACACTTTCATGTATTAAAACTCAACCCCCTCCCAAAGCTGTAGTCAAAGTTAAAATATTTAGCTTAATATGCCTTTACAATAACTTGCTTTAAGAAACATGGTATTAAGTTGCATGTACCGACAAATTCAACCCAACAGACTAAGTTCATAATAAGAGGTGGATAATTTACTTATATTATATTCTAACACCTTTCCTCACAGGATTTAAACCCATGACCTCTGGCTCTGATTACCATATTAAGTTGCATTCACTGACCAATTCAACCCGAAAGCTTAAGCTGATAGAAAGATGAGAACAATTCACTTATATTATATTCCAACAAAGGTGATGTGCAACTATTATGCGAATTATTGTAGAACAAATAAGTATAGAGTTATCCTACAATAACAACAATAACATCCTTTACTCCCAACCAAACTGAGGTACATTAGAGCTAAAATTCAACGCAACTCACAAGTAAGCCAACCCAACCAAACTGAGGTACATTAGAGTTAAAATTCAACACAAGTCACAGGTAAGTCAAATTATTTCAAATTTAATTTGTATAAAAGAGCATCAATATCTTTGATATCGAGTTAATATTATTAAGTATCATAAAATATATTTTCATAATGCATGTTATTTGGTGTCATAAATATTGTTACCCTTTTCTATAAGATTGATCAAACCTAAGGTAATTTAACTTTCAATAATTCTAAAACTTCATGGTTTTAGGGATAGAGGAAGTGCAACACGCGGACATGCCATCAACATCATGGTGGTCGAGGGAGGGTGTCGGAGGAAAAATCCTCCGGCCGAGTGGCGGAATGCACCCGCCCTAATCCTAAGATGAGGAAGGGGCCTAAGCGCTTGCCTGTTTGGTGAATTTCGGATGAACACAAGAACACTCGAGGGTTTATAGTGGTTCAGGCCGCTGGAGCGTAATACCCTACATCCACTGTCTGTCAGCTGTATTGAGCATGTCCCTTGTAACGCTATGTCCCCTCCCTTTTATAGTTTAAGGGAGGTACATACAAGGATGCTGAGCTCTGACATGCAGGCCCAGGAGCATAATGGAAGGAATACATTATGTGAATAATTAATGCTGACTAAACCCTAAACAAGAGAGCCATTCAGATTCCCTCCGCCTTAGTAACGCATGAGCAATTAGCGGGAATCATGATGACTGCAGTCCATGCAGCATTGATAGGTAGCTACCCTTTTCTTGGAAACGCGAGAGTAATGGTGAGTCATTGTCCTTGCTATTAACGTGTGAGTAACATCACGGCCCACGCAGCGTGGACTAGGCACGCCGCCTGTCACTGGAATGGACAGGCGCACGTCTTATCCGTAATGAATGCAAAGACGCACGTAGCCCAGAGGCTTCATGCCAGGTTTCGCCCATTGGCTTACGCTGCGCGCAGTAGGCCACGCGGCAACATTGGGTCTTCGCCTGGGCGGGGAGCAGGAGTGTATGTGATAAGGTCCGGATCCCGCCAGATCAGGTCCCAACACGTGTCGGCACCGGATCCCCGCTTGGGTCCTGATTAAGGCCTGGGTATGTTCTGTCCTGGAACCCTGAGACCCCACTGCGGGCGGCCCGGACCCCATACAGGGGGGTTCGGATCCCATTCTAGGGGTCCGGTTCACACACGTGGAGGTCCTAGACCAAACTTGGAGGCTCCGTCCGTATACACAGGGGTCCGGCACCTTCCCAGGGGGGTCCGGACTCACTGGTGATGCCTTAGAGTATGTCACTTTCTCTGGACACGTGGCGGCACCGGACCCGCCCATGTGGTGGGGTCAGGTGCTGTTGCTGGCCCAGAGTAGTCGCCCGAGGCTGGGGCGAGTCATGGCCTGGTCCCACATACAGCTCTTACCACGCGACTAAAAATAGCCACGTGGGTACTGCGCTTTTATACAGTAGTAAGGGGTACCCTAGTTTTAGGGTATCGACAGTGGCCCCCGGGCCCACCTCAGGGGAGGATGTGAGCCTACAGGTGGGGCCAAAGCTTGTACTTTGCCTCAACATGGAATGATTGGTGATTGGCGCGTTGTTTTAGCATGTCTGCTGACGCGCCCACTGTCAATCCACTTTCAATCACGTCAACTGCCATATATGTCCCTGTGGCTGACTGACCCACGGCTCCACACGCCTGGCGGTTTTGTCGGGCCACGCGCGAGGCGCCTCTTTGCCACTGCATTGGTTTAAAAATAACCTTTTGTCTTCTGCAGCGGCCCCAAGGAGGCACGCTATCGCGTGCGGTGGTTCACGCACCCGGAATCCGGCACTCAAAATGTATGACCTGTGGACTCGGGCCCCCGTGTCACAAACTGGACTGCCTGGGTCCTAGGTGCCCGTCGAACGGGATTTCCTGCGGCGTTTCAAGAATGCGCGACAGAGTTTCCCTGAAAAAGGATTCAGGTTTCCTTGAAAAAGGATTCACCCCGCGTGTAGCAGTTACCGTTTTGCATTCTCTCCCGATCGGTTGCGCCCCTTTGCCTTCGTGCTTCTCTGCTCTACGCTCGCGCCGCCGCACATGCCATGGCTTCGCTCGGTCATCCTGATCGCTTTCAGGCTAAGGAAGAGCTCAATCTGGTGCGTGGCCTGCTTGGGTGGAGCGCGCCAGGGCTCACCGGAAGGATCCGTGCCGGCGCTGTCCCCCTTGGCGATCTCGCCGCCGGGGAGTTTGTATTGTTCACCTCGTACATTTCTTGTGGGTTGGCGCTGCCAATTTCTCCCTTCTTCCTGCTACTACCGGAGGAGTTCGGACTTTAGCTTCAACACCTCATGCCCCACTCTATCCTCTAGGCAGCGGTCTTCGTCCACCTCTGCGAGATGTTTGTAGGTGTGGCCCCCTGCACTTCCCTCTTCCGCTATTTCTTCATGCTGGTCAGGTCTGAAAAGACTAGGGACCACATCGGTGCCTACTACTTTCAGACGAGGCCAGATCTAGCCATAGTCTAAGTCTCCACCTTTGGTGGTGCGAGGTGGGAAAACTGGCGCAGCGACTGGGTGATCGCCAGCACCGAGACCAACGACCGCCTCAACCTACTGACCAATGGGAGCACTCGACCGCAAGCAATGGAGGACCAAGCCATCCCTCTCGCCAGAGTTCCTGTCCGTATTGGACAGGATCAAGGTCTTGGCCACGGGCGGCCTGACATCAATGCACGTGGTCGGCGATCTCCTGAAGCGCCGGATCATGCCGCTGCAGAGGAGGCCATGCCTGTCCTGCTAGTTCACCGGCCTGAACGACATCTGCAGGATCCAGCGTGGGTCGGGTACCGATCTGTCCTAGGACGAGCTGGAACTCCTGATGGGGGGATTACGAGGGAGACTTTTGTCCTTGAATCCCTGATACTCCCCAGGACATCACGGCGCTCGGTGATGACCCAGGCCGGAGGACGACGATCTTGGCCATGTTGCCGACCCTCGATGACATCAGCGTGGCGGTTCGCCAGACCGGTGGCCGGGACCCCCTCCACGGGATCCAGATTCCCGGTGCACCAGCTAGGGGTCCCCAGCCCGTCGGTGTAGCTCTAGCTCCCAGCGCCAATCCCGCCATGGCCCCTAGCCCCTTGGACAAGGGCAAAGGGGCTGCAAGCAGTGCCTCCGCCCCAGGTAGCTCCGAAGGTCAGAGGAGGAGAGGCGATGTAGGCTGCGTCGCGCTGACGGGTCGCTCATTTCGGAGCCCCCCTAGAAGCGCTAGAGGGCTGCAGGTGGGACCGAGGAGGCCAGCTCCTAGACCCACAATGCGCAAGGGCGCGTCAGTCCCCCGATCCCGCCGCCACCACCACTATCCGAGGGTGATCACACCCAGGAGCACCAGAAGCAGCAACAGTAGCAGGAGGGGCAGCAGCAGCAACCACAACAGCAGCAGGAGCGACGATCGCCTCACTTCCAGGGTCACTGGAAAGTCTAGGGCCCCAAGTAAGTGCAGTCCCTTTTTCCACGAGCCTAATCATCATGCCGACAAGTCTTAACCCATCATCTGTTTTCCAGGGCTTCTTCCTCCGCTGCTCCCAAGGTCATGCATCCTCCGCTTGATACCAGGCACACCGACGGGTCTGGCTCTCAGTAAAAGTGTGACGGAACCTCCCAAGTCATTAGGCCCACCTACAGTTGTCCTTGTCCATCGGACCTCAGACAACCCTGCAGGTGCACCTGATCACTTGATAAGTTCGGTATCAGAATTCTTTACCTTGCCTAAGAGCGTTTCACCCGTCACATAGATATTACAACACATCGGAGGTACGAGTATGCGGAAGCAGTTACAACAACTTTATTTTAGATTAAAGTATAGGAAGAGTAGTATTATTACAGACCAGAGCAAATA
Organism: Zea luxurians; assembly: GCA_029449295.1. NCBI lineage: Eukaryota > Viridiplantae > Streptophyta > Magnoliopsida > Poales > Poaceae > Zea > Zea luxurians. Next base: position 45,214,940 of record JAOPSE010000010.1, read on the forward strand.
TAAGAGTGCTGGAGTAATATTATTACATAACCTGGGAGGCAAATACCCCTCCCGATAAACAGTAAAAAGTTTTAAAGGAGGACACTTCCTCCTGAGGCTTCAGTCTTGATTTTCTTCTTTAGGCACCACCTTGGAACAAAAGCAACAGAAATTTGCTGCTTCTTCACCTAAAACAACATGGGACAAAGCCCTGAGTACGAAGTGTACTTTCGCAACTCTTATCCGTCAAAATAAAAGACTCTCAAGGATATGCTGGCCTTTGGGAATCAAGGTATAGCTTACCAATAATCAAAAACTCTGTTTGCATAATTGCTTAGTAATAGTGGATCCTTAAAAGTCTAGTTTTATTAGCAGGTTAAGCCATTACCTGAGTCTAGAGTTCTTTCTACCCTAGTTCAAGCACTTGGCCTATACTAGCCAGTTTCTTATCAACCCTTTTTGCTCACTGGAATGCTACGTGTAAGTCAGTGACCAAGTCTTCATGTCCGAGAAGTAACGGCGATCCGAATCGATTAATACTCAGTTGAGGATCTCCAATCACATGACATATGTAGCAATTAACCCTTGCATATGTCAACTCGCCAACGGGGTTCTTAAGACCAAATCAGGTTCACGCCAACCGAGAGCATAGATACACCACCGTCTAGCCTCTTGCCATGGAGGGTACATGCTACTCTCGCCATCTCTCCACTCCCATTGCGTGTTATCTTATTCTGGTATTAGTCAGCCCGAGGCAAAGCATACCCATGATGAGGCATGTGATCAGTTAAAGGGTCCTCAGTCAGCAGTCCTACATCGACAAGGTCCTTAATCGACTCAGACGGAGACACTACACCGAGACTCTTCTCGTCCAAGTCACCTGCCCAGTCTCAGCTTTATCATTTCAAACCCAAAGTTTGGTACCTGGCAGAGGTACATCTTTTCCGATGTTGAACCCATCATGGCCATGATGGATCCACCATCAAGTTTTATTTTTGAAAACACCCCACCCACTTGAAGCATCATCTTTTGTCAAAACAAAACATTTTGTTTTTCTAGAGCAAAGCTAAGCATAAGAAAAACCTTTTTGTAAAACAGGGGATAAGGAAAATTAATCAAATCCTCAAGGAAGGGAATGTAGCAACTGGTTTAGCACACAACTCCTAACACTTAATGCATCAAGCAAGTGAGAAAGATTTTAAAATAGCAAGGAGGTGGCAAATGCACCAGGGCTTGCCTTGCGTGATATGTGAGTCAGGCTCTGCTCCACAAATGTCAAAATAAAAGTAGTTCCCTGCCTGAGGTTCTTCAGGTGGTGGTGGTGTAGTCCTGGCTTCTTCAACTTCTATCTCTTCTTCGTTTTCTATATACAACCATATATAATTATGAATGTTCATGTAATGCTCATGAAAATGCAAAGATAATACAAGTATATTATCTTAGGTCTTGAATATAATTTTCCTTCATGGATCTCTAGGAAACTAGGGTTTTTGGAGTCTATAGTGAAGCTCATAGGGCAGGGGTCTAGGGTTTTGGGCTCTAGGTACCAAACATGGTCTAAATCTTGCCAAACTTTACCCAAGGCTTCTAATTATCATTTAAATCTTATCTAAAAAGTTTGGTGATTTTTGGGATTATTAATTAATTTCTAAAATTCCAGAAGTACAAGCTTTGGCTATTTTAAATACTCTATATTTTCCTATTTGGACTAAAAATCATGAAACTATTTTTATTAAATACTATGGAAAATTAGGAACCTAGCAAAATTGGTCTTGTATTTTTAGCATTTTTCTACAATTTTCTAGAAATTCTTTAGTCCTGGTAGAAAAAGAAAAGAAGAAAGACTCTACAGTTTTGGGCTAAATCTGGCTCGAGTCGGCACAGAAACGGGGAGAATACGCGCCCACGCTGTCCATTTTGCATAGGGGACCCTGGCGGTTTGAAATACCTATAAAGAGGCCTTCCCACTGTTCCTCTGTCTCGCTGACATTTGCAAATACACCCCCGCGCTTCTATTCCTTCACATCCCATGGTCCATGACGTCGCACGACGGAGAACCGAGCTCCGGCGAGCTCATACCGGCCATGATACTTAAGGACTGGTGCTCTAATTTGGCTGAGACGTAATTCAACATCTATCAAGCGTTTCCCCCTAATCAATTTCACTAGCGGAGCTCTAAATCGTCCAGTCCACGGAGACAGCGCAGACAACCGATGAACAAACGTGTTCCCGTTGATCTAAGTCAGTCTAGCTCAATCAAACTGGTCGAGGAGCATTAGGAGGACCTTAGGATGAGGAAACAGGAGAGCAAGGAACATGAACAGACCTGGAACAAGCTAGCCACGACGAGGGCTTTTTCACGGTGGCGGAAACCGATTTAGGGGAACTTCGAAATTGGCGCGCTTTGGTGGGTAATCGGAGGCACGAGTTGCTGGATTAGGTGCTTGACTACCTAACGGAGCCGAGGGTGTGCTCAATTTATAGCATGCTTGAGCGGCGGCTAGTGAATTGGACGGAGACGCACGGCAGCTAGAGAGGAGGAGGGACACTGGCGCACATGATTAGTGGCTTTCACCGTGGTAGACTCACCGGCGACGAGCCAGTGATATAGAGCGGCTTACGGTGACTCACTGCAATGTGGTATGGCTTTGAGGCACGCAGCCGGGCCAGATAATGGTGAACTCCTATGATGCCAGCGCGATTAACCGCGGCGGGACACGACGGCCGGTGAGAACAGTGGGCGGAGGTTATCTACGGCGCAATATTTCTTACCGAGGAGCGTTATCCATGTTCGACCGGGCATGAATCGCGACGCCAACGTGGATCTAGGCACAAGGTCACCGGTGGCGAGGGGGGTGAATCTGCGATCTTATTCAGTTACTGTTCAATCAGAACACCATTCAGTTTATCTGACAAGGCCATTTGCAGGGCCTTAACCTCCGTTTTTTGTGTGGCAACTTGTCGATCTCTATGTAACAAAGTTCTAGCCCTATAGTCCAGCTACAATCTTGCTATGGTAACCATGCTCAAACACCCACTGAATCATCTTCGAAAGGGCTCCCAAAGTTCATCCTATGTCACTGATAATCAGAATTCAGGCTTTAGGCTGATTGACAGCCCAACTTTGGGCTCCTTTTTCTCCCATTTCTATTCAGCAATAGTGCTCAGTTAATTAATCAAACTTGTTCTCCTATGATGGCTCTACAACTTTGCTATATTGACCCTAGGCAAATTCTTTGAATTTCTAGATCTACAAAGCTCTAAAGTCAACTCTATCTAACTGTTTTCAGACTTAGCCTTATAAGAGGAGTTGAATGGCTTTTTGCAAATAAGCCCAATTCACATCTTTTGACTTGTAAATCTTCAAACATGTGAACCATATGACATGAGATACCGTATTTCCATGACTTTTGCACTTAGGTCCAAAAGTGGGCAACATTTGCATATAACCCCCTAGGGTTTCAGTCCAGGGTTTTCTAGGGGTCTATTTAGGGTTTCTGGCACTTCTAGGGTTTGGATGCCACTTGAGTCCATTAATGGGGATACCTTAAGATTATTTCTTATGAGTTTTGAAGTTTTCTCTTATTTAGGCTGTGTTTACACTTCTAAGCCCAGTTTAGGGTTAAGTACCCTACTCTAGGGTTTCACCCATGACCAGTCACATCAATACAACTTGTTTGAAATTTTTGCCTAGTGAATGCATTCTAAATATAACAATCACATGATATGCTAATGCTCATGATGTTATGCTCAAGTTTTAGTGACAGTAACACCAGGGGTGTTACATCCTTCTCGCATAAAAGAATCTCGTCCCGAGATTAAAAGTCCTAGGGTAAGTAATGGAAAAGAAAATGCTTCACATTTTTATTTCCTTATTTCTTGTACAAGGCAGGGGTGGTATGGGGTTTGTTCCTTTATTACAACAAGTGTACCTATCTCACAATTTACATGAAGCTAAAAAGCCTGCGAAGGTCTTTTCTAAGAAGTCTTGAGTTTCCCAAGTAGCTTCATCTTCCGTGTGTTGGTTCCATTGTATATTATAAAACTTGAGAGTTCTCCTTCGGGTAATTCTGTCCTTTTGATCTAAGACTTGAACAGGATGTTCTGAATATGTCAGGTCTGGTTCTAAGGCAACATCCGTCACTTCAACGGTTCGATCTAGAACCCGAAGACACTTCTTCAGTTAAGATACGTGGAACACATTGTGCACCACAGACAATGTTTCGGGTAGTTGGAGTCGGTATGCCACTGGTCCACATTGTTCAAGAATAGGAAAAGGACCAATGTACCGGGGTGCAAGCTTCCCTTTTACCCCGAAACGTGATACACCCTTCATTGGTGAGACTTTCAGGTAGACATAATCTTCAACTTGGAAGTACAAGGGTTTGAGTCGTTTATCTGCATAGCTCTTCTGTCGAGCTTGGGCTTCTTTCAAATTATGTATTATTCGTTGAACCTTCTCTTCCGTTTCTTTTACCATATCAGGCCTGAAAAACCATTTTTCTCCTGGTTCAGACCAGTGTAACGGAGTACGACATCGTCGTCCACAGAAGGCTTCAAAGGGTGCCATTTTGATGCTTTCTTGATAGCTGTTATTGTATGAGACTCTGCTAATGGTAAGCAGTCATCCCATTTCTGTGGGAATTCCAGAACACATGCTCGCAACATATCTTCAAGTATTTGATTTACTCTCTCAGTCTGCCCACTAGTTTAAGGATGATAGGCCGAACTGTGAAGCAACTTGGTACCCAGGGATTTATGAAGTGCTTCCCAAAACTTGGCTACAAATTGCGGTCCACGATCTGACACTATGGTCTTTGGAACCCCATGCAGACTAAGAATATGAGCAATATATAATTGGGCATAGATAGCAACTAGATGATCTGTCTTGACGGGCAGAAAGTGGCCTATTTTGGTAACTCGATCAACTATAACCCAAATAGAGTCAAACCCTTTTGTTGTCCTGGGTAATCTCCTTGGCAGACAATATGTGTCCCAAAAATTGGATCTCCTCCAGCCAAAACGCGCATTTATTAAATTTAGCATATAATTGATGCTCCCTTAGGCGCGTTAATACGATTCGCAAATGCTGAGCATGCTCCTCTTCATTCTTGGAATATATCAAAATATCATCAATGAACACCACCACGAATTTATCCAACTCGGGCATGAATACCGAGTTCATTAGATATGTAAAGTGGGCAGGAGCATTTGTTAATCCGAATGACATAACTAGATATTCAAATAATCCATATCATGTAGTGAATGCGGTCTTGGGTATATCTTCAGGTCAGATACGGATCTGATGGTAACCCGACCTAAGGTCAATCTTGGAAAATACCCAAGCTCCGGTAAGCTGATCAAACAAGATATCAATCCGGGGAAGAGGGTACTTATTCTTGATTGTGACCTCATTAAGGGGTCTATAATCCACGCACATCCGAAGCGTTTGGTCCTTCTTCTTGACAAAGATGGCTGGACAACGCCAAGGTGACGAGCTTGGTCAGATGAATCCTTTTTCTAGCAAATCTTGTAATTGCGTCTTGAGCTCTGCCAATTCATTCGGAGGCATTCAGTACGACCTTCTAGAAATAGGAGCCGTACTGGGCTTCAACTCAATTACAAATTCTACATCTCTCTCTGGAGGCAATCCAGGCAGATCTTCCGGAAAGACGTCCGAGAATTCACATACTACCAGAATATCTTGGATCTCTGGTATGATGGCTTCATAAACTCTGCCAAATGGTTTAGCTGGAATAGCTACAGGAATGGACAAGATAACCTCTTCCTGGCCGTAGCTCAACCTGATGGTTCTCAGATCAGAGTTGAGGATAGCTTTGTGTTGGGCTAACCAATTCATGCCCAGAATTACATCTATATCTTGGCCTTTTAGAACAATCATGTTTGTGGGAAAGTCCCGTTCAGCCAATGTTACAGGCACATGGAAAGCCACTTCTTTAGTGAATATTTGTCCCCCAGGCGAATGAATTATAAACCCTTCCCTTGATTCAATGTATGGAATGCAATAATTTTCCACAAACTTCTTGCTTATGAATGTATGTGAAGCACCAGAATCAAAGAGAATGACTGTAGGGTGATTGGCCATGAGAAACGTACCCATCATGACCGGCTCTCCCTCCAGTGTCATGGCCACTTGTGTATAATAGATTCGCCCAGTTTTCTTCATATTCTTGCTCGCTGTATTACTTGCTGTGTTTCCCTTGCCTTGGTTTGAGCTCCCAGAGCTCTGCTGAGTATTGGATCTGCTTTGCTTTAGATATGGGCAGTCCTTGATAAAATGTCCGGACTTCCCACAATTAAAGCAGCCTGTTGAGGAGCTTGGGAGGGCGGGGAAACGAGTACCAGGGGCACTCGGCTAAGTTATTGAAGTGGGGACAGTGGCGAGGCAAATGAAAATAGGTTGTTTAAAGGGGTAGGAGGGTGGACGTGGTGAAGAACGGTTCTGATTAAAAGGTCGGATCACCAACCTTTATCGCTTTTCAGGCCCCTGGTTGGACCTGTCACCTCCATAGCCATTTGTCTTGCCTGGGCCTGCATACTTGGCTTCAACTGCCAGCGCCGTGCTGACAACCCTATTGTAGGAGAGGTCAAGACAGGTGGCCATCTTTCGTTGTAGCCAGTCATTAAGGCCCCTCATAAAACAGTTCTTCTTTTTCAGGTCAGTGTTGACCTGGTCAATGGCGTACTGGGACAAATGATTGAATTTATTGAGATACTGCATAACAGTATCTCCTCCTTGCTTGAGCTTCATGAATTCTTCTTGCTTCATATGGAGCACTCCTTCTGGAATGTAGTGCTCTCGAAATGCCAATTTAAATTCATCCCAGGTGACTTGATGGCTGGCAGGCTGAACGGCCACATAATTTCCCCACTAGGTGCTGGTAGGGCCTCTTAACTGTTGCGCCGCAAACAAGGGCTTCTGAGTCTCCGTGCATCGGAGGAGCCCAAACTTCTGCTCAATAACCCGAATCCATTCGTCAGCTTCGAGGGGATCTTCGGTCTTGACGAATAGTGGGGGACGTGTTTCCGAGAAATCCAAATATGAAGTTTCGCGGGGTCCTTGCGGATAAGCGTGCCCGCCTTGCTGCTGATATTGCTGTCCCTCCATTTTGCGAAGGAAGTGGTGTTGTCGGCTGTTGCATTGACTAAGGCAACGATAGCCTCTGCCAAGGTTGGGGGTACTGGTGGCGGGTTAGGAGTAGTCTCCCGCCCACGGGAGGTTCCCGCACCATCCTGTCCACGAGTCCTGGATGGCATCTGAGGCAAAGAAACAGTTGGGGAAAATATAATATGCCAAAGCACTCCATCATTTTACATTACTTAAAAGGTAATGATACAGACTCGAATTTACAACAGGACCACATTACCTATTATACATTATCATCATATCTAAACTATACTACTCTAGTTTCTTATCACTTTTAGTGGCTTCACTGTCGGGGGTAGGGGACCATTCATCAGCCAGATTCATTGAAGGAGGGGGCCTGAAAAGGTCTAGTTCCCCACCAAGGACTTCACCCGCTATTCCAGAAGGTCTGGCTCCCATTCCGACAGGGTCGGTAGGTATGTCAGGGTGTAGTCGTGAATACAATTCATGAACTTCCTCATGTAGTGTATTACAGTACACCTGCAAGTTGTCCATGGCTGTACTAAGCTCCTCCACACGGGCTTGAGCTTTGGCTTCCTTGGCCTAAGCATGTGAACGTGAGTTAACAGCCCAATCGAGTGCTAAATCTCGTTTGGCAAGCGCGTCTTGCAGATGTCGGATGTCAGTTCTTAACTCATTTATGCGTTGACCATCCTCGACACACACATTATTTCTATGACGTAACTCCGCATGAAGCTGCTCCACCTGGGCTTCTAGATCACTAATGGGATCATTGCTGCCACTGCTACTATCCTCATGCCTTAGAGCTAGTTGATGGCGAGGCACGCCAATCAGTCCAGTAGACTTGCGCGCGGTTTTCCTTGTGCGCGGTAGCATATCTCCATAAGGGGGAAAATCTTATTAGTATAGTTTTTATCATGATGCATGCATAATTATAGAATCAACCTTAGTTGATTCACAACCTTCTATACATTGCACTCTACTTTCTAGTCTTTAAAATAAGCACTTCAGAAGGTAGTTAGATAAGAAGGAAAGAAATTTTCATAGGTAAGTCTTTGAAAATTATTTTTGAAAATGCCTCATAACATCTGCAGAGATGGGCTTCGCTCCGATACCAGCTGTGATGGAACCTCCCAAGTCATTAGGCCCACCTACATTTGTCCATGTCCATCGGACCTCAGACAACCCTGTAGGTGCACCTGGTCACTTGATAAGTTCGGTATCTGAATTCTTTAACTTGCCCAAGAGCGTTTCACCCATCACACAAATATTATAGCACATCGGAGGTACGAGTATGCGGAAGCAGTTACAACAACTTTATTTTAGATTAAAGTATATGAAGAGTAGTATTATTACAGACCAGAGCAAATATAAGAGTGCTGGAGTAATATTATTACATAACCTGGGAGGCAAATACCCCTCCCGATAAACAGTAAAAAGTTTTAAAGGAGGACACTTCCTCCCGAGGCTTCAGTCTTGATTTTCTTCTTTAGGCACCACCTTGGAACAAAAGCAACAGAAATTTGCTGCTTCTTCACCTAAAACAACATGGGACAAAGCCCTGAGTACGAAGTGTACTTTCGCAAGTCTTATCCGTCAAAATAAAAGACTCTCAAGGATATGCTGGCCTTTGGGAATCAAGGTATAGCTTACCAATAATCAAAAACTCTGTTTGCATAATTGCTTACTAATAGTGGATCCTTAAAAGTCTAGTTTTATTAGCAGGTTAAGTCATTACCTGAGTCTAGAGTTCTTTCTACCCTAGTTCAAGCACTTGGCCTATACTAGCCAGTTTCTTGTCAACCCTTTTTGCTCACTTGAATGCTACGTGTAAGTCAGTGACCAAGTCTTCATGTCTGAGAAGTAACGGTGATTCGAATCGATTAATACTCAGCTGAGGATCTCTAATCACACGACATATGTAGCACTTAACCCTTGCATATGTCAACTCGCCATCGGGGTTCTTAAGACCAGATCAGGTTCATGCCAACCGAGAGCACAGATACACCACCGTCCAGCCTCTTGCCACGGAGGGTACACGCTACTCTCACCATCTCCACTCCCATTGCGTGTTATCTTATTCTGGTATTAGTCTACCCGAGGCAAAGCTTACCCATGATGAGGCATGTGACCAGTTAAAGGGTCCTCGGTCAGCAGGCCTACATCGACAAGGTCCTTAATCGACTCAGACGGAGACACTACACCGAGACTCTCTTCTCGTGCAAGTCACCCGCCCGGTCTCAACTTTATCATTTCAAACCCAAAGTTTGGTACCTGGCAGAGGTACATCTTTTCCGATGTTGAACCCATCATGGCCATGATGGATCCACCATCAAGTTTTATTTTTGAAAACACCCCACCCACTTGAAGCATCATCTTTTGTCAAAACAAAACATTTTGTTTTTCTAGAGCAAAGCTAAGCATAAGAAAAACCTTTTTGTAAAACAGGGGATAAGGAAAATTAATCAAATCCTCAAGGAAGGGAATGCTGTAACTGGTTTAGCACACAACTCCTAACAATTAATGCATCAAGCAAGTGAGAAAGATTTTAAAATAGCAAGGAGGTGGCAAATGCATCGGGGCTTGCCTTGTGTGATAGGTGAGTCAGGCTCTGCTCCACAAATGTCAAAACAAAAGCAGTTCCCTGCCTGAGGTTCTTCAGGTGGTGGTGGCGTAGTCCTAGATTCTTCAACTTCTATCTCTTCTTCGTTTTCTATATATAGCCATATATAATTATGAATGTTCATGTAATGCTCATGAAAATTCAAAGATAATACAAGTATATTATCTTAGGTCTTGAATATAATTTTTCTTCATGGATCTCCGAGAAACTAGGGTTTTTGGAGTCTATAGTGAAGCTCATAGGGCAGGGGTCTAGGGTTTTGGGCTCTAGGTACCAAACGTGGTCCAAATCTTGCCAAACTTTACCCAAGGCTTCTTAATATCATTTAAATCTTATCTAAAAAGTTTGGTGATTTTTGGGATTATTAATTAATTTCTAAAATTCCAGAAATACAAGCTTTGGCTATTTTAAATACTTTATAATTTCCTATTTGGACTAAAAATCATGAAACTATTTTTATTAAATACTATGAAAAATTAGGAAACTAAAAAATTGGTCTTGTATTTTTAGCATTTTTCTACAATTTTCTAGAAATTCTTTAGTCCTAGCAGAAAAAGAAAAGAGGAAAGACTCTACAGTTTTGGGCTAAATCTGGCCCGAGTCAGCCCAGAAACGGGGAGAACGCACGCCCGCGCTGTCCATTTTGCGTAGGGGACCCTGACGGTTTGAAATACCTATAAAGAGCCCTTCCCACTGTTCCTCCATCTCGCTGACATTTGCAAATATACCCCCGCGCTTCTATTCCTTCACATCCTGAGGTCCAAGACGTCGCACGGCGGAGAACCAAGCTCCGGCGAGCTCATACCGGCCATGATACTTAAGGACTGGTGCTCTAATTTGGCTGAGATGTAATTCAACATCTATCAAGCGTTTCCCCCCAATCAATTTCACTAGCAGAGCTCTAAATCGTCCAGTCCATGGAGACAGCGCAGACAACCGATGAACAAACGTGTTCCCGATGATCTAGGGCAGTCTAGCTCAATCGAACTGGTCGAGGAGCATCAGGAGGACCTAAGGATGCTAAAACAGGAGAGCAAGGAGCACAAACAGACCTGGAACAAGCTAGCCACGGTGAGGGCTTTTTCACGGTGGCGGAAACCGATTTGGGGGAACTTCGAAATTGGCGCGCTCTAGTGGGTAATCGGAGGCACGAGTTGCTGGATTAGGTGCTTGACTACCTAACGGAGCCGAAGGTGTGCTCAATTTATAGCATGCTTGAGCGGCGGCTAGTGAATTGGACGGAGACGCGCGGCAGCCGGAGTGGAGGAGGGACACTGGCGCACACGATTAGTGGCTTTCACCGTGGCAGACTCACTGGCGACGAGCCAGTGATATAGAGCGGCTTACGGTGACTCACTGCGACGTGGTACGGCTTTGAGGCACGCAGCTGGGCCGGATAACGGTGAACTTCGGTGATGTCAGCGTGATTAATCGCGGCGGGACACGACGACCGGTGAGAACAGTGGCCAGAGGTTATCTACGACGCGATATTTCTTACCGAGGAGCGTTATCCGTGTTCGGCCGTGCGTGAATCGCGACGTCGGCATGGATCGAGGCGCAAGGTCACCGGCGGCGGGGGGGGGGGGGGGGGGGGGTGAATCTATGATCTTATTCAGTTACTATTCAATCAGAACACCATTCAGTTTATCTGACAGGGCCATTTGCAGGGCCTTAACCTCCGTTTTTTGTGTGGCAACTTGTCGATCTCTGTGTAACAAAGTTCTAGCCCCATAATCTAGCTACAATCTTGCTATGGTAACCATGCTCAAACACCCACTGGATCATCTTCGAAAGGGCTCCCAAAGTTCATCCTATGTCACTGATAATCAGAATTCAGGCTTTAGGCTGACTGACAGCCCAACTTTGGACACCTTTTTCTCCCATTTCTATTCAGCACTAGTGCTCAGTTACTTAATCAAACTTGTTCTCCTATGATGGCTCTACAAATTTGCTATATTGACCCTAGGCAAATTCTTTGTATTTCTAGATCTACAAAGCTCTAAAGTCAACTTTGTCCAACTGTTTTCAGACTTAGCATTATAAGAGGAGTTGAATGGCTTTTCGCAAATAAGCCCAATTCACATCTTTTGACTTGTAAATCTTCAAACATGTGAACCATATGACATGAGATACCCTATTTCCATGACTTTTGCACTTAGGTCCAAAAGTGGGCAACATTTACATATAATGGGTTTTCTAGGGGTCTATTTAGGGTTTCTGGCACTTCTAGGGTTTGGATGCCACTTGAGTCCATTAATGGGGATACCTTAAGATTATTTCTTATGAGTTTTGAAGTTTTCTCTTATTTAGGTTGTGTTTACACTTCTAAGCCTAGTTTAGGGTTAAGTACCCTACTCTAGGGTTTCACCCACGACCAGTCACATCAATACAACTTGTTTGAAATTTTTGCCTAGTGAATGCATTCTAAATGTAACAATCACATGATATGCTAATGCTCATGATGTTATGCTCAAGTTTTAGTGACAGTAACACTAGGGATGTTACAAGTAGGGATCTGCTGAGGGTGGTGCCGGCGGTCCGCTCCCAGCTGCTGCTAGGGCAGCGCCACCGGCCTCCCACGCCCCAGCTGGGGATCCGGCGGTAGTGGCGCCAGCGTCAGGCGGCATCGCAGTGGTGGAGAAGGTCCCAGCTAGGGGATCTGTGCCCACTCCCAACACTGGGGGTGACACAGGGGGCGCGTCTAGTTCCATCCCCCCGCCTGCTCTGGAGGAGATGGAGGTGGTATTTGGGCGGCGACTCCGGTCGGGTGCCGAGCAAGAAGCGGCACTAGACCCCCTCCCCCGCATGTTGTCCCGCGCCCACCAGGTTCTTAGTGAAACTAAGGCAACAATCTTGCGGGAGTGGGAGGCACTTGAAGATGAGCACCAGTGCCTCAGTGACTAGCGCACCCAACTAGAGGAGCGCACCAAGACGGCATCCCGACACTTCACCTCCGAGCGGTCCCAACTCAAGCGGGACCGCAAGGAGTACAAGAAAGACCTCCAGAGGGTGTGTGTCAGGGAGCTGGAGGCGACCTGGAGGGAGAAGAAAGTGGTCAGGAGGGAGGAAGTTGTGACCCAGAGGGAGGCCCTCACGACGGAGTACCAGACCAAGCTGAGTGCACTGGACAAGACTCTGGAAGCCTAGTGGGCCCAGCAGGTAAAGGCCGTGGAAAGGCTGCAGAAATGGCAGCAAGAGCTCGAGGACAAGGCCAGCGACGTCGCCCTCGCCGAGGAAAACCTTAAGGCGAAGGAGCAGTCCTTGGACAGGCGGGAGACGGATCTCGCCTTCAAGGAAGAAATGCTCACCCGGCGAGGCAAGTTGCTGGTCGAGCATGAGCTCGAAGCAGAGGAAAAGGAGAGGAAGCTGGAGGAGCAGATCCGCTAGTTTAATGCAGCACAGGCGGCACCGGGCCCCCAGGCAATGGAGGCCACCAGAAAGGCCCTCGAGGATCTCCAGGCAGAACACCGCGCTGGGGTCTAGCGCATTGCCGAGTGGGCCAGCGAGGCAAGCACGGCACTGGTGCCACTAGGGATGAGCCCCATCCCAGTGTCGGAGCCGCCAGTGTCGATCTCCGATGCCCTCCCGGTGCTGGACTCTGCCGCCGATTGCCTCTGGCGCCTGGATCAGATCCTCGGTGCCCGCCTGGAGGCAGAGGGCAGCAAGCTCTGCTGGGCGGTGGTAGACTACGTCCTGACGTGCTTCTGGAGTCACGACCCCGCCATATCCTTGGCGCCGGTGATCGATGGTCCGGTAGCCACCACAGAAGATGCCGCCCGAGAGAGTGTACAAGATGCAGTGGAGATGGTGGCCGCGCGCTTTTAGCGTGATCCTGCTGACGCCGAATAGTTGAACCTGTAGAGACAAGGCAAGGGTTCCACTGGGGGCGACTGTAATAACTTTTGGCCATGCAACATACTTTAAGAACCGTTAATCAAGTAGCACTGGAACATATCTATATGTTATTTGCCCTTGTTATGTGTAGCGTCATCAACTTCCACCTGGTACTTGGCCCCCCTGGGAGGTAGGCTCGACGTGTCGAGGCTGGATACCAGTATACCAGAGAAAAAATTGGTGACCCGGTCCCTAGAAGGTAGTCTCTACAGTTTGAGACTACCTACCTCTGGACTGGGACCTGGACCTGCACACAGCTTCGTCTTTGAAGTGTTAGGAGCACACCCATAGGACCCATTATCTAGTATATGTCATCCTTTGATTCATGCAACAGGACCTACAGGATTTAGCCTGGGAAGCCAAGCCGTATGCCCGGACCCATAGGATCACAGTTCCAAATACTAGGGTACCCGTTGTAGAGTGGTGGAGCGTGCAGGCTTAGGGTATAGAACCATGCTATGCAGCTACATAGCTCTAGACCACTCCAAGGAACGAGCACCCATTCTCTAGAACTGGACCCTAGGTTGCCGGACCCCCTGCAGCAGTAGAGGGATCCTGAACTACAAGCCTGGCTACTCAATTCGGATGTCATCATACCAGCAAGGGTGGGAAACTGTATGGGTGGGTTAGATAAAAAATAATGCTTGTAAACTTAACAAAAGCACATCTGGGGGGTAAATCTTTTCCTTATAACTTGATATACATGGGTGCAGACCAACAGGCCGGGCTTACGAGGGTGGGCCTCACCAGATTGACGTACACATATGTGCAACTTAGTTACAAAGGAAGAAAACTCAACCCCCTAGTTTTGCTTTTATGGATAGAACTTACGGAGATGCTCTATATTCTAGGGATTGGGAAGAGGTACTCCTTCTGTTGTGGCAAGGCGGACACACCCGGGTCGGCATATTTCCATCACCTTGAAGGGTCCCTCCCAACTGGGGGAGAGTTTGTGGTGCCCTTCTCGGTTCAGTACTCGCCTTAGGACTAAGTCCTCGACCCTGAGCTCCCTACTATGCACAAACCACTGGTGGTAGCGCCTGAGCTCTTGGTTGTACCACGCATTTCGGATCGCCGCTCGCCATCTACGTTCGTCGATGAAGTCCACGTCCTCACGCCGTAGTTGTTCCTGCATAGATTCATCGAAAGACTGGACCCGTGGCGAGCCCATAATGATTTCCGAGGGAAGATAGGCTTCAGCCCCGTAGACCAGGAAGAACGGGGTCTCCCCGGTAGCTCAGCTGGGTGTGGTCCGGTTCCCCCATAGTACGCTCGGAAGCTCGTTGACCCAATTTGCACCATGCTTTTTAAGCAGTCATAGGTGCGTGTCTTGAGTCCCCTAAGGATTTCTGTATTTGCCCTCTCAGTCTGGCCATTGCTCATGGGATGAGCCACAGACGCAAAGCAGAGCTAGGTGTCGATGCCCTCGCAATACTCTTGGAAGAGCCAACTTTTGAACTGGGTCCCGTTGTCCGTAATGATACGGCTTGGGACCCCAAATCTACAGACAATCAATTTGAGGAAGGCAACAGCAGCACCCTGGGTGATACTGACCACAGGGGTGGCCTCTAGCCACTTTGTGAATTTGTCGATAGCGACAAAGAGGAAACGGTGCTCGCCGACAGCCCTAGGGAATGGTCCTAGGATATCCACCCCCCATACAGCGAATGGCCAGGAGGGTGGAATCATTTGCAGAGCCTAAGCCGGTGTGTGTATCTGCTTTGCATGGAACTGACATGCTTTGTAGGACTTTACCAACTCAACTGCATCCTGGAGAGCGGTTGGCCAATAGAAGCCATGCTGGAAGGCCTTACCAACCAGTGTGCGGGATGACGAATGACTTCCGCACTCACCTCCATGGATCTCCGCGAGCAGCTCACGGCCCTCCTCCTGGGTGATGCACCGCATTAGAATGCCGTTGGCGCCACGGTGGTATAGATCCCCTTCCACCACCGTGAATCGTTTAGCCAACCGCACTATGCGCTCTGCGGATACATGATCTTTAGGAAGGACATTTTCTTTGAGGTAGTCCCGGATCTCAGAGATCCATGCATCGGGACCACTCTGGGCTACTAGCTGTGGCGCTAAGAGGTTGACAGGACCCTCTGTAGCACACACAATCCTTGGTGGGTTCTGCAGATGGAACGCCACCGAGACCGCTAGCTTCGAGGTGCTTGGCTCACCCCCTTCGCCCGGTTCGGCAGGCTAGGCGGTAGGTCTCAGCAACTGTCTTTCGAAGACGCCCTCAGGCATAGGTGCCCAAGTTGATGCCCTCGTGGAGAGTTCATCTATTGTTGAGTTGTTAGCCCGAGGAACATGTTGTAGTTCTAGGGCAATGAAATCCTTTTCTAGCTTCCTTACATGGAGGAGGTAAGCTGCGAGCCTGGGCTCATTGCAGCTACATTCTCTGCGGACCTGCTTGATAATCAGCTAGGAGTCCCCCTTCACGAGGAGCTGGCGGATCCCTAGGGAAAGGGCCACAGACAAGCTGAAAATTAGTGCTTCATACTCTGCCATGTTGTTGGTGGCCTTGAACTCAAGGTGCACCATGTACTTCACTTGATCTCCGCTTGGGTCGACGAGGACCACTCCAGCACTGCCACCCTGCTGGCGGGTGGATCCATCGAAGAAGAGCGTCCAGTGGGGCTCAATGAAGACCGGAGCCCTAGGCTCCGCAGGTGTGGGGTACGAATCGGGATCCGGACCCCTAGGAGCACTCGGGGAAGGGGTCCATTCCATGATGAAGTCAGCCAGAACCTGGCTCTTGACAGCATGGCGAGGCTGGAAGTCTAGTTGGAACTCAGCAAGCTCCACGGCCCACTTGGCGATGTTGCCTGTGGCGTTAGAGTTGTGGAGAATGGCCCTTAACGGGAAGGAGGTCACCACCACGACCCTGTGTGCCTAAAAATAGTGGCGCAACTTCCTAGACGCAACAAGTATAGCATAGATCAGCTTGTGCATCTCAAGGTACCTGGCCTTTGTCTCATGGAGGACTTTGCTGACGTAGTAGACTGGTTTCTAGATGGTTCGGACCTCTGCGATTGGTTTTGAGCCCTCAAACTCTTGACCTTCCATCACCATCGTGGTGGTCGAACCACCTCCTTCTCTTAGGGGAACTTTTTGACTCCCCTGGGGATGTTGTGTCATCCTTTCGATGACCAGCACCATGCTCACCACCTCTGTAGCTGCTGCAATGTATAAGTACAACGGCTCCCCTGGCTCTGGAGCTACCAGTATTGGTAGGGACACAAGGTGCTGCTTCAACTCTTGAAAGGCTCGTTCTGCCTCCTCGGTCTAAGAGAATGGGCTAGACTTCTGTAATAGCTTGAAGAAGGGTAGCGCCCTTTCGGCCAATCTTGAGATGAAGCGGCTAAGGGTGGCCAGTGACCCCGTAAGCTTCTGGACGTCCTTGATTCAGGCCGAAGGACTCATCTTCTCAATTGCTTTGATCTTCTCAGGGTTTGCTTCAATGCCCTGGTGCGAAACCAGGAATCCCAGCAACTTCCCTTCGGAGACACCAAAGACGCACTTTTCCGGGTTCAGCCTCGTGCATGTTGCCCGCAGCTTGTCAAAGACCAGGGTTAAGTCTTCCACTAGGGTCAACCCTCTCTTAGTCTTGACCATGATGTCATCAACGTATACCTCTATCCTGTCCCTAATCAGGTCACCAAAGGTCTTACTCATCGCCCGTACAAATGTCCGCAAGGCGTTTTTTAGACCGTAAGGCATTACAACATAACAGTAAAGCCCATCCACAGTTACAAAAGCGGTATGCTTCCTATCTTGCCTAGACATCTGGATCTGATGGAAACCAGAGTAAGCATCTAGGAAGGACAGGAGGTCGCACCCAGAGGTAGAATCCACGATTTGATCTATTCATGGAAGTGGATATGGGTCCTTGGGACAGGCCTTATTGAGGTTGGTGTAGTCGATGCACATCCGAAGCTTCCCGTTAGCCTTGGGAACGATGACTGGATTGGCCAGCCATACTGGGTGATGGACCTCTTTGATGAAGCCAGCATGCAACAGCTTCCAGACCTCCTCATGGATGAAATCATGCCGCTCAATGGACTGTATTCAAGGCTTCTGACTCACCGATTTGGCATCAGGGTGTATCTTCAAATGGTGCTCGATCACCTCCTTGGGGATCCCAGGCACCTGCGATGGTTCCCATGCGAATACGTCGGCATTTGCCTAGAGGAAGGCGACGAGCGTGATTTCCTATTTCTCCTCCAGATTGCCCGCGATGTGGGTGGTCTGGGAGGAATCCACGCCAACCTGGATGGTCTTGACGGGACTACCGTCTGCTCCAGATGGTTGCACCTTAGGCACCTTGGTAGGCGCCTTGATACAGGAAGTCGAGGGGTCCCTCCCCCCGTCATCCGGACGAGCGGTTTCTGCCGCCAGGGCGTGCAACTTCTCGACAGCTGCAAGCGCAGCGGCGCGGTCTCCCTGCACGGTGAGGACCCCAGCAGGGGACGGCATCTTGAGGACCAAGTACCCGTAATGGGCAATGGCCATGAACCGGTACAGGGCCGGCCTACCACTGATGGCATTGAAAGGGAGGTTAACCTCCGCAACATCGAACTGGACGTTCTCAGTGCGGAAATTCTCCTCAGTCCCGAATGTAACCGAGAGTGCGATGCTCCCAAGGGGATACACTAGTTGAGGGCCCACTCTAGAGAATGGGCGAGAGGGTCCCAGTCGAGATCCTGGGATCTGCAGCTGCTTGAACGTAGCATGACTGATGACGTTGAGCCTAGCCCCACCATCAATCAGGACATGACGTAGCTTTATGTTGGCAATGACAGGGGTGGTGATGAGTGGTAGTATGTCGGCCCCTGTCATGTTTTTGGGGCAGTCGGATGCCCCAAAGGAGATAGTGGTGCTCAGCCACCGCTGATGTGGGGCAGCCTTCGGGACCCCTGGGATCGCCGAAAGGACCTCACGGTGCAGGGACTTCATGTTCCTATGGGAGGTGAGCTCCCAGCTTCTGCCATACATCACGTACAACTTCTTGCGGCGGTCATTGTCATCACCAGAGTCGGAGTCTCCAGTGAGGATGTCCTTGAGGACTCACTCGGGGGACTGATACCCGAGGTCCCGTTCTCCCGCGGCCATGTCACCTTCGTCGACCTTCTCCTTGTCAGGCCGGTGACGAGGCAGCGAGCCATCCTTGGAGGCCTGCTCGCGTCGCTTGCTAATGCACTTCATGAGCTTGAGGATCTCTCGGCATTCCGAGGTGCTGTGGCGACTGTTGGGATGGACAGGGCATGACTCACTGTTACCTCCCTGTTACCATGGGCGCTTGTCGTGCTCGTTCCAGCCCCCAGCCACAACTGCAGTGATCGGAGTACCAAACTGCGGCCTATCGTGACCGCGGTTCTTCTTCTTGCCACCGCCCTGGGTGGTGGCACCTGAGCCACCCGTCTGGGTAACTCCGGTCTGTGGTGCCGAGTGCCATGCACGGCCCTCGGTAGCTCTGGCACATTTGTCGGCCAGAGCAAAGAGCATAGTGACGGTTTCTACGTCATGTGTTGCTAATTTCTCCAACATCTTCTCATCACGCACCCCCTGTCGGAAAGCAGTGATAATGGAGGCATCGGAGATGCGAGGTATAGTCCCTCGTACATTGGTGAAGCAGGAGATGAAAGCCCGGAGAGTCTCCCCGGGTTCCTGCCTTACTGCATGGAGATGAGCCTCCACACCATACTTCTGATAAGCACTAGCAAAGTTTGCTATGAACCATGCACAGAGCTCTTCGTAGGAGTAGATCGACCCTAGGGTGAGGTTCATGAGCCAGGTCTGGGCCGACCCGATCAAGGATACATGGAAGTAGCTTGCCATTACGGCAGTGTTTCCACCAGCTGTTGTAATGGCAGTGACGTAGACCTGCAAGAATTCTGACAGGTTTGATGTACCGTCGTACTTCTCTGACAGGTGTGGCCGGAACTTGGGTGGCCAAGTCACCACGCGGAGATGATCCGCTAGTGCGGCACAGCCCACGCCGACCAATGGGACACCCGCCTGGATTCGGGCGCCCTTGGAGTTTGTGGTGCAACTGCACCGAAGCCTTGGTCGAGGTTGTGACCCTCAAAGTTTTACCGGCGCTCACGCGCCCTCTCCAGAGAGACTCGAGCATCCTCGCTCGCACGCTTGCGGTTGAGCTCTGCCCGTAGGTCGTCAGTCCGTGCACCCCTCACTGAGGGTGAGCACACAGATGCCGATGCCTCGTGTAGGCCAGAATGATCGAGGCATGGACCTGGCCGAGCCAGGATGGGCCATGCCGAGGAGACGGCCGACATCTTCGCGCCACTGCCTCATGGCCCCCGGCGAGGCCGTGGAACTTGGGGCGTTACGTAGCAACTTCCTGGCTGCAGACAACGCCCCACCAGGAGCAGCCGTCGAAGGAGCCCTGGATGTCTGTGCGATCGTGTGTTGCTACGCAGCGTGCATAGCAGCAGCACCAGGCGCAGGGCGGTTAGAGCCTTGTGGCACGAAAGATGCTGCCCCTTCCTCCATCGGGAAGTCCTCGAGAGTCAAGTCACGTGCTCGACGATCTGAACCAGAGCAAGAAAACAGGCGAAGAACCCAAGGCTAAGCCCCTACCTGGCGCGCCAAATGTCGGAGGGAAAATCCTCTGGCCGGGTGGCGGAATGCACCCGCCCTAATCCTAAGATGAGGAGGGGGCCTAAGCGCTTGCCTATTTGGTGAATTTTGGATGAACACAAGAACACTCAAGGGTTTATAGTGGTTCAGGCCACTGGAGCGTAATACCCTACATCCATTGTCTGTCAGTTGTATTGAGCATGTCCCTTGTAACGCTGTGTCCCCGCCCTTTTATAGTTTAAAGGAGGTACATGCAAGGATGCTAAGCTCCGACATGCAGTCCCAGGAGCATAATGGAAGGAATACACTATGTGAATAATTAATGCTGACTAAACCCTAAACAAGGGAGCCGTTCACATTCCCTCTGCCTTAGTAATGCATGAGCAATCAGCGGGAGTCATGATGACTGCAGTCCATGCAGCATTGATAGGCAGTTACCCTTTTCTTGGAAACACGCGAGTAATGGTGAGTCATTATCCTTGCTATTAACGTGTGAGTAATAGCATGGCCCACGCAGCATGGACTGGGCACGCCGCCTGTTACTAGAATGGACAGGCGCATGTCTTATCCGTAATGAATGCAAAGACGCGCATAGCCCAGAGGCTTCATGCCAGGTTTCGCTCGTTGGCTTACGCTGCACGCAGTAGGCCACGCGGCAGCATCGGGTCTCCGCCTGGGCGGGGAGCAGGAGTGTACGTGATAAGGTCCGGATCCCGCCAGATCAGGTCCCGACACGTGTCGGCACCGGACCCCCGCCTGGGTCCTGATTAAGGCCCGGGTATGTTCTGTCCTGGAACCCTGGGACCCCACTGCGGGTGGCCTGGACCCCATACAGGGGGGTCCGGATCCCATTCTAGGGGTCCGGTTCACACACGTGGAGGTCCTGGGCCAAACATGGAGGCTCGGACCGTATATACAGGGGTCCGACACCTTCTCATGGGGGTCCGGACTCACTGGTGATGCCTCAGAGTATGTCACTTTCTCTAGACACGTGGCGGCACCGGACCCGCCCATGTGGTGGGGTCAGGTGCTGTTGCTGGCCCAGAGTAGTCGCCCGAGGCTAGGGTGAGTCATGGCCTGGTCCCACATACAGCTCTTTTACCACGCGGCTAAACTAGATTAATCTACAATTTTTGGGTATTTCGAGGAGAAACCCACCTGATGCTTTTAGAGAGTACTTTTTATACATAATCTTGGTGATTAAGGTGATATTTATGAAAGATTAGCGTGATAATCTTATTCCTCTTTCTTTGCAAGTTATTTGAATGTCTAGTTTTGATTCTAGATAGCTTTGTTAATTTCCATTGTTACTCTTGATTTGGTTCATCTAGATTGTTTCTAAGGCATCAAGTTAATTACATATAAAATTTGATTAATTGATCTTTTTGTAGTTCTTGGTTAGTCATGAAACTAGGGGTTGATTAATTTTCTTTAGACTCTATCACAATAGTCTTGTTTCGTTTATATTTATAGATATGGAAGTGTGATCGACCTGATTTCAATTGGGTTAGTTATGTAATTTTATCTAGTTTAGTCTATTAAAATTTTAGGTCAATTAAAATTACTGGTTTTAAACAATCTTGTTTTTACTAAAAAAACAAAGTTCTGTCCAAATATTGGTTTTGCAATTAGGAGGAGATGATATAATTGTTTTTGAGCTTTCACAATCATTCACCCTCTAATTATCTATCCTTGTGTCTTATGATCGTACGGTAACACTACTACCCCTTTGAACTATCAAATGGGGTAGTAGAACAACATTCAATTTTAGATTCACACAATTAAACACAAGGCAAGAGACTTGAAAGCAGCTCATCCAAGCCAGTAGCAAGAGTAGTTTAGCTTGCCTTCACCTTTCGTTCTCTGAGTAGTTCTTCCCTCTCTGTCTCAGGGCTTGTAATCATGTACTCACCTTTCACATATAATTCCACCATTAGAGACGAGACATAGGATATTACTCTCTCTATGGTTGGGATCTCTATAAATATCCTTGTGTCATTAGGCTCAAAATGTCGTGACCTGGTTGGTATATCCTTCGACGTCAAGACTCACTCCCCACTTCCCTAATGTATCTTTCCACCGGTACTTTGGTTACCCTGCTATCTTTACCATGACAAGTGAACATAGAGGACTGTAATGCATAGGATGTGTCTTTGCAACACCAGCCAAAGCATTGGATGCCCCGACTCAGACGGCTAGCAATAGTTAGTTCCAATGACTAGCTGCAATAACAATGTCACACCCGGATTTAAGGGATAAAGCCGGGTGCGTCTCATATGTGCGCCAAGGAAAACAACACACATAATAACAGAGTGCATAGAGATAAATATCATAAATATACTTATTACATAGCGAAAGTCTTACAAAATAAATGATAAATATAAAACGAACTAAATATTATTTCCCTGGCGCCATAAAGCTGACTGGGAGACGCCACCTAGATCAAGTCGAACTCCTCATTGTGCGGCTCCTCTTCGACCAACTGCTCTTCACTTGTGGGGGGGGGGTTATATATCGCAAGAGTGAGCTCATAAAAGATCATAGCTCAACAAGTTGTGGGGAATAATGTGCATGAACTCGCCAAAGGTGGGAGTCCATGTGAAGTGTAAGGCTGATCAACAAAATAAAGGTTGAAGCTGAGCATTGCTTTTATAAGTTGGTCAAAATTTTATTAGCAGTTACTAAATGTAAGTAAATACCAAACCATAGTAATAGTAAATCAAAATAATAATAATAGTAGTAATAATAATAATCCCAATGCGATGCAAATGACAAATTGAATTTAATTCCACAAATTAACCATGTGAGTGTATGAGCCGCTCATGATCGTGAGCACGGCTAGTATACCAGTTTTACACTCTGCAGAGGTTGCACATCTGTCGGTGTTCCGAGACCGGGGGGTCCCCGAGCCGACGAGTGAGTGTGCCGCGTGCCCTAGCCCAGATGGGTCGAGCGCGTGGGCGAGCGCGAAGGGGGGAACAGAGAGAGCGGTCGGTGGCCGGAGCCGGGTCGTGAGGGAGTCGGAGAATTCCCGCGGCCTTCGTGTTCGTCCCGCGCCCAGGTCGGGTGCGCTTGCAGTAGGGGGTTACAAGCGTCCGCGCGAGGTGAGGGGAAGCGAGCGGCCCCGAGAGAGCGCCTGCCCCTGCCCTTCGTCCCCGCGAGGCCAACCTTCTCTAAGAAGGCCCTGGTCCTTCCTTTTATAGTCGTAAGGAGAGGATCCAGGTGTACAAGATGGGGGTGTAGCATGGTGCTACGTGTCTAGCGAGGGAGAGCTAGCGCCCTAAGTACATGCCAAGGTGGCAGCCGGAGAGGTCTTGGCACCCTGTTGGTGTGGCGTCGTGGCAGTTGGAGGAGTGACGGAGCCGGACGGAGGGATAGCTGTCGGAGTGGCTGGGCCCTTGCTGACGTCCTCCTGCTTTCGTAAGGGAGCTGGGAGCCGCCGTCGTCATGGTCTAGTGAGGCGCCATCATTGCCTATCTGGCGGAGCTGGCCAGATGGGACGCCGGTCTTGTTCTCTGCGACCCAAGTCGGCTCAGGGCAGGGTGATGATGACGCTTCCTGTTGACGTGGCGGTCTCGTGTCCTAGGTCGGGCGTCGTGGAGGTTCCTCCGAAGCCGAGGTCGAGTCCGTCCTGCAAGACAGAGGCAGAGTCCGAGCCCTAGGTCGGGCGAGGCGGAGGTCGTTCGGTAGAGGCCGAGGCGGAGTCCGAGCCCTGGGTCGGGCGAGGCGGAGTTCGTCGTCTTCCGGGGCCTTAGCCCGAGTCCGAGCCCTGGGTCGGGCGGAGCGGAGTTCGCCGTCTTCCGGGGCCTTAGCCCGAGTCCGAGCCCTGGGTCGGGCGGAGCGGAGTTCGCCGTCTTCCGGGGCCTTAGCCCGAGTCCGAGCCCTGGGTCGGGCGGAGCGGAGTTCGCCGTCTTCCGGGGCCTTAGCCCGAGTCCGAGCCCTGGGTCGGGCAGAGCCTCCTATGGCACCTCTGGCGAAGTCTGGTCGCCCGTCGGTCTTACCTTTTGTGTTAAACGCCCCGGTGACTGGGTCGGTTGGCGCGGTGATTTAGTCAGGGTTTCTTCTTATCGAAGGCGGGGCCTCGGGCGAGCCGGAGATGCGTCTGCCGTGAAAGAGGAGGCCTCAGGCGAGACGGAGTCATCTTAGGGTCGGCTGCCCTCGCCCGAGGCTAGGCTCGGGCGTGGCGTGATCAAGTCACTCGTATGGACTGATCCCTGACTTAATCAAACCCATCAGGCCTCTGCAGCTTTATGCTGATGGGGGTTACCAGCTGAGAATTAGGCGTCTTGAGGGTACCCCTAATTATGGTCCCCGACAGTAGCCCCCGAGCCTCGAAGAGAGTGTTAACACTCGCTTGGAGGCTTGCGTCGCACTTTTTTGCAAGGGGACCAGCCTTTCTCGGAGGTACTTTGTTCCGGTGGGTGCGCGCGAGCGCACCCGCCGGGTGTAGCCCCCGAGGCCTCGGAGGAGTGGTTTCACTCCTTCGAGGTCTTAATGCCTTGCGTAATGCCTCGGCTGGTCTGGCGGTTCCCTCATGCGAGCAGGGCATAGCCCAGGTGCACTGTCGGGGCCCAAGTTCTCGGGCTGGTATGTTGACGCTGTCAACGGTTTGGCCGGAGCCGGGTTTGCGAGAGCAGCCCCCGAGCCTCCGCACGGAGCGAGAGGACGATCAGGGACAGACTCGGCTTTTTTATATACGCCCCTACGTTGCCTTTCCGCAA
Source organism: Zea luxurians (assembly GCA_029449295.1). NCBI lineage: Eukaryota > Viridiplantae > Streptophyta > Magnoliopsida > Poales > Poaceae > Zea > Zea luxurians. Next base: position 45,239,895 of record JAOPSE010000010.1, read on the forward strand.
GGAGGAGGGGGGGAGTGCGCCATGTTACCCTCGATGGGCACCGAACATGGTGTCTCCGGTGAGCTGCAATCGGGTAATCCGAGTGGACGTCCGTGCCCCGTTCGTTGGGGGTCGGCTAGGGGCCCGGAGGCACGCCCAAAAGTACCTGCGGGTGATCTGCCGGACCCGGTCCCCTAGCGACGGGGTCCGAGGGCTCGTTGCCTCCCTCCGATGGGATTCCGTTACAGAGTCGTTCCCGCTGGTCTCGGAAATGTCCTAGGGTACCTCGGGAGCGCAGCCCGAGCCTTGGTTATGTATCGAACGTACCCCTGGTCATCCCTCGCTCGGCGTCTGAGGCGACTGTGAACCCTTCGACAGGCCAGCCTTCGAACCCCTGATCAGTAGGGGGCACGGAGCCCGAGTAGCCTGAGGCGGTCGTGGGACCTTTCGGGGGCCGACCTTCGAACCCCTGACCAGTAGTGGGTGTCGGGCCCACGCGATCTGAGGCGGCTGTTGAACCCTTCGGGGGGCCAGCCTTCGAACCCCTGATCAGTAGGGAGGCTCGGAGCCTAGTTCCTTCACGGGGAAGGATCCCTTTGGGGTTATCCCCCTTCTCGGTCCCTGTTGCAAGAGATAGAGAAAGAAGGAAAAGGGAAAAAGGATTCGAAATTGAACGTCGTGGCGTACCTTTTTCGGCGTGGTCGTTTTGGCGGAGGCGAAGCGTCGCCAGCTGCCCCTGCCAGAAACGTCACCTGTTCCGCCGCGGAGTTAATGCGCCGGGGTAAGCGGTCGGCGAGGCTGCCGTTGCGTGCGTGAGCCGTTCGAGGTACGGGTCACGGGCGCGTCGTCTTCACGCCGTGAGAGGGGGTTCTCTTGCTGCCTCCGGATGGGACATGAGCTTGGCAGATGGCGTGACCGCTGCTCTCGCGCGCCTGCCACCGTCATTACTGCCGGCCCATTTTTGACCGCTTTTGACCGCTGCGCCAGGCTGGCGCTGCTGGGTCGCCTCGAATCGCGGTATTGGTTCCGCAATCGAGGAGGTGCGGTGGTGGAGCGAGTGGCACAGCGGCTCGCATGCAGCACCCGGCGCGCCAGTTGCACGACGCGTGGGCTTGAGCCGTCGCGCTGGCTTGTCAGGAGTCGGAGAGGCGCATCCACTTGGCGCGGTTGCATGCCGCCTGCATGGCCGCCCGCCCCTTTCGCCCGCTGGTCCGGGCAAAAGTGGAGGGTTACTTGTAACCGCTGAGTGGTTGTGTGCGTCGTGCGCGGCGGTTCGGCTTCTTCTGCTTAGAGCCGGTCTGCATGACAGGCGGGCCCCAGCCCCCGCGCCGCAGGGGAGGGCTTTGGAGGCGTGTTGGAGAAGACTCAGCCCGTGACGGTTGAGGGTGCAAGCAGGGGGAGTTGCCTTTAAAAGGAGGGCGACCCCTTTTATAAGGTGACCATGTCTCCTTCCTCCCCTATGCATTGTGTCTCTCCATCTCCCGAGCCCCCGGATGGGGGGAACCGCCGTCTTTTCGCTCCATCGCCGGAGGAACGCAACTCCGTGGGGGTTGGTACCTTTCAGCCATCGTTCGGCTTCAAGGATTTTCATCATGCAGCCCAGCTGCACCCCTCCACCGGCGGTCACCCAAGAGGGCGACCTCCGGCTTGATGGTGGGGGAAAGCGAGCCGGGCTGCGGCATCCGCCCCTTCCTCAGCCTCAAGGATTTTCATCACCAGGGCTGAGGAGGGGCGTGTGCCGGGTCGGGGTTCGCCCCTGCGCGGGTGGTGACCCGCTCCTTCCCTCAGTGATTGGGGGGAAGGGCGGGAGTCGTCCGTGGCGCCAACAGCTGCAGCGTGCCCGGCTCTCTAAGCCGAGCAATCTCGGAGCCGCCCCCGACGCCGCCTCCCGCCACGGCAGCTGGAAGAGGTTCTTCCGCCGGCGCGACAGCCGAGGCTGGCCACGGACCGACCTCCGACTCTACGGCCTTCTGTCCGTCCTTGCCTCTCGAGTTTGGGCAAGGGCGGGGGCCTCCCAGCAGCAGCACCCGTCCTGAGGCCATCACTGCTGCTGTTGGGCCCCTCAGGACAGACGTCTTCATCATCGCCGCTGCCGGGGCGGGTGACGATTAGCCGTTCGTCGGTCTTCTGTTGCCCCGCAGGCCCACCCCCATCGAGTGGGGTTGTTCGTACCTGCGGGGGGGGGGAACCGGAGTTCCGTTTGTAACGGCACTTCGAGTGCCGGGTTTTTTGTTCATTTCGGCTTTTGGGGCCTGAACATGTATGTAACCACGGCGCGGAGCCGTGTTTTTTCCTCATTTCCGAGCACTAAGACTCGTCTGCTGATTGTCTGAACCGCTTCACCAAGCGTGAGTTGCCCCGTGTCAAGGTGACGAGTGAGGTATCCGTATCCCGGAGGCGTAGGAATCCCTCGGCTCGGTCGGACCTGTTGCCCGAGGCTCCTCTAGCCTAGTTAAAGAGATCCCTCGGCCGCTCTTCGACGAGCCGAGGCCGGGGGTAGCGATATCAGCATGAGCAGAGGCGGAGTTGGCTCGGAAATGAAACCTGGTTGGCCGGAGCCTAGCCGGGTTGTCCGTTGGCAGGATCGTCGTCGGAGCTGAACAGCCGAGGCTTCGGACCGAGCAGGCGCCCTTGGAAGGCGGTCGGCCGAGGCCCCGGAGGTGGCCGGCCGAGCCGTCCGCTCGGGCCGGGTTCTCGGAGAAGTCCCTGGCAGAGATTGCTCGAGCGTGGTGATGACGTCGTCCTTCGGAGCAGTGGCCCTCGGACCGCGTCGCCGTCCGAGGCTAGGTCGGGCCTTGCCGAAGGTGCTACCCATGCCGAGGGTGTCATCGCCCTCTTCCAGCGTCAAGATCCGAGCCTGCAGGGTCAAATCGTCTTGTAGCGTGGGCCTTTTGCGGCCGTCGAGGCCAGAACACACACCCTTGCTGCATTATAAAGCTGCGTCTCTTTTCCTCTTGTTTCGAGTATCTGGACTTTTTGTCGGTAGCAGGGATGTTAGTGCGAGCAAGAGTTGCTTCTTGCGGAAGGCGATGAGTGAGGTATCCGTATCCCGGAGGCGTGGGAGTCCCTCGGCTCGGTCGGCCTTGCCGCTTACGCGTACCTTTACCCGTCCATGAGGCCCTGTCACTGGCTCAGTCGAGAAGGCTCGAAGAATCGCTTCGACAGAAGAGCTTCCGTACGTAAAGACTCGTTCGATCCGCGGATTCGCCTTATCCGAGCGCGAGTTACTTATCGCAGAAGGTGATGAGTGAGGTATCCGTATCCCGGAGGCGTAGGAGTCCCTCGGCTCGGTCAGCCTTGACTGCTTATGTGTACCCCGTCGTTTCCAGGACCCACTTTTCGAAGTAGTCAAAAAGCACGAAAGACGTTCTGGTAAAAGAGATTTTCTTTTCGAGGAAAATTTTGACGCAGAGGGGGTTTCCCCCCTTTTAGCCCCCGAGGGAGGGTCGGGCTTTGCCGAGGCGAGGCCGACCCTTCCTTGTTGACTAAACTTTGCGTGGGTGCGAGGTATATGAACAACTTGGAAATATCTCAAGGGTAGAAACGACGTAGCTGTTGGATGTTCCAAGCGTTGCCGTAGACCTCGCCTTGACTGTTGGCCAGCTTGTACGTTCCGGGCTTCAGAACTTTGGCGATGATGAGCGGCCCCTCCCAGGGGGGCGTGAGCTTGTGCCTCCCTATGGCGTCTTGCCGCAGCCGAAGCACTAGGTCGCCCACCTGGAGGTCTCGGGGTCGGACCCCTCGGGCGTGGTAGCGTCGCAGGGACTGCTGATACCGTGCCGAGTGTAGTAAGGCCCTATCCCGAGCCTCGTCCAGCTGGTCCAGCGAGTCTTCTCGGCTAGCTTGGTTGCTTTCTTCGTTGTAGGCCCTCGTCCTCGGGGAGCCGTATTCCAGGTCCGTGGGCAAGATGGCCTCGGCCCCGTAGACCAGGAAGAACGGCGTGAAACCCGTGGCTCGGCTTGGCGTCGTCCTCAGGCTCCAGACCACCGAGGGGAGTTCCTTCATCCACCGCTTGCCGAACTTGTTGAGGTTGTTGTAGATCCGAGGCTTGAGCCCTTGTAGGATCATGCCATTGGCACGCTCTACTTGCCCATTCGACATGGGATGAGCTACGGCGGCCCAGTCCACCCGGATGTTGTGATCCTCGCAAAAATCTAAGAATTTTTTGCCGGTGAACTGGGTGCCATTGTCGGTGATGATTGAGTTCGGGACCCCGAAGCGATGGATGATGTTGGTGAAGAATGCCACCGCCTGCTCGGACCTGATGCTGTTCAGGGGTCGGACCTCGATCCACTTGGAGAATTTGTCGATAGCGACCAGCAGGTGCGTGTAGCCCCCGGGTGCCTTCTGCAGAGGGCCGACGAGGTCCAGACCCCACACAGCGAAGGGCCAGGTGATGGGTATCGTCTGCAGAGCCTGAGCGGGCAGGTGGGTCTGCTTCGCATAGAATTGGCACCCTTCGCAGGCGCGGACAATTCTAGTGGCGTCGGCCACCGCCGTTGGCCAGTAGAAGCCTTGGCGGAAAGCGTTCCCGACGAGGGTTCGAGGTGCTGCATGGTGACCGCAAGCCCCCGAGTGTATTTCTCGCAGGAGTTCCTGACCTTCGGCGATGGAGATGCATCGCTGGAGGATGCCCGAGGGGCTACGGTGGTAGAGCTCCTTCTCATCGCCCAGCAAGACGAACGATTTGGCGCGTCGCGCTACCCGCCGAGCCTCGGCTCGGTCGAGGGGCAGTTCTCCTTGGTGGAGATATTGCAGGTACGGGGTTTGCCAATCTTGATCTGGCAGGACCCCGTTCTGCTCCTCCTCGATGCGCAGGGCTTCGCCCTCGGGCTCCGAGGGTACCTCGGGTTGAGCCGAGGATGGCTCGGGCTGGGCCGAGGTCACCTCGGACGAGGCCGAGGGTGCCTCGGGCTCGGGCGCGTCGCCTATCTTGACGGAGGGTTGGTGCAGATCCCGGGAGAAGACGTCCGGGGGAACCGTCGTTCGCCCCGAGGCTATCTTCGCCAGCTCGTCCGCAGTCTCGTTGTAGCGCCGGGCGATGTGGTTAAGCTCGAGCCCGTAGAACTTGTCTTCCAGGCATCGAACCTCCTCACAGTAGGCCTCCATCTTCGGGTCGCGGCAGAGGGAGTTCTTCATGACTTGGTCGATGACGAGCTGTGAGTCGCCGCGTGCATCGAGGCGTCGGACCCCTAGCTCGATGGCGATTCGCAATCCGTTGATCAGAGCCTCGTACTCAGCCACATTGTTGGACGCCGGGAAATGGAGGCGGAGCACGTAGCGCAGGTGTTTCCCGAGGGGCGAGACGAAAAGCAGGCCCACGCCAGCTCCCGTCTTCATCAGCGACCCGTCGAAAAACATGGTCCAGAGCTCTGGTTGGATCGGAGCCGTTGGCAACTGGGTATCGACCCATTCGGCTACGAAATCCGCCAGTACCTGGGACTTGATGGCCTTCCGAGGGGCGAACGAGATTGCCTCGCCCATGATTTCCACCGCCCACTTCGCGATCCGCCCCGAGGCTTCTCGGCACTGGATGATCTCCCCCAGGGGGAAGGATGACACCACAGTCACCGGATGGGACTCGAAGTAATGTCGCAGCTTTCGCCTCGTCAGGATCACTGCGTATAGTAGCTTCTGTACTTGTGGGTAGCGGATCTTGGTCTCGGACAGCACTTCGCTGACGAAGTAAACTGGCCTCTGAATGGGCAAAGCATGCCCCTCTTCCTGCCTTTCGACCACGATCGCGGCGCTGACCACCTGAGTGGTTGCGGCGACGTAGACCAAGAGGGTTTCTCCATCAGCTGGGGGTACCAAGATGGGCGCCTGGGTGAGGAGCGCCTTCAGGTTCCCGAGGGCTTCCTCGGCTTCGGGAGTCCAAGTGAAACACTCGGCCTTCCTTAAGAGGCGGTACAGGGGCAGGCCTCTTTCGCCGAGGCGTGAGATGAAACGGCTCAAGGCCGCGAGGCATCCCATGACCCTCTGTACGCCTTTTAAGTCCTTGATGGGCCCCATGCTTGTGATGGCCGCGATCTTCTCCGGGTTGGCTTCGATGCCACGCTCGGAGACGATGAATCCCAAAAGCATGCCCCGGGGCACCCCGAAGACGCACTTCTCGGGATTGAGCTTGACGCCCTTCGCCTTGAGACACCGGAATGTCAGTTCGAGGTCGGAGAGAAGGTCGGAGGCTTTCCTCGTCTTGACTACGATGTCGTCGACGTAGGCCTCGACCGTGCGACCGATGTGCTCGCCGAACACATGGTTCATGCACCGCTGGTACGTCGCACCCGCGTTCCTCAAACCGAACGGCATTGTGACATAACAGTACATGCCGAAGGGCGTGATGAAAGAAGTCGCGAGCTGGTCGGACTCTTTCATCTTGATTTGATGATACCCTGAGTAGGCATCGAGGAAAGACAGGGTTTCGCACCCTGCAGTGGAGTCCACGATCTGATCGATGCGAGGTAGAGGGTAGGGGACCTTCGGACATGCTTTGTTGAGACCAATGTAGTCTACACACATCTGCCACTTCCCCCCTTTTTTCCTCACAAGTACAGGGTTGGCAAGCCATTCGGGATGGAATACCTCTTTAATGAACCCTGCTGCCATCAACTTGTGGATCTCCTCGCCTATCACCCTGCGCCTTTCCTCGTCGAATCGGCGCAGAGGCTGTCTGACCGATCGAGCCCCGGCCCGAATATCCAGCGAGTGCTCGGCGACATCCCTCGGTATGCCGGGCATGTCCGAGGGACTCCACGCAAAGACGTCGGCGTTTGCGCGGAGAAAGTCGACGAGCACTGCTTCCTATTTGGGGTCGAGCCCGGATTCGATCCGAATCTGCTTGGAGGTGTCGCCACTGGGGTCGAGAGGGATGGCCTTAACCGTCTCCGCTGGCTCGAAGTTGCCGGCATGTCGCTTCACGTCCGGCACCTCTCGGGAGAGGCTTTCCAGGTCGGCAATGAGGGCCTCGGACTCGGCGAGGGCCTCGGCGTACTCCACGCACTCCACATCGCATTCGAATGCGTGTTTGTACGTGGGGCCGACGGTGATGACCCCGTTGGGGCCCGGCATCTTGAGCTTCAGGTAGGTGTAGTTGGGGATGGCCATGAACTTCGCGTAGCATGGCCTTCCCAACACCGCGTGGTAGGTTCCTCGGAACTCGACCACCTCGAACGTCAAAGTCTCCCTTCGGAAGTTGGAGGGTGTTCCGAAGCAGACAGGGAGGTCGAGCTGTCCGAGGGGCTAGACGCGCTTCCCGGGAATGATCCCGTGGAAGGGCGCAGCGCCTGCTCGGACGGATGACAGGTCGACGCGCAGGAGCCTGAGGGTCTCGGCGTAGATGATGTTGAGGCAGCTGCCTCCATCCATCAGGACCTTGGTGAGCCTGACGTTGCCGACGACGGGGTCGACGACGAGCGGGTACTTCCCCGGGCTCGGCACGTGGTCGGGGTGGTCGTCCCGATCGAAGGTGATGGGCTTGTCGGACCAGTCTAGGTAGACTGGCGCCGCCACCTTCACCGAGCAGACCTCCCGACGCTCTTGCTTACGATGCCGAGCCGAGGCATTCGCCGCATGCCCTCCGTAGATCATGAAGCAGTCGCGGACCTCTGGGAACTCTCCTGCTTGGCGATCCTCCCTTTTGTCGTCGTCGCGGGCCTTGCCACCCTCTGCGGGTGGCCCGGCCCGATGGAAGTGGCGCCGAAGCATGACGCACTCCTCGAGGGTGTGCTTGACGGGCCCCTGATGGTAGGGGCACGTCTCCTTGAGTGCCTTGTCGAAGAGGTTAGCACCTCCGGGGGGCTTCCGAGGGTTCTTGTGCTCGGCGGCGGCGACAAGGTCTGCATCGGGAACGTCGCGTTTCGCTTGCGACTTCCTCCTGCCTTTCTTCTTGGCGCCGCGCGGAGTAGACGCCTCGGGGGCATCTTCCGACGGGCGGCCCTAGGGCTGCTTGTCCTTTCGGAAGATGGCCTCTACCGCCTCCTGGCCGGAGGCGAACTTGGTGGCGATGTCCATCAGCTCGCTCGCCCTGGTGGGGGTCTTGCGACCCAACTTGCTCACCAGGTCACGGCAGGTGGTGCCGGCGAGGAACGCGCCGATGACATCGGAGTCGGTGACGTTGGGCAGCTCGGTGCGCTGCTTCGAGAACCGCCGGATGTAGTCTCGGAGAGACTCTCCCGGCAGTTGCCGACAGCTTCGGAGGTCCCAGGAATTCCCGGGGCGCACGTACGTGCCCTGGAAGTTGCCGGCGAAAGCCTGGACCAGATCTTCCCAGTTGGAAATCTGCCCCAGAGGCAGGTGCTCCAACCAGGCACGAGCGGTGTCGGAGAGAAACAGGGGGAGGTTTCGGATGATGAGGTTGTCATCGTCCGTCCCACCCAGTTGACAGGCCAGGCGGTAGTCCGCAAGCCACAACTCCGGTCTCGTTTCCCCCGAGTACTTTGTGATAGTAGTCGGGGGTCGGAATCAGGGCGGAAACGGCGCCCGCCGAATGGCTCGGCTAAAGACCTGCGGACCGGGTGGTTCGGGCGAGGGACTCCGATCCTCCCCGCTGTCGTAGCGTCCCCCACGCCTGGGGTGATAGCCTCGGCGCACCCTTTCGTCGAGGCGTGCCCGACGGTCGCGATGAGGGTGCTCGTCGCCGAGGTGGCCCGGGGCCGCAGGCGCGGTGTTGCGCGTGCGCCCGGTGAAGACCGAGGCTTCCCGCGTGAGTCGGGAAGTCGCGGCACGAGGTTCCGAGGGGTGTCCCTGCCTGCGGGAGGCAGAGCTCTCGGCCCGCCGGGCCGCAGCGCCTTCCAGGAGATGCTTGAGTTCTCCCTGGATTCGCCGACCCTCGGTGGTTGATGACTCCGGCATTGCGCGGAGGAGCATCGCTGTGGCGGCCAGGTCCTGACCGGTTCCGCCGGACGCGGGTGGCGGTCTGTCCCTGGCATCGTCGGTGATGCGGTGCTGGAGACCTTGGGGCAGGTGACGTATTCCTCCGGTCGGGGGCTGGCTCGCCCATACCTGCCCGATGTTCTGGCAGATTACCTCGAGCGCTCCTGCTTCCTCATCGAGCCCGGCCTGCGCCCCGCGGACTTGCTCGAGCTGTGGGTCGTGACCCCCCACCGGAATGGGGACCACAGCTAGCTCCCGCGGGATGTCGGCGCGAGGCGCTGGCCTAGGGGGATCACCATCCTCCGGCATGCCGAGACAGCCGCCTCCGGAGGGATCCCCTAGCTCGATGTGGAAACATTCGCGGCTCGGGCCGCAGTCCTTGTCGCCAAGGCTGCGGCTGCCGTCGGAACAGTCGGAGAGGCAGTAGTCACATGCGGTCATGAAGTCCCGCATGGCACTAGGGTTGCCAGATCCGGAGAAATCCCAGCAGATGCTGGGGTCGTCATCTTCCTCGGACCCAGAGGGTCCGTAGGTCGAGACACCCGTCAATCGGTCCCAAGGCGACCGCACACGAAACCCCAGAGAGGTTGCACTCGCCTCAACGTGAGTGCCCGCCAAAGCGAGGTCGCCAGGCGGGCTGAGGTCGAGTCGAAATGACGAAAGATGGGGAGCAGTTGGTACCTTTTTGTCGACGAGGAGCGACGAAGTCATGTCGGGGGCTGATCGCGCCGTCGTCCTGGGTACGAGGGCGACGTCCTGCAGGCCCTCCGTGAGCGTGCTGGCGTCGTCCACCTGCTCGGGGTCGACGTGTTGCGGGGGGATGACGCTCGCCTTCGCCTCGAACGTGAGGGCAACGCTTAGCGTGTCCTCCGTCGGGGCACTGGGGATGTCGATTTGCTCAACAGCCGTCGGAGCGCGGCCTCCCGCTCGGCCCTGGTTGCCCCGCCTCCTCCTCCTCCGATGGCGAGGGAGAGGATGGGGCGAGCTCGAAAGTTGTCCTTCCCCCACGCGGGAAAGGCGTCGTCGATTCCGCCGCCGGCGGGCGGGTTGTCTGCCACCATTGTCGCCGTCGCGCGGCGGTGGAAGGAGTATCATGTCGTAGCTGCCGTCGAAGGACATGAACTCGAGACTCCCGAAACGGAGCACCGTCCCGGGTTGAAGAGGTCGTTGGAGACTGCCCATCTGGAGCTTGACGGGAAACTGCTCGTCAACACGCAGCGTGCCCCTACCTGGCACGCCAACTGTCGGCGTTCCGAGACCGGGGGGTCCCCGAGCCGACGAGTGAGTGTGCCGCGTGCCCCAGCCCAGATGGGTCGAGCGCGTGGGCGAGCGCGAAGGGGGGAACAGAGAGAGCGGTCGGTGGCCGGAGCCGGGTCGTGAGGGAGTCGGAGAATTCCCGCGGCCTTCGTGTTCGTCCCGCGCCCAGGTCGGGTGCGCTTGCAGTAGGGGGTTACAAGCGTCCGCGCGAGGTGAGGGGAAGCGAGCGGCCCCGAGAGAGCGCCTGCCCCTGCCCTTCGTCCCCGCGAGGCCAACCTTCTCTAAGAAGGCCCTGGTGCTTCCTTTTATAGTCGTAAGGAGAGGATCCAGGTGTACAAGATGGGGGTGTAGCATGGTGCTACGTGTCTAGCGAGGGAGAGCTAGCGCCCTAAGTACATGCCAAGGTGGCAGCCGGAGAGGTCTTGGCACCCTGTTGGTGTGGCGTCGTGGCAGTTGGAGGAGTGACGGAGCCGGACGGAGGGATAGCTGTCGGAGTGGCTGGGCCCTTGCTGACGTCCTCCTGCTTTCGTAAGGGAGCTGGGAGCCGCCGTCGTCATGGTCTAGTGAGGCGCCATCATTGCCTATCTGGCGGAGCTGGCCAGATGGGACGCCGGTCTTGTTCTCTGCGACCCAAGTCGGCTCAGGGTAGGGTGATGATGACGCTTCCTGTTGACGTGGCGGTCTCGTGTCCTAGGTCGGGCGTCGTGGAGGTTCCTCCGAAGCCGAGGTCGAGTCCGTCCTGCAAGACAGAGGCAGAGTCCGAGCCCTAGGTCGGGCGAGACGGAGGTCGTTCGGTAGAGGCCGAGGCGGAGTCCGAGCCCTGGGTCGGGCGAGGCGGAGTTCGTCGTCTTCCGGGGCCTTAGCCCGAGTCCGAGCCCTGGGTCGGGCGGAGCGGAGTTCGCCGTCTTCCGGGGCCTTAGCCCGAGTCCGAGCCCTGGGTCGGGCGGAGCGGAGTTCGCCGTCTTCCGGGGCCTTAGCCCGAGTCCGAGCCCTGGGTCGGGCGGAGCGGAGTTCGCCGTCTTCCGGGGCCTTAGCCCGAGTCCGAGCCCTGGGTCGGGCAGAGCCTCCTATGGCACCTCTGGCGAAGTCTGGTCGCCCGTCGGTCTTACCTTTTGTGTTAAACGCCCCGGTGACTGGGTCGGTTGGCGCGGTGATTTAGTCAGGGTTTCTTCTTATCGAAGGCGGGGCCTCGGGCGAGCCGGAGATGCGTCTGCCGTGAAAGAGGAGGCCTCAGGCGAGACGGAGTCATCTTAGGGTCGGCTGCCCTCGCCCGAGGCTAGGCTCGGGCGTGGCGTGATCAAGTCACTCGTATGGACTGATCCCTGACTTAATCAAACCCATCAGGCCTCTGCAGCTTTATGCTGATGGGGGTTACCAGCTGAGAATTAGGCGTCTTGAGGGTACCCCTAATTATGGTCCCCGACAACATCTTTACCCACAAGTCGTGTTACCATTTGCCACGGGGTTGATCGGACCCCATACACCTCTACCAAGGAAGCGAGGCAGGGTACCACTGCGAGGCCTTTACAAAGTTCCACTAGCTTCAGAAAACCTGCTACAGTTTCTAGGAAGCTCCAATGCAGGGACCCCTCGTCTGACCATCATTGAACAAAATTAACCCAAGGGCCTCCCCACACTGACCACTCCCCTACTGCCCTTGCCCCTATCGGGTAAGGTAGTCCTCCACTAGTTTTCCTAGTTAGTCAGCCAAGGACGTCCCATACCACCCTGGTGGTAGCACTGTTTTCCCGGGCGGTTCTCCATGTTCCAATTAACATAATGATCTTGTCATGAACAGTAAATAATAAACTGATAATAAAAATGTGATCAAGAATAATGTATATCTCCATACCCAAAACCACATAAAGCAATAGCAGGTACTACCCAAAAATTCAGTGGTAAAGCAAGGTATAAAGATAGCCAAACTAGGGTAACCTATTTGGTCCCATCAAAATTAACCTACGCAGATCATTATGATTAATAAGAACATGACTAGATAAAAGAAGTGTTCAAGGGCACAACTTGTCTTCAACGAGCTCCTGCTCATCAGTCTCCACCTGTTGAACCCCTGGATCCTCTATGGCTTGCTCGTCTACTCGCATCAATACAAACATACTGTCGGGGACCATAATTAGGGGTACCCTCAAGACGCCTAATTCTCAGCTGGTAACCCCCATCAGCATAAAGCTGCAGAGGCCTGATGGGTTTGATTAAGTCAGGGATCAGTCCATACGAGTGACTTGATCACGCCACGCCTGAGCCTAGCCTCGGGCGAGGGCAGCCAACCCTAAGATGACTCCGTCTCGCCTGAGGCCTCCTCTTTCACGGCAGACGCATCTCCGGCTCGCCCGAGGCCCCGCCTTCGATAAGAAGAAACCCTGACTAAATCACCGCGCCAACCGACCCAGTCACCGGGGCGTTTAACACAAAAGGTAAGATCGACGGGCGACCAGACTTCGCCAGAGGTACCATAGGAGGCTCTGCCCGACCCAGGGCTCGGACTCGGGCTAAGGCCCCGGAAGACGGCGAACTCCGCTCCGCCCGACCCAGGGCTCGGACTCGGGCTAAGACCCCGGAAGACGGCGAACTCCGCTCCGCCCGACCCAGGGCTCGGACTCGGGCTAAGGCCCCGGAAGACGGCGAACTCCGCTCCGCCCGACCCAGGGCTCGGACTCGGGCTAAGACCCCGGAAGACGGCGAACTCCGCCTCGCCCGACCCAGGGCTCGGACTCCGCCTCAGCCTCTGCCGAACGATCTCCGCCTCGCCCGACCCAGGGCTCGGACTCTGCCTCTGTCTTGCAGGACGGACTCGACCTCGGCTTCGGAGGAGCCTCCACGACGCCCGACCTAGGACACGAGACCGCCACGTCAACAGGAAGCGTCATCATCACCCTGCCCTGAGCCGACTTGGGTTGCAGAGAACAAGACCGGCGTCCCATCTGGCCAGCTATGCCAGATAGGCAAATGATGGCGCCCCGCTAGACCATGACGACGGCGGCTCTCAGCTCCCTTACGAAAGCAGGAGGACGTCAGCAAGGGTCCAGCCACTCCGACAGCTGTCCCTCCGTCCGGCTCCGTTACTCCTCCAACAGCCACGACGCCACACCAACAGGGTGCCAAGATCTCTCCGGCTGCCACCTTGGCATGTACTTAGGGCGCTAGCTCTCCCTCGCTAGACACGTAGCACATTGCTACACCCCCATCTTGTACACCTGGATCCTCTCCTTACGACTATAAAAGGAAGGACCAGGGCCTTCTTAGAGAAGGTTGGCCTCGCGGGGACGAAGGGCAGGGGCAGGCGCTCTCTCGGGGCCGCTCGCTTCCCCTCACCTCGCGCGGACGCTTGTAACCCCCTACTGCAAGCGCACCCGACCTGGGCGCGGGACGAACACGAAGGCCGCGGGAATTCTCCGACTCCCTCACGACCCGGCTCCGGCCACCGACCGCTCTCTCTGTTCCCCCCTTCGCGCTCGCCCACGTGCTCGACCCATCTGGGCTGGGGCACGCGGCACACTCACTCGTCGGCTCGGGGACCCCCCGGTCTCGGAACGCCGACAGTTGGCGCGCCAGGTAGGGGCACGCTGCGTGTTGACGAGCAGTTTCCCGTCAAGCTCCAGATGGGCAGTCTCCAACGACCTCTTCAACCCGGGACGGTGCTCCGTTTCGGGAGTCTCGAGTTCATGTCCTTCGACGGCAGCTACGACATGATACTCCTTCCACCGCCGCGCGACGGCGACAATGGTGGCGGACAACCCGCCCGCCGGCGGCGGAATCGACGACGCCTTTCCCGCGTGGGGGAAGGACAACTTTCGAGCTCGCCCCATCCTCTCCCTCGCCATCGGAGGAGGAGGAGGCGGGGCAACCAGGGCCGAGCGGGAGGCCGCGCTCCGACGGCTGTCGAGCAAATCAACATCCCCAGTGCCCCGACGGAGGACACGCTAAGCGTTGCCCTCGCGTTCGAGGCGAAGGCGAGCGTCATCCCCCCGCAACACGTCGACCCCGAGCAGGTGGACGACGCCAGCACGCTCACGGAGGGCCTGCAGGACGTCGCCCTCGTACCCAGGACGACGGCGCGATCAGCCCCCGACATGACTTCGTCGCTCCTCGTCGACAAAAAGGTACCAACTGCTCCCCATCTTTCGTCATTTCGACTCGACCTCAGCCCGCCTGGCGACCTCGCTTTGGCGGGCACTCACGTTGAGGCGAGTGCAACCTCTCTGGGGTTTCGTGTGCGGTCGCCTTGGGACCGATTGACGGGTGTCTCGACCTACGGACCCTCTGGGTCCGAGGAAGATGACGACCCCAGCATCTGCTGGGATTTCTCCGGATCTGGCAACCCTAGTGCCATGCGGGACTTCATGACCGCATGTGACTACTGCCTCTCCGACTGTTCCGACGGCAGCCGCAGCCTTGGTGACAAGGACTGCGGCCCGAGCCGCGAATGTTTCCACATCGAGCTAGGGGATCCCTCCGGAGGCGGCTGTCTCGGCATGCCGGAGGATGGTGATCCCCCTAGGCCAGCGCCTCGCGCCGACATCCCGCGGGAGCTAGCTGTGGTCCCCATTCCGGCGGGGGGTCACGACCCACAGCTCGAGCAAGTCCGCGGGGCGCAGGCCGGGCTCGATGAGGAAGCAGGAGCGCTCGAGGTAATCCGCCAGAACATCGGGCAGGTATGGGCGAGCCAGCCCCCGACCGGAGGAATACGTCACCTGCCCCAAGGTCTCCAGCACCGCATCACCGACGATGCCAGGGACAGACCGCCACCCGCGTCCGGCGGAACCGGTCAGGACCTGGCCGCCGCAGCGATGCTCCTCCGCGCAATGCCGGAGTCATCAACCACCGAGGGTCGGCGAATCCAGGGAGAACTCAAGCATCTCCTGGAAGGCGCTGCGGCCCGGCGGGCCGAGAGCTCTGCCTCCCGCAGGCAGGGACACCCCTCGGAACCTCGTGCCACGACTTCCCGACTCACGCGGGAAGCCTCGGTCTTCACCGGGCGCACGCGCAACACCGCGCCTGTGGCCCCGGGCCACCTCGGCGACGAGCACCCTCATCGCGACCGTCGGGCACGCCTCGACGAAAGGGTGCGTCGAGGCTATCACCCCAGGCGTGGGGGACGCTACGACAGCGGGGAGGATCGGAGTCCCTCGCCCGAACCACCCGGTCCGCAGGTCTTTAGCCGAGCCATTCGGTGGGCGCCGTTTCCGCCCCGATTCCGACCCCCGACTACTATCACAAAGTACTCGGGGGAAACGAGACCGGAGTTGTGGCTTGCGGACTACCGCCTGGCCTGTCAACTGGGTGGGACGGACGATGACAACCTCATCATCCGAAACCTCCCCCTGTTTCTCTCCGACACCGCTCGTGCCTGGTTGGAGCACCTGCCTCCGGGGCAGATTTCCAACTGGGAAGATCTGGTCCAGGCTTTCGCCGGCAACTTCCAGGGCACGTACGTGCGCCCCGGGAATTCCTGGGACCTCCGAAGCTGTCGGCAACTGCCGGGAGAGTCTCTCCGAGACTACATCCGGCGGTTCTCGAAGCAGCGCACCGAGCTGCCCAACGTCACCGACTCCGATGTCATCGGCGCGTTCCTCGCCGGCACCACCTGCCGTGACCTGGTGAGCAAGTTGGGTCGCAAGACCCCCACCAGGGCGAGCGAGCTGATGGACATCGCCACCAAGTTCGCCTCCGGCCAGGAGGCGGTAGAGGCCATCTTCCGAAAGGACAAGCAGCCCCAGGGCCGCCCGTCGGAAGATGCCCCCGAGGCGTCTACTCCGCGCGGCGCCAAGAAGAAAGGCAGGAGGAAGTCGCAAGCGAAACGCGACGTTCCCGATGCAGACCTTGTCGCCGCCGCCGAGCACAAGAACCCTCGGAAGCCCCCCGGAGGTGCTAACCTCTTCGACAAGGCACTCAAGGAGACGTGCCCCTACCATCAGGGGCCCGTCAAGCACACCCTCGAGGAGTGCGTCATGCTTCGGCGCCACTTCCATCGGGCCGGGCCACCCGCAGAGGGTGGCAAGGCCCGCGACGACGACAAAAGGGAGGATCGCCAAGCAGGAGAGTTCCCAGAGGTCCGCGACTGCTTCATGATCTACGGAGGGCATGCGGCGAATGCCTCGGCTCGGCATCGTAAGCAAGAGCGTCGGGAGGTCTGCTCGGTGAAGGTGGCGGCGCCAGTCTACCTAGACTGGTCCGACAAGCCCATCACCTTCGACCGGGACGACCACCCCGACCACGTGCCGAGCCTGGGGAAGTACCCGCTCGTCGTCGACCCCGTCGTCGGCAACGTCAGGCTCACCAAGGTCCTGATGGATGGAGGCAGCTGCCTCAACATCATCTACGCCGAGACCCTCAGGCTCCTGCGCGTCGACCTGTCATCCGTCCGAGCAGGCGCTACGCCCTTCCACGGGATCATTCCCGGGAAGCGCGTCCAACCCCTCGGACAGCTCGACCTCCCTGTCTGCTTCGGAACACCCTCCAACTTCCGAAGGGAGACTTTGACGTTCGAGGTGGTCGGGTTCCGAGGAACCTACCACGCGGTGTTGGGAAGGCCATGCTACGCGAAGTTCATGGCCATCCCCAACTACACCTACCTGAAGCTCAAGATGCCGGGCCCCAACGGGGTCATCACCGTCGGCCCCACGTACAAACACGCATTCGAATGCGATGTGGAGTGCGTGGAGTACGCCGAGGCCCTCGCCGAGTCCGAGGCCCTCATTGCCGACCTGGAAAGCCTCTCCCGAGAGGTGCCGGACGTGAAGCGACATGCCGGCAACTTCGAGCCAGCGGAGACGGTTAAGGCCGTCCCTCTCGACCCCAGTGGCGACACCTCCAAGCAGATTCGGATCGAATCCGGGCTCGACCCCAAATAGGAAGCAGTGCTCGTCGACTTTCTCCGCGCAAACGCCGACGTCTTTGCGTGGAGTCCCTCGGACATGCCCGGCATACCGAGGGATGTCGCCGAGCACTCGCTGGATATTCGGGCCGGGGCCCGACCGGTCAGACAGCCTCTGCGCCGATTCGACGAGGAAAGGCGCAGGGTGATAGGCGAGGAGATCCACAAGTTGATGGCAGCAGGGTTCATTAAAGAGGTATTCCATCCCGAATGGCTTGCCAACCCTGTACTTGTGAGGAAAAAAGGGGGGAAGTGGCGGATGTGTGTAGACTACACTGGTCTCAACAAAGCATGTCCGAAGGTCCCCTACCCTCTACCTCGCATCGATCAGATCGTGGACTCCACTGCAGGGTGCGAAACCCTGTCTTTCCTCGATGCCTACTCAGGGTATCATCAAATCAAGATGAAAGAGTCCGACCAGCTCGCGACTTCTTTCATCACGCCCTTCGGCATGTACTGTTATGTCACAATGCCGTTCGGTTTGAGGAACGCGGGTGCGACGTACCAGCGGTGCATGAACCATGTGTTCGGCGAGCACATCGGTCGCACGGTCGAGGCCTACGTCGACGACATCGTAGTCAAGACGAGGAAAGCCTCCGACCTTCTCTCCGACCTCGAACTGACATTCCGGTGTCTCAAGGCGAAGGGCGTCAAGCTCAATCCCGAGAAGTGCGTCTTCGGGGTGCCCCGGGGCATGCTTTTGGGATTCATCGTCTCCGAGCGTGGCATCGAAGCCAACCCGGAGAAGAACGCGGCCATCACAAGCATGGGGCCCATCAAGGACTTAAAAGGCGTACAGAGGGTCATGGGATGCCTCGCGGCCTTGAGCCGTTTCATCTCACGCCTCGGCGAAAGAGGCCTGCCCCTGTACCGCCTCTTAAGGAAGGCCGAGTGTTTCACTTGGACTCCCGAAGCCGAGGAAGCCCTCGGGAACCTGAAGGCGCTCCTCACCCAGGCGCCCATCTTGGTACCCCCAGCTGATGGAGAAACCCTCTTGGTCTACGTCGCCGCAACCACTCAGGTGGTCAGCGCCGCGATCGTGGTCGAAAGGCAGGAAGAGGGGCATGCTTTGCCCATTCAGAGGCCAGTTTACTTCGTCAGCGAAGTGCTGTCCGAGACCAAGATCCACTACCCACAAGTACAGAAGCTACTATACGCAGTGATCCTGACGAGGCGAAAGCTGCGACATTACTTCGAGTCCCATCCGGTGACTGTGGTGTCATCCTTCCCCCTGGGGGAGATCATCCAGTGCCGAGAAGCCTCGGGGCGGATCGCGAAGTGGGCGGTGGAAATCATGGGCGAGGCAATCTCGTTCGCCCCTCGGAAGGCCATCAAGTCCCAGGTACTGGCGGATTTCGTAGCCGAATGGGTCGATACCCAGTTGCCAACGGCTCCGATCCAACCAGAGCTCTGGACCATGTTTTTCGACGGGTCGCTGATGAAGACGGGAGCTGGCGCGGGCCTGCTTTTCGTCTCGCCCCTCGGGAAACACCTGCGCTACGTGCTCCGCCTCCATTTCCCGGCGTCCAACAATGTGGCTGAGTACGAGGCTCTGATCAACGGATTGCGAATCGCCATCGAGCTAGGGGTCCGACGCCTCGATGCACGCGGCGACTCGCAGCTCGTCATCGACCAAGTCATGAAGAACTCCCTCTGCCGCGACCCGAAGATGGAGGCCTACTGTGAGGAGGTTCGACGCCTGGAAGACAAGTTCTACGGGCTCGAGCTTAACCACATCGCCCGGCGCTACAACGAGACTGCGGACGAGCTGGCGAAGATAGCCTCGGGGCGAACGACGGTTCCCCCGGACGTCTTCTCCCGGGATCTGCACCAACCCTCCGTCAAGATAGGCGACGCGCCCGAGCCCGAGGCACCCTCGGCCTCGTCCGAGGTGACCTCGGCCCAGCCCGAGCCATCCTCGGCTCAACCCGAGGTACCCTCGGAGCCCGAGGGCGAAGCCCTGCGCATCGAGGAGGAGCAGAACGGGGTCCTGCCAGATCAAGATTGGCAAACCCCGTACCTGCAATATCTCCACCAAGGAGAACTGCCCCTCGACCGAGCCGAGGCTCGGCGGGTAGCACGACGCGCCAAATCGTTCGTCTTGCTGGGCGATGAGAAGGAGCTCTACCACCGTAGCCCCTCGGGCATCCTCCAGCGATGCATCTCCATCGCCGAAGGTCAGGAACTCCTGCGAGAAATACACTCGGGGGCTTGCGGTCACCATGCAGCACCTCGAACCCTCGTCGGGAACGCTTTCCGCCAAGGCTTCTACTGGCCAACGGCGGTGGCCGACGCCACTAGAATTGTCCGCGCCTGCGAAGGGTGCCAATTCTATGCGAAGCAGACCCACCTGCCCGCTCAGGCTCTGCAGACGATACCCATCACCTGGCCCTTCGCTGTGTGGGGTCTGGACCTCGTCGGCCCTCTGCAGAAGGCGCCCGGGGGCTACACGCACCTGCTGGTCGCTATCGACAAATTCTCCAAGTGGATCGAGGTCCGACCCCTGAACAGCATCAGGTCCGAGCAGGCGGTGGCATTCTTCACCAACATCATCCATCGCTTCGGGGTCCCAAACTCAATCATCACCGACAATGGCACCCAGTTCACCGGCAAAAAATTCTTGGATTTTTGCGAGGATCACAACATCCGGGTGGACTGGGCCGCCGTAGCTCATCCCATGTCGAATGGGCAAGTAGAGCGTGCCAATGGCATGATCCTACAAGGGCTCAAGCCTCGGATCTACAACAACCTCAACAAGTTCGGCAAGCGGTGGATGAAGGAACTCCCCTCGGTGGTCTGGAGCCTGAGGACGACGCCAAGCCGAGCCACGGGTTTCACGCCGTTCTTCCTGGTCTACGGGGCCGAGGCCATCTTGCCCACGGACCTGGAATACGGCTCCCCGAGGACGAGGGCCTACAACGAAGAAAGCAACCAAGCTAGCCGAGAAGACTCGCTGGACCAGCTGGACGAGGCTCGGGATAGGGCCTTACTACACTCGGCACGGTATCAGGAGTCCCTGCGACGCTACCACGCCCGAGGGGTCCGACCCCGAGACCTCCAGGTGGGCGACCTGGTGCTTCGGCTGCGGCAAGACGCCCGAGGGAGGCACAAGCTCACGCCCCCCTGGGAGGGGCCGTTCATCATCGCCAAAGTTCTGAAGCCCGGAACGTACAAGCTGGCCAACAGTCAAGGCGAGGTCTACGGCAACGCTTGGAACATCCAACAGCTACGTCGTTTCTACCCTTGAGATATTTCCAAGTTGTTCATATACCTCGCACCCACGCAAAGTTTAGTCAACAAGGAAGGGTCGGCCTCGCCTCGGCAAAGCCCGACCCTCCCTCGGGGGCTAAAAGGGGGGAAACCCCCTCTGCGTCAAAATTTTCCTCGAAAAGAAAATCTCTTTTACCAGAACGTCTTTCGTGCTTTTTGACTACTTCGAAAAGTGGGTCCTGGAAACGACGGGGTACACGTAAGCAGTCAAGGCTGACCGAGCCGAGGGACTCCTACGCCTCCGGGATACGGATACCTCACTCATCACCTTCTGCGATAAGTAACTCGCGCTCGGATAAGGCGAATCCGCGGATCGAACGAGTCTTTACGTACGGAAGCTCTTCTGTCGAAGCGATTCTTCGAGCCTTCTCGACTGAGCCAGTGACAGGGCCTCATGGACGGGTAAAGGTACGCGTAAGCGGCAAGGCCGACCGAGCCGAGGGACTCCCACGCCTCCGGGATACGGATACCTCACTCATCGCCTTCCGCGAGAAGCAACTCTTGCTCGCACTAACATCCCTGCTACCGACAAAAAGTCCAGATACTCGAAACAAGAGGAAAAGAGACGCAGCTTTATAACGCAGCAAGGGTGTGTGTTCTGGCCTCGACGGCCGCACAAGGCCCACGCTACAAGACGATTTGACCCTGCAGGCTCGGATCTTGACGCTGGAAGAGGGCGATGACACCCTCGGCATGGGTAGCACCTTCGGCAAGGCCCGACCTAGCCTCGGACGGCGACGCGGTCCGAGGGCCTCTGCTCCGAAGGACGACGTCATCACCACGCTCGAGCAATCTCTGCCAGGGACTTCTCCGAGAACCCGGCCCGAGCGGACGGCTCGGCCGGCCACCTCCGAGGCCTCGGCCGACCGCCTTCCAAGGGCGCCTGCTCGGTCCGAAGCCTCGGCTGTTCAGCTCCGACGACGATCCTGCCAACGGACAACCCGGCTAGGCTCCGGCCAACCAGGTTTCATTTCCGAGCCAACTCCGCCTCTGCTCATGCTGATATCGCAACCCCTGGCCTCGGCTCGTCGAAGAGCGGCCGAGGGGTCTCTTTAACTAAGCTAGAGGAGCCTCGGACAACAGGTCCGACCGAGCCGAGGGATTCCTACGCCTCCGGGATACGGATACCTCACTCGTCACCTTGACACGGGGCAACTCACGCTTGGTGAAGCGGTTCAGACAATCAGCAGACGAGTCTTAGTGCTCGGAAATGAGGAAAAAACACGGCTCCGCGCCGTGGTTACATACATGTTCAGGCCCCAAAAGCCGAAATGAACAAAAAAACCTGGCACTCGAAGTGCCCTTACAAACAGAACTCCGGTTCCCCCCCGCAGGTACGAACAACCCCACTCGATAGGGGCGGGCCTGCGGGGCAGCGGAAAAAACTCTCACCCCCCGAGGACGAGAGCCAGCCATTCAGGCCAGGAGACGGAGACCCAGGGCTACTGACGGAGTTGGCAATCTCGTCGGTAGAGAAGCCACTTCCGTCCGCCGACGCCTCGGGACCCGCCACTTCCGACATGGCTGGAGGAAGTCTCCGTGATGCTGGAGGATGCCGTTCTCCCCCAGGCGCACGGGGAAGAAGAGGGCAACCGACCCACACGGAGACAGCTCCCTGACTCGCCTCGTCCTCCCTCTTGGCCAGGTGATGAAAATCCTTGAGGCTGAGGGAGGGGCAGGGGCCGCAGCCCGGCTCGCTTTCCCCCACCATCAAGCCGGAGGTCGCCCTCTTGGGTGACCGCCGGTGGAGGGGTGCAGCTGGGCTGCATGATGAAAATCCTTGAAGCCGAACGATGGCTGAAAGGTACCAACTCCCACGGAGTTGCGTTCCTCCGGCGATGGAGCGAAAAGACGGCGGTTCCCCCCATCCAGGGCCTCGGAAGATGGAGAGACACAATGCATAGGGGAGGAAGGAAACATGGTCACCTCACGAAGGGGGTCGCCCTCCTTTTAAAGGCAACTCCCCCTGCTTGCACCCTCAACCGTCACGGGCTGAGTCTTCTCCAACACGCCTCCAAAGCCCTCCCCTGCGGCGCGGGGGCTGGGGCCCGCCTGTCATGCAGACCGGCTCTAAGCAGAAGAAGCCGAACCGCCGCGCACGACGCCCGCAACCACCCAGCGGTTACAAGTAACCCTCCACTTTTGCCCGGACCAGCGGGCGAAAGGGGCAGGCGGCCATGCAGGCGGCATGCAACCGCGCCAAGTGGACGCGCCTCTCCGACTCCTGACAAGCCAGCGCGACGGCTCAAGCCCACGCGTCGTGCAACTGGCGCGCCGGGTGCTGCATGCGAGCCGCTGTGCCACTCGCTCCACCACTGCACCTCCTCGATTGCGGAACCAATACCGCGATTCGAGGCGACCCAGCCCGCGACCCAGCAGCGCCAGCCTGGCGCAGCGGTCAAAAGCGGTCAAAAATGGGCCGGCAGTAATGACGGTGGCAGGCGCGCGAGAGCAGCGGTCACGCCATCTGCCAAGCTCATGTCCCATCCGGAGGCAGCAAGAGAACCCCCTCTCACGGCGTGAAGACGACGCGCCCGTGGCCCGTACCTCGAACGGCTCGCGCACGCGCAACGGCAACCTCGCCAACTACTCACCCCGGCGCATTAACTCCGCGGCTCGACGGGCAGCGCTACGGGCGGGAGCGGCTGGTGACGTTTCGCCTTCGCCAAAACAACCACGCCGGAAAAAGGTACGCCACGACGTTCAATTTCGAATCCTTTTTCCCTTTTCCTTCTTTCTCTATCTCTTGCAACAGGGACCGAGAAGGGGGATAACCCCAAAGGGATCCTTCCCCGTGAAGGAACTAGGCTCCGAGCCTCCCTACTGATCAGGGGTTCGAAGGCTGGCCCCCCGAAGGGTTCAACAGCCGCCTCAGATCGCGTGGGCCCGACACCCACTACTGGTCAGGGGTTCGAAGGTCGGCCCCCGAAAGGTCCCACGACCGCCTCAGGCTACTCGGGCTCCGTGCCCCCTACTGACCAGGGGTTCGAAGGCTGGCCTGTCGAAGGGTTCACAGTCGCCTCAGACGCCGAGCGAGGGATGACCAGGGGTACGTTCGATACATAACCAAGGCTCGGGCTGCGCTCCCGAGGTACCCTAGGACATTTCCGAGACCAGCGGGAACGACTCTGTAACGGAATCCCATCGGAGGGAGGCAACGAGCCCTCGGACCCCGTCGCTAGGGGACCGGGTCCGGCAGATCACCCGCAGGTACTTTTGGGCGTGCCTCCGGGCCCCTAGCCGACCCCTAACGAACGGGGCACGGACGTCCACTCGGATTACCCGATTGCAGCTCACCGGAGACACCATGTTCGGTGCCCATCGAGGGTAACATGGCGCACTCCCCCCCTCCTCCTTGCGGAAAGGCGACGTAGGGGCGTATATAAAAAAGCCGAGTCTGTCCCTGATCGTCCTCTCGCTCCGTGCAGAGGCTCGGGGGCTGCTCTCGCAAAACCGGCTCCGGCCAAACCGTTGACAGCGTCAACATACCAGCCCGAGAACTTGGGCCCCGACAGTGCACCTGGGTTACGCCCTGCTCGCATGAGGGAACCGCCAGACCAGCCGAGGCATTACGCAAGGCATTAAGACCTCGAAGGAGTGAAACCACTCCTCCGAGGCCTCGGGGGCTACACCCGGCGGGTGCGCTCGCGCGCACCCACCGGAACAAAGTACCACCGAGAAAGGCTGGTCCCCTTGCAAAAAAGTGCGACGCAAGCCTCCAAGCGAGTGTTAACACTCTCTTCGAGGCTCGGGGGCTACTGTCGGGGACCATAATTAGGGGTACCCTCAAGACGCCTAATTCTCAGCTGGTAACCCCCATCAGCATAAAGCTGCAGAGGCCTGATGGGTTTGATTAAGTCAGGGATCAGTCCATACGAGTGACTTGATCACGCCACGCCCGAGCCTAGCCTCGGGCGAGGGCAGCCAACCCTAAGATGACTCCGTCTCGCCTGAGGCCTCCTCTTTCACGGCAGACGCATCTCCGGCTCGCCCGAGGCCCCGCCTTCGATAAGAAGAAACCCTGACTAAATCACCGCGCCAACCGACCCAGTCACCGGGGCGTTTAACACAAAAGGTAAGATCGACGGGCGACCAGACTTCGCCAGAGGTACCATAGGAGGCTCTGCCCGACCCAGGGCTCGGACTCGGGCTAAGGCCCCGGAAGATGGCGAACTCCGCTCCGCCCGACCCAGGGCTCGGACTCGGGCTAAGGCCCCGGAAGACGGCGAACTCCGCTCCGCCCGACCCAGGGCTCGGACTCGGGCTAAGACCCCGGAAGACGGCGAACTCCGCCTCGCCCGACCCAGGGCTCGGACTCCGCCTCAGCCTCTGCCGAACGATCTCCGCCTCGCCCGACCCAGGGCTCGGACTCTGCCTCTGTCTTGTAGGACGGACTCGACCTCGGCTTCGGAGGAGCCTCCACGACGCCCGACCTAGGACACGAGACCGCCACGTCAACAGGAAGCGTCATCATCACCCTGCCCTGAGCCGACTTGGGTTGCAGAGAACAAGACCGGCGTCCCATCTGGCCAGCTACGCCAGATAGGCAAATGATGGCGCCCCGCTAGACCATGACGACGGCGGCTCTCAGCTCCCTTACGAAAGCAGGAGGACGTCAGCAAGGGTCCAGCCACTCCGACAGCTGTCCCTCCGTCCGGCTCCGTTACTCCTCCAACAGCCACGACGCCACACCAACAGGGTGCCAAGATCTCTCCGGCTGCCACATTGGCATGTACTTAGGGCGCTAGCTCTCCCTCGCTAGACACGTAGCACCTTGCTACACCCCCATCTTGTACACCTGGATCCTCTCCTTACGACTATAAAAGGAAGGACCAGGGCCTTCTTAGAGAAGGTTGGCCTCGCGGGGACGAAGGGCAGGGGCAGGCGCTCTCTCGGGGCCGCTCGCTTCCCCTCACCTCGCGCGGACGCTTGTAACCCCCTACTGCAAGCGCACCCGACCTGGGCGCGGGACGAACACGAAGGCCGCGGGAATTCTCCGACTCCCTCACGACCCGGCTCCGGCCACCGACCGCTCTCTCTGTTCCCCCCTTCGCGCTCGCCCACGCGCTCGACCCATCTGGGCTGGGGCACGCGGCACACTCACTCGTCGGCTCGGGGACCCCCCCGGTCTCGGAACGCCGACACATACATAGTATAGCAAAAATTAACATCACACCAAACAATAGAACAGAATGCATGATAATATTCTACGCTGCGTAACGAGATCGTAGAAACAAGAACCACTAAATTTGGAGCTACGGTTATTAAGTTATGAATTTCTGAAGTTATTTTGTACCTAGAATAGCATAATTCATGTGAATAATTTTAGTACAAATTTCATGGCTAAACAAAGTTACTAGGTGACAAAAAATATTAAAACAAAATTAATGTCACTGGATTGGATCAATTTAGAGTTAGAATGAACTTAATATGAATTATATAGGTTTCTGGAATTATTTTTGTATTAAAAACAATTTCTATAATTATTTTTCTAATTTTTCTAATATCTGAATTGGGCGCCAAATTCTAGAAAACGCAGGGGCTCTGGCGCAAATTGCACTAAGACTCAGGCGACCCTGGCTATGGACTGCGGGTTGGTTTTCTAAAAACAGAAGGACTTTCTGAAAAACGTGCACAGTGAAGGGGTACCGTGATCCCTCAACCGTCCGATCTAAAATGAGGCACCCTGATTAGATCTGTCCTGGTCAAGTCTCCCACTCCCCCTTCAACCATTGGATCCAGAATCTACGTGACCACGTTTTTATGAACTATCACGCGATTACAACCACTCGATCTGCGATCGACGGTTCAGGTGCTAAGGCACGAACGGTTACCAGACTTGTAATCCGGACCGCCCAAGCCACATCGGATGGTCTGCCACCTTTCTCCCCCCTGACTATACGCGGCGGCGCCCAGCCTCCTCACCCAACGGAACGCTGGCGAGGTAACCAATCAACCACCCCCTGGTACTAAGCATTAAATTGGATCGAGCTACGTGATGGGGAAGACAAAACGATCACCAGCAAGAGGTTTCTTACCGAGGGTATGAAGCACAGGGGCTCGGCCACAGCGTCGTGCGGGCAGGCGGAATGGGTACAGCTCCGGTGAGAAATTCCGACACCGCAAGTCCGTCCCAGACGTGGGTGAGTCTCGGACGTGCTCCACGGTCAATCGTCGATGCCCGAGCGCATTGTCCCGATGTCGAATCAATGACAATTGCGAAAATGGCAGGCGCCGGTCGTTCCTCTCCTCTCGCCGACTTCTAACTCTCCATGATGGTTGCAGTGGTGATTGGATTGGGAGAAAAGGGGAAGGGGTACAGGGCGCACGACCTTTTATGCACGCAGAGCTAGTCAGCTGTGCACGCGCGGCAGCGAAAGACTCGGCCGGTTGGTTAGGTTCACCCACGGTGCGAGATTCACGCGAGGAAGAAGACCGGGCGAGGGAGGGCCCACTAGCAGAGAGTGAGGAGCTGCGAGAGGTCACTGTCGTGTGGGCCCGCAAATCAGTGAAACACGCACGAGCCTTGCAAAGGGAACGGGGGCTGAGAGCAGGCCCATCATGTCGGCGCACATTCCTGTTGAACGCCATAGGCGAGAAGGGAGAAAATGGGCCGCGTCTATGGAATTCGGCCCATGCGCATTCCATTCCTTTTTTCTTTTCCATTTCTAATTCCTTTTTCTTTTTCTCTTCTTTCCAAATTCAAACTTCTTTTCAACTTTTAAATTCGAATTCTATGGCAAAATTGTCTTCCAATTAAATGTCCAAACTAAACATGGTATGAGATGTTGTTGTTATTATTATTATTATTATTATTATTATTATTATTATTATTATTATTATTATTATTATTATTATTATTATTATTATTATTATTTATTTTGTGATGACTAGTGTTCCTTTTCCCCAAATTCTAGAGTTACTAATTAGGCATTTATTTCCAAATTAGCTACTAATTTATTTCCATTAACATTATTTATTGTTACCGAATGGACACACAAATAAACTTCAGTATGATGCATGTCTTGTTCAGGTATAATTTATTTTAAACATATCCCCTAATAATTCCTATGAATGAGAAGGCATTACACATAATTTTATTTCTCTCTCTTATAACCAAGATTAGGTATTACAAACATGCACTATCTGTCCAGTGCGAGCACCAGAGTGTTCGTAGAGTACATAGATTTGTGGTGTCACTTCCAACGACTAATTTTAGACTTTGTAGTCTTAGAGGTCGGTGACCTAAATGACACATGAACTCAACATGCAAGTTCGACGACTACTTATCCATTTTACTTATACTTTTTCTATAAATTCAGTCAAATTAAAAAATGACTTAAAGTAATTCTAAGAATTGATTTATTCAAAGGAGGGAGTATATGTTATTCAGGATGGTATTGTTTTAGCACCGCATCTGATCGATTCAGCGTGCTTGTGCAAGGAAAGATGGTGGTTTGCTGAAGCAAAACGGGTGCGCAACGTCAAACTTACGGCAGTATATAGTAGAACTGAATGTGTCAGTAATAGCAACGTGAGTGTAGATGCAAAGGCAAAACACCATGATTGTGGAATCTGCAAGACAAAATGAAGCTGTCCAAGAACAAAGATTACTTATTCAGGCTACATAACGACACAGAATATAATGATGGTGATCAAGAATGTGAGGTAGCATAGCACTCCCTAGAAACTAATAAACGAAAAGAAAGGGAAATGACTAGCTAAAAAGCATAGCTCTTTCGGTCTTTACAGGTGAAGGCTACGTTATTCTGACAGCGAATGCTGCTGCCTGTGTTACTCTAGGTTCTGTCTCTCTGTGTGTGCTGCTCACTCACACACACGTCCGCACGAGTCACAATGGTTGTCGTCCGTGTGTTAGGGACAGACAGGCAAAACTCACTCGAGTCCTGGAAGCTGGAGCAGAAGGACGACCGCCCTTTCATCGCAGCAAGGGCGATTAGGCATAAAACAGTCACTGGAGTCCGTGCGTTAAGCTTGCTGGTGGAATTGACTGCTTGAAAACAAACAGGCAGGAAATTAGACATAAAACAATGGTGCTAGTAAAAAAACAGGTAGGTGTGGAAACAAACCTTTAGTAACTGTATTTGCTAGGCAGTGTCATCAGAAAGAGCTCTCCAAGAAACCTCAGTCATAAGCTGTTTTTGGTGTCTTCACGCTTTTTACAGTGCTGGCCATCTACTGTCAAGCAGCACGAGATGCAAGATCTTGAACTGAAACTTCTGGCCTAGGCTTGTGGTTAGCCTCTCGACCTTGGTACTGCTGAATCAAGTGTTGTAACATGTGCACACAGACACAACAGTACTTTCAGCAAAGTGTGAAAATAGACAAATTTGTGCCACTGCAATGTTAGGATTTATTGGCTTGGCCCAGTTAAGAAATTCTAATAAATCGCAGGAAAATCTCAAAAGCCCATACAAGTGGATGGCTAGGGAATTGGTGGAACCAATAGCACCATATTGCTAGTTCTAGTAAAGTAGAGCTAGCTTAAATATGAAAGCCACACTCACTCACAAGTCATGGATGAGAGGAGAGAGTGTGGAGAGCCACACGCGCGCTTGCTCGCCTGGCCGGACCGGGCCGGGGCGAAGGGCGCGGGCGCACGACATGCGCGTGAATGGTCCGTCAAAATCCGGCCCCTCGCCTTGCGGGGGCGCGGCTACCTTTTGCCGTTTGATTTTTTGGTTTCTTGGCTGTTATGTTTATCCTAACCGATCGCTATAAAATCTCAACTGATCGCGAGATTTTTGTGGGCGGATAAGATCAGGGGTCGCGGACGCGGCCCTATAAAAGGAGCCCGGCAGCCAGCCTTCAAATCATCCCAGTTTCGCTTTCGCCTCTCTTCATAGCTGAGCCGCCTTTTAGTTCCCTTCGTCCCGACCGCAGAGGTGCATCTGCGATCAGGAGAGCAGGTCTCCAGAACCCTTTGTCTTCTAGATCCTGCACCGGGAGAGGGCGAATAAGGTTTTTTGGAAGCGTCTTCACGCGACTGCTCGTGATCTTCTGACCTCGTCGACCCTGCTGATTTTGCTGCTTCGACGTCGTCGACCCTACTGATTCCGGCGCGCGCCATCTATCAGTAAGTCTAATCAGTACGCATCATCTAATTTGGCTTTTTACTTCAGTTCTTCTGATTTGGTCATGATTTATATTCGGAATTTAATTTGGAATTTGTCTAATTATTCAACAATCCAAAAACCTTATTGTAGACAATTTTCTAGTTTTTCTATGGCTGCTTTTGCCGACGCGCTGAAGCCAGAAAAGTTTAATGGTATGCACTTTAAGAGATTGCAAGTCAAGGCCACGCTCCGGCTTACTGCTATGAATGTCTTCCATGTTAGTAAAGGCAGATCTGAGAGTCCACTGACTCCTGAACAAGAGAAAGAGTACGACCATGCCAATACTATCTTTACGGGAGCCGTTCTTAGCGCCCTTGTTGACCGTCTGGTTGATGCGAATATTCAGTACACAGACGGAAAAGAGTTGTGGGATGCACTTACTACTAAGTATGGTGCATCAGATGCTGGCAGTGACCTGTATATCATGGAGAGCTTTCATGATTATAAGATGGTTGATAATCGCTCTATTGTAGAGCAAGCTCATGAAATACAGTGTATAGCCAAGGAGCTCGACCACCTTAAGATAGTCCTTCCTGACCGATTTGTGGCTGGGTGCATTATTGCAAAGTTGCCTTCTACATAGAGGAACTTCGTCACATCTCTGAAACATAAGAGACAGGAGATATCAGTTGAAAATCTGATAGCGTCTCTGGATGTTGAGGAGAAAGCTCGGGCAAAGGACACGGGATCTAAAGGAGGCGAGGGCCACTCCAGCGCCAACATGGTTCAGAGGAACCACAACAAGGGCAAAGGAAAGCCAAAATCTAACAAGCCCAACAAAACTACCAACTTCAGGAAGAAGAAGAACAAGGCTGAATTGACATGTTTCGCATGTGGCGAGGCGGGTCATTTTGCCAAGGATTGTCCTGATCGAGCGGATCGCCGTGGCAAAAAGGGCAATGTCAACACAGTGGTCGCTAGCAATGAGGAAGACAAAGGGTATGGTAATTTACCTTTTATCTTCTCAGTTTTTCAATCACCTAGTTGGTGGCTTGAT
The DNA here is from genome assembly GCA_029449295.1 of Zea luxurians. NCBI lineage: Eukaryota > Viridiplantae > Streptophyta > Magnoliopsida > Poales > Poaceae > Zea > Zea luxurians. The sequence continues at coordinate 45,270,298 of JAOPSE010000010.1, forward strand.
ACTGGTGCTAATGTTCATGTGTGTTCTGACATTAACTTGTTCTCTTCTTATCAGGGCGCCCGGGGTTCTTCCGTGCTAATGGGGAATGGGTCACATGCTTCTGTTCATGGCACTGGCACGGTGGATCTGAAGTTTACTTCGGGAAAGATCGTGCAGCTAAAGAACGTGCATCATGTCCCTTCTATACACAAGAATCTCGTTAGCGGAACCCTTCTATGTAGAGATGGGTTCAAGGTAGTTTTGGAGTCCAATAAATTAGTTGTGTCCAAGTCTGGACAATTTATTGGTAAAGGCTATGATTGCGGAGGCTTGTTCCGCTTTTCTCTGTTAGATTTCAATAATAAGTCTATGAACCATATTTGCGCTAATGTTGATGATCTTGCGAGTATTTGGCATTCTCGTTTGTGTCATATTAATTTTGGCTCTATGTCTCGGCTTGCAACCATGAGTTTAATTCCGAATATCACCATAGTCAAAGGTTCTAAGTGCCATAGTTGTGTGCAGTCGAAGCAACCTCGAAAGCCTCATAAGGCTGCTGAGGAGAGACACCTGGCACCGCTAGAACTCATACATTCTAATCTTTGTGAGATGAATGGTGTGTTGACAAAGGGTGGTAAGAGATACTTCATGACATTAATTGATGATGCGTCTAGATTTTGCTATGTATACTTGCTAAAAACTAAAGATGAGGCTTTAGACTACTTTAAAATCTATAAGGCTGAAGTTGAAAACCAACTAGAGAGAAAGATCAAATGTCTTAGATCAGATCGTGGTGGCGAGTTCTTTCCCAAAGTCTTTGATGATTTCTGTGCAGAACATGGCATTATTCATGAGAGGACTCCTCCCTATTCACCCGAGTCAAACGGGATTGCTGAAAGGAAAAACCGTACGTTGACTGACCTGGTGAATGCCATGTTAGACACTTGTGGTTTATCTAAGGCATGGTGGGGGGAGGCAGTCCTGACTTCATGTCATGTTCTAAATAGAATTCCTATGGGCAAAGAAGAGAAAAACCCCTTATGAGAAGTGGGTTGGGAGAAAACCATCACTTTCATACTTGCGCACTTGGGGGTGCATGGCGAAAGTCAATGTACCAATTAATAAAAAGCGCAAGCTTGGTCCAAGGACAGTGGATTGTGTCTTTCTTGGATATGCTTCGTGTAGCATAGCATATAGATTTTTAGTAGTTAAATCTGAAGTTCCTGATGTGTATGTTGATACTATTATGGAATCATGTGATGCTACTTTCTTTGAACATATATTTCCAATGAAAGACATTCATAGCAATTCTAGATACTCTTCTGAGATAACTCCTGAACATAGTACACCTATTGAGAGTTTTGAACAGCCACATGAAATTGTCCTAGAGGAGGATGACAATGATGCTCCTAAAAGGAGCAAGAGACAAAGGGTTGAAAAATCCTTTGGTGATGATTTCATTGTGTACCTTGTGGACGATACTCCTACTACCATTGCAGAAGCATTTGCATCTCCAGATGCAGATGATTGGAAAGAAGCAGTTCATAATGAGATGGACTCCATTCTTTCAAATGGTACGTGGGAAGTCACTGATCGACCCTATGGATGCAAACCTATGGGTTGTAAGTGGGTGTTTAAAAAGAAGCTCAAGCCTGATGGTACAATTGAAAAGTACAAGGCTAGGCTTGTGGCTAAAGGCTATACTCAGAAAGAAGGAGAAGACTTCTTTGATACTTACTCACCTGTTGCTAGAATGACCACTATTCGAGTACTACTTTCTTTGGCTGCCTCGTATGGTCTCCTTGTTCATCAGATGGATGTAAAGACAGCTTTTCTTAATGGAGAGCTGGACGAGGAAATCTATATGGAACAACCTAATGGATTTATAGTAAAGGGTCAAGAAAGCAAGGTGTGCAAGTTATTGAAATCTTTGTATGGTCTGAAGCAAGCACCAAAGCAGTGGCATGAGAAGTTTGACACGACTCTAACGTCTGCAGGCTTTGCCATTAATGAGGCAGACAGGTGTGTATATTATCGCTGTGGTGGGGGCGAAGGAGTTATACTGTGCTTATATGTTGATGATATATTGATATTTGGCACAAACATTGATATGATCAATGAAGTCAAGTCTTTTCTATCAAAGAGTTTTGATATGAAAGATCTGGGATAAGCTGATGTGATTCTAAACATCAAGCTGATTAAGGCAGATGGTGGGATTACTCTCTCGCAATCTCACTATGTTGAAAAGGTTTTGAAGCGATTTGGCTTCTCTGAGTGCAAACCTTCTCCAACACCTTATGATCCCAGTGTGACACTGCGAAAGAACAAGAGAATTGGTTTAGACCAATTGAGATACTCTCAGATTGTCGGTTCACTCATGTATCTTGCTGGTGCAACAAAGCCCGATATCTCGTTTGCTGTGAGCAAATTGAGCAGGTTCATGTCAAATCCCGGGACTGATCATTGGCATGCACTTGAGCAGGTTATGTGCTACCTGCAAGGTACAATGAGTTATGGAATTCACTATTCTGGTCAGCATGCAGTACTTGAAGGATATTGTGATTCGAACTGGATATCTGATGCAGACGAGCTTTATGCCACCAGTGGTTATGTCTTTACTATTGGTGGAGGTGCGGTATCATGGAGGTCATGCAAGCAGACCATTTTGACGAGGTCAACCATGGAAGCCGAGCTAGCTGCACTTGACACAGCAACCGTTGAGGCTGAATGGTTGCGTGAACTCTTGATGGACTTGCCGGTGGTTGAGAAACCAATACCAGCTATCCTTATGAACTGTGACAATTAGACAGTGATTGTTAAAGTGACGAGTTCTAAGGATAATGGAAAGTCATCAAGACATGTCAAAAGACGATTGAAGTCTGTCAGAAAGTTGAGAAACTCTGGAGTTATAAGTGTGACTTATATTTCAACAGATAAAAATCTGGCAGATCCTTTTACCAAGGGACTACCACGTAATGTGATAGAAATCGCATCAAGAGAGATGGGTATGAGACCCGAATAAAGTTGCCATGGTGGAAACCCAGTCTATGTGATCGGAGATCCCGTGAATTAGGTCCTGGGAAGAACAAGCCATTGGTGAACTGAGGAGAGTAACCTTTGACCCTCTCTAAGTAAAGATGCAATACTCTCAAATGCTGTAAGGCAGGTTGGCTTTGTGCCTTAATGTGTTCTGTTGGCTTGTATTAGCGAAGATGTTGTCCTACAGAACATTCTTTGAAAGAACACACCTATATGAGTTAGACTGTCTAACGTCGCAGTCTATGAGATTTGGGTGATCTCTAGTAAACTCATGAAGAGACCTTGGAGTACGACGTATATGCTCCACCTGAGAAGGGGACTACTGGTAGCCAAGTACTGGTCATGACTTCAAGTGAAACCCATTCACGCAAAACTTGCAATTCAAGGCATAGTCCATTGTCCAAGTTGTGGGTTGGTGTAGCTTGGAGTTCTAGGCGGAAGTTCAACTTAACAGTCTCTGCTGAAAAACTAGTATATTAAACAGTAGTGAACAGTGGCGAAAACTGCAGATGGCATTTGAGATCTGGTGGGGGATTGTTAGGATTTATGGGCTTGGCCCAGTTAAGAAATTCTAATAAATCCCAGGAAAATCTCAAAAGCCCATACAAGTGGATAGCTAGGGAATTGGTGGAACCAATAGCAGCATATTGCTAGTTCTAGTGGAGTAGAGCTAGCTTAAATATGAAAGCCACACTCACTCACCAAGTCATGGATGAGAGGAGAGAGTGTGGAGAGCCACACGCGCGCGCTCGCTCGCCTCGCCTGGCCTGGCTGGGCCGGGCCGGGGCGAAGGGCACGGGCGCACGACATGCGCGTGAATGGTCCGCCAAAATCCGGCCCCTCGCCTTGCGGGGGCGCGGCTACCTTTTGCCGTTTGATTTTTTGGTTTCTTGGCTGTTATGTTTATCCTAACCGATCGCTATAAAATCTCAACTGATCGCGAGATTTTTGTGGGCGGATAAGATCAGGGGTCGCGGACTCGGCCCTATAAAAGGAGCCCGGCAGCCAGCCTCCAAATCATCACAGTTTCGCTTTCGCCTCTCTTCATAGCTGAGCCGCCTTTTAGTTCTCTTCGTCCCGACCGCAGAGGTGCATCTGCGATCAGGAGAGCAGGTCTCCAGAACCCTTCGTCTTCTAGATCCTGCACCAGGAGAGGGCGAATAAGGTTTTTGGGAAGCGTCTTCACGCGACTGCTCGTGATCTTCTGACCTCGTCGACCCTGCTGATTTTGCTGCTTCGACGTCGTCGACCCTGCTGATTCCGGCGCGCGCCATCTATCAGTAAGTCTAATCAGTACGCATCATCTGATTTGGCTTTTTACTTCAGTTCTTCTGATTTGGTCATGATTTATATTCGGAATTTAATTTGGAATTTGTCTAATTATTCAACATGCAATTGCAGTGATCTCTTAAAATGTTAAGCAACAAACATGACCCCTGATGCAGAACTCTTAAGAGTATAGTCAGTTAAACAATAAACATGACCCAGAAACCTCAGTTGTGTATTTCCAGCTTGAAGTGGGTTATTGTTCGAACCGGTTTTGAGCCGGCGGACAGTCCGGCCCTGAGGCCGGACGGTCCGCGGTCCGGACGGTCCGCGCCTGTGGGCCGGACGGTCCGCGCGTGCGCAGAACAGATTAGGGTTCCGAGTTTTGTGCTACGGTTGTTAGCTATATTCGCGGGATTAGCTCGGAATCAGTTGTGTAAAGGGTCCAGCCCCCCTCCTCTATAAATAGAGAGGTCTACGGCCGATTTGTAATCATCAACAATCGAATCAATACAACTTCTATTTCGCATTTTATCCTAGGAGTAGTTCTAGTCTAGTTTAGGTTTAGTCTTCCAATCCCCAAATTCTTCGTCTCTCTTCGGCTCTACGTCGATTAGAGGAGTCTAGGTCGGCCAGCCCGAGCCTAGACACAACCTAGGATCTCTACTCCCCGACGGGGTCCCTCCCGGGAGCGAGATCCAGGCGCCGTCGGCGATCTTCCGCCGTCCCTGCGTACGCGCGGACCGTCCGGCCCCAGGGCGCGGACCGTCCGGCCGTCAGGCAGGAACCCTAGCCGCGCATCAGGCCGCGGACCGTCCGGCCCCAGGCCGCGGACAGTCCGCCCTTGCGCAGAGAGCACTACCGCGCCTCGCACCAGGCCGCGGACCGTCCGGCCCCTGCGCGCGGACCGTCCGCCCCTGTGCAGAGGGCACCGCCACGGTTCTTGTTGAGTGTTTGGCGCTCCAAAAAGGCGTCAACATACTTTTTGGCGACTCCGCTGGGGAAAACACATCTAAGCTCATCAGATCGGCCCTCAATGGCCGGTTCAAAGGATAGCTCTGATATTTCTCTAAACAACATCATAGAGCCGACTTGGGAAACCTTGCCGGCTGACGAGCAGCTCCAGTTCGAGGAGCACAAGGAGCGGATGATCCAGGAGGCGAAAGCAAAGTTCTTGGCCAACTTCAAAGTGGACAGGAACAACAAGGTCGTCCGACATCGGGCGACGGATCCGGCTTCGCTCCAACCCACGCCAGATATCCCTAATGTAAGTAATACCAACGATCTGCAATCTCTTAGAAATTATGTAGAAGATCAACGTGAACAAATGCAGAACATCATAGGGGGTATGCAAAGCGATCTTAAGAGACTAGTACGTGCATTCGATAAGTCTAGTACCGCAAATTTTCCTTCGCACGAGGTTGAGTTAGGAGATAACGCGCATAATACATCGGCTACAGGTTGTCACGACCAGTCACAACCCCTTTATGGGATGCCGATGGACACATACCCTAAGCAACCGCAAATCGGCAGCAAACCAGCCGATCTGCACATGCCCGGACCGTCCGCACGTGAGCGCGGACCGTCCGGGCCAACAGCAGTCGGGCCTATTTTTAATGAGTTACCTAGATATGCGCCCGAGCCACCACATATGACACAGAACCTAAACTACCCAGCCGGACGGTCCGCATACAATGACGGACGGTCCGCATATGACCACGGACGGTCCGGGTACGTATCCGGACAGTCCGTGCATAAGTCTTTTGAGGAGGATTATTACATGAATCCTCGCCCGTCCCAGCAACACTTCCCATCACACTATGCAATGCACCAGCCCACTAATTCAGGATCCAAAGCCCAGGAAAGCTTTTCGGCCCCACCTGGAAGGCCGGAAAGAAACGATCAAACGTATGAGCCATATAGAGCAAATGGAAATGCACCACGTAACTCAAACCAATGGGGGGAAAGACAACATGCTAATATCCAGCCAACCTCACCCATGTTTGACCAGAGAGCCGGTGGTCTCGCACCGGCTGCCATTGATATAGTAAGGGAAGAAATAGCCGGGGCGTTCCGAGATAAGCTCGGAGTAAGCATGGTCCCTGGGGGGCAATCATATCGGAAACCTTATGACAGCCGATTTGATCACCATCCATACCCACAGGGAACCAGGATACCCGAATTCACAAAATTTTCGGGTGATCAAGGAAAGAACACACGTGAACACATAGGCCAATTTTTAGCACAATTAGGAGAGTTGGCCGACACAGAGGCATCTCGTGTACGTTTGTTTTCGTTATCTTTAACAGGAACTGCGTTTGCATGGTACGCCACTTTACCTCCTAATTCCATTTCATCATGGGGGGATTTAGAACAAAAATTTCATGATCATTTTTTCTCCGGTGACTATGAATTGGATTTAGTAGATTTAGCGTCGTTGCGACAGACAAAAGATGAATCGGTTAATGATTACATCCGGAGATTCCGAGATACAAGAAACCGATGCTTTCAAATTCATTTGGCAGAGAAACAGCTAGTAGGATTAGCCTTTAACGGTCTACGATATTATTTAAAAGAGAGGTTAGAAGGCATCCAATTCTTTACACTAGCACAATTACACCAGAGAGCTTCGGCTTGTGAAAGCCGAAGCAAAGAAACTACTAAAGCAATTCGTCACAACATACGTGTAGTAGAATGCGACCAAAGTAGCTCAGAAGACGAATCAGCAGAAGTGTATGCTGCTGAAATGGTTTGGCCAAAGCAGGCCAAATCTTCGGCTTGTGCCTCCTTACAGCCGGTTCAAAAGAAACGGCAGGAGGAGGTTAAGTTTACATTTAACGTTGGTAAATGTGATAAAATATTTGACGAACTACTCAAAAATGGCAATATTAAAATAAATCACACTGTTCCATCCGCCGACGAGCTAAAACGTCGTGCATACTGCAAGTGGCATAACTCATTTTCTCATGCCACTAATGATTGTAATGTATTCCGACGACAGATTCAATCGGCCATTAATGAGGGACGATTGAAATTTCAGGAAATGCAGGTGGATACAGAGCCATTTCCAATGAACGTGATCGACTTCGAGGGCAAAAAAGTCCTGGTTCGGCCAAACACGGCCGATAAAGGCAAAGGCAAAGAGGCGATCATCGGCAATTCTAAAAAGGCCGATGAGGATCATAAAGTTTCTTGCAGGAAAGTGGTAGCCGAGAAGACTTCCGATGGAGGGGAGACCTTAAAGGTGACCATTACAACCTCCAGTACTGGGGGGCAAGCGCAGACAGGGAGACAGATACAGGAACCCGTGCTGCGTATCCCGGACGGTCCGGCACGTAGGAGCGGACGGTCCGCGACCCCACCGGACGGTCCGGAGAGCTCTGGCGGACGGTCCGGCTATGCTCAGGACTCGCAGCGACCACGTACTTTCAAACCACGACGACCAGAGATAGGTACGTGGAAAACAAATACATTTAAAGCAGCTGGTCGGCTGATCAAGCCTGGCCCGACTTTTGATCAATTGTTGACTAAATATGTGAAAAAGAAGGCTGGCCCCAGTGACCGGCCACCGAAGCGACCCCGCTCACCCATTCATGAGCAACGTCAGGTCAGGCCGATTGGACCACCTCACCAATCGGAAGAAATGAAAGGTCCTATTGTACAATTGAGACCTAACATACCGACATGGACCCCTCCACCTCCTTATCCATCTATGCCATATCCATACACATACTTACCTCCACCATATGTCCCAAATCAAATGTGGGGCATGCCACCATATCCATTTGGGATGCCACAGTACCCCGCCTGGGGGGCACCCCAAACATCCGTTTTTGATAGGTTGGCACCGCCAGTGCAAGACCGATTGAGCTTTGCTGAATCCGGTCACCAGGCACAGGCCCAACAAGGTTGCCGGACTACTCGGCCTCCTAGGCCGACCAATCCGGCAGGGGGGCATATGCCTGTAGCAACTCAAAGAGCAAAAAAGGACATCATCAAAATAGGCACTGCGGATGTTGTCATACAGGGAGACAATAAAGGGCCGATGATTTTCGGCGAATCGGCCAACACGACCGAAAAGGATACGGCTACCATCAAAACAGCTGATCCAAAATACTCCATGCCTCGATGGTGCCCAGCGGGATTGACACGATCTCAAAAGAGAAAATTACAGCGCCTAAGAGCAAAGGAGATCCAGGAAAAGGAGGCGGAAAAGACATTTAATGACACACACCCGCTATACCCACCACCGCAAAAGAAATGGAGACCGAAGGCCGTTGAGGAAAAACAAACGGCCACAAAAATAGAAAGTCAACCCGCACCAGGTGCGGACCGTCCGGCCCCCGCACACGGACCGTCCGCCGTTCACCAGGAAGATTCTGGACAACCTGCACCAGGCGCGGACCGTCCGGCCCCCGTGTGCGGACCGTCCGCCGTTCATCAGGAAGCCTCCAACAACACGAGAACATCAATGGAAGAGGACGACCTGCTAGGAGAAGACCTGGTCGACTACGAGGCTTCTCCAGAACGCCAAGGTATGGATGTAAATATTATTACATTTTCTTCCGATTGTACTATCATTAGCGACGATGAACCCGTTGCTGCCCAGTTTGATTTTGGTCCTAAAGAAGCCGCCTTTACTAAACCAAAGGAATCGGTAAATCATTTAAAGCCGCTCTTCGTGCGCGGTCACATTGATGGAATACCGATTGCTAAGATGTTGGTGGATGGAGGGGCGGCTGTAAATCTAATGCCTTATTCATTATACAGAAAATTAGGTAAACAAGATGACGAACTTGTCAAAACCAACATGACCCTCAGCGGTGTTGGGGATAGTTCGATTAAAGCCAGGGGAGTCACGTCCGTTGAATTAACCATCGGGACTAAGACCCTTGCTGCTGCATTCTTCGTCGCTGATGTAGAAGGGAATTACAGTTTAATTCTAGGCAGAGATTGGATTCATGCCAATCAATGTGTACCTTCTACATTACATCAGATGCTAATACAATGGGTAGGCGATGAGGTGGAACAAGTACATGCTGATGTATCGGCCTGCATCGCTGTGGCCGATGCCCCTGTACTCTGGACTTATGAGACTGCTACATGTCTCACAGGAGTAGATTTTTCTGATTATCAGTTCATAAGTATAGATAAGAAAGGTTTCATTCCTGTAATGCTAGAGCCGATGGAGAATCGGCTAAATCCTAAATAAAGTTTAAATGATGAATGCACATGAAGTTCATGAGTCGTTGATCACGGACAATTCGGCTCTCGAAGCCGGATGGTCTGGTCTTTCACAAAACAGTTCGGGCTTTAAGACCGAACATCTACCGCAGCGAAAAGACAGTATTACGGATGATCCGGTCCCTGAGACCGGAAAGCCCGCCATCACACAAAGATCATCTAATTCCTCTGTGGGGGACATGATAGAGGAATTCAGAGATCTTGACAAACTAGGACAGGGGTTTACATCGGCTGATCCATTGGAGGAGATTGACATAGGAGATGGTAAAACTCCAAGGCCAACTTTTGTAAACAAGACCCTGGAGGCCGATCCTAGAGATGAGATGATCGGCCTATTGAAGGAGTATTCAGATTGTTTTGCTTGGAATTACACTGAAATGCCTGGACTAAGCCGAGAGATTGTCGAACATCGGCTGCCCATTAAGTCTGGTTTCAGACCTTTCAAGCAGAAAGCCAGAACGTTTCGTCCAGATCTTCTCCCACGAATCAAGGACGAAATCCACCGGCTGCTAGAAGCTAATTTTATTAGGCCTTGCAGATACGCAGAGTGGGTCTCCAATATTGTGCCGGTGGAGAAGAAGGAGTCAGGTAAACTTAGAGTATGCATTGATTTTCGTAATTTAAATAAAGCAACTCCTAAAGACGAATATCCCATGCCCATAGCCGACATATTAATCAATAATTCATCAGGGAATAGAATTATTAGCTTTCTTGATGGTAATGCCGGATATAATCAGATTTTCATGGCCGAAGAAGATGCGTCTAAAACGGCCTTTATATGTCCAGGCTTCATTGGTTTATTTGAATGGGTTGTCATGACATTCGGTCTTAAAAATGCTGGTGCTACTTATCAGAGGGCTATGAATCTGATCTTCCATGAGTTGTTAGGAAACACTGTGGAAGTCTACATTGATGATATTGTAGTCAAATCGGCTAAGTTTAGTTCTCATATAGCTGATTTGCGCAAAGCCTTTGATAAAATGCGTCGGTATGGTTTAAAAATGAACCCACGTAAATGTGCTTTTGGGGTGTCGGCTGGTAAGTTTTTAGGATTTGTCATCCATGAACATGGTATAGAAATAGACCCTGACCGAATCAAGTCTATTCGGAATGTGGGGCCTCCGACTTGTAAGGTCGAAGTGCAGAGGTTTCTCGGCAAGGTGAATTATTTACGAAGGTTTATTTCTAACCTAGCCGGGAAGATTGATGCCTTCACCCCTATCCTTCGGCTTAAGAATGATGCTGAATTCACTTGGGGGGCAGAGCAGCAGGAAGCATTTGATCTCATCAAAAAATACTTGTCTTCGGCTCCCGTGTTAAAAGCACCACAAGCAGGAGCACCATTCAGATTATACATTGCAGCTGAAGACAAGGTTATTGGGGCTGTTCTAACACAAGAAACTGAGGGGAAGGAGCATGTGGTGACATATCTAAGCCGAAGGTTGGTGGATGCTGAAACAAGGTACACTTTTATTGAAAAGTTATGCTTATGCTTGTTTTATGCATGCACCAAATGTAGATGTTATTTACTGTCTAGTCATTGCACTGTTTCTGGTCAAGCCGATGTAATCAAATACATGTTGCATAACCCAATTATGAGTGGTAGAATTGGTAAGTGGGCTTATGCACTCATAGAATATGACTTGGCCTATGAACCATTGAAATCTATGAAAGGCCAAGTCGTAGCGGATTTTATTGTAGAACATCGGGTTAATGATATTCATGAACTAGACATGTCATACCTCACTATTACTCCTTGGACTTTATATTTTGATGGATCGGTTTGCAATGAAGGGCAAGGAATTGGCATTGTACTTGTTTCACCAAGTAATGTCTCCTTTGACTTCTCTAGCCGATTAAAAACTTATTGCACTAATAATCAAGCTGAATATGAGGCCCTCTTATTCGGTTTAGAACTTTTAAATAGTATGGGAGTAAAACATGTGAAGGTATTTGGTGATTCTCAGCTGGTTGTCCAACAAGTGTTAGAGGAATACCAATGTTTTGATGGTACTCTAAATAGTTATCTTGAGAAATGTTAGAGCATAATCCATTCTTTTGACGAATTCAGTATTCGGCATGTCTCTAGAGTTGAGAATCATAGAGCTAACGATTTGGCACAAGATGCATCAGGTTATCGGATAAAGAGAGGGAAATTTCACAAAACTGAAAATCTGATAACCAGTGCAGAGCCAAATTCCCAGGTCGCGGACCGTCCGCGTGACGACGCCGGACTGTCCGGGGTTACCAGAAACGTCCTCTTAATTGAATCGGCTGACAATGAAGCCGATGCAAGTGATTGGAGGACACCTATACTTAATTATTTGCAAAATCCCAATATCAGGACAGATAAGAACATTCGGCGAACAGCTTTCAAGTATGTGTTGATGAGTGATGAACTTTACCGCCGAACGGTTAATGATATCCTGCTTAAGTGCTTGGGCCCAGATGATGCTATATTAGCCATGGCCGAAGTACATGAAGGAATTTGTGGTACCCATCAATCAGCTCCAAAGATGAAGTGGTTGTTGCGAAGGTCTGGTTTTTATTGGCCTAGTATGACAGCTGATTGTTTCAAGTACTACAAGGGGTGCCAAGTGTGTCAAAAATTCGGCGACCTACAGTTGGTCCCTGCAGCCGAATTACATCCTATCATCAAGCCTTGGCCATTCAGAGGATGGGGATTAGACTTTATTGGAGAAATTCATCCTTCGTCATCAAAGGGGCATCGGTTTGTGTTAGTTGCCACTGACTATTTCACCAAATGGACTGAAGCCGTTGCTCTAAAGAACATGACGCACAAGGAGGTAATTGAGTTCATAACTGAGCATATTATTCATAGATTCGGCATTCCCCAGACCTTTACTACAGATCAAGGTACTTCTTTTATGTCAAAGGAGGTACGTGAATTTGCTGAATTATACAGAATTAAGCTGCTTAATTCATCTCCATATTATGCTCAGGCCAATGGACAGGCCGAGTCTAGTAATAGGACATTGATTAATTTGATAAAAAAGAAGATATCTGATAATCCTAAACATTGGCATAAGATTTTGTCTGAAGCTTTATGGGCTCATAGAATATCTAAGCATAGTGCTACTAAAGTATCTCCTTTTGAGCTTGTCTATGGGCAGGAAGCAGTGTTACCTGTGGAAATAAGTTTGAATGCTGTCAGGTTTGCCAGACAAAATGATCTAACTGCTACTGATTATTATAATTCAATGATGGATAATATTGATGAGGTGACCGACAAGAGGATGATAGCTTTGGGAGCAATAGAAAAGGACAAGATCATGGTAGCCAGGGCCTACAACAAGAAGGTCAAAGCAAAATCATTCCAAGTAGGAGACTTGGTGTGGAAGACCATTCTACCTCTAAGGAATAAAGACCGCAAGTTCGGGAAATGGTCGCCAAGCTGGGAGGGTCCTTATAAAGTGAAACAAGTGATGTCTGGTAACGCTTATTTACTGCAAACATTACAAGGCAAGGATTTACCTAAGGCTTTGAATGGGTGTTTCCTCAAACAGTACCATCCTAGTATGTGGCAAGATGCCTAAGAAAACCGATGTGATCACATCGAGTTAGTTGCTTTTAGTTCGCTCAGCTCCACCAAAAGGCAGGGGGGCATATGTTCGAACCGGTTTTGAGCCGGCGGACAGTCCGGCCCTGAGGCCGGACGGTCCGCGGTCCGGACGGTCCGCGCCTGTGGGCCGGACGGTCCGCGCGTGCGCAGAACAGATTAGGGTTCCGAGTTTTGTGCTACGGTTGTTAGCTATATTCGCGGGATTAGCTCGGAATCAGTTGTGTAAAGGGTCCAGCCCCCCTCCTCTATAAATAGAGAGGTCTACGGCCGATTTGTAATCATCAACAATCGAATCAATACAACTTCTATTTCGCATTTTATCCTAGGAGTAGTTCTAGTCTAGTTTAGGTTTAGTCTTCCAATCCCCAAATTCTTCGTCTCTCTTCGGCTCTACGTCGATTAGAGGAGTCTAGGTCGGCCAGCCCGAGCCTAGACACAACCTAGGATCTCTACTCCCCGACGGGGTCCCTCCCGGGAGCGAGATCCAGGCGCCGTCGGCGATCTTCCGCCGTCCCTGCGTACGCGCGGACCGTCCGGCCCCAGGGCGCGGACCGTCCGGCCGTCAGGCAGGAACCCTAGCCGCGCATCAGGCCGCGGACCGTCCGGCCCCAGGCCGCGGACAGTCCGCCCTTGCGCAGAGAGCACTACCGCGCCTCGCACCAGGCCGCGGACCGTCCGGCCCCTGCGCGCGGACCGTCCGCCCCTGTGCAGAGGGCACCGCCACGGTTCTTGTTGAGTGTTTGGCGCTCCAAAAAGGCGTCAACAGTTATGATGGATTCTCCAATCACACAAACCATCATGCTCCACTCCAATGTGAATAGCACATAGCTCAAAGGTAACTAGCTTTTCCCATAAAAATGGGAGGCCATCTATTAAAAGCTAGTTAGATTATGTTTTAAACAAGTACACGATTTCAAACCTGTTTCGGTTCTAGATTGGTGTGCAAATGTCAGAACTCTAATAAATACATGGTAAGTTATTCCCTTATCCTAAGGGTTCAGTTTTTCCCAAGCAAAATAATTAAATACACATTGCATCTCAGAAATATTGCAAGAAAAACTGCCCAAATGACATGCTGAGTACATCCTATTTTACACATAGGTGAACTCTTGTTTGCCATGGTATGACAACACAGAAACCACAGATCATGGGTATTATAATGGTCAGAAAGGATACAGAAATAAAGACATGAATGGTGTTGCCATTGATGATTACTCCAGATCCTCCGTTAAACCTGCCGCCAGCACTAGCTCGATCTTCATTGAATCTCGAAGAAAGAGGCAAATCAACTTCCTGTAGAATTATATTTGGACATATTGTATATACATTCAACAGAATAAGCACGCAGCAGCTTAAATAGATATTCAGAGGAATCAGGAATGTGAGGATCTCCTTAAAAAACACAGTGTTCAAAAGGGCAAGGTCATGACTTGCACTACTTTTAGGCAATGAAAGACACGATTTAAGTTACTAGAAAACTGTGTTCAACTAATATTATTTAACATATCAATTGTCCATAAAAATAACTACAATGACTCTGTATAACTGCAACTGAACCTACCTTCTGGGAGATAGTCGGTGGGTGAGAAGTGACATCAGCAGTTTTATCAATTCCAGAAACTGCACTAGAACTTTTTTAGCCATTTCCTGCAGAATTAATAAACCCATCAATGCTATTGAGAGGGATAAAAACATTTATAATCTCTGCAGAGATCATCCACATGGTTATGCCACCGAATCACATGTCACACCCGGGTTTTGGTCACCAAGACCCGGGCGCGAACATAATCACCAGGTGTGCTGGGACCAAGTCTCACACATATGATGAATCATGGCACAGGATCGAATGTCACATCTTTACTATACAACAGGAGTTCTGTACAAAATAAATAATTACATTATAAGGAGACAACGGTCCAGCAACCCAAATTTGAATTGGAGACGACGGCCTAGACCTCTCACGGACTCGTCACAGCATCCTCCATGCGCCTCATCCTGTGGTACCTGTTCTTGACCTGCGGGGGATGTGAGACAGCAAGAGTGAGCTCACATACGTTCATAGCTCAACAAGTTGTGAGGAATAATGTGCATGAACTCGCCAAAGGTAGGAGCTCACATGAAGTGTAAGGCTTACCAAAGAGGATGGTTAGAGCTGAGCATTGCTTTTAAAATTGATCAAAATTTTATTAGCAATTACTAAGTATAAGTAAAATACCAACCCAATTAAGTAGTAGAACAAATGTAACAACATTACCTATGATGCAATGTATATGGCAAATTGAATTTAGTTCCATAAATTAATCATGTGAGTGTCCGAGCTGCTCATGACTGTGAGCACGGCTAGTATACCAGTTTTACACTCTGCAGAGGTTGCACATCTTTACTCACAAGTCATGTTACCCATCTGCCAAGAGACGACCAATCCCATACACCTCTACCAAGGAGGCGAGGCAGGGTAACATGATGAGGCCTCTACAAAGTTCCACTAGCTTCAGAAAACCCGCTACAGTTTATAGGAAGCTTCAGTGTAGGGATCCCTCGCCTGACCACCATCGCAGCAAAATCAACCCAAGGACCTCCCTACACTGACCACTTCCGTACTGCCCTTGCCCCTTTCGGGTAAGGTAGTCATCCACTAGCTTTCCTAATTAATCAGCCAAGGGGTTCCATTCCTCCCTTGTGGTAGCACTGTTTTCCCGGGTGGTTCTCCATGTTCCAATTAACATAATGATCTTAACATGAATAGTAAATAACAAATGATAATAAAAGTATAATCATGAATAAAATGTATCTCTATACCCAAAACCATATAAAGCAATAACATGTACTACCCAAAGATTCAGTGGTAAACAAGGTATAAAGATAGTCAAACTAGGGTAACCTATTGGGTCCCATCAAAATTAACTTATGCAGATCATTATGATTAATCAGAACATGACTAGGTAAAAAGAAGTGATCAAGGGCACAACTTACCTGGGACTTAAGATTCTAGGTACCAGGATGATTCTTCAGATCCTCGTGACCTCACTGCTAAACATGCCAATACAGACAAACATGGTATAGGCAAAATTAACATCACACCAAGCATAAGAATAAACTGCGTAATAATAATCTACGCGTCACTACGAGATCGTGGGCTCGAGAATCACTACAATCGGAGTTATGGTTATGAAGTTATGGTTTTCTGAAGATCCACGTGATTAAATATATCATAGACTAAGTGCAACATTTTTACCTATTTCATGATAAAATAAAGTTACCAGATGATAATAAATATTATTGTGAGACTAATGCAACTAGAATGGATCAAAACAGAGTTACGATTAAAAGTTACGAATTTCTAAAGATTTAATAGTGGCGTACAAAAGGAATTAAGTACAAAATTTTAATTTAGGATTCATGACAAAATAAAGTTACAAGGTGATGAAGAATATTATTATGAGACTAATGCAATTGGAATGGATTAATTTGGAGTTAAAACATAGGAATTATGAATTTTATAGGTTCCTAGATTTATTTCTATACTAGAAACTATTTTCCCATTTTATTTTATTGAGATCCAGCAAGGTATGGACTGCAGGCATGAATTCCTAAGACCGCAGGGGCTATAGTGTAAAAATTCTGGACCCAATTGTACTGCTTCTTACTCTCCTTTGGATGGCGGGTTCATTTCTAGATTTTCCAGGGCTTCTTATGCAAAAGGTGCTCAGTGAAGGGGTATGTTTAAATCTGAGCCGTCTAATCCTGAATTTAGGGACCGTATTAGATCTCTTTTATCCGAACTGGTACGTGCCCTCAGCCCTAGGATCAAGAATCTACTGTGTCGATTTTATGGGGACAGATCACCCAACACCCACACGATCACAGCTCTACGATTCACGTGCACTGACCCAAGCAGTTTCATCCGATCAAATCTGGGTCATTGCTGCCCAATCCGACAATCACTGAGCAGCCCACCCAAACCCCTGTTGACCGCGACGGCGCCGCCCTGCCCGCGGCGCGCCCTCACCGGTGAGGTTCCGAACCCGCGCACAAGGGTACAAATCCCCTAATCTGAAGGCTCCTACGTGATGTGGAGGTAATAGCGAACCCAATAGAGGGACCCTTACCGGAGGATTAAGAGTGTAGTAACCCCGGCCACGGCGCGGTGCGGCCCAATGGTGGAGAACGGGCTCTGGTGAGGAATTCCTCCTTTCCTATCAATCAATTGAGCTGGTCAAGGGAGCCAGGAGCACCAGAGCACCAAGACGAAGATCCTCGACCACGAGTCGAGCCCGAAGCGACGACGGGGGCGCGAATCTACGGTGGCGGCTCCCGGCTTGCTGCTCGCACGATGTTCGGCTCAAGTATGCGATGGTAGGCTTACGGGAGAGCAGGCATCCGCCATTTATAGGGTGCCCAGGGCTTCAACCGAATTCACAATGGCCGGCTGAACCCACTGAGGCAGCTGCGCCAACCCGCCAGCTTCGATCGTTGTTCGTTACGAAGGTAGGAGGTGAGGGAGATGAGTCCGACCATGGGGGCCCACACGTAAGCGTAACCTGAGAGCGCTCGCAATACCGACCCAATGGGCCCACATGACAGCGACTGAACTGTGTGTGAAGAAGAGTAGTTGGCTGACCAGCGGGAAGTGGGCCGGCCAGCGGCAGGATTTAGGAAAAAGGGAATGGGCCGCGCTAGGGTTTCGGCCTAGAGCCAGTTCTCGCATTTTCCTTTTCTATTTTCTTATTCTATTCTCTTCTCAACTTCAAATTCAAATTCAAGTTTTGAACTTCAAATATTCAAGTGTCTAAAATAACCCTAATGTGAATATATCTCCACAGTTTACAATATTATTATTATATATTTTTTCCTCTTATTTATTTATACAAGAATAAGTGACTTCATTAAAATTTCCTTTCTAATTTCCTATTTTATGTTTTCAAGTATAATTTGAGGTCAAATTTATGTGTTCAATAAAGTACCTCACAACAAAGTCATCCACAAGAGATGCACTTTTCTTTATTTATTTATTTATTGGTTACTTAATTAATTTAGTAACATTAATTGATTATAAAAAAGATCCAAATGAATTTCCAAGGTTTCAACAATTCTCAAAACATTATCATAAATATATTTGTTTATTTTTTCTTCTACCAAATTTGGGCTTTACAAATCCTACCCCCCTTAATAGAAATCTCGTCCTCGAGATTTGTACGAAAAGGGATACACAAGGATTGGTTTGTAATTCAGCTTTTAGTCTATAGTTGGTACCAAAATCAAGAGGTTTTTTTAATATGAATGAGTGGGTGATTAGGAAGGCATGGGTATATATGTATAGCCACCAAATGTGTAAAAAATGTCTTTAAAGCATGGATAGGCTTGGGTAGGACATAGTAGGGTAAGGAAGGACTCCATCATGCATAGCGGATCTTGATTCCTTTGGAAGTATGGCTTGACTCTTATTATTCCACAACGAGTTTGATCTCCTTCTTCTTGAGTCTTGATGTCTTTATCCGAGTTAGGGATAAGAGGTTAGGATAGATTTGTAGGCAACAACTTAGTAGGTAGTGCAGTTGGTTTAGTAGGTAGCTATGAGTTGAATGAGATTAGTCAGAATCTAGTTTGGTTGTTTGCTACTAGATAGGTTATGTAACCTGTTATGTAGGTCAATTTGTTGGGTATGGCCGAGTTGACCTAAGTCACCAATTTAAGCGTAAGTGAATTAGGAATATGGCCTTATCTTTTGTACCAGCATTAAGTAGCTCCCACTAGATTAGATCATATTAGATTAGATAACATCTAGATTAGGTTGGATATGACTAGATTAGACTAGTTTAGGTTAGGTAGATCTACCAAGGTAGTATACATATTACTAGGATATGTTAGAATCTTTTGAGATAGGATAGACTATATGGTGTAGGTAGGTCAGAATCTCTGCTAGGTTACAACAGAGGGGTTATGCAACTATCGGGTGGTTAAGGTAGTTGCATATGGTCCGGTTGGTCTGTCGTGCTTTATTTAGTGCAGAGTGAACTAAGGTAAAACAAGTTCTATAGGAGTAGAGTCTCATTTATTTTACCACTATTAACTGGTTAAGTGACTATCCTTAGGTTAGCTCAACTTAAGGTTAGACTTCGTTAGGTTAGATAAACCTATTAGATTGGATCAGATCTAGAATAAATTGATATAACTATTTTCGACCAGATAAGACCAAAATAAATTTTTGGATTAGTTCATGGTTGTTATTCTAGAGTGGGTAAATATGTGATAGTCGCCTAGAGGGGGGGGTGAATAGGGCGAAACTGAAATTTACAAATATAAACACAACTACAAGCCGGTGTTAGCGTTAGAAATATAAACGAGTCCGCAAGAGAGGGCGCAAAACAAATCGCAAGCGAATAAGAGTGTGACACGAGGATTTGTTTTACCGAGGTTCGGTTCTCGCAAACCTACTCCCCGTTGAGGAGGCCACAAAGGCCGGGTCTCTTTCAACCCTTCCCTCTCTCAAACGATCCCACGGATCGAGTGAGCTTTCTCTTCTTCTCAATCAAACGGGAACAAAGCTTCCCCGCAAGGGCCACCACACAATTGGTGCCTCTTGCCTTGGTTACAATTGAGATTGATCACAAAAACAAGTGAGAAAGAAAAGAATGCGATCCAAGCGCAAGAGCTCGAAAGAACACAAGCAAATCACTCTCTCTAGTCACTATGGGGTTGTGTAGAATTAGGAGAGGACTTGATCTATTTGGTGTGTCTAGAATTGAATGCTAGAGCTCTTGTAGTAGTTGAGAAGTGGAAAACTTGGATGGCAATGAATGTGGGGTGGTTGGGGTATTTATAGCCCCAACCACCAAAAGTGACCGTTGCTGGAACCTGTCTGTTCGATGGCGCACCGGACAGTCCGGTGCACACCGGACAGTCCGGTGCCCCTGCCACGTCACCATTGCCGTTGGATTCTGACCGTTGGAGCTTCTGACTTCTGGGCCCTCCTGGGTGTCCGGTGCACACCGGACAGGTACTGTTTGATGTCCGGTGCACCGGCATGGGCGTGCCTGACGTCTGCGCGCACATTTAATGCACCGCAGGGAGCCGTTGGCGCCGCAGGGAGCCGTTGCTCCGCTGGCACACCGGACAGTCCGGTGCACACCGGACAGTCCGGTGAATTTTAGCGGAGCGGCTGCCGCGCGAACCCGAGGCTGGCGAGTTCCGGAGACGGCGTTTCCTTGGAGCACCGGACATGTCCGGTGCACACCGGACAGTCCGGTGAATTATAGCGCACCGGCCTCCGAGAATTCCCGAGAGCGAAGAGTTTGAGTCGAAGTCCTCTGGTCGCACCGGACATGTCCGGTGCACACCGGACAGTCCGGTGCCTTCACCCAGAGGTGCCCTCGGTTGCCTTGCTGCTCCTTTGTTGAATCCAACACTTGATCTTTTTATTGGCTGAGTGTGAACCTTTTGCACCTGTGTAACTTATGCACTAGGGCAAACTAGTTAGTCCAATATTTGTGTTGGGCAATTCAACCACCAAAATTATTTTAGGAACTAGGTGTAAGCCTAATTCCCTTTCAATCTCCCCCTTTTTGGTGATTGATGCCAACACAAACCAAAGCAAATATAGAAGTGCATAATTGAACTAGTTTACATAATGTAAGTGCAAAGGTTGCTTGGAATTGAGCCAATATAAGTACTTATATGATGCGCATGGATTGTTTCTTTGTTTTTGACATATTGGACCACATTTGCACCATAAGTTTTGTTTTTGCAAATTCTTTTGGAAATTCTTTTCAAAGTTCTTTTGCAAATAGTCAAAGGTAAGTGAATAAGATTTTTGAGAAGCATTTTCAAGTTTTGAAATTTTCTCCCCCTATTTCAAATGCTTTTCCTTTGACTAAACAAAACTCCCCCTCAAATAAGGTCTCCTCTTAGTGATCAAGAGGGTCAATTTTGAAAAAACTATTTGCTCCCCCTTTAGCACACAAAGAGATACCAATTTTGAAATTTACCAAATGAAAATCATCAATTTTAAAATTAGGGTGGTGGTGCGGTCCTTTTGCTTTGGGCTCATATTTTCTCCCCCTTTGGCATGAATCGCCAAAAACGGAATCATTAGAGCCCTAATGAAGTACTTTCTCCCCCTTTGGTCATAAAATAAATAAGTGAAGATTATACCAAAGTTGGAGAGATGATGCGGAGCGACGGCGAAGGATGAGTAGTAAAGTGGAGTGGAAGCCTTTTTCTTCGCCGAAGGCTCCTATTCCCTTTCAATATACCTATGACTTGGTTTGAAATACACTTGAAAACACATTAGTCATAGCATATATAAAAGAGACATGATCAAAGGTATATTCATGTGCTATGTGTGCAAGTTTAGCAAAAGAAATTTCTAGAATCAAGAATATTGAGCTCATGCCTAAGTCGGGTAAAAGATTGTTCATCAAGAGGCTTGGTAAAGATATCGGCTAATTGATCTTTAGTATTAATGTAAGAAATCTCGATATCCCCCTTTTGTTGGTGATCTCGAAGAAAATGATACCGAATGGCTATGTGCTTAGTGCGGCTGTGCTCGACGGGATTGTCGGCCATTTTGATTGCACTCTCATTGTCACACAGCAAAGGGACTTTGGTTAATTTGTAACCGTAGTCCCGCAGGGTTTGCCTCATCCAAAGCAATTGCGCGCAACAATGGCCTGCGGCAATATACTCGGCTTCGGCGGTGGAAAGAGCGACCGAATTTTGCTTCTTGGAAGCCCATGACACCAAGGATCTTCCCAAGAACTGGCAAGTCCCCGATGTGCTCTTTCTATTAATCCTACACCCCGCCCAATCGGCATCCGAATATCCAATCAAATCAAAGGTGGATCCCCGAGGGTACCAAAGCCCAAACTTAGGAGTAAAAGCCAAATATCTCAAGATTCGTTTCACGGCCGTAAGGTGTGATTCCTTAGGGTCGGCTTGGAATCTTGCACACATGCAAACGGAAAGCATAATATCCGGTCGAGATGCACATAAGTAAAGCAATGAACCAATCATCGACCGGTATACCTTTTGATCCACGGACTTACCTCCCGTGTCGAGGTCGAGATGCCCATTGGTTCCCATGGGAGTCTTGATGGGCTTGGCATCCTTCATTCCAAACTTGGTTAGGATATCTTGAGTATACTTCGTTTGGCTAAGGAAGGTGCCCTCTTGGAGTTGCTTGACTTGAAATCCTAAGAAATATTTCAACTCCCCCATCATCGACATCTCGAATTTCTTTGTCATGATCCTACTAAATTCTTCACATGTAGATTTGTTAGTAGACCCAAATATAATATCATCAACATAAATTTGGCATACAAACAAATCATTGTCAAGAGTTTTAGTGAACAAAGTAGGATCGGCCTTGCCGACTTTGAAGCCATTTGCAATAAGGAAATCTCTAAGGCATTCATACCATGCTCTTGGGGCTTGCTTGAGCCCATAAAGCGCCTTAGAGAGCCTATAAACATGATTAGGATACTCACTGTCTTCAAAGCCGGGAGGTTGCTCAACGTAGACCTCCTCCTTGATCGGTCCATTGAGGAAGGCACTCTTTACGTCCATTTGATAGAGCTTGAAGCCATGGTAAGTAGCATAGGCTAATAATATGCGAATTGACTCAAGCCTAGCTACGGGTGCATAGGTTTCACCAAAATCCAAACCTTCGACTTGTGAATACCCCTTGGCCACGAGTCGAGCTTTGTTCCTAGTCACCACACCATGCTCGTCTTGCTTGTTGCGGAAGACCCACTTGGTTCCTACAACATTTTGATTAGGACGTGGAACTAAATGCCATACCTCATTCCTTGTGAAATTGTTGAGCTCCTCTTGCATCGCCATCACCCAATCCGAATCTTGAAGTGCTTCCTCTACCCTGTGTGGCTCAATAGAGGAAACAAAAGAGTAATGTTCACAAAAATGTGCAACACGAGACCGAGTAGTTACCCCCTTATGGATGTCGCCGAGGATAGTGTCGACGGGGTGGTCTCGTTGTATTGCTTGGTGGACTCTTGGGTGTGGCGGCCTTGGTTGATCATCCTCCTTGTCCTCATCATTTGCATCTCCCCCTTGATCGTTGCCGTCATTATGAGGTGTCTCATCTTCTTGATCTTCTTGTTCAACATCTTGAGCCTCATCCTCAATTTGAGTTGGTGGAGATGCTTGCGTTGAGGAGGATGGTTGATCTTGTGCATTTGAAGGCTCTTCGGATTCCTTAGGACACACATCCCCAATGGACATGTTCCTTAGTGCTATGCATGGAGCCTGTTCTTCACCTGTTTCATCAAGATCAACTTGCTCTACTTGAGAGCCGTTAGTCTCATCAAACACAACGTCACAAGAAACTTCAACAAGTCCTGAGGACTTATTAAAGACTCTATATGCCCTTGTGTTTGAGTCATATCCTAGTAAAAAGCCTTCTACAGTTTTAGGAGCAAACTTTGATTTTCTACCTCTTTTGACAAGAATAAAACATTTGCTACCAAAAACTCTAAAATATGAAATATTGGGCTTTTTACCGGTTAGGAGTTCATAAGATGTCTTCTTGAGGATTCGGTGAAGATATAACCGGTTGATGGCGTAGCAGGCGGTGTTGACCGCCTCGGCCCAAAACCGATCCGGTGTCTTGTACTCATCAAGCATGGTTCTTGCCATGTCCAATAGAGTTCGATTCTTCCTCTCCACTACACCATTTTGTTGTGGAGTGTAGGGAGAAGAGAACTCATGCTTGATGCCCTCCTTCTCAAGGAAGCCTTCAATTTGAGAGTTCTTGAACTCCTTTCCGTTGTCGCTTCTAATTTTCTTGATCCTTAAGTCGAACTCATTTTGAGCCCGTCTCAAGAATCCTTTTAAGGTCTCTTGGGTATAAGATTTGTCCTGTAAAAAGAACACCCAAGTGAAGCGAGAATAATCATCCACAATTACAAGACAATACTTACTACCGCCGATGCTTATGTAAGCGATCGGGCCGAACAAATCCATGTGTAGGAGCTCCAGTGGCCTATCGGTAGTCATGATGTTTTTGTGTGGATGATGTATGCCAACTTGCTTCCCGGCTTGGCATGCGCTACAAATCCTGTCTTTCTCAAAATGAACATCGGTTAGTCCCAAAATGTGTTCTCCCTTTAGAAGCTTGTGAAGATTCTTCATTCCAACATGGGCTAGTCGGTGGTGCCAGAGCCAACCCAAGTTAGTCTTAGCAATCAAGCAAGTGTCGAGTTCAGCTCTATTAAAATCTACTAAGTATAGCTGACCCTCTAACACTCCCTTAAAAGCTATTGAATCATCACTTCTTCTAAAGACAGTTACACCAGTATCAGTAAAAAGACAGTTGTAGCCCATTTGACATAATTGGGATACGGAAAGCAAATTGTAATCTAAAGAATCTACAAGAAAAACATTGGAAATAGTATGGTCAGGAGATATAGCAATTTTACCCAAACCTTTGACCAAACCTTGATTTCCATCCCCGAATGTGATAGCTCGTTGGGGATCTTGGTTTTTCTCATATGAGGAGAACATCCTTTTCTCCCCTGTCATGTGGTTCGTGCACCCGCTATCGAGTATCCAACTTGAGCCCCCGGATGCATAAACCTACAAAACAAGTTTAGTTCTTTGTTTTAGGTACCCAAACGGTTTTGGGTCCTTTAGCATTAGATACAAGAACTTTGGGTACCCAAACTGAAAGGGAATTAGGCTTACACCTAGTTCCTAAAATAATTTTGGTGGTTGAATTGCCCAACACAAATATTGGACTAACTAGTTTGCCCTAGTGCATAAGTTACACAGGTGCAAAAGGTTCACACTCAGCCAATAAAAAGATCAAGTGTTGGATTCAACAAAGGAGCAGCAAGGCAACCGAGGGCACCTCTGGGTGAAGGCACCGGACTGTCCGGTGTGCACCGGACATGTCCGGTGCGACCAGAGGACTTCGACTCAAACTCTTTGCTCTCGGGAATTCTCGGAGGCCGGCGCGCTATAATTCACCGGACTGTCCGGTGTGCACCGGACATGTCCGGTGCTCCAAGGAAACGCCGTCTCCGGAACTCGCCAGCCTCGGGTTCGCGCGGCAGCCGCTCCGCTAAAATTCACCGGACTGTCCGGTGTGCACCGGACTGTCCGGTGTGCCAGCGGAGCAACGGCTCCCTGCGGCGCCAACGGCTCCCTGCGGTGCATTAAATGCGCGCGCAGCGCGCGCAGACGTCAGGCACGCCCATGCCGGTGCACCGGACATCAAACAGTACCTGTCCGGTGTGCACCGGACACCCAGGAGGGCCCAGAAGTCAGAAGCTCCAACGGTCAGAATCCAACGGCAATGGTGACGTGGCAGGGGCACCGGACTGTCCGGTGTGCACCGGACTGTCCGGTGCGCCATCGAACAGACAGGTTCCAGCAACGGTCACTTTTGGTGGTTGGGGCTATAAATACCCCAACCACCCCACATTCATTGCCATCCAAGTTTTCCACTTCTCAACTACTACAAGAGCTCTAGCATTCAATTCTAGACACACCAAATAGATCAAGTCCTCTCCTAATTCCACACAACCCCATAGTGACTAGAGAGAGTGATTTGCTTGTGTTCTTTCGAGCTCTTGCGCTTGGATCGCATTCTTTTCTTTCTCACTTGTTTTTGTGATCAATCTCAATTGTAACCAAGGCAAGAGGCACCAATTGTGTGGTGGCCCTTGCGGGGAAGCTTTGTTCCCGTTTGATTGAGAAGAAGAGAAAGCTCACTCGATCCGTGGGATCGTTTGAGAGAGGGAAGGGTTGAAAGAGACCCGGCCTTTGTGGCCTCCTCAACGGGGAGTAGGTTTGCGAGAACCGAACCTCGGTAAAACAAATCCTCGTGTCACACTCTTATTCGCTTGCGATTTGTTTTGCGCCCTCTCTTGCGGACTCGTTTATATTTCTAACGCTAACACCGGCTTGTAGTTGTGTTTATATTTGTAAATTTCAGTTTCGCCCTATTCACCCCCCCTCTAGGCGACTATCAATTGGTATCAGAGCCCGGTGCTTCATTAGAGCCTAACCGCTCGAAGTGATGTCGGGAGATCACGCCAAGAAGGAGATGGAGACCGGCGACAAACCCACTACAAGCCAAGGGAGCACTTCATCTTCATCGGAAGAGTCCCGCACCAAGAGAAGAGAGAAGAAGAAGAACTCCTCCAAGCGGAAGGAGAAAAGATCTTCCTCTTCTCACCACAAAGAGAAGAAGGAAAAATCTTCTTCTCACAAGCCGCATCGGAGTGGGGACAAGCACAAGAGGATGAGGAAGGTGGTCTACTACGAGACCGACACTTCATCGACATCTACCTCCGGCTCCGACGCGGCGTCCGTCACTTCTAAACGCCAAGAGCGTAAGAAGTATAGTAAGATTCCCCTACGCTACCCTCGCATTCCTAGACATACACCTTTACTTTCCGTCCCATTAGGCAAACCACCAACTTTTAATGGTGAAGATTATGCTATGTGGAGTAATTTGATGCGATTTCATCTAACCTCTCTCCACAAAAGATTATGGGATGTTGTTGAGTATGGTGTACAGGTACCATCCGTAGGGGACGAGGACTACGACACGGACGAAGTGGCCCAAATCGAGCACTTCAACTCCCAAGCCACAACAATCCTTCTTGCCTCTCTAAGCAAGGAGGAATACAACAAAGTTCAAGGGTTGAAGAATGCCAAGGAGATTTGGGACCTACTCAAGACGGCGCACGAGGGTGATGAACTCACCAAGATCACCAAGCGGGAAACGATCGAGGGGGAGCTCGGTCGCTTCCGTCTTCGCCAAGGGGAAGAGCCACAAGACATGTACAACCGGCTCAAAACTTTGGTGAACCAAGTGCGCAACCTCGGGAGCGCAAAATGGGATGATCACGAGGTGGTTAAGGTTATTTTAAGAGCACTTATTTTCCTTAACCCTACTCAAGTACAATTAATTCGTGGTAATCCTAGATATCCACTAATGACCCCCGAGGAAGTTATCGGGAATTTTGTGAGTTTTGAATGCATGATTAAGGGCTCCAAGAAGATCAACGAGCTTGACGAGCCTTCCACATCCGAGGCGCAACCGGTGGCCTTCAAGGCAACGGAGGAGAAGAAGGAGGAGTCTACACCAAGTAGACAACCGATTGACGCCTCCAAGCTCGACAATGAGGAGATGGCCCTAATCATCAAAAGCTTCCGGCAAATCCTCAAGCAACGGAAAGGGAAAGACTACAAATCCCGTTCCAAGAAGGTTTGCTACAAGTGTGGTAAGCCCGGTCATTTTATTGCAAAATGTCCTATGTCTAGTGATAGTGACAGGGGCGACGACAAGAAGGGCAAGAGGAAGGAGAAGAAGAGATTTCCTTATTGCAAATGGCTTCAAAGTCGGCAAGGCCGATCCTACTTTGTTCACTAAAACTCTTGACAATGATTTGTTTGTATGCCAAATTTATGTTGATGATATTATATTTGGGTCTACTAACAAATCTACATGTGAAGAATTTAGTAGGATCATGACAAAGAAATTCGAGATGTCGATGATGGGGGAGTTGAAATATTTCTTAGGATTTCAAGTCAAGCAACTCCAAGAGGGCACCTTCCTTAGCCAAACGAAGTATACTCAAGATATCCTAACCAAGTTTGGAATGAAGGATGCCAAGCCCATCAAGACTCCCATGGGAACCAATGGGCATCTCGACCTCGACACGGGAGGTAAGTCCGTGGATCAAAAGGTATACCGGTCGATGATTGGTTCATTGCTTTACTTATTGCATCTCGACCGGATATTATGCTTTCCGTTTGCATGTGTGCAAGATTCCAAGCCGACCCTAAGGAATCACACCTTACGGCCGTGAAACGAATCTTGAGATATTTGGCTTTTACTCCTAAGTTTGGGCTTTGGTACCCTCGGGGATCCACCTTTGATTTGATTGGATATTCGGATGCCGATTGGGCGGGGTGTAGGATTAATAGAAAGAGCACATCGGGGACTTGCCAGTTCTTGGGAAGATCCTTGGTGTCATGGGCTTCCAAGAAGCAAAATTCGGTCGCTCTTTCCACCGCCGAAGCCGAGTATATTGCCGCAGGCCATTGTTGCGCGCAATTGCTTTGGATGAGGCAAACCCTGCGGGACTACGGTTACAAATTAACCAAAGTCCCTTTGCTGTGTGACAATGAGAGTGCAATCAAAATGGCCGACAATCCCGTCGAGCACAGCCGCACTAAGCACATAGCCATTCGGTATCATTTTCTTCGAGATCACCAACAAAAGGGGGATATCGAGATTTCTTACATTAATACTAAAGATCAATTAGCCGATATCTTTACCAAGCCTCTTGATGAACAATCTTTTACCCGACTTAGGCATGAGCTCAATATTCTTGATTCTAGAAATTTCTTTTGCTAAACTTGCACACATAGCACATGAATATACCTTTGATCATGTCTCTTTTATATATGCTATGACTAATGTGTTTTCAAGTGTATTTCAAACCAAGTCATAGGTATATTGAAAGGGAATAGGAGCCTTCGGCGAAGAAAAAGGCTTCCACTCCACTTTACTACTCATCCTTCGCCGTCGCTCCGCATCATCTCTCCAACTTTGGTATAATCTTCACTTATTTATTTTATGACCAAAGGGGGAGAAAGTACTTCATTAGGGCTCTAATGATTCCGTTTTTGGCGATTCATGCCAAAGGGGGAGAAAATATGAGCCCAAAGCAAAAGGACCGCACCACCACCCTAATTTTAAAATTGATGATTTTCATTTGGTAAATTTCAAAATTGGTATCTCTTTGTGTGCTAAAGGGGGAGCAAATAGTTTTTTCAAAATTGACCCTCTTGATCACTAAGAGAAGACCTTATTTGAGGGGGAGTTTTGTTTAGTCAAAGGAAAAGCATTTGAAATAGGGGGAGAAAATTTCAAAACTTGAAAATGCTTCTCAAAAATCTTATTCACTTACCTTTGACTATTTGCAAAAGAACTTTGAAAAGAATTTCCAAAAGAATTTGCAAAAACAAAACTTATGGTGCAAATGTGGTCCAATATGTCAAAAACAAAGAAACAATCCATGCGCATCATATAAGTACTTATATTGGCTCAATTCCAAGCAACCTTTGCACTTACATTATGTAAACTAGTTCAATTATGCACTTCTATATTTGCTTTGGTTTGTGTTGGCATCAATCACCAAAAAGGGGGAGATTGAAAGGGAATTAGGCTTACACCTAGTTCCTAAAATAATTTTGGTGGTTGAATTGCCCAACACAAATATTGGACTAACTAGTTTGCCCTAGTGCATAAGTTACACAGGTGCAAAAGGTTCACACTCAGCCAATAAAAAGATCAAGTGTTGGATTCAACAAAGGAGCAGCAAGGCAACCGAGGGCACCTCTGGGTGAAGGCACCGGACTGTCCGGTGTGCACCGGACATGTCCGGTGCGACCAGAGGACTTCGACTCAAACTCTTCGCTCTCGGGAATTCTCGGAGGCCGGCGCGCTATAATTCACCGGACTGTCCGGTGTGCACCGGACATGTCCGGTGCTCCAAGGAAACGCCGTCTCCGGAACTCGCCAGCCTCGGGTTCGCGCAGCAGCCGCTCCGCTAAAATTCACCGGACTGTCCGGTGTGCACCGGACTGTCCGGTGTGCCAGCGGAGCAACGGCTCCCTGCGGCGCCAACGGCTCCCTGCGGTGCATTAAATGCGCGCGCAGCGCGCGCAGACGTCAGGCACGCCCATGCCGGTGCACCGGACATCAAACAGTACCTGTCCGGTGTGCACCGGACACCCAGGAGGGCCCAGAAGTCAGAAGCTCCAACGGTCAGAATCCAACGGCAATGGTGACGTGGCAGGGGCACCGGACTGTCCGGTGTGCACCGGACTGTCCGGTGCGCCATCGAACAGACAGGTTCCAGCAACGGTCACTTTTGGTGGTTGGGGCTATAAATACCCCAACCACCCCACATTCATTGCCATCCAAGTTTTCCACTTCTCAACTACTACAAGAGCTCTAGCATTCAATTCTAGACACACCAAATAGATCAAGTCCTCTCCTAATTCCACACAACCCCATAGTGACTAGAGAGAGTGATTTGCTTGTGTTCTTTCGAGCTCTTGCGCTTGGATCGCATTCTTTTCTTTCTCACTTGTTTTTGTGATCAATCTCAATTGTAACCAAGGCAAGAGGCACCAATTGTGTGGTGGCCCTTGCGGGGAAGCTTTGTTCCCGTTTGATTGAGAAGAAGAGAAAGCTCACTCGATCCGTGGGATCGTTTGAGAGAGGGAAGGGTTGAAAGAGACCCGGCCTTTGTGGCCTCCTCAACGGGGAGTAGGTTTGCGAGAACCGAACCTCGGTAAAACAAATCCTCGTGTCACACTCTTATTCGCTTGCGATTTGTTTTGCGCCCTCTCTTGCGGACTCGTTTATATTTCTAACGCTAACACCGGCTTGTAGTTGTGTTTATATTTGTAAATTTCAGTTTCGCCCTATTCACCCCCCCTCTAGGCGACTATCACAAACACAAGTCTTGGAGCCCTTGTGTTTGCCCCCAACAATTTTGGCAACTACCTTGCCGGATTTGTTAGTCAAAACATAAGATGCATCAAAAGTTTTAAATGAAACAGCATGATTATTTGATGCATTTGGAATTTTCTTTCTAGGCAACTTGGCATGGGTTGGTTGCCTAGATCTAGATGTCTCACCCTTATACATAAAAGCATGATTAGGGCCAGAGTGAGACTTCCTAGAATGAATTTTTTTAATCTTGCTCTCAGGATAGCCGGCAGGGTACAAAATGTAACCCTCGTTGTCCTGAGGCATGGGAGCCTTGCCCTTAACAAAGTTAGATAAGTTCTTTGGAGGGGCATTAATTTTGACATTGTCTCCCTTTTGGAAGCCAATGCCGTCCTTAATGCCAGGGCGTCTCCCATTATAGAGCATGCTTCTAGCAAGTTTAAATTTTTCATTTTCTAAGTCATGCTCTCTAATCTTAGCATTAAGTTGTGCTATGTGATCATTTTGTTTCTTAATTAAAGCTAGGTGATCATGGATAGCATCAACATTAATATCTCTACATCTAGTACAAATGGAAATATGCTCAACATTAGATGTAGAGGGTTTGCAAGATTTTAGTTCAACAACCTTAGCATGCAACAAATCATTTTTAGCTCTAAGGTCGAAAATAGTAGTATTGCAAACATCAAAATCCTTAGCCTTAGCAATTAATTTTTCATTCTCATTTCTAAGGCTAGCAATGGAACAGTTCAATTTTTCAATCCTAGCAATCAAATCATCATTATCATTTCTAGGAATTGAAACATTGCGAGTATGAGAATCAACCTTAGCTAACAAATTTGCATTTTCATTTCTAAGGTTGTCTAAAGTCTCATGACAAGTGCTTAGCTCACTAGACAATTTTTCACATTTTTCTCTTTCTAGAGCATAAGCATTTTTAACCTTAACATGCTTCTTATTTTCTTTAATAAGGAAGTCCTCTTGAGAATCCAAGAGATCATCCTTCTCATGTATAGCACTAATCAATTCATTTAATTTTTCCTTTTGTTGCATGTTGAGGTTAGCAAAAAGAATACGCAAATTATCTTCTTCATTTTTATCATCATCCTCATCACTAGATGTTTCATATTTAGTGGAGGACTTTGATTTTACCTTCTTTTTGCCGTCCTTGGCCATGAGACACTTGTGGCCGACGTTGGGGAAGAGGAGGCCCTTGGTGACGGCGATGTTGGCGGCGTCCTCGTCGTTGGAGGAGTCGCTAGAGCTCTCGTCGGAGTCCCACTCTCGACAAACATGGGCATCGCCGCCCTTCTTCTTGTAGTATCTCTTCTTCTCCTTCCTCTTGCCCTTCTTGTCGTCGCCCCTGTCACTATCACTAGACATAGGACATTTTGCAATAAAATGACCGGGCTTACCACACTTGTAGCAAACCTTCTTGGAACGGGATTTGTAGTCTTTCCCTTTCCGTTGCTTGAGGATTTGCCGGAAGCTTTTGATGATTAGGGCCATCTCCTCATTGTCGAGCTTGGAGGCGTCAATCGGTTGTCTACTTGGTGTAGACTCCTCCTTCTTCTCCTCCGTTGCCTTGAAGGCCACCGGTTGCGCCTCGGATGTGGAAGGCTCGTCAAGCTCGTTGATCTTCTTGGAGCCCTTAATCATGCATTCAAAACTCACAAAATTCCCGATAACTTCCTCGGGGGTCATTAGTGGATATCTAGGATTACCACGAATTAATTGTACTTGAGTAGGGTTAAGGAAAATAAGTGCTCTTAAAATAACCTTAACCACCTCGTGATCATCCCATTTTGCGCTCCCGAGGTTGCGCACTTGGTTCACCAAAGTTTTGAGCCGGTTGTACATGTCTTGTGGCTCTTCCCCTTGGCGAAGACGGAAGCGACCGAGCTCCCCCTCGATCGTTTCCCGCTTGGTGATCTTGGTGAGTTCATCACCCTCGTGCGCCGTCTTGAGTAGGTCCCAAATCTCCTTGGCGTTCTTCAACCCTTGAACTTTGTTGTATTCCTCCTTGCTTAGAGAGGCAAGAAGGATTGTTGTGGCTTGGGAGTTGAAGTGCTCGATTTGGGCCACTTCGTCCGTGTCGTAGTCCTCGTCCCCTACGGATGGTACCTGTACACCATACTCAACAACATCCCATAATCTTTTGTGGAGAGAGGTTAGATGAAATCGCATCAAATTACTCCACATAGCATAATCTTCACCATTAAAAGTTGGTGGTTTGCCTAATGGGACGGAAAGTAAAGGTGTATGTCTAGGAATGCGAGGGTAGCGTAGGGGAATCTTACTATACTTCTTACGCTCTTGGCGTTTAGAAGTGACGGACGCCGTGTCGGAGCCAGAGGTAGATGTCGATGAAGTGTCGGTCTCGTAGTAGACCACCTTCCTCATCCTCTTGTGCTTGTCCCCACTCCGATGCGGCTTGTGAGAAGAAGATTTTTCCTTCTTCTCTTTGTGGTGAGAAGAGGAAGATCTTTTCTCCTTCTGCTTGGAGGAGTTCTTCTTCTTCTCTCTTCTCTTGGTGCGGGACTCTTCCGATGAAGATGAAGTGCTCCCTTGGCTTGTAGTGGGTTTGTCGCCGGTCTCCATCTCCTTCTTGGCGTGATCTCCCGACATCACTTCGAGCGGTTAGGCTCTAATGAAGCACCGGGCTCTGATACCAATTGATAGTCGCCTAGAGGGGGGGGTGAATAGGGCGAAACTGAAATTTACAAATATAAACACAACTACAAGCCGGTGTTAGCGTTAGAAATATAAACGAGTCCGCAAGAGAGGGCGCAAAACAAATCGCAAGCGAATAAGAGTGTGACACGAGGATTTGTTTTACTGAGGTTCGGTTCTCGCAAACCTACTCCCCGTTGAGGAGGCCACAAAGGCCGGGTCTCTTTCAACCCTTCCCTCTCTCAAACGATCCCACGGATCGAGTGAGCTTTCTCTTCTTCTCAATCAAACGGGAACAAAGCTTCCCCGCAAGGGCCACCACACAATTGGTGCCTCTTGCCTTGGTTACAATTGAGATTGATCACAAAAACAAGTGAGAAAGAAAAGAATGCGATCCAAGCGCAAGAGCTCGAAAGAACACAAGCAAATCACTCTCTCTAGTCACTATGGGGTTGTGTAGAATTAGGAGAGGACTTGATCTATTTGGTGTGTCTAGAATTGAATGCTAGAGCTCTTGTAGTAGTTGAGAAGTGGAAAACTTGGATGGCAATGAATGTGGGGTGGTTGGGGTATTTATAGCCCCAACCACCAAAAGTGACCGTTGCTGGAACCTGTCTGTTCGATGGCGCACCGGACAGTCCGGTGCACACCGGACAGTCCGGTGCCCCTGCCACGTCACCATTGCCGTTGGATTCTGACCGTTGGAGCTTCTGACTTCTGGGCCCTCCTGGGTGTCCGGTGCACACCGGACAGGTACTGTTTGATGTCCGGTGCACCGGCATGGGCGTGCCTGACGTCTGCGCGCGCTGCGCGCGCATTTAATGCACCGCAGGGAGCCGTTGGCGCCGCAGGGAGCCGTTGCTCCGCTGGCACACCGGACAGTCCGGTGCACACCGGACAGTCCGGTGAATTTTAGCGGAGCGGCTGCCGCGCGAACCCGAGGCTGGCGAGTTCCGGAGACGGCGTTTCCTTGGAGCACCGGACATGTCCGGTGCACACCGGACAGTCCGGTGAATTATAGCGCGCCGGCCTCCGAGAATTCCCGAGAGCGAAGAGTTTGAGTCGAAGTCCTCTGGTCGCACCGGACATGTCCGGTGCACACCGGACAGTCCGGTGCCTTCAGCCAGAGGTGCCCTCGGTTGCCTTGCTGCTCCTTTGTTGAATCCAACACTTGATCTTTTTATTGGCTGAGTGTGAACCTTTTGCACCTGTGTAACTTATGCACTAGGGCAAACTAGTTAGTCCAATATTTGTGTTGGGCAATTCAACCACCAAAATTATTTTAGGAACTAGGTGTAAGCCTAATTCCCTTTCAATATGCTAATTAGGGCAAGATGAATCCATAAGGATTAGGTAGAATCTTTTGAGGTCAGTTAGATCTATTAGGATGAGATAAAATCTTTTCAAGATAAGATGAGTCTAATAGAGTATCTTTTAAGATAAGATGGATCTATGAATGTAGGATAGAATCTTTTAAGATGAGATGGATATTGTTAGGCTAGATACTTTAATGAGGGATAATCTAGTTTGTCTAGTTAGTTTTATAAGCATTATGTATATGTAGATGTAATTATGGACATTACTCCACAACTTATCACACTCAATCAAAGATCCAAATCAGACAAGTATCATAAGAACAAACATTCGAGTACATAGATACCTATAAAAATAGTTTTTTTGTTCCTAGTAGTAGCTCTCTTATTCCTAAAAATCACTTTAGGATTTCAAAGTGTGAAATCCACATTTGTCTTTAGAGTGAAAAGGTAAGAATAATCATAGTAAAGTGGAAATAGATAAGAAAAGATTAAGGAAAGCTTTAAAAAGAATCAGAGTAGCAAAGGTAAGTAGATAACGGTTATCCAGTTCTATCTAAGTTTCGTCCTATAGTCAACATTCCTCTGATATCACTTCTGTCACACTCGGGTTTTGGGCACCAAGACCCGGGCATGAACATAATCACCAGGTGTGCTGGGACCAAGTCTCACACATATTGAAAGTCGCCTAGAGGGGAGGGTGGATAGGCGAAACCTGAAAATTAAAACTTTATCCCCCAACTAGATCCCTTGATTAGTGGTTAGAACAAGATATACAAATATAGGAGTATACAAACTAAGTTCTTGCTTGAAAAGAGTATTGCTAAATAATACGGGAGTGATAACTCAATACAAATAATAAGTTATAAAATAACAAAGCAAGAAGCCTTAGATGAGAAGAGCACTAGGTCAAGTTCTTTCTTGCAATGTGTTGCTTCACAAAATGGGAATTTAACTTGAAGCAACACCAAATGATATTAGCAAATAATGGTGCAAGAAAACTTAGATCAAGGGAAAACAAACAAATCACAAGCAATAAACACAATGGACGCGGGTGATTTGTTTTACCGAGGTTCGGCCCTCGAAGGCCTAGTCCCCGTTGAGGAGTCCACTTAAGGACGGGTCTTTTTCAACCCTTTCCCTCTCTCCCCCGATCACACAAGGATCGGCGAGCTCTTCTTCTTCTCAAGGATCACTCTCGATCCCACAAGGACCACCACACTCTTTGGTGTCTCTTGCTAGCTTTTACAAGCCTCCAAAACTTTGGAGGAAGTTTGATGGGAGTCAATACTCCACGCACAAATGAACACAAAGATGTAGCACACACTATCTCTCAATGAATCTCACAAGGCGCTAGAGCTAAATCACACTAGAGGCTTTCTTTTGCTTGCTCTTGCTTTTGTGGCACTTGTGTAGGTTGTAGTGGTCTAAATCTTGTGTATAGGATGGATCAATGAATATATGTGGTTGGGAGGGCTTGAGTATGTCAACTAGATGACTTGGAATGTTGCTTGGGCTCCCACACCTTGAAGTGGCCGGTTGGGGTGGTATTTATAGCCACCAATCAAAATCTAGCCTTTGGTGAAGGCTGTCTGTCGCATGGTACACCGGACAGTCCGGTGCACACCGGACATGTCCGGTGCGCCAGCCACGTCACCAGGCCGTTAGGGTTCCGACCGTTGGAGCTCTGATTGCTGGGCCCGCCTGGATGTCCGGTGGCGCACCGGACATGAACTGTAGAGTGTCCGGTGCGCCTGCTCGCGCGTGCCTGCCTTCTGTGCGCTCTGGCGTGCATTTAATGCGCCTGCAGGTGACCGTTGGCGCCAAAGTAGCCGTTGCCCCGCTGTCACACCGGACATGTCCGGTGAATTATAGCGGAGTAGCCGTTGCGAATTCCCGAAGCTGGCGAGTTCAGAGTCGCGTCCCCTTGGAACACCAGACACTGTCCGGTGTACACCGGACAGTCCGGTGAATTATAGCGCGGCGGCTCTGAGTTTTCCCGAAGGTGAGGAGTTCAGCGCGTGGAGAACCCTGGTGCACCGGACATGTCCGGTGGTGCACCGGACAGTCCGGTGCGCCAGACCAGGGTGCCTTCGGTTGTCCCTTTGCTCTTTTTGTTGAACCCTTTTCTTGGTCTTTTTATTGGCCTTTTGTGAACCTTTGGCACCTGTATAAATTATAGACTAGAGCAAACTAGTTAGTCCAATTATTTGTGTTGGGCAGTTCAACCACCAAAATCAATTTAGGAAATAGGTGTAAGCCTAATTCCCTTTCAATCTCTCCCTTTTTGGTGATTGATGCCAACACAAACCAAAGCAAATATAAAAGTGCAGAATTTGAACTAGTTTGCATATGCAAGTGCAAAGGTTACTTAGAATTTAGCCAATAAATATTACTTACTAGATATGCATGGATTGTTTCTTTTATTCTTAACATTTTGGACCACGCTTGCACCACTTGTTTTGTTTTTGCAAATTCTTTTGTAAACTCTTTTCAAAGACATTTTGCAAATAGTCAAAGGTAAATGAAAAAGATTTTGCGAAGCATTTTCAAGATTTGAAATTTTCTCCCCTTGTTTCAAATGCTTTTCCTTTGACTAAAACAAAACTCCCCCTCAATAAATTCTCCTCTTAGTGTTCAAGAGGGTTTTAAGCCATCAATTTTTGAAAATAATACTTGCTCCCCCTTTTGAACACAATAAGATACTAATTTGAAATTTACCAATTGAAAATCATTAGTTTTAAAATTAGGGTGGTGGTGCGGTCCTTTTGCTTTGGGCCAATACTTTCTCCCCCTTTGGCATGAATCGCCAAAAACGGATACTTAGAATGAAATATAGGCCTTTTACTCACTACTTTCTCCCCTTTGGCAAATAAAACATATGAGTGAAGATTATACCAGAGATGGAGAATTGCTTGGAGCGACGGCGAAGGATGAGTAATAGAGTGGAGTGGAAGCCTTTATCTTCGCCGAAGACTCCAATTCCCTTTCAATGTAGCTATGACTTGGTTTGAAATTCACTTGAAAACACATTAGTCATAGCATATAAAAGAGATATGATCAAAAGGATATATCAAATTAAGCATGATCATAGTTCTATATAACATAGAT
This sequence comes from Zea luxurians, assembly GCA_029449295.1. Taxonomy (NCBI): domain Eukaryota; kingdom Viridiplantae; phylum Streptophyta; class Magnoliopsida; order Poales; family Poaceae; genus Zea; species Zea luxurians. The sequence continues at coordinate 45,308,006 of JAOPSE010000010.1, forward strand.
TGCTCCCCCTAAATATGTGCGAGAGGAAGACATATTTTTGGCCTCAAATGCCAATTGCACATAATTAGGTTAATGAGAACATATCTATATCATACAGAATGTGAAGTGCATTTTGTCATAGTATAAGTGTGATGCTCATGACAGTTTATGCACTTATCAAAGCATGTTGCAAATGTTTTAAGCATTTACCCTTGAAGATTTCAAAGAGACTTAAGGACCATCCACCTTTGGGACAAAGGTAGCTTATCCTCGTTACAAGGTTAAGCTTTAAGCTCTTTGACAATAAAACCACTTCATATAGTTTTAACAAAGATACATAAATGCAGGAATGAAATATTTAAGAGGTTAAACTAGATATGAAGCAGGGAAAATGCATGGACATGCTTTCTCTTCCTTCTATACAAGATATGCAAGGAATGTAAAAGGAAGATTTAGGTACATATGTAAATGAATGGAAGTAGTTTTGCCGTTTTGTACCTTCACATGGAGACGCTCTCTTCATTGTGCTTTGTCCTTTGTCTTAGTTGCTTAAGACCTATACTCAATGACAATGAATGAAAATATTTTGCACAATAGAGAGTTCTCACAACTAATGATCCTTTTCTAATTCATGGTTAGCATATAACAAGTGGATCACCAATTGCATAAAAGAATCATGAATTCTCCTTTTAACTTAGTGCATATCAAGAGAGATATTGATTGATAGTATATACGGCACTAAGAAGCATGATTGTTGATTGAAGTTATTCAATGATCAAACAAATAACAGATGTGATCAAAAGAACAACATACACATTAGATTATCAATTAAGCTTAGAGTAGGAGGATCCAGCCAATATGCTACTTTAGAGTGGAAGACAAGAATTTAAAAATAGTAGCATACTTCATGAGAAACTCATTCTCATGCAAGAGACTATATGAAATTACTGAGATAAAGCAATAGTCTCAACAAGATCAAGATATAAGAATAGACTCCCCCTAAAGATATGCATCGAGTATTTGAATTGAATGGATGTATTTACTTTAAAGACAAATAGGGAGAAGCATTATACATCTTGATCAAGGCTCATAAGTTTTGCAATAAACAACTTAAGCCTAGTATTCTCATAATGAAAGTATTTAGAATACTCACAACCACACCACATAGACCTTATTATCCAAGTAGGTGGTGTTGTTCTTGATGTCCTCCTCTTTCATTTGAGAGTCCTCCCTTTGTAGTTGTTTCCTTTCCTTTCAAACTTATTGAAAATACTCAAGAAGGATGTTAGTAACACAAGGGAGTATATAATGAGGGATGATTTCTTTTAGATAGGAAATAAGCACAATTCATAAGTCACACAGACATGAAGTAAAATCCTTAACATTAGTGCATTTTTTCTTGAAAAGAGGAACATGCACTATTTAACAATTTGATCAATCATAGGAATTTACTTCTTCATATTGAACTTTAATAATTATTACATAAAACAAGTCAATATGAGAACATTTATTGCAAAGGTATGAATAGACTCTAATGGATAAGTGCATTAATGAGAATGAGATTGAATGCATAACTTAGCCAATTTAAATTTAATAAAGAATCTATTTCTTCACAAAGACATAATTTAGAGTAAACAATCATTGATGGGAACTATATTAATGAGATGAGTTCCCATACCTTTGCTTTTTACTTTTCTTCCTTTAGGTGAAGAGCAACCCATGAGGCTTGTGCACTTTCTTTTGTAGATATTCAAAAGTAAGCTCAAGAGATGCTTTGTTAGTAACATAGGCACTAGTTTCCATTTTTGTAATCATTTTGATAAGGAATGAAAAAGCTAGATTACTAAAATATGGAAACTTCATAGCATGAACTAGATTATCCTACATGATGTTATGCTCAATTTTAATTCTTAAAACAAGCATAAATAATCTCTTAAGATTATAGGAATAAATCTAATTCATGATATGGAAAGCGATAAATGTGAATGAATCAAATCCAATTTAAGCAAGTAATAACACATCATAAATTATTGGATTGATTCTTCTTTTCATGTTAGATTACACATTTCCAAAGAGAAACTTATTCTCTACAAGTGAGACTATTTGGGTTACTTAGAGAAAATCATTAGTCTCACTATTCTAGTTATGGAGAGAGTTTTTCCTTTTATAAGTGTCCTAAGGACTTGAATTCCTTACATGACACCTTATCCTTTTAAGAATTTGAAATATCTCTCTATATATAGAATCATGGCAATAATAAAACAATTTAGTGAAAAACATGCCATGAGATACCTGCAACATTTTAAAGCATGTAGATTGTCATAGGATGGAAATGATGAGTATGCAATCTACCATATGAGAGGAAATTCTTCAAAGAATGGTAATATAAATTTAAAGGCATTTGAAGTGCTTTAATTTTTCTATGTGACTACACACGACACATAAGAAATGATATTCTAAAATACTTGCACTTAAAAGATAAGTGTTACCATCATTTGGCTTTCCTCCAAGTTGTAGGCCTTGATTTTTCGTACATGATATTTCTTCATTTCCTACAACATATAATACCTTCCCCGAGATGATATGAATTTTAGACATAACAATTCGAAAAATAACCTTGGGTCAATCACGGATATAGATCATTGAAGATTGATAGCTTGAGTGATAAGAATTGAATGGACTTTCTTAAGTACCCCAAGGCTTCATATCATCTCCTTTTTCCTGCAAAGCTTGTCAAGCATATTTTGGTACCCATCGCTTGATGGGTCCATCACGGTTAGTCAACAAAGATCTAGGAACCCAAAAGTCTTTTGTGTTAGCACTAGGTAAACTTATTACCTTTCTAGCACAAGTTGCAATTTTGGGTTGCCTAGTTACATGAGAATTAATTGACAAGTTAGGAGTGGAAGTGTTACCAATGGGACAATCCTTGCATTGATGTCCCTTCTTTTGGCATGTGTAGCATAGTCGTTTTTCAAGTTTTGAAGCTTTCTTCTTTCCTTGTTTGTTGCTTGCTACATGGTTAGTAAAAACTTTCTTTTCTAACCCTATGCCTTTTTGTTTTAAATGGGGACAAGATCTAAGCAGGTGTCCCTTATTGGAGCATTTAAAACAAAGTCTGTCATCCTTGTTAATAATCAAGCCATTTTTAATGTAGGGACATGACCTAATCAAGTGCCCCTCTTCAAAGCATTCACTACACCTCTTAATGTGAAGTGTGGCTTGATCATTACCTTCGATGTTACCTTTTGTGGAGGCGTGGTTGAGGCTTTTGGAGGAGGTGTTGAATTTCATCTTTTGTTTCCTCCTTATGGCAATCCTCAAATCCTTGACATTTTCTTCAAGTGATGTAGTGCATGCCACGGTTGTTCCCGTCTCAAGCTTCTTCACCATGTGATCACGGTTATCTTGACAAGATTGGGCAATGCATTTCCCTTTTAGTTGTGTCAAGCTCATTTTTAGCCTCTCATTCTCTTCTTTGAGCTTTTGATATGTATCATCTTTTGTTCCTGCAAATTCTAGCTCAAAAGAAGATATGCTTGTCGACGAACAACAAGCATTAGCACATGGTAATATAGTATCAATTTGAATACATGTGCATGAGTGAGGTTGTTGGGATTTTAAGTTTTCTATCACAACCTCATGAGCAATGTTTAATATGATATGATCATCTCTAAGATTTTCATGAGAGCATAGGAGCATATCATATTTTTCTTGAAAAGCTAGATTTTTAATTTTTAGCTTTTCTACTTGGTCCTTAAGCAAGGTATTCTTATTGACTAATTGAGCTATACAATGTAAAGCGTTATCTTGCTCAATTGAAATAGTTTCATACCTTTGGACCAAATCAACATGAGAGCACTTTAGCTCCTCATGCTCTTTAGTCAACTCGTCAAAGCATTGCATCTTCATGGAGAGAATACTTTCTAACCTTTGACGAGCTTCGCCTTGCTCTCTCGCTCTTTCTAAAAGTTTGAGCATGACCGCCTTATCTTCTTGGCTTAGGCGAGCGTAGAGATGCAAGAAGCTTCTTTCTTCCTCCTCATCCTCATTTGTCCTTCCGCTATCATTTTCATTAGCCACACAACATATGTGCGAATCGAAATGGGAAGACAAACCTCTTGGAGAGGTGGATTCATCGTTTGGTCTCCATCGATCATTTTCTTCTCCTTCCAAGCAAGGGTTAGTATCACAAAGACTAAAGGAAGTAGAAGCACCCAATGAACTATCATGTTTGGACTCATCAAATTTGATTTTAATTCTGGTCCAAATATCATGCGCATCACGAATAGATTCATTATAATTCATTATAAAGGCATGATAATCTTCTTTGCTAAGAGAATTACTTAAGATGTCATAAGCTAGATAGTTTAAGCGAATACATCTTTGATCTTCCTCGGAAGCATTTTTCCTATCATAACTAGGAGGAATAATACTCTTGTCTAAAATTTATTCTAATTGTGGGTCTACCGCTCTAAAAGCATTTATCACTCTAGTAGACCATGAATCATAATTAGAACAATCAGAAAGTAATATCTCAAGAGTTACCTCCTTGTTCTCCTGGGTCTTCTTATTCTTTTGGGATCTTCTACGAGCCATCACTTCGAGTTGTTAGACTCAAGATGAAGTGCCTAGCTTTGATACCAATTGAAAGTCGCCTAGAGGGGGGTGGATAGGCGAAACCTGAAAATTAAAACTTTATCCCCCAACTAGATCCCTTGATTAGTGGTTAGAACAAGATATACAAATATAGGAGTATACAAACTAAGTTCTTGCTTGAAAAGAGTATTGCTAAATAATACGGGAGTGATAACTCAATACAAATAATAAGTTATAAAATAACAAAGCAAGAAGCCTTAGATGAGAAGAGCACTAGGTCAAGTTCTTTCTTGTAATGTGTTGCTTCACAAAATGGGAATTTAACTTGAAGCAACACCAAATGATATTAGCAAATAATGGTGCAAGAAAACTTAGATCAAGGGAAAACAAACAAATCACAAGCAATAAACACAATGGACGTAGGTGATTTGTTTTACCAAGGTTCGGCCCTCGAAGGCCTAGTCCCTGTTGAGGAGTCCACTTAAGGACGGGTCTTTTTCAACCCTTTCCCTCTCTCCCCCGATCACACAAGGATCGGCGAGCTCTTCTTCTTCTCAAGGATTACTCTCGATCCCACAAGGACCACCACACTCTTTGGTGTCTATTGCTAGCTTTTACAAGCCTCCAAAACTTTGGAGGAAGTTCGATGGGAGTCAATACTCCACGCACAAATGAACACAAAGATGTAGCACACACTATCTCTCAATGAATCTCACAAGGCGCTAGAGCTAAATCACACAAGAGGCTTTCTTTTGCTTGCTCTTGCTTTTGTGGCACTTGTGTAGGTTGTAGTGGTCTAAATCTTGTGTATAGGATGGATCAATGAATATATGTGGTTGGGAGGGCTTGTGTATGTCAACTAGATGACTTGGAATGTTGCTTGGGCTCCCACACCTTGAAGTGGCCGGTTGGGGTGGTATTTATAGCCACCAATCAAAATCTAGCCTTTGGTGAAGGCTGTCTGTCGCATGGTGCACCGGACAGTCCGGTGCACACCGGACATGTTCGGTGCGCCAGCCACGTCACCAGGCCGTTAGGGTTCCGACCGTTGGAGCTCTGACTGCTGGGCCCGCCTGGATGTCCGGTGGCGCACCGGACATGAACTGTAGAGTGTCCGGTGCGCCTGCTCGCGCGTGCCTGCCTTCTGCGCGCTCTGGCGTGCATTTAATGCGCCTGCAGGTGATCGTTGGCGCCGAAGTAGCCGTTGCCCCGCTGTCACACCGGACATGTCCGGTGAATTATAGCGGAGTAGCCGTTGCGAATTCCCGAAGCTGGCGAGTTCAGAGTCGTGTCCCCTTGGAACACCGGACACTGTCCGGTGTACACCGGACAGTCCGGTGAATTATAGCACGGCGGCTCTGAGTTTTTCCGAAGGTGAGGAGTTCAGCGCGTGGAGAACCCTGGTGCACCGGACATGTCCGATGGTGCACCGGACAGTCCGGTGCGCCAGACCAGGGTGCCTTCGGTTGTCCCTTTGCTCTTTTTGTTGAACCCTTTTCTTGGTCTTTTTATTGGCCTTTTGTGAACCTTTGGCACCTATATAACTTATAGACTAGAGCAAACTAGTTAGTCCAATTATTTGTGTTGGGCAGTTCAACCACCAAAATCAATTTAGGAAATAGGTGTAAGCCTAATTCCCTTTCACATATGATGAATCATGGCACAGGATCGAATGTCACATCTTTACTATATAACAGGAGTTCTGAATTTGGGGGTAGAATTTTTTCTTCTTTAATACTCACCAAATTTAAGAGTCACTATCTTTTCTCTTCCCGTTTCGCTCCTTCTTCCTAGTTTCAAAGCAGTATAGCGACTGGTGTTCGTATTGCGTGTAAACAAAAACCTAAGTTGTCATGGGTGTTGTATCATGCAGAAGCATATTTCTTTTGTCTGATGTCGTGTTTAATCGCGTGTTCGCCTCGTCTTGTTTCGGATTTTGATCCGCGATTGTATTCCGATTAGTGGTTGTGCGTGCCGTTGGATTTCGACCCGCGACGCGACCCAGCCCAGCCCGACCTGGCCCAGCTCGGCCCGGCCCTGGCTCGGCGTGCCCTTAGTGCCCCTGCCTCTCTCCATGCGCGCCCCCTCTCTCTCTTTCCCTCATTCAATTTTCCCGCGCAGCAACTTCCTCTCTCCCACCTCTCTCTCTTCTCCCTTGTGCCCTAGGTGCTCCGGTGACGGTTATCGCCGGATTTGGATCCCCGAGGTGAGCTCTCCCTCTCTCCCTCTCCCCCCTCTCCCTGCGTGCCCCCTTTCTTTCCCCTGCGCACGCGCCCGGCGGTGGCCCCGCGTGCTCGCCCCGGCGGCGCCCCGTGCCCTCGCCCCGACAGCAGTCCGCGCCACACACCCCGCGCCCTGCCCCGGCGGCGATCCGTGCCCCGCACCCCGCGTCCCCATGCCCTGCGCCCTACCCGGCGGCGGCCCACGCCTCCCCGCGGCCCTGCACGCCCCCGCCAACCCCTGCGCGTGCCCCCGACACGCGCACGCGTTCCCACGCGCATAGCCCCACGCGCGTGGTGATTGATTTTGGTTTTAATTAATTTTAAACTTTATTTAATTAACGTGCTGCGTCGCGCGCTTCGTCGCGCAGCGAATTAGTTTGATTTTAGATTCTATTAATGTGTTACGTCGCGCGCTTCATCGCACGACGATCCATTTTTATTTCAGATTAATTAATGGGTGGCGTCGCGCGTCCAGTCGCGTGACGTTTCGTTGACGCGCGACGTTTCGTTTTAAATTTAGTTTAGATGACGTATGATATTGTGCGCTTCGTCGCACGACGTTTTACGTTATTTTTTATAATTAATTCAAGTGTCTCGTAGCGCGCTCCATCACACGACGAGTTGTTTTATTCTTAATTCAGTCTAAATATTGTGTCGCGCGTTTCACCGCGCGACAATCCTTTTAAATCTACTTTTGTCTGTTTATAATGATTAAACATGGAACATGACTTTATTCTATGTATAGCGCGATGACCAAATTATTACATTCTGTTTAGACGAGTTTTTTGATTTGCAATCGCGAAACGTGATCGCTCTTCGACCGTAGCCTCAACCGTTACTCTCTCTCTCTCTCGCTTAGTCGTAGGCGTGAGCCCTGCACCGAGCGTCTGTTTATTTATTATATTTTATTGTATGGTGTACTGTTTTTTATATTAAATTTGTGGAATGTATGTTTGAACCCGTATAGATAACAATCAGTTGGTGGAGTCCGAAGGAGTTGCAGGTGAAGACCCTGAGCAGCAGCTAGTTGGTGAAGGCAAGTGTCCCTTGACTCATCTATGTCCTACTCATTCTTATAACTCACTCCCCGCATTTACACACTTTATACTTAAGGATTGACTAGCTTTTGTTTATCTTGTCCTTATTTACCTATTCTGGTTGGGTTATTTTGGTTTAGCTATATGCTAGTGCTTCACATTAATCAATGAGCATGATGAGATTATCTATGATACGTTGTTTTCCCTTTTGACTGTGATGATGATACTGTGACATTTAAGGGGACTCGAGCTGTTTCTCGAGTGCCTCTCCGTAAGGACTGGTTCATTGGATGACCGCCCGAGAAAACAGTGTAACCATGAGGGTGGAATGGGACGCCCTTAGCTCAATAATTAGAGGAACTAAGATGTAGTTCGCTTCGCCGTCGTGCCGTTAATGGGGCTCGGTGTATGCGGCTCGCTCTGCCAAGGGTGGATTGCCCCTTGGGGAGGAGTGCGGTACATTTAGGAAACCTAACGGGCGGCTACAGCATCAGTAAATCTTTGTAAAGGCTACGTAGTGAAACCCTACCTATTCACCTTGGTAGTGTTTAAGGGTTTGATCGGCCCGAGGCAAGAGGGAATCACGGCTTGTAGGTAAAGTGCGCAACCTCTACAGAGTGTTATGAAATTGATATATCAGTCGTGCTCGCGGTTATGAGCAGTCAAGGGAGCTTCATTGATTAGAGATACTTTGATCAGAGATGTTTGGTTTACAGGTGATGACGAGGATGATGGTTATGATTATGCTTATAGTAAATTTCTGGTATTCTTTCCGTTTGGAAAGGGTACTTTGGGTTAACAACTTGGGTTAATGCTAAAACCTGGCTCTCTACTAGTAAATAATAACCTGACCAACTAAAAGCAACTACTTGACTCAACCCCACATAAAGCTAGTCCACTACAACCAAACGGGACAATTGCTGAGTATGTTGATGTGTACTTACCCTTGCTTTACACACCAAACCCCCTCCAGGTTGTCCATGTTGCAACCACTGCTCAGGAGAAGATGAAGTCGTGGAGGAGGACTTCCAAAAGTACGATGAGTTTTAGGCGTGGGTTAGCGGCCAACCCTCAGTCGGCTGCATGTGAAGGTCGTGTGTATCTACGTTTCTTTTCCGCACTTTGATAACTGTTAAAGACTATGTGGATATCTCAGACATCATGATGAAATCGACTATTATACTATCTTTTATGTTATTATTTGAGCACTGTGTGATGATGTCCAGTTATGTAACTGCTGTGTACGTGAATTGCTGATTCTGGCACGTACATGGTTCGTATTCGGTTTGCTTTCTAAAACCGGGTGTGACATGGTGTTGAGACGAACTATTCTTTTCAATTAATCCTTTAGGAACATTGACCATATATTAAACGAGGTTGTAAATGTCCTAAAATATATTAGCAACATGGGTTAAATCTAGATATTTTACTTAAAATCGTTTTGCAACAGTACAACTCTTTAAAGCCGTTTAACCAGAAAACAACAATAGGTTATTTTCAAATTTAGCAAGGATATGCTATATTTTTGTAATTTGCATAAAAATGAAAAAAAAAACGTTGACTCTGCTGCTACTACTAAGACCGTCATGTAAAATGTATTGCCAGTTGCCACCAAATATAACCATTTCTACTTGAAATGGTGCACTAAAAATGTTAGCCAAAGTATGGTTTTGTAGACCATCGTGATTCCCAGTGGATTTACAGTTAGGATCTTACGAAGTAAGCTGCTCCGTCCATTCTTTTTTATTTGTCACTGTTTAATTTAAAAATGAACTAGCAAGCGACAAATATGTAGTACGAAGATTGATACTTTTTCCTGTTTGTTAAATCGAACTGAAATGGAAAAATTAAGAAAACATGGATTGCGTCCTGCCAGTGTATGTATGGGAAATACAGCGGACCAATTTATATATTAGCTAAACAAAACTGAAGTATTTTGTCACCACAAATTTCATAACCTCAATCTGACTGAAACAATAGCGCCATGACTGAAACTCGACCTAACTAGCATAGCTGCATCGGCATTGCCGCCTGCCTCCTGTGATGATGAACTATGATGTGTGTATATTTCAAACTTCATTTTAAAAACAAGTTAAACGGTGTCATCTACACTGCCACGTTCCCTATTTTACACGATCTACCGAATACAGCCTAAAAAGCATATACACATAAACTGAAGCTGGCAAATTGGCAAAGCACAACACAGGAAATAACGCCCGGACACAACACACAATTGCCTGCATCACAGTAACATGAACACACAAGACAGGATCTATGACAACATGGACGAAGACGAACTAGCAAGACTCTTATTTATCACACCTGCCTCCTAATTCGCCAAGGTGAAAGATCTAGGGAGGACGACACGTTCCTTTCCCACGACATCTCTTTGCTTACAGTTTCCTCAAACAATAGCTCCATGGGTGGTGGAGGTCAGAGGAGAAAACAGAATCGACATCAATCGTCGGTCAACCATCTTTGCTCGATGACTCGTATATCACATCCATGTAGGTCTGCACTGTGGGCAAGTCTAGGCCAGGGAACCTGTGATGGGCTTCAGGGCGGAACTCGATCTTGATGAATGGCCATTTCATGACCTGCGCAGCACTGCACTCCTCGTGGCCATCACCGATTGCACAGAAGCGGACGTTTGGACCGTCGAAGCGCTCCTTGATCCATTTGAAGCACTGCAGCTTACCCACTTCCCATGAGCTGTAGACTGCAAAACACAAGCAAACTGTTATTTGCCAGATTCGTGTGCTAGTTTACAACTAACCACATGGACTTTATGTATGGTGTGATGCAAATAATGCAACTAGCAGATAGAGTAGTAATGTTATTTGCCATGGACAACATTTCGTCAAACAGAGAAAGCCAACATCACTAATCTGATTCATGGCTTGTGAAGCGCCATATACAACGGGAAGTAAGTGCTTCAAGGAAAAACTGGAGGAATTAGCATACCGTTCTCAGACGAGACCACATCATCCAGGTGATACAGCAAACATTTGGCAAGGCTTGGAATCAGTGACCCTGATGTAACTATGCAGTTGATGCTTGAAGAGTTGGCTGAAGGTGCTGATGCTGATTTGCCCAATGCTTCTTCCAGTAACTTATGAGCTGCAGAACAAGATAATAATGTTCAAGAATCTAACAATAAAAGGATAAGACTTAAATTAAGTGCAGATACTAGTCCAACTGTCCAAGCCAACCACAAGCCAAGCTAAATCTACAGTTCAGTGTTTAGACCACCCTTTTCATTGGTGGGGAAAAGGCTATTGGGCTAACAAGAGTGTCAGCAGAGACTCGATATCAGTAGGGGAGAAAGCTGTGACCAAGGTAACAGGTGCAAGGATTAAACTATTATAAAGTAATAGATATACTGAATTGGTGGTCAAACGTAAATTCAACTCTTAACACAATGAACCCTCCATAGCAATCCAAGTACTTCATTCATAGAGACTAATGGCAAAAAAACGATAGACAAATTCTTCAGTTCTCTAATGGAAGCAACAATCTCCAGGACGCCAGACACATATTGTAAAACAGATGAGGGCTGTATTCATACTAAATTATTATGTCATACCTTGGGACTCTGTAAGGTTGTCCTCTTTTGTAAGCTCTTATAGCTTAGATAATAGCTTATATTTGGTTTCATCAACAAAAGTTAAAGACCTAATACTTTTCTACAATAACTCACATTAGAAAAATCAGAAGCACAACATTTTGGAGATGAAACATGCCTATTGTCAATATCAAAATTAAATAAAAATATAAAAAACTAGTTCAAACGAGAATACCTGAAGACAGCCAGCCATCAGTATATTTGTCAGTCAAACTGTACTGATCATTGCAGACTTTGACCATGTGTCCGTCCAGAACCTTTTCCAAACCCTGGAAGCACAAAAATAACCCAATTTAGCAATCACGGACATCCCATTGATATAAAAGTATTGTCACAAAAGCAATGGAATGACATAAGAACAATACAAAAGCAACAGAAAGGTTCTCATCTGCTGATAATGTTGCTCCAAAAATATTTTCAGTACTGAATTTTTCAGATCCGATTACTTAACATTACAAAACTATTTTCTTCTAATAAAACCAAAACTTCCTCACACGAAGGCCTTTCAGCAATGCATGCTGCCCCAGTGAATTCTGTGGAAGGGGGCCTTCGTGTGTTTAAGAGATCAAGCTAGAAAGTTCAGCTGCTCCTAATACTGTAATCTACAATATGGCTGACTTTTGACATATTTCCCAGCTTCCAGCTTGATATAAGATTATACTCAGAACCCAATTGGCAGTGTAGCAACTCATAAGTATACAGACAAGTGGATGCATATTACATAGAAAACACTCTTCTTACCGTAGGCACACATCTAATCAAATAGGATGTACATTTCATTCTCAAGAAATGACATGAGAGTTACAGTAGTTCACTACAAGAGTGATCTGAGCACCGCATCCTGCTATAAATTTACAGGCTTCAAGTTGTGGTACACGGGGACTGCAGCAAACAAGAATGGAGTAGGCGTCTTGATCGACAAGAGCCTTAAAGATGGGGTAGTAGATGTTAAGAGGCTAGGAGATAGAATCATCCTAGTCAAACTGGTCATTGGGGACTTGGTTCTCAATGTTATCAGCGCGTATGCTCCTCAAGTAGGCCTTAATGAGAACTCAAAGAGGGAGTTCTGGGAAGGCCTAGAGGACATGGTTAGTAGTGTGCCAGTTGGCGAGAAGCTCTTCATAGGAGGAGATCTCAATGGCCATGTGGGTACATCTAGCACCAGTTTCGAGGGTGTGCATGGAGGCTTCGGCTTTGGGACTAGGAATCAAGGAGAGAAAATCCTGAACTTTGCCCTAGCCTATGACATGTTTATAGCAAACACTTTCTTTAGGAAGAGGAAATCCCACCTGATGACCTTCAATAGTGGCCAACACACTAGCCAGATTGATTTCGTCCTCTTGAGAAAAGAGGACAGACATGCCTGCTTAGATTGCAAGGTTATACCTGGAGAGTGTGTGGTAACCCAACATAAGCTTGTCGTAGCTAACTTCCGTTTTAAGATTCTTTTACAATGGAATAAGCATAACAAGGTCACTAGAACAAAGTGGTGGAAGCTTAAAGGGGATGTGGCCTAAACTTTCAAGGAGAGAGTTATCGAGGAGGGCCCTTGGGCAGAAGAGGGAGACGCAAACATCATGTGGAGAAAGATGGCGACATGCATCCGAAAGATAGCTTCAGAAGAGTTTGGGTTGAGTCAAGGAAACAGAAGGGAAGTTAAAGACACTTGGTGGTGGAACGAAGATGTCCAAAAGGCTATCAAGGAGAAGAAAGATTGCTACAAACGCTTACATCATGACAAGTGTGCAGACAACATAGAGAAGTACAGGATAGCGAAGAAGTCTGCAAAGCGAGCGGTTAGTAGAGCCCGGGGTCAAGCCTATGACGACCTTTACAAACGGTTGGACACAAAGCAAGGAGAAAAGGATATCTATAGGATGGCCAAGATTCGTGAAAGGAAGACAAGGGATGTCAACCAAGTCAAATGCATCAAGGATGAAGCAAACCAACTATTAGTGAAGAATGAAGAGATCAAGAACAGATAGAAGGAGTACTTCAACAAATTGTTCAATGGAGGGAATGAGAGTTCTATAATAGAATTGGACGAACCATTCGATGACAACAACAGGGGTTTTGTACGAATGATACAAGAATATGAAGTTAAGGAGGCGCTAAAAAGGATGAAGGTAGGAAAGGCGATGGGCCCTGATGGTATCCCTATCGAGGTATGGAGATGCCTTGGAGACATAGCGATAGTATGGCTGACTAAGCTTTTCAACACCATCTTTCAGACAAACAGAATGTCCGACGAGTGATGGCAGAGTACGTTAGTACCAATCTTCAAGAACAAAGGAGATGTTCAAAGTTGTACTAATTACCGTGGAATTAAGCTCATAAGCCATACAATGAAGCTATGGGAGAGAGTCATTGAACACCGCCAGCGGAAGATGACGAGTGTGACCCAAAATCAGTTTGGTTTCATGCCTGGGAGATCAACTATGGAGGCCATTTTCTTACTAAGACAACTTATGGAGAGATTCAGAGAATAAAAGAAAGACCTACATATGGTCTTCATAGACTTGGAGAAGGCTTATGACAAAGTACCTAGGAGTGTAATATGGTGGGCCTTGGAAAAAACACAAAGTATCAACAAAGTACATTAATCTTATTAAAGATATGTACACTAATGTTGTGACAAGTGTCCGAACAAGTGATGGAGACACCGATGACTTTCCAATTAACATAGGACTACATCAAGGGTCGGCTTTGAGCCCTTATCTTTTCGCTTTGGTGATAGATGAGGTTACAAGGGACATACAAGGAGATATACCGTGATGTATGCTTTTTGCCGATGATGTGGTACTTATTGAGGAGAGTAGGAGTGGTGTTTCGCAAAAGTTGGAATTGTGGAGGCAGACGCTGGAAGCAAAAGGTTTTAGGCTTAGTAGGTCTAAAACAGAGTATATGAAGTGTGATTTCAGTGCCATGGGGTATGAGGATGGCGATGTTAGTCTTGATGGGCAAGTGGTACCCAAGAAAGACACTTTTCGTTACTTAGGATCAATGCTTCAGAAGAAGGGAGACATCGATGAGGATGTCAGTCATAGAATTAAGGCTGGATGGTTGAAGTGGCGGCAAGCTGCGGATGTCTTATGCGACCCCCGGGTGCCACACAAACTAAACGGCAAATTCTACAGGACAGCAATCCGACCGGCTATGTTGTATGGAGCAGAATGTTGGCCCACTAAAAGACGACATGTCCAACAACTAAGTGTGGCAGAGATGCGTATGTTGCGCTGGATATGTGGCCACACAAGGAGAGATCGAGTCCGGAATGATGATATACGAGAGAGAGTAGGAGTGGCGCCAATTGAGGAGAAGCTTATGCAACATCGTTTGAGATGATTTGTACATATCCAACGAAGACCTGAAGAGGCACCAGTGCATATCGGAATAATTAGGCATCCCGAGAATGTGAAGAGAGGTAGAGGTCGACCAACCTTGATGTGGACAGAGGCTGTGAAGAGGGACCTGAAGGAGTGGAATATTGATAAAGAGCTCGCCATGGATAGGAAGGGGTGGAAGTGTGCAATTCACGTGCCAGAACCTTGATTTGTAGTTTCGCTTTTCCTCCTTAATCGTTTAACCTTTTCTTGTGCCCCTTTAGATCTTGCTGGTTCTTGTGGGTTTTATCTCTTTTTATGTGTTTCCCCGTTTCGTCGTTTTTCGGTTCTCCTTTGCCTTTGTCTCCCTTTTCTTTTCTTTGGGGGTTGAGCTCTGAGGTTTTTATACGGGGTTTCATCTCTAGCCTACCCCAACGTGCTTGGGACAAAAAGGCTTTATTGTTGTTGTTGTTGTTCTTGTTGTTCTTGAATACATTCATAGAGTTCCTGTTGCAAGGTTGTAATCTAACTTTCCATAAACAAAATGGCAGACCTAGTGCCGAAGGCTCCCACATAAGTGATGTCTATGAAAGCGATAAACCGAGGCAAGCCTTCCCCCCGCAAATACGGAGAGGCTGCTTTAAACCCGTGACCTGGTGACTCAGCACCACTGTACCAGGCCTGCCCTTCTGTCATGTAACTTTCCATATCAAGTAGAAATGCAATAACATGAACACCACAAGGAAAAAAATTAGATACCAAGCTGAATGAGCTTATGAACTCTTTAAAGAAAATATTGCAAGATAAGGTAATTCTTGTGACAAATTGACACCTTTGCATATTTCTCTCCAATAGCACGATGCCTGTAAGCAAGCTTCTTTTTGTTCGCATCATCATAGGGTGAACTAAAACAGTCAGCCTCAAAATCATATGAGGTCAAGTCTTTCCCATCGTCATATTCATTCAAGGCATTGAGATAGGGTTCATTATAGTTCTCAATCTGCATTAGTGCGAGAACGACCAGATCAGCTGAAAAAAAGAGATGGGCACAGAAAAGAGAAACAGCATGTCCCAAAAAAACAAGCAGCTAAATGACTTATACAGAACAGTGAAAGAAACAATAGGCAGTGAATGAGCAGGCAAGCTAGATGAATGATGTGAAGTACAATGTCATGGCAAATTTCATCTACAGGAAAAACGAAAGTAGCTTCCAAAGGGATAATCCTAAGAAATTTGTGTACAATAATGATATGTATGTAGTTCTGGAAAATATAAATGGTGTACCATTTGCCCATGATCTAGTAGGTAGTTAGCATCTATGGCAGTACTGAGTTTAGGTGCTGACCTCCTCATAAAAGAAGTGCTCATCACAGAGTTCAAGAATGAGGTTCTCCCATCGCTTTCCTATTTCAGTACTTTTCTCATGATCCTTGAGGCCATCAAAAGCCCCAGCATATGAGCCATCCAGAAGTGACTTGAGCAAGATGAGTGTCTCATCCATGTCCCATATGTACACATTCACAGGCTGCTCTGTCACGGCGTTGGTTGAAGCTTGGCCGGTAGCCAAAGCAGGAACAGCCTCGTCCATTTCGCTCCTGTTAAAAGACAATCCAAAATTATAGGCAACTACCTAAACTCACGTGATTTCAATTTGACATATTATGAAAACGTGCCCCTGACAGTAACAAAATTACTATCTGTGCACAACATTTATTGCCAGAACATGATATGTGGTGCCATATCTGATAATGGGACTCCAAAAGAAAAGTGATACACAAACCAACCAAAATCAGGAAGGACCCTTTATTCATCTAGCATTCTAGTGCAAGGATAATTCGTTCTTAGACGTAGGACAAGGCCCGCTGAATACGACAGCATGATAAAATGGGCTTCCCTGACAGATACTAACTGATCCAGTCTACTGAATCCCTCCACCCAATTGGCAGCGACCGTGTGCTCCTGAAAGCTACAGAATCTACTATTTGTGCACGGCATATTATTGCAAGAAGCCGAGAACATGGTATGAGGCGTCTTAGCTGATACTGAACTCCAGAACAGAAAATGGTACACGAGCCTGACAAAAAATGAGGAGGGGGCGCTTTAACTGTCTAGACATAAGGATGGTTCATTCGCCGGCCTAATCCAACAGCATGACAGAATGGTTTTGTCAACAGTTACTACTGATCCGGTGTACCAAATGCCCCCACCCAATAGGCCGGAGATCGCATGTGGACTGCCCACTTCCCTCCATGCCCCCAATTGTACAATCTACTCCACATGTGACCAGAGAAATATCTGCAGCTGGTTGTGACGCTACAGATGCCATAACTGCGAAGTAGGGGCTGTTTGACACCAGGGGTTGGAACATGTACACCCGATTTATTTATTTATTTATTTTTTTGGTGCGGAAGAACCTTTAGTTAGTAGGCATAATACATGTATATACTTTGTAATCGGATGAGATCCAAATACAAATAACTAGATACTAGCTTACATTAGGGTTTGGGCGTTCAGTTTCGCGTATCAGGAAGAGAAAGGAAGGGGGTGGGCACACCTGATGGGTGCTCGTCGCCGGTGAAGTGCCCGAGGAAGACCTGGGCACCTAGCGCAGAGCGGCGGCAGAGCTCGCCCAGTCGTCGCCGTCAGCAATAAAGGCGGAGGGAGGAGAAAGGGAGGGAGCGCTGGCCCAGTCCTCGCGGTGACGCCGGCGTTGATGAGACACAGCGAAGTGAGGGGGGAGGTGCGAATTCGGGGGAGAAATCCAGTCGGGCGATGGGGAGGATGAAGATGGACTAGACAGCAGCAGGCAGCAACTGCTGCTGCTGCTGACGGGAAAGGCAGTTCGTTGCGTTGGAAGCAACCCTTCTTTTTGGTTTTGGTTTTGGGGAAAAATCCAAAATTCGCCTCGTGAATTCACCACCCTTTTTTCGATCCGCTTTGCCCGTACCGTACCGGAATATACAAGAGAGAGCTCTCTCTAGCTGGCGATGGTGACTAGCATGCCACGTCATCCAGCGTCCATCCAATGGTTCGAATTTCGTTTCGCTTTTGCAAACTGTTTGTTAAGGGCATATAAAGGAAATCGTTCCTCACATCGTATTGTTCGATATATTTAATCCCCCTTGATCGTGGATTTTTGTCGAATCCTACAATTTTTATGTGAAATTTAACTGGATCTTATAGAATTACTCTAAAAAATTGTATTCCTAAAAAACGCCCTTGAAATTAAAACCACAACATGTCGATAGATGGATGCAAAGGCTCAAAGACCTTTCTTTTACATGAATGAATTTATTCCAGTCTCTAAAAATATTTTGCTTTCAACCATTCATTATTGCTGTTGAAACTTGCACACGGGCGCAAGTTGATCCAACAGGGGAGTGTTAGCACAAACAGGGTTTTAGCACGTGATGGCAAAAGCACTGTTCAACTAGCCTCTCAAGGGCACTGTGCGGGGGTATTTATAGGTGTCCGGGTACCCAGCGTCCCGTGTTAAGGACGCATGTGCCCTCGGACACCTAGGTTATCCCCGGAATATTCCCATAAAGCAGGGTTACAGAATGTAATTACAGGGACGCCTTTATAAATTAGGCCCGTAACACGCAGCGGCCACGCAGGGCCTGTTACAATGGGCCGGATCACACGTGGGCCTCCGCGCTGGACGAGGCCGCACGGTGGGATGACCTCGCTACGGGTCTTCGTCCGATGTCGTATGGGGCGAAGGGTGTCCCTAACCGTCGTCTTGTCTCCGTCGGGCCGGCGTTTTCGGCGAAGGCCCCGAGCGAAGGGTGGCGTCTTTGCCTTCGCCCCAACATTTGCCCTCCGAGGGACCAGTTCGACTAAGTCATCTGGTGCCGAAGACGTCGCTAGATGGCGGAGACGCTGCCCTCGCTCGAAGTGGTTCCGCGGGGGGTTTTTGACATAACCGTTGATTGACGCCGTACTGTGGGACTGCGGGTTTCCCGAAGCGTCGCGCCCTGTGTATAAAAGGGGGCGGGGGGCGGCGCGTTTTGAAATTTATTCTTCTGCGCTCCGTGAAAACCCTAGCCGCTTTCTCCACCGTCTCTGCCGCTCGTCTGCCCTCCTTGCTCTTGTTCGCCGGAGATCTAGCTCGAGTGAAGCAGACCGCCCGCCGCCACCGACGGTACGTAGCGATGTCAACCTCTTCTTCTTCTGCTGCCGCTTCGCCGCCGGCCGACGCGTCGTCTGAGGAAACGCTGAGTACTGTGGCGGCGGAGGAGTTGCACGCCGGCGATACTGTGGATTTTGGTGTGTCGCGGATGTCATCGGCCCGCGTGCAGGATATGCAGCGGCTTGGTTACTTTGGCGGCGGGGTCGCTCGTGTCCCGGGGACGGAGGAAGTCCCCGAGCCGGAAGGCGAGTTGGTTGTGTTCGAGGCGTTCTTTGCCGCTGGTCTCCGCCTACCTGCGCACCGATTTGTTGGAGAAGTCCTGCGCAGATTTAATGTTCAGATCCATCAGCTGACTCCGAATGCCGTGGTGGCTCTATCGAAGTATGTCTGGGCGACGACTTCGTACGGCGGGCAGCCATCAGTCGAAGTCTTCGCGAAGTATTATTGCCTGCACTGGCAAAAGAGGATGATTGGAGGTGAAGTTGCCCAGTTTGGGTCCTGTACTTTTACGCCGAAGACCGGCAAGACCACGCTGCAGGTAGTTGAGTTGGTTCCGTGCGCCCGCAACAAATGGGGCAATTGGCAGGATTTTTGGTTCTACGTCGCGGAGGGTACAGCCGAAGACCATCCGGGGCTCCCCTTGTCCGAGATGTGCTCGCATTTTTACTCAGCATACCCGTCTTTCGAAGTGGCGGATGAGGATGCGGACGAAGGGGCCCTTCGGTGCGCCGCCGGCCTGAGCAGCGGGCGCGATTTGGTTGAGGAGTTTGTGGCGTTCGGGGTATGGCCTTTGGCTCATGGCTGGGCGCTGGGCGAAGTGTGCCCTCGCCAGATGCCTTCCCACGGTGGGAAGCTGGTGCGAAGTCCTGCCTTCGCGCTGGATCTGCAGAATCGTGATCCGGCCGCCTTTGTGCACGAGGCGGAGGATGGGGCGGTGCGGATCGTGGGTCGGTATGTGCCTAGGACAGAGGGCCAGCGCAGCTGGGACATTCGCGGGTCAAATGACCGCTTGAACAGGGTTTTTGAGTTGAATCGTCTGCCGTGTGGCGGTTATCCCGGCCAAGACGATGTGGATCGTCGCGGGAAGAAACCGGTGGTGGAGTCTGGAGACGACCCCGCGCCGGCGGCCGCCCCGTCTAAGAAGAGGAAACTAGGTACTGTTGTGGGAGGACTTGGGGTTTCTGATGGTTTTGCTAGAGAATTGATGAGGACATGCGCGGCCCCGGGGGGAAGGATGTCTTCGCCCGAGCTCCGGGAGTCTTCGGCGCGGATGCTGAGGGTTACCGAGGGTTGGTGGCCTAAGAATGTTCCTGTCCCCCGCGCGGCCGGCGAAGACTTTTTTACATCTCGCATGGTTCGTGCTTGGAAAGTGTTTCCTTACGGGCAGAATATTGCTGTTGTTGTGTCGGCAGTGATGGACAAGGATCACCAAGGAGCTGCACAGAAGCGCCAGGCGGTCGTCAGGCTTCATGAAGCCAGGCCGAAGAGGCAGCGGGGGGCGGCGAAGGCTACTGCCCCCGGCGGAGGCCAGCCACCGCTGGCGGCTAAGTCGGCCGTCCCTGCATCCAGTAGGGCGCCGGACGCTGCGAAGGCGGCTGTCACCGGTGCTCCCAAGTCAGCGAAGGCTGCCCCTTCGTCCAGCGGGTTGCCGGAGGCTGCGAAGGCGGCTCGAGGGTTGCCGCCCCCTGGCAAGCGCGTTGCTGACTTCGCCACCGACATTAGTGTGGAAGATTATTTTGTTGGTAAGTCGTTGGCTCGAGCTTCTTTTTTTTGATTTGTTGATGCGTCGCAGGGTCGGACGAAGACCAGCTTCTTGTTGTTTCGCCTGCCGTGGCGGCCACGGCGGCTGCCGTGGTGCCAAGGGCGAAGGGCAGTGCACTTTGTGCCGGTGGCGAGATACCGACACTCACTACCGTCAGGGACGAGGCGGGTGCCGTGTCCCGCCGGCTGGAGGAGATGAAGGAGGCGCTAAGTCAGGTGCGTTGAGCTAGACCTCGGTTCGGTTTTTTTTGAACGGCTTCGCCGGGGCTGTGGTCTTATGTGTCTCTTGTAGGCGGCTGACTTCGCAAACCGCGCGGCGTCGGGGGCCCTGACGGCAGTTGTGTCTGCCGAAGTCGAGAGACTTCGGATGCAACATGCTGACGCCGTCCGGGAAAAGTCGGCCGCCGACAGTAAGTGCCGCAAGCTGGCGGACAAGGTGGCTGTGCTGGAGGGTGAGAAGGCTGACCTCCGGCGCCAACTGGCGACGGAGAGGGAGGAGGCTACTGAGGCCCTCGCCAAGGCGCAGGCTGCGCAAGCGGAGGCCAATTTGGCGCGGGCGGAGGGCAGCCTCGCCAGGCAGCGCGCCGAGCAGCTGGAGCAGCGGCTCAACGCGCTGTAGAGCCGTGTGGAGAGGGCCGAGGCCTTGGCGCGCACGGAGGCTGAGCGGACGCGCAAACAGCTCATGGATTCATACCGTGAGCTGGGCGCGCGGACCGGTGAGTTTGAAGTGCCGGACCGAGAGCCCAGACTTCGCTGCCTTGAGTGGGTGCAGGAGGAGCTGCAGGCGCTCCCCACCATCGTGGAGGGGTTTATGTCTTATGCTTCTCTGGTCACCTGCGAGGGGGCGATGAACGCGCTCTCTCGCGAAGGGTGCCGGCACTATGAGGTCTTCGACCAAGCTGATGAGGATTTGGAGCGTGATATCTACAAGGTTGAGGACCCCGTAGTGAAGGAATCCGCCGGAGCCCTCTACGACCGGATGTGGGGCCCCCACGGTCGAGAGGTGGTCAGGGAGCGGGCTGAGACGGCGAGGAGTCAGGTAATGTTTGGCTTTTGTTTGGCGTTTGTTTAGTGTGGGTTAAATGTGGGTTTGCTGAGTCTGTGTGTTGTGTCTCAGGCGGCGCGCGGCGAGAGGGTGGATGACTTCGGGGCTTTGAACAGCGCGCTGCCTGACCCGGAGCCGAACCCGGCGGCGGCTGTGCCCGAGGTCGCTCCGGAGCCGCCCCGGGAAAGCGCCGAAGGCGTTCCCGATGCCCCTGCAGCCACTGCGGCCGGCGGAGACCTGTCGTCAACTGCTACGCCGAGGGCTGAGGATCCTGTGGCGGTGGCTGTGGAGGCGACGGCGGAGGCTCCCGCGACGGCTGGGTCTTCGTAGGTGGCCTAGTGGGTGTGGGTAGTTAGGAAATTTTGGATATTGTTGCTGAACCTTGGTTGCTGCGCAGGTTCAAGATTTTGGGCCTGCGCATGCAACCGCTACTGCTAATTTTTGGGCGGCTTCGACTGTGGATGATGAGAATAAATCGGATGAGTCTGCGTCTAAATTTTCCGAGTTCGGTGACTCTGGGAGCTCTGTTGAATGGACCGAAGAGTCGTCGGATGGGGACTTGGACTACTTTGCGGCCTTGGATGTGGCAGTGGCGGAGGCTTCGTCGCAAGCTGCGGATGCTGATGTTGTGTCTGGTCCGAGTACTGGGCGTAGGCGGCGGAGGGCGGTTGCGAAGCGTAGAGTGAGTGGAGCGGACGTCGGTCGGCTTCGTGTGAGTGGGGCTGGCAGGCAGGAACTGTTGTCCTTGCCGGCCGCTGTGAGTGCAGGTGAGGGGGAGTTGCGGAGTCTTTTTGCGGGTGAGGAGCTTAGGATAATGTTATTTAACTAAAGAGAGATGGGGATTATTTCGAAGGTCGAGCCGATGTAGAATGCGATGCCCTCACTTGTACATGTGTAATGGCTTGTATGATGAGGTTGTGTGCCTTCGCACACTCGGCTATGCTCGCGAGGGCGTTAAGTGCTTGGTCTGTGTTTGTTATGTTGGTCTGGTGCGCATGTAGTCGGCCTTTGTGCGGACAGTTTGGTGTAGCCGTTTTTGCACTTGTTAGGCTTCGTGCGACTGTACCATTGTAATTGGTTCGTCGGACTTGATGCGCTGTCCCTGCTGCACCCTGAGGCGACTTCTGCAGGGATAGTGTTCGCGGCAAATTAGAGTTTTTCGCACTTATTGCGCTAGTCCGGCTGCACCCTTAGGCGACTTCTACGCGGATAGTCTTCGTGGAAGACTTCGATTTTTTGCACTTGTTGTGCTAATCCGGCTGCACCCTTTAGGCGACTTCTGCGCGGATAGTCTTCGCGGAAGACTTTGATTTTTCGCACTTGTTGTGCTAATCCGGCTGCACCCTTAGGCGACTTCTGCGCGGATAGTCTTCGTGGGAGACTTCGATTTTTCGCACTTGTTGTGCTAGTCCGGCTGCACCCTTAGGCGACTTCTGCGCGGATAGTCTTCGTGGAAGACTTCGATTTTTCGCACTTGTTGTGCTAGTCCGACTGCACCCTTAGGCGACTTCTGCGCGGATAGTCTTCGTGGAAGACTTCGATTTTTCGCACTTGTTGTGCTAATCCGGCTGCACCCTTAGGCGACTTCTACGCGGATTTATCGCACGCGAGGGCGGCTGCTGCCGGGCCTCGCGGTGACTTTGTATTAGTCGAATGTCGAAGACCGTTGAAGCGGTCTTTTTTCGACGTGGATTTTGCGGGGGATTTTTCTCTTGTATATTACATGACTCCGCCTCGTTAAAAACCTCACCCCCCGGGAGGAAAAGAGTGCGGGCCAGAACAAAATTGTTTTTACAAATTACAAGGGCGGGCTGGCCCTAATGAGTCAAACAAAAAATTTGCAGAGATTATCAATGTTCCAGGAATGCTCTAAGTCTTCGTCGTTTGGCGTTGCAAGCCTGTATGCGCTGGGGGAGGCCTTCGACTTGACAATGTAAGGGCCCTCCCACATGGGCTCCAGCTTGCCTCTGGACTCCGTTCGAGCGGTCCGGATGAGGACGAGGTCCCCTTCGTTGAATTCCCTTGGGATGACTGCCTGGTCGCGCCATGCTTTTGTCTGGGCTTGGTATTTGTCCAGGGCCTGCAGGGCGAAGACGCGGTCTCCGTCGATGAGATCCTTCGAAGTTGGCTCATCTACGTCTGGGACGGCCGACGCGGCTGTCCAAGGCGACCCATGCTTTATTTCTTGCGGGGTCATGGCCTCCGACCCGTATAATAGGCGAAAGGGGGTAAACCCAGTCGCCCTGCATTCGGTTGTATTCAGTGCTCAGACCACTTCGGGTAACAGGTCGGGCCACTTGCCTTTTTTATCGTCAAGGAGCATTTTCTTGACAGCTGTGAAAATTTTGCCGTTGGCGCGCTCCACGACTCTGTTGGACTGGGGGTGGTACACGGAGGCGAAGGCAAGCTTGGTGCCGATGGAGAAGCAGAAGTCTTTGAAATCTTGATTGTCGAACTGCTTGCCGTTGTCGACCGTGAGTTCGGATGGTACTCCGAAGCGGCAAACAATATTTTGCTAGAAGAATTTTTGGGCCGTCTTCGATGTGATGGTGGATACTGCCCTCGCTTCAATCCATTTAGTGAAGTATTCAACGGCTACGAAGGTGAACTTAAGGTTCCCCTGAGCCGTGGGCAGGGGCCCGACGATGTCTAGGCCCCAGCGCTGAAGGGGCCACGTGTGGGCGATCAGCTTTGTGAACTGCGAGGGGCGCCCCGAGCGTGGGGAAAATTTCTGACAGGCTTCGCAGGATTTGACAACCCGATTCGCGGCGCAGATAATGGCGGGCCAGTAGAAGCCTTGTCGTATCACCTTTGCCGCCAGGGCCCTGGGGCCTGCGTGGGAGCCGCAGGTCCCCCTGTGGACTTCGCACAGGATTTGAACGCCCTCGGTCTCGGTGACGCACTTAAGCATCGGCTGGCTGACCCCCTTTTTGTACAGTTGGCCCCCGATCAATGCGAAGTCCCAGCTTCTGTGGTGGAGGCGCTTGGCCTCGTTGCTGTCGACTGGGTGATAGAACCCTTGCAGGTACAGGGTTATTGGCGCCCGCCAGTCTTCGGTCATGATAAGGTTGATCATGCGCTGGCCCTCGCTGTCGTTGGTTATTTGGAGCCCTTCGGGGCTGCGGACGGCTGGTGTGCCGATGACGTGATAGAACACGTCGGAGGGGAGGGCTTCACCCCTGGCGGCCGCCTTGGCCAATGCGTCAGCTTCTTCATTCTTGGCCCGGTCCACATGCTGCACAGTGAATCCCTTGAATTGTTTCTCGAGGCTTCGGATGGCCACGAGGTACTACATAAGTGCGGGGTCCTTTGCTGCATAGTCCTTTTCGACTTGGCCGACGACTACCCTGGAGTCTGTTCGGACTATGCAGGTGGTGACGCCGAGGGCTCTTAACTTGCGGAGGCCGAGGATGACAGCTTCGTATTCTGCGATGTTGTTTGTGCATCTGTCAGACTCCAGGGCGAAGCTTAAGCGTGCCGCGTATCTGTGCTTGACCCCGGCGGGTGAGGTGATGACTGTAGCAGCGCCTGCCCCCGCATGGCACCAAGCGTCGTCGCAGTGTATTGTCCAAACCTTCTCTGCGGACGGCTCTGGCTGTGTTATTGGCCCGGTCCAGTCGACAATGAAGTCTGCTAAAACTTGTGACTTGATCGCAGTCCTGGGCTCGAAAGTGATGTGGTAGCCGGAGAGTTCGGCCGCCCATTTGGCAATCCGTACCGATGCCTCCGGGTTTCTGAATAATTCGCCGAGTCCCCTATCTGAGGTGACGCGGACCTTGAATGCTTCAAAGTAGTGGCGCAATTTGCGCGAAGACATAACGACTGCATATGCAATCTTTTCGAGCTCCGTCATGTTACACTTTGATGGTGTGAGAACCTCGGAGACATAATATACTGGGCACTGCCTGGTCACGCCCTCTACTGTTTGCTCCTGAACCAGTGCCGCACTGACCGCATGCGGCGAAGCCGCGACATAGAGCAACAGTGGTAGCGAAGAATCGGGGCTCGTAAGGACGACCAACTCCATCAGGTACTGTTTTAGTGAGGCGAAGGCCGCCGCCTGCTCTGGTCCCCAAGCGAAGTCTTTTGCGCCGCGGAGTGTTTTGAGGAAGGGAAGACTTCGCTCAGCAGACTTGGAAATGAATCTGTTGAGGGCGGCCAATCTGCCCGTCAGACGCTGGACCTCTCTGGCTAACTGCGGGGGCGCCATGTTGATGATGGCCTAGATTTTGGTTGGGTTGGCCTCGATGCCGCGGTGCGATACCAGATAACCCAATATTTTCCCCTGGCGGACACCGAAGACGCATTTATCGGGGTTGAGGCGAAGCCGTGCGTCCCGCATGTTCGCGAATGTCTCGGCGAGGTCTGCGAGATGGTCCTCTTTATTCCTGCTAGCGACGACGATGTCGTCCACGTATGTGAATACGTTTCTGCCAACTTGCCCTTCGAGCACTGTTTTGGTGAGCCGGGAGAAGGTGGACCCGGCGTTCTTGAGTCCCTCCGGCATTCTGATAAAGCAATATGTGCCGAAGGGTGTTATGAAGCTGGTGCTGGCCTTGTCCTCCTCCTTCATGTATATTTGATGATAACCAGAGAAGCAGTCGAGGAGTGACATGACCTCGCACCCGGCCGCGCTATCGACTATTTTGTCGATCCGGGGCAAAGGGAAGTTGTCCTTTGGGCAAGCCTTATTGAGGCTGGTGAAGTCTATGCACATTCGCCACTTGCCGCTCTTTTTCTGCACCATTACCACATTGGAGAGCCACGTGGGGTAAGCCACTGGCTCGATAAATTTGGCTTCCAGGAGGCGGTGTACCTCTGCCTTGGCGGCCTCTGTCTTCTCGTCGGACATTTTGCGAAGACGTTGTTTTTTCGGTCTTTCCGAGGGGTCGATTCCCAGGCTGTGCTCAATTATGGACCGGCTGACCCCGACCAGGTCGAGGGCTGACCAAGCGAAGACGTCCTTGTTCTTGGACAAGCAGCACAGGAGCTTTTCCTCGTCATGCGAGGTGAGGTCTTCGCTGATCGTGACTGTTTGCTTGGGTGTGGCCAGGTCGAGGGGGACAGTCTTGGTCCCGTCGTTGCTTTGCAGCTGCGCCTTGTGCTGTTTTTCAGTTGAGCTGGCGGGCGCTGGGACTTCGCGCTGGGCCGTGAGGCAGTGGACATTTTTTTGCCCGGGGACGAAGTCCCGCTCTATGTTGCGCGCGGTCTGCTGATTGCCGTAGACCGAGATGGCGCCCAACGGACCTGGTATCTTCATGCACAGGTACAATCCGTGAATGGCTGCCTCAAACTTGTTGATGGAGCCCCGGGCCCATGATAGCGTTGTACGGATACACCATGTCAACGATGTCGAAGGTTATTTGCTCACTTCGGGCATTGGGCGCTACACCGAAGGAGAGGGGCAACTCTATTTTGCCGATAGGAAAAGTGCCCTTGCCGCCGAAGCCGTATAATGGATTGTCCTAAGGCTTGAGCAAGATGTGGCTTATGCCCATGCGGTCGAAGGCATGGAGGAATATGATGTCTGCCTGGCTGCCATTATCAACGAGGACTTTGTGCAGGTCCCAGCCTGCCACGCTGCAGTTGATGACCATGGCGTCGATGTGGGGGGCGCTGCACAGGTCGACGTCTCGGGCGTCGAAAGTTAGCGGTACATGGGACCACTTCGTCTGCACGACTGGACCGGTGATGGCGACGTGGTTGATGCTGCGGTAGTGGTCCCGCTTTTGTCGCTTGGTGTCGAAGTCGACACTGGACCCACCAGTGATCATATGAATGACTCCGCGATACGGCTGATCGGCGAAGTCTTCTTGCTTGGGGGCGTGGGGGTGGGGGATGTTTTGTTGTTGCTGGTGTGGAGGCGGGGGTGGGGGAGGTACGATTTGTACTTCCTGATGGTGTTGGTAAGCGTGGTGCGGTGGATGCGGAGCGGGGGCGTGGATATATGGTGGAGGGTGTTGCTGATAAGTGTGTGCGACGACCCTTGGGTTGTCGGCCGGTTGCGCCCGTGCCATCCTGTCTCTAGTGGCCTTCGTTTCTGGGCAGTCTTTTGTTTGGTGGGCGCAGTCTTCGCCGTGGAAGAGACAGTAGAATCGGCGCGGCGGCTGCGCGCGTCCCCGGCCCTACCGCGAGTTCCACCTCTGCGGCCCTGGGGGGATACTCCTGGTGGCGAGGGGCATCACCAGCGGGGTGCTGGTTGGCGATGTTGTGCACCTGCTGCTGGTTACGGCCGTCTCGGTCGGAGTCTGGCTGCGGAGTCCTCATCCACGTGCGGCTGGACTGTGGAGCATCTTTGGGCTTTCTCTGGGACTCAACCTTGCGCTGGTGGAGCTCTTCGGATTTGGCGTATTTTTCAAATAGTTGATATAACTCCTGAAGGTTCTTGGGCGGGTCCCTGATGCAATGACTGTAAAGGACGCCGGCGCGAAGGCCACTGATGGCGTAGTGAATGGCGATCTGGTCATCAACTGAGGGCAGCTGTGACTTGAGTGTTAGAAACTTGCGGTAATATTCCCGCAGAGTCTCTTTTTCCAGCTGCTTGCAGAGTGAGAGTTCGGCCAAGGCGTCGGTGTCTGGGCGGTACCCTTGGAAGTTGAGCAGGAATTTGTCCCTTAGGCTTCTCCAGGAGTCAATGGACAGCGGGGGCAACCTGGTGAACCAGGTGAGAGCTGGGCCTTCGAGGGCGATGATGAAAGACTTGGCCATTGTGGCGTCGTCCCCTCCGGAAGATGCAACGGCGACCTGATAGCTCATGATGTACTGTGCAGGGTCCGTGCTGCCGTTGTACTTGGGATAGGTCCCTGCCCGGAAGTTGGCAGGCCAAGGTGTCACTTGCAGATGTGGCGCCAGGGGACTTCGCTCGTCGAGGTAGTTGACCCCTTGAAATGGCGTGGCGGCTGGGAAGGTGTAGTCGCGCTGGGGGAAGTGCGGGTCTTCCGCCTGCGCGCGCTGCTGCAGGGGTGCCCCATGCTGCAGGCCGCGGTGGCCTTCGCGTGTGTCTTCCACTTGTGCGCGGTGCTGCAGGGGTGGCCCATGTTGTAGGCCGAGGTGGCCTTCGCGCTGCATCAGCGCGATCTCCCGCTCGAGGTCCTAGGCCTTCTGCTCTTCGTCGCGTATCATTTGCCGCACCTTGGCTAGTGCAGACACGCGCTGGTGCTTGGCCTCCAGTATCTCTTTTTGCCTTTGGAGATTGCGGCTCTTAAGGCGCAGTGCGCGCAGCTGTAGCTGTTCTTCCGCTGAAACGCCAAGGACTTCACCGTCCTCAGTGAGGTCCGCGCCCTCCGGTGGAGCGAAGCCGAGGACCTCACCGTCCTCGGTGAGGTCCGCGCCTTCCGGTGGGGCGAAGCCTGGGGGAGGCTACGCTTGTCCTTCAGGGCCACAGGTGCGGAGGGCGTCGTCTTCAGCAGCCTCTTGGTGAGTGGAGTGGGTGAGTGCGAGGGCCTTGCCCTTCCTTGCGGCCAGCAGTGCTGCCTTCGCAGCCTCGTCAGCCTTCGAGCTAGCTTTCTTGGGTGCCATCGCGGGTGGTTTTTTCGTAGCATGAACGGTGGGCACCAAATGTTGAAACTTGCACACGGGCTCAAGTTGATCCAACAGGGGGGAGTGTTAGCACAAACAGGGTTTTAGCACGTGATGGCAAAAGCACTGTTCAACTAGCCTCTCAAGGGCACTGTGCGGGGGTATTTATAGGTGTCCGGGTACCCAGCGTCCCGTGTTAAGGACGCATGTGCCCTCAGACACCTAGGTTATCCCCGGAATATTCCCATAAAGCAGGGTTACAGACTGTAATTACAGAGACGCCTTTATAAATTAGGCCCGTAACACGCAGCGGCCACGCAGGGCCTGTTACAATGGGCCGGATCACACGTGGGCCTCCGCGCTGGACGAGGCCGCACGGTGGGATGACCTCGCTACGGGTCTTCGTCCGATGTCGTATGGGGCGAAGGGTGTCCCTGACCGTCGTCTTGTCTCCGTCGGGCCGGCGTTTTCGGCGAAGGCCCCGAGCGAAGGGTGGCGTCTTTGCCTTCGCCCCAACAATTGCGTCCGTGTCTTTTATCTTAAAGTTAGATAATAAACACAAAATTTGAACCAGCTTAGCAGTTTACCTAGAATCCTACCAAACTAGCTTGGAAAAAGGCAAAAAAACCCCCGCATATCTATGTAGCTGAAAGGGAAATATGTCCTTGGGTCATTTCTAGTATATTTTTGGTGATTAAGTGCCCAACACGTATTGAGTGAGTAATCTTGTGCCAAATGATTGATGAAGTGCAAATCAACAAGAAGGTATGATTCTAGACTTAGTACATTGGTTTTTGTGTACTAATATATTTGTCTAAGTGCTGGAATCAGAAAAAAGAGAAGAAGAAATTATCTTGGCTGGAACAGCCAAGACTCAGCGCAGTCTGGCACACCGGACTGTCCGGTGGTGCACCGGACAGTGTTCGGTGCGCCAGGCCAGCCTCCGGTGAACAGGCCACTCTCGGGAACTGACGGCGGTGTACGGCTATAATTCACCGGACTGTCCGATGGTGCACCGGACTGTCCGGTGAGCCGTCTGCGGCGAAGTCGTCGCTCTCGGGAATCGATCAACGGCGTACGGCTAAATTTCACCGGACGGTCCGGTGAGGCACCGGACTGTCCGGTGAGCCAACGGTCGACTGCGCCAACGGTCGGCCGCGCAATCCGCTCGCGACGCGTGGGCGCGCCAACGGTCGACAGGGAGCACTGGACTATCCGGTGTGCACCGGACAGTGTCCGGTGCGCCAACGGCTCCAATTCTGCAACGGTCGACTGTCCGGTGCGCCACCCGACAGAAGGCAAGAATTGCCTTCCCAGATTGCTTCCAACGGCTCCTAGCTGCCTTGGGGCTATAAAAGGGACCCCTAGGTGCATGGAGGAGTCACCCAAGTATTCTTTAATCATCTCTAAGCACCAAGACTCCATTCTCACACATTCGATTCTTTGTGATAAGTGACTTGAGCTATAGTTGAGTAGAGAACTCCCCGCATCGTGTTGTGAGCTCAAGTTGTGGTTTGTGTGCGTGTTTGTGCTCATGCTTTGAGTCTTGTGTGTGTTGCTCTCCCCTCCCTTACTTCCGTGCTTCTTTGTGATCATCATTTGTAAGGGCGAGAGGCTCCAAAGTGTGGAGATTCCTCGCGAACGGGAGATAGTAAAAGAAAGCAAAACACCATGGTATTCAAGTTGATCATTGGATCACTTGAAAGGGGTTGAGAGCGACCCTCGTCCATTGGGACACCACAACGTGGAGTAGGCAAGTGTGGTACTTGGCCGAACAATGGGATAAATCACCGTGTCTCTTGTGCTTGTTTTCTTCGTGACCATTGTGTTTCACAAGAGCTTGGTCCTTAGCCACTTGATTCTATTGAGCTAACACTTAATCAAGTTTTGTGGCCACAAGTGTTTGATTTTTACAGGATCACCTATTCACTCCCCCCCTCTAGGTGCTCTCAATTGGTATCGGAGCCGTTCTCTTCACGCAAGGGACTAATCGCCCGAAGAGATGGATCCTAAGGGAAAGGGGATGGTGGTCAACGATAAGACAAAGAAGTCCATCGTCAACGAGCCAAGAGATGATAAGCCCTCGGACTCTGGCTCGAGTCATAAGAAAAAGGACGGGAAGAAGAAGAGGCGCATCAAGAAGATCGTCTACTACGACAGTGACGAGTCTTCTTCTTTCCAAAGAGACGACGAATACAAAGAGAAAAAGAAAACGGTTAATTCGAATTTTTCTTTTGATTATTCTCGTATTCCGTTCAATTCTAATGCTCATTTACTTTTAATTCCACTCGGGAAACCTCCACACTTTGATGGAGAAGACTACCCATTTTGGAGTCACAAAATGCGTAGTCACCTATTCTCTCTCCATCCAAGTATTTGGGAGATTGTTGAAAACGGAATGCTTTTTAATAGTACTGACAACCCCGTTTTCATTAATGAGCAAATCCATAAAAATGCACAAGCTACCACTGTTTTGCTAGCATCCTTGTGCAGGGGCGAGTACAATAAGGTGAGCGACTTGGACAACGCCAAGAAAATCTGGGACACCCTCAAGATCTCTCATGAGGGGAACGACGCCACCATGATCACCAAGATGGAGTTGGTGGAAGGCGAACTAGGGAGGTTCGCAATGATCAGGGGAGAGGAGCCAATGCAAACGTA
Source organism: Zea luxurians (assembly GCA_029449295.1). Classification (NCBI taxonomy): domain Eukaryota; kingdom Viridiplantae; phylum Streptophyta; class Magnoliopsida; order Poales; family Poaceae; genus Zea; species Zea luxurians. The sequence goes on from JAOPSE010000010.1 coordinate 45,339,908, forward strand.
CAACTGGCTCAAGACCCTGGTCAACAAAATCAGAAGCTATGGAAGCACAAGATGGACCGATCACGACGTCGTCCGGCTTATGCTCAGGTCCTTCACTGTTCTTGATCCTCATCTTGTGAATTCAATCCATGAGAATCCTAGGTACACAAGGATGACGTCCGAGGAAATACTCGGAAAGTTTGTAAGCGGGCGTATGATGATCAAGGAGGCAAGATATGTTGATGAGGCATTGAATGGCCCAATGCCTATCTACGAGCCTCAAACCGTTGCTCTCAAAGCAACAAGCAGCAGGGAGGCGCTACCTAGCAAGGTGGCGCAAGTTGAGGTGGCCAGGCTAAACGAGGATGAAATGGCCCTCATCATCAAGCGCTTCAAGACGGCGCTAAAAGGACGCAAGGAGCATCCCAACAAAAGCAAGACAAAGGGAAAGCGCTCCTGCTTCAAGTGTGGTAAGACTGGGCACTTTATTGCTAACTGTCCCGATAATGATAGTGACCAGGGACAAGAAAAGAGTGGGAAGAGGGAGAAAAAGAAGTCCTACAAGAAGGCGAAGGGCGAGGCGCACCTTGGCAAGGAGTGGGATTCAGATTGCTCTTCGTCCGACTCCGACGACGAAGGACTCGCCGCCTCGGCCTTCAACAAGTCGTCTCTCTTCCCCAACGAGCGCCATACTTGCCTCATGGCAAAGGAGAAAAAGGTAAACGCTCGAGATACCCCTACGTATGCTTCTTCAAGTGATGATGAATCTAGTGATGATGAAGTAGACTACACAAGTTTATTCAAAGGTTTAGAAAGAACTAAAATTGATAAGATCAATGAATTGATTGATGCCTTAAATGAGAAGAATAGATTGTTAGAGAAGCAAGAAGATATTTTATATGAAGAGCATGACAAATTCATTAGTGTGCAAAAATCTCTTGCTTTAGAAGTAAAAAGGAATGAGATGCTTTCCTCCGAATTATCCACTTGTCATGAAACTGTGTCTAGCTTAAGAAGTATTAATGATGATTTAAATGCTAAGCTAGAAGTTGTTAATAATCTAGTTCTTGTGTAGAACATGTTGTTATCTGTAATAGATGTAAGGATTTTGATGTTGATGCATGTGTTGAGCACCTTACCTCCATTACAAAATTAAATGGTGAAGTGGCTAGTCTTAATGCCCAACTTAAGACTAGCAAACATGACTTTGATAAACTAAAATTTGCAAGGGATGCCAACACTGTTGGTAGACACCCCTCTATTAAGGATGGGCTTGGCTTTCGAAGGGAAGCCAAGAACTTAACAAGTCAAAGGGCTTCCATTTCCGCCAAGGAGAAAGGGAAGGCCCCTATGGCTTATAGTACTCAACGGAATCATGCTTTCATCTATAGTGATAGAAAGTTTTCTAGAAATGTTCATAGGAATTATGATTCACATGCCATGATTGCATCAAGTTCTTCTTTTGTGCATGGTAGAAATATGCCTAGGAAAAATGTTGCTCATGTGCCTAGGAAAGTTTGTAATGAACCTTCTACAATTTACCATGCTTGCAATACTTCTTTTGCAATTTGTTGTAAGAATAAGAAAGTGATTGCTAGGAAGTTGGGGGCCAAATGCAAAGGAGACAAGACTTGCATTTGGGTCCCAAAGACTATTATAACTAACCTTGTAGGACCCAACAAGAGTTGGGTACCTAAAACCCAAGCCTAATTTGCCTTGCAGGTTTATGCATCCGGGGGCTCAAGCTGGATTATCGACAGCGGATGCACAAACCACATGACGGGGGAGAAGAAGATGTTCACCTCCTACGTCAAGAAAAAGTATTCCCAAGATACAATCATATTTGGAGATGGGAATCAAGGCAAGGTCAAAGGCTTAGGCAAAATAGCCATCACCAATGAGCACTCTATCTCTAATGTATTTCTAGTAGAGTCGCTAGGCTATAATCTGCTGTCTGTTAGTCAATTGTGCCACATGGGTTATAATTGTCTATTTACAAATGTAGATGTGTCTGTCTTTAGAAGGAGTGATGGTTCACTAGCTTTCAAGGGTGTACTAGATGGCAAACTCTATTTAGTGGATTTTTCGAAAGAGGAGGCCGATCTAGATGCATGCTTAATTGCTAAGACTAGCATGGGCTGACTGTGGCATCGCCGTCTAGCACATGTTGGGATGAAGAACCTTCACAAACTTCTAAAGGGAGAACATGTGTTAGGTCTAACAAATGTGTTTTTCGAAAAAGATAGACCTTGTGCAGCTTGTCAAGCAGGCAAACAGGTGGGAAGCGCTCATCACAGCAAGAATGTGATGACCACATCAAGACCTTTGGAGCTACTTCACATGGACCTCTTCAGACCCGTCGCCTACCTCAGCATAGGGGGAAGTAAGTATGGTCTTGTTGTTGTTGATGATTTTTCCCGCTTCACTTGGGTATTCTTTTTGCAGGATAAATCTGAAACCCAAGGGACCCTCAAGCACTTTCTAAGGCGAGCTAAAACAAATTTGAGCTCAAGGTGAAAAAGATTAGAAGCGACAATAGGTCCGAGTTCAAGAACCTTCAAGTGGAGGAGTTTCTTGAGGAGGAAGGAATCAAGCACGAGTTCTCTGCTCCCTACACACCATAGCAAAACGGTGTGGTAGAGAGGAAGAACAGGACACTTATAGACATGGCGAGGACGATGCTCGGAGAATTCAAGACGCCCGAGCGGTTTTGGTCGGAAGCTGTGAACATAGCTTGCCACGCCATAAACCGGGTCTACCTTCATCGCCTCCTCAAGAAGACGTCGTATGAACTTCTAACCGGTAACAAACCCAATGTTTCATATTTTTGTGTATTTGGGAGTAAATGTTACATTCTAGTGAAGAAAGGTAGGAATTCCAAATTTGCTCCCAAAGCTGTAGAAGGGTTTTTGTTAGGTTATGACTCAAATACAAAGGCGTATAGAGTCTTCAACAAATCATCGGGATTGGTTGAAGTCTCTAGCGACGTTGTATTTGATGAAACTAATGGCTCTCCAAGAGAGCAAATTGATCTTGATGATATAGATGAAGATGATGTTCCAACGGACACAATTCGCACCATGGCGATTGGAGATGTGCAACCAAAAGAACACCAAGAGCAAGATCAACCTTCTTCCTCAACGATGGTGCACCCCCCAACTCAAGATGATGAACAGGTTCCTCAAGAGGAGGCATGTGATCAAGGGGAGCACAAGAAGGTCAAGTCGTGGAGGAAGAAGCACCACAGGCCCCTCCAACTCAAGTTCGAGCGACGATTCAAAGGAATCATCCTGTCGACCAGATATTGGGTGATATAAGCAAGGGAGTAACCACTCGCTCTAGATTAGCTAATTTTTGTGAGCATTACTCTTTTGTCTCTTCTATTGAGCCTTTCAGGGTAGAAGAGGCCTTGCTAGATCCGGACTGGGTGTTGGCCATGCAGGAAGAGCTCAACAACTTCAAGCGAAATGAAGTTTGGACACTGGTGCTACGTCCCAAGCAAAACATTGTGGGAACCAAGTGGGTGTTTCGCAACAAACAGGACGAGCACGGGGTGGTGACAAGGAACAAGGCTCGACTTGTGGCAAAAGGTTATGCCTAAGTCACAGGTTTGGACTTTGAGGAGACTTTTGCTCCTGTGGCTAGGCTAGAGTCAATTCGCATTTTGTTAGCCCATGCCGCTCACCATTCTTTCAGGTTGTTCCAAATGGACGTGAAGAGCACTTTCCTCAACGGGCCAATCAAGGAGGAGGTGTACGTAGAGCAACCCCCTGGCTTTGAGGATGAACGGTACCCCGACCACGTGCGTAAGCTCTCTAAGGCGCTCTATGGACTTAAGCAAGCCCCAAGAGCATGGTATGAATGCCTTAGAGACTTTCTAATTGCTAATGCTTTCAAGGTTGGGAAAGCCGATCCAACTCTTCTCACTAAGACTTGTGATGGTGACCTATTTGTATGCCAAATTTATGTCGATGACATAATATTTGGTTCTACTAACCAAAAGTCTTGTGAAGAGTTTAGCAGGGTGATGACACAGAAATTCGAGATGTCGATGATGGGCGAGTTGAACTACTTCCTTGGGTTTCAAGTGAAGCAACTCAAGGACGGCACCTTCATCTCTCAAACGAAGTACACGCAAGACTTGCTCAAGCAGTTTGGGATGAAGGACGCCAAGCCCACAAAGACTCCAATGGGAACTGACGGACATGTCGACCTCAACAAAGGAGGTAAGTCCGTTGATCAAAAGGCATACCGGTCTATGATAGGGTCTTTACTTTATTTATGTGCTAGTAGACCAGATATTATGCTTAGCGTATGCATGTGTGCTAGATTTCAATCCGACCCAAGGGAGTGTCACCTTGTGGCCGTTAAGCGAATTCTTAGATATTTAGTTGCTACGCCTTGCTTCGGGATCTGGTATCCAAAGGGGTCTACCTTTGACTTGATTGGATACTCAGACTCCGACTATGCTGGATGTAAGGTTGACAGGAAGAGTACATCAGGGACGTGCCAATTCCTAGGAAGGTCCCTGGTGTCTTGGAGTTCTAAGAAACAAACTTCCGTTGCCCTATCCACCGCTGAGGCCGAGTATGTTGCCGCAGGACAGTGTTGCACGCAACTACTTTGGATGAGGCAAACCCTTCGGGACTTTGGCTACAATCTGAGCAAAGTCCCACTCCTATGTGACAATGAGAGTGCAATCCGCATGGCGGACAATCCTGTTGAACACAGCCGCACAAAGCACATAGACATCCGGCATCACTTTTTGAGAGACCACTAGCAAAAGGGAGATATCGAAGTGTTTTATGTTAGCACCGAGAACCAGCTAGCCGATATCTTTACCAAGCCTTTAGATGAGAAGACCTTTTGCAGGCTGCGTAGTGAGCTAAAAGTCTTAGATTCGCGTAACTTGGATTGATCTATAGCATACATGTGTTTTATGCCTTTGATGATGTTCTTTTATGCATATTATTGCTTATTTATGGTGCTCAAGTTGTGCAAGGGATTCCCGGACCTCACAAGTCCATGTGTGAATGATGCACGTATTTAGGGGGAGAAATTCTACAACTTGACCCTTTGAGACTGTTGGGGGCCTTCGGCTTCCGAAGGTCCTCAAAAACATGATTTAACAATGTTTCTAGAAGTATAATGCATGAACAGGTACCTTCGGACATGAGTTGAAACCACAGCATGAAGAAGCACAAGAAGGAGTACGAAGGATAACGCGAAGCCGAAGCTGTGCGTAGGAGAGCTTCGGCGTGATAGCAGAAAAGGAAAACCGACTTAAAGATGAAAAGGCTATTTAGACCTCGATGGATTACTATAGAATTATTAGCAAATGTAAAGGGCATGAGTGTAATTTTACATGGGCTGCGTCCCGTGCCTATAAATAGATGAACAGTAACCCCGTACTGTTCACGCTGACTAGGCATTGATTCTTGCGTCACACTGGTACCTTTACCTTCTTTCAAGTCGAAGGTACACTTGTAATTTGATATCATTTCTATTTTCCCATAGTAATAAAATAAGAATAAGATAATAATTATATATGACTGTTTATATTATCTTTTATGTTTTATGTGATTCTTTCTTCATCTCTATATGTTATGTTGATGAAGGTATGTCCTTCATTACCTTCGTCCGAAAGTCATTATATCCTAAGGGAAATAATGCTTCGAAGGACGAAGGGCTTTAACGCTTAACGTTTTCTGTGTTGCCTTGTTCTTAACTCATAGCACTTGAGAACGAGTCCCCAACCACTACACGACGGTTCACTTACAGCGACCTACGGTTGGTTGCTAAAACGGCCTTCAGCGACCTACGGTTGGTCGCTAAAAACTTTTAGCGACCCATAAGGATGGTCGCTGTAAGTGCCGTCGCTAAAGGCTTTAGCGACCGACATCTTTTTAGCGACCGACCGTCCGTTGCTAATATTGTATATTTAGCAACCAACCGTGGGTTGTTGTACTGTAGATTTAGCAACCAATCATGAGTCGTTATACTATACATTTAGCAACCAACAGAAAGGTGCCCCTAGTTATAGTCGTTAATAATGATAATATACCATTAATTAGCATTCAACAACTGTTATATATACAAAAGCATCACAAATCACCAATTTTTATACACATAATCACATAGATATACAAATTTAATTAGTATTGCACAATGATAGATCCACATCACATAAACCATCAACAAGCACCACAACAAAATCATTCACAAAACCTACGCATGTTATTATATTTTGCACATATTTACAAACACTTTACAAAATCATTCACAAAAGTACCAACGCTTCAAGTGAGTCACAAAAGCCTTCACAAAAGCACTCCAACTTCTTGTATCCTCTTGTTTTAAGGCACAAGCTTGTAGGGGTTGTGATGTCGGCACTTACTTGATGTCTACAGTAAAAATGAAGTGTTAAAATAGATCACAATGAATGCAGATATCTCTAATTTTATGACTCACTTCTCTCTTCAAAACTTGTTCATATGGCAGTGGTTGCCCCAGATCTTGATCATATGGCAGTGGTTGCCCCAGCTATAAAGTTCTGTAGCTGTTCAAATCTTGCTCATGCCCATAATGAGTTCTCATGGCGCCCTGATCACCACACTCCTCTATATGCATGTTTAACCTGTCGACCAATACATCTCCATAGATCACTTCACACAAAACATGACTGAAATGAAATACTAAGCATGATTTGAGTAAAAGGTGTTAGGTAGATGCCTCGATCATATACGTTTGTGACAAACCAACAATTAGTCAATTACAAAGCAACTATTCACTAGTTACGCTACTCAGAAGCCAAGATTCCATGTTAAGAAAGGAAACATAAACTTACAGATTTCTTTATCTCGGCCATCTTGATTGGATTGTTTTTAATCCTTGAAATCGCATCCTACTCCCGCTGCCTTATTAGGAGTAGAGGATCAGAGTGGAGTTTTCTCCATGTATCATTTGCAGATTGGGGTTTATCCTAAAATAAAGCTCCCGGTGTAGCTGCCTGAAAATGTGTGGAGGAAAAAAGAAGAAATGTAACTATTAGATCATGTTCTGACCATGATAACATTATAACGATATCATAAACAGGGTAGAGTATAACTCAAGGTAAAAAATCAAGTTTAAGCAAGAAACGAAGTTAAAATTTGAAACCGTGTTCAAGGTGTTTCACTAACACGGAGAACTACTATTATGAGGCAAGATTAGTGAACGCAACTCAGTTCTCAGTTCAAGGATGCACTGCTAGGAGGTCATGTTTGAGCTGTGCCCCTACCACTTAGTTCTGTGCATATGTTTAATAAAAGAAGGAATACATGGAGGAAAGCACTATTAGAACTCATCTATGCCAGCATCAACATATTCCATGATATTTTCTTAACACAGAACAAATTGTTTTGAGCGCTGACAACCATAACATGCGACTTATTACGAAATAAGCTAACAATATTCCAATTACTAACAGTCTAACACAACCACCTGACAGCAATAATCAGGCATTACTCTATTTACCTTGGCATTTCTTACTTAATAGCATCGGCAAAGACATACTTTTATCTGTTCCCGCTTTGAATTACACTGAATTCATCTGACCCATAGTCCTGCACGCGCAGACGAACTACAATCAATGTTGAGGCAGGAATTAAGTAGTACCTTGGAAGAATCAGCCGCACTCGCCTGTGCAGAAGTGGACGCGGCAGCTGCCCCGGTGCAGATTGCTACAGCGCCTGGAACCCTTCGGAGCTCTTGTCGACGGCCAACCCCGACTCGTAGAGCGCCGTCGCGTCGGGCGCGGTGGCCACGTTGAGGTGCAGCACGGCGAGGCCGAGCGCCTGCACCCCGGCCACCAGCCTCAGCAGCTGCCCGGGCCGCCGCGGCGCCATCATGCGGAGGCTGGCGTGCGCGTCCACCACCAGGCCCACCTCCACGTCCGCCATCGCGGAGGCGCAGCTCGCCTCGTCCTCCATGGCCACGACGCCGTCCTCCCGCGCCGCCGCGTGGCGCCACGCGTACTGCGGGTACCGGAAGAACCGCGCGAACGGAGGCGGCCGCGCCTCAGGAGGCGCCGCCCCCTCGCTGCGCGCCGCGGTGTCCGCTGTCGCGCCCGCGCCACTGTTGCCGGCGGACGCGGGGTCACGGCCTGGTGTTCGTTGCGCCGGCGGACGCGCGGTCACGGGCAGCTCAACGGCGTCCATGGCTCGAGGAGAGAGGTGAGGGGAGAGAGAAGAGGGAAGGGAGAAATAGAGGCGGCGGCGGCTGGGAGAGAAGCCAGGGCGCGCGGCTGCTAGGTTTAGGTAGATGGGCCCTAGTGGGCCTTAGGGTTAGGAAGGGTTTTCTTTTTTTATTTATTTCGAAATGCATTTTTAAATTACTCAAAAATTCATAAAAATTTTTTACCAAATAAATAATAAATATTTGAATAAATTATTACGAATGCAAATAAATAATAAACATTTGAATAAAATTTATTACCCTATTTATCGTAATAACTAAATTCATTATTTTAGTTGATGACTTTTATAGTGTTACAACAACTCAGATATTGCATCATCTTCTGTAGGATGCTTGCTAAACTCATCATCATTGTTACCATGATTCACCACGCAATTTAGCGATCAATGTTTACTTGTTTTAATTAATTTTTAGTCACTAACATCTACAGGTACGTTCAAGCTATAAGATTTGATATTGCTCTATAGCGACCCACCGCTAGTCCCCGACGACATCTATAGCGACCAACCATAAGTTGTTAAATTTCTAGACTTTTAGCGACCAACCGACTGTTGCTACAAAAGGATTTAGCGACTGACCGTCAGTCCCTAACCTTTAGCAACCAACAGTTGGTACCTAATAAGGGTCGCTAAAGATCAACCGTCGTATAGTGAACATTGGCGCCCACCTCCGGTGAACCCTTTTTCGACCACCTTCGTCATGCCACCAAAGAAAGCTTCAGCAACAGGGGCTGCTGTTCTGCAGCCGCTGGACCCGAACCAGGAGACCCTTTCTCTTCGGGAGGCCCGAAGCCAGAAGAGGAAGGCCACTAGTCCAACACCACAAGAGGATGAGTTGGACCAAGAAATCAGGAATATGGAGATGCTTCATCAGCAGGTACAGAAGAAGAAGGAGAAGATGGCTCGGTTAGCTGACCTGCAAAGGTAGATTGACGAAGCTACCGAAGAAGTGCGTCATCTTGCTCAAGATGAGCAGAACCGAAGGCCCCACCACAGAGAGTTGCACCAAGAGGGCTTCTTCAACGAGGATGACTGGTATGAGGATTTCCATCATGGAAGTTTTGCTTTCGATGATGCTTCCCCTCTATCAGCAGAACTACAGGCTACGCCCTGGCCCCCGTCTTACAAGCCACCCCAGCTCCCCATGTATGACGGACACTCAGATCCAAAGCAGTTTCTGATGAGCTACGAAGCAACTATATCTTCATATGGTGGCAACACTGCAGTCATGGCGAAATCCTTCGTCATGGCAGTCAAAAATGTTGCACAAACTTGGTACTCCTCTCTTCGGCCAGGAACAATCACATCATGGCAGAAGCTGAAGGACATGCTGGTCACCAGTTTTCAAGGGTTTCAGACGAAGCCGGTTACCGCTCAAGCCTTGTTCCAGTGCACGCAAGATCAAGAGGAATATCTCCAGGCGTATGTCCGAAGGTTCTTGCGTCTGAGGGCACAAGCGCCAACAGTGCCTAATGAAATTGTCATTGAGGCCATGATTAAGGGGCTTCGGCCAGGACCTTCAGCCCAATACTTTGCCAGGAAACCCCCTCAAACCCTGGAGAAACTGCTTCAGAAGATGGATGAATACATTCGCGCTGACAATGATTTTCGACAGAGAAGGGAGGAAGCTTACAGGTTCTCCGAAATGGCCAGGGGCTTCGGAGGGAGAATCCACCCTAGGCACGTCAGATCAATTCATTCCACTCAGAATGACGATAGGGAAAGTCAATAACAGAGGCCGCAATATTCTTCCTAGGCTTCGGGGCAGCAACAGAGCTATCCTTGGCCCCCAGCTCCAAGGGGCAGAGGCGCCAGGGGCTTCGGAGGAAGGTTTGGGGATCAGCCCAGGAAAATTTATTATCTATTGTGCGGTGAGGACAAGGGCCACACTACCAGGATGTGCCACGTCACCATCCAGAAACAGAAAGAGATAGCAGAAGCTGCAGCCCAACAGAGCCAGCCGAAGCAAGTTATGCATACTACTTCGTACCATTCACCGTACATTCCAGAGTATGTGGGTAACCATCCTGCAGCCTCTCTTGCTTCGGCAAGCCAACCTCAGGCATCCTGGCAACAACCTCCACCTCCACCACCATTGCAACAAGGCCAGCAGCCAGAAGGGAGCCAGCACACTCATCAGCAACGAGACTTCAGAGAGGAGTCCGAAGCTCGCACAGTCAATAGTACTGTGCCAGAATTGAAGCACATCTACTAGAAGATATCCTACTTCTGAAATAGTTCTGGCATTCGTTATCATTTTTCTTTTTTAATAAGAGAACAATCGTTAAAAGCCTAAGTTTTTCCTGTCGTTTTCAATTCCTTGTAATAGCTTCGTTTTGGCCATAGTGGAAATGTATCTCTTTTACAGACTCACGAAGTCCAAAAAGTTGGTGAAGCATGAAAGTTGTTCTCAAGAGAGCGCGGGGTTCACAATCACATTACAAGTTTTGCCGAAGCAATAGAAAGTCGTTCTAAGGAACACAGTGTAAGTTTCCCGAAGCAACAAAAAGTCGTTCCTAAGAGAGCGCAGTGTAAGTTTTCTGCTCAAAAGTCGTTCCAAAGGGAATGCAGAGCTTACAGCGAAAAATAAACGCTGATTCCGCCGAAGTAAAAGGCGAAGTGCGAAAAGTCAACGCGAATACCGCTGAAGTAAAAGGCGAAGAAGCTCCTAAGGGAGGCTTACAGCAAAAAGTCAGCGCTGATACACCAAAAAATAAGCGGTGAAGCCGAAAAATAAACGGCAAAAAGATTATGTGCTTTACTGGGGGAATGTGTGTGTATCTTCGGCACAAATACCATTTTGCATAGCATAACATCATTACATCATTTTTCATAGCATAACATCATATTGCATCAATGGCGCAAGAAGGGGATTCAATGTTGATCTTCGGAGATTGTTTCAAAGAAGCAGTGCCAAGGCACAAAATAAGTATTGAAGAAGTATAGCTTTGTCAAACTCTAAAATGAAAAGGAGATCTATTGCTTCCGAAGCATAATGATTTTACGAAGATTGGATGTTTTTACGAAATATGGATATTCTTCACAACGCATGAAAAGAAGGGAAGGTGTTTTTTCGCCGAAGGCTCAAAAACAGTATGTACGTAAAGTTTCATGCATCGTAAAGAATTCAGTTATAAGCAGCTCAAATATTACATTCAAAATTATAAAAGTATTATACACTTTGTTCGGCAAATATTACATTCCAAATGATTTTACAATAAAAGCTATTCTTCTTTTAAAACTGCTTCCACAGCTTCGTTTAGCAATCGATTAACAGCTTCATCCAAAATAACTTCGGCCACTTTAGTAACTTCATCTTCTTTCTCTACTTCTGGGTTGGCCATCGACTCGAAGGGCTCTATCGGAGGAGAGAGTTCAGCTGCGATATAAAACATAAATAAGTTCGAAGTTGCAAAATTAGTAAATAAAGTTAAAAAGTTATTAAGCAATACCTATCCGCCTCTCAAGTTCCGCCGCTTTCTCAGCTGCCTTCGTCGCTTCTTTTGAATCATGGGAATCTTTTTCGCTCTTTTTTATCATCTCGTGCGCCATCCCTCGGCCGCCATTCTCCCAGATGTCAGTAAAGAATTTTCCGCCAATTAAGCTTGCTTCGGCCGAGGGATCTTTTGTATCTTCAATAGATAAAGTAGCTTCGGCTTGAGCCAAAGCTTTCACATGGTCGCAGCCTGACTTCTCTAAAATAGCTGTGATTCCCCTGGCACCCGAGAAAGCGCAGATATCCCCGCGACCACTCAAAACTTCCTCAAAAGCTTCAGCTTCGTTGCTGATCCAATCAATTGGGCCTTCAGGATTACCCCTCACGAAGTCGTCCTCGTTGGAGAATGCGCCAACGTTGGTGAAGCTAGTTTTTATTTTCTTAACACACTCTATAGACTTTTCATAGCACCTCTCCTTGGATGCACGAAGTTCATCAACTGTTTTTTGTAAGTGGTTCCTCCAATATACACTAATATCTCGTTCAGCCTCTGCAAGACCACATTTTTCTTTAGCTTCGAATAACTGTTTCCGAAGATCTTCGATTTCGTATTTCTGAGCTTCAGCTTGGGCTTTGGAAGCAACTTCGTCTTCTTTTATTTTGTTCAACAACGAGTTTAATATTTTATCTTTTTCAGGACCTTCGTTCCTTAGTTCAATTACTTCGGAACGAAGGTTGTTTAGGGTTATGGTATACCCTTCATCTTCAGCACTTTTTTGCGCCCTGAGGGCGTTGCTAAGGATAAGGCCCTGCAAAAAATGCGGTATTGAGTGTAAGCAAATGGAAAATTTTGTTTTTAAATACAAAAATCTCATTTTCTCACCTTTAAACTATTGTATGCCAAGCTGTCGGCCAACTCATCTTTTGATAGCACTGAGAGCCCATCTTCTAGTGTCGGGAACCCGAAGCTCTTGCCCATCTCTCGGCAGACAGAAATCTCTTTGTTGTCTGGGAGACAATACAAGAAGTCTTCTTCCCTTCTGCCGTTGAACACTAATGCCCCCTTTGGATATTTCAATCTTCGAGCATAGAATTGAGCCTCTCGCTTTTCTTTCCCAGATAATCTTTTTCCCGAAGCATGTCATATAATATAATCAGGAGCTTCAGATGATGCTTCGGGAATAGGAATGGTGGTTTTTTCAGTTAAAATTACTTCTGCAGCTTCTTTCTTCGACTTTTCTCCGATTTCCAAGGATTTCTCCTTGGCGGGTTCTGAAGGCCCAGCTTCGGTCTCGACTTGGATCTTGGCAGCTTCGGCCTCAATTTGTGTTTCTGAAGCTTCAGGAGTTTTCTTCGGAGTAGAGCTTGAAGTTTTTATTGTTTCTAGCACATCTAATACGTTGACCATTCTCTTCCTCTTGGGAGTCGTTGAAAGATCATTTTGTGCCTTCGGCATTGTCACCTCTGCCGAAGGACTTGTTGCTTCTAATATCCTCGTTTTCTCAACCCTCATCTCTTCAATGTTAATGGCCTTCGGCTCATCTGATTTGGCTGATGATGCCTTCGGCGATACATACGGTTCTTCAATTTTCTGCGTAGTAGCAGTTTTCTTGCCTTCGGTCACCGAAGAGGTCTCACCGCCAAATTCGGGCACTATGGCCGGTTCAATATAGCGTGGTCGATGAGTAAGGACCTTCACCCTTTTCCTCTTCGGCACGGGCTCGCTCGGAGCGGCTGAAGCATCATCTCTCCTGGAACCTCCACTTTTTCTTTTTTGCCCCCGGGGCGGGTAACGATAGTCAGGATACATGAACCCAAGAGCATCAAAAACTCTATTTAGTCTCTTCTTTTTCCGGTTCCCGAAGGTCGCAGATAATGCATTATCTTCTGCTCTGGAGTACAGCCCAAGCAGATCATCGCTTGTAGCTTCGACGCTTTTTAGCCAGTCGTCGTCTGGCTCGATAAACTGGTCTCTAAACCTGAAGGTATATTTTAGTCGAACCAAACCACCTTCGTTGGATTGCTGATGGATTCTTTTGGCATCTCCTAGTTGGCTATCAATGGCCATATTCTGTAGGCCACGTGCTCTTGAACTAAGTCCCTTGTCCCGATGAAAGAGCAGACTAAGCCGAAGGCTTTGCGACATTCTTCGGCCGCTTCGTCAATTTCTACCTTCGGTTTCCGGAGCCCGAAGCGTTGCCAGATAGGGCGCATGATTATCTCTTTAATGTCTTCTCGTGCCTTTAAATCATTTTTTACATAGAACCATTCTTTCGTCTAGTCTCCGGGCCATCTCTTCCGAAAAGTCGGTACTGGAGAGCTTGAGCCAGAATGGGCAACGAAGCTATAGCAGCCGAAGTTGTTATGATACTATTTTTTACCCTAGGGCTTCGTCTCATATAGCAGTTCATGCATACTGCAGAAACCTTTTGCATTGGGCTCCAAGCCCTGACTCCTTACAGCCCGTACGAAGATTCCCATTCTTATAATGGCTTCGAGGGTAATCTGGTGAAGGTAAATCTGGAATATCTTCAAAACCTCGACTACGAAGCTGCTTAGAGGGAGCCGAAGCCTAGCCTTGAAAAAGCTTCGGAAGATCACGACTTCATTTTCCTCTGGAGTAGGACAAGTCTTCTCTCCGTCGTCAGCCCTCACAATAGACATATCCCGAAAGTATCTCCCCCTCATGTTGTCAAGATGACTTTGTTTAATAGTTGATTTTCCAAAAACTGCATGGCTCGGTCGCCAGGGTCGATCTTCGGAGTCTTCCCCGCCGCTTTCCACATCATAGCTGTCACTATCATCAGTGTCTTCAGATAAACCCTCCAAAATATCCCTAGTAATCTTCTCTGCATTTGTCTTTGCTATTGATTCAATAAAGCCAAGATTCATCTCCTCAGAAAGGCTCAGCTTCGATTCAGCGACAGCTTTTTTATCTTCAGACATCTTCGAAAATGCTGACAAAGTGCTCTCAAAGCCGAAGCTTCAAAATTTAAAAAAGCCAAGCAAGTATTGCTGCGCAAGAGCTAAAAATTGAGTAAGCAAGAGCAGATGGCAAGAAAGCATGCTAAATGAGCTCGTGGTGTGCTCTTATTTATACGCCTGGTGCGTTGCATGCTGGAGGGCCCGCTTGTCAGTGGCTGTTGCTATTCTAGCAAAGGGAAGGTGTTTTTTTGGACCTTCGGCTCAGGGCCTTCGTCCTTGTCGCAATCTGAATTTATCATTCTAACAAATTAATATTGCGAGGGGCTACTGTTGGGGGCCTTCGGCTTCCGAAGGTCCTCAAAAACATGATTTAACAATGTTTCTGGAAGTATAATGAATGAACAGGTACCTTTGGACATGAGTTAAAACCACAGCATGAAGAAGCACAAGAAGGAGTACGAAGGATAGCGCGAAGCCGAAGCCGAAGCTGTGCGCAGGAGAGCTTCGGTGTGATAGCAGAAAAGGAAAACCGACTTAAAGATGAAAAAGCTATTTAGACCTCGATGAATTACTATAGAATTATTAGCAAATGTAAATGGCATGGGTGTTATTTTACATGGGCTGCGTCCCGTGCCTGTAAATAGATGAACAGTAACCCCGTACTGTTCACGCTGACTAGGCATTGATTCTTGCGTCACACTGGTACCTTTACCTTCTTTCAAGTCGAAGGTACACTTGTAATTTGATATCATTTCTATTTTCCCATAGTAATAAAATAAGAATGAGATAATAATTATATATGACTGTTTATATTATCTTTTATGTTTTATGTGATTCTTTCTTCATCTCTATATGTTATGTTGATGAAGGTATGTCCTTCATTACCTTCGTCCGAAAGTCATTATATCCTAAGGGAAATACTGCTTCGAAGGACGAAGGGCTTTAACGCTTAACGTTTTCTATGTTGCCTTGTTCTTAACTCATAGCACTTGAGAACGAGTCCCCAACAAAGACTAACCGTGTGCTTGAGTTTACTTAATTTAGTCTCAAAGGTGGATTGAAAGGGAAAAGGTGAACTTGGACCATGCAAGACTTCCACTGCACTCTGATGAGAGGGTAATTTACTCCAAGTTCATCTCCATACTCTTATTGCCTTTTTACTCTTAATTGAAGGTTTTGGTGAGGCAATGGGGTTTATGGGCCAATAATGATCCCGTTTTGGTGCTTAATGCCAAAGGGGGAGAAATTAAAGGCCAAAGCAAATGGATCAGCTACCACTTGAGAAATTTGAAAAATAGTAGAGTTAGCACTTTTGATTTGTCAATATTCTCTTATGTGCAAAATCTGGCCTCTTGTGGGGAGAATGTAGGATTATGGGAAAAGGGGAGTTTTTGGCTCTTGATCAATTTTTCTCATGGAATACCTCTCTTTATGCCTAAACAAGTGTGTTTGACTTAGAGATAGGAAATTGAGTTTGATTTCGAAAACAAACCAAGTGGTGGCAAAGAATGATCCAAATATGCTAAATTTGAATCAAAACAATTCTTGTTCTCAATTGCTTTGATGTTGCACTTCTTTTAGTTGCTTTTTGATGTGTTGGCATAAATCACCAAAAAGGGGGAGATTGAAAGGGAAATGTGCCCTTGGGCCATTTCTAGTATAGTTTTGGTGATTAAGTGCCCAACACGTATAGAGTGAGTAATCTTGTGCCAAATGATTGATGAAGTGCAAATCAACAAGAAGGTATGATTCTAGACTTAGTACATTGGTTTTTGTGTACTAATATATTTGTCTAAGTGCTGGAATCAGAGAAAAGAGAAGAAGAAATTATCTTGGCTGGAACAGCCAAGACTCAGCGCAGTCTGGCACACCGGACTGTCCGGTGGTGCACCGGACAGTGTCCGGTGCGCTAGGCCAGCCTCCGGTGAATAGGCCACTCTCGGGAACTGACGGCGGTGTACGGCTATAATTCACCGGACTGTCCGGTGGTGCACCGGACTGTCCAGTGAGCCGTCTGCGGTGAAGTCGTCGCTCTCGGGAATTGATCAACGACCTACGGCTAAAATTCATCAGACGGTCCGGTGAGGCATCGGACTGTCCGGTGAGCCAACAGTCGACTGCGCCAACGGTCGACCGCGCAATCCGCGCACGACGCGTGGGCGCGCCAACGGTCGGCAGGGAGCACCGAACTGTCCGGTGTGCACCGGACAGTGTCCGGTGCGCCAACGGCTCCAATTCTGCAACGGTCGACTGTGCTATTTTTGGAAGGAGATCTGCACCGGACCATGAATAGTGCCTGTCCGGTGGTGCACCGGACTGTTCGGTGCGCCACCCAACATAAGACAAGAATTGCCTTCCCAGATTGCTTCCAACGGCTCCTAGCTGCTTTGGGGCTATAAAAGGGACCCCTAGGTGTATGGAGGAGTCACCCAAGCATTCTTTGATCATCTCTAAGCACCAAGACTCCATTCTCACGCATTCGATTCTTTGTGATAAGTGACTTGAGCTCTAGTTGAGTAGAGAACTCCCCGCATTGTGTTGTGAGCTCAAGTTGTGGTTTGTGTGCGTGTTTGTGCTCGTGCTTTGAGTCTTGTGTGTGTTGCTCTCCTCTCCCTTACTTCCGTGCTTCTTTGTGATCATCATTTGTAAGGGCGAGAGGCTCCAAAGTGTGGAGATTCCTCACGAACGGGAGATAGTAAAAGAAAGCAAAACACCGTGGTATTCAAGTTGATCATTGGGTCACTTGAAAAGGGTTGAGAGCAACCCTCGTCCATTGGGACGCCACAACGTGGAGTAGGCAAGTGTGGTACTTGGCCGAACCACGGGATAAATCACTGTGTCTCTTATGCTTGTTTTCTTCGTGACCATTGTGTTTCACAAGAGCTTGGTCCTTAGCCACTTGATTCTATTGAGCTAACACTTAATCAAGTTTTGTGGCCACAAGTGTTTGATTTTTACAGGATCATCTATTCACCCCCTCTAGGTGCTCTCAGTAGCGTTATCATCAATTACCAAAAAGAGATAAATTATAAGGACCTTGTTTGATTTTGATAGTTGAGTAACAACTTAAGTGGACTAATATGTGTTTATATTATAATAAACATGGTTTAGTTCACATGTACTTTGTGTGTGCAACTTTAGCCATGAAGGAGGAAATGACTTGGACATGTTGAAAGTGCTCAACTAAGGGTCTGTTTGGTTGGGTTGTGGCTGTGAAAAAAGCCGTTGTGTTGTGAGCTGTGAAAAAACTATTGTGAGCTGTGAACTGCTAAAAAGCTAAAACTCGTTTGGCGAAAATCACTAAAAGCCACTAAAAATTCTTCCATATATATCTTCATAGTTCCATCTGAAAGCCGCTAAAAGCAGATCCAACGATGCTTTCAGTTTTGCACTGCTAGAAAATTGACTTTTAGAAAAAATTGCTTTCTGAATCTAGCCCTTTGGTTTGGCTTTTAGATTTTAGGGGGCAAAAGCCAAAGCCAAAAGCTAAACCAAATACACCCTAACTGTCAAAGGAAAAGCTCATTGCATATGAGACATGGCATGATATCATGTGACTAGGTGGAAAAATTAAGAGACAAGACTTGGTTGGGATCGACATGTTGCAAGTGTGAAGGGCAAGTTGGAGGACTTAGCACCGATGCACCGAAGTAACTTCGAAGAGCAAGCAAAGTTATGATCAAAGAACCAAAAATCTACATGATGACATGAAATAGTAGATCATATCATCCATGAAAGGTTTAGTCCATAGGAGCTCATTACACATGAGACATGAATGATCAAGAGAGAAGGCTTAGCTACGATGGACCAGTTGCAAGTGTGAAAGGCAAGTCGAAGGACCTTGTGTTGATGGACCAAAGCAACTATGAAGAGCAAGCAAAGTTGCGTGTGATGAACCAATAAGGCAACATGATGACATGAAGTGAATCATATCATTCATGGAGAATGATGAATGAACTTCATGATGTGGGCAATGATCAAAGGTAGTATAGCTGGCTACATAAATGGATGATCATTGTTCATCATATAATGAAGATGAAGGTTAGATGCATGTGCAGCATCACCATTCAAGAAGTGGATAAAATGGAATGCACAAGGCAAAGGTATGACCTATAGAATATTTTATTTCAATAGTCAAAGGTTGTATGGGGAAGAAAGTGATCAAGTTTAGGATAGATGGCTATACTAATACTACTAAGAGAAAAAGAGTGGTTGGGCCCTTTACTACGCAGACAAAGGGGACGTCACAATGTCCAGCGCCAACTGTCGGACCAAACCACATAAGTCTAACGGCCACAGAGCTCGTCACATGTACTAGTCATTTTAAATCGATTGTTGCTCCCCCAATAGCTATGACGACATATGGTCCGACAAATAGTGTCTCAGCTATGTCAAACAATCCCAAAGGTCCACATTGAACCATAACTCATGATCCAAGACCCTATTTGAAGTTTCTTGTGTGTTTAACAATAGGATTGCTCTAATGAATAGTGTGTCTGTCCTATCTAATGTGACCTTTGTAACCATCATCAGACCAATGCAACTAGGTCTGATCTTGTTTAGAATATGATCAAAAAACTGCCTAGAGCGTCATACTAATGTGACACCATTCATCGAACCAATGTTTAGGGTTAGACGAAGCCAAGGCACATGTGGCTAGGGTTAGCTGTTGGACTAACATTATGCTAGTCTATACTTTTCGTGTTAGGGCCCAACAGCTATTTAGACGTGCCCTCTAGTCTTTTTTCCAACTTTTGCACATGTGCTAACTCCAATGTATTCCACACTCTTATGCATATGAGTTAGCAATTTCACAAATATACTAAAGAGGTCTTTCCATGACTCTAGGTTCAATGCATATGGATCAACTCACCTAGTGGCACTTAAGCAACCATTTAGAATTTTTTTAGTTTCTCTCTTTAGATATGGCTATTTATTCTAAATTTGATCACATACATACTATTGTATCTTGACCGGCAAAACAAAATTCCCTAGCTGTACTTTGCCTTGAGAGTCATTGCATTATGCTTTTCTTCTCCCACTTTCTATGCATGAGCACCTGATTATCCATTGTGGCCATCACCATCATTTTCATGGTTGTCATTCTTCTTCAATCTTGGATGTGTACTTAACTATGCTCATTTACAACACTTAAAGTATAGGTTAGTCCACGCTTGTCTCAATTATCAAAACCACACATGGAGCTTTTAGCTTGCTTCTTGCGAAATAGAGCTCGAACAAGTATTTTGTGGTATTTAACAGAAATTTTATAGGCTATTCACCCCCTTCTAGCCATATAGAATTTTTGTGGTATTTCACACGCATCAAATAGTGGAGCCTGCTAATTTGCTTCACCATCTACAACCTAGAGAGCATGTTTACGAGGTTGGCCTTGTCTCTCTAGGGTCATAATTTGGATGGTGTTGATTTACATCGCTTGCCACCAAAGATGGTGGTCTTCCTCCTCCTAGTCCCAAGTGTGTGCCACTTAGGGCTCCCTAATGTCCTAGACCTTAATGTAGTATACCAAGTCGTCCTTCACTTTCGTGTAGTCTTTCTCCCTCTTCACGGTAGTGTCGAGCAGTGTTGTTGCATCTATCTCGTGTTACAGGGCTACCTCCTTAAAGGCCTAGGACTCTGTCCATGCTTTATTAGTGATGACACTAGTAGACAACACCTCATCCTTCTCTTTTGTTGGAACTGGCCGACACATGGTCAAGCTAGCTCAAACGGTGGGAGAATGAAAACAGTTAGATGCCTGCTAACACAGTGTATCAGAGCAACAATGTTTTTTCTGTCCCACGCAATGGTGCTGTATGGGGGTATTTATAGGTAACCAGGGGACAGTTTCACCCTGTCAAATATGGTTATGCCCCTGGTTACCTACGTTATCCCTGGAATATTCCCCTCGCAAGGGTTATCGCAGGTCATTACAGCGTGATTAAGTACACCCACGGACGGATGCACTATCAACTCTGCCCACACAGTGGCTTACAAGTGGGACCCTGCGGCATGGGGCAGTTTTACACGTGCCCCCATTTCAATAATACACGGGTAGAGACACATAGTCTTTGCGCTCCATGCGCCCAACCTTCGGTAGTCGTGGAGGCCTTCGCCATTCCTGACTGCGACGGGAACCGCCAAGGCCTTCGCCTGCTCCGTGCGCTCCCTCCGTCATGGGGCTTTCACTCTTCCAGTCTTCGCCTGCTCTTGCTTTCCCTCCGACATGTTCCACTTCTACTGTGAAAACGTTCAAGCGAGGGGGACGTTACGCCTTCGCCCCAACACTTGACCTCTGAGGGGCCAGTTTGACTAAGTGAGCTTGTAACACCCAAAATCTTAGCTTGTGATTTAAGGAAATCCTTTAGAGAATAATAATAATCATAAAAATAAGTACCCTTGATAAATAATCGAACTTTAGAATACACCCTTTCTAAAGTAAATAATCATAATAGGATAATATTAGCTAAATCATATCCTGATAAAGATTAGGCATTTGAAAAATGTTTTCTATCAAGACAAAGGAATATGAACTTTGGGGTATACCCTTAAATTTATTGCACACCCAAAATAAAATTCTATGTAATAAATGCGGTGCGTATTTCATTACCTAAATAAGATAATAATAATAAATAAATAATATTATTGCAGGTAGTAGAAGTATTATTCATAATAGACTTTTGTTTGATATTTGAAATTTGGAGTTCAAAACAAGAATTTAAATTTAGTTTGAATAGTTGAAATTTGAAATAGAAAAGAAAAGAGAAGAAAAAGAAAAGAACAAATAAAAAAGGACCGATTAGGCCGAATCCCTATCCCGGTCCACCTAACCGAGTCTGCTGGCCTAGGATCCCACCCACCCAGCCAGCCCTCGCGTGCTTACCCCCTACCACTGCCATATGGGACCATTGGTGTCAGGCCAAAACCTCCCACACGGACTCGCGCAACTGAGTTTGGTCATTGGCTTGTGGTCCCCGCTGGTCGGGCTTATCCCCTAGCTCGCGCCAAACCCAACCGGGCATGTACCGGCCTAGCAAATCCACCAAGGGTGGGAGTTTCGGTTGAGATCCTTCTGGGATCATCGTTGCCCAGGCACTATAAGACTTGAGGTCGTCGCGCCCCTTGGTCATGCCAAATTGGGAATCCGTGGGCTACCACCATTGCCAAGGGGATCGAGTGTCGAGCAGAGAGAGGGGAGATCCGTCGCAGAGGGAAAAATTGTGTCCTCGGCGCCAATAGAACCTTCGTTGGGTCGAAGGGCACCACGGTGTTGCTCCATACGTGCTTGTTGAACCCTTGGGGAGGAGACCACCGGGACCGGCGGGAATTGCTCGCCGCTTTACAAGGAACACGTCATGCCGCTTCTCGCTGTGGGTAGCACTGATACTCTCTAGACTCACGGTATGCATACCTTCACCGTGTTCGCCATGCCATTATCCACTATAGCATCAAACGACTTAGAGATTAGGGCTGGGGAAATGTGAATCATGTGACGTCGGCAAGGTCTTGCCGGGTGGCGATGGCAGCACCGCTCTACGCGGAGTTTGGGTTGGGGGAAGGCATAGGTGAAGCATGTGCCATCAGATCTCGTTGGACGGTACTGATTAAACCAGGATATCGTTTCGCGGGGGGATGATCGTGACCGCCCGATACCATCTTAGTGGCCTAGGTTGAACTCTACTTCATTAAAAACCAACCGTGGATCATCGATCCGGTGGCCTCAGTTACGTATCAGTTTGCCTATGCATGTGACCTAATCCATACCGCATATGGTTGATCCGACGACCAAAATCTCTCCTTACCCTTTCGTCGTCATTGTTTTATGTATGAACCCCTGATGAATTAATAAATAAACCCATTTTCCATTAATGTTGAATTGGGTTTGCACTGAGGTCCCTAGAGTTCACAATTTAGTCCCTAGTATTTTTATTCACGCCCCTAGGAATATTTGAAGTATAAAATTTATATTGAAATCAACCTCAAACTTGTGAAATTCATATCTTGCACATTGAAAGTTCAATTTAGTCCATCCACATTGCGTTAGATTCATAATAATGGGGTCTATGCAGTGGTGTCATTATCTTGCCGTATCCCATAGTTTTTATAAATAAATATTGGTTTAGCCTATGTTTAGTAGGTTGATCCTTGTTCGGGGTCTTATTCTCCGCCGAAGGTCCTCAAGGCAAAAACACCTTCGGCAAGATAATACAAAGGCTCGCCAAAGCTATGATCAACCTCGGCTCAACTTCTCAAGACGAAGACTTTGTGTACAAGCAACGTTGCAGAATGCCGAAGCTCAATAGCTTCGGCTAGCTTCGGCTCGGACCAAGCAAAGAAGTAAAAGACTAAATAGACTTTATTAGCTTTAGTTGCTTGTAAATAAACGTTCAAGGGTATGGATGTAATTTCATTTGGGCTGTGTCCCGTGCCTATAAATAGATGAACAGTAACACCATACTGTTCACGCTGGATTGTATTAACTTTCTCGCATCCACACCTTCGAGCAAGCTGAAGGTATCAATGTAATATTAACATTATTGATATTCATTCATGTTTTATGGAATGCAAGAATAAATGAGCTAATAAGATGCAGTTATCATATTTGTCCTTTCACATTCCTATTTACATATTAAATGACGAAGGTATGTCCTTCTTGACCTTCGTCTGATGAAGCATTATGCCCATGAGGAGATAATACTTCAGAAGACGAAGGTCCATAATAACTAACAATTGTGTTGCCTTGTTTTTGAAAGGGAAATGTGCCCTTAGGCCATTTCTATAATTGTTTTGGTGATTAAGTGTCCAACACAAATGTTTTGAACTCTTATTTGCTAAATAAGCAAAAGGTGCAAATCAAAGACAAGGTATGTTTCTAGACTTAGTGAATTGTTTTTTAGTACTAACATGGTTATCTAAGTGCTAGAAACAGTGTTGAGGAGAGAAGAAATAAATTGGAAAAGAACTTGGCTGTGTACAGCCAACTCCAGCTCGGCCTGGCACACCGGACTGTCCGGTGGTGCACCAGACAGTGTCTGGTGCCCCAGGCGAGCCTCCGGTGAACTACCTACTCTCGGGAATCGACGGAGTCGTACGACTATAATTCACTGGACTATCCAGTGGTGCACTAGACTGTCCGGTGAGTCATCCGCGGCGAACTAGTCGCTCTCGGAAAAAGGAATGGGGCGATGTGGCTATAATTCACCGGACTGTCCGGTGGTGCACCGGACTGTCTAGTGAGCCAACAACGCCCGCACCAACGGTCGTCCGCGCGATCAACGCGTGACACGTGGCTGCTCCAACGGTCGGCTGGGTGCACCGAACTGTCCGGTGTGCACCGGACAGTGTCTGGTGCGCCATCTGACCCGCGGGAGCAACGATTGACTGTGCCCGATTTGGAAGGAAATCGTGCACCGGACAAGCTACAGTGGTTGTCTAGTGGCACACCGGACTATCCGGTGCGCCACTCGACAGAAGGCAAGGATAGCCTTCTATGTTGATCTCCAACGGCTCCTAGCTGCCTTGGGGCTATAAAAAGGACCCCTAGGCGCATGGAGCAGGCACCCAAGCATTCTCTAAGCATACTAAGACATCTAGACTCTGCTCCCACGCATTTGATTCGTCGTGTTAGTGATTTGAGCTCCATTCGAGTTGTGAACTCCCCGTGTTGTCATTTGAGCTCAAGTCTTCACTTGTGTGCGTGTGTGTGCTGCGGATTGAATCTTGTGTGTGTTGCTTTTCCCTCCCTTACTTCTGTGTTTCTTTTGTGATCATCACTGTAAGGGCGAGAGACTCCAATTTGTGAAGATATCTCGCAAACGGGAGAAAGACTATAAGGAAGAAAGCCGTGGTATTCAAGTTGATCATTGGATCACTTGAAAGGGGTTGAGTGCAACCCTCGTCCATTGGGACGCCACAACGTGGAAGTAGGCAAATGTTACTTGGCCGAACCACGGGATAAAAATCACGTGTCTCGTGTGTTGCTCCTTGTGATTGCTTTGTTCGCACGAGCGTGTTTCATAGCCACTTGATTACACTAACTCCTTTACAATAAAGTTTGTGGCTATTTAGTGTTTAATTTTACAGGATCACCTATTCACCCTCCTCTAGGTGCTCTCAATTGGTATCAGAGCCGTACTCTTGATTCAAGGGACTAACCGCCCGAAGAGATGGATCCTAAGGGAAAGGGGATGGTGGTCAACGACAAGGAGTCCCTCTTCAACGAACCAAGGGACGACAAGCCCACTGACTCAGGTTTGAGTCACAGGAAGAGGGACGGGAAGAAGAAGAGGCGCATCAAGAAAATCATCTACTACGACAGCGATGCCTCCTCTTCTTCACCAAGAGACAACGACGACGACGACGACTCTTCGTCGAAAAAGAAAACGGTTAATCAGAACTACTCTTTTGACTATTCTCGCATTCCGTACAATTCAAATGCTCATTTGCTATCAATTCCACTTGGGAAACCCCAACACTTTGATGGAGAAGATTATTCTTTCTGGAGTCATAAAATGCATAGTCATTTATTTTCTCTCCATCCTAGTATCTGGGAGATTGTTGAAAATGGAATGCATTTTGATAATACCGACAATCCTGTTTTTATAAATGAGCAAATCTATAAGAATGCCCAAGCTACTACTGTTTTGCTAGCATCTCTTTGCAGGGATGAGTACAATAAGGTGAGTGGCTTGGACAACGCCAAACAGATTTGGGACACCCTCAAGATATCACATGAGGAAAATGATGCCACCATGATCGCCAAGATGGAACTGGTGGAGGGTGAGCTAGGGAGGTTCGCGATGATCAGGGGAGAGGAGCCAACACAAACCTACAACAGGCTCAAGACCCTGGTCAACAAGATACGAAGCTACGGAAGCACAAGATGGACAGATCATGATGTCGTCCGACTCATGCTAAGGTCTTTTACCGTAATTGATCCCATCTTGTCAATATTATTTGTGAAAATTCTAGGTACACCAAAATGACGCCCAAGGAGATCCTTGGAAAATTCGTGAGCGGGCGCATGATGGTGAAGGAGGCTCGATACATGGACGATGCACTAAACGGTCCACTACCTGTCTACGAGCCACAACCCGTTGCTCTCAAAGCAACTAGCAGCAAGGAGACGCTACCAAGCAAGGTAGCACAAGTGGAGGCTGCTGGGCTAAATGAATATGAAATGGCGCTTATCATCAAGCGTTTCAAGACCGCACTCAAAGGACATAAGGAGTACCCCAACAAGAATAAAACAAGAGGAAAACGCTCCTGCTTTAAATGCAGTAAGACTGGTCACTTTATTGCTCAATGTCCCAATAATGAAAATGACCAGGCACAAGAAAGACATGGGAAGAAGGAGAAGAAGAAGAATTACAGGAAGGAGAAGGGCGAGGCGCATCTGGGAAAGGAATGGGATTCTGACTGCTCTTCATCAGAATCCGACGATGAAGGACTTGCTGTCTCGGCCTTCGACAAATCCTCACTCTTCCCCAACGAACGCCATACATGTCTTATGGCCAAGGAGAAAAAGGTACGTATTCAGGACACACCCAAGTACACTTCATCTAGTGATGAAGAATATTCCAATGATGAAGTAGACTACACTGATCTGTTTAAAGGACTAGATAGAGCCAAGGTAGACAAAATTAATGAATTGATTGATGCTCTAAATGAAAAGGATAAATTGTTAGAAAAACAAGAGGATATTTTGTATGAGGAACATGACAAATTTGTTAGTGTGCAAAAATCTCTTGCTTTAGAAACTAAGAGAAATGAAATGCTTTCTTCTGAGTTATCTACTTGCCATGAAACTGTCTCTAGTTTAAAGAATTTAAATGATGAATTAAATGCTAAGCTAGAAGAAGTCAATAAAACCAGTTCATGTGTAGAGCATGTCATTATTTGTAATAGATGTAAGGACTTTGATGTTGATGCCTGTAATGAACATCTTACTTTTATTGCTCAACTAAACGATGAGGTGGCAAGTCTTAATGCTCAACTTAAGACTTGCAAGGTTGATTTTGATAAACTAAAATTTGCTAGGGATGCCTACACTGTTGGTAGACACCCCTCAATTAAGGATGGACTTGGTTTTCGAAAGGAAACCAAGAACTTAACAAGCCAAAGGACTCCCGTTCTCAACAAGGAGAAAGGGAAGGCCCCTATGGCTAGTAGTCCTCAAAGGAACCATGCATTTATTTATGATAGGAAAGTTGATAGTCATTCTCATTACAATAGGAGTTATGATCATGCTGCTTATAATTCACATGCTATGTTTGCCTCTAGTTCTACTTTTGTTCATGGTAGAAGTAGGCCTAGGAAAAATCATGTTATGCCTCATGTACCTAGGAGAATGTGTAAAGAACCTTCCACTATTTATCATGCTTGCAATACTTTGTTTGTACTTTCATGTAAAAATGCAAAAGTAGTTGCTAGGAAGTTGGGATCCAAATGCAAGGGAGACAAAACTTGTATTTGGGTTCCAAAAGTAATTGTGACTAACCTTGTAGGACCCAACAAGAGTTGGGTACCTAAAACCCAAGCTTAATTCCTTGCAGATTTATGCATCCGGGGGCTCTAGCTAGATAATCGACAGCGGATGCACAAACCACATGACGGGGGAGAAGAAGATGTTCGCCTCCTATGTCAAGAACAAGGATTCCCAGGATACGATCATCTTTGGAGATGGGAACCAAGGCAAGGTCAAAGGCTTGGGCAAGATTGCCATCACTAACGAGCACTCAATTTCGAATGTATTTCTAGTAGAGTCGCTCGGGTACAACCTTCTGTCTGTAAGTCAATTGTGCCACATGGGTTACAATTGTTTGTTTACAAATGTTGATGTATCTGTCTTTAGAAGGAGTGATGGTTCATTAGCTTTTAAGGGTGTATTAGACGACAAACTCTACTTAGTTGATTTTTCGAAAGAGAATGCCGATCTAGATGCATGCTTAATAGCTAAGACTAATTTGGGCTAACCTTGGCATTGCCGTCTAGCACATGTTGGGATGAAGAACCTTCATAAACTTCTAAAGGGAGAACATGTGTTAGGACTAACCAATGTATGTTTTGAGAAAGACAGACCCTATGCAGCATGTCAGGCAGGGAAACAGGTGGGAAGCACTCATCATAGCAAGAACGTGATGACAACATCAAGACCACTGGAGCTTCTTCACATGGACCTCTTTGGACCCGTTGCCTACCTCAGCATCGGGGGAAGTAAGTATGGTCTTGTAATTGTTGATGACTTTTCCCGCTTCACTTGGGTGTTCTTTTTGCAGGACAAACCAGAAACCCAAGGGACTCTAAAGCGCTTTCTAAGGAGGGCTCAAAACGAATTTGAGCTAAAGGTGAAAAAGATAAGGAGCGACAACGGGTCCGAGTTCAAGAATCTGCAAGTTGAGGAGTATCTTGAGGAGGAAGGCATCAAGCATGAGTTCTCCGCTCCCTACACACCACAACAAAATAGGGTAGTAGAGAGGAAGAACAGGACGCTAATCGACATGGCGAGAATGATGCTTGGAGAGTTCAAGACGCCCGAGCGATTTTGGTCGGAAGCTGTGAACACAGCTTGTCACGCCATAAACCGGCTCTACCTGCATTGCCTTCTCAAGAAGACCTCCTACGAACTCCTTACCGGTAACAAACCCAATGTCTCTTACTTTCGTGTATTTGGGAGCAAATGCTACATTCTGGTGAAGAAAGGTAGACATTCTAAATTTGCTCCAAAGGCAGTAGAAGGGTTTTTACTAGGGTATGACTCAAACACAAAGGCGTATAGGGTCTTCAACAAATCATCAGGATTGGTTGAAGTCTCTAGCGACATTGTATTTGATGAGACTAATGGCTCTCCAAGAGAGCAAGTTGATCTTGATGACATAGATGAAGATGAAGTTCCGACGGCCGCAATGCGCATGATGGCGATAGGTGATGTGCGACCACAGGAACAATAGGAGCAAGATTAGCCATCTTCCTCCACGATGGTGCATCCCCCAACTCAAGACAATGAACAGGTACCGCAAGAAGAAGGGCATAATCAAGGGGGAGCACAAGAAGATCAAGCAATAGAGGAAGAAGCACCACGGGTCCCTCCAACTCAAGTTCGAGCAACGATCCAAAGACATCACCCCGTCGATCAGATTCTGGGTGATATTAGCAAGGGAGTAACTACTCGCTCACGCTTAGCTAATTTTTGTGAGCATTACTCGTTTGTCTCTTCTATTGAGCCTTTCAGGGTAGAAGAGGCCTTGCAGGATCCAGACTGGGTGTTGGCCATGCAGGAAAAACTCAACAACTTCAAGAGAAATGAAGTTTGGAGCCTGGTGCCATGTCCAAAGCAAAACGTTGTGGGAACCAAGTGGGTGTTCCGCAACAAGCAAGACGAGCACGGGGTGGTGACAAGAAACAAGGC
The DNA here is from genome assembly GCA_029449295.1 of Zea luxurians. NCBI lineage: Eukaryota > Viridiplantae > Streptophyta > Magnoliopsida > Poales > Poaceae > Zea > Zea luxurians. Next base: position 45,368,889 of record JAOPSE010000010.1, read on the forward strand.
TTGACTTGTGGCAAAAGGTTATGCCCAAGTCGCAGGTTTGGATTTTGAGGAGACTGTTGGGGGTATGCTTCGTAGCCGAAGATCCTAAAGGGGGAAGAGCACCTTCGGTAGATCTCTCAGAAGCAGCACTGAATCCATCACTTATAAAGCTTCGGCACAGTGACAGATCTCAAGACGAAGGGCTAAACCGACTTAAAGATGAAATGACCTAAGGACTCATGATGTTTTGTGCCAGTATTGTAGTCGATTGTAAAGGGCATAAATGTAATTTTGCATAGGCTGCGTCCTGTGCCTATAAATAGATGAACAGTACCCTAGTACTGTTCACGCTGACTTGGTATTTTGTTTTTGCGTCGCATTTGTACTCCTACCTCCTTTCAAGCTGAAGGTACATTTGTAATTTGATATCATTTCTATTTTTCCATAATGATGAAATAGAAATGAGTTGATATACAATTTTTATCCTATCTTTTACATTTCATATGATTTCCTCTTCACCATTATATGTTATGTTGCCGAAGGTACGTCCTTCATAACCTTCGTCCGAAGATCATTATATCCCAAGGGAAATAATGTTTCGAAGGACGAAGGACCTTAACGTTTAACATTTTTTGTGTTGCCTTGTTCTTAATTTATAGCACTTGAGAACAAGTCCCCAACATTGGCGCCCACCTCCGGTGAACTCACTTCCACTTTTTGAGCTGATGGCTTCGTTCAACAACCAAGCTAGAGCTGCTTCGGCTTCGAAGCTGGTTCTCCCGATAACATGCAGTTCATCCTCAGAGCCGGCCAACAAGAGGCAGAAGAAGGAGGCATAGAGAAGGGTACAACATGTCGGAGTACAGGGACCTTTATCAAGTCAAAATGGTCCCACATCCCAATTGCCTTCTCCCAAGAGGACCTTCAGCTCAAGCACTACAAGAAACTGATAAATGTTCATGGGTAAAATTAAGAACGTGGGTACCCACGTTCTTACTTGAGTTAAGTTCATGGGTTACGTTAAGAACGTGGGTACCCACGTTCTTAAGTTAAGTTCGTGGGCCCTGGATAAAACCGTCGAACTTAACGAGTTAGGAACGTGGGTACCCACGTTCTTACGTTAAGTTCGTCGGGCTTGTGGACACCGTCGAACTTAATCTTGAAAACCTAAATCCCAAAATCCCACACGCGCGTCTCTCTCTCTCACCCTGCTGTCTCATCCCGCGCGCCCACACACGCTCCGCCAGGAGCCCGCGCCGCCACCGCCGGGAGCCCGCGCCACCACCGCGCCGTCACCGCGACTGGGCCGCGCTGCCACCGTGCCGCCGCGAGCGGGCTGCGCCGCCGCGAGCGGGCCGCAGCGCCGCGCCGCCGCCCCGGCTCGCCAACTCGGCCCGACCGCCCTAGCTCGCCGCCGCACCACACCCGTAAGTCCTGAAGCTCCAGCTTTTACGCCCCATTTTGGTCGGGTCTTCCTCGGGTTATGATTTGGAGGTGGGAGTAAGTGAGAAATCTGGAATCGGTTCCTCCCCAACAGCTGGACGGCGCAGTAAGTGAGAAATCTGGAATCAGGTTACGAGTTGGTAATGGAAGATAACCAAGAAATTGGCGCATATATGTTTAGGAGGACAGTGCCTACTGTTCACATGGCACCTGAAGATGTTCGATGGATGGTAGGTCAATTTGCGCAGCATGAATGCATTGGTCTTCATAATTATGTTAAGGCCATAACTGATTCATCAGATCACATGCCAGCTGTGTAAGTGGCCAAGTATGGCAACCAAATCTGTGTCGTAGGAAAATTGTGAAAGGGGTTCAAGTAGAAATCATCCCTATGGCACTGTATTGGTTTGGTTAGCTAAAATTTGGCCATGGAGAACACTAGGCAAATTGAATTATTTCCGCAGTCACTCTCCCAACTCGCTGGTTGTGTCTAAAATGAAATTGCTGCTACCAAACTATCCTCTGTGCACCTCTTTGATTAGACTCTGCTACCACTTCGTATCCAAATACATGTGATCGAGCTCATTTTTTAATCCCTGCCAGGCTAGTAGAAACCTGTTTCCTAGGCCAAGGCAGCTTTCTTGAGAGAAGCTTCATGTTTTTCATTGCATGGAGTAACTGAAGGAAGCACCACTACATAAGACTTTAAACATCAGATTCACACGTGAACGCACAAGTAAAAAATCTCAGAGGCTGTTCTGAGTAAATTTCAACCAACTTTTCATATTTTGTAACTACTATTTCACACAAATATAATACCCTGAAGTTTCCTAAAGTACCTTTCTTTGGTGTATCTACTTCTGTCTGCATGTGCTCTTGTAGTATATTTTCAGTGGGAACAAGGACTACTGGATCAAAAAGTATCTTGTGCAGGAGAAGATAAAGAAATAAGAACTATGTATGGTTCCATGTAATATATGGGTCATAGACAATAGAGTCTTGCTGGCAATTGGGGAGAAAAGACCATCCATTTTTTGGATGCACTTTGTTTTCCCCTTTGATTCCAACCATGCTCGTAATTTGGCTTCCATGTCGATCTTGACATTGGGAATTTCTTGTTTGCTTGAACTGGTGAAATTCTCAATATGACATGAACGAGCAGCTAGACTTACTGTGTTGGTTGGCTCATGGTATTCTTCAGGATTCTGAAACAACAAAAACAATTAGCCAAGTCCTAATCCCTATAATCAACCAGCCTAGTCAGGAGTCCACTAAAAGAAAGCACAGACAGCTCACCGACTCAACAGTCTGTGGCTCTTTGCAGCGGGACCGGTGAGGGAGAAATAAGAGAGGCTATTCACCGCTTGCTCCATCTCATTCCTCTTCCCCGTGAACCCAACCATCATCTCACCTAAAACCAGAAGGTGGCTTGACTCGAACTCTAGCGTCGTTGGTGGAGAAGACTTCACGCGATAGCAGTGACTCCCGTTTCAAACCCTTACAATAATTCTTATTCTACTAATAGCTCTACTGTATTATGTCCACATGATTACCAATAGATTACCAACAGGCGAGAATGCTGACATGTTCAAGCAAGTAGAAAACAGAGGATAAAGAGCATCGTTTACAGCTCTACTGCATTATGTCCACATGATTACCAATAGATTACCAACATGCGAGATTGCTGACATGTTCAAGCAAGTAGAAAACAGTGATATGCTTCAGCAACTTATTTATTAAAACATTGCTGGGGTTTGCTGTCTTATTAAAACATTGCTTCAGCGCATCTTGGTAAATTAATTAGCAACAACATAGTCATTTGAATTCAGAAGTTGCAGATGTCCTAAAGTAAGAATAGGAAGAAAAAAACTTGCAGCTGTGTATAGTTATTTTTCTGGGTGGCTGGGTACTGGGTAGCAGGTCATATAGTTATGTTTTGTTCTATGCAAAGTTATGAAACCTAAAGCCGTGTTTCCATCTAATTGTAGGCCCATTTGACTCTAGTCTCCGGTCTCTCTCTCCACTCTAACTACAGCTGGCCCGCGTCTCCTCGACCATCACCACCTTGACGGTCTTCGTGAAGGTATTTTTCTTCTTTCTTTGATGCATATTATTAGAATTAGTTTGTTAGTTAAAATTTGATGCATGATTTTGGCTAGTTGTTACAATTGATGCATAATTTCTTGTTCATTGTAAATTATTCGATGTTAGGTTCAATGTTTGGTTAATTTTTTTATGTCTAGTGATCCTTCCTAATAGAAGAAGGGCTTAATGATGTTTATTTACACATTTTTTATTTATGTTTGTATGCTTAATGATGTTTATTTACACATTTTTTTATTTACGTTTGTATGCTTAATGAGGTTTACTTACATATTTTTTATACATTGGGTTATTTAGTTTTGCAAATGGATGACAATAGAAGAAGGGCGATGTATGATGGATTCAATAGCGTGACTCTAGGTCACTCAAAGGAATGGGTTAGGGTTGCAAAACAATTCGTGGATCTCGCATTTTCCGGTGGACCTCGTGTGGTGAAGTGTCCGTGTACCAAGTGTCGGAATTTTAAGTATGTGAGAAAGATCGAAGAACTGGAGCATCACCTTTGCAAGAATGGGTTTATGCCTAACTATCTTGTGTGGCGCTCACATGGAGAAGTAGAGCAGAATATCACAGAGTCAGAAATAATTGATGATGATGAGGAGGATCGGATGGATGACTTGGTGGCTGATATTAGTAGAGAGTATCCAACATTGGCCTCAGAACAGGATACACCAAATGAAGTGCAGGAGTTTTACAAGCTTCTTCACGCGTCAGAGGAAAAAGTGCATGACGACACCACTGTGACTGTGTTGCAGGTGGTTACACGTCTTATGGCAATGAAGGCAAAGTATAACTTCTCGAATAATTGCTATAACGATATAATCAATCTGATTATTGATCTCATCCCATCGAACCATAAGATGCCAAAAGACTTATACCAGTCTAAAAAGATTGTGTCCGGTCTTGGGATGAAGTATAAGAAGATTGATGTGTGCGAAGATAATTGCATGTTGTTCTGGAAGGAATATGAAGCGAGCACCCATTGTCAGAAATGCGGTAAATCAAGATATGCGGAGGTACTAAAAGAGGATGGAGCTACTTTTGCTACAAAAGTGGCAGTTAAACAACTTCGATATATGCCCATCACTCCAAGGCTTAAACGTCTGTTTTTAACCCCAGAAACTGCGAAGCTAATGTTGTGGCATAAGGAAGGAGAACGTGAGATCCAAGACCTAGACATTATGATGCATCCATCAGATGGCGATGCTTGGAAGGCTCTGGATCGTTTTGACCCAGAATTTGGAAGAGACGCTAGGAGTGTTCGTCTAGGCTTGTCCACTGATGGTTTCACTCCTTACGACAACAGTTCAACTTCATACTCTTGTTGGCCGGTTTTCATCATGCCCTACAACCCCCCTCCCAACAAATGCATGAAAGAAGGGTTCATATTTCTTGCCCTTATTATTCCAGGGCCTAAACATCCTGGAAAGAAGATCAATGTATTCATGCAACCGTTGATTGAAGAGTTCAAAGAGCTATGGGTAGGGGTAAAGGCTTATGATGGTCATCTAAAACGTGAATTTACCTTACGTGCGGCATATTTGTGGTCAATTCATGATTTGCCTGCATATGGTATTTGGTCTGGCTGGTGTGTTCACGGTCGACTGTGTTGTCCCATATGCATGGGGGACACACAAGCATATCGATTGGAGCATGGTAAAAAGGTCTCATTCTTTGATTGTCATCGACGGTTTCTTCCATCCAATCATCTGTTTCGAAATGATACGAAGTCATTTAGAAGAGGCATAAAAGTTAAAGACGGTCCACCAAAACGTTTAATGGGTGAAGATATCATGATACAACATCGTGCCCTTCAAAGGCCTGCAGAAGGTCATGAGTTTGAAGGCTATGGTCAAGATCACAACTGGACTCATATTTCTTTTCTCTGGGAACTTCCGTATGCGAAGGTATTGATTTTACCACACAACATAGATTTGATGCACCAAGAGCGCAATGTTGCTGAAAGCATCATAAGCATGTGTCTAAACATTAAGGGTAAAACAAAAGACAACATCAATGCCAGGAAAGATTTAGCTAATCTTTGCGATCGCCCTAGCCTTGAGGTCAAATTAAATCCTAATGGAAAGGAGAGGACACCACGAGCTCCATACTGTCTAAAGCCGGAAGAGCGAAAAGAAGTATTTCGATGGTTGAAAATGTTAAAGTTTCCAGACCGCTATGCAGCTAACATAAAACGTACTGTTAACCTCGACACTAATAAATTAAATGGTTTGAAGGCTCACGATTACCATATTTTGATGGAAAGACTTATGCCGGTAATGTTCCGTGGCTATTTGAAGCCTCCTTTGTGGAAGATGATTGCTGAACTTAGTTACATATATAGACATATATGTGCTAAGCATATCTCAAAGAAATTGATGATTCAATTTGAGAAACAAATCGCGGTGCTTGTATGCAAGATGGAAAAAGTATTTCCACCTGGATTTATGAATGTGATGCAACATTTGCTAGTGCACTTACCTTATGAAGCATTGGTAGGAGGACCAGTGCAGTTCCGATGGATGTACAGTCAAGAAAGAGAATTGAAAAAACTTAGAGCTACTGTGCGGAACAAAGCAAGGGTTGAGGGGTGTATCGCAGAGGCCTTTGCAGCTAAAGAGATCACAATCTTCTCAAGTCAGTATTTATCACACACTAACAACGTGAATGTTCAGTCAACACGGTATCATACTGAAGAAGAAGGTCCTTCGACCGACCTTAGTGTTTTTCTCTGGAAGGGGAAAGGGGTCGGGGCTTCTACTGCACATTATGTTGACATAAGAGAGCGTAATTTCACCATGCTCTACTTGTACACCAACATGGAGGAACTTGATCCATACTTTGAAATGTTTGATTCCATATATTTAGCTGGCCACAAACCTACACCAAAGGAACTGGATAATCTACGTATGAAAGGGATGAATGGAGGTCCATGTTTCGTTGAATGGTTCCACGAGCATGTAATTATCTCTTTATAATTTTCCTTTGTGTACTTAGATTGCACATATGACTTGCTATTTACCTATATCTTTTTTTCTGCTCTATGTAGTGTAAGAAACTTGACTCTCTAGTCTCGGATGATTTGCGACAGATATCACATGGTCAGTTGAAAGCAAGAAAATATAGCCGCTATGATATTAATGGATACCGTTTTCGAACATCAAAATTAGAAAAAATCCGCCCGCAGGCAGCCACGACAAACAGTGGAGTAGTAGCAACTGCCACAAATGCAGACGGAGGCACTCATGACTATTATGGTGTTCTTCAAGACATAACGGAGTACACTCTTGGTGGGGCCAAAGAGTTCATGTTTGTGTTATTTGATTGTGAATGGTTTGATCCGCAACAAACGCGAGAGGATGAATTTGGAATTGTGGAGGTAAAGCATGAATCACGGTTTAAAGGCAGCGATTATAGCAATGTTGTGCTTGCACATCAAGCGCAACAGGTGTACTATCTAACATATCCTCATGAAAACTTGAAGTCTTGTTGGGTTGTATACAAAATTAATCCTGAAGTCCATCCGTTACGATATGATTATTACAACACAAATAACGAAGATGATGATTCTGTTGATATTTATCAAGAAGATGGCGATCAGTCAGAAAATAGAGAATTTACTATATCTGAGGATTTAGGGCTCAATGAAGTAGCTAGTCTTGCCATAGATTTGATGGCAGAAGAACCAGGTCCTTCTAGGGCAAGGACTCGTAAGTCACAGAGAATTCTTGAAAAACAACAAAGACTTGAAATAATTGAGCAGCGTGTTGCTGAAGCAGATTCTGATGCCGATGATTTTTGAAAAGTATATATATTTAAATTCTTGTATATGCATTCCTATTTCAATACTAAAAGTATATATATTTAAATTCTTGTAATGAAATTTGTGCAGATGATGAGGGTCATGGACAAGCTCAAAGGGAAGAAGCGCGGAGACCGTGGTGACTCCTCGAGGTCACGGTCAACTAGGGGTTCAGGTGGTGGGGATACATCCTCTATGTTGTTCCAGGTATTTAATTTGTTTTATTTTCTTTTCTTCTACGTATACATCGAGTACTTGATATATCTCATTGTTGATTATGTTTGTAGGGCTCTACAGCGTCAAGGCAACGGCTAGAGCAGCTCCTTGGTTGCATGGAGGAGCAGGGGCGCGAAGTGGGAAGCCATAGTGCACTTGGGTACGAGCGCGAGGTGGCAGGCCATAGTGCACCTGGGCAAGAGCGCGATGTGGCAGGCCACACTGCACTTGAGCCAGAGCGTGAGGCGATAGGCTCAAGTGGACCTATGCTAGAGCAGGACCACAATGCATTTGAGCAAGCGCGCGAGGCGGCAGAGCACAATGCACCTAGGCAGGAGGACGAGCTGGCACGCCAAGATTCACCGATGCGTGATGATGATGACTATGGGGAGGACTACGATGGAGAGGCCGATGGAGAGGCTGATGACGAGGTTGTTACAACGACACAGGCAACAAACTTCAGGTAATTTTATTTTGACGAGGAGTTCCATTTTTGTTGGATTGATATTATTACCAGTGCACAATTTACAATTTTGTAGGTTTCGGCGGTCCCTTAGAGTTCCACCGACACAACCCTTGGACCAACGTAGGGTCATAAACCCTGCAGGAGAGAGGTTCTCAGCTGCTCTGGTTCCAGAATTAGTTGAACATCATCTGCCTCAAACAGACTGTTGTAGTGTTTATTCAGGGCAGGCCATTGCCCGTGAATAACGAACAAATAACAAAGGCGCGTATCAGCTTCAAGCATATAGAGAACTTGACTTACTCACCTACTTTAATGCCTGCTTTTTACTACTTGAAAGCTGGCTTGGCTCTCAGACCAATTAACTTGACACCTACTTAGCGCCCTCACTGCTACTTCTCTCATTAAGCTGCTCTCTCCTTTTATCAGGCGAGTTGAACAGGCTGTGTGATAAGAGATCGGTTTCAGTTAAGGGAAATTGGATTCTAGTGCGTTGAGCTCGAGTTTGGGGCTGCGTATCTATGGATCCATGTACTTACAGCCCTAGAGTGCTATAGCAAACCTTGAGAGCTATATTTGGTGAATAAGTTTGCTTAGATGAAGTCGGCCTGTCCTTGTTTTGAATTGTGAGAAAAATGGGGATGAACTGGAGGGGTTAAAGGTAGGGGTTCACTTGATTAGTGCTGAATTCAGTTCTAGGTGACTGAAAACTGGGTTCAGTTTTTGGGAACAAAAAGCTTTCCACGTTGCAGCTATGTTTCCCTTGTCTGATTTGAAGCTGGGCATCTGTGTTTTTTTGCGGACTTTGGTGCTCTCCTGTGCGTGATCCGTGGAGTTTTTGGTTATAGTTATTATACCAAAGTGATAGAGCGTGGATCAGTGCACAACTTTGATTAATACCGATTTGCAAGTCGTGTTGCAAATAACGGAGTAGGAATTGCTGGAACCTGAGCTGTCAGACATGCTGGGCAAGTGGGCATTGAATATTGTCCAGTTTTTTGAAACCTGTCTCAGTTTGGACAGATAGAAGAGGAAGGGGGCGACATGCCCAAGCTGCTCGACGGTAGGTAACTGCTTGCTTTTAGAAGTTTGAGTGTAAGTTCTGGTGGCCGAAGCTTTTAGGATATGGAAAAAGATCTCCACGTCACTGAAAGATGCAAGATGTCACCCACAACCAGATCATGAATCAGTACCCTTTTGGTTTTCCTATCTCTAGTGACAAGGGCGTATATCTTCTTTTTCTCGCAGTCCAGCTCCATGAACTTCCGTGACTGTTTGTAATCACTGGATGCTGTGACCAGCACCACCAACAAAATGCTGGTTATTATGCCAAGGCCGTCATAGATGCCCTTCGGCCATCCCTCAGTGGCAAGGCCAACCATTAGAGAAACAACGGCACAAACGATTAGAATAATCAACGTCAGGTCATGCAACGCGTCCCAGACAAATGTCCAGAAGCTTCTAGGAGGTTTCTCGGTGTGCTTGTTGCTGCCATACAGCTTCTGTCTGGTTGCTATTTCAGTTTCCTTGATGCCATCATCCAATGGTGCCTTGATTTTCCTAGATATTCCACTGATTCCACCATGTGACTTGAGGATCGTAGAGTCTTCACGGATACCAGTAATTGCTGCCAGTTCATCTGGACTGATACAAAATCCTTCTTCGATAAGCTCAGGAGATAGGTGGTATCGTCTTATACCTGTGCGATTTTGTGATCACGGTTAAATGCAATAGGGTGATGATAGTATAAGAGAAGAAAGCCAGACAGTATCAGTTGATGAATCCACACCGTCCATAAAATGCAGCGCTGCCTTGTGCACATTAATTACAACCTGAACTTTTCCCTGGTAACAAACGCAAATATCTCTTAGACACAGAAACATATTTTGTACTCATCCCTACATATATAACGTTTTCCAAAAAAAACTTTAGAAAATAAGAGTTAGGAATTACTATTAGACTTTGATTGTATGTTTTATGCTGGATCTTGTATTCAAATAGTTCATGATCAGTAATTGCAAATATACTATGATAGCTTAATGATATTAGTTAGTGATCAGTAATTGCATTCCATACATCGTGCTCACCCATTTGTCCCATGTTTGCATCATGACAACCACGTAGAAATCAAGATGATGAAATTATCGAGTTTGGCCATGAGGGAAGCCCGTGATCGAAGATGCACCGAGGAAGGCACCTAACGTCTTGAACTCCTATTTTGTATTGAAACTGAAATCACTGAGTTCCGGTGCATGATCTGAAGAGGAACTCACTGAGTTCCGGTGCCCCTGCCAAACACCACAGGCCACACTCATAATGGTTTGATGGAGCTCAGTAACGTTGGGCTGAGCCCTGTCAAAAACACAAGGGATTTTATGCTTCGAAACATCCCATCCCACAAGAATGGTCAGGGAATTCAGTCCCTTGCGCAACTCTTTGGGAGTAACCTGATGGTGTGCCCCCACCAGGTAGAGAAGCACTTCGCCTTTGCTGAAGGTGCTACAGCAGCCAGGTCCAAGCTCTACAGGATCAGGGACCAAATTTCCTCTACTTGTTTGTTATGTTTGATGATGCTACTTTGCCTCTTCTGGCATTCGCATCATGAGCATGAACTCTATTCTGCGTGTCCAATGTTTATTACATTGTTTGTGGCTCTAAACCTGGAGCAGCACTATGGAGATGACCATTTGGTTCTTTCTTTAGAGAGTAGCTGCGCTTTTCTTTCAGAAATGGTCCTGTTAGCAACAGCACAGTACGAAGATGGGCTGCTGGTCTGACATTCTTGTTTGTATAACTATTAATGTTTGTAGTAGTAGAGATTAGTTTATAGAATGGGCACAACAACAATACGCTCGTGTGTTCTATTGTTGTGAAGATTTGCGTGCTGGCAACCTACCAACATCCTGGCCAGATTAAAAATTTAGAAGACTTAGGCTATGGACTTCTGAGTTATTTGACCACTCCTAAGTTTGTCTTGTATGTTTACACTCATTAGCATAATTAAGTAAATGAAATAAAAAATTACATCTAACTCAAGCTTATTGTATTTGCAGATGTATAGTGCTCAGATGGGATCTCCAATGGGACCCCAGTTCACCCGTCCGTCACAATCTGGACAGACCCCAAACACCAACGAAACACAGGTATAGTTTTGTAGTATATTTACTTTCATTTACAATTATAATCATGCATCGTTTTATTTGGTTATAGGGTTCTGAGACCGGACAAGGAAACCCACAGATGGACATTCAGTGGTCGATGCCTCCTAGAGGACAGATTCTTCCTCCTCCACAACCAGGTATGGGATATTGGCCACCACCACCATGGGGATATCCTACACATCCAATGGGGCCTTGGGGACGCCCCCCATGGCCAACACAGCCACTTCCGTCACATGCGGTACGTTCCTGAATTTCAATGCTAGTTGATTTCCTCCTAATTAAATAAACTAAGTCTAGATTGGTTTTATCGTCTAGCTTTAGTCACTATTTTTGTTGCTGCTGGTGCTCATTTTGGTTTATGTGTACATGTGATTTAATGCTTTCCTATATTTATTTAGAAAAGGACGCTATGTTTATCATGCTTTCCTATATCTTGGTGTACATGTGATTTAATGCCAGTTGTATATTTATGAGAATTTTGGTTTATTTTGTAGGATTCCGGCTCTCATCAAGTGACTCCTCCCCCTCACGCTGACTTTGCGGACAGATGTCTCAATTCTAGTGGTGGAGCTACGAACAACAATCCGATGTCCTGATCGAGAGCGATGGAGCTAATGTTTGAACTTGTGAACTAAAAATGAGAACTATGGATATGAACCTATGTATTTGGACTTGTGTGAATTTGTGAACTTATGTATTTGGACTTGTGTGAATTTGTGAACTTATGTATTTGGACTTGTGTGAATTTGTGAACTTATGTATATTTGGACTTGTATGAATTTGTGATATGTATATATATCCCTGTGTTTGAAAATTGTATTGTATGTGATATTCTGTGTTGCATGTGTTATTATGTGTGTCTAATTTATCATTTCTGTATTTTTTATTTTTTTCTGGAAAAGAGTTAAGAACGTGGGTACCCACGTTCTTAAGGTTAAGAACGTGGGTACCGTCGAACTTAATGGGCAGCCCGCGCCGACTCGCGCAGGACACATAAGTTCGACGGCCACCTGTACCCACGTTCTTAACGTTAAGAACGTGGGTGCCGTCGAACTTATGGGACACAATTCGACGGTCCCCGTCGAACTTAAAAACCCACGTTCTTACAGTTAAGTTCGACGGTACCCACGTTCTTAAAGTTATGTTCGACGGTACCCACGTTCTTAACGTTAAGAACGTGGGGGCCATCGAACTTACTTCTTTAAGTTCGTCAAAAAAACGCCGTCGGCTATGAACGTGGGTAAACCCACGTTCTTATGTTAAGTTCGACGGCCTATTACATTAAGTTCGACGGTTTTGCACCCACGTTCTTTAACCAGTTTCTTGTAGTGAAGGATTACCCTCACAATGATGCTATGGTTATTTCTTGTGTCATCAAAGGATTTCTGGTTCACAATGTTCTGGTCGACACAGGTAGTGCAGCGGATATTATATTTGCTAAGGCCTTCAGACAGTGCAAGAGCCAGAGGATAAGATTCATGATGCTACACACCCTCTTTGCGGCTTCGGAGGAAGACAGATTGTAGCACTCGGCAAGATCATGATGCCAGTGACCTTCAGATTTGTCAACAATACAAGAACTGAGCAAATTGTGTTTGATATTGTCGACATGGAGTACCCCTACAATGCAATCATTGGTCGTGGGACACTCAATGCTTTTGAAGCAATTCTTCATCCAGCATATCTTTGCATGAAGATACCTTCGGATCAAGGGCATATTGCTATTCATGGAAGCCAGGAAGCTGCCAGAAAGGCTGAAGGAAACTGGACAGATTCAAAAGCAATCCATAATATAGATGGAGCCGAAGCTTGTGAGCAATACAAGTACAGAAGGGAGAAGGCTGCTTCGGCCGATCAGCCGAAGCCCATGCTCTTATGTGAAGATATAGCAGAGCAGAAGGTGTTGCTGGGATCTCAATTGTCTGAGGAACAGGAGAAAAATTTATTAAGGTTTCTATTCAACATCAAAGATGTCTTCGCATGGTCCGCCAACGATCTCTGTGGTGTCAACAGGGATGTCATTGAACACTCGCTCAATGTTGATCCATCCTTCAGACCCAGAAAGCAGAGGCTTCGAAAAATGTCTGATGACAAAGCCGAAGGTGCTCGGAATGAAGTGAAAAGACTTCTTAGTGCTGGAGTCATCAGAGAAGTAAAATACCCAGAATGGCTAGCTAACACTGTTATGGTGAAGAAGGCCAATGGTAAATGGAGAATGTGCATCGATTTTACTGATCTTAATAAGGCATGTCCGAAGGATGAGTTTCCATTACCGAGGATTGACTCTCTAGTAGATGCAGCAGCTTCGTCGGAGCTCATGAGTCTACTAGATTGTTATTTAGGTTACCATCAAATCTGGATGAAGAAGGAAGATGAGCCAAAAACCAGCTTCATAATCCCTAGTGGTACATATTGTTATCTTCGGATGCCAGAGGGGCTCAAGAATGCTGGAGGAAGCTTCAGCAGAATGACAGCGAAAGTCCTTCATTCCCAGATAGGCAGAAATGTGCTAACATATGTTGATGATATCATAGTAAAAAGCACGAAGCAAGAAAATCACATTGCTGATTTGTAGGAAACATTTGCCAACTTTAGGCAAGCTGGCCTGAAGTTGAATCCAGAAAAATGTGTCTTTGGAGTAAAGAAGGGAAAATTCCTTGGTTGTTTAGTTTCAACAAAAGGGATCGAAGCTAATCCAAATAAAATCGAAGCTATTCTTCGGATGGAGCCGCCAAGCACAAAGAAGGGAGCCCAACGGCTAACAGGAAGATTGGCATCTCTGAATCGATTTATATCTAGATCAACAGAGAGAAATTTACCATTCTTTGAAGTGCTGAAGTCGACCGAAGTCTTTTAATGGGGATTAGCTCAGCAAAAAGCCTTCGAAGAGCTGAATCAGTATCTGATAGACCTAACAACGTTAACTCCACCCACGTCAGGGGCTCCTCTGTTATTATATGTGGCAGCTTCGCATTCTGCAGTAAGCGCAGCGCTTGTGCAGGAAAAGCTTGAAGGACAAATCAAAAAGCAAGCCCCAGTATACTTCATCTCTGAGGTCCTCAGCTTATCAAAGAAAAACTATACAGAATTGGAGAAAGTGTTGTATGCTGTCTTAATGGCCTCCAGGAAGCTTCGACATTACTTTCAAGCATTCCATATAATTGTTCCTTCTTCACAGCCTTTGAAGGATATTATGAGGAACAGAGAAGCTACTGGAAGAATTGGAAAGTGGGCTATGGAGCTCAACGAATCACCATTGATTATGTGCATAGATCCTCAATCCAGTCCCAGGCGTTAGCAGACTTCATCGCTGATTGGACGCCAGGGGCTCAGGAAGAAGAAGCAAGTAAAGATACCGAAGCTTGGACAGTGTTCTGCGACGGTTCCTGGGGAACCTTTGGGGCAGGTGCAGCTACTATCTTAGTTGCACCTTCCAAAGTCAAAACATGTTATGTAGTGAAACTTGATTTCAGCTGCACAAATAACATTGGTGAATATGAAGCTTTGCTTTTGGGGCTTCAGAAGTTAAAGGCAATGGGGATAAGAAGGGTGGTTCTTAAAACTGATTCCCAAGTTATTTCTGGGCATATTGACAAGAGTTGTAGAGCAAGAGATCCGAAGCTTGAGAAATACTTGGATACAGTTCGAAGGCTTGAAGCTTCTTTCGAAGGGTTTTCTGCCAAGAACATTCCACGAGGAGAAAATGAGCACGCTGATTTATTAGCCAAATCAGTGGCACAGGGGCTGCCTTTACCTTCGAAAGTATTCTTTGAGACAATAAGAGCACCTTCGGTGGAACTTCTTGAAAGAGCAGTGCTCAATATATCCCTTGTTCATAGTGAAGATTGGAGAACTGAGATTATATCCTTTCTCCAGGGCAATTGTCTCTCAGATGACGAAGCTTATAATAAGAGAATAGAGGCAAGAGCTCGACCATATGTAATAATAGAAGGGGAGTTATACAAACATGGAGTCTGTTCTTCGTTGCTCAAATGTTTATCCAAAGCTGAAGGTATAGAATTGATGAAGGAAATACACGCAGGTCTATGTGGATCTCACATTAGGTCTAGGCCTTTGCTAGGAAAAGTCTTTCGTCAAGGATTTTATTGGCCAAAGGCAGCTTCAGATGCAGTAGAATTAGTCCAAAAGTGTGAAGGTTGTCAAAAATGTGCAAGAGATCAAAAACAGCCTTCATCTTTGACTCAGCTAATACAGCTCACTTGGCTATTGCAAAGGTGGGGCCTTGATTTGTTAGGCCCACTTCCACCAGCACAAGGAAATCTAAAATATGTTGTGGTGGCGGTAGAGTATTTCTCCAAGTGGATTGAGGCGAAGCCTTTAGCCACAATAACTTCGGTCACCGTTCAGAAGTTTTTCTGGCAAAATATTGTTTGTGGCTTCGGAGTGCCGAAGGCTATTACTGTGGACAACGGAACACAGTTTGATGCCAAAGCTTTCAAAGAGTTTTGTGAACAAATTGGCACGAAGATCCATTTTGCATCGGTTAGACATCCGGAGTCAAATGGACTTGTCGAAAGAGCTAATGGTATTATAATGATAGGAATAATGAAGTTAATCTTCAATCAGCCCAGAGGAAAGTGGCCAGATGAATTGATCAAAGTGGTGTGGAGCCACAACACAACAGTGTCGAGGTCAACAGGCTTTACACCATTCAAATTATTGTTTGGTGATGAAGCAATAACCCCAGAAGAAGCTAAGACAGGATCAATAAGAACAGTGGCTTCGGCAGAGAACGAAGCTGATTATTCTGTGGCAAAAGATGCTATAGAAGGGATCAGGCTTCAGGCTGTGGAGAACATCAATAAATACCAAGCCGAAATAATAAAATGGCATGATAGAAAGGTTCGGTTAAAAATATCAGGCCAGGGCACTTGGTACTTCGGAGAGTTGCCAACCCAGACACAGTAGGCAAATTACAGTTGAAGTGGGAAGGACCTTTTCTGGTAGTATCTTCGTCAAGACCCGGTTCCTACAGATTGAAGGATATGGACGGCAATGACATTCCTAGATCCTGGAATGCGGATGAGCTTCGGCGATATTATGTGTAGCTTAATGTAATCTTTTTGTTTTTTCCTATAGCACCGTTTTCCTTTCCAAAGGGGGAGAAAGGTTTTTAATGGGGCCATAGCATGTAATTTCTCTTTTTTCTTAATTCAGCTCTACAAGAGCAATATCCCCCAAAAATGTAAATGTAAAAGCTGGGCATGCACCATCGAGTGCAAAGAGAAAAGGAAAACAGGGAGAAGCTCGAAAGACGTCCCTAAGGGGATGCAGAGCACGACGAAGCTACAAAAAGCCGTTCCTAAGGGAGCGCATTGTGAGTTTCCTGCTCAAAAGTCGTTCCTAAGGGAATGCAGAGCTTACAGCGAAAAGTCAACGCTGATTCCGCCGAAATATAAGGCGAAGCGCGAAAAGTCAACGTGATTCCGCCGAAATAGAAGGCGAAGAAGTTCAAAAGACGTTCCTAAGGGAATGCAGAACTTACAGCAAAAAGTCAGCGCTGATACACCAAAAAATAAGCGGTGAAGCCGAAAAATAAACGACAAAGAGACTTTGGTTATTCCTAAGGGAATGAAGGATATGGTTGTGGCTTCGTATGTGTGTGTCTAGACATTCATTTGCACCATACATTACATCATACATTTGCATTCATAAACATTCATTTAGACATACATAGGATCATCATCATCATAACACAGGCAGTTGCTTTGGCTCTAAAAATAAGGCTTCGGCAAAAAGAAAAGAAGCAGTCTTTATGCTTCGCTGTGTACGAAAAGAAGGGAAGGTGTTTTTCGCCTTCGGCTCAAAAATGCTATTTTCGTTCACACCAAAGCACTTTATACATTGATGGAAAGGTAAGAATATATTACAAGGCATGAACAAAGTTTACAAAGTAAAGATTAATTACATTGTTCTTTACAAAGGTTGTTACAAGGGTTTTCAGAGTTTTTTCTACAGTCATCTATTCAAGCTTCATTAGCATCCATTGAGCTTCGGCTTCGACTTCATCATCCATTAAACTTTGGCTTTGTCTTCTCAATCTTTAGCTTTGGCTTCGGCTTCGTCATCCTGTACGTATTCAAGTATTCTAAGCAAAATTCAAGTTCGAAGGAAGAGGTAAGCACAATGTATGATTTTGTTACCGGCTTAAGATGACTTCGAGCCTCATCACCAGCTTTGCTTCGACCACCTTTTGTCCATACCAGTTTTATAAATCTATTTGCTATGCTTCGGGCAAGGTTGGGAATATCATCTAGGTCTGCTGGTGATAAGCTAAAATTGGGTCTATTGATGATCTTTCCATGTTCGTAGCCGAATTTCAGGAAGGCGACAGCTGTACCCCGAGAAGCTACCAGGGCACAAAAGTCACCATGTCCAGCTATAACTTCTTCAAGGTCATCAATTTCACCTTCGATATGTTCGAAGGCCCCCTGCAGGTCCTCAGATGAAGGAGTGAATTTTTCGCTGCTGGCTCCAACCGAATAGAAGACTTGCTTCAGCCGTTGAACACATCGATTACTGAATTCCAGACATTTGTTTTGAAGGCTTGCCAATGACTTTTTCAAATCTGAACTTTTCTGGACCTCGACTTCAAGTTTTGCATTAAGTTTCTGCTTCTCTTGTTCGAAGCTTTCTGACTCGGACAGAAGCTTCGTATTCAATTCTGCTATTTTAGCTTCAGCTTCTACCAATAAGCCTTCGGTTGTCTGAAGCTCGAAATCTTTCTTTTCAAGAGCAGCTGATTGGTCTTTTATCTTGCTTTCTAAGTTTTCAATTATAACTTCCTATTTTTTATCTTCCAAATCTTGCTGCATTTTCAAAGCTTTACTCAGTAGCATACTCTGCATATAAACAACCTTCGTTAGAAAACATCTTTGTTATTGAAATAATAAAAGTTAAAGAAAAGTTTACCTTGAAATTGGAATAGAATAAACTATCGACAATGTGTTGTCGTCGGTAGCGGCTAATATCTGTTTCGAGCTTTGGGAAACCAATACTCTTTGATAGAGTACCGATAACCTTCGCTCCGGTCTGATCCCGGATACAGCCCAATTTTTTGTCATTGATGCCACCGAAGAGAAGCGCTCCCGACTGACATCCGCAAGACATAGCATATTCTTTTAACTCCTCCTTTTCAGCCTTTGTTAGCTCTTGACCAACTAAGTTTCGAAAGTTAAAAATTTCGTCTTCCGAAGTGTCTTCGGCTATTTCTTTCTCCTTCCCGGGTTCTGGGGTCATAGTTTCTCTGGTGGCCGCAACAGCCTCTTCTGCAGCCATGTTTTGCAGTATCTTATCAATATCGGCAATCGTGCACTCTAAATGAGTATCTTCGGCAGCGGCAACTTTGGTATCTGTGGCTTCTGCAGGTGCAACTTTGGTGGCTGTCGTGCTCTCAACAGCTGGCGCCTTCAGAGCTAAAGCTCCTGGAGGTGTCCCTTTGATGACTTCTGTCACTGTAATGATTCTTTGCTTCTTTGGCTTAGCTGCCTTCTTCGTTTTCGTGGGCTCCTTTTCCTTCTAAAAAAGCTTCGTCAGATGTGGCCCCAGTGGACTTAACTTGACAGGCAAAGATTCAGTCATTACCTTTAAAATTTCTTCCACGTCGGTGGTAGAGGGTGTTGTAGCAGTTTCTTCTTCTTCGTCAATTGCCTTCTGCTTCGGGGCTGTAGCTTTTCTCTTCTTCGAAGTATCTATTTTTGGCTCAAGCTTTAGCTTTTTCTCTTTCAATTGTTTTTCATCGTCTTTATTTAGAACGCTAGCCACTCTCTTTCTTTTTTGCCCTTCGGCATCCTTGTCTAGCCGCTCATAGTCGGGATACTCAAAGTTTAGAGCATCCATTACCCGGTTCAACCTTCGCTTCGGGCGGGTGCCGAAGGCCACAGTCATTAGTTGATCTTCTTTTTTGGAGTAGTTGCCGAGAATATCATTGCACATTGCTTCGATCGTGTCCAGCCACTCTTGGCAGGGCACTTTGAAATGTTTCTTGAATTTATAATAGTAAGGCAACCGAACAAATTCCCCCTTCTTCTTTTCCCCCTTCAGCTTCGGCATGTCCCACTCCTTCAAAGTTGGGAACACTCTGAAAGCCAAAAATTCTTGCACCAAGTCCCTAGTGCCGATATGATCTGCAATAACTCGAAATTCAGCCAGGGCAATTTGGCTTGGACTCCCTAGTGTCATGTTGCACTGCGGTCTGGTCTCTCCGAAGATCAATTCTAGCGGACTCTGGACCAGGTCCTCCTTATCTTCGTCAACTTTGACATAGAACCACTCAGACTTCCAGCCAGCTGGCCACTTGCTTCGGTAGCTAATCACTGGAAATTTTGTGGTCTTGCGATAGGCAAAATTGTAGCAGCCAAAATTTTCATGTAGCCCATCTCCTCTAGCTTTCGTCTGATAATGGAGCTCGTGCACTCGGTAGAAGCCTTCGCCAAATGGTTCAACCCCTTGGCTTCGGAGAGCCCAGATGTAAACACTAAGCCGGACAATAGCATTGGGAGTTAGCTGATGAAGGTAGATCCCAAACTTCTTCAATACAACAGCGATCATCTTGTTCAAAGGAAATCTTAAGCCAGCCTTAAAGAAACTCTTGAAGACTACCACTTCATCCTTCCCTGGCTTCGGAGTGGTCTCTTCCCCACCAAAACGAACCAGCTCTTTCTTCGCTTCACTGAAATAGCCCAATTTCAACAGCTTAGGCAAGTCATCTTTGGAGATGGTGGATTTCCCAAAATCCAGGTGGCTGGGTTTACTTGGCATCGCGTTGTAATCATCTTCAGACTCAGTCTCCTCAACATCAGCTTGTTCTGTTTCAGCCGCAGGTGTATCCTCCGATGCTACTAGCCCCGAGCGCTTCATTACTTCAGAGATTGGAGCAGTTTCAGCACCTTCGGCTTCCTCTCCGTCGTGCGTAACCCTAGCTGTGGAACATACTCTGCCATCTGATGATTGAATTTCTTGTTTTTTGAAGTTGAAAATTTTTCTTTATCTTGTCGAAGCTTTTTCTTGCTACGAAGCTTGAGCAAAGCAAATAGCTTCGGTTGTAGATGCAGCAAGCAAGCTTCGATTTTGGTCAATATTTTGGTAGCAAAACAGTGGAATAGCAATGAATGCTGTGGTAACTTCACACCTACCCGTCTGTTTATATAGTGTCGCAGGTGGGAAGGTAAATCATCAAAGTCTTCCGCACCGGACAAACAACCACCCGCACTCACTAAACGGTGGGCCACACGGTCCGAGAAGGTGAATCTCCAGGGCGTGCGTCACTGCTGCAAGATGGGGCCACCTCGCGCCCGGATTATTTTAATCGTTTCTCGACAACGAGCTCAGGGAAGGTGTTTTTTGGATCTTCGGCATCCCGAAGCCTAGAAGATTTTTTCACGGATCAAGCTCGTTACGAAAATCGATCTAGCACCGTGAAGGGGCTACTGTTGGGGGTATGCTTCGTAGCTGAAGATCCTAAAGGGGGAAGAGCACCTTCGGCAGATCTCTCAGAAGCAGCATTGAAGCCATCACTTATAAAGCTTCGGCACAGTGATGGATCTCAAGACGAAGGGCTAAACCGACTTAAAGATGAAATGACCTAAGGACTCATGATGTTTTGTGCCAGTATTGTAGTCGATTGTAAAGGGCATAAATGTAATTTTGCACAGGCTGCGTCCTATGCCTATAAATAGATGAACAGTACCCTAGTACTGTTCATGCTGACTTGGTATTTTGTTTTTGCGTCGCATTTGTACTCCTACCTCCTTTCAAGCCGAAGGTACATTTGTAATTTGATATCATTTCTATTTTTCCATAATGATGAAATAGAAATGAGTTGATATACAATTGTTTATCCTATCTTTTACATTTCATATGATTTCCTCTTCACCATTATATGTTATGTTGCCGAAGGTACGTCCTTCATAACATTCGTCCGAAGAACATTATATCCCAAGGGAAATAATGTTTCGAAGGACGAAGGACCTTAACGTTTAACATTTTTTGTGTTGCCTTGTTCTTAATTTATAGCACTTGAGAACAAGTCCCCAACAGAGACTTTTGCTCCTGTGGCTAGGCTAGAGTCTATTCGAATATTATTAGCCTATGCCGCTCACCACTCTTTTAGGTTGTTTCAAATGGACGTAAAGAGCGCTTTCCTCAACGGGCCAATCAAGGAGGAGGTATACGTGGAACAACCCCCTGGCTTCGAGGATGACAGGTATCCTGACCACGTGTATAAGCTCTCTAAGGCGCTCTATGGACTTAAGCAAGCCCTAAGAGCATGGTATGAATGCCTTAGAGATTTCTTAATTGCTAATGCTTTCAAGGTTGGGAAAGCTGATTCCACATTTTTACAAAGACTTGTGATGGTGATCTCTTCGTATGCTAAATTTATGTCGATGATATAATATTTGGTTCTACTAATCAAAAGTCTTGTGAGGAGTTTAGCAGGGTGATGACGCAAAAGTTCGAGATGTCGATGATGGGCGAGTTGACCTACTTTCTTGGGTTCCAAGTGAAGCAACTCAAGGACGACACCTTCATCTCCCAAACGAAGTATACTCAAGATCTTCTCAAGAGGTTTGGGATGAAGGACGCCAAGCCCACAAAGACACCGATGGGAACTGACAGGCATGTTGACCTCAACTAAGGAGGTAAGTCCGTTGATCAAAAGGCATACCGGTCCATGATAGGTTCATTTCTTTATTTATGTGCTAGTTGACCGGACATTATGCTTAGTGTATGCATGTGTGCTAGATATCAATCCGACCCCAAGGAATGTCACCTTGTGGCCATTAAGCGAATTCTTAGGTATTTAGTTTCTACGCCTTGCTTTGGGATCTGGTATCCAAAGGGGTCTACCTTTGACTTAATTGGATACTCAGACTCCGATTATGCCGGGTGCAAAGTTGATAGGAAGAGCACATCAGGGACGTGCCAATTTCTAGGAAGGTCCCTGGTGTCCTGGAGTTCCAAGAAACAAACATTTGTTGCCCTATCCACCGCTGAGGCCGAGTATGTTGCTGCAGGACAATGTTGCGTGCAACTACTTTGGATGAGGCAAACCCTCCAAGACTTTGGCTACAATCTAAGTAAAGCCCCACTCCTATGTGACAATGAGAGTGCAATCCGCTTGGCGGATAATCCTGTTGAACACAGCCACACTAAGCACATAGACATCCGGCATCACTTCCTGAGAGACCACCAACAAAAGGGAGATATCGAGGTGTACCATATTAGCACCGAGAACCAGCTAGTCGATATCTTCACCAAGCATTTAGATGAGAAAAGGTTTTGTAGGTTGCGTAGTGAGCTAAATATCTTAGATTCGCGTAACTTGGATTGATCTATAACATACATGTGTTCTATGCCTTTGATCATGTTACTTTGTGCATTTCAATCAATTATTGTTATTTATGGTGCTCAAGTTGTACAAGTGATCCCCGGACCTCATAAGTCCATATGCGAATGATGCACATATTAAGGGGGAGATGTGCTACAACTTGACCCTTTGAGACTAACTTGTTTGTTTGAGTACACTTGATGTAGTCTCAAAGGTGCATTGAAAGGAAAAAGTGAACTTGGACGATGAAAAGACTTCCACTGCACTCCGGTATTAGTGTACTTACTTCCAAGTTCGTACTTGCAAGCTCATTGCCTTTTTGCTCTTAATTGACATTTTTGGTGAGGCAATGGGGTTATAGGGCCAAAAATGATCCCGTTTTGGTGCTTAATGTCAAAGGGGAAGAAATTAAGGCCAAAGCAAATGGATCAGCCAACCACTTATGAATTTTGATAGAGCTAGAATTTGCATTTTGCCCAAAATGCTCTTATTGCAAAATTCGGTCTCTTATGGGGGAGAATATTGATTATGGGAAAAGGGGGAGTTTTTGGCACTTGATCAATTTCACTCTTAGAATATCTCTCTTTGTGCCCAAACAAGCGTGTTTGGCTTAGAGATAGGAAAATGAATTTGATTTACAAAAACAAACCAAGTGGTGGCAAAGAGTGATCTAAATATGCCAAACCATAAGCAAAATAATTTGGTCTTCAATTGCATTGATGTTGCACTCTTTTTTTGTTGATTTTTGATGTGTTGGCATAAATCACCAAAAAAGGGGAGATTGAAAGGGAAATGTGCCCTTGGGCCATTTCTATAATTGTTTTGGTGATTAAGTGTCCAACACAAATGTTTTGAACTCTTATTTGCTAAACAAGCAAAAGGTGTAAATCAAAGACAAGGTATGTTTCTAGACTTAGTGAATTGTTTTTGAGTACTAACATGGTTATCTAAGTGCTAGAAACAGTGCTGAGGAGAGAAGAAACGAATTGGAAAAGAGTTGGCTGTGTACAGCCAACTCAAGCTCGGGCTGGCACACCGGACTGTCCGGTGGTGCACCGGACAGTGTCCGGTGCCCCAGGTGAGCCTCCAGTGAACTACCTACTCTCGGGAATCGACGGAGTCATACGGCTATAATTCACCGGACTGTCCAGTGAGTCATCCACGGCGAACTCGTCGCTCTCGGGAAAAGGAATGGGGCGACGTGGCTATAATTTACTGGACTGTTCGGTGGTGCACCGGACTGTCCGGTGAGCCAACGGCGCCCGCACCAATGGTCGTCCGCGTGATCAACGCGCGACACGTGGCTGCTCCAACGGTCGACTGGGTGCACCGGACTGTCCGGTGTGCACCGGACAGTGTCCGGTGCGCCATCTGACCCGCGGGAGCAACGGTCGACTGTGCCTGATTTGGAAGGAAATCGCACACCGGACAAGCTACAGTGGCTGTCCGGTGGCGCACCAGACTGTCCGGTGCGCCACTCGACAGAAGGCAAGGATAGCCTTCCATGTTGATCTCCAACGGCTCCTAGCTGCCTTGGGGCTATAAAAAGGACCCCTAGGTGCATGGAGCAGGCACCCAAATATTCTCTAAGCATACTAAGACATCCAGACTCCGCTCCCACGCATTTGATTCGTCGTGTTAGTGATTTGAGCTCCATTCGAGTTGTGAACTCTCCGTGTTGTCATTTGAGCTCAAGTCTTCACTTGTGTGCGTGTGTGTGCTGCGGATTGAATCTTGTGTGTGTTGCTTTTCCCTCTCTTACTTCTGTGTTTCTTTTGTGATCATCACTGTTAGGGCGAGAGACTCCAATTTGTGGAGATTCCTCGCAAACGGGAGAAAGACTATAAGGAAGAAAGCCGTGGTATTCAAGTTGATCATTGGATCACTTGAAAGGGGTTGAGTGCAACCCTCGTCCATTGGGATGCCACAACGTGGAAGTAGGCAAGTGTTACTTGGCCGAACCACGGGATAAAAATCGCGTGTCTCGTGTGTTGCTCCTTGTGATTGATTTGTTCGCACGAGCGTGTTTCATAGCCACTTGATTACACTAACTCCTTTACAATAAAGTTTGCGGCTATTTAGTGTTTAATTTTACAGGATCACCTATTCACCCCCCTCTAGGTGCTCTCAGTTTTTGATGTTCAGTATTTGAAAACAAGTAACCAACATTGGCACCCACCTCCGGTGAACTCACTTCCACGATTGCGACAATGGCTTCGCAAGACAACCAAGTTATGGCACCTTCGGGTACGAAGCTAGTGCTCCCAATCACAAGCGGCTCAAGTTCTAAACTAGCCAATAAGAAGCAGAAGAAGGAAGCACAGAGAAGGGTACAACATGTTGGAGTGCAAGGACCCTTCATCAAGTCCATGTGGTCTCATATACCAATCACCTTCTCCTAGGAAGATCTTCAGCTCAAGGATTATCCTCATAATGATGCAATGGTCATATCTTTTGTCATCAAGGGGTTCCTGGTCCACAATTTCCTAGTGGACACAGGCAGTGCAGCAGACATCATCTTTGCGAAGGCTTTTAGGCAAATGCAAGAGCCGGATGACAAGATACATGATTCAACGCACCCCCTCTACGGCTTCGGAGGAAGACAGATCATGGCGCTCGGCAAGATAACTATGTCGATCACCTTCGGCTATGTTCACAATACAAGGATAGAACATGTTGTCTTCGACATTGTCGATATAGAGTATCCCTACAATGCAATCATTGGTCGAGGGACGCTGAACGCCTTCGAAGCAATACTCCACCCAACATATCTTTGCATGAAGATACCTTCTGACCAAGGGCCTATCGCTGTACATGGAAGCCAAGAGGCTGTCAGGAGAGCCAAAGGGAACTAGATGGATTCGAAGGCCATCCATAACATATATGAAGCCGAAGCTCATCAACAATATAAGCATAAAAGAGAAAAGGTTGTTTCAGCAGATCAACCAAAGCCCATGCTTTTGTGCGAAGACATAGCCGAACAGAAGGTGCTGTTGGGATCCTAATTATCCGATGAACAAGAGAAGACTTTGTTGAGATTCCTGTTCAACAACAAGGATGTTTTTGCTTGGTCAGCCAATGATCTCTATGGTGTCAATAGAGATGTCATTGAGCACTCACTCAATGTAGACCCGGCCTTCAGGCCAAGAAAGCAGAGGCTTCAAAAAATGTCCGATGATAAAGCCGAGGGCGCATGAAATGAAGTAAAAAGGCTTCTGAGTGCAGTGTTATCAGAGAAGTAACATACCCAGAGTGGCTGGCCAATACTGTGATGGTAAAGAAAGCTAATGGAAAATGGAGAATGTGCATCGACTTCATAGATCTCAATAAGGCATGCCTGAAGGATGAATTCCCATTGCCAAGAATAGATTCTCTTATGGATGCAGCGACTACTTCAGAGCTCATGGGCCTATTGGACTGCTAGTCAAGTTATCATCAAATCTGGATGAAGGAGGATGAGCCTAAGACAAGCTTCATAACTCCTAGTGGAACTTATTGCTACCTTCGGATGCCCAAGAGGCTCAAGAATACTGGAGGAAGCTTCAGCAGGATGACTGCCAAAGTCCACTCCCAAATTGGCAAAAATGTGCTGACATATGTTGATGACATCATAGTAAAGAGCACGAAGCAAGAAAATGATGTTGCTAATTTGCAAGAAACATTTGCAAACTTTAGAAGAGCTGGTCTTAAGCTAAATCCAGAAAAATGTGTCTTCAGAGTGAAGAAGGGCAATTTCTTGGTTGCTTGGTATCAACAAAGGGTATCGAAGCTAATCCAATTAAATATAAGCTATACTTCGGATGGAGACACCAAAGTCAAGAAAGTGTGCTAGAGGTTAACAGGAAGACTGGCATCAATGAATATATTTATTTCAAGATCAGCAGAGAGGAACTTGCCATTCTTCAAAGTGCTGAAGTCAGCCAAAGTCTTTCAATGGGGACCAACTCAGCAAAAAGCCTTTGAAGAACTGAAGCAATATTTCATAAAACTGACAACCTTAACCCCACCTTCGTCAGGAAATCTATTGCTGTTGTATGTAGCTGCTTCCCATGCTGCAGTTAGTGCAGCGCTGGTGCAAGAGAAGCAGGATGGCCAGGCAAGAAAACAAGTGCTAGTATACTTCGTCTCCGAAGTACTTAGTGCATCAAAGAAAAATTATACAGAGTTAGAGAAGGTACTATATGTTGTATTAATGGCTTTCAGGAAGCTTCGACATTACTTCCAAGCATATCATATCATAGTACCTTCTTCACAACCCTTCAAGGACATAATGAGAAACAGAGAAGCCACAGGAAGAGTTGGAAAATGGGCTACAGAATTGAATGAATTCACTATCGATTTCATTCATAGATCTTTGATCCAATCCCAAGCATTAGCAGACATCATTGCTGATTGGACGCTAGGGGCTCAGGACGAATAGAAAACAAATGACGGCGAAGCCTGGACAGTATTTTATGATGGGTCCTGGGGAACCTTCGGCGTAGGAGCAACTGCTGTTTTAATTTCACCATCAAAAATCAAAACCTGCTATGCAGCAAGATTGGACTTCAACTGCATAAATAACATTGCAGAGTACAAAGCCGTTCTCTTGGGGCTTCGAAAGCTTAAGGCAATGCGAATAAGAAGGGCAATACTCAAATCCGACTCACAAGTCATTTCAGGTCACATTGACAAAAGTAGCAAAGCAAGGGACCCGAAGCTAGAAAAATATCTGGATATAGTCCGAAGGATGGAAGCCTCTTTTGAAGGCTTCTCCGTAAAAAACATCCCGAGAGGAGAAAATGAGCACACAGATTTGTTAGCTAAATCAGCGGCATAGGGGCTCTCGTTACCTTCGGAGGTGTTCTTTGAAACAATAAAAGCACCTTCAGTCGAGCTTATGAAAAGAGCAGTGCTCACAATCTCACCAGTGCATAATGAAGATTGGAGGACTGAGATCGTATCTTTCCTCCAGGGCAATTGCCTTTCGGATGACGATGTTTACAATAAAAGAATGGAAGCAAGAGCACGACCCTATGTACTTATAGAGGGGGAGTTATACAAATAAGGAGTCTGCTCTCCATTACTCAAATGCTTGTCCAGAGCCGAAGGTTAAGAATTAATGAAGGAGATACATGCAGGATTGTGTGGAGTTCATATTGGGTCTAGGCCTTTGCTGTGGAAGGTTTTCAGACAAGGATTTTACTGGTCAAAGGCAGCTTCAGATGCAGCAGATTTGGTTCAAAAATGTGAAAATTGCCAAAGATGCGCCAGAGTCCAGAAACAACCTTCGTCTTCAACCTAGCTAATACAACTTACTTGGCCATTGCAAAGGTGGGGCCTAGATTTGTTAGGTCCACTTCCACCAGCACAAGGCAACTTGAAATATGTTGTGGTGGCATTGGAGTACTTCTCCAAGTGGATCGAAGCAAAGCCCTTAGCTACAATAACTTCGGCCACAGTACATAAATTCTTTTGGCAAAATATTGTTTGTCGCTTCGGTGTACCGAATGTTATCACGGTTGATAACGGAACTCAATTTGATGCTGAAACATTCAAAACTTTTGTGACCAGATTGGTACAAAAATACACTTTGCATCAATGAGACATCCGGAGTCAAATGGACTGGTAGAAAGAGCAAACAAAATTATAACAACAGGAATAATGAAGTCAATCTTCAACCAACCCAAAGGAAAGTGGCCAGACGAATTAATAAAGGTGGTGTGGAACCACAACACTTCTGTCTCAAGGTCAACAGGATTTACCTCGTTCAAGCTTCTGTTTGGTGACAAAGCAATAACACCAGAAGAAGCAAGAACGGGTTCAATAAGAACCTTAGCTTCAACAGAGGATGAAGGTGACTGCCAAATAACAAAAGACACCATAGAAAGGGACTAGACTACAAGCAATAGAACACATCAATAAATACCAGGCTGAAACAATCAAATGGTGTGATCTAAAGGTAAAATTGAAGAATATCAAGCCAGGACATTTGGTGCCTCGTAGAGTGGCCAACCCAGATACAATGGGGAAGCTTCAGCTGAAGTGGGAAGGTCCCTTTTTGGTGGTATCTTCATCAAGACCTGGATCTTACAGGTTGAAAGACATGGATGGCAATGACATACCAAGGTCTTGGAATGCGGATGAGCTTCGAAGATATTATGTGTAAACTATGTAATTTTCTTATTTCTTCCCTATGGCACCCTTTTCCTTTCAAGAGGGGAGAAAGGTTTTTAATGGGGCCATAGGTTGTAATTTTCATTTTTTGTGTAGCCCTGTGCAATACAAGGGCCAAATTCCCCCACATGTAAAATGTAAAATCTAGGACTACATCATCGAGTGTAAAAAGCCATGAAGAAGCTAAAAAGTCGTCCCTAAGGGGATGCAGAGCTAAGATGTCACCTAAGAGGTGAAGAAACTCCAAAGTCGTTCCTAAAGGGACGCAGAGTAAGTTACGAAGCTCCGAAGTCGTTCCTAAGGAAATGTAGAGCTAAAATGCCACCTAAGTAAAAGGTGAAGAAGCTCCAAAGTCGTTCCCAAGGGAATGCAGAGCTTAAATGCCATCTAAGTAAAAGGTGAAGTGCTACCTAAGTAAAGGTGAAGTGACTCCAAAGTCGTTCCTAAGAGGATGCAGAGTCTAGGTGTGTTTTTGGCATACATTTGCATATTTCATCATATCATCTTTTGCATTCATACAAACATACATTAGACATTCGTAGGCTCATCATCATGACATAAATCATAGATATTAACAGGAAAACAGGAGATGCCTATCTTTGATGAGAAAATGTTTCATTATATACGAAGATGCTTCGTATCAAATGAAACTTCGTTGTATACGAAGATGCTTTGTTTCAAGTGAAACCTGGTTGCATATGAAAATGCTTTGATGTGAACGAAAAGAAGGGAAGGTGTTTTTCGCCTTCGGCTGAAAAGGCTACCAGCATTAGTTTCATCCACAGCAAAGCAATTCACACATGAACAAAAGGTAAAATGGTATTACAAGATATTTACAAATATCTACAATAGTTTGTTCACTTTCAATTGCAAATTTTTGTCATATGGTACAAAGGATTTCCAAGTATTTCTATAGATGACAACAAAAGGAGTTTCTAATGTCTTCTCCAACACTTTAGAGCTAGCTTCGGCTCATTGACCTTCGGTGCCATCGTTCTGCAGAATAACAAAGTACAGGGTAATCAGAAATCTGATAAGAAAAAATCAAGGTAAAAGAATAAAGGTAAAGTCCCATACTCTGTTAAGTAGCTTCCGAGCTTCGTCTCTAGCCAATTCACGCTCGCCCTTAGCCCAAATTTGGGTAATAAACCTGTTCCCTATGCTTCAGGCTTCAATTGGAATGTCAACCATATCCGATGAAGGCGGCAGCTGTACCATGAGAAGCTACCAGCGCACAGAAGTCTCCATGGCCAGTTATGACTTCGTCAAGGACATCAACCTCCTTTTCAATACATTCGAGTGCCCTGGGTATATCTTCGGCAGAAAGGCTGGTTTCCTCAGATGCAGCTCCAACTGAATTGAAAATGCTTCTCAACCGAGCGGTGCATTGGCTTGCAAACTCGAAGCGTCTCTCCTTCAGAGCCCTTAGCGCCTCACTAAGCTTCGTATTTTTCTCAGTCTCAACCTTAAGTGTTGCTTTCAAAGCTTTGTTTTCCTAGTTGAATCGATTAGAGTTTTCCTTCAAAAGTGCCTGAGCATCTGCCAGTTCTTTACCCAACTTCTTGTTTTGAGCTTGCGCTTCGGCAAGGGACCCTTCGACTGAACATAGCATTTCATCTTTTTCCTTCAAAGAGTCTTCAAGTTCTTTGACCTTATCTTCTAAACCTTTGATAATAATTTCGTTCTTCCTGTCCTCGTCGTCTTGTTGCATCTTTAAAGATTTGCTTAGTAATAAACTCTTTAAAAGCAAGCCCAAACTTAGAATATTTAAGCTAATACATTAGGAGTAACTTGAAAGAGGGTTCTTACTTTAAAGTTGGAATAAAACAGACTCCCTATGATATGCTGGCGCATGTAGCAGCTGATATCCTTCTCAAGCTTTGGGAATCCGACACTCTTCGACAGGGTACCTATAAGTTTTGCACCAGCACGATCGCGGATGCATCCCAGGATTTCTTCGTCAACCTCGCCAAAGAGTACCGACCTAGGCTGGTAGCCACATGAGATAGCAAATTCCTTCAACTCTGCCATATCCTCTTCGGAAAGCTATTGGCCACCCAGGTGCCGTAGGTCGAAGTCTGCTCCTTTCGAAGAGATTTCTTTAGCCTTCTTCCCTTTGTCTGAAACTTCTGTGGCCACCTCCTTCTCTGCAACCACGTCTGATATAATTCTGTCAATATTGGACATGGTAGTTGTGATATCTTCACCTTTGGTTGCAACGGCAGCTTCGCATCAGTAGATTTGACAGTCTTGTCTGCTGAAGCTGGAGGCGGGGTTTGCTCAATCGCTTGTAGTATGTTCATCATATGTCTCTTTTTCTGGCCCTCGTCTTTTCCATCGGCAGCCGAAGGGATTTCCTTTTTCTATAAAAGGTTTGTTTGTTCTAATCCCAGAGGACTTAGCAGCTTGAATGGTGGGGACTCAGTCATTACCTTCAATATTTCTGAGACCTCAGCAGTAGAAGACGAAGGGCTTGCAATTGGGCTCACCACATCTTGTGTCTTCGTCTTCTCTAAGGACTCCTCAGCAAGTTTTTGTTTCTTAGGAGTCAGTGCCTTTGGCTCTGACGCTGTTCTCGTCTTCTTCGAAGCCTCTTGGTCTTCCTTCATAGACCGAGTAGCTTGCCTGCTCAAAATGCTGACAACTCTTTTTCTTTTTGCTCCCCTGGCCCCTTCGTCAAGTCTATCATAATCTGAGTACTCGAAGTTCAGGACATCCATTACCCGATTTAACCTTAGTTTCGGTCGGGTGCTGAAGGCAGCAGTCATTAACTGATCTTCTTTCTTTTGTAATTTTTAAGACTTTCATTACACATAGTTTCTATCATTTCTAACCATTCAATACATGGTTTTTTGAATTGCTTTTCAAACTTGAAGCAGAAGGGGAGTTGAACAAGTTCATATTTCTTCCCTCCTTCCTTCTTCTTCGGCATCCCCCAGCAGCTAGAGGTTGGAAATGTTTTGTTCACCATGTATTCCTGCACTAAGTCTCTAGTGTAATTTCAATAGCCACCACTCTGAATTCAACTTCAGCCAGCTAGCATGGGGAGCCGAGTTGCATATTACACAATGGCGTCGTCATCCCGAAGCTCAATCTTAGAGGACTCATAACCATAGTCATGAGTTTTCCTTCTTCTTCTCATCAGCCTTCACGTAGAACCATTCGTTTGTCCACCCGGTTGGCCACTTAGTGCGATAGCCGATCACTGGAGCCTTGGTGTCTTTCTGGTATGCAAAATTATAACATCCAAAGTTTTTGTGAAGACCATCAGCTCTAGCCTTCATCTGATAGTGCAACTCATGCACTCGGCAGAAACCTTCGGCATTGGCACTTTTTCCCTAGCTTCAGAGAGCCCATATGTAGACACTGAGCCTGACAATGGCATTTGGTGTCAGCTGATGAAGATATATTTCAAATCTTTTCAAAACTTCTCCTATTATATCATACAGAGGGAACCGCACCCCTGCCCCTGAAGAAGCTTCTAAACACAACAACTTCATCTTCCTTCGGCTCCGGAATCACTACTTCGCGAGCAAAGCAAATAAGTTTACTTTCTTCCTCCCAAAAGTAGCCTAGTTTTTCATCATAACCAGGTCCTCTTCTGTTACGGTCGATTTTCTAAATTCAATATGACTAGGTTTTGATGGGCTTAGAATACTGTTGTTTTCTTCGATTTCATCTTCACTCCTGTCTTCAACTACAGTCTGCTCAGCTTCGGCAGTTCCACCTTCGGTAATAGTTTCTTCCGGCACAAGTAAACCTGATCGTCTCATCACTTCCGATATTGGCATTATTTCTGTCACTTCAGCCTCATCTCCTTCGTGGGACAACTAGCAGTGGATCGTACTCAGGCCATTTCAAGTGTTTTGATTCCTTAAGACGAAGCTAATTTCGAATGACGAAGAGTTTGTTTGGAAAGCGCAATCCAAAAAGCTTCGGCTTTGGTTAAAATTTTTAACAGCACAACAGTGCGATAGCAATGAATGCTGTGGTAACTCCTCACCAACCTGTCTGCTTATATAGTGCTATAGGGGAGGAAGGCGAATCGCCAGACCGTCTACACCGACTGAGCGGTGGACCGGCTGACGCTCAGAATATTTTAATTGTTTTTCGATAACAAGCTCAGGGAAGGTGTTTTTCAAACCTTCGGCATTCCGAAGCCTTTGTGTTTTTCACGGATCGAGCTAGTTACGAAACGATCTAGCACCGCGAAGGGGCTACTGTTGGGGGTCTTCTTCTCCGCCGAAGGTCCTCAAGACAAAAACACTTTCGGCAAGATAATACAAAGGCTCGCCGAAGCTATCATCAACCTCGGCTCAGCTTCTCAAGACGAAGACATTGTGTATAAGCAATGTTGCAGAATGTTGAAGCTCAATAGCTTCGGCTCGGACCAAGCAAAGAAGTAAAAGACTAGACCTTATTAGCTTTAGTTGCTTGTAAATAAACGTTCAAGGGTATGGATGTAATTTCATTCGGGCTACGTCCCGTGCCTATAAATAGATGAACAGTAACCCTGTACTGTTCACGCTGGATTGTATTCACTTTCTCGCATCCACACCTTCGAGCAAGTCGAAGGTTTCAATGTAATATTAACATTGTTGATATTCTTTCATGTTTTATGGAATGCAAGAATAAATGAGCTAATAAGATGCAGTTATCATATTTGTCCTTTCACATTCCTATTCACATATTAAATGACGAAGGTATGTCCTTCTTGACCTTCGTCTAATGAAGCATTATGCCCATGAGGAGATAATACTTCAGAAGACAAAGGTCCATAATAACTAACAATTGTGTTGCCTTGTTTTTGATGTTCAGTATTTGAAAACAAGTAACCAACAATCCTTATAGTCAAAATTAATTTGTCTATAACCAAATCTGACTAACTTGTAAGGAAAATGGACCCCGGGTCATTTAGCTCAATAGGTTTTGGTGTTTGATGATCAACATAACTTGTGGACTAATGTTTTTGCAAGTGTTTATGTTTGTAGTTTACAAGATGCTAAAGTTACTTGGACTAAGGCATTAAGGAAAAAAACACCTCAAAAGAAGACATTATGAATATCACAAGTGAAGATCAACAAGTATCAAGCAAAGTCCAAGAAATGAAGAATAGTGTTGCCACTGGCGGACTGTCCAGCTGAGAACACCGGACTGTCTGGTGATACACTGGACTGTCCGGTGCCACATGCCGGACTGTCTGGTGCACCAGAGAACATGAGCTCAACGGCTAGTTCCAGATGGCACTGGTGGAGAGAAGCCACCGGACTGTCTGGTGTGACGTCCGAACTGTCCGGTGTAAAAGCCTGTAGTGCCAACGGTCACCTGCGGTGTCAGATCCAATGGCTAAGCGCACCGGACTGTCCGGAGACCCTACCGGACTACCCGGTGTGCCGTAGAGAGCAGCAACTTTTCTCCAACGGCTAGAATTGTACTAGGGCCTATAAATACCACCCCAACTAACCATTTCAAGGTGTGGGAGCCCAAGCAACATACCAAGGCATATAGTAGACATTTCCAAGTGCTCATACACCAAAGTGCTTAATAGAATCACTCAGTGATTAGCGTAGGTGCTTTGCAAAGTGCTTAGGTTAGTTAGACCGCTTTAGTGCTTGCTCTAGGTGAATCCTAATTAGTTGAGTGAGTTTAGAAAAAACACACAACCCCTTGGCTCTTGCGTGAGTCGTTGTAATTGTACCAAGTGGGGCGAGAGTCTTGCGAGACTATGACAACCGTGTTTGTGTCACGGCCGCCACCGTGTACCAGAGGGAACAAGGCTCGTGGAGTTTCGGCCGGAAGCTCAATAGTGGATACAGCAGGGAGCGTCCGAGAGGAGCCGGAAGCAGAGCACCACTTGCACATGGAGAAGGCCCACGGCTCTCTACGGAGTTACTCGACCAAGGTGCTTGGCCCTCGCGTGGACTTCCCTTTGCGGTAGAGATAGCAACACTTAGACAAAACCTGGTTTGCACATTCTAGTTTGATTATTTGCATAGGTTTTGTTCAAGGGATTTATTTGTGGCCTAGTTTAGAGAACATTTTAGAAGTCCTAATTCACCCCCTCTTAGGCGTCACATGTTTCCTTCAATTGGTATCAGAGCCTGGTTTGGCTCATTTGAAATGATTTAGCTTCATTGCTAAAAGAGCCGACACTTTTAGAGAAAGGGGATGGATACCCATAGGCCACCACACTTCGACGGCACTAACTTCTCATATTATAGTGCTAGAATGGCTTGTTACCTAGAGGCCGTTGATCTAGGTGTTTGGAGAGTCACTCGTGACGGGATGAAACCACCCAAAAATCCCGAGAAATCCACCAAAGAAATTCATTTAAATGCTAGAGCCAAAAATTGCTTATATGAATCTCTTAGAATGGATATTTTTTAATCAAGTTTTTACTTTGAAAACTGCTAATGAGATTTGGCTAAAATTGCATGAGCTCCATGACAACACATCCAATGTAGCAAAAACATTGCCTAGTCTTAAATGAGTATAATTCTTTTGCTATGAAGGATAATGAGCTTGTTAGAGATATGTATTCTCATTTGAATCTAATCATCAATGTGCTCAATTCTATTAGCATCAATAAGCTAGGTGACGCGGACATTGTGAGGAAGATTATCTCCCTACTACCACAACAAAGATATGGGAGCATCATTACTATTCTTCACAACATGGAGGACTTGAGTACAATGACCCTGACCATTGTGATTGGGAAAATCGCGGCCTTTGAGATGTCGCGAAAAATGTGTCGGGAAGAGGAGCCAACTTCCTCAAGGCCATGTGTGATGAAAGGAAGGGTAAAAATAAGGCTCCTACTCCAAGTTCCTCAAGTGAAGAAGAGGAAGAAGAAGAAAGTGATGATGATGAAGATAATCAACCATCAACATCATCCTCCAAGGACGAAGAAACAATCCGACACGTCGGAAAGGTAATGGGGATGATCCACAAGATCAATCTAATGGGTGTGCCTCTGCAAGTCGAGGATCTTCTCTTCAACATTGACAGGAAAAAGCAAAGAAAGAGAGGATGCTTCACATGTGGGGAGAAGGGCCACTTCAGAGACAGTTGTCCAACTATGGCCGAACCCACAAAAGGGAGGAGCAAGGGCAAGGCGCTAACAAGTGTCAAAACTTGGGATGATTCTTCAAGCGAAGATGAACTTCCAAGGACGCGCAGCCACCGATCCTCATCACGCTCATCATGGTCATCACGCAAGTGCCTTATGGCAAGAGGTAAAATGAGTATTCCATCCTCTTGTGATGATAGCAGTAGTGATGATGAAGGTGAGGGAAAGCCCTCCGTAGATGAGCTTGTGAAAGCCGTTAAATTTTTCCAGGATGTTTGCACTAAACAAAAGGCTCAACTTAAAACCTTGAAAAATAAGTTGATTAGCTTTCAAAATGATTATAAAGGTTTACTAGAAGAATTTGAAACATTTGCAAATTTAAATTGTGAGCTATCAACTAAAATTGAGCAATTAGAGTCTAGTGCTCCATCCGCAGCTACCGATGAGGGCCTTATTAAAAAGAATGAAAAACTTAAGGCTAAGCTAGCTAGCTCCCAAGAAGCCATTGAAAATTTGCTAGAGAAAATGGAAATTCTTAGCATACACAATAATGAGCTAACTACTAAGCTAGAAAACATTGGTAGCACCCTAGAAGTATCTTTGGTTGAAATACTTGAAATTATTAAGAAAGATGCTTCTACTTCCTGCTTTGATTTAATTGATAATTCTAACCCCTGCAATCAAGTTCTTGTTAAGAGTGTTGTTATAGAAACATGTTCGGACGAGATTGCAATGGAGAATGAGCAATTAAAGCAAGAGGTGGCTCGTCTTGGAAAGACTTTATAGGACAAGAATGGCAAAGCCAAACAAATCCAACCTCCACAGGATAACACCACTGTAGGAGTAAACAAGCCTGTGGAGGGAGAAACTATGATTTGTAGGCTATGTCACAAAGAAGGCCACAAGTCTTTCCAATGCAAGGCGAAGTCCGGGGATAAGCAAAAGCAAAAGCTCAAGCAAAAGCCAACAAGCAAAATCTCCAACACCTACATCAATAAGGTGGACAAAAAGGCTGCTACACCATATTTGATCAAGAAGAAAAAGAATGGAAAGGTGGTAGCAATCAAGGCCAACAAGCAAGCCAACAAAGTTAAAGGGGCCAAACGCATCTTGGTGCCAAAGGAAATAATTTCAACCATGAAAAGCACTAAGAAGGTTTGGATCCTAAGAGGGAAGTGAGGTGTGACGGAACCTACCAAGTCATTAGGCCCACCTACAGTTGTCCTTATCCAACGGACCTCAGACAACCCTGCAGGTGCTCCTGAATCACTTGACAAGTTCGATATCTGCTTTTCTTACCTTTCCCAAGAGCGTTTCACCCGTCATGCAGACATTACAAGCATCGGAGATACGAAAATGCGGAAGCAGTTACATAAACTTACCTTTATTTAAAAGTAAGATAGATTTAAATATTTACAGAATAGGACATAATATACAAGTGCAGCGTATTATTATTACAAACCATGGGAGGCAAAAACCCCTCCCGATAAGTTTTAAACAAAAGCTTTATGGAGGACCCCTTTCCTCCCGCAGCTTCACTCCTGGTGCTCTTCCTTTGGTACCACCTTAGAACAGAAGCAACAAAAGTTGGTTGCTTCCTCACCTAAAAACAACATGGGACAAAGCCCTGAGTATGGAATTACTCAGCAAGTCTTACCCGACTAAAGAAAAGACTCTCAAGGGGATGCTGGCTTTGAGGGAGTCAAGGTAAGGCTTAACAATAGTCAAAGACTCTGTTTGCAGAAATGCTTACTAAAAGTGGATCCTTAAAAATCCAATTTTACTTGCCAGGTTAAATAAGATTACCTGTATCTAGAGTTCTTGCTACCCTAGTTCAAACACTTGCCTTGCACTAGCCAATTTCTTAACAACCCTTCATCTTTACTGGAGTTCTACGTATAGGGCAGTGACCAAGTCTTCATAACCACGAAGGTACGGCGATCCAAATCGATTATACTCAGCTGAGGATCTCTAATCACACGACATATATAGCACTTAACCCTTGCATATGTCAACTCGCCACCGGGGTTCTTAAGACCAGATCAGGTTCACGCCAACCGAGAGCACAGATACACCACCGTCCAGCCTCTTGCCATGGAGGGTACACGCTACTCTCGCCATCTCTCCACTCCCATTGCGTGGTATCTTATTCTGGTATTAGTCTACCCGAGGCAAAGCTTACCCATGACGAGGCATGTGACCAGTTAAAGGGTCCTCGGTCAGCAAGCCTACATCGATACGGTCCTTAATCGACTCAGACGGAGACACTACACCGAGACTCTCTTCTCGTGCAAGTCACCTGCCTGGTCTCAGCTTAATTATTTAAAATCCTAAAGTTTGGTACCTGGCAGAGGTACATCTTTTCCGATGTTGAACCCATCATGGCCATGATGGATCCACCATCAAGTTTTATTTTCAAAAACATCCCTCCCACTTTGCAACATCATATTTGAGAAAACAAAACATTTTGTTTTGCTAAAGCAAAACTAAGCATAAGAAAACTTTTGTAAAACAGGGATTAGGAAGTAATCCATGGAAGGAGATGCAACAATAGTTTAGCACACAACTCCTATCACCTAATTCATCAAGTAAGTGAGAAAGAGTTTAAAAAGTAACAAGGAGGTGGCAAATGCACCGGGGCTTGCCTTGTTTTACTGGTGAGTCAGGCTCAGTTCCACAGATGTCAAAATAGAAACAGCTGTCTGCCTGATGTTCCTTAGGTGGTGGTGGTGGTGTCCTTGCTTCTTCTTCTACTTCCTCTTCGTTTTCTAAATATAATCATACATAATAATGAAATCTTATGTAATGCTCATGAGAGTGCAAAGATAATAAGAGTTTATTATCTAAAGTCTTGAATACAATTTTCCTTCACGGTACTCTAGAGAATTAGGGTTTCTAGAGTCAATATAGGAATTCAAAGGGTAGGGGTAGGGTTTTGGGTTCTATTTATCAAACAAGGTCCAAATCATACCAAACTTTACCCAAGGCCTCTAAATAATGTATAAGGGTCATCTAAAAAGTTTGGAGATTTTTGGAATCATTATATATTTTCTAAAAATCTAGAAATAAGGTTTTAGACTGTTTTAAATACTCTATAATTTCTTATTTGGACTAAAAATCATGAAACTATTTTTATTAAATTCTATAGAAAATTAGGAATCTAGCAAAATTGATTTGGTATTTTTACCATTTTTCGACAATTTTCTAGAATTTATTTAGCTCTGGTTAAAAAAGAAAAAGAAAAGGAGGGAACAGTCTTGGGCCGAAACCAGCCCAGGCGGCCCAACCCCGGGTGGAAATGCGCGCACGCGCGTCCGCACATGCAGATTTGCAGAAAGGACCCTGCCATTCTAAAATTCTTTAAAGAATCCCTTGCACTATTCCACAGTCTCACTGACACTTAACAAAGACATCCCTGCTTTTTCTTTTCTTCACCAGACTCGGCCCACGACGGTGACCGGCGGGGAGCTGAGCTCCGGCGAGCCAATACTGGCCAGATTACACTAAGACCGGTGCTTATCTTTGGTTTAAACCTAATTCTAGCCCTGAGGAGTGTTTCCCCTCATTCAATTTCATGAACGGCTACCCAAATGTCTCTGGCCATGGTGAGAGCGGACAACCCAAAGAACAACGTGTTCCCGGTGATTCATGGCGGTCTAGTTCAATCAGAGGGGTCGAGGAGCTTGAGGAGGACCTAAGAACGTTAGAACAAACGATCAAGGCGCTAGGACTGACCTGGAATAAGCTGGCCGCAGTGAGGGTGTTCTTGCGGTGTTTTTGAGCAGATTAGGGGAAGTATGAAATTGGAGCACTCGGTTGTATGACTGGAGGCAATACTTGGTGGTTTGGTGTATGATTATCCTAGGACCCGATGGCACGCTCAATTTATAGCAAGCAAGAGCGGTGGCCATGAATTCGGGTGACGACGCGCGGCGGCCGGAGGAGTGGGAGTTCACTGTCGCAAAGAATTCGTGGCATCAACCGTGGCATCTCTCACCGGCGATGATCAGACGGTTATAGCGCGTCACGACGATGCGACGGATGTGTCCAGATACGTGGCGCAAGACCGTGAGATGGTGGTCACCGGCGAGCTCATCCGATTCCACCGTGGCGAGCTCGATACGATGGCCAGAATAGTTTACTGGCCGGAGCTTATCCACGGCGGTGATATTTACTTGACCCCGAACGCTATCCAATCAGTCCGAGCACGAATCACGGCGATCAATCAACAATCACGGTGAAGGATCACTAGCAACGAGGGAGAATGAACCCATGATCTGATTTAGTTTGGGGTGCACTGTACCATGGTGAGCTGGGTGCAGACAGCTGACAGAGCGATTTGCAGGGAGATTTGCTCCCAATTTCAGGTAGTAACAAGATCATCACTCTTTAGCAAAGTTATAGCCCAATGATCTAGCTACAATTTTGTCATAGCAACCCAAGCCAAATTCTTACTCGATCATG
This sequence comes from Zea luxurians, assembly GCA_029449295.1. Taxonomy (NCBI): domain Eukaryota; kingdom Viridiplantae; phylum Streptophyta; class Magnoliopsida; order Poales; family Poaceae; genus Zea; species Zea luxurians. The sequence goes on from JAOPSE010000010.1 coordinate 45,409,095, forward strand.
ATTGAATTCGAGCCCTAAGTTCATGCAGCCCCACTGTTAGTCTGAAGTTCAGACTCAAACAGCCTGACAGCCCAACTTCAGGCTCATTTATCTTCAAATTCTTCATAACAACCATGCTTACTCCCTTAAGCAAAGTTATTCTCCTTTGATAGATCTACAATATTACTGTGGTGACCTAGGGCAAAAACCTTATAATTTGGCAGATATAAGGCTCCAAAGTTGAGCTAATTACACTGATTTCACACTTAGCCAAAAGGGTTTAAGTGTGGCTCTTTTGCAAATTAGTCCAAAACTCAAGGTTTAACTTGCAAATCTCCATAATTTTGAACCTTATGACTTAAGACACCTTATTATCATGGGTTTTGCACTTTAGCCCAAAAGTGCACTGATTTTGCACTTAGCCCCCTAGGGTTTAGGTTTAGGGTTTTCTAGGGTTCCAATTAGGGTTTCTTGCACTCTTAGGGTTTGGATCCCACTTGAGTTCATCTATGGTGATACTTTATGATTATTTCTAACAAGCTTTGAAGTTTTCACTTGTTTAAGCCTTGTTTGCTCTATTACACCCATTCTAGGGTTGAGCTCCCTACTCTAGAGTTTGATTCACAAAATTCCATAACAATACAACTTGTTTGAAATTTTTGCCTAGTGAATGCACTCTAGGTGTGTCAAACATATGAAATGCCCATGCTTATGATGTTATGCTCAAATTTTAGTAACAGTAACACTAGGGGTGTTACATCCTTCCCCCCATAAAAGAATCTCGTCCCGAGATTAAAAGTCCTAGGGTAGGTAATGGAAAAGGAAATGCTTCACTCTTTCATTTCCTTATTCTTGGTACAAGGCAGGGGTGGTCTGGGGCTCACTCACTCCTTTATTACAACAATTGTATACACTCTACAAATTATATGTGGCCAAAAAGCCTGGGAAATTCTTTTCTAAAAAGTCTTGAGTTTCCCATGTAGCCTCATCTTCTGAATGCTGGTTCCACTGTATCTTGTAAAACTTGAGAGTTTTCCTTCGGGTAGCTCTGTCCTTTTGATCCAGGACTCGAACAGGATGCTCAGAATATGTCAAGTCTGGTTCTAGGGCAAAATTCGTTACTTCAATGGTTCGATCGGGAACCCGGAGACACTTCTTCAGTTGAGACACGTGGAACACATTATGTACAGTAGACAAGGTTTTGGGTAGCTGAAGTCGGTATGCCACTGGCCCGCATTGTTCAAGGATAGGGAAAGGACCAATGTATCGAGGTGCAAGCTTCCCTTTTACCTCGAAATGTGTTACACCCTTCATTAGGGAGACCTTCAGATAGACATAATCTCCCACCAGAAAATACAAGGGCATTCGTCGTTTGTCTGCATAATTTTTCTGGCGAGCTTGAGCTTTCTTCAAATTATGAATTATTCGTTGAACTTTTTCTTCGGTCTCTTTTACCATATCTGGCCTGAAGAAACTCCTTTCACCTGGTTCAGACCAGTTTAATGGAGTGCGACACCGTCGGCCATACAAAGCTTCAAATGGTGCCATCTTGATGCTTTCTTGATAGCTATTATTGTATGAAAACTCCGCTAATGGTAAACAATCATCCCATTTCTGTGGGAATTCCAAAGCACAAGCCCGTAGCATGTCTTCAAGTATTTGATTCACCCTCTCAGTCTGCCCACTGGTTTGAGGATGATAGGCCGAACTATGGAGCAACTTAGTATCCAGTGCTTTGTGAAGTTCTTCCAAAAATTTAGACACAAATTGCAGTCCATGATCCGACACTATCGTCTTCGGAACACCATGCAAACTGAGAACACGGGCAATGTATAATTCTGCATATGTGGCCACTATATACTTTACCCTGACCGGAAGGAAGTGGGCAATCTTTGTAAGTCGATCAACAATAACCCAGATAGAATCATATCCTCTGGTAGTCCTGGGCAATCCCACAATAAAGTCCATACTAATATCCTCCCATTTCCATGTAGGGACAAGTAAATATTGTAATGGACCGGCAGTCTTTATATGTATGGCTTTGACACATCTGCAAGTGTCACATCTTGCCACATAGCGTGTGATTTCAATCTTAATTTTTGTCCACCAATAATGTTGTTTTAGATCATGATACATCTTAGTGCTTCCGGGAATAGCGACTAAGATGTGCTTCATTTAATATTTGTTGGCGGATCTCTTCATTCTTTGGCACAACTATGCGGTTGATGAATCATACAATGCCTTGATCGTCTTTCCTAAAGCACTTGGCCTTTCCAGCTTTTATCTTCTCATGGATGTGCTTCATACCCTCATTATCTTTTTGAGCATCCATTATCCTTTGTAAAAGGACTGACTCAAGCTTTAGTTGATTTGAAGTTTCATGCTGAATCATTCCCAGGTTTAAATTCTCCATTTCTTGGCATAACGTAATGTCAGAAGTTTCCATTGTAAGACAATGACAAAAAGTCTTGCGACTCAAGGCATCTGCCACTACATTAGCTTTGCCTGGGTGATAATGAATCTCCAGTTCATAATCCTTAATAAGCTCGAGCCATCGCCTTTGTCTCATGTTCAATTCTGACTGGGTGAAGATATACTTCAAGCTTTTATGATCTGTATAAATGTGATAGATATTACCCAGCAGATAATGACGCCAGATTTTTAGGGCATGAACCACTGCAGCTAACTCCAGATCATGAGTGGGATAGTGTTCCTCATGTCGGCGTAACTGCCTTGAAGCATAAGCTATCACTCAGCCTTCTTGCATTAAAACACAGCCGAGACCACTGCCTGATGCGTCACAATACACATCAAAGGGCTTATTAATATCCGGTTGAGCCAATACCGGAGCAGTGGTTAATAATACATTCAATTGTTCAAAGGCTTCATTACACTCTGAAGACCAATTAAACTTAGTATCATTCTTCAATAAACTTGTGATTGGTTTCACAAGCTTGGAAAAATCTGGTATAAATCGGCGGTAATAGCCAGCCAGTCCAAGGAAAATTCGGACTTGATGTACAGTGGTTGGGGGTTTCCACTCCAAAATATCCTCGACTTTGCTGGGATCCACCGCAATCCCCTTGGCAGATAATACATGTCCCAGAAATTGAATTTCTTCCAGCCAGAACGCGCATTTACTGAACTTGGCATATAACTGATGTTCCCTCAAGCGCATTAATACAATCCGCAAGTGCTGAGCATGCTCCTCTTCATTCTTGGAGTATATTAAGATATCATCGATGAATACCACCACAAACTTGTCCAACTCAGGCATAAATACTGAGTTCATCAAATAAGTGAAGTGGGCAGGAGCATTCGTCAGTCCGAAAGATATTACCAAATATTCAAATAACCCATACCACGTAGTGAATGCGGTCTTTGGTATATCTTTGGGCCGAATACAGATTTGATGATAGCCCGATCTGAGGTCAATCTTGGAGAAGACCCTCGCTCCAGTCAGTTGATCAAATAGAATGTCAATTCGTGGAAGAGGGTACTTATTTTTAATGGTAACCTCATTAAGGGGTCTATAATCCACACATATTCTAAGTGTTTGGTCCTTCTTCTTGACGAAGATGGCTAGACAACCCCATGGTGACGAGCTTGGCCGGATAAATCCCTTTGCTAGTAGATCTTGCAATTGGGTCTTGAGTTCTGCCAGCTCATTTGGAGGCATTCGGTACGATCTTCTAGAAATGGGAGCCGTTCCGGGCTTCAACTCAATTACAAATTCTACATCTCTTTCTGGTGGCAATCCAGGCAAATCTTCTGGAAAGACATCTGGGAACTCACATACTACCGGAATATCTTTGATCTCCAGTAGGATGGCTTCATATACACTGCCAAATGGTTTAGCCGGAATGGCTATGGGGATAGACAAAAGAACTTCTTCTTGGCCATAATTCAATTTGATAGTTCTCAATTCAGTATTGAGAATAGCTTTATGTTGGGCTAACCAATTCATGCCCAAAATGACATCTATGTCTTAGCCTTTCAGAACAATCATATTAGTAGAAAAGTCCCGTCCAGCCAATGTTATGGGCACTTGGTAAGCCACTTCTTTAGTAAATATTGGTCCCCCAGGCGAATGAATTTTAAACCCTTCCCTTGATTCATGGCATGGAATGCAATGTTGCTCCACAAATCTCTTACTTATGAATGTATGTGAAGCACCAGAATCAAAAAGAATAATTGCAGGGTGATTGGCCACTAGAAACGTACCCATCATAACTGGTTCGTCGTCCGGTGTTGTGGCCACTTGAGTATAATATATTTGTCCCGTTTTCCTTGTAGTCTTGCCCGCGGTATTGGTTTCCGCATTTCCCTTCCCTTGAGAAGAATTCCTAGAACTTTGCTGATTACTAGAGCGATTCTGCTTCTGATATGGACAATCCTTAATGAAGTGTCCGGACTTTCCACAGTTGAAACAACCAGTTGAAGAGCTGGGGAGGGCAGGGAAACGAGTGCCAGGGGCACCCGACTGACTTGTTGAAGTGGGGGCAGTGGCAGGGCGAATAAATACCGGTTGCTTAAATGGGTAGGAGGGTGGGCGTGAGGGAGAGCGATTTGGATCGAAAGGTCGGATGACCAACCTTTGCCTTTTCTCAGACCCCTGACTGGGTCTGTCGCCTCCGTAACCCTTAGATTTTTTGGAGCCTGCATATTTAGCCTCAACTGCCAGCGCTGTGCTGATAGCCCTTCCATAGGTAAGGTCGATGCATGTGGCCATCTTTCTTTGCATTCGATCATTCAAGCCTCTCATGAAACAATTCCTTTTCTTAAAATCTGTGTTGACTTGATCGATTGCATATTGGGATAAGTGATTAAATTTGTTGAGATACTGGGTGACAGTATCTCCGCCTTGTTTCAACTTCATGAACTTTTCCTACTTCATGTGGAGAACTCCTTCAGGTATATAGTGCTCTCTAAAGGCCAACTTGAACTCATCCCAAGTTACTTGATGACCAGCTGGTTGAACGGCTATAAAATTTCCCCACCACGTGCTAGCATGGTCACGCAATTGTTGGGCTGTGAATAGGGGCTTTTGAACCTCTGAACACCGAAGGAGCCCGAACTTCTGTTCAATGATGCGGATCCATTCATCCGCTTCTAGAGGGTCCTCTGCTTTAACAAACAATAGAGGGCGAGTCTCGGAGAAATCCAGATAGGATGTTTCATGGGGGCCTTGTGGATATGCCCGCCCGCCTTGTTGTTGTATCTGTTGACTTGTCATTTCCCGTAGAAATCGGGTACTGTCTGCTATAGCGTTGACCAAGGCAGCGATGGCCTCGGCTAAAGTGGGAGGTACTGGAGGTGGGTTTGGTGTTGCTTCCCTTCCACTAGAGGTCCCTGCACCGTCCTGAGAACGAGTCTTGGAAGGCATCTGAGGCAACAAACATTGAAAAGAATATAATATGCCAAAGAAAACCATCCATTATACATTACTGAAAAGGGTAATGTTACAGGCTTGAATTTTACAACAGGATTACACTTCCTATTATACATTACTACTACTTCTATACTATACTATTCTTGCTTCTTGTCACTCTTAGTAGCTTCGCTGTCGGGAGTAGGAGACCACTCATCCACCAACTTCATAGAGGGAGGGGGCCTGAACAAGTACAGTTCACCACCGAAGGCTTCTCCCTGTCCCCGAAGGTCCGGCTTCCGTCCCAACAGGATCCACAAGTACATTGGGATGCAGTTGCGAATACAATACATGAACTTCTTCATGTAATGTATTACAATAAACCTGCAAGTTATCTACGGCTGAGCTAAGCTCTTCCACGCGGGCTCGAGCTTTTGCCTCCTTAGCCCAGGCAAGCGAACGAGAGTTAATCGCCCAATCAAGTGCTAGATCTCGTTCCGCGAGCTGATCTTGCAGGTAGCGGATGTCTGCTCTTAATTCATTTATTCTTTCACCATCCGCGACCCATATGTTGTTCCTGCGATGGAGTTCTGTTCGAAGTTGATCCACTTGGGCTTCCAGATCTCCAATTGGATTGTTGCTACCGCTACTGCTATCTTCATGCCGTGGGGCAAGTTGATGATGGGGTACACTGATTAGCCCGGTTGACTTGCGCGCAGTCTTTCTTGTGCGCAGCGGCATTTCTTAAGGGGGAAAACTTATTAGCATAGTTTTTAGCATGATGCATGTGTAATTACAGAATCAACCTTAGTTGATTCACACCTTCTATACATTGCACTCTATATCTAGTCTTTAAATAAGTACTTCAGAAGGAAGCTAGATAAGAAAGAAAGAAATTTTCTAGGTAAGTCTTAGAAAATTCTTTTGAAGATGCCTCATAAGATCTGCAGAGATGGGCTTCGCTCCGATACCAGCTGTGACGGAACCTCCCAAGTCATTAGGCCCACCTACAGTTGTCCTTATCCAATGGACCTCAGACAACCCTGCAGGTGCTCCTGAATCACTTGACAAGTTTGGTATCTGCTTTTCTTACCTTTCCCAAGAGCGTTTTCACCCGTCACACAGACATTACAAGCATCAGAGATACGAAAATGCGGAAGCATTTACATAAACTTACCTTTATTTAAAAGTAAGATAGAGTTAAATATTTACAGACTAGGACATAATATACGAGTGTAGAGTATTATTATTACAAACCATGGGAGACAAAAACCCCTCCCGATAAGTTTTAAACAAAAGCTTTATGGAGGACCCCTTTCCTCCCGCAGTTTCACTCCTGGCGCTCTTCCTTTGGTACCACCTTAGAACAGAAGCAACAAAAGTTGGTTGCTTCCTCACCTAAAAACAACATGGGACAAAGCCCTGAGTATGGAATTACTCAGCAAGTCTTACCCGACTAAAGAAAAGACTCTCAAGGGGATGCTGGCTTTGAGGGAGTCAAGGTAAGGCTTAACAATAGTCAAAGATTCTGTTTGCAGAAATGCTTACTAAAAGTGGATCCTTAAAAATCCAATTTTACTTGCCAGGTTAAATAAGATTACCTGTATCTAGAGTTCTTGCTACCCTAGTTCAAACACTTGCCTTGCACTAGCCAATTTCTTAACAACCCTTCATCTTTACTGGAGTTCTACGTATAGGGCAGTGACCAAGTCTTCATAACCGCGAAGGTATGGCGATCCGAATCGATTATACTCAGCTGAGGATCTCCAATCACACGACATATGTAGGCACTTAACCCTTGCGTATGTTAACTCGCCACCGGGGTTCTTAAGACCAGATCAGGTTCACGCCAACCGAGAGCACAGATACACCACCGTCCAGCCTCTTGCCATGGAGGGTACACGCTACTCTCGCCATCTCTCCACTTCCATTGTGTGGTATCTTATTCTGGTATTAGTCTGCCCAAGGCAAAGCTTACCCATGATGAGGCATGTGACCAGTTAAAGGGTCCTCGGTCAGCAAGCCTACATCGACACGGTCCTTAATCGACTCAGACGGAGACACTACACCGAGACTCTCTTCTCGTGCAAGTCACCCGCCCGGTCTCAGCTTAATTATTACAAATCCCAAAGTTTGGTACCTCGCAGAGGTACATCTTTTCTGATGTTGAACCCATCATGGCCATGATGGATCCACCATCAAGTTTTATTTCTAAAAACATCCCTCCCACTTTGCAACATCATATTTGAGAAAACAAAACATTTTGTTTTGCTAAAGCAAAACTAAGCATAAGAAAACTTTTGTAAAACAGGGATTAGGAAGTAATCCAAGGAAGGAGATGCAGCAATAGTTTAGCACACAACTCCTATCACCTAATGCATCAAGTAAGTGAGAAAGAGTTTTAAAAGTAACAAGGAGGTGGCAAATGCACCGGGGCTTGCCTTGTTTTACTGGTGAGTCAGGCTCAGTTCCACAGATGTCAAAATAGAAACAGTTATCTGCCTGATGTTCCTCAGGTGGTGGTGGTGGTGTCCTTGCTTCTTCTTCTACTTCCTCTTCGTTTTCTAAATATAATCAAACATAATAATGAATGCTTATGTAATGCTCATGAGAGTGCAAAGATAATAAGAGTTTATTATCTAAAGTCTTGAATACAATTTTCCTTCACGGTACTCTAGAGAATTAGGGTTTCTAGAGTCAATATAGGAATTTAAAGGGCAGGGGTAGGGTTTTGGGTTCAAATTATCAAATAAGGTTCAAATCATACCAAACTTTATCCAAGGCCTCTAAATAATGTATAAGGGTCAACTAAAAAGTTTGGAGATTTTTGGAATCATTATATATTTTCTAAAAATCTAGAAATAAGGTTTTAGACTGTTTTAAATATTCTATAATTTCTTATTTGGACTAAAAATCATGAAACTATTTTTATTAAATTCTATAGAAAATTAGGAATCTATCAAAATTGGTTTGGTATTTTTACCATTTTTCTACAATTTTCTAGAATTTATTTAGCTCTGGTAGAAAAAGAAAAAGAAAAGGAGGGAACAGTCTTGGGCCGAAACCAGCCCAACCCCGGGTGGAAATGCGCGCACGCGCGTCCGCACGTGCAGATTTGCAGAAAGGACCCTGCCATTCCAAAATTCTTTAAAGAATCCCTTGCACTGTTCCACAGTCTCACTGACACTTAACAAAGACATCCCTGCGTTTTCTTTTCTTCACCAGACTCGGCCCACGACGGTGACCGGCAGGGAGCTGAGCTCCGGCGAGCCAATACTGGCCGGATTACGCTAAGACCGGTGCTTATCTTTGGTTTAAACCTAATTCCAGCCCTGAGGAGTGTTTCCCCTCATTCAATTTCATGAACGGCTTCCCAAATGTCTTTGGCCACGGTGACAGCGCGGACAACCCAAAGAACAACGTGTTCGCGGTGATTCATGGTGGACTAGTTCAATCAGAGGGGTCAAGGAGCTTGAGGAGGACCTAAGAACGTTAGAACAAACGATCAAGGCGCTTGTACTAACCTGGAATAAGCTGGCCGCGGTGAGGGTGTTCTTGCGGTGTTTTTGAGCAGATTGGGGGAAGTATGAAATTGGAGCTCTCGGTTGTATGACTGGAGGAAATACTTGGTGGTTTGGTGTATGATCATCCTACAGACCCGACGACGCGCTCAATTTATAGCAAGCAAGAGCGGTGGCCGTGAATTCGGGTGACGACGCGCGGTGGCCGGAGGAGTGGGAGTTCACTGTCGCAAAGAATTCGTGGCATCAACCGTGGCAACTCTCACCGGTGATGATCAGACGGTTATAGCGAGTCATGGCGATGCGACGGATGTGTCCAGATACGTGGCGCAAGACCGTGAGACGGCGGTCACCGGCGAGCTCATCCGATTCCACCGTGGCGAGCTCGATACGATGGCCAGAATAGTTTACTGGCCGGAGCTTATCTGTCAGGGGCCGGTAGTCAGCGCCCCGGCTTTAGTCCCACATCGGCTAGCCAAGGGGGCCGTGGACAGCTTAAAAGGGAGAGCCCCCTCCTCCCATCAGCCTGGCTTTTGGGATGTGAGTGGTGGGCTCTCTTGGCTGGGCCGGCCCACGAGCGCATGAACGTCCGAAGCTGTCAAGTGTGGGCTGGGCCGGGGGTTGGACGCTGACATCTGGTATCAGAGCCCGGTTTGGCCCACGCCTGCCTTGGGGGGCTTCCCAAGGGGGGTGGGATGTCAGGGGCTGGTAGTCAGTGCCCCGACTTTAGTCCCACATCGGCTAGCCAAGGGGGTTGTGGGCAGCTTAAAAGGGAGAGCCCCCTCCTCCCATCAGCCTGGCTTTTGGGATGTGAGTGGTGGGCTCTCTCGGCTGGGCCGGCCCACGAGCGCATGAACGTCCGAAGCTGTCAAGTGTGGGCTGGGCCGGGGGTTGGACGTTGACATTATCCACGGCGGTGATATTTACTTGACCCTGAACGCTATCTAATCGGTCTGAGCACGAATCACGGCGATCAATCAACAATCATGGCGAAGGATCAGTGGCGACGAGGGGGAATGAACCCGTGATCTGATTCAGTTTGGGGTGCACTGTACCATGGTGAGCTGGGTGCAGACAGCTGACAGAGCGATTTGCAGGGAGATTTGCTCCCAATTTCAGGTAGTAACAAGATTGTAACACCCCTGGTGTTACTATAACTAAAACTTGAGCATGACATCATAAGCATTGGCATTGCATATGTTTGACACACCTAGAGTGCATTCACTAGGCAAAAATTTCAAACAAGTTGTATTGTTTTAATGTTTTACAAATAGGACCATGGTTAAAGGACTTAACCCTAAATAGTGATTAAAGGGGTAAAACTTAACCTAAGTTGAGAAAACCTAAAAGCTCTAGGGTAAAAGTCATAAAATGCCTCCAAGAATAAAGTTGAATCACACTTATACCTCTGGAATACCAGAAACCCTAATTGGAACCCTGGAAAACCCTGAAACCAAACCCTAGGGGCTTATGTGCAAAATTAGTCCACTTTTGGACTAAAGTGCAAAAACCAAGCCAAATAAGTATTTTAAGCCAATTGGTTCACAATTATGTGGATTTGAAAGCCAAACCCTAAGTTAGGGGCTTAAATGCAAAATGGACCTCATTTGAGTTCTATTCCAAGTCTGAAAATCAGAGAATTGGCTCAACTTTGGGGCTTTGTAACTTTCAAAGTATAGGGTTTTTGCCCTAGGTCACCACATCAAAGTTGAAGCCCAATAATAGGAGAACAACTTTGGTTAAGGATTCAAGCCATGGTCTTATGAGAAATTTGGAGAAAAACCCAGCCAAAGTTGGACTGTCAGGTCACTGAGTCTGAATTTTTAGAAAAACAGTGTAACCACAGAGACTTTGAGCATGAATTCAACTATGATACAGTACGAATATGCCCATGGCAGCTATGACAAACTTGTAGCTGGTTTATCAAGCTATAAATTTGGTACAGTCATCTTTCTAGGTTATTGAACAGAAATTGAAGAACCAATGATGCGAAGTTGCTCTGTCAGAACTCAGTTATGCTGTTTATAGTGTCACTGCAAACTGAATTCCAAAACGAAAGGGTCACAGTGGAATATGGCCAGATTGCGAGCACCGTATCTTAGAATTCAGGCAGTTTTGATCCATAAATCCTATAGTAAAGTTGAAGACCCTTATCTGGTAAATAACTCTTATTAATAGAGATAATCGTGCCTGAAGTTACTCTGTCAGGCTAGAATCAAGAAACTGAGACTGAACCTAAAGTCAGAAGTGGTCACCGGGATGTAAGGCCAATTTACACGCGCCATAACTTTTTGTACGTTCGGTTTTGATCCAGGAATCCTATAGTAAGTTGGGAGATTGATGATCAGTGAACAACTTTTATTAAGCAGGATTGCTTTGTTCTTAACAAGATTCAAGAGTTAATCGGGTGGGATCATGGGCGGTTCAGGCGACTGACAAACATATCCCATGGTACAGTGCTCTAACCGATCAGATCGACCGCCGTGGAAAAATCTTACCGCCGGCGACCGCTTTGCCGGGATTGGTGCCGCGACCGTGTGGATATCGCTCACCTTGAAAAGATCTTCACCGCCCATGCGCTGGACGTCACTCCGGTGACTCACCGTCGTCTTCCTCTTCTGCTTTGCGGCTAGCGCGGATTACCTCGTCGGTGACCGCCGCCTCCCGGCCATGTGCCGCGTGGCTTAGCCTTTCCACCGCACCACCGTGACTCCTCACGGCTGTCTCATCGATGCCGGTGAGCCCGCCACGGCGGTAGACACGAAATCGCGAAGCCGATAACCTTTCTTATCTCCGGCCGCCGCGTGCCATCGCTTAAATTCGCGGCCACCGCTTGAGGGTTCTATAAATTGACCTCGCTCATAGTTCCGCCAGGTAGTCAAGTACCTCGACACCCAGGATTGTCTCCAGTGGTTCACCGACGAGCTTGAATTTCACGTTTCCCCCAAATCCACCCAAAACACCGCAAGAACCTAGCTCACCGTGGCCAGCTCGTTCTGGTAAGTCGCCATTCAAATCATGTATTGTTTTCGTGCCTCTGCATGCTTGTGAAGCTCTCGGTGGCGTCCGTTTGCTCAGTTCGGCCATGGTTGTGTGGGAACGTGAGCTCGACGCCCCGGTTTCCGCCCTGAGCGTGGGCAGAACATTTTCTTGGAGCGCCATTCGAAATTGTAGATCGTTCTTAGGTCACCTTAGATCCGTAAAGCCTCTCCGACAGTTAGCTTGAACGATCATCGCCGATCATGGCCGGTACGGACCTTGTCCGTGATGAACGAACAACGCGGCGTGGTCAGGGGCAATCGCGGGGAAGAAATAGAAACCGGAGGGTCTTTCTGCGAAGTGTCAGCGACTCCTGAAAATAGTGTTTATGCTCATTTCAGATTAGCCAGAACCCCGAGGGCCTATCCGCAAAAATACCAGAGCGCGCGCGGGCGCGAGCGCGCTGTCCCCTCTGTTCTGGGCTGCTTGGGCCGAAATCAGCCTAGAACTGTTACAAGTTTTCCTTTTTCTTTTTATCCCAGAGTTAAAACAATTCTAGAAAATGGTAGAAAAATCCTAAAAATATGAGACCAATTTTCCTAGGCTTGTTATTTTCCCTAGTATTTAATAAAAATAAACTCATGATTTTTAGATCAAATAGGGAATTTTAGGGTATTTAAAATAGCCTAAACCATTGATTCTGGATTTTTAGAAAATAAATAATAAGTCCAAAATTTCCCAAACTTTTTATGTGAGCTTTTCACATTATTTAGAAGCCATGGGTAGAGTTTGGTTCGATTTGAACCTTGTTTGATCACTAAACCCAAAACCACCCCCCTGCTCCATGAACTCCTTTACTGACTCCAGAAACCCTAGGTTCTCGGAGTACCGTGAAGGAAAGTTGTACTCAAGACATAAATAATAAGTTTATGCTATCTTTGCATCCTCATAAGCATTCCATGACATCCATTCTTATGCATGTATATGGTTATATTAGAGCACGAAGAAGAAGAAGAAGTTTCTGAAGAAGGGATACCACCAACCTCTGATCCTCAAGCAGACAACTGCTTTTATTTCGATATTTGTGGATCCGAGCAGGACACACCTGATAACAAAGGCAAGCCCCGGTGCATTTGCCACCTCCCTTGATGTTTTTAAAATCTTTTTCACTTGCTTGCTGCATTAGGTGATAGGAGTTGATTGATTAAACAATTCCTGCATTACCTTCCTTGATCTTGATTACCCTCCTTGAAATCCTGTTTTTACAAAAAGGTTTTACTATGCTTAGTATTGCTTTAGAAAAACAAAAGGATTTGTTTTACAAAAGATGTTTGGCAAAGTGGGAGGGATGTTTTCGAAAATAAAACTTGATGGTGGATCCATCATGGCCGTGATGGGTTCAACATCGGAAAAGATGTACCTCTGCCAGGTACCAAACTTTGGGTTTGAAATGATTAAGCTGAGACCGGGCGGGTGACTTGCACGAGAAGAGAGTCTCGGTGTAGTGTCTCCGTCTGAGTCAATTAAGGACCGTCTCGATGTAGGCCTGCTGACCGAGGACCCTTTAACTGGTCACATGCCTCGTCATGGGTAAGCCTTGCCTCGGGCAGACTAAGGCCGGAATAAGATAACACGAAATGGGAGTGGAGCGGTGGCGAGAGTAGCGTGTACCCTCCGTGGCAAGAGGCTGGACGGTGGTGTATCTGTGCTCTCGGTTTGCGTGAACCTGATCCGGTCTTAAGAACCCCGGTGGCGGGTTGACATATGCAAGGGTTAAGTGCTACATATGTCGTGTGATTGGAGATCCTCAGCTGAGTATAATCGATTCGGATCGCCGTACCTCCGCGGTTATGGAGACTTGGCCACTGACTTACACGTAGCATTCCACTAAAGATGATGGGCTTTTGTTAAAGAAATTGGCTAGTGCAGGACCAGTGATTGAACTAGGGTAGAAAGAACTCTAGTGCAGGTAATTTTACCTAACTTGACAAATAAAATTGGATTTTTAAGGATCCACTTTAGTAAGCATTTCTGCAAAACAGAGTCTTTGATTACTGAAAAGCCTTACCTTGACTCCCATATGACCAGCATACCCTTGAGAGTCTTTTCCTTAGTCGGGTAAGACTTGCTGAGTAATTCCATACTCAGGGTTTATCCCTTTGTTGTTTTTAGGTGGGGAAGTAGCAGACTTTTGCTGCTTCTGTGCCAAGGTGGTTCCCAACGAAGAAAAACAAGACTGAAGTGCGGGAGGACTCGGTCCTCCATCTAGGATCTTTTGTTTATAGCCTTTCGGGAGAAGTTTGTGTCTCCCTTGGTTTGTATAACTATTACTTCTATGCACTCACTTTTAGACTGGTCTGTAATAATATAACTCGAGCTTGCTTTCGAAATAAATGTAAGTTTATGTAATTCGCTTCCGCATATCTTGATCTCCGATGGTCTGTAATGTCTGCAAGACGGGTGAAACGTTCCTGGTAAGGTCGGGAAAGATACCGAGCTTGTCAAGTAACTTAGGAACATCTACAGGGTGTCTGATGTCTGTTAGACAAGGACAACTGTAGGTGGGCCTAATTACTTGGGAGGTTCCGTCACAGCTGGTATCGGAGCGTCGCCCTTCTTTGCAGATATTAAGGCATCTTCAAAAAAGATTTTCAAAAGTCTTACCTAAAGATTCTTTTCTCTTCTTACCTAAGTATTCTGAAGAGTTTATCTTAAAGACCAGATAGGAAGAGTGCAACGTATAGAAGGTTGAATCGACCAAGGTTGATTCTGTACTTACTCATGCATCATGCTAAGCACTATATTAATAAAATTTCCCCCTTAGAGAAATGATGTCGCGCATCAGAAAGACCGCGCGCAAATCTACTAGACCCATTGGCATACTAAGACATGAAGAAAGTAGCAGTGGTAGCAACGATCCTATCGGGATCTGGAAGCACAAATTGAACTGCTTTAGTCAGAACTCCGTCACAGGAATGATCTATGGATCGCGGATGCAGCCATCCGCTACTTGCAAGACCAACTCGCGAAACGAGATCTAGCGTTCGATTGGACGGCTAACTCTCGTTTACTCGCCTGGGCTAAGGAAGTCAAAGCTCGAGCCCATATGGAGGAGCTTAGCTTAGCCGTGGATAACTTGCAGGTCTATTGTAATACACTACATGAAGAAGTTCATGTGTTGTATTCACAACTACACCTGAACGTCCCTGCGAATCCTGTCGGGATGGAAGCCGGACCTTCTCACATAGCAGGATAAGCACTTGATGGTGCACTGGACCTTTTCAGGCCCCTCCCTCTATGAAGTTGGTTGACGAATAATCTTCTATACCCGAAAGTAAGCTACCAAAAGTGAAAAGAAGTGGCTTACCAAGTGCCCTCAACATTGGCCGGACGGGACTTTCCTGCTAATATGATTGTTCTGAAAGGCCAAGACATGGATGTCATCTTGGGCATGAACTGGTTAGCCCAGCATAAAGCAATTCTCAACCCTAATCTAAGAACCATCATGCTGAGTTATGGCCAATAAAGAGTTGGTGACTTGGTTGCCTAAAACCAAAATTAGGCTATATTCGTATTTAGTGAACCATGACCCGGCCCAAAGTCGAATTTTCCGTTATCACTTCATGACCCCAACCATACAAATAAATGCTTAGATAATTTCCTTGTCGAACCTAAAATGTACCTAGACTACAAACAAGAATCTCAAGTCATGTCTCCTGTTCAGCTGATGCAGGTTGAAGTCTCTAGTGTATCTGGCCTCTCCTTACGGATCGTCGTGTTGCTCTATTAACCCAACCTAGAAAAGACATGTCCGACCATTTCCTTGAATTTGATGCCTTTGGTTTCTTCATATCTAACGAAGGCCTACCAACTTAATCCTTGACCTGGTGATTTCTATGATAGGCATAGAAATATGCTTGGGTTAAATTAACAGTCTCCCATCATACTTCTTTCATCAAGTTTAGGTTATGGCCATGCCTTGTTCATTTCCTTGGGCCATAATCTATTTGGCTCTCTACTTGTAACCATTCATACAAGTGGAGTATCTCTTTGTATATTATCACCCTTGACCAGTCTATTTGGGTTGTGTGAGATTCTTTATTGGTTATGTCTGGTATTGGCGAAGCTCTCAAATTGGAGATTGACTTTCCCTGCTGTTGAGATGCAGGAGTTTGTTCATTCGCTCTCCTATTTTCCAGGTATTTCCGAACCTTGTCCGTTCATCTCGCCTGAAGAAACGGATGAACAACCTGACCAAATGGATTTTTACCCAAGTGCATGACCTTTTTGCTTGCAAAGATGAACTCTTAACCCCTTGGCTTACCAATGGTATTGAGAAAATTTGCTCGATGTCAAAAGTAGTTCAACAAGTTGGTTTTGACTAACTTGTAACTGCCTGTTGACCGAATGTTGAGTCTAGAGATCATTTTATCGAGTTGTCTAAACTCATTTTGGTTCAACCTACCCTAAAGAAAGTGCTTACCAAAACAAGATTAAGTCGGTCAATAACCACCTAACCATCGCTCTAGTCGTGCATCGATTGCCTCATGTATGCTTTTCCAGCATAAGTGATTGGGTCGAGCCATGTCTAGTGCCCGATAAAGTGGACTAGTTGCAAAGTCCGCATTTTTAGATCCCTCCACTGATGATTTTTCTTGAATCAATATCGCCTTTCGTGGATTTGGACTCCCTAGCTAACACGAGTTATCCGTGAGGTTATTCGACCTTCACACCCGTCTCGTGTGCTATGAACCTACTGTAACCACTTGTTGGTAAACCTCTTCTTGTGTGTTTTACCCAAGATGGTGCATCTGGTTCTATTTGGGTTAAGTTGCATAATTGCCACCCAACAGACTCAGATAATACAGTGTCATCAGAAGAAGCAAGTTGCACACACGGAACCTTATGTGTTCTTCTGGTGGGCAAAGATGCAAATTGAAATTGCATACTTTGTGGCTAGATGTAACACTTGTAAACGCATCAAGGCCATATACATGAAGACCGTTGGTCCATTACAATCCTTACCTATCCCAACATGGAAAGGGGAAGATATTGTATGGACTTTATCGTGGGATTACCCAGGATTACAAAAGGGTATGACTCTATCTGGGTTATTGTTGATCAGCTTATGAAAATTTCTCATTTGCTGCCAGTCAAGACCGATCACCCAGTTACTGCCTATGCTCAATTGTACATTGCTCGTATTCTTAGTCTGCATGGTGTTCCGAAGACCATTGTGTCGTATCGTGGATCGCAATTCGTATCCAAATTCTGGGAAGAACTTCATAAGTCCCTGGGTACTAAACTGCTCCACAGTTCGGCCTATCATCCTCAAACCAGTGGACAGACTGAGAGAGTGAACCAAATACTTGAAGATATGTTGCGGGCATGTGTCCTGGATTTCTCACAGAAATGGGATGAATGTTTACCTTTGGCGGAGTTTTCATATAATAACAGTTATCAAGAAAGTATCAAGATGGCACCTTTTGAAGCTTTATACGGACGTCGGTGTCGAACTCCGCTAAATTGGTCTGAACCTGGTGAAAGGTATTTCTTTAGGCCTGATATGGTAAAAGAAACCGAAGAAGAGGTTCAGAAAATAGTTCATAATATGAAGAAAGGCCAAGCTCGTCAGAAGAGTTACGCAGACAAACGGCGAAGGCCCTTGTATTTCCTGGAAGGAGACTATGTTTACCTGAAGGTCTCACCAATGAAGGGTGTATCGCGTTTCGGGGTTAAAGGGAAACTTGCACCCAGGTACATTGGTCCATTCCTGGTACTTGAGCAATGTGGACCAGTGGCATACCGACTTCAGCTCCCCGAAACATTGTCTGCTGTACATAATGTGTTCCACGTGTCACAATTGAAGAAGTGTCTTCGGGTTCCCGATCGAACCGTTGAAGTGACTGATGTTGTCCTGGAACCAGATTTAACATACTCGGAACATCCCATTCGAGTTCTGGATCAAAAGGACAGGGTTACTCGGAGAAAGACTCTTAAGTTTTATAAGATACAGTGGAACCAGCATTCGGAAGATGAGGCTACATGGGAAACCCAAGACTTCTTAGATATGAATTTCCCAGGCTTTCTAGCCTCTTGTAAGTTGTAAAGTTTGTATAGCTGTATAGTAAAGGAATGAACCCCCACACCACCCCTGCCTTGTACCAGAAATAAGGAAATAAAAATGTGACACATTTCCTTTTCCATTACTCACCCTAGGACTTTAAATCTCGGGACGAGATTCTTTTATGGGGGGAAGGATGTAACACCCCTGGTGTTACTATAACTAAAACTTGAGCATGACATCATAAGCATTGGCATTGCATATGTTTGACACACCTAGAGTGCATTCACTAGGCAAAAATTTCAAACAAGTTGTATTGTTTTAATGTTTTACAAATAGGACCCTGGTTAAAGGACTTAACCCTAAATAGTGATTAAAGGGGTAAAACTTAACCTAAGTTGAGAAAACCTAAAAGCTCTAGGGTAAAAGTCATAAAATGCCTCCAAGAATAAAGTTGAATCACACTTATACCTCTGGAATACCAGAAACCCTAATTGGAACCCTGGAAAACCCTGAAACCAAACCCTAGGGGCTTATGTGCAAAATTAGTCCACTTTTGGACTAAAGTGCAAAAACCAAGCCAAATAAGTATTTTAAGCCAATTGGTTCACAATTATGTGGATTTGAAAGCCAAACCCTAAGTTAGGGGCTTAAATGCAAAATGGACCTCATTTGAGTTCTATTCCAAGTCTGGAAATCAGAGAATTGGCTCAACTTTGGGGCTTTGTAACTTTCAAAGTATAGGGTTTTTGCCCTAGGTCACCACATCAAAGTTGAAGCCCAATAATAGGAGAACAACTTTGGTTAAGGATTCAAGCCATGGTCTTATGAGAAATTTGGAGAAAAACCCAGCCAAAGTTGGACTGTCAGGTCACTGAGTCTGAATTTTTAGAAAAACAGTGTAACCACAGAGACTTTGAGCATGAATTCAACTATGATACAGTACGAACCCCGAGGGCCTATCCGCAAAAATACCAGAGCGCGCGCGGGCGCGAGCGCGCTGTCCCCTCTGTTCTGGGCTGCTTGGGCCGAAATCAGCCCAGAACTGTTACAAGTTTTCCTTTTTCTTTTTATCCCAGAGTTAAAATAATTCTAGAAAATGGTAGAAAAATCCTAAAAATATGAGACCAATTTTCCTAGGCTTGTTATTTTCCCTAGTATTTAATAAAAATAAACTCATGATTTTTAGATCAAATAGGGAATTTTAGGGTATTTAAAATAGCCTAAACCATTGATTCTGGATTTTTAGAAAATAAATAATAAGTCCAAAATTTCCCAAACTTTTTATGTGAGCTTTTCACATTATTTAGAAGCCATGGGTAGAGTTTGGTTTGATTTGAACCTTGTTTGATCACTAAACCCAAAACCACCCCCTGCTCCATGAACTCCTTTACTGACTCCAGAAACCCTAGGTTCTCGGAGTACCGTGAAGGAAAGTTGTACTCAAGACATAAATAATAAGTTTATGCTATCTTTGCATCCTCATAAGCATTCCATGACATCCATTCTTATGCATGTATATGGTTATATTAGAGCACGAAGAAGAAGAAGAAGTTTCTGAAGAAGGGATACCACCAACCTCTGATCCTCAAGCAGACAACTGCTTTTATTTCGATATTTGTGGATCCGAGCAGGACACACCTGATAACAAAGGCAAGCCCCGGTGCATTTGCCACCTCCCTTGATGTTTTTAAAATCTTTTTCACTTGCTTGCTGCATTAGGTGATAGGAGTTGATTGATTAAACAATTCCTGCATTACCTTCCTTGATCTTGATTACCCTCCTTGAAATCCTGTTTTTACAAAAAGGTTTTACTATGCTTAGTATTGCTTTAGAAAAACAAAAGGATTTGTTTTACAAAAGATGTTTGGCAAAGTGGGAGGGATGTTTTCGAAAATAAAACTTGATGGTGGATCCATCATGGCCGTGATGGGTTCAACATCGGAAAAGATGTACCTCTGCCAGGTACCAAACTTTGGGTTTGAAATGATTAAGCTGAGACCGGGCGGGTGACTTGCACGAGAAGAGAGTCTCGGTGTAGTGTCTCCGTCTGAGTCAATTAAGGACCGTCTCGATGTAGGCCTGCTGACCGAGGACCCTTTAACTGGTCACATGCCTCGTCATGGGTAAGCCTTGCCTCGGGCAGACTAAGGCCGGAATAAGATAACACGAAATGGGAGTGGAGCGGTGGCGAGAGTAGCGTGTACCCTCCGTGGCAAGAGGCTGGACGGTGGTGTATCTGTGCTCTCGGTTTGCGTGAACCTGATCCGGTCTTAAGAACCCCGGTGGCGGGTTGACATATGCAAGGGTTAAGTGCTACATATGTCGTGTGATTGGAGATCCTCAGCTGAGTATAATCGATTCGGATCGCCGTACCTCCGCGGTTATGGAGACTTGGCCACTGACTTACACGTAGCATTCCACTAAAGATGATGGGCTTTTGTTAAAGAAATTGGCTAGTGCAGGACCAGTGATTGAACTAGGGTAGAAAGAACTCTAGTGCAGGTAATTTTACCTAACTTGACAAATAAAATTGGATTTTTAAGGATCCACTTTAGTAAGCATTTCTGCAAAACAGAGTCTTTGATTACTGAAAAGCCTTACCTTGACTCCCATATGACCAGCATACCCTTGAGAGTCTTTTCCTTAGTCGGGTAAGACTTGCTGAGTAATTCCATACTCAGGGTTTATCCCTTTGTTGTTTTTAGGTGGGGAAGTAGCAGACTTTTGCTGCTTCTGTGCCAAGGTGGTTCCCAACGAAGAAAAACAAGACTGAAGTGCGGGAGGACTCGGTCCTCCATCTAGGATCTTTTGTTTATAGCCTTTCGGGAGAAGTTTGTGTCTCCCTTGGTTTGTATAACTATTACTTCTATGCACTCACTTTTAGACTGGTCTGTAATAATATAACTCGAGCTTGCTTTCGAAATAAATGTAAGTTTATGTAATTCGCTTCCGCATATCTTGATCTCCGATGGTCTGTAATGTCTGCAAGACGGGTGAAACGTTCCTGGTAAGGTCGGGAAAGATACCGAGCTTGTCAAGTAACTTAGGAACATCTACAGGGTGTCTGATGTCTGTTAGACAAGGACAACTGTAGGTGGGCCTAATTACTTGGGAGGTTCCGTCACAGCTGGTATCGGAGCGTCGCCCTTCTTTGCAGATATTAAGGCATCTTCAAAAAAGATTTTCAAAAGTCTTACCTAAAGATTCTTTTCTCTTCTTACCTAAGTATTCTGAAGAGTTTATCTTAAAGACCAGATAGGAAGAGTGCAACGTATAGAAGGTTGAATCGACCAAGGTTGATTCTGTACTTACTCATGCATCATGCTAAGCACTATATTAATAAAATTTCCCCCTTAGAGAAATGATGTCGCGCATCAGAAAGACCGCGCGCAAATCTACTAGACCCATTGGCATACTAAGACATGAAGAAAGTAGCAGTGGTAGCAACGATCCTATCGGGATCTGGAAGCACAAATTGAACTGCTTTAGTCAGAACTCCGTCACAGGAATGATCTATGGATCGCGGATGCAGCCATCCGCTACTTGCAAGACCAACTCGCGAAACGAGATCTAGCGTTCGATTGGACGGCTAACTCTCGTTTACTCGCCTGGGCTAAGGAAGTCAAAGCTCGAGCCCATATGGAGGAGCTTAGCTTAGCCGTGGATAACTTGCAGGTCTATTGTAATACACTACATGAAGAAGTTCATGTGTTGTATTCACAACTACACCTGAACGTCCCTGCGAATCCTGTCGGGATGGAAGCCGGACCTTCTCACATAGCAGGATAAGCACTTGATGGTGCACTGGACCTTTTCAGGCCCCTCCCTCTATGAAGTTGGTTGACGAATAATCTTCTATACCCGAAAGTAAGCTACCAAAAGTGAAAAGAAGTGGCTTACCAAGTGCCCTCAACATTGGCCGGACGGGACTTTCCTGCTAATATGATTGTTCTGAAAGGCCAAGACATGGATGTCATCTTGGGCATGAACTGGTTAGCCCAGCATAAAGCAATTCTCAACCCTAATCTAAGAACCATCATGCTGAGTTATGGCCAATAAAGAGTTGGTGACTTGGTTGCCTAAAACCAAAATTAGGCTATATTCGTATTTAGTGAACCATGACCCGGCCCAAAGTCGAATTTTCCGTTATCACTTCATGACCCCAACCATACAAATAAATGCTTAGATAATTTCCTTGTCGAACCTAAAATGTACCTAGACTACAAACAAGAATCTCAAGTCATGTCTCCTGTTCAGCTGATGCAGGTTGAAGTCTCTAGTGTATCTGGCCTCTCCTTACGGATCGTCGTGTTGCTCTATTAACCCAACCTAGAAAAGACATGTCCGACCATTTCCTTGAATTTGATGCCTTTGGTTTCTTCATATCTAACGAAGGCCTACCAACTTAATCCTTGACCTGGTGATTTCTATGATAGGCATAGAAATATGCTTGGGTTAAATTAACAGTCTCCCATCATACTTCTTTCATCAAGTTTAGGTTATGGCCATGCCTTGTTCATTTCCTTGGGCCATAATCTATTTGGCTCTCTACTTGTAACCATTCATACAAGTGGAGTATCTCTTTGTATATTATCACCCTTGACCAGTCTATTTGGGTTGTGTGAGATTCTTTATTGGTTATGTCTGGTATTGGCGAAGCTCTCAAATTGGAGATTGACTTTCCCTGCTGTTGAGATGCAGGAGTTTGTTCATTCGCTCTCCTATTTTCCAGGTATTTCCGAACCTTGTCCGTTCATCTCGCCTGAAGAAACGGATGAACAACCTGACCAAATGGATTTTTACCCAAGTGCATGACCTTTTTGCTTGCAAAGATGAACTCTTAACCCCTTGGCTTACCAATGGTATTGAGAAAATTTGCTCGATGTCAAAAGTAGTTCAACAAGTTGGTTTTGACTAACTTGTAACTGCCTGTTGACCGAATGTTGAGTCTAGAGATCGTTTTATCGAGTTGTCTAAACTCATTTTGGTTCAACCTACCCTAAAGAAAGTGCTTACCAAAACAAGATTAAGTCGGTCAATAACCACCTAACCATCGCTCTAGTCGTGCATCGATTGCCTCATGTATGCTTTTCCAGCATAAGTGATTGGGTCGAGCCATGTCTAGTGCCCGATAAAGTGGACTAGTTGCAAAGTCCGCATTTTTAGATCCCTCCACTGATGATTTTTCTTGAATCAATATCGCCTTTCGTGGATTTGGACTCCCTAGCTAACACGAGTTATCCGTGAGGTTATTCGACCTTCACACCCGTCTCGTGTGCTATGAACCTACTGTAACCACTTGTTGGTAAACCTCTTCTTGTGTGTTTTACCCAAGATGGTGCATCTGGTTCTATTTGGGTTAAGTTGCATAATTGCCACCCAACAGACTCAGATAATACAGTGTCATCAGAAGAAGCAAGTTGCACACACGGAACCTTATGTGTTCTTCTGGTGGGCAAAGATGCAAATTGAAATTGCATACTTTGTGGCTAGATGTAACACTTGTAAACGCATCAAGGCCATATACATGAAGACCGTTGGTCCATTACAATCCTTACCTATCCCAACATGGAAAGGGGAAGATATTGTATGGACTTTATCGTGGGATTACCCAGGATTACAAAAGGGTATGACTCTATCTGGGTTATTGTTGATCAGCTTATGAAAATTTCTCATTTGCTGCCAGTCAAGACCGATCACCCAGTTACTGCCTATGCTCAATTGTACATTGCTCGTATTCTTAGTCTGCATGGTGTTCCGAAGACCATTGTGTCGGATCGTGGATCGCAATTCGTATCCAAATTCTGGGAAGAACTTTATAAGTCCCTGGGTACTAAACTGCTCCACAGTTCGGCCTATCATCCTCAAACCAGTGGACAGACTGAGAGAGTGAACCAAATACTTGAAGATATGTTGCGGGCATGTGTCCTGGATTTCTCACAGAAATGGGATGAATGTTTACCTTTGGCGGAGTTTTCATATAATAACAGTTATCAAGAAAGTATCAAGATGGCACCTTTTGAAGCTTTATACGGACGTCGGTGTCGAACTCCGCTAAATTGGTCTGAACCTGGTGAAAGGTATTTCTTTAGGCCTGATATGGTAAAAGAAACCGAAGAAGAGGTTCAGAAAATAGTTCATAATATGAAGAAAGGCCAAGCTCGTCAGAAGAGTTACGCAGACAAACGGCGAAGGCCCTTGTATTTCCTGGAAGGAGACTATGTTTACCTGAAGGTCTCACCAATGAAGGGTGTATCGCGTTTCGGGGTTAAAGGGAAACTTGCACCCAGGTACATTGGTCCATTCCTGGTACTTGAGCAATGTGGACCAGTGGCATACCGACTTCAGCTCCCCGAAACATTGTCTGCTGTACATAATGTGTTCCACGTGTCACAATTGAAGAAGTGTCTTCGGGTTCCCGATCGAACCGTTGAAGTGACTGATGTTGTCCTGGAACCAGATTTAACATACTCGGAACATCCCATTCGAGTTCTGGATCAAAAGGACAGGGTTACTCGGAGAAAGACTCTTAAGTTTTATAAGATACAGTGGAACCAGCATTCGGAAGATGAGGCTACATGGGAAACCCAAGACTTCTTAGATATGAATTTCCCAGGCTTTCTAGCCTCTTGTAAGTTGTAAAGTTTGTATAGCTGTATAGTAAAGGAATGAACCCCCACACCACCCCTGCCTTGTACCAGAAATAAGGAAATAAAAATGTGACACATTTCCTTTTCCATTACTCACCCTAGGACTTTAAATCTCGGGACGAGATTCTTTTATGGGGGGAAGGATGTAACACCCCTGGTGTTACTATAACTAAAACTTGAGCATGACATCATAAGCATTGGCATTGCATATGTTTGACACACCTAGAGTGCATTCACTAGGCAAAAATTTCAAACAAGTTGTATTGTTTTAATGTTTTACAAATAGGACCCTGGTTAAAGGACTTAACCCTAAATAGTGATTAAAGGGGTAAAACTTAACCTAAGTTGAGAAAACCTAAAAGCTCTAGGGTAAAAGTCATAAAATGCCTCCAAGAATAAAGTTGAATCACACTTATACCTCTGGAATACCAGAAACCCTAATTGGAACCCTGGAAAACCCTGAAACCAAACCCTAGGGGCTTATGTGCAAAATTAGTCCACTTTTGGACTAAAGTGCAAAAACCAAGCCAAATAAGTATTTTAAGCCAATTGGTTCACAATTATGTGGATTTGAAAGCCAAACCCTAAGTTAGGGGCTTAAATGCAAAATGGACCTCATTTGAGTTCTATTCCAAGTCTGGAAATCAGAGAATTGGCTCAACTTTGGGGCTTTGTAACTTTCAAAGTATAGGGTTTTTGCCCTAGGTCACCACATCAAAGTTGAAGCCCAATAATAGGAGAACAACTTTGGTTAAGGATTCAAGCCATGGTCTTATGAGAAATTTGGAGAAAAACCCAGCCAAAGTTGGACTGTCAGGTCACTGAGTCTGAATTTTTAGAAAAACAGTGTAACCACAGAGACTTTGAGCATGAATTCAACTATGATACAGTATGAATATGCCCATGGCAGCTATGACAAACTTGTAGCTGGTTTATCAAGCTATAAATTTGGTACAGTCATCTTTCTAGGTTATTGAACAGAAATTGAAGAACCAATGATGCGAAGTTGCTCTGTCAGAACTCAGTTATGCTGTTTATAGTGTCACTGCAAACAGAATTCCAAAACGAAAGGGTCACAGTGGAATATGGCCAGATTGCGAGCACCGTATCTTAAAATTCAGGCAGTTTTGATCCATAAATCCTATAGTAAAGTTGAAGACCCTTATCTGGTAAATAACTCTTATTAATAGAGATAATCGTGCCTGAAGTTACTCTGTCAGGCTGGAATCAAGAAACTGAGACTGAACCTAAAGTCAGAAGTGGTCACCGGGATGTAAGGCCAATTTACACGCGCCATAACTTTTTGTACGTTCGGTTTTGATCCAGGAATCCTATAGTAAGTTGGGAGATTGATGATCAGTGAACAACTTTTATTAAGCAGGATTGCTTTGTTCTTAACAAGATTCAAGAGTTAATCGGGTGGGATCATGGGCGGTTCAGGCGACTGACGAACATATCCCATGGTACAGTGCTCTAACCGATCAGATCGACCGCCGTGGAAAAATCTTACCGCCGGCGACCGCTTTGCCGGGATTGGTGCCGCGGCCGTGTGGATATCGCTCATCTTGAAAAGATCTTCACCGCCCATGCGCTGGACGTCACTCCGGTGACTCACCGTCGTCTTCCTCTTCTGCTTTGCGGCTAGCGCGGATTACCTCGTCGGTGACCGCCGCCTCCCGGCCATGTGCCGCGTGGCTTAGCCTTTCCACCGCACCACCGTGACTCCTCACGGCTGTCTCATCGATGCCGGTGAGCCCGCCACGGCGGTAGACACGAAATCGCGAAGCCGATAACCTTTCTTATCTCCGGCCGCCGCGTGCCATCGCTTAAATTCGCGGCCACCGCTTGAGGGTTCTATAAATTGACCTCGCTCATAGTTCCGCCAGGTAGTCAAGTACCTCGACACCCAGGATTGTCTCCAGTGGTTCACCGACGAGCTTGAATTTCACGTTTCCCCCAAATCCACCCAAAACACCGCAAGAACCTAGCTCACCGTGGCCAGCTCGTTCTGGTAAGTCGCCATTCAAATCATGTATTGTTTTCGTGCCTCTGCATGCTTGTGAAGCTCTCGGTGGCGTCCGTTTGCTCAGTTCGGCCATGGTTGTGTGGGAACGTGAGCTCGACGCCCCGGTTTCCGCCCTGAGCGTGGGCAGAACATTTTCTTGGAGCGCCATTCGAAATTGTAGATCGTTCTTAGGTCACCTTAGATCCGTAAAGCCTCTCCGACAGTTAGCTTGAACGATCATCGCCGATCATGGCCGGTACGGACCTTGTCCGTGATGAACGAACAACGCGGCGTGGTCAGGGGCAATCGCGGGGAAGAAATAGAAACCGGAGGGTCTTTCTGCGAAGTGTCAGCGACTCCTGAAAATAGTGTTTATGCTCATTTCAGATTAGCCAGAACCCCGAGGGCCTATCCGCAAAAATACCAGAGCGCGCGCGGGCGCGAGCGCGCTGTCCCCTCTGTTCTGGGCTGCTTGGGCCGAAATCAGCCCAGAACTGTTACAAGTTTTCCTTTTTCTTTTTATCCCAGAGTTAAAACAATTCTAGAAAATGGTAGAAAAATCCTAAAAATATGAGACCAATTTTCCTAGGCTTGTTATTTTCCCTAGTATTTAATAAAAATAAACTCATGATTTTTAGATCAAATAGGGAATTTTAGGGTATTTAAAATAGCCTAAACCATTGATTCTGGATTTTTAGAAAATAAATAATAAGTCCAAAATTTCCCAAACTTTTTATGTGAGCTTTTCACATTATTTAGAAGCCATGGGTAGAGTTTGGTTTGATTTGAACCTTGTTTGATCACTAAACCCAAAACCACCCCCCTGCTCCATGAACTCCTTTACTGACTCCAGAAACCCTAGGTTCTCGGAGTACCGTGAAGGAAAGTTGTACTCAAGACATAAATAATAAGTTTATGCTATCTTTGCATCCTCATAAGCATTCCATGACATCCATTCTTATGCATGTATATGGTTATATTAGAGCACGAAGAAGAAGAAGAAGTTTCTGAAGAAGGGATACCACCAACCTCTGATCCTCAAGCAGACAACTGCTTTTATTTCGATATTTGTGGATCCGAGCAGGACACACCTGATAACAAAGGCAAGCCCCGGTGCATTTGCCACCTCCCTTGATGTTTTTAAAATCTTTCTCACTTGCTTGCTGCATTAGGTGATAGGAGTTGATTGATTAAACAATTCCTGCATTACCTTCCTTGATCTTGATTACCCTCCTTGAAATCCTGTTTTTACAAAAAGGTTTTACTATGCTTAGTATTGCTTTAGAAAAACAAAAGGATTTGTTTTACAAAAGATGTTTGGCAAAGTGGGAGGGATGTTTTCGAAAATAAAACTTGATGGTGGATCCATCATGGCCGTGATGGGTTCAACATCGGAAAAGATGTACCTCTGCCAGGTACCAAACTTTGGGTTTGAAATGATTAAGCTGAGACCGGGCGGGTGACTTGCACGAGAAGAGAGTCTCGGTGTAGTGTCTCCGTCTGAGTCAATTAAGGACCGTCTCGATGTAGGCCTGCTGACCGAGGACCCTTTAACTGGTCACATGCCTCGTCATGGGTAAGCCTTGCCTCGGGCAGACTAAGGCCGGAATAAGATAACACGAAATGGGAGTGGAGCGGTGGCGAGAGTAGCGTGTACCCTCCGTGGCAAGAGGCTGGACGGTGGTGTATCTGTGCTCTCGGTTTGCGTGAACCTGATCCGGTCTTAAGAACCCCGGTGGCGGGTTGACATATGCAAGGGTTAAGTGCTACATATGTCGTGTGATTGGAGATCCTCAGCTGAGTATAATCGATTCGGATCGCCGTACCTCCGCGGTTATGGAGACTTGGCCACTGACTTACACGTAGCATTCCACTAAAGATGATGGGCTTTTGTTAAAGAAATTGGCTAGTGCAGGACCAGTGATTGAACTAGGGTAGAAAGAACTCTAGTGCAGGTAATTTTACCTAACTTGACAAATAAAATTGGATTTTTAAGGATCCACTTTAGTAAGCATTTCTGCAAAACAGAGTCTTTGATTACTGAAAAGCCTTACCTTGACTCCCATATGACCAGCATACCCTTGAGAGTCTTTTCCTTAGTCGGGTAAGACTTGCTGAGTAATTCCATACTCAGGGTTTATCCCTTTGTTGTTTTTAGGTGGGGAAGTAGCAGACTTTTGCTGCTTCTGTGCCAAGGTGGTTCCCAACGAAGAAAAACAAGACTAAAGTGCGGGAGGACTCGGTCCTCCATCTAGGATCTTTTGTTTATAGCCTTTCGGGAGAAGTTTGTGTCTCCCTTGGTTTGTATAACTATTACTTCTATGCACTCACTTTTAGACTGGTCTGTAATAATATAACTCGAGCTTGCTTTCGAAATAAATGTAAGTTTATGTAATTCGCTTCCGCATATCTTGATCTCCGATGGTCTGTAATGTCTGCAAGACGGGTGAAACGTTCCTGGTAAGGTCGGGAAAGATACCGAGCTTGTCAAGTAACTTAGGAACATCTACAGGGTGTCTGATGTCTGTTAGACAAGGACAACTGTAGGTGGGCCTAATTACTTGGGAGGTTCCGTCACATCTTCATCACTCTTTAGCAAAGTTATAGCCCAATGATCTAGCTACAATTTTGTCATAGCAACCCAAGCCAAATTTTTACTCGATCATGATTGAATTAGAGCCCTATGTTCATGCAGCCCCACTGTTAGTCTGAAGTTTAGACTCAAACAGCCTGACAGGCCAACTTCAGGCTCATTTATCTTCAAATTCTTCATAACAACCATGCTTACTCCCTTAAGCAAAGTTATTCTCCTTTGATAGATCTACAATATTGCTGTGGTGACCTTGGGCAAAAACCTTATAATTTGGTAGATATAAGGCTCCAAAGTTGAGCTAATTACACTGATTTCAGACTTAGCCAAAAGGGTTTAAGTGTGGCTCTTTTGCAAATTAGTCCAAAACTCAAGGTTTAACTTGCAAATCTCCATAATTTTGAACCTTATGACTTAAGACACCTTATTATCATGGTTTTTGCACTTTAGCCCAAAAGTGCACTGATTTTGCACTTAGCCCCCTAGGGTTTAGGTTTAGGGTTTTCTGGGGTTCCAATTAGGGTTTCTTGCACTCTTAGGGTTTGGATCCCACTTGAGTTCATCTATGGTGATACTTTATGATTATTTCTAATAAGCTTTGAAGTTTTCACTTGTTTAAGCCTTGTTTGCTCTATTACACCCATTCTAGGGTTGAGCTCCCTACTCTAGGGTTTGATTCACAAAATGCCATAACAATACAACTTGTTTGAAATTTTAGCCTAGTGAATGCACTCTAGGTGTGTCAAACATATGAAATGCCCATGCTTATGATGTTATGCTCAAATTTTAGTAACAGTAACACTAGGGGTGTTACATGAGGAGTCCAAAGGACTAACAGGGAATTTGGAGACTTGGCAAAATAGGGATGTATATCATGGGATACATGATATTGGATCAAGTCTATTGCCAAGTGGGTTAGTGTATAATTTGGACCCAAATTTCTCCACCCATGACTAAGGTTACTAGATTTATTGTATTCATTGTTTTTAGATATGCGTATCTATTTTTCTTGTATCTAGTTTTACCTTTCATACCTAGTGCTACAATTTGTATTTACTTTTGATTAAAAATGCATGCATACTAGGTAAATCATATGGAAGGATTGCTCATTTTCAATTCATACTCTTGAGCAAACCTACATGGTTTAAAATGATAAGCACGATACATAGCTTATTTAACATTCCTAAGAAAATGATACATCAATTGATATTTTGAAATACTACAAGTAGTATAATACTTCAATTATGCTTCAATTGGTATTATTTAACTTATATGTGCCAAAGCTCGGATTATAGATAATTTGCCCCTCTTGATATCAAATCAAAGTGCATGTCTCCTACAAGTATTCAAAACTTGTATGCACACTTTCAGGGGAGGTTACTCTATAATCTAAGTCTTTGAGACTAATACCTGTTTTCAAGTCTATTATATGTAGTAGTCTAAATGGAGTCCCCGGAGAAAGTCAATAAAGCTTCCACTGCAAATCTACAAGAATTCTTATGTCTCACAAGCCTACCTTTGGTCTTCAATTGGTCCGCAATTGACTTTCAATTGGTATCTTTGAGACTACATTTGGTATCATATACATGTCTTCTCCAACATTTGGTTAGACTATATTTCATATCTTATACTTCCCATGTTGCTATACATGGATAAGTTGTTAACTCATATCTGTTACTTATGCATAAGGGAAGTTAGTCTAATCAAATCATGTCTTGCACCTCTATTTCTCACATGCTTTTTCCTAAGTAGAAGATCTCTGTCAGGGGGAGTATTTCTTCGTCTCTAAAGGGGGAGAAAATTCTTTCTAAAGGAGAACATTCATTTAGGGGAGTAACAATTTTTACTGCTTCAATATGTATCATTGATAAATATTTTATGAGGGCAAGTCTTATTTGCTTCCTACATTCTTTTAATGTCTTCCTTTTCGGTGGTTGATGCCAAAGGGGGGAAGTTTAGGGACCAAAGCAATGAAAATTGTATCAAACACCAAACACCACCAAATTAAAATTTCTTAACATTTGATCCTTCAAGTTGTGGCAGAACCTCCCAAGTTATTGGGCCCACATGCACCTGTCCTTGTCTCAAAGACCTCACACGGCTATGCATGTGCACCAGATAACTTAATAGGATCTGTCCGAGTGCCCCAAGGACCTCGGATAAACCACTTACAACCAAAACCGCAGGATTAAGTAACACAAATCACACACCAACATTTTTGCAGCGGAAATCTTATTACCAAATTTTACAGGTTACAAAATTTTTACATTATATTTATCGGAGTGATTACAAAAGTATAAGTTTGAAATATATGCTAGCTCAAGTGACCATCCTCAATAAGAAGTATAGAAGAGTTACTTAGACTTATAAGAAGGCCGAGCCCACCGGCACTTAACACCATTAACAGCAGCACAAAGTTAAAACCTAAAAACAACAGGGAATAAAACTCTGAGTACGGAATTACTCAGCAAGACTTATCCGACTAAAGAAAAGACTCTCAAGGATATGCTGGCTGGTTGGGAATCAAGGTATAGCTTATCAAGAATCAAAGACTCATTTTGCAGAAAAGCTTACTATGAGTGGATCCTTAAAATCCAATTTTACTTGTGAAGTAAAGTAAAGTTACCTGCATCTAGAGTTCTTTCTACCCTAGTTCAAGCACTTGGCCTATACCAGCCGTCTTTTTATCATTCCTTCAGTTCACTGGATTGCTACATGTAGGGCAGTGACCAAGTCTTCATGTCCAAGAAGTAACGACGACCCGAATCGATTAATACCCAGATGGGGATCTCCAATCACACGGCATATGTAGCACTTAACCCTTGCATATGTCAACTCACCACCGGGGTTCTTAAGACCAGATCAGGTTCATGCCAACCGAGAGCACAGATACACCACCGTCCAGCCTCTTGCCACGGAGGGTACATGCTACTCTCGCCATCTCTCCACTTCCATTGCGTGTTGTCTTATTCTGGTATTAGTCTGCCCGAGGCAAAGCTTACCCATGATGAGGCATGTGACCAGTTAAAAGGTCCTCAATCATCAAGCGTACATCGACACGGTCCTTAATCGACTCAGACGGAGACACTACACCGAGACTCCCTTCTCGTGCAAGTCAACCACTCGGTCTCAGCTTATTTATTTAAACCCAAAGTTTGGTACCTGGCAGAGGTACATCTTTTCCGATGTTGAACCCATCACGGCCATGATGGATTCACCATCAAGTTCTATTTTTGAAAACTTCCCATCCAATCTGTAGCATCACTTTTGTTTTAAAACAAAACATTTTGTTTTTCTAAAGCAAGGCTAAGCATCAAAAATATTTTTCATAAAAGGGTATCAAGGAAGGGTATTCAATTTTCCAAGAAAGGAAATGCATCAACGGTTTAACACACAACTCCTATCACCTAATGCAGCAAATAAGGCGATAAAGATTTTAAAACAGCAAGGAGGTGGTGAATGCACGGGGGCTTGCCTGGATAACACTAGGTTAATGTTGTTAGACGACGAGCACTTGACGACTCTCGTTTTGTGTTGGCACTTGTTCAGTCTGCCTCTCTTCAGATTTGTCCATCAGCTTCATCTTTTGGAGAAGCTTACGCTTTCCAGCATCTTGTGGTTGACTTGGGTCGTCTTCCGCATCACGTGGTTAATTCACGTACCTGAATGAAATACAATATGCACATGAATGCATGTAGACATGAATATTACAAACCTAAATAGTGCTACGCGATAGCAAATTAAACACCTAGTGACGAAGCGTCGTACCATTTTATACGAAAACTCTAGTTATCGACATACGACTAAGCGCAATGATTACACTTCTCTAGATTAACTGAATCTAACGCAAACATCCCGAAACAACCAACTATACACATTAATCATGATTAGCCTAAACATAACTTATCAGTTAATTAGTTAAATTCTAAACTCAGTGGTCTAAGGAATTTAAATCTAGAACAAGAATAAAAGCACATCACTTTTTAGACTACGCGACTGGATTAAATTACATACCTCTCGGGGACCATAATTAGGGGTACCCTCAAGACTCCTAATTCTCAGCTGGTAACCCCCATCAGCATAAACCTGCTAAGGCCTGATGGGTGCGATTAAGTCAGGGATCAGTCCATTCGAGCGACTCAATCACGCCTCGCCCGAGCCTAGCCTCGGACAAGGGCAGCCGACCCCGGAGGATTTCTGTCTCGCGCGAGGCCCCCCTCCAACGGCGGACATGTTTCCGGCTCGCCCAAGGCCCTGCCTTCGCTAAGAAGCAACCCTGACTAAATCGCCGCACCGACCGACCAAGTCGCAGGAGCATTTAATGCAAAGGTGACCTGACACCTTTATCCTGACGCGCGCCCCCCAGCAGAGCCGAAGTGACCGCCGTCACTTCACCGCTCCACTGACCGGCCTGACAGAAGGACAGCGCCGCCTGCGCCACTCTGACCGCAGTGCCGCTTGGCAGAGTGAGACTGACAGGTAGTCAGGCCCTGCATAAGGCACCATAGGAAGCTCCGCCCGACCCAGGGCTCGGACTCGGGCTAAGCCCCGGAAGACGGCGAACTCCGCTCCGCCCGACCCAGGGCTCGGACTCGGGCTAAGCCCCAGAAGACGGCGAACTCCGCTCCGCCCGACCTAGGGCTCGGACTCGGGCTAAGTTCCGAAAGACGGCGAACTCCGCTCCGCCCGACCCAGGGCTCGGACTCGGGCTAAGTCCCGGAAGACGGCGAACTCTGCTCCGCCCGACCCAGGGCTCGGACTCGGGCTAAGTCCCGGAAGACGGCGAACTCCGCTCCGCCCGACCCAGGGCTCGGACTCGGGCTAAGTCCCGGAAGACGACGAACTCCGCTTCGCCCGACCCCAGGGCTTGGACTCAGGCTCAGCCCCAGAAGACGACGAACTCCGCTCCGCCCGACCCCAGGGCTCGGACTCCGCCCTGGCCTCTGTCGAACGACCTCCGCCTCGCCCGACCCAGGGGCTCGGACTCGGCCTCGGCCATGGAAGACAGACTCGACCTCGGCTTCGGAGGAGCCTCCACGTCGCCCAACCTAGGGCGCAGGCCAGCCACGTCAACAGGAAGCGCCATCATCACCCTACCCCGAGCTGACTCGGGCCGCAGAGAACAAGACCGGTGTCCCATCTGGCTAGCCCCGCCGGATAGGCAATGATGGCGCCCCGCATGCTCTGTGATGACGACGGCTCTCAGCTCTCTTACGGAAGCAGGAGGACGTCAGCAAGGACTCAACCGCCCCGACAGCTGTCCCTCCGCCAGGCTCCGTCGCTCCTCCGACGGCCACGACATCACACCAGCTGGGTGCCAAAATCTCTACGGTTGCCACATCGGCATGTACTTAGGGCGCTAGCTCTCCCCCGCTAGATACGTAGCACTCTGCTATACCCCCATTGTACACCTGGATCCTCTCCTTACGCCTATAAAAGGAAGGACCAGGGCCCTCTTAGAGAGGGTTGGCCGCGCAGGGACGAGGACGGGACAAGCGCTCTCTTGGGGTCGCTCGCTTCCCTCTCCCGCGTGGACGCTTGTAACCCCCTACTGCAAGTGCACCCGACCTGGGCGCGGGACGAACACGAAGGCCGCGGGATTTCCACCTCTCTCACGCCCATTTCCGGCCACCTCACTTCCCCCCTTCGCGCTCGGCCTCGCGTCGACCCATCTGGGCTGGGGCACGCGGCGACATTCACTCGTCGGCTTAGGGACCCCTCGGTCTCGAAACGCCGACAGTTGGCGCGCCAGGTAGGGGCCTGCTGCGTGTTGACGAACAGCTTCCCGTCAAGCTCCAGATGGGCAGTCTCCAGCAACCTCTCCAACCTGGGACGGTGCTCTGTTTCGGGAGCCTTGAGTTCATGTCCTTCGACGGCAGCTACGACATGATACTCCTTCCACCGCCGCGCGACAACGACAATGGCGGCCGACAGCCCGCCCGCCGGCGGCGGAATCGACGACGTCTTCCCTGCGTGGTGGAAGAACAACATTCGAGCTCGCCCCGTCCTCTCCCCCGACAACGGAGGAGGAGGCGGGGCAACCAAGGCCAAGCGGGAGGCCGCACCTCATCGGCTGTCGAGCGAGTCGACGTCCCCAGCGCTCCAACGGGGGGCGCGTCGGGCGTCGCCCTCGCGTTTGAGACGAAGGCGAGCGTCGTCTCCCCGCGACACGCCAATCCCGAGCAAGTGGACGACGCCAGTGCGCTCGCGGAGAGCCTGCAGGACGTCGCCCTCGTACCTGAGACGACGGTGCAATCAGCCCCCGACGTGACTATGTCGCTGCTCGTCGACCGAAAGGTACCGACCGATTCCCATCCTACGTCATTTAGATTCAGCCTCAACCCGCCTAGCGACCTTGCTTTGGCGGGCGCTCTCGTAGAGGCGAGGTCAAACCCTCTGGGGTTTCGCATGTGGTCGCCTTGGGACCGGCTGACGGACGTCTCGACCTACGGGCCCTCTGGGTCCGAGGAAGATGACGACCCCAACATCTATTGGGATTTCTCTGGATCTGGCAACCCTAGTGCCATGCGGGACTTCATGACCGCATGTGACTACTGCCTCTCCGACTGTTCCGACGGTAGCCGCAGCCTCGACGACGAGGACTGCGGCCCAAGCCATGAATGTTTCCACGTCGATCTAGGGGGTCCCTCCGAAGGCAATCATCTCGGCGTGCCGGAGGACGGTGATCTCCCTAGGCCGGTGCCCCGCGCTGACATCCCGCGGGAGCTAGCTGTGGTCCCCGTTCCGGCAGGGGGTCACGACCCACAGCTCGAGCAAGTCCGCGGGGCGCAGGCCTGGCTCGACGAGGGAGCAGGAGCGCTTGAGCCGATCCGCCGGGACGTCGGGCAGGCATGGGTGGGCCAACCCCCGGCCAGAGAAATACGTCACCTGCCCCAGGGTCTCCTGCTCCGCGTCGCCAACGACGTCAGGGTCAGGCCGCCACCCGCATCCAGCGGGGTCGGTCAGAACCTGGCTGCAGCAGCGATGCTTCTCCGTGCAATGCCGGAGCCATCAACCACCGAGGGTCGGCGAATCCAAGGAGAGCTCAAGAATCTCCTGGAAGGCGCTGCGGTCTGACGGGCCGAGAGCTCTGCATCCCGGAGGCAAGGATACCCCTCGGAACCTCATGCCGCGACTTCCCGATTCATGCGGGAAGCCTCGGTCTACACCGGGCGCACGCGCAACACCGCGCCTGCGGCCCCGGGCCACCTCGGCAACGAGCACCATCGCCGCGACCGTCGGGCCCACCTCGACGAGAGGGTGCGCCGAGGCTATCACCCCAGGCGTGGGGGACGCTACGACAGCGGGGAGGATCGGAGTCCCTCGCCCGAACCACCCGGTCCGCAGGCCTTCAGCCGGGCCATCCGGCGGGCACCGTTCCCGACCCGGTTCCGACCCCCGACTACTATCACAAAGTACTCGGGGGAAACGAGACCGGAATTGTGGCTCGCGGACTACCGCCTGGCCTGCCAGCTGGGTGGAACGGACGACGACAACCTCATCATCCGCAACCTCCCCCTGTTCCTCTCCGACACCGCTCGTGCCTGGTTGGAGCACCTGCCTCCGGGGCAGATCTCCAACTGGGATGACCTGGTTCAGGCCTTCGCCGGCAATTTCCAGGGCACGTATGTGCGCCCCGAGAATTCCTGGGACCTCCGAAGCTGCCGACAGCAGCCGGGAGAGTCTCTCCGGGACTACATCCGACGATTTTCGAAGCAGCGCACCGAGCTGCCCAACATCACCGACTCGGATGTCATCGGCGCGTTCCTTGCCGGCACCACCTGCCGCGACCTGGTGAGCAAGTTGGGTCGCAAGACCCCCACCAGGGCGAGCGAGCTGATGGACATCGCCACCAAGTTCGCCTCTGGCCAGGAGGCGGTCGAGGCTATCTTCCGAAAGGACAAGCAGCCCCAGGGCCGCCCACCGGAAGATGCATCTGAGGCGTCTACTCAGCGCGGCACCAAGAAGAAAGGCAAGAAGAAGTCGCAAGCGAAATGCGACGCCGCCGACGCGGACCTTGTCGCCGCCGCCGAGCACAAGAACCCTCGGAAGCCCCCCGGAGGTGCCAACCTCTTCGACAAGATGCTCAAGGAGCCGTGCCCCTATCATCAGGGACCCGTCAAGCACACCCTTGAGGAGTGCGTCATGCTTCGGCGCCACTTCCACAGGGCCGGGCCACCCGCGGAGGGTGGCAGGGCCCGCGACGACGACAAGAAGGAAGATTACCAAGCAGGAGAGTTCCCCGAGGTCCGCGACTGCTTCATGATCTACGGAGGGCATGCGGCGAATGGCTCGGCTCGGCATCGCAAGCAAGAGCGCCGGGAGGTCTGCTCGATGAAGGTGGCGGCGCCAGTCTACCTAGACTGGTCCGACAAGCCCATCACCTTCGACCAAGCTGATCACCCCGACCACGTGCCGAGCCCGGGGAAATACCCGCTCGTCGTCGACCCCGTCATCGGCGACGTCAGGCTCACCAAGGTCCTTATGGATGGGGGCAGCAGCCTCAACATCATCTACGCCGAGACCCTCAGGCTCCTGCGCGTCGATCTGTCCTCCGTCCGAGCAGGCGCTGCACCCTTCCACGGGATCATTCCCGGGAAACGCGTCCAGCCCCTCGGACGACTCGACCTTCCCGTCTGCTTCGGAACGCCCTCCAACTTCCGAAGGGAGACCCTGACGTTCGAGGTGGTCGGGTTCCGAGGAACCTACCACGTGGTACTAGGGAGGCCATGCTACGCGAAGTTCATGGCCGTCCCCAACTACACCTTCCTGAAGCTCAAGATGCCGGGCCCCAACGGGGTCATCACCGTCGGCCCCACGTACAGACACGCGTTCGAATGCGACGTGGAGTGCGTGGAGTACGCCGAGGCCCTCGCCGAATCCGAGGCCCTCATCGCCGACCTGGAAAGCCTCTCCAAAGAGGTGCCAGACGTGAAGCGTCACGCCGGCAACTTCGAGCCAGTGGAGACGGTTAAGGCCGTCCCCCTCGACCCCAGCGACAACGCCTCCAAGCAGATCCGGATCGGTTCCGGGCTCGACCCCAAATAGGAAACAGTGCTCGTCGACTTTCTCCGCGCAAACGCCGACGTCTTCGCGTGGAGTCCCTCGGACATGCCCGGCATACCGAGGGATGTCGCCGAGCACTCACTGGATATTCGGGCCGGAGCCCGACCCGTCAAGCAGCCTCTGCGCCGATTCGACGAGGAGAAGCGCAGAGCGATAGGCGAGGAGATCCACAAGCTAATGGCAGCCGGGTTCATCAAAGAGGTATTCCATCCCGAATGGCTTGCCAACCCTGTGCTTGTGAGAAAGAAAGGGGGGAAATGGCGGATGTGTGTAGACTACACTGGTCTCAACAAAGCATGTCCGAAGGTTCCCTACCCTCTGCCTCGCATCGATCAAATCGTGGATTCCACTGCTGGGTGCGAAGCCCTGTCTTTCCTCGACGCCTACTCAGGGTATCACAAAATCAGGATGAAAGAGTCCGACCAGCTCGCGACTTCTTTCATCACGCCCTTCGGCATGTACTGCTATGTCACCATGTCGTTCGGTTTGAGGAATGCGGGCACGACGTACCAGCGGTGCATGAACCATGTGTTCGGCGGACACATCGGTCGCACGGTCGAAGCCTACGTCGATGACATCGTAGTCAAGACGAGGGAAGCTTCCGACCTTGTAACGCCCTGAATTTGGGGGTAGAATTTTTTCTTCTTTTCTCTCACCAAATTCAGGTGTTACTCTTTTCTTTTCTCGTTCTCTCGCTAAACCTTGACCTTTTCCAAAGTTTTAGCGGGGTTCGGTTTGGAATTCCCGTGTAAAGAAAAACCCTAAATTACTTTATGTTGTTTGATGCACCATGCCGAACTATGCGTTCTTTGATTGCTTAGAAATGTAAGTGCATTCATCTAGGGAGATCGGATTTCGAAAAGGAGAAAAACCTTTTCTTTCTTTTTCTTTTCTTTCTCTCCCTCCTCCTTTTTCTCTCTCCCGCGTCGTGGGCCGCCCCGGCCGGCCCAGCCGCCCCCCCCCCCCCCCGCGCGCCCCCTTTGGGCCCAAGTGGCCCAGCCGCCCCCTCCTTTTCCCCCCCAACCCCTCTCTCTCTCCCCCCTCCCCCATTCCCTCTAGCCGCCGCCGCCCCCCTGCCCTAGCTCGGCCGCCCCCTGCCGCCGGTTCGGCCGCCGCCCGTCGCCGCTCGGCTGCCCCATCCCCTGTGAGCTCTCCCCTCCCTCTCCCCTCCCCTCTCCCCTCCTCTCTCCCTGTCGCTCGGCCGCCCCCTTGGCCGGCCCAGCCACCGTTCGGCCGCCCCCAGCCGCGCCCCCTGCGCGCCCTAGCTCGGCCGCCCCTGCGCGCCCAGCTCGGCCGCCCCTGGCCGACTCGGCTGCCCCTGCGCGCCCTGCCCCGCCCCCTGGCCGGCTCGGCCGCCCCCTGCCCCGCGCCCGCGCCCAGCTCGGCCGCCCCTGCGCGCCCTGCCCAGCCGCCCCTGCCCCAGGCCGGTTCAACCGCCCCCGGGCCGGTTCAACCGCCCCCCCTTTTTTATTTTATTTTATTTTATTTTACTTTCTGTTATCATTGTTATTTATTTTATTTTAGGCAGGTTAATCATTGTTCATGTTATTGAAATAGGAAGCTTAATTTAGAATTCCGTTACGCTTGTTGATTCATTTAATCAATTGTTTATCCAGTTCAATGTTGATCAACTGAAAATGACTAGGTTTCCATTAGTACATATAACTAAATTCTTTTGTTAGAACCAATTGTAACTAATCATTAGTGCATAAGCTTTAAACCCCCCCTGCGAGACCCTTTCCCATTTCTTTCTAATCATAATGAATGCGATATCGAATGTCATACTTGATGCATATTTACTTTATTTGTTCCCTTGTATGATGTACTGTTTGTTTCCCAATTTGAATGGATGAATGTATGTATGCTTGCAATCGCATAGAGAACGATCTGGTCGAAAAGCCCGAGGAACTCGCAGGAGAAGCCCCTGAGCAGCAGTCGGTTGGTGGAGGCAAGTGTCCTTTGACCTATCTCTGTCCTATTCATTCTTTAATTCACCTCCCGCATTACACATTTATACCTAAGGATTGACTAGCTTTTGTTATCCATGTCCTTGTTTACCTATTTGGGTCGGTTTATTATTGTTTAGCTTCATGCTATTGCTCAAACTCTAATCAATGAACATGATGAGATTATATATGATACGCTGTTTTCCCCTCTCTTATTATGATATTATACTTGTGGCTTTTAAGGGGGCTCGAGCGGTTTCTCGAGTGCCTCTCCGTAAGGACCTGTTCTATGGATGACCGCCCGGGAAAACAGTGCAACCATGAGGGTGGAATGGGACGCCCTTAGCTAAATAATTAGAGGAACTGGGGTGTAGTTCGCTTAGCCGTCGCGCCGTCAATGGGGCTCGGTGTATGCGGCTCGCTCTGCCAAGGTTGATTTGTCCCTTGGGGAGGAGTGCGGTACATTTAGGAAACCTAACGGGCGACTACAGTCCCGGGGAATCTTTGTAAAGGCTACGTAGTGATGCCCTGCTGGGTCACCTTGGTAGTGATCAATGGAGAGTCATGATCTCCGGGCAGAAAGGGAATCACGGCTTGTGGGTAAAGTGCACAACCTCTGCAGAGTGTTTGAAAACTAATATATCAGCCGTGCTCGCGGTTATGAGCGGCCAAGGGAGCTCCAGTGATTAGTGGTACTTGATCAGAGACATTTTGGTTTACAGGTGGCAATGAGGATGGTTACGATTATGCTTATGGTAATGGTAAGTGGTATTCTTTCCTCTTGGAAAGGGTACTTTGGGTTAATAACTTGGGTTAATGCTAAAACCTGGCTTTCTACTAGTAAATAACAAACTGACCAACTAAAAGCAACTGCTTGACTTATCCCCACATAAAGCTAGTCCACTACAGCCAAACAGGATACTTGCTGAGTATGTTGATGTGTACTCACTCTTGCTCTACACACCAAACCCCCCCCCAGGTTGTCAGCATTGCAACCACTGCTCAGGAGAAGATGAAGCTGTGGAAGGAGACTTCCAGGAGTTCCAAGACTACGACGAGTTCTAGGTGTGGGTTAGCGGCAACCCCCAGTCGGCTGCCTGTGAAGGCCGCAGTTATCTACGTTTCTTTTCCGCACTTTGATTTATTGTAAGGACTATATGGACGTCTCAGATGTATGATGTAATCGACTATTATTTCCCTTTTAATACTATTTGAGCACTGTGTGATGATGTCCATGTTATGTAACTGCTGTGTACGTGAATAACTGATCCTGGCACGTACATGGTTCGCATTCGGTTTACCTTCTAAAAACATGGTGTGACATAAGTGGTATCAAAGCCGTGCTGACTGTAGGACCGCTAACCTAGAATAGAATGGTCGTTCTAAGGACTATAGACCTCTGTCCCTGCCTTGACTTTGATATCCCTTCAAAAGTTGGTCATACCGACCACACCTATGTTCTACTATATATTATACCTTGCTGAAAATCATGTTTTATTCTAATCCTTCATTTATTTATGATTCATTACTTGCTGGTCATATTGATTCTGTTCTCACCCTTTTGCTTGCGATGTCTTTTGTAGATGGCTCGACTTAGACACACTGCACGAAAGTCCGTCATCCCCTTCTTACCCTCCCGCCTTGCTGAGCGTCCGCTTCGCCGTCCCGTGGCCGTACAGTCCAGCCACTTGGAGAGACTGCACCACCGCCTGCATGAGGAGCAGGAACGTCGACGACAGGAGCAGCAGGGCTCTTCTTTCTCGCTCCAGCAGGAGATAGAGTCTGTGAGGAGCTGCTCCCCTGTGCTTCCTCTGGAGGCGCCCCCTGCACCACCACTGGGCGCCCCAGCTTCTGGAGTAGCTGCTGGAGGAGACCCAGACGACGGAGGTGGCGACGACAGCCCGAGCCACGACACTGACTTCCCTGCTGACCATGAGCCGGAAGGATGGGTTGCTCGACCCATCACTCGTGACGCTGCTCGCGGGTGTCACTTCCACGACGCGCTCGACACCCTGCTACGTCAGGCACTTGACCGGCGTACTTGGTCCATCGAGTATCGCTGTGTGGTCTACCAGCATAGTCGCGGGGTCTACCCGGACCGCTTGGAGGCGACCTGCTTGGTGCGCCGTCCGGAGAACAGTCTCCAGGGCGCGGAGGCTTGCTCAGAGCACTATTCTATCTCTGAGCGGGACTCAGCTGAGGCAGCCATGCAGGATGCTGCACGGCGTGCGCTTTCGCACTACTGCTCGATTCTCGGTGGGGTAGCTGACGGTCTCGACCTGAAGTATTACCCCCGCCGTCCATCTGGCAGCACAGGAGGCGTGATTGTTTCACCTGCTGGTGAGGACAATCCTAGGTTGAGCAGCACAGTCAACCTAGCCGCCGTGCTAAACACGGAGCTGGACCATGCATTAGACGAGCTGAGTAGGGCTCGTGCTAAGATCGTCCTGCTGCGGGCTGAGCGCGCGGAACGTCGTCACTTGGATGATGGTTCCCCCGCTCCCGTCGGGACTCAGCACCCGTACCGCTCACCTCGGCGTGGACCCCAGTCTTATGGCAATCCCGACTGCAAGACCAAGATAAATCTAGAACCATAGCTCGTTAGAGTTGGATCTTGTAATTAATACGAAATATATATACGTAGAAGCTACAGTCTTAGCGTTAGTCTCGGTTTTAGTTAGTCTTAGTTAGACAGGGTAGTTTGCTATATCCTGTGCATTTAT
This sequence comes from Zea luxurians, assembly GCA_029449295.1. Classification (NCBI taxonomy): domain Eukaryota; kingdom Viridiplantae; phylum Streptophyta; class Magnoliopsida; order Poales; family Poaceae; genus Zea; species Zea luxurians. Next base: position 45,451,992 of record JAOPSE010000010.1, read on the forward strand.
GTTTGTCATGATGAACTATGTTTGGTTTGGATCTTTGTAATGACTGTCACCAGAGTGTGGGTATCCCCTGCATTTTGGTTTACCTATTATGTTAATGGAGTTAGTTATATAGTTGGGAAACCCTTTATTCTACTTTCCTCTTTATCTGAGAAGCTGTGTGGTCTGCGATGGAGATCAGTGAAGATGCTCATCTGTTCAGTGCTGTTGGAGAATTCTATACTCTTTTCTTATGCTGCAAGATTTGTCAGATCAGTTCTGATGTGTGGTTGCGTTCTGCAGATGTCAGAGAACAGGCGCAGAGGAGGAAGGCGTGCTCAGCAGGAGCGAGCCGCTCCGCAGGATGAGGTGCCCCAGCAGCAGCACATGCCACCACCGCCCCCGATGTCGATCGAGCAGATGTTTCTGATGCAGACTCAGGCAGTTCAGGCCATCGGTCAGACTCTGGCCGCCATTCAGCAGCAGCAGCAACAACAGCAGCAGGCTCCACCCCAGCCTCAGATGCCTCAGATGCCCAGAGACAAGCGTGCTGAATTCATGAGAGGTCATCCCCCAACGTTCGCTCACTCATCTGACCCCATGGATGCTGAAGATTGGCTGCGCACTATGGAGCGGGAGTTGCATACCGCTCAGTGTGATGACAGGGAGAAAGTCTTGTATGGTCCCCGTCTGTTGAGAGGAGCAGCCCAATCATGGTGGGAGTCTTACCTCGCCACTCATGCCAACCCCGATGCCATCACCTGGGAAGAGTTCAGAGGTAGCTTTCGTCAGTACCATGTGCCTGCAGGTCTGATGACAGTGAAGAAGGAGGAGTTCCTGGCCCTTAAGCAAGGGTCATCATCTGTCAGTGAGTATCGAGACAGGTTTCTGCAGTTGTCTCGCTACGCTCCTGAAGATGTCAACACCGACGCCAAGCGACAATACCGTTTCTTGAGAGGCTTGGTTGACCCTCTGCACTACCAACTGATGAATCATACCTTCCCGACATTCCAGCACCTGATTGACAGAGCAATCATGACAGAAAGGAAGCGTAAGGAGATGGAGGATCATAAGCGCAAGATCAGTGGACCCCAGCCTGGAAGCAACAGCCGCCCTCGTTTCTCAGGCAATCAACCTCAGCAGTTCAGGCAGAACCAGCGTCCACCTCAGCAGCATCAGCAGTTCCAAAGGCAGTATCCTCAGCACCAGTACCAGAACCGTCAGAGCAATCAGTCAGGAGGTCAGTTTCAGAGGCAGAATCAGCAGACACCTCGTCTTCCTGCCCCAGCAAGCCAGCAGAACAGTCAGGCAGCACCAGCTCAGGTTGGAAACAGAGCATGTTTCCACTGTGGAGAGCAAGGCCACTGGGTGATGCAATGTCCGAAGAAGGCAGCCCAGCAGCAGTCAGGCCCCAATGCCCCAGCAAAGCAGAATGTGTCTCAGCCTAGAGCAGGCAACCGCTCTCAACCGCGCTATAATCATGGGAGACTGAACCACTTGGAGGCTGAAGCAGTTCAGGAGACTCCCGGCATGATAGTAGGTATGTTCCCAGTCGACTCCCATATTGCAGAAGTGTTATTTGATACTGGAGCAACACATTCTTTCATTACTGCATCATGGGTAGAAGCACATAATCTTCCAATTACTACCATGTCAACCCCCATTCAAATTGACTCAGCCGGTGGTAGAATTCGAGCTGATAGCATATGTTTGAATGTAAGTGTGGAAATAAGGGGGATAGCGTTTCCCGCCAACCTTATAGTAATGGGTACTCAGGGAATAGATGTCATCCTAGGGATGAATTGGCTAGATAAGTATCAGGCAGTTATCAGTTGTGATAAAAGGACAATCAAGTTGGTGTCCCCACTAGGAGAGGAAGTGGTGACTGAGTTAGTCCCGCCTGAGCCGAAGAGAGGAAGTTGTTATCAGATGGCTGTCGATAGCAGTGAAGCAGACCCAATTGAGAGTATCAAGGTTGTGTCTGAATTCCCAGATGTGTTTCCAAAGGACTTACCGGGTATGCCACCAGAGCGGAAAGTTGAGTTTGCCATAGAGCTTCTTCCTGGAACCGCCCCTATCTTTAAGAGAGCTTACAGAATATCCGGACCAGAGTTGGTTGAGCTTAAGAAGCAGATTGATGAGCTGTCAGAGAAAGGTTACATCCGGCCAAGCACCTCGCCTTGGGCCGCCCCCGTCCTGTTTGTGGAGAAGAAAGATGGCACCAAGAGGATGTGTATCGATTATCGAGCTTTGAATGAAGTCACGATCAAGAACAAGTATCCCTTGCCCAGAATAGAAGATCTGTTCGACCAGTTGAGAGGAGCCAGTGTGTTCTCCAAGATTGATCTGAGGTCAGGTTATCATCAGCTCAGGATCCGACCTTCGGACATTCCGAAGACGGCATTCATTACCAAGTATGGTTTGTATGAGTTCACAGTGATGTCTTTTGGTTTGACCAATGCACCAGCGTTCTTCATGAACTTGATGAACAGTGTATTCATGGATTATCTCGATAAGTTTGTGGTGGTATTCATTGATGACATTCTGGTTTATTCTCGAAGCGAAGAAGAACATGCAGATCATTTGAGGATGGTATTGCAGAGATTGCGAGAGCACCAGTTGTATGCAAAGTTGAGCAAGTGTGAGTTCTGGATTAGTGAAGTCCTGTTCTTGGGTCACATAATCAACAAAGAAGGATTGGCTGTGGATCCGAAGAAAGTGGCAGACATTCTGAACTGGAAAGCGCCAACGGATGCTCGAGGAATCAAGAGCTTCATTGGAATGGCCGGATATTATCGGCGATTCATTGAAGGGTTTTCAAAGATTGCAAAACCAATGACAGCGTTGCTAGGCAACAAGGTTGAGTTCAAGTGGACCCAGAAATGCCAAGAGGCCTTTGAAGCGCTGAAAGAGAAGTTGACAACAGCGCCTGTCTTAGTCTTGCCTGATGTGCACAGGCCCTTCTCGGTGTATTGTGATGCTTGTTACACAGGTTTGGGATGCGTGTTGATGCAAGGGGGAAGAGTTGTGGCTTACTCGTCCCGACAGCTGAAGGTTCATGAGAAGAATTACCCAATCCATGATCTAGAGTTGGCAGCAGTGGTTCATGCACTGAAGAGATGGAGGCACTATCTGTATGGACAGAAATGCGATGTTTACACAGACCATAAGAGTCTGAAGTACATATTCACTCAGTCAAAATTGAATATGAGACAGCGAAGATGGTTAGAGTTGATCAAAGACTATGAGTTGGAGATCCATTACCATCCAGGCAAAGCAAACGTAGTGGCAGATGCTTTGAGCAGAAAGAGTCAAGTCAATCTGATGGTCGCTCGTCCGATGCCTTATGAGTTGGCCAAGGAGTTCGACAGGTTGAGTCTCGGATTTCTGAACAATTCGCGAGGAGTCATAGTTGAATTGGAACCTACCTTGGGGCGCGAAATCAAAGAAGCGCAGAAGAATGATGAGAAGATCAGTGAGATCCGGCGACTGATTCTAGATGGCAGAGGCAAAGATTTTCGAGAAGATGCAGAAGGCGTGATATGGTTCAAAGACCGCTTGTGCGTTCCTAATGTCCAATCCATTCGGGAGTTGATTCTCAAGGAAGCTCATGAGACAGCCTATTCGATTCACCCTGGCAGTGAGAAGATGTATCAGGATCTGAAGAAGAAATTCTGGTGGTACGGAATGAAGAGGGAAATCGCAGAGCATGTGGCTATGTGCGATAGTTGTCGAAGAATTAAGGCAGAGCACCAGAGACCAGCTGGATTGTTACAACCGTTGCAGATCCCTCAGTGGAAATGGGATGAAATTGGTATGGATTTCATAGTCGGATTGCCTCGCACTCGGATCGGCTACGATTCCATTTGGGTAGTGGTGGACCGTTTGACCAAGTCAGCCCACTTCATACCTGTCAAGACCAACTACAGCAGTGCAGTATTGGCAGAACTATATATGTCTCGGATCGTTTGTCTTCATGGTGTGCCAAAGAAGATAGTTTCAGACAGAGGAACGCAGTTCACCTCTCATTTCTGGCAGCAGTTGCATGAAGCTTTGGGCACACATCTGAATTTCAGTTCAGCTTATCACCCGCAGACAGATGGCCAGACCGAAAGGACCAATCAAATTCTTGAAGACATGTTGAGAGCCTGTGTGTTGCAAGATCAGTCCGGATGGGATAAGCGATTGCCCTATGCAGAGTTTTCCTATAACAACAGTTACCAGGCCAGTTTGAAGATGTCACCGTTTCAGGCGCTCTATGGAAGGAGTTGCAGAACTCCGTTGCAATGGGATCAGCCTGGAGAAAAGCAGGTGTTTGGGCCAGACATTTTGCTTGAAGCCGAAGAGAACATCAAGATGGTCCGAGAGAATCTGAAGATAGCGCAATCAAGGCAGCGAAGCTATGCGGACACAAGAAGAAGAGAGCTGAGTTTTGAAGTCGGAGACTTTGTCTATCTGAAAGTGTCACCGATCAGAGGAGTCAGAAGGTTCGGAGTGAAAGGCAAGCTAGCACCCCGCTACATTGGTCCGTATCAGATTTTTGCAAGACGTGGAGAAGTGGCCTATCAGCTCAGTTTGCCAGAGAATTTGTCTGCTGTGCATGATGTCTTTCATGTGTCTCAGTTGAAGAAGTGCTTGCGTGTGCCAGAAGAGCAGTTGCCAGTGGAAGGTCTTGAGGTCCAGGAGGACTTGACCTACGTTGAGAAGCCAGTGCAGATCCTTGAGGTTGCAGACAGAGTCACCCGAAGGAAGACCATCAGGATGTGCAAAGTTAGATGGAATCACCACTCTGAGGAAGAAGCAACCTGGGAGCGTGAAGATGATCTGATGGCTAAGTACCCAGAGCTCTTTGCTAGCCAGCCCTGAATCTCGAGGGCGAGATTCTTTTAAGGGGGATAGGTTTGTAACGCCCTGAATTTGGGGGTAGAATTTTTTCTTCTTTTCTCTCACCAAATTCAGGCGTTACTCTTTTCTTTTCTCGTTCTCTCGCTAAACCTTGACCTTTTCCAAAGTTTTAGCGGGGTTCGGTTTGGAATTCCCGTGTAAAGAAAAACCCTAAATTACTTTATGTTGTTTGATGCACCATGCCGAACTATGCGTTCTTTGATTGCTTAGAAATGTAAGTGCATTCATCTAGGGAGATCGGATTTCGAAAAGGAGAAAAACCCTTTCTTTCTTTTTCTTTTCTTTCTCTCCCTCCTCCTTTTTCTCTCTCCCGCGTCGTGGGCCGCCCCGGCCGGCCCAACCGCCCCCCGCGCGCGCCCCCTTTGGGCCCAAGTGGCCCAGCCGCCCCCTCCTTTTCCCCCCCAACCCCTCTCTCTCTCCCCCCCCTCCCCCATTCCCTCTAGCCGCCGCCGCCCCCCTGCCCTAGCTCGGCCGCCCCCTGCCGCCGGTTCGGCCGCCGCCCGTCGCCGCTCGGCCGCCCCATCCCCGGTGAGCTCCCCCCTCCCTCTCCCTCTCCCCTCTCCCCTCCTCTCTCCCTGTCGCTCGGCCGCCCCCTTGGTCGGCCCAGCCGCCGTTCGGCCGCCCCCAGCCGCGCCCCCTGCGCGCCCTAGCTCGGCCGCCCCTGCGCGCCCAGCTCGGCCGCCCCTGGCCGGCTCGGCTGCCCCTGCGCGCCCTGCCCCGCCCCCTGGCCGGCTCGGCCGCCCCCTGCCCCGCGCCCGCGCCCAGCTCGGCCGCCCCTGGCCGGCTCGGCCGCCCCTGCGCGCCCTGCCCAGCCGCCCCTGCCCCAGGCCGGTTCAACCGCCCCCGGGCCGGTTCAACCGCCCCCCCTTTTTTTATTTTATTTTATTTTATTTTACTTTCTGTTATCATTGTTATTTATTTTATTTTAGGCAGGTTAATCATGGTTCATGTTATTGAAATAGGAAGCTTAATTTAGAATTCCATTACGCTTGTTGATTCATTTAATCAATTGTTTATCCAGTTCAATGTTGATCAACTGAAAATGACTAGGTTTCCATTAGTACATATAACTAAATTCTTTTGTTAGAACCAATTGTAACTAATCATTAGTGCATAAGCTTTAAACCCCCCCTGCGAGACCCTTTCCCGTTTCTTTCTAATCATAATGAATGCGATATCGAATGTCATACTTGATGCATATTTACTTTATTTGTTCCCTTGTATGATGTACTGTTTGTTTCCCAATTTGAATGGATGAATGTATGTATGCTTGCAATCGCATAGAGAATGATCCGGTCGAAAAGCCCGAGGAACTCGCAGGAGAAGCCCCTGAGCAGCAGTCGGTTGGTGGAGGCAAGTGTCCTTTGACCTATCTCTGTCCTATTCATTCTTTAATTCACCTCCCGCATTACACATTTATACCTAAGGATTGACTAGCTTTTGTTATCCATGTCCTTGTTTACCTATTTGGGTCGGTTTATTATTGTTTAGCTTCATGCTATTGCTCAAACTCTAATCAATGAACATGATGAGATTATATATGATACGTTGTTTTCCCCTCTCTTATTATGATATTATACTTGTGGCTTTTAAGGGGGCTCGAGCGGTTTCTCGAGTGCCTCTCCGTAAGGACCTGTTCTATGGATGACCGCCCTGGAAAACAGTGCAACCATGAGGGTGGAATGGGACGCCCTTAGCTGAATAATTAGAGGAACCGGGGTGTAGTTCGCTTAGTCGTCGTGCCGTCAATGGGGCTCGGTGTATGCGGCTCGCTCTGCCAAGGTTGATTTGTCCCTTGGGGAGGAGTGCGGTACATTTAGGAAACCTAACGGGCGACTACAGTCCCGGGGAATCTTTGTAAAGGCTACGTAGTGATGCCCTGCTGGGTCACCTTGGTAGTGATCAATGGAGAGTCATGATCTCCGGGCAGAAAGGGAATCACGGCTTGTGGGTAAAGTGCACAACCTCTGCAGAGTGTTTGAAAACTAATATATCAGCCGTGCTCGCGGTTATGAGCGGCCAAGGGAGCTCCAGTGATTAGTGGTACTTGATTTGGTTTACAGGTGGCAATGAGGATGGTTACGATTATGCTTATGGTAATGGTAAGTGGTATTCTTTCCGCTTGGAAAGGGTACTTTGGGTTAATAACTTGGGTTAATGCTAAAACCTGGCTTTCTACTAGTAAATAACAAACTGACCAACTAAAAGCAACTGCTTGACTTATCCCCACATAAAGCTAGTCCACTACAGCCAAACAGGATACTTGCTGAGTATGTTGATGTGTACTCACTCTTGCTCTACACACCAAACCCCCCCCAGGTTGTTAGCATTGCAACCACTGCTCAGGAGAAGATGAAGCTGTGGAAGGAGACTTCCAGGAGTTCCAAGACTACGACGAGTTCTAGGTGTGGGTTAGCGGCAACCCCCAGTCGGCTACCTATGAAGGCCGCAGTTATCTACGTTTCTTTTCCGCACTTTGATTTATTGTAAGGACTATATGGACGTCTCAGACGTATGATGTAATCGACTATTATTTCCCTTTTAATACTATTTGAGCACTATGTGATGATGTCCATGTTATGTAACTGCTGTGTACGTGAATAACTGATCCTGGCACGTACATGGTTCGCATTCGGTTTACCTTCTAAAAACCGGGTGTGACAGACCTCCTCTCCGACCTTGAAGTGACATTCCGATGTCTCAAGGCGAAAGGCGTCAAGCTCAATCCCGAGAAGTGTGTCTTCGGGGTGCCCCGGGGCATGCTCTTGGGGTTCATCGTCTCCGAGCGGGGCATCGAAGCCAACCCGGAGAAGATCGCAGCCATCACCAGCATGGGTCCCATCAAGGACTTAAAGGGCGTACAGAGAGTCATGGGATGTCTCGCGGCTCTGAGCGGCTTCATCTCACGCCTCGGCGAAAGAGGCTTGCCTCTGTACCGCCTCTTAAGGAAGGCCGAGCGCTTCACTTGGACCCCTGAGGCCGAGGAAGCTCTCGGGAACCTGAAGGCGCTCCTCACAAAGGCGCCTATCTTGGTGCCCCCAGCTGACGGAGAAGCCCTCTTGGTCTACGTCGCCGCCACCACCCAGGTGGTTAGCGCCGCGATTGTGGTCGAGAGGCAAGAAGAGGGGCATGCATTGCCCGTTCAGAGGCCAGTTTACTTCGTCAGCGAGGTACTGTCCGAAACCAAGATCCGCTACCCACAAGTTCAGAAGCTGCTGTATGCAGTGATCCTGACGCAGCGGAAGTTGCGACACTACTTCGAGTCTCATCCGGTAACTGTGGTGTCATCCTTCCCCCTGGGGGAGATCATCCAGTGCCGAGAGGCCTCGGGCAGGATTGCAAAGTGGGCAGTGGAAATCATGGGCGAGACAATCTCGTTCGCCCCTCGGAAGGCCATCAAGTCCCAGGTCTTGGCGCACTTCGTAGCCGAATGGGTCGACACCCAGCTACCGACGGCTCCGATCCAACCAGAGCTCTGGACCATGTTTTTCGACGGGTCGCTGATGAAGACGGGAGCCGGCGCGGGCCTACTCTTCGTCTCACCCCTCGGGAAACACCGACGCTATGTGCTACGCCTCCACTTCCCGGCGTCCAACAATGTGGCTGAGTACGAGGCTCTGGTCAACGGGTTGCGGATCGCCATCGAGCTAGGGGTCAGACGCCTCGACGCTCGCGGTGACTCGCAGCTCATCATTGACCAAGTCATGAAGAACTCCCACTGCCGCGACCCGAAGATGGAGGCCTACTGCGATGAGGTTCGACGCCTGGAAGACATGTTCTACGGGCTTGAGCTTAACCACATCGCTCGGCGCTACAACGAGACTGCGGACGAGCTGGCAAAAATCGCCTCGGGGCGAACAACGGTTCCCCCGGACGTCTTCTCCCGGGATCTGCATCAACCCTCCGTCAAGATCGACGACGCGCCCGAGCCTGAGGCGCCCTCGGTCCAGCCCGAGGTGCCCTCGGCACAGCCGAAGGCACCCTCAGCTCGGCCCGAGGCGGCCTCGGTTCAACCCGAGGTGCCCTCGGCCTCCGATGGTGAGGCACTGCGCATCGAGGAGAAGCGGAGCGGGGCCACGCCTGATCGAAATTGGTAGACCCCGTACCTGCAATATCTCCGCCAAGGAGAGCTACCCCTCGACCGAGCCGAGGCTCGGCGGGTAGCGCGACGCGCCAAGTCGTTCGTCTTGCTGCGCGATGAGAAGCAGCTCTACCACCGCAGCCCCTCGGGCATCCTCCAGCGATGCATCTCCATCGCCGAAGGTCAGGAACTCCTGCAAGAGATACACTCGGGGGCTTGCGGCCATCACGCAGCGCCTCGAGCCCTTGTCGGGATGCTTTCCGGCAAGGCTTCTACTGGCCAACGGCGGTGGCTGATGCCACTAGAATTGTCCGCACCTGCGAAGGGTGTCAATTCTATGCGAAGCAGACCCACCTGCCCGCTCAGGCTCTACAGACGATACCTATCACCTGGCCCTTTGCTGTGTGGGGTCTGGACCTCGTCGGCCCCTTGCAGAAGGCGCCCGGGGGCTACACGCACCTGCTGGTCGCCATCGACAAGTTCTCCAAGTGGGTTGAGGTCCGACCTCTGAACAGCATCAGGTCCGAGCAGGCGGTGACGTTCTTCACCAACATCATCCATCGCTTCGGGGTCCCGAACTCCATCATCACCGACAACGGTACCCAGTTCACCGGCAAAAAATTCTTGGACTTCTGCGAGGATCACCACATCCGGGTGGACTGGGCCGCCGTGGCTCATCCCATGTCGAATGGGCAAGTAGAGCGTGCCAACGGCATGATTCTACAAGGGCTCAAGCCTCGGATCTACAATGACCTCAACAAGTTCGGCAAGCGATGGATGAAGGAACTCCCCTCGGTGGTCTGGAGCCTGAGGACAACGCCGAGCCGGGCCATGGGTTTCACGCCGTTCTTTCTGGTCTACGGGGCCGAGGCCGTCTTGCCCACTAACCTGGAGTACGGCTCCCCGAGGACGAGGGCCTACAGCGATCAAAGCAACCAAGCTAGCCGAGAAGACTCGCTGGACCAGCCGGAAGAGGCTCGAGACAAGGCCTTGCTACACTCGGCGTGGTACCAGCAGTCCCTGCGACGCTACCACGCCCGAGGTGTCCGACCCCGAGACCTCCAGGTGGGCGACCTGGTGCTTCGGCTGTGGCAAGACGCCCGAGGGAGGCACAAGCTCACGCCCCCCTGGGAGGGGCCATTCGTCATCGCCAAAGTTCTGAAGCCCGGAACGTACAAGCTGGCCAACAGTTAAGGCGAGGTCTACGGCAACGCTTGGAACATCCAACAGCTACGTCGTTTCTACCCTTAAGATGTTTTCAAGTTGTTCATATACCTCGCACCCACGCAAAGTTTAGTCATCAAGGAAGGGTCGGCCTCGCCTCGGCAAAGCTCGACCCTCCCTCGGGGGCTAAAAGGGGGGGACCCCCTCTGCGTTGAAATTTTCCTCGAAAAAAGATCTCTTCTGCCAGAATATTTTTCGTGCTTTCTGACTATTTCAAAAAGTGGACCCTGAAAACGACGGAGTACACGTAAGCAGCCAAGGCTGACCGAGCCGAGGGACTCCTACGCCTCCGGGATACGGATACCTCACTCATCACCTTCTGCGATAAGTAACTCGCGTTCGGATAAAGTGATTCCACGAACCTAACAAGTCTTCACGTTCGGAAGCTCTTCTGCCGAAGCGATCCTTCGAGCCTTCTCGACTGAGTCGGTGACAGGGCCTCATGGATGGGTGAAAGTGCGCGTAAGCGGCAAGGCCGACCGAGCCGAGGGACTCCCACGCCTCCGGGATACGGATACCTCACTCATCACCTTCCGCGAGAAGCAACTTTCGCTCGCACAAACATCCCTGTTACCGACAAAAAAGTCCAGATACTCGAAACGAGAGGAAAGGAGACGCAGCTTTACAACACAGCGAGAGTGTGTAAATTCTGGCCTCGGCGGCCGCAGAAGGCACACGCTACAAGACACTCTGATCCTGCAGGCTCGGGTCTTGACGCTGGAAGGGGGCAGTAGCACCCTCGGCATCGACGACACCTTCAGCGAGGTCCGACCTAGCCTCGGACGGCGACGCGGCCCAGGGATCCCCACTCTGGAGGACGACGTCATTGTCACGCCCGGACAATCGCTGCCAGGGACTTCTCCGGGAATCCGGCCCGAGCAGGCGGCTCGGCCGGGTACCCCTGGGGCCTCGGCCAACCATCTCCCAAGGGCGCCAGCCCGACCCGAGGCCTCGGCTGATCAACTCCGGCGTCGGTCCCGCTAACGGACAACCCGGCTAGGCTCCGGCCGACCAGGTTTCATTTTCGAGCCAACTCTGCCTCTGTTCATGCTGATATCGCTACCCCTGGCCTCGGCTCGTCGAAGAGCGGCCAGGGGGTCCCTTTAACTAAGCTAGAGGAGCATCAGACAACAAGGCCGACACAGCCGAGGGACTCCTACGCCTCCGAGATACGGATACCTCACTCGTCACCTTGACACAGGGCAATTCATGCTTGGTGAAGCAGTTCAGATAATCAACAGGCGAGTCTTAATGCTCGAAAATGAGGAAAAAACATGGCTCCGTGCCAAAATTACATACATGTTCAGGCCTCGACAGCCATGATGAACAAAAACACTGCATTCGAAGTGCCATTACAAACGGAACTCCAGTTCCCCCTCCGCAGGTACGAACAACCCCACTCCATGGGGGAGAGCCTGCGGAACAATAGAAGACCGACGAACGGCGCGCCGTCACCCGCTCTAGCAGCGGCGACGACGATGACTTCTGCCCCGGGGGGCCGAACAGCGGCGGCACTGACCTTAGGGCGGATGCTGCTGCCAGGAGGCCCCCGCCCATGCCCAAACTCGTGAGGCAAGGACGGGCAGAAGGCCGTAGAGTTGGAGGTCGGTCCGTGGCCGGCCTTGGCTATCTCGCCGGCGGGAGAACCTCTTCCAGCTGCCGTGGCAGACGCCGGCGCCGCAAGCGGCTCCGAAGCCACTCGCGTCCGAGAGCCAGGCACGGTGCAGCTGCCAGCGCCACGGACGACGACCGCCCTTCCCTCCGGTCACTGAGTGAAGGAGCAGGCCGTCGCCCACACAAGGGCCGACCCCAACTCGGCACACTCCCCTCCCCAGCCCTGGTGATGAAAATCCTTGAGGCTGAGGGAGGGGCAGAGGCCGCGGCCCGGCTCGCTTTCCCCCACCATCAAGCTGGAGGTCACCATCTTGGGTGACCGTCGGTGGAGTGGTGCAGCCGGGCTGCATGATGAAAATCCTTGAAGCCGAACGATGGCTGAAAGGTACCAACTCCTACGGAGTTGTGTTCCTCCAACGATGAGGCGAAAAGACGGCGGGTATCCCCCATCCGGGGGCTTGGAAGGTGGAAAGACGCGATGCATAAGGGAGCAAGAAGACATGGTCGCCTTCCGAAGGGGGTCACCCTCCTTTTAAAGGCAACTCTCCCTACTTGCGCCCCCAACCGTCACGGGCTGAGTCTTCTTCAACACGCTCCAAGGCCCTCCCCTGCGGCGCGGGGGCTGGGTCCCGCATGTCAAGCAAACCGGCTCAGAGCAGGAGAAGCCAAACCGCCGCGCGTGGTGCACACAACCGCCCAGCGGTTACAAGTGACCCTCCACTTTTGCCCGGACCAACGGGCGAAAGAGGCGGGAAGCCATGCAGGCGGCATGCAGCCGCGCCAAGTGGACGCGCTCCTCCGACTCCCGACACGCCAGCATGGAGGCCTAAGCCCACGCGTCACGCAACCGGCGCGCCGGATGCCGCATGCAAGCAACTGCACCGCCACTTGCGCCACCACCGTGCCTCCTCGATTGCGGAATTAATACCGCGACTCGAGGCGACCAGGCGCACGACCCAGCAGTGCCAGCCTGACGCGGCGGTCAATGCGGCCAAAAGTGGGCCGGCAGTGATGACGGTGGCAGGCGGGCGGGAGCAGCGGTCACGTCGTCAGCCAAGCTCACGTCCCATCCGGGGGCAGCTAGAGAACCCCCTCTCACGGCGTGAAGACAACGCGCCCGTGATCCGTTCCTCGAACGGCTCGCGCACGCGCAACGGCCGCCCTGCCAACAACTCGCCCCGTCGCACTAACTCCACGGAGGGATAGACGGCGCTTCTGGCATGAGAAGCGGGCGACGCTTCGCCTTCGCCGTAAAAACCGCGCCAAAAAAGGTACGCCACGTCGTTCGATTTCGTATCCTTTTCCTTTTTTCCTCTTTCTCTATCTCTTGCAACAGGGACCGGGAAAGGGGGATACCCCGAAAAGGATCCTTCCCCGTGAAGGAACCAGGCTCTGAGCCTCCTTACTGATCAGAGGTTCGAAGGCTGGCCCCCCGAAGGGTTTCAACAGCCGCCTCAGATCGCGTGGGCCCTACACCCACTACTGGTCAGAGGTTCGAAGGCCGGCCCCCCGAAGGGTTCCACGGCCGCCTCAGGCTACTCGGGCTCCGCACCCATTACTGATCAGGGGTTCGAAGGCTGGCCCCCAAAGGGTTCACAGTCGCCTCAGACGCCGAGCGAGGGATGACCAGGGGTACGTTCGATACATAACCAAGGCTCGGGCTGCGCTCCCGAGGTACCCTAGGACATTTCCGAGACCAGCGGGAGCGATCTTGTAACGGAATCCCATCAGAGGGAGGCATCGAGCCCTCGGACCCCGTCGCCAGGGGACCGGGTCTGGCAGATCACCCGCAGGTACTTTTGGGCGTGCCTCTGGGCCCCTAGCCGACCCCTAACGAACGGGGCACGGACGTCCACTCGGATTACCCGCTTACAGCTCACCGGAGACACCATGTTCGGCGCCCATCGAGGGTAACATGGCGCTTCCCCCCCTCCTCCTTGCGGAAAGGCGACGCAGGGGCGTATGTAAAAAAGCCGAGTCTGTCCCTGATCGCCCTCTCGCCCTGTGCGGAGGCTCGGGGGCTGCTCTCGCAAACCCGGCTCCGGCCAAACCGTTGACAGCGTCAACATACCAGCCCGAGAGCTTGGGCCCCGTCCGTACACCCGGGCTACGGCCAGTTCGCATGAGGGAACAACCAGACCGGCCGAAGCATTACGCGAGGCATTAAGACCTCGAAGGAGTGAAACCACTCCTCCGAGGCCTCGGGGGCTACACCCGGCGGGTGCGCTCGCGCGCACCCACCGGATCAAAATGCAACCGAGAAAGGCTAGTCCCCTTGCAAAAAAGTGCGACGAAAGCCTCCAAGCGAGTGCTAACACTCCCTTCGAGGCTCGGGGGCTACTGTCGGGGACCATAATTAGGGGTACCCTCAAGACTCCTAATTCTCAGCTGGTAACCCCCATCAACATAAAGCTGCTAAGGCCTGATGGGTGCGATTAAGTCAGGGATCAGTCCATTCGAGCGACTCGATCACGCCTCGCCCGAGCCTAGCCTCGGACAAGGGCAGCTGACCCCGGAGGATTTCCGTCTCGCCCGAGGCCCCCCTCCAATGGCGGACATGTTTCCGGCTCGCCCGAGGCCCTGCCTTTGCTAAGAAGCAACCCTGACTAAATCGCCGCACCGACCGACCAAGTCGCAGGAGCATTTAATGCAAAGGTGACCTGACACCTTTATCCTGACGCGCGCCCCCCGGCAGAGCCGAAGTGACCGCCGTCACTTCACCGCTCCACTGACCGGCCTGACAGAAGGACAGCGCCGCCTGCGCCACTCTGACCGCAGTGCCGCTTGGCAGAGTGAGACTGACAGGCAGTCAGGCCCTGCCAAAGGCACCATAGGAAGCTCCGCCCGACCCAGGGCTCGGACTCGGGCTAAGCCCCGGAAGACGGCGAACTCCGCTCCGCCCGACCCAGGGCTCGGACTCGGGCTAAGCCCCGGAAGACGGTGAACTCCGCTCCACCCGACCCAGGGCTCGGACTCGGGCTAAGTCACGGAAGACGGCGAACTCCGCTCCGCCCGACCCAGGGCTCGGACTCGGGCTAAGTCCCGGAAGACGGCGAACTCCGCTCCGCCCGACCCAGGGCTCGGACTCGGGCTAAGTCCCGGAAGACGACGAACTCCACTTCGCCCGACCCCAGAGCTCGGACTCAGGCTCAGCCCTAGAAGACGACGAACTCCGCTCCGCCCGACCCCAGGGCTCGGACTCCGCCCTGGCCTCTGCCGAACGACCTCCGCCTCGCCCGACCCAGGGGCTCGAACTCGGCCTCGGCCATGGAAGACAGACTCGACCTCGGCTTCGGAGGAGCCTCCACGTCGCCCAACCTAGGGCGCAGGCCAGCCACGTCAATAGGAAGCGCCATCATCACCCTACCTCGAGCTGACTCGGGCCGCAGAGAACAAGACCGGTGTCCCATCTGGCTAGCCCCGCCGGATAGGCAATGATGGCGCCCCGCATGCTCTGTGACGACGACGGCTCTCAGCTCTCTTACGGAAGCAGGAGGACGTCAGCAAGGACTCAACCGCCCCGACAGCTGTCCCTCCGCCAGGCTCCGTCGCTCCTCCGACGGCCACGACATCACACCAGCTGGGTGCCAAAATCTCTCCGGTTGCCACATCGGCATGTACTTAGGGCGCTAGCTCTCCCCCGCTAGACACGTAGCACTCTGCTACACCACCATTGTACACCTGGATCCTCTCCTTACGCCTATAAAAGGAAGGACCAGGGCCCTCTTAGAGAGGGTTGGCCGCGCAGGGACGAGGACGGGACAGGCGCTCTCTTGGGGCCGCTCGCTTCCCTCTCCCGCGTGGACGCTTGTAACCCCCTACTGCAAGCGCACCCGACCTGGGCGCGGGACGAACACGAAGGCCGCGGGATTTCCACCTCTCTCATGCCCATTTCCGGCCACCTCACTTCCCCCCTTCGCGCTCGGCCTCGCGTCGACCCATCTGGGCTGGGGCACGCGGCGACATTCACTCGTCGGCTTAGGGACCCCCCGGTCTCGAAACGCCGACAATACCACTCTAAGCTATCATATATAGCCTACCATTAATTTTATCAAACAATTATAATTTGTCATAAGTAATACTAATAATATTATTGTTTAGACATTTTAAAATACTAAATCTATTCTTCACGCCACTAGTTTGGCATACTTCATAAGTAAAACCAATTTGAACACACTTGACAGACACGTCCGCTCGGGTACTCCTACGTAACTAGCATTTTAAGCCTAAGTTTTACCTCGCGACACTAGTACACCATAATCATGTTCTCACATGCGACAAGATATTTTGGCAATCATCTAATATAACCATGACATGTTTATGCTTTAATTAAGATAATCGTCGCGATCAATATATCTATTCAATCTATCGACTCAATCAATAAAATAAAAAAATTAGCGAACTAGAGAATGGTTACCGATTCAACTAGAATTTCAAGTCAACGTTGACGATTTTTGTTCATGCCTTTCGTCGAGCACTTGGGGGCATCGACCAGGGACTTGCTTCTCCATATCTTCTTGGGATTCTTTTTGCTGACGCGATCACAATTTGGAGGCATCACGTAGGGGCTAGCGTCAAAGCGAGGCGACCGAACGATGACAAGTACTAAAGAAGGATAGGCGACGTTGTTGTAAACTCGGAAAGGGGACGAACGACGGTGTCGACGTGTCGGCACCATGATTCCCTGATCAACGAAGACGATGGTATGATGACTTTTAGGAGCTGAGGCTAACACGATCTAGGTACCATGGCAGCACGCCGACAAGTCCACGATAACACAACGAGGTGGACACGGCAACGCACGGCCCAACGAGCAAAGGGAGCGTGACGGTTGGCGAGCTGGCTAGTTCAGATAGGGACAATCGACATGAGGACCATGACGAATATGAAATCGATGACCGGCCAAGATGCAATTGGTGAGTTGAGCGACTCCGATGATTTGACGGTAGCCGCGACAACGAACAGGAGGACGCGCGCAGGAGCAGGCGTGGCTGGGGAAAAAGCAGGGGCTTCACGGTGCTAGAGAAGAGCTCGGCACAGCGGCCATGGGAGGAAGACGGGCAGGGAAACTCCGAGCTGCGGCCAGCGGAAAGCAAAGCGCGCGCACGGAGTTTGACAATGGCTGGGCAGAGGGCAGGACCGAGCTCGGCGTTGGGGTGAGCTGCGCGCGAGGAAAAGGCAGGGCGCGCTGGGAGATGGAGCTTGGCTGCTTGCAGAGGGGTACACGATGGCCATGGATGCGAGGAAGAGCGCTGGCGAGCAGGCGCTGGGCAGTTCGGCTCCGGCGGCCGGGATCGACGCGAGCAGAGGCAGGGAACCGAGCTGGGGGCTGGGCGCCATGGAGAGATGGGGACGAGCTGCAGGGGAGCTCGCAGGGGATCCAACGCCGGGAGCTCGGCTGCGGCACGCAGAGGAGCTCCGAGCGGAGGGAGAGGATTCGGGCGCAGGGAGGAAAACGGTGAACTATCCACACTTCCACAGACAGCAAAAATCAACGTAGGGATAAATCCCTTTGGCTAGGGGTGGCAGGATATTTCTTCAGGAATTAAGCGGCGGCAGAGATAGGAATGAAGAATAAATCCACGGAGAGCAGCTGCAGTCGGTGGCTGAAAAAATCCTACACGGAGGAGGGAGAGAGAAGCGTGAGGGATAGAGAGGAAGAGAAGATTTTTTTAGATCTTTCTCACTTTCCCTTTTTTTATATAGAAAATTACAGATATTTCGAATTAGGATTTTTTTAGTGACGCATACTAGGTCGACAGTACTTGTAACACGGTTTGATTCGTTTCGAAATCTGATAATTTTATCTGCGGTCTGAACATCTAATTCCATGGTTACGGACAATTTATGTGATAATCGGATCTTAATTATAATTCCTTGATTATCAACCTTGCGCACGATTTTTCTCGGACAATGCGCGATTCAGATTATTATGCCCCGAATATTTTAGTTGTCGAGTTCAAATTAATTCGCCCGGGATAAAATTATCCGAGGGGGTCGGGCTTCCAAATTCGTATTCGCGAGAGCGATGAATTTTAAATAATCACCGGACGCACGGATTTTCGGAACAACTATGTTCCGAACATCACGAAAATTTAGGAAGAGCCCGGATAAATAAAAACGATGTCGAACTCGCGACCGACAAAACAGATGCAATATTAAAATCGCGATAGGCGAAGATGATTAAAATTTAGCATCCATTTTATCCACTGATATTACGTGCTTAAATTCATACTCGTTGTCGAGCGGAATATAAACACCAGGGGTGTTACACAAGTGGTTTTGGTTTTTTGGTCTAAAATAGGAAGTAAGTGAATTATGGAGTTAGGGGGAGGCTTAAGTCCATAATATCACTTTGTGGGGATACTCATGCATCCTAGCAAGTAGATTGCATATTTTCATTAAATGTTTGTTTTTGCTTTCTTTGGTTGTGTTGTCATCAATCACCAAAAAGAGGGGAGATTGTAAGGAAAATGGACTCTGGGCCATTTGGCTCAATAGGTTTTGGTATATGATGATCAACATAACCTGTGGACTAATATGTTTGCAAGTGTTTATGTTTGTAGTTCACGGGATGCTAAAGTTACTTGGACTAAGGCATTGAGGAAAGCAACACCTCAAAAGAAGACATTATGAAGATCACAAGTGAAGATCAACAAGTATCAAGCAAAGTCCAAGAAACAAAGAATACTTTTGCCACTGGTGGACTGTCCGGCTGAGAACATCGGACTGTCCGGTGCAACACGTTGGACTATCTGGTGCACCAGGGAACAGGAGCCCAACGACTAGTTCTAGGTGGCACTGGTGGAGAGAAGCCACCAGACTTTCCGGTGTGACGTCCGGACTGTCTGGTGTAAAAGCCTGCAGCGCCAATGGTCACCTGTGGTGTCAGATCCAATGGCTAGGCGCACCAGACAGGGGCACTGGACTGTCCGGTGACCCCACCGGACTATTCGGTATGCCGTAGAGAGCAGCATCTTTTCTCCAACGGCTAGAATTGTGTTGGTACCTATAAATATCACCCCAACCAGCCATTTCAAGGTGTGGGAGCCCAAGCAACATACCAAGGCATATAATAGACATTTCCAAGTGCCCATAGACCCTAGTGCTTAATAGAATCACTCGGTGATTAGCATAGGTGCTTTGCGAAGTGCTTAGGTTAGTTAGACCACTTTAGCGCTTGCTCTAGGTGAATCCTAGTTAGTTGAGTGAGTTTAGAAAAACCACACAACCCCTCGGCTCTTGCGTGAGCCGTTGTAATTGTACCGAGTGGGGCGAGAGTCATGTGAGACCGTGACAACTGCGTTTGTGTCACGACCGCCACCGTGTACCGGATGGAACGAGGCCCACGACGTTTCGACTGGAGGCTTGATAGTGGAGACGGTGTTGAGTGTCCGAGAGGAGCCAGAAGCGGAGCACCACTTGCGCGTGGAGAAGGCCCGCGGCTCTCTACGGAGTTACTCGACCGAGGTGCTTAGCCCTCACATGGGCTTCCCTTTGCGGTAGAGATAGCAACACTTAGACAAAACCTAGTTTGCACATTCTAGTTTGATTATTTGCATAGGTTTTGCTCTAGGGATTTATTTGTGGCCTAGTTTAGAGAAAGTTTTAGAAGTCCTGATTCACCCCCCCCCCCTCTTAGGCGTCACTTGTTTCCTTCATAACTAATAATCTATAATCAAGATAGAGCATAGGTATTGTTGAATTAGTCACATCTTTGTAATATTTTCTCACATAATTTGTAAAGAACAAAGTATTACTATTTAATCACCAAAAGCTTTGGAAAATCATGGCTTCTCAACCATAACTTCGATTTTAGCTGTTCTCAAACCTGCGCTCTCGTAGCATCGCGTAGAATATTCTTACGCCGTTTGTCCTCCTGTTTGGTGTACTGTTATGTTTATGTACTCCTTGCCTATTTGTATGTATTGCTACGAGTAGCAGTGAGGTCACGAGAAACTTGAAGATTAACTTGGAGAAGTACCTAGGAATCTCGAGTCTAAGGCAAGTTGTGCCCTTGATCACTCTTCTTTACCTAATAATGTTCTCTGGTAATCACTTTGACATGCTCAAGTTAATTTGATGTGACTCAATAGGTTTCCCTAGTTTTGTTTACCCCACACCTTGCAAACAAATGAACTATTGGATAGATTTGCTATTGCTCTACATAGTTTTGGAAAATTAATGTTATATTATGATCATGTTCCAACTTTGGTATTGTTTTAATTATTGTTCATGATAAGATCATTATGTTAATTGGAACATGGAATGACCACCTGGGAAAACAGTGCTACCATAAGGGTGGAATGGGACACCCTTAGCCGAGTAATTAGGAAAGCTATGGAGGGATTACCTTACCCGAAAGGGGCAAGCGGGGAGGCGTCACTGCAGAGTATAGGGAGGTCCTCGAGTCGGACTGCTGTGATGGCATTTCGGACAAGGGATTCCTATGCTTCCTTCTTCCTAAAACCATAGCGAGTTTTCTCGAACTAGTGGTACTTTGGAAAGGCCTCGTAGTGCTACCCTGCCTCGCTTCCTCGGTAGAGGTCTATGGGGTTCATACAACCCGTGGCAAATGGGTAACACGACTTGTGGATAAAGATGTGCAACCTCTGCAGAGTGTAAAACTTGTATATCAGCTGTGCTCACGGTCATGAGCAGCTCGGACCCTCACATGAGTAATCTATGGAACTAAACTTAATTTGACATATGCATTGCATTGTGGGTGTTATTATTAATTTTGATCTGTTATTATTTGGGTCGGTATCTACTTATACTTAGTAATTACTAATAAAATTTTGATCAACTTTAAAAACAATGCTCAGCTTTAACCATCCTCTTTGGTAAGCCTTACACTTCACATGAGCCCCATTGTAAGTGAGCTCATGCACAGTATTCCCCACAACTTGTTGAGCGATGAATGTATGTGAGCTCACCCTTGTTGTACTCACATCCTCCCTAGGTCAAGGACATGTACTACAAGATGAGGAGCATGAAGGATGCGCGATGAGTTCTTGAGAGGTCTAGGCCGTCGTCTCCTAGTCAACTTTGGTTGCTGGATCGTTGTCTTCGTATGATGTAATTATTTAACTATTTTATACAGAACTCCATTATATATTAAAGATGTGACATTTGTTTCTATACCATGAGTCATCATATGTGTGAGACTTGATCCTAGCACACATTTGAGACGCGCCTAGGTTTGGCCCTTAAATCTGGGTGTGACAGAAGTGGTATCAGAGGCAATATTGACTGTAGGACGTAACCTAGATAGAACTGAACAACCCTTACCTACCTACCTTTGCTACTCTAATTCTTTCTAAACGTTTCTTAATCTTTTCTCGTCTATGGCTGCTTTACTCTGATTACTCTTACCTTTTCACTTCTAAAGACAAAAGTGGATTTCACACTTTGAAATCTTGTACCTAAAGTAACCTTTAGGAATAGGAGACCTAATCTTAGGAATAAAAACAAAACTATTTTTGTTGATATCTATACGCTTGAATATTTGTTCTTATGGAAACTGTTTGATTTGGTCCTTTGATCGAATGTGATGAGTTGTGGAGTAATGTCCACAATTGCACCTGCATTTACATATAGGCATAAAAACATATAATGTAATTAGATAAGCTAGATATCTCCCATTAAAATGCATCTAGTGTCATAGATTCATCTCATCCTACCAGATTATATCTTATCCTTAGAGATTGATCTTATAAACATAGTTAGCCCAACCTAGACACAACACAGTCACCCAAAATTCTATCTAATCTCCTACGACTGGTAACCAACTACTAGGCTATATGTTCTGCCTACTAAATTATTCCCTTGCAAAACTTTCTTACCATATGTCTCTAACCCAGATGGTTAATACCATGAGGGGAGGAGGTGTTGATCTACCCGCACAAATTCGTCAAAAAAGGGTTGTAGCTAATCTAGAACCGGAAATGAATCGTCCTTCGAATCCCCCGACTGCTGAGACAGATGCTGTGGTTGCAGCTCAAATGCGACTACTACAACAAATGGCCAACACGATGATAGAAATCCAAGCACAGATTTGTCAAGAACGTCAAGAAATGCATCAAGAACGTTAGGAAATACGTCAAGAACGGTAGGAACGACAACAACTACCACCTCCACCACCACCAGCTCTGCTCAGGAATAAGCACCGGGAGTTTATGAGTCACAAGCCACCTACATTCTCTAACTCCTCAGACCCATTACAAGCTGACGACTAGCTGAAGGCCGTGGAAAAGATGCTCAACATAGCCTAGTGCACCGACATGGAGAAAGTGCTATATGCATTGGGTCGCCTCACTGGCCCCGCTGCGGATTGGTGGGTTGCATACTGCGCTACTCACACTGCTACTAACACCATTTCTTAGGCAGAATTCTCCACTAACTTCATGAACTATCACATTCCTGATGGTCTCATGAAGATCAAGAAGGAGTTCCTATCCCTCAAACAGGGAGGCATGTCAGTAAGTGAATACAAAGACAGATTCATCCAACTATCTCGATATGCCCCTAGAGAAGTGGATGATGATGAGAAAAAGCAAGAACTATTTCTAGAGGGTTTGATCGGGCCACTTCAATACCAACTGATGTCGCACACATTCTCGTCCTTCTAGAAACTGCTAGACAAGGCTATAGCTCTGGAACACAAATGAGTTGAACTAGGAGAAAAGAGAAGGGCTACTAACCAGGGACATGTTAGAAGTAGTACTCATCCCCGTTATGCCGCACCTCAAGGCACACCAGCTCGTGGCAGTTCCAGACAATAGACTCAACAGACCCAATCTGCTCCTCCTCAAGCAAACACCCTGGCAGGACCTGTTGCTCCTAATACATCCACAAACAGGTCATGCTTCAAATGTGGATAGGCTGGTCATTATGCCAACTATTGTCCCAATAGGGCTGCTTATATCACTCCAGCTCCGATGAAGCAAGGTCAGGCCTCATGAGGTAAGAGTCAGGCCTTATCTGTCAACCAGGGTCAGGTCAACCATGTGGAAGCTGTAACACCCCAGGTGTTACTGTATGTAAACAACGAATATGGATGTAAGTACGATAATATTAATAAGAATAACAGTCTCTCTGTCTTAATCTGTTTCGTCTGTCGCGAGTTCGACATCGTTTTTATTTTTATCTATCCGGGCTCTTCCTAAATTTTCATGATGTTCGGAACATAGTTGTTCCGAAAATCGGTGCGTCCGATGATTATTTAAAATTCATCACTCGCGCAAATACGAATTTGGAAATTTAGTCCAGTCCTCAGATTTCATCTCAAACAGATTAAGTAGAGCTCGACGACTAAGTTTTCGGTGCAAAATAATTTAGTCCCTTTTGTCATCCGTGACATCGTGCCTATGGATTTTAATTGAATTGTTCTCTAGTCGAGTGTTCGAGTAGCGAACGGAATTCGTCTAAAGTCAACTGAATCAAATGCAGATTAAAATACCAAAGCCAAAATCCGTTTAATTCGGTCCGTTACTTCTCGCCTCGATCTAAATCTTCAAAAGTGAATTAACGATTTTCCAGCCACCTAGTCGTCTTTATCTTCTTCGCTGAGGAGCTTCTTCCTCCACGCGCCGTGTGCACAGCCGAGCGGCTCCCCCCGCGCGCTTCTCTCCCTCTCTCCCGTTCTCCTTGCTGTGCACGTCGGCCTCCAGCTCTTGCTCGCTTGTGCTCTTTCCTCTACTTCTTCCAGCCGGTCGAATCTCTCCCCACCTCCCATGGCGCCCAGCTCAGCCTCTACTCCTCCCTGCCACGCGCTCCTCAAGCTCGGAGCCCCTTGCGTCGCGGCCACTGGGTGGCACGGTCGGGGCCAACTGATTCGCGCGCTGGGGAGTCGTCCTCAGCCGCGCGCCGTTGCCTCTTTATGCTGGCCGACCAGCCCACCATGGTGGAGCGCGCGCCTACTCCCATGCCATGCCCCCTCAGCTCATTCCTGGCACCGTCGTGTAACGCTGTTGGCCGAGCTCTTCTGCCTTGTCCACTGCACTGCGATGCCGAGCCTCCCTGCTGCCCGCGACTGTCATGCTAGCCATTGTGACGTCACTATTTTCTGCTGTGCTGCGACATCATTGAGCTCTGGTGCTTAGCGTCAAAGTCGCGATGCCGTTGTCACTTTGGCGTCCTTTGTCCTCGCACGGGGTGTGGCAGTCGTGCCCATATCCGAGGCACCAACGTCTGCATCCTCGGCATCATCATTGTTTCAATAGCTTTGTCGCACCTTGCGTTCGCGCCGGAAGACGAAAGGGAAGCGCTAGTGCAACGCTCGTCAAGTATCAATGATATGCGCAAGCCGGACAACGTTGTCGATTTCATGGTTTCAAGTCGGAATTAGCCTTGGTAAGCTAATTCGCCACTTCCAATATTTGGTTTAATGGATGGATTGATAGGTATGTATGTCGTGACGATTATCCCACTTGTAGCTCGGGCACATGTTTATTTGATGCTAGTTGGAATACGGGGGCTACATGTAGCATGGTGATTGTGTCCACGATTGCGAAGTCGTCGTGCTGTGTAGCTAAGTTTAGGTTTAAACACATAGGTTATGCGAGAAGGATTAAATCGGTGTTTCGTATCCGATGAGTGGTCGAATTAATAATATGAAGGATAAGTCTAGTGTTGTTAGCAACTAGTTGACAGATTCTACTAGCATGGTTTGTGTCAATTGTTATTTATTTGGAAAAGCGATGCCTTACCTTAGTAGTAGCCCTATTGTTGTATGTCTATAATCGATTAAATGTCCTAGATAAATAACCGTTGTTACCCGAGATGATTTAGGAATCAGGAAAATCAATAGGTCCATTTCAGTTGGAATCCAAGAACCATGTGAATAGATATTGATTGTTGTCCTAAGTGTTTAAATAAGAATAGTATCGATAAGTCAATTTCAACTAAAACCTAAGAATTTCCTAATGAATAGTGCACATAAGCGCTTTAGATTTTGGGTTGTTAGGGAAGCAGTTTTGAAAAACCCTACACTATATAATAATGATCTGCTTGTTAGACCCGTTTAAACTTGAGAAGTGTGCTTGTGTACTTAGTGATATATCAATATCTAATATTTGCTTATGTGTGTTGTAATGCGCCTCGCTGTTAAATGTGCAATTCTCTATTATGTAGCATCATCATAGTTTGTGTTATTTGCTATATGATTCATGCATGCGCATTATGCATCTCATTAGGTGCGCTAGTTGATCACGTGATGCGGAAGACGACCCAAGTCGACCCCAGGATAATGCAGAGATTGGACATCTCCGCAAGACGACGTCATCAGTCGGACCAACCTGAAGATGGATCATCTGAACAAATGCCAAGACAAAGGATGGTCGCTAAGTGGTCGCCACCTAACAAAGACTAACGTAGTGTTTCTTCCAGGCAAGCCCCGGTGCATTTGCCTCCTCCTTGCTGTTTTAAAATCTTTATCACCTTCTATGATGCATTAGGTGATAGGAGTTGTGTGCTAAACAATTGATGCATTTCCTTCTGGTAAATTGATTACCCTTCCTTGACACCCTTTTATGAAAAGGATTTTTATAATGCTTAGTCTTGCTTTAGAAAACAAAAACGTTTTGTTTTTAACAAAAGATGATGCTTCAGATGGAATGGGATGTTTTCAAAAATAAAACTTGATGGTGGATCCATCATGGCCGTGATGGGTTCAACATCAGACAAGATGTACCTCTGTTAGGTACCAAATTTTGGGATTGAAAATGATAAAGACGAGACCGGGTGGGTGACTTGCACGAGAAGGAAGTCTCGGTGTAGTGTCTCCGTCTGAGTCGCTTAAGGACCGTGTCGATGTGGGCCTACTGACCGAGGACCCTTTAAGTGGTCACATGCCTCGTCATGGGTAAGCTTTGCCTCGGGCAGACTAATACTAGAAAGGCCAACATGCAATGGGAGTGGAGAGATGGCGAGAGTAGCGTGTACCCTCCATGGCAAGAGGTTGGACAGTGGTGTATCTGTGCTCTCAGTTGGCGTGAACCGGGTCTGGTCTTAAGAAATCCGGTGGCGAGTTGACATATGCAAGGGTTAAGTGCTACATATGTCATGTGATTGGAGATCCTCAGCTGAGTATTAATCGATTCGGATCGCCGTTACTTCTCGGATATGAAGACTTGGTCACTGACTTACACGTAGAAATCCAGTTAACTAAAAGGGTGATAAAAGACGGCTAGTATAGGCCAAGTGCTTGAACTATGGTAGAAAGAACTCTAGATGCAGGTAACTTTACTTAACCTGACAAGTAAAATGAATTCTTAAGGATCCACTATTAGTAAGCATTTCTGCAAACAGAGTCCTTGATTCTTGATAAGCTTTACCTTGATTCCCAACAAGCTAGCATATCCTTGAGAGTCTTTTCTTTAGTCGGGTAAGTCTTGCTGAGTAATTGCGTACTTAGGGTTTTATTCCCTATTGTTTTTCATGTTATAATTTTGTGCTGCTGTTGATGGTGTTAAGTGCCGGTGGGCTCGGCCTTCTTATAAGTCTAAGTAACTCTTCTATACTTCTTATTGAGGATGGTCACTTGAGCTAGCCTATATTTCCAACTTATAAATAATTTATAACATTTCAAGGTTAAATTCTTTGAATCACTTTTGTAACCACTCCGGTAATTATAATGGAAATTTGTTGTAACCTGTAACTTTTTGTAATAAAGAAATTCCGCTGCAAAATGATGGTGTGTGATTTGTGATTACTTAATCTCGCGATCTTGGTTGTAAGTGGTTTATCCGGTGTCCTTGGGGCACTCGGACGGATCCTGTTAAGTTATCTGGTGCACATGCATAGCAGTTTGAGGTCTTTGAGACAAGGACAGGTGCATGTGGGCCCAATAACTTGGGCGGTTCTGCCATAGAAGCCAAAACAAAACCTGAAGGACCCAAAAACCCAGAAGAGGTACCAGTTGAAGGTGAAGAAGCCAATGAAGAGGGGAATGAGCAACAAGATTAGAGTATATATATATATATTTATTAGGAATAGTATATGTAAGACCTAAATAATACCTTTGGTAGTAGCTAGTTCTTTATTATTTTAGGAATAGTAATAAGGTCTATTAGAACCTATGTTTTAATAACAATTATGCATCATGCTGAGATTCTTGATTGCGCATATGTACTGATACAAGATTGAGATACATCCCTTTTCCTACTAATCTCGAGGTCAAGATTATTTCTAAGGGGGTAGAATTTGTGACACCCAAAATCTTAACTTGTGATTTAAGGAAATCCTTTAGAGAAATAATAATAATAATCAAAATAAGTACCCTTGATAAATAATTGAACTTTAGAATTCACCCTTTCTAAAGTAAATGATCATAATAGGATAATATTAGCTAAATCATATCCTAATAAAGATTAGGCATTTGAATAATGTTTTCTATCAAATCAAAGGAATATGAACTTTGGGATATACCCTTAAATTGATTACACACCAAAAATAATATTCTATGTAATAAATGTGGCGTGTATTTCATTACCTAAATAAGATAATAAATAATAATAATAAATAATATTATTGCAGGCAGTAGACGTATTATTCATAATAGACTTTTGTTTGACATTTGAAATCTGGAGTTCAAAACAAGAATTAAAATTAGTTTGAATAGTTAAAATTTGAAATAGAAAAGAGAAGAAAAGAAAAAGAAAAGAACAAATAAAAAGGATCAACTGGGTCGAATCCCTATCTCGGCCCACCTAACCGAGTTTGCTGCCCCAGGATCCCACCGACCCGGCCAGCACTCGCGCGCTTACCCCCTGCCACTGCCATATGGGACCCTGGGTGTCAGGCCGAAACCTTTCACACGGACTCGCGCAACTAAGTTTGGTCACTGGCTTGTGGTCCCCGCTGGTCGGGCTTATCCCCTAGCTTGCGCCAAACCCAACCAGGCATGTACCGGCCTAGCAAATCCACATGGGGTGGGGGTTTCGGTTGAGATCCTTCTAGGCTCATCGTTGCCCTGGCACTATAAGACTTGAGGTCGTCGCGCCCCCTTGGTCACGCCAACTCGGGAATCTGTGGGCGGCCACCATTGTCGAGGGGATCGAGCGTCGAGTAGAGAGAGGGGAGATCCATCGCGGAGGGAAAAATCGCGTCCTCGGCGCCAATAGAACCTTCGTCGGGTCAGAGGGCATCGTGGTGTCGCTCCGTGCATGCTTGTTGAACCCTCGGGGAGGAGACCGCCGGGATAGGTGGGAATTTCTCGTCGCTTTACAAGGAACGCATCGTGCTGCTTCTCGTCGTGGGTAGCACTAATACTCCTTGGACTCACGATATGCATACCTTCACCGTGTTCGCCATGCCATTATCCATGTCTAGCATCAATCGACTTGGAGATTAGGGCTAGGGAAATGCGAATCGTGTGACGCTGGCGAGGTCTCACCTGGTGGCGATGGTGGCATCGCCGTACACGAAGTTTGGGTTAGGGGTATGGCATAGGTGAAGCATGTGCCATTAGATGTCGTTGGACGGTACTGATTAAACCAGGATACCGTTTCACGGGGGGATGATCGTGACCACCCGACACCATCTTAGCGACCCAGGTTGAACCCTGGTTCATTAAAACTGACCATGGATCGTCGATCTGGTGGCCTCAGTTATGTACCGATTTGCCTATGCATGCGGGCTAATCCATACCGCAGATGGTTGATTCGATGACTGAAATCTCTCCTTACCCTTTCGGCATCATTGTTTTACGTATGAGACCCTGATGAATTAATTAATAAACATGTCGTCCATTAGTGTTGAATTGGGTTTGCACTAGGGTCCCTAGAGTTCACAGTTTAGTCCCTGGTATTTTTATTCACGCCCCTAGGAGTATTTAAAGTATAAAATTTATGATGAAATCAACCTCAAACTTGTGAAATTCATATCTTGTGCATTGAAAGTTCAATTGAGTCCATCCAAATTGCGTTAGATTCATAATAATGGGGTCTACGCAGTGATGTCATTATCTTGTCGTATCCCATAGTTTTTATAAATAAATATTGGTTTAGCCTATGTTTAGTAGGTTGATCCTTATAGTCAAAATAAATTTGTTTATAACCAAATCTGTCTAACCAATAACCTATAATCAAGATAGAGCATAGGTATTGTTGAATTAGTCACATCTTTGTAATATTTTCTCACATAATTTATAAAGAACATAGTATCACTATTTAATCACCAAAAGCTTCGGAAAATCATGGCTTCTCAACCATAACTCTGATTTTAGCGGTTCTCGAACCTGCGCTCTTGTAGCATCGCATAGAATATTCTTACACCATTTGTTCTTTTGTTTGGTGTACTGTTATGTTTATGTACTCCTTGCCTATTTGTATGTATTGCTACGAGTAGTAGTGAGGTCACGTGAAACTTGAGATTAACTTGGAGAAGTACATGGGAATATCAAGTCTAAGGCAAGTTGTGCCCTTGATCACTCTTCTTTACCTAATAATGTTCTCTGGTAATCACTGTGACATGCTCAGGTTAATTTGATGGGACCCAATAGGTTTCCCTAGTTTTGTTTACCCCGCACCTTGCAAACAAATGAACTATTGGGTAGATTTGATATTGCTCTACCTGGTTTTGGGAAATTAATGTTATATTATGATCATGTTCCAATTTTGGTATTGTTTTAATTATTGTTCATGATAAGATCATTATGTTAATTGGAACATGGAGCGACCACCCAGGAAAATAGTGCTACCGCAAGGGTGGAATGGGACATCCTTGGCCAAGTAATTAGGAAAGCTAGGGAGAGATTACCTTACCCAAAAGGGGCAAGCGGGGAGGCGTCACTGCAGAGTATAGGGAGGTTCTCGGGTCAGACTACTGCGATGGCATTTCTGATGATGGATTTGTTGGGGGCCTTCTCCTTCCGAGGGTCCTCAAAAACATAATTAACCATTTGCTTTCAGCATAAGGTATTACAGGAAGCTTCGTCTTCAGGATGCAAGCCTCTTCCTTATGACAAAGGCATACAAGATGAAGATAGATCTAAAGAGGATAAGAGTAAACGTCGAAGCTATCACCAAACGGACAGCTTTGGCTCATAACGGAGATGAAGTATAATGATGGTGCTAACCGAAAGAGGAAAAGACTACTTAGTTCTTAATAACTTGTATTATGATCATATGTGAATACTGGGGACATAAATGTACTTTTACTCGGGCTGCGTCCCGTGCCTATAAATAGATAAACAGTAGCACTGTACTGTTGATGCTGAATTGTAATCACTCTCTCGCGTCTTCACCTTCGAGCGAGCCGAAGGTTTCAATGTAATATGAACTCTGTTAATATTCATACATGTTTTATAGAATGCATATATGAATGAATTAATGAGATGCAGTTATTGTCTTCATCCTTTTGCATTCTTATTCACATATTAAATGATGAAGGTATGTCCTTCTTGACCTTCGTCTAATGAGCATTATACCCATGAGGAGATAATGCTTCGAAAGACGAAGGTCCATAATAGTTAACAATTGTGTTGCCTTGTTCTTGATCCACAACATTTGAGAACAAGTGACCAACATTGGCACCCACCTCTGGTGAACTCAAATGACCACCTTCGACAAGCATTCACCTTCGTCATGCCGCCGAAGAAGTCAACAGTGCCAAAGGCTGCCCTGCAGCCACTGGACACAAATGAGGAGACACGCTCACTACGAGAAGCTAGGAGCCAGAAGAGAAAGGCTACCAGCCTAACACCTCAGGAGGAGTTGTACAAGGAGATAAGAGACTTGGAGGCTATTCACCAGCAAGTGCAAAGGACGAGAGAAAAGATGCTTCGGCTAGCCGACCTTTAGAGGAAGAGCGACGAAGCTGCTAAAGAAATGCGTCACATTACTCAGGATGACCAAGGCCGAAGGCCCCAACACAGGGAGCTTCGTCAAGAAAGCCCAATTAATGATGATGAATGGTATGATGACTTTCATCATGGTAACTTTGCTTTTGATGGTGCTTCTCCTCTAGCAGTAGAGTTGCAGGCTACCCCGTGGCCACCATCTTACAAGCCACCTTAGCTCCCCATGTATGATGGGCACTCAGATCCGAAGCAGTTTCTGATGAGCTACGAAACAACCATATCCTCATATGGGGCAACACTGTTGGCATGGCGAAGTCCTTCATCATGGCAGTCAGAAGTGTGGCTCAAACATGGTATTCTTCTCTTCGGCCACAGGAACAATCACTTCATGGCAGAAGCTAAAGGATATGCTAGTCACCAACTTCCAAGGTTTCCAGACAAAGCCAGTGACTGCCCAAGCACTCTTTCAATGTACGCAAGACCATGAGGAGTACTTGCAGGCGTACGTTCGAAGGTTCTTGCGCCTTAGAGCTTAGGCGTCTATAGTGCCTAATGAGATTGTCATTAAAACCATGATCAAGGGGCTCAGACCAAGACCAACAGCACAATATTTTGCAAGGAAGCCACCGCAAACCTTGGAGAAGCTTCTCCAGAAAATGGATGAGTACATCCGAGCTGACAACGATTTTCGCCAGAGAAGGGAAGAAGCATATAGGTATTCTGAGATGACTAGGGGCTTCGGAGGAAGGCTCCACCCTAGGCATGTCAAGACGATCCACAATCCTAGCTCAGGTGATGACAGAGGAAACCACTTTCAAGGGCATCAGCAGAGCTCCCAGACTTCAGGGACGCAACAAAGCTCTTACAGGCCACCGGCTCCAAGAGGCAGAAGCTTTGGATGAAGGTTCAGCTCCTAGCCTAGGAGATTGTTCTGTTTATTCTATGGGGAGGATAAAGGACATACAATAAGGATGTGCCAAGTCATGATCCAGAAGCAAAAAGAGATAGCTGAAGCCGAAGCAAGGCAGAATCAGCCGAAGCAGGTCCTGCATACCGCTTCGTGCTATTCCCCATACATTCCCGAGTATGTGGGCAACCAATAGCCCACAACATCAGTTGCTTCGGCAAGCCACTCTCAAGCTGCATGGGCCCTGCTACCGCCACCACCACCTATGGCACCAGCCCTGACCCATAATCAGCAGCCAAAAGGGCACCACCAAGCACAGCAACAGCGTGACTCGCGTGAAGAATCTGAAGCTCACACAGTCAACAGCACTGTGCCTAAGTTGATGCATATTTATTGAAGTCACACAGGGGTTCCATCACAAAATTTTCATACCTAATGTACTCTTTACCATTCTGTCCTTGTGTTGCTCCCCCCGAAGACAATATAAGAAGGTTTAACCTTCGATTTGTTGTAAAAAAATCTATGGTTACACCATCGGGTATAACAGGAAGAGTGATGAAGCTCCAAAGTCGTCCCTAAGGGAATTCAGAGCTAAGATACCACCTAAGTAAAAGGTGAAGAAGCTCCAAAGTCGTTCCTAAGGGGATGCAGCTTAAATGCCACCTAAGTAAAAGGTGAAGAAGCTCCAAAGTCGTTCCTAAGGGGATGCAGAGTTTAAATGCCACCTAAGTAAAAGGTGAAGAAGCTCTAAAGTAATTGCTAAGGGGATCCAGAGCTTAGCTCCAAAGTCGTTCCTAAGGGAATGCAAAGCTGAAATACCACCTAAGTAAAAGGTGAAGAGACTCCAAAGTCATTCCCAAGGGAATGCAGAGTCTGGGTGTGTATTCGTGTGGGTTTTTAACTTCGGCATAAACATCATTTTGCACCATACCATCACATCATATCGCATAGCATCACATCATACATCATTTTGCATCAGCAAAAAGCCGTGGAGAAAGAAGGAAAATTGCTTCTTCGAAAATATCTATCGGATCATGAAAGAACGTGTTGTAGCACAAGATATGCCTTCGGTAGATACATTTTTAGACAGGAGGAGAATCTTCATCAGCAGTATTACTACATAGCAACAGTGGCATAATACCCAGTATTGAATCGACAGAAGGGGAATCTTTTTCTTCGTGAAGCATGAAGAGAAGGGAAGGTGTTTTTCGCCAGCGGCTCAAAAACGGTATGTACGAAGGTTTCATGCATCACAAAGAAATAAATTACATTAATGCACATACAAATAGTTGATACTTAGTTCTCACAAAACATGAAAGCCATGTACAAACTCTAAACTCTCAAATATACAGAGTTTTAGTCTTCATTCAAGACTTTCTCGGCGGCTTCGTTTAATAGTCTGTTGACAGCTTCGTCAATAGCTTCGTTGGCAATTTTAATCGTCTCGAGCGCTTCCTTTAGGGCCGAGTCAGCTTTCTGGGTCGTATGGCTCCGGTGGGGAAGATAGTTCAACTGCACCATAGTATATGTTTGTTAGTTCCGAAGCTAAAATAGATTATGAAGCTAGACCACAATAGATGTACCTATAAGCCTGGCGCGCTCAGCAGCTTCTTCAGCTCTTTTAACTTCTTCTTGAGCATTGTGAGATTCTTTCTCATTTTTCCTAATAGATTCATCAGCTATCTCATGGCCGCCCTTCATCCATACTAAAAGTCGCCTAGAGGGGGGTGAATAGGGCGAAACTGAAATTTACAAAGTTAATCACAACTACAAGCCGGGTTGGCGTTAGAAATAATAATGAGTCCGAGAGAGAGGGCGCAAAACAAATCGCAAGCAAATGAAGAGTGTGACACGCGGATTTGTTTTACCGAGGTTCGGTTCTCGCAAACCTACTCCCCGTTGAGGAGGCCACAAAGGCCGGGTCTCTTTCAACCCTTACCCTCTCTCAAACGGTCCCTCGGACCGAGTGAGCTTCTCAAATCAAATTGGGAACAAAACTTCCCCGCAAGGACCACCACACAATTGGTGTCTCTTGCCTCGGTTACAAATGAGTTTTGATCACAAGAACAAGTGAGAAAGAAAGAAGCAATCCAAGCGCAAGAGCTCAGAAGAACACGGCAAATCTCTCTCGCTAATCACTAAAACCTTGTGTGGAATTGGAGAGGATTTGATCACTTGAGTGTGTCTAGAATTGAATGCCTAGCTCTTGTAAGTGGTTGAGAGGTGAAAAACTTGGATGACTTGAATGTGGGGTGGTTGGGGGTATTTATAGCCCCAACCACCAAACTAGCCGTTTGGGTGGAGGCTGTCTGTCGCATGGTGCACCGGACAGTCCGGTGCACACCGGACATATCCGGTGCGCCAGCCACGTCACCCGAACGTTAGGGTTCCGACCGTTGGAGCTCTGACTGCTGGGCCCGCCTGGATGTCCGGTGGCGCACCGGACATGTACTGTAGAGTGTCCGGTGCGCCTCTTCGCGCGTGCCTGACTTCTGCGCGCTCTGGCGCGCATTTAATGCGCCTGCAGGTGACCGTTGGCGCCGAAGTAGCCGTTGCTCCGTAGTTACACCGGACATGTCCGGTGAATTATAGCGGAGTAGCCGTTGTGAATTCCCGAAGCTGGCAAGTTCGGAGTCGCTTCATTCCTGGAGCACCGGACACTTTCCAATGTACACCGGACAGTCCGGTGAATTATAGCGGAGTGACTCTGTGTTTTCTCGAAGGTGAAGAGTTCAGCGCGTGGAGAACCCTGGTGCACCAGACATGTCCGGTGGCACACCGGACAGTCCGGTGCGCCAGACCAGGGTGCCTTCGGTTATCCCTTGGCTCCTTTGTTTGAACCCTTTTCTGGGTCTTTTTATTGGCTTATTGTGAACCTTTGGTACCTGTATAACTTATAGGCTTGGGCAAACTAGTTAGTCCAATTATTTGTGTTGAGCAATTCAACCACCAAAATTAGTTTAGGAAAAAGGTGTAAGCCTAATTCCCTTTCACATACTTCAGAGTAAAATTTCCCACCTAATGCAGAAGCTTCTACTGAAGGGGTTTTAATATCGGCGACTGAGAAAACAAATTCCAGCTGAACTATAGCCTTTGCATGATCATAGCCGACCTTCTCCAGAATTGATACAGCCCCACGAGCACCGGTGAAGGCGCAAAAATCCCCTTTGTCACTTAGGATTTCTTCAAAAGCTTTAGACTCACCACTGATCCACTGGATATCTCCATCAGGGTCACCGTGGATGAATTTCTGCTCAGAGGAGAAGGCTCCAACTTTAGAGAAACTATTCTTCAAATTTTTAGCGCCTCTGTGGATATCTCATACCATTTTTCTTTGCCTACGTGAAGCTCATCAACATTCTTTTGTGCTCTTGATCTTTCAATTTCGCATATCTCATGCTTTACCACTTCGACTTCAAAATTCTCAATTGCTTCGGCAACTTTCCTTTTCAGCTCTTGCACTTTGGCTTTGTGAGCTTCTCCTTGAGTGGACATCTTGGCTTTGCTAGACTTCAGCCTTTTGACCAAAGAGCAAAATCTTATCTTTAGCGAGAACTTCATTCCTCAAAGTTATAACCTCCGATCGGAGATTACTAAGTGCCATTTGGCAACTCTCGTCTCTGGCGTCCTTTTGGGCCTTCAAAGCTTTACTCAGGATTAGACCCTGCAAAATAGAGCAAAAGAGTAGACAGCAAATGTAAGAACCACTAGATAACGGTTCGGAAAGAACTAAAACACAAAGCCAAAATTTGCAAACCTTCAAGCTATTGAAAGCAAGGTTGTCCGCAAGTTGATCCTTTGTCATGGCAGATAAACCGAGCTCGAGCTTCGGAAATCCCATATTGTTCATCATCTCGCGGCAGACGTTGATTTCCTTATTATCAGGAAGACAATAGAGGAAATCCTCTTCGTCATCCCCTCCGTATACTAAGAACCCTTGGGGTACTTTAGGTCCCTGGTATAATGCTCTACTTTGGCAATCTGCTCTGAGGATAGCTGCTTTACCGAAGCATATCAAATAATAAATTCCAGCTCTTTATGAGATACTTTGGGAGCAGGAGATTTAGATTTCTCAGGAGCACTCTCTTCCACCAGTACTATCGGTGCAATTTCCAAAGGTCTAGCTTTGACAGAAGCATTGGCCGCGCTCGTAGCAGCAGCTTCTCTTGCATCCTTAATTTGTTCGCTAGGAGCTTCGGCAGAGGCAGGAGCTAACGTTTTTATGGATTCTAGAATAGCGTCTAGCACACTAGCCATTCTCCTTTTTCTTGGAGTCGATGCAGAAACACTTGATGGCTTCGGCAGTTTTGTTGTAGTTGCTGGGCTCAGTACCTTCAGCTGTTCCGCTGCCTTCTCTGATTTCGGCTCTTCGGACGAATTTGTACAAGTTCGATTGGCATGACAGGACCTGATTCTGTGGTAGCTAGGGCAGTCTCTACATCTTTAATAAGCCTTGGCACATCGGTCGTCTCAATGCGTCTCAGTCTATGTGTCAGGACCTTCTTCACGTTTTTTGCCTTCGACACACTAGAGGATGCCGAAGCAGCAGTTTTCCTTTTTCTCCCTTGTTTTTGAATAGGAAAATGGTAATCAGGGTAAACAAACCTGATAGCATCAAATACTGTGTTCAGCCTCTTTCTCCCTCGAGCACCAAAGGCGACCGTCATAGCTTCGTCTTCAGCCTTCGAGTAGGCTCCAAGTAGCTCATCACTAGTTGCCTCTATAGCATCTAGCGAGTCATTATTTGGAAGGTATATTTGAGATAGACCAAGCCATTTTAGCTAGAGCCAGCTGTAGCATATTTTGACATTTCCCATCCACTTGCAAGGGGCCACACTCTGTAAGCAATATGCTCTTAGACCAAGTCTCTTATGCCAATATAGGTGCACACTGTGTTGAAAGCTGCCTGACATGCTTGCACGTCATTCCCAAGTGTAATGAGTGGCCTCTTAATGCCGAAGCGAGACCATATAGGGCGTTGAATAATCCCTTTCACATCCCCTCTTTGACTCAAGTCATTCTTCACATAAAACCATTCCTGCATCCAAGAGCCTGGCCACCTTTTCCGAAACGTGAGCACAGGATAACTGGCCTTAGAGTGGGGCATGAAGTTTTAGCAGCCGAAGTTATTGTGGTATTGCTCTTTCCCAGTCGCTTTCGTCTGATAGGATAACTCATGAATATTATAGAAGCACCTAGCATCTGGCTCTAGCCCTTGGCTCCTCATGGCCCATATAAAAACCCTAACTTTGATAAGAGCTTTGGGGGTAAGTTGATGAAAATATATTTCAAAAGTCTTTAGAACTTCAACCAACATCTTATGCAGTGGGAAACGAAGCCCAGCCTTCATGAAGCTTCTGAACACTACCACCTCATTAGCTTCGGGAAGAGGAACAATATTCTCCCCTTCGGCCCTCACATTAGAAATATCACGAAAATATCTGCCTTTCATCGCTTTGATCTACCCTTGCTTAATAGTTGACCTTCCAAAAATAATATGGCTCGGCCTTCATGGCCGGTCTTTGACATCTTCATTTCCACTCTCTACGTCCAAACTCTCACTATCGCTGGAGTTTTCTGATAACCCGGCCAGCATCTCGTTGGTGATTTTCTCTACGTTGGTCTTCTCCATAGCTTCGTAAAACCCAACTAGTGCGGGGTCAGTGACCTTCTTCGGCTCAGCCATTCAGACGATGGTTGGGCAGATGCCGAAGCTCAAAAGTCAATCAAGCTCGAGAAAGCAAAGAAAGTTAAAATAGCACACACAGTACAAATAGCTAGATAGCATGAAAAATACTCACGACATTGGTCTCTATATATACATTCAGAGTCCCATAGCTTGGTGGGCCCCATGGGTCAGAACGAGTCGCTATTCTAGCGAAGGGAAGGTGTTTTTTCAGACCTTTGGCTAAAGGCCTTCATTCTTATCGCAGTCTGAATTTGTTACAATAAAACAAATTAATACTGCGAGGGGCTACTATTGGGGGCCCTCTCCTTCCGAAGGTCCTCAAAAACATAATTAACCATTTGCTTTTAGCATAAGCTATTACAGGAAGCTTCATCTTCAGGATGCAAGCCTCTTCCTTATGACGAAGGCATATAAGATGAAGATAGATCTTAAGAGGATAAGAGTAAACGTCGAAGCTATCACCAGACGGACAACTTCAGCTCATAAGAGATGAAGTATAATGATGATGCTGACCAAAAGAGAAAAAGACTACTTAGTCCTTAATAACTTGTATTATGATCGTATGTGAATATTGGGGACATAAATGTACTTTTACTCGGGCTGCGTCCCATGCCTATAAATAGATGAACAGTAGCACCATACTATTGATGCTGAATTGTAATCACTCTCTCGCGTCTTCACCTTCGAGCGAGCCGACGATATCAATGTAATATGAATTCTATTAATATTCATACATGTTTTATAGAATGCATATATGAATGAATTAACGAGATGCAGCTATTGTCTTCATCCTTTTGCATTCTTATTCACATATTGAATGATGAAGGTATGTCCTTCTTGACCTTCGTGTGATGAGCATTATACCCATGATGAGATAATGCTTCAAAAGACGAAGGTCCGTAATAATTAACAATTGTGTTGCCTTGTTCTTGATCCACAACATTTGAGAACAAGTGACCAACAGATTCCTATGCTTCCTTCTTCCTGAAATCGTAGCGGGTTTTCTCGAACTAGTGGAACTTTGGAAAGGCCTCGTCGTGCTACCCTTCCTCGCTTCCTCGGTAGAGGTGTATGGGGTCCGTACAACGCCGTGGCAAATGGGTAACACGACTTGTGGGTAAAGATGTGCAACCTCTATAGAGTATAAAATTGGTATATCAGTCGTGCTCATGATCATGAGCAGCTCGGACCCTCCCATGAATAATCTATGGAACTAAACTTAATTTGTCATATGCATTGCATTGTGGGTGTTATTATTAATTTTTATCTCTTATTATTTGGGTTGGTATCTACTTATACTGAGTAACTGCTAATAAAATTTTGATCAACTTTAAAAGCAATGCTCAGCTTTAACCATCCTCTTTGGTAAGCCTTACACTTTACATGAGCCCCACTATAAATGAGCTCATGCACAGTATTCCCCACAACTTTTTGAACGATGAACGTATGTGAGCTCACCCTTGTTGTACTCACATCCCCCATGTTGGGGACTTGTTCTCAAATGCTATGAATTCAGAACAAGGCAACACAGAAAGAAGTTAATGCTTAATGGCCTTCATCCTTCGAAGCATTATTTCCCTTAGGATATAACGATCTTTGGACGAAGGTCATGAAGGACATACCTTCATCATCACAGTTTACATTGATGAAAGAAGAAGCATATGAAACATGAGAAAGCCTGGCTGCATAACATGTTCTGACCTTCGAAGGCGCTACTAGGATAGCAGTCGCTCCTGCACCGAAGGTTCCCCAAGAGCCATCGCAGAACACTATCCAAGCTTCGGTGTCTTTGTTTATTTCTTCTTCCTGAGCCCCTAGCGTCCAATCAGCGATGAAGTCTGCTAACGCTTGGGACTGAATTGAGGATCTATGCACATAGTCAATAGTGAATTCGTTATGCTTCGCAGCCCATTTTCCAATCCTTCCAGTAGCTTCTCTATTCCTCATTACGACCTTCAGAGGCTGTGACGAAGGAACCATATGTGATATGCTTGAAAATAATGTCGAAGCTTCCAGGAGGCCATTAGCACAGCATACAACACCTTTTCTAGCTCTGTGTAATTTTTATTTGATGAACTTAAAACTTCGGAGACGAAGTATACTGGAGACTGCTTTTTGACTTGACCATCTAACTTCTCCTGCACAAGTGCTGCACTAACTGTAGAGTGCGAAGCTGCCACATATAAGAGCAATGGAGCCCCTGGCGAAGGTGGAGTTAGTGCTGTTAAATCAATCAAGTATTGCTTCAACTCTTCGAAGGCTTTTTGTTGAGCCGGGCCCCATTGAAAAATTTCGGCTGACTTCAGTATTTCAAAGAATGGCAGATTTCTTTCTACTGATCTGGATATGAATCTGTTTAATGATGCTAATCTACCTGCCAGCCGTTGAGCCCCTTTCTTTGTGCTTGGCGGCTCCATCTGAAGGATAGCTTCAATCTTGCTTGGGTTGGCTTTAATTCTCTTTGTTGATACTAGACAGCCAAGGAACTTGCCCTTTTTCATCCCCAAAACACACTTTTCTGGATTTAACTTCAGGCCAGCTTGCCTGAAATTGGCAAATGTCTCTTGCAAATCAACAATGTGATTTTCTTGCTTTGTGTTTTGACTATGATATCATCAACATAGGTCAGCACATTCCTGCCTATTTGAGAATGAAGGACCCTGGCTGTCATTCTGCTGAAGCTTCCTCCAGCATTTTTAAGCCCCTCAGGCATCCGAAGATAACAATATGTGCCGCTGGGGGTTATGAAGCTAATCTTCGGC
This sequence comes from Zea luxurians, assembly GCA_029449295.1. Taxonomy (NCBI): domain Eukaryota; kingdom Viridiplantae; phylum Streptophyta; class Magnoliopsida; order Poales; family Poaceae; genus Zea; species Zea luxurians. Next base: position 45,491,952 of record JAOPSE010000010.1, read on the forward strand.
TCATCTTCCTTCTTCATCCAAATTTGGTGGTACCCTGAGTAACAGTCCAGCAGACTCATGAGCTCTGAAGAAGCTGCTACATCTACTAGAGAGTCTATTCTTGGCAATGGGAACTCGTCCTCTGGACAAGCCTTGTTGAGATCTGTAAAATCAATGCACATTCTCCATTTGTCGTTGGCCTTTTTCACCATCACAGTGTTGGCTAGCCATTCTGGGTATTTGACCTATCTGATAACACCGGCACTAAGAAGTCTCTTCACTTCGTTTCGAGCACCTTCAGCTTTATCTTCAGACATTTTGCGAAGCCTTTGCTTTCTTGGCCTGAAGGATGGGTCCACATTGAGTGAATGCTCAATAACATCTCTGTTGACACCACAGAGATCATTAGCTGACCAAGCAAAGACATCTTTGTTATTGAATAAAAATCTTAGCAAAGTCTTCTCTTGCTCCTTAGATAGCTGAGATCCCAGCAGTACCCTTTGTTCTGCTATGTCTTCACATAGGAGCATAGGCTTCAGCTGATCTGCCGAAGCAGCCTTCTCTCTTTTGTGCTTAAACTGTTGACAAGCTTCGACTTCGTCTATGTTATGGATTGCTTTTGAATCTGTCCAATTTCTTTCAGCCTTTCTGGCAGCCTCTTGACTTCCATGGATAGCAATGGGCCCTTGCTCCGAAGGTATCTTCATACATAAGTATGCTGGATGGAGTATAGCTTCGAAAGCATTGAGTGTCCCTCGGCCAATGATTGCATTATATGGGTACTCCATGTCAATAATGTCAAAAACAACTTGTTCAGTTCTTGTATTGTGGACGTAGCCGAAGGTAACTGGCATTGTGATTTTGCCAAGTGCCACAATCTGCCTTCCTCCGAAGCCACAAAGAGGGTGTGTAGCATCATGAATCTTGTCTTCTGGCTCTTGCATCTGTCTGAAGGCCTTAGCAAATATGATATCCGCTGCACTGCCTGTGTCAACCAGAACATTATGGACCAGAAACCCCTTGATGACACAAGATATGACCATAGCATCATTGTGGGGGTAATCCTTGAGCTGAAGATCCTCCTGGGAGAAGGTGATTGGGATGTGGGACCACTTAGACTTGATGAAGGGTCCCTGCACCCCAATATGTTGCACCCTTCTCTACGCTTCTTTCTTCTACTTCTTGTTGGCTGGCTCTGAGCATGAACCGCTTGTTATCAGGAGCACCAGCTTCGTAGCCTAAGGTGCTACAACTTGGTTGCTGAACGAAGCCACCAGCTCAAAAGTGGAAGTGAGTTCACCGGAGGTGGGCGCCAATGTTGGGGACTTGTTCTCAAATGCTATGAATTAAGAACAAGGCAACATAGAAAGAAGTTAATGCTTAATGGCCTTTGTCCTTCGAAGCATTATTTCCCTTAGGATATAACGATCTTCGGACGAAGGTCATGAAGGACATACCTTCATCATCACAGTTTACATTGATAAAAGAAGAAGCATATGAAACATGAGAAATAACATGAATAATCATATAACATCATTTATGTGTCCTTTTTGTATAGTCATGAATGAATAAATGCAATATCGAATTACATTTGTACCTTTGGCTTGACAGAAGGCAAAGATACGAGTGTGACGCATGAGCGAATACAAGTCAGCGTGAACAGTTGTCACACTCGGTTCCAGGGTTAGAACCGAGCGCATACCATATGTGTGCCAGGATCCATTTCCACACATATGTTGACGTCACAAGTGTAGTATATTAAAAGACAATGCAATAAAGGCATAAAGAGAGTATAATACTTTATTACATCATCTGAAACATTGTATCTTTAATAAGTATCACATCTAAGTAAATCGGAAATAAACAACTGGGCGATCTTCCACAGGAAGATGACCGGCGCGTCGTTAGACTTAGAATTCATCGTCATCGATAAAATCTCCATCGAAGTCTCTAGCATCACCCTCTGATCAAAATATTAGCAAGGGTGAGCTCACTTATGGTCGGGGCTCAGCAAGGGGGGGGGGGGAATTAATGCAGGTATAACAAGGTGAGGCTAGGGTTGAGCAGTAAGCATTTTAGTTGGTCAATATTTTATTAACAACACCTGTCTTACTAATAAGTGTGAATCCCAAATATCCCATTTAAACAAAGAAATATGAGTATAACAAAAACACTTAAGTGAAACCACTTAAGCAAATTATTGGCAGATCATCGGATCTCAATTTAATTCCATCTTCAAGTTCAATTATCATGTGAGGAGTTCAGGCTGCTCATAACTGGGAGCACGACTGATATATCAGTTTTACACTCTGCAGAGGTGGTACAACTTTACCCACAAGCCATGTATCCCATCTAGCCCGGGTTGATCGGACCCTTAAACACTGCCGAGGTGAATGGCTAGGGATCCATTATGAGGCTTTCACAAAATACACTTAATACGAAGCAACCCGCTAAGGTTTCTAAAGACGATGGTGGTGGCCCCCTGGGTGATGTACCTTAGCCAAGAATACGACCCCATGTTAACGTGGGTTGCCAGCACCTACCGCTCCCCCTCTTGCCCATATTTCAGGTAAGGTTGCTAGGCACTAAGCATATAGAGCTAATTACCAAAGCCAGAGCCATGATAGCACTCGTGGTTTCCCTGTTATCTTTGGTGGTCATTCCATGTTCCAATTAATTTGAAACAATGTTGCGTTAACCATCGGGTTAATGTCATAATTGCCAATTAAATTTTGGAACATTAATACCAATTAATGAGTGACCTTAGAAATCATTAAGTTGGGCGGTAGCACAAATTTTGCACAGCTTAATAATTTTCCCAAGGTAAACAAGGAATACAGGTAGTAAATCTAGGAAAATCCTTAATTAGGTAAACCCATCAAATTATGCAATATATCAAAAAGTAAACATTATTATATGCAATGAGTAGGTACAAACAGAATATGCAGAGGGAGAATCCACTTGCCTTGCTCAAAAGCGTCTTGCGGGTCGTCCTCGAACGTATTCGAATCGCCTACCGCACAATCGGCTTCTAATAGAGTCGCATAGCGCACATACAAAAATAAAACATACACAAATAAATAAACATGCACCATTTCATAAACATACACCAATACATCATTAAACACACATTAACATATCGTACTAATCACATCTTGAATTCGTCCTAATCGCGTAAATACTTATTAATTCAATTATAGCTATTAATGTGAGTCCTAATGGTGAATTTATGGGTGGGTGCAATAAATATACTTTTAATCAATATTAATATATTTTAACATCATCAATGAAATTAAATGATAATTATCGTCTTTGATACTAAGAAATAAATTAATACGTTTTTATCCTTTTTATTTCTAACTCAAATTATTGAGTATAGTCAAAAATGAATTTAACATTAAATATTCCTATAAATACTAATTGAACTTTTTATAACACAAGCAAGATTATTTTGACATAAACTATTACTCTTAAAAATTTAAGTGCTAAATTTGCGAACATGATTATTTGACTAGAAAAAATCTATTTTCCATCCTACTAATGATATTTTCTCCTTTCTTTATAAGAAGAAAATGCTAATAAAATAATTAGCTAAATCATCTAGAAATCCTATATTATTCATATGACATGGGTTCTATACCATTTTTCTAAATCCATTTAAAATGCACCTATAATTCTCCAAATAGTTTCTAAAGTTTATTGTGACCAAATTTAACTACAAAATTCCTATCTAGTGTTTTTATCGCCAACGGGTGACTACTAAATCTACGACATATTCTTCTAATCCAACAATCAACGCATCGATTAACATGAATTATCACGGTGTGCCAATAATTGCATATCTCTAACAAATTCTATAACGCACACATATACATAAGAATTGCGAATCACACGTGTTCATATTACAACAAACAAAATATACAACTAACGAATCGGATCAAAAAGTGTTTTATAAAATACACAAAATAAGTTTGGGTCGTCTTCAACCTTGGGTTCGTGCGTGTGACGGCGATGGATCGATGGGTTTTCGGCCGGGTGGAGAAGAGCAGGGCTCGACTACGGACGGCGGATGGCGTAGCTCCGGCGACGAGCGGCAAACTCCAGCGACGAATGGCGAGCGAGAGAGTGCGAGAAATGGGAGAGAACTCGGGTAGGGAGGATGGGAGAGAGGCTCTGAAGAAGAGTCTGCCAGGGAGAGCTTCAATTGGGCGCTGGCTGTCCTTCATGGCCATCAATGGCATTGCAGTTTCTTCTCGGCATCAATGGTGTGAGGAATGGGGGACGAGAAACGGAAGGATTAAAGCTCCATAACACGAGATTCGAAACGATCGCGCGGCGTTGGCTGCGGACGCTTCCTGGGCGAGGCGCGGCATCGCGCGGCTGGCTGGAGCAGGGCGCGTGGCTTGCTCGGGCAGAGGTGCGGGGAGGCCGGGCAGCGTGGCTCCTGTGCGCGCGGGTGGCCTGAGCGCGCGGCTTGGGCGCGTGCTCGGCGTGGCTGGATGCGCGCGCACGGCGCGGTGGAGTCGGCCACGGCAGAGAGCGAAGGAGAGAAGAGAAAGAGAGAATAGAGGAGAGAGGGAGAGAGAGCGGCGACGGCTGGCTGGAAATTGGCTGGCGCGCGCGCGTAGGCTAGGGTTTGGGTTGGGGACATGGCTGGGCCCCTAGTGGGTCGGCTGGTTTGGAGATTTTTTTTTTCAAATTCTGAAATGATTATTTAAAGAGCTCAAAAAGTCATAAAAATTCACCAAAAATATTTATAAATAAAATACTTGTTTTTAGACTAATAATTACTATATTACTTAATTATTATTTTAATTACTAGGATTTCTTTTTAAAAGGAAGTTAATAACAATCATCCGAAAATGATCAAAATGCAAATAAATAATTAAACACTTAAAAAAATTATTACCCTAATTAATATAATAACTAAATTCATTATATTTTTTTTAATTGATGGCTTTTGTGGCGTTACAAACCTACCCCTCTTAAAAAGAATCTCGTCCTCGAGATTAAGAAACTTCCGAGAATAACTGGGGAAATTCTGCTCTGAGTTCATCTTCTCTTTCCCAAGTGGCCTCATCTTCCGAATGATGACTCCACTGAACTTTGCACATGTTAATAACTTTACTCCGTGTAATTCTGCGAGATGTTTCCAAAATTCTGATCGGGTACTCCGAATAGGTCAAATCCTCATTGACATTCAGTTCTTCCATGGGTAACTGTTCTTCTGGTACTCTTAAGCACTTCTTGAGTTGTGATACGTGAAATACGTCATGCACATCCGATAAACTATCGGGCAGCTCTAACTGATAGGCTACTTCACCTTTTCTTTCCAAAATCTTGAATGGGCCAATATAGTGAGGTGATAATTTTCCTTTAACCTTAAACCTTTTCATTCCTCTCATCGGTGAAACTTTAAGGTATACGAAGTCTCCTACTTCAAACATCAACTCTCTTCTTCTATTATCCGCATAGCTTTTCTGTCTTGACTGTGCTGTCTTCAAATTTTCTCTGATAATCTGCACTTGCTTTTCCGCTTCTTAGAGAATTTCTAGACCAAATACTTGACTTTCTCCAGTCTGATCCCAGTAAAGCGGTGTTCTACACTTTCGTCCATAAAGTGCTTCAAATGGTGCCATTTTTAGACTTGCTTGATAACTGTTGTTATACGAAAATTCTGCATAAGGCAAACTTTTATCCCAGCTTCTACCATGCTTTAGAGCGCAAGCTCTTAGCATATCTTCCAACACTTGGTTTGTTCTTTCTGTTTGCCCGTCCGTTTGCGGATGATAAGCTGAACTAAAATTTAGGTTGGTATACATGGACTCATGTAGTCTTTTCCAAAAGCGCGACGTAAACTGGGTTCCTCGATCTGATACGATCTTCTTCGGTACTCCATGCAGGCAAACAATCCTCGACATGTATAACTCTGCTAACTGGGCTCTCGAGTAAGTTGTCTTCACAGGTATAAAGTGTGCTACTTTAGTTAACCTGTCTACTATGACCCATATTGAATCATAGCCATCCCGAGTACGGGGTAGTCCCACTATGAAATCCATACCGATTTCTTCCCATTTCCATTCCGGTACCTTGAGAGGTTGTAGCAATCCTGCTGGTCTTTGGTGTTCGGCTTTAACTCGCTGACACACGTCACATAATGCAACATGAGTAGCAACATCTCTTTTCAATCCGTACCACCAATACTTTTCCTTAAGGTCCTAGTACATCTTTGTACTTCCAGGGTGAATAGAGTAAGCTGAATCATGAGCTTCTCTCAAAATAAGTTGGTGCAAGTGCTCAATTTCTGGTACGCATATTCTCTTCTTAAACCATATGGTGCCTTGTTCATCTTCCGTGAAATCTGGGGCTTTACCCAAACCAATCAAAGCTTTAATTTCCTTAATTTTCTCATCAAATTCTTGTCCTTTACGAATCTCTTCTTCCAAAGTAGATTCAACTTCCATCACCGTTGCTTCTACATTATTGAGCCATCCAAGGTTGAGTTGTTCCATTTCCCAACACAATTCTTGTGACATCAAATGAGTAGTGATGTTGTTCACTTGACCCTTACGGCTCAAAGCATCAGCTACTACATTTGCTTTTCCTGGGTGATATTGTATTTCCAAATCATAGTCCTTAATCAACTCAAGCCATCTTCTCTGTCTGAGGTTGAGTTCTATCTGAGTGAATATATATTTCAAGCTTTTGTGATCCGTGAAGATTTTGCACTTATTTCCAATCATATAGTGCCTCCAAATCTTCAAAGCATGCACTACGGCAGCTAGTTCCAGATCATGCGTAGGATAATTCTTCTCATGTTTCCTCAACTGTCTTGAGGCATAAGCTATCACTTTTCCTTCTTGCATTAGCACACATCCAAGTCCAAGGTGTGATGCATCGCAATACACATCAAATCCCTTGTGAATGTCTGGCATTACTAATATTGGTGCAGTGGTTAACCTTTTCTTGAGTTCTTCAAAACAATTCTGGCAAGCTTCATCCCACTTGAACTCTTTACCTTTCTCCAGTAGAGAGGTAAGAGGTTTCACTAACTTGGAAAAACCTTCAATAAATCTTCTATAGTATCCTGCCAATCTAAGAAAACTTCTGATCTTGGACGCATCCTTTGGTTGCTTCCAATCTAGTATCTCACTTATCTTTCCTGGGTCCACTTTAATTCCACCATCGGTAACGATATGTCCTAAGAAAGCAACTTCCTTAAGCCAAAAATCACACTTTGAGAATTTTGCGTATAGTTGGTTGTCACGAAGCTTTTGTAGGACTAGCCTCAGATGATCTTCATGTGTTTCTTCATTCGGAGAGTATATCAGTATGTCGTCAATGAATACGACCACAAACTGATCCAGATATTCCATGAATATTTTATTCATTAAGTTCATGAAGTATGCCGGTGCATTAGTCAGTCCAAATGACATGACCAAAAACTCATATAATCCATATCTCGTCGTGAAGGCTGTCTTGGGTACATCTTCTGCTCGAATCTTTAACTGATGATATCCCGATCTCAGATCTATCTTCGAGAATATCTTAGCTCCTTTCATCTGATCAAATAAATCTTCAATCCGAGGTAACGGATATTTATTCTTGATGGTTACTTCATTCAAACTTCTATAATCAACGCACATTCTCCTCGAACCATCCTTCTTGTTCACAAATAGCACTGGGGCTCCCTAAGGGGATGAACATGGGCGAATGAAACCTTTTTCTAGTAATTCTTCTATTTGTTTCTTCAGTTCTACTAAATCTTTGACATCCATTCTATATGGTATTTTCGAGATCGGTGCGGTTCTGGGTAATAATTCAATAGAAAACTCTATATCACGGTCAGGTGGCATACATGGTAATTCCTCCGGAAATACGTCTGGGTATTCACACACTATCTTGATATTTTCCAAGGGCTTTTCTTCCAAGTGATTGATCACTGTTTTCCCTTTTTCATCTGCTGTCTTGTCTATGTTAACTTGGATTCTTTCACCTTGAGGACTTGTCAACATAATTGTTCCATTGGCACACTGTATCACTCCATCACAACTTTTCAACCAGTTGCATCCAAGAATCACATCAATACTGTTGGATCCTAGGACCACTGGGTCGACTGAAAAATCTATTCTTTGAATCTTGATATTAACATGGGGGCATGAGTGTGTGGCCTTCATGTCACCTCCCGGTGAACTAATGTGTAATATCCTCTTCAGAGGGTACTTAGGTATGCTATGTTTTTCCACAAATGACTCAGTTATAAACAAATGCGATGCTCCAGAGTCAAATAAAACTGATGCGGGTATGGAGTTAACAAGGAACATACCATACACTATGTCGGCATCCTCAAGCACTGATTCCGCAGTGACGTGATTGACCCTTCCTCTGCTCTAGTTCTGTGGTGTCTTGTTCTAAGAAGATCCACGAGCGGGGGTATTCTGGTCATTCCTCTGAGTATTGCCTTTCTGGGGTGTCTGCTGGTTGTGCCTTGGGCAGTTGTTAGCATAGTGGCCTAGCTCACCGCACTTGAAGCAGCCATTGGGTTGGACAGGTGTGTTGTTTCTGGCCTGCGTGTTACTGGCGCCACCTTGACGATTCTGGAAATTCCCACCAGACCTCTGGTTGGTCTGGGAGTTGCTCCTTTGCTGGTTCTGGTTTTGATTATTTCTCTGGCTTTGCTGTCCAGAGCGTTGCACTTGATAATTTCTTCCGCCTTGATTTCCAGAGCGGAACTGCGAACCTTGAGCATTGTTTGGCCGGGTGTTCCTGCTGGACTGACCTTGGAACTTCCTTTTATGGTCAGATAATTCCTTTCTTTTGCTTTCAAGGCCAATTGCCTTGTTCAGGAGTGTCTGGAAATTGGGGAATGTATGACTCTGAAGTTGGTAGTTCAGAGGTCCAATTAGTCCTTCCAGGAAACGCTCTTGGCGCTTCTCATCAGTGTCCACTTCTTCCGGGGCATAGCGTGAAAGCTGAGTGAAGCGATCACGATACTCGCTGACAGACATATTCCCTTGAGTAAGGGAAAGGAATTCCTTTTTCTTCAACTTCATGATTCCAGAGGGGATGTGATGAGCGCGGAAGTTCTCTTGGAACTCCTGCCAGGTTATGGTATCTGCGTTGGGATGTGCCGCTGTGAAGGCATCCCACCAATCGGACGCAGCTCCCTCGAGTCTTCTCGAGGCATACAAGACCTTCTCCCGGTCGTTGCACTGAGTTATGTCCAGCTTCTTTCTAATGACTTTGAGCCAGTCATCAGCATCTAGAGGATCAACCGCATGAGAAAATGTCGGCGGGTGATGACTCATGAAATCCCGGTGCTTATCTCTGGCCGGGGGTGCATACTGCTGCTGCTGGGGTTGCTGATTCTGTTGGTTCTGTTGTAATTGCTGAACAGCCGCAGTGAGTCCTTGCAGAATCTGCATCTGGGCGGCGATGAACTGCTCCATATTGGGATTCGGTGGTGGTGGTACTTGTTGACCACGCTGGTTCCGGTTGTTAGGTCCTTGACGTGGGTTCACCATCTGAGTGGTTAGGAAGTGAAATCCTTAGAAAAGTGAGGAGTAGAAAAGATTCTAGAGGGAAAATAGCTTAAGTTTTAAAAATTTTATATGTTCTTATGGCCATCATTCCATAAGACCATTGCACTCAAACAAAGATCCAAATCAAACATTTCAACCAATCACCATCACATGGTTGTTATTTATTAATATGAAAACTTAAATAGAGTTTCATCATCTAACGCGAAGTATAACTTATTACATCATAGCTTAAAACTTAAAGAAGCCTAGTGACGGATCCGGGCTCTCCATAACGCAGCCTCTTGCGTGGAGGAGACAACGCCATGGCAGGGACCTGAGCTTTGAGTGGATCTAGTCCTTGCAGTTGGGCTTCTAGGGCTGCAATCCTGGCGTGGGCATTCTCCAGCTCCAAGTGCACCCTGTAGAGATCCAGGGTGGCACTGTCCAGGTCGGTGTTGAGACCGGCCACTACACCAACTAAGGTGTTGAGGCGATCCTCACCAGGTTCACCTGGGACGATGTTGGTCTGGCTTCCTCCACGCAGACGCTGAGGAAGATGCCTGAACCTCGTGTTCTGCAGCTGCTGCCGGTAGGTGTGGCTGAGCGACCACAGGGTCCGACGGGCAGCATCGCTGACCGAGGCAGCATAGGTGGACAGTGGCGTCAGGGACTCGTGAGCAGACAGAGTCCTGAATCTCCTGTCACCTGCATCCATCACCCTGATGTGGATGCGAGTGATGTAATAGCAAGCCCGGGGAGGCTCGCTCACTCGCCTTGTTTCGTACAGGGGGCGGACGTAGGTGCCTAGCGCGTGCAGCACCTCTTGCAGCAGGTTGGGGAAGTGCCCCATCTCGAACATTGATGTGTAATGTTCGACAACAGGACCAAACCCCATGAAGTGGTCCTGCTGGGTGTAGTCAGCTTCCTCGTTGACGTGTTCACCTTCTCCATCGTCTTCGTCGTCGTCATCCTCGTCATCGTCGTCTCCGGAGTCATCGGGGTCGTCGCCTCCGGGCGCAGGTGCTTGGAAGGTTGGTGCAGACGGTGCTGACGTCGATGACCCAGCTACGAAGGCCAGGGACTCTGCCAACGGGGTGGGGGTCGGCAGCTGTTCCTCCGAGCTATCCTCCAGGTTGACAACATTCTCCACTCGGATGGGAGGGAGATCCGCCAGAACTTCCTCGACTACCACTGGGTAGATCGGGATCTGCCGGGGCTGAGGGGCATAGCTGGTGTTGATGCGGGTAGTTTGGAGAGTGCGAACCATCTACAAGAGAAGTGTCAACTCAGTTGAATTTTAAAGAGGTAAGACTGATAAAGGAATTTATAGGAATGAAATTAGCAAGTTTTGAACAACTAGGCTTTCCATTTCTAACTAATCTAACAACCTACGGTCAGCATAGCTTTGATACCACTTCTATCACACCCGGTTCCAGGGGTAGAACCGAGCGCATACCATATGTGTGCCAGGATCCATTTCCACACATATGTTGACGTCACAAGTGTAGTATATCAAAAGACAATGCAATAAAGGCGTAAAGAGAGTATAATACTTTATTACATCATCTGAAACATTGTATCTTTAACAAGTATCACATCAAAGTAAAGCGGAAATAAACAACTGGGCGATCTTCCACAGGAAGATGACCGGCGCGTCGTTAGACTTAGAATTCATCGTCGTCGATAAAATCTCCATCATAGTCTCCAGCATTACCCTCTGATCAAAATATTAGCAAGGGTGAGCTCACTTATGGTCGGGGCTCAGCAAGGGGGGGAAAATTAATGCAGGTATAACAAGGTGAGGCTAGGGTTAAGCAGTAAGCATTTTAGTTGGTCAATATTTTATTAACAACACCTGTCTTACTAATAAGTGTGAATCCCAAATATCCCATTTAAATAAAGGAATATGAGTATAACAAAAACACTTAAGTGAAACCACTTAAGCAAATTATTGGCAGATCATCGGATCTCAATTTAATTCCATCTTCAAGTTCAATTATCATGTGAGGAGTCCAGGCTGCTCATAACTGGGAGCACGGCTGATATATCAGTTTTACACTCTGCAGAGGTGGTACAACTTTACCCACAAGCCATGTATCCCATCTAGCCCGGGTTGATCGGACCCTTAAACACTGCCGAGGTGAATGGCTAGGGATCCATTATGAGGCTTTCACAAAATACACTTAATACGAAGCAACCCGCTAAGGTTTCTAAAGACGATGGTGGTGGCCCCCTGGGTGATGTACCTTAGCCAAGAATACGACCCCATGTTAACGTGGGCTGCCAGCACCTACCGCTCCCCCTCTTACCCATATTTTATGTAAGATTGCTAGGCACTAAGCATATAGAGCTAATTACCAAAGCCAGAGCCATGATAGCACTCGTGGTTGCCCTGTTATCCTGGGTGGTCACTCCATGTTCCAATTAATTTGAAATAATGTTGCGTTAACCATCGGGTTAATGTCATAATTGCCAATTAAATTTTGGAACATTAATACCAATTAATGAGTGACATTAGAAATCATTAAGTTGGGCGGTAGCACAAATTTTGCACAGCTTAATAATTTTCTCAGGGTAAACAAGGAATACAGGTAGTAAATCTAGGAAAATCCTTAATTAGGTAAACCCATCAAATTATGCAATATATCAAAAAGTAAACATTATTATATGCAATGAGTAGGTATAAACAGAATATGCAGAGGGAGAATCCACTTTCCTTGCTCAAAAGCGTCTTGCGGGTCGTCCTCGAACGTATTCGAATCGCCTACCGCACAATCGGCTTCTAATAGAGTCGCATAGCGCACATACAAAAATAAAACATACACAAATAAATAAACATGCACCATTTCATAAACATACACCAATACATCATTAAACACACATTAACATATCGTACTAATCACATCTTGAATTCGTCCTAATCGCGTAAATACTTATTAATTCAATTATAGCTATTAATGTGAGTCCTAATGGTGAATTTATGGGTGGGTGCAATAAATATAATTTTAACCAATATTAATATATTTTAACATCATCAATGAAATTAAATGATAATTATCGTCTTTGATACTAAGAAATAAATTAATACGTTTTTATCCTTTTTATTTCTAACTCAAATTATTGAGTATAGTCAAAAATGAATTTAACATTAAATATTCCTATAAATACTAATTGAGCTTTTTATAACACAAGCAAGGTTATTTTGACATAAACTATTACTCTTAAAAATTTAAGTGCTAAATTTGCGAACATGATTATTTGACTAGCAAAAATCTATTTTCCATCCTACTAATGATATTTTCTCCTTTCTTTATAAGAAGAAAATGTTAATAAAATAATTAGCTAAATCATCTAGAAATCCTATATTATTCATATGACATGCGTTCTATACCATTTTTCTAAATCCATTTAAAATGCACCTATAATTCTCCAAATAGTTTCTAAAGTTTATTGTGACCAAATTTAACTACAAAAATTTCTATCTAGTGTTTTTATCGCCAACGGGTGACTACTAAATCTACGACATATTCTTCTAATCCAACAATCAACGCATCGATTAACATGAATTATCACGGTGCGCCAATAATTGCATATCTCTAACAAATTCCATAACGCACATATATACATAAGAATTGCGAATCGCACGTGTTCATATTACAACAAACAAAATATACAACTAATGAATCGGATCAAAAAGTGTTTTATAAAATACACAAAATAAGTTTGGGTCGTCTTCAACCTTGGGTTCGTGCGTGTGACGGCGATGGATCGACGGGTTTTCGGCCGGGTGGAGAAGAGCAGGGCTCGACTACGGACGGCGGATGGCGTAGCTCCGGCGAACTCCACGGGCTCCGGTGACGAGCGGCAAACTCCGGCGACGAACGGCGAGCGAGAGAGTGTGAGGAATGGGAGAGAACTCGGGTAGGGAGGATGGGAGAGAGGCTCTGCTGCCTTTTATAGAGAGAGGGAGGGGAGAAGAAGAGTCTGCCAGGGAGAGCTTCAATGGGGCGCTGGCTGTCCTTCATGGCCATCAATGGCATTGCAGTTTCTTCTCGGCATCAATGGTGTGACGAATGGGGGACGAGAAACAGAAGGATTAAAGCTCCATAACACGAGATTCGAAACGGTCGCGCGGCGTTGGCTGCGGACGCTTCCTGGGCGCGGTGCGGCATCGCGCGGCTGGCCGGAGCAGGGCGCGCGGCTTGCTCGGGCAGAGGTGCGGGGAGGCCGGGCAGCGCGGCTCCTGCGCGCGCGGGTGGCCTGAGCGCGCGGCTTGGGCGCGTGCTCAGCGCGGCTGGATGCGCGCGCACGGAGCGGTAGAGTCGGCCGCGGAAGAGAGCGAAGGAGAGAAGAGAGAGAGAGAGAGAGAGAGAGAGAATAGAGGAGAGAGGGAGAGAGAGCGGCGGCGGCTGGCTGGGAATTGGCTGGCGCGCGCGCGTAGGCTAGGGTTTGGGTTGGGGACATGGCTGGGCCCCTAGTGGGCCGGCTAGTTTGGAGATTTTTTTTAAAAATTCCGAAATGATTATTTAAAGAGCTCAAAAAGTCATAAAAATTCACCAAAAATATTTATAAATAAAATACTTGTTTTTAGACTAATAATTACTATATTACTTAATTATTATTTTAATTACTAGGATTTCTTTTTAAAAGGAAGTTAATAACAATCATCCGATAATCAATCAAGCGCATACAAAGAAAATGATCAAAATGCAAATAAATAATTAAACACTTAAAAAAATTATTACCCTAATTAATATAATAACTAAATTCATTATATTTTTTTTAATTGATGGCTTTTGTGGTGTTACAACAGTACAGGGGTACTATTCACCTATTTATAGGCACACGACGTAGCCCAGTTAAAATTACATTTATGTCCTCTAGAACTAATTATAATCATGACACAAATTACCATGGGCTGATTGGTCTTTTCGTCTCTAAGTCGGTGCAACCCTTCGTATCAAGGCATGTCGTTATGCCGAAGCTCCCTGGAAGGTAGCTTCGGTATGTACCTTCGAGCTATGCTTGCTTCTGTGTTGATCTTTTCGAATGTGTTTCTTCTCAAAGGACCTTCGGCGATGAAGCAGACCCCCAACACCCTAGGTCAAGGACAGGTACTACAAGATGAGGATCATGAAGAATGTCGCGATGAGTTCGGGAGAGGTCTAGGCCATCGTCTCCCAGTCAACTTTGGTTGCTGGATCGTTGTCTTCGTATGATGTAATTATTTAACTATTTTGTACAGAACTCCATTATATATTAAATATGTGACATTTGTTTCTGTACCATGAGCCATCATATGTGTGAGACTTGATCCTAGCAAACATTTGAGACGCGCCCGGGTTTGACCCTTAAATCCAGGTGTGATAGAGCTGGTGCCAAAGTCTGTAGAGAGATTGTCGGAACGCTGCCCTCGCTCGAAGTGGTCCCGTAGGGTTTTTTGAAAATGTGACCGTTAAAAAGAGACGTTTTACCGTGGGACTATTGAGTTCCCGAGGCTTTGCCCCTTGCCTATAAAAGCCACGCCCGGGCTGCTAGGTTTGTACCCATCTGCACACGGTAAAAGCCCCAGCTTCCTTGCTCTCTCCTTGCTTGCCCTCTTTCGCTAACGTGCCACTGGTGATCTAGCCCGCTTCAAGCAAACTGCTCGCCGATGATGGTACGTGTTCATGCCGTTTTCTTCTCGTCGTTGTGCGTCGCGACTGTGTCCTCGAACGCGCTGTCGTCGAAGAAGACGATTGATGATCCAACGGTGATTGTGGAGCTAAAGCACGGGCATACGGTGGATTTTGGTACATCAAGAATTTACTCGGCCCGCGTGCTAGAGATGCAACGTCTAGGTTATTTTGGGAACGAAGTTGGTAGGGCACCGGGGGCTGAAGATGTCCTAGAGGCAGAGGGGGAGTTGGTTGTGTTCGAGGCATTTTTCGCTGATGGCCTTCCCTAACCGGTGCATCGATTTGTAGTGGAAGTTCTGCAGATGTCTGAAATTCAAATTCATCAGTTGACGCCAAACGCTATGGTTGCATTGACGAAGTATGTCTGGGGTATGTCATCATATGGTGGAGAGCATCTGCTGACGTCTTCACCAAGAATTATTGCTTGCATTGGCAGAAGAGAAAGATAGGTGGTTTGATTGCGCAATTTGGGTCCTGCACGTTCATGCCGAGGGCTGGGAAGGCATTGGCCGAAGTGATTGAAATTGTTCCTTGTGCAAAGAATAAGTGGGTCAACTGGTGGGACTTTTGGTTTTATGTGGCGCCAGGGGATGTCGAAGGGTTGCCTGCCTTGCCCCAGCCATTTTGTGCTCGCATAGCTATGTGGCCTTCCCATAATTTAAAGTGAAGAAGGGGGATCAGAACGAGGAGGCCCTTCGCTATGCGGCCCGGCTGAGCAGTGACCGGGACTTAGTGGAAGAATTTGTTGGCTGTGGAGTGTGGCCGGTGGCGCACGGATGGGATTTGGGCGAGGTCAGACCTCACCCGATGTCGACTTTAGGGGATCACATGGTGCGGAGCCCACCCTTCGCTATTGATTTGCAGGGACGGGATGCGGCCGCCTTCGTGTGGGAGGTGGGGTCGGAGGCAATTAAAATTGTTGGAAAATATGTGCCGAAGACTGAGATGTTGAGGAGCTAGGATATCCGCGGTTCCAACATCAGGTTGAACCAAGTTTTTGAACTGAATAGCTTGCCATACTGCCCTTACCTGGAGGGGGACTCTACTGATGCCGGGGATGACTGAGGAAAATAGGTGAAGACCAGGTCTGAAGAGGGCACCTCAAAGGGGAAGGCTGTGATTGCAGCTACTCGAAAAAGGAAAATAGATGTGCAAGGTACGGAGGGTGAAAAGAAGGGGCCAAAGGCCTCTAGGTTTTTTGTTGAGGAGTTGATGGGGACGTGCGTAGGTCCTAGGGAGGCTATGACTTCGCCCGAGCTCTGGGAAACATCTTCATGCATGATGAAGGTTACCGGGGGTCGATGACACAGGAAGGACCCTATACCCGGGCCACCGGAGATGACTATTTTACGTCCTATTTGGCTCGTAAGCTGAAAATCTTTCCTTACAGGAGAAATATTGGTGTTGTTGTGTTAGCAGTGATGGAGAAGGATCGCCAGAGGGCGCTCCATCTATGACGATGCCCCCCAGCTGCGCCAGCAGCGGCTGCGAAGCCGTCTTCGCCGCCGCGCATTACCGAAACGGTGGTGTTGGATACCAGGGGAACGGGGCGGGAGTTGACCATGGACGACTACATGGTGGGTGGTGTCACTATGTTCGACGCCCAGGTCGGGCTGCCGCTTGCTGGTAAGTGGAATGACTTATGCTTCTAGGCAGGGTGATTCTATTTTTTGCTAACTTGTTTGTGGTATAGGGGCGGAGGCTAGGCAACTGGTGGTGGCGCCGTCTAAGGTGCCTGCCAGCACAGGGGGTCTAGCGAAGGGTGATACCGGGACTTCGCTGGACCCATGGTTGAAATTTTGCGCTGTTGCTGATGGCGGAGGTGAAGTCGCCTTAACTGCTACTGCCGCCGGCCTAGCGACATCTGTCGCGTAGTAGCTGTGATATGTGTGACAGAACCTCCCAAGTCATTAGGCCCACCTACAGTTGTCCTTGTCCAACAGACCTTGGACAACCATGTAGATGCATATAATCACTCGACAAGTTTGGTATCTGTATCCGTTTTCTTGCCCAAGAGCGTTTCACCCGTCACGCAGATATTACAACACATCGGATGAACGAATAAGCGGAAGCAAATTATAATAACTTAATTTACATTCATTAAAATATAGAAAGAGTATTATTATTACATCACTAGGTCATAAGAGTGCATAAGTATTATTATTACAAACCTGGGAGGCAAAAACCCCTCCCGCATAAAAGTATATTGTTTATCAAAAGGGAGGCCAACATCCTCCCGCAACCACTTCACGTTGAGGTTCGTCCTTGGGCAGCACCTTAGTGCAAAAACAGCAAAAATCTGCTGTTTCCTCACCTACAACAACATGGGTTCGAAAACCCTGAGTACGAAGTGTACTTTTGCAAGTCTTACGTGTCAAAATAAAAGACTCTCAAGGATATGCTAGCTTAAGGGAGTCAAGGTAAGGCTTAACCAAGGATCAAGACTCTGTTTTGCAAAAATGCTTACTAATAGTGGATCCTTAAAAATCCAGTTTTATTAGCAAGTTAAGTCATTACCTGTCACTAGAGTTCTTTCTACCCTAGTTCAAGCACTTGGCCTATACTAGCCATCCTTTTATCAACCCTTCTTGTTCACTGGAATGCTACGTGTAAGTCAGTGACCAAGTCTTCATGTCCGAGAAGTAACGGTGATCTGAATCGATTAATACTCAGCTGAGGATCTCCAATCACACGACATATGTAGCACTTAACCCTAGCATATGTCAACTCGCCACCCGGTTTCTTAAGACCAGACTAGGTTCACGCCAACCGAGAGCACAGATACACCACCGTCCAGCCTCTTGCCATGGAGGGTACACGCTACTCTCGCCATCTCTCCACTCCCATTGCGTGTTGGCCTTTCTGGTATTAGTCTGCCCGAGGCAAAGCTTACCTATGATGAGGCATGTGACTAGTTAAAGGGTCCTCGGTCATCAGGCCCACATCGACAAGGTCCTTAATCGACTCAGACGGAGACACTACACCGAGACTCTCTTCTCATGCAAGTCACCCGCCTGGTCTCAGCTTTATCATTTCAACCCAAAGTTTGGTACCTGACAGAGGTACATCTTTTCTGATGTTGAACCCATCATGGCCATGATGGATCCACCATCAATTTTATTTTTGAAAACATCTCATCCACTGTGCAGCATCACCTTTTGTTTTAAAACAAAACATTTGTTTCTCTAAAGCAGGACTAAGCATCAGAAAATCTTTTAATAAAACAAGTAACTAAGGAATGGTAAACAGTTCCAAGGAAGGAAATGCAGCAATTGGTTTAACACCCAACTCCTATCACCTAATGCATCATTCAAGTGATAAAGCGTTTAAAACAGCAAGGAGGTGGCAAATGCACCGGGGCTTGCCTTGTGTTTTAGGAGAGTCGGGCTCTGTTCCATAGATGTCAAAGTAAAAATAGTTTCCGGCAGGTGGATTTTCTGTCGATGGAGTAGTCTCTTCCTCTTCAACAGTCACTTCTTCTTCGTTTTCTATATATAACCATATATAACCATGAATGCTCATGTAATGCTTATGAAAATGCAATAATAGAAAAATGTTTTAAGTTGTACCTTGAATACAACTTTCCTTCACGGTGCACTAGGGTAACTATGGTTTTTCTAGGTCAGTACCTTAGTGGTTAGACATTTTTTTACCCTAAGGAGCTAGGGTTTTGGGTTTAGGAATCAAACAATGTCCAAAGCAAGTCAAACTTCACTCATAGGATCTAAATATCATATTAAGCTTATCCAAAAAGTTTGGTGATTTTTGGAGTCATTAAATAATTCCTAAAATTCTAGAGGTATAGGTTTAAGCTCTTTTAAATACTGATTAATTCCTTCTTTGGACTAAAAATCCTAGAACTATTTTTATTAAATACTGGAGAAATCTAGGAGTCCAACAAAATTAGTATCATATTTTTATCATTTTTCTATAATTTTCTATGGATTTCCTAAGTCTGACAGAAAAAGAAAAAGGAAAAAGGTGAATAGTAACGGGCTAAAACCAGCCTGATACAGCCCATACCCAGGCGAAACGCGCCCGCGCGCGCCCGCGCTATCAGATTTACACAGGGGACCCTGGTGTTTTGAAAAATTGGTTAATAGTCCCACGCACTATTTCTATGTGTCACTCACATTTGCGCCGAGGCCCTTAATTTTCTAATCCTTCACGAATTGAAGTCCCCGACCGAGGATGGTGGAGCAGTGGCTCCAGCGAGCCCGTACGGGCTAGATAACTCAACTACCGGTGCTTCGGTGCGGTGTACACCTAATTCGACCCCTAATGATCATTACCCCTCAATCAGTTTCAAGGTTCTAGCCCCTAATCTCTCTGTCCACGGTGATGGCGCGAACTATGGATGAACCGAGGCGTTCCCGGCGATCTAAGGTGGTCTAGTTCAATTGGCCAGGTTGATAAGCATCTACAGCACACAGGGATGTGGAAATGAGAACGAGGAGGTCGTGAACGGACCTGTAGTGAGCTAGCCACGGTGAGCTCACTCACGACGGAGTTTTGACTGATTTGGGGGAAATCCCAAATTGGAGCACTCTGGTGGACGATCTGAGGCACGAGCTAGTGTGTTGGGTGTGTGACTACCTAGCAGAGCTGATGGCATGCTCAATTTATGGGGCCTGAGGGCGATGGCTCTTGAATTTAGAATGGCGCGCTGGCAGCCGGAGAGGAAGAAGGTCACTGGTGGCTCAGTCGTGGCGTTCACCGGTGCAGTGGTTCAGAGATTGTAATACTAGGTGTGCCACGGTTACTACCATGCAGTAACGAGTCACGGCGTGACATAACTAAGGTCGCCGGAGTTTCCACGACGACACCGGCGGTCCGGCCACATCGCACGGCTCCAGGCACGGTTGATAAGCTTCACCCCGCGACCCAATCCGCTCCCCATTTGATCTTTTCACCCTCACGGTACTATCCTGCCCGAATCCAGCATGAATCACCGTGATCAGCGCGAATCCATGCGCAAAGGTCACCGGCGGCGAGGGGGACTGAATCCTGAGATCTTTTTCAGCTACTGTACAATGGAATCCTCATTCAGAGCACCTGACAGACCAATTTGCAAGGCCCAAATCTCAGATTTTTACATGACAACTTATTAATCTGCCTGTAACAAAGTTGTTGCCCTATGATCCGGCTACAATCTTGCTATAGCAACCATAGTCAAACAATCACTGGATCATGGTCGAATCCAATCCCAAAGTTTGCCTAACTTCACTGTTAACCATTATTCAGTTTAATGATTGACTGTCAGCCTGACTTCAGATCAGATTATCTCCAAATTTTGTATGACACCAAGGTTTAATCACTTAAGCAAAGTTATGCTCCTATAGTAGCTCTATAATCTTGATGTGTTGACCTAGGGCAAATTCCTTATGAATTGGGAGATATAAAGCTCCAAAGTTGACCCATTTCAACTAAATTCAGACTTAACCCTAGGATGCTTATGGAGTACTTTTTGCAAATAAGTACAAATTTCACCATTTGACTTGCAAATTCTCCAATATGAAAGATATTTGGTTGGAGGTGCTCTTTTACTTTGGTATTTGAACTTTGGTCCAAAAGTGCACCAAATTTACACAACCCCCTAGGGTTCCAATTTAGGGTTTTCTAGGGGCCCTTTTCAGGGTTTTTAGCACTTCAGGGTTTTGGTGTCACTAAAGTCCATAAAAATGATATCTTATGATCATTTCTCATGTCCTTTGAGGTTTTTACATATTTGGGCTTCACTTTCACCCATAAGCCCTAAGTTAGGGTTAAGCACTCTACCCTAGGGTTAATCACATATCAAGTCACATCAGTACAACTTATTTGAAATTTTTACCTAGTGAATGCACTCAAGGTGTAACAAACACATGATATGCCAATGCTCATGGTGTGATGCTCAAGTTTTAGTGACAGTAACACCAGGGGTGTTACAATATGTAAGTGTGATATTTTTTGGCTGACCTTGGCGAATTGTGATGTCAGGCGACGGTCTTCGCTGACCATGTTGCTTCCGGGGCGCAGACCTCGCAGCTGCATTCCGAGAGGAAACGACTCGAGGGGAGGATTGAGCACCTTCGGACACAACATACCGAAACCTTCCCGACAAGGTAACGATGCTTGAGAAGGAGAAAGAGGACCTCAGCCACCGGCTCAATGATGAGAAGGAAGATGTGGAGAACGCCCGCGCGGAGGCCCAAGCTGCCCACAAGCGTGTCACTGACCTGGAGCTTGAGGTGAGGAACATGCGTGGCTACCGCGAGAAGATGGAGTCAGCCACCCGTGCCAGGGTGGATCAGGTGCACACACTTTTTGTGGATGCGTACCGCGACATCGGCGCACAGATTGCTCCCTTTGACAAGTCAGGGGAGGAGGTGGGGACCCGTTTCCTTGGGTGGCTGCAAGAGGAGTTAGAGTCACTCCTGTCCATCGTGACAGGCCTTATGTCCTATGCGTCGCTTGTGACCTGTGAGGGGGTTGTGAATGCCTTGTCCACGAGGGATGTAAGCACTTCGAGGCCTTCAATTAGGGCAACGAGGACTTCGTTGATGGTGTATTCCAAATCAAAGACGACGTGCTAACGTGCTCTGCTGGGGTGCTTTACAATAGGATGTGGGGTCCTCACGGCCGCGTTATTGTTCGAGAGAGGGCCGACTGAGCACTTGCACAGGTGCATTTGTCTTTGATGAGGGTGGTGTGTGTGTGTGTTCGTTGTCTGAAGCGTTGTTGTGCTGTCTTCGTAGGCGATGAGGGATGAAGAGGTGGAGGACCTCGCCGGCCTAGAGAGCTCGGTGGCCCGAAAGGACACCGAGGTGGAGACGAGAGCAGAAAAGCAATCCTCGCTCAAGGAAGGCGACGCTAAGGGCCCTTCGGTGGCGGGAACTTCTGCGCAGGTTTAAAGAATATAGTAGGAGTGGTTTGATGGTGTTCACTTTGTATGATACTTAAGATCGGCTGCTGTGCAGGTTCCGGCGTCTGGACCTGTGCAAGAAAACTCTGATGATAACGAGAATGATGTCGTTAATGTGTCGAAGGGTTATAGGTTGGTGAGCCCGTTTACTGGGATGTACGACGAGTCTTCAGAAGATGATCTAGATTATTTTGTGGCGCTAGATTTGTCTGTTGCGGAGTCTCCATCAAGGGTTGCCCCCACTACAGTGGCGAGGCCTTCGCCCAGGGTTGCCCCGGGTGACCCACATGATCAAAGAAGGATTGAGGTGTCAAAATGAAGTGTGGGAATGCTTGGTGAGTCTTCACAAGGTATTGGAGTCCCCCGAAGACTGTAAGACCTAAAATTGGTAGGAGAAAAAACATATATCATAAAATAATAAAATAAAGAAATAAGAATATATACTAGTTTTGGGAGAATTTTCAAAGACCCTTGAAAATCTAATAGAAATCTCCCTCCTCATGTTTAAACAATAATATTAAGTTAAATTAGGTGACCAATAAATAGGTAATGAGAAGTAGACCTCTTGCCAATGACTTTGTAGTAATGCATATTATGGACAACATAATTATACCTCTAATTTTAAATGAAGACATTAAATTAGAAAATGAGAAAAGGGATTTATCATGAAACCATTTATTCCTCCCATAAATAAATAAAATCAAAATAATAATAAACAAATAGAGAGTATATATTCATATTTGGTTTATATTTGAGAAATGGGAATCTAAAATTCAAACATAAAGTTGAATCAGATTTGATTTTGAAAATTTGAAAGAAATCAAAATAGGAAAGAAAAAGATAAGGACAGATCTGTGTTTTGGGCCAGCTTTTCCTTCCCCGGCCCACTGCCACACGTGCGCCTGGACCTTTCTTCTGTCAGCGGTCCACTCTCTCCATCCGCAACCCAACTCATTCACTCGTGCGTGCGGCCTAGCCTCCTTTCTCCTTCACTAAAAATGCACGCGGTCGGCTGACGCGCGGACCCTACCAACCAGCCAAAACACCACCAGGACGTGTCTCCGCCACGTGGGCCCGATGGGTCAGCCCTATCTTCAAGCTCACGCAAGTCAAACAGATTGGACGGAGTTTCTGGGAACCGTTCGCTAGATGCGCAGGAGTCCCTGCTGACCTTCTCCCCTTCGTGATGGGCCCGCTGGTGAGACTTATCTCCCCTCTCGCGCGTGTCACCGCGTGTGGGCCATACCTGGAAGGTGCTCCTTCCCTCCGTAACAAACACCGATGAAGCCACGCTGCTGCGTTGCGGACTTCCCTCTACCGCGTTGGCCGAACCGCTACTCCGCATCCCATGATTGCGCACGAGGGTATAAATTGCCTCCACCTTGACCGCCTTATCCTCTCCCCATCCTAGCTGCTATGAACAAAGGAATTTAGCGCCAACTGTGAGCTCGCGGTTGGGATGAGAGAGATGAGTCGTCGCGGACGATTCCCGTCGAGGCTACCGGTCCGACCTCGGCAGCTATCGGAGTGGAACCAGAGTGCATGGGGAAGTCGTGCGGGGAAGCTTCGAGCTCAAGATCAATTGGAGCGTCGTTGATTTCTCACCGGATTCCTGGAACCGTGGCGGAGAATGCGCCATCGCGTGGACCGAAGTCTTGCGCTGCCTTCCTCGGGTGAGATTCCCTCTGTGCCTTCACCTCTGTCTCCTCGTAGCTTAGCACCAAACATTGTATTCATTAGAGCGCCCGTGGATCGAGAATTTATCGCCGGACTTGTGGCGCCGCCGCGTAACTCAGTGTGATTGTGGCCAAACCGTGGTGCTGCGCGATCACCAGTGTGATTCTCCTCTCCGGATTCACTGTTGTTACTCGTTCGTGTAGCATCTTTCGTATATGAAATAAATGGGAGAAAGGGGCAGGGGCACGCCGCTCCGGGGTGTTCATCGTCTGGTGAGCGGCGCTGCTGCCTGGTTCACCGTAGTTAGGGGAGAACAAGTCTGTGCCGTTGATCTAGCCGCTAACGGCTCAGATCAGGCCATGTGTATCCGTTCGGCTGGGGGATTCATGACCGTTGATCGTGAAATGGAGGGATGAGTTGTGAGTTAGTATAAACCTAATCTGCGCCATAGATTTTTTGATCAATGATCACAATCGTATACCGGTTCGGGAGCATGGGGTTCTAATCTGAACCCTTGTGTCGCGATCAGACGGTTCAGGAGGCTTGGTACCCTTTCGTGGTGCTCTTTTTACAGTGGAGCCCTCCTAGATATTGGAAACTAACCCGCGGTCCTCCCCTGGGTGGTTCTGGGTCTTAGAATATTATACGCAGAAGCCCCTGATCTTTATAGTATTTGACACTCAGTCCACAAACCAGAGAAATAATATTGGAAATTCATATAAAAAATTCATATATTGTCCAAATTCATCCATTTCAGTTCCTATAATTTTATAATATTATTGTTTATCAAATAGTGCCACTTTAAAGTTTATTTCCTAATTAATATTATATCAAATACATGAAACCTTAGGAAATTCATAACTCCTCTGTTTTAACTCCGATTTGATTCGTTCAAGTTGCATTAGTCTCGTATAAACATTTACTATGCAATAACCACATTTATTATGCCATGTCTCATTCATTTTAGATCTTTATTTAACTTATGTTGGTTAGTCTTGTTAATCTCCTTATCATTATAATCTACTAGAATATAATTTATGGTCAATTTATAACTTAGATTAAAGTTGAGATAATTATTTATAGAATAACCTCTCATATGATTTATACTGACCAAATTATAATATAGTTTGACATTTCAATCACACAGATCTTTTATAAAATCATAACTCCTTAATCGTAACTCCAATTTTAGTGGTTCTCGAACCCGCGATCTCGTAGCTTCGCGTAGATTATTATTATTCAGTTTATACTTATGTTTGGTGTGATGTTAATTTTGTCTATACCATGTTTGTTTGTATTGCTACAACTAGCAGCGAGGTTACGAGTCACTTGAAGAGCAAGTGGTGCCTAGAATCTCAAGTGTTAGGCAAGTTGTGCCCTTGATCCACTTTTGTTACCTAATAATATTCTTTATTATCACTATTCAATGCATAGGTTTAATTTTGATGGGACCCAATAGGTCACCCTAGTCTGTTTATCATTTTTCCCTTGTTTACCCCTGAATCATTTAGGTAGTTATGATATTGCTTTACATGGTTTTGGTTTAATATTTCATTATATCCATGTTCCAGTTATTCTGTCATTTTACTTATGTTCATGTCAAGATCATTAAATGTTAATTGGAACATGGAGCTTAACTTGAGAAACACGTGCCACCACAAGGGAGGAATGGGACCCCTTGGCTAACTAATTAGGAAAGCTAGTGGAAGACTACCTTACCCGAAAGGGGCAAGGGTAGTAGGGGAGTTGCATGCAAGGAGGTTCTCGGGTTGATTTTACTGCGATGGCAGTCAGACGAGGGATTCTTGCAAGTGCTCTTCTCATAAACTGTAGCGGGTTTTCGGAAGCTAGTGGAACTTTGTAAAGGCCTCGTAGTGGATCCCTAGCCATTCACCTCAGTAGTGTCTAAGAGCCTTGCAAACCCTGGCGACATGGGAAACACGACTTGTGGGTAAAGGGTACAACCTCTGCAGAGTGTAAAACTGGTATACTAGCCGAGCTCACGGTCAAGAGCAGCTCAAGACTCTTGCATGATTAAATTATGGAACTTAAATTCAATTTGTCATATGCATTGCATGGGTTTATTATTAATTTTGTTCTATTATTGTTATTATGGTTTGGTATTTACTTACATCTAGTAATTGCTAATAAAATTTTGACCAACTTTAAAAGCAATGCTCAGCTTTAACCATTCTCTTTGGTAAGCCTTACACTTCACATGATCTCCCACCTTTGGTGAGTTCATGCCACATTATTCCCCACAACTTGTTGAGTGATGAACATGTGTGAGCTCACCCTTGTTGTCTCACACCCCCCACAGGAGAAGAATAGGTGGTTCAAGAGGAGCCGAACATCGAGGAGTTCGATTTGATCTAGGTGGTGTCTCCCAGTTGACTTTCTGGCACCAAGGATGGATTTTAGATCCTGTTATATTTATCTTTTATTTTGTAGGACTTCCACTATGTAATAAGTACTCCGATTTTATTATGACATTTATCTCTATACACTCTGTTATTATATGTGTTGTCTTCTTTGGCGCGTATATGAGATGCACCCGACTTTGTCCCTTAAGCCCGAGTGTTACAGAAGTGGTATCAGAGGAATGTTGACTGTAGGACGAAACCTAGATAGAACTGGACATCCATTGTCTACTTACCTTTGCTACTCTGATTCTTTTCTAAGCTTTTCTTAATCTTTTCTCATCTATTTCCGCTTTACTCAGATTATTCTTACCTTTTCCTTCTAAAGATAAATGTGGATTTCACACCTTGAAATCCTGTACCTAAAGTGACCTTTAGGAATAGGAGACCTACTCTTAGGAACAAAATCAAAACTATTTTTGTAAATATTTGTATGCTTGAATGTTTGTTCTTGTGATACATGTCTGATTTGGATCTTTGATTGAGTGTGATGAGTTGTGGAGTAATGTCCACAATTACATCTACATATATATAGGCATATATAGAATTCATGAGATAACTAAACAACTTAGATTGTCCTCCGTTTAAGTGTATCTATTTTAAATGGACCCCTCTTACCTTAAAAGATTCTTTCTTACTTTAATGGACCCCTCTTAACTTAGAGGAATCTATCTTATCCTAATAGGTTCATCTTGTGTAAAAAAATTTTCCTCTTAAATTGTTTATAAGATAAACTAAACCAACTAAAAGTACCCCCATTAGAATATATCAAATAGATCCATCTTATCTTGGAAGGTTCTCCCTTATCTTAATAGATCCATCTTATCTTAACAGATTCTTTCTTCTCTTAATAGATCCATCTTATCTCAAAAAGATTCTATCTTATTCTTAGAGATTCATCTTGTCCTAATAAGCATACTTATCCCCCACCACTTTGCTTATCTCATAATAGTGTAACACACATGATCTATTCCAAAATAAATTCAGTAGATCTTATCTAGTCTAATCGGATTACACCAATTTAATTCTGACCCCATCTAATTTGATCAGATCTAACCTAATGGACAGTCATGTTAGATAATACTGGTAAAATAAGATTGAATCCTACTCTTATAAATATGTTTTAATCTAAACTGGAGACTTAATCCCACCTGGCCTTATGCAACTACCTTAACCACTCGGAATAAAAAGTCTCCCTTACCTAATTCAGACCCCCAAAGAAAGCCCGATCATGCCATAGTACACTCATTCCATGTCAACACTCACCTAATAGTTAAAACATGATGTACCTTTGTTTCTATACCACACCCGTTAATGGCATGAAAATTTTAGGTGTATAAAAATATATACTAAATGGAAATTCCACTTAGATAACAAAAAAATACTAGAACTTCATAAAGATAAAATCAGCTTGATAGGCTCAACTAAAGGGTATTCTTAAATAGTACTATAGAATCTAATGTTATCTGATCTAATGTGGTCTACCTAAGCAGGTTAATGATATTGGTAAAAGAGATTAGATCAACTCAACTATGAGCTAACCCAACCCATAGAGTCATGATGAATTGTATAATCTGACTATCCCCACCTAACATCGAACAAGATTTTGACCTACCCCATATAGTCTATCTTATCTTGATAAATTCTATCTTACCTTTGGATATTCACCTTATATGATTAGTTACCCCAATCTGGACATAAATAAAGATTAAGCCCTGCTAAAGAATCTTCAGATCATAACCAGCTACTAACCTATTCATTCTGCCTAACAAATATTGTCCATTGCAAAACTATCTTACCATATGCTTCTAACTCTCATGGTCAATACCAGGAAGGAGAGATTATCAAGCAACAGCAAACAGAAATGAATCCTCCAGACCCTCCACCGGTTGGAATCGATCAAGTGGTTGCCACCCAAATGATGGTAATACAACAAATGACAAACATGGTTACTGAATTGTAAAATCAGATAAGACAAGAACGTGAGGAAATACGTCAGGACCGGCTAGAGACACGTCGAGAAATAAGACAAGCACAGTTGGAAAGACAACGACAACAACAACCTCCACCACCACCACCAGCTCCACCAAGCTACATAAACATATATATAAATTACTACTATTTGTAAGATCTAAATGTTACTTCAGTTAGTAATTAGTATAATACTATTTTAGAAGGAATAATAAGGTCTATTTGACTCCATGTATTGCTAATAAATTATGCATCATGCTGAGATTTTGTTTGTGCATATGTTCTGAGACAAATGAGTGTACACCCTTTTCTTACAAATCTCGAGGACGAGATTTCTGTTAAGGGGGGTAGGATTTGTAAGACCTAAAATTGTAGGAGAAAAAAAACATATATATCATAAAATAATAAAATAAAGAAATAAGAATATATACTAGTTTTGGGAGAATTTTCAAAGACCCTTGAAAATCTAATAGAAATCTCCCTCCTCATGTTTAAACAATAATATTAAGTTAAATTAGGTGACCAATAAATAGGTAATAAGAAGTAGACCTCTTGCCAATGACTTTGTAGTAATGCATATTATGGACAACATAAATTATACCTCTAATTTTAAATGAAGACATTAAATTAGAAAATGAGAAAAGGAATTTATCATGAAACCATTTATTCCTCCCATAAATAAATATAATAATAATATTATTATTAAACAAATAGAGTATATATTCATATTTGGTTTATATTTGAGAAATGGGAATCTAAAATTCAAACATAAAGTTGAATCAGATTTGATTTTGAAAATTTGAAAGAAATCAAAATAGGAAAGAAAAAGATAAGGACAAATCTATGTTTTGGGCCAGCTTTTCCTTCCCCGGCCCACTGCCACACGTGCGCCTGGACCTTTCTTCTATCTGCGGTCCACTCTCTCCATCCGCAGCCCAACTCATTCACTTGTGCACGCGGCCCAGCCTCCCTTTCTCCTTCACTGAAAACGCACGCGGCCGGCTGACATGCGGACCCTACTAGCCAACCAAAACACCACCAGGACATGTCTCTGCCGCGTGGGCCCGATGGGTCGGTCCTATCTTCAAGCTCGCGCAGGTCAAACAGATTGGACTGAGTTCCTGGGAACCGTTCGCCAGATGCGCAGGGGTCCCTGCTGACCTTCTCCCCTTCGCGATGGGTCCGCTGGTGAGACTTATCTCCCCTCTTGCGCGTGTCACCATGTGTGGGCCATACCTGGCAGGTGCTCCTTCCCTCCATAACAAACGCCGACGAAGTCGCGCCACCGCGTTGCGGACTTCCCTCTACTGCGTTGGCCGAACCGCTACTCCGCATCCCACGATTGCGCACGAGGGTATAAATTGCGTCCACCTTGACCGCCTTATCCTCTCCCCATCCTAGCCGCTAGGAACAAAGGAATTTAGCGCCAACTATGAGCTCGCGATTGGGATGAGAGAGATGAGTCGTCACGGACGATTCCCGTCGGGGCTGCCGGTCCGACCTCGGCGGCTGTCAGAGTGGAAGCGGAGTGCATGGGGAAGTTGTGCGGGGGAAGCTTCGAGCTCAAGATAAATTGGAGCACCGTTAATTTCTCACCGGATTCCTGGAACCATGGCGGAGAATGCGCCATCGCATGGACCGGAGTCTTGCGCTGCCTTCCTCGGGTGAGATTCCCTCTGCGCCTTCACCTCTGTCTCCTCGTAGCTTAGCACCGAACATTGTATTCATTAGAGCGCCCGTGGATCAAGAATTTATCGCTGGACTTGTGGTCCCGCCGCGGAATTCAGTGCGATCATGGCCAGACCATGGTGCTGCGCGATTACTAGTGTGATTCTCCTCTCCGGATTTGTCGTTGTTACCCGTTCGTGTAGCATCTTTCATATATGAAATAGATGGGGAAAGGGGCAGGTGCACGCCGCTCCGGAGTGTTCGTCGTCTGATGAGCGGCGTTGCTGCCTGGTTCACCGTAGTTAGGGGAGAACACGTCTGTGCTGTTATCCAGCCGCTAACGGCTCGGATCAGGCCATGTGTATCCATTGGGCTGGGGGATTCACGACCGTTGATCGGGAAATGGAGGGATGAGTTGCGAGTTGGTATAAACCTAATCTACGCCATAGATTTTTTGATCAATGATCACAATCGTATACTGGTTCGGGAGCGTGGGGTTCTAATGTGAACCCTTGTGTCGCGATCGGACGGTTCAGGAGGCTTGGTACCCCTTCGTGGTGCTCTTTTAAAGTGGAGCCCTCCTAGATATTGGAAACTAACCCGCGGTCCTCCCATGGGTGGTTCTGAGCCTTAGAATATTGTGCGCAGAAGCCCCTGATCTTTCTAGTATTTGACGCTCAGTCCACAAACCAGAGAAATAATATTGGAAATTGATTTTTAATACAAACATAATCCCAAAAACTTGTATAATTCATAAAAAATTCATATATTGTCCAAATTGATCCATTTCAGTTCCTATAATTTTATAATATTATTGTTTATCAAATAGTGCCACTGATTTGACGTGAAAGCCACTTTAAAGTTTATTTCCTAATTAATCTTATATCAAATACATGAAACCTTAGGAAATTCATAACTCCTCCGTTTTAACTCCGATTTGATCCGTTCAAGTTGCGTTAGTCTCGTATAAACATTTACTATGAAATAACCACATTTATTATGCCATGTCTCATTCTTTTTAGATCTTTATTTAACTTATGTTGGTTAGTCTTGTTAATCTCCTTATCATTATAATCTACTAGAATACAATTTATGGTCAATTTATAACTTAGATTAAAGTTGAAATAATTATTTACAGAATAACCTCTCATATGATTTATACTAACCAAATTATAATATAGTTTGACATTTCAACCACGCAGATCTTTTATAAAATCATAACTCCTTAATCGTAACTCCGATTTTAGTGGTTCTCAAACCCGCAATCTCGTAGCTTCGCATAGATTATTATTATTCAGTTTATACTTATGTTTGGTGTGATGTTAATTTTGTCTATACCATGTTTGTTTGTATTGCTATGACTAGCAGCGAGGTTACGAGACACTTGAAGAGCAAGTGGTGCCTGGAATCTCAAGTGCCAGGCAAGTTGTGCCCTTGATCCACTTTTGTTACCCAACAATTGTGGCAGAACCTCCCAAGTTATTAGGCCCATATGCACCTGCCCTTGTCTCAAAGACCTCAGACGGCTATGCATGTGCACCAGATAACTTAACAGGATTCGTCCGAGTGTCCCAAGGACACCGGATAAACCACTTACAACCAAGATCGTGATATTAAGTAAACACAAATCACACACCATCATTTTGCAGCGAAATTTCTTTATTACAAAAAGTTACAAGTTATAACAAATTTACATTATGTTTATCGGAGTGGTTACAAAGTGATTCAAAGAAATAACTTTGAAATGCTATAAATTATTTGTAGTTTTGAAATATATGCTAGCTCAAATGACCATCCTCAATAAGAAGTATAGAAGAGTTACTTAGACTTATAAGAAGGCCGAGCCCACTGGCAGTTAACACCATCAACAGCAGCACAAAGTTATAACCTGAAAAACAACAGGGAATAAAACTCTGAGTATGCAAGTACTCAGCAAGACTTACCCGACTAAAGAAAAGACTCTCAAGGATATGCTGGTTTTAAAATGATTCAAGGAAAAGGCTTTAGCAAGAATCAAATTAGATACTTTTGCAGAAATAGCTTACTAAAGTGAGTCCTTACTTTCAATATTTTAATGCCAGATTAAATATTAATAGACTCCAGTTGCATCTAGTATAATTTCACCATCTCATCAATACAACATCATTTTTATTCATAATGTTCACACCTGACTTAGGTTGCAGGTCAGAGATCAAGTCTCCACTCTCCGGGGATATAACGGCGATCCGAATCGATTTACTCAGCTGAGGATCTCTAACCACACGACATATGTTTCTCATAACTCTTGCATATGTCTACGATTCCCACGGATCCTCCACTTCATGAACAGGTCCGTGCCACCCGAGAGCACACCACCCCTTTAGGCAGTCCTTTGCCAGGAGGGTATGTGCCACTCTCGCCATCTCTCCACTCCCAGTGCGCGATTGTCTTTTCATGTATGGAATAGCCGGGTTCAAGCTTACCCTGTCCCATATCCAGGGCATGTGGCCAGTTAAGATAGTCCTTGATCATACAGGCCTACATACGCATCCAATCCTTAATTAACCTGGGTAGAACATCACCTGTTCCTAGCCCAAGTCCCGATTTAAGTACTTCCATCCTTAGGATTGTTTGTGTTCCTTAGGATGAAAAGAGCATTATAGGGAACTTTGCAGTAAGATCCCACCATGCTCCCAATGAAAATATTCTTGCAGGTAGAAACCATCCTTCCTCAGGATATCCCCTGAGCTAGGCATTAATGCAAAAGACAACCTCTATCCACAAGATCTAAGCAGGGCTAAGCATTTTTGTAAATCATATTTTGATACTTCATCAGAAGTATCTATAAAGGTATGGATATCAAGGTAGGCAATGCATCCAATAGTTTCCAAGCAACTCCTAACAGCACACAATAGCTATGGCATTCTAACTTAATCGGATTTAATTCTAACAGCACACAATAGTAAATTATGTATAAGCATTTTACTCTTCTAAAACCTACCTCTCGATATTCAAACTTGGGATAAGCATAGAAATTGTTTAATTAACTGTTTAAACTAATTCTCTAGGTTACTTATTTAGCATAATAGTTAACATAGCATCACATCATTCGCTTTAGCAAGCAGAACCTTATCAGACATCAAAGACTATCACCAGATCATAATTTTTTAAATCTAAAGGCCTAAAACGTTTCTTCAACATGAGGTCCTTATGTTTCGACTTCACTAAACAAATATATTCAGCATAATCGATAATGACAAAATTTATCGGGTAATTGTATGAAATACTAAATCTATCTTTTACGTCATTAGCTCGTCCAAACATCATATAAATTAATCTACCTTTCGCATTACTAATTCCATCATTCTTCACATATATTTAACACTACCACAATGTGCCTACGCTAAACACGAGGATCATCACGATTAATAAATCTAGCTAATCCAATTATCATACCAACTATCCGAAGTAACGAGTTTGCTTACCAATATCAAGTCGCTCCACTTCCACGAAACTCTACTTTAGACTTTTCGTCAAGTACTAGGTAGACGTCACCCAGGGGCCTTCTTTTCTCTAGTATCCAACTGCTGAAGACCTTCCCCTGGCGAGTACTGTAGTGGCACTCGACGAAGCGTGAGCACGAAGGCGAGGATCGCAAGTCGTCGAGACAGTGCTGCGACAAAGGGTGATGGCGAGGCGGAGATCGAGGATGAGCACATGAAGGAAAAAGACGATATTGTCGCACACAGCACGAAGACGAACGACAACAATATGAATAGTACTGGACGTGGCCGAATCCGTGCAGAGCTCCAAAGTGACGGCCATCAGAACGAGATGGGATAATCGGACTTGGCGACAACGGCGAGCTGGAGCGTTGGCAAGCACACGAGGGGGCGAGCAGCATACGTTGTGGGCGTGGGGAGCTTGCAGCTGCGCTCTACAGCAAGACCGGCCCTAGCGACACCGGCAACCAGAGAGCAGGGTGAGACGAGCCTATGGCATGTTCGTCAGCGTGGTGCTGGGCATGTCCAGATGAAGACTGACGGCGTGAGGCAAACAACACATGTCAAGGCTGCAGGAGATGTCAATGCGCTGCACAAGACCGAGCTGCACAATAAAGAAATCGTTGAGGCATTTTGTCTAACAACTAGCGGGCAACAAAGGAGCTTGGGGAGGGTGCGACGAGGACAAACGGCTAGCTGCCTGAACATGGTGGCCGGATCCAAGTAGGAGGAAGGAGCTTCGGCTGCCAGCATGGGAGGGCGCCGTAGGGAAGAAATCCGAGCAGAGAGCTTCGTGCTTGGGGAAGGGAGTGAGAGAGGGCGACGTGGCTGGAGGAAGAAGCTCCACGGTGAGCTTGAGGGAGCTCCGGCCAGGCACGCATGGGAAAGCACCAGGGAAGAACGGCGCCATGGGAGGGCTTCGGTAGGGCGCTTGCTGGGAGATGGAGATGCGACCGAGTGCCTGGGAAAGAACCGAGCGAGCTGGAGAGAGCGCGCGTCATGGGCAGAAATCCGAGCTGGGCGAGCAGGGAGGGAGAGGACCCGGGCGCCAGGGAAATGAGAGAGGAGATGGAGGGAGGACGCCGTGAGGGGAAGCGAGCCACAGAGGAGGAGCTCGGCTCGGCGACTGGTGTTCCATGGAAAGGAAACAGGGAAGTGGAGCCTGCCATGGGAGCCCAGGACGAACCCAGGGAGGAGATGACGAATGGCTCGCTGAAGAATAGAAATCGTGAGGGAGAAGAGAAGTGCAGCTGGGGATAAGGAGGAGATAGCTGGAGCGGCACGTTTTTTACCAGGAGCAGCGGCATATCTTTTCCCCCTGCGAGCGGATGAGAACGGTGAATGGAGAAGGAAAGAAAAAATCTGGACAGGGGCGACTGGATATTTTGTTTTCCTTTTTTAAGCGATACAAATATTCATAACTCAGTTACTTATATCAGAAGATTTAGATCTAGGCGAGAAACGATAGCCCGAAATAAACTGATTTCGGCACTGATAATTTGTTCTGTGTGATTCGATCGAAATTAGCTGAAACCCGATCCGCTAATGTACACTCGTTTTTGTTGCCAAAACAGCGTGCTGAAGGATACATTGGGTCATAACCTCACGCAAGATCTTGTGCGATTCAAATTATTTTACCCTGAACATTTTAGTCGTCGAGTTCAAATTAATTTGCCCGCGATAAAATCATCCGAGTGGGTCAGGGTTCCGAATTCGTATTCTCTGTATACTTTTATACGGACACACGACTCGACATATCGCGAAATAACGCGCTATATCGATGCGGCATCGAGAATGCGATCCTTCAGGAAGCGATGTCACGCATCGCACATGTGGGCGAGAAGCTATGTGCATTGTTCTTTTCGGATAGCGCGGGACTCCAAATTTTACATAAAATCAGAAGTCTTCTGATTTTTCGTACTCACTTACGCGCGCGATCCAAACAGTTCAAAATTCGCCAGCGACGAAGGTTTGATAATCCAAAAGTTTCTCGAACCTCATTTTAATTGCGTAGATTATCGAAATAAATACGACACCAAACTTGAACTTTTGTGGGATGATTAACATTTAGTGTCAACTTTATGTACTCACATCCCGCACTTAAATCCATAATCGTTGTTTAACGGGAGATAACACCTGGGGTGCTTCAATAATATTCTTTATTATCACTATTCAATGCATAGGTTTAATTTTGATGGGACCCAATAGGTCACCCTAGTCTGTTTATCATATTTCCCTTGTTTACCCCTGAATCATTTGGGTAGTTATGCTATTGCTTTACATGGTTTTGGGTTAATATTTCATTATATCTATGTTCCAGTTATTCTGTTATTTTACTTATGTTCATGCCAAGATCATTAAATATTAATTAGAACATAGAGCTTAACTTGAGAAACATGTGCCACCACAAGGGAGGAATGGGACCCCTTGGCTAACTAATTAGGAAAGCTAGTGGAAGACTACCTTACCCGAAAGGGGCAAGGGCAGTAGGGGAGTTGCATGCAAGGAGGTTCTCAGGTTGATTTTGCTGCGATGGCGGTCAGACGAGGGATTCTTGCAAGTGCTCTTCCCATAAACTGTAGCGGGTTTTCGGAAGCTAGTGGAACTTTGTAAAGGCCTCGTAGTGGATCCCTAGCCATTCACCTCGGTAGTGTCTAAGGGCCTTGCAAACCCTGGTGACATGGGAAACACGACTTGTGGGTAAAGGGTACAACCTCTGTAGAGTGTAAAACTGGTATACTAGCCGAGTTTATGGTCAAGAGCAGCTCAAGACTCTCGCATGATTAAATTATGGAACTTAAATTCAATTTGTCATATGCATTGCATGGGTTTATTATTAATTTTTTTCTATTATTGTTATTATGGTTTGGTATTTACTTACATCTAGTAATTGCTAATAAAATTTTGACTAACTTTAAAAGTAATGCTCAGCTTTAACCATTCTCTTTGGTAAGCCTTACACTTCACATGATCTTCCACCTTTGGTGAGTTCATGCCACATTATTCCCCACAACTTATTGAGCGATGAACATGTGTGAGCTCACCCTTGCTGTCTCACACCCCCCACGGGAGAAGAACAGGTGGTTCAAGAGGAGCCGCACATCGAGGAGTTCGATTCGATCTAGGTGGCGTCTCCCAGTTGACTTTCTAGCGCCAAGGATGATTTTTAGATCCTGTTATATTTATCTTTTATTTTGTAAGACTTCCGCTATGTAATAAGTACTCTGATTTTATTATGACAATTATCTCTATACACTCTGTTATTATATGTGTTGTCTTCTTTGGCGCATATATGAGATGCACCCAGCTTTGTCCCTTAAAGCCCGGGTGTTACAAAGACACCACCGAAATGGGAATGGAGAGGTCTCGTCCTCGAAGTGGAACACGATTGGAGGAGGGGACCCGTCGGATTATACTGGCACCGATGGCCGGGTCAATGCTTCGGAGAGGGGGATCTACAGGCTGTTTTTGACAGCGAAGAGTTGAGACTGATGATGTTTAATTTCCGTGAAGCCGACCTTATCCCAAAAGAAGAGCCAATGTAAGATGCGTGTTGCCATCGGCGTTCTTTGGTGAATTTAAGCGAAAACACTGCCCTCACACCCTTTCGCCAAAGGATGGCTATGGGAACACTTGTATTTGAATGATTTTCCTGTGCGTATTGTGCATCTTGGACTTGAAATATGATGTGCCCTCGTTGTGGTATCATTAAAATGTATTTGTGTTATCTCAGCAGCATCCTTGGATGACTTCATGCTCTTAGGTGTGTTAACACGTTTGTATTGAACCAGCTGCACCCTTAGGCGACTTGTGCTAGGGTATAACCATATGCCTTAGCGAGGACTTGGCACCTTTGTGATGCGCCTGCTATGTGAATCCAACTGCACCCTTAGGCGACTTTTGCTTGGATAAAAATATGCATCTCTTAGACGAATTCGCACCCTTGGATGCTATTATGCACTTGTTGTGCTGATCTAGCTGCACCCTTAGACGACTTTTGCATGGATAAAAAATGCGCCTCTAGGATGACTTCGCAACCTTGGGTGCTGTTACGCACTTGTTGTGCTGATCCATCTCCAACCTTATGCGACTTTTGCTTGGATAATGTCTGTCACACGCAACGGCTGTTTAAACTGGCCGTTGTGGTGACTGTTTTAGCGTCGAATGACGAAGACCGACTCCACGGTCTTTTTCGACATCCTGCTATCATGGTGTCTCTCCTTTTTTGTGGGGGGGGGGGGGGTTTGTGGCGATATATTACATGGTGCCACCTCATTAAAAACCTCACCCCTACGAGGAAAAGAGTGTGGGCCCGATTGAAATAATGCATGTAGGTGTTACAAAGGCGCGAAGGCCTTGGTATTTGTTGCCTTATACATAAAATTTTCACATGTTGTCTATATTCCATGAATGCTCGAGGTCTTCACTGGATTGTGTTGTGAGCCTGTAGCTATTTGGGACGTTTTCTTCTTGATGATGAAGGGTCCTTCCCATTTTGGCTCGAGTTTGCCTCGGGATTCCGTTCTACTGGTTCTGATTAGGAGAGGTCCCATTCGTTGAACTCTTTAGGCGTGATATTGCTATCTCGCCATGCCTTCGTTTGCGCTTGGTATCTGTTCAATGTTTCGAGGTGAAAACTCAGTCTCCATCGAGAAGTTCCATGGTAGTTAACTCATTGACATCTAGTGTAGTCGTGGCATTTGTTCATGGTGATCCATGCTTTAGCTCTTGCGGAGTCATGGCTTCGGATCCGTACATTAAACGGAAAGGGGTGAATTGGTAGCTCTAGATTCTGTTGTGGTTAGCGCCCAAATGACTTCAGGAAGTTGGTCAACCCAATTGCCCTTTTTGTCATCTAGAAGTCTCTTTTTGATAGCACTGAAAATCTTGCCGTTGGCGCGTTCTACTACCCCGTTGGATTGTGGGTGGTAGACCGGTGCAAACACTGCCTTCGTGCTGATGGAGTTGCAAAATTCCCTAAAGTCTTGATTGTCAAATTGTTTACCATTGTCAATTGTCAACTCGGAAGGGACTCTGAATCGACAAACAATGTTCTGCCAGGAGAACTTCTGTGTTGTCTACGACGTTATTGTTGACACAGCTCTGGCTTCGATCCATTTAGTGAAGTACTCGACTGCGATGAAGGTGAGTTTTAAATTGCCTTGTGTTGTTGGCAGCGGTCCAACAATGTCGAGTCCCCAATGCTCTAGTGGCCAGGTGTGTGCGATGAGCTTTGTGAACTGCGAATGGCCACCCGTTCGAGGTGAGAATTTTTGGCATGCTTTGCACGAACGGGTCACTCTGTTGGCTGCGCATACGATGGCTGGCCAGTAGAAACCTTGGCGCATGACCTTAGCAACGAGAGTTCTAGGTCTCAAAACCGGTCTGCATGTTCCTCTATGGACTTCTCAGAGAAGTTCTATGCCTTCAACTTCAGTTATGCATTTTAACATGGGTCGACTTATCCCCTTCTTGTATAGTTGTCCGTCAATCATTGTTAAGTCTCTGCTTCTGTGTTTTAACCTTTTAGCTTTGCTTTGGTCAGAGGGTTGATAGTGACCTTGAAAGTACAAGGTTATGAGTGCCGCTAGTCTTCGGTCATTATCAGATTTACAATTAGGCGCCCATCGAGGTCTTGTGTTATCTGTAGGCCTTCGGGGTTTCTTATGGCTGGTGTGCCGATCTTGTGGAAAAACACGTCGGATGGCAAGGGTTCGCCTTTCGCTGCAGCTTTGGCTAACATGTCGGCTTCTTCATTCTTGTTCCGCTCTACGTGTTGCAAGGTGAATCCTTTGAATTGCTTCTCTAGACTTCATACGGCAGAGAGATATTGCATGAGGACTGGCTCTTTGGCGGAGTAGTCCTTTTCGATTTGACCGGCAACTACCTTAGAATCA
This sequence comes from Zea luxurians, assembly GCA_029449295.1. Classification (NCBI taxonomy): domain Eukaryota; kingdom Viridiplantae; phylum Streptophyta; class Magnoliopsida; order Poales; family Poaceae; genus Zea; species Zea luxurians. The sequence continues at coordinate 45,531,149 of JAOPSE010000010.1, forward strand.
GTCTTGACTATGCACATTGTCACCCCGAGGGCCCATAGCTTGCGAAGGCCTAGGACGATGGCTTCATATTCTGTGATATCATTTATGCATTTGTCTAATTCCAGTGCAAAACAGAGATGCACGACTTATCTAGATTTGAGTCCTGTGGGCGATGTAATGATTGCTACAGTGTCGACGCCCGCATGACACCACGCCCCGTCGCAGTGGATGGTCCAGATAGTCTCTATGCAAAGTTGTTGTGGCTCCAAAGGACCTGTCCAATCTACTATGAAGTCTACCAAAACCTAGGATTTGATTGCTATTCTTGGCTCGAAGGTGATGTTGTAGCCAGTGAGTTCGACTGCCCATTTAGCTATTCTGGCAAATGCCTCTGGATTTCTGAATAGGTCTCCCAGACCCCGATCTGAAGTGACTCATACTTTGTGTGCCTCAAAATAGTGTCTTAGCTTGCGCAGAGCCATGACGACGACGTATGCTATCTTTTCTAACTCAGTCATGTTGCATTTGGAGGCGGTGAGCACTTCGAAGACAAAATATACTGGGCATTGGTGGGTCTTGCCCTCTTTGCACCTTTCTTGTACCAAGGCTACATTGACTGCGCTGGGTGATGCTGTGATGTAGAGTAGTAGGGGTAAAACTGGGTTTGGGCTATGTTGGTCACTTGTTCTCAAATGTTGTGAATCAAGAACAAGGCAACACAATTGTTAATTATTAGGGACCTTCGTCTTCCGAAGCATTATCTCCTCATGGATATAATGATCATCAGACAAAGGTCATGAAGGGTATGCCTTCATCATTCAATATGTAAACAAGAATGTAAAGGGACGAAGACAGTAAGTGTATCTCGATAATTCATTCATATTTGTATTCTATAAAACATCTATGAATATCAACAGAATTCATATTACATTGATACCTTCGGCTTGCTCGAAAGTGAAGACGCGAGAGAGTGATTACAATTCAGCGTGAACAGTACAATGCTACTGTTCATCTATTTATAGGCACGGGACGCAGCCTGGGTAAAAGTACATTTGTGTCCCCAATATTCACTCATAATCGTAATACAAGTCATTAAGGACTAAGTAGTCTTTTTCCCCCTTTGGTCAGCATCATCATCATACTTCATCGCCGTTATGAGCCGAAGTTGTCAATCTGGCGATAGCTTTGACATTTATTCTTATCATCTTTAGATCTGTCTTCATCTCATATGTCTTCATCATGAGGAAGGGACTTGCATCCTAAAGACGAAGCTCCCTGTAATAGCTTATGCTAAAAACAAATGGTTAATTATGTTTTTTGAGGACCTTTGGAAGAGGAAGGCCCCCAACAGTAGCACCTCACAGTTTTAATTTGTTTTATTGTAACAAATTTAGACTATGACGTGAACGAAGGACTTTAGCCGAAGGTCCGAAAAAAACACCTTCCCTTTGCTAGAATAGCGAATCATTCTGAGCCATGGGACCCACACAGCTATGGGACTCTAAGTATATATATAGAAGGCTGTGTCACAAATATTTTTCATGCCATCTAGCTTTCGTGCTATAGTTGTTATTTTAGTTTTCCTGTTCTCTGAGTTCAATTGTTTGCGATCTTCGGCTTTCTGTCGTGACCATCACTGAAATGGCTAAGGACAAGAAAAGCACTGACCCCACACTTGCTGGCTTCTACGAAGCCATGGAAAGGACCAATGTAGAGAAGATCACCAACAAAATATTAGCTGGGCTATCTGGTGATTCAAGCGACAGTGAAAGCTTCGATATTGATAGTGAGAATGAAAATGCTGAAGATCGTCCGTGGAGACCAAGTCATGTTATTTTTGGGAAATCCACAATCAAACAAGGTCAAATTGAAGCGATGAAAGGCAAATACTTTCATGATGTATCTATAGTGAGAGCTGGAGGAGAAGACACTGTTCCCCTGCCAGAAAGTGATGAAGTGGTAGTCTTCAGGAGCTTCATGAAAGCTGGGCTTTGCCTTCCGCTTCACAAGATGCTAGTCGAGGTTTTGAAGACGTTTGAGATATACCTTCATCAGATTACCCTCGAAGCTCTTATTAGAGTGGGAGTTTTTATCTGGGCCATGAGGAGCCAAGGACTAGAGCTAGATGCAAGATGCTTCTGCAATATTCATGAGCTATCCTATCAGACGAAGGCAACTAGAAAGGAGCGGTATCATAACAATTTTGGTTGTTACAGCTTTGTGCCTCGATCTGAGGTGAATTACCCTATGCCCACGTTTCGAAAGAAGTGGCCAATTTCTTGGATGAAAGAATGGTTTTACGTGAAGAATGACTTGAGTCAGAGGGAAGATGTGAAAGGAATTGTCCAACGTCCTATATGGTCTCGCTTCAACATTAGAAGGCCATCCACTGCACTTGGGAATGATGTGCAAGCGTGCCAAGCTGCTTTCAACACCGTGTGCACCTATATTGGCACAAAAGACTTAGTTCAAGAGCATATTGCTCACAAAGTGTGGCCTCTTGCAAGCGAGTGGGAAATGCTGAAGGAAGCCGCCGCTGGCTCCATCCAGGGTGGCCTAGTTTATCTGAAGTATACTTTTTGGTTCAGAAATCAATTTGATAAGCCAAATGATGATTGGCTGGATTCTATTGAGGCGACAAGTGATGAGCTACTTGGAGTGTACTCAAGGGCAGAAGACAAAGCTATGACGGCTGCCTTCGGCGCTCGGGGCAAAAAGAGGTTGAATAGAGTATTTGATGTTATTGGGTTTGTATACCTAGACTACTGCTATCCCGCCCAGAAGCAATGGAGGAAAAGGAAAGCCGCTGCCTCGACATCTACTGGTGCGTCGAAGTCAAAGAAAATCAAGATTTTGACACGTAGACCCAGGCGCATCGAGATAGCCGATGTGCCGAAGTTAAGTGAAAGGGTGGAAACAACCACCTTAGCCATAGAGACTGTTCCTGCTGCGCCTATTGAAGCTATTGCAGACCCGGCCAGAGATCCAGAGCCAAAAAAGGTAGCAAAAAGTACTAGAGCAGTCAAAGATGATGGTGATAGCAGTACCGAAGCTGCCAGCTACCATAGGAACTCCAAGGAAGAGGAATATGGCTAGTATCTTGGAAGCTGTTGTAGAATCTGTGAAAATGCCGCCTCCTTCTTCTACCGAAGCTTCTGGCAGCAAAACTGAAGATGTCTCAGAGATGATTACTGCCAGTACCTCTGCTCATGCTGAGGCAGGACCTTTGGAGGGTGTACCTAAAAATCTTGCGGAAGAGAGCCTTTCAGGGAATCCCTTGGTGCCTGCTCCCGAAGCACCTTCTAGCTATTATTTGAATTTCATTGTGCGACATGCTTCGGAAAAACAACTATTAGTAGAGCAAGTTGCTGAAACTAAGCATTATGCTAAAGAGCTAAAGTACCCCATGGATCCATGGTATATGGAGGAGATAATGATGATGATTTCCTCTACCGTCTACCTAACAGTAAGGAGATCAATGTTTCTCGCGAAATGATGGATCACATGGAGTATCCGAAGCTCGAACTCGGCTTGTCTGCGATGACCAAAGATCAGCTTGCAGATAGTCTTGCTTACAACAGCCTGAAGGTGCATATACCCAGAAAGATGCAGAGGATGAGAGTTGCCGAATAGCACATGGAAACCTTCGTTCAGAGGTTATTACATTAAGAAATGAAGCTCTTGAGAAGGGTAAAATATTACTCTCTTTAGTGGAAAAATTGATATCTAGCGAAGCCAGGCTTTCCGCTCAAGCCGAAGCTCATGAACCCGAGGTTCAAGAACTAAAGAGGAGAGTTGTCGAAGCAACTAAGAATTTTGAAGTTGAAGCGGTGAAGCACGAAATATGTGAAATTGAAAGATCAAGAGCGCAAAAGAATGTCAATGAGCTTCGTGCCACCAAGGAATAATGTTATGAAATATCCATGGAATGCGCTAAAAATTTAAAGAACAACTTTTCTAAGGTTGGAGCCTATTCCTCTGAGCAGAAATTTATTCGTGGAAATCCTGATGAAGTCATTCAATGAATAAATGGCGAAGTCGAAGCTTTCGAAGAAGTTCTTAGTGACTGAGGAGACTTTTGTGCCTTTGCTGGTGCCAGTGGGGCTACATCCATCTTGGAGAAGGCTGGTTGCGATCATGTTAAGGCTATAGTTCAGCCAGACTTTGCCTTCTCAGCTGATGATATTAGAAACCCTTTAGCCGAAGCTACTACCCTAGGTAGGAAATTTTATTCCGAAGAATGGCTAAAGGGTGGTCAAGAAATTGCCAATGAAGCCATCTAAAGAAATGAGAAGGAATCTCATGATGCTTCAGATGAAGCAAAAAGAGCTGAAGAAGCTGCCGAGCAGGCTAGACTTATAGGTATGCACCTTTTAACTCATTTTCGTAAGTTTTTTAGCTTCGACACTGACAAATATTTGTGTCTCAATGCAGCTGAGCTTTCTCCACCTCCTGAACCATACAATCCTAAAGCTGACCAGTCCATCAAAGAGGCATTGGACATTATTAAAATTGCTAATGACGCTATTGACGAAGCTGTCGACGGGCTTCTAAACGAAGCTACCGATAAAGTCCTTAGGGAAGACTAAAACTTTGTATCTTTGCTAGTTTAATGTCCTGGAATGATTCCTAGTTTTGTAAGAAACACTTGTAAACAATTTGTATGTATATTGATGTAATATATTTCTTTATGAAGCGTGGAACCTTCGTACATACCATTTTTGAGCCGACGACGAAAAAACACTTTCCCTTCTTTTCACGCTTCAAAAAGAAATCCCCCTTCTTTGTTGAAGCTACTGTATCTTGTTTGCTTCTTGCTGTAAACATTACGTAGGAATAGTATTGTCGAAAGTCCAAACTTCATATAGCAGTATTGTCATAAGCATGAATCATGCATCTTTAATACTCTTTCATGAGTCTTTACCGAAGCTGATAGAGGAATCCCTGTTTTTGCACTGCTTTTGTTGATGCAAAATGATGTATGATGCGATGCCATGATGCAAGATGATGTGATGAAGTATGCAAATGTATGCCAAAGGTAAAAAACTCACATGAATACACACCTAGACTCTGCATCCCCTTAGGAACGACTTTGGAGTCTCTTCACCTTTGACTTAGGTGGTATATTAGCTCTGCATTCCCTTAGGAACGACTTTGGAACTAAGCCCTGCATCCCCTTAGGAACGACTTTGGAGCTTCTTCACCTTTGACTTAGGTGGCATTTAAGCTCTGCATTCCCTTAGGAACGACTTTGGAGCTTCTTCACCTTTCACTTAGGTGGTAACTTAGCTCTGCATTCCCTTAGGAACGACTTTGGAGCTTCTTCACCTTTTCACTTAGGTGGTAACTTAGCTCTACATTCCCTTAGGAACAACTTTGGAGCTTCTTGATCCTTTTTTGTTACACTCGATGGTGTCACCAGACTTATTACATCAAGTTGAAGGTTAAACCTCCTTGTATTGTCTTTTGAGAAGAAAAAAATATAAAGACAAAAAAGGTAAAGATACATTGTATTAAGACATTCTCTGGTCGAAGCGATGTGCTACCTTCAGTAGATATGCCTTGACTCGGGCACAGTACTATTGACTGTGCGAGCTTCAAACTCCTCCCGAGTGACGTGCTGTTGCTGAGCCTGGCGATGCCCTTTTGGCTGTTGGTTATGGATCAAGTTAGGCGCCAATGGTGGCAGTGGTGGCGACTGAGTCTAGGAGGCTTGGGAGTGACTCGCCGAAGCAACGGACGCCGTAGGTTGTTGATTGCCCACATACTCAGGGATATATGGGGACTAGCATGAAGCAGTATGCAATACCTGCTTCGGCTGGTTCTGTCGTGCTTCGGCTTCAGTGATTTCCTTCTGCTTCTGGATCGTGACTTGGCATGCTCTTGTCGTGTGTCCCTTATCTTTTCCACAGAATAGGCTAAATAGTCTCCTGGGCTGATCACCATACCTTCCTCCGAAGCTTCTCCCCCCTCTGCCTCTTAGGGTTGGTGGCCTGTAGGAAGTTTGCTGCATTCCTGAAGACTGTGAGCTTTGCTGGCTGCTCTGAGTATGATTGGCCATGTCATCATTTGTGTTGGGATTGTGGATCATTATGACATGCCTGGGTGAAGTCTTCCTCCGAAGCCCCTAGTCATCTCAGAATACATGTACGCTTCCTCCCTTCTCTGGTGAAAATTGTTATCAGCTTGGATGTATTCGTCCATCTTCTAGAGAAGCTTCTCCAAGGTCTGCGATGGCTTTCTTGCAAAATATTGAGCTGTGGGTCCTGGTCGGAGCTCCTTGATTATGGCCTCGATGATGATTTCATTAGGCACCGTTGGCGCATGGGCTCTCAGCCGCAAGAACCTTCGGACGTATGCCTGCAAGTACTCCTCGTGGTCTTGTGTGCACTAGAACAAAGCTCGAGCAGTCACTGGCTTCGTTTGGAAGCCCTGTAAGCTTGTTATTAGCATATCCTTTAACTTCTGCCATGATGTAATTGTTCCTGGCCGAAGAGAAGAATACCAAGTCTGAGCCACGCTCCTGACTACCATGACGAAGGACTTAGCCATGACAACAGTGTTGCCACCATATGATGATATGGTTGCTTCATAGCTCATGAGGAATTGCTTCGAGTCAGAGTGCCCATCATACATGGGGAGCTGTGGCGGCTTGTATGAAGGTGGCCATGGGGTAGCCTGCAACTCTGCTGCCAGGGGAGAAACATCATCAAAAGAAAAATTACCATGGTACAGATCATCATACCATCCATCATCGTTGACTGGAGTTTCTTGATGAAGCTCTCCATGTTGAGGCCCCCATCCTTGATCGTCCTACGTGAGGTGGTGCATTTCTTCAGCTGCTTCATCGATCTTCCTTTGAAGTTCGGCTAACCGAAGCATATTTTCTCTTTTCCTCTGCACCTGGTGATGTATAGCTTCTAAATCCCTGATCTCCTAGTCCAAATCTTCCTCCTGAGTTGTTGGGCTGGTAGCCTTTCTCTTCTGGCTCCTAGCCTCTCTTAGTGAGAGCGTCTCCTTATTGGTATCCAGTGGCTATAGAGCAGCCCCAGGCGCTGTTGTCTTCTTCATCGGCATGGCGAAGACTAGCGTTTGCCGAAGGTTGTGGAAGTGAGTTCACCGGAGGTGGGCACAAAATGTTGGTCACTTGTTCTCAAATGCTATGAATCAAGAACAAGGCAACATAATTGTTAATTATTAGGGACCTTCGTTTTCTGAAGCATTATCTCCTCATGGATATAATGATCATCAGATGAAGGTCATGAAGGGCATGCCTGCATCATTCAATATGTAAACAAGAAGATAAAGGGACGAGGACAATAAGTGTATCTCGATAATTCATTCATATTTGTATTCTATAAAACATGTATGAATATCAACAAAATTCATATTACATTAATACCTTGGGCTGGCTTGAAGGTGAAGACGCGAGAGTGATTACAATTCAGCGTGAACAGTATGGTGCTACTGTTCATCTATTTATAAGCATGAGACGTAGCCCAGGTAAAAGTACATTTGTGTCCCCAATATTCACTCATAATCGTAATACATGTCATTAAGGACTAAGTAATCTTTTTCCCCTCCGGTCAACATCATCATCATACTTCATCTTTGTTATGAGCCAAAGCTATCAATCTGGCGATAGCTTCGGCATTTATTCTTATCATCTTTAGATCTGTCTTCATCGCATATGTCTTCATCATGAGGAAGAGACTTGCATCCTGAAGACAAAAGCTCCCTATAATAGCTTATGCTGAAAACAAATGGTTAATTATGTTTTTGAGGACCTTCAGAAGAGGAAGGCCCCCAACAGGCTAGTTAATGTCGCCAGGTCAGATAAATATTTTTTCAAGGACTTGAAGGTCACGGCTTGCTCTAGGCCCCAGGTAATGTCCTTGGCACCACGCAATGTTTTCAAGAAAGGAAGGCTTCGCTCACAGATCGTGAGATGAATTTGTTTAGTGCGGCTAGTCTTCCTGTCAGCCGTTGGATGTCTATTGTTGACTGTGGCGGGGCCATGTCCATGATAGCCTAGATTTTGTTGGGGTTTGCTTCGATCCCTATGTGCAATACGAGGTAGCCAAGTATCTTGCCTTAGCGGACTCGAAATATGCACTTTTTCGGGTTCAGACAGAGTCTGGCTTCGCGCATGTTGGCAAATGTTTCTGTGAGGTCAGATAAATGGTCTTATTTGTTTTTGCTCGCAACGACTATGTCATCAACATATGTGAAAATGTTGCGGCCCATCTGGTCTTTGAGAATTCTTTTGCTGAGCCGCAAAAAAGTTGGCCCGGCATTCTTGAGTCCTTCGGGCATTCGCACGAAACAATATGTGCCGAAGGGTGTGATGAAACTTGTGTTGGCCTTGTCCTCTTCTTTCATGTAGATTTGATGATAGTCCGAGAAGCAATCCAGGAGAGACATGACTGCGTAGCCAGCTGCGGAATCAACAATAATTTTGTCGATTCGTGGCAAAGGAAAATTGTCCTTTGGGCAGGCTTTGTTGAGGTTGGTGAAATCAATGCACATTCTTGTAATACCCAACTTTGGAATATAAAAAGAGAGGAATAAATCCTCATGTGTAATGTCTTTTCATTCATGAGAGTTATTAGGAAACATAATTAAAGTGAATAATTTCTCAATAAAATGTGCATCATGTTGGAGTTTATGTGTTGTTGCATCTATAAACAATAAAGATAATATTAATGAAGATATGTTAGTGCAAAACTTGGAATTTAGACCAAAGTTACCACTTAGGAAAATAAAAAGAAAACAAATGGTATGAAGGATAAGGGAAGTGCTAAATAAATATAAATAAAATATATATAAATAAAAATAATATTTCATACTGATGAATTGTTTATTTTGTGCACTTAACCTTTATGATGAATCCACAACTCAAGTTTGAAGTTCAAATATTAGAATTTGAATATATAGAAAGGAATTTGAAATAGAATAAAAAAGGAAACGAAACTATGCAATTGGGCCGAACACCACCATTCTGGCCCAGCTAGCCATCTCGGCATCGCGCCCTTCACTCAGTGCTAGCTAGCGGGCCCCACTCGTCGGGCCTAGCCACTCACCGACATGCGGGCCAGACCTGTAGGCGCCCGTGCCCTCGGCTGCGGGATCCCAGACATGCGGGGCCGATCGCCAGTGACTGAATCCGCGCGCTGATCCGCGGGGCCCATCTGTCGGGCTCGCATTGATCATCCTGCTTCTGCGGTACCACTGCCAGGTGGGACCCCGCTACTGCGGTTCTTCCCCGCGAGTGCAAATCTCAGACCACGTCGGCTGGCGTGTGCTTTTCACTGCCGGCGTAACCAACCCGTAATCAGGACAATAAGTAGTGCACGTAAGCTCGTATTGCTCCTTTTACCCCCTCCAACAACCCTGATCCCCGTTGCCAGTTCGGTGAGGAGAGCGTCATCGGTTGAGTCAGTGCCGCCAGGGGGAACTTGGCCTACGCCGTTGTTTGGGAAAGTAAAGGGCGGAGCAAAGATTGCGGCATCCCGTGGTGTGGATACGCCTTGCGTTGATTAGTGGGATAGTGTCCTATTCTGCACGGAATTCCTCACCGGAATTAGTCCTCCGCCGCGTACCCGCTGTCGCCCATGGCCGGCCCCCTCCATTGTCCTCCAGCTACGGTATGTATTCCCATCATGTTTGAATTGCTTTCCTTGTCGCGAATCATGGCCGGAATGAGTGCGAGGAGCTTTGGGGCGCCGATTGGTGTACTCTGGCGTGGGCTCCGCCGTGCGCGATGGGCGGCGCCGCCGCCGGGACCCCGTGGGTTGGGTTGGAAACTTAAAGTTGCCTAGAGCGGGGTGAATAGGCGAAACCTAAAATTTATAAACTTAAGCACACACTACAAGCTGGGGTTAGCGTTAGAATTAAAGTCAAGTCCGAAAGAGAGGGGAAAACAAATCAACAAGAATCAAGGCGAGTGAACACGTTGATATGTTTTACCGAGGTTCGGTTCCAAAGAACTTAGTCCCCGTTGAGGAGGTCACAAAGACCAGGTCTATTTCAACCCTTTCCCTCTCTCAAATGGACACTTAGACTGAGTGAGCCTTCTCCTTAATCAATCGGGTCACTAAGACCCGCAAGGACCACCACACGCTTAGGTGTCTCTTGCTTTGATTACAAGTCACTTGAGAACAAGAATGAGAAAGAAAAAAAGGCAATCCAAGCAAACAAGAGCGCAAAAGAACATGAACACACTCTCTCATAAGTCACTAAATGTTTGAGTTGAATTCTAGGCTTGGAGAGTGTTTGATCTTTGGAAATGTGTCTTGGAGTGAATGAACTAGCTCTTGTATTGAATGTGATCTCTAAAAAACTTGGATGCCCATAGTTGTGGTGGTTGGGGGGTATTTATAGCCCCCAACCACTTTGGTAGCCGTTGGGGAGGCTGCTAGCGATGGGCACACCGGACAGTCCGGTGCGCCACCGGACAGGCACTGTTCCTTGTCCGGTGCGCTGCCACATCACCCAACCGTTAGGGTTCGGAGCTCGGTTGACCGTTGGAGCTTTGTCTTCTTGCGGCACTGGATAGTCCGGTGCCCTCTGACTTCGCTGCTCTGACTTCTGTGTGGCACTGTTGCTGCACTGTTTAGTTGGCAGAGTCGACCGTTGTGTGCAGATAGTCGTTGCTCCACTGGCTCACCGGACAGTCCGGTGGCACATTGGATAGTCCAGTGAATTATAGCAGAGGACGCCCTTGAATTCCCGAGAGTGGCTAGTTTGATGTTGTATGGTCCTGGTGCATCGGACACTATCCAGTTTGCCATTCACAGCACACTCAAGTCTTTTTGCTCCTTTAAAATTGTGTCCCTAACTGATTCTTTTATTGGTTTGTGTTGAACCTTATGCACATGTAATACATGAATTCTAGACAAACTAGTTAGTCCATAGGTTTGCGTTGGTTGTCAACCACCAAAATTAATTATAGGAAATGGTTAACCCAATTTCCCTTTCAATCTCCCCCTTTTGGTGATTGATGCCAACACAAACCAAAGCAAATATAAAGTGCAGAAATGTAACTAGTTTGCATTTATGATGAATGTGCATAGGTTACTTGGAGTTAAACCAATTGAAAGCATCACTAAGAATAATATAAGAGGATTGGATTGGCTTTCTTTTATTTAACATTTTGGACCACATTTGCACAACATGTTCGTTTTTCAAATCTTTTGGAAAATCTTTTCAAAGTCTTTTTTTGCAAATAGTCAAAGGTATATGAATTAGATTGCAAGAAGCATTTCCAAGATTTGAAATTTCTCCCCCTGTTTCAAATGCTTTTCCTTTGACTAAATAAAAGCTCCCCCTGAATGAAATTCTCCTCTTAGCTTTCAAGAGGGTTTTGCAATAGATATCAATTTTGAAATTTGACTTTTAAAGATACCAATTGAGAATACATTCCTTGAATACCAATCGAAAAACAAATATTTGTGAAAATGTTTGAAATTTGAAATGGTGGTGTGGTCCTTTTGCTTTGGGCTAAATATTTTCTCCCCCTTTGGCATTAATCGCCAAAAACAAAGAACGTTGGAGCCCTTTTTGCGTTTTCTCCCCCTTTGGGGCCTAACATTACCTCCCAAATGGTGAAATAAATACGAGTGAAAGGTCATACCATTGAGAGTTTGCGGAATATCGGCAAAGGGTAAATAATATCGTTAGAGTTGAGTGGAAGCGTTGTCTTTGCCGAATACTCCATTTCCCTTTCAATATAAGACTAATACAAGAGATGCTCATGGAAACATATTAGTCTTAGCCTTGGCACAAAAAGAATAAGAAATATGCATTTGTACCAAATGAAAGAGATATGATCAAAGGTATATAAATGAGCTATGTGTGCAATGTTTCAATCAAAATTCCGAGAATCAAGTATATTTAGCTCATTCATAAGTTTGCTAAAGGTTTTCTAATCTAATGGCTTGGTAAAGATATCGGCTAGTTGATTCTTGGTGTTTACATAAGCTATTTCGATATCTCCCTTTTGTTGGTGATCCCTCAGAAAGTGATACCGAATATCTATGTGCTTAGTGCGGCTGTGTTCAACGGGATTATCCGCCATGCGGATTGCACTCTCATTATCACATAGAACAGGGACTTTGCTCAATTTGTAGCCATAGTCTCTAAGGGTTTGCCTCATCCAAAGTAATTGCGCACAACAATGACCTGCGGCAATATACTCGGATTCGGAGGTGGAAAGAGCTACGGAGTTTTGTTTCTTTCAAGCCCATGACATCAGGGATCTCCCCAAAAACTGACAAGTCCTTGATGTGCTCTTCCTATCAATTTTGCGCCCTACCCAATCGACATTGGAATATCCTATTAAATCAAATGTGGATCCCCTAGGATACCAAAGCCCAAACTTAGGAGTGTAAACTAAGTATCTCATGATTCTCTTCACGGCCCTAAGGTGAAATTCCTTAGGATTTGCTTGAAATCTTGCACACATGCATACAGAAAGCATAATATTCGGTCGAGATGCACATAAATAGAGTAAAGATCCTATCATCGACCGGTATACCTTTTGATATATGGTTTTACCTCCCGTGTCGAGGTCGAGATGCCCATTCGTTCCCATGGGTGTCTTGATGGGTTTGCCATCCTTCATTCCAAACTTCTTGAGTATGTCTTGAATGTACTTAGTTTGGCAGATGAAGGTGCCCTCTTGGAGTTGCTTGATTTGAAATCCTAGGAAATACTTCAACTCCCCCATCATAGACATCTCGAATTTTTGAATCATGATCCTACTAAACTCTTCACAAGTTGACTTATTAGTAGACCCAAATATGATATCATCAACATAAATTTGGCATATGAACAAGTCTTTTGCAAAAGTTTTAGTAAAGAGAGTAGGATCGGCTTTTCTAACTTTGAAGCCATTAGTGACAAGAAAATCTCGCAGACATTCATACCATGCTCTTGGGGCTTGCTTGAGCCCATAAAGCGCCTTTGAGAGTTTATACACATGGTTAGGGTACTCACTATCTTCAAAGCCGGGAGGTTGCTCAACATACACCTCAATCTTCCTTGATGGGTCCATTGAGGAAGGCACTCTTCACGTCCATTTGATAGAGCTTGAAGCCATGGTAAGTAGTATAGGCAAGTAATATACGAATTGACTCAAGCCTAGCTATGGGTGCATAAGTTTCATCAAAGTCCAAACCTTCGACTTGTGAATATCCCTTTGCCACAAGTCGGGCTTTGTTTCTTGTCACCACACCATGCTCATCTTGCTTGTTGCGGAATACCCATTTGGTACCTACAACATTTTGATTAGGACGTGGAACTAAGTGCCATACCTCATTCCTCGAGAAGTTGTTGAGCTCCTCTTGCACAGCCATCACCCAGTCTGGATCTCTTAGTGCATCATCTACCCTGTATGGCACAATAGAGGAAACGAAAGAGTAATGTTCATAGAAATGAGCAACTCGAGATCTAGTGGTTATCCCCTTATGAATGTCACCAAGGATGGAGTTGACGGGGTGATCTCGTTGAATTGCTTGGTGGACTCTTGGGTGTGGCGGTCTTTGACCCTGTATTTCTTGATCATCTTCCTTGTCTTTATTATCTTCATCTCCCCTTGATCATTGTCTTCCTCTTGAGGTGGCTCATCCTCTTGATCTTCATCTTCATCATTTTGAGCCTGATCCTCATCTTGGATTGGTGGAGATGCTTGGTTGGAAGATGACGGTTGATCTTGTGCTTGTGAAGGCTCTTCGGATTCCTTAGGACACACATCCCCAATGGAGATGTTCCTTAGCGTGACGCACGGAGCCTCTTCATCATCTAATTCATCAAGATCAACTTGCTCCACTTGGGAGCCATTAGTCTCATCAAACACAATGTCACAAGAAATTTCAACTAATCCAGTGGATTGGTTAAAGACTCTATATGCCCTTGTGTTTGAGTCATAACCGAGTAAAAAGCCTTCTACAGCCTTAGGAGCAAATTTAGATTTTCTACCTCTTTTAATAAGAATAAAGCATTTACTCCCAAAGACTCTAAAATATGAAACATTAGGCTTTTTGCCGGTTAGGAGTTCATATGATGTCTTCTTGAGGATTCGGTGAAGATATAACCAGTTGATGGAGTAGCAGGCGGTGTTAATTGCCTCGGCCCAAAATCAGTCCGATGTCTTGTACTCATCAAGCATGGTTCTTGCCATGTCCAGTAGAGTTCTATTCTTCCTCTCCACTACACCATTTTGTTGAGGTGTGTAGGGAGAAGAGAACTCATGTTTGATGCCCTCCTCCTCAAGAAATCCTTCTATTTGTGAATTCTTGAACTTCGTCCCATTATCGCTTCTTATCTTTTTATTCTCAATCCGAACTCATTTTGAGCCCATCTTAAGAATCCTTTTAAGTTCTCTTGGGTTTGTGATTTTTCCTATAAAAAGAACACCCAAGTGAAGCGAGAATAATCATCCACAATAACTAGACAGTACTTACTCCCACCGATGCTTATGTAAGGATTGGGCCAAATAGGTCCATGTGGAGTAGCTCGAGCGGCCTATCCATTGTCATGATGTTCTTTTGTGGATGATGGACTCCAACTTGCTTCCCTGCTTGGCATGCGCTACAAATCCTGTCTTTCTCAAAATGAACATTGGTTAGTCCTAAAATGTGTTCTCCCTTTAGAAGCTTATGAAGATTCTTCATCCCAACATGGGCAAGTCGGCGATGCCAGAGCCAGCATATATTAGTCTTAGCAATTAAACAAGTGTCTAGTTCAGCATTGTTATCATTAAAATCAGCCAATATAGCTGACCATCTAACACTCATTTAAATGCTACTGAATCATCACTTCTTCTAAAGATAGTAACACCTACATCAGTAAATAGACAGTTCTAGCCCATTTTACACAATTGAGAAACAGAAAGAAAATTGTAATCTAATGAATCTATAAGAAAAACATTGGAAATAGAGTGGTCAGGGGATATAGCAATTTTACCCAAACCTTTGACCAACCTTGATTTCCATCCCTGAATGTGATAGCTCGTTGGGGATCTTCATTTTTCTCGAAGGAGGAGAACATTCTTTTCTCCCCTGTCATGTGGTTTGTGCATCTGCTATCGATTATCCAACTTGAACCCTCAGATGCATAAACCTGCAAAACAATTTAGGCCTTGTTCTTAGGTACCCAAACAGTCTTGGGTCCTTTCACGTTAGAAACAAGCACCTTGGGTACCCAAACACAAGTCTTAGGACTCTTGTGTTTGCCCCCAACATATTTGGCAACTATTTTGCCTGATTTGTTAGTTAAAACATATGATGCATCAAAAGTTTTAAATGAAATATTATGCTCATTTGATGCAGCAGGAATTTTCTTTCTAGGCATTTTAACATGGGTGGTATGCCTAGAGCTAGAAGCCTCATTTTTATACATAAAAGCATGGTGAGAAACAGAATGAGGTTTTCTAGCATGAATCTTCCTAATCTTATGTTCGGGATAGTTTGCAGGGTATAAAATGTAACCCTCACTATCCTGAACCATGGGAGCTTTGCCCTTCACAAAGTTAGACAATTTTTTAGGGGCATTAAGCTTGACATTGCTTCCCTGTTGGAAACCAATGCCATCCTTAATACCAGGGCGTCTCCCATTATAGAGCATGCTTCTAGCAAATTTAAACTTTTCATTTTCAAGTTCATGCTCATTAATCAGCAGTTAATTTAGCTATGTGATCATTTTGTTGTTTAATCATAGCAAGGTGATCATTCATAGCTTCAATATTAATATCTCTACATCTAGTGCAAATGGAAATATGCTCAACAGTAGATGTAGATGGTTTGCAAACTTTTAATTCTTCTATCTTAGCATTTAATCTAACATTCTCATCTCTAAGGCAGGAAATAGAATCATTGCAGACACTCAATTCTTCAATCTTAGAAATTAAACTAGCATTCTCAGTTCTAAGATTGGAAATTGAATCATGACAAATGCTAAGCTCCTTAGATAAGTTTTCATATTTTTCTACTTCCTAAGCATAAGCATTTTTCAATTTAACATATTTTTTGTTTTCTTTAATGAGGAAGTCCTCTTGGCTTTCCAAGAGATCATCCTTCTCATTAATAGCCTCAACTAGTTCATTTAATTTTTTTCTTTTGTTCCATGTTAAGGTTGGCAAAAAGAGACATTAAATTATCTTCATCGTCACTAGAGCTACTTTCATCACTAGATGTAGTGTATTTGGGTGTAGCTCTAGAGTGTACCTTCTTCTTCTTGCCGTCCTTAGCCATGAGGCATTTGTGTCCGACGTTGGGGAAGAGAAGACCTTTGTTGACGGTGATGTTGGTGGCGTCCTCATCGGAGGAGGACTAGGTGGAGCTCTCGTCGGAGTCTCATTCCCGACACACGTGGGCATCGCCACCCTTCTTCTTGTAGTACCTCTTCTTCTCCTTCTTCTTCCCCTTCTTGTCGTCGTCCCTGTCAATTTCACTTGACATTGGACATTTAGCAATAAAGTGATCGGGCTTACCACATTTGTATCACACCCTTTTGGAGCGGGGTTTGTAATCCTTCCCACTCCTTTGCTTGAGGATTTGACGGAAGCTCTTGATCATGAGCGCCATCTCCTCGTTGTCAAGCTTGGAGGTGTCGATTGGAAGCCTACTTGGTGTAGACTCCCTCTTTTCTTCTTCCATCGCTTTGAATGCGATGGGTTGCACCTCGAGTGTTGAGGTGGCGCCTTGATCCAAGTTGACAATATGTTTGGAGTCTTTGATCATAAGTTCAAAGCTCACAAACTTGCCAATCACCTCCTTGGGAGACATCTGTTTATATCTAGGGTCTCCACGGATTAGTTGCACTTGAGTGGGATTACGAAAAACAAGTGATCTAAGAATAACCTTGACCATTTCATGGTCATCCCACTTGGTGCTCCCGAGGTTGCGCACTTGATTGACCATCGTCTTGAGCCGGTTGTACATGGCTTGCGGCTCTTCCCCTTTGTTGAGGACGAATCGACCGAGTTCTCCCTCGATCGTTTAGCGCTTGGTGATCTTGGTCACCTCATCCCCTTCATGCGTGGTTTTAAGGACGTCCCAAATTTCTTTAGCGTTCTTTAACCCTTGCACCTTATTATACTCCTCCTGACACATGGAGGCGAGGAGTATAGTCGTGGCTTGGGAGTTAAAGTGCTTAATTTTGGCGGCCTCATCCGAGTCATAGTCCTCGTCCCCCACCTTAGGTACCTGCGCTCCATACTCAACAATATCCCAAATACTTGTGTGGAGTGAGGTTAGATGGTGCCTCATTTTATCACTCCACATAGAATAATCTTCACCATCAAAATATGGTGCTTTGCCTAGGGGTACGGAAAGTAATGGAGCGTGCTTTAAAATATGGGGATAGCGTAGGGGCATCTTACTATAATTCTAGCTCTCATGGCACTTAGAAGTAGTCGACGACTCGGAGACGGATGTGGAGGGTGATGAAGAGTCGGTCTCGTAGTAGACCACCTTCTTCATCTTCTTCTTCTTGTCACCTCTCCAATGGGACTTGATGGAGGAAGAGGATTCCTCCTTATGCTTGTTGCCGGACTCTCTTGAGAGAGTCCTCCCTAAGCTCGCGGGCTTGTCGCCGATCACGATCTCCCTCTTGGCGTGTTCTCCAGACATCACTTTGAGTTTGTTAGACTCTTAATGAAGCACTAGCTTTGATACCAATTGAAAGTTGCCTAGAGGCGGGTGAATAGGCGAAACCTAAATTTATAAACTTAAGCACAAACTACAAGTCGGGGTTAGCGTTAGAATTAAAGTGAAGTCTGAAAGAGAGGGAAAACAAATCAACAAGAATCAAGGCGAGTGAACACGGTGATTTGTTTTACCGAGGTTCGGTTCCAAAGAACCTAGTCCCCGTTGAGGAGGTCACAAAGACCGGGTCTATTTCAACCCTTTCCCTCTCTCAAACGGTCACTTAGACTGAGTGAGCCTTCTCCTTAATCAATCGGGTCACTAAGACCTCGCAAGGACCACCACACGCTTAGGTGTCTCTTGCATTGATTACAAGTCACATGAGAACAAGAATGAGAAAGAAAAAAGGCAATCCAAGCAAACAAGAGCGCAAAAGAACACGAACATACTCTCTCACAAGTCACTAAATGTTTGAGTTGAATTTTAGGCTCGGAGAGTGTTTGATCTTTGGAAATGTGTCTTGGAGTGAATGAACTAGCTCTTGTATTGAATGTGATCTCTGAAAAACTTGGATGCCCATAGTTTTGGTGGTTGGGGGTATTTATAGCCCCCAACCACTTTGGTAGCCGTTGGGGAGGCTGTTGGCGATGGGCGCACCGGACAGTCCGGTGCACCACCGGACAGACACTGTTCATTGTCCGGTGCGCTGCCATGTCAACCAATCGTTAGGGTTTGGAGCTCGGTCGACTGTTGGAGCTTTGTCTTCTTGCGGCATCGGACAGTCCAGTGCCACACTAGACAGTCCGGTGCCCTCTGACTTCGCTGCTCTAACTTCTATGTGGCACTGTTGCTGCACTGTTCAGTTGGCAGAGTCGACCGTTGTGCGCAGATAGTCGTTGCTCCGCTGGCTCACCGGACAGTCCGATAGCACACCGGACAGTCCGGTGAATTATAGCGGAGGGCACCCTTGAATTCCCAAGAGTGGCTGGATTGATGTTGTATGGTCCTGGTGCACTAGACACTGTCCGGTGATGCACCGGACACTGTCTGGTGCGCCATTCACAGCACACTCATGTCTTTTTGCTCCTTTAAAATTGTGTCCCAAACTTGATTCTTTTATTAGTTTGTGTTGAACCTTATGCACCTGTAATACATGAATTCTAGACAAACTAGTTAGTTCATAGGTTTGCGTTGGTCGTCAACCACCAAAATTAATTATAGGAAATGGTTAACCCAATTTCCCTTTCAAAAACCGCAGATGGTTCGATCAGTTATCAATGGTCAAGACTACATCATGCGTACCGGTTCGGCTGATTCGCATCTGCACCGTTGGATTGAGATCAACCGGTCCGGGTCAGTGCTCCATTACTTTATGCACGGGCCGTTGATCTCCAATCTGACAGACAGAAGCACCATGCGGGTTCAGATTTAATCAGAGCGGTTGATGAGAGATCCAACGGTCAGAATCTAGCGATACCCTTTCGGTCGCGCAAACTTGCAAATAAACCCCTCTGTTTCCGTAGTATCAACCCGCAGTACATCTCGCTGTAGCCTGAGTCTGGAGAATATTTTGATTCAGCCCCTACGCTTATCTGTATTAGTGCGCGCAGTCCAGAGATCAGCAAAATAGGAAAAAATAGAAAATAGATTTTTAGCACAAAAATAATTCCAAAAACTTGTGTAATTCATATTTAATTCATTTTAATTCCGAATTGATCCATGCTAGTGGCATAAATTTTGTTTTAATATTGTTTATTATCTAGTAACTCTGTTTAGCCATAAAACTTGGATTAAAATTATTCACTTGAATTATTCTATACTACGCACTAAATAACTTCAGAAATTCATAACTCGATAACCGTAACTCCGAATTTAGTGATTCTTGTTCCTACGATCTCGTTACGATGTGTAGAATATTATCATGCATTCTGTTCTACTGTTTAGTGTGATGTTAATTTCTGCTATACTATGTCTGTTTGTATTGTTGCGAGTAGACGAGCAAGCCATTGAGGACCCAGGTGTTTAGCAGGCGGAGACTGCTGAGCAGGAGCTCGTTGAAGGCAAGTTATGTCCTTGATCACTTCTTTTACCCAATAATATTCTTATTAATCATAATGATCTGTATAGGTTAATTTTAATGGGACCCAATAGGTTACCCTAGTTTGGCTATCTTTGTACCTTGTTTACCAATGAATTTTTGGGTAGTAATTGCTATTGCTTTATGTGGTTTTGGGTATGGAGATACACAATATTCATGATCATACTTCTATTATTAGTTTGTTATTTACTGTTCATGATAAGATAATTATGTTAATTGGAACATGGAGCGACCACCCAGGAAAATAGTGCTACCACAAGGGTGGTATGGGAAGCCCTTGGCTGACTAATTAGGAAGGTAGTGGAGGACTACCTTACTCAAAAGGGGCAAGGGCAGTAGGGGAGTGGTCAGTGTAGGGAGGCCCTTGGGTTGATTTTGCTGCGATGACGGTCAGGCAAGGGATCCCTGCATTGGAGCTTCCTAGAAATTGTAGCGGGTTTTCTGAAGCTAGTGGAACTTTATAAAGGCCTCATAGTGTTACCCTGCCTTGCTTCCTTGGTAGAGGTGTATGGAAGTCATGATCCCTTGGCAGATGGGTAACATGACTTGTGGGTAAAAATGCACAACATCCGCGGAGTGTAAAACTGGTATATCAGTCGTGCTCACGGTCATGAGCGGCTCGGACCCTCACATGATTAATTTATGGAATTAAATTCAATTTGTCACTTGCATTGCATTGTGGTTTATTATTAATTTGATCTATTTATTACTCGGGTTTGGTATTTACTTAAATCTAGTAACTTCTAATAAAACTTGACCACTTATTAAAAGCAATGCTCAGCTTTAACCATTATTTGTTGATCAGCCTTACACTTCACATGAACTCCCACCTTTGGTGAGTTCATGCACATTATTCCCCATAACTTGTTGAGCTATGATCTTTTGTGAGCTCACTCTTGCGATATATAACCCCCCCTCCCCATAGGTGAAGAGCAGGTGGTCCAGGAGGAGCCCTATAATGAGGAGTACGAGTTGATCTAGGTGGCATCTCCCTGTTAGCTTGATGGCGCCAAGGAATAACTATTTAATCTGTTTTATTGTTATCATTTGTTTCTATAAGACTTCCGCTATGAAATAATGATACTTGTGACATTTATCTCTATACACTTTGTCTTTATATGTAATGTTCTTCTTTGGCGCACATATGAGACGCACCCGGCTTTATCCCTTAAATCCGGGTGTGACAATTCTCTATTTCCCATTTTTCTTTTGCACCATGACGACATTGGTGAGCCAGATGGGATAAGAAATTGGTTCGATGAAATTTGCTTCTAGCAGACGGTGTACTTTGGCCTTCGCAGCTTCTGTTTTTTTATCAGACATTTTTTGCAGCTTTTGTTTCCTCGGGTGCACAGAGGAGTTGATGCCCAGGCTATGCTCATTGATTGTGCGGCTGACCCTGACGAGTTCTAGGGCAGACCATGCGAAGACATCCTTGTTGCGGTTAAGACAAGAGAGAAGTCTTGCTTCTTCGTTGGGCAGGAGGTCTTCGGTAACTAAAACTGTTTACTTGGGAGTCGCGGGGTCGAGAGGGACTGTCTTAGTTCCCTCGTTGCTCTGTAGTTGTGCGTTAGTTTTTTTCTTTTGGTTGTGCGAGGATTATTGGTGTTTTCACATTCTGTCATGAGGCAATGCACATTATGTTGGCCGGGGACAAAGTCTCTTTTTATGTGCCTAAATGCCTGTTGATCACCATATATTGTGATTGTGCCTTAAGGGCCTAGGATTTTCATGCATAAGTAGAGTCCGTGTATTGCTGCCTCGAACTTATTGATGGATCCTCACCCTATGATGGTGTTGTAAGAATAAACCATATCGACTATGTCGAAGGTGACTTGCTCACTTCGCGCGTTTGGCACAGTGCCTAATGATACTGGTAGCTGAGTAGGCTGTGGCTGATGCCCATGTGATCAAAGGCATGCAAAAAGATGATGTCGGTCTAACTGCCATTGTTAACAAGTACTTTGTGCAGGTCCCATCCTGCCACCCGATAGTTGATCACCATGGCATCTGTGTGTGGCGCACTGCGTAGGTCGACTTCTCTTGCATCGAAAGTGAGTGGTATATGAGACCAGTTTGTCTGAACGACCGGCCCGATGTGGGCTAAATGATTGGCTCTTCGGTAGTGGTCTTTCTTATGTTTTGTGTCGAAGTCAACGCTCGATCCACCGTTAATCATATGAATGACCCCTCAGAAGGGTTGATCGATGAAGTCCTCTTATTTGGGTGCTGGTGGATTTTGGTGATGTGGTGGTGGGGGTGGTAGGGGTTGGATTTCTTGGTGTTGCGGGTACATATTGTGGTTTTGCTTGTGGGGATGGTAATGTTCATTGTGGAATTAGTAGGTGTGGGCGACAACTCTTTGGTTGTCCGCTGGTTGATTTCTGTCCATCCTATCTTTGGTGGCCTTGGTTTCAGGGCAATCCCTAGTGGGATGTGCCGAGTCTTCACCATGGAAAAGACAGTAGAACCTTCGATGTTGCGGGACTCGGCCTTTGCCTCTACCTTTGGTGTTGCCGTCGTGGCCCTATTGCGTGGGGTACTCATGGCGACGAGCGGTGTCTCCAGTATGCTATTGATTAATGATGGTGTGCACTTGGGACTGGTTACGCTTTGGCCGGCCTGAGTCCGACTGCGTAGGCCTGACCCATGTCCTACTGGACTGGGAGTGTCCTTGGGTTTTCGCTGTGATTCGACTTTTCTCTCGTGGAGCTCTTCGGACCAGGCATACTTTTCGAATAACTGATATAACTCTTGCAAGTTTTTAGGTGGGTCTCTTATGCAATGACTGTATAAGACATCGGTGCGAATACCACGGATTGTGTAGTGGATGGCTATGTGGTCATCGATAGAGGGCAGTTGTGACTTTAGGAGAAGAAACTTTTTGTAGTACTCCCAAAGGGTTTCTTTTCTCCTGCTACCTCCAAAGTGATAATTCTGCCAGGGCATCTGTGCTAGCCTGTACCATTGGAAATTTAACAAGAATTTATCGTGAAAGGTTTTCCATGAGTCGATTCATAATGGCGGTAGTCTGGTGTACCATATCAGGGCTGGGCCTTCGAGTGCTATAATGAAAGATTTGGCCATGGTGGCATCGTCCCCTTTGGATGATGTGACCGCAACTTGGTAGTTCATGATGTACTGTGCTGGGTCGATGATGTTGTTGTACTTGGTATAAGTGCCTGCTCTAAAGTTGCTAGGCCAAGGTGAAGCCTAGAGTTGTGGTGCAAGAGGGCTTCGCTCATCAAGGTAATTTATCCCCTGGAAAGTGGTTTGAGTTGTGGCTGGTATGTAGGGAGAATTCTACCGCATTTGGTGACAGCCTTCGCCTTGCATATCTGCAATTTGTTGTTCCAGCTCTCTGGCCTTCTGCTCCTCATCTAGTATCATCTGCCTGACCTTGGCCTACATGGTGATGCGCTGGCGCTTGGCTGCAAGTATTTCTTTCTGCTTCTATAAGTGATTGCTCTTGATGCGAAGGGCTTGCAGCTGGATTTGGTCTTCGGCAGAAATGCTTCAGATTTTGCTGTCTTCGACGATGTCCTCTGCCTCTGGGGGGTGAAGCCTGGCGAGGTGCCTGAGGTACTCCCTCAGAGCTACATGTGCGCACAGTTCCCTCTAGGGTAGGTGGATTGTCTTGGTGTTGTCTCTTGCTGTTGACTGCCTCATCGTCGAAGGCCTCCTCAGGGATGTCGTCCACGAGGGCAGCCTTGCCCTTCTTTTAGCGAGAAGAGCCGCCTTTGCCTTTTCATCGATGGAAGTAGTGGCCTTCGAAGTTGCTCTCTTAGGGGGCCATCGCAGGAGTAATTTTTCGTTGCATGCACGGTGGGCGCCAAATGTTGGAACTGGTCGACACGTGGTCAAGCTAGCTCAAACAGTGGGAGAACAAAAATAGTTTGATGCCTGCTAACATAGTGTATTAGAGCAACAATATTTTTTTGTCCCCCGCAATGGTGTTGTACGGGGGTATTTATAGGTAACTAGGGGATGGTTCCACCCTGTCAAATACAGTTATGCCCCTAGTTACCTACGTTATCCCTGGAACATTCCCCTCCTAGGGGTTATCTCGGGTCATTACATCATGATTAAGTACACCCACGAACGGATACACTATCAACACTGCCCACACAGTGGCTTACAAGTGGGACCCTGCAGCATGGGGCGGTTTTACATGGCCCCCCATTACGATAATACACGGGTAGCGACACGTAGAGTTCACGCTCCATGTGCCCAGCCTTCGGCAGTCGTGGAGGCCTTCACCATTCCTGACTGCGACGGGAACCGCCAAGGCCTTCGCCTGCTCCATACGCTCCCTCTATCATGGGACTTTCGCTCTTCCAGTCTTCACCTGCTCTTGCTTTCCTTCCGACTTGTTTCGCTTATGCTGTGAAAACGTTCAAGCGAGGGGGGCGTTACGCCTTCACCCCAACACATTTCTTCATGACCTCCTCCATCCTCTCCTTGCAAGGGCATTTGCAGTTGCTGCTGAGCCAGGCTCTTGAACATATGTCTCTAGCTAGTCCTAGATTTTCTCGAGGGTCTCTTGTTCCATCTCAAGTAGCTTACACTCAACAATGGTTGTGGCATGGATCTCCTCTATGACCTCTTGTGCACTCTCCAATATAGTGCACATGGGCCATAGGAGCCCCCTCGCTATAGTGGACTTCCTCCTATAGGCTACACTAATACCCTCTTAGCTCAGGACTGCCTTCATGACAGTGACATTCCTAAGTGAGGGAGAGAGAACCCATTAGTGAGTGTGGTAGATTGTGCAAAGTAGTGGAGGAAAATATGATGGAACCGCACACCCTACTTAAAGTGCGTACTTCTATCCCTCTCTCACACACACATAAACCCAACAGTTCAGCATAACGTCCAAGGCATCGCACAACTCTTGCAATTTGAGAGTCATTTAATACTTTGGTTGCTAGTCAAGACAGTTCAAGCACACAGTATCCCCATCGTGTACAACGGTTCCATTCTATTAGGGATTTTCAAGAAGAGCGGTCCCACCTATAGGCCTCCTTGGTCCTACTATAGACCCAGAGGCCAGAATCAACATCCAAGGAAAGTCATACCCTTAGATGTTGGTAAAATGCTTTTCAATACTCTATCAAGAGAAGACAAACCCATAGTGGACCTAATTTGGTGTCATCCTAACATCCCTAGGGCCCAATGCCTCGAGAGCAAGCACCATGCCGGCCAGACCCTAGGGCCTTACAAGCCAGGGGCTTTACGCAGGAGCCCCTAACACTCTTCATGATGCCCCTAGACAGGACGACCCCTAGACGACATGGCACTAACACCACATGTACCCCCAATCGAGTTAGCCACGTGGTACTAGAGATAAGCTCTTGTCCTTTGTATTTATATCCATGCCTGAGATAGCAGTCCATGCAGCTACAATGGCTACCAACTACACTGGACACGATGTCCTAGAGCATCACTATAGCCATGCCTAAGCCATAAGCATACATATGAGCACTACGTTGTATATGCGGCTACAATGGCTACCAACTACACCAGACTCGATAGTGTGGGACATGACTGTAGCATTGTTTGATGCCATATGTGTACCCACAAGCACTATACAATTTGTATCTACAACGACTACTTACTATGTTAGGCTTGATGGCATGGGGCTTCACTGTAGCCATACTTGTGGCCATAGGCATACCTACAAGCACTATGCAAATACATGTGGCTACCAACTATGCTAAACTCGATGGTGCAGGCTTAACTACCTACCACTATGCCATGTCACACTCGCCAATATAGCACACAAAAAGCGTCCACCGCATACAACAAAACAACTATGATAAGATATGAGTAGTTAGTGTTGGAACCGGACCGCCGACACATGGCGTGTCTGTCGGGCCGCCCACACACATGGCACGCCCACCAAGACTGTCGGGCCACGACACACGCGCCCGCCTGCATAGCAGCGGGTTTTAAGTCTCTTGGGCCAACACTCCCTCCAAAAGCTAGCCTATTAGTGGTTGCACCCTAAACCATATAAACCATGTTTGCCCACCCTCACCACACAATGTGGGACTATTCCCAACAATATCCCCTCACACATTGTGAGTCGAGATTTGTCTGAGAATGCACTAGGCCAACCTAGCTCCGATACCAATTGTTGGAACCAGACCACCGATACATGGCATGTCCGTCGGGCCACCCACACACACGGCGTGCCCACCCATCGTGTCGGGTCGCGACACACGCGCCCGCACGCATAGTAGCGGGCTTTAAGTCTCTTGGTCCAATACTCCCCCCAAAAGCTAGCCTATTAGGGGTTGCACCCTCAACCATATAAACCATGCTTGCCCAGCCTCACCACACAATGTGGGACTATTCCCAACAGTTAGGACCTCTGCTGGATAAATCCTACTATCTATGCAGGGATATAACTCTCTTCTCCTTTATGCTATAGAAGAAAGGTATAGATAAACGTAGAAATGGACTACCACCTATGTTCAGATCCTAGAACATGTGTTTAGATCTTGGCACTTGAGTTCAAAGTCTCTAGGTCCTCAGTTCCACTCCCTTAGTCATCATATGAGGATGTAAGCTCTATTCACTCGTGTGTGTGTGTGTGTGTGTGACATAGGGTATTATGTTTAGGCGGTCTATACCTCTCTATATTGTTCATGTATATATAGTGGTAGACGTAGGACAAGAATCCATGAGGGGCTAATAACTCGCATGACAAAATCAACCAACACCATAAACAACTATTGTCGCATAGAATTCAAGTTTTATATCTATAGATGATACAAGTTGAAAGAAGGAAACTATATGAATAAAAAAGCAAACATATCGTTAAGTTCTTATTGATCAAGACAATTGCATCCTTCTAGTTTTGAGACATTGAAATCATCGAATAATGAGGTCATCACAATGGATTTTAAGACCTCTTTCTCAATATAACATACCATCAAATCATTCAACCAATCATCTTCAATCTTATTACGTAATTCTCTCTTAAGTATATTCATAGCTGAAAATGTTCTGTCAACACTTGTCGTTGACACAGGTAATAATAGGTCCAATCATAATTTCCATAGTTCTTGAAAATGTCTTGATCTCTCGCCATATTGTCTGTGAGGAAATTCTAAACCTCTTGGTTGGCATGGACCTTTCAAAATATATGCTTGTCCCACTTCATCTTGGACATTTATATTATACTCACCAATTTGTCTTCTTAATGCGTGATCTGCAACTATTTCATCTGGATTAAATGCCCTTCCAACATTTGATTGTTCTGAAATTCTTGTTTGCGCAATTGGCATATCGTTCACATTAGTATTATCCTGACCACCAGTTGCAGAACCCCTTGAAAGCGATTGAAAAAAATATCCTCATTTATCTGAATAAAGAGGAACAATAATCATCAACAGATCTAGGCAAATCTAGTTACTAGTTATGCAAATCTAGGCAGTACAACTTGTCTGCTTACCTAGTTACCTTGATACCTTTCACTGGTGTAACACCTAAAATCATATTTTGGGATTTATAAAACTTTCTCCAAAAGATTAAGAATAAAGATGTCTCTCAATATGGGTTCCTCACTATTGAAGTTATTTTCCCCCTAAAATGAATGGTTGGCAGCACAAAAATATTATTAGTCAAATGGGGAACATAGAACTTTTGAAAACTGGAATTTGAATTTGAAATTAACTAT
Organism: Zea luxurians; assembly: GCA_029449295.1. Taxonomy (NCBI): domain Eukaryota; kingdom Viridiplantae; phylum Streptophyta; class Magnoliopsida; order Poales; family Poaceae; genus Zea; species Zea luxurians. Next base: position 45,558,561 of record JAOPSE010000010.1, read on the forward strand.
AATATAGAAAATTTGCAATTATTCATATGGGTGAATTATTTTTTTCTCTTCTTTGATGGAATATATACTAGCAATACTCAAAGGAATGAATTAATAAAATATTGTTGCATTCATACTGGAGTTTTGCTTGAGCATTATCTTGGAAGCTCAAAAACTTGAATTTAATTTCAATTTGAAACACAAACTTGAATTGGGAATATGAAATTAGAAACTAGAAATGGAAAAGGAAAATAAAAAAAAGAAAAGAGGAACTCACCCATCCCCGGGCCGAATTCCTTAAGCCGGTCTAGTCTCCTTGTTCCCCCGCTCGGCCCATCCTCCTCCTTTTCCACCTACGCCAGCCCAGTCCACACACGTTTGCAGTGGCTAACGAGTAGGGCCCAATGTCGGGCAATGTCTTCCCCACGCGCACCTGTGTTTGTGTCACTAGCTCGTGGGTCACCGTGGTCAGACCCATCTTCTTCATCGCGATACGAACCTAGCTCCAAGCCAAGTCCGTGCAGAGTCCTTCTCAACCAACACCCTCCACCGTGTGGGACCCGTCCCTTTGTCTAATTGGCTTTCCCTTGTGCGCTCGCAGTCACGTGCATGTAGGGCCATCAGGTCGGCGTGATTCCTCCCCTCCCGCTCACTCTGGCATAATAGAATGGGTGAGATCCCCGGCAAGCCAGCATTGCACCACCTCTTCCGCTCGGACTTCGCCCTGCATGGGCTATAAATCTAAGGACTCAATGCCCTTGGTCAACCCCCAAAACGGCACCCACACCAACACCACCGGCACCGTGAGATAGAACTCAGGCATGTCCGCCGCTAGTGAATCTGCGGGGCACTGCCCCTAGGGCAATGGTCAGAGGTTAGGAACACCTCTGTGTTTCCCTGATGACGATCATCACCGCATTAGGGGGAATTGCAGCCAGGATCACACTGGATTGCTTGTTGGGTGTCAAATCTGTCGCGGTACCACACCACACCATGGGATGAGCTCCTGTATTCGTGATTCGTGGTAAGTTGACCTCTGTTGTATTCACTTAGGTCGCCTCCATGCGTAGGACCCATACTCATTCGAAATCGGGCACCGGGGTGGGCAATCCGCCTGCTCTCCAGAGCGTGCCGCCGTGGAAAAGCCTATGCGCCACCGCGGCTCAGGCTAGGGGAAGGGGATAACCCCTGGTCATCCGATCTTTGTTGGATGGATGAGATTGGAAGTGAAATACCGCTTCAGCTAGATCGGTCCATGGCCGTTGATCGGCTGATGTGTGTCCAAGATTAGAAGTAACATATCCCTTCGCCACTTCGGATCTAGGGCGTTGCATCACGATTGTGCAGTTCAGCGCGCATACTGGTTCATAATACGCCCAGATCTAATCTGAACCATCGGGGGTAGATCCCACGGCCAAAATCGGCTGATACCCCTTCGCTGTGGGATATTTTTATAAGACCATAAGATTTTAGCTAATCAACCCGCCATCCTCAGCCATAGGAAATCCTTATATCCAGGTCCTTGAAAATTTATAAAACAGTCCCTGGTTTATACAGAAATTCTAGAAACCGATTTATAGGATAAAAATAATTATAGAGGGTTAAAAAAGATATCTTCCACATTTTAACTTTGTTTTACTCCGTTCAAGTTGTGTTGGCTTCGTAATAAAATTTCCTACGTAATAACAATATTGTATAAAACATATTACTCACTTTTATAATTAGGTATTGCTTATCCTATGTTTAGTGTTCTATCTTGCTAATCAAAGTTAATTTGTCCATGATTATAACGTGACTAAAGATACAACCTATAATCAAGTTATATATCAAATTAAAGTTTAATTAATTAATTAATTCCCACATGATTTATATTAAGTAACATATAATATATCTTTTATTATTTAATCACCTAAATCTTTGGAAAATCATATCTCTTTAAACGGAACTCCAGTTTTAGTGGTTCTCGAACCTACGATCTCGTAGCGACACGTAGAATATACTTACGATGTTTGTTCTCATGTTTGGTGTAATGTTATTTTTATGTACTCCTTGTCTATGTGTATGTATTGCTACGAATAGCGGTGAGGTTACGAGTCACTTGAAGACCAAGTTGGTATATGGGAATCTCGAGTCTAAGGCAAGTTGTGCACTTGATCACTTTTCTTTACCCAATAATGTTCATGTTAATCACTGTGGCACGCTCAGGTTAATTTGATGGAACCTAATAGGTTTCCCTAGCATTGTTTATCCCCCACCTTGCAAACAGATGAACTATTGGGTAAATTTGCTATTGTTCTACCTGGTTTTTGGGAAATTAATGTTATATTATGATCATGTTCCAATTATGTTGTTGTTTTAATTATTGGTCATGATAAGATCATCATGTTATTTGGAACATGGAGAACCACCCGGGAAAACAGTGCTACCACAAGGGTGGTATGGGACGCCCTTGGCTGACTAATTAGGAAAGCTAGTAGATGACTACCTTACCCAAAGGGGGCAAGGGTGGTAGAGGAGCTGCGTATAGGGAGGTTCTCGGGTCGATCATGCTGTGATGGCTTTTCGGATGAGGGATTCCTATATTGCCCTTCTCAGAAACCGTAGTGGGTTTTCTGAAGCTAGTGGAACTTTGTTAAGGCCTCGTAGTGGATGCCTAGCCATTCACCTCAGAAGTGTCTAAGGGATTTGCAAACCCTGACTAGACGGGATACACGACTTGTGGGTAAAGATGCGCAACCTCTATGGAGTGTAAAACTGGTATATCAGCCGTGCTCATGGTCATGAGCGGCTCGAACACTCACATGATTAATCTATGGAAGTAAACTTAATTTGTCATATGCATTGCATTGTGGGTGTTGTTATTAATTTGATCTCTTATTTAATTGGGTTGGTATCTACTTATACCTAGTAACTGCTAATAAAATTTTAACCAACTCTAAAAGCAATGCTTACCTGTAACCATCTCCTTTGGTAAGCCTTACACTTCACATGAGCTCCCACCTTTGGTGAGTTCATTCACATCATTCCCCATGACTTGTTGAACGATGAACATATGTGAGCTCACCCTTGCTATACTCACATCTCCTAGGTCAAGAGAAGGTACCACAGGATGAGGCGCATGAAGGATGTTGTGATGAGTTCGTAAGTGGTCTAGGTCATCGTCTCCGAGTCAACTATGGTTGCTGGATCGTTGTCTTCGTATGATGTAATTATTTAACTATTTTGCATAGAACTTCGTTATATATTAATGATGTGACATTAGTTTATGTACCATGAGTCATCATATGTGTGAGACTTGGTCCCAGCACACATGGTGAAGTTCGTGCCCGGGTTTGGTGCCCCTAAAACCCGGGTGTGACAACTAGTGTGTTGAAGGCTGCAGCGGTGAGATAGCGGTAGCGTTGGAGCCTGGAACAGCTAGAATGGGGCTGTAGTCGATGTTGTGCGCCTACGCCTGAGGAAAGGGGCACTGTGGCTGGGTCACTGAGCGCCAGTGCAAGTGCGACGCGCGCGGCACGCCTGCGTGGGAAGCTGAGAAGTGGATGGGATGGGGCAGGTGAATTAATCCGGACATGAGAAGCTTTTTGGAGATTTCACCTGTGTGCGAACCATCCGGGCACCTAAGAATTAATCAACTAGGCAAACTAGTTAGTCCATTAGGTTGTGATGGTCATCAATCATCAAAATCAATGTAGAGAAAATGGTAAAGGTCATTTCCCTTTCAATCTCCCCTTTTAATGAAGTATCGGGTCTGATACCAATTGAAAGTCGCCTAGAGGGGGGCGAATATTTCCTAAGCAATATTTCCAACGGACGAACGGTCCGTGTCTAGGGGCGGACGGTCCGAGCTTGGTCCTAGACGGTGCTCCCCTCTCCTTAGGATAGTCCGTAGTAGAAATGCGAGTTTGGCATAGTTCCTATCAGAGGCTCACCGAGGTGTCGCGGGCGGTCCGCGGGAAGGGCCCGGACGGTCCGCGCACAGGTGAATTCTCCAAAAAGCTTCTCCTATCTAGAATAATCAACGATATTCCGAACAGTCGACTTAGAATAAAGATGGTTGGTCTTATGCACCTGAGAATTAATCAACTAGTCAAACTAGTTAGTCCATTAGGTTGTGATGGTCATCAATCATTAAAATCAATTTAGAGAAAATGGTAAAGGTCATTTCCCTTTCAGCGGGCTGGTGGGGGGGGGGGGCGACGCCATGCCGTGCTGGTGAGTGAACGGGGTGCCGCCGTGATGGCCATCGGTGTTGGGAACGGGTAACCGCCAAACCAGGAGTCTGCATTGAGACGGGAAAGCAGACATCGACGTCAAGAATAGGAAGGGAGAATCAAGCGACAAAGGCTTCAATGCGGGTGTCCGACGGCTTGAGAAGCATAGAAAATGGGCCTCACATGTGTGCCTATGTGCGGGTTAGTCCGTTAGTGGACATAGAGGGCCCACGAAGTTGATTTTAGCCCATCATATCTTTCACATTTTCTATAATTTACAGTAAATATATATTACATATATAAGTAGTTTCAAAAAAATCAGGAGGGCCATGCCTCACTTTGTCCCTATGGATTCACCCATGTGGTATATATTATCGTGTTAGCGCTCTAGTTATAGATGTCCCAACGGACCAGGCTTACCGGGCTGCTCGAAACCCAGCACGGGTTTGGCCCGGCACGAACCTAGCACGACACATAGTGAACTGGGCCCGTGCCGACCCGGTCCGGTCACCAAGTCGTGTCTGGGCCGAAGGCGTGGCACGACGGACTAGGCCCGACACGGCCCGATTTTATTTTTTTCTATTTTTTCATATAAATACATATATTATACTTGAATATAGAGTATAAAACACAAGAAACATGTGCTTTTTGTTGGTGTTGGGGACTTGTTCTCAAACGCTATGGATTAAGAACAAGGTAACACAAGAAGGTTAATGGTTAATGTCCTTCGTCCTTCGAAGCATTATCTCCCTCAGGATATAATGATCTTCAGAGGAAGGTCATGAAGGACGTACCTTCATCATCACATTATATATTAATGAAAGAAGAAGCATATGAAATGTGAGAGATAATATAAATAATCATATGACATCATTAATATCTCTTAATTATATCATCATAAATGAATGTGAACAATATTGAATTACATGTATACCTTCGGCTTGACAGAGGGCTAAAGTCCAAGCGTGACGCACGAGCGAATACAAGTCAGCGTGAATAGTACAGGGTACTATTCATCTAATTATAGGCACAGGACGTAGCCTGCGAGAAATTACATTCATACCCTTTACACTTGGTTACAATCATAACATAGGTTGTCATGGGCTAATTGGTCATTCCATCTTTCAAGTCGGTGCATCTGGAGATACGTTATGAAGCTCCTTAACTGATAGCTTTGGCATTGTGTTCTGGCCTTTCGAAGGTGTTTCTTCTCACAAGACCTTCGGCGACGAAGCTGCCCCCCAACAGTAGCCCCTTCACGGTACCAGGTCGTTTTTCGTAACGAGCTCGACCCGTGAAAAATTCTTTTAGGCTTCGGAATGCCGAAGGTCCGAAAAACACCTTCCCTGAGCTCATTGTCGAGAAACGATTTAAATATTCCCGACGCAAGGTGGTCCCACCACAGAGCGGGTACGATCTGGTGTTTCCTCTTCTCGCGCCCTGCGGTCCACCATCCAGCGAACACGAGCGGCTGTTTGGCGGGTGTAGGTAGCTTGACGTCTCACCTTCCATCATGCGACACTATATAATTAGACGGGTAGGTGTGAAGTTACCATAGCATTCATTACTATCGTGTCGTTGTGCTGCTGAAAAATTTGACCATAGCCGAAGCTTATGCTTCATATTCTCAGTTAAAGCGTCACCTTGTTTTTAGCTTCGTCAAAAGAGAGAGCTTCAGCAAAATCAAAAAGTAGTCAATTTCATCAAAACCGGAAGAATTTCAACATCAAATGGCCAGGGTGCGCTCAACTGCAAGGGTGATTGTGAGGAAGAAGAGACCGAGGTCACCGAGACAGCACCAATTTCCGAAGTCATGAAACGATCGGGTCTGGTTGCGACAGAGGGAACCACTGACGAAGGTGCACCTGCTGCCGAAACCGAGCAGGCAGATGTTGAAGAGGGCGATACTGGCAAAGAGGAGATTGATTATAACACCATTATGCCATCCAAGCCCAGCCATTTGGATTTGGGAAGTCGACTGTCTCCGAAGCTGATATGCCTATAATGACGAAGCTAGGCTACTTCGGGAAAGCCGAAGAGAAGCTGATTCGTTTCGGCGGGGAAGAGACCACCCCGAAACCAGAAAATAATGAAGTGGTAGTTTTTAAGAGCTTTTTCAAAGCAGGGTTGAGGTTTCCCATGCACATAATGGTTGTAGATGTGTTAGAAAATTTTGAGATTTATCTTCATCAGCTGACTCCTAATGCTATCGTTCGGCTCAGCGTTTTCATCTGGGCTCTCCAAAGCCAAGGAGTGGAACCGCTTGCTGAAGCCTTCTGCCGGGTGCACGAACTTCACTATCAAACGAAGGCTAGAGAAGATGGATTACACGAGAACTTTGGATGTTATAATTTTGCATACCGCAAGGACATGAAGACACCGGTGGTTAGCTATCGCACCAAGTGGCCAACCAGTTGGAAGACTAAATGGTTCTATGTTAAGATAGATGAGCAGAAGGAGAAGCTAGTTCAGAGCCCACTGGAGCTAACCTTCGGGCTGACTAGGCCTCAGTGCAACATGACGCGGGGGGAACCATGCTCGGATGCTGTGGGCGAATTTAGAGTTTTATCTGAGCATATTGGTACTAGGGATTTAGTTCAGGAATACCTAGCCAACAGGGTATTCCCAATGCTAAGGGAATGGGGTATGCCGAAGCTCAAAGGTGAGAAGAAAAAGAATGAACTCGTTCGGCTGCCTTATCATTTTAAGTTCAAGAAACACTTCAAAGAACCCTGCCAAGAATGGTTGGACACAATTGAAGTTATGTGCAACGAAATCCTGGGAAATTATACGAAGAAAGAAGATCAATTAATGACTGCAGCCTTCGGCACCCGACTGAAGCGAAGGTTGAATCGGGTGATGGATGCCCTAAATTTTGAATATCCTGACTATGAGCGGTTGAACAAGGGTGCCGAAGGGCAAAAAAGAAAAAGAATTGTTAGCGTTGTGGGTAGAGAAGCTGCTAGAATGGTAAAAGAGGATGAAGAAGTTCTAAAGAAAAGAAAACTTAGTCCTGAGCCAAAGGTAGCTACTCCGAAGAAGAGGAAAGTTGCGGCTCCAAAGCAAAAAGCGACTAATATAGAAGAAGAAACTCCTTCAACGCCTTCTGCTGCCGACGTAGAAGAAATTCTAAAGGTAATGACTGAATCTTTGCCCATCAAGCTAAGTCCACTGGGCCACATCTGACGAAGCTTTTACATAAGGAAAGGGAGCCCTCGGGAGCGAAGAAGCCTGCTGGGCCGAAAAAATGGAGAATTGTTCATGTGGTTGAAGCCATTGAAGAAATGCCACCACCTGCCTCGACGTCAAAAGCACCAGCTGTTGAGAGTGCTACTGCTGCCAAAGGTGCACCCACCGAAGCTGAAACTGCCGAAGCTTCAAATCTAGAGACCACACTTTCTGATATTGATAAAATGCTCCTGAATATGCCACGGAAGAAGCTGCTACGGCCGCTGAAGAGACCCTGGCCACAGTGCCTGGAAAAGAAAAGGAAAGAGCCAAAGATACTTTGGAGGAAAAGGTCTTCAATTTCCAAAACATAATTGGTCAGGAGTTATTTGAAGCTGAGAAAGAAGAGTTAAAAGATATCCTGTGGTTACAAGCCAGGAGCACTGCTCTTCGGCGGCATTGACGATGAAAGCTTAGGTTGCCTCCGAGACCGAACTGGAGTGAAGGTTATCAGTACTCTATCGAAGAGTATTGGTTTCTCAAAGCTTGAGGTCGATATCAGCCGCTACCGACGACAGCATATCGTCGGTAGTTTGTTCTATTCCAATTTCAAGGTAAAATTTTCTTCCACTTTTTATTGTTTTAACAACGAAGGAGTTTTCTGACGAAGGCTATTTTTGCACAGAGTATGCTATTAAGTAAGGCTCTGAAGATGCAACAAGACCTTGAAGACAAGAAACATGAGGTTATAATTGAAGGGTTAGAGAGCAAAATAAAAGATCAAGCAGCTGCTCTTGAAAAGAAAGATTTCTAACTTCAAACAGTAGATGGTTTACTGGCAGAGGCCGAAACCAAAATTGCAAAACTGAACAATGAACTCCTCTCAAAGTCGGGGAGCTTCGAACAAGAAAAGCGAAAATTTAATGCGAAGCTCGAGACTGAAGCCAAAAAGAGTTCAAATTTATAGAAATCACTGAAAGAACTTCAAGATAAATGTCTAGACTTCGGCACCCGATGCGTGCAACGACTAAAGCAGGTTTTCAACTCGGTTGGAGCCAGCTCTGAGAAATTCAATCCTTCAGTTGAAGACTTGCCAGGGACCTTCGAACACATTGAGGGCAAAGTTGATGCTCTTGATGAAGTTATAGCTGGACACGGCGATTTCTGTGCCCTGCTAGCTTCTCGGGGCACAGTTGTTGCCTGCATGAAATCTGGTTGCACACATGGGAAAATTGTTAATAGACCAAACTTCAGCTTATCACCGTCAGATTTAACTGATATCCCCAATCTGGCTCGAAGCATAGGAAATAGATTCATAACGCAGATTTGGACGAAAGGCAGTCGAGACATGGCTTGCGACGAAGCTCGAAGCCACCTTAAGCCGGTAAGAGATTTGTGCCTGCTGCTTTACCTTCTCCTTGAAATTTGCACTTTTCTCATACCGCTTTGATATGTACAGGATGAAAAAGTTGAGGAACAGTGAGCTGAAACTTGACATGTGATCCAAATCTTAATGATGATGAAGCTGAAGACCTTGCTGCAAAAACTCTAGAAAAATTTTGTATTACCCTTGTAAAAAAATATTGTAATCGGAGAATCAGATACTTATTATGTAAACTTGTCCATACCTTAACATATTTCTATTTTTTTCATCAATGTATGAACTGCTTTGATGTGGACGAAACTCGTATTCTTTTTGAGCCAAAGGCGAAAAACACCTTCCCTTCTTTTCGTACACAACGAAGCATGAAACTGCTTCTTTTCTTTTTGCCGAAGCCTTATCCTCATAGTCGAAGCATCTGCCTGTGTCTGTATGATATGATGATTATGATCCTATGTATGTCTAAATGAATGTTTATGAATGCAATGTATGATGTAATGTGACATGCAAATGAATGTCCAAACACACACATACGAAGCCACAACCATAACCTTCATTCCCTTAGGAATGACTGAAGTCTCTTTGCCGCTTATTTTTCGGCTTCACCGCTTATTTTTTGGTGTAAGTTCTGCATCCCCTTAGGAACGTCTTTTGAACTTCTTTGCCTTCTATTTCGGCGGTATTCGCGTTGACTTTTCGCGCTTCGCCTTTTATTTTGGCGGTATTTGGCTCTGCATCCCCTTAGGAACGACTTTTGAGCAGAAAACTTACGCTGCGCTCCCTTAGGAACGGCTTTTTTGTAGCTTCGTCGTGCTCTGTATCCCTTTAGGGACGACTTTCGAGCTTCTCCCTATTTTTTTACTCTTTGCACTCGATGGTGCATACTCAGACTTTACATTTACATATTTTGGGGGATCTTGCTCTCGTGGAGCTGAATAAGAAAAGAAAGATTACAAATTATGGCCCCATTAAAAACCTTTCTCCCCCTTTGGAAAGGAAAAGGGTGCCATAGGAAAAATAAAAAAGATTACATCAAGTTACACATAATATAGCCGAAGCTCGTTCGCATTCCAAGATCTAGGAATGTCGTTGCCGTCCATATCCTTTAATCTGTAAGAACCGGGTCTTGACGAAGATACCACAAGAAAGGGTCCTTCCCACTTCCGCTGTAACTTGCCTACTGTCTCTGGATTGGCCACTCTCAAAAGTACTAGATGCCCTGGCTTAATGTTTTTAGCCAAACTTTTCTATCACGCCATTTTATTGTTTCGGTTGGTATTTATTGATATTCTCCACAGCCTGAAGTTAGGTCCCTTCTATAGCATCTTTGGCCACAGAATAATCTGCTTCATCTTCTGCCGAAGCTACTGTTCTAATTGACCCTGCCTTAGCTTCTTCTGGAGTTATTGCTTCGTCACCAAACAATAGCTTGAATGGTGTAAAACCTGTTGACCTTGATATTGTTGTGTTGTGGCTCCACACCACTTTAATCAACTCGTCTGGCCATTTTCCTCTGGGCTGATTGAAGATTAACTTCATTATTCCCGTCATTATGATGCCATTAGCCCTTTCGACAAGTCCATTTGACTCTGGATGTCTGACTGATGCAAAATGGATCTTCGTGCCAATCTGATCATAGAATTCCTTGAAAGCTTCGGTATCAAACTGTGTTCCGTTGTCTACAGTGATAACCTTCGGCACGCCGAAGTGACAAACAATGTTTTGCCAGAAAAACTTCTAGACTGTGACCGAAGTTATTGTGGCCAAAGGCTTCGCCTCAATCCACTTGGAAAAATATTCTACTGCCACCACAACATATCTTAAATTGCCCTATGCTGGTGGAAGTGGGCCTAGCAAATCAAGGCCCCATCTTTGCAACGGCCAAGTGGGCTGTATTAATTGAGTGAGAGATGAAGGTTGCTTCTAGTTTCTTGCATATTTTTGACAGCCTTCACATTTTTGTACTAGCTCTACTGCATCTGAAGCTGCCTTCGGCCAGTAAAATCCTTGTCGAAAAACTTTTCCCAGCAAAGGCCTAGACCCAATATGAGATCCACACAACCCTACATGTAACTCCTTCATCAGCTGTATACCTTCGGTTCTGGATAAACACTTAAGAAGTGGAGAGCAGACTCCATGCTTGTATAACTCCCCTTCTATTATTACATATGGTCTTGTTCTTGCCTCCATTCTCTTATTATAAGCTTCGTCGTCTGAAAGATAGTTACCTTGGAGGAAAGATATAATCTCAGTCCTCCAATCTTCACTATGAACAGGAGATATAGTGAGCACTGCTCTTTCGAGGAGTTCCACAGAAGGTGCTCTTATTGTCTCAAAAAATACTTCCGAAGGTAGAGGCAGCCCCTGTGCCGCTGACTTGGCTAGCAGATCAGCGTGCTCATTTTCTCCTCGTGGAATATTCTTAACAGAAAACCCTTCGAATGAAGCTTCGAGCCTTCGAACTGTGTCCAGGTATTTCTCAAGCTTCGGATCTCTTGCCTTACAACTCTTGTCAACTTGTCCAGAAATAACTTGGGAGTCGGTTTTAAGGACCGCCCTTCTTATCCCCCATTGCCTTTAACTTCCGAAGCCCCAAAAGTAAAGCTTCGTATTCAGCAATATTATTTGTACAACTGAAATCAAGCCTTATTGCATAACATGTTCTGACTTTGGAAGGTGCGACTAAGACAGCAGTCGCACCTGCCCCGAAGGTTCCCTAGGAACCATCGCAGAACACTGTCCAAGCTTCGACATCTTTATTTGCTTCTTCTTCCTGAGCCCCTCGCGTCCAGTCAGCGATGAAATCTGCTAACGCCTGGGACTGAATTGAGGATCTATGCACATAATCAATACTGAATCCGTTGAGTTCCGTAGCCCACTTTCTAATCCTTCCAGTAGCTTCTCTGTTCCTCATGATATCCTTCAGAGGTTGTGATGAGGGAACAATTATATGGAATTCTTGAAAATAATGTCGAAGCTTCCTGGAGGCCATTAAGACAGCATACAACACCTTCTCCAATTCTGTATACTTTTTCTTTGATAAGCTTAGAACTTCGGAGACAAACTATACTAGGGCTTGCTTTTTAATTTGTCCTTCCAGTTTCTCCTACACAAGTGCCGCACGTACTGCAGAGTGCGAAGCTGCCACATACAATAATAACGAAGCCCCTGGCGCTGGTGGAGTTAATGTTGTTAGATCAATTAAGTATTGCTTCAGCTCTTCAAAGGCTTTCTGTTGAGCTGGGCCCCATTGAAAGACTTCAGCTGACTTTAGTATTTCAAAAAATGGCAAGTTTCTTTCTGCTGATCTAGATATAAATCTATTCAATGAAGCCAATCTTCCTGTTAACCGTTGGGCCCCCTTTTTGTGCTTGGCGGTTCCATTCGAAGGATGGCTTTGATCTTGCTTGGGTTAGCTTCGATCCCCTTCGTTGAAACCAGACAGCCAAGGAACTTACCCTTCTTCACCCCAAAGACACATTTTTCAGGATTCAGTTTCAGGCCAGCTTGCCTGAAATTAGCAAATGTTTCTTACAGATCAGTGATATGATTTTCTTGCTTCATGCTTTTTACTATAATATCATCAACGTATGTTAGCACATTTCTGCCTATCTGGGAATGGAGGACCTTAGCTGTCATCCTGCTGAAACTGCCTCTAGCATTCTTGAGCCCCTCAGGCATCCGAAGATAACAATAGGTGCCACTGAGAGTTATGAAGCTAGTCTTCGGCTTATCCTCCTTCTTCATCCATATTTGATGATATCCTGAGTAGCAATCCAGCAGACTCATAAGTTCTGAAGAAGCTGCCGCATCCACAAGAGATTCTATCCTTGGTAATGGAAATTCATCCTTCGGACAGGCCTTATTGAGATCCGTGAAATCGATACACATTCTCCATTTGCCATTGGCCTTCTTCACCATAACAGTGTTGGCTAGCTAAAAGTTCCCTTTGCTCGGGAACAGGATCTGGATGTCGCCTAGAGGGGGGGGTGAATAGGCGAATAATAATCGCGTTTAATACTTAAATTCTTACTCTACTCAAAGACCAGATCGCAGTGGAATGAAAGATCCTTCGAGTAGGTTGCAGCGGAGTAGAAGATCCTATTTCAAAAAGCCCTGCACTTCAAATATAACTTGTACCACAGATAAGTATTTAAGTGCAGATATAAAGAGTAGATAAGTCAGAGGATCAGCACATAACACAGAGTAGAGCACACAGACATAGGAATTTATCTCGAGGTTCGGCCAAGCCTGAAATGCTTGCCTAGTCCTCGTTGGAGTTAGCCACACCTGGGCTTGGAGTCTGTTTCAACTCCTTCCTCCGTTTGTTCAGATCTGTCAGTCTGACAGATAGAGCCTTCCACTATGTAGATGTTCATTACAACAAAGCCGAGGCTGCTTACAGTCTTCTTGACAGCACTCCGGCAGAGTAACTACGTGCTCAAGACTGTGCTCTAGCTCTTAGCAGCACTTCTCCACTCTCTAGAGGCTTATAGCTTGCCTCTACACAAACTAGAGTGATAAACACGAGAGGGAGAGAGAGAATTGATCTGAGTGATGTATACTATTGTTGGCTGCACATCTTTTTTTATTGGAGGCGCCTAGGGGTCCCTTTTATAGACCCAAGGGGCCTAGGAGCCGTTGGAGATCCTTTTGGAAGGCAATATTTGCTTTCTATCGGGTGGCGCACCGGACAGTCCGGTTCACCACCGGACTGGTCCTGTAGCTTGTCCGGTGCATGATCTCCTTCCAAGTTGGACTCAACTGACCGTTGGAGCAACGGTCGTCTTGGTTCTCTGGACATTGTCCGGTGCACATCGGACAGTCCGGTGTGCCAACTATCCGTTGGCCCAGGCCACGCGTCGCCGCTGATCGCGCTGCCGACCGTTGACGCAGTCGACTGTTGGCTCACCAGACAGTCCGGTGCACCACCGGACAGTCCGGTGAATTATAGTCGTACGCCGCCAAACTTCTCCCGAGAGCGGCCTGTTCACCAGAGTTCAGTCTGGCGCACCGGACACTGTCCGATGCACCACCGGACAGTCCGGTGTGCCAGACTAAGCTGAGTCTTGGCTGTACATAGCCAAGCCTTTTGCATCACTTTTCTTTTCTTCTTTTCTCTGTTTCTAACACGTAGACAAATATATTAGTACACAAAAACCAGTGTACTAAGTCTAGAAACATACCTTCTCTTTGATTTTCACTTCTTTTGCATTTGGCATGATTGAGATTGATGTTGGACTCATAAATCATCAAGTCAACTTGACTTGATCTAGATTGACATTTCTGAGTTCCAACATCTTGCAAAAGTCACATAGAATATCTCCAAACTAGGAACAACCCAAACTAAAGATCAAAGTGCACTTAGCTCTTTTGGGCTGCTTCCAGTTCTGGTTTTGACACTGCTTCTCTTTCCAGTGACCTTGTTCACTTTTTGAGCTTGATGTTGAGCCTTATGACTTACATACACCACATAATTGTAGATGTTACCTCATTGGTTGTAAGTCATGTCCTTATGTAGTGTTCCTTGATGCACCATAACTCTTCTTAACCTGATCAACCTTGATTCTGCAAGTCTTCTTCTTTACCTCTGGCCTTGGGTTCCTGGTCCCTTGACTTCATCCCATGCACTCGGTACCTCGAAGCTCTTCTTGCTTTCATCCTTGGCTTGATCGGTTGTCGCTGAGTTATGCACATCGAGTCTCACTTAAGCAATGTCCATCTTTCTTGTGATGTCCATTATCTATACATAATTTAGTCTTTTGGACCGTCACACTTGTTCACTTGTGTTGAACCATATTAGCTTTGCATAAAGCACATGTTCAACACTTAACACAGTTGTTAGTCCTTCAATTGGGTTGTCATCTAAACACCAAAACCCACAAGAGAGCTTTCACTAGCCACTCTGGATATTTTACCTCTCTAATAACACCATCACTGAGAAGTCTTTTTACTTCATTCTGAGCACCTTCGGCTTTATCATCAGACATTTTCTGAAGCCTTTGCTTTCTGGGCCTGAAAGATGGATCGACATTGAGTGAATGTTCGATGACGTCTCTGTTGACACCATAGAGATCATTGGCCGACCATGCAAAAACATCTTTGTTGTTGAATAAAAACCTTATCAAAGTTTTCTCCTGCTCTTCAGATAGTTGAGACCCCGGCAATACCTTCTGCTCTGCTATGTCTTCACATAGAAGCATGGGCTTCGGCTGATCAGCCAAAGCAGCCTTCTCTCTTCTGTACTTGTACTGCTCACAAACTTCAGCTCCATCTATACTATGGATGGCTTTTGAGTCTATCCAATTTCCCTCAGCCTTTCTGGTAGCTTCCTGACTTTCATGAATAGCAATAGGCCCTTGTTCCGAAGGTATCTTCATGCATAGATATGATGGATGAAGAATTGCTTCGAAAGCATTAAGTGTCCCATGACCAATGATTGCGTTGTAGGGGTATTCCATGTGAACAATATCAAACACAACCTGTTCAGTCCTTGTATTGTGGACAAATCCGAAGGTCACTGGCATTGTGATCTTACCAAGTGCTACAATATGCCTTCCTCCAAAGCCACAAAGGGGGTGTGTAGCATCATGAATCTTGTCCTCGGGTTCTTGCATCTGTCTGAAGGCCTTAGCAAATATAATATCCGCTGCACTGCTTGTATCAACTAGAACATTGTGGACCAGAAATTCCTTGATGACACAAGATATGACCATAGCATCATTGTAGGGGTAATCCTTGAGCTGAAGGTCCTCCTAAGAGAAGGTGATTGGAATGTGGGACCATTTCGACTTGATGAAGGGTCCCTGCACCCCAACATGCTGCACCCTTCTCTGAGCTTCCTTCTTCTGCTTCTTGTTGACCGGTTCTAAGCATGAACCGCCTGTTATCAGGAGCACCAGCTTCATAGCCGAAGCAGCTTTAGCTTGAATGTTGAACGAAGCCATCAGCTCAATCAGTGGAAGTGAGTTCACAGAAGGTGGGCGCCAATGTTGGGGACTTGTTCTCAAACTCTATGGATTAAGAACAAGGTAACACAAGAAGGTTAATGTTTAATGCCCTTCGTCCTTCGAAGCATTATCTCCCTCAGGATATAATGATCTTCAGACAAAGGTCATGAAGGACGTACCTTCATCATCACAATATATATTAATGAAAGAAGAAGCATATGAAACGTGAGAGATAATATAAATAATCATATGACATCATTAATATCTCTTAATTATATCATCATAAATGAATGTGAACAATATTGAATTACATTTATACTTTCGGCTTGACAGAAGGCTAAAGTCCAAGCGTGACGCACGAGCGAATACAAGTCAGCGTGAACAGTACAGGGTACTATTCATCTATTTATAGGCATAGGACGCAGCCTGCGAGAAATTACATTCATACCCTTTACACTTGGTTACAATCATAACATAGGTTGTCATGGGCTAATTGGTCATTCCATCTTTCAAGTCGATGCATCTGGAGATACGTTATGAAGCTCCTTAACTGATAGCTTCGGCATTGTGTTCTGGCCCTTCGAAGGTGTTTCTTCTCACAAGACCTTCGACGATGAAGCTGCCCCCCAACAGTTGGTTATGTGGGTGTAAATTAATGTTTAGAGCTAATAAATATGGTTTAAACCCTCAAAAATGTATACTTTTAAGATATTTTTATCATTTAAACGTCATATATTGTTATGGGCCCGTTAGGCCCGTCGGGCCATAGGCCGGCCCGGCACGATTATTAACCTAGCGGGTCGTGCTTGGGCCTCACTTGGGGCCCGTGTCGGGCCTAGCCGTGCTCGGGCCGGGCCGGCACGACCCGCCCATTTGGACATCTATAGCTGTAGTGCAATGGTCCTAGGCCTATGTCTCACTCTATTCTCTCTGGTACATTTAGTACTATGGTGATGTACACTTATAAAAAAAACTAGTGCTAAGGAACTCAAAAGAGCCCACAAAAAGTTAAAAAGGTTGAAAAACACAAGTTGGAGAGTTGGTAAATGTGAACTATGCATCTTTTCTTATACACCGATATGTTGGATGTGCATCGGGGCACCCAGAAAACTTACAAAAAAGTTCAGTTTCAGTTTTATATTTACTAGCATATTCAGTGCTACACCAGACATGACATCGAAATAGGCACCCGAAGAGACGGTAAACTGTGCAATTTTCCCAGGTACTCATCTGATCAGTCAAATCTGACACCGATCATATATAAACATATATCTATACCTACGTGCATATCAATATTTATATTTATTAGAACGAATTATAATTTAGAATGAAGAGAATACGAGGTTATAGATCTTATTATTAAATACAATTCATACATAAATTGGACTGAATACAACTTAGATATAACCTAGCGTCATCAAAGAAAAAAATTTAATCAACATGATTTGGATCCTTAACGGAAGATAAACAAACAAGCAAACAAATAAATCACTATATAAATTAAAATTGTTTCTTTAAATTTGAAAGCAGCTAACTTTAATTTAGCGAATGTTTGGTGTAGTAGAGTGTCAATGCTTGAAAGATCCATAGGTCTGCAGTATGGTTGAGATGAAGGTGATGAAGACGACGAACTCGGCGACGACGGCCCATGGCACGGTGAAGTAGTTGCACTGCACGTCCGCCCACATCATGAAGAACGGGTGCTGGCTCCGCTCCTGCGGCTTGTTCAACGTCACGCCCAGGTAACTCTTCTCCAGCTCTGTCGCCGCCTCGCTCACCGCGCCCACACGCTTGAAGAACCGCGTGATGTCCTCCTTGCTCTCGCTCCCGGCGGACTGCACCACCTCTGCTGCCACCAACACGCCCGCGTCCTTCGGCAATTGCACCAGCTTCGCCATGAGCCACACGTACGCCGACACGTCCCCGGTGCGCTGGTCTGCCGACTGCTCGAATGCCATCAGATTCAGCAGCAGCGGCGCCATCCGGAAGTCGATCCGTAGCTGCGGCAGGTGCAGCCGGTCCTCGTGCGCTAGCTTCACGGCCAGCGGCATAGGGCCCATCACCGATGCGATGTCGGCCGGGGTCTTGCCCGTTGTTGCCGCCGCGCTAGGGCTGGGCATTCGGTTTTTTCTGAAACTTTGGTTCGGTTTTTCGGTTTTAAAAAACTTCGGTTTTCTAACATTAGAAACCGATCGGTTTTTTTAAAAATGAAAAACCGAGAAGTTCGGTTTTGATTTTTTACTTCGGTTTTTCGGTAAATATCGAATACCAAACTTATATTCATGACAACACATACAACAAGTTTATATAAAATAATTTTAAAAATTAAAAATTATATAGGTACAAATATTTAGAGATACATCATACATCACATATAAATAAGTGAATAACAATTTAATTGCTTCACACATATAGTTCACATATCTAATAGTCAAATTTTAGAATTGATAAAGTTTGGTAATTCGGTTTTTTGGTATTTCGGTTCGGTATACGGTGAAAACCGATTACGATACCTAAAATCGAACTTTTGAGATACAAAAACCGAAACCGAACCGAACTACCAAAAAAACCAAAATTTCGGTTCGGTTCAGTACGGTTCGGTTTGGTTTTCGGTTTATGGTAAAAAAAGTGCCTACCCCTACGCCGCGCGCCTTCTTGAACCGCACCCACATCCGCTTCAGGTCGCTCGCTGATGGCAGGTCCTCCTGCCCGTAGCTCGCGCGCCATCGGCTATCCTCTGGCAGGATGGCGTACAGTAGCGACACCAGGAGCAGCAGGGGGAGGCGCCGTAGCAGCCGCGCTGTCTCCTGCATCATCTCCAGCGCCACTACGTCCTGGAGCCGCTGCGGCAGTGTCACACCCGGGTTTTAGGGGCACCAAGACCCGGGCGCGAACATAAACACCAGGTATGCTGGGACCAAGTCTCACACATATGATGTATAGTGGCACAGGATCGAATGTCACATCTTTATATATAACAGGAGTTCTATACAAAATAAATAATTACATTATAAGGAGACAACAGTCCAGCAACCCAAAGTTGACTGGGAGACGACGACCTAGACCTCTCACGAACACATCGCAGCATCCTCCATGCGTTTCATCCTGTGGTACCTGTTCTTGACCTGTGGGGGGGTGTGAGACAGCAAGAGTGAGCTCACATACGTTCATTGCTCAACAAGTTGTGGGGAATAATGTGCATGAACTCGCCAAAGATGGGAGCTCACGTGAAGTGTAAGGCTTACCAAAGAGATTGGTTGAAGCTGAGCATTGCTTTTAAGATTGGTCAAGATTTTATTAGCAGTTACTAAGTATAAGTAAATACCAACCCGATTAAGTAGTAGAACAAAAATAACAACCTCACATGCGATGCAATGCATATGGCAAATTGAATTTAGTTCCATAAATTAATCATGTGAGGGTCCGAGCTGCTCATGACCGTGAGCACGGCTAGTATACCAGTTTTACACTCTGCAGAGGTTGCGCATCTTTACCCACAAGTCATGTTACCCATCTGCCAAGGGATCGCGACTTCCCATACACCTCTACCGAGGAGGCGAGGCAGGGTAACACTACGAGGCTTTTACAAAGTTCCACTAGCTTCAGAAAACCCGCTACAGTTTATAGGAAGCTCCAATGCAGGAATCCCTTGCAGGACCGCCATCGCAGCAAAATCCTCCCGAGGGCCTCCCTACACTGACCACTCCCCTACTGCCCTTGCCCCTTTCGGGTAAGGTAGTCTTCCACTAGCTTTCCTAATTAATCGGCCAAGGGCGTCCCATTAAACCCTTGTGGTAGCACTGTTTTCCCGGGTGGTTCTCCATGTTCCAATTAACATAATGATCTTATCATGAACAGTAAATAGCAACTGATAACAAAAGTATGAATAATATGTACCTCAATGCCCAAATCCACATATAGCACTAGCAAGTACTACCCGGAAAGTTTAGTGGTAAACAAGGCATAAAGATAGACAAACTAGGGTAACCTATTAGGTCCCATCAAATTAACCTATGCAGATCATTATGATTAATTAGAACATGAGTGGGTAAAAGAAGTGATCAAGGGCACAACTTGCCTGGGACTTGAGATTCCAGGTACCAGGATGATCTTCAGGTGACTCGTAACCTCGCGCTAGTCGTATCAATACAAACAAGCATGGTATATGCAAAATTAACATCACATCAAACATAAGAATAAACTGTATAATAATATTCTACGCTGCCTTACGAGATCGTGGGTTCGAGAATCGCTAAATTCGGAGCTACGGTTAAGAAGTTGTGATTTATGGAAGATCTATGTGATCCAAATATTAAACTATATTATAAATTGATTTGTATACACAATAGGAGAGAATATTCTTATGAATAATTAACTCAATTTTAATCTAAGTCCTTACTTGACTAAAGATCATCTTTTACTCAAATTATAACCTTAAGATCAGTATACTATATTAATATTAGAAAAGCTAATCCAATAAACACAGATTGATCTAATTAGTTACTTAATTATAGAAGTACGTGATATCGTATAATTAATGTTGCTACTGTGTAGTAAATATTTCTATGAGGCTAACGCAATTTGAACAGATTAAAATGAATTATTTGACCTAGAAAATATCACATTTTTAATAAATTAGTAGGGTTGTACATAAATAGATGGTCTGACGTGACCTGTTTGGTTAGATCGGGGTCATATAAAAATTACGAGGTAAATAGATATAATATATGTGATCTAGTTGTGTCTATCTTCTACCTAAAGACAACTGCGTACGACGAATACGTCACCGTGGCGGTGCCATAGCCGACGCGCGCACACGCACCACCCCCTAAACTAAATACATAGATGCGCAGAGAGCTTACCGGCGATTAGACAACACCGAATTCTGCCCATGGCGAAACGCGGGCCCGAGGCAGTAGCGGATCCAAATAATTTCGAAGCCCTGGGCCAAACAAAAGGAAGGTTGTTGCCTGCCACAGCTCCTCCCTGTTCCTGGCAGAGCCGCACGGCGTCCTCCACTGGCCGGCTGCTTTTGGCCTCTCTCTCCCTTTCTGCTATGCGTGCTGGTGTCCTCTGCTGGCCGGCTGCTTTTGGCCTCTCTCCCTCTCTTTTGCTCAGCAATGGTGCTCCCAGGGCCTGATCTATCTTCTACTACTGGACGTCTACGAGGGTGTAGGCTCCGGATTTATATGCCTCCATAGCAAAGAGTTTGTTGGCGAGCTGCTCAGTGTCCGAGAGGATTTCACGGAGGGTTGTTGCTATTTTATCTGAAGTCAATCTTTAGGTTAGAGATAACTTCGGCTGCTAGACGTAATTAGCTACGTGTTTTTTTTGGGTTGGCCGACAACAGATATGACGTTCTTCTTTTTCTTTTGTTTTTTTCTTCTTTTTTTAATTTATGTTTTCTTTTTTTAGTTTCAATTCAAATTTAAAGATAAAATGCATCGTCCAATAAAGACCGAGTATGTAATTAGAATTTAGTACTAATTATTTATTTATCTTAAAATGCTTTTAAATATATAATTCATACACACAAACAATATATGCAAATAAAATACCACTTTGCGTGTGTGGTTCAATCAAAAGTGCACTAATATTCATTACTTATTTATTTTAATTGAAGGTACTTTCTAAGGAATAATCTCTATTAAGAGACACTTTAAACTCAATCTTTTAGAGAACATTTGTGAATATCTTAACTCATATAAGGATCTTATTCATTTCTTGAAACTCACAAACTGAATTTTTGTTTCTATTTGTTTTAACTCAAATTATTTTAATATTACTATTTATTTTTTGAAAGGGTGAATTCCAAAGTGTAATTATTTACCAGGGTCACTTTACTTTTGTTTGTTTTAGAAAAATTTGACTATCCTAAAATTGGGATTTTGGGTGTTACAAATTCTACCCCCCTTAAAAATAATCTCGTCCTCGAGATTAGTAAGAAAGGGATGTAAACAGCTTTATTTATAGTTTAGCTTTAAGTTTCTAATTAGTTTAAGAATAAGAAGTTTCATGTTTATTAGAAAGTGATTAGGAAAGTATGGGTATCCAGCTACTTATCAGGTAGGATATAAAAGATAGATATGTTAGGACAAGAATATCCTGGGGTAAGAAAGTTTACGGTGAGAAAGGACTCCTTGTTGGGTGGTAATGCATCTGAAGATCGAGTTTGACTTCTCTCCTTCTTTGACGAGGTTGATCTTTTCTTCTCCAGTCTTGCTCTTTGGTGTCTTCATCCGGGTTTGGGACAAGAGGCTAAGATAGATCTGTTATGTAGGTCAAGTTGTTGGGTATGGCCGAGTTGATCTAGGTCACCAGTTTAAGCTTAAGTGGATTTGGAGTATGGCTTAATCCGTTGTACCAGCATTAAGTAACTTACACTAGATTAGAACATATTAGATTAGATATGATCTGGATTAGACTAGTTTAGTTTAGATAGATCTACCAGGGTAGGATATATATTATTAAAATACACTAGAATCTTTTGAGATAGTATGGACCTATTAAGATAAGAGGGAACCTTTCAAGACAAGATGTAGCTATTAGGCTAGATATATTTTTAATGGGGGTATTCTTAGTTTGTATAATCTCTACTACTAATTATGTTCCTATTGTAGGCGTCCACATTTTGCACGGCGCACGGTTCTGCCATCTCCCTTCGCGCTCCATCAACGCCCGCGGGTTCTGCCTCTCCCTCTCACTGCGCCGCGTGCCCCCGCCGCACCCCTCCACCTCGCCCCTTCCCCCGCCGTGGATCCACCGTACCCCCCCCCCCCCCCCGCCCTGGCGCCGCGGTTCCCCGCCATGCTGCCCTGGATCCACCTCCTCCTCCTCTCCCCATCACTACGCCGCACACCTCCACCGCGCCCCCGTCCCCGTCTCCGGCGCCGGTTACGGGGCCCACGCCGGCGGCAGTGAGGTCCGGGAGCGAGACCCCCACGGCGTCCCCGTCCTCGTCCCCGTCCCCATCTACGCCCGGGACGCCCACGGCCGCGGCAGCGGCTCCCTCGAATCCCGCCCGCGGATCCCGATCCGGACACGGAGGATGACCTCGATCCCGCGCCCGGCCGCGGACGCGGCAGATGCCGGCGTCGACGCATCGACCTCCGCGGCGAGCTCCAGATCCCGCCGGGCCTCGGCCGGCAGTGAGGTCCGGGAGCGAGATCCCCACGGCGGCAGAGAGGCCCGCGGCAGCAGTAAGGTCTGGGAGGGAGACCCCCACGGCGTCCCCGTCCCCATCCGCGCCCGGGACGCCCAGGGCCGCGGCAGCGGCTCCTTCGAATCCCGCCCGCGGACGATCCAGACGCGGAGGATGACCTCGATCATGCGCCCGGCCGCAGCAGACGCCCGCGTCGACGCATCGACCTCCGCGGCGAGCTCCAGATCCCGTCGGGCTTCGGCCGCGAGGAGGCTGTGCCGGGGTCGGCGGAGCCGGACACGCGGAGGGGAGGCGCGCGCGGGGACCCCCCCCTCTTAACTATGCTCTTAGCTATTTATGACAGAGTTAAGAGAAATGGATAAGGATGGCAGCTCCGAGAGAAGTCGCCCAGATCATGGTGATGTGAAGGTGGCTCACCAATCTTCTACTTTCTATGAGCTCAGCGAATTGTCAAGAAGAATGCTGCGCACTAACGTCTTTCTCTTAATCCCCTCAGAAGCTCAAGTTCAGACCAAAGGTGCCTCCACAGAAGCAAAAGTAATCTATTTGTCTTTGGTTGATAGTAGTAAATCTTATGGCTTTTTCGCCAACCATTTTGTAGTAACCATAAATGGAACATATTTTGCTGTTTCAGGCCACAGCAAGAAGACCCTAAGCCAATTGATGAAGAGGTGATGAAGCACAAAGGAAGGGAAAATGTGTTGTTCTGAAGACCTCCACAAGACAAGTGAGCAATATGTTCTCTGCTCATCAGGGTCATGTCTTTTGCTGTTCTTTTTTTTGTGTGTTCATATACTGTATGCATTCCACTTTCTAAATCTCTGACCACTAATATGCATACAACATGAAGATTTATCACATGAAAATATGGTACAGTAGATTCTGTATCGAAAGTGCAGCCAACATTTTTGTTATTGCTAACTCACATGTGAAAAGGCAGTCAAGGGTCTGTATTGGGTACCCAGGACAATTAGTCATATAAGACATTTGGTTATGTTTGGACTACTTTTGACCCAGATAGTCAATTTTTGTTTAAAACCATAACTTATTAGATATTGATGTATTGTCATGTCTGACCCTAATAATAACGTTATGTTGCAATGGTTCTGCTGTACAGATTATGCCAGTAATGAATTGTATATAACTGCAAAGCGATTAATGAATTGTATATAACTGCAAAGTGATTAATGAATTGTATATACACAGTGTTTTAAAGGTGTCGCCTAGGCGTCCAGGCGCCCAAAAAATCCTAGGCGCCTTGCTCGCGTAGGCGTCCAGGCGGCGGTCCAACGCCTTGTCTCACCTTACCACTTTAAGGATCATGTATATAAATACAAAGTGTAAATATAATCGAAGCACACTAAAAAAATCCATCAGATGAGAGCACCTCCAGACTATCATAATAAACAAATGATACGCCTCATTTCCATGCCCATGCTAATCCGTTCGGCCCCGCGCCGGATCGGATGCCAAAAATATCCTATTGTTCGTTCGTTCGGGCTGATCTCCCTGTCAGTGAGATCATCAGCTGAGATAAATTAACGAGCAGGAGGAGAGGAGCCTGCCCTGTGCGCGCCTGCTAGCTTGCATGCAGATAAGCTCGTTGTTATGTTTTGCCGTGATGCACCTATAATCTATTAGGTTCTAATAAAAAACGCAAAGCGGCACGCTTAGCACGTACGTACAATCGTTGCGTTGCGTGCTAGCTTGTAGTGGTTTTGCACCTATAGTATATGAATTGTGGCCTGCGAACCTGGCTTATGACTAGCTAGCTAGCACTGCAGGTACGTACTTGATTACGCAGCCGGAGTGCTGGATCAGGACGCCACACGATACATTAGACTATGACGGAGAGACTAGAGTAATAACAACTCCCCTGTCGTCTGTGATATGATTATTGGTGTGTTTAATGGTGCTCTGGAATGCTGTAATAGGTCTGCCGGAGTTAGGTTTTGGCGGCAAGCGAAGCATCATTAGTTGTTGCCGTTGTTTTTGATCGTGCGAGTCTCTATCGTCTCTGCGTGTTACTTATAATTCAGGGATGCATGCTGGTGGGTTGACATATTCGAAACATTTTTACACTCAGTTTGTTTCGTTGGAATTAAATTATATTCTATTTTAATAATTATAATTTAGACAAAACTAATTAAGTTCATATATTTATATATATATAATATATATTTGCGCATTATCATAAATCATATGAGAGATATTTATATACTACAGTTATTGCAGAAGAGAAGGGTACGCGGCTCCTTCGAATCCCGCCCGCGGATCCCGATCCAGATGCGGAGGATGACCTCGATCCCGCGCCCGGCCGCAGCAGACGCCCGCGTCGACGCATCGACCTCCGCGGCGAGCTCCAGATCCCGTCGGGCTTCGGCCGCGTGGAGGCTGTGCCGGGGTCGGCGGAACCGGACACGCGGAGGGGAGGCGCGCGCGGGGACCCCCCCTCTTAACTATGCTCTTAGCTATTTATGGCAGAGTTAAGAGAAATGGATAAGGATGGCAGCTCCGAGAGAAGTCGCCCAGATCATGGTGATGTGAAGGTGGCTCACCAATCTTCTACTTTCTATGAGCTCAGCGAATTGTCAAGAAGAATGTTGCGCACTAACGTCTTTCTCTTAATCCCCTCAGAAGCTCAAGTTCAGACCAAAGGTGCCTCCACAGAAGCAAAAGTAATCTATTTGTCTTTGGTTGATAGTAGTAAATCTCATGGCTTTTTCGCCAACCATTTTGTAGTAACCATAAATGGAACATATTTTTCTGTTTCAGGCCATAGCAAGAAGACCCTAAGCCAATTGATGAAGAGGTGATGAAGATATTGAGGGTGGGTAACTGATTATCCAATTGTCATATCGTGGTTTCAGATACTACTATAGTTTTATTTGGGGGGGGGGAGGGTGAGAAAAGGATCAGCATGTTCTTTCTATGGCAGAACTTATGTTTGTTCTTTTCAGACTCGCCAAGTGGCTGCAAAAAGTGCACCAAACACAGAAGGTATTTAGCGCCCCGAGATCCTACTGTCAAGCATTATTTAAGATTTAGGAGAAACATGCCTTTTCATTCATATCAAAACAACGCACATATAAGAGCATCCATTGTATTATCGTAGATTTAGTCATATCAAAATAATCGGACTGGACATATTATTTGTAGATGAGTGCTCACCACAGAAGACCCTCTCGACGCCACCTTCTGCAGATGTTGTTTGCTTGTCACCAGCGCAACTTGGATTGCAAAAACAAAATCAATTGGTGAGGGCCTCTAGAAGGCAAGAACCTCCCTGTCACAACCTTGTTGTATTATAAAACACCATCTGTTTGTTGTCAGACTTATTAACTTGTCTTACGTACTTTCTGTTGTCTTGTTTCTATGTCAAATGAAGCCACCCCAAATTCCTAGATCCTTCCCTGTTCCTGTTAATTCAGGTGAATGTGAAGATTCATAAGCTCCTTAATTTGTTCTTCTGAACAATACTTTCCACTAAGATTTTTTATCGAAATATTCAACTCTTGATAGGATTGGTTTATGAAGAAGAGAGTTGTGATGACGACGATGATAATGATAGTGACAATGTTGGGTTGCTGGAGACTCAGCCAGATTCAATTGAAAGTGAAGCTTTAACATGTCCGGCCGAGGAGCTTGATTTGCTTGTATGGACTTATGAGCTCTGTTGCATTCAAAAAAAAACTTATAAGCTCTGCAAAGTTGTATACATAATGTCTGAACACTCACGTCATTCACTTGCAACTTTTAGCAGCAAGAAGGTAGCAAAGAAAGAATGTTCTTCTTCCAGTTCCCAAAATCTCTTCCTTTACCCAAAAGGTCGTCCAGTGCCGGCAAGGAGGTGATGGAAGGATCCAACCTGCAGCAGCTGCCTCAGGGTTATTTGGGCAAAAAGGCCGTGAACCTATCACAAGTCGCGGACAACGCTGGCCCTTTCTTGTGCATCCAATATACTCTAAGCATTATGGGATCCGTAATGGATGCGCTTGTTGTGGTGCGCAGGGTGTCGGTGGAGCTTAGGTGCTGCACAAGATGATCAGTGAGCATCATGTGTGGCTTTCATCCTTATGATGTACACGAAGGTTGGACTCTTTGACCCTATTACTAGCTCTGTTGACGTTACTGAATTCATAGTAAGTGCTTTTGTATCCTTTGTGTTCAAGTCTCTATGCCTAGGTAGCAAAAGGATCTGGTGAGGACATCTGTTTCATGAATGCCAACTACCTACAGAATATTACACTTATATAATTATTTCACTATTGACTAATGAAGTTATTTTTAGAAACAATGGTCAAGGACCCCACTCTGGCTCTATAGTATATAACAGAAGCTCACCACACAAGATCGATAACCCTTTCAGATCATACTATACCAAGCTGCTACTTCACTTCAGTAGAACAATTGATCACACACAAGAAGTTCATATCAGAAAATGCAGGCTGTCGCTACTCCCATCAGGTTCTCGGATGTGTTCCCATCAAGGGCTGACCGTGGAGAAGAGCACGGTGGTGGTTAATGTCCCTGTTGTTGTCACGGCGGTGGTTCCGTGAAGATCAAGAGGAGCAAGGATGTTGTCAAGTTCAAGGTGCGCCCGTTGCAACTCCAACCTGTTCCCCCCAATTCAGCACCAAAGACAGATTCATTGTAAGGAACTTCAAAATCTGGAGGCGCTTAGGATGCCCCAGCCCACTGCTTTTGTCTCCGTGCAGCCGTCCGATGGTAAACCCACGCCGAGCAACGTCTCGAACAAGAAGATGAAGCACGGTGGCGAGGTGTTGTTCTTGGATGGCGCCGGGGAGGTCGTCGTCACCATCAGTCGCAACTCGCAACAGCCTCTCTCCACAGCTCCTCCACCCGGTACGCCATAAAATCCCTAGCTAAAATCAGTTAACACTTAATACCACTAGGTAATATCTGAAAATTGAAAGGAAAACTGTGGAACTTCATTTAACAAGGAACACAAAAATAACATGAACAATTTAGTTCAAATGGTACTGAGACGCATACCTCTTTCAAAAGGCAAAGAGAATCTGAAGATTTTTCAGCCAGTTGATCACGCAGAACTTGGATCTCGTTCTCAGTGTCCATTGCCTAGACATGTATTCAGATGACTTGAAACATATTTGGTACCCCATAAGCTCCATAAATAATCAAATAAATGCATTGCCATTACTAGATTCTTGCTCTTAGTACTTGGTGCTGTTCGTTACACCTAATCATGCACTTATGATGATCTAACATAGCAGGTGAATCTTTCGGTGAATATGCTGCCTGTGACTTATCCGCAGAGCCAAAATTACCAACAAGATGATTTCCATAAAACTGTTGCACGGACCTTGAGCCAAGGATCAACACCGATGAGCATGGATTTTCATCCACTTCAACAAACTCTTCTTCTTGGTAAATTCTTACTGTATTAATGTTTCTTTATTATAAAAGTTTGGGTTAGTCCCTGTTCTGCCATCTCAGTATGCTGTATTTACCCTTGGCTCGCTGCAGTCTGCGTTCTAGAATTCTCAAATCTAGCCAAATTTTATTCGGATTTGTTAATCTCTCACTGTAAAAAATTGATATCTTGTGGTTAAATTTGAGGGCATGTCTATCATGGAAAAATCACGATGCATCACTGTATCTTCATAGTTGTGTATTTCTGTATTATAATTTCGACTATTTGTTATTTTGTTTACATGATTCAATTTTGTTCCTTTCCCCCCTCTTCGCAGACAATGGCCACTTCTCCCCAAGCGAAAAAAAATCTGCTAGAAGACCTTAGAGGGTTTTAACATTTTTTTTTCTCGAACACGCAGGAGATCTGCGTATCATTCCATTAATAGATAGAAGAAGGTACAACACACCACACCCGACACACACCTGACACGACACACACACACCTGACACAACAAGACACAAGACGCAACACAGCAGCCACATACAACCGCTCCGAACAAGCCACTAGACTATCCCCCTGGGTCAAGCATACACATAAGAGTTGAAAGCAGGTTCAGCCCTTTTGCCCCGGCACTACACCACATCCTGAGCTCATCGCCAGCGAGGGTGAGAGCACTCACCAGACTTGGCGATCTCCCATTAAACACGCAGTCGTTGCGATGACGCCAAAGGCTCCAAGCGCCAAGAATAACTAGAGAATTGAAGCCGGATTGGAGATCACGAGGAATCTTCTCCACAGCTCTGCTCCACCAGTCATCAAGGCTGCAACTAGCATTATCTGGTGAAAGGTTTGACAACCCAGACCTGCTTAACAAGGAATACCAGAACTGTCGTGCAAAGACACAGGAGATGAGAAGATGTTGTATTGTTTCCTCTTCTTGGTCGCAAAGGGGGCACACACTAGGGTGGGGTAGCCCCCTTCTAGCAAGACGGTCTGCGGTCCAGCATCTGTTGTGCATGACAAGCCAAAGGAAGAAACTGCACTTTGAAGGTGCCCAAGATTCCCAAATGCGCTCATATGCTCCCAAAGAAGTGGAACCAAGAAATAACATATCATAAGCTGACTTTGAAGAGTATTGGCCTGTCGGGGAGAA
The DNA here is from genome assembly GCA_029449295.1 of Zea luxurians. Lineage (NCBI taxonomy): Eukaryota > Viridiplantae > Streptophyta > Magnoliopsida > Poales > Poaceae > Zea > Zea luxurians. The sequence continues at coordinate 45,587,966 of JAOPSE010000010.1, forward strand.
TTTCCAGATATGCTTGTCTGGCACTCCAACATTAATGGAGTAATCGGCAATGACTTCACTAAGAGTTAAAAAATCAGAGAGGACATCCCAAGTGATGGTGCCTCTCAGATCCCGAATCCAAGCCATCTCCACGATACCCTCAGCCACCGTTCTCCTATTGGTAATCCTGGTCGGGACGATGGCGAAAATATGAGGAGTTAGATCCTCAATCCTCAACCCCATCAACCATCTGTCCCTCCAAAATAAGGTGTTACGACCATCACCAATTTCTGTAATCAAAGCTGTAGAGAGGATAGAATTCAGAATGCTGGAACTCTGGAGAGGTAAATCAGCCCAAGACTTCGAAGAATCCGTTTTTTCCAACCACAACCATCTAACCCGAAGGGCCCAATTCAGCTTTTGTAAATCTGAGATGCCAAGCCCACCAAGCTCCTTTGGGCGTGTCACTTTGCCCCAAGCGACTAAGCAGTGGCCACCGAGCACATCCTTACGCCCTTTCCAAAGAAAGCCACGTCTAATCTTGTCAATGGCTTTGATAGCCCACTTAGGTAAATCCAATGCCATGGCGTGGTATATAACTGTTGCCGTGAGCACATGTTGCACTTGGATGGCTCTGCCAGCTCGAGTCATCAGGTCGGCCTTCCAATTAGGTAAGAGGTCTGCAAGCCTATCGATTAGCGGTTGCAGCTGCTCCTTGCTTAGCTTCCTGAGGGAAAGAGGCAGCCCGAGATATTTAAGAGGAAGTGTTTCAATTTTACAAGGAAAAATCTGGGTTACCATTTCCATGTCTACCGGAGAGCAGTGAATGGGAGCCACACTGCTTTTCTGAACATTGGTTTTAAGCCCCGAGGCGTCCCCAAACAACTCCAAAATCCTTGTTACCAAGTGCAGATCACTAGCAGCCGGTCTCAAGAAAATAACCACATCATCAGCGTAGAGCGAAATTCGGTGCTGGATGGAGCGAGTTGAGAGGGGTTGAAGCAAACCCTCATCAGCAGCTTTAACAATTAGGCCATTGAGAACATCCATAATGATGATGAAGAGGAGAGGGGATAACGAGTCCCCCTGCCGCAGGCCCCTCAAGTGTTGAATGAATTCCCCAGGAACTCCATTAAGTAGAATTTGGGTAGAGGAAGTCATAAGCAGCCCACTAATCACATCTCTCCAAATGGGGCCGAATCCAACCTTTTCCAGTACTTCAAGCAAGAAGGACCAAGACACTGAATCGAAGGCCTTAGAAATGTCCAACTTGAGAAGAATTCTGGGCTGTTTTTGAGCGTGCAGCAGTCTCGCAGTTTGCTGAACTAACATGAAATTATCTTGGATGAATCGGCCCTTGATGAACGCACTTTGGTTCCTAGAAACCAGCTTGTCCATATAACCACTAAGTCTGCTTGCCATGATCTTCGTGATTAATTTTGCGAAGCTGTGGATCAAGCTAATAGGTCGAAAGTCCTTGGCGAGTATGGCATTGGGATGGATATTTGGGCCCTTACCTTGCTTTAAGTGGAGATTCAGTTTTCTGTTTTCACTTAATATGACAACTGAAGAGCGAAAGACTTTGAAGGGCACAGAGTCTTCAGCTCCTTCTGTTCCTCCTGATGGAGGAGTCAGCAAGGAACCTAAAAAGGGGGAGATTACCCAATGGGTGAATTTCTATCCGCTTATTGGAACCACTCATCAGGTTTTACGATATGCATATTCCTTCTTAATTCTTATACATGTTTGTTTATCTCTGGCTTTAGGAGGACAACTGGTCCAGCACACCGCTCATCCAAGGGCAACTGGACTCTAGAAGAGGTAAAGTTGGCACTCTGGTTTCCTAAATTCGTTAATAGCATGCATTTTCAGTACAACATTTGAATAATGAGGTAAATAACCTATCTTAGGTAGCTTTGTTGAATGCTATGCTAAACATCCATTCTCAATTTAATGGAAGGGAATTTTGTCACACTTTGTGATGATGGCCAAAATTACCTAACCTTGAGCGTGATAAATGGTCACAAGTAGTTTTGCTTTGCACATTGTCCACTGCTAGCGTCCAAAGAAATTTCCTTCTTACTTTACAAGCTAGGGTTCATCCTTGTGTGGCGGGCAGAATTACAGTCATGGCTTGGACCTACATCTGCCAGTGAGTTTACATGCTCCTTATCCAACATTTTACTATGCACTGGTTGGGCCTTGAGACTCTTAGCTTCTTTCCACTGTGACAGATTCTGAACCGTGTTTATCACAGGATGAACATAATGGCATCTATCACAGAGTTTCTTTGTCGTAATTAGAGGGCTTTCTGCCTCTACAGAAGTACCACTGCTCTTGGGTGCAGGACTGACAACTTCTGTGTTTGTTGGTCTTTATTTTCAGATCAAAGAAACTTCGTGCGTTTGTTGGCTGTTGAAGGTTGTGCTGCTCTTGGTAAATTGTTGGAGCCACAAGATTGTGTAGCTCACATTCTTCCATTCATTGTCAATTTCTCCCAGGTACATTTCTCATAGTCGCCTCTTAGTTTTGCAACTTGTTTTCTGTGCTTTTACATACATAGCATATTCCCGATTGAGCTGTTACAGATGTGATCTAGGCTCATTTGCTCATTACTTTTTTATTTTGCTTGATCTGTTAATGAAATAAAAAAGTACCATGTCCTTAAGGTGTGTGAACTCTGTAATCCTTGTTGATTTCCGACCATGAATCAGCTGAATTGTTATTTTTTATCATGTATTGTTAGGTACAGAGTTCATGCCCATATCATTTATATTATTCTTAGCCTGCCCATACCACTTTGATTTCATTTTTCGTCCATGTTTCAGTTGAATTTTCCTAACAAACTATGGTGTTAATGCCATGGATGTTTGTGTGTATTGGTGGTTTGCTATTCTCACGTGTGGTTTCCTTGTGGTGTTGTTCTGAGGTCTACTTAACACTTTTGTCGTGGTTGTATGGTGTTGGGATTCACTAGGAATGCGATCGTAGCGGCTCGGGCTCTTCCTCACCAAGAGGAACACAAACAGACCTCAGGTTTTTTTATTTTGCTCTGCATTATCTACTGCTTCTCCATCCGATCAATTTTTTGAATATTTCGAGGAGTATTTTGAGCACATCGGAGGTGTAGGAGTTGGTGAACACCCATGATCTGGAGATGTCGCAGTTGGAAGGGTCCAGGAAGAGTTATGAACAGGGAGTAAGTGACAAGCAATTGTTTTAGATGCTCCTGTGTTTTTTGCCTTCAGTTTCTTGATGTAGTTGTTGCCTAAATTTTTGTACCTTGTTCATCGTACTGGAGATGCTACTTCATGTGGAGTTGGTATGTAGGATGATTATCACGAGTACTTCAAGCGCTCATTTGAGGAAGACATCGCTGCGCAAGTGCCTCAAGGAGTGGAATGGTGAGCCCCTGTCCATCTGCTGAACAGAGAAAATGAGGAGCAAATGACTACATTTTTAGTTAACCATTTTATTCCTAAATGACTGCATACTTCTCCCTTATCCATGTATTTAGACTTTTCTGCAATCATTATGCATACTTCTCTCTTGTCTAATCTCTTGTAAAGAACAAGTTCCTTTGTGCCTGACATATTGGGTTTTGATTCTTAGGGGTTACAACTATTGATGGGGGGAAATCAGGCAGAGGAGGGCATGTTGACGGACCAAGTGGCGAGGCAAAATTTTCTAATGATTTTGAAGTTCATTATATTGGCAGTAGCTGATGATCACTTCTGTGATGGACCGAGTAAACCAAGCAATTCAGGATATTCAACTCCACTTTGATGACTGTGTGTACCAGCATGAGATGTTGATTACAATTCACGACATATTTATTGTTGTTTATTTTTTATTTTTTATTTTTCATATTATAGTGATGTTTGTTGTTCCGTATATATGTTTTATACCAACTTTTTTACTTCCGTTGCAACGCACGGGCACATACCTAGTCATCTTATGATTTTATTTATTTATATTTATGCCTATATGCATAAGCAGATGTAATTGTGGACATTAATCCATAACTCATCACACTCAATCAAAGATCCAAATCAGCCAAGTATCATAAGAACAAACACTCAAGCGTATAGATATCTATAAAAATAGTTTTGTTTTTGTTCTTAATATTAGGTCTCCTATTCCTAAAAGTCACTTTAGGTACGGGATTTCAAAGTGTGAAATCCACATTTGTGTTTAGAAAGAAAAGGTAAGAATAATCAGAGTAAGCGGAATTAGATGAGAAAATATTAAGAAAAGTTTAGAAAAGAATCAGAGTAGCAAAGGTAAGTATTGGTTGTCCAGTTCTATCTAGGTTTCGTCCTACAGTCAACATTCCTCTGATACCACTTCTGTCACACCCGGGTTTTAGGGGCACCAAGACCCGGGCGCGAACATAAACACCAGGTATGCTGGGACCAAGTCTCACACATATGATGTATAGTGGCACAGGATCGAATGTCACATCTTTATATATAACAGGAGTTCTATACAAAATAAATAATTACATTATAAGGAGACAACGGTCCAGCAACCCAAAGTTGACTGGGAGACAACGACCTAGACCTCTCACGAACACATCGCAGCATCCTCCATGCGCCTCATCCTGTGGTACCTGTTCTTGACCTGTGGGGGGTGTGAGACAGCAAGAGTGAGCTCACATACGTTCATCGCTCAACAAGTTGTGGGGAATAATGTGCATGAACTCGCCAAAGATGGGAGCTCACGTGAAGTGTAAGGCTTACCAAAGAGATTGGTTGAAGCTGAGCATTGCTTTTAAGATTGGTCAAGATTTTATTAGCAGTTACTAAGTATAAGTAAATACCAACCCGATTAAGTAGTAGAACAAAAATAACAACCTCACATGCGATGCAATGCATATGGCAAATTGAATTTAGTTCCATAAATTAATCATGTGAGGGTCCGAGCTGCTCATGACCGTGAGCACGGCTAGTATACCAGTTTTACACTCTGCAGAGGTTGCGCATCTTTACCCACAAGTCATGTTACCCATCTGCCAAGGGATCGCGACTTCCCATACACCTCTACCGAGGAGGCGAGGCAGGGTAACACTACGAGGCCTTTACAAAGTTCCACTAGCTTCAGAAAACCCGCTACAGTTTTGTCGGCGTTTCGAGACCGGGGGGTCCCCGAGCCGACGAGTGAGTGTGCCGCGTGCCCCAGCCCAGATGGGTCGAGCGCGTGGGCGAGCGCGAAGGGGGGAAGAGCGAGGTGGCCGGAGCCGGGTCGTGAGGGAGGCGGAGATCCCGCGGCCTTCGTGTTCGTCCCGCGCCCAGGTCGGGTGCGCTTGCAGTAGGGGGTTACAAGCGTCCGCGCGGGTGAGGGGAGCGAGCGGCCCCAAGAGAGCGCCTGCCCCTGCCCTCGTTCCCGCGAGGCCAACCTTCTCTAAGAAGGCCCTGGTCCTTCCTTTTATAGGCGCAAGGAGAGGATCCAGGTATACAATGGGGGTGTAGCCGAGTGCTACGTGTCTAGCGGGGGAGAGCTAGCGCCCTAAGTACATGCCAAGGTGGCAGCCGGAGAGATCTTGGCACCCAGCTGGTGTGGTGTCGTGGCTGTCGGTGGAGCAACGGATCCTGGCGGAGGGATAGCTGTCGGAGCTGTTGGGTCCTTGCTGACGTCCCCCTGCTTCCGTAAGGGAGCTGAGAGCCGCCGTCGTCATGGTCTAGAGGGGCGCCATCATTGCCTATCTGGCGGCGCTAGCCAGATGGGATGTCGGTCTTGTTCTCTGCGGCCCAAGTCAGTTCGGGGTAGGGTGATGATGGCGCTTCCTGTTGACGTGGCGGACCTGTGCCCTAGGTCGGGCGACGTGGAGGCTCCTCCGAGGCCGAGGTCGAGTCTGTCTTCCATGGCCGAGGCCGAGCCCGAGCTCCTGGGTCGGGCGAGGCGGAGGTCGTTCGGCAGAGGCCAGGGCGGAGTCCGAGCCCTGGGTCGGGCGAGGCGGAGGTCGTTCGGCAGAGGCCAGGGCGGAGTCCGAGCCCTGGGTCGGGCGAGGCGGAGGTCGTTCGGCAGAGGCCAGGGCGGAGTCCGAGCCCTGGGTCGGGCGAAGCAGAGTTCGTCGTCTTCCGGGGCCTTAGCCCGAGTCCGAGCCCGGGGTCGGGCGGAGCAGAGTTCGCCGTCTTCCGGGGCCTAGCCCGAGTCCGAGCCCTGGGTCGGGCGGAGCGGAGTTCGCCGTCTTCTGGGGCCTAGCCCGAGTCCGAGCCCTGGGTCGGGCGGAGCGGAGTTCGCCGTCTTCCGGGGCCTTAGCCCGAGTCCGAGCCCTGGGTCGGGCGGAGCGGAGTTCGCCGTCTTCTGGGGCCTTAGCCCGAGTCCGAGCCCTGGGTCGGGCGGAGCGGAGTTCGCCGTCTTCCGGGGCCTTAGCCCGAGTCCGAGCCCTGGGTCGGGCGGAGCTTCCCATGGCGCCTTTGGCGAGGCCTGGCCGCCCGTCAGTCTCACTCTTTGCGTTAAATGCCCCTGTGACTCGGTCGGTCGGCGCGGCGATTTAGTCAGGGTTGCTTCTTAACGAAGGCAAGGCCTCGGGCGAGCCAGAGATGCGTCTGCCGTAAAAAAGGGGGCCTCGGGCGAGACGGAAACACCTCAGGGTCGGCTGCTCTTGCCCGAGGCTATGCTCGGGCGAGGCGTGATCAAGTCGCTCGTATGGACTGATCCCTGACTTAATCGCACCCATCAGGCCTCTGCTGATGGGGGTTACCAGCTGAGAATTAGGCGTCTTGAGGGTACCCCTAATTATGGTCCCCGACAGTAGCCCCCGAGCCTCGAAGGGAGTGTTAGCACTCGCTTGGAGGCTTTCGTCGCACTTTTTTGCAAGGGGACCAGCCTTTCTCGGTTGCACTTTGTTCCGGTGGGTGCGCGCGAGCGCACCCGCCGGGTGAAGCCCCCGAGGCCTCGGAGGAGTGGTTTCACTCCTTCGAGGTCTTAATGCCTTGCGTAATGCTTCGGCTGGTCTGGCGGTTCCCTCATGCGAACAGGCCGTAGCCCGGGTGCACTGTCGGGGCCCAAGTTCTCGGGCTGGTATGTTGACGCTCTCAACGGTTTGGCCGGAGCCGGGTTTGCGAGAGCAGCCCCCGAGCCTCCGCACAGGGCGAGAGGGCAATCAAGGACAGACTCGGCTTTTCTACATACGCCCCTACGTCGCCTTTCCGCAAGGAGGAGGGGGGAGAGCGCCATGTTACCCTCGATGGGCACCGAACATGGTGTCTCCGGTGAGCTGCAATCGGGTAATCCGAGTGGACGTCCGTGCCCCGTTCGTTGGGGGTCGGCTAGGGGCCCGGAGGCACGCCCAAAAGTACCTGCGGGTGATCTGCCGGACCCGGTCCCCTGGCGACGGGGTCCGAGGGCTCGTTGCCTCCCTCCGATGGGATTCCGTTACAGGATCGCTCCCGCTGGTCTCGGAAATGTCCTAGGGTACCTCGGGAGCGCAGCCCGAGCCTCGGTTATGTATCGAACGTACCCCTGGTCATCCCTCGCTCGGTGTCTGAGGCGACTGTGAACCCTTCGAGGGGCCAGCCTTCGAACCCCTGATCAGTAATGGGCGCGGAGCCCGAGTAGCCTGAGGCGGCCGTGGAACCTTTCGGGAGGCCGACCTTCGAACCTCTGACCAGTAGTGGGTGTCGGGCCCACGCGATCTGAGGCGACTGTTGAACCCTTCGGGGGGCCAGCCTTCGAACCCCTGATCAGTAAGGAGGCTCGGAGCCTAGTTCCTTCACGGGGAAGGATCCCTTTAGGGGTATCCCCTTTCCCGGTCCCTGTTGCAAGAGATAGAGAAAGAGGAAAAAAGGGAAAAAGATACGAAATTGAACGACGCGGCGTACCTTTTTTGGCGCGGTCGTTTTGGCGAAGGCGGAGCGTCACCAGCTGCTCCTGCCAGAAGCGCTGCCTGTCCAGCCGCGGAGTTAATGCGACGGGGCGAGTAGTTGGCGAGGCTGCCGTTGCGCGTGCGCGAGCCGTTCGAGGGACAGGTCACGGGCGCGTCGTCTTCACGCCGTGAGAGGGAGTTCTCTCGCTGCCTCCGGATGGGACGTGAGCCTGGCTGACGGCGTGACCGCTGCTCCCGTGTGCCTGCCACCACCATTACTGCTGGCCTGCTTTTGACCGTGTTTGACCGCTGCGTCAGGCTGGCGCTGCTGGGTCGCGCGCTGGGTTGCCTTGGGTCGCTGCCTCTCGTCCTCGGGGGGTGAAAGTCCTTCCGCCGCCCCGCCCGCCCCTATCGGGGGGAACCGGAGTTCCGTTTGTAATGGCACCTTGGATGCCAGTGTTTTTGTTCATTGTGGCTGTCGAGGCCTGAACATGTATGTAGTTCCGGCACGGAGCCGTGTTTTTTCCTCATTTTTCGAGCGCTAAGACTCGTCTGCTGATTATCTGAACCGCTTCACCAAGCATGAGTCGCCCCGTGTCAAGGTGACGAGTGAGGTATCCGTATCCCGGAGGCGTAGGAGTCCCTCGGCTCGGTCGGCCCTGCTGTCCGAGGCTCCTCTAGCTTAGTTAAAGAGACCCCTCGGCCGCTCTTCGACGAGCCGAGGCCAGGGGTAGCGATATCAGTATGAACAGAGGCGGAGTTGGCTCGAAAATGAAACCTGGTTGGCCGGAGCCTAGCCGGGTTGTCCGTTGGCAGGATCGACGCCGGAGTCGATCAGCCGAGGCTCCAGACCGGGCTGGCGCCCTTGGAAGAAGGTTGGCCGAGGCCCCGGAGGTGGCCGGCCGAGCCGCCTGCTCGGGCCGGATTCCCGGAGAAGCCCCTGACAGCGATTCCCCGGGCGCGGTGATGACGTCGTCCTTCGGAGCGGAGACCCTCGGACCGCGTCGCCGTCCGAGGCTAGGTCGGGCCTCGCCGAAGGTGCCGTTGATGCCGAGGGCGTTGCTGCCTCCTTCCAGCATCAAGACCCGAGCCTGCAGGATCAGATTGTCTTGTAGCGTGTGCCTTGTGCGGCCGTCGAGGCCAGAACACACACCCTTGCTGTGTTGTAAAGCTGCGTCTCTTTTCCTCTTGTTTCGAGTATCTGGACTTTTTGTCGGTAGCAGGGATGTTGGTGCGAGCGAGAGTTGCTTCTCGCGGAAGGTGATGAGTGAGGTATCCGTATCCCGGAGGCGTGGGAGTCCCTCGGCTCGGTCGACCTTGCCGCTTACGCGTACTTTCACCCGTCCATGGGATCCCGTCACCGACTTGGTCGAGAAGGCTCGAAGGATCGCTTCGGCAGAAGGGCTTCCGAGCGTAAAGACTTGTTCGATCCGTGGAGCCGCTTTATCCGAACGCGAGTTACTTATCGCAGAAGGTGATGAGTGAGGTATCCGTATCCCGGAGGCGTAGGAGTCCCTCGGCTCGGTCAGCCTTGACTGCTTACGCGTACCCCGTCGTTTCCAGGACCCACTTTTCGAAGTAGTCAAAAAGCACGAAAGACATTCTGGTAAAAGAGATTTTTTTTTCGAGGAAAATTTTGACGCAGAGGGGGTTTCCCCCCTTTTAGCCCCCGAGGGAGGGTCGGGCTTTGCCGAGGCGAGGCCGACCCTTCCTTGTTGACTAAACTTTGCGTGGGTGCGAGGTATATGAACAACTTGGAAACATCTTAAGGATAGAAGCGACGTAGCTGTTGGATGTTCCAAGCGTTGCCGTAGACCTCGCCTTGACTGTTGGCCAGCTTGTACGTTCCGGGCTTCAGAACTTTGGCGATGACGAATGGCCCCTCCCAGGGGGGCGTGAGCTTGTGCCTCCCTCGGGCGTCTTGCCGCAGCCGAAGCACCAGGTCGCCCTCCTGGAGGTCTCGGGGTCAGACCCCTCGGGCGTGGTAGCATCGCAGGGACTGCTGATACTGCGGATCTTGGTTTCGGACAGCACCTCGCTGACGAAGTAGACTGGCCTCTGAACGGGCAATGCATGCCCCTCTTCTTGCCTTTCGACCACGATCGCGGCGCTAACCACCTGAGTGGTAGCGGCGACGTAGACTAAGAGGGCTTCTCCACCAGCTGGGGGTACCAAGACGGGCGCCTGGGTGAGGAGCGCCTTCAGGTTCCCGAGAGCTTCCTCGGCCTCGGGAGTCCAAGTGAAGCACTCGGCCTTCCTTAAGAGACGGTACAGGGGCAGGCCTCTTTCGCCGAGGCGTGAGATGAAACGGCTCAAGGCCGCGAGACATCCCATGACCCTCTGTACGCCTTTTAAGTCCTTGATGGGCCCCATGCTGGTGATGGCTGCGATCTTCTCCGGGTTGGCTTCGATGCCCCGCTCGGAGACGATGAATCCCAGGAGCATGCCTCGGGGCACCCCGAAGACGCACTTCTCGGGATTGAGCTTGACGCCCTTCGCCTTGAGACACCGGAATGTCACTTCAAGGTCGGAGAGAAGGTCGGAGGCTTTCCTTGTCTTGACTACGATGTCATCGACGTAGGCCTCGACCGTGCGACCGATGTGTTCGCCGAACACATGGTTCATGCACCGCTGGTACGTTGCACCCGCGTTCCTCAACCCAAACGGCATGGTGACATAACAGTACATGCCGAAGGGCGTGATGAAAGAAGTCGCGAGCTGGTCGGACTCTTTCATCTTGATTTGATGATACCCTGAGTAGGCATCGAGGAAAGACAGGGTTTCGCACCCAGCAGTGGAATCCACGATTTGATCGATGCGAGGTAGAGGGTAGGGAACCTTTGGACATGCTTTGTTGAGACCAGTGTAGTCTACACACATCCGCCATTTCCTCCCTTTCTTCTTCACAAGCACAGGGTTGGCAAGCCATTCGGGATGGAATACCTCTTTGATGAACCCTGCTGCCATCAGCTTGTGGATCTCCTCGCCTATCACTCTGCGCCTTTCCTCGTCGAATCGGCGCAGAGGCTGTCTGAGCGGTCGGGCTCCGGCTCGAATATCCAGCGAGTGCTCGGCGACATCCCTCGGTATGCCGGGCATGTCCGAGGGACTCCACGCAAAGACGTCAGCGTTTGCGCGGAGAAAGTCGACGAGCACTGCTTCCTATTTGGGGTCGAGCCCGGAACCGATCCGGATCTGCTTGGAGGTGTCGCCGCTGGGGTCGAGAGGGACGGCCTTAACCGTCTCTGCTAACTCAAAGTTGCCGGCGTGTCGCTTCACGTCCAGCACCTCTCGGGAGAGGTTTTCCAGGTCGGCGATGAGGGCCTCGGACTCTGCGAGGGCCTCGGCGTACTCCACGCACTCCACATCGCATTCGAACGCGTGTTTGTACGTGGGGCCGACGGTGATGACCCCGTTGGGGCCCGGCATCTTGAGCTTCAGGTAGGTGTAGTTGGGGATGGCCATGAACTTCGCGTAGCATGGCCTTCCCAACACTGCGTGGTAGGTTCCTCGGAACCTGACCACCTCGAACGTCAAAGTCTCCCTTCGGAAGTTGGAGGGTGTTCCGAAGCAGACAGGAAGGTCGAGCCGTCCGAGGGGCTGGACGCGCTTCCCAGGAATGATCCCGTGGAAAGGCGCAGCACCTGCTCGGACGGAGGACAGATCGACGCGCAGGAGCTTGAGGGTCTCGGCGTAGATGATATTGAGGCAGCTGCCCCCATCCATCAGGACCTTGGTGAGCCTGACGTCGCCGATGATGGGATCGACGACGAGCGGGTACTTCCCCGGGCTCGGCACGTGGTCGGGATGGTCATCTTGGTCGAAGGTGATGGGCTTGTCGGACCAGTCTAGGTAGACCGGTGCCGCCACCTTCACCGAGCAGACCTCCCGTCGCTCTCGCTTGCGATGCCGAGTCGAGGCATTCGCCGCATGCCCTCCGCAGATCATGAAGCAGTCGCGGACCTCGAGGAACCCTCCTGCTTGGTGATCTTCCTTTTTGTCGTCGTCGTGGGCCCTGCCACCCTCTGCGGGTGGCCCGGCCTTGTGGAAGTGGCGCCGAAGCATGACGCATTCTTCGAGGGTATGCTTGACGGGCCCCTGATGGTAAGGGCACGTCTCCTTGAGCATCTTGTCGAAGAGGTTGGCACCTCCGGGGGGCTTCCGAGGGTTCTTGTACTCGGCGGCGGCGACAAGGTCTGCGTCGGCGGCGTCGCGTTTCGCTTGCGACTTCCGCCTGCCTTTCTTCTTGGCGCCGCGCGGAGTAGACGCCTCGGGAGCATCTTCCGACGGGCGGCCCTGGGGCTGCTTGTCTTTTCGGAAGATGGCCTCGACCGCCTCCTGGCCGGAGGCGAACTTGGTGGCGATGTCCATCAGCTCGCTCGCCCTGGTGGGGGTCTTGCGACCCAACTTGCTCACTAGGTCACGGCAGGTGGTGCCGGCAAGGAACGCGCCGATGACATCGGAGTCGGTGATGTTGGGCAGCTCGGTGCGCTGCTTCGAGAATCGCCGGATGTAGTCCCGAAGAGACTCTCCCGGCTGTTGTCGGCAGCTCCGGAGGTCCTAGGAGTTCCCGGGGCGCACGTACGTGCCCTGGAAGTTGTCGGCGAAAGCTTGGACCAAATCCTCCCAGTTGGAAATCTGCCCCGGAGGCAGGTGCTCCAACCAAGCGCGAGCAGTGTCGGAGAGGAACAGGGGGAGGTTGCGGATGATGAGGTTGTCGTCGTCCGTTCCACCCAGTTGACAGGCCAGGCGGTAGTCCGCGAGCCACAATTCCGGTCTTGTTTCCCCCGAGTACTTTGTGATAGTAGTCGGGGGTCGGGAACGGCGCCCGCCGAATGGCTCGGCTGAAGACCTGCGGACCGGGTGGTTCGGGCGAGGGACTCCGATCCTCCCCGCTGTCGTAGCGTCCCCCACGCCTGGGGTGATAGCCTCGGCGCACCCTTTCGTCGAGGCGGGCCCGACGATCGCGAGGAGGGTGCTCGTCGCCGAGGTGGCCCGGGGCCGCAGGCGCGGTGTTGCGCGTGCGCCCGGTGTAGACCGAGGATTCCCGCATGAGTCGGGAAGTCGCGGCACGAGGTTCCGAGGGGTACCCCTGCCTTCGGGAGGCAGAGCTCTCGGCCCGCCGGGCCGCAGCGCCTTCCAGGAGATGCTTGAGCTCTCCCTGGATTCGCCGACCCTCGGTGGTTGATGACTCCGGCATCGCGCGGAGGAGCATCGCTGCGGCTGCCAGGTCCTGGCCGGTTCCGCCGGATGCGGGTGGCGGCCTGTCCCTGGCATCGTTGGCGATGCGGTGCTGGAGACCCTGGGGCAGGTGACGTATTTCTCCGGCCGGGGGCTGGCCCGCCCATACCTGCCCGACGTCCCGGCGGATCGCCTCGAGCGCTCCTGCTCCCTCATCGAGCCCGGCCTGCGCCCCGCGGACTTGCTCGAGCTGTGGGTCGTGACCCCCCGCCGGAACGGGGACCACAGCTAGCTCCCGCGGGATGTCGGCGCGAGGCACCGGCCTAGGGAGATCACCATCCTCCGGCATGCCGAGACAGCTGCCTCCGGAGGGATCCCCTAGCTCGACGTGGAAACATTCGCGGCTCGGGCCGCAGTCCTTGTCGTCAAGGCCGCGACTGCCGTCGGAACAGTCGGAGAGGCAGTAGTTGCATGCGGTCATGAAGTCCCGCATGGCACTGGGGTTGCCAGATCCAGAGAAATCCCAGCAGATGCTGGGGTCGTCATCTTCCTCGGACCCAGAGGGCCCGTAGGTCGAGACGCCCGTCAATCGGTCCCAAGGCGACCGCACACAAAACCCCAAAGAGGTTGCACTCGCCTCAACGTGAGCGGCCGCCAGAGCGAGGTTGCTAGGCGGGTTGAGGTCGAGTCGAAATGACGAAAGATGGGAATTAGTTGGTACCTTTTGGTCGACGAGGAGCGACGAAGTCACCTCGGGGGCTGATCGCGCCGTCGTCCTGGGTACGAGGGCGACGTCCTGCAGGCCCTCCGTGAGCGTGCTGGCGTCGTCCACTTGCTCGATAGCCGACGGAGCGCAGCCTCCCGCTCGGCCCTGGTCGCCCCGTCTCCTCCTCCGATGGCGAGGGAGAGGATGGGGCGAGCCCGAAAGTTGTCCTTCCCCCACGCGGGAAAGACGTCGTCGATTCCGCCGCCGGCGAGCGGGCCGTCGGCCACCATTGTCGCCGTCGCGCGGCGGTGGAAGGAGTATCATGTCGTAGCTGCCGTCGAAAGACATGAACTCAAGGCTCCCGAAACGGAGCACCGTCCCGGGTTGAAGAGGTCGTTGGAGACTGCCCATCTGGAGCTTGACGGGAAACTGCTTGTCAACACGCAGCAGGCCCCTACCTGGCGCGCCAACTGTCGGCGTCTCGAGACCGGGGGGTCCCCGAGCCGACGAGTGAGTGTGCCGCGTGCCCCAGCCCAGATGGGTCGAGCGCGTGGGCGAGCGCGAAAGGGGGAAGAGCGAGGTGGCCGGAGCCGGGTCGTGAGGGAGGCGGAGATCCCGCGGCCTTCGTGTTCGTCCCGCGCCCAGGTCGGTTGCGCTTGCAGTAGGGGGTTACAAGCGTCCGCGCGGGTGAGGGGAGCGAGCGGCCCCAAGAGAGCGCCTGCCCCTGCCCTCGTTCCCGCGAGGCCAACCTTCTCTAAGAAGGCCCTGGTCCTTCCTTTTATAGGCGCAAGGAGAGGATCCAGGTATACAATGGGGGTGTAGCCGAGTGCTACGTGTCTAGCGGGGGAGAGCTAGCGCCCTAAGTACATGCCAAGGTGGCAGCCGGAGAGATCTTGGCACCCAGCTGGTGTGGTGTCGTGGCTGTCGGTGGAGCAACGGAGCCTGGCGGAGGGACAGCTGTCGGAGCTGTTGGGTCCTTGCTGACGTCCCCCTGCTTCCGTAAGGGAGCTGAGAGCCGCCGTCGTCATGGTCTAGCGGGGCGCCATCATTGCCTATCTGGCGGAGCTAGCCAGATGGGACGTCGGTCTTGTTCTCTGCGGCCCAAGTCAGTTCGGGGTAGGGTGATGATGGCGCTTCCTGTTGACGTGGCGGACCTGTGCCCTAGGTCGGGCGACGTGGAGGCTCCTCCGAGGCCGAGGTCGAGTCTGTCTTCCATGGCCGAGGCCGAGCCCGAGCTCCTGGGTCGGGCGAGGCGGAGGTCGTTCGGCAGAGGCCAGGGCGGAGTCCGAGCCCTAGGTCGGGCAAGGCGGAGGTCGTTCGGCAGAGGCCAGGGCGGAGTCCGAGCCCTGGGTCAGGCGAGGCGGAGGTCGTTCGGCAGAGGCCAGGGCGGAGTCCGAGCCCTGGGTCGGGCGAAGCGGAGTTCGTCGTCTTCCGGGGCCTTAGCCCGAGTCCGAGCCCGGGGTCGGGCGGAGCAGAGTTCGCCGTCTTCCGGGGCCTAGCCCAAGTCCGAGCCCTGGGTCGGGCGGAGCGGAGTTCGCCGTCTTCCGGGGCCTAGCCCGAGTCCGAGCCCTGGGTCGGGCGGAGCGGAGTTCGCCGTCTTCCGGGGCCTTAGCCCGAGTCCGAGCCCTGGGTCGGGCGGAGCGGAGTTCGCCGTCTTCCGGGGCCTTAGCCCGAGTCCGAGCCCTGGGTCGGGCGGAGCGGAGTTCGCCGTCTTCCGGGGCCTTAGCCCGAGTCCGAGCCCTGGGTCGGGCGGAGCTTCCCATGGCGCCTTTGGCGAGGCCTGGCCGCCCGTCAGTCTCACTCTTTGCGTTAAATGCCCCTGTGACTCGGTCGGTCGGCGCGGCGATTTAGTCAGGGTTGCTTCTTAACGAAGGCAAGGCCTCGGGCGAGCCGGAGATGCGTCTGCCGTAAAAAAGGGGGCCTCGGGCGAGACGGAAACACCTCAGGGTCGGCTGCTCTTGCCCGAGGCTATGCTCGGGCGAGGCGTGATCAAGTCGCTCGTATGGACTGATCCCTGACTTAATCGCACCCATCAGGCCTCTGCAGCTTTATGCTGATGGGGGTTACCAGCTGAGAATTAGGCGTCTTGAGGGTACCCCTAATTATGGTCCCCGACAAGTTTATAGGAAGCTCCAATGCAGGAATCCCTTGCAGGACCGCCATCGCAGCAAAATCCTCCCGAGGGCCTCCCTACACTGACCACTCCCCTACTGCCCTTGCCCCTTTCGGGTAAGGTAGTCTTCCACTAGCTTTCCTAATTAATCGGCCAAGGGCGTCCCATTAAACCCTTGTGGTAGCACTGTTTTCCCGGGTGGTTCTCCATGTTCCAATTAACATAATGATCTTATCATGAACAGTAAATAGCAACTGATAACAAAAGTATGAATAATATGTACCTCAATGCCCAAATCCACATATAGCACTAGCAAGTACTACCCGGAAAGTTTAGTGGTAAACAAGGCATAAAGATAGACAAACTAGGGTAACCTATTAGGTCCCATCAAATTAACCTATGCAGATCATTATGATTAATTAGAACATGAGTGGGTAAAAGAAGTGATCAAGGGCACAACTTGCCTGGGACTTGAGATTCCAGGTACCAGGATGATCTTCAGGTGACTCGTAACCTCGCGCTAGTCGTATCAATACAAACAAGCATGGTATATGCAAAATTAACATCACATCAAACATAAGAATAAACTGTATAATAATATTCTACGCTGCCTTACGAGATCGTGGGTTCGAGAATCGCTAAATTCGGAGCTACGGTTAAGAAGTTGTGATTTATGGAAGATCTATGTGATCCAAATATTAAACTATATTATAAATTGATTTGTATACACAATAGGAGAGAATATTCTTATGAATAATTAACTCAATTTTAATCTAAGTCCTTACTTGACTAAAGATCATCTTTTACTCAAATTATAACCTTAAGATCAGTATACTATATTAATATTAGAAAAGCTAATCCAATAAACACAGATTGATCTAATTAGTTACTTAATTATAGAAGTACGTGATATCGTATAATTAATGTTGCTACTGTGTAGTAAATATTTCTATGAGGCTAACGCAATTTGAACAGATTAAAATGAATTATTTGACCTAGAAAATATCACATTTTTAATAAATTAGTAGGGTTGTACATAAATAGATGGTCTGACGTGACCTGTTTGGTTAGATCGGGGTCATATAAAAATTACGAGGTAAATAGATATAATATATGTGATCTAGTTGTGTCTATCTTCTACCTAAAGACAACTGCGTACGACGAATACGTCACCGTGGCGGTGCCATAGCCGACGCGCGCACACGCACCAACCCCTAAACTAGATACGTAGATGCGCAGCGGCGATTAGACAACACCGAATTCTGCCCATGGCGAAACGCGGGCCCGAGGCAGTAGCGGACCCAGATAATTTCGAAGCCCTGGGCCAAACAAAAGGAAGGTTGTTGCCTGCCACAGCTCCTCCCTGTTCCTGGCAGAGCCGCACGGCGTCCTCCACTGGCCGGCTGCTTTTGGCCTCTCTCCCTTTCTGCTATGTGTGCTGGTGTCCTCTGCTGGCCGGCTGCTTTTGGCCTCTCTCCCTCTCTTTTGCTCAGCAATGGTGCTCCCAGGGCCTGATCTATCTTCTACTACTAGACGTCTACGAGGGTGTAGGCTCCGGATTTATATGCCTCCATAGCAAAGAGTTTGTTGGCGAGCTGCTCAGTGTCCGAGAGGATTTCACGGAGGGTTGTTGCTATTTTATCTGAAGTTAATCTTTAGGTTGGAGATAACTTCGGCTGCTAGACGTAATTAGCTACGTGTTTTTTTTTTGGGTTGGCCGACAACAGATATGACGTTCTTCTTTTTCTTTTGTTTTTTTCTTCTTTTTTTAATTTATGTTTTCTTTTTTTAGTTTCAATTCAAATTTAAAGATAAAATGCATCGTCCAATAAAGACCGAGTATGTAATTAGAATTTAGTACTAATTATTTATTTATCTTAAAATGCTTTTAAATATATAATTCATACACACAAACAATATATGCAAATAAAATACCACTTTGCGTGTGTGGTTCAATCAAAAGTGCACTAATATTCATTACTTATTTATTTTAATTGAAGGTACTTTCTAAGGAATAATCTCTATTAAGAGACACTTTAAACTCAATCTTTTAGAGAACATTTGTGAATATCTTAACTCATATAAGGATCTTATTCATTTCTTGAAACTCACAAACTGAATTTTTGTTTCTATTTGTTTTAACTCAAATTATTTTAATATTACTATTTATTTTTTGAAAGGGTGAATTCCAAAGTGTAATTATTTACCAGGGTCACTTTACTTTTGTTTGTTTTAGAAAAATTTGACTATCCTAAAATTGGGATTTTGGGTGTTACAGGCAGCTCTCACCTGGTGCGCGCCGTGGTGACCATCGCGTGGAGCAGGTGCGGGATGTGGTAGACGTCGTTCGCGGCCGGCAGCCCGACAACGTTCATGTCGTGGCCCTTCTCGCTGGCAAGGTAGTACAACACCATCTTCATGAGCAGCTCCGCCGGCTGGTACGCCGTCGCCCAGGTGTTGAGCTCCTCCGGCAGCCTGGTGCTGTTGATGAGGTCGACGAGGTCGATGGACAGCTGCACGGGTCCAAACGGCGTAGCATGAGGGTGGAATGGGACGCCCTTAGCTGATTAATTAGATGAACCTGGGGGTGTAGTTGGCTTTGCCCGAGGGCCGTCAATGGGGGCTGGGGTGTGGTGCTCGCTCTGCCAAGGGGGTGCAGAGGTTCATTCGATTTGGTTTTGTTAGTCACCCACCTTGGGGAGGTGTACCGCGTTTGTAGGACTGATGAAACCTAACGAGCAGCTATGCACCAGGGGAGTCTTTGTAAAGGCTACATAGTGTATCCCTAGCCATTCACCTCGGTAGTGAAGATCGGGTCTATACAACCTGGCCTGGAAAGGGATCACGACTTGCGGGTAAAGTGTACAACCTCTACAGAGTGTTAAAAACTGGTATATCAGCCGAGCTCATGGTTAAGAGGAGCCTTGGGATCCCCTTGATTAGAAGAACTTTGATTACTTTTGTGATGATGGTTAATAATGTTGGTTATAATTCCGATCTCTGGTATTTCCTCTTAGAGGGAGTACTTTTGGGTAATAACTGGGTTTATTACTAAAACTTGGCTCTACTAATAATAATAAATGCTTGACCAATTAAAAGCAACTGGTTAACCTTAACTCCACATACAGCTAGTCCACTTTAGCCAAACGGGACATTTGCTGAGTACGTTGATGTGTACTCACCCTTGCTTTACAAACCACCCCACCCAGGTTGTCCCCACTATACTCAGTGCTCAGGAAGAGATGCTGGCAACATGGAAGACTTTGAGGAGTTTCAGGACTGTGATGAGTTCTAGTTTTTCTTAGTGGCAAACCCTTAGTCAGCTGCCTAAGTAGGCCTTATCTACTACGTTTCGTATTTCTGCACTTTGATGATATTAATGTTAATGACTATGTATTAGACTCTGTGGATGCCTTGGACATTTTATTGTAATAAAAATACTTTTTCGCTATTTACTTTGAGCAATGTGTGATGATGTCCAATTATGTAATCACTGTGTACGTGAGTTTTTGATCCTGGCACGTACATGGTTCGCATTCGGTTTACCTTCCAAAACCGGGTGTGACATAAGTGGTATCAGAGCCTTGTTGATCGTAGGACCGCTAACCTAGACTAGAATGGTCGCCCTAAGGACTATAGACCCCTACTCTTACCTTGATCTTTAGTATCACCTCAAAAGTTGGTCATCTTGACCACTTCTATGTTATTTACTTATCTCAAAAATATTTGTCTCACTTTTCTTTCTGGTTACTTTCTGGTCTTATAGTTCTACTCTCACTCTTGTGCTTACGATGTCTTTTGTAGATGGCTCGTATTAGATGCACTGCACGTAAGTCAGTGATCCCCTTTTTGCATTCTCGCCTGGTAGAGCTTCCACTGCGTCGCATGGTGCTAGGTCAATCCAGTCACCTGGAGAGACTGCATCATCGCCTACACGAGGAGCAGGAGCGTCGACACTAGGAGCAGGAGCAGGACTAGGAGTAGCAGGACTCTTCCCCCTCGCCTCAGCAGGAGGTGGAGTCTGGGAGGTAGCCTTCCCCTACACCTCAGCCAGAGATGCCCCCTGCACCACCAAAGGGCATCCTGGCTGCTGGAGGAGACCCTGACGGAGACGATGACGACGCAGGTGGCAGTTCGAGCCATCGCACGGAGCTCTCGGAGGAGCAGGAGCATGAGGGATGGATCGCTAGACCCATCATCGTGACGTCGCTCGTGGGTATCACTTCCACAACGCTCTCGACACATTGTTGTGTCGGGCCTTCGACTGACATACTTGGTCCATCGAGTACCTTTGTGTAGTCTACCAGCATCGTCGCAGGTTATACTTGGACCAATGGGAGGCTACTTGCTTGGTGCGCCGTCCGGACAACGATCTCCGGGGTGCAGAGGCCTTCTCAGAGCATTATTCTATCACTGAGAGGGATACTGCCGAGGCAGCCATGCAAGATGCAGCACAATGTGCACTTTCGCAGTATTGCTCGTTGTTCAGCGGGGTAGCCGATGGCCTCGTCCTAAAGTACTACCCTCGCCTTTCGACCGGTAGTGCTGGATGTGTGATTGCCTCGCCTGTTGGTGAGGGCAATCCCAGGCTGAACAACATGGTCAACCTAGCTGCCGTGCTCAACACCGAGCTGGACCACGCCCTTGACGAGTTGGGCAAGGTTCGGGCGGAGGTTGCGGAATTGTGTGCTGAGTGCGCAGCATGCCACTATTTGGATGGTGGTTCTTCCGCCCCTGTCAGGATTCAGCACCCTTACCATTCACCGCCCTATGGTCGCTTCGAGTATGGTACCCCTGACTACAGGACCCAAATAGATTTGGATCCATAGATCGACAGAGTTGGAGTCTGTAATAATGATTAATTCAGTATCTTAGTCTTAGTCGGTCTTAGTTAGAGTTAGTTTGCTTATCATATGTTGGAATGCTTGTCGTGATGAACATGTAATGAAGTTGGACCTTTGTAATGATTGTCATCAAGGTGTGGGTATCCCCTGCAACTTGGTGTAGTTATTAATAAAGTCAGTTATTTAGTTGGGTAATCCCTTTATTTCCACTTTCCTCTTTATCTGAGAGGCTGTCAGTGAAGATGATCATTTGTTCAGTGCTATGAAGGTTTCCATATATCTTATGCTAAAAGACTGCAGAGTTAGATCTGATGTGTGTGTGCTTTCTATAGATGTCTGAGAATAGGCGCAGAGGTGCAAGGCGTGCTCAGCAGGAGCAGCAGGCACCCAGGAAGACGCAGCTCAGCAGCAGTTGCCACCGCCACCCCCAATGACCATTGAGCAGATGTTCCTGATGCAGACCCAAGCAGTCCAAGCGATTGGTTAGACCTTAGCAGCAATGCAGCTAGTGCAGCAGCAGCCACCCCCACCTCAACCTCAGGTGCAAGTCCAGATGCCACAAGTGCCCAGAGACAAGCGGGCAGAATTCATGAGGGGCCACCCTCCTGTCTTTGCCCATTCTGCTGATCCCATGAATGCTGAAGATTGGCTGCGTACCGTGGAACGTGAGTTGCACACTGCCTAGTGCAACGATCGTGAGAAGGTGTTGTATGGTCCCCGACAGCTAAGGGGAGCAGCACAGTCTTGGTGGGAGTCTTACCTCACCATCCATGCCAACCCTGAAGCCATCACCTCGGAGGAGTTCAGGGACAACTTCCGTCGCTACCATGTGCCCAAGGGACTGATGATAGTGAGGAAGGACGAGTTTCTCGCCTTGAAGCAAGGTCCCCTGTCTGTCAGTGAGTACATGGACAAGTTTTTGCAGCTGTTACGTTATGCCCCAGAAGATGTCAATACGGATGCCAAGAGGCAGTACCGTTTCCTGAGACGATTGGTTGATCCCCTCCACTATCAGCTGTTAAACCACACTTTCCCTACCTTCCAGCATTTGATCGACAGAGCGACCATGACTAAAAGGAAGCATCGGGAGATGGAGGACAGGAAACGCAAGATTGGTTGATCTCAGGCCGGGAGTAGCAGTCGTCCCTGCTACTCAGGCAACCCACCTCAGCAATTCAAGCAAGGTCACCAGCACCAGCATCAGCGTTAGAACCAGCAGCAACAGTACCAGAGGCAGTTTCCTCAGCAGCAGCAGCAGCAGTACCATCAGAACAACCAGCAGGGAGGAAATCAGTACCAGCGTTAGAGCAACCAGGCACCCTGCCTCCCTGCCCCAGCAACCAACCAGAACAACCAAGTAGCTCCAGTGCAAGGAGGAGGTCGTGCATGTTTCCACTGTGGGGAACAAGGCCATTAGGCGAATCATTGCCCAAAGAAAGCAGCTCAGCAGCAGCCAGCTCCCAATGCCCTAGTCAGGCAGAATGCAATGTAACAAGGAGGCAACAACCGTGGGTAGCCTCGTGTCCAGTACGGAAAGGTGAACCACATGGAAGTTGACACAGTCCAGGAGACCCCAGGAGTGGCACTAGGTACATTCTTAGTCGAGTACCATTCTGCAAATGTGTTATTTGATACTAGAGCAACACATTCTTTTGTGACTGCATCATGAGTAGAATCACATAATATATCAGTAGCACCCATGTATCCACCTATGAGGATTAGTTCAATCGGTGGAAGAACCCAAACAGATAGATTTTGCCCTAGTGCAAGAGTTCAAATAAGGGGGATAGAGTTCCCCGCTGATCTAATAGTTATGGGTAACCAGGATGCGACTATAGATGTCATCCTAGGGATGAATTGGCTAACCAAGTATCAAGCCAGTCTTAGCTGTGACAAGAGAACGACGAAGTTAGTGTCCTTATCGGGAGAAGAAGTGTTAGTGGAGTTGGTCTTGTCTGGACCAAGGAAAGGATGTTGTCACCAAGTCACCGCCCATATTGAAGAGATTGAACCATCAGAAGCTATCAATGTAGTATCAGAATTCCTAGATGTGTTTCCCGAGGAGTAACCAGGTATGCCACCTTAAAGGAAAGTTGAATTTGCCATAGAGCTTATACCCAGTACCACCCCTATTTCCAAGAGAGCCTATCGAGTGTCCGGACCAGAATTGGTGGAACTCAAGAAGCAGATTGATGAGTTGTTAGAGAAAGGCTACATCAGACCAAGTACCTCGCCTTGGGTAGCCCCACTGCTATTTGTGGAGAAGAAGGACGGAACAAAGAGGATGTGCATTGACTATAGATCCTTGAATGAAGTCACTGTCAAGAATAAGTACCCTCTGCCCAGAATTGAAGACTTATTCGGTCAGTTGAGAGGAGCCGGTGTGTTCTCGAAGATAGATCTGAGGTCCGGTTACCATCAGCTCAGAATCCGGCCTTCGGACATACTGAAGACAGCCTTTATCACCAAGTATGGGCTATATGAGTTCACAGTCATGTCATTCGGTTTGACGAATGCGCCAGCTTACTTCATGTATTTGATGAACAATGTGTTCATGGACTACCTTGACAAATTCGTAGTGGTGTTCATTGATGATATCCTTGTATATTCCCATAATGAGCAAGAGCATGAAGAGCACTTGAGAGAAGTACTATAGAGGTTACGACATTGCCAGTTATATGCCAAGCATAGCAAGTGCGAGTTCTGGATCAACGAAGTCCTGTTCTTGGGTCACATTATAAACCAAGAGGAATTGGCTATGGATCCGAAGAAGGTAGGAGCTATTCTAGACTGGAAAGCACCAAAAGATGTCCGAGGAATAAAGAGTTTCATCAGAATGGCCGATTACTATCGGTGTTTCATTGAAGGTTTCTCTAAGATTGCCAGACCAATTATACCTTTGTTGGCAAAGAAGGTTGAATTCAAGTGGACCCCAGCATGCCAAAAGTCCTTTGAGACATTGAAGGAGAAGTTGACAACGGCACCAGTATTGATTCTGCCAGATGTCCACAAGTCATTCTCGATATATTGTGATGCTTTGTACACCAGACTCGGATGTGTGTTAATACAGGAAGGGAGAGTAGTGGCATACTCGTCCTGCCAGCTGAAGATTCATGAGAAGAATTATCCTACTCATGACCTAGAGTTAGCAGCAGTGGTTCATGTGCTGAAGGCTTAGGGGCATTATTTATATGGGCAAAAGTGTGATATCTACACGGACCACAAGGGTCTCAAGTATATATTCACTCAGTCAGAGCTAAACATGAGGTAGCGAAGATGGCTAGAGTTGATCAAAGATTATGAACTAGAGATTCATTATCACCCAGGCAAAGCAAATGTGGTTGCAGATGCTCTGAGCAGAAAGAGTCAAGTCAATATGTTGGCCGCTCACCCGATGTCGTATGAGCTAGTGAAGGAATTTGATAGGTTGAGTCTCGGATTTCTGAACAACACTCAAGGAGTGACAATTGAGTTGGAACCCACTCTAGAGCAAGACATCAGGAAGGGCCAGAAGGATGATGAGAAGATCAACGAGATCCGGCAGCTGATCATAGATGGAAAAGGCAAGGATTTCTGTGAGGATGCAGAAGGAGAGGTAAGGTTCATGGATAGACTCTGTGTTCCCGACATCAAATCGATCCGAGAACTGATTCTCAAGGAAGCTCATGAGACAGCATACTCTATACACCCAGGTAGCGAGAAAATGTACCAAGACCTGAAGAAAAGATTCTGGTGGTACGATATGAAAAGGGAGATAGCAGAGTATGTGGCTGTATGCGATAGTTGTCAGAGGATTAAAGCAGAACATTAGAGGCCCGCAGGGTTGTTGCAGCCATTGTAGATTCCTCAGTGGAAATGGGAAGAGATCGGAATGGACTTTATAGTTGGTTTGCCTCGCACTCGTACTGGTTATGACTCCATATGGGTAGTAGTGGACCGTTTGACAAAGGCGGCCCATTTCATACCAGTCAAGACCACCTACAACAGTGCAGTGTTGGCCGAACTATACATGTCTCAGATTGTGTGCTTGCATGGCGTTCCAAAGAAGATAGTATCAGACAGAGGCACTCAGTTCACCTCTCATTTTTGGCAGCAGTTGCATGAAGCTTTGGGCACACACTTGAAGTTCAGCTCAGCTTACCACCCACAGACAGATGGTCAAACAGAGAGAACCAACAAGATTATTGAAGACATGTTGAGGGCTTGTGCTTTGCAAGACAAAATAGGTTGGGACAAGAGACTACCATATGCAGAATTCTCTTACAACAACAACTATCAAGCTAGTCTGAAGATGTCACCATGCGAAGCACTTTATGGGAGGAATTGTAGAACTCCATTGCATTGGGACCAACCTGGCGAAAGACAGGTGTTCGGTCCAGATATTTTGCTTGAAGCCGAAGAGAACATCAGAATGGTCCGAGAGAATCTGAAGACAGCGCAGTCTAGACAGCGAAGTTATGCTAACACCAGAAGAAGAGAACTAAGTTTTGAATTAGGAGACTATGTCTACTTAAAGGTGTCACCAATCGGAGGAATCAAAAGATTCGGAGTCAAAGGCAAGCTAGCACCTCGATACATCGGACCGTACCAGATTCAAGCAAGGCATGGAGAAGTGGCATATTAGCTCAGCTTACCAAAGAGTCTGTCAGCTGTGCACGATGTGTTCAATGTGTCCCAGCTGAAGAAATGCTTGCGAGTGCCAGAAGAGCAGTTTCCAACAGAGGATCTTGAAGTTCAAGAAGATCTGACGTATATTGAGAAGCCAACTCAGATTTTGGAGACAGCAGATCGGGTCACTCGGAGAAGCACCATCAGGATGTGTAAAGTCAAATAGGGTCATCACTCAGAAGAAAAAGCAACCTGGGAAAGAGAAGATGATTTGAAAGCCAAGTACCCTGAGCTCTTTTCTAGCCAACCTTGAATCTCGAGGGCAAGATTCTTTTTAAGGGGGATAGGTCTATAACACCCTGAATTTGGGGGTATAAAATTTCTTTCTTATTATCATCCAAATTCAGGTGTTACTCTTCTCTTTTTTAGTTTCTTTCTCTCTCTCTCTTTTCCTTTTGAGTAGACTTAGCTTAATTAGGGAGGGAATTAATTATTTATTTTTTGCCAAAACATTATGAGTCATGAAATGTTGCATCATGTTGAGCTTAAATATTATTTGAATTGTTGCACATGTTTGAATTTGTTTGAATTTGAAACTTGGTTTGAATTTGAATTGAAAACCCTAAAGAAAATAAAATAGAAAAGCAATTAGTAATTCCAGGATAAAAGAAAACTCTAATTCGGCCCAGGTCAGCCCAAACCGGCCCAGCAGCGCGTGCCCGCGCCCGCCCGCGATGACAGGCGGCCCCCGCCTGTCAGCAGTGGATCTCGCGCCTACCTCTCCCCTTCCTCGCTCTCACCGCCATATGGGCCCGTCCTGTCGCACGCCACGGCCAATTAGCTCGCTAGCCTTCTCCCTCTCTGCCCAGTGGGGCCATCTTGTCGATGCCCTGGCCCGTTGTGTGTTCGCGCATCTGTGCCGCTGTCTGTCGGGCCCCGCTTGTCAGCTCTCTCCCCCTCCTCTAACTCCCGGTCCACGCGCCCGCCATGACCGCGCCCACGTCCGCACCCACGTTCGTGCGAATTCCATCCACCACCCACGTGCCCAGCCCCTACTCAAGCCCCCTCCCGTCCGCTCGGCCATTTCCCCACTCGCAGAGGCCCTAACTCGCTTTCGCCCGTGCACCGTTCCTCCTCGGAGCCCTCGGAAGACCGCCACCGTTCGCCGTGCCCGCGCGCCCGTTCTGCCATCACCGTTGGAGCTTCGCCATGCCTTTCGCCTTAGTGAGTTTTGCCTTGGTGCCCGCAACTTGAGACACGCCTCAGCTTACCCTCTCCCTCTCTGGTTCCCTCTGCCCGTGCTCACCGAAGGTTCCCTCGCGCAGCCGGAAAGCCGCCGCCGTCGACCCAAGCCCTTGTCGTGTCCCTGCCGCCGTTCAAGTGTCCTGGAGTCTTCTCTCGAGGTAAGAAACCCAGACCTGCCCCTATTTTTCCCTTGTTTGC
This sequence comes from Zea luxurians, assembly GCA_029449295.1. Classification (NCBI taxonomy): domain Eukaryota; kingdom Viridiplantae; phylum Streptophyta; class Magnoliopsida; order Poales; family Poaceae; genus Zea; species Zea luxurians. The sequence continues at coordinate 45,614,650 of JAOPSE010000010.1, forward strand.
CCTTAGTCATGCGCGATTGCTCGACGGAGTGGTGTTGCGCCACCGCCAAGTCGCCTCGCCATGAACCGCCCCCCTCCAGCGCCTTTATGCCGATGCCATGCCCCTAGCCGAGTTCGCTGCGCTACCCTGAATTCCTCGAGCCCTTCTCGATGTCCCAGCGGGCCCCAGCGCGCTCGCACCCTCGTCTCCGGTGGACCTCCACCGTGGACGCGAGTGGCGCCACCGCTGGCGGCCGAGGAACCCGACCGTTAGATCCTAAGCGTCTGTCTGAGATCGGGCGGCCCGGATCTAATTAAACCTAATCTAATACTAACCGTCCGATTCGGATCTGGCCGCTCAGGTTCGCTCCCTCACCCGCGCTCTGCCCCTGGGCCCTGCCGGTCAGCGCCTGTGCCCCTTGACGCTAGCCCGACTAGTCAGTCCGCCTCCCTTCTCGGTCGCTGACACCACCGGCCCGCCTGTCAGCGTTCGCTCGCCCGCGCACGCGCGCCCTCGCCCGCGGATCTAATCTCGGTCGTTGATTTCAGATCTAACAGTTCAGCGGATCCGATACCCCTTCGTGTGGCTGTTTTGCGTAAGAAACCCTCGGTTTGTTGGGAATCAACCCGCCGTCCCTGGTTTTCGCGCGCAGGCCCCTGTAATCTTGCAGATTGAACCCTAGGCTTTTAAATAATTATAGAATTAGACTTATTTTCATATTTTAAACTCCCAAACTTGTTTATTTCATATCTTTTGCATATGAACTCCAAATTTAGTGATTCAAATTGCAAAATGTTCATAGGAATATTCTATTTTTAAATAAATTAGGTTCATTCACAATCTGCACACTCTAATTTTTTATGTCTAATTATGAATTAGTATATGTATTGATTTATTCACTGAATAAAATAAATAAAAAGGGAAACCCTAGTGGTAAATAGATGTTTAATATTGGAAAGATAATAACATATGATGTATGAATTTATCTCTGGTGTAACTCTTATATCTCATTAAAAGAAATAGAAACAGATTATGTAATCATGGACAACACTTAAAGAATAATCAACTACTTGGTGAAATTAGTCTACCCTATAATTTAAACTCCCTTTTGAGTTTATACTTTTCTTTTTGAGATGTGTTCCCATGTTTGTACATGATTGATGTGTTGTTTATTTGTCATTTACCAAATGTATTGAATGCATGATCACCTTGTTTAGACAACGAGCAGTCCGTGGTTCCTGAGTGTGTTGCTTAAGATCTTCCTGAGCAACAACCTGGTGAAGGCAAGTGTCCTCTGACCTATTATGTCCTAAATACTTCATAATTCAGTGTCTCGCATTACATTACTGAGACCTAAGGATTGACTAGTCTGTATTTACTTATCCTTGTTTACCTTTTTGGGTTAATCATGGTTAGCTTATGCTATTGCTTTAACTTAATCAATGAACATGATGTGATTATTTATGATACAATGATGTTATCCCAATGATGAAATTGTGATACTCTAGGGGACTTAGGCCATTTTCCTGAGTACCTCTTCGTAAGGACCTGTTCGTGGAGTGACCACCCGGGATAACAGTGCAACCATGAGGGTGGAATGGGACGCCCTTAGCTGATTAATTAGATGAACCTGGGGGTGTAGTTGGCTTTGCCTGAGCACCATCAATGGGGGCTAGGGTGTGGTGCTCGCTCTGCCAAGGGGGGTGCAGAGGTTCATTCGATTTGGTTTTGTTAGTCCCCCACCTTAGGGAGGTGTACCGCGTTTGTACGACTGACGAAACCTAACGAGCAGCTATGCACTAGGGGAGTCTTTGTAAAGGCTACTCAGTGTATCCCTGGCCATTCACCTTGGTAGTGAAGATCAGGTCTATACATCCTAGGCTGGAAAGGGATCACGACTTGTGGGTAAAGTGTACAACCTCTGCAGAGTGTTAAAAACTGGTATATCAGCCGAGCTCACGGTTAAGAGCAGCCTTGGGATCCTCTTGATTAGAAGAACTTTGATTACTTCTATGATGATGGTTAATAATGTTGGTTATAATTCTGATCTCTGGTATTTCCTCTTGGAGGGAGTACCTTTGGGTAATAACTGGGTTTATTACTAAAACTTGGCTCTACTAACAGTAATAAATGCTTGACCAACTAAAAGCAATTGCTTAACCTTAACCCCACATACAGCTAGTCCACTTTAGCCAAACGGGATATTTGCTAAGTACGTTGATGTGTACTCACACTTGCTTTACAAACCACCCCACCTAGGTTGTCCCCACTGTACTCAGTGCTCACAAGGAGATGCTGGCAACATGGAGGACTTTGAGGAGTTTCAGGACTACAATGAGTTCTAGTTTTTCTCAGTGGCAAACCCCTAGTCAGCTGCCTGTGTAGGCCTTATCTACTATGTTTCGTATTTCCGCACTTTAATGATATTAATGCTAATGACTATGTATTGGACTCTATGGATGTCTTGGACATCTTATTGTAATAAAAGTACTTTTCCGCTATTTACTTTGAGTAATGTGTGACGATGTCCAATTATGTAATCACTGTGTACGTGAGTTTCTGATCCTAGCACGTACATGGTTTGCATTCGGTTTACCTTCCAAAATTGGGTGTGACACCCAACCGGCCATTTCAAGCTGTGGGAGCCCAAGAGACGTACCAAGGCATATAGTAGACATTCCCAAGTGCTCTTACACCCAAGTGCTTAATAGAATCACTTGGTGATTAGCGTAGGTGCTTTGCAAAGTGCTTAGGTTAGTTAGACCGCTTTAGTGCTTCCTCAAGGTGAACCCTAGTTAGTTGAGTGAGTTTAGATAAACCACACAACCCCTCGGTTCTTGCGCGAAACGTTGTAATTGTATCGAGTGGGGCGAGAGTCTTGCGAGACCATGACAACCGCGTTTGTGTCACAACCGCCACCGTGTATCGGAGGGAATGAGGCCCACGGCGTTTCGGTCGGAAGCTCGATAGTGGAGGCGGCGGGAAGCATCCGATAGGAGCCGGAAGCGGAGCACCACTTACGCATGGAGAAGGCCCGTGGCTCTCTACGGAGTTACTCGACCGAGGTGCTTGGCCCTTGTGTGGGCTTCCCTTTGCGTAGGGGCACCAACGAGGATTAGTCAAGACCTTGCGCGGTTCCAGATACCTCGGTAAAAATACCGGCGTCATCCACGAGAGTTTGCATCTCTACCTCGCTCTTTAACTTCCTCATTTATATTAAGCATTTAAGTTTCAATCTTGTCTTTATGCTTATATAGTGTAGATTGAAACTTAGCCATTGCGGTAGAGATAGCAACACTTGGACAAAACCTAGTTTGCACATTCTAATTTGATTATTTGCATAGGTTTTGCTCTAGGGATTTATTTGTGGACTAGTTTAGTAAAAGTTTTAGAAGTCATAATTCACCCCCCTCCCCCCTCTTAGGCATCACCCGTTTCCTACACAGAGTCATCGCCGATGTCCTGGCCGTCGCCGCCCACCACATCATCACCAAGGGCCATGGTGCAAAGTCCACTCGTGGTGTCGGCGAGGAAGCAAAGTCTGTTCAGCTTGTCCTCGACTTGCCTGCCGGTCTCCTCATCGCTCGAGGAAGACGATGCGTCATCGAAGTCGTGGTCGAGGTCGCTGAGGGAGGCGAGGAAGGCACGCTCCTTGATCTTGGCCTTCTGGAGGTACTTCTTCTTGAGCACCTCCTTGTCGAATCCTCCCTTAGACTTGTGCTTGCCGAAGGTATACTCCCACTTGTTCTTGTGCTGACCAGAGTGGTGGTCGCGCGGGCCAACCTTCTGCTTGCCCTTCTTGGGATAACTGGCGATAAATTGGTCGTGGTCAACACTGTTGTAGCATCCATCCTTCGACCCGCCACACCGTCGGCTCATACAGTTGTTTTGGAACAGCGTGAACCAACTAGCCACAAGGCCAGCTCCTCATCCCCAAGGCTCTCCACCTGCTCCTTTTTGATGGCCAACAATGAAGACAAAGCAAACATAGCAGACGAGGGGTTAGATGAAGCACCACCTCCAGAGACTAGGGCCATGGTGGGTGCACCAGGTTTGTCAATCTTGGCCTGGGTCTGGTGGTCAATCTCAATGGACTTAAGCTTGCTGAACAACTCATCCACAGTGAGAGTCTCATAGTTGGGCGACTCAATGTTCGCCGAGACCTTCACCTTCCAAACCCTCCGATCCAGAGCATGAAGTAGCTTGAGCGCTCTCTCATGATCATCATAGTGTAAATGTGCTTTGTTGGCACGCATCTTGTTCACGATGGACTGGAACCGAGAAAACATAGTGTATATGGTCTCTCCAGCCAACTAAACAAAGTTCTCGTACTCTCGCCAGTATGTCTCGAAGAGTATCGTTATCACATGATCATTGCCCTCATGGAATTTCTTGAGGGTGGACCAGATCTTATGAGCCATAGCCAGATGTTCAACTCGATCAAACTCACCCGGCGAGCGGCACGAGAACAAAGTGTTGCGAGCTTTGTTGTTCGAATCATGAAACTCCACTTGAATTGAAGTGGTTCGTTCACTTGCAGCATTGAACACAACATCGAGGCAAATCTCCCAAACTTTGTACCCTATACTCTGAAGATATGCCGACATACGAATCTTCCAGCACGAGTAGTTTGTCCCATCGAAGAACGGTGGCTTGCCAACACCACGTTCCATATCGCCTTTGTGGATTTCGAACCGATTAGAGAAGGAAAATCCTTAAACGGCTCTGATACTAATCGAAGGACCGATGAGGCGACCAGAGGGGGCAAATGGGAGCCAATCATTTTTTGCTGCCAAACACTGAAAATGAGCACTTCATTTTATTGAAATTAACTAAACGCTCAAACCAAACTCACATTAGCCAACCAGTGATCTCATGATTTGAAAATGTTTCTAATACTCACACGAGACTAGCAAAACAAACAGATCGCGAATCATACACCGAAAAGTCCAAATCGGTCCAAAACCGTGTCGCGAACAAGTGCTGATTTCAGCAGCACGAAATTCTGTTCTTGGATGCGAAACTAAAGGAAACGAACTCTAATTGAGATGAAATTTTACCACAAACTACACCAACAGGGTGTAATTAGTTATCCTAGGAGTATATCTCACCCACCAACAAATCGCCAACCAAATCCTCTCAAGAGATTCAAAAGTTCTCCACAAAAAAACAAGAGAGGCCAAAGGAAAAACAAGAGACTGAAACAACTCCAAATTTCAGCAAGGATGCAAAACTGAGATAGAGAAATAAATGAATGTAGTGGGTCGTACTGGCGAATCTTCATCTGATTAAACTTGCAGATCAAAAACACAATCGTCGATTACAAATTGTTGCGGATCCCTCAGCTCAACAGGTGTCTACCTAGATAGAAAACTAGGAGCTCTAAAATGTGAAGTCTCAACAAAATGGCAGCCAAGATATGGTTGTAACAATAACCCTCACCTCTATTTATATAGGATTATTTCCATTTCCTAAACTACGCCTATTTATATAGAACCTATCCACTCCACCGGAGTGAAATGGACTAACTCCTAGGTTTTTTATCCGACGGCCACACGCTCCACACGAAGTTGCTTTGCCTTGACGCACCCTTCGCTGTGATGCCACGTGCCGCCACCGATTCCCACTGGAATCGCCGCCACCGAGTTTTCAGGCTCAAACTCAACAAAACCCGTCATCCGTAGGCTGGGTGGTTTTGAGCCCAAACCACCAAACCGACGTGAGTATCACACCGCGTGCGAGTTCCCATGTCCTGGATTCGTGTCCCGCAAGTCCGTGCGCGTCAGCAACATGGCTCGCTCCACCACATCCTTGTGCGAGTGCGTGTCCAAGTGTCAGCCACCACGGCTAGTCACCCGGTTGATCTAGTCCATCAACCAAGACCCAGCATTCATCCTTCACCACTCCCGGTCCATCAGCACGAGCCCACATGGCCTTCACCTCAGCCATCGACCAATATCTCTGTGCTCCATACCTACACACCCACAAGCCGATCGACATGGTTACACATACATAATCTCGCACTCTGGTCAGACTGACTACCCCATAGTGCTACCCGTTAATAATCACTCATCATCAACCCGAATCATAAGGAATAAGTCAATCTTGTGTTCGCAGATGAACTAGCTGGTGAGTTCATAGCCTATACTGCTGGATGATGTGCAATCATGTTGTTTATCTTCCATAGCTTTCTAAATTCTGACCTCAATTTGCTTCCTGTGTTCAGAGCAGTGAGCTCTGCTGGCCTTAGTCACCAGTGTGGGCATCCTGTGATTGATGGGCTGTTGAAAGCAGAGACAAGGATTTGATTATCTCTGGTAAACCTAGAGATTCTTGAAAACCATCATATAGAGCTTACTGAGCCACTAACATCTGGGGATACCTAAGTGAAAGCCAACGAGCCATTGCCATTGTGTCACAAATGTGTTGCCATTTAGTACATAGAAAGTGGAAAATAATTAAATAATAATCTGTAGGCTTACTACATTAACCTGCATACAACTTCGGACTGATTCCTTAAAAAGACTATTGTTTGTCGACGACAAATTTACTGGTACTTGTGGTTATTGTTCTTTTTTTTCTTTACAATATACTGAATATGGCAACCCAAACTTTTCCTTTAGATGTTAAAATAACTACGTACCGAAATAGAAAAATTGCAAATATTGCTTAAGCATCCATAGGATGCGTGGAGTACAAATGAACGAATAGCCTGAATCCATAAACAAATGTTGGGCCGAACATCGTCACACAAGGGATGGATCCCTGCGTGGTGATGGCACGATTCAGGCAAACAGAATTCTGCTCAAACCGATACATGTACCCAGGGGGCATACAGCAACACTCATCTACTTACAGAAGCGCAGAGGGCTTGTTACATCGACATCTTCTCATCTTTTCGGGGGCAAGGGGGGTGATAACCTCGAACAAAAAATAATCACACATATTGCCTATCTTATACCACACCACATCTGGCAATGTCGATCTCCGGCAGTTTCTAACAGACATTAACTTGGTCCTCAGCTAATCATCGAGCCGTCATGCTCTTATCCAGAGATCACCATCCTACGAAGGCACATTGCTTCCGTGCATGCTCAGGGACCAATTTCACCATGAAATCCGCCGGCACGTTCTTCAGCTCTGTTTTGATACCACCACAGTGGCAACAGCGTATCAGTTGTCGAGTTGTTTTTTTAACGTTTTTTTCTTTATCGGCACAAGTCAAGTCAGTATAACAGGCTCACCATGGGGCTTAAAATTGAAGAGAGGCGGAAGAAAACGACCATTCGGTAAGCGGGTGTTTGGATCCCGAAGTTCATCAAAGAACGGATGGACCAATGCTTCCAACTGTAGCGAGTAACAAACTTGCAATGTAAATGCCAATAACCAAGGTTTCTGGTTTTGTGAAGAAGTGTTTTGTATGATATTGTTATAACGGACAGTAAAGTGATTTGTGCTAAGTAATGCTTAAATCAGTGAAAGAAAGAAAAACAACAGTAATAACAGGGCAGTAAATGTCAATGCCTCTTGTTTGCTAAAATAATGATGTTACACTTACAGCAGTCGATCGAAGTTTTGGTGAGTACTGCAGAAGCCTGGACACGAGATCTACTGCTTCAGCAGGCATCCTTTTATGGAATATCTAGCACAGAAAGACATCAATGGAAGATGTCAACCTTGGTGGAGGTTAGGGATAGGAAGAGAGGGCACACAATCCAATACAAAATCCCTACCTTATGCCACGGGTGAGCTTTGATTTGTGGGAATTTAAACTCGGTATAATTTGGATTCATGCACTTAATTTCTTCACGTGTGGGTGTGCCCAGAACCTGAGAGAGGATGAGATTAAATTGGAGGTAAAGCAACGATATGCAGGAGTTTAATTGGGACAAAGATAGTAGTTACCTTGATGATTTCAACAAGCTGATCAACACCGCTTTCTCCAGGGAACAGAGGCTGTTAAAAAGAACAATCAGATTGTAGGCAGACATAAGCTGGGGTAGTCCACTGATGACCCACGTACATGGAGTGATCACTTACCTGTCCTAGAAGCAGCTCAGCGAGCACACAGCCAGCAGACCAAACATCAATGGCTGTTGTGTATTCAGTAGCACCAAATATGAGCTCTGGAGCTCTGTAGTACCTAGAACAGATGTAAGAAATGTTTGGTTCGCCTTTTACCTAAAACAGTACAAAAAAAAATTAGGCACGCAACAAGGACCAAGATTCCTGTGAATATCAGTTGCTTGCTTATGACCATACCAGAACTTTCGCGCTGCCAAAGTCACACAGTTTTAGCTGATGGGTATGGGGATTAACCTGTTGCACAAATAGAATTGCATCAAACCATCTGAAGCTGCGCTTATAACTTAACTAAAGATGAATTTCTCCTTAATGTACTCAAACAGAAATTACTACTATACCAGGAGATTTTGCGGCTTAATGTCCCTGTGGCATACTCCAATGCTGTTGTGAATGTATGCCAAGGCTCTACAGATCTGTGAATCGCAAAGGTTTGACATGTTACTATTGTCATGCAGTTATACAGGATCTGTCAACAACTCCCAGCAGAGTAAGCTTTACCTGATACATATACAGTTTTGCATAAATCAAAGGCATGCGCTGGTTCATCTTGTTGTAATGTTTGATGACACGATGAGCAGTCTCCGGTACGTACTCAAGCACCAAATTGAGGTAAAGCTCCTCTTTCTCAGTCTTTGAGAAGAAACAGTGCTTTAGAGCCACCACATTTGGGTGGTCAAGAATTCGCATGGTTTGCAGCTCACGATTCTTGTATCTCTTGTCTTGAAGAACCTTTTTTATAGCTACGGTCTCACCAGTTTCAAGACACTTGGCCTGTACAAGATCATTTATTTTTTTTAAAAAAAAAAGAGGGGAAGGAGCTATTAGTTACTAACTAAGTGAAATACTACAATAAAAACCAGATAGCTCAATTTTCATACTGATTTGTATAGTAACAAACCTGGAAAACGGTTCCAAAGGACCCATGACCTACCACCCGCTCAGCCATGTAACTAATGGTCTGCGGTGCACATATATATACATCAGTAAATTGAAAGAAAGGGACCTTCAGTTCCCTACAATAACAGGACATATGTTTTTTTTTTGGTTTAAAATACCTGCTTTGCCTGCCCATTTCTCCCATCAATGCTGGTCACTATGATATGACCAGGCTCCGCCCCATTGCCATTGACTACAATATCTTCAACGTCCTGCATTGTTTTTCAAATAAAAACCAAACCAAATACGAAGTGAGCACTGAGCACCCACCAGAAAGCAATAATTGATGAAACATTCGGGGGAGATGAGATTACCTTATCGTCCCTTATGCTCATACTGCCCAACTCGTTGGGAAGACGATCTGGGTCACTGCTAGAACTTGTGCCATTCTGAAATCCCAAAGAAGAGCGTGCCACGCCCACCGAGGCCATGCTGCGACAGAGCTATATAGAATTTGCAGCACAAACTGCTGTCCAAGGGGCCTCCCTAAAGGTGTGATGCACTTGATCCACCTGTAAAGAGCAAGAATACGGGAGGTGAAAAAAAAACACATGATCGGGATGTTAGAAATCAGCGGTTGAATGAAATGTTTGTTGAAAAGGCAGTAAGGCACATTCACTTGCAGGCATGTTTGTATTGCTAGATAGGCTTGGGAGACTTGACAAGGAAAGGCCAACCCCTTCCAAATCGGGAAGTCTCCTGCCCCTAGCATGATCGATTGGAAACTCTGTTGGTCCGAGAGCAATTCAGCTCTGATCATAAATGGAGAAGATTATCCTAGCAGAGTGATTAACATCTAGCAGACGTACTAGCACATAACTAAATCACGAAAAAATAGAGGAGGGAAGACCGTTCTCGATGCATCTCGCCAAATTCGCGCCAAAGCCGACACTTTTCCCCACCAATCCATCTCACGCGGGTGGGGAACGAGGAAAATCGACACGAGCAAGAACGGACCTTGGAAGCCAAAACTACCGCCGTTCAGAAAAAATCACAAACAAAATCAATCCCAGAAGAGGACGCCTTTCGCGCCTGCTCGTCCCGAATCGAGCGAACCAGAGACGCTCGAAACGGCAAAAAAAAAAAAAAAAAAAGCGCGCGCCTACCCGGCCCACCACGCCAGCGTCCCTCGATCTCACGGATCGCCAGGGCTACGGAAGACGCCGCTGCGGAATCAAACGCCCGCCCGGATCCACGGAGAGGCGCACAGCGCGAGCACGGAGAGGATTACCGGATCGTGACGGCGCCGGGTCCGCGTCGGCGCCGGAAAGCTTCTCCCCTCTCCCTCCAACTCCGGCGCGGGGAGGGAGGATTGAAGAAGAAGAAGAAGAAGAGAGAGAGAGGGGGGTGGTGGCGGAAATGGAGATGGAGGAAGGAGGGACGCGACGCGAAGCCGGAGAGAGAAGGAAGACACGTTAATACTCCCTCCGTCCCAGTATATAAGGCGTAACCACCTCTGGTTCAAAGACCAAGAAATACATTTAATTGTCTCTATACCACTGCATCGATATACGTATGTATAGAGAGAGCACGTCTTATATTGTGGGACAAGAATAAAAAGTGGTTACGCAGACGGAGGGAGTAACGCACAAGAAAATCGCCGGACAGCAATAAATCCATTATTTTAATTGATTGGTTCATTATTTATTAATTAGAGCGGGAAAGGAAAAAAAAGATGGAGTTTTTTTTACGGCATACTGATAGATTATTATCTTGTCTGTTTGACCGTTGAAAGTTTCGTTCCAGCGGCGCCAGCGCTTCTCCATCTGTTCCGGTGTGCCTCTTTTTTTTTTCTTTTTTTTTTCCCTCTCTCTTTTAATTATAATAATAAAGCGCTGCTAACTCGTAGTATTAGTTATTGGTAACCTGGTTTAATAAAAATTGTCTATATTTAACCACATGTAAGAACTAACAAGCTGCATGGTGGAAAGTCAAAACGGCCTGTACTGGAGTAGTAGGGGAGTGATACAAATATCACTACTGCCTTTTTTAATTTAATTAGTGTGAACTGAATCTAGCGCAAAACCATGTTCCATTCCGGTCTTGTACAACAACGTAAACGACTCACAAACTCAATGCGATGAGACGATATGCATGTATGTATTCCTAATTAAACTTCTCTGTGGGGACACATTTATTATGTTAATTTGAAGAGCAAGGAAATGATTTGGGTGGGGTCCGGCACAGGCTGTCATGGTCGGGCGGGGCATGGGCATGGGCAACTCTGCTGAGATCCCCTTCCACTCCTCTTCTCTTCCTGCACGCCAGAGCCAGCAGCTCACCAGCTTAAAGACAACAAAAACAAAACAGGTCCATTATTAGATGCGAGTACGCACTAATGCAGAGAGGAAATTTTTTTAAAAAAAATGCATTCCATTGTAGCTTAGTAATAGTAGTAGTAGCTATCAAATACTGCCTGTATATAAATATGTAGACGTAGATACAGTAGCTGCCTCTCGCTTGGCCGGCCACCAGACACCGAGACACGCATCGCTAATAATCATCATCAGAAGAAGAAGAAAAAAAATCTTTGAAACAGCCTTTTGGCTTTTGCTTTCCCGGGCCCCGGCCTTTTTAATTGCGACTAGTTTAATTACTGGGCGTTGCAATCTTATACTACTAAATGTTCTTGTCTTCTCTTTCTGTTGTAAAGCAGCTATCCTGCGACTCTGCGAGTGCCTCTACTCATTGATGCCTGTCGATCATGGCTGTCGAGGACCAAAAAATAAAATAAAGGTTTGGATATTGTAGTCGTCCTGCGAGCAGTTTCTCTTCATGCATATGGAGCGCCTTTGCTTGTGTGTTCATAAACATTTTGTTCACGGAATGGGCTAGCTGTACGTTCGCCCCTGCTCATGTTCAGGTATGTACAAAGCGGCCAGCAGACCTCGTTTTTGGATTCTATGTTCTAGCAGTCAGCGGCTAAAATTAACTAAATTGTACGAGTAAAGGAAACTTATTAGCTAGCTCTTACTAGCTAAACACCTATTTTCGATTGTTCTTCGTGTTTTTTTCCTGGCATTTTCTGTTTTGTTTTAGTCATTATAGGCAACATTATGTAATTCTAGCATATAGCATACATTTAAGTTATTTTCGTTTTCAGACACTTTTTCATATTTTTTTTCAGATATTCTTTGTTTTTAGTTCAGCCATTGTAGATAAAATTAAGTCATTTTAAACATTTAGGTACCATTAAGTCATCCAGCCTGTAGAAAACATTAAGTCATTTAAACGTGTTAAGTCATTTATGTTCAGTAAGTTGTTATATCTCGGCTCGTGAGGGGGATACAAGCGGGTATGGTGGCTCGGCTTTATGATCGAGCATATGCTGGGTGAGGCGGCTCGGATCATGGGTGAGACGTACATCGGCTAAGGGCGGGACGTGGGCAGGGGCGCTCGGGCGGGCGTCTTTGGTTGGGTTCAGGTGTGTCTATCACCCTAGATGATGAATATATCTGCCATATATGCTCAATGGGCGTCCCGTGGCGTCCACTTCTGCCTCGCGCGTACGGAGTACATGAGGTAAGAATACCATTCGTCTGTGTGATGCTGTATATACACATACATGAGGTAAGAGTTGATAAACAAGTTCATCATCATCACCGGTGGTCCATGCATGTCGATAAAAACAGCACGGATTCTCTCCTGATGCCAGCGTATAGTAAACCGAACTGTCCAATCACGCTAGCTGCACTAAATTATCTAGTGAACATGCATATGGCCTAGTCTTAGATCCTTAATTAATATATTAATATATAAATAAAATCCGGGCCGAAGCCGTTCGTGTCACCGGCGGCCGCTCCCGGCCGGACGATCGACCGGATCAAAGAGCTCATTGTTTTTGAATTTAAATCTGATGAGTACCACGCATGCATGGTTTTCGAATTTTCCAGCACGCAGCTGTGGGCCAAATTAGTTAACGCTTTGAATTTAATTTGTCAGCTGGGCATACAGTTGGCAATTGGTATATGCGGGTGGGGGACAAGTTGAAGATCCGGCCGCATTTTATGACGGTCGCACAGGCCACAGCAGACTGCAGCGATCGACGAACGGTGCTGACATTTCGTTCGTAGTATACGAGATCTATATATATATGGCACGCGCTCCATGTTGCTATCGTGTATGGCTGTTCTTTGAATTGAACCGTCATCAACTTGAAGTGTCCTCAACCATTTGATTGGATCTGTTTCCACGTACGTACGTTCATTTCAAGCAGCAGCAGCTTCTTCTTCTTCTTTAAGATCAAAGACTCAACCGAACTTTACTAGACAGCGTACGTTTAGGTTTAGACCCCCGAGATCCTCACTGAGGTTACCGGTTTACATTAGCGCGAAAGTTTTTTTTTTTGGATAAAGAGCGCTTTATTGAACATAAACAAAAACACAAAGTAACACTGGGTAGGGTTTAGTGTCTTAGGCTATCCGCAACCGTTACCCCTAAATTTTTCCCTTATATCACTTTTTCTTCTTATTTTCCCTCTATTTTTTCATCTCCCGCAGCGGTTTCCCCTAAATACTCCCCCTATACCCCACTACCACTATAAAATATCATTTTCTATACCAACTATTATTTTTTTATCTACTAATAATTACTTGTGGAACCACAACACAGTGTTTGGGGATGAACAGTGACACGCTATATCTGGGGGAGAGAGAAGGGGGCCGGCGCGTAGGGGGCGCCGTAGGGGGCACCGCTGCGGCCGTAGAGTGCCCCCTACGTGCCGCATGCAAGGGGAGGGGACTGCCAAGGGGGCAGCGTTGCGCATAGCCTTAGACCCGGCAACTCAACACCCTCAGACCGTCCGCAGCGCAAGTCGCGTGGTGCCCCCTCCCCTAGCACTGTATACGCGTAGGGGGCCTCTACGCGCACAGCAGTGGCCTCCAAATGGCCCCCTACACGTTGCAGCGGTAGGGGAGGCCGCGTCGCTCCCCCAGATCAAGGAGAGCACTTAACGCCCCCTTCACAGTGCTTCCATATTTAATAGTTGAAAAAATAGTAATAAAAGATGAATAGGGTTAGATAATAATATTTTATAATTATAGTGAGGTATAGGAGGATAATATAGAGGGAACCGCTGTGAGAGATAAAAAGTTGGGAGATAAAATGTTATTGATGTGACGCAAAAAAGTAATATAGGGGAAAAATTTAGAGGTTACCGTTGCAAACAGTCTCAGCTACGACCAATGACCAGGCACTACTGACAGATCACAAGCCAAATTTCATCAATTCATTTACAACTAACCACAAGAAAGTGTATCAGATGTCTAGAACCTTACCTCATTATCCTAGCCATAATAAAAAAACGAAAAACTGAGAGTTCACTAGAGGCAACACACCGGCTTTGGTTTTAGGCTGATTTTAGCGCAAGGACTAAATTTTAAGGGTCCGTTCCGTTTTCACGGAATCGGTGCGTAGAACTATTCTTAGTCGGATTGATTGTGTAATTTATATAAGATTTGATCGGCTGGAACGATTCCTAGTCTATTCTAGTAGAGCACTATATTTTCTCACCTTAAACAGATGACCTTTTAATTTTTCGGAACAACTCTTAAGCTCGAAACTCCTAAACGTGTAAGACGTTTTTCATGCTGTATTAAGTGTGAACCGATGTGTCTTCTCTTATCTCAAGAGGTCCGAAGCCAAAACATCAATTCCGTTATCTAGAAAGAATGTGTGTGACTTCGATAAACAAGCATATCACACAAAGTTTATGATTTTTTTTATCTGTACGATATGCATGTTCATCAAATGTATCTATTTGGTCCAAAAAGAAAAAACCCCCACTCCAGATTACAGTACTAGCTGCGACTAGCATCTTAGGTAGTTGTACTTTCACATCAAAAGCACACGACAGTTGACAAAGGGGACGCCATGCATTGAACTTTTGGTGTGGGTTAGTTTCTCGATCTCAAAGGTGCTCTTAAATGTGAAATAGATGGGCTTGACCTAAACATGTTCATACTTCGGAGCCTAATTTAAACAGTCTACATGTAAAACGGTGTAAAACGGTATTACAGTTAAACTAAGATCACTACCGGAATCCGGGCCTTTGCCGAGTGCCGGCGGCTTTGCCGAGTGCTTTTTATCGGGCACTCGGCAAAGAAGACTTTGCCGAGCGCCGCACTCGGCAAAGTCCTGCGCTCGGTAAAGAACTTATTTACCTAATATAGGACACTCGGCACAGCCAAGCACTCGGCAAATACTGCTTTGCCGAACGTCAAGCACTCGGCAAATATGGCTCTCGGCAAAGGGCCGTTAGCGGTCGTCAGTCTTTGCCGAGTGTCAAATATCTGGCACTCGGCAAAGAGAGTCTTTGCCGAGTGTCCTATGTAGACACTCGGCAAAGCATATTTTTATTTTTTTTATTTGGTCACCAAACTTTTTGTGGTATGTTCCTACACTATGTAGACCTACATGTACCATTTTGGGACAATTATAACAGTGTTTTCTATAGCTAGTACATTTAGTTTGTTTATTTGAATTTCTTCGGAAAATTCAGATTTAAACTGCAGGTCACTCGAAACTTGGAAAACCGTGCATGCAAAAATGATATTCATGCTACTTAGCACAAGTTATGACCAATTTCAGGAGCGGACCAGAAACTTCGAGCATCATGCTCACTCAACATGACCGTAAACTTGTCATCCAGGTGTTTAAAAATTGTATAAAACAGAAACAAAGTCAGAAAATCATGAAACCTCTTCATGTGTCATGATATCATATGTAGAGGCTGTGATAAAAATTTGAAAAAGTTTCGAGAAAGCTGTAACGCACTATGTGTACAAACCTAAGAGATCCACATTGAAACTCTATGATTTCATGTGTGGTTCTCTTAGGTTTCTACACATAATGTCTCACAACTTTCTCCAAACATTCTAAATTTTTTGTCACAGACTCTACATATGATATCATAACATGTGGACAAGTTTCATGATTTTCTAAGTTTGTTTGTGTTTTATAAAATTTTTAAACAGCTGTATGGCAAGTTCACGGCCATGTTGAGTTAGCATGGTGCTCGAAGTTTCCGGTCCGCTCCTGAAATCGGTCGTAACTTGTGCTAAGTAGCATGGATATCATTTTTGCATGCACGGTTTTTCAAGTTTCGAGTGACCTGCAGTTCAAATGTGATTTTTTCGAAGAAATTCAAATAAACGAACTAAATCTACTAGCTATAGAAAACAATTTTCTAATTGTCTCAAAATGGTACATGTAGGTCTATATAGTGTAGAACATACCACAAAAATTTTGGTTGGGAAAATAAAAAAAATAAAAATATACTTTGCCGAGTGTCAGGAGATGACACTCGGCAAAGCAGCCTTTGCCGAGTGCCAGCTGGTTGACACTCGGCAAAGAATTGTGAAAGCATATTTGCCGAGTGCCGCCCAGGGGACACTCGGCAAAGGAGACTTTGCCGAGTGTCAGCGATCTGGCACTCGGCAAAGAATATTTTAAAATTTTAAAAAAATCTTTGCCGAGTGCCAGATCGCGGGCACTCGGCAAAGAAGAGAAATAAACCCCCGCGGAGAACCTTTCTCCTTCCTTCTCTCATCTCACTCTCTCTCACTGCACCCGCCATCCGCGCGCCGCCGTCGACTCGCCGCCGCGTCGTCCGCCCGCCGCCGCGCCAGCCCCTCGCCGCGTCGTCCGGCCGCCCATCGCCGCGCCCACCCACTCACATGTGCGCCGTGCTCGCCGTCACCGCCGCCACGCCGTGCTCGCTGTCACCGCCGCCGAGCTCGCCGTGCTCGCCGCGCCCGCGCCCGCCGCGCTCGCCGTGCTCGCCGTGCTCGCCGTGCCCGCAGCCGCGCCCGCCGTGCCCGCAGCCGCGCCCGCCGTGCCCCTCACCCGCGCCCGCCGCGCTCGCCGTGCCCGCACCCGCGTCGTCGTGCCCCTCGTCGTGCCCCTCGCCACCGCCGCCCGGCCACGCGTACCATCGTCGCCCCCACGCGAGGTATACACTTTTTATGCATCAATTCACCATGTAGTTGTTGATCTACCAAGTTATTCGCATCTCCATCATGAAGCATTGTGATGGCTTGCAATGGGAAATAAGAAATATGACAACTGCTAGTAGTGTATACTTTAGGTGAATTTCTTCTTACTGTGTGCATGTCAGCCATCGTGCTGTTAGTTTTATTTGCAGGTTTTAAAAACCTCAACGTACAGGGGAGGTGCTGTCGATTTTTTTTGTATTAACAGACTTGTGTTTCTTTTTTACAGAGAAGATACTTGTCTTCCTAGCCGCTGCGGGTCTGCCTGCACCGCGTCGCGTCGCCACTGCACCGACCCGCCACAGCCCCACTAGCCTGACTCCACCGCCACCCTAGGTATAACCTCTATTTCTGCATCATGGTCGTAGATCACGTAACCCAGTTAGGTGTCTCCCGTTCGAAAGAGATACGGTGTAGATATGCAGATCTTTGCATATCTACAAATGTATCAGTTTCGAATTGTCCACGTTTTTTGGACAGCCCGCGGTTGCGTAGATGGTGTTAGTTTCATGCTCTACTCCGGTCCGAGATAGTTTCGGCGTCACCTCCCTGTTGTTCTCCGGACAGTACACTCTCCCTGCCAGGACGTGTATCCGGAGAACAGCGGGGAGGTGCTGCCGAAATTCTATCTCGGATCGGAGTAGAGCATGGAAACTAACTCCATCTACGCAACCGCGGGTGGGATTAGGACCTATCATCACCTATTAGAAGGTAGGAACGTAGTGTACATGCATTACATGTCTATATTAAACTATACTTGGTTATATATGTTAGAGGATGGAGGACCGTGAGTGGATGTACACGGGCCACGTTCGACGTAATGATGTCACCCCAGAATGGATTAGGAAGACTGATGCTTTCGTGGAACGGGCATATGGCGAAGCTGCTAAAGGAGCTAGCCTAGTCCCTTGTCCGTGCAGCAAATGTGACAACCGGAAAAGAAAACCAAAGAAGGCCATGGTAGAACATATTTGGAAGAATGGATTTACGTCGGACTATACTCGGTGGATCTTCCATGGTGAAGCGCATCGCACGAGAGAGGAGGTGGTAAGACAACGCGTCGAGGATTACGATGCTGATGCCGGGGTAGCGGACATGTTGAACGACTATCACGAGGCACAGTTCGCCGAAGGACGTATGGAGGACGAGCCAGAGGCGACCGCAAAGGCATTCTACGACATGTTTGACGCGGCACAGAAACCCCTTCACGGCAAGACAAAGGTTTCTCAACTGGATGCCATTGGGCGTATAATGGCGTTCAAGTCGCAGTATAGCATGAGTCGAGACGCCTTCGATGGTTTGTTGACAGTTATTGGCAGCCTGCTTCTGGAGGATCACGTTCTGCCAAAGAGCATGTACGAGGCACAGAAACTCCTTCGTGCACTCAAGATGACGTATGAGCAGATACATGCTTGTCCGAAGGGCCGCGTTCTATTTAGGAAAGAACACACTGAGGCAAAGTACTATCCGAAGTGTAAATCGTCTAGGTTCATGGAGGTAGACTCTGGTGATGGACAGAAGAGGCAGCTCGACATCCCCGTGACAATCCTACGCCACCTTCCGTTCATACCGAGGATCCAGCGTCTATACATGACAGAGGAATCCGCGAAACAGATGACATGGCACAAAAAAGGCAAATGATACAATCCTGACAAGATGGTTCACGCATCCGATGGTGAAGCATGGACCCACTTTGATGCCATTCACCATGAGAAAGCCAAAGAGGCTCGTAATGTTCGTGTTGCGCTGGCCACAGATGGGTTCAATCCCTATGGAATGACCGCTGCCCCATACACATGTTGGCCCGTGTTCGTTATCCCCATCAATCTCCCCCCCGGCGTATGCTTTCAAAGACAGAACATATTCGTGTCGTTGATAATTCCTGGACACCCGGGGAATAAAATGGGCGTGTACATGGAGCCTTTGATTGATGAATTGGTCCCTGCTTGGGAGGAAGGGGTATGGACGTACGACCGAGCTACGAAGACAAACTTCAAAATGCATGTTTGGTACCAGTACTCCATGCATGACTTTCCAGCGTATGGGCTATTTTGCGCCTGGTGTGTTCACGGTAAGTTCCCATGCCCAGTTTGCAAGGAAGCTCTTAGGTTCATTTGGTTGACGAAGGCTGGTAAAAATTCGTCATTCGATAAACATCGACAATTTCTCCCTCCTGACCATGCATTCCGACTAGACATCAAGAACTTTACGAAAGGTGTCGTGGTGACAGACCGCCCACCTGCAATGATGACTGGTGCCGAAGTTCGCGAACAGATAGATGGTCTCGTGGCCAACCCAGAAGGTGGTTTTGTGGGATATGGTGAGCAACATATGTGGACACATAAGTCGGGCTTGACTCGGCTCCCCTATTATGATGACCTGCTCCTTCCACACAACATTGACGTGATGCACACTAAAAAGAATGTCGCCGAGGCACTTTGGGCAACAATTATGGAGATTCCTGATAAGTCAAAGGATAACGTAAAGGCAAGAGTGGATCTGGCAGAGTTATGTGATAGACCAAACCAAGAGATGAAGCCGCCTAGTGGTGGAAAGACATGGAGAAGGTCTAAGGCCGATTTCGTCCTGAGCAGGGCCCAGAGGAAGGAAGTACTACAGTGGATCAAGATGTTAATATTCCCTGATGGGTATGCAGCTAACCTTAGTAGGGGGGTGAACTTATCTACTCTGCGAGTCTTAGGGATGAAAAGTCATGACTTCCACATATGGATTGAACGAATTCTTCCGGCGATGGTTCGAGGCTATGTACCTGAGCATGTCTGGCTAGCGCTTGCAGAGTTGAGCTATTTCTTCCGCCAGCTTTGTGCAAAAGAGTTAGCTCAGACCATGATTGCAGACTTGGAAAGGATGGCACCCGTGTTACTGTGTAAGCTGGAGAAGATCTTTCCACCCGGCTTCTTCAATCCGATGCAGCATTTGATTCTTCATCTCCCGTATGAGGCACGAATGGGGGGGCCTGTGCAGGGACGTTGGTGCTATCCAATCGAGAGATGACTAAAGACTATCCGAAAGAAATGTAGAAATAAATGCAAAATCGAGGCTTCCATTGCAGAGGCATACATACTGGAGGAGGTGTCAAACTTCACAACAACTTACTATGGTGACAAACTGCCGAGCGTGCATAATCCACCCCCTCGTTACAATGATGGCGACAATGAATCGAACCTCAGCATTTTTCGAGGGCAACTCGGAAGCGCGAGTGGTTCGACCACCAAGACCCTGAGACATGAAGAGTGGCGCCATATCATGCTATATGTATTGACCAACCTTGAAGAGGTGACGCCATACATGGAGCAATTTCTTCATGAATTCTAGCGTCGATCAAGGGACCCAACTCCACAGGAATATGATACCCTTCTTGGAAAGGGTGCGGAAATGGATTGCCCGATTTCATTTCCTGGTTTAAACGTAAGGTACGTGCTTAGTTTGTCATTTGAAGATGCTCTTACGTGCGAATAATATAACAATCTAGCGTGTTTGAACTTGCAGGGCCAAAGAGAGCCGTCTATGAGTGCCGAGTTGAGACAAGTAGCCAATGGCTTTGCCTATAGGGTCAGGAAATTTTCTGGGTATGACGTCAATGGATACCGTTTTCGCACAACAAGCTACGACCAAAGTCGGCCCAATCGAAAAACCACGTGTTCTGGAGTCTTTACGCCCGGGCTTGACGAGGTCGAGTATTATGGAAGAATTGAAGAAATATATGAACTCAATTTTTATGGTTCCAAACCTCTTACTCCAGTGATATTCAAATGTCATTGGTTTGACCCTGAAGTTACGAGACGGACACATTCTAATCTTGGGCTAGTCGAAATTCGACAGGATTCCATCTTACCAGGAGACGATGTCTATATTGTGGCCCAACAGGCCACACAAGTGTATTATCTTCCATATGCGTGCCAAACGAAACAACATCTTAAGGGTTGGGATGTTGTGTATAAGGTATCACCGCACGCTAAATTACCTGTTCCAAACGATGAAGATTATAACTTAGACTCGGACACATATGACGGAGAGTTCTTCCAAGAAGATGGGCTCGAAGGGCGATTTGAGATAGACTTAACCGAAGCGATCGGAATGGAAGTAGATATTGAAACGCCGGATGATGAAATGGTTGTTGATGAGGAGGATGAGGTGCAAAATGAGAATGACTTAGAAATGCTTGAAGGCAATGCTAATGACGAAATTGCGCCTTCAGATGGTGTTGACTATGAAATGGTTGATAGTGATGATGACACTTATGATCCGGCTAACCCGGACACATATGAAGATTATTTTTAATCGATGTAATGCTATATTTCATTTATTTTGCATATGTTTCTGAATACATATTTTTTATCTGTGCTTAATTGCTTACTCTTAATTGCAGGTTGTTGGACAAAGATGGTGGGCGGTGGGACGAGGACGAGGAGGGGGAGGGGGAGGAGGAGCACCCGTAGGACGGAGGAGGAGGCGCAACAGGACGACGCCGTACAGCAGCAGGTGGAGCAGCAAGCCGCTGTCGATGCGGCGCAGCAGGACGACGACGATGCGGCGCAGCAAGACGACGACGACGACGCCGCTCAGTAGGACGTCTCAGGTTCTGGCTCCTCAGGATCGAGGAGCATCTACCTGCGAGGTCCCGCGAGTCTCCCTCAGCGACCCATACTTCGTGACAGACGTCCGCTGATACGACCCGATGGAGAGAGGTAGATAACTTTAGATGTTGTTGCTGCTTTTTCATATTATATGTTCAAATTAATAATAGAAACTAATACTTTATCTTAATCACTTGGACAGGTCTTGGATGGTTTTGGAGGCTGCAGGGGGTCACGACCGCAACCCTAATGGCATCCTCGGCCTTCTATGCAGGGAACACTTCCCTGGACTTGTCGAGTACGCCGGAGTGACGAGCCCAGCATACACCTTCGACCACTATGTCGTCGCCCCCGATGCAGTAGATCGGGATGGCAGACAATTCAACAACAAGGCGGAGCGGGTGAAGCAAGAGCTGTGGGTAAGTCTTCCTTGCACTATATTGTTTAATAAGTCGCATTTGTTGCATATTCTTGAAATAATGTATGGATACATCGTCTTTGTATGTAAGATTTCTTCAGATGCGAGGCTGGATACGAGGCCAGGGCGGATGTGGTGGCTACCACGAGCTGTAAGAAGCTCGTCGTGGACATGCACTACGAGGTGCGCATCTAGGCCATCGTCACTTACCATGGCTCCGTCCTTGGGGAGAAGGTGAGCAAGAAGGACGCCCGAACCATGTCGTTGACTCCGGACCAGTACTTGCAGGTAAATATAAAACTTTATTATTGGTACTAAATATGCTTAATTTTATCTTCTGATATGCCGTGTACTTGTATTTTTTTAGATGATTCCTCATTGGTGCGCCGCGCATCCTGAGTGCTGGGAGCAGATGGTGCAGAGGTGGTGCTCGGCTGAGTGGGACGAGGCGCACAACGCTAGCCGGGAACGGCGTTTGATGATGCAAGGTCCCTCCCACCATCAAGGCAGCCGCAACCTGGGCAAATACGCGAAAGCATGGGTACGCGCTCTTTTTTATTTAGGTATATAACTTTCGATTAGACATGATTTCTAACCATCTCGTTGGTTTTCTCGCAGTCGGCGGCACATGGTGGCGCGCCTTGCTCCACGTTCTTGGCATATGCTATGGCCCACAAGGGGAAGGCGACGTCCGACGTCACCTACAACCCGGATGACGGGCCCGAGGCGTACACCAACCCCGCCGTCCACAACCGCCTCAGTGAGTACACCGCCATGGCCAAGGAGGTCCATGGGCCAGATTATGATCCGAGGACTAAGGACATCGACGGAGATGTCCTCATGAGGGTCGGAGGAGGCAAGAGGCATGGACGGTACTGGATTGTCGACGGGGCAATCGACTCGTCCTCCACTCCCACTCTCTCTTAGGTGCGAGCAAGGAGCACGAGCGCGAGCCCAGCCATACGACCTCGGCAGGACAGCTCACAGCATCGTATCCAGCAACTCCAGGTTATTCCTTATCTATTCATCGTTCATTAATTATTATATATCTTCTCTTTGCATTATCGTAACATTAGGGCGAAATATTACAGACTCAGCTAGATGATGAGAGGAGGCAACGTGAGGAGCTGGAGAAGAGGATGGCGGAGATGTTCGCGTACATGCAGAGCCTTGGTGCCGCACAGGGTCATGCTCCACCACCTCCGTTGTTCCCTGCAGCTGACCCTGCTGAGTTCACTACTCCTGT
This sequence comes from Zea luxurians, assembly GCA_029449295.1. NCBI lineage: Eukaryota > Viridiplantae > Streptophyta > Magnoliopsida > Poales > Poaceae > Zea > Zea luxurians. Next base: position 45,637,903 of record JAOPSE010000010.1, read on the forward strand.
GAGTATCAAAATTTTAGTACTGCATGATATATATTCATATGTTCTCACACATGCAATCTCTTCTCTGTGTAGGGTCAATCTACGGCGTCGAACAACCCGCACGCTTCGTCCAGCCCTTCGCCGAACCAGTCCAGATGCCCACCTCGTTGATGATCTGTTTTGTGATGACCCAGACTTATATTTGTGAGTGTTGGTGATGTTAGTTACACTTGGTCTTGTGAGATACTTGGTGATGTTAGTGATGATCCAGACTTATATCTGTTTTGTGATGATCCAGACTTATATTTGTGAGACTTATATTAGTGAGACTTTGTGATATATATGGTGTTGATGATAAATGTGTTGATTCTGTGATGCGATTGATATAATGTGATGTGAATGATATATATCTTTTGTTTGTTTGGATGGAACAGCAAAAACAAATAAAAAAGGGACTTCCTGGTCACTTTACCGAGTGTAACACTTGGCAAAGGGTAGCTTTGCCGAGTGCTATGACCTTGGCACTCGGCAAAGAAGGAAACCTGGGAACCGGTAAAGCCATCTTTGCCGAGTGTTGACCATGACACTCCGCAAAGAAGAAAACCTGGGAACCGGTAAAGCCATCTTTGCTGAGTGCTGTGGTCAAGGCACTCGGCTAAGGGACTGGCAAAGGGGCCCACTGGAGGACTCTTTGCCGAGTGCCAGACCACTAGACACTCGGCAAAGAAGCCTCCTTTGCCGAGTGCCTACGAGAGCTCTCGGCACTGGGACTGGCGGTGGGGCCCACTGGAGCCGTCTTTGCCGACGGCTGTGATAGCAGACACTCGGCAAAATTGGCCTCTTTGCCGAGTGCCAAAGAAGACACTCGGCAAAGGATCCGTCACCGTCACTTGGCGCCGTGACGGTGACTTTTCTTTGCCGAGTGTCAAATGGCTTTGCCGAGTGCCCGACAAAAAGTACTCGGCAAAGAGGCTGTTGCCGATGTACAGTTCGCCGAGTGTTCTTTGCCGAGTGTAACACTCGGCAAAGCCTTTGCCGAGTGTAAAATAGCCTTTGCCGAGTGTCTGAGACACTCGGCAAAGGAGCTGTGTCCGGTAGTGGATATAACAATTTCCATACTAAAAAGACAAGCCAATAGAACATATATGACGTCAAACAGAAAAAAAAGAAAATGAAGCATCCCTCCAAAATAGACAGGACTAGACTAGGTTTTTTTACGCGACGCCGTCAAGGGTACTATTAGATTATGTAGACTAGATTTAATTAGCACAACCATTTTTAGCTTCATCCATGTACTACAAAAAAAAATTGGGAACTTGTACCCCAAAGCTTTTCTCCATGCACTCCAAATTATTCTAGGCTAGACTAGACTCAACTTTTTAGTGGGCCAGTAGTGGCATTTGGGCTGGGCTAGGCCTAGCACGGCGGTCTTCACCAACTATATATATATATATATATATATATATATATATATATATATATATATATAATAATAATAATAATAATAATAATAACTCATTGAGCCGTCCACACTGATCCCATTTGCAGTGTCATTGTCGCCAGGGTTGTTAAATTGTGTTGTCAGATGATGTCAATCAGAGATTTGCCTGCCCGAGCTGCTGCTGTCAGCCAAGTTCATTGGACCAAACCGGCGGTGATGCGCCTCTGATGCAAGTCCATAACAGGGTTGGCTTAACACTGATGTTTGAATAAAGATACAGCTGATTAGGAACCAACCAAGTGATTAGCTCCTGCATGGTTTAGCATCATATATATCTTGTTATGCCCCAAAAAAAAGGGGCAGCTGCATAGGCTTGTTACGAATTGCAGTGTGACAGAAGTGTAAAAAAACGGAGTTTGTTTTTTTAAATAAAAAAACTACCATCATTGTTCCTATCCGGTTACCTACTCAATATTCATGCACTCGAGTCAATCTTGATGTTTCAGTGAGCAGAAAATAACATGAACTTGTTCATATCTCGTGTCCTAGAACCTTCCAATGCATAAAAGAGGAACATCTATAAGCTTCTTCCTGAATTTGTTGCCACAACCACAAGCAATTGAATGGCAGATTGCCAAAGTGGGGGGAATCATGGTACCACCCACCCATCCCTGCGTTGCAAATTCGCAATCTACAAGCTGGAGAGGGAGTAGCGCCACGTCGCCTACTTCTCCTGCACAAAATGACCAAAAAGAAAACAGTTGTGCTTGGCGATCTTTCTCAACTAAACACTGTAGTAATTAAAAGCAAGCGACTCCAAGAGAGGGAAATCGCATCTTTCTTCATCACCTGTCACCCAACCCCTTTCTCTCTCTATTTTTGGTGACTTGTTGGCCTCTCATTGGTCCCATCAAAAAAAAGAAAATATATATATAGTTTATATATTAGGAGCTCTGTGCTTCCAATAACTAGAGGAAGCCTAGGTCAGACGGTGCAATCCGGTCGAGCCGGACCACATCCGGACATCTATAAAACAGGACCCGGAGTGCTAGGGTTCGGTTTTTCACGCTCCACCCCGATTCATTAGCGACGCCGCGTGCGACGACGGCGGTTGCCCCAGAGCGTGCGCGGCGGTAGACCCCCAGCCGGTGGCCGCAACTCCATGACCTCGACGCGCGGTGGCGGAGGTTCCTCGATCCGGAGTAGCGGCGGCGGTTCCCAGGTCGGTGGCGGCGGCTCCCCGATCCAGAGGGGGAGCGACAGCGGGGCCCTCTTGTGCGGGCAAGCGGCGGCGTCCCGAGGTCCCGAGGAGGCGACACTTCCAAGGCCGGCGAGCAAGCGACGCCCGTCGACGTGCGAGTAGCGACGGCGACGCATGAGGCGCGATGTTCGAGCGAGCGGCGTCACGAAAGGCCGAGATGTGCGCAACGATGATCGCGCGTGACATCCTCCGATCCGGCGCAGTTTTCTTTTCGATTATTGTGTTTTATGTCTACCACATGTATTATTTACGCCAAAAACTGTACGATTTTATGCTTAAACACGGAGTTCGTATATCAGTTTACTGTATGCACATTGGAAAGGCAATTCCTTGATTTATGTTGTTCGTAATTTGCGCGCATGCAATAAAAACTCCCACGATTTTTTCCATATTTTTTGGATCTGTATAAAAATAGAAACCGCATGTATGCGGCTGCCATGTTTTCGGATCTGTCATAAAAATAGGATAGTAATAACAACCTACTAGAGCTATCAACCTCTCACATTAACTCGGTATTACGCTTATAATTGAGGGATTTTATACTCAAAACTTAAGGTTTCTACGCTCCACCCGGAGATGCGTCCACCAGTGAACAACATGCCAGATTTTTTACGCAGTGTAACGAATTGCATAAATACATACACCGTGTAGTATAATTTGTATCAGTATATATCATAAACTAGTTCTAATGCGTTTAGCTGCATGACTGTTGGAGGGATCCTATATTTACGAAGAAAATAAAACATTAAATGCGATTTTTTGTTTCTATGCATGCAATTCATTTCCTTTCATTGCATATTCTTTCCATCATAAATTCGTGTGCATGCAGTTGGTAACAGATTTTTACGCAGTATACCGAATTGCATAATTATCTACACAGTGTGACATATTTAGTATCAGTATATATCATAAAATGGTCATTACGAGTCTAGTTGCATGGTTGTTGTAGCGATCCTAAATTTATGGAGGAAATAAAGCATTTAAAATAGAAACCGCCACACATATCTTTACTAAATTTACGCGCATGCCAGGAAACGTGTTTGAATCATGCATGCATTTTGCCATAATTTTTGGATCTGTATAACCGCATGCATGCGACTGTCATGTTTTTCGGATCTGCCATAAAAATAGGATCGTAATAACAACCTACTAGAGCTATCAACCTCTCACATTGGCTCGGTATTTACGCTTATAATTAAAGGATTTTATGCTGAAAACTTAAGGTTATTACGCTCCAACCCGGAGATGCGTCCACCAGTGAACAACATGCCAGATTTTTACGCAGTGTAACGAATTACATAAATAGCTACATCATGTAGTATAATTTATATCAATATATATCATAAACTAGATCTAATATGTTTAGCTGCATGACTGTTGGAGGGATGCTATATCTATAAAGGAAATAAAACATTAAATACGATTTTTTGTTTCTATGCGTGTAATTCATTTCCTTTCATTGCACATTATTTTCATCATAAATTCGTGTGCATGCAGCTGGTAACAGATTTTTACGTAGTATACCAAATTACATAATTATCTACACAGGGTAACATATTTAGTAGCAGTATATATCATAAAATGGTCCTTACGAGTCTAGTTGCATGACTGTTGCAGCGATCCTAAATTTATGGAGAAAATAAAGCATTTAAAAATAGAAACCGCCACATATATCTTTCTTAAATTTATGCACATGCAAGGGGACGTGTTTGACTCATGTATGCATTCCTTTTTTGCGCGCACAGACGTGGGCGCGGGTGGTGCAACCGATAGCCTGGTCCAGTCAGTGCACTGGATTGTCACACCCGGATTTCGGGGGCACCAAGACCCGGGCGCGAACATAAACACCAGGTATGCTGGGACCAAGTCTCACACATATGATGTATAGTGGCACAGGATCGAATGCCACATCTTTATATATAACAGGAGTTCTATACAAAATAAATAATTACATTATAAGGAGACAACGGTCCAGCAACCCAAAGTAGACTGGGAGACGACGGCCTAGACCTCTCACGAACACATCGCAGCATCCTCCAAGCGCCTCATCCTGTGGTACCTGTTCTTGACCTGTGGGGGGGTGTGAGACAGCAAGAGTGAGCTCACATACGTTCATAGCTCAACAAGTTGTGGGGAATAATGTGCATGAACTCGCCAAAGGTGGGAGCTCACGTGAAGTGTAAGGCTTACCAAAGAGGATGGTTGAAGCTGAGCATTGCTTTTAAAGTTAGTCAAAATTTTATTAGCAATTACTAAGTATAAGTAAATACCAACCCAATTAAATAGTAGAACAGAAGTAACATCATCACCTGCGATGCAATGCATATGGCAAATTGAATTTAAGTTTCATAATTTAATCATGTGAGTGTCCGAGCTGCTCATGACCGTGAGCACGGCTAGTATACCAGTTTTACACTCTGCAGAGGTTGCGCATCTTTACCCACAAGTCATGTTACCCATCTGCCAAGGGATCGCGACTTCCCATACACCTCTACCGAGGAGGCGAGGCAGGGTAACACTACGAGGCCTTTACAAAGTTCCACTAGCTTCAGAAAACCCGCTACAGTTTATAGGAAGTTCCAATGCAGGAATCCCTTGCAGGACCGCCATCGCAGCAAAATCCTCCCGAGGGCCTCCCTACACTGACCACTCCCCTACTGCCCTTGCCCCTTTCGGGTAAGGTAGTCTTCCACTAGCTTTCCTAATTAATCAGCCAAGGGGTCCCATTCCTCCCTTGTGGTAGCACTGTTTTCCCGGGTGGTTCTCCATGTTCCAATTAACATAATGATCTTAACATGAACAATAATAATAAACAGATAATAAAAGTGTGATCATGAATAATGTATCTTCATACCCAAAACCACATAAAGCACTAGCAAGTACTACCCAAAAAGGTTCAGTGGTAAACAAGGTATAAAGATAATCAAACTAGGGTAACCTATTGGGACCCATCAAAATTAACCTATGCAGATCATTATGATTAATTAGAACATGGGTAGGTAAAAAGAAGTGATCAAGGGCACAACTTGCCTGGGACTTGAGATTCCAGGTACCAGGATGATCTTCAGGTGACACGTGTCCTCACGCTAGTCGTAGCATTACAAACAAACAGTGTATAGGCAAAATTAACATTACACCAAACATATATGCAAAATACATATTAATAATCTACATGATGAAATATGATCACAGGAACAAGAATTATTAATTTTGGAGTTATAGGTTTTAAGTTATGAATTTCCAAAGATTCTATGTGCTTATTACAAGATTAATTAAGATAACAATTTTAATGTGACTTTTATGTAAAAACAGTGGCACTATTTGATAGAGAATAATATTACAAAATTATAGGAACTGGAATGGGTTAATTTGAACTTAGTATGAATTTTCTAGGATTTAAACAAGTTCTGCAATTATTTTATATTGAAAATCATTTCTAAAATGAATTTTATCTGCCTCTGGTCCGCGCACACTAATAAAAGTAAAATCAGGGGCCCAAGTGCAAATGTAGCTAAGACTCAGGCTAACAACATAAAGGGACCGCGGGTTGATTTCGATAAAGTTCAAGGGCTCTTTAGCAAAACTGATCGACCGACCAACCGCGGTGCAACCAGGGCCATCCATTCGCAGATTTGTGGCCCAGATTAGATCCATCATTAAGTGAACCGTTACGCGACATGGACCACACGATCTGAATCCAAGGGTCCGGAACCTGGATCTAATCCCACCCCTCCACGGCCAATCCAACGGCACAGAACCCGCCATCCCCAGATCTAATCGTGGTCGTTGAATGCGATCAAACGGCCACAATGCCTTCTCTCCATCACCCAGCCAACCACGGCCGCACCGCCCCGAACCGCGGCGGAGGTTCATCGGCGTTTCTCCGGCGCAGGGCCCAGGTGCACCAATCGGACCTCAGCGAGGTGCTACATGATGCGGAAGGAAAGGCGAGTGCCACGAAGGTGACATTACCTGTGATTATGTAGCGATGATCCCTGCCCACGACACAGCAAGGCTCCGCGGCGGCGGAGTAACTCCGATGAGGAATTATCACGGCTTCGCGACCTCCTACATCGGACTGGTGGCAGTCGTAGCTTCACCATGACTTGGCAAACCACCGCAGCCCCACACCTAGGCCATTTCACCCACCGCCGAGCACAGTCACAGAAGAATCCCGACGGCAGCCGTGACCAGTCCGAGCTCCACTCTGGGTACCCGACGAAGCTCCCCGAACATCCGCAAAAGACCGAGCGGTGGCGCGCACCCGACCAACACGATTAGGTCCCAACGGTGGCTTTCGCGGCAGCGCACCCCCTTCTTCTCTCACCGTGATTTCTCTCTCTCTGATTCCTTTCGGCAATGGCGTTCGTGCGCATGCGGTGGAGGTGACGCGGCTGGAGAAAGCGACAGCGGCAGGGTTGCAGCTAGCGTTGATTTTATAGGGCGGGGTACGAGTCTTGCGGCGGCGAGGATCGATCAGAGCCGCCTGAGGAATCGCGCGGAGTTCAACTGAAGCCGTTCATGGCCTACGAGATTTACGGGGAGACGACGCTGACGCTAGGGGCCCACGCGTCAGTGAAGAGATGAGGGCGATCACGGATGAGCACAGGCCGACTGACGAAAGGGCCCCACTTGGCGGCGCCATTTCTCAGTGGACCGCACGACGCGAGTGAGTTGGGCCAGCGAGGCATATTTCGGCCCATACACAAATAACCCTCCCATTTTCCTTTTCCCATTTCAAATTCAATCTTCAATCCAATTTTAAATTCAAATCGTGTGATAAATTTGTCCTCAGTTTGAAATGTACAATTTTATAATATCCATGTGAAAGATATTTATTTTATTTTATGTAGTATTTTTCTAATTTCTTTCCTTCTCCCGTTTCAAACCCTAATTTCAATTTAGGGTTTAATCCCACTTAGTCATTATTATATTTTTATTATTATCCTTATCATTTTTATTTAATGCACAAACATATAAACGCCAACATGATGCACATCCTTTTAATTTGGTATCATTTGTTTTACTTAGTCACTCTCAACTATATGTATGCTCTTTTCATGATGCAAATAACGCACATAAAATAAGGAAATCCAATATAGTATTCTTATATACATTTTGGGTATTACATGGATTGAACGAGGTTGCAGGATGATTGACCTGAGCTTCTTTTAACTATTGGAAGCCCATGGGTCCCGTTATACCTGCTCTCTCTATATATATAGCACGAGTTTAATAAGACTCTCTCCTGTCGATCCGGACACTATAGATAACATTGTTTATATACTTAGTTTAAAATAGAGTAATGGGTTCTCTCCTGGAGAAGGCATAAAGGTCCGTTGAAGTTTGTGACTCTTTGGAATGGGTGGATGCTGTACAGAAAATGGAGGGTCAAATCGAAGCGTTCACGACAAAAGAGTGAGTGTGCAGAGGTAATACTCCATCTAGTTCTGTAAATACTTGATTTTCTTTAGACAATGATATGGAGCGCGGTACCAAATGTATGCTTTTACGACAAATGAACCCTTTCATGACAAAATCCATGCATATGATCTTTAGGTTCATAAACTAGCTATTTCAAAAAGTTTAATAATTGAGGTTTTAAAAGTTGACTCGAACCTGCGAACACAAGTTTGACTTGTCCCTTGTGTTTCGGATTGATGATGAGTTATTGTCAACGGGTAGCATTCTGGTGTAGTCAGTGGACTGACCATAGTATGAGATTATGCTTGTGCAACCATGTCAGTCAGCTTGTGGTGTGTAGGTGTAGAGCATAGGGACGGTAGTCGACGGCTGAGGTGAAGTGTAACACCCCTGGTGTTACTATAATTAAAACTTGAGCATGGCATCATGAGCATGGGCATTGCATATGTTTGACACACCTAGAGTGCATTCACTAGGCCAAAAATTTCAAACAAGTTGTATTGTTTTACTGTTTTACAAATAGGACCCTGGTTTAAGGACTTAACCCTAAATAGTGGTTAAAGGGGCAAAACTTAATCCAAGTTGAGAAACACTTTAGGGCTTGTGAGAAAAGTCATAAAATATCCCCAAACACTAAATTGAATCACATTTATACCCCTGAGATATTAAAAACCCTAATTGGAACCCTGGGAAACCCTAAAACTAAACCCTAGGGACCTATGTGCAAAATTGATGCACAATTGGACTAAAGTGTAAAAACTAGTATGTTTTAAACCATAAAGTCATTTGGTCCACATTTGAGGAGATTTACAAGCAAAACCCTTGGTTTTGGACTTATTTGCAAAATGGACCCTATTGAGTTCTAAACTAAGTCTGAAATTTCAAAGTTTTGGCTCAACTTTGGGGCTTTGTAACTTTCAAAGCATAGGGTTTTTGCCCTAGGTCACCACATCAAAATTGTAGCCCAATTATAGGAGAACAACTTTGCTAAAGGGTGCAAGCATAGTTGTTATGAGAAATTTGCAGAAAAACCCAGTCCAAAACTGACTGTCAGGCTGTTTTGAACTGAAAATCTGTTTAGTAGTGAACTGACACCAACTTCTAGCTCAGATTCAAGCATGATCCTGTGCTCAAATGTGATCAAGTCCTATAGTTGAGTTGTAGCTGGTTTATAACTCTACAACTTTGCTACTGAGAGTTTATGAGGTTCTTATGTGAAATCTGGAGTAAATCAACGCTAAACACGGGCTGTCAGGCTCGTTGATTCTACTGAAACCGAGCACTGTTCATCGTCATCAGTTAATATCGCGTATGGATCAGGACGCCCGCCGGCGATAAGAACGCCACCGTGGCGTGACCGGTCGTCGTTGGCCGCGGTAAAGTGACTGGCTGTCGTGGCAAAAGTTACCTCGGTGGCGTGCTTGGGTTAAGCGGCAACCGCACCCTCACCGGAGGCCGCCGTAGGCTTGCCAGCGCACCCGCCGCTCTCATCTCTTCCCCAACTCCGGTCGTCGGTCCTCCGCCGCGTGGCCAAGCTGGTCTACCGTGTCACCGTAGTCCGTTTGAGCCATCCCATCAGCGTTAATGAGCTTGCCACGCCGTAGGCCACGTAACCGCGCGCCAAGCTTCTTCCTCCCCTCCGGCCGCCAACGCATCGCGAGCAAATTGAGAGCCACCGCTCTCGGAGCCTATAAATTGAGCCCCCCCTCGGCTGCGCCATGTATTTGGCTAACTATTGCACCCGCTCCCGCACTCAATCGTCCTCTAGCTCGCCGGAATTTTGCGTTGCCCCCAAATCTGTTTTCCGCCGCCGTGTTGTGAGCTCGCCGTGGTCAGCCCTCCACAGGTCCGTTCCTGCCCTCTGCGCCTTCGTTTGAGCATGCTCATGTCTCCTTGATGCTTGCCGAGCCTTTTAATCGAACTAGACCGGCGCCTGTCGTCGGGAACACGATCACCTTGCCGTTGTGCTTACGGCCACCGTGGCCGGAGCTCCATGATCCGCCAATAGCGCAATTAACTTAGGGGAAATAGTTAGGCTAGCTCCAATTCCGTGTATGCCGCTCGGAGAGCTCAGCCGCTGCCTCAATCGGCCGGTCTGCTCGCTCGCTGGAGCGCGGCCGCGCGGAGCGCCGTCGAGGACTTGTAATTGTGAATTGACAAGACCCCGAGGGCTTTTTCGTGAACGGTCAGCGACTCAGAACAATAGTGAATGGCCCTGATTCGGTTTAGCTGTTAAGCCGGGGTTCTGTGTGCAAAACGTCCTTCGCGGGCGCGCGCGCGCGGGCGCGGGCGCGGTTCTCCCTGGGCCTGGGCTTGTTGGGCCAGAAGCAGCCCAGTTCTGTTTAAAAGTTTTTCCTTTTTTTTCAGCAGAACTTTGAAAAACTGTAGAAAATAATAGAAAAATGGTAAAATTGTGAGACCAATTTTTCTAGGCTTGTTATTTTCTATAGTATTTAATAAAAATAGTTTTATGATTTTTAGTTTGAATAGGGAATTTTAGAATATTTAAAACAGCCTAAATCAATGGTTCTGGATTTTTAGAGAATAAATAATAAGCCCAAAATTTCCCAAACTTTTTATGTGAGCTTATCACATTATTTAGAAGCCATGGGTAGAGTTTGGTTTGATTTGGACCTTGTTTGATCACAAAACCCAAAACCACCCCCCCCTGCTCCATGAACTCCTTTACCGACTCCGAAAACCCTAAGTTTCCGGAACTCCGTGAAGGAAAGTTGTATTCAAGACATAACTAATAAGTTTATGTTAACTTTGCATCCTCATGAGCACTCCATGACATCCATTCTTATACATGTATATGATTATATTAGAGCAAGAAGAAGAAGAAGAAGTTTTTGAAGAAGGGATACCACCCACCTCTGATCCCCAGGCAGACAACTGCTTCTATTTTGATATCTGTGGATCCGAGCCAGACACATCTGATAACAAAGGCAAGCCCCGGTGCATTTGCCACCTCCCTTGATGTTTTTAAAATCTTTCTCACTTGCTTGATGCATTAGGTGATAAGAGTTGATTGATTAAACAATTCCTGCATTGCCTTCCTTGATTTTGATTACCCTCCTTGAAATCCTGTTTTTACGAAAAGGTTTTACTTTGCTTAGTTTTGCTTTAGAAAATCAAAAGGATTTGTTTTACAAAAGATGTTTGGCAAAGTGGGAGGGATGTTTTCGAAAATAAAACTTGATGGTGGATCCATCACGGCCGTGATGGATTCAACATCGGAAAAGATGTACCTCTGTCAGGTACCAAACTTTGGGTTTGAAATGGTTAAGCTGAGACCGGGCGGGTGACTTGCACGAGAAGAGAGTCTCGGTGTAGTGTCTCCGTCTGAGTCGATTAAGGACCTTGTCGATGTAGGCCTGCTGACCGAGGACCCTTTAACTGGTCACATGCCTCGTCATGGGTAAGCCTTGCCTCGGGTAGACTAAGGCCGGAATAAGATAACACGAAATGGGAGTGGAGCGGTGGCGAGAGTAGCGTGTACCCTCCGTGGCAAGAGGCTGGACGGTGGTGTATCTGTGCTCTCGGTTTGTGTGAACCTGATCCGGTCTTAAGAACCCCGGTGGCGGGTTGACATATGCAAGGGTTAAGTGCTACATATGTCGTGTGATTGGAGATCCTCAGCTGAGTATAATCGATTCGGATCGCCGTACCTCCGCGGTTATGGAGACTTGGCCACTGACTTACACGTAGCATTCCACTAAAGATGATGGGTTTTTGGTTAAGAAATTGGCTAGTGCAGGACCAGTGATTGAACTAGGGTAGAAAGAACTCTAGTGCAGGTAATTTTACCTAACTTGACAAATAAAATTGGATTTTTAAGGATCCACTTTAGTAAGCATTTCTGCAAAACAGAGTCTTTGACTATTGAAAAGCCTTACCTTGACTCCCATATATCCAGCATACCCTTGAGAGTCTTTTCCTTAGTCGGGTAAGACTTGCTGAGTAATTCCATACTCAGGGTTTATCCCTTTGTTGTTTTTAGGTGGGGAAGTAGCAGATTTTTGCTGCTTCTGTGCTAAGGTGGTTCCCAAGGATGAAACCCAAGACTGAAGTGCGGGAGGACTCGGTCCTCCACTTAAGATCTTTTGTTTTTAGTCCTTCGGGAGAAGTTCGTGTCTCCCTGGTTTGTATAATTATTACTTTTATGCACTCGTTTTTAGAACTGGTCTGTAATAACTTAACTTGAGCTTACTTTGGAAATAAATGTAAGATTATGTAATCGCTTCCGCATATCTTTATCTCCGATGATCTGTAATGTCTGCAAGACGGGTGAAACGTTCCTGGTGAGGTAAGAAAAGATACCGAGCTTGTCAAGTAACTTAGGAACATCTACAGGGTGTCTGATGTCTGTTAGACAAGGACAACTGTAGGTGGGCCTGATTACTTGGGAGGTTCCGTCACAGCTGGTATCGGAGCGTAGCCCTTCTTTGCAGATATTAAGGCATCTTCAAAAAGATTTTCAAAAGTCTTACCTAAAGATTCTTTTCTCTTCTTACCTAAGTATTCTGAAGAGTTTATCTTAAAGACCAGATAGGAAGAGTGCAATGTATAGAAGGTTGAATCAACCAAGGTTGATTCTGTACTTACTCATGCATCATGCTAAGAATTATACTAATAAATTTCCCCCTTAGAAAATGCCGCCGCGCACAAGGAAGACCGCGCGTAAGTCGACTGGACCAATCGGAGTACTTCGACATCAACATGCTCCGCGAGATGTAGATAGTAGCAGTGGTAGCAACGATCCTATCGGGATCTGGAAGCACAAATTGAACTGCTTCAGTCAGAATTCCGTCACAGGAATGATCTATGGATCGCGGATGCAGCCATCCGCTACTTGCAAGACCAACTCGCGAAACGAGATCTAGCGTTCAATTGGACGGCTAACTCTCGTTTACTCGTCTGGGCTAAGGAAGTCAAAGTTCGAGCCCATGCGGAGGAGCTTAGCTTAGCCGTGGGTAACTTGCAGGTCTATTGAAGAAGTTCATGTGTTGTATTCACAACTACACCCGAACGTCCCTGCGAATCCTGTCGGGATGGAAGCCGGACCTTCTCACATAGCGGGATAAGCACTTGATGGTGCACTGGACCTTTTCAGGCCCCTCCCTCTATGAAGTTGATTGATGAATAGTCTTCTATACCTGAAAGTAAGCTACCAAAAGTGAAAAGAAGTGGCTTACCAAGTGCCCTTAACATTGGCCGGACGGGACTTTCCTGCTAATATGATTGTCCTGAAAGGCCAAGACATGGATGTCATCTTAGGCATGAACTGGTTAGCCCAGTATAAAGCAATTCTCAACCCTAATCTAAGAACCATCATGTTGAGTTATGGCCAATAAAGAGTTGGTGACTTGGTTGCCTAAAACCAAGATTAGGCTATATTCGTATTTAGTGAACCATGACCCGGCCCAAAGTCGAATTTTCCGTTATCACTTTATGACTACCACCATACAAATAAATGCCTAGATAATTTCCTTAAAGTGTACCTAGACTACAAACAAGAATCTCAAGTCATGTCTCCTTTTAGCACCATTTTCCCGTTCAGCTGATGCAGGTTGAAGTCTCTAGTGTATTTGGCCTCTCCTTACGGATCGTCGTGTTGCTCTATTAACCCAACTTAGAAAAGACATGTCCGACCATTTCCTTGAATTTGATGCCTTTGGTTTCTTCATATCTGACGAAGGCCTACCACCTTAATCCTTGACCTGGTGATTTCTATGATAGGCATAGAAATAAGTCTCCCATCATACTTCTTTCATCAAGTTTAGGTTATGGCCATGCCTTGTTCATCTCCTTGGGCCATAATCTATTTGGCTCTCTACTTGTAACCATTCATACAAGTGGAGTACCTCTTTATATATTATCACCCTTGACCAGTCTATTTGGGTTGTGTGAGATTCTTTATTGGTTATGTCTGGTATTGGCGAAGCTCTCAAATTGGAGATTGACTTTCCCTGCTGAAGAGATGCAGGAGTTTGTTCATTCGCTCTCCTATTCTCCAGGTATTCCCTAACCAAGTCAGTTCATGTCACATGAAGAAACGGATGAACAACCTGACCAAATGGATTTTTACCCAAGTGCATGACCTTTTGCTTGCAAAGATGAACTCTCAACCCCTTGGCTTACCAATGGTACTGAGAGAATTTGCTCAGTGTCAAAAGTAGTTCAACAAGTTGGTTTTGATTAACTTGTAACTGCCTGTTGACCGAATGTTGGGTCTAGAGATCATTTTATCGAGCTGTCTAAACTCACTTTGGTTCAACCTACCCTAAAGAAAGTGCTTATCAAAATGAGATTAAGTCAGCCAATAGCCACCTAATCATCGCTCTAGGCGTGCCTCGACCGTCTCACGCGTGTTTTTTCCTGCATGTGTGATCATGCCGATCCATGACTAGTGTTGGATAAAATGGACTGGTTGCCAAGACCGCATTTACAGATCCCTCCGCTGGTGATTTTTCTTGAATCTAAATCACTTTTCGTGGACTTGGATTCCCTGGCTAACACGAGTTATCCGTGATGTTAATCAACCTTCACACCCGTCTCGTGTGCTATGAACCTACTGTAACCACTTGTTGGTAAACCTCTTCTTGTGTGTTTTACCCAAGATGGTGCATCTGATTCTATTGGGTAAAGTTGCATAATTGCCACCCAACAGACTCAGATAGTACAGTGTCATCAGAAGAAGCAAGTTGCACACATGGAACCTTATGTGTTCTTCTGGTGGGCAAAGATGCAAATTGAAATTGCATACTATGTGGCTAGGCGTAATACTTGTAAACGCATCAAGGCCATATACATGAAGACCGTTGGTCCATTACAATCCTTACCTATCCCAACATGGAAAGGGGAAGATATTGTATGGACTTTATCATGGGATTACCCAGGACTACAAAAGGGTATGACTCTATCTGGGTTATTATTGATCAGCTTATGAAAATTTCTCATTTGCTGCCAGTCAAGACCGATCACCCAGTTACTGCCTATGCCCAATTGTACATTGCTCGTATTCTTAGTCTGCATGGTGTTCCAAAGACCATAGTGTCGGATCGTGGACCTCAGTTCGTATCCAAATTTTGGGAAGAACTTCATAAATCCCTGGGTACTAAGTTACTCCACAGTTCGGCCTACCATCCCCAAACCAGTGGACAGACTGAGAGAGTGAACCAAATACTTGAAGATATGTTGCGGGCATGTGTCCTGGATTTCTCGCAAAAATGGGATGAATGTTTGCCCTTAGCGGAGTTTTCCTATAATAACAGTTATCAGGAAAGCATCAAGATGGCACCTTTTGAAGCTTTGTATGGGCGACGGTGTCGAACTCCGCTAAATTGGTCTGAACCTGGTGAAAGATATTTCTTTAGACCTGATATGGTAAAAGAAACCGAAGAAAAGGTTCAGAAAATAGTTCATAATATGAAGAAGGCACAGGCTCGTCAGAAAAGTTATGCAGACAAACGGCGAATGCCCTTATACTTCTTGAAAGGAGACTACGTCTACTTAAAGGTTTCACCAATGAAAGGCGTATCGCGTTTTGGGATTAAAGGAAAACTTGCACCCAGGTACATTGGTCCATTCCTGGTACTTGAGCAATGTGGACCAGTGGCATACCGACTTCAGCTCCCCGAAACATTGTCTGCCGTGCATAATGTGTTCCACGTGTCACAATTGAAGAAGTGTCTTCGGGTTCCCGATCGAACCATTGAAGTGACTGATGTTGTCCTGGAACCAGATTTGACATACTCGGAACATCCCATTCGAGTTCTGGATCAAAGGGACAGGGTTACCCGGAGAAAGACTCTCAAGTTTTATAAGATACAGTGGAACCAGCATTCGGAAGATGAGGCTACATGGGAAACCCGAGACTTTTTAGATAAGAATTTCCCAGGCTTTCTAGCCTCTTGTAAATTGTAAAGTTTGTATAGCTGTGTAATAAAGGAATGAACCCCCACACCACCCCTGCCTTGTACCAGAAATAAGGAAATAAAAACAGGACACATTTCCTTTTCCATTACTCACCCTAGGACTTTAAATCTCGGGACGAGATTCTTTTATGGGGGGAAGGATGTAACACCCCTGGTGTTACTATAATTAAAACTTGAGCATGGCATCATGAGCATGGGCATTGCATATGTTTGACACACCTAGAGTGCATTCACTAGGCCAAAAATTTCAAACAAGTTGTATTGTTTTACTGTTTTACAAATAGGACCCTGGTTTAAGGACTTAACCCTAAATAGTGGTTAAAGGGGCAAAACTTAATCCAAGTTGAGAAACACTTTAGGGCTTGTGAGAAAAGTCATAAAATATCCCCAAACACTAAATTGAATCACATTTATACCCCTGAGATATTAAAAACCCTAATTGGAACCCTGGGAAACCCTAAAACTAAACCCTAGGGACCTATGTGCAAAATTGATGCACAATTGGACTAAAGTGTAAAAACTAGTATGTTTTAAACCATAAAGTCATTTGGTCCACATTTGAGGAGATTTACAAGCAAAACCCTTGGTTTTGGACTTATTTGCAAAATGGACCCTATTGAGTTCTAAACTAAGTCTGAAATTTCAAAGTTTTGGCTCAACTTTGGGGCTTTGTAACTTTCAAAGCATAGGGTTTTTGCCCTAGGTCACCACATCAAAATTGTAGCCCAATTATAGGAGAACAACTTTGCTAAAGGGTGCAAGCATAGTTGTTATGAGAAATTTGCAGAAAAACCCAGTCCAAAACTGACTGTCAGGCTGTTTTGAACTGAAAATCTGTTTAGTAGTGAACTGACACCAACTTCTAGCTCAGATTCAAGCATGATCCTGTGCTCAAATGTGATCAAGTCCTATAGTTGAGTTGTAGCTGGTTTATAACTCTACAACTTTGCTACTGAGAGTTTATGAGGTTCTTATGTGAAATCTGGAGTAAATCAACGCTAAACACGGGCTGTCAGGCTCGTTGATTCTACTGAAACCGAGCACTGTTCATCGTCATCAGTTAATATCGCGTATGGATCAGGACGCCCGCCGGCGATAAGAACGCCACCGTGGCGTGACCGGTCGTCGTTGGCCGCGGTAAAGTGACTGGCTGTCGTGGCAAAAGTTACCTCGGTGGCGTGCTTGGGTTAAGCGGCAACCGCACCCTCACCGGAGGCCGCCGTAGGCTTGCCAGCGCACCCGCCGCTCTCATCTCTTCCCCAACTCCGGTCGTCGGTCCTCCGCCGCGTGGCCAAGCTGGTCTACCGTGTCACCGTAGTCCGTTTGAGCCATCCCATCAGCGTTAATGAGCTTGCCACGCCGTAGGCCACGTAACCGCGCGCCAAGCTTCTTCCTCCCCTCCGGCCGCCAACGCATCGCGAGCAAATTGAGAGCCACCGCTCTCGGAGCCTATAAATTGAGCCCCCCCTCGGCTGCGCCATGTATTTGGCTAACTATTGCACCCGCTCCCGCACTCAATCGTCCTCTAGCTCGCCGGAATTTTGCGTTGCCCCCAAATCTGTTTTCCGCCGCCGTGTTGTGAGCTCGCCGTGGTCAGCCCTCCACAGGTCCGTTCCTGCCCTCTGCGCCTTCGTTTGAGCATGCTCATGTCTCCTTGATGCTTGCCGAGCCTTTTAATCGAACTAGACCGGCGCCTGTCGTCGGGAACACGATCACCTTGCCGTTGTGCTTACGGCCACCGTGGCCGGAGCTCCATGATCCGCCAATAGCGCAATTAACTTAGGGGAAATAGTTAGGCTAGCTCCAATTCCGTGTATGCCGCTCGGAGAGCTCAGCCGCTGCCTCAATCGGCCGGTCTGCTCGCTCGCCGGAGCGCGGCCGCGCGGAGCGCCGTCGAGGACTTGTAATTGTGAATTGACAAGACCCCGAGGGCTTTTTCGTGAACGGTCAGCGACTCAGAACAATAGTGAATGGCCCTGATTCGGTTTAGCTGTTAAGCCGGGGTTCTGTGTGCAAAACGTCCTTCGCGGGCGCGCGCGCGGGCGCGGGCGCGGTTCTCCCTGGGCCTGGGCTTGTTGGGCCAGAAGCAGCCCAGTTCTGTTTAAAAG
Organism: Zea luxurians; assembly: GCA_029449295.1. Classification (NCBI taxonomy): domain Eukaryota; kingdom Viridiplantae; phylum Streptophyta; class Magnoliopsida; order Poales; family Poaceae; genus Zea; species Zea luxurians. Next base: position 45,656,056 of record JAOPSE010000010.1, read on the forward strand.
TTTTTCCTTTTTTTTTCAGCAGAACTTTGAAAAACTGTAGAAAATAATAGAAAAATGGTAAAATTGTGAGACCAATTTTTCTAGGCTTGTTATTTTCTATAGTATTTAATAAAAATAGTTTTATGATTTTTAGTTTGAATAGGGAATTTTAGGATATTTAAAACAGCCTAAATCAATGGTTCTGGATTTTTAGAGAATAAATAATAAGCCCAAAATTTCCCAAACTTTTTATGTGAGCTTATCACATTATTTAGAAGCCATGGGTAGAGTTTGGTTTGATTTGGACCTTGTTTGATCACAAAACCCAAAACCACCCCCCCTGCTCCATGAACTCCTTTACCGACTCCGGAAACCCTAAGTTTCCGGAACTCCGTGAAGGAAAGTTGTATTCAAGACATAACTAATAAGTTTATGTTAACTTTGCATCCTCATGAGCACTCCATGACATCCATTCTTATACATGTATATGATTATATTAGAGCAAGAAGAAGAAGAAGAAGTTTTTGAAGAAGGGATACCACCCACCTCTGATCCCCAGGCAGACAACTGCTTCTATTTTGATATCTGTGGATCCGAGCCAGACACATCTGATAACAAAGGCAAGCCCCGGTGCATTTGCCACCTCCCTTGATGTTTTTAAAATCTTTCTCACTTGCTTGATGCATTAGGTGATAAGAGTTGATTGATTAAACAATTCCTGCATTGCCTTCCTTGATTTTGATTACCCTCCTTGAAATCCTGTTTTTACGAAAAGGTTTTACTTTGCTTAGTTTTGCTTTAGAAAATCAAAAGGATTTGTTTTACAAAAGATGTTTGGCAAAGTGGGAGGGATGTTTTCGAAAATAAAACTTGATGGTGGATCCATCACGGCCGTGATGGATTCAACATCGGAAAAGATGTACCTCTGTCAGGTACCAAACTTTGGGTTTGAAATGGTTAAGCTGAGACCGGGCGGGTGACTTGCACGAGAAGAGAGTCTCGGTGTAGTGTCTCCGTCTGAGTCGATTAAGGACCTTGTCGATGTAGGCCTGCTGACCGAGGACCCTTTAACTGGTCACATGCCTCGTCATGGGTAAGCCTTGCCTCGGGTAGACTAAGGCCGGAATAAGATAACACGAAATGGGAGTGGAGCGGTGGCGAGAGTAGCGTGTACCCTCCGTGGCAAGAGGCTGGACGGTGGTGTATCTGTGCTCTCGGTTTGCGTGAACCTGATCCGGTCTTAAGAACCCCGGTGGCGGGTTGACATATGCAAGGGTTAAGTGCTACATATGTCGTGTGATTGGAGATCCTCAGCTGAGTATAATCGATTCGGATCGCCGTACCTCCGCGGTTATGGAGACTTGGCCACTGACTTACACGTAGCATTCCACTAAAGATGATGGGTTTTTGGTTAAGAAATTGGCTAGTGCAGGACCAGTGATTGAACTAGGGTAGAAAGAACTCTAGTGCAGGTAATTTTACCTAACCTGACAAATAAAATTGGATTTTTAAGGATCCACTTTAGTAAGCATTTCTGCAAAACAGAGTCTTTGACTATTGAAAAGCCTTACCTTGACTCCCATATATCCAGCATACCCTTGAGAGTCTTTTCCTTAGTCGGGTAAGACTTGCTGAGTAATTCCATACTCAGGGTTTATCCCTTTGTTGTTTTTAGGTGGGGAAGTAGCAGATTTTTGCTGCTTCTGTGCTAAGGTGGTTCCCAAGGATGAAACCCAAGACTGAAGTGCGGGAGGACTCGGTCCTCCACTTAAGATCTTTTGTTTTTAGTCCTTCGGGAGAAGTTCGTGTCTCCCTGGTTTGTATAATTATTACTTTTATGCACTCGTTTTTAGAACTGGTCTGTAATAACTTAACTTGAGCTTACTTTGGAAATAAATGTAAGATTATGTAATCGCTTCCGCATATCTTTATCTCCGATGATCTGTAATGTCTGCAAGACGGGTGAAACGTTCCTGGTGAGGTAAGAAAAGATACCGAGCTTGTCAAGTAACTTAGGAACATCTACAGGGTGTCTGATGTCTGTTAGACAAGGACAACTGTAGGTGGGCCTGATTACTTGGGAGGTTCCGTCACATGAAGGTCATGCGGGCTCATGCTGATGGACCGAGAGCGGTAAAGTGTGAGTGTTGGGTATTGACGGACCAAAGCAGCCAGGTGACCAGCCGCGACGACTGACACCTAGGACACGCACTCGCACGAGGACGTGGTGAAGTGGACCATGTTGCCGGTATGGTCGAAGACTGCCGGGACACACGTCTGGTCGTGGAGGACGTGCACGAGGTGCAGTGCTCACGGCAGGTTTGGTGGTTTGGGCCTCAAAACCACCCAGCGCTACGGATGGCGGGTTTTATTGAGTTTAGGCCTCAAAACTCGGCGTCGGTGGTTCCGGAGAAAACCCGTGACAGCACATGGCGTGATCACGGAGGGAGCGTCAAGGCGAAGCAACTCCGTGTGAAGGACATGATCGTCGATCGAAAACTTAAGAGTTGGTCCATTTCGCCCCCGGTGGAGCAGATAGGCTCTGTAAATAGTGGTAGTTTAGAAAGAGAGAATAACCCTGATGAGGACATCACTTCTATACATACAATGAATGGACCGATAACACAATCTCGTGCACGACAGCTAAATCTCCAGGTACGTTCTACCCTAGTCAATTGTGTTTCAGAGCTTACGCTTGGGGCCATGGATGTTTTCATGATAAGGTACCTTGGAGAGGACCAGCAAGGACTTAGGAAAGCCAAGGTGTTGAGGAGGAGCAGCAAGGGCGGCCACAACAGGAAGGAGATCAAGTCCGACTCGGCTGCGACTCTATTTCAGGTTCCAGGACCAGTCTGCACTAAAATGGACGTCCAAGATGCATCCGGACTCCGATTGCGACGGACTGGATATGGTTGGAAAGATACGAGATTATCTAACCAACCCAACTGGTTCCACTCTAAAATTCATCCGGAGTCAACGGGAATCGTCGAAACAAGTCAGCGTTCAGATTCTGTTTTGGTGCTGCGACACCGTCTGTTGGGTCGTTGGGCCGTGTATCGTGTCGGAGCCCATTAGGGGCGAGTCTAGGGGTCACGCACGCCCTAATACTCTATTTATTCAGTAGCCGCCGCCACATTTAGGTTTGGGTTTTGCTTAGATCAATTCTGTCATCGAACAGTGTCGCCGTCATTGGCTTGTGAGACCCCATCCCGTAATCAATACAATTTTGGTTGCGTTTCTTTCCTGTTCTTGCTTGTGTTCTTGATTGCGCTTGCTAGGATAAGGCTTCATGGCGAGGTCATTCGTGTGTCATGAGTGATAACCAACGGAGCCGTGGTGTAGTGATTGCGAGAAACCGTTCGCTCGGAGCCTTGGATCATCAATGTCGAGATCTCCACTCAATCAAGTTATCGTATCTCACGGAAGATCGGGCCGCGTCTACTATCAAACCCTCTATAAATAGAGGGGACTGCTGGTTAGTTCAGCATCTCTTGGCTGCCATTTGTTTGAGACTACTCATTTAGAGCTTCTAGTTTTCTCTCTAGGTAGACATCTATTAGTGAAAGGGAAATAGGCTTTAAACCTTTTCCTAAATGATTTTGCTGGTTGAATTGCCCAACACAAATAATTGGACTAACTAGTTTGCTCTAGATTATATGTTCCACAGGTGCCAAAGGTTCACAACAAACCAATACAAAGTTAAAAGAAAGGATTCAAAACAAAGGAGCAAAGGAAACCAAAGTGTGCCCTGGTCTGGCGATTCGGACTGTCCGGTGTGCCACCGGACAGTGCCCGGTGCACCAGGGAGGATCGACCTCAAACTCTTCAGCTTTGGGTTTTCCAGGCGCAGCTCCACTATAATGCACCGGACTGTCAGATGTGCCACCGGACTGTCCGGTGCACCAGCGGGGCAACGGCTATCTGCGCGCAACGGTCGACTCTGCAAAGTGAACAGTGCAATTCAGATGTCAGAGCAAAAGGTCAGAGGGGCACCGGACTGTCCGGTGCCAGATGAGGACAAAGCCTCCAACGGTCGACTAGCTCCAAGCCCTAACGGCAGGCTGACGTGGCGGCGCACCGGACTGTCCGGTGCGCCCATCGCCAGCAGCCTTCTCCAACGGCTACAATTTGGTTGGTGGCTATAAATACCACCCCAACCGGCCACTTCAAGGGGTGGGAGCCCAAGCAACATTCCAAGTTATATAGTTGACATATTCAAGCCCTCCCAACCACCTCTATTCATTGATCCATCCTATACACAAGATTTAGACCACTACAACCAACACAAGTGCCACAAAAGAGAGAGCAAGCAAAAGAGAGCTTCTCGTGTGAGTTTAGCACTAGTGCCTTGCGAGATTCATTGAGAGAAAGTGTGTGCTACATCTTGTGTTCATTTGTGCGTGGAGTTTTGACTCCCATTGAACTTCCTCCAAAGTTTTGGAGGCTTGTAAAGCTAGCAAGAGACACCAAAGAGTGTGGTGATCCTTGCGGGGTCTTAAGTGATCCTTGAGAAGAAGAAGAGCTCGCCAGTCTTTGGTGATTGGTGGAGAGAGGGAAAGGGTTGAAAGAGACCCGTCCTTAGTAGACTCCTCAACGGGGACTAGGCCTTCTGGGCCATTTCTAAAGTATTTTGGTGATTAAGTTTCCAACACAATTGCCTTAAGTTTTAATAAGTGCTAAATGGTGGATGAAGTGCAAATCAACACAAAGGTATGATTCTAGACTTAGTACATTGGTTTTTGTGCACTAACATATTTGTCTAAGTGCTAGAATCAGAGAAAATACAAAAGGAAAAAGACTTGGCTGGAGCAGCCAAGACTCTGCGCAGTCTAGGTGCATCGGACTGTCCGGTGGTGCACCGGACAGTGTCCGGTGCGCCAGGCTAGCGTCTGGTCAACTGGCCGCTCTCGGGAATTCGTCGGCAGCGTACGGCTAAAATTCACCGGACTGTCCGGTGGTGCACCGGACTGTCCGGTGAGCCAACGGTCGGCCGCGCCAACGGTCGGCCGCGCAATCCACGCGTGACGCGTGGCCAAGCCAATGGTCTGATGGGGGCACCGGACTATCTGGTGTGCACCGGACAGTGTTCGGTGCGCCAACGGCTCCAAGTATGCAACGGTCGGCTGTGCTAGTTTAGGAAGGAGATCCGCACCGGACAGTGAACAGTGGATGTCCGGTGGTGCACTGGACTGTCCAATGCGCCACCCGACAGAAGGCAAGAATTGCCTTTCTGGAATGCCTCCAACGGCTCCTAGCTGCCTTGGGGCTATAAAAGGGACCCCTAGGCGCATGGAGGAGTAAAACAAGCATTCTTTGATCATCTCTAAGCACCAAGACTTCATTCTCGCGCATTTGATTCTTTGTGATAGTGACTTGAGCTCTATTTGAGTAGAGAACACCTCGCGTTGTGTTGTGAGCTCAAGTTGTGGCTAGTGTGCGTGTTTGTGCTCTTGCTTTGAGTCTTGTGTGTGTTGCTCTTCCCTCCCTTACATCTGTGCTTCTTTGTGATCATCAATTGTAAGGGCGAGAGGCTCCAAGTTGTGGAGATTCCTTGCAAACGGGATATAGTGAAAGAAAGAAAAACACCATGGTATTCAAGTTGATCATTGGATCACTTGAAAGGGGTTGAGTGCAACCCTCGTCCATTGGGACGCCACAACGTGGAGGTAGACAAGTGTTGTACTTGTCGAACCACGGGATAACTCGCGTGTCTCTTGTGATTGCTTTTTGTGTGATTGTTGTGATTCGCAAGAGCTCGCGTTATAGTCACTTGGTATTATCTCTCTAACACTTAACCAAGTTTTGTGGCTATAAGTTTTAAGTTTTTACAGGATCACCTATTCACCCCCTAGGTGCTCTCAATTGGTATCAAAGCCATTCTCTTCACAAAAGGGACTAATCGCCCGAAGAGATGGATCCTAAGGGAAAGGGGATGGTGGTCAATGATAAGGAGAAGGGGTCCATCTTCAACGAGCCAAGGGATGACAAACCTACTGACTCTGGCTCAAGTCATAAGAAGAAGGACGGGAAGAAGAAGAGGCGTATCAAGAAGATCGTCTACTACGACAGCGACGAGTCCTCTTCTTCCCAAAGAGACGACGACTACGACGAGAACAAGAAACCGGTCAACTCAAACTTTTCTTTTGATTATTCTCGTATTCCATCTAACTCCAATGCTCATTTACTTTTAATTCCACTTGGGAAACCTCCACACTTTGATGGAGAGGACTACGGATTTTGGAGTCACAAAATGCGTAGCCATTTGTTCTCTCTTCATCCAAGTATATGGGAGATAGTAGAAAATGGAATGCAATTTGATAGTACGGATAATCCCATGTTTATCAATGAACAAATTCACAAAAATGCACAAACTACCACTGTTCTATTAGCATCCTTGTGCAGGGAAGAATACCATAAGGTGAGCGGCTTGGATAACGCCAAGCAGATTTGGGACACCCTCAGGATCTCGCATGAGGGGAACGACGCCACCATGATCACCAAGATGGAGTTGGTGGAGGGCGAACTGGGAAGGTTCGCAATGATCAGGGGGGAGCCAACCCAAATGTACAACAGGCTCAAGACCCTGGTCAACAAAATCAGGAGCTATGGAAGCACGAGATGGACAGACCACGACGTCGTCCGGCTTATGCTAAGGTCCTTCACTGTCCTTGATCCTCATCTTGTAAACTCTATTCGTGAAAATCCTAGGTACACCAAGATGACGCCCGAGGAAATACTCAGAAAGTTTGTAAGCGGGCGAATGATGATCAAGGAGGCAAGATATGTTGATGAGGCGTTGAATGGCCCAATGCCAATCCACGAGCCTCAAATCGTTGCTCTCAAAGCAACAAGTAGCAGGGAGGCGCTACCTAGCAAGGTGGCGCAAGTTGAGGCGGCCGGGCTTAACGAGGAAGAAATGGCCCTCATCATCAAGCGCTTCAAGATGGCGCTAAAGGGTCGCAAGGAGCATCCCAACAAGAGCAAGACGAAGGGAAAGCGCTCCTGCTTCAAGTGTGATAAGACTGGTCACTTTATTGCTAATTGTCCCGATAATGATAGTGACCAGGGACAAGAGAAAAACGGGAAGAGGGAAAAGAAGAAGGCCTACAAGAAGGCGAAGGGCGAGGCGCACCTCGGCAAAGAATGGGACTCGGATTGTTCGTCGTCCGACTCTGACGACGAAGGACTCGCCGCCTCAGCCTTCAACAAGTCGTCGCCCTTCCCCAACGAGCGCCATACTTGTCTAGTGGCAAAGGAAAAGAAGGTAAACACTAGAGAGACTCCTAAGTACTCTACTTCTAGTGATGAGGACTCTAGTGATGATGAAATTGATTACACTAGCCTATTCAAAGGATTAGATAGAGCAAAAGTAGAAAAGATAAATGGATTGATTGATGCTCTAAATGAAAAGAATAGACTTTTAGAAAAGCAAGAGGATCTCTTATATGAAGAGCATGATAAATTTGTAAGTGTGCAAAAGTCTCTTGCTTTAGAAGTTAAAAGGAATGAAATGCTTTCTTGTGAATTATCTACTTGTCATGAGACTGTGGCTAGCTTAAGAAGTATTAATGATGATTTAAATGCTAAGCTAGAAGTAGCAAATAAATCTAGTTCTTGTGTAGAGCATGTTGTGATTTGTAATAGGTGTAAGGACTTCAATGTTGATGCATGTGTTGAGCACCTTACTTCCATTACAAAACTTAACGATGAAGTGGCAAGTCTTAATACCCAACTTAAGACTTGCAAAAGTGATTTTGATAAACTAAAATTTGCAAGGGATGCCTACACTATTGGTAGACATCCCTCAATTAAGGATGGGCTTGGCTTTCGAAGGGAAGCCAAGAACTTAACAAGTCAAAGGGCTCCTATTCCCAACAAAGAGAAAGGGAAGGCCCCCATGGCCAATGGTAGTCAAAAGAACCATGCTTTCATGTATCATGATAGGAAAAATTCTAGAAATGTTCATTATAATAGGAGTTATAATGCTTTTGACTCACATGCCATGATTGCTTCAAGTTCAAACTTTAATGGTAGATCTAGGAGGAATTTTGTGTCTCGTGCTCCTAGGAAAGTGTATAATGGATCTATCACTGTCTTTCATGCTTGCAATACTAAGTTTGTTCTTTCGTGTAAAAATGAAAAAGTGATTGCTAAAAAGGTGGGGGCCAAATGCAAGGGAGACAAGACTTGCATTTGGGTCCCTAAGGCTATTGTAACTAACCTTGTAGGACCCAATAAGAGTTGGGTACCTAAAACCCAACCCTAATTTGCCTTGCAGGTTTATGCATCCGGGGGCTCAAGCTGGATTATCGACAGCGGATGCACAAACCACATGACGGGGGAGAAGAAGATGTTCACCTCCTACGTCAAGAACAAAGATTCCTAAGGTTCAATCATATTCGATGACAGGAATCAAGGCAAAGTTAAAGGACTAGGAAAGATAGCCATTTCATCCGAGCATTCCATATCTAATGTGTTTTTAGTTGAATCGCTCGGGTATAACTTGTTGTCCGTTAGTCAATTATGTAATATGGGTTACAATTGCTTATTTACCAATGTAGATGTGTCTGTCTTTAGAAGGAGTGATGGTTCATTAGCTTTTAAGGGTGTACTAGACAGCAAACTCTATTTAGTTGATTTTTCGAAGGAGGAGGCCGGTCTAGATGCATGCTTAATTGCTAAGACTAGCATGGGCTGGCTGTGGCATCGCCGTCTAGCACATGTTGGGATGAAGAACCTTCACAAACTTCTAAAGGGAGAACATGTGTTAGGTCTAACAAATGTGTTTTTCGAGAAAGATAGACCTTGTGCAGCTTGTCAAGCAGGCAAACAGGTGGGAAATCCTCATCACAGCAAGAATGTGATGACCACATCAAGACCTCTGGAGCTACTGCATTTGGACCTCTTCGGACCCGTCGCCTATCTCAGTATCGGGGGAAGTAAGTCACTACAGGAATCCCGTTGACTCCCGTCAGCTAGATTATTTCCCGTCGGCCCGTGCAAAAGCCGACGGGAATTAAGTAACTCCCGTCGGCCGTCGACTAGCTGACGGGAATGAATTTAATTGCCGTCGGCCCAACTAGAGGCCGACGGGGATTAATTTAATTCCCGTCAGCCACGTCACCGAGCCGACGGGGTTACGTAATTCCCGTCGGCTTTGTCCCGCAGCCGACGGGGGTTATTTAATTCCCGTCGGCCACGTCACAAGTCGACGGGGATTAATGGTTTTAGAGCCACCAGCGGCCGCGCGCGGACTCATTCTTCCTCCTCTCTCTCCACTCAAACCGTTGAGCCACCGCCGCCGCCCGCTCGAGCCGCCGCGCTGCCACGCTCCCGCGCCGCCGGGCCGCCGCGCCGCCGCGCCCCCATGCCGCCGCGCCCCCACGCCACCACGCCGCCGTGCCCCCACGCCGCCACGCAGGCTGCGCGCCACCGCTCCTCCGCGCCGCCGCGCCATCCGAGGCCCGCCACCCGAGGCCGGAACGCCGCCCCCGAGGCCGCCAACGCCCTCTGCTCGTCTCAGAGCGCCGCCTCTAGCCCCTGAGCGCCGCTGTCTCCAACCCGCCGTCGTTCATCGTCCGACGTAGACTCGTCGAGGTATAATCCTACCTATATGTAAATACATGTGATTATTTTCATCGGTTTTTTATGGCCGACGGGAGTTAGCTTTCATGTGGTTAGAATTAGTTTAATATAACATGTGATTAGAGTGTGATTAGAGTTAGTTTATGTGGCTTCATTAGAGTGTGATTATTGTTTATTTTCGTCGATTTTTATGGCCGACGGGAGTTAGCTTTCATGTGATTAGAGTTAGTTTAATATAATATGTGATTAGAGTTAGTTTATGTGGCTTGATTAGAGTGTGATTATTGTTTATTTTTCGTCGGTTTTTATGGCCGACAGGAGTTAACTGTAATACGATTACAATTTGTTAGTTGAATATCACATGTTAATTTTCGTCGGTTTTAATATCACATGTTATTTGTTAGTATGATTTGACTTAAATTTGGATGTTGCAATATTGTTAATTAATTATTATCATGTTAATGTGATGAAGGTGATGTTATGTATATATATATAGTTTTACTACTTACCTATAGATGTATGTGTGAACTTGAAGACAATGAAGATGAATGGACTGAAGAGCCATGACTTCCACATAATTATGGAGAGGCTCATGCCCGTAATGTTTCGTGGTTACATTTCCGAAGCTGTATGGAAAACGTTAGCTGAAGTTAGCTATCTCTACAGACAGTTGTGTGCTAAAGAAATCAGAAGATATGTGATGGAACAGCTGGAGAAAGAGGCACCAGTGCTTTTGTGCAAATTGGAAAAAATATTTCCACCGGGTTTCTTCAATCCTATGCAGCATCTCTTTATACATCTTTCATATGAGGCTAAGGTTGGTGGTCCTGTTCAGTATAGGTGGATGTTTCATATAGAAAGAGCTTTAAAGAAGCTTAGAGCAATGGTGGGCAATAAGGCAAGAGTTGAAGGATGTATTGCGGAACAATTTAAACTTAAGGAGGTAGCACACTTCACAAGTTGTTACTTTGCAGAAGAACATAATGTATTTGCTCGAAAGAAAAGGTACCATGATGATGAACGAGAGATGCCTCTGTGTAGTGATCTTTCGATTTTTCAGACGAATGGCAAAGCCGTTGGTCCACCCAAGGCATATCACCTCAGTATGGAAGAACGGAAGTCTGCTTTACTGTACATGTTCACGAATATGCCTGAGGTGGAGAAATACTTTGTGTAAGACTTATTTTCTTAAACTGTTCATATGTGAATTAGTTTATGTTATCAAATATCTCATGTCATACAATAATATTTGACAGCGAGTTTGATGAACAAAATATGAGGTGTCTCGGTAGGCCAACAGCGAGAGACATAGACAAATTGCGACGCGATGGTATGCATGGGCGACCTAATTTCATTATGTGGCTTCGGGACCGTGTAAGTCTTAATTATGTGGCTCCGAGAGCTAATTTCAGTTAACTAATATTACAGAATTTGCTAATTCTTTGTGGCATAATTGATAGTTTGGGGAGGAAATGAATTTGAATGATGACTTACGTCAGTTATCTATTGGAAGCGTAACTGCCAAAAGCTATGGACGTTACGACGTCAATGGATATCGCTTTCGTTCAAGCATTTTCGAATCAAGTCATCCTATAGCCGCCACTCAAAATAGTGGAATCGTTACTAGGGCAACCGACATGGAAGGACACGAAGCCTGCTATTACGGGAAAATCAAAAATATAATCGAGATTACATTTGCTGGAAATAAGCCTTTAGCACTAGTTTTCTTTGAGTGTAAATGGTATGACCCGAAGTATTATAGGACCGAATTTGGGTGACACAGATCCAACCGGAAAAATTGCTTCAAGGACACGACACGTATATCCTTGCCCATCAAGCAGACCAAGTTTATTTCTCGACATATCCATGCAAAAAGTTGTCTAAATGGAGGGTTGTGTACAATGTAAATCCCCGCGAACACCTATACACTCCTGGTGAGGACGAATATCAAATTGGTCACCTTGAGCAGGTTGATGAGGTGTTTCAAGAAGAAGAGTTGCCAACTAGTTTTCATATTGATCCTGCACCGGCATTAGATTCACTAGTTGCAGACGTTAACGACTTAACTTTTCCCAAGAGACGGAGAAGACAACCTGTTAGGAGAAAAGTTAAATGGCGACCACTGCATAGAAGAGAACAAATAGATCCTGATTTTGATGATATTTAACAAGTAAAGTTGTTTTGTTATTTCATTTGTTTCTATTTTTAAGTATTATGTCATTTTTGATGCACTAATGAATAATTTCTTATTTTTTATGCAGGATGCCACCAAAATCAAAGAAGTCAGTGAAGGGGCTGTTCAAGGGCCTGGGCCTTTTTCAGGGCAGTTCTTCTAGCAACAGCAGACGTCGAGAGCTGTTGAGCGCGGTACATGGAGATGAGGTAACATATCTTGTACAAATAAATTTGTTTACATATTTACAAATAAATCTTGAGTTGTATGTACCAGGATGAGCAGCACACTGAGGAGCAGCACATTGAGGAGGAGGAGCACAATGAGGAGGTGGAGCACAATGAGGAGGTGGAGCACGTGACATGGGACCAGGCCGCACAGCATCACCAGCCATGGGACCAGTGGGACCACCAGAGAGAGCAGCAAGGCGTGGGACCAGTGGGGCCAACAGGGCGAACCGGCTAACAACCCGATGGATGATGGCTCGGGAGGCTCTTCAGCGACACGCACACGTCGCTTAAGAAAAAGCCACTCAGTAAAGCCTCGTCACGTGATAGAGCGAGAGGCTGATAGGAATTTAATCATGCCACATGGAGATCGGTGAGTGTAATATATTAACTTATCTCATATAACTATTATGTGTATTATTAATGTTTTTGTGTAATGTAGGAATTGGGAGGACCTGTCCTTTGACGGCAAGGGACACCACACTCAGGTTAACCTTACGTTGGGTTCTCTTTGCCGCCTTCACTACCCTAGTATAGTGAAGGTGTCAAACGGTGATACCGAGGATGAGGTGCTCGTCAGTACCTGGGACGAGTACATGTTTAAAAAGGACGGGTTCGTCTTCGGTGAGATCTCAGAGGACGGGTTCATCTTCCTGTAGCTCATGCTCTCATCGACCGAACGAGCAGGAGTTGGAGATTATGAGGATGCGTGAAGAAATGAGACAACAACGCGAATTTATGGAGGCTTGCAATGCCCATAACCAAGCGATGTATCAAGAGTACACATAATCCGAACTCTAAATTATTATATTTCAATACAACATCTTCAGTAGTAGCACATATGTTTAACAGTTAATGCAGCAACAGGGCATGGCAACAAATTTTTCACCGCCACCACAATGGAGCCAATTTGCAAACACACCAGTTCCACCACCACAGTTCAACACCCCTCCGCCACATATACCTGCACCTGGAGATAGGGTACGTTTCATAACTCTCGATTAATTTATACACGTGTATACTTTTTGATATTTGCATTTAACATGTTGATATTTGCTAACTTGCATAGGTTACGCCTGAAGCGGGTGGTAGTGGGTCTGATCCCGCAGCAGGGACTGGATTTGTTGACTCGCTCTTCGCATTCCCTCCTCCTGGTGGTGGCGGCGGCAGCGGTCAAAGCTCTAACCACCCAAGTGGTGGTTATCTCTAAACAAACTTATGTTTGAAATGTCGTACTCGTTGGTGGATGTTGGTGGATGTTTATGTTTCAATACTATGTTGTACTTATTGGTGGATGTTATGTTTCAATACTATGTCGTACTCGTTGGTGGATGTTTTAATTATGAATGCATTTTGTAATGTGGCTGTTATCTGTGATTTATATTATGTGTGATATATGTTATGTGTGCAGAAATAGTGACCTAATTTAGTGCTGTTTTTGTAGCAGTATAGGGTAATTCTCGTCGGCCCACTTAATTCCCGTCGGCTATGGTCGAACCGACGAGAATTAATTAATAACGCTTGTCGGCCCTACGTGGCCGACGGGAATTAATTAATAACTCCCGTCGGCCAGCAAAACCAACGGGAGTTAGCCTTAATTCCCGTTGGCTAGTTAGTGGCCGACGGGAATTAATTATTCCCGTCAGCCGCCGACGGAGATAAACTTATCCTCGACAAGAAACGTCTGTCGGCTGACAACCGACGGGAATAAGCCCTAAACCGACGGGAATTACTTATTCCTGTCGGTTTAGTGCTTATTCCCGTCGGTTCCTGGCCGACGGGAATTAAGTGATTTCCTGTAGTGAGTATGGTCTAGTTGTTGTTGATGATTTTTCCCGCTTCACTTGGGTATTCTTTTTGCAGGATAAAACAGAAACCCAAGGGACCCTTAAGCGCTTTCTAAGGAGAGCTCAAAACAAATTTGAGCTCAAGGTGAAAAAGATTAGAAGTGACAACGGGTCCGAGTTCAAGAACCTTCAAGTGGAGGAGTACCTTGAGGAGGAAGGAATCAAGCACGAGTTCTCCGCTCCCTACACACCACAACAAAATGGTGTGGTAGAGAGGAAGAACGGGACGCTCATAGACATGGCGAGGACGATGCTTGGAGAATTCAAGACGCCCGAGCGGTTTTGGTCGGAAGCTGTGAACACAGCTTGCCACGCCATAAACCGGGTCTACCTTCATCGCCTCCTCAAGAAGACGTCATACGAACTTCTAACCGGTAACAAACCCAACGTTTTATATTTTCGAGTTTTTGGGAGTAAATGCTACATTCTAGTGAAGAAAGGTAGGAATTCAAAATTTGCTCCCAAAGCTGTAGAAGGGTTTTTGTTAGGTTATGACTCAAATACAAAGGCGTATAGGGTCTTCAACAAATCATCGGGTTTGGTTAAAGTCTCTAGCGACGTTGTATTTGATGAAACTAATGGCTCTCCAAGAGAGCAAGTTGATCTTGATGATGTAGATGAAGATGATGTTCCAACGGACGCAATTCGCACCATGGCAATTGGAGATGTGCTACCACAGGAACACAAGGAGCAAGATCAACCTTCTTCCTCAACGATGGTGCATTCCCCAACTCAAGATGACGATCAGGTCCCTCAAGAAGAGGCGTGTGATCAAGGGGGAGCACAGGATGTCCAAGATGAGGAGGAAGAAGTACCACAGGCCCCTCCAACTCAAGTTCAAGCGACGATTCAAAGGAATCATCCCGTCGACCAGATATTGGGTGATATTAGCAAGGGAGTAACCACTCGCTCTAGATTAGCTAATTTTTGTGAGCATTACTCTTTTGTCTCTTCTATTGAGCCTTTCAGGGTAGAAGAGGCCTTGCTAGATCCGGACTGGGTGTTGGTCATGCAGGAAGAGCTCAAGAACTTCAAGCGAAATGAAGTTTGGACACTGGTGCCACGTCCCAAGCAAAACGTTGTGGGAACCAAGTGGGTGTTCCGCAACAAACAGGACGAGCACGGGGTGGTGACAAGGAACAAGGCTCGACTTGTGGCAAAAGGTTATGCCCAAGTCGCAGGTTTGGACTTTGAGGAGACTTTTGCTCCTGTGTCTAGGCTAGAGTCAATTCGTATTTTGTTAGCCTATGCCGCTCACCATTCTTTTAGGTTATTCCAAATGGACGTGAAGAGCGCTTTCCTCAACGGGCCAATCAAGGAGGAGGTGTACGTGGAGCAACCCCCTGGCTTTGAGGATGAACGGTACCCCGACCACGTGTGTAAGCTCTCTAAGGCGCTCTATGGACTTAAGCAAGCCCTAAGAGCATGGTATGAATGCCTTAGAGACTTTCTAATTGCTAATGCTTTCAAGGTTGGGAAAGCCGATCCAACTCTTTTCACTAAGACTTGTGATGGTGACCTATTTGTATGCCAAATTTATGTCGATGACATAATATTTGGTTCTACTAACCAAAAGTCTTGTGAAGAGTTTAGCAGGGTGATGACTCAGAAATTCGAGATGTCGATGATGGGCGAGTTGAACTACTTCCTTGGGTTCCAAGTGAAGCAACTCAAGGACGGCACCTTCATCTCTCAAACGAAGTACACGCAAGACTTGCTCAAGCGGTTTGGGATGAAGGACGCCAAGCCCGCAAAGACTCCAATGGGAACCGACGGACATGTTGACCTCAACAAAGGAGGTAAGTCCGTTGATCAAAAGGCATACCAGTCTATGATAGGGTCTTTACTTTATTTATGTGCTAGTAGACTGGATATTATGCTTAGCGTATGCATGTGTGCTAGATTTCAATCCGACCCAAGGGAGTGTCACCTTGTGGCCGTTAAGCGAATCCTTAGATATTTAGTTGCTACGCCTTGCTTCGGGATCTGGTATCCAAAGGGGTCTACCTTTGACTTAATTGGATATTCAGACTCCGATTATGCTGGATGTAAGGTCGATAGGAAGAGTACATCAGGGACGTGCCAATTCCTAGGAAGGTCCTTGGTGTCTTGGAGTTCTAAGAAACAAACTTCCGTTGCCCTATCCACTGCTGAGGCCGAGTATGTTGCTGCAGGACAGTGTTGCGCGCAACTACTTTGGATGAGGCAAACCCTCCGGGACTTTGGCTACAATCTGAGCAAAGTCTCACTCCTATGTGACAATGAGAGTGCAATCCGCATGGCGGACAATCCTGTTGAACACAGCCGCACAAAGCACATAGACATCCGGCATCACTTTTTGAGAGACCACCAGCAAAAGGGAGATATCGAAGTGTTTTATGTTAGCACCGAGAACCAGCTAGCCGATATCTTTACCAAGCCTTTAGATGAGAAGACCTTTTGCAAGCTGCGTAGTGAGCTAAATGTCTTAGATTCGCGTAATTTGGATTGATCTAGAGCATACATGTGTTTTATGCCTTTGATCATGTTCCTTTATGCATAATTTTGTTTATCTATGGTGCTCAAGTTGTGCAAGGGATCCCCGGACCTCACAAGTCCATGTGTGAATGATGCACATATTTAGGGGGAGCAATGCTACAACTTGACCCTTTGAGACTAACCGTGTACTTGAGTTTTCTTAATTTAGTCTCAAAGGAGGATTGAAAGGGAAAAGGTGAACTTGGACCATGCAAGACTTCACTGCACTCCGATGAGAGGGTAATTTACTCCAAGTTCATCTCCATGCTCTTATTGCCTTTTTACTCTTAATTGAAGATTTTGGTGAGGCAATGGGGTTTAAGGGCCAATAATGATCCCGTTTTGGTGCTTAATGCCAAAGGGGGAGAAATTAAGGCCAAAGCAAATGGATCAGCTACCACTTGAGAATTTTGAAAATAGTAGAGTTAGAACTTTTGTTTTGTCAAAATACTCTTATGTGCAAAATTTGGCCTCTTGTGGGGAGAATATAGGATTATGGGAAAAAGGGGGAGTTTTTGGCTCTTGATCAAATTTTCTCATGAAGTACCTCTCTCTATGCCTAAACAAGTGTGTTTGACTTAGAGATAGGAAATTGAGTTTGATTTTGAAAACAAACCAAGTGGTGGCAAAGAATGATCCAAATATGCCAAATTTGAATCAAAAACAATTCTTGTTCTTAATTGCATTGATGTTGCACTTCTATTCGTTCTTTTTGATGTGTTGGCATAAATCACCAAAAAGGGGGAGATTGAAAGGGAAATGTGCCCTTGGGCCATTTCTAAAGTATTTTGGTGATTAAGTGTCCAACACAATTGCCTTAAGTTTTAATAAGTGCCAAATGGTGGATGAAGTGCAAATCAAAACAAAGGTATGATTCTAGACTTAGTACATTGGTTTTTGTGCACTAACATATTTGTCTAAGTGCTAGAATCAGAGAAAATACAAAAGGAAAAAGACTTGGCTGGAGCAGCCAAGACTCTGCGCAGTCTGGGTGCACCGGACAGTGTCCGGTGCGCCAGGCTAGCGTCTGGTCAACTGGCCGCTCTCGAGAATTCGTCGGCGACGTACGGCTAAAATTCACCGGACCGTCCGGTGGTGCACCGGACTGTCCGGTGAGCCAACGGTTGGCCGCACCAATGGTCGGCCGCGCAATCCGCGCGTGACGCGTGGCCAAGCCAACGGTCTAATGGGGGCACCGGACTATCCGGTGTGCACCGGACAGTGTCTGGTGCGCCAACGGCTCCAAGTCTGCAACGGTCGGCTGCGCCAATTTAGGAAGGAGATCCGCACCGGACAGTGAACAGTGGATGTCCAGTGGTGCACCGGACTGTCTGGTGCGCCACCCGACAGAAGGCAAGAATTGCCTTCCTGGAATGCCTCCAACGGCTCCTAGCTGCCTTGGGGCTATAAAATGGACCCCTAGGCGCATGGAGGAGTAAAACAAGCATTCTTTGATCATCTCTAAGCACCAAGACTTCATTCTCGCGCATTTGATTCTTTGTGATAGTGACTTGAGCTCTATTGAGTAGAGAACTCCTCGCGTTGTGTTGTGAGCTCAAGTTGTGGCTAGTGTGCGTGTTTGTGCTTTTGCTTTGAGTATTGTGTGTGTTGCTCTTCCCTCCCTTACATCCGTGCTTCTTTGTGATCATCAATTGTAAGGGCGAGAGGCTCCAAGTTGTGGAGATTCCTCGCAAACGGGATATAGTGAAAGAAAGAAAAACATCGTGGTATTCAAGTTGATCATTGGATCACTTGAAAGGGGTTGAGTGCAACCCTCGTCCATTGGGACGCCACAACGTGGAGGTAGACAAGTGTTGTACTTGTCAAACCACGAGATAACTCGCGTGTCTCTTGTGATTGCTTTTTGTGTGATTGTTGTGATTCGCAAGAGCTCGCGTTATAGTCACTTGGTATTATCTCTCTAACACTTAACCAAGTTTTGTGACTATAAGTTTTAAGTTTTTACAGGATCACCTATTCACCCCCCTCTAGGTGCTCTCACCTTCGAGGGCCGAACCTCGGTAAAACAAATCACTTGTGTCTCTTGTGTTCATTTCTTGTGATTTGTTTGCTTTCCCTCATACTAAGTTTTCTTGCACTATTCTTTGCTAACATTATTTGGTGTTGCTTCAAGTTAAATTCTCATTTAATGAAGCAACACCTTGCAAGAAAGAACTTATGTTATTGCTTTTCTTATCTAGCCCTCTTGCTTTATTCTCATAGATCTTTTAGTTGCATTGATTTATCAATTCTGCATTATTTGAAAGCAATACTCTTTACAAGCAAAGGATTTAGTTCTTATACTCCGATAATTGTGCAACTTGTTCTAACCACTAATCAAGGGATCTAGTTGGGGTATAAAGTTTTAATTTTCAGGTTTCGCCTATCCACCCCTCTCTAGGCGACTTTCAATTGGTATCGGAGCTAGGTACTTCATATTGAGTCTAACAACTCGAAGTGATGGCTCGAAGAAGATCCCAAAAGAACAAGAAGACCAAGGAGAACAAGGAGGTAACTCTTGAGATATTGCTTTCCGATTGTTCTAATTATGATTCATGGTCTACTAGGGTGATAAATGCTTTTAGAACCGTAGATCCTCAATTAGAGCAAATTTTAGACAAGAGTATCATTTCTTCTAGTTATGATAGGAAAAATGCTTTCAAGGAAGATCAAAGATGTATACGCTTAAACTACCTAGCTTATGACATCTTAAGTAATTCTCTTAGCAAAGAAGATTATCATGCCTTCCTAATAAATTATAATGAATCTATTCGTGATGCGCATGATATTTGGACTAGAATTAAAACTAAATTTGATGAGTCCAAACATGATGGATCATTTTGTGCTTCTACTTCCTTTAGTCTCTGTGATACTAACCCTTGCAAGGAAGAAGAAAATGAACGATGGAGACCAAACGATGAATCCACCTCTCCAAAAGGTGTGTCTTCCCATTCCAATTCCTACATATGTTGTGTGGCTAATGAAAATGATAGTGGAAGCACAAATGAGGATGAGGAGGATGAAAGATGCTTCATACAACTCTACGCTCATCTAAGCCAAGAAGATAAGGCGGTCATGCTCAAACTTCTAAAACGAGCGAGAGAGCAAAGCGAAGCTCGTCAAAGGCTAGAAGATATTCTCTCCATAAAAATCCTAAGCTTTGATGAGTTGATTAAAGAACATGAGGAGCTAAAGTGCTCTCATGTTGACTTGGTCCAAAGGTATGAAACTATTTCAATTGAGCAAGAGAACTCTTTAATTTGTATCGCTCAATTAGTAAATATGAATGCCTTGCTTAAGGACCAAGTAGAAAATCTAAAAGTTGAAAATCTAGCTTTTCAAGAAAAATATGATATGCTTCAATATTCTAATGAAAGTCTTATGGATGATCATATCATATTAAACATTGCTCATGAGGTTGTGATAGAAAACTTAAAATCCCAACAACCTCACTCATGCACATGTACTCAAATTGAAACTATATTACCATGTGCTAATGCTTGTTGTCCGTCGACAAGCAAACTTTCCTTTGAGCTAGAATTTGCAGGAACAAAAGATGACACATATCAAAAGCTCAAAGAAGAAAATGAGAGGCTAATGATGAGCTTGACACAACTAAAAGGGAAGTGCATTGCTCAACCTTCTCAAGATAACCGTGATCACATGGTGAAGAAGCTTGAGATGGGAACAATCGTGGCATGAACTAAATCCCTTGAACAAAATGTCAAGGACTTGAGGATTGCCAAGAGGAAGGAACAAAAGAAGAAAATCAATACCTCTACCAAAAGCCTCAACCGCACCTCCATGCAAGGTAACATCCAAGGTAATGATCAAGCCACACTTCATACTAAGAGAAGTAAGAAGTGTAGTGAATTCTTTGAAAAGGGACACTCGATTTGGTCATGTCCCTATATTAAAAATAACTTGATTATTAACAAGGATGATAAACTTTGTTTTAAATGCTCAAAGAAGGGACACTTAATTAAGTCTTGTCCCTATTTGAAACAAAAAGGCATAGTGTTGAAAAAGAAAGTATTAACTAACCATGTAGCAAGCAAGAAATAAGGAAAGATGAAATCTTCAAGACTTGAAGATCACCTTTGCTACATATGCCGAAAAAGTGACATCAACACAAGGATTGTCCCATTGGTAACTATCCCACCTCTAGCTTGTCAATTATTTCTCATGTAACTAGGCAACCCAAAATTGCAACTTGTGCTAGAAAGGTAATGAGTTTACCAAGTGCTAACACAAAGGACTTTTGGGTTCCTAGATCTTTGTTAACTAACCTTGATGGACCCATCAAGCGATGGGTACCAAAATATGCTTGACAAGCTTTGCAGGAGAAGGAGATGATATGAAGCTTTAGGGTGCTTGAGAGAGTCATTTCAATTCTTATTAACAAGCTATCAATCTTCAATGATCTATATATCCAAGATTGACCCAAAGTTATTTCAAATTATTATGTCTAAAACTCATATCATCTCGGGGAAGATATTGATGTTGTAGGAAATAAAGAATCATCCTATGTGAAAAGATCAAGGCCTACAACATGGAGGAAAGCCAAAGGATGGTAACATTTATGCTTTTAAGTGCAAGTATCTTAAATTATCATTTCTCATGTGTCTTTTGTAGTCACATACTTCAAATGTTTTCAAGTTATGTCACCATTTTTTGAAGAAATTCCTTTCATATGGTAGATTGCATATTCATCATTTCTATTCTATGGCAATCTACATGCTTTAAATTATTGTAAGTACCTCATGGCATGTTTTACACTATTTATCTTATTATTTCCATGATTCTAGATATAGAGAGATATTCCATGTTCTTAAAAGAATAAGGTGTCATGTAAGGAATTCAAAATCCTTAGGACACTTATAAAAGGAAAATTCTCTCTATAACTAGAATAGTGAGACTAATGCTTTTATCTAAGTAACCCAAATAGTCTCACTTGTAGAGAATAAGTTTCTCTTTGGAAGTGCGTAATCTAACATAAAAAGAAAAATCAATCCAATGACTTATGTTGTTGTGCTTAAATTGGATATGATTCTTCTACATTCATCACTCTCCATGTTATGAATTGGATTTGTTCCATAATCTTAAGAAATTATTTATGCTTGTTTTATGAGTTAAATTGAGCATAACATCATCTATGGATAATCTAGTTCATGCTATAAAGTTTCCATGTTTTAGTATATTATCTTTCATTCCCTTCAAAAATGATTACTAAAAGGGAAACTAGTGCTTGTGCTACTAATGACATATCTCTTGAGCTTACTTATGAAAATCGAAAAGAAGAGTTAGTGCAAGCCACAAGCCTCAAGGGTTACTCTTCACCCAAAGGAAGAAAGGTAAAAGCAAAGGAAAAAGAGACAATTACAAAGGAAGGACACTCAAATGAAAGAGAAGGACATTAAGAACAACAACACCTACTTGGACAGTAAGATCTTCAAAACAATCAATGGTGTGGTTGTAAGCATTCTAAATCTTTTTCATTATGAGAATACCAGGCTTAAGTTGTTTATTGCAAATTTTATAAGCCTTGATCAAGATGTATAATGTTTCTCCCTATTTGTCTTTAAAAGTGGTGCATCTATCCAACCCATTCAAAATTATTGATATCTTTAGGGGGAGTCCATTTCTATATCTTGATTATGTTGGGACTGTCGCTTTATCTTAGTAATCTCATATAGTCTCTTGCATGAGAATAAGTTTCTCATGAAGTATGCTACTATATATCAATCCAACCTGGTTAAATTAATGTCACCTTTATCAAGGACTGTAGCTTTCATTGCTAAAGTAGCATATTTACTGGATTCTCCTATTTTAAGCCTATCTAATGCATATGTTGTTCTTTTGATCACATCTGTTATTTGCTTGATCATTGAATAACTTCAATTAACACTTATTTTTCTTAGTGCCGCATATACTATCAATCGATATCTCTCTTGATATGCACTAAGTTAAAAGGAGAATTTATGATACATTTATGCAATTTGTGATCCACTTGATATATGATGATAATGACTTAGAAAAGGATCACTTGTTGTAGAACTCTCTCTTGTGCAAAAATATTTCCATACATTGTCTTGAATATAGATCTTAAGCAACTAAGACTAAAGTCAAAGCACAGTGAAGAGAGCGGCTCTATGTGAAGGTACAAAAGGGTAAAACTACTTCCTCTCATTTATACATGTACCTAAATCTTCTTCTTATATACATTCCTTGCATATCTTGTATAAAAGGAAGAGAAAGCATGTCTATGCATTAACCCTGCTTCATACCTAGTTTAACTTTTCAAAAATTTCACTCCTGCATTAATGCATCTTTGTTAAAACTAGATGAAGTGATTTTACTGTCAAAGAGCTTAAAGCTTAACCTTGTAATGAGGATAAGCTACCTTTGTTCCAAAGGTGGGTGGTCCTTAAGCCTCTTTGAAATCCTTAAGGGTAAATGCTCAAGATGTTTATAACATGCTTTCATAAGTGCATAAACTATCATGAGCATCACACTTATACTTTGACACAATGCACTATGATATAGACATGTTCTCATTAACCTAATTGTGTGCACTTGGCATTTAAGGCCAAAATCTGTATTCCTCTCAAGGCACATATTTAGGGGGAGCAATCTATATTATATAGAAATGTATAAGCTTAATTAACATATCCTTTTCACCATGTCTCTTTCCTTTGGTACATTTGCATATTTCCTATCTCTCCTGTGCCAAGTCTAAGACTAATATGCTTCCATGAGTATCTTGTGTATTAAGTCTTAGACTGAAAGGGAAATGGAGTATTCGGCAAAGACATCGCTTCCACTCTACACCATCGGTATTATCTATCCTTTTGCCGGTATTTCGCCATCTCTCAAATTGGTATAATCTTTCACTCATATTTACTTGTACCAATGGGGGAGAAAGTAAAAAGGGCTTATATTTCACTCACAAGTATCCGTTTTTGGCGATTCATGCCAAAGGGGGAGAAAATATTAGCCCAAAGCAAAATGACCGCACCACCACCAAATTTTAAAAATGAAGTTTTCAAATTAGTATCTTAATGTGTTTCCAAATGGGGAGAAAGTGTCTTCAAAAATTTGTAAAACCCTCTTGAACACTAAGAGGAGAATTTCATTGAGGGGGAGTTTTGTTTAAGTCAAAGGAAAAGCATTTGAAACAGGGGGAGAAAATTTCAAATCTTGAAAATGCTTCTTGTAATCTTATTCATATACCTTTGACTATTTGCAAAAAGACTCTGAAAAGAATTTGTAAAAAGACTCAACGGGGACTAGGCCTTCGAGGGTCGAACCTCGGTAAAACAAATCACCCGTGTCTCTTGTGTTCATTTCTTGTGATTTGTTTGCTTTCCCTCATACTAAGTTTTCTTGCACTATTCTTTGCTAACATTATTTGGTGTTGCTTCAAGTTAAATTCTCATTTAGTGAAGCAACACCTTGCAAGAAAGAACTTATATTATTGCTCTTCTTATCTAAGCCCTCTTGCTTTATTCTCATATATCTTTTAGTTGCATTGATTTATCAATTCCGCATTATTTGAAAGAAATACTCTTTACAAGCAAAGGATTTAGTTCTTATACTCCGATAATTGTGCATCTTGTTCTAACCACTAATCAAGGGATCTAGTTGTGGTATAAAGTTTTAATTTTCAGGTTTCGCCTATCCACCCCCTCTAGGCGACTTTCAATTAGGCCGAGGGATCCACATCGATTTTGTACTATCGACTGTGATCTTATGATCTGAAAGTTTAATCTGAGGAAGGGTCGCTAGTACGACCCACAATGTTTGTTTATATCTCCATCTCAGTTTTACATACTTGCTGAAATTTGGAGTTGTTTTGGTCGCTTGTTCTTCCCTTCTCCCCCTCTTATGTTTTTGGTGGAAAACCTTTGATTATTTTGAGAGGATTTGGTTTGGGGATTGATTGGTGGTGAGTTGCACTCCTCGGACCACTGCATACACCTAGTTGTTGCAGATTTTGGTCGCGATTTGAGAAAAACTCAGTTTGAACCCGTTCTAGAAAACCCCAACAAAACCCCAATTCTAGCTGTATTTTTAAATATACGATTGATTCACAAGTCCGATTGAGCTCAAAAGTTGTGGAGAACTTGGAAACATATTTTCTCAGTTCTGTGCATAATTTCATCTCAATCGAGTTTGTTTGGTTCAGTTTTGGATCCAAAAACATAATTTGGTACTACTAAAACCAGCACTTGTTCGCGATACTGTTTTGGACCGTTTCAGACTTTTCGGTGTCCGATTTGCGATCTGTTTGTTTTGTTGGTCTCATGTGAGTATTAGGAACATTTTATAATCATGGGATCACTCGTTCGTTGATGTGTTCCTGGTTTGACCGCTTGCTTCATCTCAATTGAAGTGAACTGTTCATTTTTAGAGTTTAGAAGCAAAATTTGATTGGCTCTCATTCACCCCCTGGTCGCCTCCCCGGTTCTACAGAACCTTCAAAATGTCCAACATGAATATATAGGGTTTGGTGCCCAAAATCTCGATGTCAAAAGTACATCTAGGTTGGAAAAGTGAGTTTTTGTGAATCGAATAACATCACGATTAATTGGTTAATAATATTTTTTGATACTTTCGGATGCTTATTCCTAGATTTACTATTATTTATTAGATTCATATTTTATATCATGACCATATATGACAATTGAGTCTATGATCCTTTACAAGATGTAGTTGTCAAACTTCTGTAGTGTGATGAAAACAATTTAATTCAAGCACAACACAAACAATACAGATAAAATAGAATTTGTAGTGTGATGAAAACAATTTAATTCAAGCACAACACAAACAATACAGATAAAACAGAATTCAAATTATGGTTGGAAACACTGACAAGACATGTTAATCTTGAGATGGTGAAGATAGTAACGAGATTACTTTGAGGTATTAAACGGAAGGTGAAGGGCAAGCGACGACTTCGTGGCCGACGGACCTAGCTAAAAGTGAAGAATCTACTTGTATTTAGTTGAAGCACTAATCAAGTGTTGGTCATTAACATGGAAGATCAAATCAAATGTTCAAAGTGATTTGAAACCCTTCAACATAAGTCATATGCTTAAGATGGACGGGCTCAATAAGTTGAAGTGATGAAGACCCTCAACTATGCAATGGTCAAAGTGGCATCAATTTTGAATAAAGAGAAAGCTCAAATTGTAGGATCAAATATTTTATGTTCATTTGAGTTAAACTTCAACACACTATCAAGAGGAATGCCTCACTAAAGTTTGAGATAAGTAATAGTGCTAAAAATACCTAGAGAAAAACCTAAGAGTGAGAGAGAAGAGAGAGTGAGAGAAAAAACACTCAAACCTATGTCCCATCTAAGACCTGGCTATTGGCTTGGCAAGTCGGCCAAGCTGAGAACAAGGTCAGCTAGGCTGCCTTTTCCTCAATGACTAAATGTTTGAAAACTCAGCTAGGCAAGATTTGTCGAGTCAGGTCAAGCGGCTAGTTTAGGGTTGGTGACTATACATACCACTTGATCTCAATGCTTTTGTTGTTGTTGTCAAGTAGATTGTTTAGGGTTGGTGGCTCTATATACCACTTGATCTCCCACTTTCATTGTTGTCCGTGCACTCCCTCCTCACCCACAACCAAATAGCCCATCAACACTTCTCTCTATGTGAGTGTGTGATTAAAACCCCTGCGGCATCGAGCCCTGGGTTGGACGTGGCAGGGACTAACAAGGGAGGCCGAGCATGTTGGAAGGGAACCACTCGAGTGGATCCTGTGCCCGATCCTAGACTGACCCGCCATAAATGATTGGCCGCATTAACCATGCCTGGCACCGAGCCACAACATGGGCGTCGATCCGTTTCCACTCATAACCTATGGACCCCTCAGGCCACATAGCACTTATGACCTACGAGCCCTTGGACAACACATTAATGGCTCGCGCACCCTCGGCCTACGGTGTACTTATGGCCTATTGGACTAGACCTGGGTGTGCAGACCTCCTGCAGGGCACTACACGACAGGCCGCGTTGAGCCCCAGGCTATGGGAGCCAGGGGTCGGCGTAGCCAGAATGATGGCGCCTGGGACCATCACCGCCTGAAAGTCGCCTAGAGGGGGGGTGAATAGGCAGAATCTGAAAATTACAAACTTTAAGCACAACTACAAGCCAGGGTTAGCGTTAGAATTAAAATCGAGTCCGAAAGAGAGAGCAAAAACAAATCAACCAAGAAATAAAGCGAGTGACACGGTGATTTGTTTTACCGAGGTTTGGTTCTTGCAAACCTAGTCCCCGTTGAGGTGGTCACAAAGACCGGGTCTCTTTCAACCATTTCCATCTCTCAAACGGTCACCTAGACCGAGTGAGCTTTTCTCCTTAATCAAGCCAGGTCACTTAGACCCCTACAAGGACCACCACAACTTGGTGTCTCTTGCTTTGATTACAAGTTGCTTGAGAACAAGAATAGAGGAAGAAGAAAAGCGATCCAAACAACAAGAACTCAAAAGAACACAAATGTCTCTCTCTCACAAGCCACTAAGTATTTGGAATGAGTTTGGGATTTTGAGAGGATTTGATCTTTTGTTTTGTGTCTTGGAGTGAAGTCTAGAGCTCTTGTATTGAATGCAAATTGCTAGAAACTTGGATACCTTTGAATGGTGGTGGTTGGGGGGTATTTATAGCCCCAACCACCAAAATAGCCGTTGGGGAGGGCTGCTGTCGATGGGCGCACCGGACAGTCCGGTGCACCAGCCACGTCACCCAACCGTTAGGGTTCTGACGGTTTTGACCATTGGAGCTCTGACTTCTTGGGGCACCGGACAGTCCGGTGCCGCACCGGACAGGCACTGTTCACTGTCCGGTGCGCCTTCTGGCGCTGCTCTGACTCTGCGTGAACTGTCCGTTGGCGCAGTAGCCGTTGCTCCGCTTGGCACACCGGACAGTCCGGTTTTATACCGGATAGTCCGGTGAATTTTAGCGGAGTGCGTTGGAGAAAACCCGAAGCTGAGGAGTTCAGAGTTGATCACCCTGGTGCACCGGACACTGTCCGGTGCGCCAGACCAGGGCAGCCTTCAGTTTCTTTTGCTCCCTTCTTTTTGAACCCTAATTTTAACTTTTTTATTGGTTTGTGTTGAACCTTTGGCACCTGTAGAATATATAATCTAGAGCAAACTAGTTAGTCTAATTGTTTGTGTTGGGCAATTCAACCATCAAAATTATTTAGGAAAAGGTTTGACCCTATTTCCCTTTCAATCTCCCCCTTTTTGGTGATTGATGCCAACACAAACCAAAGCAAATGTATAAGTGCAGAATTGAACTAGTTTGCATATGGTAAGTGCATAGGTTGCTTGGGATTAAACCAATATTATCATTTCAATATATATGCATGTATTGCTTTCTTCTTATTTAACATTTTGGACCATGCTTGCACCACTAGTTTTGTTTTTGCAAATTCTTTGGAAAATTCTTTTCAAAAACCTTTTGCAATAAGTCAAAGGTATATGAATAAGATTGAAAGAAGTATTTTCAAGATTTGAAATTTTCTCCCCCTGTTTCAAATGCTTTTCCTTTGACTTAAACAAAACTCCCCCTAAATGAAATTCTCCTCTTAGCTTTCAAGAGGGTTTTGAGATATACCAATTGAGATACTTTCATTAGAGGAATACCAATTTGAAAGATACTAATTTGAAATATACCAATAAAAATTTTCAAAACACAATTAAAAATTAGGTGGTGGTGCGGTCCTTTTGCTTTGGGCTAATACTCTCTCCCCCTTTGGCATGAATCGCCAAAAACGGAGACATTGAGAGCCCTTTTTACTTTCTTCTCCAGTGGTAAATAAAATATGAGTGAAGATTATACCAATCGAAGAGTGGTGTGGAGTGACAGCGAAGGGTAAATAATACTGATAGAGTGGAGTGGAAGCCTTGTCTTCGCCGAAGACTCTATTTCCCTTTCAATCTACGACTTAACATAGAAATCACTTGAAAACACATTAGTCGTAGCAAATGAAAGAGATATGATCAAAGGTACATGAATGAGCTATATGTGCAAAGTGTCAATCAAAGTTCCGAGAATCAAGTATATTTAGCTCATTCCTAAGTTTGGTAAAGGTTTTCTCATCTAATGGTTTGGTAAAGATATCGGCTAATTGTTCTTTGGTGTTAATATAGGCTATCTCGATATCCCCCTTAATTGGTGATCTCTCAAAAAGTGATGCCGAATGTCTATGTGCTTAGTGCGGCTGTGTTCAATGGGATTCTCTGCTATGCGGATAGCACTCTCATTATCACATAGGAGAGAGACTTTGCTTAATTTGAAGCCATAGTCCCTGAGGGTTTGCATCATCCAAAGTAATTGCGCACAACAATGGCCTGCGGTAATGTACTCGGCTTCGACGATTGATAGGGCTACTGAATTTTGCTTCTTTGAAGCCCAAGACACCAGGGATCTCCCTAGAAACTAACAAGTCCATGATGTGCTCTTCCTATCAATTTTACACCCTGCCCAATCAGCATCTGAATATCCTATTAAATCAAAAGTGGATCCCTTGGGGTACCAAAGTCCAAACTTAGGAGTATAAACTAAATACCTCATGATTCTTTTCACGGCCCTAAGGTGAACTTCCTTAGGATCGGCTTGGAACCTTGCACACATGCATACGGAAAGCATAATATCCGGTCGAGATGCACATAAATAGAGTAAAGATCCTATCATCGACCCGTATACCTTTTGATCTACGGATTTACCTCCTGTGTCGAGGTCGAGATGCCCATTGGTTCCCATGGGTGTCTTGATGGGCTTGGCATCCTTCATTCCAAACTTGTTAATAATGTCTTGAGTATACTTGGTTTGGCTGATGAAGGTGCCCTCTTGGAGTTGCTTGACTTGGAATCCTAAAAAATACTTCAACTCCCCCATCGTAGACATCTCGAATTTTTGAACCACGATGCTACTAAACTCTTCACAACTAGATTTGTTAGTAGACCCAAATATGATATCATCAACATAAATTTGGCATCCAAACAAATCTTTTGCAATAGTTTTAGTAAAGAGTGTTGGATCGGCTTTCCGACTTTGAAGCCATTAGTGATAAGAAAATCTCAAAGGCATTCATACCATGCTCTTGGGGCTTGCTTGAGCTCATAAAGCGTCTTTGAGAGTTTATACACATGGTTAGGGTACTCACTATCTTCAAAGCCGGGATGTTGCTCAACATAGACCTCTTCCTTGATTGGTTCATTGAGGAAGGCACTCTTCACGTCCATTTGATAGAGCTTAAAGCCATGGTAAGTAGCATAGGAAAGTAATATACGAATTGACTCAAGCCTAGCTACGGGTGCATAGGTTTCACCGAAATCTAAACCTTCGACTTGTGAGTAACCCTTGGCCACAAGTCGGGCTTTGTTCCTTGTCACCACACCATGCTCATCTTGCTTGTTGCGGAACACCCACTTGGTACCTACAACATTTTGATTAGGATGTGGAACCAAATGCCATACCTCATTCCTCGTGAAGTTGTTGAGCTCCTCTTGCATTGCCAGCACCCAATCCGAATCTCTTAGTGCATCCTCTACCCTGTATGGCTCAATAGAGGAAACAAAAGAGTAATATTCACAAAAATGAGCGACTCGAGATTGAGTAGTTACCCCCTTTTGAATATTGCTGAGGATGGAGTTCACGAGGTGATCTCTTTGAATCGCTTGATGGACTCTTGGGTGTGGCGATATTTGACCCTGTACTTCTTGTTCATCTTCCTTGTCATTATCTTCATCATCTCCCCCTTGATCATTGACCTTGTCTTGAGCTGGCTCATCCTCTTAATCTTCTTCTTCATTATCTTGAGCCGGTTCCTCATCTTGGGTTGGTGGAGATGCTTGATTGGAAGATGATGGTTGATCTTATGCTTGTGGAGGCTCTTCGGATTCCTTAGGACACACATCCCCAATGGACATGTTCCTTAGCATGACACACAGAGCCTCTTCATCATCTAGCTCATCAAGATTAACTTGCTCTACTTGAGAGCCATTAGTCTCATCAAACACAATGTCACAAGAAACTTCAACTAGTCCAGTGGACTTGTTAAAGACTCTATATGCCCTTGTGTTTGAATCATATCCTAGTAAAAAGCCTTCTACAGCCTTAGGAGCAAATTTACATTTTCTACCTCTTTTAATAAGAATAAAACATTTGCTACCAAAGACTCTAAAATATGAAACATTTGGCTTTTTACCGGTTAGGAGTTCATATGATGTCTTCTTGAGGATTCGGTGAAGGTAGAGCCGGTTGATGGAGTAGCAGGCGGTGTTAATCGCCTCGGCCCAAAACCGGTCCAGAGTCTTGTACTCATTAAGCATGGTCCTTGCCATGTCAAGTAGAGTTCTATTCTTCCTCTCCACTACACCATTCTGTTGAGGAGTGTAGGGAGAATAGAACTCATGCTTGATGCCCTCCTCCTCAAGAAAGCCTTCTATTTGTGAGTTCTTGAACTCCGTCCCATTATCGCTTCTTATTTTCTTGATCCTTAATCCGAACTCATTTTGAGCCCATCTTAAGAATCCCTTTAAGGTTTCTTAGGTTTGTGATTTTTCCTACAAAAAGAACACCCAAGTGAAGCGAGAATAATCGTCCACAATTACAAGACAATACTTACTCCCGCCGATGCTTATGTAAGCTATTGGGCCGAATAAATCCATGTGGAGTAGCTCGAGCGGCCTGTTGGTCGTCATGATGTTCTTGTGTGGATGATGAGCGTCAACTTGCTTTCCTGCTTGGCATGCGCTACAAATCATGTCTTTCTCAAAATAAACATTTGTTAGTCCCAAAATGTGCTCTCCCTTTAGAAGCTTGTGAAGATTCTTCATCCCAATATGGGCTAGTTGGCGATGCCAGAGCCAACCCATATTAGTCTTAGCAATTAAGCAAGTGTCGAGTTCAGCTCTTTTGAAATCAACTAAGTATAGCTGACCCTCTAACACTCCCTTAAATGCTACTGAATCATCACTTCTTCTAAAGACAGTAACACCTACATCTGTAAATAGACAGTTGTAGCCCATATTGCATAATTGAGAAACCGAAAGCAAATTATAATCTAAAGAATCTACAAGAAAAACATTGGAAATAGAATGGCCAGGTGATATAGCAATTTTACCAAGTCCTTTGACCAAACCTTGATTTCCATCCGCGAATGTGATAGCTCTTTGGGGATCTTGGTTTTTCTTGTAGGAGGAGAACATTCTTTTCTCCCCTGTCATGTGGTTTGTGCATCCGCTATCAATGATCCAACTTGAGCCCCTGGATGCATAAACCCGCAAAACAATTTTAGGCCTTGTTCTTAGGTACCCAAACGGTCTTGGGTCCTTTCACATTAGAAACAAGCACCTTGGGTACCCAAACACAAGTCTTTGATCCTTTGTGTTTGGCCCCAACATATTTGGCAACTACTTTGCCTGATTTGTTTGTTAGCACATAAGAAGCATCAAAAGTCTTAAATGAAATATTATGATCATTTGATGCAGTAGGAGATTTCTTTTTAGGCAATTTGAC
This sequence comes from Zea luxurians, assembly GCA_029449295.1. Classification (NCBI taxonomy): domain Eukaryota; kingdom Viridiplantae; phylum Streptophyta; class Magnoliopsida; order Poales; family Poaceae; genus Zea; species Zea luxurians. The sequence continues at coordinate 45,687,923 of JAOPSE010000010.1, forward strand.
ATGGATAGATTGCCTAGAGCTAGAAGCCTCATTCTTGGACATAAAAGCATGATGGGAAACAGAATGAGATTTCCTAGCATGAATTCTCCTAATCTTATGCTCAGGATAACCAACAGGATATAAAATGTAGCCCTCGTTATCCTAAACCATGGGAGCCTTGCCCTTAACAAAATTAGACAATTTCTTAGGGGCATTAAGCTTGACATTGTCTCCCTGTTGGAAGCCAATGCCATCCTTAATGCCAGGGCGTCTCCCATTATAGAGCATGCTCCTAGCAAATTTAAATTTTTTATTTTCTAAGTCATGCTCATTAATTTTAGCACTAAGTTGAGCTATGTGATCATTTTGTTGTTTAATTAAAGTTAGATGATCATGGATAGCATCAACATTAATATCTCTACATCTAGTACAAATAGATACATGATCGACAGTAGATGTAGAGGGTTTGCAAGTATTTAGTTCATCAATCTTAGCATGTAATATGGTATTTTCATTTCTAAGATTGGAAATGACATCATTGAAAACATTCAAATCTTTAGCCTCAGAAATTAATCTAGCATTTTCATCTCTAAGGCTAGAAAGTGTAACATTCAATTTATCAATCTTAGCAATTAAACTAGCATTATTATTTCTAAGATTGGTAATTGAATCATCACAAGCATTTAACTTCTCAACCTTAGCAAATAAATTGGCATTCTCAGTTTTAAGGTTGGAAATAGAATCATGGCAAATCCTAATCTCATTAGATAAATTTTCACATTTTTCTACTTCCTGAGCATAGGCAATTTTCAACTTAACATGCTTCTTATTTTCCTTAATAAGGAATTCCTCTTGGCTGTCCAAGAGAACATCCTTCTCATGAATGGCACCTATCAATTCTTTTAATTTTTCCTTTTGTTGCATGTTAAGATTGGCAAAAAGACTAAGCAAGTCATCTTCATCATCACTAGAACTACCCTCATCACTAGATGTAGTATACTTGGGGGTGGTTCTAGCTTGTACCTTCTTTTTCTTGTCGTCCTTTGCCTTGAGGCACTTGTGGCCGACGTTGGGGAAGAGGAGGCCCTTGTTGACGGTGATGTTGGCGGCGTCCTCATCAGAGGAGGAGTCAGTGGAGCTCTCATCAGAGTCCCATTCCCGACACACATGGGCATCGCCGCCCTTCTTCTTGTAGTATCTCTTCTTTTCCTTCCTCTTTCTCTTCTTGTCGTTGTCCCTGTCACTATCACTAGACATAGGGCATTTAGCGATAAAATGACCGGGCTTACCACATTTGTAGCACACTTTCTTGGAGCAGGGTTTGTAATCCTTCCCCTCCTTTGCTTAAGGATTTGGCGGAAGCTCTTGATGATGAGCGCCATTTCCTTGTTGTCGAGCTTGGAGGCGTCGATGGGAAGCCTACTTGATGTAGACTCTTCTTTCTTTTCTTCCGTCGCTTTGAATGTGATGGGTTGCACCTCGGGTGTGGAGGTACCGCCTTGCTCGATGATTTGTTTGGAGCCTTTGATCATCAACTCAAAGCTCACAAACTTTCCTATAACTTCCTCGGGAGACATTAGCTTATATCAAGGATCACCACGAATTAATTGAACTTGAGTGGGATTACGAAAAACAAGTGATCTTAGAATAACCTTGACCATCTCATGGTCATCCCACTTGGTGCTCCCAAGGTTGCGCACTTGGTTGACCAAGGTCTTGAGCCGGTTGTACATTGCTTGTGGCTCCTCTCCTTGGTTGAGGACGAACCGACCGAGCTCCCCCTTGATCGTCTCCTGTTTGGTGATATTGGTCACCTCATGTCCCTCGTAAGGGGTCTTGAGTACGTCCCAAATCTCCTTGGCACTTTTCAACCCTTGCACCTTATTATACTCCTCTCGACATAAAGAGGCGAGGAGTATAGTAGTGGCTTGGGAGTTGAAGTGCCGGATTTGGGTGACTTCATCCGAGTCATAGCCTTCATCCCCTACGGATGGTACCTGCGCTCCAAACTAAACAATGTCCCATATGCTAGCGTGGAGTGAGGTTAGATGATGTCTCATTTTATCACTCCACCTACAATAATCTTCACCATAAAAAATGGGTGGTTTGCCTAATGGGACAGAAAGTAAAGGAGCGCGTTTGGAAATGCGAGGGTAGCGTAGGGGAATCTTACTAAACTTCTTGTGCTCATGGCGTTTAGAAGTGACGGACGGCGCGTCGGAGCCGGATGTAGAAGGCGATGAAGAATCGGTCTCGTAGTAGACCACCTTCTTCATTTCCTTTTTCTTTTCACCACTCCGATGCGACTTGACGTGTGAAGGGGATCCCTTCACCTTGTTGTCGGACTCTCCCAATGGAGCCTTCCTGTGGCTTGTAGACTTGTCACCGCCGGTCACGATCTCCTTCTTGGCGTGATCTCCTGACATCACTTCGAGCGGTTAGGCTCTAATGAAGTATCGAGCTCTGATACCAATTGAAAGTTGCCTAGAGGGGGGTGAATAGGCGGAATCTGAAAATTACAAACTTTAAGCACAACTACAAGCCGGGGTTAGCGTTAGAATTAAAATCGAGTCCGAAAGAGAGGGCAAAAACAAATCAACCAAGAAATAAAGCGAGTGACACGATGATTTGTTTTACCAAGGTTCGGTTCTTGCAAACCTAGTCCCCGTTGAGGTGGTCACAAAGACCGGGTCTCTTTCAACCCTTTCCCTCTCTCAAACGGTCACCTAGACCGAGTGAGCTTTTCTCCTTAATCAAGCTGGGTCACTTAGACCCCTACAAGGACCACCACAACTTGGTGTCTCTTGCTTTGATTACAAGTTGCTTGAGAACAAGAATAGAGGAAGAAGAAAAGTGATCTAAGCGACAAGAACTCAAAAGAACACAAATGTCTCTTTCTCACAAGCCACTAAGTATTTGGAAGGAGTTTGGGACTCGGAGAGGATTTGATCTTTTGTTTTGTGTCTTGGAGTGAAGTCTAGAGCTCTTGTATTGAATGCAAATTGCTAGAAACTTGGATACCTTGAATGGTGGTGGTTGGGGGTATTTATAGCCCCAACCACCAAAACAGCCATTGGGGAGGGCTACTATCGATGGGCGCACCGGACAGTCCGGTGCGCTAGCCACGTCACCCAACCGTTAGGGTTCTGATGGTTTCGACCGTTGGAGCTCTGACTTCTTGGGGGCACCGCACAGTCTGGTGCCGCACCGGACAGGCACTGTTCACTGTCTGGTGTGCCTTCTAGCGCTGCTCTGACTCTGCGCGAACTATCCACGCACTGTTCACGCCACTGTTCATTTTTGCAGATGACCTTTAGCGCAGTAGCCGTTGCTCCGCTTGGCACATCGGACAGTCCGGTGTTACACCGAACAGTCCAGTGAATTTTAGCGGAGTGCGCTGGAGAAAACCCGAAGCTGAGGAGTTTAGAGTTGATCACCCTGGTGCACCGGACACTGTCCGGTGGCACACCGGATAGTCCGGTGCGCCAGAATAGGGCAGCCTTCGGTTTCTTTTGCTCCCTTCTTTTTGAACCCTAATTTTAACTTTTTATTGGTTTGTGTTGAACCTTTGGCACCTATAGAATATATAATCTAGAGCAAACTAGTTAGTCCAATTGTTTGTGTTGGGCAATTCAACCACCAAAATTATTTAGGAAAAGGTTTGACCCTATTTCCCTTTCACCGCCTCCACGTCATCCACCATGATAAATACGCGACAGCCAAGCAGCCCCAGACCCCCACAAGTACGTGTGGCCTCACCTGAGGTAAAATGGACAGTCAGACATCTTCAGACGGAGACGAACCCATAAGGACGAACAGAGGGAGGAGCGTCGACGAGGACTAGGAGACCGAAGCCCCGCCAAGCCAAGACTTAGCTAGGACTCCACCTTACAGCTTCTAAGCTCCACTTCCACCCTGATAAGTGATCTAGGAGCCTCTCCTCCCTCTTGAAAGCTCTCTTGAGGGTTTCGGTGGTTTGGATGACAACCCAATTAAAGGACTAACATGTGTGCTAAGTGTTGAATAGGTGCTTAATGTAAAGCTTACAGGGTTCAACACAAGTGAACAAGTGTGATGGTCCAAAGACTAGAATATCTATAGATAGTGGACATCACAAGTAAGATGGACATTGCTTAAGTGAGGCTCGATGTGCGTAACTCAGAGATAACTGATCAAGCCAAGGATAGAGGCAAGAAGAGCTTTTAGGTACTGAGTGCACGGGAGAAGGTCAAAGAGGCCGAGGAACCCAAAGCCAGGGGTGAAGAAGAAGACTTGCAAAGTCAAGGTTGATCAAGTTAAGAAGAGTTTTGGTGCATCAAGGATCACTACATAAGGACATGACTTACAACCAATGAGGTAACATCTACAATTATATGGTGTAAGTCATAAGGCTCAAGGTCAAACTCGAGAAGTGAACAAAGTCGCTAGAAGAAGGAGAAGTGTCAAAACCAGAACTAGAAGCAGTCCAAAAGATCTAAGTTTTGACCTTTAGTTTGGGTTGTTCCTATGTTTGGATATGTTCTATGTGACCTTTGCAAGGTGTTGGAGCTTATGTGTATTAATCTAGATCAAGTCAAGTTGACTTGATGGTTTTGAAGCTCTCTCTAAAGTAGATCAGAAATCCTGGAGTAAAGAGGTATGATCCCAAGACTTAGTCAATTGTTTTAGTGGCTAACTGTGTGTGTCTAAGTGCTAGGGATCATCCCAAAAGAAGACAAATTGGAGCAAAGAAGTTGCACTAGTCTAGGAGCATTGGACTGTCCAGTGTGCACCGGACAGTGTCTCATGCCCAGGCTGGCCCTCGGTGAACAGGCCGCTCTCGAGAAGCAGCTGGGGCATCGCGGCTATAAATCACCAGACTGTACGGTGTGCACCGGACTGTACGACGTGCACCAGACTATCCAGTGCGCCAGCCGCATGCCTAACCAACGGTCGGTCGCGTAATTAGCGTCGGCCATGTTAGACAAGCCAACGGTCATCAAGTCGCACCAGATTATCCGATGCGCCACCAAACTGTCCGGTGTGCCAAGTGGGCGAAGGGTGGCAACAGTCGGATCCAACGGTCGACTGACGTGGCAGGCACCGGACAATGAACAATGTCCTCTCCAGTGAGCACCGGACTGTCCGGTGCGCCTGTCGATAGAAAATTTAGGTGTTGCTAACGCAACGAAGAATAAAAAATTAGGTCTATTCAATAATTCAAATATTCACACGCATAATGAAATAAATTGGATTAAATTGGATTTAGACTACGCGTAGTGAACTGAACTCTATTCAATAATTCAAATACTCACAGTCCGGCCGCCGGCGCGCAATGAACAGGATGGCTGACCACGTAGGCACGCAGCGACACTGAAAGGGAAATAGGCTTACACCTTTTCCTAATTGATTTTGGTGGTTGAATTGCCCAACACAAATATTTGGACTAACTAGTTTGCTCTAGATTATAAGTTTTACAGGTGCCAAAGGTTCATAATAGACCAATAAAATGACCAAGAAAGGGTTCAAACAAAGAGAGCCAAAGACAACCGAAGTGTGCCCTGGTCTGGCGCACCGGACTGTCCGGTGTGCCACCGGACAGTGTCCGGTGTACCAGGGAACTCAGCTCCAAACTCGTCACCTTCGGGAAAATCAGAGGACGCTCCGCTATAATTCACCGGATCGTCCGGTGAAGCACCGGACAGTGTCCGGTGGCGCACCGGACTGCTCGGTGTGCCAGCGGAGCAACGGCTACTTCAGCGCCAACGGTCGACTGCAACCGCATTCAATGCGCTACAGTGCGCGCCAGAGTCAGAGCAGCGTCAGAAGGCGCACCGGACAGTCTACAGTACTTGTCCGGTGCACCACCGGACAGCCAGAAGACCCCACCTGTCAGAGCTCCAACGGTCGAACCCTAACGGCTGGGTGACGTGGCTGGCGCACCGGATAGTGTCCGGTGGCACATCGGACTGTCCGGTGCGCCATGCGACAACAGCCTCCACCAAACGGCTAGTTTGGTGGTTAGGGCTATAAATACCCCAACCACCTCACCATTCATTGCATCTAAGTTTTCCACCTTCCAACACCTTACAAGAGCTATAGCATTCAATTCTAGACACAACCAAAGAGATCAAATCCTCTCTCAAGTCCGGAATCACTCCAAATCAAATAGTGACTAGAGAGAGCGACATTTGTGTTCATTTGAGCTCTTGCGCTTGGATTGCTTCTTTTCTTTCTCATTCTTTCTTGTGAACACTCAATTGTAACTAAGGCAAGAGACACCAATTGTGTGGTGGTCTTTGTGGGGACTTTGTGTCCCGTGTGATTGAGAAGAGAAGCTCACTCGGTCTAAGTGTGTTTGAGAGAGGGAAAGGGTTAAAGAGACCCGGTCTTTGTGACCACCTCAACGGGGAGTAGGTTTGCAAAAACCGAACCTCGATAAAACAAATCCTTGTGTCTCATTCTTTATTTGCTTGCGATTTGTTTTCACCCTCTCTCTCTCGGACTCGATTTTAATTCTAACGCTAATCCCGGCTTGTAGTTGTGCTCAAACTTTGTAAATTTCAGATTCTATTCACCCCCCTCTAGGTGACTTTCAATTGGTATCAGAGCCCGGTGCTTCATTAGAGCCTAACCACTCGAAGTGATGTCGGGAGATCACGCCAAGAAGGAGATGGTGACCGGCGACAAGCCCGCCACAAGCCACGGGAAGGCTCCATCGGGAGAGTCCCGCAACAAAGGGAAGGAGAAGGAATCCTCTTCCCTCAAGTCGCATCAGAGTGGCGACAAGAAAAAGAAGATGAGGAAAGTGGTCTACTATGAGACCGATTCTTCATCGCCATCCACCTCCGGCTCCAACGCGCCATCCATAACTTCTAAGCGCCATGAGCGCAAGAAGTATAGTAAGATCCCCCTACGCTACCCTCATATTTCAAAGCGTACCCCTTTACTTTCCGTTCCACTAGGCAAACCACCGGTTTTTTACGGTGAAGATTATAATATGTGGAGTGACAAAATAAGGCATCATCTAACCTCACTCCACACAAGCATTTGGAACGTTGTTGAGTTTGGTGTACAGGTACCATCCGTAGGGGATGAAGACTATGATTCGGATGAAGTGGCCCAAATTCATCACTTCAACTCCCAAGCCACTACTATACTCCTCGCCTCTCTAAGTCGAGAGGAGTATAACAAGGTGTAAGGATTGAAGAGTGCAAAGGAAATTTGGGACGTGCTCAAGACTGCGCACGAAGGAGACGAGGTGACCAAGATCACCAAGCGGGAGACAATCGAGGGGGAGCTCGGTTGCTTCATGCTTCACCAAGGAGAGGATCCGCAAGCCATGTACAACCGCTTGAAGACCTTGGTGAAGCAATTGCGCAACCTCGAGAGCACCAAATGGGATGACCATGAGATGGTCAAGGTTATTCTAAGATCCCTTGTTTTTCTTAACCCTACGCAAGTTCAATTAATTTGAGGTGATCCTAGATACACGCTAATGTCTCCCGAGGAGGTTATAGGAAAGTTTGTGAGCTTTGAGCTAATGATTAAAGGCTCAAAGAAAATCATCGAGCAAGGCACCTCCTCCACGCCCGAGGCACAACCCGTCGCATTCAAGGCAACGGAGGAGAAAAAGAAAGAGTCTACATCAAGTAGGCTCCCCATCGACGCCTCAAAGCTCGACAATGAGGATTGAGGAGATGGCTTTAAACATCAAAAGCTTTCGACAAATCTTCAAGCAAAGAGGGGGAAGGACTACAAGCCCCGCTCCAAGAAGGTTTGCTACAAGTGTGGTAAGCCCGGTCACTTTATTGCAAAATGTCCTATTTCTAGTGACAGTGACAGGGGCGATGACAAGAAGGGGAGAAGAAAGGAAAAGAAGAGGTACCACAAGAAGAAGGGCGGCGATGCCCATGTGTGCCGCGAGTGGGACTCCGACGAGAGCTCCATCGACTCCTCCTCCGACGAGGACGCCGCCAACATCGCCGTCAACAAGGGACTTCTCTTCCCCAACGTCGGCCATAAGTGCCTCATGGCAAAGGACGGCAAAAAGAAGAAGGTTAAATCTAAATCCTCCACTAAATATGCCACCTCTAGTGATGAGGCTAATTCTAGTGATGATGAGGATGATTTGTTTACTCTTTTTGCAAACCTTAACATGCAACAAAAGGAGAAGTTAAATGAATTGATTAGCACTATTCATGATAAGGATGAACTCTTGGATAGCCAAGAGGACTCCCTAATTAAGGAAAACAAAAGCATGTTAAGGTTAAGAATGCTTATGCTCTAGAGATGGAAAAATGTGAAAAATTAACTAGTGAGCTAAGCACTTGCCATGATTTGATTGCCAACCTTAGAAATGAGAATGCTATTTCTATTGCTAAGATTGAAAAGTTAAATGCTTCCCTTGCTAGTCTTAGGATTGAAAATGAAAAATTGATTGCTAAGGCTAAAGACTTAGATGTTTGCAATGCTTTCATTTCCGATCTTAGAAATGAAAATGACATTTTACATGCTAAGATTATTGAACTAAAAACTTGCAAACCCTCTACATCTACTGTTGAGCATGTTTCTATTTGCACTAGATGTAGAGATGTTGACATTAATGCTATTCATGATCACATGTCTTTAATTAAACAACAAAATGATCATATAGCAAAATTAAATGCAAAAATTGCCGAGCATGAGCTAGAAAATGAAAATTTTAAATTTGCTCGTAGTATGCTTTATAATGGGAGACGCCCTGGCATCAAGGATGGCATTGGTTTCCAAAGGGGAGACAATGTCAAACTTAATGCCCCTCCTAAAAAATTATCTAACTTTGTTAAGGGCAAGGCTCCCATGCCTCAGGATAACGAGGGTTACATTTTGTACCCTGCCGGTTATCCCGAGCATAAGATTAGGAGAATTCATTCTAGGAAGTCTCACTCTGCCCTAATCATGCTTTTATGTATAAGGGTGAGACATCTAGTTCTAGGCAATCAACCCATGCTAAATTGCCTAAGAAGAAAGCTCCTAGTGCATCAAATGAACCTAGCATTTCATTTAAAACTTTTGATGCATCCTATGTTTTGACTAACAAATCCGGCAAGGTAGTTGCCAAGTATGTTGGGGACAAACACAAGGGATCAAAGACTTGCGTTTGGGTACCCAAAGTTCTTGTATCTAATGTCAAAGGACCCAAAACTGTTTGGGTATCTAAAATCAAGAACTAAATTTGTTTTGTAGGTTTATGCATCCGGGGGCTCAAGTTGGATCATCGACAGCGGGTGCACAAACCACATGACAGGGGAGAAAAAGATGTTCTCCTCCTATGAGAAAAACCAAGATCCCCAACGAGCTATCACATTCGGGGATGGAAATCAAGGTTTGGTCAAAGGATTGGGTAAAATTGCTATATCACCTGACCACTCTATTTCCAATGTTTTTCTTGTAGACTCTTTAGATTACAACTTGCTTTCTGTTTCCCAATTGTGTAAAATGGGTTACAACTGTCTTTTCACGGATACAGGTGTTACTGTCTTTAGAAGAAGTGATGATTCAGTAGCTTTTAAGGGAGTATTAGAGGGTCAGCTATACTTAGTTGATTTCAATAGAGCTGAACTCGATACTTGCTTAATCGCTAAGACTAACATGGGTTGGCTCTGGCATCGCCGACTAGCCCATGTTGGGATGAAGAATCTTCACAAGCTTCTAAAGTGAGAGCACATTTTGGGACTAACAAATGTGCATTTTGAGAAAGACAGGATCTGTAGCGCATGTCAAGCAGGGAAGCAAGTTGGCGCTCATCATCCACATAAGAACATCTTAACGACTGACAGGCCACTCGAACTCCTCCACATGGACCTATTCGGCCTGATCGCTTACATAAGCATCGGCGGGAGTAAGTACTGCCTAGTTATTGTGGATGACTATTCTTGCTTCACTTGGGTATTCTTTTTACAGGAAAAATCTCAAACCCAAGAAACCTTAAAAGGATTCTTGAGACGGGCTCAAAATGAGTTCGGCTTGAGGATCAAGAAGATAAGAAGCGATAATGGAACGGAGTTCAAGAATTCACAAATTGAAGGCTTCCTTGAGGAGGAGGGCATCAAGCATGAGTTCTCTTCTCCCTACACACCACAACAAAATGGTGTAGTGGAGAGGAAGAATAGAACTCTATTGGACATGGCAAGAACCATGCTTGATGAGTACAAGTCTTCGGATCGGTTTTGGGCCGAGGCGGTCAACACCGCTTGCTACGCCATCAACCGGTTGTATCTACACCGAATCCTCAAGAAGACATCTTACGAACTCCTCATCGGTAAAAAGCCAAATATTTCATATTTTAGAGTCTTTGGTAGCAAATGTTTTATACTTGTTAAAAGAGGTAGAAAGTCCAAATTTGCTCCTAAGGCTGTAGAAGGCTTTTTACTAGGATATGATTCAAACACAAGGGCATATAGAGTCTTTAACAAGTCCACTGGACTAGTTGAAGTTTCTTGTGACATTGTTGTCGGGGACCATAATTAGGGGTACCCTCAAGACGCCTAATTCTCAGCTGGTAACCCCCATCAGCATAAAGCTGCAGAGGCCTGATGGGTTTGATTAAGTCAGGGATCAGTCCATACGAGCGACTCGATCGCGCCTCGCCCGAGCCTAGCCTCGGGCAAGGGCAGCCGACCCTGAGGTGTTTCCGTCTCGCCCGAGGCCCCCTTTTTACGGCAGACGCATCTCTGGCTCGCCCGAGGCCTTGCCTTCGTTAAGAAGTAACCCTGACTAAATCACCACGCCGACCGACCGAGTCGCAGGGGCATTTAACGCAAAGAGTGAGGCTGACAGGCAGCCAAGCCTTGCCAAGGGCGCCATAGGAAGCTCCGCCCGACCCAGGGCTCGGACTCGGGCTAAGGCCCCGGAAGACGGCGAACTCCGCTCCGCCCGACACAGGGCTCGGACTCGGGCTAAGGCCCCGGAAGACGGCGAACTCCGCTCCGCCCGACCCAGGGCTCGGACTCGGGCTAAGGCCCCAGAAGACGGCGAACTCCGCTCCGCCCGACCCAGGGCTCGGACTTGGGCTAAGGCCCCAGAAGACGGCGAACTCCGCTCCGCCCGACCCAGGGCTCGGACTTGGGCTAAGGCCCCAGAAGACGATGAACCCCGCTTCGCCCGACCCAGGGCTCGGACTCCGCCCTGGTCTCTGCCGAACGACCTCCGCCTCGCCCGACCCAGGAGCTCGGGCTCGGCCTCGGCCATGGAAGACAGACTCGACCTCGGCCTCGGAGGAGCCTCCACGTCGCCAGACCTAGGGCACAAGTCCGCCACGTCAACAGGAGGCGCCATCATCACCCTACCCCGAGCCGACTCGGGCCGCAGAGAACAAGACCGACGTCCCATCTGGCTAGCTCCGCCAGATAGGCAATGATGGCGCCCCGCTAGACCCATGACGACGGCGGCTCTCAGCTCCCTTACGGAAGCATGGGGACATCAGCAAGAGCCCGACTATTCCGACAGCTGTCCCTCCACCAGGCTCCGTTACTCCTCCGACAGCCACGACACCACACCAGCTGGGTGCCAAGTTCTCTCCGGCTGCCACATTGGCATGTACCCAGGGCGCTAGCTCTCCCCCGCTAGACACGTAGCACTCCGCTGCATCCCCATTGTACACCTGGATCCTCTCCTTGCGCCTATAAAAGGAAGGACCAGGGCCTTCTTAGAGAAGGTTGGCCCCGCGGGAACGAGGGCAGGGGCAGGCGCTCTCTTGGGGCCGCTCGCTCCCCTCACCCGCGTGGACGCTTGTAACCCCCTACTGCAAGCGCACCCGACCTGGGCGCGGGACGAACACGAAGGCCGCGGGATCTCCGCCTCCCTCACGACCCGGCTCCGGCCACCTCGCTCTCCCCCCTTCGCGCTCGCCCACGCGCTCGACCCATCTGGGCTGGGGCACGCGGCACACTCACTCGTCGGCTTAGGGACCCCCCCCGTCTCGAAACGCCGTCAGTTGGCGCGCCAGGTAGGGGCCTGCTGCGTGTTGACGAGCTGTTTCCCGTCAAGCTCCAGATGGGCAGTCTCCAACGACCTCTCCAACCCGGGACGGTGCTCCGTTTCGGGAACCTCGAGTTCATGTCTCTCGACAGCGGCTACGACATGGTACTCCTTCCACCGCCGCGCGGCGGCGACAATGGGGGTCGACAGCCCGCCCTCCGGCGGCGGAATCGACGACGTCCTTCCCGCGTAGGGGAAGAACAACATTCGAGCTCGCCCCATCCTCTCCCTCGCCATCGGAGGAGGAGGCGGGGCAACCAGGGCCGGGCGGGAGGCTGCGCTCCATCGACCGTCGAACGAATCGACATCCCCAGTGCCCCAACAGAGGACGCGTCGGGCGTCACCCCCCGCGTCTGAGGCGAAGGCGAGCGCCGTCCCCCAGCAACACGCCAACCCCGAGCAGGTGGACGACGCCAGCACGCTCACGGAGGGCCTGCGGGACGTCGCCCTCGCACCCAGGACGACGGCGCGATCAGCCCCCGGTGTAACCTCGTCGCTCCTCGTCGACAAAAAGGTACCGACTGATCCCCATCCTTCATCATTTCGACTCGACCTCAACCCGCCTAGCGACCTCGCTCTGGCGGGCACTCACGTTGAGGCGAGTGCAACCCCTCTGGGGTTTTGTGTGCGGTCGCCTTGGGACCGATTGACGGGCGTCTCGACCTACGGGCCCTCTGGGTCCGAGGAAGATGATGACCCCAGCATCCTCTGGGATTTCTGTGGATCTGGCAACCCCAGTGCCATGCGGGACTTCATGACCGCATGCAACTACTGCCTCTCCGACTGTTCCGACGGCAGCCGCAGCCTTGACGATAAGGACTGCGGCCCGAGCCGCGAATGTTTCCACGTCGAGCTAGGGGATCCCTCCGGAGACAGCCGTCTCGGCATGCCGGAGGACGGTGATCTCCCTAGGCCAGTGCCTCGCGCCGACATCCCGCGGGAGCTAGCTGTGGTCCCCGTTCTGGCGGGGGGTCACGACCCACAGCTCGAGCAAGTCCGCGGGGCGCAGGCCGGGCTCGACGAGGGGGCAGGAGCGCTCGAGTCGATCCGCCGGGACGTCGGGCAGGTATGGGCGAGCCAGCCCCCGGCCGGAGAAATACGTCACCTGCCCCAGGGTCTCCAGCACCGCATCGCCAACGATGCCAGGGACAGGCCGCCACCCGCGTCCGGTGGAACCGGTCAGGACCTGGCAGCCGCGGCGATGCTCCTCCGCGCGATGCCGGAGTCATCAACCACCGAGGGTCGGCGAATCCAGGGAGAGCTCAAGCATCTCCTGGAAGGCGCTGCGGCCCGGCGGGCCGAGAGCTCTGCCTCCCGAAGGCAGGGGTACCCCTCGGAACCTCGTGCCGCGACTTCCCGACTCATGCAGGAAGCCTCGGTCTACACCGGGCGCACGCGCAACACCGCGCCTGCGGCCCCAGGCCACCTCGGCGACGAGCACCCTCATCGCGACCGTCGGGCCCGCCTCGACGAAAGGGTGCGCCGAGGCTATCACCCCAGGCGTGGGGGACGCTACGACAGCGGGGAGGATCGGAGCCCCTCGTCCGAACCACCTGGTCCGCAGGTCTTCAGCCGGGCCATTCGGCGGGCGCCGTTTCCGACCCGATTCCGACCCCCGACTACTATCACGAAGTACTCGGGGGAAACAAGACCGGAATTGTGGCTCGCGGATTACCGCCTGGCCTGTCAACTGGGTGGAGCGGACGACGACAACCTCATCATCCGCAACCTCCCCCTGTTCCTCTCCGACACTGCTCGCGCTTGGTTGGAGCACCTGCCTCCGGGGCAGATTTCCAACTGGGAGGATTTGGTCCAAGCTTTCGCCGGCAACTTCCAGGGCACGTACGTGCGCCCCGGGAATTCCTGGGACCTCCGAAGCTGCCGGCAACAGCCGGGAGAGTCTCTTCGGGACTATATCCGGCGATTCTCGAAGCAGCGCACCGAACTGCCCAACATCACCGACTCCGATGTCATCGGCGCGTTCCTGGCCGGCACCACCTGCCGTGACCTGGTGAGCAAGTTGGGTCGCAAGACCCCCACCAGGGCGAGCGAGCTGATGGACATCGCCACCAAGTTCGCCTCCGGACAGGAGGCGGTCGAGGCCATCTTCCGAAAGGACAAGCAGCCCCAGGGCCGCCCGTCGGAGGATGCTCCCGAGGCGTCTACTCCGCACGGCGCCAAGAAGAAAGGCAGGAGGAAGTCGCGAGCGAAACGCGACGCTGCCGACGCAGACCTTGTCGCCGCCGCCGAGTACAAGAACCCTCGGAAGCCCCCCGAAGGTGCCAACCTCTTCGACAAGATGCTCAAGGAGGCGTGCCCTTACCATCAGGGGCCCGTCAAGCACACCCTCGAGGAGTGTGTCATGCTTCGGCGCCACTTCCACAAGGCCGGGCCACCCGCAGAGGGTGGCAGGGCCCGCGACGACGACAAAAAGGAAGATCACCAAGCAGGAGAGTTCCCCGAGGTCCGCGACTGCTTCATGATCTGCGGAGGGCATGCGACGAATGCCTCGGCTCGGCATCGCAAGCGAGAGCGTCGGGAGGTCTGCTCGGTGAAGGTGGCGGCGCCAGTCTACCTAGATTGGTCCGACAAGCCCATCACCTTCGACCAAGATGACCACCCCGACCACGTGCTGAGCCCGGGGAAGTACCCGCTCGTCGTCGATCCCATCATCGGCGACGTCAAGCTCACCAAGGTCCTGATGGATGGGGGCAGCTGCCTCAATATCATCTACGCCGAGACCCTCAGGCTCCTGCGCGTCGATCTGTCCTCCGTCCGAGCAGGCGCTGCGCCCTTCCACGGGATCATTCCCGGGAAGCGCGTCCAGCCCCTCGAACAGCTCGACCTTCCTGTCTGCTTCGGAACACCCTCCAACTTCCGAAGGGAGACTTTGACATTCACGGTGGTCGGGTTCCGAGGAACCTACCACGCAGTGTTGGGAAGGTCGTGCTACGCGAAGTTCATGGCCATCCCCAACTACACCTACCTGAAGCTCAAGATGCCGGGCCCCAACGGGGTCATCACCGTCGGCCCCACGTACAAACACGCGTTCGAATGCGATGTGGAGTGCGTGGAGTACGCTGAGGCCCTCGCCGAGTCCGAGGCCCTCATCGCCGACCTGGAAAACCTCTCCCGAGAGGTGCCGGACGTGAAGCGACACGCCGGCAACTTCGAGCCAGCGGAGACGGTCAAGGCCGTCCCTCTCGACCCCAGTGGTGACACCTCCAAGCAGATCCGGATCGGTTCCGGGCTCGACCCCAAATAGGAAGCAGTGCTCGTCGACTTTCTCCGCACAAACGCCGACGTCTTTGCGTGGAGTCCCTCGGACATGCCCGGCATACCGAGGGATGTCGCCGAGCACTCGCTGGATATTCGGGCCGGAGCCCGACCGGTCAGACAGCCTCTGCGCCGATTCGACGAGGAAAGGCGCAGGGTGATAGGCGAGGAGATCCACAAGCTGATGGCAGCAGGGTTCATCAAAGAGGTATTCCATCCCGAATGGCTTGCCAACCCAGTGCTTGTGAGGAAGAAAGGGGGGAAATGGCGGATGTGTGTAGACTACACTGGTCTCAACAAAGCATGTCCGAAGGTTCCCTACCCTCTACCTCGCATCGATCAAATCGTGGATTCCACTGCTGGGTGCGAAACCCTGTCATTCCTCGATGCCTACTCAGGGTATCATCAAATCAAGATGAAAGAGTCCGACCAGCTCGCGACTTCTTTCATCACGCCCTTCGGCATGTACTGTTATGTCACCATGCCGTTCGGTTTGAGGAACGCGGGTGCAACGTACCAGCGGTGCATGAACCATGTGTTCGGCGAACACATTGGTCGCACGGTCGAGGCCTACGTCGATGACATCGTAGTCAAGACAAGGAAAGCCTCCGACCTTCTCCCCGACCTTGAAGTGACATTCCGGTGCCTCAAGGCGAAGGGCGTCAAGCTTAATCCCGAGAAGTGCGTCTTCGGGGTGCCCCGAGGCATGCTCCTGGGATTCATCGTCTCCGAGCGGGGCATCGAAGCCAACCCGGAGAAGGTCGCGGCCATCACCAGCATGGGGCCCATCAAGGACTTAAAAGGCGTACAGAGGGTCATGGGATGTCTCGCGGCTTTGAGCCGTTTCATCTCGCGCCTCGGCGAAAGAGGCCTGCCTCTGTACCGTCTCTTAAGGAAGGCCGAGTGCTTCACTTGCACTCCCGAGGCCGAGGAAGCTCTCGGGAACCTGAAGGCGCTCCTCACCCAGGCGCCCGTCTTGGTACCCCCAGCTGATGGAGAAGCCCTCTTGGTCTACATCGCCGCTACCACTCAAGTGGTTAGCGCCGCGATCGTGGTCGAAAGGCAAGAAGAGGGGCATGCATTGCCCATTCAGAGGCCAGTTTACTTCATCAGCGAGGTGCTGTCCGAAACCAAGACCCGCTACCCACAAGTTCAGAAGCTGCTGTATGCAGTGATCCTGACGAGGCGAAAGTTGCGGCATTACTTCGAGTCTCATCCGGTAACTATGGTGTCATCCTTCCCCCAAGGGGGAGATCATCCAGTGCCGAGAGGCCTCGGGACGGATCGCGAAGTGGGCGGTGGAACTTATGGGCGAGACAATCTCGTTCGCCCCTTGGAAGGCCATCAAGTCCCAGGTACTGGCGGACTTCGTAGCCGAATGGGTCGACACACAGTTGCCGACGGCTCCGATCCAACCGGGGCTCTGGACCATGTTTTTCGACGGGTCGCTAATGAAGACGGGAGCCGGCGCGGGCCTGCTCTTCGTCTCGCCCCTCAGGAAACACCTGCGCTACGTGCTACGCCTCCATTTCCCGGCGTCCAACAATGTGGCTGAGTACGAAGCTCTGATCAACGGATTGCGGATCGCCATCGAGCTAGGGGTCCGACGCCTCGACGCTCGTGGCGACTCGCAGCTCGTCATCGACCAAGTCATGAAGAACTCCCACTGCCGCGACCCGAAGATGGAGGCCTATTGTGATGAGGTTCGACGCCTAGAAGACAAGTTCTACGGGCTCGAGCTTAACCACATCGCCCGGCGCTACAATGAGACTGCGGACGAGCTGGCAAAGATAGCCTCGGCGCGAACGACGGTTCCCCCGGACGTCTTCTCCCGGGATCTGCACCAACCCTCCATCAAGATCAGCGACACGCCCAAGCCCGAGGCGCCCTCGGCCCCGTCCGAGGAGACCTCGGCCTAGCCCGAGCCGTCCTCGGTTCAACCCGAGGAACCCTCGGCCCCCGAGGACGAGGCGCTGCGCATCGAAGAGGAGCGGAGCGGGGTCGCGCCTGATCGAGATTGGCAGGCCCCATACCTGCGATATCTCCGCCAAGGAGAGCTACCCCTCGACCAGGCCGAGGCACGGCGGGTAGCGCGACGCGCCAAGTCGTTCGTCTTGCTGGGCGATGAAAAGGAGCTTTACCACCGCAGCCCCTCGGGCATCCTCCAGCGGTGCATCTCCATCGCCGAAGGTCAGGAACTCCTGCGAGAGATACACTCGTGGGCTTGCGGCCATCACGCAGCGCCTCGAGCCCTTGTCGGGAACGCTTTCCGGCAAGGCTTCTACTGGCCGACGGCGGTGGCTGACGCCACTAGAATTGTCCGCACCTGCGAAGGGTGCCAATTCTATGCGAAGCAGACCTACCTGCCCGCTCAGGCTCTGCAGACGATACCCATCACCTAGCCCTTCGCTGTGTGGAGTTTGGACCTCGTCGGCCCTCTGCAGAAGGCGCCCGGGGGCTACACGCACCTGCTGGTCACCGTCGACAAATTCTCCAAGTGGATCGAGGTCCGACCCCTGAACAGCATCAGGTCCGAGCAGGCGGTGGCGTTCTTCACCAACATCATCCATCGCTTCGGGGTCCCGAACTCCATCATCACCGACAACGGCACCCAGTTCACCGGCAAAAAATTCTTGGATTTTTGCGAGGACCACAGCATCTGGGTGGACTGGGCTGCCGTAGCTCATCCCATGTCGAATGGGCAAGTAGAGCGTGCCAACGGCATGATTCTACAAGGGCTCAAGCCTCGGATTTACAATGACCTCAATAGGTTCGGTAAGCGATGGATGAAGGAACTCCCCTCGGTGGTCTGGAGCCTGAGGACGACGCCGAGCCGAGCCACGGGTTTCACGCCGTTCTTCCTAGTCTACGGGGCCGAGGCCGTCTTGCCCACGGACCTGGAATACGGCTCCCCGAGGACGAGAGCCTACGACGATCAAAGCAACCAAGCTAGCCGAGAGGACTCGCTGGACCAGCTGGAAGAGGCTCGGGACAGGGCCTTGCTACACTCGGCGCGGTATCAGCAGTCCCTGCGACGCTACCACGCCCGAGGGGTCCGACCCCGAGACCTCCAGGTGGGCGACCTGGTGCTTCGGCTGCGGCAAGACGCCCGAGGGAGGCACAAGCTCACGCCCCCCTGGGAGGGGCCATTCGTCATCGCCAAAGTTCTGAAGCCCGGAACGTACAAGCTGGCTAACAGTCAAGGCGAGGTCTATGGCAACGCTTGGAACATCCAACAGCTACGTCGTTTCTACCCTTAAGATGTTTCCAAGTTGTTCATATACCTCGCACCCACGCAAAGTTTAGTCAACAAGGAAGGGTCGGCCTCGCCTCGGCAAAGCCCGACCCTCCCTCGGGGGCTAAAAGGGGGAAACCCCCTCTGCGTCAAAATTTTCCTCGAACAGAAAATCTCTTTTACCAGAATATCTTTCGTGCTTTTTGATTACTTCGAAAAGTGGGTCCTGGAAACGACGGGGTACACGTAAGCAGTCAAGGCTGACCGAGCCGAGGGACTCCTACGCCTCCGGGATATGGATACCTCACTCATCACCTTCTGCGATAAGTAACTCGCGTTCGGATAAGGAGACTCCGCGGATCGAACAAGTCTCTACGCTCGGAAGCCCTTCTGTCGAAGCGATTCTTTGAGTCTTCTCGACCCAGTCGGTGATAGGGCCTCATGGACGAGTAAAAGTGCGCGTAAGAGGCAAGGCCGACCGAGCCGAGGGACTCCCACGCCTCCGGGATACGGATACCTCACTCCTCACCTTCCACGAGAAGCAACTTTCGCTCGCACAAACGTCCCTGTTACCGACAAAAAGTCCAGATACTCGAAACAAGAGGAAGAGAGACGCAGCTTTAACACGCAACAAAGGTGTGTGCTCTGGCCTCGGCGGCCGCACAAAGCACACATACAAGACAATCTGATCCTGCAGGCTCGGGTCTTGACGCTGGAGGGGGGCAGCAACGCCCTCGGCATCAACGGCACCTTCGGCGGGGCCCGACCTAGCCTCGGACGGCGACGCGGTCCGAGGGTCTCCGCTCCGAAGACGACATCATCACCACGCCCGAGCAATCGCTGCCAGGGACTTCTCCGAGAATCCGGCCCGAGCAGGCGGCTCGGTCGGCCACCTCCGAGGCCTCGGCCAACCATCACCAGGTTTCACTTTCGAGCCAAATCCGCCTCTGCTCATGCTGATATCGCTACCCCTGGCCTCGGCTCGATGAAGAGCGGCCGAGGGGTCTCTTTAACTAAGCTGGAGGAGCCTCGGACAGCAAGGTCGACCGAGCCGAGGGACTCCTGCGCCTCCGGGATACGGATACCTCACTCGTCACCTTGACGCGGGGCGACCCATGCTTGGTGAAGCGGTTCAGACAAACAACAGGCGAGTCTTAGTGCTCAAAAATGAGGAAAAAACACGGCTCCGTGCCGTAGTCACATACACGTTCAGGCCCCGAAAGCCGAAATGAACAAAAACACTGGCATCCAAGGTGCCATCACAAACGGAACTCCGGTTCCGTCTCCACGGGTATGGACGACCTCCCCGCCCGGGAAGCCCGTGGAGCGACAAGCTCTGGGTGAATCACCAGCAAAACGCGGGACGCCCCTAAACACCCCGGCAGATCCTCACAGCCGTCCTCGCCGCGAATGCGAGGAGGAAGACGGAATGTTGCATCCTAGTTGGGCAGCAGCAGTTCGCCTTCCCCGGCATGGCTGGAGGATGTCTCCGCCGTGGGGCTAAAGGGCGATTGCCACCACCAGAAGCTGGAAGATGAGGTGGTCCGCCGACCCGCGCAGGAGGTGGAGCCCCAGCTCGCCTCGCTCCCCGCCCCGGCGAGGATGACGAACACCCTCAACACTGAGGGCGGGGCCGGGACCACAGCCCGGTTTGCCTCTCCCCATCCGGGAGCTGGAGGTCACCGTCTTGGGTGATCACCAGCGGAGGGGAGCAACCAGGCTGTGTGATGAAAATCCTTGAAGCCGAACGATGGCTGAAAGGTACCAACTCCCACGGAGTTGCGTTCCTCCAACGATGGGGCGAAAAGACGGCGGTTTGCCCCATCCGGGGGCTTGAAAGGTGGAAAGACACGAGGCATAAGGGAGGAAGAAGGCATGGTCGCCTTACGGAAGGGGTCGCCCTCCTTTTAAAGGCGACTCTCCCTGCTCGCGCCCCCAACCGTCGCGGGCCGAGTCTTCTCCAGCACGCCTCCAAAGCCCTCCCCTGTGGCGCGGGGGCTGGGTCCCGCATGTCATACAAGATCGGCTCCGAGCAGAAGAAGCCAAACCGCCGCGCACGGCGCACGCAACCACCCAGCGGTTACAAGCAACCCTCCACTTTTGCCCAGGCCGACGGGTGAAAGGGCGAGGCAGCCATGCAGACGGCATGCAACCACGCCAAGTGGCCGCGCCTCTCCGACTCCTAACCTGCCAGCACGGAGGCCTAAGCCCACGCGTCACACGACCGGCGCGCCGGATGCTGCATGCAAGCAACTGTACCACTGGCGCCACCACCGCACCTCCTCGATTGCGGAACCGATACCGCGACCCGAGGCGACCCAGCGCGCAGCGCCAGCCTGACGCAGCGGTCAAACGCGGTCAAAAGTGGGCCGGCAGTAATAATGGTGGCAGGCGCGCGGGAGCAGCGGTCACGCCATCAGCCAAGCTCACGTCCCATCCGGAGGCAGCAAGAGAACCCCCTCTCACGGTGTGAAGACGACGCGCCCGTGACTCGTCCCTCGAACGGCTCGCGCACACACAACGACAGCCTCGCCAACTACTTACCCCGGCGCATTAACTCCACGGCTGGACAGGCGGCGCTTCTGGCAGGAGCAGCTGGCGACGCTTCACCTTCGCCAAAATAACCGCGCCGAAAAAGGTACGCCGCGTCGTTCAAATTCGTATCCTTTTTTCCCTTTTTCCTCTTTCTCTATCTCTTGCAACAGGGACCAGGAAAGGGGATACCCCCAAAGGGATCCTTCCCCGTGAAGGAACTAGGCTCCGAGCCTCCATACTGATCAGGGGTTCGAAGGCTGGCCCCCCGAAGGGTTCAACAGCCGCCTCAGATCGCGTGGGCCCGACACCCACTACTGGTCAAAGGTTCGAAGGTCGGCCTCCCGAAAGGTTCCACGGCCGCCTCAGGCTACTCGGGCTCCGCGCCCATTACTGATCAGGGGTTCGAAGGCTGGCCCCCCGAAGGGTTCACAGTCGCCTCAGACACCGAGCGAGGGATGACCAAGGGTACGTTCGATACATAACCAAGGCTCGGGCTGCGCTCCTGAGGTACCCTAGGACATTTCCGAGACCAGCGGGAACGATCCTGTAACGGAATCCCATCGGAGGGAGGCAACGAGCCCTCGGACCCCGTCGCCAGGGGACCGGGTCCGGCAGATCACCCGCAGGTACTTTTGGGCGTGCCTCCGGGCCCCTAGCCGACCCCCAACGAACGGGGCACGGACGTCCACTCGGATTACCCGCTTGCAGCTCACCGGAGACACCATGTTCGGTGCCCATCGAGGGTAACATGGCGCTCTCCCCCCCTCCTCCTTGCGGAAAGGCGACGTAGGGGCGTATGTAGAAAAGCCGAGTCTGTCCTTGATCGCCCTCTCGCCCTGTGCGGAGGCTCGGGGGCTGCTCTCGCAAACCCGGCTCCGGCCAAACCGTTGACAGCGTCAACATACCAGCCCGAGAACTTGGGCCCCGACAGTGCACCCGGGCTACGACCTGTTCGCATGAGGGAACCACCAGACCAGCCGAAGCATTACGCAAGGCATTAAGACCTCGAAGGAGTGAAACCACTCCTCCGAGGCCTCGGGGGCTACACCCGGCGGGTGCGCTCGCGCGCACCCACCGGAACAAAATGCAACCGAGGAAGGCTGGTCCCCTTGCAAAAAAGTGCGACGAAAGCCTCCAAGCGAGTGCTAACACTCCCTTCGAGGCTCGGGGGCTACTGTCGGGGACCATAATTAGGGGTACCCTCAAGACGCCTAATTCTCAGCTGGTAACCCCCATCAGCATAAAGCTGCAGAGGCCTGATGGGTTTGATTAAGTCAGGGATCAGTCCATACGAGCGACTCGATCGCGCCTCGCCCGAGCCTAGCCTCGGGCAAGGGCAGCCGACCCTGAGGTGTTTCCGTCTCGCCCGAGGCCCCCTTTTTACGGCAGACGCATCTCCGGCTCGCCCGAGGCCTTGCCTTCGTTAAGAAGCAACCCTGACTAAATCACCACGCCGACCGACCGAGTCGCAGGGGCATTTAACGCAAAGAGTGAGGCTGACAGGCAGCCAAGCCTTGCCAAGGGCGCCATAGGAAGCTCCGCCCGACCCAGGGCTCGGACTCGGGCTAAGGCCCCGGAAGACGGCGAACTCCGCTCCGCCCGACCCAGGGCTCGGACTCGGGCTAAGGCCCCGGAAGACGGCGAACTCCGCTCCGCCCGACCCAGGGCTCGGACTCGGGCTAAGGCCCCGGAAGACGGCGAACTCCGCTCCGCCCGACCCAGGGCTCGGACTTGGGCTAAGGCCCCAGAAGACGGCGAACTCCGCTCCGCCCGACCCAGGGCTCGGACTTGGGCTAAGGCCCCAGAAGACGACGAACCCCGCTTCGCCCGACCCAGGGCTCGGACTCCGCCCTGGTCTCTGCCGAACGACCTCCGCCTCGCCCGACCCAGGAGCTCGGGCTCGGCCTCGGCCATGGAAGACAGACTCGACCTCGGCCTCGGAGGAGCCTCCACGTCACCAGACCTAGGGCACAAGTCCACCACGTCAACAGGAGGCGCCATCATCACCCTACCCCGAGCCGACTCGGGCCGTAGAGAACAAGACCGACGTCCCATCTGGCTAGCTCCGCCAGATAGGCAATGATGGCGCCCCGCTAGACCCATGACGACGGCGGCTCTCAGCTCCCTTACGGAAGCATGGGGACGTCAGCAAGAGCCCGACTATTCCGACAGTTGTCCCTCCACCAGGCTCCGTTACTCCTCCGACAGCCACGACACCACACCAGCTGGGTGCCAAGTTCTCTCCGGCTGCCACATTGGCATGTACCCAGGGCGCTAGCTCTCCCCCGCTAGACACGTAGCACTCCGCTGCATCCCCATTGTACACCTGGATCCTCTCCTTGTGCCTATAAAAAGAAGGACCAGGGCCTTCTTAGAGAAGGTTGGCCCCGCGGGAACGAGGGCAGGGGCAGGCGCTCTCTTGGGGCCGCTCGCTCCCCTCACCCGCGTGGACGCTTGTAACCCCCTACTGCAAGCGCACCCGACCTGGGCGCGGGACGAACACGAAGGCCGCGGGATCTCCGCCTCCCTCACGACCCGGCTCCGGCCACCTCGCTCTCCCCCCTTCGCGCTCGCCCACGCGCTCGACCCATCTGGGCTGGGGCACGCGGCACACTCACTCGTCGGCTTAGGGACCCCCCCCCCCGTCTCGAAACGCCGACAATTGTGTTTGATGAGACTAACGGCTCTCAAGTAGAGCAAGTTGATCTTGATGAATTAGATAATGAAGAGGCTCCGTGCGTCGCGCTAAGGAACATGTCCATTGGGGATGTGTGTCCTAAGGAATCCGAAGAGCCCATTCAGGCACAAGATCAACCATCCTCCTCCATGTAAGCATCTCCACCAACTCAAGATGAGGATGAGGCTCAAGATGATGAAGAAGATCAAGAAGATGAGCCACCTCAAGAAGATGGCAATGATCAAGGGGGAGATGCAAATGATCAAGACAAGGAGGATGAGCAAGTTGCAAGGCCGCCACACCCAAGAGTCCACCATGCAATCCAACGAGATCACCCCGTGAACACCATCCTCGGCGACATTCATAAGGGGGTAACCACTAGATCTCGTGTTGCACATTTTTGTGAGCATTACTCTTTTGTTTCCTCTATTGAGCTACACAGGGTAGAGGAAGCACTTCAAGATTCGGATTGGGTGATGGCGATGCAAGAGGAGCTCAACAACTTCACGAGGAATGAGGTATGGCATTTAGTTCCACGTCCTAACCAAAATGTTGTAGGAACCAAATGGGTCTTCCGCAACAAACAAGACGAGCATGGTGTGGTGACAAGGAACAAAGCTCGACTTGTGGCCAAGGGATATTCACAAGTCGAAGGTTTGGATTTTGGTGAAACCTATGCACCCGTAGCTAGGCTTGAGTTAATTCGCATTTTACTTGCCTATGCTACTTACCATGGCTTCAAGCTTTACCAAATGGACGTGAAAAGTGCCTTCCTCAACGAACCCATCAAGGAAGAGGTCTATGTTGAGCAACCTCCCGGCTTTGAAGACAGTGAGTATCCTAATCATGTTTATAGACTCTCTAAGGCGCTTTATGGGCTCAAGCAAGCCCCAAGAGCATGGTATGAATGCCTAAGAGATTTTCTTATTGCAAATAGCTTCAAAGTCGGAAGAGCCGATCCTACTTTATTTACTAAAACTCTTGCAAATGATTTGTTTGTATGCCAAATTTATGTTGATGATATTATATTTGGGTCTACTAACGAATCTACATGTGAGGAATTTAGTAGGATCATGACACAGAAATTCGAGATGTCTATGATGGGGGAGTTGAAGTACTTCTTGGGATTTCAAGTGAAGCAACTCCAAGAGGGCACTTTCATTAGCCAAACCAAGTACATTCAAGATATACTCAACAAGTTTGGGATGAAAGATGCCAAACCCATCAAGACACCCACGGGAACCAATGGACATCTCGACCTCGACACGGGAGGTAAATCCGTCGATCAAAAGGTATACCGGTCGATGATAGGTTCTTTACTCTATTTATGTGCATCTCGACCGGACATTATGCTTTCTGTATGCATGTGTGCAAGATTCCAAGCCGATCCTAAGGAAGCTCACCTTAGGGCAGTAAAACGAATCTTGAGATATTTAGTTTATACTCCTAAGTTTGGCCTTTGGTACCCCAGGGAATCCACATTTGATTTAATTGGTTATTCCGATGCTGATTGGGCAGGGTGCAAAATCAATAGAAAGAGCACATCAGGGACTTGCCAGTTCTTGGGAAGATCTCTAGTGTCTTGGGCTTCAAAGAAGCAAAATTCTGTGGCTCTTTCAACCGCCGAAGCCGAGTATATTGCCGCAGGCCATTGTTGCGCGCAATTGCTTTGGATGAGGCAAACCCTCCGGGACTATGGTTACAAATTAACCAAAGTTCCTCTTCTATGTGATAATGAGAGTGCAATCCGCATGGTGGATAATCCCGTTGAGCATAGCCGCACTAAACACATAGCCATTCGGTATCATTTTCTAAGGGATCACCAACAAAAGGGGGATATCGAGATTGCATATGTTAGCACCAAAGAACAATTAGCCGATATCTTTACCAAGCCATTGGATGAACAAACCTTTACCAGACTTAGGCATGAGCTAAATATTCTTGATTCTAGGAATTTTTATTGATGTTTTGCATACATAGCTCATATATATACCTTTGATCATCTCTTTTATATGCTATGACTAATGTGTTCTTTCAAGTCCATTTCATGCTAAGTCATAGATTGAAAGGGAAAAGGAGTCTTCGGCGAAGACAAGGCTTCCACTTCGCTCCATTGAATCATTCATCCTTCGTCGTCGCTCCGCACTAACTCTCCAACTTTGGTATAATCTTCACTCCTTTACTTCCGTCCAAAGGGGGAGAGAGTAGTTTACAAGGGCTTATATTTCACTCAAGTATCCGTTTTTGGCGATTCATGCCAAAGGGGGAGAAAATATAGCCCAAAGCAAAAGGACCGCACCACCACCAATTTCAAAAATGTAGTCTTTCAATTTGTATTAAAGAAGTTTTTCAATTGGTATCTTATTTTGATATAATTTCAAATTGGTATACCCTCTTCAAAATTAATATCTAAAACCCTCTTGAACTCTAAGAGGAGGATTTCATTAAGGGGGAGTTTTGTTTAGCCAAAGGAAAAGCATTTGAAACAAAGGGAGAAAATTTCCAAAACTTAAAAATGCTTTTCAAAATCTTATTCATTTACCTTTGACTATTTGCAAAAAGACTTTGAAAAGAATTTACAAAAGAATTTGCAAAAACAAAACATGTGGTGCAAGCATGGTCCAAAATGTTGAAAATAAAAAGAAACAATCCATGCATATCTTATGATAATAGTTATTGGTTCAATTCTAAGTAATCTTTGCACTTACATTATGCAAACTAGTTTAATTCTGCACTTCTATATTTGCTTTGGTTTGTGTTGGCATCAATCACCAAAAAGGGGGAGATTGAAAGGGAAATAGGCTTACACCTTTTCCTAATTGATTTTGGTGGTTGAATTGCCCAACACAAATATTTGGACTAACTAGTTTGCTCTAGATTATAAGTTTTACAGGTGCCAAAGGTTCACAATAGACCAATAAAATAACCAAGAAAGGGTTCAAACAAAGAGAGCCAAAGACAACCGAAGTGTGCCCTGGTCTAGCGCACCGGACTGTCCGGTGTGCCACCGGACAGTGTCCGGTGTACCAGGGAACTCAGCTCCAAACTCGTCACCTTCGGGAAAATCAGAGGGCGCTCCGCTATAATTCACCGGACCGTCTGGTGAAGCACCAGACAGTGTCCGGTGGCGCACCGGACTGTCCAGTGTGCCAGTGGAGCAACAGCTACTTCAGCGCCAACGGTCGACTGCAACCGCATTCAATGCGCTACAGTGCGCGCCAGAGTCATAGCAGTGTCAGAAGGCGCATCGGACAGTCTACAGTACTTGTCCGGTGCACCACCGGACAGCCAAAAGACCCCACCTATCAGAGCTCCAACGGTCGAACCCTAACGGCCGGGTGACGTGGCTGGCGCACCGGACAGTGTCCAGTGGCACACCGGACTGTCCGGTGCGCCATGCGACAGCAGCCTCCACCAAACGGCTAGTTTGGTGGTTGGGGCTATAAATACCCCAACCACCCCACCATTCATTGCATCCAAGTTTTCCACCTTCCAACACCTTACAAGAGCTATAGCATTCAATTCTAGACACAACCAAAGAGATCAAATCCTCTCTCAAGTCTGGAATCACTCCAAATCAAATAGTGACTAGAGAGAGCAACATTTGTGTTCATTTGAGCTCTTGCGCTTGGATTGCTTCTTTTCTTTCTCATTCTTTCTTGTGAACACTCAATTGTAACTAAGGCAAGAGACACCAATTGTGTGGTGGTCCTTGCGGGGACTTTGTGTCCCGTGTGATTGAGAAGAGAAGCTCACTCGGTCTAAGTGACTGTTTGAGAGAGGGAAAGGGTTAAAGAGACCCGGTCTTTGTGACCACCTCAACGGGGAGTAGGTTTGCAAAAACCGAACCTCGGTAAAACAAATCCTTGTGTCTCATTCTTTATTTGCTTGCGATTTGTTTTCACCCTCTCTCTCGGACTCGATTTTAATTCTAACGCTAATCCCGGCTTGTAGTTGTGCCCAAACTTTGTAAATTTCAGATTCTATTCACCCCCCCCTCTAGGCGACTTTTAGGCACAGTCAGTCAGGCAGTGCCCCTGCAGTCAGGCACCGAGGCACGGTGCGCTAGTACGCTACTGCGCAGGCGCGCAGCGGCATAGTGAGAGCACCTAGAGGGGGGTAAATAGGTGATCCTGTGAAATTCAACACTAAATAGCCAACACTTGATTATGAAATGTTAGTGCAATTAAAACCAAGTTACTAATGTGTGAACTTTAGAATAAAACCAATCACAAATAAGATGGACACAAGACACAATGATTTATCTCGTGGTTTGGCTAATGCCTACTCCATGTTGTGGTGACCTCCTTCGGTCAAGGATTGCACTCAATCCCTCTCAAGTGATCCAATGATCTACTTTGAGTACCATGGTTTTCTTTCTTAGTAGACTTTTCCCGTTTGCGAGGAATCTCCACAAATTGGAGCCTCTCGCCCTTACAAAGTTGATCGCAAGAGAAGCATAAGAGTAAGGGAGGGAAAGCAACACACGCAAGACTCAATTCGCAGCACACACACGCACACAAGCCAAGACTTGAGCTCAAAACACGGCACAGGGAGTTCACAACTCAAACGGTGCTCAAATCTCTAACGCAACGATCCAAATGCGTGGAGGCAGAGTCTAGGTGTCTTAGGATGTTCAGAGAATGCTTGGTGTACTGCTCCATGTACCTAGGGGGTCCCTTTTATAGCCCCAAGGCAGCTAGGAGCCGTTGGAGATCCAATTGGAAGGCAATTCTTGCCTTCTGTCGGTGGCGCACCGGAAAGTCCGGTGCACCACCGGACATGAACAGTACCAGTCCGGTGCTTGATCTCCTTCCTTATCGGGCACAGCTGATCGTTGGACCTCGGGTCTCGTTGGCACACCGGACACTGTTCGGTGCATACTGGACAGTCCGGTGTTGTAACGCCCTGAATTTGGGGGTAGATTTTTTTCTTCTTTTCTCTCACCAAATTCAGGCGTTACCCTTTCCTTTTCCCTTTTCTTCTCAATAAGCCTTGATCTTTTCCAAAAGTTATAGCGAGAATTAGCTCGACATCTTGTGTAAGCAAAACCTAGAACTATTTTTGGTTGTTGCATCATGCCGGATTATGCACTCTTCTGCTTGTGGTCAGGTGAATTGGAGAATTAGGCATATAAGAAAATATGGAAATTAGAAAAAGAAAAGCTTTTTCTTTTTCTATCCCCCCCTTCTCCCTTTTGGCCCAGCCGCCCCCCTCCCCCTTCGCGCCGGCCCAACAGCCCCCCTTCCCCCCTTCCCGCGTGGGCCCCGCGGCGGCCCAGCCGCCCCCTCCCCTGCCGTGGGCCGTCCTGGCGGCCCAGCCGCGCCCCCCCCCTTTTCCCCCTTTGGGCCCAAGCGGCCCAGCCGCCGCCCCCCCCCCCAAATTCCCTCTCTCTCCTCTCCCGCGGGCCCCGCCCGTCATCCCCTCCCCCAACTCCCTCTCCCCTAACCCTAGCCGTCGCCGCCCTAGCCGCCGCCGCCCTAGCGCCGCCGCCGCGCCCTCCCCCGCCCACGGTGAGGCTTCCCCCCTCCTCCCCCTTCTCCCTCCCCTCCCTCCTCCTTCCCCCTCTCGTCGGCGCCCTCCCCCGCGCCATGGGCACACTCGCCCGGCCCCGGCGAGCTCGGCCGCCCCGGCGAGCCCGTCCCGCGCCAGCCCCGCCCTGCAGCGCCCCGACCCCGCCTCGGCCCCGCCTCGCCGCGCTCGACCGCGCCGGCCCCGCCTCGCCCCCCCGACGAGCCCGCGCCCGGCCTCACCCCGCGCCGCCGTGGCTTCGTCCCGCGCTCGCCGGCGCCCGGCGAGCCTGCCCCCCGCCTCGCCGCGCCCGCGCCCGCCCCCCTCCGGCGAGCCCGCCCCCGCGTCGCCTCGCCCCGGCTAGCCCCGCCCCGCGCTCACCCGGCCTCGCTCCGGCGAGCCGCCCCGCCCCGTCCCGTGCCCGGCCGCCCCCGTGCTCGGCTCGGCCGCCCCCCGCCGTGCCCGTCCCCGGCGAGCCCTGCCCCGGCTCGGCCGCGTCGTCCCCGCCCCGGCGTGGTGGCCGGCCGTGTCCTCGCTCGCCCGTGCTCGCTTGCCCCGGCGTGCTTGCCCGCTCGCCCCGCCATGCCTTGCTCACGTTGTGACGGTCCCGGCGTGGCCTCGAGCTCGGCCCAGCGTGCCCATGGCGCGCGACCTTGAGCTCGGCTAGCGCACGGCCCTGACGTGCGCACAGCTAGTTCGTGGCGTGTGCGTGCGGCCTCGCGCGCGTGCTCGCGTAGTGCGCGTGCCTTGGCATGACCCATCGTGCCCCCGTCTACCCCCAGATACCCCGTCTACCCCCCCCCCCCCCGTGTCCTATGCGCGCTAATCACCTGTTTATATTAATAAGATAGGAGTCTCAATTTGGAAATTGGTTACGTTCGTTAATTTGTATAGCTAATCATCTATCTCATTCAATGTTAATCTACTAAAAGTGGTCACGTTTACATTAGTGCATGTACCTAATCCTTTTGTTAGAACCAACTGGAACTAGAGCGCGTAACGTCTAGTTATTCGCCTACCCGTAATGCGCCTCGAGCATAAGCTTTAACCCTCCTGAGACCTTTCCCCGCCTCTTTCTAACCATGGTAAATTCATTATCGTATGTGATATTCTATGCATATTTACTTTATTTGTTCTCTTGTATGGTGTACTGTTTGTTTCCTAATTTGAATGGATGGATGTATGTATGCTTGCAATCGCATAGAGAACGATCCGGTTGAAGAGCCCGAGGAACTCGCAGGAGAAGCCCCTGAGCAGCAGTCGGTTGGTGGAGGCAAGTGTCCCTTGACCTATCTCTGTCCTATTCATTCTTTAATTCACCTCCCGCATTACACATTTATGCCTAAGGATTGACTAGCTTTTGTCATCCATGTCCTTGTTTACCTATTTGGGTTGGATTATTATTGTTTAGCTTTATGCTATTGCTCAAACTCTAATCAATGAACATGATGAGATTATCTATGATACGCTGTTTTCCCTTCTCTTATTAAGATGTTATACTTGTGACCTTCAAGGGGGCTCGAGCGGTTTCTCGAGTGCCTCTCCGTAAGGACCTGTTCTATGGATGACCGCCCGGGAAAACAGTGCAACCATGAGGGTGGAATGGGATGCCCTTAGCTGAATAATTAGAGGATCCGGGGTGTAGTTCGCTTCGCCTTCGTGCCGTCAATGGGGCTCGGTGTATGCGGCTCGCTCTGCCAAGGTTGATTTGTCCCTTGGGGAGGAGTGCGGTACATTTAGGAAACCTAACGGGTGGCTACAGCCCCGGGGAATCTTTGTAAAGGCTACATAGTGATGCCCTGCTAGGCCACCTAGGTAGTGGTCAATGGGGAGTAGCTCTATCCAGGCAGAAAGGGAATCACGGCTTGTGGGTAAAGTGCACAACCTCTGCAGAGTGTTTGAAAACTGATATATCAGTCGTGCTCGTAGTTATGAGCGGCCAAGGGAGCTCCAGTGATTAGTGGTACTTGATCAGAGACATTTTGGTTTACAGGTGGCTATGAGATCGATGGTGTTGGTTATGACTATGGTATTGGTGAGTAGTATTCTTTCCGTTTAGAAAGAGTACGTTTGGGTTAATAACGTGGGTTAACTCTAAAACTTGGCTTTCTCTACTAGTAAATAATAATTTGACCAACTAAAAGCAACTGCTTGACTTATCCCCACATAAAGCTAGTCCACTACAGCCAAACAGGATACTTGCTGAGTATGTTGATGTGTACTCACTCTTGCTCTACACACCAAACCCCCCCATCCCCAGGTTGTCAGCATTGCAACCACTGCTCAGGTGAAGATGAAGCTGTAGAAGGAGACTTCCAGGAGTTCCAAGACTACGACGAGTTCTAGGCATGGGATTAGCGGCAACCCCCAGTCGGCTGCCTGTGAAGGCCGCGGTTATCTACGTTTCGTTTTTGCACTTTGATTTATTGTAAGGAATATATGGACGTCTCAGACATATGATGTAATCGACTATTATTTCCCTTTTAATACTATTTGAGCACTGTGTGATGATGTCCATGTTATGTAACTGCTGTGTACGTGAATTACTGATCCTGGCACGTACATGGTTCGCATTCGGTTTGCCTTCTAAAAACCGGGTGTGACATAAGTGGTATCAAAGCCGTGCTGACTGTAGGACCGCTAACCTAGAATAGAATGGTCGTTCTAAGGACTATAGACCTTTGTCCCTGCCTTGACTTTGATATCCCTTCAAAAGTTGGTCATACCGACCAAACCTATGTTCTACTATATAATATACCTTGCTGAAAATTATGTTTTATTCTAATCCTTCATTTATTTATGATTCATTATTTGCTGGTCATATTAATTTTGTTCTCACTCTTTTGCTTGCGGTGTCTTTTGTAGATGGCTCGTCTTAGACACACTGCACGAAAGTCCGTCATCCCCTTCTTACCCTCCCGCCTTGCTGAGCGTCCGCTTCGCCGTCCCGTGGCCGGATAGTCTAGCCATTTGGAGAGGCTACACCACCGCCTGCATGAGGAGCGGGTACGTCGACGACAGGAGCAGCAGGGTTCTTCTTTCTTGCTCCACCAGGAGATAGAGTCCGTGAGGAGCTGCTCCCCTATGCTTCCCCTGGAGGCGCCCCCTGCACCACCACTGGGTGCCCCAGCCTCTGGAGTAGCTGCTGGAGGAGACCCAGACGATGGAGGTGGCGACGACAGCTCGAGCCATGACACCGACTTTTCTGCTGACCAGGAGCCGGAAGGATGGGTCGCTCGACCCATCACTCGTGACGCTGCTCGCGGGTGTCACTTCCACGACGCGCTCGACACCCTGCTACATCAGGCAATTAACCGGCGTACTTGGTCCATCGAGTATCGCTGTGTGGTCTACCAGCATAGTCGCGGGGTCTACCCGGATCGCTGGGAGGCGACCTGTTTGGTGCGCCGTCCGGAGAACAGTCTCCAGGGTGCTGAGGTCTGCTCAGAGCACTATTCTATCTCTGAGCGGGACTCAGTTGAGGCGGCCATGCAGGATGTTGCACGGCGTGCGCTTTCGCACTACTGCTTGGTTCTCGGTGGGATAGCTGACGGTCTCAACCTGAAGTATTACCCCCGCCGTCTATCTGGCAGCACAGGAGGCGTGATTGTCTCACCTGTTGGTGAGGACAATCCTAGGTTGAGCAGCACAGTCAACCTAGCCGCCGTGCTAAACACGGAGCTGGACCATGCATTAGACAAGCTGAGTAGGGCTCGTGCTGAGATCGCCCTGCTGCGGGCTGAGCGCGCGGAGCGTCGTCACCTGGACGATGGTTCCCCCGCTCCCGTCGGGACTCAGCACCCATACCGCTCACCTCGGCGTGGACGCCAGCCTTATGGCAATCCCAACTGCAAGACCAAGATAAATCTAGAACCATAGATCGTTAGAGTTGGATCTTGTAATTAATACAAAATATATACGTAGAAGCTACAGTCTTAGCGTTAGTCTCGCTCTTAGTTAGTCTTAGTTAGACAGGGTAGTTTGCTATATCCTGTGCATTTATGTTTGTCATGATGAACTATGTTTGCTTTGGATCTTTGTATTGACTTTCACCAGAGTGTGGGTATCCCCTGCATTATGGTTTACCTGTTATATGTTAATGGAGTTAGCTATATAGTTGGGAAACCTTTTATTCCACTTTCCTCTTTATCTGAGAAGCTGTGTGGTATGTGTTGGAGATCAGTGAAGATGCTCATCTTTTCAGTGCTGTTGAAGAATTCTATACTCTTTTCTTATGCTGCAAGATTTGCCAGATCAGTTCTGATGTGTGGTTGCATTCTGCAGATGTCAGAGAACAGGCGTAGAGGAGGAAGGCGTGCTCGGCAGGAGCGAGCCGCTCAGCAGGATGAGGTGCCCCAGCAACAGCACCTGCCGCCCCCGCCCCCGATGTCAATCGAGCAGATGTTTCTGATGCAGACTCAGGCAGTTCAAGCCATCGGTCAGACTCTGGCCACCATTCAGCAGCAGCAACAACAACAGCAGCAGGCCCCACCTCAGCCTCAGATGCCTCAGATGCCTAGAGACAAGCGTGCTAAGTTCATGAGAGGTCATCCACCAATGTTTTCTCACTCTTATGACCCCATGGATGCTGAAGACTGGCTGCGCACTGTGGAGCGGGAGTTGCATACTGCTCAGTGCGATGATAGGGAGAAAGTCCTATATGGTCCCCGTCTGTTGAGAGGAGCAGCTCAGTCATGGTGGGAGTCTTACCTCGCCACCCATGCCCACCCCGACGCCATCACTTGGGAAGAGTTCAGATGTAGCTTTCGTCAGTACCATGTTCCTGCAGGTCTGATGACAGTGAAGAAGGAGGAGTCCCTAGCCCTCAAGCAAGGGTCATCGTCTGTTAGTGAGTACTGAGACAGGTTTCTGCAATTGTCTCGCTATGCTCCTGAAGATGTCAACACTGATGCCAAGCGACAGTACCGTTTCCTGAGAGGCTTAGTTGACCCTCTTCAGTATTAGCTGATGAATCATACCTTCCCGACATTCCAGCACCTGATTGACAGAGCAATCATGACAGAGAGGAAGCATAAGGAGATGGAGGATCGTAAGCGCAAGATCAGTGGACCCCAGCCTGGAAGCAGCAATCGTCCTCGTTTCTCAGGCAATCAACCTCAGCAGTTCAGGTAGAACCAGCGTCCACCTCAGCAGCATCAGCAGTTCCAAAGGCAGTATCCTCAGCACCAGTATCAGAACCGTCAGAGCAATCAGTCAGGAGGTCAGTTTCAGAGGCAGAATCAGTAGGCACCTCGTCTTCCTGCCCCAGCAAACCAGCAGAACAGTCAGGCAGCACCAGCTCAGGTTGGAAACAGAGCATGTTTCCACTGTGGAGAGCAAGGCCACTGGGTGATGCAATGTCCGAAGAAGGCAGCCCAGCAGCAATCAGGCCCCAGTGCTCCAGCAAAGCAGAACGTGTCTCAGCCTGGAGCAGGCAACCGCTCTCAGCCACGCTACAATCATGGAAAACTGAACCACTTGGAGGCTGAAGCAGTTCAGGAGACCCCCGGCATGATAGTAGGTATGTTCCCAGTCGACTCCCATATTGCAAAAGTGTTATTTGATACTGGAGCAACGCATTCTTTCATTACTGCATCATGGGTAGAAGCACATAATCTTCCAATAACTACCATGTCAACCCCCATTCAAATTGACTCAGCCGGTGGTAGAATTCGAGCCGATAGCATTTGTTTGAATGTATGTGTGGAAATATGGGGGATAGCGTTTCCCGCCAACCTCATAGTAATGGGTACTCAGGGAATAGATGTCATCCTAGGGATGAATTGGCTAGATAAGTATCAGGTAGTTATCAGTTGTGATAAGAGGACAATCAAGTTGGTGTCCCCACTAGGAGAGGAAGTGGTGACCGAGTTAGTCCCGCCTGAGCCGAAGAAAGGAAGTTGTTATCAGATGGCTATCGATAGTAGTGAAGCAGACCCAATTGAGAGGATCAAGATTGTGTCTGAGTTTCTAGATGTGTTTCCAAAGGACTTACCGGGTATGCCACTAGAGCGGAAAGTTGAGTTTGCCATAGAGCTTCTTCCTGGAACCGCCCCTATCTTTAAGAGAGCTTACAGAATATCTGGACCAGAATTGGTTGAGCTTAAGAAGCAGATTGATGAGCTGTCAGAGAAAGGTTACATTCGGCCAAGCACCTCACCTTGGGCCGCTCCTGTCTTGTTTGTGGAGAAGAAAGATGGCACCAAAAGGATGTGTATCGATTATCGAGCTTTGAATGAAGTCACGATCAAGAACAAGTACCCTTTGCCCAGGATAGAAGATCTGTTCGACCAGTTGAAGGGAGCCAGTGTGTTCTCCAAGATTGATCTGAGGTCAGGTTATCATCAGCTCAGGATCCGACCTTCGGACATTCCGAAGACGGCATTCATTACCAAGTATGGGTTATATGAGTTCATAGTGATGTCTTTTGGTTTGACCAATGCACCAGCGTTCTTTATGAACTTGATGAACAGTGTATTCATGGATTACCTTGATAAGTTTGTGGTGGTATTCATCGATGACATTCTGATTTATTCTCAAAGCGAAGAAGAGCATGCAAGTCATTTGAAGATGGTATTGCAGAGATTGCGAGAGCACCAATTGTATGCAAAGTTGAGCAAGTGTGAATTTTGGATCAATGAAGTCCTGTTCTTGGGTCACATAATCAACAAAGAAGGATTGGCTGTGGATCCGAAGAAAGTGGCAGACATTCTGAACTGGAAAGCGCCAACAGATGCTCGAGGAATCAAGAGTTTCATTGGAATGGTCGGATATTATCGGCGATTCATTGAAGGGTTTTCAAAGATTGCGAAACTAATGACAGCGTTGCTAGGAAACAAAGTTGAGTTCAAGTGGACCCAGAAATGCCAAGAGGCCTTTGAAGCGCTGAAAGAGAAGTTGACAACAGCGCCTATCCTAGTCTTACCTGATGTGCACAAGCCCTTCTCGGTGTATTGTGATGCTTGTTACACAGGTTTGGGATGTGTGTTGATGCAAGAGGGAAGAGTGGTGGCTTACTCGTCCCGACAGCTGAAGGTTCATGAGAAGAATTACCCAATCCATGATCTAGAGTTGGCAGCAGTGGTTCACGCACTGAAGACATGGAGGCACTATCTGTATGGACAGAAATGCGATGTTTACACAGACCACAAGAGTCTGAAGTACATATTCACTCAGTCAGAGTTGAATATGAGGCAGCGAAGATGGTTAGAGTTGATCAAAGACTATGAGTTGGAGATTCACTACCATCCAGGTAAAGCAAACGTAGTGGCAGATGCTTTGAGCAGGAAGAGTCAAGTCAACCTGATGATCGCTCGTCCGATGCCTTATGAGTTGGCCAAGGAGTTTGATAGGTTGAGTCTCGGATTTCTGAACAATTCGCGAGGAGTCACAGTTGAGTTGGAACCTACCTTGGAGCGGGAAATCAAAGAAGCGTAGAAGAATGATGAGAAGATCAGTGTGATCCGACGACTGATTCTGGAAGGCAAAGGCAAAAATTTTCGGGAAGATGCAGATGGTGTGATATGGTTCAAAGACCGCTTGTGTGTTCCCAATGTCCAATCCATTCGGGAGTTGATTCTCAAGGAAGCTCATGAGACAGCCTATTCGATTCACCCTGGTAGTGAGAAGATGTATCAGGATCTGAAGAAGAAATTCTGGTGGTACGGAATGAAGAGGGAAATCACAGAGCATGTGGCTATGTGTGATAGTTGTCGATGGATCAAGGAAGAGCACCAGAGACCAGCTGGATTGTTGCAACCGTTGCAAATCCCTCAGTGGAAATGGGATGAAATCGGTATGGATTTCATAGTCGGATTGCCTCGCACTCGAGCCGGCTACGATTCCATTTGGGTAGTAGTGGACTGCTTGACCAAGTCAGCCCACTTCATACCAGTCAAGACCAACTACAGCAGTGCAGTATTGGCAGAATTGTACATGTCTCGGATCGTTTGTCTTCATGGTGTGCCAAAGAAGATAGTGTCAGACAGAGGAACGCAGTTCACCTCTCATTTCTGGCAGCAGTTGCATGAAGCCTTGGGCACACATCTGAATTTCAGTTCAGCTTATCATCCGCAGACAGATGGTCAGACCGAAAGGACTAATCAAATTCTTGAAGACATGTTGAGAGCCTGTGCGTTGCAAGATTAGTCCGGATGGGACAAGAGATTGCCTTATGCAGAGTTTTCCTATAACAACAGTTATCAGGTCAGTTTGAAGATGTCACCATTTCAGGCGCTCTATGGGAGGAATTGTAGGACTCCGTTGCAATGGGATCAGCCTGGAGAGAAGCAGGTGTTTGGGCCAGACATTCTACTTGAAGCTGAAGAGAACATCAAGATGGTCCGAGAGAATCTGAAGATAGCGCAATCAAGGCAGCGAAGCTATGCAGACACAAGAAGAAGAGAGCTGAGTTTTGAAGTCGAAGACTTTGTCTATCTGAAAGTGTCACCGATCAGAGGAGTTAGAAGGTTTGGAGTCAAAGGCAAGCTAGCACCCTGCTACATTGGTCCGTACCAAATTCTCTCAAGGCGTGGAGAAGTGGCCTATCAGCTCAGTCTGCCAGAGAATTTGTCTGCGGTGCATGATGTCTTTCATGTGTCTCAGTTGAAGAAGTGCTTGCGTGTGCCAGAAGAGCAGTTGACAGTGGAAGGTCTTGAAGTCCAGGAGGACTTGACCAACGTTGAGAAGCCAGTGCAAATCCTTGAGGTTGCAGACAGAGTCACCCGAAGGAAGACCATCAGAATGTGCAAGGTCAGATGGAATCACCATTCAGAGGAAGAAGCAACCTGGGAGCGTGAAGATGATCTGATGGCCAAATACCCTGAGCTCTTTGCTAGCCAACCCTGAATCTCGAGGGCGAGATTCTTTTAAGGGGGATAGGTTTGTAACGCCCTGAATTTGGGGGTAGATTTTTTTCTTCTTTTCTCTCACCAAATTCAGGCGTTACCCTTTCCTTTTCCCTTTTCTTCTCGCTAAGCCTTGATCTTTTCCAAAAGTTATAGCGAGAATTAGCTCGACATCTTGTGTAAGCAAAACCTAGAACTATTTTTGGTTGTTGCATCATGCCGGATTATGCACTCTTCTGCTTGTGGTCAGGTGAATTGGAGAATTAGGCATATAAGAAAATATGGAAATTAGAAAAAGAAAAGCTTTTTCTTTTTCTCTCCCCCCTTCCCCCTTCGCGCCGGCCCAGCCGCCCCCCCTTCCCCCCTTCCCGCGTGGGCCCCACGACGGCCCAGTCACCCCCTCCCCCACCGTGGGCCGTCCTGGCGGCCCAGCCGCGCCCCCCCTTTTCCCCCTTTGGGCCCAAGCGGCCTAGCCGCCGCCCCCCCCCCCAAATTCCCTCTCTCCTCTCCCGCGGGCCTCGCCCGTCATCCCCTCCCCCAACTCCCTCTCCCCTAACCCTAGCCGCCGCCGCCCTAGCGCCGCCGCCGCGCCCTCCCCCGCCCACAGTGAGGCTTCCCCCCTCCTCCCCCTTCTCCCTCCCCTCCCTCCTCGTCCCCCCTCTCATCGGCGCCCTCCCCCGCGCCATGGGTGCGCTCGCCCGGCTCGGCCGCTCCGGCGAGCCCGTCCCACGCCGGCCCCGCCTCGCCCCCCCGGCGAGCCCGCGCCCGGCCTCGCCCCATGCCGCCGCGGCTTCGTCCCGCGCTCGCCGGCGCCCGGTCTCGCCCCGGCCGCGCCCGGCGAGCCCGCCCCCCGCCTCGCCGCGCCCGCGCCCGCCCCCCTCCGGCGAGCCCGCCCCCGCGTCGCCTCGCCTCGGCGAGCCCCGCCCCGCCCTCGCCCGGCCTCGCTCCGGCGAGCCGCCCTGCCCCGTCCCGTGCCCGGCTCGGCCGCCCCCGTGCCCAGCTCGGTCACCCCCGTGCCCGGCTCGGCCGCCCCCCGCCGCGCCCGTCCCCGGCGAGCCCCGCCCCGGCGTGGTGGCCGGCCGTGTCCTCGCTCGCCCGTGCTCGCTTGCCCCGGCGTGCTTGCCCGCTCGCCCCGCCGTGCCTTGCTCGCGTCGTGATGGTCCCGGCGTGGCCTCGAGCTTGGCCCAGCGTGCCCATGGCGCGCGGCCTTGAGCTCGGCTAGCGCACGGCCCTGACGTGTGCACGGCTAGTTCGTGGCGTGTGTGTGCGGCCTCGCGCGCGTGCCTTGGCACGACCCGTCGTGCCCCCGTCTACCCCCAGACGCCCCGTCTACCCCCCCCCCCCCCCCGTGTCCTATGCGCGCTAATCACGTGTTTATATTAATAAGATAGGAGTCTCAATTTGGAAATTGGTTACGTTAGTTAATTTGTATAGCTAATCATCTATCTCATTCAATGTTAATCTACTAAAAGTGGTCACGTTTACATTAGTGCATGTAGCTAATCCTTTTGTTAGAACCAACTGGAACTAGAGCGCGTAACGTCTAGTTATTCGCCTACCCGTAATGCGCCTCGAGCATAAGCTTTAACCCTCGCGAGACCTTTCCCCGCCTCTTTCTAACCATGGTAAATTCATTATCGTATGTGATATTCTATGCATATTTACTTTATTTGTTCTCTTGTATGGTGTACTGTTTGTTTCCTAATTTGAATGGATGGATGTATGTATGCTTGCAATCGCATAGAGAACGATCCGGTTGAAGAGCCCGAGGAACTCGCAGGAGAAGCCCCTGAGCAGCAGTCGGTTGGTGGAGGCAAGTGTCCCTTGACCTATCTCTGTCCTATTCATTCTTTAATTCACCTCCCGTATTACACATTTATGCCTAAGGATTGACTAGCTTTTGTCGTCCATGTCCTTGTTTACCTATTTGGGTTGGATTATTATTGTTTAGCTTTATGCTTTTGCTCAAACTCTAATCAATGAACATGATGAGATTATCTATGATACGCTGTTTTCCCTTCTCTTATTAAGATGTTATACTTGTGACCTTCAAGGGGGCTCGAGCGGTTTCTCGAGTGCCTCTCCGTAAGGACCTGTTCTATGGATGACCGCCCGGGAAAACAGTGCAACCATGAGGGTGGAATGGGATGCCCTTAGCTGAATAATTAGAGGATCCGGGGTGTAGTTCGCTTCGCCGTCGTGCCGTCAATGGGGCTCGGTGTATGTGGCTCGCTCTGCCACGGTTGATTTGTCCCTTGGGGAGGAGTGCGGTACATTTAGGAAACCTAACGGGTGGCTACAGCCCCGGGGAATCTTTGTAAAGGCTATGTAGTGATGCCCTGCTAGGCCACCTAGGTAGTGGTCAATGGGGAGTAGCTCTCTCCGGGCAGAAAGGGAATCACGGCTTGTGGGTAAAGTGCACAACCTCTGCAGAGTGTTTGTGTCGGGGACCATAATTAGGGGTACCCTCAAGACGCCTAATTCTCAGCTGATAACCCCCATCAGCATAAAGCTGCAGAGGCCTGATGGGTTTGATTAAGTCAGGGATCAGTCCATACGAGCGACTCGATCACGCCTCGCCCGAGCCTAGCCTCGGGCAAGGGCAGCCGACCCTGAGATGTTTCCGTCTCGCCCGAGGCCCCCTTTTTTACGGCAGAAGCATCTCCGGCTCGCCCGAGGCCTTGCCTTCGTTAAGAAGCAACCCTGACTAAATCACCGCGCCAACCGACCAAGTCACTGAGGCATTTAACGCAAAGAGTGAGACCGACGGGCGACCAGGCTTTGCCAGAAGCGCCATAGGAGGCTCCGCCCGACCCAGGGCTCGGACTCGGGCTAAGGCCCCGGAAGACGGCGAACTCCGCTCCGCCCGACCCAGGGCTCGGACTCGGGCTAAGGCCCCGGAAGACGGCGAACTCTGCTCCGCCCGACCCAGGGCTCGGACTCGGGCTAAGGCTCCGGAAGACGGCGAACTCCGCTCCGCCCGACCCAGGGCTCGGACTCGGGCTAAGGCCCCGGAAGACGGCGAACTCCGCTCCGCCCGACCCAGGGCTCGGACTCGGGCTAAGGCCCCGGAAGACGGCGAACTCCGCTCCGCCCGACCCAGGGCTCGGACTCAGGCTAAGGCCCCGGAAGACGACGAACTCCGCTTCGCCCGACCCAGGGCTCGGTCTCCGCCCTGGCCTCTGCCGAACGACCTCCGCCTCGCCCGACCCAGGAGTTCGGGCTCGGCCTCAGCCATGCAGGACAGACTCGGCCTCGGCTTCGGAGGAGCCTCCACGTCGCCCGACCTAGGACGCAAGTCCGCCACGTCAACAGGAAGCGTCATCATCACCCTGCCCCGAGCCGACTTGGGTCGCAGAGAACAAGACCGGCGTCCCATCTGGCCAGCTCCGCCAGATAGGCAATGATGGCGCCCCGCTAGCCCATGACGACGGCGGCTCTCGGCTCCCTTACGGAAGCAGGGAGACGTCAGCAAGAGCACAGCTGTTCCAACAGCTGTCCCTCCACCAGGCTCCGTTACTCCTCCGACAGCCACGACGCCACACCAGCTGGGTGCCAAGATCTCTCCGGTTGCCACCTTGGCATGTACTTAGGGCACTAGCTCTCCCCCGCTAGACACGTAGCACCTTGCTACACCCCCATTTTGTACACCTGGGACCTCTCCTTACGCTTATAAAAGGAAGGACCAGGGCCTTCTTAGAGAAGGTTGGCCTCGCGGGAACGAGGGCAGGGGCAGGCGCTCTCTTGGGGCCGCTCGCTCCCCTCACCCGCGCGGACGCTTGTAACCCCCTACTGCAAGCGCACCCGACCTGGGCGTGGGACGAACACGAAGGCCGCGGGATCTCCGTCTCCCTCGTCACGACCCGGCTCCGGCCACCAACCTCGCTCTTTCCCCCCTTCGCGCTCGCCCACGTGCTCGACCCATCTGGGCTGGGGCACGCGGCACACTCACTCGTCGGCTCGGGGACCCCCCGGTCTCGAAACGCCGACAGTTGGCGCGCCAGGTAGGGGCACGCTGCGTGTTGATGAGCAGTTTCCCGTCAAGGTCCAGATGGGCAGTCTCCAACGACCTCTCCAACCCGGGACGGTGCTCCGTTTCGGGAGCCTCGAGTTCATGTCTCTCGACAGCGGCTACGACATGGTACTCCTTCCACCGCCGTGCGGCGGCGACAATGGCGGTCGACAGCCCGCCCGCCGGCGGCGGAACCGACGACGTCTTTCCCGCGTGGGGGAAGAACAACATTCGAGCTCGCCCCATCCTCTCCCTCGCCATCGGAGGAGGAGGCGGGGCAACCAGGGCCGAGCGGGAGGCTGCGCTCCGACGGTTGTCGAGCAAATCGACATCCCCAGTGCCCCAACGGAGGACACGCTAGGCGTCAC
This sequence comes from Zea luxurians, assembly GCA_029449295.1. Classification (NCBI taxonomy): domain Eukaryota; kingdom Viridiplantae; phylum Streptophyta; class Magnoliopsida; order Poales; family Poaceae; genus Zea; species Zea luxurians. The sequence goes on from JAOPSE010000010.1 coordinate 45,730,362, forward strand.
CCTCGCGTTCGAGGCGAAGGCGAGCGCCATCCCCCCGCAACACGTCGACCCCGGGCAGGTGGACGACGCCAGCACGCTCACGAGGGGCCTCCAGGACGTCGCCCTCGTACCCAAGACGACGGCGCGATCAGCCCCTGACGTGACTTCGTCGCTCTTCGTCGACCAAAAGGTACCGACTGCTTCCCATCCTTCGTCATTTCGACTCGACCTCAACCCGCCTAGCGACCTCGTCCTGGCGGGCACTCACGTTGAGGCGAGTGCAACCCCTCTGGGGTTTTATGTGCGGTCGCCTTGGGACCGATTGACGGGCGTCTCGACCTACGGGCCCTCTGGGTCCGAGGAAGATGACGACCCCAGCATCTGCTGGGATTTCTCCGGACCTGGCAACCCCAGTGCCATGCGGGACTTCATGACCGCATGCGACTACTGCCTCTCCGACTGTTCTGACGGTAGCCGCAGCCTTGACGACGAGGACTGCGGCCCGAGCCGCGAATGTTTCCACGTCGAGCTAGGGGATCCCTCCGGAGGCAGCTGTCTCGGCATGCCGGAGGATGGTGATCCCCCTAGGCCAGCGCCTCGCGCCGACATCCTGCGGGAGCTAGCTGTGGTCCCCGTTCCGGCGGGGGGTCACGACCCACAGCTCGAGCAAGTCCGCGGGGCACAGGCCGGGCTCGATGAGGGAGCAGGAGCGCTCGAGGCAATCCGCCGGGACGTCGGGCAGGTATGGGCGGGCCAGCCCCCGGCCGGAGAAATACGTCACCAGCCCCAGGGTCTCGAGCACCGCATCGCCAACGATGCCAGGGGCAGACCGCCACCCGCATCCGGCGGAACCGGTCAGGACCTGGCAGCCGCAGCGATGCTCCTCCGCGCGATGCCGGAGTCATCAACCACCGAGGGTCGGCGAATCCAGGGAGAGCTCAAGCATCTCCTGGAAGGCGCTGCGGCCCGGCGAGCCGAGAGCTCTGCCTCCCGAAGGCAGGGGTACCCCTCGGAACCTCGTGTCGCGACTTCCAGACTCACGCGGGAAGCCTCGGTCTATACCGGGCGCACGCGCAACACCGCGCCTGCGGCCCCGGGCCACCTCGGCGACGAGCACCCTCATCGCGACCGTCGGGCTCGCCTCGACGAAAGGGTGCGCCGAGGCTATCACCCAAGGCGTGGGGGACGCTACGACAGCGGGGAGGATCGGAGTCCCTCGCCCGAACCACCCGGTCCGCAGGTCTTCAGCCGAGCCATTCGGCGGGCGCCGTTCCCGACCCGATTCCGACCCCCGACTACTATCACAAAGTACTCGGGGGAAACGAGGCCGGAATTGTGGCTCGCGGACTACCGCCTGGCCTGCCAACTGGGAGGAACGGACGACGACAACCTCATCGTCCGCAACCTCCCCCTGTTCCTCTCCGACACTGCTCGCGCTTGGTTGGAGCACCTGCCCCCGGGGCAGATTTCCAACTGGGAGGATCTAGTCCAAGCTTTCGCCGGCAACTTCCAGGGGACGTACGTGCGCCCCGGGAATTCCTGGGACCTCCGAAGCTGCCGGCAACAGCCGGGAGAGTCTCTTCGGGACTACATCCGGCGATTCTCGAAGCAGCGCACCGAGCTGCCTAACATCACCGACTCCGATGTCATCGGCGCGTTCCTTGCCGGCACCACCTGTCGTGACCTGGTGAGCAAGTTGGGTCGCAAGACCCCCACCAGGGCGAGCGAGCTGATGGACATCGCCACCAAGTTCGCCTCTGGTCAGGAGGCGGTCGAGGCCATCTTCCGAAAGGACAAGCAGCCTCAGGGCCGCCCGTCGGAAGATGCTCCCGAGGCGTCTATTCCGCTCGGCGCCAAGAAGAAAGGCAGGAGGAAGTCGCAAGCGAAACGCGACGCCGCCGGCACGGACCTTGTTGCCGCCGCCGAACACAAGAACCCTCGGAAGCCCCCCGGAGGCGCCAACCTCTTCGACAAGGCACTCAAGGAGACGTGCCCCTACCATCAGGGGCCCGTCAAGCACACCCTCGAGGAGTGCGTCATGCTTCGGCGCCACTTCCACCAGGCCGGGCCACCCGCAGAGGGTGGCAGGGCCCGCGACGACGACAAAAAGGAAGATCACCAAGCAGGAGAGTTCCCCGAGGTCCGCGACTGCTTCATGATCTACGGGGGGCATGCGGCGAATGCCTCGGCTCGGCATCGTAAGCAAGAGCGTCGGGAGGTCTGCTCGGTGAAGGTGGCGGCACCAGTCTACCTAGACTGGTCCGACAAGCCCATCACCTTCGACCAGGACGACCACCCCGACCACGTGCCGAGCCTGGGGAAGTACCCGCTCGTCGTCGACCCCGTCATCGGCGACGTCAGGCTCACCAAGGTCCTGATGGATGGGGGCAGCTACCTCAATATCATCTACGCCGAGACCCTCAGGCTCCTGCGCGTCGATCTGTCATCCGTTCGAGCCGGCGCTGCGCCCTTCCACGGGATCATTCCTGGGAAGCGCGTCCAGCCCCTCGGACAGCTCGACCTTCCTGTCTGCTTCGGAACACCCTCCAACTTCCGAAGGGAGACTTTGACGTTCGAGGTGGTCGGGTTCCGAGGAACCTACCACGCGGTGTTGGGAAGGCCATGCTACGCGAAGTTCATGGCCATCCCCAACTACACCTACCTGAAGCTCAAGATGCCGGGCCCCAATGGGGTCATCACCGTCGGCCCCACGTACAAACACGCATTCGAATGCGATGTGGAGTGCGTGGAGTACGCCGAGGCCCTCGCCGAGTCCGAGGCCCTCATCGCCGACCTGGAAAGCCTCTCCCGAGAGGTGCCGGACGTGAAGCGACACGCCGGCAACTTTGAGCCAGCGGAGACGGTTAAGGCCGTCCCTCTCGACCCCAGTGGTGACACCTCCAAGCAGATCCGGATCGGTTCCGGGCTCGACCCCAAATAGGAAGCAGTGCTCGTCGACTTCCTCCGCGCAAACGCCGACGTTTTTGCGTGGAGTCCCTCGGACATGCCCGGCATACCGAGGGATGTCGCCGAGCACTCGCTGGATATTCAGGCCGGGGCCCGACCGGTCAGACAACCCCTGCGCCGATTCGACGAGGAAAGTCGCAGGGTGATAGGCGAGGAGATCCACAAGCTGATGGCAGCAGGGTTCATCAAAGAGGTATTCCATCCCGAATGGCTTGCCAACCCTGTACTTGTGAGGAAGAAAGGGGGGAAATGGCGGATGTGTGTAGACTACACTGGTCTCAACAAAGCGTGTCCGAAGGTCCCCTACCCTCTACCTCGCATCGATCAAATCGTGGACTCCACTGTTGGGTGCGAAACGCTGTCTTTCCTCGATGCCTACTCAGGGTATCATCAAATCAAGATGAAAGAATCCGACCAGCTCGCGACTTCTTTCATCACGCCCTTCGGCATGTACTGTTATGTCACCATGCCGTTCGGTTTGAGGAACGCGGGTGCAACGTACCAGCGGTGCATGAACCATGTGTTCGGCGAACACATCGGTCGCACGGTCGAGGCCTACGTCGATGACATCGTGGTCAAGACGAGGAAAGCCTTCGACCTTCTCTCCGACCTTGAAGTGACATTCCGGTGTCTCAAGGCGAAGGACGTCAAGCTCAATCCCGAGAAGTGCGTCTTTGGGGTGCCCCGAGGCATGCTCTTGGGATTCATCGTCTCCGAGCGGGGCATCGAAGCCAACCCGGAGAAGATCGCAGCCATCACCAGCATGGGGCCCATCAAGGACCTAAAAGGCGTACAGAGGGTCATGGGATGTCTCGCGGCCTTGAGCCGTTTCATCTCGCGCCTCGGCGAAAGAGGCCTGCCCCTGTACCGTCTCTTAAGGAAGGCCGAGTGCTTCACTTGGACTCCCGAGGCCGAGGAAGCCCTCGGGAACCTGAAGGCACTCCTCACCCAGGCGCCCGTCTTGGTACCCCCAGCTGATGGAGAAGCCCTTTTGGTCTACGTCGCCGCAACCACTCAGGTGGTCAGCGCCGCGATCGTGGTCGAAAGGCAGGAAGAGGGGCATGCTTTGCCCATTCAGAGGCCAGTTTACTTCGTCAGCGAGGTACTGTCCGAGACCAAGATCCGCTACCCACAAGTCCAGAAGCTGCTGTATGCAGTGATCCTGACGAGGCGAAAGCTGCGACATTACTTCGAATCTCATCCGGTGACTGTGGTGTCATCCTTCCCCCTGGGGGAGATCATCCAGTGCCGAGAAGCCTCGGGACGGATCACAAAGTGGGCGGTGGAAATCATGGGCGAGACAATCTCGTTCGCCCCTCGGAAGGCCATCAAGTCCCAGGTACTGGCGGACTTCGTAGCCGAATGGGTCGACACCCAGTTGCCAACGGCTCCGATCCAACCGGAGCTCTGGACCATGTTTTTCGACGGGTCGCTGATGAAGACGGGAGCCGGCGCGGGCCTGCTCTTCGTCTCGCCCCTCGGGAAACACCTGCTCTACGTGCTCTGCCTCCATTTCCCGGCGTCCAACAATGTGGCTGAGTACGAGGCTCTGATCAACGGATTGCGGATCGCCATCGAGCTAGGGGTCCGACGCCTCGATGCACGCGGCGACTCGCAGCTCGTCATCGACCAGGTCATGAGGAACTCCCACTGCCGCGACCCAAAGATGGAGGCCTATTGTGATGAGGTTCGACGCCTAGAAGACAAGTTCTACGGGCTCGAGCTTAACCACATCGCCCGGCGCTACAACGAGACTGCGGACGAGCTGGCAAAGATAGCCTCGGGGCGAACGACGGTTCCCCCGGACGTCTTCTCCCGGGATCTGCACCAACCCTCCATCAAGATCGGCGACACGTCCGAGCCTGAGGCGCCCTCGGCCCCGTCCGAGGTGACCTCGGCCTGGCCCGAGCCATCCTCGGTTCAGCCCGAGGAGCCCTCGGCCCCCGAGGGCGAAGCCCTACGCATCGAGGAGGAGCGGAGCGGGGTCACGCCAGATCAAGATTGGCAGACCCCGTACCTGCAATATCTCCGCCAAGGAGAACTGCCCCTCGACCGAGTCGAGGCCCGGCGGGTAGCGCGACGCGCCAAGTCGTTCGTCTTGCTGGGCGATGAGAAGGAGCTCTACCACCGTAGCCCCTCGGGCATCCTCCAGCGATGCATCTCCATCGCCGAAGGTCAGGAACTCCTGCAGGAAATACACTCGGGGGCTTGCGGCCATCATGCAGCACCTCGAACCCTCGTCGGGAACGCTTTCCGCCAAGGCTTCTACTGGCCGACAGCGGTGGCTGACGCCACTAGAATTGTCCGCGCCTGCGAAGGGTGCCAATTCTATGCCAAGCAGACCCACCTGCCCACTCAGGCTCTGCAGACGATACCCATCACCTGGCCCTTCGCTGTGTGGGGTCTGGACCTCGTTGGCCCTCTGCAGAAGGCGCTCGGGGGCTACACACACCTGCTGGTCGCCGTCGACAAATTCTCCAAGTGGATCGAGGTCCGACCCCTGAACAGCATCAGATCCGAGCAGGCGGTGGCGTTCTTCACCAACATCATCCATCGCTTCAGGGTCCCGAACTCCATCATCACCGACAATGGCACCCAGTTCACCGGCAAAAAATTCTTGGATTTTTGCGAGGATCACAACATCTGGGTGGACTGGGCCACCGTAGCTCATCCCATGTCGAATGGGCAAGTAGAGCGCGCCAATGGCATGATTCTACAAGGGCTCAAGCCTCGGATTTACAACGACCTCAACAAGTTCGGCAAGCGATGGATGAAGGAACTCCCCTCGGTGGTCTGGAGCCTAAGGACGACGCCGAGCCGAGCCACGGGTTTCACGCCGTTCTTCCTGGTCTACGGGGCCGAGGCCGTCTTGCCCACGGACCTGGAATACGGCTCCCCGAGGACGAGAGCCTACGACGATCAAAGCAACCAAGCTAGCCGAGAAGACTCGCTGGACCAGCTGGAAGAGGCTCGGGACAAGGCCTTACTACACTCGGCGCGGTATCAGCAGTCCCTGCGACGCTACCACGCCCGAGGGGTCCGACCCCGAGACCTCCAGGTGGGCGACCTGGTGCTTCGGCTGCGGCAAGACGCCCGAGGGAGGCACAAGCTCACGCCCCCCTGGGAGGGGCCATTCGTCATCGCCAAAGTTCTGAAGCCTGGAACGTACAAGCTGGCCAACAGTCAAGGCGAGGTCTACGGCAACGCTTGGAACATCCAACAGCTACGTCGCTTCTACCCTTAAGATGTTTCCGAGTTGTTCATATACCTCGCACCCACGCGAAGTTTAGTCAACAAGGAAGGGTCGGCCTCGCCTCGGCAAGGCCCGACCCTCCCTCGGGGGCTAAAAGGGGGGAAACCCCCTCTGCGTCAAAATTTTCCTCGAAAAGAAAATCTCTTTTACCAGAACATCTTTCGTGCTTTTTGACTACTTCGAAAAGTGGGTCCTGGAAACGACGGGGTACACGTAAGCAGTCAAGGCTGACCGAGCCGAGGGACTCCTACGCCTCCGGGATACGGATACCTCACTCATCACCTTCTGCGATAAGTAACTCGCGTTCGGATAAGGTGACTCCGCGGATCGAACAAGTCTCTACGTTCGGAAGCCCTTCTGTCGAAGCGATCCTTCGAGCCTTCTCGACCGAGTCGGTAACAGGGCCTCATGGACGGGTGAAAGTACGCGTAAGCGGCGAGGCCGACCGAGCCGAGGGACTCCCACGCCTCCGGGATATAGATACCTCACTCATCACCTTCCGCGAGAAGCAACTCTCGCTCGCACTAACATCCCTGTTACCGACAAAAAGTCCAGATACTCGAAACAAGAGGAAAAGAGACGCAGCTTTACAACGCAGCAAGGGTGTGTGTTCTGGCCTCGACGGCCGCACAAGGCCCACGCTACAAGACGATTTGACCCTGCAGGCTCGGGTCTTGACGCTGGAAGGGGGCGGCGACACCCTCGGCATCGACGGCACCTTCGGCAAAGCCCGACCTAGCCTCGGACGGCGACGCGGTCCGAGGGCCTCCACTCCGAAGGACAACGTCGTCACCACACCCGAGCGATCGCTGTCAGGGACTTCTCCGGGATCCGGCCCGAGCGGGCGGCTCGGCCGGCCACCTCCGGGGCCTCGGCCAACCACCTTCCGAGGGCACCAGCCTGGTCCGAAGCCTCGGCTGACCTACTCCGGCGTCAATCCTGCAAACGGACAACTCGGCTAGGCCCCGGCTGTCGGGGACCATAATTAGGGGTACCCTCAAGACGCCTAATTCTCAGCTGGTAACCCCCATCAGCATAAAGCTGCAGAGGCCTGATGGGTTTGATTAAGTCAGGGATCAGTCCGTACGAGCGACTCGATCACGCCACGCCCGAGCCTAGCCTCGGGCAAGGGCAGCCGACCCTGAGGTGTTTCCGTCTCGCCCGAGGCCCCCTTTTTACGGCAGACGCATCTCCGGCTCGCCCGAGGCCTTGCCTTCGTTGAGAAGCAACCCTGACTAAATCATCGCGCCAACCGACCAAGTCACTGGGGCATTTAACGCAAAGAGTGAGACCGACGGGCGACCAGGCTTTGCCAGAAGCGCCATAGGAGGCTCCGCCCGACCCAGGGCTCGGACTCGGGCTAAGGCCCCGGAAGACGGCGAACTCCGCTCCGCCCGACCCAGGGCTCGGACTCGGGCTAAGGCCCCGGAAGACGGCGAACTCCGCTCCGCCCGACCCAGGGCTCGGACTCGGGCTAAGGCCCCGGAAGACGGCGAACTCCGCTCCGCCCGACCCAGGGCTCGGACTCGGGCTAAGGCCCCGGAAGACGGCGAACTCCGCTCCGCCCGACCCAGGGCTCGGACTCGGGCTAAGGCCCCGGAAGACGACGAACTCCGCTTCGCCCGACCCAGGGCTCGGTCTCCGCCCTGGCCTCTGCCGAACGACATCCGCCTCGCCCGACCCAGGAGCTCGGGCTCGGCCTCAGCCATGTAGGACAGACTCGGCCTTGGCTTCGGAGGAGCCTCCACGTCGCCCGACCTAGGACACAAGTCCGCCACGTCAACAGGAAGCGTCATCATCACCCTGCCCCGAGCCGACTTGGGTCGCAGAGAACAAGACCGGCGTCCCATCTGGCCAGCTCCGCCAGATAGGCAATGATGGCGCCCCGCTAGCCCATGACGACGGCGGCTCTCGGCTCCCTTACGGAAGCAGGGAGACGTCAGCAAGAGCACAGCTGTTCCAACAGCTGTCCCTCCACCAGGCTCCGTTACTCCTCCGACAGCCACGACGCCACACCAGCTGGGTGCCAAGATCTCTCCGGTTGCCACCTTGGCATGTACTTAGGGCACTAGCTCTCCCCCGCTAGACACATAGCACCTTGCTACACCCCCATTTTGTACACCTGGGACCTCTCCTTACGCTTATAAAAGGAAGGACCAGGGCCTTCTTAGAGAAGGTTGGCCTCGCGGGAACGAGGGCAGGGGCAGGCGCTCTCTTGGGGCCGCTCGCTCCCCTCACCCGCGCGGACGCTTGTAACCCCCTACTGCAAGCGCACCCGACCTGGGCGCGGGACGAACACGAAGGCCGCGGGATCTCCGTCTCCCTCGTCACGACCCGGCTCCGGCCACCAACCTCGCTCTTTCCCCCCTTCGCGCTCGCCCACGCGCTCGACCCATCTGGGCTGGGGCACGCGGCACACTCACTCGTCGGCTCGGGGACCCCCCGGTCTCGAAACGCCGACAGTTGGCGCGCCAGGTAGGGGCACCCTGCGTGTTGACGAGCAGTTTCCCGTCAAGCTCTAGATGGGCAGTCTCCAACGATCTCGACAACCCGGGATGGTGCTCCGTTTCGGGAGCCTCGAGTTCATGTCTCTCGACAGCGGCTACGACATGGTACTCCTTCCACCGCCGTGCGGCGGCGACAATGGCGGTCGACAGCCCGCCCGCCGGCGGCGGAACCGACGACGTCTTTCCCGCGTGGGGGAAGAACAACATTCGAGCTCGCCCCATCCTCTCCCTCGCCATCGGAGGAGGAGGCGGGGCAACCAGGGCCGAGCGGGAGGCTGCGCTCCGACGGTTGTCGAGCAAATCGACATCCCCAGTGCCCCAACGGAGGACACGCTAGGCGTCACCCTCGCGTTCGAGGCGAAGGCGAGCGCCATCCCCCCGCAACACGTCGACCTCGGGCAGGCGGACGACGCCAGCACGCTCACGAGGGGCCTGCAGGACGTCGCCCTCGTACCCAAGACGACGGCGCGATCAGCCCCTGACGTGACTTCGTCGCTCTTCGTCGACCAAAAGGTACCGACTGCTTCCCATCCTTCGTCATTTCGACTCGACCTCAACCCGCCTAGCGACCTCGTCCTGGCGGGCACTCACGTTGAGGCGAGTGCAACCCCTCTGGGGTTTTATGTGCGGTCGCCTTGGGACCGATTGACGGGCGTCTCGACCTACGGGCCCTCTGGGTCCGAGGAAGATGACGACCCCAGCATCTGCTGGGATTTCTCCGGACCTGGCAACCCCAGTGCCATGCGGGACTTCATGACCGCATGCGACTACTGCCTCTCCGACTGTTCCGACGGTAGCCGCAGCCTTGACGACGAGGACTGCGGCCCGAGCCGCGAATGTTTCCATGTCGAGCTAGGGGATCCCTCTGGAGGCAGCTGTCTCGGCATGCCGGAGGATGGTGATCCCCCTAGGCCAGCGCCTCGCGCCGACATCCCGCGGGAGCTAGCTGTGGTCCCCGTTCCGGCGGGGGGTCACGACCCACAGCTCGAGCAAGTCCGCGGGGCGCAGGCCGGGCTCGATGAGGGAGCAGGAGCGCTCGAGGCAATCCGCCGGGACGTCGGGCAGGTATGGGCGGGCCAGCCCCCGGCTGGAGAAATACGTCACCAGCCCCAGGGTCTCCAGCACCGCATCGCCAACGATGCCAGGGGCAGACCGCCACCCGCATCCGGCGGAACCGGTCAGGACCTGGCAGCCACAGCGATGCTCCTCCGCGCGATGCCGGAGTCATTGTAACACTCAAGTTGTATACCAAGAGTAATAAAGAGAGTTCCTCATTTTGTGTGTTGCATTTGCATCATAAAAAGAGCACCTATGTAATTGAGAGTGACTAAGTAAAACAATTATTCTAAAATAAAGAAAAAAGTGCATTTGTTGGAGTTTTATGTGTTGTGCATTAAATAAAACCATGATGATAAAAATAATAAGGTAATTGAAGCTTGATTAAGCCACATTGAAAACTAGGGTTTAAAGGAAGAAGAGAAATGTTATGAAAATAAAGAAAATAATATAAATATATTCCAAAAAATTGTATTTCATATTCCAGAATATGGTTTGATAACAAATGTGCACAAGGGTTGAAAACTAAATTCAAATTCAAATTTAAACCTAGAAGAAAGAAAACAGAAAAAAAATAAAAAGAAAAAGAAGAAAAGCTTACCTGGGCTGCCAGATGGAATTCGGCCCACCAAGGAAAGCCTTCGCGCGGCCCGTCTCCTACACGTGAGGGCGCCGACATCCCGGTCCCACTGCCCAGCCTCACCCACGCGCTTGCGCTGCGTTCGCTCGCTGATACGCGGGGCCGGACACGCGATCGGGAATCTGCTTCTGGGCCCGGTCGGCCAGCCTCCCATCGCATGCACGCCCGCACTGGCGGTCTGACGCTTGGGCCCCGCGTGTAAGAGTCGTCACCCTTGGGTCACAACGAACTCGACCGCTATCTTCGCATGGCCATCGGACGACCACCGAGCCCGGTCCTCGTTTCTCCCCCCTTCTCGGGCCGTTGCGGGGTCCTCGCTGATTTAAATATCAGCCGCCACCGTTCTTCGCACGCCTTGGAAGGTTTTTAGCCGTGCGGGATTGCTGCGGGATAGCCACCATCGACGACGGAGGAGAGAGAGAACGTGAGGATAATCGCTCGTCGGAGTAATTGCGGCGGCTTCAAGCAAGGTGCCGGGCTGGGTGCTGGGTGCGGTGCTGTGTGGGGAGCAGAAATCCCCCATCGTCGCTTGCAGCACCGTGGGTCCGCACGTCGCCGGAGCTGGGCGCCTTCACCCGACAACTTCTGGTATGGGTCGCCATCCATGTCCGCCTTCTATCCCTTGCTCTTCGGTGTAGGTTTCTCTGGTTGGGTCGGCAAAACGTCTTTGGACCGTGGTCCGGCCATGGCGCCTCCGCACTGGATACCGGCGTTGGCCGTGAGAGGGAGCCAGGTATGGCGCGAGGGCGTCCTGGGCGGCGAAAGGTTGAAGACACCCGGGTGCCCTTTGCTTCTGTGATGGACGGCTGAGATGGGTTGTTACCTTATCCCTTCGTCCTAGAGGTCTGTGACCGTTCATCTATGAATTCGTGGGCACGATTCCTCCGTGGGTGTGTTGGATCTGAACCGTAGATTCAGGATCCCACGGATATCGGGGTGTCATATGTCAGTGTAGTCGAGATCTAATCCTGCGCGCTAAACCTTGATCCAACGGCCCAGAACTCACTATACCCCTTCGGCCGAGAATTTTGTTAAAGAGCCCTCGGAAAAACAGAGAATAAACCCGCAGTCCACCCTATACTATTCCCTGTGTCTCGGGATTTTTACCTAGGCGCCCCTGCAGTTTCCTGTAATTGAGGCCCGATCCAGAGAGTATTAGAAATCAGAAATTAATATCTGAAATTAGTTTTTAGTGCATAAATAAATGTTAAAACTTGTTTAATTCATAGTAAATGCATATGAACTCCAAATTGATCCATTCCAGTTCCTAAATTTTTGTAATAATATTGTCTACCCATTAGTGCCTCTGTTTTGTCATGACAAACACATTAAAATTATTCTTTCACTTAATCTTGTATTAAATGCATAAAACATTAGAAAATTCATAACTTAAAATATATAACTCCAAATTTGATGATTCCAGTTCCTGTGATCTTATTTTAATGTCTAGTTTATTACTGTATATTCTATTTGCATGTTTGATGTGATGTTAATTTATGCTATGCCATGTATGTATTGTATTGATGCGAGTAGACGAGCAACCCACTTTGGAACCTGAGGGTCAACAAGTTGAGATAGCTGAGCAGGAGCTCGTTGAAGGCAAGTTGTGCCCTTGATCACTTCTTTTACCCATTCATGTTCTTATTATTCATAATGATCTGCATAGGTTAATTTTGATGGGACCCAATAGGATACCCTAGATTTGACTATCTTTATACCTTGTTTCACCACTGGTTTTACTACTAAAGTTTTGGGTAGTACATGCTATTGTTTTATGTGGATTTGGGTATAGAGATATTCATCACTCATTGTTATACTATTTATTGTTATCTGTTTTATTATTCCTTGTTCATGTTAAGATCATTATGTTAATGGGAACATGGAGAACCACCCGGGAAAACAGTGCTACCACAAGGGTGGAATGGGACGCCCTTGGCTGATTAACTAGGAAAGCTAGGGGAGGGCTACCTTACCCGAAAGGGGCAAGGGCAGTAGGGGAGAGGTTAGTGCGGGGAGGTCCCTGGTTGATTTTGCTGCGATGGCGGTCAGCCAGGAACCCTGTACTGGATCTTCCTATAAACTGTAGCGGGTAGTCTGAAGCTAGTGGAACTTTGTAAAGGCCTCGTAGTGGTACCCTGCCTCGCTTCCTAGGTAGAGGTGTATGGAGTCTGATCAACTCTGTGGCAAATGGGTAACACGACTTGTGGGTAAAGATGCGCAACCTCTGCAGAGTGTAAAACTGGTATACTAGCCGTGCTCACGGTCATGAGCGGCTCGGACACTCACATGATTAAATTATGGAACTTAAACTTAACCTGTCATTTCATTGCATTTGGGATTATTTTACTATTACTTTTACTTATTATTACTATGGTTTGGTATTTACTTACACTTAGTAACTGCTAATAAAATTTTGACCAACTTATAAAAGCAATGCTCAGCTTCAGCCTTTATTTCATTGATCAGCCTTACACTTCATGAACTCCCACCTTTGGTGAGTTCATGTCACATTATTCCCCACGACTTGTTGAGCTATGATCGTATGTGAGCTCACTCTTGCTGTCTCACACCCCCCCCCACAGGAGAAGAGCAGGTGGTTCAGGAGGAGCTGCCTAACACTGAGGAGTTCGATCTGATCTAGGTGGCGTTTCTCAGTCGACATTGGCGCCGTCGATCCTTAGTTCGTTTTACATTTATCTTTATTTTGTAATAAGTCTTCCGCTATGTAATAAATACTCTGATGATTTATGACATTTATCTCTATACACTCTGTTATTATATATGTTGTCTTCTTTGGCGCATGTATGAGATGCACCCGGCTTTGTTCTTTTAAAACCGGGTGTTACAGAAGTGGTATCAGAGCAAATGTTGACTGTAGGACGAAACCTAGATAGAAATGGACAGACCCTTACCTACTTATCTCATTCTGAATCATTCTACACTTACCTTACTCTGAATCTTTCTATACTTATCTTAATCCTGTCTCACCTTCTACTGTTCTACTCTGATCATTCTTATCTTTTCTACTCTGAGACAAGATGGATTTCACACCTTGGAATCCCTACCCCTATGACATTTTTAAGAGGTAGGAAGCCTAAGACAAAATTAAAACTATTTTCTCTATTAAAAATGTTGGTTGATTGTTCTGATGATCAATGCCTGATTTGCTTCTTTGATTGATTGAAATAGTATAGATGGACATCTTAGCATGTACCAACATAAGGTATTGAATTAGCTATAGTAGGTGAAACATTAAACTGCTTAGCTAATAAATCCCCCAAAGTAACCTGATTGTAATTACTGCCTTGTCTACTGCTCTTACTTACCATATGTATCTAACTCAGATGGTCAATACCAGGAGGGGTGGTGGAATTGACTTGCCTCCTAACCAACACACTCGAAGACAACCTCAGCCACAACCTGCTGGGATGAATCCTCCCAATCCTCCACCAGGCGGAGTTGACCCACTGGTTGCTGCTCAGATGGCGGTGATGCAGCAGATGGCAGACACCATGGCGGATATGCGTGCCCAGATGCAGCAAGAACGCCAAGAGATGCGTCAGGAAAGAGAAGATATACGCCAGGAGCTGCGCCAGGAGAGAGATGAGATACGCCAAGAAAGGAGGGCGCAACAACAGCAGCTGCAACAACAACTTCAACAGCAGCAGCAACAGCAACAAGTGCCATTGCCTCCACCACCACCACCAGTTCCACCTCGTGATAAGCACCGAGAGTTTATGAGTCACAAGCCACCAACCTTCGCCAGCTCGCCAGATCCACTTGATGCAGACGATTGGTTGAAGTCAATTGAGAAGATGCTGAATATTGCACAGTGCACTGATCGGGAGAAGGTCTTATATGCTTCTGGACGTCTAACTGGTCCTGCTGCTGACTGGTGGGATTCTTATACTGCTGCCCATGATGCTGCTGACACTATTACTTGGGCGGAGTTCAGTACACAATTCAGGAACTACCATATTCCAGCTGGTATGATCAAGATCAAGAAGAAGGAGTTTCTGTCATTGAAGCAAGGCAACATGTCAGTCAGCGAATACAGAGACAAATTTATTCAGCTATCCAGATATGCCCCTGAAGAAGTTGCTGAAGACGAGAGGAAGCAGGAGCATTTTATTGAAGGACTTAATGGACCCTTGCAGTATGCACTGGTTGCACACACCTTTCCATCATTTCAGAGGCTATTGGATAAGGCCTTGGCTATTGAACACAAGCGTGTTCAGTTGGGTGATTTGAAGAGGAAGGCTACCTCACAGGGACAGGGTAGCAGCAGTGTTCGTCCTCGCTACAGTTCACCACAGGGTACACCGACCCGACCCGGAGGACCACGCCCAGTACAGCAATCACCACTGAGGACACCTACTCGACAGGCTACACCCACTGGCACCCCGACAAAGTTTGCAGGACAGAGTCCGGGCACTCAATGTTTCAAGTGTGGGAAGATTGGTCATTATGCAAATGTCTGCCCACAGAGGATTGCTACTACTCCAGCTCAGAACAAGCAACAGACCCCTGGCAAGGGATATTCTATAGCCAGGGTGAATCAAGTCAGCGTTGATGATACTCCTGATGGTGGTGACCTCGTGATTGGTATGTTTTATGTTAATGCAATTCCTGCAACAATATTATTTGATTCTGGTGCTACACATTCATTCATGTCTGCTCGTTATGCCAACACAAATGAAATACCACTGCTAAATATGAGAAAACCCCTGATAGTAATTACACCTAAAGGGCCTGTTGAGGCAAATCAAATGACACGTAGATTGACATTGACTATTATGGGTAGAGATTTTGGAGCTACTGCTATAATATTAGAGTCAAGCAGTATAGATTTGATCCTTGGTATGTCATGGCTAAGAAAGGCAAAGGCTGTTATAGCATGTGGTAGAGGTACCGTAGAACTCACTACTTCTAAGGGAGAAAGATTTCAAGTCAATATTGCAGTAACCTCCTCCTCCATGCGTTCAATGTTCTTTATGCCTGAGGAGTTTGTTGGTGACAACATCCGAGTGGTTAGAGATTTTCCGGATGTCTTTCCAGAGGAGTTACCAGGAATGCCACCTGATAGAGAAGTTGAGTTTGTGATTGATCTCTTACCTGGAACCGCCCCTATTTCTAAACGGCCATATAGAATGTCCGTAGAGGAGTTGAAGGAACTGAAGAAGCAGTTGACGGAGTTACAAGAGGCTGGTTACATTCGTCCAAGTTCCTCACCTTGGGGAGCACCGGTGTTATTTGTGCAGAAGAAGGATGGATCGCAACGGATGTGTGTGGATTATAGATCTCTTAATGATGTTACGGTGAAGAACAAGTATCCGTTGCCCCGCATTGAGGATTTATTTGATCAGATGAGAGGAGCTAGGGTATTCTCGAAGATTGATCTCCGATCGGGATACCATCAGATGAAGATTAGACCATCAGATATTCCTAAGACGGCTTTCTCAACTCGATATGGATTATATGAGTTTACTGTTATGTCGTTTGGACTAACCAATGCACCAGCTTACTTCATGAATTTGATGAATAAGGTGTTTATGGAGTACTTGGACAGATTCGTCGTGGTGTTCATTGACGATATTCTTATCTATTCTAGGAATGAAAGTGATCATGAACAACATCTGAGGTTGGTGCTACAGAAGTTGCGAGATAATCAACTCTACGCTAAGTTCAGCAAGTGCGAGTTTTGGATTGACAAGGTGCCATTCCTTGGTCATATTATTTCTAATAGAGGAATAGCAGTGGATCCTGCAAAAGTGAAGGAGATTATGGAGTGGAGAGTGCCCACTACAGTTACGGAGATTCGGAGTTTCTTGGGACTCGCAGGATATTATCGGAGATTTATTGAGGGATTTTCTAAGATTGCTAAGCCCATGACTTCGCTTTTGGAGAAAGGAAAAGAATTTAAGTGGGATGAGAAATGTCAAGAGAGCTTTGATCAATTGAAGGAAAGATTGATGTCACCTCCAGTATTGATTATGCCAGATCTGCAGAAGGGATTTGACATTTATTGTGATGCATGTGGCCAAGGACTTGGATGTGTGCTTATGCAAGAAGGACATGTGATTGCCTATGCATCTCGTCAGTTGCGGAAGCATGAATTGAACTACCCCACTCATGACTTGGAATTGGCTGCAGTTGTGCATGCACTGAAGATTTGGAGACACTACATTATGGGGACTAAGTGCCAAGTATATACGGATCACAAGAGTTTGAAGTATATATTCACTCAGAAGGATCTCAACCTTAGGCAACGCCGTTGGTTGGAGCTCATCAAGGATTATGACTTGGAGATTCACTATCACCCGGGCAAGGCGAATTTGGTTGCAGATGCCTTGAGTCGGAAGGAGCATGTTCACTCCGCTTTTGTTGTCCAGCTACCGGATGAATTAGCAAAAGATTTTGAGAGACTTAATTTGGGAATTGTTACTCATACTGAAGGAGTCACCATTGAATTGGAACCTACCTTGGAGCAAGAGATTCGTAAAGGTCAGGTTGGTGATGCTAAGAATCAAGAGATTAAGGATCTTATTACTGAAGGAAGAGTTCCGGAATTCACGAAGGATGAGCAAGGTACCATATGGTTCAAAGATCGGATATGTGTTCCAGAGATCGATAGCCTCCGTGAGGCTATATTGAAAGAAGCTCATGATTCTGATTACTCCATCCACCCTGGAAGCACTAAGATGTATCAAGATTTGAAGCGAAAGTATTGGTGGTACGGACTGAAAAGAGATGTGGCTGCTCATGTGGCTAAGTGTTATGTATGTCAAAGAGTTAAGGCTGAACATCAAAGACCCGCTGGACTATTGCACCCATTGAAGATACCTGAGTGGAAATGGGAAGAAATTGGTATGGATTTTATTGTTGGACTACCCCGCACTCCAGCAGGATATGACTCTATTTGGGTAATCGTGGACAGATTGACAAAGGTGGCTCATTTTATACCTGTGAGGACTAATTACACGGGAGCCAAGCTAGCAGAATTGTATATGACTCGGATAGTTTGTCTACATGGAGTGCCTAAGAAGATCGTGTCTGATCGAGGATCACAGTTTACTTCTCGGTTTTGGAAGAAGTTGCATGAGAGTTTGGATACAAAGTTGAATTTTAGTTCCGCTTACCATCCCCAGACTGATGGGCAGACAGAGAGAACTAATCAAGTGCTGGAAGATATGTTAAGAGCTTGTGCTCTCAAGCATGGTGGCAGTTGGGAGAAGAGTTTACCCTATGCTGAGTTTTCTTATAATAATAGCTATCAGGCTAGTTTGAAGATGTCACCATTTGAGGCTTTGTATGGCAGAAAGTGCAGGACTCCTCTGTATTGGGATCAAACTGGAGAAAGACAGTTCTTTGGGCCTGAACTTATACAAGAGGCAGAAGAACAAGTTCGAATGATAAGGGAAAATCTGAGAGTTGCACAGTCCAGGCAAAAGAGTTATGCTGATAATAGGAGAAGATTACTGGAGTTTATGGAGGGTGATCATGTCTACTTGAAGGTGTCACCACTTCGTGGTATGAGGAGATTTAAAGTCAAAGGAAAGTTGTCCCCTCGCTTCATTGGACCTTTCTTGATCTTAAAGCGAGTGGGTGAAGTTGCATATCAACTGGAGTTGCCCGATCATCTGTCAGATGTACATGATGTATTTCATGTGTCTCAGCTAAAGAAGTGCCTCAGGGTACCTGAGGAGCAGCTACCAATAGAGGACCTTAGTGTTCAAGATGATTTGACTTATGCTAAGTACCCTATTAAGATTCTGGACACTTTGACTCGAGTTACAAGGAATAAGGTGATTAAGATGTGCAAAGTTCAATGGAACCACCACGGTGAAGATGAGCAACTTGGGAAAGAGAGGAAGAGCTTCGCATAGATTTTCCCCATCTTTTCCCTAGTCCTTCTTAAATCTCGAGGACGAGATTATTTTTAAGGGGGGTAGGATTTGTAACACTCAAGTTGTATACCAAGAGTAATAAAGAGAGTTCCTCATTTTGTGTGTTGCATTTGCATCATAAAAAGAGCACCTATGTAATTGAGAGTGACTAAGTAAAACAATTATTCTAAAATAAAGAAAAAAGTGCATTTGTTGGAGTTTTATGTGTTGTGCATTAAATAAAACCATGATGATAAAAATAATAAGGTAATTGAAGCTTGATTAAGCCACATTGAAAACTAGGGTTTAAAGGAAGAAGAGAAATGTTATGAAAATAAAGAAAATAATATAAATATATTCCAAAAATTTGTATTTCATATTCCAGAATATGGTTTGATAACAAATGTGCACAAGGGTTGAAAACTAAATTCAAATTCAAATTTAAACCTAGAAGAAAGAAAACAGAAAAAAAATAAAAAGAAAAAGAAGAAAAGCTTACCTGGGCTGCCAGATGGAATTCGGCCCACCAAGGAAAGCCTTCGCGCGGCCCGTCTCCTACACGTGAGGGCGCCGACATCCCGGTCCCACTGCCCAGCCTCACCCACGCGCTTGCGCTGCGTTCGCTCGCTGATACGCGGGGCCGGACACGCGATCGGGAATCTGCTTCTGGGCCCGGTCGGCCAGCCTCCCATCGCATGCACGCCCGCACTGGCGGTCTGACGCTTGGGCCCCGCGTGTAAGAGTCGTCACCCTTGGGTCACAACGAACTCGACCGCTATCTTCGCATGGCCATCGGACGACCACCGAGCCCGGTCCTCGTTTCTCCCCCCTTCTCAGGCCGTTGCGGGGTCCTCGCTGATTTAAATATCAGCCGCCACCGTTCTTCGCACGCCTTGGAAGGTTTTTAGCCGTGCGGGATTGCTGCGGGATAGCCACCATCGACGACGGAGGAGAGAGAGAACGTGAGGATAATCGCTCGTCGGAGTAATTGCGGTGGCTTCAAGCAAGGTGCCGGGCTGGGTGCTGGGTGCGGTGCTGTGTGGGGAGCAGAAATCCCCCATCGTCGCTTGCAGCACCGTGGGTCCGCACGTCGCCGGAGCTGGGCGCCTTCACCCGACAACTTCCGGTATGGGTCGCCATCCATGTCCGCCTTCTATCCCTTGCTCTTCGGTGTAGGTTTCTCTGGTTGGGTCGGCAAAACGTCTTTGGACCGTGGTCCGGCCATGGCGCCTCCGCACTGGATACCGGCGTTGGCCGTGAGAGGGAGCCAGGTATGGCGCGAGGGCGTCCTGGGCGGCGAAAGGTTGAAGACACCCGGGTGCCCTTTGCTTCTGTGATGGACGGCTGAGATGGGTTGTTACCTTATCCCTTCGTCCTAGAGGTCTGTGACCGTTCATCTATGAATTCGTGGGCACGATTCCTCCGTGGGTGTGTTGGATCTGAACCGTAGATTCAGGATCCCACGGATATCGGGGTGTCATATGTCAGTGTAGTCGAGATCTAATCCTGCGCGCTAAACCTTGATCCAACGGCCCAGAACTCACTATACCCCTTCGGCCGAGAATTTTGTTAAAGAGCCCTCGGAAAAACAGAGAATAAACCCGCAGTCCACCCTATACTATTCCCTGTGTCTCGGGATTTTTACCTAGGCGCCCCTGCAGTTTCCTGTAATTGAGGCCCGATCCAGAGAGTATTAGAAATCAGAAATTAATATCTGAAATTAGTTTTTAGTGCATAAATAAATGTTAAAACTTGTTTAATTCATAGTAAATGCATATGAACTCCAAATTGATCCATTCCAGTTCCTAAATTTTTGTAATAATATTGTCTACCCATTAGTGCCTCTGTTTTGTCATGACAAACACATTAAAATTATTCTTTCACTTAATCTTGTATTAAATGCATAAAACATTAGAAAATTCATAACTTAAAATATATAACTCCAAATTTGATGATTCCAGTTCCTGTGATCTTATTTTAATGTCTAGTTTATTACTGTATATTCTATTTGCATGTTTGATGTGATGTTAATTTATGCTATGCCATGTATGTATTGTATTGATGCGAGTAGACGAGCAACCCACTTTGGAACCTGAGGGTCAACAAGTTGAGATAGCTGAGCAGGAGCTCGTTGAAGGCAAGTTGTGCCCTTGATCACTTCTTTTACCCATTCATGTTCTTATTATTCATAATGATCTGCATAGGTTAATTTTGATGGGACCCAATAGGATACCCTAGATTTGACTATCTTTATACCTTGTTTCACCACTGGTTTTACTACTAAAGTTTTGGGTAGTACATGCTATTGTTTTATGTGGATTTGGGTATAGAGATATTCATCACTCATTGTTATACTATTTATTGTTATCTGTTTTATTATTCCTTGTTCATGTTAAGATCATTATGTTAATGGGAACATGGAGAACCACCCGGGAAAACAGTGCTACCACAAGGGTGGAATGGGACGCCCTTGGCTGATTAACTAGGAAAGCTAGGGGAGGGCTACCTTACCCGAAAGGGGCAAGGGCAGTAGGGGAGAGGTTAGTGCGGGGAGGTCCCTGGTTGATTTTGCTGCGATGGCGGTCAGCCAGGAACCCTGTACTGGATCTTCCTATAAACTGTAGCGGGTAGTCTGAAGCTAGTGGAACTTTGTAAAGGCCTCGTAGTGGTACCCTGCCTCGCTTCCTAGGTAGAGGTGTATGGAGTCTGATCAACTCTGTGGCAAATGGGTAACACGACTTGTGGGTAAAGATGCGCAACCTCTGCAGAGTGTAAAACTGGTATACTAGCCGTGCTCACGGTCATGAGCGGCTCGGACACTCACATGATTAAATTATGGAACTTAAACTTAACCTGTCATTTCATTGCATTTGGGATTATTTTACTATTACTTTTACTTATTATTACTATGGTTTGGTATTTACTTACACTTAGTAACTGCTAATAAAATTTTGACCAACTTATAAAAGCAATGCTCAGCTTCAGCCTTTATTTCATTGATCAGCCTTACACTTCATGAACTCCCACCTTTGGTGAGTTCATGTCACATTATTCCCCACGACTTGTTGAGCTATGATCGTATGTGAGCTCACTCTTGCTGTCTCACACCCCCCCCCACAGGAGAAGAGCAGGTGGTTCAGGAGGAGCTGCCTAACACTGAGGAGTTCGATCTGATCTAGGTGGCGTTTCTCAGTCGACATTGGCGCCGTCGATCCTTAGTTCGTTTTACATTTATCTTTATTTTGTAATAAGTCTTCCGCTATGTAATAAATACTCTGATGATTTATGACATTTATCTCTATACACTCTGTTATTATATATGTTGTCTTCTTTGGCGCATGTATGAGATGCACCCGGCTTTGTTCTTTTAAAACCGGGTGTTACAGTCATCAACCACCGAGGGTCGACGAATCCAGGGAGAGCTCAAGCATCTCCTGGAAGGCGCTGCGGCCCGGCGAGCTGAGAGCTCTGCCTCCCGAAGGCAGGGGTACCCCTCGGAACCTCGTGCCGCGACTTCCCGACTCACGCGGGAAGCCTCGGTCTATACCGGGCGCACGCGCAACACCGCGCCTGCGGCCCCGGGCCACCTCGGCGACGAGCACCCTCATCGCGACCGTCGGGCTCGCCTCGACGAAAGGGTGCGCCGAGGCTATCACCCCAGGCGTGGGGGACGCTACGACAGCGGGGAGGATCGGAGTCCCTCGCCCGAACCACCCGGTCCGCATGTCTTCAGCCGAGCCATTCGGCGGGCGCCGTTCCCGACCCGATTCCGACCCCCGACTACTATCACAAAGTACTCGGGGGAAACGAGGCCGGAATTGTGGCTCGCGGACTACCGCCTGGCCTGCCAACTGGGAGGAACGGATGACGACAACCTCATCGTCCGCAACCTCCCCCTGTTCCTCTCCGACACTGCTCGCGCTTGGTTGGAGCACCTGCCCCCGGGGCAGATTTCCAACTGGGAGGATCTGGTCCAAGCTTTCGCCGGCAACTTCCAGGGGACGTACGTGCGCCCCGGGAATTCTTGGGACCTCCGAAGCTGCCGGCAACAGCCAGGAGAGTCTCTTCGGGACTACATCCGGCGATTCTCGAAGCAGCGCACCGAGCTGCCTAACATCACCGACTCCGATGTCATCGGCGCGTTCCTTGCCGGCACCACCTGCCGTGACCTGGTGAGCAAGTTGGGTCGCAAGACCCCCACCAGGGCGAGCGAGCTGATGGACATCGCCGCCAAGTTCGCCTCTGGTCAGGAGGCGTTCGAGGCCATCTTCCGAAAGGACAAGCAGCCTCAGGGCCACCCGTCGGAAGATGCTCCCGAGGCGTCTATTCCGCTCGGCGCCAAGAAGAAAGGCAGGAGGAAGTCGCAAGCGAAACGCGACACCGCCGGCACGGACCTTGTTGCCGCCGCCGAACACAAGAACCCTCGGAAGCCCCCCGGAGGCGCCAACCTCTTCGACAAGGCACTCAAGGAGACGTGCCCCTACCATCAGGGGCCCGTCAAGCACACCCTCGAGGAGTGCGTCATGCTTCGGCGCCACTTCCACCGGGCCGGGCCACCCGCAGAGGGTGGCAGGGCCCGCGACGACGACAAAAAGGAAGATCACCAAGCAGGAGAGTTCCCCGAGGTCCGCGACTGCTTCATGATCTACGGGGGGCATGCGGTGAATGCCTCGGCTCGGCATCGTAAGCAAGAGCGTCGGGAGGTCTGCTCGGTGAAGGTGGCGGCACCAGTCTACCTAGACTGGTCCGACAAGCCCATCACCTTCGACCAGGACGACCACCCCGACCACGTGTCGAGCCCGGGGAAGTACCCGCTCGTCGTCGACCCCGTCATCGGCGACGTCAGGCTCACCAAGGTCCTGATGGATGGGGGCAGCTGCCTCAATATCATCTACGCCGAGACCCTCAGGCTCCTGCGCGTCGATCTGTCATCCGTTCGAGCCGGCGCTGCGCCCTTCCACGGGATCATTCCTGGGAAGCGCGTCCAGCCCCTCGGACAGCTCGACCTTCCTGTCTGCTTCGGAACACCCTCCAACTTCCGAAGGGAGACTTTGACGTTCGAGGTGGTCGGGTTCCGAGGAACCTACCACGCGGTGTTGGGAAGGCCATGCTACGCGAAGTTCATGGCCATCCCCAACTACACCTACCTGAAGCTCAAGATGCCGGGCCCCAATGGGGTCATCACCGTCGGCCCCATGTACAAACACGCATTTGAATGCGATGTGGAGTGCGTGGAGTACGCCGAGGCCCTCGCCGAGTCCGAGGCCCTCATCGCCGACCTGGAAAGCCTCTCCCGAGAGGTGCCGGACGTGAAGCGACACGCCGGCAACTTTGAGCCAGCGGAGACGGTTAAGGCCGTCCCTCTCGACCCCAGTGGTGACACCTCCAAGCAGATCCGGATCGGTTCCGGGCTCGACCCCAAATAGGAAGCAGTGCTCGTCGACTTCCTCCGCGCAAACGCCGACGTTTTTGCGTGGAGTCCCTCGGACATGCCCGGCATACCGAGGGATGTCGCCGAGCACTCGCTGGATATTCGGGCCGGGGCCCGACCGGTCAGACAACCCCTGCGCCGATTCGACGAGGAAAGGCGCAGGGTGATAGGCGAGGAGATCCACAAGCTGATGGCAGCAGGGTTCATCAAAGAGGTATTCCATCCCGAATGGCTTGCCAACCCTGTACTTGTGAGGAAGGGGGGGAAATGGCGGATGTGTGTAGACTACACTGGTCTCAACAAAGCGTGTCCGAAGGTCCCCTACCCTCTACCTCGCATCGATCAAATCGTGGACTCCACTGCTGGGTGCGAAACGCTGTCTTTCCTCGATGCCTACTCAGGGTATCATCAAATCAAGATGAAAGAATCCGACCAGCTCGCGACTTCTTTCATCACGCCCTTCGGCATGTACTGTTATGTCACCATGCCGTTCGGTTTGAGGAACGCGGGTGCAACGTACCAGCGGTGCATGAACCATGTGTTCGGCGAACACATCGGTCGCACGGTCGAGGCCTACGTCGATGACATCGTGGTCAAGACGAGGAAAGCCTCCGACCTTCTCTCCGACCTTGAAGTGACATTCCGGTGTCTCAAGGCGAAGGATGTCAAGCTCAATCCCGAGAAGTGCGTCTTCAGGGTGCCCCGAGGCATGCTCTTGGGATTCATCGTCTCCGAGCGGGGCATCGAAGCCAACCCGGAGAAGATCGCAGCCATCACCAGCATGGGGCCCATCAAGGACCTAAAAGGCGTACAGAGGGTCATGGGATGTCTCGCGGCCTTGAGCCGTTTCATCTCGCGCCTCGGCGAAAGAGGCCTGCCCCTGTACCGTCTCTTAAGGAAGGCCGAGTGCTTCACTTGGACTCCCGAGGCCGAGGAAGCCCTCGGGAACCTGAAGGCGCTCCTCACCCAGGCGCCCGTCTTGGTACCCCCAGCTGATGGAGAAGCCCTTTTGGTCTACGTCGCCGCAACCACTCAGGTGGTCAGCGCCGCGATCGTGGTCGAAAGGCAGGAAGAGGGGCATGCTTTGCCCATTCAGAGGCCAGTTTACTTCGTCAGCGAGGTACTGTCCGAGACCAAGATCCGCTACCCACAAGTCCAGAAGCTGCTGTATGCAGTGATCCTGACGAGGCGAAAGCTGCGACATTACTTCGAATCTCATCCGGTGATTGTGGTGTCATCCTTCCCCCTGGGGGAGATCATCCAGTGCCGAGAAGCCTCGGGACGGATCGCAAAGTGGGCGGTGGAAATCATGGGCGAGACAATCTCGTTCGCCCCTCGGAGGGCCATCAAGTCCCAGGTACTGGCGGACTTCGTAGCCGAATGGGTCGACACCCAGTTGCCAACGGCTCCGATCCAACCGGAGCTCTGGACCATGTTTTTCGACGGGTCGCTGACGAAGACGGGAGCCGGCGCGGGCCTGCTCTTCGTCTCGCCCCTCGGGAAACACCTGCGCTACGCGCTCCGCCTCCATTTCCCGGCGTCCAACAATGTGGCTGAGTACGAGGCTCTGATCAACGGATTGCGAATCGCCATCGAGCTAGGGGTCCGACGCCTCGATGCTCGCGGCGACTCGCAGCTCGTCATCGACCAAGTCATGAAGAACTCCCACTGCCGCGACCCGAAGATGAAGGCCTATTGTGATGAGGTTCGACGCCTAGAAGACTAGTTCTACGGGCTCGAGCTTAACCACATCGCCCGGCGCTACAACGAGACCGCGGACGAGCTGGCAAAGATAGCCTCGGGGCGAACGACGGTTCCCCCAGACGTCTTCTCCCGGGATCTGCACCAACCCTCCGTCAAGATCGGCGACACGCCCGAGCCTAAGACGCCTTCGGCCCCGTCCGAGGTGACCTCGGCCCAGCCCGAGCCATCCTCGGTTCAGCCCGAGGAGCCCTCGGCCCCCGAGGGCGAAGCACTACGCATCGAGGAGGAGCGGAGCGGGGTCACGCCAGATCAAGATTGGCAAACCCCGTACCTGCAATATCTCCGCCAAGGAGAACTGCCCCTCGACCGAGTCGAGGCTCGGCGGGTAGCGCGACGCGCCAAGTCGTTCGTCTTGTTGGGCGATGAGAAGGAGCTCTACCACCGGAGTCCCTCGGGCATCCTCCAGCGATGCATCTCCATCGCCGAAGGCCAGGAACTCCTGCAGGAAATACACTCGGGGGCTTGCGGCCATCATGCAGCACCTCGAACCCTCGTCGGGAACGCTTTCCGCCAAGGCTTCTACTGGCCGACAGCGGTGGCTGACGCCACTAGAATTGTCCGCGCCTGCGAAGGGTGCCAATTCTATGCGAAACAGACCCACCTGCCCGCTCAGGCTCTGCAGACGATACCCATCACCTGGCCCTTCGCTGTGTGGGGTCTGGACCTCGTCGGCCCTCTGAAGAAGGCGCCCGGGGGCTACACGCACCTGCTGGTCGCCGTCGACAAATTCTCCAAGTGGATCGAGGTTCGACCCCTGAACAGCATCAGGTCCGAGCAGGCGGTGGCGTTCTTCACCAACATCATCCATCGCTTCGGGGTCCCGAACTCCATCATCACCGACAATGGCACCCAGTTCACCGGCAAAAAATTCTTGGATTTTTGCGAGGATCACAACATCCGGGTAGACTGGGCCGCCGTAGCTCATCCCATGTCGAATGGGCAAGTAGAGCGCGCCAATGGCATGATTCTACAAGGGCTCAAGCCTCGGATTTACAACGACCTCAACAAGTTCGGCAAGCGGTG
The DNA here is from genome assembly GCA_029449295.1 of Zea luxurians. Classification (NCBI taxonomy): domain Eukaryota; kingdom Viridiplantae; phylum Streptophyta; class Magnoliopsida; order Poales; family Poaceae; genus Zea; species Zea luxurians. The sequence goes on from JAOPSE010000010.1 coordinate 45,756,868, forward strand.
GATGAAGGAACTCCCCTCGGTGGTCTGGAGCCTGAGGACGACGCTGAGCCGAGCCACGGGTTTTACGCCGTTCTTCCTGGTCTACGGGGCCGAGGCCGTCTTACCCACGGACCTGGAATACGGCTCCCCGAGGACGAGAGCCTACGACGATCAAAGCAACCAAGCTAGCCGAGAAGACTCGCTGGACCAGCTGGAAGAGGCTCGGGACAAGGCCTTACTACACTCGGCGCGGTATCAGCAGTCCCTGCGACGCTACCACGCCCGAGGGGTCCGACCCCGAGACCTCCAGGTGGGCGACCTGGTGCTTCGGCTGCGGCAAGACGCCCGAGGGAGGCACAAGCTCACGCCCCCCTGGGAGGGGCCATTCGTCATCGCCAAAGTTCTGAAGCCTGGAACGTACAAGCTGGCCAACAGTCAAGGCGAGGTCTACGGCAACGCTTGGAACATCCAACAGCTACGTCGCTTCTACCCTTAATATGTTTCCGAGTTGTTCATATACCTCGCACCCACGCGAAGTTTAGTCAACAAGGAAGGGTCGGCCTCGCCTCGGCAAGGCCCGACCCTCCCTCGGGGGCTAAAAGGGGGGAAACCCCCTCTGCGTCAAAATTTTCCTCGAAAAGAAAATCTCTTTTACCAGAACATCTTTTGTGCTTTTTGACTACTTCGAAAAGTGGGTCCTGGAAACGACGGGGTACACGTAAGCAGTCAAGGCTGACCGAGCCGAGGGACTCCTACGCCTCCGGGATACGGATACCTCACTCATCACCTTCTGCGATAAGTAACTCGCGTTCGGATAAGGTGACTCCGCGGATCGAACAAGTCTCTACGTTCGGAAGCCCTTCTATCGAAGCGATCCTTCGAGCCTTCTCGACCGAGTCGGTAACAGGGCCTCATGGACGGGTGAAAGTACGCGTAAGCGGCGAGGCCGACCGAGCCGAGGGACTCCCACGCCTCCGGGATACGGATACCTCACTCATCACCTTCCGCGAGAAGCAACTCTCGCTCGCACTAACATCCCTGTTACCGACAAAAAGTCCAGATACTCGAAACAAGAGGAAAAGAGACGCAGCTTTACAACGCAGCAAGGGTGTGTGTTCTGGCCTCGACGGCCGCACAAGGCCCACGCTACAAGACGATTTGACCCTGCAGGCTCGGGTCTTGACGCTGGAAGGGGGCGGCGACACCCTCGGCATCGACGGCACCTTCGGCGAAGCCCGACCTAGCCTCGGACGGCGACGCGGTCCGAGGGCCTCCACTCCGAAGGACAACGTCGTCACCACACCCGAGCGATCGCTGTCAGGGACTTCTCCGGGATCCGGCCCGAGCGGGCGGCTCGGCCGGCCACCTCCGGGGCCTCGGCCAACCACCTTCCGAGGGCACCAGCCTGGTCCGAAGCCTCGGCTGACCTACTCCGGCGTCAATCCTGCCAACGGACAACTCGGCTAGGCCCCGGCCAACCAGGTTTCATTTTCGAGCCAACTCCGCCTCTGCTCATGCTGATATCGCTACCCCTGGCCTCGGCTCGTCGAAGAGCGGCCGAGGGGTCTCTTTAACTAAGCTAGAGGAGCCTCGGACAGCAGGGCCGACCGAGTCGAGGGACTCCTACGCCTCCGGGATACGGATACCTCACTCGTCACCTTGACACGGGGCGACTCACACTTGGTGAAGCGGTTCAGATAATCAGCAGGCGAGTCTTAGTGCTCAAAAATGAGGAAAAAACACGGCTCCGTGCTGAAGTTACATACATGTTCAGGCCCTGACAGCCGAAATGAACAAAAAACCCGGCACTCGAAGTGCCATTACAAACGGAACTCCGGTTCCGTCCCCGCAGGTACGGACGACCTCCCCGCCAGAGAAGCCCGTGGAGCGACGAGCTCTGGGCGAATCACCAGCAAACGCGGGACGCCCCTAAGCACCCCGGCAGATCCTCGCAGCCGTCCTCGCCGCGAATGCGAGGAGGAAGGCGGAATGTTGCATCCTAGCTGGGCAGCAGCAGTTCGCCTTCCCCGGCATGGCTGGAGGATGTCTCCGCCGTAGGGCTAAGGGGCGATTGCCACCACCAGAAGCTGGAGGATGAGGTGGTCCGCCGACCCGCGCAGGAGGTGGAGCCCCGGCTCGCCTCGCCCCCCGCCCCGGCGAGGATGACGAACACCCTCAACACTGAGGGCGGGGCCGGGACCACAGCCCGGATTGCCTCTCCCCCTCCGGGAGCTGGAGGTCACCACCTTGGGTGATCACCAGCGGGGGGGAGCAACCGGGCTGTGTGATGAAAATCCTTGAAGCCGAACGATGGCTGAAAGGTACCCACTCCCACGGAGTTGTGTCCTCCGACGATGAGGCGCGGAGACGGCGGTTTCCCCCATCCGGGGACTTAAAAGGTGGAAAGACGCGATGCATAAGGGAGAAAGAAGACATGGTCGCCTTACGAAAGGGGTCGCCCTCCTTTTAAAGGCAACTCTCCCTGCTTGCGCCCCCAACCGTCACGGGCCGAGTCTTCTCCAACACGCCTCCAAAGCCCTCCCCCGCGGCGCGGGGGCTGGGACCCACAAGTCATGGAGACCGGCTCCGAGCAGAAGAAGCCGAACCGCCGCGCACGGCGCGCGCAACCACCCAGCGGTCACAAGTAACCCTCCACTTTTGCCCAGACCAGCGGGCGAAAGGGGCGGGCAGCCATGTGGGCGGCATGCAACCGCGCCAGGTGGACGCGCCTCTCCGACTCCTGACAGGCCAGCACGGAGGCCCAAGCCCACGCGTCGCGCAACCGGCGCGCCGGATGCTGCATGCAAGCCGCAGTACCACTCGCGCCACCACCGCACCTCCTCGATTGCAGGACCGATACCGCGACTCGAGGCGACCCAGCGCGCGACCCAGCAGCGCCAGCCTGACGCAGCGGTCAAACACGGTCAAAAGTGGGCCGGCAGTAATGACGGTGGCAGGCGCGCGAGAGCAGCGGTCACGCCATCGGCCAAGCTCATGTCCCATCCGGAGGCAGCGAGAGAACCCCCTCTCACGGTGTGAAGACGACGCGCCCGTGACCCGTTTCTCGAACGGCTCGCGCACGCAACGACAGCCTCGCCGACCGCTCGCCCTGGCGCATTAACTTCGTGGCTGGACAGGCGACGTTTCTGGCAGGAGCAGCTGGCGACGCTTCGCCTTCACCAAAACGACCACACCAAAAAAGGTACGCCACGTCGCTCGATTTCGTATCCTTTTTCCCTTTTTTCTCTTTCTCTATCTCTTGCAACAGGGACCGGGAAAGGGGATACCCCCAAAGGGATCCTTCCCCGTGAAGGAACTAGGCTCCGAGCCTCCCTACTAATCAGGGGTTCGAAGGCTGGCCCCCCGAGGGGTTCAACAGCCGCCTCAGATCGCGTGGGCCCGACACCCACTACTGGTCAGGGGTTCGAAGGTCGGCCTCCCGAAAGGTTCCACGACCGCCTCAGGCTACTCGGGCTCCGCGCCCATTACTGATCAGGGGTTCGAAGGCTGGCCCTCCGAAGGGTTCACAGTCGCCTCAGACACCGAGCGAGGGATGACCAGGGGTACGTTCGATACATAACCAAGGCTCAGGCTGCGCTCTCGAGGTACCCTAGGACATTTCCGAGACCAGCGGGAACGATCCTGTAACGGAATCCCATCGGAGGGAGGCAACGAGCCCTCGGACCCCGTCGCCAGGGGACCGGGTCCGGCAGATCACCCGCAGGTACTTTTGGGCGTGCCTCCGGGCCCCTAGCCGACCCCCAACGAACGGGGCACGGACGTCCACTCGGATTACCCGATTGCAGCTCACCGGAGACACCATGTTCGGTGCCCATCGAGGGTAACATGGCGCTCTCCCCCCCTCCTCCTTGCGGAAAGGCGACGTAGGGGCGTATGTAAAAAAGCCGAGTCTGTCCCTGATCGTCCTCTCGCCCTGTGCGGAGGCTCAGGGGCTGCTCTCGCAAACCCGGCTCCGGCCGAATCGTTGACAGCGTCAACATACCAGCCCGAGAACTTGGGCCCCGACAGTGCACCCGGGCTATGGCCTGTTCGCATGAGGGAACCGCCAGACCAGCCGAAGCATTACGCAAGGCATTAAGACCTCGAAGGAGTGAAACCACTCCTCCGAGGCCTCGGGGGCTACACCCGGCGGGTGCGCTCGCGCGCACCCACCGGAACAAAGTGCAACCGAGAAAGGCTGGTCCCCTTGCAAAAAAGTGCGACGAAAGCCTCCAAGCGAGTGCTAGCACTCCCTTCGAGGCTCGGGGGCTACTGTCGGGGACCATAATTAGGGGTACCCTCAAGACGCCTAATTCTCAGCTGGTAACCCCCATCAGCATAAAGCTGCAGAGGCCTGATGGGTTTGATTAAGTCAGGGATCAGTCCGTACGAGCGACTCGATCACGCCACGCCCGAGCCTAGCCTCGGGCAAGGGCAGCCGACCCTGAGGTGTTTCCGTCTCGCCCGAGGCCCCCTTTTTACGGCAGACGCATCTCCGGCTCGCCCGAGGCCTTGCCTTCGTTGAGAAGCAACCCTGACTAAATCATCGCGCCAACCGACCAAGTCACTGGGGCATTTAACGCAAAGAGTGAGACCGACGGGCGACCAGGCTTTGCCAGAAGCGCCATAGGAGGCTCCGCCCGACCCAGGGCTCGGACTCGGGCTAAGGCCCCGGAAGACGGCGAACTCCGCTCCGCCCGACCCAGGGCTCGGACTCGGGCTAAGGCCCCGGAAGACGGCGAACTCCGCTCCGCCCGACCCAGGGCTCGGACTCGGGCTAAGGCCCCGGAAGACGGCGAACTCCGCTCCGCCCGACCCAGGGCTCGGACTCAGGCTAAGGCCCCGGAAGACGACGAACACCGCTTCGCCCGACCCAGGGCTCGGTCTCCGCCCTGGCCTCTGCCGAACGACCTCCGCCTCGCCCGACCCAGGAGCTCGGGCTCGGCCTCAGCCATGCAGGACAGACTCGGCCTCGGCTTCGGAGGAGCCTCCACGTCGCCCGACCTAGGACGCAAGTCCGCCACGTCAACAGGAAGCGTCATCATCACCCTGCCCCGAGCCGACTTGGGTCGCAGAGAACAAGACCGGCGTCCCATCTGGCCAGCTCCGCCAGATAGGCAATGATGGCGCCCCGCTAGCCCATGACGACGGCGGCTCTCGGCTCCCTTACGGAAGCAGGGAGACGTCAGCAAGAGCACAGCTGTTCCAACAGCTGTCCCTCCACCAGGCTCCGTTACTCCTCCGACAGCCACGACGCCACACCAGCTGGGTGCCAAGATCTCTCCGGTTGCCACCTTGGCATGTACTTAGGGCACTAGCTCTCCCCCGCTAGACACGTAGCACCTTGCTACACCCCCATTTTGTACACCTGGGACCTCTCCTTACGCTTATAAAAGGAAGGACCAGGGCCTTCTTAGAGAAGGTTGGCCTCGCGGGAACGAGGGCAGGGGCAGGCGCTCTCTTGGGGCCGCTCGCTCCCCTCACCCGCGCGGACGCTTGTAACCCCCTACTGCAAGCGCACCCGACCTGGGCGCGGGACGAACACGAAGGCCGCGGGATCTCCGTCTCCCTCGTCACGACCCGGCTCCGGCCACCAACCTCGCTCTTTCCCCCCTTCGCGCTCGACCCATCTGGGCTGGGGCACGCGGCACACTCACTCGTCGGCTCGGGGACCCCCCGGTCTCGAAACGCCGACACCGGCCAACCAGGTTTTATTTTTGAGCCAACTCCGCCTCCGCTCATGCTGATATCGCTACCCCCAGCCTCGGCTCGTCGAAGAGCGGCCGAGGGGTCTCTTTAACTGAGCTAGAGGAGCCTCGGACAACGGGGCCGACCGAGCCGAGGGACTCCTACGCCTCCGGGATATGGATACCTCACTCGTCACCTTGACACGGGGCGACTCATGCTTGGTGAAGCGGTTCAGATAATCAGCAGACGAGTCTTAGTGCTCGAAAATGAGGAAAAAATACGGCTCTGTGCCGAAGTTACATACATGTTCAGGCCCCGAAAGCCGAAATGAACAAAAAACCCGGCACTCGAAGTGCCGTTACAAACGGAACTCTGGTTCCCCCTCCGCAGGTACGAACAACCCCACTCGATGGGGGTGGGCCTGCGGGGCAGCAGAAGACCGACGAACGGCATGTCGCCGCCCGCCCCGGCAGCGGCGACGATGAAGACTTCTGCCCCGGGGGGCCGAACAGCAGCAATGATGGCCTCAGGGCGGATGCTGCTGCTAGGAGGCCCCCGCCCTTGCCCAAACTCGAGAGGCAAGGACGGGCAGAAGGCCGTAGAGTTGGAGGTCGGTCCGTGGCCAACCTTGGCTGTCGCGCTGGCGGAAGAACCTCTTCCAGCTGCCGTGGCGGGAGGCGGCACCGGGGGCGGCTCCGAGACTGCTCGGCTCAGAGAGCCGGGCACGCTGCAGCTGTTGGCGCCACGGACGACTCCCGCCCTTCCCCCCGATCACTGAGGGAAGGAGCGGGCCACCACCCGCGCAGGGGCCAACCCCGACTCGGCACACGCCCCTCCTCAGCCCTGGTGATGAAAATCCTTGAGGCTGAGGAAGGGGCAGAGGCCGCAGCCCGGCTCGCTTTCCCCCACCATCAAGCCGGAGGTCACCATCCTGGGTGACCGCCGGTGGAGGGGTGCGGCCGGGCTGCATGATGAAAATCCTTGAAGCCGAACGATGGCTGAAAGGTACCCACTCCCACGGAGTGGTGTCCTCCGACGATGAAGCACGGAGACGGCGGTTTCCCCCATCCGGGGGGGCTTGAAAGGTGGAAAGACACGATGCATAAGGGAGGAAGAAGACATGGACGCCTTACGAAAGGGGTCGCCCTCCTTTTAAAGACAACTCTCCTTGCTTGCGCCCCCAACCGTCGCGGGCCGAGTCTTCTCCAGCACGCCTCCAAAGCCCTCCCTTGTGGCGCGGGGGCTGGGTCCCGCATGTCATACAAGATTGGCTCCGAGCAGAAGAAGCCAGACCGCCGCGCACGGCACGCGCAACCACCCAGCGGTTACAAGTGACCCTCCACTTTTGCCCAGACCAACGGGCGAAAGGGGCGGGCAGCCATGCGGGTGGCATGCAACCATGCCAAGTGGTCGCGCCTCTCCGACTCCTGACCTGCCAGCACGGAGGCCCAATCCCACGCGTCACGCGACCGGCGCGCCGGATGCTGCATGCAAGCCGTTGTACCACTTGCGCCACCACCGCGCCTCCTCGATTGTGGAACCGATACCGCGACTTGAGGCGACCCAGCGCGCGACCCAGCAGCGCCAGCCTGACGCAGCGGTCAAACGCGGTCAAAAGTGGGCCGGCAGTAATGACGGTGGCGGGCACGCGAGAGCAGCGGTCACGCCGTCAGCCAGGCTCACGTCCCATCCGGAGGCAGCGAGACAACCCCCTCTCACGGTGTGAAGACGACACGCCCGTGACCCGTTCCTCGAACGGCTCGTGCACGCAACGGCAGCCTCGCCGACCGCTTGCCCCGGCGCATTAACTCCGCGGCTGGACAGGCGACGTTTCTGGCAGGAGCAGCTGGCAACGCTTCGCCTTCACCAAAACGACCACACCCAAAAGAGGTACGCCACGTCGCTCAATTTCGTATCTTTTTCCCTTTTTCCTCTTTCTCTATCTCTTGCAACAGGGACCGGGAAGGGGGATACCCCCAAAGGGATCCTTCCCCGTGAAGGAACTAGGCTACGAGCCTCCTTACTGATCAGGGGTTCGAAGGCTGGCCCCCCGAAGGGTTCAACGGCCGCCTCAGATCGCGTGGGCCCGACACCCACTACTGGTCAGGGGTTCGAAGGTTGGCCCCCCGAAAGGTTCCACGACCGCCTCAGGCTACTCGGGCTCCGCGCCCATTACTGATCAGGGGTTCGAAGGCTGGCCCTCCGAAGGGTTCACAGTCGCCTCAGACATCGAGCGAGGGATGACCAGGGGTACGATCGATACATAACCAAGGCTCGGGCTGCGCTCCCGAGGTACCCTAGGACATTTCTGAGACCAGCGGGAACGATCCTGTAACGGAATCCCATCGGAGGGAGGCAACGAGCCCTCGGACCCCGTCGCCAGGGGACCGGGTCCGGCAGATCACCCACAGGTACTTTTGGGCGTGCCTCCGGGCCCCTAGCCGACCCCCAACGAACGGGGCACGGACGTCCACTCGGATTACCCGATCGCAGCTCACCGGAGACACCATGTTCGGTGCCCATCGAGGGTAACATGGCGCTCTCCCCCCTCCTCCTTGCGGAAAGGCGACGTAGGGGCGTATGTAAAAAAGCCGAGTCTGTCCCCGATCGTCCTCTCGCCCTGTGCGGAGGCTCGGGGGCTGCTCTCGCAAACCCGGCTCCGGCCGAACCGTTGACAGCGTCAACATACCAGCCCGAGAACTTGGGCCCCGACAGTGCACCCGGGCTACGGCCTGTTCGCATGAGGGAACCGCCAGACCAGCCGAAGCGTTACGCAAGGCATTAAGACCTCGAAGGAGTGAAACCACTCCTCCGAGGCCTCGGGGGCTACACCAGGCGGGTGCGCTCGCGCGCACCCACCGGAACAAAGTGCAACCGAGAAAGGCTGGTCCCCTTGCAAAAAAGTGCGACGAAAGCCTCCAAGCGAGTGCTAACACTCCCTTCGAGGCTCGGGGGCTACTGTCGGGGACCATAATTAGGGGTACCCTCAAGACGCCTAATTCTCAGCTGATAACCCCCATCAGCATAAAGCTGCAGAGGCCTGATGGGTTTGATTAAGTCAGGGATCAGTCCATACGAGCGACTCGATCACGCCTCGCCCGAGCCTAGCCTCGGGCAAGGGCAGCCGACCCTGAGATGTTTCCGTCTCGCCCGAGGCCCCCTTTTTTACGGCAGAAGCATCTCCGGCTCGCCCGAGGCCTTGCCTTCGTTAAGAAGCAACCCTGACTAAATCACCGCGCCAACCGACCAAGTCACTGAGGCATTTAACGCAAAGAGTGAGACCGACGGGCGACCAGGCTTTGCCAGAAGCGCCATAGGAGGCTCCGCCCGACCCAGGGCTCGGACTCGGGCTAAGGCCCCGGAAGACGGCGAACTCCGCTCTGCCCGACCCAGGGCTCGGACTCGGGCTAAGGCCCCGGAAGACGGCGAACTCCGCTCCGCCCGACCCAGGGCTCGGACTCGGGCTAAGGCCCCAGAAGACGACGAACTCCGCTTCGCCCGACCCAGGGCTCGGTCTCCGCCCTGGCCTCTGCCGAACGACCTCCGCCTCACCCGACCCAGGAGTTCGGGCTCGGCCTCAGCCATGCAGGACAGACTCGGCCTCGGCTTCGGAGGAGCCTCCACGTCGCCCGACCTAGGACGCAAGTCCGCCACGTCAACAGGAAGCGTCATCATCACCCTGCCCCGAGCCGACTTGGGTCGCAGAGAACAAGACCGGTGTCCCATCTGGCCAGCTCCGCCAGATAGGCAATGATGGCGCCCCGCTAGCCCATGACGACGGCGGCTCTCGGCTCCCTTACGGAAGCAGGGAGACGTCAGCAAGAGCACAGCTGTTCCAACAGCTGTCCCTCCACCAGGCTCCGTTACTCCTCCGACAGCCACGACGCCACACCAGCTGGGTGCCAAGATCTCTCCGGTTGCCACCTTGGCATGTACTTAGGGCACTAGCTCTCCCCCGCTAGACACGTAGCACCTTGCTACACCCCCATTTTGTACACCTGGGACCTCTCCTTACGCTTATAAAAGGAAGGACCAGGGCCTTCTTAGAGAAGGTTGGCCTCGCGGGAACGAGGGCAGGGGCAGGCGCTCTCTTGGGGCCGCTCACTCCCCTCACCCGCGCGGACGCTTGTAACCCCCTACTGCAAGCGCACCCGACCTGGGCGCGGGACGAACACGAAGGCCGCGGGATCTCCGTCTCCCTCGTCACGACCCGGCTCCGGCCACCGACCTCGCTCTTTCCCCCCTTCGCGCTCGCCCACGCGCTCGACCCATCTGGGCTGGGGCACGCGGCACACTCACTCGTCGGCTCGGGGACCCCCCGGTCTCGAAACGCCGACAGTTTGAAAACTGATATATCAGCCGTGCTCGCGGTTATGAGCGGCCAAAGGAGCTCCAGTGATTAGTGGTACTTGATCAGAGACATTTTGGTTTACAGGTGGCTATGAGATTGATGGTGTTGGTTATGACTATGGTACTGGTGAGTAGTATTCTTTCCGTTTGGAAAGAGTATGTTTGGGTTAATAACGTGGGTTAACTCTAAAACTTGGCTTTCTCTACTAGTAAATAATAATCTAACCAACTAAAAGCAACTGCTTGACTTATCCCCACATAAAGCTAGTCCACTACAGCCAAACAGGATACTTGCTGAGTATGTTGATGTGTACTCACTCTTGCTCTACACACCAAACCCCCCATCCCCAGGTTGTCAGCATTGCAACCACTGCTCAGGCGAAGATGAAGCTGTGGAAGGAGACTTCCAGGAGTTCCAAGACTACGACGAGTTCTAGGCGTGGGATTAGCGGCAACCCCCAGTCGGCTGCCTGTGAAGGCCGCAGTTATCTACGTTTCGTTTTCGCACTTTGATTTATTGTAAGGAATATATGGACGTCTCAGACATATGATATAATCGACTATTATTTCCCTTTTTAATACTATTTGAGCACTGTGTGATGATGTCCATGTTATGTAACTGCTGTGTACGTGAATTACTGATCCTGGCACGTACATGGTTCGCATTCGGTTTGCCTTCTAAAAACCGGGTGTGACAGGTGTGCCCAACCGACCATTGGCTCGGGCCACATGTCGCCCGTTGATCGTGCAGCCGGCCGTTGGCCGTGGGCGCCGTTTGCGCACCGGACAATCCGGTGATTTTTAGCCGCGGCGCCTTTACTTAATTCTGAGAGCGACGAGTTCGTTGCCGAATGCTGAGCGCGGGCGCTGATTGCTCACGGGACTGTCCGGTGCACCACCGGACAGTCCTGTGATTTTTAGCCACGTCGCCTACGCCGATGCCCGAGAGCAGTGACTTCACTGCTGAACAGCTTGTGCACCGGACACTGTCCGGTGCGCCACAGGCTGATGGAAGTCTTGGCTAGACTTAGCCAAACTTCTTCAATCCACTTCTACTTTTCTTGACAAGGTTCCTAGCACTTAGAAAAATATGTTAGTATCCAAAAACCATTTACTAAGGCTAGAAAACATACCTTGATTCTTGATTTTGCACTTCTCAACTACTTAGTGCATATTAACTTAAAACCATGTGTTGGGCATCTAATCACCAAAACATTTATAAAAATAGCCCAAGGGCACATTTCCCTTTCACACAGCCGCACAACCGCACAGGCATGGGGCTACCTCAACCTGGGCCCTAGGCGCCGCCGCGGCAGTGTGGCACCGCGAGCAGGCGAGCAGCGGAGCAGGGGAGCGCGCCGGTAGGAGCGGGACTGCGCGAGGCCGGGAGTGCGAGATGCTGGTGGAGTGACGGTGGCGGCTAATACCTAATCTCTAAATGAGCCAACCCAAGGTATTGCCTAGGCAATACTGGGCCCTCCGCCCCTGCCCAAGTGTAGCAACACTTTGTATACTCATTGCAAATCATATTGCTCTCCCTCTCTTGTGTATCTCTCTAGTTTGTGTAGAGGCGAAGTTACAAGCCTTTAGAGAGAGGGGAAGTGCTGCTAAGAGCTAGAGAAAAATCTTGAGCGCATTATTACTCTGTCGGAGTGCTGTCGAGAATATTGTAAGCAACCATGGCATCGTTGTAACTGATATCAACATAGTGGAAGGCTCTATCTGCCGCACTGATAGATCTGAGCAAACGGAGGAAAGAGTTAAAATAGACTCCAAGCCAAGGTGTGGCTAGTTCCAACGAGGACTAGGCAAACATTTCAGGCTTGGCCAAACCTAGGGATAAATCCCTGTGACTATGTGCTCTGCTCTATGTTGTGTGTTGTTTCTCTGTCTTATTTGCTTTTTATACTTGCACTTCAATACTTATATATGGTACAAGCTGTCTTCGAAGTGCAGGGTATTTTAAGACAGGAACTTCAATTCCGCTGCAACATACTCGAAGGGTCTTTCATTCCACTGTGATCCGACCTTCGAGTAGAGTAAGAATTTCACGTTTTACAGTGATAATTATTATTCACCTATTCACCCCCCCTCTAGGCGATATCGAGATCCTGTTCTCGAACAAAGGGAACTTTTACCTCTCTCGACTGCTTGTAACCCCTACTATGAGTTTGATCATCAATGGTGCTGGTAGCGCAAGCCACCGATGACTAGAAGTAGGGACATTCTACCTGAACCAGTATAAACCTTGTGCCCTCCGCGCATACCCTCCTGAGCCCGGAACGTGCACAATAAATTTACTTGTCGGAGCGAGGTACGAAACACTGACAGTGAGTGAGACCAAACTTTGTGATATTGCCTTAGTGGCATTAGAGATATTGAGAAACCTTGTGAGATCTATCCCATTCTTGGTCACTTGAGAAACTCAAAAATAATTGGTTTGCTATGTTCACTCTCTTGGAACTTTGTTCCTCAATGGCAAAGTGTTACTGACAAGCATCTAATGGTGTATTGGCGGTTGTGGTTCTCCTTGTTAGAAGGGCTAGCCTTCCCACCGAAAAGGAAAGGAGACTTCTAGGTGAAAAGGTGGAAAGAGGTCATTTTAGGTCTAACCAAGAGTAGACCTTGTTGGGTTAGTCATTGCTTCCACAATGAAGACATAAGGCACCTTTGAGGTGGCCTGAACTTTGGTCAAACAAATTCTTATGTCTGTCCTTTGGTTTTCCTTGCACTTGTTTATATTGCATATTTCTATTTGTTTTTTCATTTGTGCTACCTAGGCGTGGTGATATGTTTATAGGAAGTGTGTGAAAGTGCTCAAACATTAATAAAAAAGCCATACACTATGTTGTGTCAATGTAGAGCAGGAGAAAGGGTCATATCACATTTGGGCGCCAGACCACGGAAGCAGAGGGTGTCTCAGAACTTCCAAGAAGTCAACCAAGTCGCCCTTGCTACCCAATGAGGTTGGGTTTGCACCCAACATCAGCGAGGTTGTCTATCCAACTCGGTCATGCTTGGTTTTCCTCAGTGACCACTACTTTCATATTTTAAAAGTTGATATTTATTGAGAAATTTTATAGAGTCTTTTCATCTTCCCTCAAGGTACCAAAGCATTCCTTTAATTGGTACCAGAGTAAGGTCTCTTGGTCAAGCATACCCATTTTTTTAGGATTGATGTCTACCATGTGTGAGGTGTCGTTTGAGCTACTCAGCAAGGATGGCTCAGAGCTTGTGTGAATAGGGCGTAAATAATACGTGAAATTATGGCCCATCTAGTCCCACTTGTTTTTAAGATTATACGATACAACATAGAGGACCATAACGCATGCACATAGATCCTACTCATACGAACACTTTCGAAGACTCCTCGAGACAAAATTGATGAAGTCGTTGCATGCGTCACACCGTTGATGCGAACATCGCCTACCAAGGAAAGTACAAAAAGTAGTTAAATCCTAAAATATTTACTCCCATGAAAAGTCAAACACAAATCCTCTATGGAGGCTCTTATAATCACTATAAGCTGCACACTTTTATTCCCACTTCAACTGAAACAGGATATGAGATTATTCTAGCTCAATTGTCTTAATTGAGACAAGATCATTCCATCCTACTTTATTGGTGAACCAAACATAGTACACAATGTCTAGGGTCATGTCTACGGTCTAGAATTGTTTTTTTTCGTATGGTATAATTTTATTGCACTAGTATTTAGGGCACATGTTGGAGAGGAACCCCACCCTAAAAACTGAGGCCTACATAGGTCCATTACTCCATTCTAACTAATTATCCATGCCATCCAGCAGCATGACTGCATTGAGACCTAAAGATGATAAGAGAGAGAGAGAGAGAGAGAGAGTCAATCGTAGTAGTAACTCTTGTGGAAGACGTTCTTGTCTTCCGTTTTGACTCTGTTTACATTTGTTAAACAAAAAAACAAAACAACAAAAAAAAGAGTGCCATACGTACGTGTGTGCTCCGTACTGAATGTGTCCGTCTGGTCAACAAATTTGAAAAGCCGGCCATTACCATACGTTGGCGTTCGTACAAATTGCGACTTACAAGTACGTTCGATCTCTGATATTTAAGATATATACTGCATATTGTTTGTTTGGTAAAGAGATACTTATTTCGTTCATAAATATTCGACAACATTGATTTTTTAAAAAAACTTTAATCACTCATCTTATTCAAATATTTATTTATTTTAATTTATTTTATCATTTAAGATATATAGTTTGTACTTGACTTAAATTTTATGTTTTTGAATAAATATTTTAAATAAAATGAGTGGTTAAAGTTTTCGAAAAAACCAATGCTGTCATATATATTTGTGTGAACGGAGGTAATATTTCTTTGCCTTTCTTTTATCAAATTAACTATTTATTGAAATACCACCGAGGCGGCGATCGTTATTGTTTCGTTTAAGCATGTACGGACGGATCTTTACCGTCAAATGTATGGGGTGCAATTTTTGTTTATTATACTGGTCCTCAATAATCACTCCAAACCTCTTTTTAAAAAATGAACTATTAGTAATTCGGAGCTCACGCAAAGAGAAGAAAACTGTAAAGTAAAAAACAATGAGAGCAAATTTAAAAAGTTACAAAACCGAAGTAGATTGGAGGCCTAGAATTCCCTTCTAAAGAGCTCACCTAAACTAGCATTAAAGGAAATAGGATTGAAAATAACTGTACAATGTAAGGCTAAAAAAATTGATTAGGAATCAAGAGAAATCAACTCGATTCGGATTAATTGTTTATATTATTACTTGTTGCCGTGCAAGAAACACTTGGCTTCTAGGCTCAGCTACTCCTCACCCGGTCACTCTTTTTCCCGCCAAAGAATAAGGGCTGCTAGTTCCTTGTTAAGGACGGAAACATGTAGTACAGTGACACGCTGTTACCACGAGTTAAATGAAAGCAACCACACCAAGATTAGACATGTTTTGATTTTCCATAAAACACACCAAATAACCATGACTAAACTCCAGTGCTCCTAAGTAATATCCATCATTATAACCAAACCTCCTAATAAAAAGATCAAGAAAACGACGGCAGCCGATCACTCGGGCACGCGACGGCCACGTATCCGTGCGGCAGCCGCGTGCACGCGCCCGGAAACGCACCGCCAGCACCCGGTCACCAGACCACCCCACCGGTGGCCGCCGGTCGCCTCCGCCTGCGCGAACGCACACGCACACGCACACGCCACGGATAAATGACAACTACCCCCCTCCCTTCTCCCCATTTCTCCTCTCCTCTCCTCTCCCCTCGCTCGTTCGTCGCGTCCTCCTCAGATCAACAAACCGTGTCCTGCTGCCTCTGGAAACCACCGGGGGATCGCCCCGCCCGTTCCTTCCCGCACCCCAGATCCTCCGTCCGAAAACGGCAGCTTCCGGAGGTCTCCCGTCTCCCTGCTCCTTCCGGCGCGACGGGTTGCTCGGCTCGCGGATCCGGCGGTCTTCGGTCGACGGCGAGGCGGCGCTCGTCTTGGATCGGGAGTGGTTGCTGAGGCGCGGAGCCGGAGATGGTGGCCGAGGCGGAAGTCATGCATCAGGCCCCCGTGCCGGTGCTGGAGGTGCAGTACCACCGGTGCGCGACGACCAAGGGGGTTGACGACGTCGTCGGGATGTCCGCGCCCGCCCCCGCGGAGGTTGGGGTTGAGGTTGAGGTCGAGGTCGAGCTCGAGGTCGCCGTGGAGGTGCCTCGCATGGTAAGTTCCTCAAAAGCTCAAAAGCCCAGGCCTTTCTGTTCTTGTGTCGTTGGAAATTCCCTCTTTGACTGGGAACATTTTTAGCCTTTTCTTTGCAAGATTGCAAACCAAATTCCATGTTAGGTTTTGTTACTCCCTGTTACTACTACTGTTTTTCAAGTGTGCGGGACAAGCTCAGGGAGTCCCGTCCTCTTTCCATCCCCCTTTTCGATTTGGGGAAAAAGAGATTCGCTTGTGGATGAAAAAGGCTGATACACTTGCTTGAGAAAAAGCACGCAGCTCCTTTCTTGGGGGAGCGAGCTCTAGTGTGGTGGTTGCACAGCTGGAGGCCTCTCTCGTCAGGGCTCAGAAAGTGGGTGCTGAATTATTGGACTCGTATCTGTAGTAGTGTTTGGTGGTGGTTGAGTTGTAAGTACGCTCTGCTTCTCCACAAGCTCGAATCACCGCATGTGCTGTATGTGACATGTCCTCACTCACCTGTTTAGGCGCGTAATCTGTCAACTGCATAGACCCTAATCTGAGCAGCAAGGAAGCAACCGTTCTGGAAACTGAGATGGTTTGGCCTGGACACAGGGTGTGTGTGTGTGTTTTGTTTGTTAGTTAGTTAGTTATTAGGAGGCAGCAATGGGCTGTTCTTACTAATTATGAGCCAACAATGGGCTCTTCTTCTTACTGCTTTCTACCAAGAATGTTTAGTGCACTAATTGTTGTTTCTCTGTGTGTGATGAATGCAGGGGTTGGAGCAGCCTGATGTCGCACCAAGTGTATCCATGGACATGATACAACAGTTTGTGCCCAACATCCGTTCTGGTAGCTTCGCTGACATTGGGCCTCGGAGGTATATGGAGGACGAGCACATCCGGATAGATGATCTTTCTGCCCATCTCGGCTCGCTGTTGGTCTGCCCTCTCCCCAGCGCCTTCTACGGGGTAAAAGCCATTTCCTCTGTTAATTACTTCTCCAGCAAGCACTGCCACAACTGACTGTATATGGTCCCTCTGTGTTATAGGTCTTTGACGGCCATGGTGGCCCGGACGCCGCAGCCTACATGAAGAGGCATGCGATGAGGTTCTTGTTTGAGGAAAGCGAGTTCCCACAGGCGTCACAGGTGGATGAGGTGTACCTCGAGTCCGTGGAGAGCTGTGTCCGCAGAGCCTTCCTGCAGGCGGACCTTGCCCTGGCTGATGATCTGGACATCAGCCGGTCCTCTGGAACCACGGCGCTCACTGCATTAGTGTTTGGAAGGTACAGAAAGGAAGCTTGTGGAGCAGCATTAGGTAGCAGCATCCACGCGCACACATTGATCTGAACACTGATCCCGTGCCTTGCTTGCAGGCAACTGGTGGTCGCGAACACGGGGGACTGCCGCGCGGTGTTGTGCCGGAAAGGAGTGGCGATGGAGATGTCCCGCGACCACCGCGCGAACCACGTGGAGGAGCGCGAGAGGGTGGCCGCGTCGGGCGGGTACATCGAGGACGGGTACCTGAACGGGGTGCTGTCGGTGACGCGGGCGCTGGGCGACTGGGACATGAAGGCGCCCGGCGCGTCGGCGTCGGCGGCGCTGATCGCGGAGCCCGAGTTCCGGCGGGTGACGCTGGGCGAGGACGACGAGTTCCTCGTCATGGGGTGCGACGGGATCTGGGACGTGATGACGAGCCAGCACGCGGTGAGCCTGGTGCGGCGCGGCCTGCGGCAGCACGACGACCCCGCGCGATGCGCCCGGGAGCTGGTGATGGAGGCCAAGCGGCTGGAGACGGCCGACAACCTGACGGTCGTCGTGGTGTGCTTCGCGCCGGAGATGGGGTCGCCATTTACACCGCAGCAGCAGCCGGAGGAGGAGCTGCCGGCGAGGCCCAGGAGCTGCAAGAAGGGCCTGTCGACGGAGGCGCTGTGCAGCCTGAGGAGCTGGCTGGATATGGACCACCGGTAGAGGGAGGAAGAGCTGTGGATGTGTAAATACTGGAGTATTATGCTGACAGCAACACTGGTTGATTATGAGCGCTGGGCCATCTGTTGAGGATTTTACGTAGGCTGGTTCAGCAGCCAGCAGTTTTGTAGGTTTCGTTCTTCCTTTTCACCCTTGTTATCTAGTCGTTTGTTGTACATACATGTATGGATGCTGCTGATGACATCTG
Source organism: Zea luxurians (assembly GCA_029449295.1). Taxonomy (NCBI): domain Eukaryota; kingdom Viridiplantae; phylum Streptophyta; class Magnoliopsida; order Poales; family Poaceae; genus Zea; species Zea luxurians. The sequence continues at coordinate 45,774,738 of JAOPSE010000010.1, forward strand.
TGTGGTGCGCTCCAATGCTCCATTGCCACCAACTTTCTTTTTACCGAGAGCCCAGTGAGAAGAGGATAGCGGAGCAGGCACAGCCACTGCATTTGACCACAGTTTTGAAGCACAGCGACACTGGGAAAGATCAATCAATCAACTTTGTCTTGAGCTGAGCAGGTAGCAGATGGGAGTGGACTACTACTACTACTAGTGCCATTGCGGCGACAAACCGGGTTAGACAATATTAGTCTAGGAGACAGACAGGATAGGATCGGCTGCCTAATCGACAATTATTTTGATGTTTCGATCCTAGATACAATCATACAATGCTTCTATTCTACAAATGTCTGAATAACAACTGCTTTTATTCTACAAATGTCTGAATAACAACGGTAGTACTCCGTTCTTTTTTATTTATTACAGTTTAGTTCAATCATGAACTAGATGATGACAAATATTCACTTTATTTGTCACGGTTTAGTTCAAAAAATAAATGAACAAGTGGATGACAAATATTAAAAAAAATGGAGGTAGTATATAACAAGTATATTATTATATATCTAAATATAGAGCAAAAGCTGTGTCGGTCTTACAATATGGGGTATATGCGCATCAATAAACAGGAATGGAGATAATAGTTCAGGTCCCAAGGCTTGTGAAATTGCCGCCACCAAACATCCGTGCAAGTCATCTTTTGCTGAGAATGACAGCATCAAAGATTGCCTGTTCTCACAGCCTACGGAAACTCTTCACAAGCAGACACGCAGGCATCAGCAGGGTCGCAGGGTAGAGGAGTAAATCAGATTCACTGAAATGTGCAGGAGCGCAGTTTGTTGAATAGATAATCATGACTCGTGCTAGACAGCGACTTGCATATTTAATGTGTCCGTTCAGCCAAATATCAGACCAGATCCTACGAACAGCGGCAGGCGATTCACGCAGCTTTCAGAACACCGATTCACACGGCTTCTCGTTTTGGGCTACGTCGGCGTGGTTGCCAGCACAGTTCGTCCAAAAGGGAGAAACAGGTCCACCATGGACTAAAAATCCTAAGCACTAAAAATCTTCAGTGGAAAGTAAAATCGGTTACTCACCTTTTGCACGAGCTTTGGATTTGGAAAGACCGGAGCAAGGGCAGGAAGCTGGCGAACAGAGAGCGCATTAAGCATTACCAGAACCACAGCCTGCCACTGCCGTGCCGTGATCGCAGAGAAGGCAGGGCGTCGACGAACGACAGTGTGTCAATCAAGTAGCCCTGGTGTGGCGAAGCAAGGCTCACGTTATTAGATATAATCCAAAAGCAAGCACACACGCCGTGTAGTTTCATGTGTTAAGGCCAATATAACTGCCAGCCACCAGCGTCAAGCTAGCCTAGCAGTCTTATTGTTTATACAAAGGTATGATATTATCTGCTTGGTAAAGCTGACACATACCAGACTAATCTCCAGTTTTGAGACCGGTATCTGCAACCTCAAGTTTGATATGAGAACTGCCACGGCGTTACAAACACAGGAATCTAGAGTTCTTCTAATCTCAGACGAAAGCCCATCCACTGAACAACCCCTTTCAAGCCCATACACATAGACCTGGATATCCATCCCAATAGTGCAGCCCAGATTGTTCCGAAAGCAGACAGCTGAAAAGAAACATACATCGTGCTGACTGCTGAGACTGAATTAAACGAAGAGAACTGGTATCTCTCGCTCTCTCTTTTTTCCCTTCTTAATATTACTTACAGTTACACTAAAACCTTCTGGAGGTGTGTCATGCCAAGAGTCATCAACTTCAAACATGTCTGTATCCAGAAGTACAGGTTTCTTAGGCCACTCAATAACATCCCTATCTATCTCAGGGTCATCATCTCCGCCAGTGTTTTTGCAATTGTCATATTCTTTCTGGCTAAGCATGTCAGGCAGAATGATGATTCCAGCCTTTGAAACTGACATTAGCGAGGCTCGCGTCAGTACCAATCAATAACAAAAGTTGTGTACCTCAAAGAACAGCAACCGTGGGAATATAGTGAATACATGCTCACCTACATCTTCTGCTTCTGCAGTGCCTGAAGAAATAGCTTCTGCTGCCTCAGCAAGTGCTTCAGCACATGCCTCCGCAGATGCGAACCTTGGTGAACTGTCTATGCCTTCCTCAGGTTGTTTTATGCTACTAGAAGGGCTTTCATATGCTTTGCTAGTTTCTAGGACAGTTCCATTCTCATCTGCCCATGTAACAGACCGTCTACCTCTCTTAGACCCAGCAACTTTCAACGAGGACTTCCATGCAGGCCTCATCTTTTCATCACTTGTCTTATCATTTCCAATATTCACTGCTTCGCTGAATTCTTTGCACAGATGTTCAGCGCAAGCTTGTGTTGAATCTTTTGCTGAAGATTGAGATGATGAGGGATGATTGTCTACCAATAGAGAACTTGACAAGTAGTTATACTGATTCATACCACTTTCCTCCAAGTTTGTCGAAGCATCCCCAATAATGACGGTACTCGTAAAGTCCACCTCATGGCCATCGCTTTCAGCAGGCCTGGTTCTAGACTTACCCTTCTGTGCTCTTGATGATGATTTACTCACTTTAATTTTCTGACTGCCTTTTCTCTCTTCGAAAACTACATCCTCGAGCTGCTTGGCAATGGAATCACATATGCAAGATGACAGCATACTGTTATCTTCCTCTTGCTCCAACATCTTTGATGGGGTTTTAGTTTTCTTCCTTCCAGGTGTCCTTGTACTCTTACCAAGAACCAGGCCGTCCATTCCCTCAGCTATTACTTCTGAGCTTGCGTGTGCTTCAACCAATGAAGGTGAACTTGTCATGCCATCTTCACTAGGAGCACAAGTCCTATAATCCACATTCTCGGTCCTGGACTGCTCAGATCCAGCAACTTTGTTCTGCTTAGCTTGTGGCTTTTGCCCTGAAAACAGAGCACAAACTCACTGTATCTTCAATTGTTTGAAATCTAAGACAGTCCGAGCAAAAGGCAAGAATGGAGATAAGCATACTTTCACGTACAGGAATGTGCCTGCAAGTAAAACTACTGTTACTTCGGTAAACACTGTTACTCACACCAGTGACTAGAAAATTATCTGTGCAAAATCTATATCAACACAAGAAGCTTGCAGAACCCAGATTAAAAGGTTTTAGTGTGCATTTTTGCTAACAAAAATAATATAACTTCTTAAGCAAAGCCGAGGACCCTAAAAATTGTCACTGTGCTGCGAAGTGCAGACTGAACTGCATCAGTGGCAAAGTTATGGTGTGTAAATGCAGCAGTAGAGATACTAAATCAAGGGTACTGACTAAAACTCCAAGGGCGAAGTGACCTCACCACATCATGGTGCAAAGGAGTAATAGTCAGAAAATCCTTGATCAACGGCCTCGATTATTCTATTTTCTTTAATTTCTACCAGCTGGCACACTTAAACAACAACGCCAACATCTGCAGAGCGCAGACTGCAAACGTAAATCACCATAGCCACAATCATATGGAAAATGTCCAGGTAGAAGTCAACTTTGGATCCTTTCACCCACATAGTTTCCATGTATAATAAGAGGTTGATAACTAGATGTACTGACAGGTTGGAAGTAAATGTACTAATTCCGACGACGGGTAAAGATTGTGTATGTGTTACTAAAAGTAACAAGACGGACCTAGATTCCCATCTTATTCTGGAAACAAGTTATATGTGAGCAATCACCTATGGCAATATGTATGACAAAATACTTAAACTGCAGCACTAAAGTAACATATCGAGATGCAATACTTCAGTAGTATGCGGACAAGACAGTAACACCATCAAGCTGTTCTCGTCCTTGTGTCATTCAAATGTGCAAAGTATGGAATGCTCACCCTGGGCAATGCGGTCACGGCGTGGCACATAACCCTCAATGTCAATGGCATAGGTCATAGGAGGGCCCCATCCAGTACTGCAGCGAGACCCCCCAGCCCCGGCGACCTCCTTCTCCTTTACCTCAACCTTCCTTCCCTCGCGCTCCATCTTTCCATTCCCATCCACGCCCTCAAACCGTAACCCGACCCCGTCCCCGGCGGCGGAGCCCTCGACGAGCGCGACCACCGCAGCGAGGCGGTCTGGCGGGACCCCGTACGGCCGGTCGCGCGGGAGCGAGGCGGCCAGGGCCTTGGAGGCGACGAGGCAGCGGCTGGCGCAGAACCTTCGCGCCTCCTCGAGGTCGTAGACGCGGACGCGGAAGTGTGGAGGACAGCCTCGTTGCACGCCGCTGCGCCGTCCAGGAGCGCCATCTGGATGCGGAGCACCGCCGAGGCCACCGTCCGCGGCGGCGCCGGTTGGGGAGGTCATCGTCGGAAGGTTGGCAAAAGGCCGCGAGGGGTTTGCGCGAGTTGGGAGAAGAAGTTGCGGCAGCGAGCGACTCGTGCCGTCGTGCGCTCGTGCTGGTAAGTCGGTTTCTGGCGTGCTTGGGCTCGGCGCCTCGGCCTCTTTGTTAGGCTGCCCTGGACCCTGGTGTGGGCTTATGCGAGGCCGAAAATTCCATCGCTAGGGCAATGGGATAATCCAGAGGGCACGACCACATCATGTGGGCTGTCTCGCAGTGTTGCGGAGCGGAACGTGTCGGAGGCCGGAAGGCCTAGCAGGGTGGCACTAACGTGGGCTTGATTTCCTTTGTGGCATTCTTTTCTCTTTTTTTTTTCCATCTTCTTGTCCATGCAAAGCAAGTCACAATTGAAATCAATCCATGTCTAGTAACTCTAAAAAAAATTTTAGACCAAGAGTGAAAGGATCGCCCTACCCGTATTATAGTAAGAAGAGACCGAAACAATGGTCCGAACTCTGACTCCTAACAGTAGCGGGCCGACATCAACCATCTACTCTAAGTCTCTAACCCGAGAGCGGATGCGTCAACCATCTACTCGGTAAGCCCGGGAGAGAATGACCGCCGAGTGCATGCGTGTCACAGTACGGTACTCTCGGTCACGACCATGACCACCGACACTTGTTCACCAACTACCACCACGAAGCATCATCGTTTCCTCTAGTTGCTCTCAGCGCAGACGACGCCACAGCTAGCGACCAGATATAATACAGATCAAAATCATATAAGTAATAATATAAAGCGACTCCTCACCTTGCAATGTGTGTGACCCGCCGATGCAGTGCAAGTGTGTGCGCCATCATGCCTCACATGCCACATCCTTTTAACTACTCACCATCATTGCATCATCTCACTATGTACATGCATGTACAGCTTACGTCATTTCATCATGTAATAATTCTGTTGATGCTTAGCTAGCTACACACACAACAAATAACGGCTTACTGCTTATATAGTTAATAATCAATCGTACGTGTAAGATTGCAGAGCCTCAGAATTAATTAATTATACTAGCTAGCTAGTTGATCACTTGATCGTGTAAGCTCGTTGCCTTATAGAATATATTATAGAATATATAGGACTACTGTTTTGGTTTGTTTAGGTCATATTTGGAATAAACCCAGTTTTTAAGAAACCAGTTTTTATACTTTAGCTATAAGATGCTAGTTTTTTTTTTGTTTTTAAGAGATTATGAATCCAATTTCTATAAACTAAAGAATAAACCGGTATGTTTGGAACCATCTTAGTTGTGTGGTTCTAAACAGGTCTTAAGTTGAGTTGTCCTAGCTTGACCACGCAGCAGCTTTAATTAATTAACTCATCTTGTCTGGTCTAATCGGGGCACGACACATATTTGCATTATGAGCACAGGCACGTCGCATAGGGGTGGTAATAAATCGTGATCTAAATGATTCATCATAAAATAGCAAGGCTCTAAATAAATTTTAGTTCAGAAATTAATAGAAATAGGGTCTGATTTAAATTTGATCCTTTAAATTTTATAATGTAAAATTTAGAGCCTAATGTCTCCCCTAGTCACGCAATTGTTGATACGTCGTCTACTAGCTAGCAGCTATATATATGAATTTTGCCTTCGTGAACATGGTTAGCCCTTTTCGTTTTTTTAAGAGAAACATAGCTACCTAGCTTTCTTTGCTAGATGGCTTTGCTCTTTTGTTTTTTAACTCAAAAGCAGGGGTATGCTTTGTCGGGATATGTGTTTCTCTTTAGCTTCAGCCTGTACAGTAAAATACTTGTGACGTGCGCGACGACAATAACGTTCATACATATCGTCTCTGCAGCTTTGCGTTTGATTATTTAGGAGCCAATTGAAGAGGCACGTTGTAGTACGGCACTAATAAGCTAGCATCCCCAATTGTCAGTGTAGTACCCTAATAATCCTAAAAAGTACGTTGGCGCCTAGCTTGTCCTTGCAGGAACCTTATCGACGTGTTTGCATGAACCCGTGTCTAGTAAGTAGTGTTGGTGAATGTGTGAGCATGCATCTTTAATTTCTCTCTCTCTCTCTCTCTCTCTCTCTCTCTCTCTCTCTCTCTCTCTTTGCGATTTTGAATTTATGGGTCTAATTAACAAACGTTTTTTTCCTTGGGAACGAAGAAGGGGGAGGAAAAGTCGTGCTCAGCCTTTACCGCAATTACTAGTTACCATGATGATGATGATGATGATGATGATGATGATATATTCGTGGAAAGCTTAATTGTTAACTGTGCGTGGACTAGTGATGACACACGTACACGCTATCGACAAGTTAAGTACGTACGTAGGACTAGAAGAACAAGTAAGTACATTGATCTCGTCGATCGATCGATCGCCAATCACAACGACCACGTGTGATGAGGACAAAAGCAAGACGCATCCATCTCCACAGTTAGCATATGAGCCGCCCCAGTTGACACAAACATGTAGTACAAAATAGCTTGGACTATCCGAATCTGAGATGAGCTCGTTTGTTACGTTATTCCCTAGCCTGCCGCAAGAATCCACGTGATGAGCACTAGCACATACTAAGCTAGTAGTAGTAGCTAATAATGTATTGTCGTATACTCCTATATATATAGAGAGAGAAGAGATGGAATAAACATGCATTAGTTACCATGATGATCATGATGATGATGTTGATGAAGAAGCTAGTATTATTGGTAGGGGAGTGCGTGCCTACTGTACTTTCGAACGAAAAAAAAAATGCATGGCAGCACACGCAAGGAAAGTGAAGTGCATGGAATAGAAAGCAGAATGCGCCGCCCGGCCGGCTGCTATATCAATGGGGACCACACACAGAGATCGATGCGTGCCAGCCAGCCTGTGGAAGCTGGAGCCGGACTTTGGGAGTGGTTGCTTGGGAGGAGCCGGACTTGCTGCTGTGTGCTCCATCTGGACACGGGATAAACATGTTGCGTGTTGCATGCTGGAGAATAATCATCTCTGGATAGGGATACATTCATTTGTAATTATATATTCTTTTATATATAGGAGCAAACCCCGCTACCTTTTCCAATCTCAATGCAATTGCAAGCTATCCCATGCCATCGTGCCTTCATCTTCCACCAATGCAAGTACTTTGTCACTATCGGGGTTCCACCACGAGATGACCAATCAACGTGGTTAAGGACTCAAATAAGGCTAAAAACGATGATGTACATGTTAGATTCTACGGTGCCTAGGATCGATTCCTAAGTCCCATAGAATACCAATTCGTGACTGTAAATCCTCGATGACAAGTACACGATCTGTTCTACTGATCGAGAGGAATAGGGTGACATACTTTCGTTGTTTGTGTTCATGTGTTGATGGAGCGTGGTCGCTGTTGCCGGCGTCATCTCCATAGCCCCACAAAAGGAACAACAGGCACCGAGATCCTAGTCGCCGTAGGTTGTCACGCTTCCAGCCACTCCAACGCCTAGGCGACGATGGCTGATGGGTCCTGTCTATGAATTAGGGGTTAGGGCGAGGTACTAGCAATGGCATTCCTGCGACCTCTTAATCCTTTATATAGCGTCATGTGACCGGGTGCTCCAACCAAGGTTAGCGTGAGCTCTCCCAATCAAGGACCCGATTAAGGAGATGGACAGTTGGGTTAAGCCCAATCTAGTCACTGATGACCAGCTGTAGAGGACACACCCAACAATCTCGCCTTTGTTCTTTGCGTTTCTTATACTCAACTTTTCTGGATTCCATCCCTCAACAAGTTTACACATAGAGACCAATCCGTGACAATGACCGATTAAGTATCACCGTACTCATTGACTACAACATGCTCCCCTGCTTCAGAACGAAAAGATATTTTACTAGGTTGCAATCTGTAGCCGGCTTTCACCCAAGGAAGACAGTGTTGGAGGAAGCGACACCCTCAACAGGGGAAGCGGCGCCCACAGGCGTCGCCGTCGCGAGGCTCTCGCCCCTGAAGCCCCCAGCACAACAAAAGGTCAAGACATCAGTCAAAGCAAGCAACCTCCGTTGTCGTTGTTGCCTTACACCATGCACAAGCCCATCTAGAGGGGCACTGGCGCAGCGGTCGCAAAACTGCGTCCGCCACCACCCCCTCTGGCTAGGCACATGGAAACTAAGAAACGCAGCCGCCGCTGCCCCAGCCTCCCATGGCCACAAGCTCAGCAAGTCCCCAGCCGGCTACAACATCATCTCCATTGCCCCAGGCGAGGCGTGGCGCACCGCCGAGAACGCTGTTCGACAAACACACCGCCTAGGAGGTCAACATGGTGCTGCCTTGCCAAGGCAATGGCGATCGTGCCCGCACGGCTTGTCGGGTCGGATCTGAGTCACTAGCTGAAAGGGAAATGGACTTAATCATTTCCTATAATCGATTTTGGTGGTTGACATCCAACACAAACCACGTGGACTAACTAGTTTGACTAGATATCATTTATCTCAGGTGTATAAGGTTCAACACAAACCAAGAAAGAATTCAAGTTGGGGGCTCAAATTAATTTGGAGCAAGACTTGAGAGTGTGCTAAAAAATAGCGCACCGCACAGTGTCCGGTGCCCTAGACCCGAGCGCAATCAAACCAGCCACTCTCAGGAATTCCAGGGGCAGTTTCCGCTATTATTCACCGGACTGTCCAATGAGCCAGCGGAGCAACGGCTCCCTGCGCTCCAACGGTCGACTGCTCAGATGAACAGCGCCAAACAGTGTCGCGCAGAAGTCAGAACGTAAAAGTCAGAGGTCACCGGACTGTCTGATGTGGCACCAGACTATCCGGTGCAGCAAAAAGACAAAGAGCTCCAATGGTCAACATCTCCAAACCCTAACGAGTGTGCTGACGTGGCGCGCACCGGACAGTGAACAGTGACTATCCGGTGCACCACCGGACTGTCCGGTGTGCCCATCGACAACAAAGTCAGCCAACGACTATGGAAGTGCTTAGGGGCTATAAATACCCCAACCACCTCATTCAAAGCCATCCAAGCATTCTGAAGTTTTCATTCATTGCAAGAGCAAAGTCCAACACTCCAAGACACAATCAAAGCAATCAATCCACTCAAAGTTCCTGAAACCAACTCTAGTGCTTAACGGTTTGTGAGAGGATCATTTGTGTTCTTTTGTTGCTCTTGTCGCTTGGATTGCCTTTCTTCCTTCCTCATTCTTTTTCTAAGTGCTTGTAAAGCTTGCAAGAGACACCTAAGTGTGTGGTGGTCCTTGCGGGGTCTTAGTGACCCGTTTGATTAAGGAGAAGGCTCATTCGGTCTAAGTGACCGTTTGAGAGAGGAAAAGGGTTGAGATAAACCGGGCCTTTGTGGCCTCCTCAACGGGGACTAGGTTCTTTAGAACCGAACCTCGGTAAAACAAATCACCGTGTTTACTTGTTGATCTTCACTTGATTTGTTTTTCCCTCTCTAATAGTTCCCTTGCTCACATTGATTTGAGTTTGCTCCCAAACATTATCCGCATTGATTGAGCAACTCCAAGCAAGGAGAATTATCTTTTGGACTCCGATTTAATTCTAACGCTAACCCTGGCCTTAGTGTGTGTTTAAGTTTATAAATTTCAGGTTTCGCCTATTCACCCCCCCTCTAGGCGACTTTTAATTGGTATCAGAGCCAGTGCTTCATTAAGAGTCTAACCAACTCGAAGTGATGTCTAGAGATCACGCCAAGAGGGAGATCGTGACCGGCGACAAGCCCGCAGGCTTGGGGAAGAGTCTCTCAAGAGAGTCCGGCAACAAGTACAAGGAGGAACCCTCTTCCTCCATCAAGTCACATCGGAAGGGTGACAAGAAGAAAAAGAAAATGAAGAAGGTGGTCTACTATGTGACCGATGAAAGGGAATTAGGCTTACACCTAGTTCCTAAATAATTTTGGTGGTTGAATTGCCCAACACAAATAATTGGACTAACTAGTTTGCTCTAGTGTATAAGTTATACAGGTGCAAAAGGTTCACAATAAGCCAATAAAAAGACCAAGAAAAGGGTTCAAACAAAGGAGCCAAGGGATAACTGAAGGCACCCTGGTCTGGCGCACCGGACTGTCCAGTGTGCCACCGGACATGTCCAGTGCACCAGAGGACTCCGACTTCAAACTCTTCACCTTCGGGAAATTCCAGAGGCGTCTCCGCTATAATTCACCGGACTGTCCGGTGCTCCAAGGAAGAGCGGCCTCCGGAACTCACCAGCCTCGGGAATTTATTGAAGCTGCTCCGCTATAATTCACCGGACTGTCCGGTGTACACTGGACTGTCCGGTGTAACAGCGGGGCAACGGCTATTTCGGCGCCAACGGTCACCTGCAGACGCATTTAATGCGCGCCAGAAGCACGCAGTCGTCAGGCACGCGGGAGCAGGCGCACCAGACACTCTACAGTTCATGTCCGGTGCGCCACCGGACATCGAGGCGAGCCCTGTGTCAGAACTCCAACGGTCGAACCCAACGGCTATTGGTGACGTGGCTGTTGCACCGGACTGTCCGGTGCACCATCGAACAGACAGCTTTCACCAACGGCTAGTTTTTGGTTGGTGGCTATAAATACCACCCCAACCGGCCACTTCAAAGTGTGGGAGCCCAAGCAACATTCCAAGTCATCTAGTTGACATACTCAAGCCCTCCCAACCACATATATTCATTGATCCATCCTATACACAAGATTTAGTTCACTACAACCAACACAAGTGCCACAAAAGAGAGAGCAAGCAATTGAGAGCTACTCAATTGAGTTTAGCCCTAGCGCCTTGTGAGATTCATTGAGAGATAGTGTGTGCTACATCTTTGTGTTCATTTGTGCGTGGAGTATTGACTCCCATTGAACTTCCTCCAAAGTTTTGGAGGCTTGTAAAAGCTAGAAAGAGACACCAAAGTGTGTAGTGGTCCTTGCGGGATCGAGAGTGATCCTTGAGAAGAAGAAGAGCTCGCCGATCCTTGTGTGATCGGGGGAGAGAGGGAAAGGGTTGAAAAAGACCCGTCCTTAAGTGGACTCCTCAACGGGGACTAGGCCTTCGAGGGCCGAACCTCGGTAAAACAAATCACCCGTGTCCATTGTGTTTATTGCTTGTGATTTGTTTATTTTCCCTTGCTCTAAGTTTTCTTGCACCATTATTTGCTAATATCATTTGGTGTTGCTTCAAGTTAAATTCCCATTTAGTGAAGCAACACGTTGCAAGAAAGAACTTGTCCTAGTGCTCTTCTCATCTAAGGGTTCTTGCTTTGTTATTCTATAACTTATTAGTTGTATTGATTTATCTCTCCCGCATTATTTAACAATACTCTTTTCAAGCAAGAACTTAGTTTCTATTCTCCGATATTTGTATATCTTGTTCGAACCACTAATCAAGAGATCTAGTTGGGGGATAAAGTTTTAATTTTCCGGTTCCGCCTATTCACCCCCCTCTAGGCGACTTTCAATTGGTATCGGAGCTAGGCACTTCATCTTGAGTCTAACAACTCGAAGTGATGACTCGTAGAAGATCCCAAAAGAACAAGAAGACTCCTCCATCGAACGTAACTCAAAAGGAGGTAACTCTTGAAATATTATTTGATGATTGTTCTAATTATGACTCATGTTCTACTAGTGTGATAAATGCTTTTAGGACCATAGATCCACGATTAGAACAAATTATAGACAAGAGTATTTTTTCCCTCTAATTTCAATGGAAAAATTAATTCCGAGGAGGATCAAAGATGTTATCGCTTAAACTATCTAGCTTTTGACATCTTAACTAATTCTTGTGCCTTCATATCAAAATATGATGAACCTATTCATGATGCGCATGATATTTGGACTAGAATTAAAAGCAAATTTGATGAGTCCAAACATGATAGTTCATTTTATGCTTCTACTTCCTTTGGTATTTGTGATACTAACCCTTGCAAGGAAGAAGAAGAAGATGAACGATGGAGACCAAACGATGAATCCACCTCTCCAAAAGGTTTGTCTTCCCATTTCAATTCCCACATGTGTTGTGTGGCTAATACAAATGATAGCGGAAGCACAAATGAGGATGAGGAGGAAGAAAGAAGCTTTGTGCGACTCTACGCTCGCTTAAGCCAAGAAGATAAGGCGGTCATGCTCAAACTTGTAGAAAGAGCGAGAGAGCAAGGCGAAGCTCGTCAAAGGCTAGAAAGTATTCTCTCCATGAAGATGCAACACTTTGACGAGTTGACTAAAGAACATGAGGAGCTAAAGTGCTCTCATGTTGATTTGGTCCAAAGGTATGAAACTATTTCAATTGAGCAAGATAACGCTTTACATTGTATCGCTCAATTAGTAAATAGGAATACCTTGCTTAAGGACCAAGTAGAAAAGCTAAAAATTGAAAATCTAGCTTTTCAAGATAAATATGATATGCTCCTATGCTCTCATGAAAATCTTAGAGATGATCATATCATATTAAACATTGCTCACGAGGTTGTGATAGAAAACTTAAAATCCCAACAACCTCACTCATGCACATGTATTCAAATTGATACTATATTACCATGTGCTAATGCTTGTTGTCCGTCAACAAGCAAATCTTCCTTTGAGCTAGAATTCTCAGGAACAAATGATGATTCATATCAAAAGCTCAAAGAAGAGAATGAGAGGCTAAAAATGAGCTTGACACAACTAAAAGGGAAGTGCATTGCTCAACCTTCTCAAGATAACCGTGATCACATGGTGAAGAAGCTTGAGACGGGAACAACCGTGGCATGCACTACATCTCTTGAAGAAAATGTCAAGGAATTGAGGATTGCCAAGAGGAAGAAACAAAAGATGAATTTCAACACCTCCTACAAAAGCCTCAACCACGCCTCCACAAAAGGTAACATCCAAGGTAATGATCAAGCCACACTTCACATTAAGAGGTGTAGTGAATGCTTTGAAGAAGGGCACTTGATTAGGTCATGTCCCTACATTAAAAATGGCTTGATTATTAACAAGGATGATAGACTTTGTTTTAGATGCTCCAAGAAGGGACACTTACTTAGATTTTGTCCCCATTTAAAACAAAAAGGCATAAGGTTAGAAAAGAAAGTTTTTACTAACCATGTAGCAAGAAACAAATAAGGAAAGAAGGAAGCTTCAAAACTTGAAAAACGCCTATGCTACACATGCCGAAGGAAGGGACATCAATGTAAGGATTGTCCCATTGGTAACAATTCCACTCCTAGCTTGTCAATTAATTCTCATGTAACTAGGCAATCCAAAATTGCAACTTGTGCTAGAAAGGTAATGAGTTTACCTAGTGCTAACACAAAGGACTTTTGGGTTCCTAGATCTTTGTTGACTAACCATGATGGACCCATCAAGCGATGGGTACCAAAATATGCTTGACAAGCTTTGCAGGAAAAGGAGATGATATGAAGCCTTGGGGTGCTTGAGAAAGTTGATTCAATTTAACTCAAGCTATCAAATCTTCAATGATCTTTATCTGTGATTGACCCAAGGTTATTCCTCAAATTACTACATCTTAAACTCATATCATCTTCTCGAGGAAGGTATTGATGTTGTAGGAAATAAAGAATTATCTTATGCGGAAAAATCAAGGCCTACAACATGGAGGAGAGCCAAAGGATGGTAACACTTATCTTTTAAGTGCAAGTATTTTAGAACATCATTTCTTAAGTGTCTTGTGTAGTCACATAGAAATATGTAGCACTTCAAATGTCTTTAAATTTGTATTACCATTCTTTGAAGAATTTCCTCTCATATGGTAGATTGCATACTCATCATTTCCATCTTATGGCAATCTACATGCTTTAAATTGTTGCAAGTATATCATGGCATGATTTTTGCTAGTCATTCTATTATTGCCATGATTCTAGATATAGAGAGATATTTCAAGTTCTTAAAAAAGAATAAGGTGTCATGTAAGGAATTCAAATTCTTAGGACATTTATTAAAGGAAAATTCTCTCTATAACTAGAATAGTGAGACTAATGATTTCATCTAGTAACCCAAGTAGTCTCACTTGTAGAGAATAAGTTTCTCTTTGAAAGCATGTAATCTAACATAAAAAGAAAAATCAATCCAATGTTTTATGATGTATTTCTATTTGCTCTAATTGGATATGATTCTTTCACATTTATCGCTTTCCAAATCATGAATTAGATTTATTCCTAATCTCAAAGGATTATTTATGCTTGTGTTATGAGTTAAAATTGAGCATAACATCATCTATGGATAATCTAGTTCATGCTATGAAGTTTCCATGTTTTAGTAATCTAGCTTTTCACTCCTTATCAAAAATTGGAAACTAGTGCTTGTGTTACTAACAAAGTATCTCTTGAGCCTACTGATGAATATCTACAAAAAGAGAAAGTGCACAAGCCTCATGGGTTGATCTTCACCCAAAGGAAGAAAGGTAAAAGCAAAGGTATGGGAACTCATCTTCTTAAGTTTGGTTCCCATCTCAATGGGTATTTAATCTAAATTATCATATTCTACCCTTGTGAGGAATAGATTCTTTATTGGACCTAAAATAACTAAGTGTGCATTCAATATCATATTCATAAATGCGTTTGTCCATTAGAATCTAATTCATGCCTTTGCTATATCCATTCTCATATTGATGCGCTTCTAAGTCATGATAATAAAGTTCAATATGAAGAAGTAAATTCCTATGAATGATCAAATTGTTAAATAGTGCATGTTCCTCTTTTCAAATAAAAGTGCACTAAGTGTTGAGGATTTTACTTCATGTCTGTGTGACTCATGGATGATGAATTATGCTTACTTCATATACAAAAGAAATCATCCATCATTATATACTCCCTTGTATTACTAACATCCTTCTTGAGTATTTTCAATAAGTTTGAAAGGAAAAAGAAGCCACTGCAAAGGGAGGACTCTCAAATGAAAGAGGAGAACATCAAGAACAACACCACCTACTTCTACGAAACAATCAATGGTGTGGTCATGAGTATTCTAAACCCTTTCATAATGAGAATACTAGGCTCAAGTTGTTTATTACAAATTTAATGAGCCTTGATCAAGATGTATAATGCTTCTCTCTATTTGTCTTTAAAGTAAATGCATCCATTCAATTCATTCAAATACTTGATGCATATCTTTAGGGGGAGCCTCTTTTTATATCTTGATTATGTTGAGACTATTACTTTATCTTAGAAATTTCATATAGTCTCTTGCATGAGAATGAGTTTCTCATGAAGTATTTGCTGGATTCTCCTATCCTAAGCTTAATTGATAATCTAATGCGTATGTTGTTCTTTTGATCACATCTGTTATTTGTTTGATCATTGAATGACTTCAATCAACAATCATGCTTCTTAGTGACGTACATACTTTCAATCAATATCTCTCTTGATATGCACTAAGTTAAAAGGAGAATTCATGATACATTTATGCAACTTGTGATCCATTTGATATCTGCTAACAATAACTTGAAAAGATCACTAGTTGTAGAACTCTCTCTTGTGCAAAGTATTTCCATTAAGAATAGGTCTTAAGCATCTAAGACTAAGGACAAAGCACAATGAAGAGAGCGTCTCTATGTAAAGGTACAAAAAGGTAAAACCATCTCCTTTCATTTAAACTTGTACCTAAATCTTCCTTGTCTATACATTCTTTGCGTATCTTGTATGAAAGGAAGAGAAAGCATGTCCATGTATTATCCCTGCTTCATACCTAGTTTAATTTCCCAAAATTCATTCCTGCTTAGTGCATCTCTGGTAAAACTAGATGAAGTACTTTTATTATCAAAGAGCTTAAAGCTTAACCTTGTAACGAGGATAAGCTGCCTTTGTTTCAAAGGTGGATGGTCCTTAAGTCTCTTTGAAATCCTTAAGGGAAAATGCTTAAATGGTTTACAACATGCTTTCGTAAGTGCATAAATTGTCATGAGCATCACACTTATACTATGACACAATGCACTTCACAATCTGTATAATATAGATATGTTCTCATTAACCTAATTATGTGCAATTGGCATTTAAGGCCAAAATATGTGTTCCTCTCCATGCACATACTCAGGGGGAGCAATCTATGTTATATAGAACTATGATCATGCTTAATTTGATATATCCTCTTGATCATATCTCTTTTATATGCTATGGATAATGTGTTTTCAAGTGGATTTCAAACCAAGTCATAGGTACATTGAAAGGGAATTGGAGTCTTCGGCGAAGACAAAGCTTCCACTCTACTCTATCAGTAATATCTACCCTTCGCCATCACTCCACAATGTCTCTCCATCTTTGGTATAATCTTCACTCATATGTTTTATTTGCCAAAGGGGAGAAAATAGTTAGGAAAAAGGGCCTATATTTCATTCCAAGTATCCGTTTTTGGCGATTCATGCCAAAGGGGGAGAAAGTATTGGCCCAAAGCAAAAGGACCGCACCACCACCCTAATTTTAAAAATTAATGATTTTCCATTGGAAAATTTCAAATTGGTATCTCTTTGTGTTCTAAAGGGGGAGCAAGTAGTATTTTCAAAACTTGATATCTTAAAACCCTCTTGAACACTAAGAGGAGAATTTATTTGAGGGGGAGTTTTGTTTAGTCAAAGGAAAAGCATTTGAAACAAGGGGAGAAAATTTTAAATTTGAAAATGCTTTGCAAAAATCTTATTCATCTACCTTTGACTATTTGCAAAAGAAATTTGAAAAGGATTTACAAAAACACTTTGCAAAAACAAAACATGTGGTGCAAATGTGGTCCAAAATGTTAAAATTAAAGAAACAATCCATGCATATCTTGTAAGTATTTATATTGGCTCAATTTCAAGCAACCTTTGCACTTACATTATGCAAACTAGTTCAATTATGCACTTTTACATTTGCTTTGGTTTGTGTTGGCATCAATCACCAAAAAGGGGGAGATTGAAAGGGAATTAGGCTTACACCTAGTTCCTAAATAATTTTGGTGGTTGAATTGCCCAACACAAATAATTGGACTAACTAGTTTGCTCTAGTGTATAAGTTATACAGGTGCAAAAGGTTCACAATAAGCCAATAAAAAGACCAAGAAAAGGGTTCAAACAAAGGAGCCAAGGGATAACCAAAGGCACCCTGGTCTGGCGCACTGGACTGTCCGGTGTGCCACCGGACATGTCCAGTGCACCAGAGGACTCCGACTTCAAACTCTTCACCTTCGGGAAATTCCAGAGGCGTCTCCGCTATAATTCACCGGACTGTCCGGTGTACACCGGACATGTCCGGTGCTCCAAGGAAGAGCGGCCTCCGGAACTCGCCAGCCTCAGGAATTTATTGATGCTGCTCCGCTATAATTCACCGGACTGTCCGGTGTACACCGGACTGTCCGGTGTAACAGCGGGGCAACGGCTATTTCGGCGCCAACGGTCACCTGCAGACGCATTTAATGCGCGCCAGAAGCACGCAGTCGTCAGGCACGCGGGAGCAGGCGCACCGGACACTCTACAGTTCATGTCCGGTGCGCCACCGGACATCGAGGCGAGCCCTGTGTCAGAACTCCAACGGTCGAACCCAACGGCTATTGGTGACGTGGCTGTTGCACCAGACATGTCCGGTGTGCACCGGACTGTCCGGTGCACCATCGAACAGACAGCTTTCACCAACGGCTAGTTTTTGGTTGGTGGCTATAAATACCACCCCAACCAGCCACTTCAAAGTGTGGGAGCCCAAGCAACATTCCAAGTCATCTAGTTGACATACTCAAGCCCTCCCAACCACATATATTCATTGATCCATCCTATACACAAGATTTAGTTCACTACAACCAACACAAGTGCCACAAAAGAGAGAGCAAGCAATTGAGAGCTACTCAATTGAGTTTAGCCCTAGCGCCTTGTGAGATTCATTGAGAGATAGTGTGTGCTACATCTTTGTGTTCATTTGTGCGTGGAGTATTGACTCCCATTGAACTTCCTCCAAAGTTTTGGAGGCTTGTAAAAGCTAGCAAGAGACACCAAAGTGTGTAGTGGTCCTTGCGGGATCGAGAGTGATCCTTGAGAAGAAGAAGAGCTCGCCGATCCTTGTGTGATCGGGGGAGAGAGGGAAAGGGTTGAAAAAGACCCGTCCTTAAGTGGACTCCTCAATGGAGACTAGGCCTTCAAGGGCCGAACCTCGGTAAAACAAATCACCCGTGTCCATTGTGTTTATTGCTTGTGATTTGTTTATTTTCCCTTGCTCTAAGTTTTCTTGCACCATTATTTGCTAATATCATTTGGTGTTGCTTCAAGTTAAATTCCCATTTAGTGAAGCAACACGTTGCAAGAAAGAACTTGTCCTAGTGCTCTTCTCATCTAAGGGTTCTTGCTTTGTTATTCTATAACTTATTAGTTGTATTGATTTATCTCTCCCGCATTATTTAACAATACTCTTTTCAAGCAAGAACTTAGTTTCTATTCTCCGATATTTGTATATCTTGTTCGAACCACTAATCAAGGGATCTAGTTGGGGGATAAAGTTTTAATTTTCAGGTTCCGCTTATTCACCCCCCCTCTAGGCGACTTTCAACCGACTCTTCAACACCCTCCACCTCCAGCACCGAGTCGTCCACTACTTCTAAGCGACTATAGTAAGATGCCCCTATGCTATCCCCGTATTTCAAAGCGCGCTCCATTACTTTCCGTACCCCTAGGCAAACCACCATATTTTGATGGTGAAGATTATTGCATGTGGAGTGATAAAATGTGGCACCATCTAACCTCACTCCATGAAAGTATTTGGGATATTGTTGAGTTTGGAGCGCAGGCACCATAGGTGGGGGACGAGGACTACGACTCGGACAAGGCTGCCCAAATTAGGCACTTTAACTCCCAAGCAACTTCTATACTCCTCGCCTCTTTATGTCGAGAGGAGTATAACAAGGTGCAAGGGTTAAAGAATGCTAAAGAAATTTGGGACGTCCTCAAAATGGCGCACGAAGGGGACGAGGTGACCAAGATCACCAAGCGCGAGACGATCGGGAGAGCTCGGTCAATTCGTCCTCAACAAAGGGGAAGAGCCGCAAGCTATGTACAACCGGCTCAAGACAATGGTGAATTAAGTGCGCAACCTCGGGAGCACCAAGTGGGATGACCATGAGATGGTCAAGGTTATTCTTAGATCACTTGTTTTTCGTAATCCCACTCAAGTGCAACTAATCCGAGACCCTAGATATAAACAGATGTCTCCCGAGGAGGTAATTGGCAAGTTTGTGAGCTTTGAACTTATGATTAAAGACTCCAAACACATTGTCAACTTGGAGCAAGGCGCCACCTCTACACCCGAGGTGCAACCCGTTGCATTCAAAGCAACGGAAGAAAAGAAAGAAGAGTCTACACCAAGTAGGCTTCCAATCGACGCCTCCAAGCTTGACAACGAGGAGATGGCCCTTATCATTAAGAGCTTTCGACAAATCCTCAAGCAAAGAAGGGGGAAGGACTACAAGCCCCGCTCCAAAAGGGTGTGCTACCGGTGTGGTAAGTCCGATCACTTTATTGCTAAATATCCATATTCTAGTGAAAGTGATAGGGACATAAACAAGAAGGGGAAGAAAAAAGATAAGAAGAAATATTACAAGAAGAAGGGTGGCGAGGCGTACATGGTGCAGGAATGGGACTCCGACGAGAGCTCCACCGACTCCTCCTCCGACGAGGACGCCGCCAACATCGCCATCAACAAAGGCCTCCTCTTCCCCAACGTCGGCCACAAGTGCCACATGGCAAAGGACGACAAAAAGAAGAAGGTACACTCTAGAGCCACCCCCAAATATACCACATCTAGTGATGAGGATAGCTCTAGTGATAATGAAGATGATTTAATTTCTCTCTTTGCCAACCTTAACATGGATCAAAAGAAAAAAATGAATGAATTAATTGAAACCATTAACGAGAAGGATGATCTCCTAGAATGCCAAGAGGACTTGCTCGTTAAGGAAAACAAAAAATTTGTTAAATTGGAAAATGCTAATGCTCTTGAAGTAGAAAAATGTAAAAATTTGTCTAAGGAGCTTAGCATTTGCAATAATTCAATTTCCTATCTTAGAGATGAAGATACTAGTTTAGTTTCTAAGATTGAAAATTGAATGTTTGCAATGATTCAATTTCCTATCTTAAAGATGAGAATGCTAGTTTAACTGCTAAGATAGAAGAAGTAAATATTTGCAAACCCTCTACATCTACTATCGAACATGTCACTCTTTGCACTAGATGTAGAGATATTAATGTTGAAGCTATTGATGATCAACTTGCCATGATTAAACAACAAAATGATCACATAGCTAATTTAACTGCTAAAATTGCCGAGCATGAACTTGAAATGAAAAATTTAAATTTGCTAGACGTATGCTCTATAATGGGAGACGCCCTGGCATTAAGGATGGCATTAGCTTCCAACAAGGGAGCCAAAGCAATGTCAAGCTTAATGCCCCCAAGAAATTGTCTTATTTTGTTAAGGGTAAGGCTCCCATGGTTCAGGATAGAGAGGGCTATATTTTATATCCTGCAAACTATCATGAGCACAAAATTAGGAAAAATTCATGCCAGAAAACCTCACACTGTCTCTCATCATGCTTATATGTATAAAAATGAGGCTTCTAGGTCTAGTCATTCCACTCATGTTAAAATACCTAAGAAGAAAATTCCTAATGCATCAAATGAGCATAATATTTCATTTAAGACTTTTGATGCTTCTTATGTGCTAACTAACAAATCAGGCAAAGTAGTTGCCAAATATGTTGAGGGCAAACATAGGAGTCCAAAGACTTGTGTTTGGGTACCCAAGGTGCTTGTTTCTAATGTCAAAGGACCCAAGACCATTTGGGTACCTAAGAACAAGGCCTAATTTTGTTTTGTAGTTTTATGCATCCAGTGGATCAAGTTGGATAATCGATAACGGGTGCACAAACCACATGACAGGGGAGAAAAAGATGTTCTCATACGAGAAAAATGAAGATCGCCAATGAACTATTACATTCGGGGATGGAAATCAAGGTTTGGTCAAAGGTTTGGGTAAAATTTGTATATCTCCTAACCATTCCATTTTCAATGTTTTTCTTGTAGATTCTTTAGACTACAATTTGCTTTCTGTTTCTCAATTGTGTAAAATGGACTACAACTGTCTTTTTACTGACATAGCTGTTACTGTCTTTAGAAGAAGTGATGATTCAATAGCATTTAAGGGAGTGTTAGATGGTCAGATATATTTAGTTGATTTTGATGATAACAAAGCTGAACTAGACACTTGCTTAATTGCTAAGACTAATATGGGCTGGCTCTGGCATCACCAACTAGCCCATGTTGGAATGAATAATCTTCATAAGTTTCTAAAGGTAGAGCACATTTTAGGACTAACAAATGTTCATTTTGAGAAAGACAGGATTTGTAGCGCATGTCAAGCAGGGAAGCAAGTTGGAGTCCATCATCCACACAAGAATATCATGATGACTGACATGCCGCTTGAGCTACTCCACATGGACCTATTCGGCCCGATCGCTTACATAAGCATCAGCGGGAGTAAGTACTATCTAGTTATTGTGGATGATTATTCTCGCTTCACTTGGGTATTCTTTTTGCAGGAAAAATCTCAAACCCAAGAGACCCTAAAGAGATTCTTGAGACATGCTCAAAATGAGTTCGGATTGAGAATAAAAAAGATTCGAAGTGACAATGGGACGGAGTTCAAGAATTCACAAATTGAAGGGTTTCTTGAGGAGGAGGGCATCAAGCATGAGTTCTCTTCTCCCTACACACCTCAACAAAATGGTGTAGTGGAGAGGAAGAATAGAACTCTACTGGACATGACAAGAACCATGCTTGATGAGTATAAGACACCGGACTGGTTTTGGGCTGAGGCGATTAACACCGCCTGCTACTCCATCAACCGGTTATATCTTCACTGAATCCTCAAGAAAACATCGTATAAAATCCTTACTAGTAAAAGCCCAATGCTTCATATTTTAGAGTTTTTGGGAGCAAATGCTTTATTCTTATCAAAAGAGGTAGAAGTTCTATATTTGCTCCTAAAGCAGTAGAAGGCTTTTTACTTGGTTATGACTCAAACACAAGGGCATATAGAGTCTTCAACAAGTCCACGGGATTAGTTGAAGTTTCTTGTGACATTGTGTTTGATGAGACTAATGGCTCCCAAGTGGAGCAAGTTGATCTTTATGAATTAGATGATGAAGAGGCTCCGTGTGTCGTGCTAACGAACATGTCCATTGGTGATGTGTGTCCAAAACAATCCGAAGAGCCTCCACAAGCACAAGATCAACCATCATCTTCCATGCAAGCATCTCCACCAACTCAAGATGAGGATTAGGCTCAAGAAGAAGAGGATGAAGATCAAGATGATGAGCCACCTCAAGAGGAGAACATTGATCAAGGGGGAGATGAAGATAATGATAACAAGGAAGATGATCAAGAGATTCGTGATCAAGTACCGCCACACCCAAGATTCCACCAAGCAATTCAAAGAGATCACCCCCTCAACTCCATACTTGGTGACATTCACAAGGGGGTAACCACTAGATCTCGAGTTGCTCATTTCTGTGAACATTACTCTTTTGTTTCCTCTATTGAGCCATATAGGGTAGAGGATGCACTAAGAGATCTAGATTGGGTGGTAGCAATGCAAGAGGAGCTCAACAACTTCACGAGGAATGAGGTATGACATTTAGTTCCACGTCCTAACCAAAATGTTGTAGGTACCAAGTGGGTATTCCGTAACAAGCAAGATGAGCATGGTGTGGTGACAAGGAACAAAGCCCGACTTGTAGCCAAAGGGTATTCACAAGTTAAAGGTTTGGATTTTGATGAAACCTATGCACCCATAGCTAGGCTTGAGTCATTTCGAATATTACTTGCCTATGCTACTTACCATGGCTTTAAGCTTTATCAAATGGACGTGAAAAGTGCCTTCCTCAATGGCCCTATCAAGGAAGAGGTCTATGTTGAGCAACCTCCTGGCTTTGAAGATAGTGAGTACCCTAACTATGTTTATAAGCTTTCAAATGCGCTTTATGGGCTCAAGCAAGCCCCAAGAGCATGGTATGAATGCCTGCGAGACTTTTTTTATCACTAATGGCTTCAAAGTCGGTAAAGCCAATCCTACTCTCTTCACCAAAACTATTTCCAAAGACTTGTTTATATGCCAAATTTATGTTGATGATATTATATTTGGATCTACTAACAAGTCATCTTGTGAAGAGTTTAGTAGGATCATGATTCAAAAATTTGAGATGTCTATGATGGGGGAGTTGAAGTATTTCCTTGGATTTCAAATCAAGCAACTCCAAGAGGGCACCTTCATCAGCCAAACTAAGTACATTCAAGATATACTTAAGAAGTTTGGAATGAAGAATGGCAAACCCATTAAGATACCCATGGGAACCAATGGGCATCTCGACCTCGACACGGGAGGTAAATCCGTAGATCAAAAGGTATACCGGTCGATGATAGGATCTTTACTCTATTTATGTGCTTCACGACCGGATATTATGCTTTCTGTATGCTTGTGTGCAAGGTTCAAGGCAAATCCTAAGGAAGTTCACCTTAGAGCCGTGAAAAAAATCATGAGATATTTAGTTTACACTCCTAAGTTTGGGATTTGGTACCCCAAGGGATCTACATTTGATTTAATTGGATATTCCGATGTCAATTATGCAGGGTGTAAAATTGATGGAAAGAGCACATCAGGGACTTATCAGTTTCTGGGAAGATCCCTAGTGTCTTGGGCTTCAAAGAAACAAAATTCAGTAGCTCTTTCTACCGCCGAAGCCGAGTATATTGTTGTAGGCCACTGCTGTGCACAATTACTTCGGATGAGGCAAACCCTTAGGGACTATGGCTACAAATTGAGCAAAGTCCCTCTTCTATGTGATAATGAGAGTGTAATCCGCATGACGAATAATCCCATTGAGCATAGCCGCACTAAGCACATAGATATTCGGTATCACTTTCTGAGATATCACCAACAAAAGGGGGATATCGAAATTGCTTATGTTAATACCCACAACCAATTAGCCGATATATTTACCAAGACATTAGATGAAAATACCTTTAGCAAACTTAGGAATGAACTAAATATACTTGATTCTCGGAACTTTGATTGAAACATTGCACACATAGCTAATTGATATACCTTTGATTATGTCTCTTTCATTTGGTACAAACGCCTATTTCTTATTCTTCTTGTGCCAAGGCTAAGACTAATGCGTTTTCAAGTATATCTCAATGATTAGTCTTAGATTGAAAGGGAAATAGAGTATTTGGCAAAGATAAGGCTTCCACTCCAACTCTGACGGTATCATTTATTCTTTGTCGTTACTCATGTGACTCTCAATGGTATGACCCTTCACTCATACTTATTTTACCATTTGGGTAAAAATATTAGGCCCCAAAGGGGGAGAAAATGCAATAGGGCTCTCAAGTTCTCCGTTTTTGGTGATTAATGCCAAAGGGGGAGAAAGTATTAAGCCCAAAGCAAAGGACCGCACCACCATTTAAAAAAATTTCACAAATGTTTATTTCAATTGGTATTTGACTTAGCCTCAAAATGGATTTTCAATTGGTATCTCATTTGGCTTCAAAATTTCAATATGTGGAGAGATTTCAATTGGTATATGTTGGGGGCCTGAAAGGGAAATGTGCCCTTGGGCCATTTCTAAGTATTTTGGTGATTTAGTGCCCAACACAAGTGCTTAAATGTGAATTTATGCTCATGGATGGACAAAGTGCAAATCAAGAGTAAAGGTATGTTTCTAAGTCTTAGTACATTGGTTTTGTGTACTAATATACTTGTCTAAGTGTTAGAAACAGAAAGAAGAAGAAAAGAAAAGAGGAGAAAAAGACTTGGCTGTGTGCAGCCAAGACTCAGCTCAGTCTGGCACACCGGACTGTCCGGTGGTGCACCGGACAGTGTCCGGTGCGCCAGGCTGGCTCGGCGTGAAGTAGCCGCTCTCGGGAATTCGCCGACGGCGTACGGCTAAAATTCACCGGACTGTCCGGTGTGCACCGGACTGTCCGGTGAGCCAACGGTCGACCGGGCCAACGGTCGGCCGCGGGATATGCGCGCGACACGTGGCCGGGCCAACGGTCGGAAGGGGGCACCGGACTGTCCGGTGTGCACCGGACTTGTCCGGTGCGCCAACGGCTCCCAGATCTGCAACGGTCGGCAGCGACATTTTAGGAAGGAAATCGGGCACCGGACAGTGTCCGGTGTGCACCGGACTGTCCGGTGCACCCGACGACAGAAGGCAAGATTGGCCTTCCAGATTTGCTCTCAACGGCTCCTAGCTGCCTTGGGGCTATAAAAGGGACCCCTAGGCGCATGGAGAAGACACCCAAGCAACCTTAGAGCATTCTTGATCATCCACACTCAGTCTTTGCGCATTCGTTTGTCATTCTCAGTGATTCGAGCTCCGTTCTAGTGAGAACTTTGAGATAGTCTTTTGAGCTCGATTCTTGGTCGTGTGTGTGCGCATTTTGCTGTGGATTTGTGTGTGTTGCTTTCCTCCCTTACTCCGAATTTCTTGTGAATCTCAAGTGTAAGGGCGAGAGGCTCCAAGTTGTGGAGATTCCTCGCAAACGGGATATTGAAAGGCAAAGCAAAACACCGTGGTATTCAAGTTGGTCTTTGGACCACTTGAGAGGGGTTGATTGCAACCCTCGTCCGTTGGGACGCCACAACGTGGAGTAGGCAAGCGTTGGTCTTGGCCGAACCACGGGATAAACCACTGTGTCATATATGTGTTTGATCTCTGGTGGTATTGTGTTTTGTTGAGACTCCTTTCTAGCCACTTGGCAATTATTGTGCTAACACTTAACAAGTTTTTGTGGCTAGAAGTTTAAGTTTTCACAGGATCACCTATTCACCCCCCCCTCTAGGTGCTCTCAATTGGTATCAGAGCCGTTCTCTTCAAGAAAGGGACTAACCGCCCGAAGAGATGGATCCTAAGGGGAAGGGAATCGTGATCAACGACAAGGAGAAGGAGTCCTTCGTCAACGAGCCAAAGGATGACAAGACTACCGACTCGGGCTCGGGACACAGACGCAAAGAAGGGAAGAAGAAGAAGACAAGACGCATCAAGGAGATCGTCTACTACGACAGCGACGAATCTTCCTCTTCCCAAAAGGACGACGACAACGACTACAAAAAGACGGTCAATTCGAACTTTTCATTCGATTATTCTCGTATTCAACATAGTTCGAATTCGCATTTGCTTTCCATTCCTCTTGGCAAACCTCCACACTTTGATGGGGAGGACTACGGATTTTGGAGTCACAAAATGCGTAGTCACTTATTCTCTCTCCATCCAAGCATTTGGGAGATTGTAGAGAATGGAATGAAGTTTGATAGCTCGGATAACTCTATGCTCATAAATGAACAAATCCATAGAAATGCACAAGCTACTACTGTTCTCTTAGCATCCTTGTGCAGGGAAGAGTACAACAAGGTGAGCGGCTTGGACAATGCCAAGCAAATATGGGACACCCTCAAGATCTCTCACGAGGGGAATGACATCACCATGCTCACCAAAATGGAGTTGGTGGAAGGCGAGCTTGGACGATTCGCCATGATAAGGGGAGAGGAGCCAACCCAAACGTACAACCGGCTCAAGACCCTCATCAACAAAATAAGGAGCTACGGAAGCACGCGATGGACGGACCACGACGTCGTCCACCTAATGCTAAGGTCCTTTACCGTTCTTGATCCTCATCTCGTGAACAATATTCGTGAGAATCCCAGGTACACGATGATGACGCCCGAGGAAGTACTCGGAAAATTCGTAAGCGGGCGGATGATGATCAAGGAGGCGAGATACGTCGACGACGCGTTGAACGGTCCAATCCACGAGCCTCAACCCATTGCTCTCAAGGCAACAAGGAGCAAGGAGCCGCTACCCAGCAAGGTGGCGCAAGTTGAGGCGGCCGGGCTCAATGATGAAGAAATGGCTCTCATCATCAAGAGATTCAAGACGGCGCTAAATGGTCGCAAGGGGCAACCAAGGAAGACCAAGACAAAGGGGAAGCGCTCATGCTTCAAATGTGGTAAGGTTGGTCAATTTATTGCTAACTGTCCCGAAAATGATAGTGACCAGGAGCAAGGGAAGAATGGGAAGAGAGAGAACAAGAAGGTTTACAAGAAGGCCAAAGGTGAAGCACACCTTGGAAAGGAGTGGGATTCGGATTGCTCTTCGTCCGACTCCGACGACGAAGGACTCGCCGCCACTGCCTTCAACAAATCGGCCCTCTTCCCAAACGAGCATCACACTTGCCTCATGGCAAGGGAGAAGAAGGTAATCAATCATAATGCTAATACTTATGATTCTTCTAGTGATGATGAGTCTAGTGAGGATGAAATAGATTACTCCAGTTTATTCAAGGGATTGGATAGAACTAAGATAGCTAAGATTAATGAATTGATTGATGCCCTGAATGAAAAGGATAGAATCTTAGAGAAACAAGATCTTTTATATGAAGAGCATGATAAATTTGTTAGTGCACAAAATTCACTTGCTCTAGAAGTTAAAAGAAATGGAATACTTTCTTGTGAACTTTCTACTTGTAACAAAACCATTTCTTCTTTAAAAGGTGAAATTAATGATTTAAATGCTAAGCTAGAAGTAGCAAGTAAATCTAACTCTTGTGTTGAACATGTTGAAATTTGCACTAAGTGTAAGGATGTTGATATTAATGCTTGTTGTGAACACTTAGTTTCAATTTCAAAACTAAATGATGAAGTGGCTAGTCTTAGTGCCCAACTTAAGACTAGCAAGAATGAATTTGATAAGCTGAAATTTGCAAGGGATGCCTACACGATTGGTAGACACCCCTCAATTAAGGATGGACTTGGCTACAAGAGGGAAGCCAAGGACTTGACAGGCCATAAGGCTCCTATCTCCGCCAAGGAGAAAGGAAAGGCTCCTATGGCTAGTAGTACTAAAAGGAACCATGCTTTTATGTATCATGATAGGAGACAAACTAGAAATGCTTATAGGAGTTATAATGCTTATGATGATTTTGACTCTCATGCCATGTTTGCTTCTAGTTCTTCCTATATGCATGGTAGAAATATGTCTAGGAGAAATGCTATTCATCATGTGCCTAGAAAGAACATTGTTCATGCTTCTAGGAAAGTAGTGAATGAACCTTCTACAATTTATTGTGCTTTAAATGCTTCCTTTGCTATTTGTAGAAAGGATAGGAAAATAGTTGCTAGGAAGTTAGGGGCAAAATGCAAGGGAGACAAAACTTGCATTTGGGTCCCTAAGGATATTTGCACTAACCTTGTAGGACCCAACATGAGTTGGGTACCTAAGACCCAAGCCTAAATTTGCCTTGCAGGTTTATGCATCCGGGGGTTTAAGCTGGATTATCGACAGCGGATGCACAAACCATATGACGGGGGAGAAGAAGATGTTCACCTCCTACGTCAAAAATAAGGATTCCCAAGATTCAATTATATTCGGTGATGGGAATCAAGGCAAGGTAAAAGGGTTAGGTAAAATTGCAATTTCTAATGAGCACTCAATCTCCAATGTGTTTTTAGTTGAGTCTCTTGGTTACAATTTGCTATCTGTTAGTCAACTATGCAATATGGGATATAATTGTCTTTTTACAAATGTAGATGTGTCTGTCATTAGAAGAAGTGATGGTTCACTAGCCTTTAAGGGTGTAATAGACGGCAAGCTTTACTTAGTTGATTTTGCAAAAGAAGAGGCCGGTCTAGATGCATGCTTAATGGCTAAGACTTGCATGGGCTGGCTGTGGCATCGCCGCTTAGCACATGTGGGGATGAAGAACCTCCACAAGCTTCTAAAGGGAGAACACGTGATAGGTCTAACCAATGTTTATTTCGAAAAAGATAGACCTTGTGCAGCTTGTCAAGCAGGTAAACAAGTGGGAGGAGCACACAACAGCAAGAATGTGATGACCACGTCAAGACCTCTGGAGCTGCTGCATATGGACCTTTTCGGACTCGTCGCCTATCTAAGCATAGGAGGAAGTAAGTATGGTTTAGTTATTGTTGATGACTTTTCCCGCTTCACTTGGGTGTTCTTTTTGCAGGATAAGTCTGAAACCCAAGGGACCCTCAAGCGCTTCCTCAGGAGAGCTCAAAATGAGTTTGAGCTCAAGGTGAAGAAGATAAGGAGCGACAACGGGTCCGAGTTCAAGAACCTTCAAGTGGAGGAGTTCCTTGAGGAGGAAGGAATCAAGCACGAGTTCTCCGCTCCCTACACACCACAGCAAAATGGTGTGGTAGAAAGGAAGAACAGGACGCTGATCGATATGGCAAGGACGATGCTTGGAGAGTTCAAGACCCCCGAGTGCTTTTGGTCGGAAGCTGTGAACACGGCTTGCCACGCCATCAACAGGGTCTACCTTCACCGCCTCCTCAAGAAGACATCGTATGAGCTACTAACCGGTAACAAACCCAATGTATCTTACTTTCGTGTATTTGGGAGCAGGTGCTACATTCTAGTGAAGAAGGGTAGAAATTCTAAATTTGCTCCCAAAGCTGTAGAAGGGTTTTTATTAGGTTATGATTCAAATACAAAGGCGTATAGGGTCTTCAACAAATCATCGGGTTTGGTTGAAGTCTCTAGCGACGTTGTATTTGATGAGACTAATGGCTCTCCAAGAGAGCAAGTTGTTGATTGTGATGATGTAGATGAAGAAGATGTTCCGACGGCCACTATACGAACCATGGCGATTGGAGAAGTGCGGCCACAGGAACAAGATGAACGAGATCAACCTTCTTCCTCAACAACGGTGCATCCCCCAACTCAAGACGATGAACAGGTTCATCAAAAGGAGGCGTGTGATCAAGGGGGAGCACAAGATGATCACGTGATGGAGGAAGAAGCGCAACCGGCACCTCCAACCCAAGTTCGAGCGATGATTCAAAGGGATCATCCCGTCGACCAAATTTTGGGTGACATTAGCAAGGGAGTAACTACTGGATCTCGATTAGTTAATTTTTGTGAGCATTACTCCTTTGTCTCTTCTATTGAGCCTTTCAGGGTAGAGGAGGCCTTGCTAGATCCGGATTGGGTATTGGCCATGCAGGAGGAACTCAACAACTTCAAGCGCAATGAAGTTTGGACACTGGTGCCTCGTCCCAAGCAAAATGTTGTGGGAACCAAGTGGGTGTTCCGCAACAAACAGGACGAGCACGGGGTGGTGACGAGGAACAAGGCCCGACTTGTGGCAAAAGGTTATGCCCAAGTCGCAGGTTTGGACTTTGAGGAGACTTTTGCTCCTGTGGCTAGGCTAGAATCAATTCGTATCTTGCTAGCATATGCCGCTCACCATTCTTTCAGGTTGTTCCAAATGGATGTGAAGAGCGCTTTCCTCAACGGGCCAATCAAGGAGGAGGTGTACGTGGAGCAACCCCCTGGCTTCGAGGATGAACGGTACCCCGACCACGTGTGTAAGCTCTCTAAGGCGCTCTATGGACTTAAGCAAGCCCCAAGAGCATGGTATGAATGCCTTAGAGACTTTTTAATTGCTAATGCTTTCAAGGTTGGGAAAGCCGATCCAACTCTTTTTACAAAGACATGTGATGGTGATTTGTTTGTGTGCCAAATTTATGTCGATGACATAATATTTGGTTCTACTAACCAAAAGTCTTGTGAAGAGTTTAGCAGGGTAATGACGCAGAAATTCGAGATGTCGATGATGGGCGAGTTGAACTACTTCCTTGGGTTCCAAGTGAAGCAACTCAAGGACGGCACCTTCATCTCCCAAACAAAGTACACACAAGATCTGCTAAAGCGGTTTGGGATGAAGGACGCCAAGCCCGCAAAGACGCCAATGGGAACCGACGGACACACCGACCTCAACAAAGGAGGTAAGTCCGTTGATCAAAAAGCATACCGGTCCATGATAGGTTCCTTGCTTTATTTATGTGCTAGTAGACCGGATATTATGCTTAGCGTATGCATGTGTGCTAGATTTCAATCCGATCCGAAGGAGTGTCACTTAGTGGCTGTGAAGCGAATTCTTCGATATTTAGTCGCTACGCCTTGCTTCGGAATCTGGTATCCAAAGGGGTCTAACTTTGACTTGATTGGATACTCAGATTCCGACTATGCTAGATGTAAGGTCGATAGGAAGAGTACATCGGGGACGTGCCAATTCTTAGGAAGGTCCCTGGTGTCATGGAACTCTAAGAAACAAACCTCCGTTGCCCTATCCACCGCTGAGGCCGAGTACGTTGCCGCAGGACAGTGTTGTGCGCAACTACTTTGGATGAGGCAAACCCTCCGGGACTTTGGCTACAATCTGAGCAAAGTCCCACTCCTATGTGACAATGAGAGTGCTATCCGAATAGCGGAAAATCCTGTTGAGCACAGCCGCACAAAGCACATTGACATCCGGCATCACTTTTTGAGAGACCACCAGCAAAAGGGAGATATCGAAGTGTTTCATGTTAGCACCGAGAACCAGCTAGCCGATATCTTTACCAAGCCTCTAGATGAGAAGACCTTTTGCAGGCTGCGTAGTGAGCTAAATATCTTAGATTCGTGGAACTTGGATTGAATTGTAGCATATATGTGTTTATGCTCTTGATCATGTTTATTCTGCATTTTGTTGCTTATTGTGGTGCTCAAGTTGTACAAACACTCCCTGGACCTCACAAGTCCGTGGCAAAATGATGCACAGTTTTAGGGGGAGATGTGTTACAACTTGACCCTTTGAGACTAACCATATGCTTGAGTTTGCTTGTTTTAGTCTCAAAGGAGAATTGAAAGGGAAAAGGTGGACTTGGACCATGAAAGACTTCCACTGCACTCCGATGAGAGGGTAACTTATTCCAAGTTCATCTCATGAACTCTTATTGCCATTTGCTCTTATTTCAAGATTTTGGTGAGGCAATGGGGTTATAGTGCCAAGTTTAATCCCGTTTTGGTGTTTGATGCCAAAGGGGGAGAAAATAAAGGCCAAAGCGATAAATGGATCAGCTACCACTTGAGAGATTTTGAAAATAACAGAATAGAGCTTTTGGTTTGTCAAAACTCTTTTGTTGTCTCTCTTATCAAAAGTTGGCTTGTTGTCTCTCTTATCAAAAGTTGGCTTCTTGTGGGGAGAAGTATTGATTATGGGAAAAGGGGGAGTTTTTGAAATCTTTGATCAATCTCTTGTGGAATGACTCTCTTTATGTTTCAACATGTGTGTTTGACTTACAGATAGAGATTTGAGTTTGATTTGCAAAAACAAACCAAGTGGTGGCATAGAGTGATCCATATATGTCAAAATTGAATCAAAATAATTTGAGTTCTTATCTGAAGTGTTTTTGTACTTGTTCTACTGGCTTTATGTTGTGTTGGCATAAATCACCAAAAAGGGGGAGATTGAAAGGGAAATGTGCCCTTGGGCCATTTCTAAGTATTTTGGTGATTTAGTGCCCAACACAAGTGCTTAAATGTGAATTTATGCTCATGGATGGACAAAGTGCAAATCAAGAGTAAAGGTATGTTTCTAAGTCTTAGTACATTGGTTTTGTGTACTAATATACTTGTCTAAGTGTTAGAAACAGAAAGAAGAAGAAAAGAAAAGAGGAGAAAAAGACTTGGCTGTGTGCAGCCAAGACTCAGCTCAGTCTGGCACACCGGACTGTCCGGTGGTGCACCGGACAGTGTCCGGTGCGCCAGGCTGGCTCGGCGTGAAGTAGCCGCTCTCGGGAATTCGCCGACGGCGTACGGCTAAAATTCACCGGACTGTCCGGTGTGCACCGGACTGTCCGGTGAGCCAACGGTCGGCCGGGCCAACAGTCGGCCGCGGGATATGCGCGCGACACGTGGCCGGGCCAACGGTCGGAAGGGGGCACCGGACTTGTCCGGTGCGCCAACGGCTCCCAGATCTGCAACGGTCGGCAGCGACATTTTAGGAAGGAAATCGGGCACCGGACAGTGTCCGGTGTGCACCGGACTGTCCGGTGCACCCGACGACAGAAGGCAAGATTGGCCTTCCAGATTTGCTCTCAACGGCTCCTAGCTGCCTTGGGGCTATAAAAGGGACCCCTAGGCGCATGGAGAAGACACCCAAGCAACCTTAGAGCATTCTTGATCATCCACACTCAGTCTTTGCGCATTCGTTTGTCATTCTCAGTGATTCGAGCTCCGTTCTAGTGAGAACTTTGAGATAGTCTTTTGAGCTCGATTCTTGGTCGTGTGTGTGCACATTTTGCTGTGGATTTGTGTGTGTTGCTT
Organism: Zea luxurians; assembly: GCA_029449295.1. NCBI lineage: Eukaryota > Viridiplantae > Streptophyta > Magnoliopsida > Poales > Poaceae > Zea > Zea luxurians. The sequence goes on from JAOPSE010000010.1 coordinate 45,808,168, forward strand.
TCCTCCCTTACTCCGAATTTCTTGTGAATCTCAAGTGTAAGGGCGAGAGGCTCCAAGTTGTGGAGATTCCTCGCAAACGGGATATTGAAAGGCAAAGCAAAACACCGTGGTATTCAAGTTGGTCTTTGGACCACTTGAGAGGGGTTGATTGCAACCCTCGTCCGTTGGGACGCCACAACGTGGAGTAGGCAAGCGTTGGTCTTGGCCGAACCACGGGATAAACCACTGTGTCATATCTGTGTTTGATCTCTGGTGGTATTGTGTTTTGTTGAGACTCCTTTCTAGCCACTTGGCAATTATTGTGCTAACACTTAACAAGTTTTTGTGGCTAGAAGTTTAAGTTTTCACAGGATCACCTATTCACCCCCCCTCTAGGTGCTCTCAGGGCCTTCGTCCTCCGAAGGTCCTCAAAAATAAGAGTTGACAATGTTTTCCAAGTGAATTATATGAACATGTATTTTAGGACTCAGATTACGAACATGGAGTACGGTCAGGACGAAGCCTAAGTCAGTCGAAGGGGGATTGAGATGAAGGACGGGCTGATTACCATGCTGTACGAAGGATGGTGCACAGCCGAAGCTATGCGCAGGAAAGCTTCGTCGCGATAACAGAAAGGGGAACCGACCTAAAGATGAAAAGACTGCTTAGGCCTTGATAGACTCCCATGAGTCATTAGCAAATGTAATGGGCATGAATGTAATTTTGCATGGGCTGCGTCCCACGCCTATAAATAGATGAACAGTACTCTCGTACGGGACACGAGGATTGGTACTAGCTCCTACATCACGCTTGTATTTTCGCCTTCTATCAAGCCGAAGGTACAAATATAATTTAATATTGCTCTTATTCTCCCATGATTATATAATGAAGACATGTTATGATGTTATGGGATTATTCATATTATTCTCCCATGTTTCATATGCTTGCTTCTCCTTTTATCAATATAAACTGTAATCATGAAGGTATGTCCTTCATGACCTTCGTCTGAGGACGGTTATATCCTAAGGGAAATAACACTTCGAAGGACGAAGGGTGTTTACCATTAACTTCTTTCTGTGTTGCCTTGTTCTTAAGTCGAAGCATTTGAGAACAAGTCCCCAACAGTATAATCTCATTGTGGCATCTATTTCAAAATGGGAAAATTATTTCAAAAACCCTCTTGAAAGCTAAGGGGAGAATTCATTGAGGGGGAGCTTTCATTTAGTAAAAGGAAAAGCATTTGAAACAGGGGGAGAAATTTCAAATCATAAAAATGCTTCTTGCAATCTTATTCCTATACCTTTGACTATTTGTAAAAAGATTTTGAAAAGATTTTTCCAAATGATTTGCGAAAACAAACTAGTGGTGCAAATGTGGTCCAAAATGTTAAATAAAAGAAAAGCAATCCATTCATTCTTAGACATATGTATTAAGTCTTTCGTTGGTTTAATTCTAAGTAACCTATGCACATCTTTCTCAATTACAAACTAGTTACATTTCTACACTTCATATTTGCTTTGGTTAGTGTTGGCATCAATCACCAAAAAAGGGGAGATTGAAAGGGAAATGGACTTAATCATTTCTATAATCGATTTTGGTGGTTGACATCTAACACAAACCACGTGGACTAACTAGTTTTCCTAGATATCATTTATCTCAGGTGCATAATGTTTAACACAAACCAAGAAATAATTCAAGTTGGGGACTCAAATTAATTTGGAGCAAGACCTGAGAGTGTGCTGAAAAATGGCGCACCGGACAGTGTCCGGTGCACCAGGCCTGAGCGCAATCAAACCAGCCACTCTCGGGAATTCAAGGGGCACTTTCCGCTATAATTCACCGGACTGTCCGGTCTGCACCGGACTGTCCAGTGAGCCAGCAGAGCAATGGCTCCCTGCACGTCAATGGTCGATTACTCAGATGAACAGTGCCAAACAGTGCCACACAAAAGTTAGAGCGCAGAAGTCAGAGGTCACCGGACTGTCCGGTTTTGCACCAGACTGTCCGGTGCAGCAAAAAGACAAAGAGCTCCAATGGTCAACAACTCCAAACCCTAACGAACGCGCTGACGTGGCACGCACTGGACAATGAACAGTGACTGTCCGGTGCACCACCGGACTGTTCGGTGTGCCCATCGACAGCAAAGTCAGCCAACGGCTATGGAAGTGGTTGGGGGCTATAAATACCCCCAACCACCTCATTCAAAGCCATCCAAGCATTCTGAAGTTTTCATTCATTGCAAGAGCAAAGTCCAACACTTAAAGACACAATCAAAACAATCAATCCACTCAAAGTTCCCAAAATCAACTCTAGTGCTTAAGGGCTTGTGAGAGGATCATTTGTGTTCTTTTGTTGCTCTTGTCACTTGGATTGCCTTTCTTCCTTCCTCATTCTTTTTCTAAGTGCTTGTAAAGCTTGCAAGAGACACCTAAGTGTGTGGTGGTCCTTGCGGGGTCTTAGTGACCCGTTTGATTAAGGAGAAGGATCACTCGGTCTAAGTGTCCGTTTGAGAGAGGGAAAGGGTTGAAATAGACCCGGCATTTATGGCCTCCTCAATGGGGACTAAGTTCTTTGGAACCGAACCTCGGTAAAACAAATCACCGTGTTCACTTGTTGATCTTCACTTGATTTGTTTTTCCCTCTCTAATAGTTCCCTTGCTCACATTGATTTGAGTTTGCTCCCAAACATTATCCGCATTGATTGAGCAACTCAAGCAAGGAGAATTATCTTTTGAACTCCGATTTAATTCTAACGCTAACCCCAACCTTAGTGTGTGTTTAAGTTTATAAATTTTAGGTTTCGTCTATTCACCCCCCTCTAAGCGACTTTCACTAGCGGTCGTAGCCCTAGCGCTGAGCCTGAAGTGCTCGCATGCCGGTACGCGACAATGCAGTCTGCGTCCGCGCGCCCACGACTGCGGCTGCACACTCGTGGGGAGACCAGACAAAGAAGGAACGCCCCGCCGCTGCCAACCTTGGGGCCCGTGCCGATCTTCGTCATTCTCCTCCTTCGACGAGGGGGAGATGGAGGGGGGAGCCCAGCAGCCACGCCGCTTCCGTCGAGGAGAGACCGCCATGGAGCTCACCGGTGACCTCCTCCATGGGGACACACTAGATCTAGCCATGAGCACAACGGATCCGGCCATGGGCTCGCCGGTTTTGGCCTCCAGCGACCCACAACGATGACCCACTTGCCATGAACAGGAGCAACCCGTGAAGAAGCCAACAGTGCAGAGAGGAGAGGAGGGCCTCGCCACCGTCGTCCTTGCACCAGCGCGAGCTTCCAGGCTGCGTGCTCGGGCGACGACGAGGTGGAGGGCGGAGGCGAGTGGAGGCGGGGGGTGTTTCCACCCGAGCCACCCTTAGGGAGCGACGCGGACGTGGGAAAATCCGCCTATCTTGGCTTCTTACACATTTGTATCTTTAAAATTAAATAATTGTCCAACTGTTAGGGATTCCTGTCGTCATCCACAACAACAATTTATGCACATCAAACCCAATTGCCTCTTGCACGTAGTGCCAACAATGATAAAGAGAAACACTTTTGCTCTCTCCCTAAGGTATTTCCACATATTGACATGATGAAGATTTCCTCGTCGCCGCTGATGGTTAATGACTAGAGGCCATTTGACGTTGAAGAAGATGACGCTGAGGATCTTATTATGCAAGGACTCCTATAGGAAAAGAGCATTGGTGGTTGGCGGCACACACTAGGGCAACCTGTCCATGGATGAATGCATTGACAACCCTCGTGTTTCTGTGGTACTATTTCTGATGAGGATTAGGGCTTCCTTTATCACCATTTGTGCAGGTTGCCAGCAAAAAAATAATTTTCATTTGTTAATGTGCAAGAGCTAGAGACCGACGAAACTAAGGTTTTGTTGATGGAAATTAGCTAGGTTTATTTGGCATACATTTATTTTTATTGGCCTTTGATCGATGAAAAATGTTTAGATTAGTGTCATGGATGCAACTGCTTTATTTCAAGAGATCTTTGCTACAACAATAATGTGCAGTGGTATATCTTACTATATTAAAGCACCAGTTTCAACGGTCGTCTCGCATCATATTTTTATAGAAAACCCCTTGCCATTTTTTTAAATCAACCCTCACTCTAGCCCACAGACTGTACCCACTGCCCAACAAACCCCCGCGAGATGCGCGCAAGGGCTCGACACAACACCCGCCTTGGCTGCGTCGACCTGGGGCATCGACGAGGAGAAGGCCAGTTGCCTCTCGTGCTTCCCCAAGAGTAGGTGAGGTAAGTCAGGGTTCACGTGGTGCACACAGCGCGCGCTCTCGCATGTCGTTTCACAGCAGGTTGAGTGCCCTGCCTGCGTCTGTTTTTCTCCCTACTTCACAGGTCACACCCATGTTTATCGGCATTTGCAACCCATGAAAGGCCCACAGTGACCGCCGCTATAGCCCGCCGCAAAATGATCTTACGCGCGCCCGTCTCTGGCCCAGAAGATCCCAACCCCGCACGCGTCATCGTCTATCTGTCGTACCATTGCGGTCTCTCGGCCGGATGCCTCGTGATGCCAACTGTGTGGCCTCCACGGCTGTGATGGCGCTTCACCCAGCGGTCTCGACGTGACGCGCGGAGGTCATCAGGAACGACAATACGTCCTCTGTTGCGTTTGGTGGACGCCTGACCAGCGACAGCCAAGGGACGGTCGTGCGTGCCAGGGTGGCGAAGGGCACGCAGGTGGTGGCCGAGGGTGGTAGGCAGGAAACACCTCTCGCTGAACCCATAGTGGAGATCCCCGTCACGTGCTATCAGGTGAACGGTTCGAGTTCCTGGTCCATTTTATGGATTGCAATTTCAAAAATGAGTTCGTCTTCTGTTGTCTGACCATCGCCGCCTGATCTGATTCATCAGTTCGTTACTCCACAGCGCCATGTCAATTAATTACCTCAGTTGCAGATTGAATCAGTGTTTTCCTATAACGAGTGAAATTCATTGTGCGTACTAGTAATTTGATGCGCTTCCCTCATTTTTAGAGTAAAAAAAATGTGTGACCACATTTTGAAATTTTGTTGAATCAGTTCACAATTGATTGGATAGTTTGTTGATTGACATGTTTAAGCTTAACAATCATCCTATAGATGCTAGGCATTACAGAGGAAGATGGGAAAGATGAGATCACAAAGGCTGCAATTGAGTTGAAAATTGCTAGGATAGAAGATAGATACGTAGCTGAGGTGTCCAGTTTCAAATAGGTTCATGATTAGGTTCTGCAGTTATATCTATTTATGTACTCCATGTTTTGTTTTGTGAGGGGATGCGATAATCCTGGTATTAATCATTTGCGTGTTGCTAGAGGCGATTGAAGTTTTGAGCTTTGTGTTCTTTATATGCAGAACCATGATGAGATTTACCATTTTGCGATTGAAGTACACCTTCTTAGTCTATGCTGCCCAAAGTTACTGTACGCCATTTCCACAGAAGTAAGACCACCTTCACCTTTTCAGAATTATCTATTGCAAGTTATGTTTGTTTCAGTCATTTGGAATTGTACTTGTCACCACCCATTCAGACTAAGTTTGACATTGTGAGATATTGAGATCGATAGTAATTATATGTTGTTCGTTTTCATTTAATCATTGTACACTAACATTTTATCGAATAATTTGGATGCCGTCGCAACGTATAGATATTAGAATAGTATTCTTCTATATGTAAGAATATAACAGTATGGGTGCTTCGTCAAACAATACGGATATAGTTCTAGCTTTCCTATAGCTAGTTATGTTTTTTTTGAAGAATCAGGAGGGGGAGACCCCTACTGCGAATTTTATTAAAAAGCGAAAAGAAAAGGTTAGAACTTAGTCCTTTTACAAACAATAAAAAGAAAAGAATAAGAGAGCACTATTCCTATGTCTGCCACAGACTCAGCCAATTCGGGATAGAGGTGTCAAATTTCCCCCGCGCTCTGTGAATGATCAGTCGCATTTCCTTGTTGAATTCCTGCGTACAGCGGAGCACTGAGGGATCTTTGTTTGAAAACAACCACTCGTTTCGGCTTTTCCAGATGCTCCAAGTCATGAGAATAATAATCTCCATAGAGAAGGGAACGTTAAGCTGGTGGTTAAGGTTCGCTGATGCCTCCTCAGGATTAGAAATTCTGGGCGGAGTTATACCAATTGAGTTCCAGCAGTTTTTCGCGAAGTTGCATCTGAGGAATAGATGATAGAGGGTCTCCTCTCTTTGCCAAAGGCAGTTTTCACAAGAATAAGAGTCCAGCTCCATGTTTCTCCTTCTCAGCATATTTCTAGTATTTAGCTTATTTTTGAGCCACAACCAGTAGAAGACTCTATGCTTAGGCTGACATTTGTTAACCAATACGCTACTAGAGAGCTGGGCACATGACTGCTAATTCGTCAAGAACCCCAGTAGCGATTGTACGTCACTCTCGGCTCGATGGCTCTATGCTGAAGCGATTAAAATCAACAAGGCATGAATGAAGAAATAAACAAGCTAGTTGCGTGCGGTGTGCACATGACCTACGCTACGTACATTGGAAGTTAAACGGCCAATATATGGGTGGTACATGGCCCTGACGCACGAGTTTGTTATCATCTCCCGTTTCGTTAATATATAGTATGTCACTACGTGTCCTTTTCTTCTCAGCCTGCAAGAATTGACGGCCTAACTTTATATATATACGAGTATGATATGAATGCACTTTGGATGGATGTCATTTGGTGCAGAATTCAACTTTAGTAGCTGTATCCAATTTTGTAGTAGGGCCCGACCAAAGTCTTATTTGGAACCTCTAAAACTAATAGTTACCTACTACTAAAAATTAGTTGTTGGATTTCAAACACCATCAGCTAATACCGTAACTAATTATTATCCACCTCGCAGCTAACAATTAGTTTATTAGCTGACTAATTATTAGCTCTAGGGGTTCCAAACACAACCTAAACTTTAGTGACTAAGGTTTGATCACTAAAGTAATCCGTTTGGTTATAGTAAGTAAACCTGAGTAAAAAGCATTAATTAGTGTGAATAATGATTATATTATCCCTATTATGCAAGACTCACCCGTCGAGCAGAGACGAAAGTCGGCCTTAGTGATCCGACGGTGCCGAGTGGAAGGGCCGTCGCTCAACGGATAAAAGTTACTCTAGGGATAACAGGTTGATCTTCCCCAAGAGTTTGACACCTTGATGTCGGCTCTTCGCCACCTGGAGCTGTAGGTGGTTCCAAGGGTTGGGTTGTTCGCCCATTAATGCGGAACGTGAGCTGAGTTCAAAACGTCGTGAGACAGTTCGGTCCATATCCCGTGTGGGCGTTAGAGCATTGAGAGGACCGTTCCCTAGTACGAGAGGACCGGGAAGGACGCACCTCAGGTGTACCAGTTATCGTGCCGACGGTAAACGCTGGGTAGCCAAGTGTGGAGAGGATAACTGCTGGAAGCATAAAAGTAGTAAGCCCACCCCAAGATGAGTGCTCTCTCCTCCGACTTCCCTAGAGCCTCCGGTAGCACAGCCGAGACTAGTAGTTGTTGCCTGCTGCACGAAGAAAGTGTGGGGGGAGGACAAGTGGGGTAAAAATCTTTCTTTAATCCTTTTTTAGTCATCCTTTTAGTGACTAAAGAACTAAAGTTTAGCCACCCCAATTTAGTCACCCCATTTGCTTCTTTAGAGACTAAAAGTGACTAAAATTTAGTCAGTCACACCCCAAACCAAATAGGGCAGTCCGTGTCTAATGTCACACCCGGCTTTAAGGAATAAAGTCAGGTGTGTCTCATACATGCGCCAAAAAGACAACATATATAATAACAGAGTGCATAGAGATAAATGTCACAAAACATTAGAGTATTTATTACATAGCGGAAGTCTTATTACAAAATAAAAGAATAAATATTGAAAGTCGCCAAGAGGGGGGGTGAATAGGCGGAATCTGAAAATTATCAACTTAAGCACAACTACAAGCCGGGGTTAGCGTTAGAAATATAATTGAGTCCGAAAGAGAGGGCGAAAACAAATCACAAGCAAATGAAGAGTGAGACGCGGTGATTTGTTTTACCGAGGTTCGGTTCTTGCAAACCTACTCTCCGTTGAGGTGGTCACGAAGACCGGGTCTCTTTCAACCCTTTCCCTCTCTCAAACGGTCACCTAGACCGAGTGAGCTTCTCTTCTCAATCAATCAAGACACTAAGTCCCCACAAGGACCACCACACAATTGGTGTCTCTTGCCTTGATTACAATTGAGTTGGAAACAAGAAAGGAAGAAGAAGAAAAGCGATCCAAGCGCAAGAACACAAATGTCGCTCTCTCTAGTCGCTATTTGATTGGAATGAACTTTGGACTTGGGAGAGGATTTGATCTCTTGTTTGTGTCTTGGAATGAAGTCTAGAGATCTTGTATTGAATGCAAATGGCTGAAACTTGGATACCTTGAATGTGGGGTGGTTGGGAGTATTTATAGCCCCAACCACCAAAGTGGCCGTTGGGAGGGGCTGCTGTCGTATGGCGTACCGGACAGTCCGGTGCGCCACCGGACACTATCCGGTGCGCCAGCCACGTTACCCAACCGTTAGGGTTCGACCGTTGGAGCTCTGACATGTGGGGCCACTGGACAGTCCGGTGGTGCACCGAACAAGTCCTGTAAACTGTCTGGTGCGCCTTCTGGCGCCTGCTCTGACTTTTGCGCGCGCAGGCGCGCACTGTTTGCTTTTACTGTTCACTTGCAGGTGACCGTTGGCGCGAAGTAGCCGTTGCTCCGCTGGCACACCGGACAGTCCGGTGTTACACCGGACAATCTAGTGAATTATAGCGGAGCGGCTCCCCGAATTCCCGAAGCTGGTAAGTTTAGAGTCGATCTCCCTGGTGCACCGGACACTGTCCGGTGGCACACCGGACAGTCCGGTGCGCCAGACCAGGGCTGCCTTCGGTATACTTTGCTCCTTAGTTTTGAACCCTTTCTTTTGACTTGTATTGGTTTGTTGTGAACCTTTGGCACCTGTAGAACTCATAATCTAGAGCAAACTAGTTAGTCCAATTGTTTGTGTTGGGCAATTCAACCACCAAAATTCATATATGAAAAGGTTTGACCCTATTTCCCTTTCAATCTCCCCCTTTTTGGTGATTGATGCCAACACAAACCAAAGCAAATATAAAAGTGCAGAATTGAACTAGTTTGCATAAGGTAAGTGCAAAGGTTGCTTGAAATTGAAACCAATATACTTATTTGAAAGTTCCCTTTGGCCCGGGAACAGGATCTGGATGTCGCCTAGAGGGGGGTGAATAGGCGAATAAAAATTATCACTTTAAAACTTAAATCTTACTCTCCTCGAAGACAGGGTCGCAGTGAAGTGAAGAACCCTTCGAGTAGGTTACAACGGAATTGAGATTCCTGTCTTAAGAATATCCTGCACTTCAAAGAAAGCTGGTACCACAAGTAAGCAGTGAAGTGCAGATAGAAGAACTGAATAAGACAGAATTAGCACATAACACAGAGCAGAGCAAGTGGACACAGGAATTTATCCCGAGGTTCGGCCAAGCCTGAAATGCTTGCCTAGTCCTCGTTGGAGTTAGCCACACCTGGGCTTGGAGTCTATTTCAACTCCTTCCTCCGTTTGCTCAGATCTGTCAGTCAGACAGATAGAGCCTTCCACTATGTTGAGGTAGTTACAACAGAGCCGCGGCTGCTTACAATCTTCTTGGCAGCACTCCGGCAGAGTAACGATATGCTCAAGACTATGCTCTAGCTCGCAGCAGCACTTCTCCACTCTCTAAAGGCTTATAGCTTTGCCTTCTACACAAACTAGAGAGATACACACAAGAGGGAGAGTGAGGATTGATCAGAGTGATGTCTACACTTGTTGGCTGCCCTTGTGTATTGCTTGAGGCGCCTAGGGGTCCCTTTTATAGGCACAAGGGGCCTAGGAGCCGTTGGAAGCAATCCAGGAAGGCAAATCTTGTCTTCAGTCGGTTGGCGCACCGGACACTGTCCGGTGCCCGATTTCCTTCCAAAAATGGCGCAGTCGACCGTTGTAGTCTTCGAGCCGTTGGCGCACCGGACACTGTCCGGTGCACACCGGACAGTCCGGTGCCCCCATCTGACCGTTGGCTCGGCCACGCGTCACGCGCGGATTGCGCGGCCGACCGTTGGCCCAGCCGACCGTTGGCTCACCAGACAGTCTGGTGCACCACCGGACAGTCCTGTGAATTATAACCGAACGTCGCCAGACTTCACCCGAGAGTGGCGACTTCGCCGCAGCCGACTCACCGGACACTGTCCAGTGCACCACCGGACAGTCTGGTGATTTATAGCCGTACGCCGCCAACTTCTCCTGAGAGCGGCCTGTTCATCAGAGTTCAGCCTGGCGCACCGGACACTGTCCGGTGCACCACCGGACAGTCCGGTGTGCCAGACCGAGCTGAGTCTTGGCTGTACACAGCCAAGCCTTTGCACCTCTTTTCTTTTCTTCTTCTCTCTGTTTCTACCACTTAGACAAATATGTTAGTACACAAAAAGCAATGTGCTAAGTCTAGAAACATACCTTCTCTTGGATTTTCACCTCTCTCATTTGACATGCTTAAGATTGATGTTGGACTCATAAACCATCAGCTTAACTTGATCTAGACTAACATTTTTGAGCTCCAACATCCTGCAAAGGTCACATAGAATATCTCCAAACTCGGAACAACCCAAACTAAAGGTCAGAGTGCACTTAGCTCTTTTGGGCTGCTTCCAGTTCTGTTTTTGACATTTGTTCTCGTCCCAGTGACCTCGATCTCCTTCTTAGAGCTTGGTCTTGAGCCTTATGACTTACACCACATAACTATAGACATTTCCTCATTGGTTGTAAGTCACGTCCTTGTGTAGTGATCCTTGATGTGCCGTAGCTGTTCTCAACTCGATCACCCTTGACTTTGCAAGTCTTCTTCTTCACCCTAGGCTTTGGGTTCCTCAGCCTCTTTGACCTTCTCCCGTGCACTTGGTACCTCGAAGCTCTTCTTGCCTCCGTCCTTGGCTTGATCAGTTGTCTCCGAGCTACGCACCTGAGTCTCACTTTATGCAATGTCCATCTTACTTGTGATGTCCATTATGTATCCATAATCCAGTTCTTGGACCATCACATTTGTTCACTTGTGTTGAACCCTGTTAGCTTTACATTACGCACCTGTTCAACACTTAGTACACTTGTTAGTCCTTTAATTGAGTTGTCATCCAAACACCAAAACTCACAAGAGAGCTTTCAATCTCCCCCTTTTTGGTGATTGATGGCAACACAATTAAAGCTTACATAAGAATAAGATTTGAAGCACAAATTTTGAATTCTAAGTTTATAGAATGCTCCCCCTAAATATGTGCTTACTTAAAAAACATAATTTTGGCCTCATACGCCAATTTGCACATACTTAGGCAATCTGAAACATTTCTACACCTTAGCACTTTTTGGGATGCATTGTGTCAAGAATCAAACCATGATGCTATAACACACAAATGCACAGAATCAGAGTTAAACACCATTCAATTGAGTGGATATATCACAGGAATATCAACCTACCACTATTCACCATTAAGATACCAATTTAAACTAAGATACTAATTTAAAACAATCTTAAAGCACCATTAAACCATTAACCACATGACTATCTGTTTCAGAATGAACTCAATAGATGCCAATTAATTCATAGCAGCGAAAGCACTAGTTTCGCACCATCACCATATACTACAACAAGAAGCATATGATACGAATTATCAACTACACAATAACACACTAACAATGCTCAAACTAACACATCACCCCTTAGGATAAGCTTTCCTCTCAGGTTGAGATAAGCTTTAATGCACAAATTCTCCCCCTTTGACATCAAACACCAAAAACCATACTCAAGCAAGAACATAGGATGATGTCAAGGGACAACAGGGTGTTAAGGAGGAAAAACACACTATCAAAACTCCCCCTTACTTATTGAACATATGCACTACCAACATTTAAGTAAGATACATATACGCAAAAAAAATCAATACTTCCTTTTGTACCTTTACCATGTTGTGGTGTACTTCCCATCTTGAAAGTATTAATCTCTCGGTAGCTTCTCCACACTTGTGCCTGATTCTAACCTTTTCTTGTTGCTAAGTCACCAAGCTTAGAGCAAGTTATAGTATAGTGGCACAAAATGAAGCTCCTATTCTAGTGATTACCAAAAGAGGTCAATTGAAGCAAACTATCATGTCTACCAATTGAAAGGTCATTTATTATCATAGTTCCATGATATTTTAGGATAAGCATCTAGTATCACTAAATATTGTAGAGCATGAGCAACCTAAAAATATGCATTTACTTACGACTTAAGATACCAATTTCTTGACTTACAGAGGTACCCAAGTCCTGATTGCTCCATTTCTTGCTCATCTTCTCTTTTCCACCTTGAGACTACACAAGATTGCTCAAGAAACAATTAGTCTCAATAAGACACAAGTTATGTGTGCTCCCCCTGAACTTGTGCATCAAGTATTTGAATAACTTGCACTTTGCACATTCTAGCTTTCTCAGAACTAGAGGGGATCACAACACATCTTGATCAAGGCATACTCTCAAATTCATCACAAAGAGATAACAATTGAATACCAAATGAAGGGTTGACTTAATACAACAATGCATGCCTCAAGAAGTATAACATTTTACAAGCAACCTAGACATGCTTCATACTTGACAATCATTGCACCACATATACCAATTGAAAACAACACGATCATATATATAAAGCGCAATGTCTTAAGCACATCATAATTAAGAAGGTTCCTTAGGTACACCAAAAGAAACAACATTTTAAAGTAAGGAGCACCTAAGCCAAGATACTATCAATTCAGAGGCAAGACCATAGCTGTGATCACAATCAATGGAACTTCAAGATATTCAATGAAATTGCATAGTTCCATTCTCCATACCTTTGCCTTTTCCTGAATTGCCATGAGAGCACCAGTTGTCACTAATTGAGGGCTCCTTTTGTTTATGCACCTTATAGCTCAAAAGGGTGCATTATAGGCACAACATGGATTTTGGTATTCACACAATACCAGACTAGAGCAATCATGTGAACATAAACTAAACAAAATGTCATATTTGCACAAAGGTTAATCATTAAAACCATAAAGAATAACTCACAAAGGGATACAGGTTTATTCACGAACACAAAAAGAGTTAATCGTGGTGGATATATCTAATGAAAAACTACCCATTAAATGATTCAAGAGACATAACCTCTAAAGCACACAATCATGATTAAGCACGCATGGTTACGATTTTGGAAATCATTAATCATTGATTGAAAGGTACTCAACACAGGCAATCAAAAAAGCATAACTGCTCCAAGGACAGGTAGCATAACAATCAGACTTAAGAGCAGTACTGATAATGTACTTAAGAAGCACAGGTACCGTCCTTTGGAGAGCCAGATGCACAATCAAGGTCCTTTGCTTGATTCACCAATGATGATTAAGGACCTCTACAACTTATTTCACTTGAGATGAACATGGGATTAGTGTCTCACAATAATTCAACCTTGGGTCAATGAATAAATACCAAAACAATTAACAGCTTAAGCATAGAGTTTGAGTTAACCGTATTAAGCTCTCCCATGGTCTCCAGTCCATCTCAAGGCACCTGCATGGTCTAGTTAGCACAGTTTGGTACCTATCTCGGGATGGGTCCATATCGATCATCCAAAAAAGCCTTTGGTACCCAAATAGCATTTGTGCTAGTCCTAGGTGATCTCATGATTGATCTAGCACAAGAGTATGATTTGGGTCTCCTAAGCGAATAAGATTGAGACAAATTTACTTGCTTAGGAACCTCACCTTTATTACATACCTTGGATAGATGACCCTGCTCACCACACTTGTAGCAGAAGCGTCGCTGAACCTGACATGACGCCTGTTGTTTGTCATTTTCCATGGTGAGAGTCATCTTGAAGAATGCACATGCTTGATTCATCAATAGAGGACAAGAAGTGATCATGTGGTTCTTGTCATTGCATCCAAAGCATCTCCTTATCCCTTCTCCCTTGTCGTTGTATGGACACGACACAATGAGGTGTCCTGCCTTATTGCACTTAAAGCACCCCCTTTTCCCTTTTCTCTTTTTGTTCTTGGATGACATAGAGAAATGGTCAGTGCAAACAACATGATTAATTGAATCTTTACCTTTTTCCAAGCTCATGTTGATTTCTTCATGTTTAGGAACATCCTTCTTATGGAGCTTAACACTTGCTTTAGTTTTTCCCTTCTCAAGCTTCTTCACCACGCGCCCGTGGATATCTTGAGAAGGTTGAGCAATGCGTCTTCTCCTTAATTGTTTTTGCTTCTTGTTCCCACACAATTTCTTTTGTGACCCTACAACTTTTTGCTCATTTAAACACTCGCTTCCTTTTGAGCAACAGGGGTTAGCACATGGTGATAGATTATCCAAATGTGTACTTGTGCACGAATGAGGTTCACATGAATTTAAGTTCGTAATTACGACCTTATGAGCAACATCAAGCATGATATGGTCATCAACTAATTTATTATGAGAATATGACAACATATCATACTTTTCACCTGGAGCAAGTTTTTCTAAGTTTATCATTTCTACTTGACTCCTAAGCATAGAATTTTCAGTTTTAAGTTGAGCAGCATTAGATAATACATCATGATTATTTCTTTGCTCAATTAAAACAGATTCATACCGTTGGACCAAATTCTCATGAGAGTACTTTAGCTCCTCATGTTTTTTGGTCATCTTCTCCAGGCTGTCGTTGGTTTTGATGGGAGTCTCCTCTAGCCTGAGAAGCGTCTCGCCTTGTTCCTTCTCAACAGCTTAACCAAGAGCGCTTTGTCTTCTTTGTTGAGATGGATGTAGAAACGGCGAATCTCCTCTTCCACATCGTCGGTCTCATTTTCCCTTTCATTATTATCAGTGGAAGCAAAACAGGAAAATGTACCTTGTGATGATGTAGACTCCTCATCCTCATATTCTTCCTCATCATTGCTTTTGTCTCCACCATCATTGTTAGCAATAAGACATTTATTACTAGTGGAAGACAAACCTGTTGATGAGGTGGATTCATCGTTTGGTTGCCATCGTTCTTGTTCTTCTCCCTTGGACAAGTTAGTATCACCAGCAATAAAGGGGGCAGAGGAAGTGCATATGGACTTAAAAAATTTCAACTTAAGTTTAGTCCATAGATCATGAGCATCAACCAATAAGTCACTATCACTACTCATGATGGCAAAATAGGCACCTCTAGAAAGAGAATCAACTAAGATGTTGCAAGCATGGTGATTTAGAGATAGACATATTAGTTCATCATTAGAAGGATTTTTACTAACATTAGAGGGAAAAATACTTCTACTAAAGACCTATCTCAAATCAGGATCAACACTCATGAAAGCATTATAAATAGAGACAGACCAAGACTTGTAATTAGAGCCATCGCCTAAAAGAAGTTCTACAGTTACCTCTTGTGACGACATCGTCATCTCCGGACGGCTAAGCCCACACTAGAGAGGCCTAGCTCTGATACCAATTGAAAGTTCCCTTTGGCCTGGGAACAGGATCTGGATGTCGCCTAGAGGGGGGGGTGAATAGGTGAATAAAAATTATCACTTTAAAACTTAAATCTTACTCTCCTCGAAGACAGGGTCGCAGTGAAGTGAAGAACCCTTCGAGTAGGTTGCAGCGGAATTGAGATTCCTGTCTTAAGAATATCCTGCACTTCAAAGAAAGCTGGTACCACAAGTAAGCAGTGAAGTGCAGATAGAAGAACTGAATAAGACAGAATTAGCACACAACACAGAGCAGAGCAAGTAGACACAGAAATTTATCCCGAGGTTCAGCCAAGCCTGAAATGCTTGCCTAGTCCTCGTTGGAGTTAGCCACACCTGGGCTTGGAGTCTATTTCAACTCCTTCCTCCGTTTGCTCAGATCTGTCAGTCAGACAGATAGAGCCTTCCACTATGTTGAGGTAGTTACAACAGAGCCGCGGCTGCTTACAATCTTCTTGGCAGCACTCCGGTAGAGTAACGATATGCTCAAGACTATGCTCTAGCTCGCAGCAGCACTTCTCCACTCTCTAAAGGCTTATAGCTTTGCCTTCTACACAAACTAGAGAGATACACACAAGAGGGAGAGTGAGGATTGATCAGAGTGATGTCTACACTTGTTGGCTGCCCTTGTGTATTGCTTGAGGCGCCTAGGGGTCCCTTTTATAGGCACAAGGGGCCTAGAAGCCGTTGGAAGCAATCCAGGAAGGCAAATCTTGTCTTCAGTCGGTTGGCGCACCGGACACTGTCCGGTGCCCGATTTCCTTCCAAAAATGGCGCAGTCGACCGTTGCAGTCTTCGAGCCGTTGGCGCACCGGACAGTCCGGTGCCCCCATCTGACCGTTGGCTCGGCCACACGTCACGCGCGGATTGCGTGGCCGACCGTTGGCCCAGCCGACCGTTGGCTCACCGGACAGTCCGGTGCACCACCAGACAGTCCGGTGAATTATAACCGAACGTCGCCAGACTTCACCCGAGAGTGGCGACTTCGCCGCAGCCGACTCACCGGACACTGTCCAGTGCACCACCGGATAGTCCGGTGATTTATAGCCGTATGCCGTCGACTTCTCCTGAGAGCGGCCGGTTCATCAGAGTTCAGCCTGGCGCACCAGACACTGTCCGGTGCACCACCGGACAGTCCGGTGTGCCAGACCGAGCTGAGTCTTGGCTGTACACAGCCAAGCCTTTGCACCTCTTCTCTTTTCTTCTTCTCTCTGTTTCTACCACTTAGACAAATATGTTAGTACACAAAAAGCAATGTGCTAAGTCTAGAAACATACCTTCTCTTGGATTTTCACCTCTCTCATTTGACATGCTTAAGATTGATGTTGGACTCATAAACCATCAGCTTAACTTGATCTAGACTAACATTTCTGAGCTCCAACATCCTGCAAAGGTCACATAGAATATCTCCAAACTCGGAACAACCCAAACTAAAGGTCAGAGTGCACTTAGCTCTTTTGGGCTGCTTCCAGTTCTGTTTTTGACATTTGTTCTCGTCCCAGTGACCTCGATCTCCTTCTTAGAGCCTTGTCTTGAGCCTTATGACTTACACCACATAATTATAAACATTTCCTCATTGGTTGTAAGTCACGTCCTTGTGTAGTGATCCTTGATGTGCCGTAGCTGTTCTCAACTCGATCACCCTTGACTTTGCAAGTCTTCTTCTTCACCCTAGGCTTTGGGTTCCTCAGCCTCTTTGACCTTCTCCCGTGCACTTGGTACCTCGAAGCTCTTCTTGCCTCCGTCCTTGGCTTGATCAGTTGTCTCCGAGCTACGCACCTGAGTCTCACTTTATGCAATGTCCATCTTACTTGTGATGTCCATTATGTATCCATAATCCAGTTCTTGGACCATCACATTTGTTCACTTGTGTTGAACCCTGTTAGCTTTACATTACGCACCTGTTCAACACTTAGTACACTTGTTAGTCCTTTAATTGAGTTGTCATCCAAACACCAAAACTCACAAGAGAGCTAGAGCAAACTAGTTAGTCCAATTGTTTGTGTTGGGCAATTCAACCACCAAAATTCATATATGAAAATGTTTGACCCTATTTCCCTTTCAATCTCCCCCTTTTTGGTGATTGATGCCAACACAAACCAAAGCAAATATAAAAGTGCAGAATTGAACTAGTTTGCATAAGGTAAGTGCAAAGGTTGCTTGAAATTGAAACCAATATACTTATTTCAATAGATGTGCATGGATGGTTTTCTTCTTATTTAAAATTTTGGACCACGCTTGCACCACTTGTTTTGTTTTTGCAAATCTTTGTAAAATTCATTTTCAAAAAAGTTTTGCAAATATTCAAAGGTACATGAATAAAATTGAGAGAAGCATTTTCAAGATTTGAAATTTTCTCCCCCTGTTTCAAATGCTTTTCCTTTGACTTAAACAAAACTTCCCTAAATAAAATTCTCCTCTTAGTGTTCAAGAGGGTTTTGCAAGTTTTGAAGATACTACTTTCTCCCCCTTTTGATCATAATAAGATATCAATTTGAAAAACTTCATTTTTAAAATTCGGTGGTGGTGCGGTCCTTTTGCTTTGGGATCATACTTTCTCCCCCTTTGGCATGAATCGCCAAAAACAGATACTTATGAGTGAAATATAAGCCCTTTTTACTTTCTCTCCAATGGCAAATAAATAGGGATGAGTGAAGATTATACCATAGTGGATAACGATGCGGAATACCGGCAAATATCAATGGAGTGAGTGGAAGCGCATTCTTTGCTGAATACTCCATTTCCCTTTCAATTCTATGACTAAGCATAAGATTACACTTGAAAACACATTAGTCATAGACATAAAAGAGATATGATCAAAGGTACATAAATGAGCTATGTGTGCAAAGAATTAATCAAAATTCCTAGAATCAAGAATATTTAGCTCATTCCTATGTTTGGTAAAAGTTTTCTCATCTAGTGGCTTGGTAAAGATATCGGCCAATTGATCTTTGGTGTTTATATAGGCTATCTCGATATCCCCCCTTTGTTGGTGATCTCTCAAAAAGTGATACCGAATGGCTATGTGCTTAGTGCGGCTGTGTTCAACGGGATTATCCGTCATGCGGATTGCACTCTCATTATCACATAGGAGAGGGACTTTGCTAAATTTGTAGCCATAGTCCCTAAGTGTTTGCCTCATCCAAAGTAATTGCGCGCAACAATGGCCTGCGGTAATGTACTTGGCTTCGGCGGTAGAAAGAGCAACTGAGTTTTGTTTCTTTGAAGCCCAAGACATCAGGGATCTCCCCAGAAACTGACAAGTCTCTGATG
The DNA here is from genome assembly GCA_029449295.1 of Zea luxurians. Classification (NCBI taxonomy): domain Eukaryota; kingdom Viridiplantae; phylum Streptophyta; class Magnoliopsida; order Poales; family Poaceae; genus Zea; species Zea luxurians. The sequence goes on from JAOPSE010000010.1 coordinate 45,826,972, forward strand.
TGCTCTTTCTATCAATCTTACACCCTGCCCAATCGGCATCAGAATATCCTAATAAATCAAACGAGGATCCCTTGGGGTACCAAAGGCCAAACTTTGGTGTTTGAACTAAATATCTCAAGATTCTCTTCACAGCCCTAAGGTGAACTTCCTTAGGATCGGCTTGAAATCTTGCACACATGCATACAGAAAGCATAATGTCCGGTCGAGATGCACATAAATAAAGTAGAGATCCTATCATCAACAGGTATACCTTTTGATCTACGGATTTACCTCCCGTGTCGAGGTCGAGATGCCCATTGGTTCCCATGGGTGTCTTGATGGGCTTGGCATCCTTCATTCCAAACTTGGTGAGTATGTCTTGAATGTATTTTGTTTGACTGATGAAGGTGCCCTCTTGGAGTTGCTTGACTTGAAATCCTAAGAAATACTTCAACTCCCCCATCATAGACATCTCGAATTTTTGCATCATGATCCTACTAAACTCTTCACAAATAGATTTGTTAGTAGACCCAAATATGATATCATCAACATAAATTTGGCATACAAACAAATCATTTTCAATAATTTAAGTGAATAGAGTAGGATCGGCTTTACCGACTTTGAATCCATTAGTGATAAGAAAATCTCTTAGGCATTCATACCATGCTCTTGGGGCTTGCTTGAGCCCATAAAGCGCCTTTGAGAGTTTATACACATGGTTAGGGTACTCACTATCTTCAAAGCCGGGAGGTTGCTCAACATAGACCTCTTCCTTGATTGGTCCATTGAGGAAGGCACTCTTCACGTCCATTTGGTAAAGCTTAAAGCCATGGTAAGTAGCATAGGCAAGTAATATACGAATTGACTCAAGCCTAGCTACGGGTGCATAGGTTTCACCAAAATCCAAACCTTCGACATGTGAATACCCCTTGGCCACAAGTCGTGCTTTGTTCCTAGTCACCACACCATGCTCATCTTGTTTGTTGCGGAAGACCCACTTGGTTCCTACAACATTTTGGTTAGGACGTGGAACTAAATGCCATACCTCATTCCTCGTGAAGTTGTTGACCTCCTCTTGCATCGCCAACACCCAATCCGAATCTTTAAGTGCGTCCTCTACCCTGTGTGGCTCAATAGAGGAGACAAAAGAGTAGTGTTCACAAAAATGAGCAACACGAGATCGAGTAGTTACCCCCTTATGAATGTCTCCTAGGATGGTGTTCACGGGGTGATCTCGTTGGATTGCTTGGTGGACTCTTGGGTGTGGTGGCCTTGGATCTTGTTCATCTTCCTTGTCTTGATCATTGGCATCTCCCCCTTGATCATTGTCCTCCTCTTGAGGTGGCTCATCTTCTTGATCTTCTCCTTCATCGTCTTGAGCCTCATCCTCATCTTGAGTTGGTGGAGATGCTTGCATGGAGGAAGATGGTTGATCTTGTGCTTGTGGAGGCTCTTCGAATTCCTTAGGACACACATCCCCAATGGACATGTTCCTTAGCGCGACGCACGGAGCCTCTTCATCATCTAACTCATCAAGATCAACTTGCTCTACTTGAGAGCCGTTAGTCTCATCAAACATAATGTCACAAGAAACTTCAACTAGTCTGATGGACTTGTTAAAGACTCTATATGCCCTTGTGTTTGAGTCATAACCAAGTAAAAAGCCTTCTACAGCCTTAGGAGCAAATTTAGATTTTCTACCTCTTTTAACAAGAATAAAGCATTTGCTACCAAAGACTCTAAAATATGAAACATTGGGCTTTTTACAGGTGAGGAGTTCATATGATGTCTTCTTGAGGATTCGGTGTAGATATAACCGATTGATGGCATAGCAAGCGGTGTTGATCGCCTCGGCCCAAAACCGATCCGAAGTCTTGTACTCATCAAGCATGGTCCTTGCCATGTCCAATAGAGTTCTATTCTTCCTCTCCACTACACCATTTTGTTGTGGCGTGTAGGGAGAAGAGAACTCATGCTTGATGCCCTCCTCCTCAAGGAAGTCTTCAATTTGTGAGTTCTTGAACTCCGTCCCATTGTCGCTTCTTATTTTCTTGATCCTCAAGCCAAACTCATTTTGAGCCCGTCTGAAGAATCCTTTCGAAGTCTCTTGGGTTTGAGATTTTTCCTGTAAAAAGAATACCCAAGTGAAGCGAGAATAATCATCCACAATAACTAGACAGTACTTACTCCCGCCGATGCTTATGTAAGCTATCGGGCCGAGAATAGGTCCATGTGGAGTAGTTCCAGTGGCCTGTCAGTCGTCATGATGTTCTTGTGTGGATGATGAACACCAACTTGCTTCCCTGCTTGGCATGCGCTACAAATCATGTCTTTCTCAAAATGAACATTTGTTAGTCCCAATATGTGTTCTCCCTTTAGAAGCTTGTGAAGATTCTTCATTCCAACGTGGGCTAGTCGGCGATGCTAGAGCCAACCCTAGTTAGTCTTAGCAATTAAGCAAGTATCGAGTTCATCTCTATTGAAATCAACTAAGTATAGCTGACCCTCTAATACTCCCTTAAAAGCTACTGAATCATCACTTCTTGTAAAGACAGTAACACTTGTATCCGTAAAAAGACAGTTGTAACCCATTTTGCATAATTGAGAAACAGAAAGCAAGTTGTAATCTAAAGAATCTACTAGAAAAACATTGGAAATAGAATGGTCAGGTGATATAGCAATTTTACCCAATCCTTTGACCAAACCTTGATTTCCATCCCCGAATGTGATAGCTCTTTGGGGATCTTCGTTTTTCTCGTAGGAGGAGAACATTCTTTTCTTCCCAGTCATGTGGTTTGTGCACCCGCTGTCGATGATCCAACTTGAGCCCCCAGATGCATAAACCTACAAAACAAATTTAGGCCTTGTTCTTAGGTACCCAAACGGTCTTGGGTCTTTTTACATTAGAAACAAGCACCTTGGGTACCCAAACACAAGTCTTGGAGCCATTGTGTTTGCCCCCAACATATTTGGCAACTACTTTGCTTGATTTGTTAGTAAGCACATAAGAAGCATCAAAAGTTTTGAATGAAACTGTAGGATTACGGGGAGGCTACGCTAGCTCAAAACAAAATTTTCATCCCCATAATACCAAGAACTACTGCGGTTATAGGTCATGGAATTACCACTAGACGCGCAGAGCAGCGGAAGACGTCTCGATGTAGACGAACGCGTCGAGCAGTGCCGTGTAGTCGTCGGCGTTCTTCACGTCCTCGCACGGTTCGTCCAAGTGCTCCAGATGCAGCACCTCCGAGGTATCCACACGTACAGGGAGGAAGCGCCGCGTACCGAACTGCTAGGTTCGCGACGGCGGCTTGGCGAGGGCGAGAGGCGAGCGGCGGCTGCTGGTTTGCAGGTGGCGAATTAGGTTATCTCTTAACCGCGCCCCCGCCCCTCATTATATAGGCGTTATGGTGGGCTTCTGACGCCGAGGCCCATCATTAACCCTAAAGCCCAGTCTAATTTCGGATCTAATCCGAATTAGGCTTCCTTCCCTTTAAGTGTGTGACCCTATAGGTTCACGTACAAATAGACATAGCCCGAGTACTCTTACTTGGCCCAATAATTGACAGCGGCCTCTAGCAAGACATGTCAACTCCTATGTGTACGTAAAGATCATATCAGACGAACCATTGCGACATTAAGTACATGTTGTTCCCTTTGTCTCACGATATTTGGTCTGGCTCTAAGCTGACCTCTCTTTCTCGATACTGTGAATTGGAATCCTTTCAATGGTTAACTCTTAACCCTAGCACGGCCATGCATTTCTTGATCCAATCACTCGAGGGGCCCAGAGATATCTCTCTCACAAAGAGAGGGACAAATTCCATCTTGACTGACCATGCCTCATAGCATGCTTCCTGACAAACCCAAAACTACCTTTAAAACTACCCAGTTACGGGATAGCGTTTGATAGTCCCTAAGTAAGTCAATTCACATCTTGAGAACATGCGACAATCTCAGGTCTAAGGATACAGTATTCATGTTGCAAGAAGAGAACTATATTACAATATCTCACGTTGGGTCGGTCCAGCCTCATGTCATACATGTGCCCACATTATTAATTTAACATCTCCATGTTCATGACTTGTGAAATGTAGTCATCAACTAATACATGTGCTAGTCATCGACTCTGACTAGGGACATCATTTAGAATAACCATATAAGTAAAGAATCTCACAAACAATTCACATAATTGCTAATCAATACAAGGTGCCTTCCATGGATATTCAATTAAGCAATATATATATCATGGATACAAAGAAATATGCTCATCTCTATGATTATCTCTAGGGCATATTTCTAACAGTCTCCCACTTGCACTAGAGTTAATCTAGAAGATATCTAATACCCATAGATCTCACGTGTGCCTCATGCTTAGGTTGTGGAAGAGGTTTTGTCAAAGGATCAACAACATTCAAATCCGTATGTATTTTGCATATCTTTATCTCACCCCGCCTAATGAATTCCCGTATGAGGTGAAACTTCCGCAGTACGTGTTTGTTTTTCTGGTGGTTCCTTGGCTCCTTAGCTTGCGCAATAGCCCCATTGTTGTCACAGTAGAGGTTCAATGGGCTAGATGCATTAGGAAACACACCAAGCTCGATGAGGAACTTTCTTATCCAAACACCTTCCTTCGCAGATTCAGAAGCTGCAATGTACTCGGCTTCTGCTGTAGAATCAGTCACAGTCTCCTGTTTGGAACTCTTCCAACTAACAGCACCACCATTTATTGTGAACACAAAACCTGATTGCGATTTTAACTCGTCTGGGTCAGTTTGGAAGCTAGCATCGGTGTAACCAGTTACAACGAGCTCCTCCTTACCCCCATATACCAGGAACATATCTTTAGTCCTTCTTAAGTACTTAAGAATGCCTTTTACCGCTGTCCAGTGATCCTCACCTGGATCAGCCTGGTATCTACTCGTAGCACTTATAGCGTATGAAACATCTGGGCGTGTACTTATCATGGCATACATGATTGAACCAATTGCTGAGGCGTATGGTACCTTACTCATGCGCTCCCGCTCATTAGCCGTTGCAGGACATTGCATCTGGCTAAGGTGTTTACCATGTGACATAGGTATGAACCCTTTCTTGGACTGTTCCATGTTGAACCGTTTCAAAACCTTGTCAATGTACGTATCTTGACTTAATCCTATAAGCCTCTTCGACCTATCTCTATAGATCCTTATGCCCAAAATATATGCTGCTTCCCCTAAGTCCTTCATAGAAAAACTCTTTTTCAGTGAAGCCTTGACGGACTCCAGCATAGGAATGTCATTCCCAATCAATAATATGTCATCCACATACAAGATTAGAAATACAACAGCGCTCCCACTTTCCTTCTTGTAAACACAAGCTTCTTCTTCATTCTGATGAAAACCAAGCCCTTTGATCACTTCATCAAAACGAATGTTCCAACTCCGAGATGCTTGCTTCAACCCATAAATGGATTTCTGAAGTTTGCATATCTTTTCAGCATTGATCGGATCGACTAAACCCTCGGGCTATATCATATACACGTCCTCATCTAGGTTTCCATTAAGGAAAGCTGTTTTGACATCCATCTGCCAAATCTCATAATCGAAATATGCGGCAATAGCTAGAATGATCCGAATAGATTTAAGCATCGCTACTGGCGAGAATGTATCGTCATAGTCAACTCCTTGAACTTGTCGAAAACCCTTTGCAACAAGTCGAGCCTTATAGATGTGAACATTTCCATCCATGTCTTTCTTCTTCTTATAGATCCATTTGCATTCTATAGGTCTAACACCATCAGGCGGGTCAACCAAGTTCCAAACTTGATTTTCTCCCATGGAATCTATCTCGGATCTCATGGCGACATGCCATTTCTCGGAATCTGGGTCCATCATCGCTTCTGAATATGTTGCAGGTTCGTCGTTGTCTAACAACAACACTTCCCCATTGCCCAACAATAGCACTTCTCCTCGTGGCTCACGAAGCCTTGCTAACCTTCGTGGTTGTGGTGGTGATTCTCTTGCCATAGAAGTCTCAACTTGTTCTGCTACATTAGCATCACTTGTTGAATCTTGTCCCACTGGCTCATCCTGAACTTCTTCAAGATACACCTTTTGTTTACTTTTCTCTCTTTTGAGAAACTCTTTCTCTAAGAACACACCGTTCCGGGCGACAAACACTTTGCCCTCTGACCGGTGGTAAAAGTAATATCCTAAAGTTTCCTTTGGATATCCCACGAACATGCACTTGTCCGATTTTGGAGTGAGTTTATCCGACTGTAGTCGCTTGACGTAAACCTCACAACCCCAAATCTTCAGAAAAGACAAGCTGGGAGTCTTCCCAGTCCACATCTCATATGGTGTCTTAACTACGGACTTAGACGGTACCCTATTTAGTGTGAAAGCTGCTGTTTCTAGAGCGTATCCCCAAAACGACAAAGGTAGGTCCGACTGGCTCATCATTGATCGAACCATATCCAATAAAGTCCGATTACGTCGCTCAGACACGCCATTCCTCTGAGGCGTTCCAGGCGGCGTAAGCTGTGGAACAATTCCACAACTCTTTAGATGATTGCTAAACTCATGTCTCAAATATTCACCACCACGATCTGATCGCAGTGCTTTAATTTTCTTGCCACGCTGATTTTCTACTTCATTCTGAAACTCTTTGAACTTTTCTAAGGATTCAGACTTGTGTTTCATTAAGTAGACATACCCATATCTACTAAAATCATCAGTGAAGGTTATGAAGTATTGGAATCCTCCCCTAGCTGTCGTACTCATTGGTCCGCACACATCAGTATGTATGAGTTCCAATAAATCTAACGTCCTCTCCGGTAAACCCGTGAAGGGCGCCTTGGTCATCTTACCAAGTAAGCAAGCTTCACATGTCTCGTATGATTCAAAATCAAACGAAGTTAAAAGCCCATCAGAATGAAGCTTCTTCATGCGATTCTCACTTATATGACCCAAACGACAGTGCCACATGTAGGTAGGACTTAAATCATTAGGCCGAGGCCTTTTAGCACTAATATTACAGATAGGTGCATCATCAAGATTTAAAATGAATAACCCATTCATAATGGATGCAAAAGCCACAAACATGCCATTCTTAGAGATCACACAACCATTGTTTTCACTCGCAAATGAATAACCATCCTTCATCAAACATGAAGGAGACATAATGTTTTGACTCATACTAGGAACTAGATAACAATTATTTAACTCCAAAATAAATCCTGATGGGAGGTGGAGTTGCATCGTCCCGACGGTCAACGCAGCAACTCTTGCATTGTTGCCTACCCAGAAATCAACTTCTCCTCTTTTCACGCTTCTACTTCTTATCATTCCCTGCATCGAATTGCAAATATGGGCAACCGATCCGGTATCAAATACCCAAGAATTAATATAAGAATCAGCAAGAAAAATTTCTGTAATGTGAATAGCAAGTGTACCTGCTGCGGCTATACCCTTACCGCCCCGATCCTTAATAGAGGCCAAGTACTGCTTGCAATTCCTTTTCCAGTGACCAAGTTCTTTGCAATAAAAGCATTCTGCATCTGCAGCTGGTCCAGCCTTGGGCTTTTGATTTGGCTTTGATACTGTATCCTTTGCCTTGCCCTTCTTCTTTTGAGTTTTACCCTTCTTCTTAAAGTTGGGTTTGTTTTGGACCGCCATCACATGGCCGCTGCTGCCAGCGCTTTTCTTTATGTCCCCTTCTGCAGTTTTCAGCATGCCACATAGTTCATTGAGGCCCCTCTCCGCCCCATGCATATGGTAGTTCGTGATGAAGTTTCCATAGCTGGGCGGAAGAGATGCCAAAATGAAGTCAGTGGCCAACTCTTGGCTTATTGGGAAGCCTAGCTTCTCCAACCTCTGACTGTAACCAACCATTTTGATTACGTGTGGCCCAACTGCTGCGCCTTCTGCTAGCTTGCATTCCAGAAAGGCTTTGGACACATTGAACCTTTCAGTCCTAGCCTGAGTCTGGAACATATCCTTGAGCGCCACGATCATATCGTGTACCTCATGGTTTGTCTCAAACTGCATCTGCAGCTCAGGCTCCATGCAAGCAAGCATTAGGCAACTCACTTCAAGATTAGTATCCATTGCTTTCTTGTAAGCGGTTTTAGCTGCAGCAGTTGCATTTTCACCAGGATCCTCTGGTAGTGGGGTGTCTAGAACGTCTTCCTTTTTTTCAGCCCTGAGAACAATTCTCAGGTTACGGATCCAATCCGTATAGTTTGTTCCATTTAACTTATCCTTTTCAAGAATTGATCGCAAAGTAAATGTTGGTGTGCTAGGTGCCATTTATCTACAACAAAATAATGCAAAATACTAAGACAAAAATATCCATGACAGAGTAAATCATATTAAACATTTAATAGTCTACTCCCACTAAAATCAATATCCCTCGATTGATACTTAGTGATTCAGAACCCACAACTAACAAGTCTACTAGTGAGCTTTAGCATCACCACTAGAAGACAAGGTAGATCGGTAAGCAACTCCTTGCTAATCATATCATATATATGACTCCTGTTGTTGGGTGACATCTCTATGTCTCGGCTCCCAACCTTATGCCTCAAAGTCCTTAACCATTAAGCTGACTTTGTTTAAGTTAACCAACCCTTTCTGCAGTTCGTATCCGATACAAACCTATCTAGTCAAGGAAAACTGGTGGCACCCTAATTTCATAGACCCACCACCAATTGTACAAGACTTATGATAGTGCAAGGTTTGGAGAGGCATTAAAGCTTAAACATTTATGAGGGATCGTCCTACTTATAACATCGCACGCAAGGACATATATGCAATATAAACAAGTAGAACAATAAGAATGGCATTCACACAACAGTTGTGATTCGGTATGGCTTGCTGTCACATGGTGATCCCCATCTCCAATAATCTGTCCATCACGATGATCTCCATCTCCATGATATAGGTATGCCATCCTCCAGGTGATGAGTCCTTCAAGACCTATCTAACGTATGCTGGTAAACAAATTACATATACGCTTTGGATCATCACATGTTGACACGCAGGTCATTACATTAAATTTGGACAATACATGTGGCTCCAGTCGTATTGCCCTGGTCATGACACGCAGGTCATGAATAATTTATTAACATGCATCATATACACAATAGCCATACCGATCACAAGATGTCCTGCAAAAATAGGTTAGACAAACACGTTTCTATACGTTCGCCACTTCAGCAGATAGCCACGGCGGTTGATCAAATCTCATGCATCGTATGTATGGAAATTCCACTGGAAATCTCATGCGGTTGATCAAATCAACCCAAATCTGAGACTTTCGACCCGAAGAAGATTACACTCATGACGTTGATCTGTTACGTCAATCTGCTGGTTGTGTACGCAGTTAGCCCCGATGGTGATTCCAGCCGGTAGGATCAAGTCGCGCATACAACAGAGAAGGACGAACTGATCTCTCCAGTCATATCCGATGTAATCTACTTCAACCCTTTATTACCAATTGATCTAATCAAACCGTGCATCAAGTAGATCCATCTCATGAACCTAGATCCAGACCTAAAACTACGTAGAACCTGGCTCCGATACCACTGTAGGATTACGGGGAGGCTACGCTAGCGCAAAACAAAATATTCATCCCCATAATACCAAGAACTACTGCGGTTATAGGTCATGGAATTACCACTAGACGCGTAGAGCAGCGGAAGACGTCTCGATGTAGACGAACGCGTCGAGCAGTGCCGTGTAGTCGCCGGCGTTCTTCACGTCCTCGCACGGTTCGTCCAAGTGCTCCAGATGCAGCACCTCCGAGGTATCCACACGTACAGGGAGGAAGCGCTGCGTACCGAACTGCTAGGTTCGCGACGGCGGCTTAGCGAGGGCGAGAGGCGAGCGGCGGCTGCTGGTTTGCAGGTGGCGAATTAGGTTATCTCTTAACCGCGCCCCCTCCCCTCATTATATAGGCGTTATGGTGGGCTTCTGACGCCGAGGCCCATCATTAACCCTAAAGCCCAGTCTAATTTCGGATCTAATCCGAATTAGGCTTCCTTCCCCTTAAGTGTGTGACCCTATAGGTTCACGTACAAATAGACATAGCCCGAGTACTCTTACTTGGCCCAATAATTGACAGCGGCCTCTAGCAAGACATGTCAACTCCTATGTGTACGTAAAGATCATATCAGACGAACCATTGCGACATTAAGTACATGCTGTTCCCTTTGTCTCACGATATTTGGTCTGGCTCTAAGCTGACCTCTCTTTCTCGATACTGTGAATTGGAATCCTTTCAATGGTTAACTCTTAACCCTAGCACGGCCATGCATTTCTTGATCCAATCACTCGAGGGGCCCAGAGATATCTCTCTCACAAAGAGAGGGACAAATTCCATCTTGACTGATCATGCCTCATAGCATGCTTCCTGTCAAACCCAAAACTACCTTTATAACTACCCAGTTACGGGATAGCGTTTGATAGTCCCTAAGTAAGTCAATTCACATCTTGAGAACATGCGACAATCTCAGGTCTAAGGATACAGTATTCATGTTGCAAGAAGAGAACTATATTACAATATCTCACGTTGGGTCGGTCCAGCCTCATGTCATACATGTGCCCATATTATTAATTTAACATCTCCATGTTCATGACTTGTGAAATGTAGTCATCAACTAATACATGTGCTAGTCATCGACTCTGACTAGGGACATCATTTAGAATAACCATATAAGTAAAGAATCTCACAAACAATTCACATAATTGCTAATCAATACAAGGTGCCTTCCATGGATATTCAATTAAGCAATATATATATCATGGATACAAAGAAATATGCTCATCTCTATGATTATCTCTAGGGCATATTTCTAACAGAAACATCATGATCATTTGACGCAGTAGGAGATTTCTTTTTAGGCATTTTAACATGTGTAGAACGCCTAGAGCTAGAAGCCTCATTCTTATAAATAAAGACATGGTGAGAATGAGTCTTCTTGGCATGAATTCTCCTAATCTTATCCTCAGGATAACCAGCAGGATATAAAATATAGCCCTCGTTATCCTAAGGCATGGAAGCCTTGCCCTTAACAAAATTAGACAATCTTTTAGGACGGGCATTAAGCTTGACATTGTCTCCCTGTTGGAAGCCAATGCCATCCTTAATGCCAGGGCGTCTCCCATTATAAAGCATACTACGAGCAAATTTAATTTTCTCATTTTCTAGTTCATGCTCGGCAATTTTAGCATTTAATTTTGCTATATGATCATTTTGTTATTTAATCATAGCAAAGTGATCATGGATAGCATCTACATTAACATCTCTACATCTAGTGCAAATAGAAACATGCTCAACGGTAGATGTAGAGGGTTTGCAATCATTTAATTCAACAATCTTAGCATGTAAAATGGCATTCTCATCTCTAAGATTGGAAATAGAAGCATTGCAAACATCTAAGTCTTTAGTCTTAGCAATTAATTTTTTATTCTCATTCCTAAGGCTAGCAAGAGAGGCATTCAATCGATCAATCTTATCAATTAAACTAGCATTATCATTTCTAAGATTGACAATTGAATCATCACAAATATTTGACTTCTCAACCTTACAATCAAATTAGCATTCTCAATTCTAAGGTTGGAAATAGTGTCATGGCAACTACTTAGCTCAATAGTTAATTTTTCATTTTTCTCTACCTCCTGAGCATAAGCATTTTTAGTCTTAACATGCCTTTTGTTTTCCTTAATAAGGAAGTACTCTTGGCTATCCAAGAGTTCATCCTTCTCATGAATAGCAATAATCAATTCATTTAATTTCTCTTTTTGTTGCATGTTAAGATTGGCAAAAAGAGTAAGCAAGTTGTCCTCATCATCACTAGAATTTTCCTCATCACTAGAAGTGGCATACTTAGTGGAGGATCTTGATTTTACCTTCTTCTTCTTGCCGTCCTTCGCCATAAGACACTTGTGGCCGATGTTGGGGAAGAGGAGGCCTTTGTTGATGGTGATGTTGGCGGCGTCCTCGTCGTCGGAGGAGTCAGTGGAGCTCTCGTCGGAGTCCCACTCCCGGCAAACATGGCATCGCCACCCTTCTTCTTGTAGTACCTCTTCTTCTCCTTCTTCCCCCTCTTGTCGTTATCCCTGTCACTATCACTAGACAATGGACATTTAGCGATAAAATGACCGGGCTTACCACATTTGTAGCAAACCTTCTTGGAACGGGGCTTGTAATCTTTCCCCTTCCTTTGCTTGAGGATTTGGTGAAAGCTCTTGATGATGAGCGCCATTTCCTCGTTGTCGAGCTTGGAGGCGTCGATGGGGACCCTACTCGGTGTAGAGTCTTCTTTCTTCTCCTCCGTTGCCTTGAATGCAACGGGTTGTGCTTCGGGTACGGAGGAGGATGCGCCTTGCTCGATGATCTTCTTGGATCCTTTGATCATCAATTCAAAGCTCACAAATTTGCCTATCACTTCCTCAGGAGACATTAGTTTATATCTTGGATCACCACGAATCAATTGAACTTAAGTAGGGTTAAGAAATACGAGTGATCTAAGAATAACCTTGACCATCTCATGGTCATCCCATTTGGTGCTCCCAAGGTTGCGCACTTGATTTACCAAGGTCTTTAGCCGGTTGTACATGGCTTGCAGGTCTTCTCCTTGGTTGAGCATGAAACGACCGAGCTCCCCCTCGATCGTCTCCCTCTTGGTGATCTTGGTCACCTCGTCTCCTTCGTGCGCGGTCTTGAGCATGTCCCAAATTTCCTTGGCGCTGTTCAATCCTTGCACCTTGTTATACTCCTCTCGACTTAGAGAGGCGAGGAGTATTGTGGTGGCTTGTGATTTGAAGTGTCGGATTTGGGCAACTTCATCCGAGTCATAGTCTTCATCCCCCGGCGAAGGTACCTGTACTCCAATCTCAACAACATCCCAAATGCTAGTGTGGAGTGAGGTTAGATGGTGCCTCATTTTATCACTCCACATATTATAATCTTCACCATCAAACATAGGTGGTTTGCCTAACGGGACGGAAAGTAAAGGAGTACGTTTTGAAATACGAGGGTAGCGTAGGGGAATCTTACTAAACTTCTTGCGCTCATGGCACTTAGAAGTTACGGACGGTGCATCGGAGCCGGAGGTGGATGGCGACCAAGAGTCGGTCTCATAATAGACCACCTTCTTCATATTCTTTTTCTTCTCGCCACTCCGATGCGACTTGTGAGGAGGTGATTCCTCCTTCTTCTTGTTGCTGGACTCTCCCGATGGAGCCTTCCCGTGGCTTGTGGCGGGCTTCTCGCCGGTCACCATCTCCTTCTTGGCGTGTTCTCCCGACATCACTTCGAGCAGTTAGGCTCTAATGAAGCACCGGACTCTGATACCAATTGAAAGTCGCCTAGAGGGGGGTGAATAGGCGGAATCTGAAAATTATCAACTTAAGCACAACTACAAGCCGGGGTTAGTTTTAGAAATATAATTGAGTCCGAAAGAGAGGACGAAAACAAATCACAAGCAAATGAAGAGTGAGATGCGGTGATTTGTTTTACCGAGGTTCGGTTCTTGCAAACCAACTCCCGGTTGAGGTGGTCACGAAGACCGGGTCTCTTTCAACCCTTTCCCTCTCTCAAACGGTCACCTAGATCGAGTGAGCTTCTCTTCTTAATCAATCGGGACACTAAGTCCCCACAAGGACCACCACACAATTAGTGTCTCTTGCCTTGATTACAATTGAGTTGGAAACAAGAAAGGAAGACGAAGAAAAGCGATCCAAGCACAAGAACTCAAAAGAACTCAAATGTCGCTCTCTCTGGTCGCTATTTGATTGGAATGAACTTTGGACTTGGGAGAGGATTTGATCTCTTGTTTGTGTCATGGAATGAAGTCTAGAGCTCTTGTATTGAATGCAAATGGCTGAAACTTGGATGCCTTGAATGTGGGGTGGTTGGGGGTATTTATGGCCCCAAGCACCAAAGTGGCCGTTGGGAAGGGCTGCTGTCGTATGGCGCACCAGACAGTCCGGTGTGCCACCGGACACTATCCGGTGCGCCAGCCACGTCACCCAACCGTTAGGTTCGACCGTTGGAGCTCTGACATGTGGGGCCACCGGACAGTCCGGTGGTGCACCGGACAAGTCCTGTAGACTGTCCGGTGCGCCTTCTGGCGCCTGCTCTAACTTCTGCGCGCGCAAGCGCGCACTGTTAAGTTCAGAGTGGATCTCCCTAGTGCACCGGACAGTCCGGTGTGCCAGACCAGGGCTGCCTTCGGTATACTTTGCTCCTTAGTTTTGAACCCTTTCTTTTGACTTGTATTGGTTTGTTGTGAACCTTTGGCACATGTAGAACTCATAATCTAGAGCAAACTAGTTAGTCCAATTGTTTGTGTTGGGCAATTCAACCACCAAAATTCATATAGGAAAAGGTTTGACCCTATTTCCCTTTCAAATATAAAACGAACTAAGGATCGTCGTTGGCGCCAATGTCAACTGAGAAACGCCACCTAGATCAGATCAAACTCCTTGCCTTGTGGCTCCTCCTGAACCACCTGTTCTTCTCCTGTGGGGGGGATGTGAGACAGCAAGGGTGAGCTCACACATGATCATAGCTCAACAAGTTGTGGGGAACCAATGGACATGAACTCACAAAGGTGGAAGTTCATGTGATGTGTAAGGCTAATCAATGACAGGGGTTAAAACTGAGCATTGCTTTTAATTAGTTGGTCAAAATTTTATTAGCAGTTACTAAATGTAAGTAAATACCAAACCTTAATAAAATAATAGAACAAAATTAATAATAATCCCATGCAAATGCAAATGATAAATTGAGTTTAAGTTCCGTAGTTTAATCATCAGAGAGTCCTGAGTTGCTCATGACCGTGAGCTCGGCTAGTATACCACTTTTACACTCTGTAGAGGTTGTACCCTTTACCCACAAGTCGTGTTTCCCATGTCGCCAGGGTTAGCTAGGCCCTTAGACACTACCAAGGTGAATGGCTAGGGATCCACTACGAGGTCTTTACAAAGTTCCACTAGCTTCCGAAAACCCGCTACAGTTTATGGGAAGAGCACTTGTAAGAATCCCTCGTCTGACCGCCATCGCAGCAAAATCAACCCGAGAACCTCCTTGCATGCAACTCCCCTACTGCCCTTGCCCCTTTCGGGTAAGGTAGTTTTCCACTAGCTTTCCTAATTAGTTAGCCAAGGGGTCTCATTCCTCCCTTGTGGTGGCACGTGTTTCTCAAGTTAAGCTCCATGTTCCAATTAACAATAATATAATGATCTTGACATGAACATAAATAAAATAACATAATAATTAGAACATGGACATAAAGTAGTATTAATCCCAAAACCATATAAAGCAATAGCAAAAACTACCCATGCGATTCAGGGGTAAACAAGGTAAAATGGATAAACAGACTAGGGTGACCTATTAGGTCCCATCAAAATTAAAACTATGCACGGTAAATGGTTATAAAGAACATTATTGGGTAACAAAGTGATCAAGGGCACAACTTGCCTGGCACTTGAGATTTCAGGTACCAACTTGCTTTTCAGATGACACGTGTCCTCGCGCTAGTCGTAGCAATACAAAAAAACATGGTATAAATAAAATAAACATCATGCCAAACATAAGAACAAACTGAATAATAATAATCTACGCGTTGCTACGAGACTAAGGCAACTTGAACGGATCAAATCGAAGTTAAAACGGAGGAGTTATGATTTTCTGAAGATTCTATGTGTTTTGTACAAGATTAAATGAGATATAAATTTTAATGTGACTTTCATGTCAAAACAACGGCATTAGATGATAGACAATAATATTACAAAATTATAGGAATTCGAACGGATTAATTTGGGCTTAATATGAATTTTCTATGAATTACCCAAGTTTTACAATTATTTTTATACTCAAAATCAATTTCTAAATCTATTTTTCCGGTTTTATTTAATTCCTGGACTGCGCCTCAATTTATATAGAAGGCAGGGACCTCTGCGCAAGTATTCCTGTGACTCAGGCAAATCCCTATGCGGACGGCGGGTTATTTTCTCAGAACCCCGAGGGTTTAAACGAAAAAAGATCGGTCGAAAGGGTAACCACTAACTGCGACCGTCTGATTGGAAATCAGGGCTCGGATTAGATCACCACACTCGCGAACCGGTACGCACTACTGGCCATCGGATCAAGATCCTACGGCTACGAGGAAAACAAAGTCATAAACTCCCATGGCCGTTGATCTGCCCACCGACGGACACGATCAACCAATTGAATCGGTCTCGCCCTAATCTAATCTCGGTCGTTCACGGTGATCCAACGGCGCACGCAGGTCATCCCCAACCCGCGCCCAGACGCGGTGGCGCTGCCCACACTTGCGGCGGTGAGTTCGCCGGCGCATAAGGATCCGGTGCCCGAGCAACAATCCCAGCCCCCCCCCCCCCCGTGAATCCAAACGATGCCCAAGTCCACCCGAACTCACTAATCTAGCAATTACCAGGAATCGCGCAATGTAACCATCCATCCGCGGCAAGCAGCGGCCGTTATCGGTGAGCCGTCGCCACCGTCGCCCCAACGCGCGATCTCGAGCGTAATCTAATAGCTACGCGTGGGGTATATAACGGGAATTGGCAGGGGGGTCCTTACCGTGATTCGACCGCACCAACAGCGTCTCCACGACGGATTACGGCTTCGCGTAGGCGCCCTACGACGGCGAGCAATCGCCGATCACCTGGTACTGCTCCCACACGACGATGCGTCTCGCACGAACGGTGAAGACTCCACGGCCCACCTTGATCACTCCTCGGGGTTGCAGAGTCACCCACGGTTGAGACCAATAGCGGCGACGGCACGACTGGTACTGCCTTCTCTGGTGGCGACTGGCGAGGGGTTTGGTTGCAGCAAAAGGAGGAGCACGAGGAGGGGTTGGGTCCGCATTTGAAGCACCAGGCGAGGTGGAGATATGGGGTGCGGGGTTAGCGCGCAGATGCAACAACTCACTCCTATTTCCCTGGCGACAGAATCAGTCACGTTTGCGTCGCGACGGTGGAGAAGATAGCGCTGCCATCGTGGGTCCCACACGGAAGTGGCGGAGTGGGCTGAGCGCGTGCGAACAGCGGGACCCATGGAGACAGTGAAACAGGCGCGGGAGAGTTCGCTGCTGGGTGGCTGGCTTGACAGGCCCACCTGCTAGTGAGGCAAGCGAGGTGGCCACGCATGAGCAGAGGAGGGTCGGGCTGGCGCGCCTCCTTTTGGGCCAGGGTGAAATCAATCTTGGGCCAGGCAGGGAAATAGGGCCCAGAGCATAGGTTCATATTCCCCATTTTCTTTTCTTTTCTTTTATCCTTTCTAATTTCCTTTCTTGATTCAAATTCAAATGGAATTCAAATTTAATTCAAACTTTTGTGGCCCATCATTACAATTTATATTTATGAAATTATAGGTACTAATCTTGGAGATATTTATTTATATATATATTATTTATTTATTCATATCCTTTATCTTTTTCTTTTCTCCACCTTTCTAGAATTCCCTTTAAATCTTAAATTCCCATTTAGGTATTAATATATTTCTCTTTATTTTATTTTTTGTATTGCCACAAAATGCACACAAAATAAAGTCCAGCATGATGCACAATTTAGTGACTTATCTTTTATTATTTATTGTTTTTTTAATATAGCGTTAACATGTTATGGTAAATAGATGTAATACACATATAAATAAAGGAAAAAATATTTTTTCTCTCTCGTTTTATAATATCACTTACAAATTGGGTATTACATCTAAAGGCTTGTTTGGAACCTATATAGAGCTAATAGTTAGGTGCTAAAATTAGTTGTAGAGGTTCCAAACAGCCCCAACTAATTGTTAGAGCTAACTCACAGGTAACAATTAGTTTATTAGTTGGCGCAGCAATTTTGTTAGCTGGCTAACTATTAGTTATATAGGAGTTCGAAACATGGCCTAACTCTAATAACTAGGACTAAAGAAAGAAAAAAAAATACGTGTCAGCACGTTAGCGATGGAATATATGTACATCTATCTGTTTAACATCTTTTTAAATAATACTTAGTATCCTAACTTGTAAGTTTGACATAGTGAGATATTGAAATCGATGATAATATATGTGTTGTTCGTTTTTATTTAATCATTGTGCACTAATATTTTATAGAATAATTTGCGTGCAGTCGCAACGCATAGTTATTAGACTAGTATTCTGCTATATGTAAGAATATAACAGTACGGGTGCTTCGTCAGTCAATATAGATATAGTTCTAGCTTTCTTATAGCTAGTTATGTTAACCAACACGCTACTAGCAGAGAGCTGGGCACATGACTTCTAATTCGTCAAGAACCCCAGTAGTAGCGATTGTACGTCACTAAAAATTCTCGGCCTGCGAATATGTGTATTTAAATCGTGAACGAAGGAATTAAACAATTAATTAAGAGACTCTAATCTCAATTTCACCAAATACTCCTCTTGGTAAAACTTTGGAGGAGGAAGTTTCTGCTCTTCAACAACGTCGTCGTGCGTGGTGGGCTCATGGACGGAAGAAGAACAGAGACATCAGCAGCTGCCTACTAGCTAGTGCGAGCTGTGTGTGGTTTGCATTTACATCGTGGTGTGTTACTTTGAGGTACTACGTACGCTATAACGACGGATGGAGATGGCGCAACAACTATATATGCATCTGCCCGTCTGGCCGTTTGGGGATGGATGGATGGATCGCCCGATCGAGTTTGCTGCCTTGCAAAGGTTGCTAAATTAAATTAAATTAAATACAAAACTGCACTGGCCGTGCGTGGCCTGCTCCTCTCACCTTACTAGCTAGCACTCGTTCATTGAAGAGGCAGCAGAGGAGCTAGTACGACGTACTCTGTAGGCTTCGGTCAGGGGAAAGGCTGTACTGGCTGCGAAGTACTAGTTTGACTTTTAAGTAATAAACTCTGTTGTAATAATTCAAGTCACAGTCCATTGTTTAAATTTGTGGGCGGCCGGGTGTAGCTTGAAGTTTTTGTAGCCATGCATGTGTTCGGTGCTTAATTGCTTTGATCATATTACTGTTGTTTGTCGTGTTTGATCATATATATTATTATGTTGTCCATTTTAACCAATAACAAGAAGTAAGTATGTTAGAGCCGCATATATGTGCTACTACACTATATATATATATATATTGCAAAAAATTATTGTCGTGACGTATGTTTTGTTTTGGACGTGAAAATTGCACACTCTCCTCTCTCTCTCAGCTGGACATACTACGTACCGGCCGATGATACGTACATACATATGTGGGCGTACGTGCAGACGATCACATATGTGCCGACGGACGGAACAGATATGCATGATATGGTGGGATTGGGAACCGACAGACGACACGAGACAGAGACGTGCAGACGCGACGGATCGGAACGTGGCAACCACCGCGTCTAGCTAGAGCTAGCTAGTTGCATGAGTTAGTTGCCATGTACTCGTTAGTTGTTGTGTACGCGTAGTGTACCCATCGCGCCCACGTGGATCACGGAGCTAGCGTCCATGTAGAGCTCAAAAAAACGAAATAAAGGCCTCTTGTCGCGTTGCAAGTCACGTCGACGAGCTAGGAAGCGCGTGCAGCGGGTGGAGTTTGTTGTTGCCACACTAGCAAGTCTCGTTAGTTGTTGTGTACGTATAGCTGCGCAAGAGACAGCAGACAGTGTAGCTAGTAGAGTGACGGAGCTGAGTGCTGGCTAGCTTATTAGCTTAGCTTCGATTCTTAGCTGAGGAGGATCGGAGCGTCATCGAGCGACGAGATGGATGGAGAGCAGACACGCCTGACCGAGAGCATGCACATATACGGTACGGTAGGTAGAGATCGATCAGGTACGCGCGCGCGTCGTACGTACGTGTATATATATACATACAACAGACACACGTACGTATGTACGTCGTAGTGTATTCACAAGATTTTGTCGATCGATCGCCACGTCGTCCGTCCGTCGCTCCAATGCATGGTTGGCCGGCTGATCCGGCCCATATATACCCCCGCAACAGACCCACCCACCCACCCCGGTCCACACGCAACGCCGCACGCAAGCAGCCGATCGAGCCAAGCGCCGGCCACACGCACACTGCCACACGGAGAGCTAGCTAGCTGATCGATCCTCCTCTCGGCCGCCCGCCCGTTAAGGTAGCCGACAGTATCTATCCAGCTAGGTAGCCAGTCAGCGAGAGGAGCCGCCGTCGTTGCTTCCTAGCTGCACCTCCGCCCGGCCGCCGGCCGAAGAAGACGCCGACGATGAAGGTGTCGGTGCGGGCGCTGTTGTCGGCGGCGCTTCTGCTGGTGCTGGTGCTGGTGGCGCAGGTGCCGTCGGCGGCGGAGGCCTCCCACCACGGCGGCGCGGGCCTCAAGCTGGGGTACTACAAGAAGACCTGCCCCGGCGTCGAGAAAGTGGTCAAGTACCACGTCGCCAAGGCCATCAAGGCCAACCGCGGCGCAGGTGCCGCGCTCGTCCGCCTCATCTTCCACGACTGCTTCGTCAGGGTACGCCGTACGCCCGCGCCGCAGCGCTTCGTCTTCTTTACTTCGTCCAATGCAAGCACGTACTCCCCCAGTACAGTAAAAGAAGTCATCCTGCGCGTGACCGAACGTACACAAAAGAAGTCACAGCGCGTATGGGTCTAGGATTTAGACGTCGCTGCCTCTGAGTAATTGCATCGGGAAAAAAAAGCTGCACTCACGAGGAATCAAGCTTGAAACCTCCAGTCTAGAATGCCTCGAGAGGTGTTGCAGCAACCAATCGAGCTTGATTATTTTGGTGACGTTAATGCACCCATATCCCTATTTAATAAGGACAAACAGGGAAAACTCCATGATAATTAATCACTCCTTGGTATGCACAATCATGTTCTAAACGACTACTTTTACTGCACCGGAGGGAGTACGTACCCTAGTAGTAGCTAGCTAGCTAGCTAGCTAGTAGCGTATACGTACATATATTATATATCCGTATACTACATATGATTCTAGCGATCGACCGGTATATTCGTACGTGGTTACCGACTTTAATTTGACGACAACTAATTAACCACCACAGCATGCATGCATCTTGGTGCGTGCACGATCTCACAGATAAAGCTCACAAAGCACACGCAACCACCATCTCTTAAAAAAGGTGGTTGCAAGCAGCACCTTGTAGTAGCTTAGCACTTAGCTTACCAGTAGGAGTAGCTAGCACTAGCAGGCAGTCCTGCTTCAATAGTCTAGGAGACGACAGAAGATCAAGATGCCCGCCGGCGCCGCCGCCGCCGCCGCCGCCGGCCCTCCTAATAATAAGCTAGTTTCGTGCGCAGCTTGTTCACGCCAACGGGCAACGGCCAATCCATATCCATGCATGCATTACGGCGCCAAGAGAAAACAAGAACCTTTACTTCTCCTTCTTCCCCTTTAATTCCTCCCCCCCCTCCGGCCTCTAGCTAGCTGGAAAGAAGAAAGAGACATGCATGGAAACCACTCGACCAGGAACGTGATACTGCCCAGGGGGGCCAGGGACTCCTTTTAGCTAGCTAGCTAGGTAGGTAGGGTCTCCCTAAATGCGTGTCACTCTCCTTGCTGTAGCTGATTATTGCAGCAGCTTCCATGTGTTCCTGATTGCTAAATGCTAACTAACATGCGTGCAACCACCAGCAAGCCACATATATACTTATTTCTTGACTCTTTCCCTAGCTAGTACCAATAATCACTCACATTGTCATATTAATTATATATATCCTGTGGACCACAAAAAATAAAAAAATAGCCTCCTTTGCTTTTTTTTTTGGAAAAATGCAATTAGTCTATTTCCAATGATAGTATGAATGTCACATAGGATTTTTATTTTGATGACGCGGGATGGAGAAAAAAGGTAATGGCACGTACAACATAGAGACGCCTAGAACGGTTCTCAAGTATAAAAGACAGTTAATTAAGAGATTGCATGATACAATCTTTAGTCTTTGGATCATAAATACAGTTAAGAGACAATATGTCTCTAATATATGAAGACTCGTGTAGAGACGAGCTCTTCGAAAAAAGTCCGTCTCTTATATTTTTTTCCGTCTGTACCCTTAGAGACTCCTCAATAGACCACACAATAAATGGGGTTGCGCGTGCCCTGAGATACTAGCTACTTTGGCATGAAATCTTAGATTACGCTACAAAAAAAAATAATGTTTGGGCCCACCAATTAACTAATTTAAATATATAAGTATGTTACTATACACTATAAAGGGTGTATCTTTCTAGCAGTACCAATGTACCAGACTTTGTATCGTATGCGGCATCTTTAAATATTAGAGTATGATACTTTAGACTAAGAATAGCCTTAGCCCACATGCGTGTAGATGCCGACTTTTCTTCACCCATGTGCATGCCCATACTTGTAGAACGGACGGAGATAGATGGACGTTGATGCTTTCGCTGTTAGTTGTTTATTAATTTATGTCATGAAAACCTGAGCAGGAAAGAACTACAAGCGTCATCGTCATCCTCCACGCCATCATATCAATCGGTCGATCATTGGTTCCATTCCAAAACGCTAGTCCCCTAGAAAATGAGTACTACTCATAGAAAACCTCCAATGCAAGGCCCCAGCTAACAATAATGCAACGCATATAAAAGTTAAAACCTTTTTCCATTTTAAAGTTATTTTACTGCCAAATAATTTTTCTCATATAATCGCATAAAATTAATACAATGATAAATGATTCTATGTGTGCTCTATAGTCGTAAGGGAATGAATGTGTAGTAGCATAGTATGAAAAGATCTCGAACCGAGAAAAGACCAAAAAAAACCTGTAGATCACAAATAGCTATGCTTTTATGGTTGCCATTATTTTTTATTTGAAATCATCTATATATCCAACAAAATTACGTTTAAATTGCGTGCATTTAAAAAAAAGCTTCTTCAAATGAGTTTCGACGGAGAGAAATTAAACGACCGACTAGAATAAAAACGTACTGTAGATCTTTAAAAAAATTACAAATTTATTATAGTTTATAACCTTTTTATTTGAAATCACTATCAAAGCAGAGGAATTAAGTCTAGGAATACTAGATTATTTTGTTGGAAAAAAACTTCGTTAGCATAACAATCAGGGAACATATCTGGTGTAAACCAACTTCTGTGCAGCCGTACAAACTTCTAATCTAGATCATTTGATATTGATCTAAGGAACACAGGAGCGTGGATAATTTTACACTTAACCACCAACTGCTAATTACACTTTTTCAAATACTCTCACACTCCCGCGCACGTCCCTTGGATCAACATCATTTAGTTCAGATTAACAATAAACAGAGTTGATGAGCGACGATGTCTACCCATATGCATGCAGTGCAGCCGACACTGCATATGGAGTGGACATCAATCCCTTTCTAACGACTGCTCATCCGATGGGGAGCGTGCGTGCATACGTACGTACCGACGAAATGACTTGCCATGCACACTTGCTTGACACGTCACTCTACAGTGTACAGCAACAGGGCTGAGTAGTACATGTACAGTACTCATAAATCAAGGAGGATATCTGGTGCACATGGAAACTTAGTGCACATATTAAATTATCACTATCCATTTAATATCTAACGTCTCTAGTTGATCATTGCAATTTGCAAATAACACTTTCCACACTATACCCTTACCACGTCAGAGGGTGTCCTTAACAAAATATACCAAACAACTAGAAACGTTACGTTAAATCTAATATTAGTGATACTGATTTAATATGTGGAACATGTGTACTAAACTTTGATGTGCACCAGATATGTTCTCTAAATCAAATGAAACAACAATTGATGTGCATGCAGGGGTGCGACGCGTCGGTGCTGCTGGACCCGACGCCGGCGAACCCGGAGACGGAGAAGACGGCGCCGATCAACATCGGGCTGGCGGCGTTCGAGGTGATCGACGAGATCAAGGCGGCGCTGGAGGAGCGGTGCCCGGGGACGGTGTCGTGCGCGGACATCGTGGTGTACGCGGCCCGGGACGCGTCGAGCCTGCTGAGCAACGGGCACGTCCACTTCGCGGCGCCCGCGGGGCGGCTGGACGGCGTGGTGTCCCGCGCCGCCGACGCGCAGCGCGACCTGCCGGACTCCACCTTCACCGTGTCCGAGCTGATCCGCAACTTCCGGCGCAAGAACTTCACGGTGGAGGAGCTGGTGATCCTGTCGGGCGCGCACGCCGTCGGCGTCGGCCACTGCTCCTCGTTCCGCGCGCGCCTGTCGGCGCCGCCGGCGCAGATCGTGCCGGCGTACCGGAACCTGCTGTTGGGCAAGTGCGCGGCGGCGGGCGGCGCCGACGACCCCGTGGTGGCCAACAACGTGCGCGACGAGGACCCGCGCGCCGTCGCGGCGGCCTTCCCGTCCTTCCTCGGGAAGCTGCGCAAGGCCAGGGACTTTCTGGACAACAGCTACTACCACAACAACCTGGCAAGGATCGTCACCTTCAACTCCGACTGGCAGCTGCTCACGGAGAAGGAGGCGCTGGGGCACGTCAAGGAGTACGCCGAGAACGGCACCCTCTGGGACGAGGACTTCTCCGACGCGCTCCTAAAGCTCAGCCGCCTGCCCATGCCGCCGCACAGCAAGGGCGAGATCAGGAAGACGTGCCGCTGGGTCAACCACCACTGATCCTCCATCCATGGATTCTCTCCTGTCCTGCACTGCATCTGCACCCCGGAGACCGGGAATATACGAGATGGGTCTTCACGCCGATTTGTTTCGATCTTCTTTCATTTTGTTGCTGTATGTTTGTTTGATTATTATCTGATGATATGCATGTGTTTTTTTTATGCGGTTGATCTCTTGTTGTATCTTGTTCTTTCATGTATGGACTATGGGCAACAGTAATAAAAACAAATTAAACGTTGGAGACTTGGCAGGCCCCCCAACATCAGCGTTTGGTTTAATTTCCACCCATGGCGCTCGCCAATTGGGCACCAGGCCCAGGAGCCACCACTCTGCCCAGCCCATTTTAAAGCATTATTATGGCCCGTTTACACCTGCAATATGGTTAGAACTTATTTATCGTGAGTTTTTCCAGCTACGGTTTTTCGATTGATTCTGAGATATTTTGTTTGAATTTATCCGTTTTCTACGCACATGAATTTACCATGCACATGAATTTACCGACCATAATCCGCTTCTGACTTTCCGTTCTTCGATTTCGACTCGAAAAAACTTATATGGGTGAAAACAACGACAGAGTTTTTTCTGACCATCGTTTTCACCCCATGCATCCATCTCCTTAAGCGTCACTCATTGATCAAGATTCTAACATACAAGTAGAAGCAGGCATCCACGAGCGAGCACCACCGCGTGCACGATAGAATACCATTAGCTTCAGTGCAAGTGGTCTTTTTTTCTAAAAAAAAAGTGAAAGAAGTTTCGTCACCGTACCTCAACAGACTGGTTGAGTTATTTGTTTGATAAGAATTGATGCCAATTTGGGCCGGGCAGAAAGAGTGTGCAGTGCATTTCAACTTTTCTTTTCAAGACTTGGCATGCGCTGCGTGCCTGCGTACCCTAGCTGCACTATTTATTTGTTTGTTTATTTTTAAACTAACTCCATTATTTATTTGTTTATTTATTTTTCATTTGGTCAGCGTGTACGTACTTTGCGTCTGTACTTTGCTAACGTGCATGCGCTGGTCGTTGACAAGCTTAGGGCAGGTATGTTTCCAATTTTTTCTATGAGCTTTTCTGAATAGAAAAATCTGACCGTAGAGAGAATCTAATTATATCGTAGGGATTATATATAAAAAAGACGAATGGAATTATAAGATTTAGAATTTAGAAAATAACAGATTCCTACTTTCATGATAACTGAAATATTACATTGATTTTGTACTGTTTTTACCAAAACTATTCTCACAAAAACGGTTGGTAGTCGATTCGCAACGCTTCTGACGACCAGAAGTTCAAAATAAGCCGAAACAAAAACCCCCTAATATACATACTGTTGGGGGCCTTCGGCTTCCGAAGGTCCTCAAAAACATGATTTAACAATGTTTCTGGAGTATAATACATGAACAAATACCTTCGGGCTCGGATCAGAACCACAGTGTGAAGAAGCATAAAGAATACGAAGGTTGGCACAAAGCCGAAGCTATGTGCAGAAGAGCTTCGGCATGATAGCAGAAAAGGAAACCGACTTAAAAAGGAAAAGGCTA
Source organism: Zea luxurians (assembly GCA_029449295.1). NCBI lineage: Eukaryota > Viridiplantae > Streptophyta > Magnoliopsida > Poales > Poaceae > Zea > Zea luxurians. Next base: position 45,853,091 of record JAOPSE010000010.1, read on the forward strand.
TTTAGACCTCGATAGGTTACTATAGAGCCATTAGCAAATGTAAAGGGCATAGATGTAATTTTACATGGGCTGCATCACGTGCCTATAAATAGATGAACAGTGCTCCCGTACTATTCACGTTGACTTAGCATTTGCTTTTGCGTCACGCTTGTACTTTTACCTTCTTTCAAGCCGAAGGTACATTTGTAATTTGATATCATCTCTATTTTCCATAATAATAAAATAGAAATGAATTGATTTTTTTTGATAAGACAGGAGGGGCGAGCCCTACTGAAAATTTTATTAAGACTTTAAGACAACAGAGTTTGAAGCAAAAAGAAAAAAGAAGAGAAGATTACAAAGGATAAAACAGCCAAACAACAAAAAGGAAAAAAGGAAAAGAGGCAAGCTCTATTGCCAAAGCTGAAGCCATGCAGGAATTGTCGAATCAAAACGGCCTTTAGCCCTCAGCATGACGAGATGAAGTTCCTTTGCAAACTCATTTTTGCAATGCTGCACCGTCGGGGCTTCAAACTGAAAAAGCCAAGCGTTACGGGTTTTCCAAATGCTCCAGATCATGAGAATGACAATTTCCATAGAGAATGGAACATTGAGCTGTTGTGTTAGGTTAACTGCCGCGTCCTCAGGATTAGCAATTCTGGGGGACGTCAAACCAATAGAAGTCCAGCAAGCCTTTGCAAAATTACATCTGAGGAAAAGATGGTAGAGAGTTTCTTCCTTTTGCCAGATACAGTTCTCACAAGTGTAGGATTCAAGGTTCATATTTTTCCGTTTCAGCATATCTCTTGTATTGAGTCTATTTCTTAACCAAAGCCAAAAAAACCTTATGCTTTGGTTGACATTTGTTTTTCCAAAGAGATCTGTAGATCTGGTGAACCTGGGCCTGACCCATCAAATGCCTATACGTTTTTTTTGTAGAGAAAATGTCTGCTCCCCACATGAGTTTCCAAATATCATTCGAGTTGCTTACCATGATTTGGCCCCATGTTGCGTCTAAGTCTAGAAATTGCTCATGCGCTTGCACCGACAGAGGTAGGTGAAAAATTTCAATAAGTTGTTCTTTTTGAAGAACCTCTTTGATGGAGAGTTTGCTATTGCGGGCGAAGGAAAAAAGCTCAGGGTATTGATTAGCCGGAATGCCCGAATTCCACATATCTTCCCAGAAAAGAATGGTTCTTCCATCCCCGATTTTTGGGGCAGCCAGTCCCTTGTAATCTTGAACAAAAGTGAGCAAGCTTTTCCACCAAAAGGAACCAATTTTTGAGCAGCCAGGCATCCTGGCTGTCTTGTAATAGTTGCTCCAAACCAAGTTAACCCAGGGAATATCATGATTGTTGAAGAACTTGTGTAAAAACTTCAGGAGCAAGGCTTTATTGTGAGTCTCTAATCTTATCACTCCCAGGCCCCCATTTTTTTTAGTCTGAGTAATCATGCTCCAGGCAGCAAGCGCCGGTTTCTTTGAGTTGACGTCATTCCCTCTCCAGAGACATTGTTTCCGATAAGAATCAATCTTCTTAACCGTGGTCACCGGGATTTTCAAAGTGCACATCAAAAAAGTCGGGAGAGCTGAAAAAACCGAGTTAACTAGCTCAAGCCTGCCAGCCTGGGAGAGAAGGGCAGAAGTGCATGATAGTCTTTTTTGAATCCTCTGAATGAGCGGAAAAAAGTGGCAGATTTTAGGCTTTGAAAGACCCAACGGAACACCCAGATAAGTAAAGGGCATTGAACCTATCTGACAGTTAAGAGTTCCAGCTAGGATTGCCATTTTTGCAGGACTGACATTGATGGGGTACATACAAGATTTGTTGTAGTTCACCTTCAACCCTGTTGAAAAAGCAAAAGAGTTCAGGACAGTTCTTAGAAAGAATAGTTGTCTAGGGCAAGCTTCCAAAATCAGCAGTGTGTCATCCGCGTATTGAACTATCGGGAAATCTTGACCGCAATTCTCTGGCAATGGTAACTTGAGAAGGTCTTGCCGCCGCGCTTTATTTATGATGCTCTGAAGCATATCAGCCACGAGAACAAAAAGCAGAGGCGAGAGGGGATCACCCTGCCTGACCCCACGCTTGCAATGAAAGGTTTTCCCAGGGACACCATTAAGAAGGACTGAAGACGTGCCAGACCGAAGAATATCTCTAATCCAGCCAATCCATCTGGGCCCGAAGCCATTGTGCAGCAAAACCTGAAGAATAAACTCATGCTCTACTGAATCAAAAGCCTTTTCAAAGTCCAATTTGAGCACAATAATCTCTTTTTTTGAAATATGACAAAGGTGAATATATTCGAATGCCCAGGCCAGACAGTCTTGAATGGTTCTTCCTTTGATGAAGCCATATTGATTTTTGTGGACAAGTGAAGTCATCACTGTCTGTAACCGGTTAGCCAGCAGCTTAGTAATGATTTTCATACTATTATTCAGAAGAGAGATTGGTCTGAAATCGCCCACTGCTCTAGCATTATCCTTCTTCGGAATCAGGACAATATAGGAACCATTAATGCTTCGAAGGCAAACATCCCCGTGGTAAAATTGATCACATAGGTCATAGAAGTCTTGTGAAATAATCGGCCAGCATTTTTTGATAAAGTTGGTATTAAACCCATCAGGTCCCGGGGATTTATCAGAAGGAAGGGCCGCCACAATACTATCAATTTCTTGCTTTGAAAAAGGCCCATCTAGCCAATGCAAGTCACTGCGGCAAAGAATCAAACTAGGCAGATCAAAGACATTTTCCACGAAATCAGAGGAGCCCAAGCGACGTTTGAACGCAATCCAGAGCAAATTGGCTTTGAGGTCATGCTCAGTAAAGGCTGAACCATTGTCATCTGAGAGCAGCGCAATAGAATTGCGACCATGCCTAACTGTTGCATGAGCATGAAAGAATCTGGAGCAGATATCTCCATCCGTAACCCATTTTATGGAGGCCCGTTGTTTCCAATAAATTTTTTGGAGCCGAAGCAACTCAGCAACCTTGTGGTGTAATAACTCGCGGAAATTCCATTCTTCAATCAAAAGATCCCGATGTTCCTCAATAAGATCAATGAATTCGATAATCAACTTAATTTGGCACACGGTTTTGTCAATTTTTGGCAGTGACCGCTGCCACTCTTTAAGAATCTTTCTGGTGAACTTGAACTTAGCTGTTAAATTCTTCGCTTTGTCCAAAAGGCTTGGCATACCCGTCCACGAGTTTTGAAAAATTGTCATGAATTCGTCAAACTGTAACCAGAAATTTTCAAATCTAAAAATCTTTGGCTTGGGAATCTTTGACTTAAAGGAAATCAAGCAGGGCACATGATCTGAAATATCCCTGGGCAACGTTGTCGCGAGAGTGTCAGGAAAGCTGATCGACCATTCTTGCGACATGAAAAACCAATCAAGTCTCTGAAGAAGGGGTTCCCTTTGCTTATTCGACCAAGTAAAGGAGAGGCCATGGAGAGGGATTTCCACCAAGTCCAGCTGGCTGATTGCCTCGTTAAAACTCAGCATCAAGTTAATGTCTCCCCCAGCAGAATTTCTATTTTCAGGCCTACGCATCAAATTAAAGTCCCCGACAATCAGCCAGCGCTTATCGGAGGGCATGTTAATATTGGAAAACCAGTGGAGGAAATCAATTTTCCCAGTTGGAGAACAGGGCGCATAGACGTTGGTGATGATCCAAGATTCATCCGACAAAATAGCAAAAAATTCAACCGAAAGAGCATACTCATTTTGGAAAATAACATTGCCAGCCAGCTTCGAACTATTCCAAACGGTAATGAAACCCCCCCGAGTTTCCTATTGAAGGGACAAAAGCGAACTCATCAAAAGAACTGGGGCAGAACCTTTTTAAGTCTGCTCTAACAAAAGATTCCTTCTTCGTCTCCTGCAAGCAGATAATATCACAATTGGACTCCCGAATCACACAGAGAATACCATTCCCCTTATCCACGGCATTAATACCTCGGACATTAAAACTTAAAACAGACCAGTCAGAGTAATTAATATCAGTGTGACTATTCATCATAGAGATTAAGTTTGTCAACGGGGTGAAGCCCAAACCCAAAAACTGGGAGGGCAATAGAGTATCTGGAAGGACAGAACAGGGCACAGCCATAAACCACCGAGTTCATGAACACAGAAAGCAGATAAAGTCGCCAGGGTCGAGACAGCCAAAAAGCCTGGCGAGGTTGAGACCTGCAAAAGACACCCACCCACGACAGCAATAATCTATCAGTTGTCATCATCTGAAGATTCTTGTTTCGAGTCCCCCGCAGCTTCATTGCCAGACTTGCTAGGGCCAACACAGCCCGGCGGATTCTTCTTTTTCTTCAGAGCTTTGTCAGTCAATTCCTCCTCTGACAGATTACAAAAGCGCGCTCCTAAGCGTCTGATAGCTTTAGCTGACAATGATGGGGGGCCCTCACACTTGTGCTGACACATGAAACAATTCTTCTTCTGACAAGAACCTTGCCTGAACCCAGCCCGGGCGTCACGAAGCCTCTTGCTTCTCCTCAGGTCTGATTCCACAATAGCAATATTGGGCCTGGAGGAGTTCGTGTCCGAAGGGACAAAGGAGTCTCCAGCAGATTCCTCGACGACGTCCGAACCAAGGGACTTGTCCTCAGGACACTTCTTAGGGATGACGAAAGGGATCGTCTCAGACTCTGGCTCCAACAAAGCTGAAGGAATATCTGAAGACATGAACTTTTTGGACCAGCTAAAGGAATCTTCGTGCATCAAGTTGGATAAAAAAAAGGGCGCCCATTTCTTGGAAACCTGAACCGCGGTCGCAGAGCAATTAGCTGGAGCAAAAAACCTTTCCCAGATCCTGTAAAACTAGACATTCCTTTTCCTTTCTAAGTGACTCAGCAAAACAGGATCCTCATGCCAGTCAGGTGAGAACATAAAGTTCAACTCCACGTTATTGTGTCCATTAACAAAAGGCCCCGCCTGCTGGGCATCAGGAATAGCTATATCTCCAGGCACAGGAGGAACATTCTGCATAGGTGGGCCATCAACCTCTTGGGGCCCAATCATGGGATGGTCGGCAGGGGCATTAAAGTTTGGCACCGGCCCCTCAGCCACCAGATCCACAGGAATCTGACCATTCAGAAACTGCCCATTCTGCAGCACGGCACCATGAATGTGGCCAGAAGAACTATCAGAGGACAGGTCCGAATGAGGGTTGCTGACTTGCTGTTCAACTGGTGGCTGGTCCAGGAGGGGCTGCAGAGGTGGTTGAACAGGAGGATCATTAACAATCCACTGGTCCCAGTCACCATGAACGTTGCCTGCAGGTTGAGCATGAACGTTGTCGTCAGGTGGAAGATTAAGATCCCAGCCCGCCGCCGGCACAGGCTGACCCAGACCAAAGAACTCAAAGGGAAGCTGTTGCCCATCCGCCGGGGCCGCTGGCACTGGGTCCTCATCTTGCGGCTGACCACCCAACAAAGTTTGCTGGATGATCTCACACTGCACCGTCCACGAATCTCCAAGAAAGCCATCAGCATCTGAAAAAACAATGAATTGTGGGACCTCCTCCAGGGACGTGACCCGAACCCTGAGCAAAGTCCTATAAATATTGCGTCTGTCTTCTTCCCACAGGATCAATCTACCAAAGGAGCCAATAGCCACCTGCAAGTGCTCCGAGGAACGGAAGTCCAGGGGGAATCCCAACAGCATAAGCCAACATTCCCTATTAAAATAGAGGGCTCTATGGTTCCAAGCATCATTGTGCCGCTGAACAGTGAAGGTAGCATCTAGATACTGCTGCGGACCGAGAAGAACAAGGTTGTCTCTTTCAAGAATGCTGCTAAACTGGACCAAAACCTGACCCAGGTGCGACCGCTGGATATCACGCACCCCAAGCCGACGGTGCTCCACAAGGTATTCTCTAACCACATCCCTCACCGCCGGGAAAGCAATCTCGTGGTCAGGTAAAGGTTGAATGCTGATAATAGCCCAGTCCTCATGCAATGGCGGAAGACGCCGAGAAACTGACCTGGCCATAATCTCCCGGTGAAGGACCACCGAGGCGCTAAAGCCCGGAGGGAGGAAAGGTTCGGGATCAACGCGCCTAAACGCCATCTGGGCAGGAGGCGAGGATCGGCAACCAGCAGACGAAGGCGAAGCAAGATGGGGTTTTGTTGAAGTGACGCCCAGGGAAAGCGTCAGGGACTGAGGAGGAGCCGATTCAGATTTTCTTAATATTTCTCGGGCGAACTCCTCGAAGCAACTGAAAACGGGCGGTCCACCGGACAGAGAAACAACCGGTGCGCGAAACCAGGAGCAGTGATCAGGAGAATTTTGGTTTCCCACCAAACGGGCCCGACTCCCAAAGGCAGGGAACGAAGTCAGAGGGGAACCGAAGGAAGTAGCCTTGCTGGGACAAAAAAAATCCACGTGTCCCCGGCCCTTACAGAAATGACAGCATAGAGTCTTAGAGCCAGAAAACCCAGCAGGCCTGCGAGCACGCACAGGACGCCATTGCAAGTTACAGGGACGAGGCCGGCCAAGGTTCAAATTTTGAAATTTAGAGCGGTTAGAGGGACTGCCACCAATAGCAACATCAGAGCGATTAGGGCCCAAGAACCGAGGGAGACCAGTTCTACCATTAGAAGCAGAAAGGCACGGTCCCGAGACCTGCGGGCGAAGACGGTTGAACACGGAGACCCTCGGGAGAGGCCGAGGCAAAGCCTGCGAACGCCAGCTGCAATGAGCCTGGGCACGATTAGCGGAAGGACGTCCCAAACGATTGAAAACCGAAGAACCAGCCCGAGCAGCAGGCCGGTCACCACCAGGCGACCAGACCCGGTTCCGAATCGGAACAGCATTGGCACCTGAGAGAGGGAGTTTAACCCGGTTCCGAATCGGAACAGCATTGGCACCAGAGAGAGGAAGTTTAACCACGTCCGCATATGACAGAGAGTTTCTGACCCGAACCCTCGACCAGGAGGCAGCTTCCTCCGCCAAAAAAAGCTTGAATTCATGCTTCCAATTAGGTCCACCACGATTCCAGAGGTTGAAGAATGCCTTGAACTCCTTACGCACAATGGAGCCCAAGTTATAGATGTGAAAACCCACCGCCATCGAGGAAACCGAGAACCGAAAAACATGGTCAGCCAGCTGAAGCACTTCAAAATCCTCTGCGAGCCCACCAAGAGCAGCCTGGAGAAGATGACCAACCGAAACCGAATTCAACTTGAAGATGCATCTGCCAAAGGAAACCACCAACCAGAAGGGCGACCGCAAACAGGGGCGAGCAGGACAAACCGAAGCTTCCAAGGCATCCCAGAGGGATTCCGCGAAGGCCAAGCCTGGCCGAAAGTCCAGGAGGGAGAAATCCATAGCAGGAAAGCAAGAAGACCGGAGAGAGGGACGCGAGAAGCAGAGAAACCTTGATCTACGCCATTGATGGTTGCCTTCGAGAGGAATGAGGAGACCTCAAAACCTGGATAGCGGTGTCGGCCGCTCCATGAAATGCGCTAGCTTCAGTCTCAGATGGCTACATGATGGTCTCTCCACTCCACTTGTTCGTGCAAATGAGCTTCAGAAACTTTGGTTGCAGGGGACGCAGGCCGCGAGGCGGAGACCAATAGAAATGAATTGATAACAATACATGATTGTTTATGTTATTTTATATTTCATATGATTCCTTCTTCATAATTATATGTTATGCTGCTGAAGGTATGTCCTTCATAACCTTCGTCCGAAGATCATTATATCCCAAGGGAAATAATGCTTCTAAGGACAAAGGATTTTAACGTTTAACATTTTCTGTGTTGCCTTGTTCTTTATTCATAGCATTTGAGAACAAGTCCCCAACATTGGCGCCCACCTCTGGTGAACTCTTTTCGACCACCTTCAACAAGCATTGACCTTCGTCATGCCACCGAAGAAAGCTTTAGCGACAGGGGTTGCTGCTCTGCAGGCGCTGGACCCGAACCAGGAGACCTTTTCTCTTCGAGAGGCCCGAAGCCAGAAGAGGAAGGCCACTAGTCCAACACCACAGGAGGACGAGTTGGACCAAGAAATCAGGAATATGGAGATGCTTCATCAACAAGTACAAAGGAAGAAGGAGAAGATGGCTCGACTAGCCGACCTTCAGAGGCAGATTGACGAAGCTACTGAAGAAGTACGCCATCTTGCTCAAGATGAGCAAGAGCGAAGGCCTCAACATAGGGGGCTTCATCAAGAAGGCTTCTTCAACGAGGATGAATGGTACGAGGATTTCCATCATGAAAATTTTGCTTTTGATGAAGCTTCTCCTATGTCAGCAGAACTGCAGGCTACACCTTGGCCCCCGTCTTACAAGCCACCCCAGCTCCCCATGTATGACGGGCACTCAGATCCGAAGCAGTTTCTAATGAGCTACAAAACAACCATATCTTCATATGGAGGCAATACTGCAGTCATGGCGAAAACTTTCGTCATGGCAGTCAAGAATGTTGCGCAAACCTGATACTCCTCTCTTCGGCCAGGAACAATTACATCATGGCAGAAGTTGAAGGACATGCTGATCACCAGTTTCCAAGGGTTTCAGACGAAGCCGATTACTGCTCAAGCTTTGTTCCTGTGCACGCAAGATCATGAGGAATACCTCCAGGCGTATGTCTGAAGGTTCTTGCGTCTGAGGGCACAAGCGCCAATAGTGCCCAATGAAATTGTCATTGAGGCCATGATCAAGGGGCTTCGGCCAGGACCTACGACCCAATACTTCGCCAGGAAACCCCCTCAAACCCTGGAGAAATTGCTGCAAAAGATGGATGAATACATCCGCGCTGACAATGACTTTCGTTAGAGAAGGGAGGAAGCCTACAGGTTCTCTGAGATGACCAGGGGCTTCGGAGGGAGAATACACCCAAGGCATGTCAGATCAATCCACTCCGCCCAGAATGACGATAGAGGAAGTCAGCAACAGAGGCCATAATATTCCTGGCAAGCTTCGGGGCAGCAACAAAGCTATCCTCGGCCGTCAGCTCTAAGAGGCAGAGGCGCCAGGGGCTTCGGAGGAAGGTTGGGGATCAGCCCAGGAAAATTTATTGCTTATTCTGCGGTGAGGACAAGGGCCATACTACAAGGATGTGCCATGTCACCATTCAGAAACAGAAGGAAATAGCAGAAGCTGCAGCTCAGCAGAACCAGCCGAAGCAGGTCATGCATACTACTTCGTATCACTCACCCTACATACCAGAGTATGTAGGTAACCATCCTGCAGCATCTGTTGCTTCGGCTAGTCAGCCACAGGCATCCTGGCCACAACTCCCACCGCCGCCACCACCACAACCTGCATATTCACGCGGTCAACAGCCAGAAGGGAGTCAACAGACCCATCAGCAGAGAGACTTCAGGGAGGAGTCCGAAGCTCGCATAGTCAACAGTACTGTGCCAGAATCGAAGCATATCTACTAAAGAGATATCCTACCCCTAAAACAGTTTTTACAGTTATTGTCATTTTCTTTCTTACTAAGGAACAATTGTTGAAAACTCAATTTTCTCGTTGTTTTCAATTCCTTGTAATAGCTTCGTTTTTGCCATAGTGAAAATATGTCTTCTCCATAGACTTACGGAGTCTAAAAAATCGCCGAAGCACAAAAAGTTGTTCCTAAGAGAACGCGCGGCTAAAAAAGTACATTACAAGAATTTCCGAAGCTACAAAAAGTCATTCTACGGAACGCAGTGTAAGTTTGCCGAAGTTACAAAAAGTCGTTCCTAAAGGAGCGCAGTGTAAGTTTTCTGCTCAAAAGTCGTTCCAAAGGGAATGCAGAGCTTACAGCGAAAAGTCAACGCTGATTCCGCCGAAATATAAGGCGAAGCGCAAAAAGTCAGCGTGAATACTGCTGAAATAGAAAGCGAAGAAGTTCAAAAGACGTTCCTAAGGGAATGCAGAACTTACAGCGAAAAGTCAGCGCTGATACACCGAAAAATAAACGGTGAAGCCAAAAAATAAACGACAAAGAGATTGTGTATCCTACAGTGGGAATGTGTGTGTATCTTCGGCACAAATATCATTTTGCATAGCATAACATCATCACATCATTCGCATAACATCACATCATACATCATATTGCATCAATGGCACAAGAAGGGGATACGATGTTGACCTTCGAAGAATGCTTCGAAAAAGTGAAATTGTGCTAAGGCACAAAATAAGTTTCGAAGAGATACAACTTTATCAGCTCTAAAGTGGAGGAAAAAGTTTATTGTTGACGAAGCATTAATGTTTCTGCGACGATTGGAGGATTTTTCATGAAGCATAAAAACTCTTCTTTACGAAGCATGAAAAGAAGGGAAGGTGTTTTTTCGTCGAAGGCTCAAAAACGGTATGTACAATAAAAGTTTCATGCATCGCAAAGAAATGAATTACAAAGCCATTTATACATTACATTAAAAACTCATGAGCGCCAAATATTACAAGCATAGTCCAGCAAATGTTACATTGGTATTCTAATAATGTTTTTACAATATCTATTATTCTTCCTTCAAAACTTCGTCTGCAGCTTCAGTCAGCAGTTGAGTAACAACTTCGTCCAAAATGCTTTCGGCCATATTAATGATTTTTGCTGGTTCCTTTGCCCCTGGCTCGATCAATGACTCGAAGGGCTCTGGGGGAGGAGATAGTTCAGCTGCAGTAGAAAACGTAAATAAGATTCGAAGTCACATAAATAAAAAATAAAGTTAAAAGCTATTAAGCAATACCTAACCGCTTTTCCAGTTCCGCAGCCTTTTTAGCTGTCTTCGTTGCTTCCTTTGCATCGTGAGTATCTTTTTCGCTCTTTTTTATTATCTCGTGAGCCATCCCTCGGCCGCTATTTTCCCAGATGTTAGTAAAGAATTTTCCACCAACTAAGTTCGCTTCGGCCGAGGGGTCCTTTGTGTCCTCAATAGATAAAGTAGCTTCGGCTTGGGCCAAAGCTTTCACATGATCGCAACTTGACTTCTCCAAAATAGCTGCAATGCCTCTAGCACCTGAGAAGGCACAGACGTCCCCACGGCCATTTAAAATTTCCTCAAAGGCTTCGGCCTCGCTGCTGATCCACTCAATCGGCCCTTTAGGATCGCCCCGTACGAAGTTGTCTTCACTTGAATATGCGCCAACTTTAGCGAAGCTAGTTTTTATCTTTTCCACACATTCTATAGATTTTTCATAACATCTTTCTTTTGAAGAGCGGAGTTCTACAACTGTTTTTTCCCAGTAATTTTTCCAGTAATCACTGGCATCTCGTTCAGCTTCGGCAACAACACATTTTAATTTAGCTTCAGCCAGCTGTTTCTGAAGGTCCTCAATTTCGCATTTCTGGGCTTCAGCTTGGGCTTTGGAAGTAGCTTCGTCTTCTTTTATTTTGCTTTTTATTTTGCTCACTTATGAATTTAATATTTTATCTTTTTCAAGACCTTCGTTCCTTAGTTCAATTACTTCGGAACGAAGGTTGTTCAAGGCTATAGTACATCCTTCGTCTTCGGTATTTTTCTGCGCCCTGAGGACATTGCTAAGAATCAGGCCCTGCAAAAGAAGTGCGGTAGTAAGCATAAGCAAATAAACAAAAATTTCCGTTTTTAAGTACAAAAAATTTTATTCTCACACCTTTAAACTATTATATGCTAAGCTATTCGCCAATTCATCTTTCGATAGTGCCAAAAGCCCGACTTCCAGTGTCGGGAATCTAAAGCTTCTGCTCATCTTCCGGCAGATAGAAATCTCCTTGTTGTCTGGGAGACAATATAAGAAATCTTCTTCTCCGCTGCCGTTGAATACCAATGCCCCCTTTGAATATTTCAGTTTTTGGGCATAGTATTGAGCTTCTCGTTTTTCTTCTTCAGACAACCTTTTTCCCGAAGCATGTCGTACAATATAATCAAGAACTTTAGAGGATGCTTTGGGAGTAGGAGTGGCAATTTTTTCAGGCAGAATTTGTTCTGCAGCTTCTTTTTCTGTTTCTTGTTCTCCAGTTTCCAAGGATTTCTCCTTGGCGGGCTCTGAAGGCCTAGCTTCGGTTTCGACCTGGCTCTTTGCAGTTCGGCTTCGGTTAGCTTTGCCTCAGTATGCGGCTTTAGAGCTTCGGCAGTTTTCCTTGGAGTAGAGCTTGTCTTTATTGTCTCCAGCACATCTAGTACATTGACCATTCTTTTCCTCTTACGGGTCGCTGTAAGACCTTTTTGTGCCTTCGGCACTATCACTTCTGCCGAAGGGCTTGTAATTTCTAATATCTTTGTTCCTTCGACCCCTGTATCATCGGCCTTCGGCTCAGCTAATTTGGCTGAGGATGTCTTCGGCACTGCAGCCGGCTCTTCAATCTTCTGCATAGGCGCAGGTACTTTGGCTTCAGTAGCCGAAGAGGTCTTACCGCCAAATTCGGGCACTACAGCCGGTTCAATATATCACGGCCGGTGTGTAAGAACCTTCACCTTTTTCCTCTTTGGCGCGGGCTCGCTTGGAGTAGCTGAAGCGACATCTTTCCCAGAAGTTGCACTCTTTCTCTTTTGCCCCCGTGGTGGGTAGCGGTAATCAGGGTACATGAACCCAATAGCATCAAAACCTCTATTTAGCCTTTTCTTTTTCCGGCTCCCGAAGGCCGCAGATAACGCATTATCCTCCGCTTTGGAGTACGGCCCAAGCAGATCATCACTTGTAGCTTCGATGCACTTCAGCCAGTCATCGTCTGGTTTGATAAATTGGTCTCCAAACCTGAAGGTATATTTCAGTCGAACCAAACCACCTTCATTGGGGTTGCTGATGGTTTCTTTTGGCATCTCCCAGTTGACTACCAATGGCCATATCCTGTAGGCCACGTGCTCTTGGACTAAGTCCCTTGTCCCGATAAAAGAACAAACTATGCCAAAGGCCCTTCAGCATTCTTCAGCTGCTTCATCAATCTCTACCTTCGGTTTCCGAAGGCCGAAGCGGGACCAGATGGGGCGCATGATGATCTCTTTGATATCTTCTCTCGCCTTTAAATCATTTTTCACATAGAACCATTCTTTCATCCAGTCTCCAGGCCACCTCTTCCGAAAGGTTGGCACTGAGTAGCTTGAGCCTGAACAAGCAACGAAGCTATAGCAAGCAAAATTATTGTGATACTGCTCCTTACCCCAGGGTTTCGTCTCATATAAAAGTTCGTGCATACTGCAAAAACTTTTTGCACTTGGTTCCAAACCTTGACTCCTCACAGCCTATACGAAGATTCCCATTCTTATGATGGCTTCGGGAGTAATCTGGTGAATAAAAATCTAGTATATCTTTAAAACTTCAACCACGAAACTGCTTAGGAGGAATCGAAGCCCAGCCTTGAAGAAGCTTTTATAGATTACGACTTCATTCTCTTCAGGAGCAGGGGCAGTCCTATCTCCGTCGTTAGCCCTCACGATGGATATGTCTCGAAAATACCTTCCTCTCATGTTATCAAGATGACTTTGCCTGATAGTCGATTTTCCGAAGATTGTGTGACTTGGTCGCCACGGACGATCTTCGGAGTCTTCGCCCCCACTTTCCACATCATAACTATCGCTGTCATCGGTATCTTCAGATAAGCCTTGTAGAATTTCTTTTGTAATCTTTTCTGTGTTGGTCTTTGCAATTGATTCGATGAATCCAGCGGTTTTTTCCTTAAGAAGCTTCTCCTCCTCACTCAACTTCGTTTCAGCAACAGCTTTCTTATTTTGAGACATCTTCTCTTCGGAAATGGTGAAAATGAGCTCTTAAAGCCAAAGCTTAGAAAATCTAAAAAACTAAGCAAGCGTTGGTAGGCAAGAGCTAAAAATTGAGCAAACAGAGCAGATGGCAAAAAGCGTACAAATGAGCTCGTGGTGTGCTCTTATTTATACGCCTAGTGCGTTTGCAGGGTGGAGGGTCCCGCTTGTCATTGACTGTTGCTATTTTAGCAAAGGGAAGGTGTTTTTTTGACCTTCGACTTAGGGCCTTCGTCCATATCGCAATCTGAATTTATTATTCTAACAAATTAATATTGCGAGGGGCTACTGTTGGGGGCCTTCGGCTTCCGAAGGTCCTCAAAAACATGATTTAACAATGTTTTTGGAGTATAATACATGAACAGGTACCTTTGGGCTCGGATCAGAACCACAGTGTGAAGAAGCACAAAGAATACGAAGGTTGGCGCAGAGCCGAAGCTATGTGCAGAAGAGCTTCGACATGATAGTAGAAAAGGAAACTGACTTAAAAAGGAAAAGGCTATTCACACCTCGATGGGTTACTATAGAGCCATTAGCAAATGTAAAGGGCATAGATGTAATTTTACATGGGCTGCGTCCCGTGCCTATAAATAGATGAACAGTGCTCCCGTACTATTCACGTTGACTTGGCATTTGCTTTTGCGTCACGCTTGTACTTTTACCTTCTTTCAAGCCGAAGGTACATTTGTAATTTGATATCATCTCTATTTTCCATAATAATAAAATAGAAATGAATTGATAATAATACATGATTGTTTATGTTATTTTATATTTCATATGATTCCTTCTTCATCATTATATGTTATGCTGCTGAAGGTATGTCCTTCATAATCTTCGTCCAAAGATCATTATATCCCAAGGGAAATAATGCTTCGAAGGACAAAGAATTTTAACGTTTAACATTTTCTGTGTTGCCTTGTTCTTAATTCATAGCATTTGAGAACAAGTCCCCAACACATACAAAGAAGCTCATACCGATTGCTGATGATTTCATGTGGCAACGGAAGTTTACATTTACCACTAATTAATTGTATATGTTTTTCATGGCACGATAAGTGCACATATAAAGCATATAACATTAATATATTCATGTACTCCTAGAGTTGGTAATGTGCTCTAAATTTCATACTATAAAATTTAACATTCAGGTCGAATTAGGATCGAGCTCTATTTCTACTCGTTTCGAACAAAAATTAATTAAGTGCTCAAACAAATGAAAAGAAACATTTAGATCGTGATCCACTACCACTATATGTACTTCCTCCGGTCTTATTTGTATAGCTTTGATTTATAACTCGATTATTTTAGTATTTTAGATATATTACTTTTTGTTGTATACTTGTATATCTGGACATATAGTAAGGTCTTGGTGCATAGAAAAAAACTATTTACCTAAAAACAACCGAAACATATATCATTTACAACTGAACTGAGGGTGGTATAAATGTATGTAAGCATCTAGGGTTGTAGTGTCATTTTTTTGTATTTTAGTAGTTTTGTCGAAATTTCATAATTATATCTTTGGTGCTGCTATTACCGTGTTAGACTCTAGGAATCGATGTTCTGATCTACGACGCCAAGGTTACATGATTTAGTACCATAGAACATAGTGTGGTGCCACCATGACCCTGATGTGGCAGGACCTCAATGCCTATGGTTGTGATGTTAAGATTCCAACCCTATAGTCACGATCTCTCCTTCCTCTCCCTCACACAAGCTACCTCTGTCCAGGCACTGTTGTCTGCCATCCATGCCTCGTCCAACCCTGCACCGCACTGTCGAATGTCGATCATGCCCCCATCTCCGTCGTAACCCATGGTGCCAAGGTTGACGCCACAAATCTGGTGCCAAGGTTGATGCCACAAATCTCGGTGCCATGAACTACTGCCGTGAACTGCAACGTCGATGTTCTTAAACGGTCACATCCACTTCCGTGGCCAATGCAGACCTTATTTCTGTCTCATCTCTTCCTCTCCCTAAATCCTAATCCTGCAAGCCTTCTCTAATCTATTGATTAAACCTTAAAAGTTTGGATTTGATCCGTAGATCTGCAAGAGCAAGGTATCCTCCATCTATTTTATACATGTTGATTTGGTCTATGTTAGATGTATTTTGTAACCATAGTTTTTAGGTAGATATGAATTGAATCAATTTTGATTTTGATGTATTAATAAAGTTGTTTAGGTAGATTAGTTTCGTTTACAAACATATATATAGATATTATACATTTGTAGCTAGCTTTATAGTATAAGGTTACAAAACACACCCCCAAATTTGATTACAAACTTAGTACCTTCAAACAAATTTAGATACAATCATACAAACGACTAAATACAAACTAAATACTAATGAACTAATAACTAACTAAACATTATGTAACTATTTTTTTCTTAATTAACTAACTAAACAATACATAACTAATTAAGGAGCAAAGTAAGAAACTAACTAATAAATAACTAACTATGTTACTAAATAATAACTATCTAAGTAACTAACTACTACTAACTAAGTAGATATATGACTAATAACTACTAAATTAATTAACTACCACTACTAGCTAGCTAACTAACATGACATTAACGAGCTACATAACTAACCAACTAACTTTCTAACTACATTACTAAGGGGTGCGATCGCAGTCGACATGGTTGAGCGAGAGCATGCCAGGCAGTCGGGGTCAGGGTCGAGGCCAGGGTCGAGGGAGGACACATACGATGATGCGAGGGTAGGACTAGGTGGGGGCACAACCGATGGTCATCGGTGCGAGATGGCATGGGACCATCGAGTGAGAGGAAGATGATGTTATGACTATAGGGCAAACATGAGTGTGCCTCAAATATGTGCTAGGATAAAGTCTCACTGATATGATGACTCATGGTACAGAAATCAATGTCAAATCTATACTATATAATAGAATTTATGTACAAAAATATCTAAGTAAAATACATCATATGACGACAACAATCCTTTTTGTAACCATAGTTAACTGGGAGACGACGACCTAGACCTCTTAGAACTCATCATAGCATCCTTTATGCTCCTCATCTTACGGTACCTATTCTTGACCTGGTGTGATTATAGCAAGGTTGAGCTCCCATACGGTCATCGCTCAACAAGTGTGGGGAATAATGTACATGAGCTCACTTACGGTGGGCGTTCATGTGTAGTGTAAGGCTTACCAAGGAAAAATAGTTAAGATTGAGCATTGATTTAAATAAGTTGGTCAAAATTTTATTAGTAATTACTAAGTATAAGTGTATACCAACCCAATTAAATAATTGATCACAGTGATGAATAAATCCCACAATACAATGCAAATGATATGCTAAATTTAATTCCAAAAAATACTCACATGAGGGTTTTATCCGGTCATGATCGTGAGCACGACTGATATACCAATTTTACACTCTACAGAGGCTACACATCTTTACACACAAGTCGTGTTACCCATTTACCAAGGGATCATGACCTCCCATTCATCTCTACCGAGGAGACGAGGCAGATTTCAACTATGAGGCCTTTACAAAATTCCACTAGCTTCAAAAACCCCGCTACGATTTCATTGAGAAGGGGTGATATAGGAATCCCTCGTCCGAAAAGCCATCACATCATGATCGACCCAAGAACCTCCCTATATCAGTAGCTTCTCGTACCGCGGTTGCCCTTTCAGGTAAGGTAGTCCTCCACTTGCTTTTCAAATTAGTTAGCCAAGGGCGTCACATATCACCCTCGTGGTAGCACTGTTTTCTCGGGTGGTTGCTTTATGTTCCAATTAAAAAATGATCTTATCATGAATAATAAAGAATCCATTGACAATAATGATAAAGCATGATCATGATTCATATATAGCATTAATCCCAAAACCAGTTAGAGCAATAGCAAGACTACCCAATAATTCATTTGTATGCAAGGTGTAGGGTAAACAAAACTAGATAACCTATTAGACACCATCAATTTAGTCTAAGCATGTCACAATGATTATCATGAACATTATTAGGTCAAAGAACGTGATCAAGGACACAACTTGCCTTATACTTGTGATAACCTTGTTGTCCAGTTACTGTCCCAAAAGTTGGGCTCAGGTCCCTTGTCGTAACCTCGCTTTTATCGTAAATAAATATGTATAGCCAAATAATGAATAAAAATAACATTACACCAAAGATATGGTTTTGTGATTAGAAAAATAGGTTCTAGGTTGGTTTTAATAAGTCATGTGAGAAAAGATATTCCAAATGGACACCTACTTCATCTTTAATCTAAGTTATAACTTGATTAGAGGTTATATTTTAGTCAGATTAGAATTATAGACAAACTAACGCTGATTAGAAAGGGTTAATCTACTGATCATAGATTAAATAAATATAAAAAGTAAGTGACATGATGCAAATAGTGTTGTTATTGATCATTTAATATTATTTTTATACTAAGAATTAGCTCTCGGGGTGTATCTACAAAGTCCTCATTTTATTCTTATTTTCTTTACTACTGAAAATGGTCGGCATGTTGATTTGGAGAAACCCGAGGGGCTCTTTCATAAAATAGGCACAACGAAGGGATATAGGTGATTCTAGGCCGTATAATTCATCTCAGCGACGATGATTAGATCCCTTAAAATCAAACTGGTACGCGCACCGAGCCGTCGTGGGATGCAGTCACGACTCGGTCACGACCCCAGGCGAGAGACCACAATCACGACTCGATCACAACCCCGGGCAGGAGATGCAGTCACGACTCGCCCGAGGTCATCCTCAAGCAGAAAATGCAGTCATGACTTGCTCGAGGCCAACCATGGTCAGGAGACGCAGTCACGACTCGCTTGAGACCAACCACAGACGGGAGACGGCCATGACTCGCCCGAGGCCAACCCCGGGCGATAGACGCAATCACGACTCGCCCGAGGCCAACCTCGGGAGGGAGACCAGTTGTCGGTGTTTGGAACCCGACCGCACACCCGGGGTTGCCCCTCGTGGTGCTTTTGGGTAAGACGGTGCTGTTGACTGTAACTCAATGGTTCGTGCGAGACGCATAAGAGATGACGAGCGATCTTTCTACAGGTTCGGGCCGCTTGGAGACGCGTAACACCCTACTTCCTGGCACGGATCTTTATGTGGTGGGTTACAAAGGAAATCTCTAGTATGGAGGAAACTAATGAGCTACGTAGGTGGTTGGTGAGTGACTTGGAAATGATGGGGTACCCCCTAGGCCTTATATACTTGGCCATGGGGCATTACATGCGTGTATGATGACGATGTATCCCTAAGTAATAGTGAACCAATTGAACTTATCTTCCCATAATCTTGCTGACTTATCCTTATTTGGTTCCGACGTCCATGGGTGCTGCGTGGGAAAATCGAGTCGACGCTGCGGATAGCGCTTGAATCCAATGAGCCGCTTAGGCCCGAGCCTACTCGTTCCCCGCATCGGCCTATTCTGCCAGCAGTTCTTCCATGGCCCGCGAGGGGGCGGCCTTGCGAGACAATAGGCCTGAAGCCTTTCGCGAGGCCTTTTTGCCTTCTAATGGACCCAGGGGATATCCATCCCCCACAAGCCCCCAATCTTTGAGTTGATTTTGGAATAATCGGCCCAAAGATTCTAGGTCTAGCTTGCGATTCTGTGGCTTGATTTTCATTGTGATGATGGGTGCTCCGAAGGTGCACCCGTTTGATCATTACTTCTGAACTCTAAGTGACTTAGCAAAAAACAACCCTCAGCATTTAAAGGTCTTCATGCCTTAGAAATCGGCACTCTGTCATCAACCTAGCTATGCTTTAGAGATCAGCACTTTGTCTTTTGGAATTAAGAACTTATTGGGCACACCGGAGGCACACCCAATGGGTGTAGCCCCTGAGCTTTGAGTGGATTTTTGAAAATAATCCACTCAAAGATCTTCGTCTTACGCTTTTTAGAAATCAGCATTGTATCTTCACCTCATGCTTTAGAACTCGGCATTTCATCTCCACCTTCTGCTTTAGAAATCAGCATTTTATCTCCACCTTATGCTTTAGAAATCAGCATTTTATCTCTACCTCATGCTTTAGAAATCAACATTTTATCTTCACCTCATGCTTTAGAAATTAGCATTTTATCTTCACCTCAGCATTTTTGCTTCCTTCATGCTCTTATGAATTCAAACAATGTGGTCTGCCCATGCCTTGTTAGGTTTGAAATTTATTTGATTGATGACGGATTGGACGTCTGGTAGATGGCTCTTGGCTGGCCTTCGTCTTGCTCTGTGCTTCAATGCTTCTGCTGACTAGACTTGTAGTTTAGTAGCTATATTTGGATTTCCTTTGATCTCTATCGATATCTTCCTTCTGCCTCAATACATTCATTGTGTATACTGTATGGATGTGACTTGTTCAGAAAATCTATTGAAAATTCCTGGCCGTCCCCCTAATGGGTGTGACCAAGGGACGTCTTGGTACGCAAAGCGTTTAACACACTGTCCTGGAGTAGTAACTTGATGTGACCGCGTGGCGTAATCATATTGCCTGAGCTATTGACCTTAGTCCAAATGGTGTCGTGTTACGCGAAGCGGCGTCTGTTGCCTGACTCGTTTTCAGGCGGCTTGAATTGCTTATTGAATGTTTGCGACTGTTCAGCGGGCATGGTACGAAGTGGATGGTCACTCCTACTCTCTATAAATAGCCTGCTTGCGCCGTTGTTCTCTTCACCTTCCTTCGATCATCCATTTCTTCTTTTCTCACTCCTTCTCCCCCGTTCGATCATGGGCAAGGACAAGAAGGGCCAAGGTTCACCACGTCGCTCTGGCGACAAGCGAAAACGCGAGCCGAGTCCTCCCTCGGAGGACTTCGGTGACTCTGAATACTCAGAGGAGGAGTTTTCCTCCGAGTCCGAGGGGTCACCGAAGTACCACTTGATAGTTCATCCTTGCGTCTAGTGCCATCGACGTTTTTAGAAATAACCGTCGAGCGACAGCTGATGACACTGACGTTTTTAGAGGTAGTCGCTGAGTCATGTTTAAATCTGCCAGCGTTTTAGAGGTAACCGTCGAGCGATAGCTGATGATACTAGTGTTTTAGAGGTAATCACCGAGTGACACTTGACACTACCGGCGTTTTAGAGGTAACGCGAGCGATAGCTGATGATACTAGTGTTTTTGAGGTAACCACCGAGTGACACTTGACACTATCGACATTTTAGAGGTAACGCCGAGTGGTGCTTGATACTATCGGCGTTTTAGAGGTAACGTTGAGCCAAGTTAGATGTTGCTGGCATTTCAGAGGTAACTGCCGAGCCATGCCTGAAGTTTTACTTTCCCGAGTAATGACTTGGCACTTTTAGAAATAGCACATGACCCGGGAAAGCCCCATTTATATTTGCGCCGATGTGCGTTTTGATTTCCATGCCCTAATTTCACATTTCCGCCTTGAACCACTCCTCTGCTTCCCCGAGATATTGCTCTTGTCCGCTCCATCGACAAGATTGCGATGGCACCAAAGTGGAAGAGGCAAAGTTCCGCCATGGCCATCATTCCCCCATCGACCCTAACAGCCAGTTGCCTTTCGCGGGTAACCATATGTCCATTATCTCAGAGTTTGATCTTCACCTTGTCGATGTTGGGGTTTTTCTACCGAAAGAGATCTGCTCTTGGCGGATTTGTCGCGGGGTCACTGTTCTGATAGAAGACACCCATGAATCCGTCATCTATGTTCCTTTCCTCATCCGTGGCCTTGCTCTTCCCATATCTCCCTTCTTCCATGGCCTCCTTGATTTCTACAAATTGAATTTGACCCACTTGAATCCTAATTCTGTCTTGCAAGTTTCCATCTTTGTTCATCTGTGTGAGGCCTACCTCGGGATTCTCCCCCACTTTGGCCTCTAGAAGTATTTGTATCATTGTCGGCCTGGAATGGCAGGGGGACAACACCAGCTCGTTGGTGGCGTGAGTCTGGAGATGCGTCGCGGGAGGAAGACAGAGTACCTCGACATCCCCCTCAAGGATAGCAGGGGTGGCATCTCGAGTGGTTTATTGTGGAGAACCACAACAATCTCTCCCCCCTCGGTCAGGGAGGCAGCCGGATGTCCGCACTCTGAGCTAGGTAGAGTCTCCGACTCCTTCAGAGATAGCAGAGTCTAAAGTTCTGCTCACCGAGGTTTGCTTGCTAAAGGATAGAGGTCTAACTGTTGAGGCTATGGTTGCTGATTTTATCTTCAAGAATATCCAGCCTTTGAAGGACAGGGTATACCCTGCTTATCTGTACAGTGGCATCAATGACTCCACTCGAGTTACAAATAAGAAAATCCCCACTGCAGATCTGATGAGCCAACTGGATATGATCTTGAGGGGTAAAGTTTCAAATGCTGGTGCTCCTGTGGCCTATTCCGCCTAGAATTTGCCACCACTTATGCCATTCTCTGAGTTTGTGTCCAATCCTCTTGCTCGCGATGGTAGCATGGGTCTTAGAGTGCGACCCTCTTCTGAGGATATTGAGGGTCTGATCGCCCCACTTCGGAGTCTTCCAGAGGATGAAAAACAGACTCATTTTGAGATGCCGGTCAGCACTGACGACGTGGAAATAAATGCAGTGCTTAGTTTGCTGGCCGAGGAATCGTCTAACTCAACCCATGCCGAGCCAATGGCTATCACAGATGGGCAAGAACTTGGTGAAGTGGTGAAGGCCCAAAAACCCGAAGGCGTCCGCCCAAAGCGTCCACACCGAGTGAGTCGGCCGACTGCACCTGTTGTGGAAAAAAGGAAAAAGAGGCGACTTCGGAGACTATCATGCTTGGACCAGGGCACATGTCCCTCTGCTCCAGCTCCAGATGAAATGCCAGCAGAGGCCCTTCCTGAGGTTGATGCCAAGGGTTGTGATCGCGCGCAAGCTGCTGTTTTCATATTTGATCAGGACGAAGAGGAGGAAGAAGAAGTCCCGCTGATCCGAAAGAACAACAGGCATTATAGAGGTAGCGAGGGGGGTAGTGACATCCCTTCTCCAGCTCAGTCTTCAAGGACTTTCCATATTAGATTTTGAACAAGCACTAGAGGAAGTCATCCCCAAAGATATGCTGTCAGAGCCAACTACTGGTGATCCCTCGACTGTTTGTTCAGAGGTCCCAGACGGCAGGCTTTCCTTGCTCGACTCCACTGGGCAAGAGGTAACTCGTGCGGTGTCTCGCTCATCGTCGACTTTAGAGGGAAGTCTTCAATGCCGAGACGCTGGTCTGAGTCATCCGACTCCCATGGAGGTGACTGAGGAGCCTTCATCTTTAGAGGCGGCTACTGCAGAAGACCCAGCCCCTGACAGTGGTGCCGTTAGTTACCCAGCCCCCGAGGGTGTTGCTGGGAGTGATCTAGCCCTGGTGGGTGGCGCAAACTGCAACCCAGCCCCCGAGGGTGTTCAGGTGGGCTCTCCTTCCCATACCTCTATGGACGTCCATGTTGGGTCATCCCCACCTCGGCCCGATGGGGCGACGACGGTGCATGCTTCCACGGTTTTAAATGAACAAGTCGCCTTAGAGGTCGGCGAGCTAGATGCAATAAGCCTACTATCTGGTGGTGGGGCTAAGATTGCCCCTGATAATGCCCTTCAAATTATTCCTGCTGATCATTCCCCATCAAGCCATGACATAGCTCCTCCTACCTTGGGTCTGCCATCATTCCTCTCCAATCTTCAAGTGAGTCAACCTCTTGCCTTTTATTGCTCATATTAGTGAATTATTTTTTCTTCTGCTCATCTGCCTTATCATCACAGGCTTTGGTTGATGGAATGTCTGCCCAGCTGAGGTCACACGGTGCCACTGTTCCAGAAGAAGTTCTATCTCTAATGCAGTGGAACCCATTGCTGCTTCAGAAACAGATTGCTGACTTGAAGGCGTCGAACGCTGGTTAGTAACCTTACAACCTCCTTAGTTGTTTTTATTGATCTTCCTGTTCTTAGACATGCCTCCCATTGCAGCTGCATCGTCGGATATGGCCCAGTGGTGCTCTAATCTTGAGGAAGAGTATTCTCGAAGTCGGGCCGAGTTGATCCAACAGTGCTCTAACTTCGAGGAGAAATATTCTCAAAGCCAAACCGACTTGGCCCAAACGTCTGCTTCATTGGACGATGCGTGTTCTTTGATTTCTTCCCTCAATTCCCAACTTGACTCTGAGAGGATGGCGCAGAGGTAAACTTCCTTGGCTAACTTTGTCAGGCTTATTGTTGTCTGGATGTTGAATGTTGCTTCTTGCTTGTAGGAGGAAAGACGAGCACTTGCGGCCTCTTGTGACAATCTGGACAAGTTATACCATGATGCCAGTAACTCCTTGACGATTTTGGAAAGGAGCCACCGCTTCACCATGTCAGACCTGGACCATCATCATCACGAGCTGTAGGTATCCCAAGATGAGGTTTTGCGACTTAAACAGTTGGTGTCGACCAAGGATTTGTTTATCTCTAAGAAACTCGTTGCACAGGAGCTAGAGGCCGCTCGACTAGCTACCAAAGCTTCAGAGGACATCTGTGCTATCTTGAAGATTCAGCGTGACAAGGCTATGGATAAAGCCATTCGTGCTGGATGTATCCTAATGAGGAGGCCCGGCGTCGTGGTGCCTGACGATATTGTCGCTGATGTTAAGGCTGCGCCCGATGCCTCGGGTCGTCCTTCCTCTTCTCTTGCTCCTGTGAAAGACACTACTAGCAGAGATATTTCAATGCAATGATGTCATGCAGAACATCCAATGTAATACGAAATATGTGTATGTTATAGTTATGTTAGAACTCCAATATTTTGCAAACAGGGCGACAGAATATGCCTGTAGTGCCAACAAATAAAACGTTCCTCTATCTCTGAAGGGTTTACTATTTTGCTTTTAGGGTATAGCGATCACCCTAAACATTCATGAAAACAAGTGCACAATGTCGGTTTTGAGTATATTCCTGATTTAGGCCGATCGCCTGGTCATTAGGGCATAGTGGTTGCCCCATAGTAAGCGGATGCGAATATACCACATCGACTTAAGTTATCGCCGACTTAAGCCGGTTGTTCTGTTAGTAGGGTATAGTGGTCACCCTGAGTCAAGTAAACGTGAGCATGTCGCATCGACTTAAGCCATTGCTGGCTTAAGCCGATTGCTCTGTTAGTAGGGTATAGTGGTCACCCTAAGTCAGGTAAGCATGAGCATGTCGCACCGACTTAAGCCATCACTGGCTTAAGCCGATTGCTTCGTCAGAAGGGTATAGTGGTCACCCTGAGTCAAGTAAGCGTGAGCATGTCGCACCGACTTAAGCCATCGCTGGATTAAGCCGATTGCTCCGTCAGTAGGGTATAGTGGTCACCCTAAGTCAGGTAAGCGCGAGCATGTCGCACCGACTTAAGCCATCGCTGGCTTAAGCCGATTGCTCCATCAGTAGGGTATAGTGGTCACCCTGAGTCGAGTAAGCGTGTTGATTTCAAGCCCAGTCAAGTCGAGGTCAGCTAAGAGTCAAGAATCTGAATGTCTTTGAAAATGAAAACTTTATTGATGATGAAGTCTCCTGATTACAGAGTACAATGTTTCTTTGGGAATCTTTGAGGCCTTGCTAAGGATAGAATTTTCTGAGATGTTCTATGTTCCACGAGTTCCCTACTTCTGTGCCATCCATTTGAGTGAGCCGGTATGACCCTAGATGAGTGACTTCTAACACAATGAATGGCCCTTCCCATAGCGGTGACAATTTGTGCCGTCCTTCCCTCATTAGAATTCAGCGGAGGACCAAGTCTCCTACTGCGAAAGATCAATGCCGCACGGCTTTATCATGGTAGCGCCTCAAGGTTTGCTGGTATCTAGCCGACTGAATTACTATGTTCAGTCGCTCTTCTTCTAGCACATCAATATCCTCTAGCCTGGTAGCTTCTGCTTCAGCTATGTTTTCGAAGACCAACCTTGGTGCCCCAAACATGAGGTCAGCGGGTAGCACTGCTTCTGAACCATAAACCATGAAGAACGGAGTATTTCCATGCAGAGCCTGACTAGGTTGAGTTCTTAATCTCCAGACCACATATGGTAGCTCTTTGATCCATTTTCCTGCAAGCTTTTCATTTTTGTCGAACACTTTCTTCCTGAGTGCCTCTAGTATCATCCCATTGGCCCTTTCCACCTGGCCATTGGCTCTTGGATGCACTACTGATGCATACTTGATCTGGATACTCCATTGCTCATAGAAATCAAAGAATTCAGAGCTGGTGAAGTTGGATCCTAGGTCAGTGATGATGCTATTTGGTATCCCAAATCTGAATATTATATCTTATATAAACTCCACCGCTTTGGCTGAGGTCAGGGAAGCGATTGGCTTGTACTCTATCCACTTTGTGAATTTGTCAATGGCAACCAGCACATGAGTATAGCCTCCCTGAGCCTTCTTGAAGGGTCCGATCATGTCCAGCCCGCAGCACGCAAATGGCCATGTTATGGGGATGGTCTGCAACTGCTGTGCCGATAAATGTTGTTGTTTCGACAAGAATTTACAAGCTTCGCATCTCTAGACTAACTCGGAGGCGTCATTCTTTGCTGTTGGCTAGTAGAAACCAAATCTGAAAACTTTCCCAACCAGAGTTCTGGATGTAGCATGTACTCCGCATTGTCCAGCATGGACTTCCTCCAATAGTTGCTTCCCAATAATCGAGTGAATGCACTTCATGAGGACTCCTGTCGCACCTCTTCTGTACAGTGTGTCCCCTCTGAGGGTGTAGTGGGCTGACTGTCTTGCAATGCGTTCCACTGCTACTTTATCATCCAGTTCTTCTTCATTCTTTATATACCTGATGATGGGCTCCCTCCAGTCATTGGGGTTCGACTAAGGTTGGCTCAGGGTGTTGCATTCTTCTGCCTGATCTAAGAGAATACTCAGGCGTGATACTTCTTGGACAAAGATCCCGGGTGGGACCTGGGCCCGACCGGACCCCAGCTTTGACAATGCGTCTGCCACTGTGTTGCGCTCTCGTTCCATGTGATGGAACTCCAAACCCTCGAATTTGTCCTCGAGCTTTTGGACAGCTGCACAATATTTGCCCGTAGAATCAGCCGAGCAATCCCTGTCTTTATTTATCTAGTTTATGACCACTAGTGAATCTCCGTACACCATTAACTTCTTAATGCTTAGTGACACGGATTCTGCCGCATTATTTGATGCTGGAAATAATATCTAGAGTGCATACTTGAGTTGTTCTCCTCCAGGAGCAATGAAGAGGATTCCCGCTCCTGCTCCCTGCAACTTCAGCGAGCCGTCAAAGTACATTTTCCACACTTCGGTAGCCTCTAGGTTGTCAGGGAGCTAATGTTTGGTCCACTCTGATCCGAAGTCAACCAGTGCTTGTGTCTTTATTGCGGTGCGAGGTCAGAACTCTTTGTCGTGGGCTCCTAGCTCGCATGCCCACTTGGCTATTCTCCTGATGGCTTCTTTGTTGTGGAGAATATCCCCAATAGGAAATCCTGTGACTACTATGACTTTGTGGTCGTCAAAGTAGTGATGGAGCTTGCGAGCGGTTAAAGTACCACATATAACAGTTTCTGGAGCCAGGGATACTTCATCTTTGAGGGCCTGAGAACTTCGCTGATGAAGTAGACCAGATGTTGCACTGGATATGTGTGTCCTTCCTCCATCCGCTCGACTACTAACATGGTGCTTACCACGTGAGTCGTGAGGATATGTACAGCAGCAGATCTTCTGCCGGCTGATTCGACATGGCTCGGCGTGGTGGCTTGAGTACTGGTGGCGTGGTCAGGAACTTTTTTAGTGCCTCTAGAGCCTCCTGTGCCTCTGCGGTCCACTGAAATTTGTCCACCTTCTTGAGCAACTTGTAGAACGGTATGCCTCTTTTGCCCAGCCTTGAAATGAACCTGCTAAGGGCTGCCATGCATCTAGTAAGCCTCTACACCTTTTTCTATGATTGTGGCACTTCCATTCTCATGATAGCCTCGATCTGTTTTAGGTTGGCTTCAATTCCTCGGTGGCTAACAATGAATCCTAGTAATTTTCCTGCTGGTACTCCAAAGACACATTTCTCTAGATTGAGCTTCCATCGATATCGCCTCAAGCTGTTGAAGACCAGCTGCAAATCTTCAATGAAGTTTTCTGAGTTTTCTATTTTTATTACCACATCATCGACATAAGCTTCTACCCGCTTGCCCCAGTGATCGGCTAAGCAGGTTGAATAGCTCTCTGGTAGGTTGCTCCCGCGTTCTTGAGGCCGAACGGCATGGAGGTATAGCAAAAAGCTCCGAACAGGGTGATGAATGTAGACTTTTCTTCATCCTCCTTTGCTAAGTTGATCTGATGGTATCCAGAATAGCAGTCTAGGAAGGACAACATAGAACATCCGGCAGTCGAATCAACCACCTGATCTATTCTAGGGAGCCCGAAGGGATCCTTCGGACAGTGTTTGTTGAGATCAGTATAGTCGACGCACATGCGCCAATCCACTTTATTTTTTTGAGTACAAGAACAGGATTTGCAAGCCACTCAGGATGTAGTACTTCTCTAATTAATCCTACTGCCACTAAGCGCGCTAACTCAGTGCGAATAGCTTCTCTTTTGTCAGGCGTGAAACGACACAGTCTCTGTCGAATCAGCCTTGCTTGAGGATAGGCCTTCAATTTGTGCTCGGCCAGTTCTATTGGGACTCTCGGCATGTCCGCAGGTTGCCATGCGAACACGTCTCGGTTATCTTGCAGGAACCAAATGAGCGTGCTTTCCTATTTGTCGTTGAGGCTGGAGCTGATGATGGCGATCTTGCGTTCATCAGCGAACCCTAAGTTGATCCTCTTTGTCTCTTCAGTCGGCCGCATGGAGGTCATGGCTTGAGTCTCATTCGCAGGTATCGTGAGATCTTCTTCTGGCTTTGAGTTCACCTGTGCGGAGGAAGTCGTTGGTGGTTTAGGGTTGAGGGCCACCTGGATGGCTCCTCGAAAGCATTCCGTGGTGCCTTGGAAGTCAGCGTGCACGGTGATGATTCCTTATGGTCCTGGCATCTTCAATATCATGTAAGAATAGTGTGGAATAGCCATGAATTTTGCCATTCCCGGCCTACCGATGATGGCGTTGTATCCGTAGTCAAAACTTGCCACCTCGAACCTCAGGAACTCGGTTCTGTAGTTTTCCGGAGTTCTAAAGGTAACGGGCATGTAGATGTGCTCGAGCGGGTACTCTCCTTCGGTCGGCACAATGCTAAAGAAAGGGGTGTCTAACTCGGTGAGGTCTTTGAGTGCGACCCCAAGCCTAGGAGCGTCTGGGGGAAGGTAACGGTGATGCTGCTTGCCCCGTCCACCAGTACCTTTTTTACCCTGCTCTCTTGGATCACCGGATCGACGAGGAGCGGGTACTTGCATGGATGGTCGAAGTTGAGCCATTGATCCGTTCAACTAAAGGTGATCAGGAATTCCGACCACCGGTAGGGAGCCGGGGTGCTGGTGGTTGCCACCAGTACCTGTCGGTCGTTGAGCTTCTGCTGCCTTCTATTCTCCTGCGACCCATGTCCTTTGAAGATGACGTTGACCTCCCCGTCGACATGCGGGAATGCTCCGCCCCCTCCCCTTTCCTGTTGCTGAGGCTGCCTGGGCTCGCCAGGCCCTCCTAGTGGCGGGGGAGGTGGTAGAGGCTGGAATGGTCGACCATTCCCGGCGGAATGCTTGAAGTCTCTGCAGTTCCACAGGGTGTGGCGCATATCCTTGTGGTACGGACACTGGGCGTCGAGGATGTCGTCCAGTGTTCTCTTGCCTCCACGGGGTGCCCCTCGGGCACGAGAGACGGGTGGTCCGACGGCGTGGACCTCCTCACGTGGCCTCTTCTCCCAACGCTTGTCGGGTTGCTGGTTCGTGTCGCGCCATGGTGCGGGTGGCATAGATTTTGTTCCCCCAATGAGGTCTTGAGCCCGTTCGTCATCGGTGATGTAGAGGTCTGCTTCTCGAAACAGCTGCTCGGAGGTGATTGGCGCCTTCTACAGTATGGCTCAGACGAAGGCCGAGTCATTAGATCCCCAGTAGAAGTCTTCAATCACCGCTGCCTCAGTGACTTCAGGGATACAGTTTCTCATGGTCTGGAATCTCTTGAGGTACGATCAAAGTGTTTCCTCGCCCCGGCGCCTGATGGATTTGAGGTCCCATGGCTGCGCTGGTTTGTCAGAGAGGGACTGAAAGTTGGCGATGAAGCGCCGACTGAAGTCGCTTCGGTCGTCGATACAATGTCATGGAAGGTGTCCTAGCCACTGTAATGCATCCTGTCCGAGAACGATGGGCAAGTACGCAGTCATCACGTATTTAGTTGCCCCAGTGGCCCTGGTGGCAGTCGTATAGACGGCCAACCAAGCTCCCGGGTCCTGCTTAGGCTCGTACTTGTCGATGTTGGAGACCTTGAAGTTTGGGGGCCACTAAATGGCCCTGAGACATGGAGTAAGTGCGGATACTCCACATGTGTCCTCCTGTTGACGTTCATGGCGCCGGTCCCGAGAAGGAGAGTCGCTGATGTTCCGTGTGGCGGAACCACCCGAATTATTCCAGCTTAAGTGCCTTAGTCACGCCTCAGGGGCCGTAACACACTTAAATCGGAATAACCCGTCAGTCCCTCAGATCTAGTCTGATGAAGCCACTTAACCAGGATCAAATTCCACAATCTCACTCGAAGGTGAGTCACAGGAGAAATACAATAAAACAGGAAACCTCAAATTAAGTACTGAGTTATTACATAAATCGGAGTTTTTGAGTAGCAAATAGGAGTTCACAAAATAAAGTGCAGCGGATAATCGATGTCGTCGGTATCGAGGAATTGGGCAAGGCCTAGCCCACTACTCCTCGTGCTCCTCTCCTGCCGAAGCAACATCCCACTCGACCGTCCAACCCGGTGGCAGGGTGGTAGGCCAAGTCACACCATCAACCATTTCCTGAATGGTACCTGCAAAAAATTGTGCCACGAGCAAGGCTGAGTATACTAATACTCAGCTAGACTTACCCGGTGTGAGGAATCTACTCCTCTACCTCTAGACTATGCAGCTGTTTGGCTGAGGGGATTGGTTTGCCAAAAGCACTAGCTGTTTCTAAAAGCAAAGTTTTAGCTTTCCAGGTTCTATCATCATTAACTTAGCTAGGTTGCTCCTTCTAAGCATACATGGTAACAATCAATTTATTCAATCAACAAATTATCTTATGTAACCACATTTCACTTCTTACTCGATGCAGTACAAGGAATCAAGCAGTCTCATTAGCTGCAAGAAGCAGATGATTCGAATCGAGTTTTAACCTTGCAAGGTAAACCTAAACACACGGCATGTCAGGGCCCTCCGACCCTGCACATGACAACCGTCCCCATCGATTCCCCGTTCGCGTCCAGGCCTCACCGCCTTGGCATACAATGCTCCACTGACCCCGGCTGCTGCCGTGCAGTGACCGCACTTGTACCCACCATAGCTAGCATGGGAGACCCAGTCTCAGGTCGCATGAGGGATAAAGTCCGCGCCCGACTTCACTCAGGTACTAGGTTTACCGGTTACCATATTTCCCGGCATGTGCTTAGTACGTTCAAAAGCTTGACTCAGGTATCCACACATTAATCCTTAATTCTTTTTCCCGTCTCATGGACAAGACATCCTCCCTGGATCCAAGTCCATAGACCAACATATACCCCGTTATCAAGATGAATACAATCAATTCCTGACCTCGCGCGAGTGCTAGAAAAATCACTCGACTTCTACCGAGATCCTGATTAGCAAGCAGCTACTCGACCTAGCATATTAGTATTCATCTCAAAAGGAATCCTAAGTTCATGCAACTAGAGGTTTCAAGCAACTCCTACACTTAAGTGCACGTTACAAACCTACAAACATTAAGTGTAGTAAAATAGCATATATAAACGGTTATGCATAAAACCGGGGCTTGCCTTCAATTGCTGGGGCTGCAGGGAGATCCTCACTAGCAGCTTCTGAAGCCTGCTCCTGGTCTTCCTCTTGGATAGGTCCTTGCTCGGGGATGAGCACGTACTCTCCGTCGGCAAGATTACAATCTAATGAATGCAATGCGTAAGATATATGTATGATATGATATGTGCTTTTAGAAATTACAACTTTAAGGGTGTATGATCTACTTGAGTAAAACAAGTTAACTTTACTGGAGTAAGACCCTTTGGTGGTATACTTGGTAAATTAAGTTAAACTTAGCTAAGGCAAGTGGTAGGTTTATTTTTGGGGTTTCACTAAATTCCTTTTAAGTCTTAGGGAGAATGGATAAGTTCTCAAGTTAGACTTATTGGGGTGAAGTTTATTTCTTCTTCCCTTTTCTTTTATTCTTTTTAATGTTTTGGAGTGGGTTTGAACTACAAGTTGCTTTTATAAAATTCTAAAAATTCTGCAAAAATTACAGTGGCTTGGTACTGGTGTATGCTTCTTTGTCTCAAAATTTGAGGATCAGGAAGTGAATAGTTTTCTCTGGACAAAATTATCAAATCCTAGGGCAGAAGGGGTGCTTTGAACTACAGCTGTTATCTAACAGTGGGTAATTCTCTAAAACTTATTTTTGTTGGCTTTTAGGTGTTATAACATGACTTGAGACAAATTTCTAGTCATTAATACCTTTTAATTATTTTTCTATGGTTTTCTCAAGATTCTAGCCAAATAGGTGCTTTCTACTAACACTATATTTGAAAAATATCAAACAACAGAGTTCTTATTTTTCTTAGTTATTGTTTTGTGCAAGAGCAATCATTCTGAAGTTTGGCATCATTTTGCTTAAGGAAAGGGGTGGTATGCATTATTTGAATTAAGTGGCCTTTCTCATAAATCTTTAGCAATAGGTAGGAATTTGCTTCTCTTTCAGGGGTTTGCATTTTTCTCTGGTAGTTCATCTCAGAATGGACTTAGCTAATTTTTGGTTGCCCATTATTACTCCATTAGGGGTTGTTTATGATTTATTTTCAAAATGCCTCATTATCCTTTTGTATTTATTCTCCTTACTTAAAAAGTTGAACTGATGTGGCCTTTATTTTTGTAGTGGGGCTCTGGGGGTTGTAAGTCCACTGGATTTTTATTAACCATTTTGGTTATAGTTTTGCCATTCTAATAATTGATTTTTAGTCTATATAAGGCTAAATAAATCATCTTAATTTAGAGCTGGTCCAAATTAATGGTTTCTGTATTTTTCCTAGGTTCTTTGTTTCATAAGTAAACTAGGAAAAATAATCTTAATCATTGTTCATTAATTTCTAATGCCTTTCTGATTTTCTCTAAGTTTTGGACAAATTAGCTTCAAATGAATAACTACATCATAATTTCTAATGCTGGGGTTCCTACTATTTTTAAACAGTGTCTAAATGGGGTTTAAACATCTACAAATTTTCTTAAGTTCAGCACAGGAGAAAAACTAATTTTTCTTAATTAAACAAGGTTTGGTGGGTTTCTATTTTAAATTTTAAACTCTAAAATTTAGAACAGAAAGCATAGGGTTTATCATTTTTAAATGACAGTTCATGATATTCAGGAGCTAGCAAAATTGGTTTGACAACTTTTTATGAAGAATTCAGCAAGTTATGGATTTTCTAAGTTCTCTGGTCATTTTAAAAAGATTAACAGAAATGGTTTAATGGAAATCCACTTTGCACTGGGGTCCCTGGCGGGTTTTTAAGTTTTCCTCGCGAATCAGTCCTTAGGCTACTATTCACATGAGTCGCTGACGTTACAGAAAACCCCTCGGGTTCTAAGGATCCTAACCCGAGGTCCTTCGTCTACCTCAAACAGTAACCGCGACGGAAGAAAGGGCGGAGGGGCTTACCGGCGGCGAGATTGCTCCGGTGAAGTGGTCGAGGACGTAGGGGAGGTCTCGGGGATCACAACGAGGTGCGGGTCGCCGTCGGGGATGGCCGGAGTCGGTCGGTCCACGCGCGCAGGCGGGGATGCTCGTCGGCAGCGAGGAGTCCGGCCTGATCACGGCGAGATAGGTCAATTGGATGGGTCTGGGAGGTTCACGGGATGCCAGAGAAGATATGGGTGCAAGGAATTGGTCGGAGACTTACTGGATAGCTCGGTCCTCGCGCGGCGGCGGAAGACCAAAGTCCGGTGAGGTCGATCTCGGGCCTCCGGTGAAGTCCGGCCGGGTCCGAGGGCTTGGCAAGCTTCACGGGCTACTGGCGGAGCTAGCCGAAGCAATGGCTTGCCCAGAGAATGGCTGGGGTGGGCTGGCCACGATGGCCGAAGCTCTGGCAGCAATGGCGGGCGGAATTGAGCTCGTCGGAGCTAAGGGAAAGTGGCTGGCCGGTGAGGGTGAGTGCGGGGCGAAGTGAGGTGCGCCTGGGGAGGCTTTATAGGCACGACGCGGTGCACGGGCGGTCCTGGACCGATGAGTGCGCGCGGGCGTGCACTGGGAGGCGCGGTGCGCGAACGGGCGTGAACCGGGGGTGTCAGCCACGGTCGAACACGTGTTCCCGTTGCCTCTGCCCCTGTTCAAGCGCCGATTGGGAGCAAATCTTCGTGAATTTGGGCAAGATCGCTGTGAAGGATTTGTTCACCTGACCAAGCTTTGTCTTTTGTGTATGGACGTCGCGCGGTTTTAGGCTAGGGACAGGGAGTTGTAGCGTCACCAAGGTGCCAGTGTCAGAATGTCTGGTCCCGAGGTCAAACTGCGCCAAAACCGTGTCAAATGAATTTGGTTTGAGTTCAAACTTTTCCAGGATGTGTTCAAGGGAATTTGGCACAACTTTGATATTTGGATCTCCTGGCTTTGAGTTTCGAAAAACAGAGAACACAGATGATCCTTGAGAAGAGGTCTGAAATTCAGAAATTCAGAAATCTGAATTTCTCTAAGGGTTCATAGTTCAAGGGCTGATTTGGGGATTTATTTGAGTTATTTTGGGTAAGCTTTCTCAACCTTTCTTGTTGCTTATTAAATATACTTTAATTTTCATAATTGGCTCAAGTCATAATTTTAAATTTTTCATACCCTTTTCCTTATTTTCTTGAACTTTGCTCATGGGGCTTACTTAGGGTTTTTATTAGGGTTACACATTCTTGCCTTCTTAAAGGTCTTAATTGTTTGATCATGATACTTTTAAGCATATGCTTGGTGAATTTCTTCTTACTTTAGTTATTTTGATGCTCATGCTTACTTGGTTCACATAAAATGATGGTTCTTGGGTTGACACTTTGAGAGAAACCCTAGGTGACACTGGGGTGTCACAGCCTTCCCCCCTTAAAGGAATCTCGTCCCGAGATTCGGGCCAGAGTCCTCCCGGGGTGAAGCGAAGGGTGAGACTTATAGGAAATGGGTGAGTGATGTTATTATTAGGGTAAAACTGCTCTTCGAATGTCATTCTCTTTGCAACTTCAGAAGGAAGTCCTTTTATGTTTTACTTCATAGTTACTTCATTCAGAATTAAGATCATATTTTTGAAAATTAGATTCGAAGGGCAGGAGGAGGGGTTGGGGGTGATTACGTACCAGCTTCCTTAGGTAGGCAATCGGGAAAGTTGGATCTTAGGAATTCCTCGGTTTCCCAAGTAGCTTCCTCCTCTGAGTGATTACTCCACTGGACCTTGTACATCTTGATCGATTTAGCCCGAGTTGATCTCTCCTTGCAATCCAGAAACTTGGAGGGGTACTCTTGGTACGATAGATCTGACTCTATCTCCAGTTCTGGCTCTGCTAAGATCTCAGTCGGCAATCAAACACACTTCTTCAGCTGAGATACATGGAATACATCGTGAATGGCAGACATCCTTGAAGGTAACTTCAGCTTGTATGCCACGGGTCCACATGCTTCTATGATCTCATAAGGTCCAATGTAGCGAGGGGCTAGCTTGCCTTTGATCCCAAACCTCTGCATTCCCTTGGTGGGTGATACCTTGAGGTATACAAAACTTCCCACCTCGAACTGGAGAGGTTTCTTTCTTTTATCATGGTAACTCTTCTGCCTGGCCTGAACAGCTTCTAGATTCTTCCTGATTAGTTTGACCTTCCTTTCGGCTTCAGTCACTAAATCAGGTCCAAAGACTTCTCTTTCACCAGGTTGAGACCAATTGAGTGGTGTCCTGCACCTTCTCCCATAGAGAGCTTCAAAAGGTGCCATCTTTAGGCTAGATTGATAACTATTGTTATAAGCAAACTCTACCAAGGAGAGGTGCTTATCCCAGTTCTTGCCACTATCGATCGCACAAGCTCTTAGCATATCCTCCAGAATTTGGTTTACCCTTTCCGTCTGACCATCAGTCTGTGGGTGGTAAGCTGAACTTCTGATTAGCTTGGTTCCCAAAGACTCTTGCAATTGTTCCCAAAATCTGGCAACAAATTGGGCTCCTCGGTCAGAAACAATGGTCCGAGGTAATCCGTGCAAACACACGATCCGGTCAATATACAATTCTGCATATTTTTGAGCCTTATCAGTGGTGTGCACAGGAAGAAAATGTGCCACTTTCGTCAATCGGTCCACAATGACCCAAATCGAATCATGATGACGAGAGGTGTTGGGCAGACCCACAATGAAGTCCAAGCTGATGTCATCCCACTTCCATGAAGGTATGGACAGGGGTTGTAAAGCTCCAGCTGACTTCAAGTGGCTAGCCTTTATCCTCTGACAGGTGTCACATTCTGATACATACTGGGCTATCTCCCTCTTCATTCTGGTCCACCAGTACAAAGGCTTCAGATCATGGTACATCTTGGTGCTTCCCGGATGCATAGAGAATTTAGAGAGATGAGCCTCGTCCAAGATTTTCTTCTTGAGATCCTGGTCCTTAGGAATCACCAATCTGCTTTTAAACCATAACACACCCTTCTCATCCTGGCAGAAACAATTATACTTCTTGACCTTCTGATGGAGATTCTTCTTGATAATCTGCACTCCCTTGTCACTGAGCTGGGCCATGATGATCTGGTCTTGCAAAGCTGGCTCAACAGAAATGTGAGACAAAGAACCAGAAGGAATCACTTCAATTCGCATCTTGCTCAACTCATCACACAAGGTGTTAATGCGGGAATCCATCAGAACACAATTGCATTGCAATTTCCGACTCAAGGCATCTGCTACCACATTAGCTTTTCCGGTGTGGTAATGTACCTCCAGGTCATAATCCTTGATCAGCTCTAGCCATCTTCTCTGCCTCATGTTGAGGTCAGCCTGAGTAAATATGTACTTAAGGCTCTTATGATCAGTGAAGATGTTACAGTGGGTCCCCATTAGATAATGCCTCCACATCTTCAATGCATGAACCACTGCTGCTAGCTCAAGGTCATGAGTGGGATAGTTCTGCTCATGAGGCCTGAGTGCTCTTGAGGCATAAGCGATGACTCGTTTGTCTTGCATCAAGACACAACCTAGCCCGGTGCCAGAGGCATCGCAATATACATCGAAGGGCTTGCTGTTGTCAGGCTGTGCCAATACTGGTGCGGTGGTCAGATGCTGCCTTAATGCATGGAAGGCATCTTCGCACTTCTGACTCCAGAAAAATTTGACTTCTTTCTTCAGCAACTCAGTAATAGGCTTCGCAATTCGAGAGAAGTCCGGAATAAATCTTCGGTAATAACCAGCTAATCCCAGAAAACTCCGAATCTGACGAACAGTGGTTGGTGGCTTCCAGTTCATCACCTCTAGCACTTTATCAGGATCAACAGCTATTCCAGCTTGAGAGATAGTGTGACCCAAGAATTTGATTTCCTTTAGCCAAAAATCACACTTGGATAACTTGGCATAAAGGTGGTGCTCTCGCAGACGTTGAAGCACTACATGCAAATGCCCGGCATGTTCTTCTTCGCTCTTTGAGTACACCAAGATGTCATCGATGAAAACCACCACGAACTTGTCCAATTCCGGCATAAAAACAGAATTCATCAGATACATGAAATATGCTGGTGCATTTGTCAGCCCGAATGACATCACCAAGAATTCATATAGCCCATATCTAGTTGAGAATGCCGTCTTCGGAATATCGCTTGCTTGTATCTTGATTTGATGATAGCCAGAGCGAAGGTCTATCTTGGAGAATACCTTGGCCCCGACCAATTGGTCAAAAAGAACATCAATACGAGGCAAAGGATACTTGTTCTTGATAGTTACCGCATTAAGAGGGCGGTAATCTATACACAGCCTCAAGCTTTCATCCTTCTTCTTCACAAATAGTGCTGGACATCCCCAAGGCGAAGTGCTTGGGCGAATAAATCCTTTATCCAGCAACTCTTGCAATTGCTTCTTCAACTCTGCCAACTCAGCGGGTGGCATCCGGTAGGGCCTTTTGGAAATTGGGGCCGTTCCCGGTTGCAACTTGATGGCGAATTCAATATCCCGGTCCGGTGGCATTCCTGGCAGTTCATCAGGGAAGACATCTGCATACTCACAGACCACTGGGATTTTCTTCAAAGGTAACTCCGTCATAGAGAAAGCACATGACTGAGTCAAACCTTGACTGGGCAGAATTAAAGTGAAGTTCCCACAGAACGGAGAATTAACTTCCACGGTACGGCTGGCTACATCAAGCACAACTCGGTGCAAGGTCATCCAATTTGATCCTAGAATAATGTCCACATTTTCCAATCCTAACACCAGAAGAGTGGTTTTGACAATGTGGCTTCCCAGTTGAATAGGCACACTTTGGTTTAATTGATTAGTTGCAATTTTACCTCCAGGTGTGACTATCATGAATGACCCTTTTGAGTGAGAGAATGGCAGTTTGCATTTAGCACTGAACTTTTGGCTAATGAAACTATGCGATGCACCAGAATCAAACAGAATTAAAGCAGGTTGATTATAAACTGAAAAGATACCAGTCATGATAGGAGCTCCTTCAGGTATTTCCTCTAGAGTGGTGAAGTTGAGCTTCCCTTGCCTGACTTGCACCTTCTGCTTTCTTCCCTTGTCTTGATTTGGTGCTGGCATCTGCCTCTGCTGGTTCCTGGGACAATTCTTGGCATAGTGGCCCACATTGCCACAAGTGAAACACTTGTTCCCATTGCCCTGGCGGAACTGCTGCTGCTGAGACTGGTTGTTTCTTGGAGTGGGAGCTGGGTAGCGGTTGGGTGCCGGCTGCTGCTGCTGCTGAGGCGGCCTGATCACCCATCTGCCTGCCTGCTGCTGAAAACCCCTGCTCTGATTGTGAGAAACAATCTGGAACCTCTGAGCTTGAGCGGATGGTGCTGCCATTGGTGCTTTTCTCTTCTTCTCTGCCCGGTGAGCAACAATGCAATCCTCCTGGGAGATGGCCAGGTTGACCAACTCATTGAAGCTATCGGCCCGGACACTGTTAAGTCGTTCCCGCAGCTTGGTATTGAGACCCCTGCGGAAGCGATCCCTCTTCTTCTCATCAGAATCAGCATGGTACCCTGCATACTGGCATAAGTCGTTGAAGGCTTGCGCATACTGCAGTACCGTGCGGGTTCCTTGATTAAGGGCCAGAAATTCATTCAACTTTCGATCAAGAATGCCAGCTGGGATGTGGTGTCCTCTGAAGGCAGTCTTGAATTCCTCCCAAGATACCTCACGATCAGCAGGGAGCATAGCACGGAAGTGATCCCACCAAGTCCGAGCAGATTCGCGAAGCTGCTGCGCGGCGAAGCGGGTCTTGGTAGCATCAGGGCAGTCTCCCGTGAGGAGGGGAAACTTGGACTCGACGACGCGAAGCCATACGTCAGCGTCCAACGGATCCTCTGCCTTGGTGAACAAGGGCGGCTGCGTGCTCAGAAACTCCTGGTAAGTGGCCATAGCCGGAGGTCGCTGAGGCTGGCCTCCACCATGCTGCTGAGGGTGGGGCTGACGCTGCAAGAGCTGTCGCAGAATCTCATTCTGCTGGGCCATCAGCTCCTGCACTGTGGGAGCTAGGGGAGGTGGCGGGGGAACCTGCTCGTTATGCCCGCGACGCTGCCTAGCTGCCATCTGAAAACAGAGATTGCCGCCATTGTTATCCCAACTCACAGTTTCGAACGACAAGATATCATCTCATATGTAAGGAAAATGCCATAATCATAATATTAGGTTCGAAATGGAGATAACATGGTGACAAACATCCCACAGATTTCAA
Source organism: Zea luxurians (assembly GCA_029449295.1). Taxonomy (NCBI): domain Eukaryota; kingdom Viridiplantae; phylum Streptophyta; class Magnoliopsida; order Poales; family Poaceae; genus Zea; species Zea luxurians. Next base: position 45,892,715 of record JAOPSE010000010.1, read on the forward strand.
AAGTTCACAGGGTTACATCAATCAGGGGAAAGTACCCACAAGCCTAGTCCAAAATGTGATATTACTAAGCTCGCATGGGTTTCTATCCGCCAAAAAAAAATGCCGAAGCGACTGCTTAACCCTGAGCGGTGGAAGCGACACTAGATGCGGGTGAAGGGGGCATCGCGGAGGTAGTCCCATTGGCACCAGGGGCTGGTCCTAGCTCCTCGGGATCCTCTTCTCCCTCGCTTCCTGCTTCATTGGCCTCCATCTCCAGGTGGTGCATGTCCAGGTGGTCATTCGCTTCTTCGAGTTCTCTCTGCACATCGTGAAGCTGGTTCTCTAAGACATCAATAGTGTTGTCTCGGATCTCCACCTGCTACTCCAAGGTGGCAATGCGCTGGCTCAGCCTCTCTACCTGCAGATCTTTCTCCACCAACTCCGTGGATAGATCAACCACAAAATCTTCTCGATTATCGAGGGTGAGCTTGGTGGTCTGAGCGATGTTGGCAAGGTGTGCCATAGCGTCGCTCTGAAGGGCCTGAAGGCGGTACAGCGCACTCATGCACTGAACAGTGACCCTCCCAACCAAGTCAGGATACATTGCCCACACATCCTTCACATGGCTCACGCGGTTACACCACATGGGATCATCCTTCCTCTCAGCAGGGAAGAGCCCCAAGGGGTGCATCACCATCTCCAGGGGATGGTAGCCACAGAAAGTCGTCAGGGCCTTCATGGCTGCTGCTTCAACGGTGTCGTCCGTCCTGAGTCCAATCGTCTCAGAATCAAGAGAACGCCAACCCGGCTGAAGGGGATGAGCCTCCAAAGTCAGCCAGACCCGACAACGAGGTACCCGATGCTCCTCATACAACTGCACCGTGTACAAAGGGGGCGTAGGGTAACCGGCTGAGCTAAGCACTTCCCACAAGATGGAAGGAAAGCCATCGCGAGAAAGGAAGTCAGAACTGAAACGAGAGTCTCCTCCATTGGCGGGGGTGGGTGAATTCATCTGCGGAAGGGAATCAAAGATAAAGATCATGGTGGAAGGAAAAAGAAAAAGAGAGCCCGGATGGTTCTAAAGAAAGGGGGTTAGCTCAAAATTTTAATTCCTTTGATGTTTTATAATGCATGCATGCTGGAAGAAACGTTGCCTCTCAGAAGAAAATAGGGTGCTTTTTAGGGTATCCCCAAAATAAGTACTGGCCCACGGGGCCTAAGTAATTAGCCACCCATCTTCCCTCTATGCCTAAGGCCTTTCGTCCTAGGTCTAACGATCTAGTCCTGACGATCCATGACAGTTTCTAGGCAATTTTTAGATTTTGAAAATTGGTACTCATGGTTTATTGTCCTTCTCAGTGGTGGAATTTGCTCCGATACCAGCTGTGGCGGAACCACCCGAATTATTCCAGCTTAAGTGCCTTAGTCACGCCTCAGGGGCCATAACACACTTAAATCGGAATAACCCGTCAGTCCCTCAGATCTAGTCTGATGAAGCCACTTAACCAGGATCAAATTCCACAATCTCACTCGAAGGTGAGTCACAGGAGAAATACAATAAAACAGGAAACCTCAAATTAAGTACTGAGTTATTACATAAATCGGAGTTTTTGAGTAGCAAATAGGAGTTCACAAAATAAAGTGCAGCGGATAATCGATGTCGTCGGTATCGAGGAATTGGGCAAGGCCTAGCCCACTACTCCTCGTGCTCCTCTCCTGCCGGAGCAACATCCCACTCGACCGTCCAACCCGGTGGCAGGGTGGTAGGCCAAGTCACACCATCAACCATTTCCTGAATGGTACCTGCAAAAAATTGTGCCACGAGCAAGGCTGAGTATACTAATACTCAGCTAGACTTACCCGGTGTGAGGAATCTACTCCTCTACCTCTAGACTATGCAGCTGTTTGGCTGAGGGGATTGGTTTGCCAAAAGCACTAGCTGTTTCTAAAAGCAAAGTTTTAGCTTTCCAGGTTCTATCATCATTAACTTAGCTAGGTTGCTCCTTCTAAGCATACATGGTAACAATCAATTTATTCAATCAACAAGTTATCTTATGTAACCACATTTCACTTCTTACTCGATGCAGTACAAGGAATCAAGCAGTCTCATTAGCTGCGAGAAGCAGACGATTCGAATCGAGTTTTAACCTTGCAAGGTAAACCTAAACACACGGCATGTCAGGGCACTCCGACCCTGCACATGACAACCGTCCCCATCGATTCCCCGTTCGCGTCCAGGCCTCACCGCCTTGGCATACAATGCTCCACTGACCCCGGCTGCCGCCGTGCAGTGACCGCACTTGTACCCACCATAGCTAGCATGGGAGACCCAGTCTCAGGTCGCATGAGGGATAAAGTCCGCGCCCGGCTTCACTCAGGTACTAGGTTTACCGGTTACCATATTTCCCGGCATGTGCTTAGTACATTCAAAAGCTTGACTCAGGTATCCACACATTAATCCTTAATTCTTTTTTCCGTCTCATGGACAAGACATCCTCCCTGGATCCAAGTCCATAGACCAACATATACCCCGTTATCAAGATGAATACAATCAATTCCTGACCTCGCGCGAGTGCTAGAAAAATCACTCGGCTTCTACCGAGATCCTGATTAGCAAGCAGCTACTCGACCTAGCATATTAGTATTCATCTCAAAAGGAATCCTAAGTTCATGCAACTAGAGGTTTCAAGCAACTCCTACACTTAAGTGCACGTTACAAACCTACAAACATTAAGTGTAGTAAAATAGCATATACAAACGGTTATGCATAAAACCGGGGCTTGCCTTCAATTGCTGGGGCTGCAGGGAGATCCTCACTAGCAGCCTCTGAAGCCTGCTCCTGGTCTTCCTCTTGGACAGGTCCTTGCTCGGGGATGAGCACGTACTCTTCGTCGGCAAGATTACAATCTAATGAATGCAATGCGTAAGATATATGTATGATATGATATGTGCTTTTAGAAATTACAACTTTAAGGGTGTATGATCTACTTGAGTAAAACAAGTTAACTTTACTGGAGTAAGACCCTTTGGTGGTATACTTGGTAAATTAAGTTAAACTTAGCTAAGGCAAGTGGTAGGTTTATTTTTGGGGTTTCACTGAATTCCTTTTAAGTCTTAGGGAGAATGGATAAGTTCTCAAGTTAGACTTATTGGGGTGAAGTTTATTTCTTCTTCCCTTTTCTTTTATTCTTTTTAATGTTTTGGAGTGGGTTTGAACTACAAGTTGCTTTTATAAAATTCTAAAAATTCTGCAAAAATTACAGTGGCTTGGTACTGGTGTATGCTTTTTTGTCTCAAAATTTGGGGATCAGGAAGTGAATAGTTTTCTCTGGACAAAATTATCAAATCCTAGGGCAGAAGGGGTGCTTTGAACTACAGCTGTTATCTAACAGTGGGTAATTCTCTAAAACTTATTTTTGCTGGCTTTTAGGTGTTATAACATGACTTGAGACAAATTTCTAGTCATTAATACTTTTTAATTATTTTTCTATGGTTTTCTCAAGATTCTAGCCAAATAGGTGCTTTCTACTACCACTATATTTGAAAAATATCAAACAACAGAGTTCTTATTTTTCTTAGTTATTGTTTTGTGCAAGAGCAATCATTCTGAAGTTTGGCATCATTTTGCTTAAGGAAAAGGGTGGTATGCATTATTTGAATTAAGTGGCCTTTCTCATAAATCTTTAGCAATAGGTAGGAATTTGCTTCTTTTTCAGGGGTTTGCATTTTTCTCTGGTAGTTCATCTTAGAATGGACTTAGCTAATTTTTGGTTGCCCATTATTACTCCATTAGGGGTTGTTTATGATTTATTTTCAAAATGCCTCATTATCATTTTGTATTTATTCTCCTTACTTAAAAAGTTGAACTGAGGTGGCCTTTATTTTTGTAGTGGGGCTCTGGGGGTTGTAAGTCCACTGGATTTTTATTAATCATTTTGGTTATAGTTTTGCCATTCTAATAATTGATTTTCAGTCTATATAAGGCTAAATAAATCATCTTAATTTAGAGCTGGACCAAATTAATGGTTTCTGTATTTTTCCTAGGTTCTTTGTTTCATAAGTAAACTAGGAAGAATAATCTTAATCATTGTTCATTAATTTCTAATGCCTTTCTGATTTTCTCTAAGTTTTGGACAAATTAGCTTCAAATGAATAACTACATCATAATTTCTAATGCTGGGGTTCCTACTATTTTTAAACAGTGTCTAAATGAGGTTTAAACATCTACAAATTTTCTTAAGTTCAGCACAGGAGAAAAACTAATTTTTCTTAATTAAACAAGGTTTGGTGGGTTTCTATTTTAAATTTTAAACTCTAAAATTTAGAACAGAAAGCATAGGGTTTATCATTTTTAAATGACAGTTCATGATATTCAGGAGCTAGCAAAATTGGTTTGACAACTTTTTATGAAGAATTCAGCAAGTTATGGATTTTCTAAGTTCTCTGGTCATTTTAAAAAGATTAACAGAAATGGTTTAATGGAAATCCACTTTGCACTGGGGTCCCTGGCGGGTTTTTAAGTTTTCCTCGCGAATCAGTCCTTAGGCTACTATTCACATGAGTCGCTGACGTTACAGAAAACCCCTCGGGTTCTAAGGATCCTAACCCGAGGTCCTTCGTCTACCTCAAACAGTAACCGCGGCGGAAGAAAGGGCGGAGGGGCTTACCGGCGGCGAGATTGCTCCGGTGAAGTGGTCGAGGACGTAGGGGAGGTCTCGGGGATCACAACGAGGTGCGGGTCGCCGTCGGGGATGGCCGGAGTCGGTCGGTCCACGCGCGCAGGTGGGGATGCTCGTCGGCGGCGAGGAGTCCGGCCTGATCACGGCGAGATAGGTCAATTGGATGGGTCTGGGAGGTTCACAGGATGCCAGAGAAGATATGGGTGCAAGGAATTGGTCGGAGACTTACTGGATAGCTCGGTCCTCGCGCGGCGGCGGAAGACCAAAGTCCGGTGAGGTCGATCTCGGGCCTCCGGTGAAGTCCGGCCGGGTCCGAGGGCTTGGCAAGCTTCACGGGCTACTGGCGGAGCTAGCCGAAGCACTGGCTTGCCCAGAGAATGGCTGGGGTGGGCTGGCCACGATGGCCGAAGCTCTGGCGGCAATGGCGGGCGGAATTGAGCTCGCCGGAGCTAAGGGAAAGTGGCTGGCCGGTGAGGGTGAGTGCGGGGCGAAGTGAGGTGCGCCTGGGGAGGCTTTATAGGCACGACGCGGTGCACAGGCGGTCGTGGACCGGCGAGTGCGCGCGGGCGTGCACTGGGAGGCGCGGTGCGCGAACGGGCGTGAACCGGGGGTGTCAGCCACGGTCGAACACGTGTTCCCGTTGCCTCTGCCCCTGTTCAAGCGCCGATTGGGAGCAAATCTTCGCGAATTTGGGCAAGATCGCTGTGAAGGATTTGTTCACCTGACCAAGCTTTGTCTTTTGTGTATGGACGTCGCGCGGTTTTAGGCTAGGGACAGGGAGTTGTAGCGTCACCAAGGTGCCAGTGTCAGAATGTCTGGTCCCGAGGTCAAACTGCGCCAAAACCGTGTCAAATGAATTTGGTTTGAGTTCAAACTTTTCCAGGATGTGTTCAAGGGAATTTGGCACAACTTTGATATTTGGATCTCCTGGCTTTGAGTTTCGAAAAATAGAGAACACAGATGATCCTTGAGAAGAGGTCTGAAATTCAGAAATTCAGAAATCTGAATTTCTCTAAGGGTTCATAGTTCAAGGGCTGATTTGGGGATTTATTTGAGTTATTTTGGGTAAGCTTTCTCAACCTTTCTTGTTGCTTATTAAATATACTTTAATTTTCATAATTGGCTCAAGTCATAATTTTAAATTTTTCATACCCTTTTCCTTATTTTCTTGAACTTTGCTCATGGGGCTTACTTAGGGTTTTTATTAGGGTTACACATTCTTGCCTTCTTAAAGGTCTTAATTGTTTGATCATGATACTTTTAAGCATATGCTTGGTGAATTTCTTCTTACTTTAGTTATTTTGATGCTCATGCTTACTTGGTTCACATAAAATGATGGTTCTTGGGTTGGCACTTTGAGAGAAACCCTAGGTGACACTGGGGTGTCACATTCCGTCTCAATCGTCCCCGGGTCGGGCCACTAGTTGAAGCTGCTGCCAATTCCACTCGAGTGGTGTGACTTCGGGCCGGGACGCCGTGATCTCGATCGTATTCTTCCCGACACCTTATTTCGTTTTCGTGTTGTCGTTCGTGCGAAGCATTGATGGAACTCTGCGCATCTCGTCGACTGTTGATGGCATACCATAAGTCGCCTGGGGGATGAGCGAGAGGTAGAAGATGATTAGCTGCTCGAGTGAGCAGCCGCCGATATCCTTCAGCGTCCGGACTCTGGGGGAGGCCATCAGCTATCCGAGCCAATACTCCTCCGACTTCACTCGGTGTGTTTATAGCACGAGCGAAGTCAGGGTTTAGGTTCTGGGCGAAGAGAGGGTTCTCTCGGCGTAACCTCGCATCCTGCTCTGCTTGTTCTCGATCTCAGTCTTGAGCTTGCCAGCAGTCACGTCGACGGGAATTCCTTCTTTCTTGGATGACTCATTCATCAGGAGTCTCTTCGACCTTCGAGGCTTTATCCCGGGATACGGGCTGCGCTGGGTCCCGCTCCCCAGCCTCATGATGTCGCCGAGTATTTTGGTGTCTGTTTCTCCATCGTCGGGCTTCTCGCTGGGGTGGTTCTTCCCCTGGCATGGTTGGCTCGTCGTCGGAGATGAGAGATGACTCCAATCTCCCCCCGATGAAGAGGACGTCAGGGTAGAAAGGAGCCGCTGCAGCGATGAATTCTTTTCTGTCCTTTTTTGAAGGCAAAGGTGTCGGAAGGATAACTTGACGGGCCTCCATTCCGCTTGCTTCTTTCTTTCTTGTAACCCGTGTCCACTCCTTTATGGACGAAGTGGACAGCAGGGTTTTTCGGGCAAGTGAATTCCTGACTCTTGACTTGCGGAAGGTAGTTTTTATCTGGGGCGTAGGAGGTTGCACTATCTGCTGCCTTGTTCCAGCTTTCTTGGAGATTTTCGAGGAAAGCTTTTTCTTCGGTGGATCCGCTATGCGGTACAGAACTCCTTCTTTATCTGCTACGGATGAGATGGTCCCGAAGCAGGACACGAATCTAGGGCGAAGAGCGATCTGGCACTGGGAAGTGACAGCCATTGAGTTAGCTTGGATCAACGACACACCCCCTACCTGGCGTGCCAGCTGTCGGTGTTTGGAACCCGACCGCACACCCGGGGTTGCCCCTCGTGGTGCTTTTGGGTAGGACGATGCTGTTGACTGTAACTCAATGGTTCGTGCGAGATGCACGAGAGATGACGAGCGATCTTTCTACAGGTTCGGGCCGCTTGGAGACGCGTAACACCCTACTTAGGAAATCTCCAGTATGGAGGAAACTAATGAGCTACGTAGGTGGTTGGTGAGTGACTTGGAAATGATGGGGTACCCCTGGGCCTTATATACTTGGCCGTGGACATTGCATGCGTGTATGATGACGATGTATCCCAAAGTATTAGTGAACTAATTGAACTTGTCTTACCATAATCTTGCTGACTTATCCTTATTTGGTTCCAACGTCCATGGGTGCTGCGCGGGAAAATCGAGTCGGCGCTGTGGATAGCGCTTAAATCCAATGAGCCGCTTGGGCCCGAGCCTACTCGTTCCCCGCATCGGCCTATTCTGCCAGCAGTTCTTCCATGGCCCGCGAGGGGGCGGCCTTGCGAGACAACATGCCCGAAGCCTTTCGCGAGGCCTTTTTGCCTTCTAATGGACCCAGGGGATATCCGTCCCCCACACCAGTCATGACTCGCTCGAGGCCAACCCAAGGTGGGAGACGCAGTCATAACTCACCCGAGGCCAACCTCGAGAGAGATGCAGTGACGACTCGCCCAAGGCCAACCGTGAGCGGGGAACGTAGTTGCGACTCACACGAGGCCAATCCTGGGTGGGAGACGCAGTCATGAGTCGCCCGAGGCCAACCGCGAGCGTGAGATGCTGTCATGACTCGCTTGAGGCCAACCCTAGGTGGGAGACACAATCATGACTCGCCAGAGGCCAACCTTGGATAGGAGACGCAGTCACGACTCGCTCGAGGCCAACCCCAGGCGGGAGACGTGATCACGCTCGCCAGAGACCAACATCGGATGAGAGTCAGTCACGACTCGCTCGAGGCCAACCTCGGACGAGAGATGCAGTCACAAATCTCTCGAGGCCAACCCAAGGCGGGAGACACAATCACGACTCGCCCAAGGCCAACCCCTGGTGGGAGATGCATTGACGACTTACTGCATCGCGCGCTTCATCGCATGACGATCCATTTTAAATTCAAATTTATTAGTGTGCTACGTCGTGCGCTTTGTCGCGCGACAATTTATTTTAATTTCAGAATATTTAGTGTGTTGCGTCGCGCGTTTCGTCGCGCGATGTTTTGTTTTAAATTCAGTTTAAGTAGCGTTTGCCTTCTCGTGATTCGTCGTGCGACGATTCACGTTAATTTCAGATTTAATTCAAGTGTTTCGTGGTGCGCTCTGTCATGCGACGATTCGTTTAATTTCAGTTTAGTCTAAGTGTTGTGTCGTCCGCACTGTCGCACAACAATTCATTTTTATTTTAGCTTAATTCGCGTGTGCTGTCACGCGCTTCATCGCGCGACAACTCGTCTTAATTTCATTTGAATCGCGTGTGCTGTCGCGTGCTTCATCGTGGGACAATCCATTTTAAATTTACCTAGAGCTATTTATAATAAATAAGTGCGTAGCATAACTTTAGTTTATTCCTAGCACGACTGTTAAATTAATATGGTTACATCTAGACAAGTATTTTAATTCACAGCTGTTTAACGTAATCACCCTTCGACCGTAGCCTCGACCGTCGTATTTTTCTTTCTCGTATAGTCATAGGTGCGAACCCTGCGCCAAGCATCTGCTTATTTGTTGCATTCTATTGCGTTGTGTATAGTTTCTTTTTATATTAAGTTTGTGGAATGTATGTTTGAACTCGTATAGATAACGGTTCGTTGGCGGAGTCTGAAGGAATTGCAGGTGAAGACCCTTAGCAGCAGCTGGTTGGTGAAGACAAGTGTCCCTTGACCCATCTATGTCCTATATATTTTATAATTCGCTCCTCGTATTTACATAATTTATACCTAATGATTGACTAGCTTTGTTTATCATGTACTTGTTTACCTATGTGGGTTGGATCATTTTGGTTTAGCTCTATGATAGTGCTTCACCCTAATCAATGAACATGATGAGATTATTTATGATACACTGTTTTCCCCTTTGGATTATGATGATGGTATTGCGACTGAAAGGGAAATAGGGTCAAACCTTTTCCTATATAAATTTTGGTGGTTGAATTGCCCAACACAAATAATTGGACTAACTAGTTTGCTCTAGATTATGAGTTCTACAGGTGCCAAAGGTTCAACACAAACCAATACAAAGTCAAAGAAAGGGTTTAAATAAAAAGAGCAAAAGACAACCGAAGGCTGCCCTAGTCTGGCGCACCGGACTGTCGTGTGCCACCGGACAGTGTCCGGTGCACCAGGGAGGATCAACTCAAACTTGCCAGCTTCGGGAATTTGGGGAAGCCGCTCCACTATAATTCATCGGACTATCCGGTGTGCCAGCGGAGCAACGGCTAATTCGCACCAACAGTCGTCTGCAAAGGAACAGTGAAAGTGAACAGTGCGCGCCTGCGCGCAGAAGTCAGAGCAGGCGCCAGAAGGCGCACCGGACAGTGAACAGTGTCTGTCCGGTGCACCATCGGACTGTCCGGTGGCCCTACATGTCAGAGCTCGAACAGTCGAACCCTAACGGTTGGGTGACGTGGCTGGCGCACCGGACAGTGTCCGGTGGCGCACCGGACTGTCCGGTGCGCCATACGACAGCAGCCATCCCCAACGGCCACTTTGGTGGTTGGGGCTATAAATACCCCCAACCACCACTCATTCAAGGCATCCAAGTTTTTAGCCATTGCATTCAATACAAGAGCTCTAGACTTCACTCCAAGACACAAACAAAGAGATCAAATCCTCTCCCAAGTCCAAAGATCATTCCAATCAAATAGTGACTAGTGAGAGAGACAATTGTGTTCATTTGAGTTCTTGTGCTTGGATTGCTTTTCTTCTTCTTTCTTTCTTGTTCCTAACTCAATTGTAATCAAGGCAAGAGACACCAATTGTGTGGTGGTCCTTGTGGGGACTTAGTGTCCTGATTGATTGAGAAGAGAAGCTCACTCGGTCTAGGTGACCGTTTGAGAGAGGGAAAGGGTTGAAAGAGACCCGGTCTTTGTGACCATCTCAACGGGGAGTAGGTTTGCAAAAACCGAACCTCGGTAAAACAAATCACCGCATCTCACTCTTCATTTGCTTGTGATTTGTTTTTGCCCTCTCTTTCGGACTCGATTATATTTCTAACGCTAACCCCGGCTTGTAGTTGTGCTTAAGTTTATAATTTTCAGATTCCGCCTATTCACCCCCCTCTAGGCGACTTTCAATTGATATCAAAGCCAGTGCTTCATTAGAGCCTAACCGCTCGAAGTGATGTCGGGAGAACACGCCAAGAAGGAGATGGTGACCGGCGAGAAGCCCGCTACAAGCCACAGGAAGGCTCCATCGGGAGAGTCCCGCAACAAGAAGAAGGAGGAATCACCTCCTCACAAGTCGCATCGGAGTGGCGACAAGAAAAAGAAAATGAAGAAGGTGGTCTACTACGAGACCGATTCTTCATCGCCATCTACTTTCGGCTCCGACGCGCCGTCCGTAACTTCTAAGCGCCATGAGCGCAAGAAGTTCAGTAAGATCCCCGTACGCTATCCTCGCATTTCCAAACGTACTCCTTTACTTTCTGTCCCATTAGGCAAACCACCTATGTTTGATGGTGAAGATTATAATATGTGGAGTGACAAAATGAGGCACCATCTAACCTCACTCCACACTAGTATTTGGGATGTTGTTGAGATTGGAGTACAGGTACCATCACCTGGGGATGAAGACTATGATTCGGACGAAGTTGCCCAAATCCGGCACTTCAACTCCCAAGCTACCACTATACTCCTCGCCTCTCTAAGTCGAGAGGAGTATATTATGGTACAAGGGTTTAAGAGCGCCAAGGAGATTTGGGATGTGCTTAAAACCGCGCACGAAGGAGACGAGGTGACCAAGATCACCAAGAGGGAGACGATCGAGGGGGAGCTTGGTCGTTTCATGCTCAACCAAGGAGAAGACCCACAAGCCATGTACAACCGGCTAAAGACCTTGGTAAATCAAGTGCGCAACCTCGGGAGCACCAAGTGGGATGACCATGAAATGGTCAAGGTTATTCTTAGATCACTCGTATTTCTTTACCCTACTCAAGTTCAATTGATTCATGGTGATCCTAGATATAAATTAATGTCTCCCGAGGAAGTGATAGGAAAATTTGTGAGCTTTGAATTGATGATAAAAGGCTCCAAGAAAATCATCGAGCAAGGCGCCTCCTCCACGCCTGATGTGCAACCAGTCGCATTTAAGGCGGTGAAGGAGAAGAAAGAAGACTCCACACCAAGCAGAGTCCCTATCGACGCCTCTAAGCTCGACAATGAGGAAATGGCGCTCATCATCAAGAGCTTCCGCCAAATCCTCAAGCAAAGGAGGGGGAAGGACTACAAGTCCTGCTCTAAGAAATTATGCTACAAATGTGGTAAGCCCGGTGTTGGGGGCCTTCGGCTTCCGAAGGTCCTCAAAAACATGATTTAACAATATTTCTAGAGTATAATACATGAACAGGTACCTTCGGGCTCGGATCAGAACCACAGTGTGAAGAAGCACAAAGAATACAAAGGTTGGCACAGAGCCGAAGCTATGTGCAGGAGAGCTTCGGCATGATAGCAGAAAAGGAAATCGACTTAAAAAGGAAAAGGCTATTCAGACCTCGATGGGTTACTATAGAGCCATTAGCAAATGTAAAGGGCATGGGTGTAATTTTACATGGGCTGCGTCCCGTGCCTATAAATAGATGAACAGTGCTCCCGTACTGTTCACGCTGACTTGGCATTTGCTTTTGCATCACGCTTGTACTTTTTACCTTCTTTCAAGCCGAAGGTACACTTGTAACTTGATATCATTTCTATTTTTCCATAATAATAAAATAGAAATGAGTCGATAATAATACATAGCTGCTTATGTTATCTTTTATATGATTCCTTCTTCATTATTATATGTTATGCTGATGAAGGTATGTCCTTCATAACCTTCGTCCAAAAATCATTATATCCTAAGGGAAATAATGCTTTGAAGGACGAAGGACTTTAACATTTAACATTTTCTGTGTTGCCTTGTTCTTAATCTAAAGCATTTGAGAACAAGCCCCAACACCCGGTCATTTTATCGCTAAATGCCCTTTGTCTAGTGATAGTGACAGGGATAATGACAAGAGGGGGAAGAAGAAGGAGAAGAAGAGATATTATAAGAAGAAGGGCGGCGATGCCCATGTTTGTCGGGAGTGGGACTCCGACGAGAGCTCCATCGACTCCTCCTCCGACGAGGACGCCGCAAACATCACCGTCAACAAGGTTCTTCTCTTCCCCAACGTCAGCCACAAGTGCCTCATGGCAAAGGACGGCAAGAAGAAGAAGAAGGTAAAATCAAGATCCTCCACTAAATATGCAACTTCTAGTGATGAGGATAATTCTAGTGATGATGAGGACAACTTGCTTACTCTTTTTGCCAATCTTAACATGCAACAAAAGGAGAAATTTAATGAATTGATTTGTGCTATTCATGAGAAGGATGAACTCTTGGATAGCCAAGAGGACTTCCTTATTAAGGAAAACAAAAAGCATGTTAAGGTTAAAAATGCTTATGCTCTAGAGGTAGAAAAATGTGAAAAAATTAACTAGTGAGCTTAGCACTTGCCATGACACTATTTCCAACCTTAGAATTGAGAATGCTAATTTGATTGCTAAGGTTGAGAAGTCAAATATTTGTGATGATTTAATTACCAATCTTAGAAATGATAATGTTAGTTTAATTGCTAAGATTGATAAATTGAATGCCTCTCTTGCTAAAAATGAGAATGAAAAATTAATTGCTAAGGCTAAGGAATTAAATGTTTGCAATGATGCTATTACCAATCTTAGAGATGAGAATGCTATTTTACATGCTAAGATTGTTGAATTAAATGATTGCAAACCATCTACATTTAGTGTTGAGCATGTTTCTATTTGCACTAGATGTAGAGATGTTAATATAGATGCTATTCATGATCACCTTGCCTTAATTAAACAACAAAATGATCATATAGCTACATTAACTGCTAAAATCAATGAGGATGACTTGGAAAATGAGAAGTTTAAATTTGCTAGAAGCATGCTCTATAGTGGGAGACGCCCTGGCATTAAGGATGGCATCAGCTGCCAACAGGGAGACAATATCAAGCTTAATGCCCCTCCTAAAAGATTGTCTAATTTTGTTAAGGGCAAAGCTCCCATGCCTCTGGATAACGAGGGTTATATTTTGTATCCTGCTGGTTATCCTGAGGATAAGATTAGGAGAATTCATGCTAAGAAGACTCATTCTATTCCTCACCATGCTTTTATTTATAAGAATGAGGCTTCTAGCTCTAGCCGTTCTACTCATGTTAAAATGCCTAAGAAGAAATCTCCTATTGCATCAAATGAGCCTAACATTTCATTTAAGACTTTTGATGCTTCATATGTGCTTACTAACAAATCAGGCAAGGTAGTTGCCAAATATGTTGGAGGCAAACACAAGGGGTCAAAGACTTGTGTTTGGGTATCCAAGGTGCTTGTTTCTAATGTAAAAGGACCCAAGACCGTTTGGGTACCTAAGAACAAGGACTAAATTTGTTTTGTAGGTTTATGCATCTGGGGGCTCAAGTTGGATCATTGACAGCGGGTGCACAAACCACATGACTGGGGAGAAAAGGATGTTCTCCTCCTACGAGAAAAACCAAGATCCCCAACGAGCTATCACATTCAGGGATGGAAATCAAGGTTTGGTCAAAGGATTGGGTAAAATTGCTATATCACCTGACCATTCTATTTCCAATGTTTTTCTTGTAGATTCTTTAGATTACAACTTGCTTTCTGTTTCTCAATTATGCAAAATGGGTTCCAACTGTCTTTTTACGGATACAGATGTTCCCGTCTTTAGAAGAAGTGATGATTCAGTAGCTTTTAAGGGAGTATTAGAGGGTCAACTATACTTACTTGATTTCTATAGAGCTGAACTCGATACTTGCTTAATTGCTAAGACTAACATGGGTTGGCTCTGGCACCGCCGACTAGCCCACGTTGGGATGAAGAATCTTCACAAGCTTCTAAAGGGAGAGCACATTTTGGGACTAACAAATGTCCTCAAGAAGACATCATATGAACTCCTCACCGGTAAAAGCTCAATGTTTCATATCTTAGAGTCTTTGGTAGCAAATGCTTTATTCTTGTTAAAAGAGGTAGAAAATCTAAATTTGCTCCTAAGGCTGTAGAAGGCTTTTTACTTGGTTATGACTCAAACATAAGGGCATATAGAGTCTTTAACAAGTCCACTGGACTAGTTGAAGTCTCTTGTGACATTGTGTTTGATGAGACTAACGGCTCTCAAGTAGAGCAAGTTGATCTTGATGAGCTAGATGATGAAGAGGCTTTGTGCGTCACGCTAAGGAACATGTCCATTGGGGATGTATGTCCTAAAGAATCCGAAGAGCCTCCACAAGCACAAGATCAACCATCTTCCTCCATGCAAGCATCTCCACCAACCCAAGATGAGGATCAAGCTCAAGATGATGAAAATGAAGATGAAGAAGATGAGCCACCTCAAGAGGAGGACAATGATCAAGGGGGAGATGCCAATGATCAAGACAAGGAAGATGAACAAGATCCAAGGCCACCACACCCAAGAGTCCACCAAGCAATCCACCAAGATCACCCCGTGAACACCATCCTCGGCGATATTCGTAAGGGGGTAACCACTCGATCTCGTGTTGCTCATTTTTGTGAACATTACTCTTTTGTTTCCTCTATTGAGCCACACAGGGTAGAGGATGCACTTAAAGATTTGGATTGGGTGCTGGCGATGCAAGAGGAGCTCAACAACTTCACAAGGAATGAGGTATGGCATTTAGTTCTACGTCCTAATAAAAATGTTGTAGGAACCAAGTGGGTTTTCCGCAACAAGCAAGATGAGCATGGTGTAGTGACAAGGAACAAGGCACGACTTGTGGCCAAAGGGTATTCACAAGTCGAAGGTTTGGATTTTGGTGAAACCTATGCACCCGTAGCTAGGCTTGAGTCAATTCGTATATTACTTGCTTATCCTACTTACCATGGCTTTAAGCTCTATCAAATGGACGTGAAGAGTGCCTTCCTCAATGGACCTATCAAGGAAGAGGTCTATGTTGAGCAACCTCCAGGCTTTGAAGATAGTGAGTATCCTAACCATGTATATAAACTCTCTAAGGTGCTTTATGGGCTCAAGCAAGCCCCAAGAGCATGGTATGAATGCCTACGAGATTTCCTTATCACTAATGGCTTCAAAGTTGGCAAGGCCGATCCTACTCTCTTTACTAAAACAATTGAAAATGATTTGTTTGTATGCCAAATTTATGTTGATGATATCATATTTGGGTCTACTAACAAATCTATTTGTGAAGAGTTTAGTAGGATCATGATACAAAAATTCGAGATGTCTATGATGGGGGAGTTGAAGTATTTTCTAGGATTTCAAGTGAAGCAACTCCAAGAGGGCACCTTCATTAGCCAAACGAAGTACATTCAAGATATACTCACCAAGTTTGGAATGAAGGATGCCAAGCCCATCAAGACACCCATGGGAACCAATGGGCATCTCGACCTCAACATGGGAGGTAAATCCGTAGATCAAAAGGTATACCGGTCGATGATAGGATCCTTACTCTATTTATGTGCATCTCGACCGGACATTATGCTTTCTGTATGCATGTGTGCAAGATTTGAAGCCGATCCTAAGGAAGTTCACCTTGGGGCCGTGAAGAGAATCTTGAGATATTTAGTTCATACACCTAAGTTTGGTCTTTGGTACCCCAAGGGATCCTCGTTTGATTTATTAGGATATTCCGATGCTGATTGGGCAGGGTGTAAGATTGATAGAAAGAGCACATCAGGGACTTGTCAGTTTTTGGGGAGATCCCTGGTGTCTTGGGCTTCAAAGAAACAAAACTCAGTAGCTCTTTCTATCGCCGAAGCCGAGTACATTGCCGCAGGCCATTGTTGCGCGCAATTGCTTTGGATGAGGCAAACCCTTAGGGACTATGGCTATAAATTTAGCATAGTCCCTCTCCTATGTGATAATGAGAGTGCAATCCGCATGGCGGATAATCCCGTTGAACACAGCCGCACTAAGCACATAGCCATTCGGTATGACTTTTTGAGAGATCACCAACAAAGGGGGATATCGAGATAGCCTACATAAACACTAAAGATCAATTGGCCGATATCTTTACCAAGCCTTTAGATGAGAAAACCTTTACCAAACTAAGGAATGAGCTAAATATTCTTGATTCTATGAATTTTGATTGATACTTTGCACACATAGCTCATTTATATACCTTTGATCATATCTCTTTTATGTCTATGACTAATGTATTTTCAAGTGTATTATTATGCTTAGTCATAGAATTGAAAGGTAAATGGAGTTCTCGGCAAAGACGACGCTTCCACTCAACTCCATTAATATTTGCCGATACTCCGCATCGTTCTCCACTTAATTGGTATAATCTTCACTCATCTATTTGTTTGCCATTGGAGAGAAAGTAAAAGGGCTTGTATTTCACTCACAAGTATCCGTTTTTAGCGATTCATGCCAAAGGGAGAGAAAGTATGAGCCCAAAGCAAAAGGAGTGCACCACCACCGAATTTGTAGTTTTCAAATTGGTATCTTTTTGTGTTCAAAAAGGGGGAGAAAGCAGTATCTTCAAAAATTTGTAAAACCCTCTTGAACACTAAGAGGAGAATTCTCTTTAGGGGGAGTTTTTTGTTTAAGTCAAAGGAAAAGCATTTGAAACAGGGGGAGAAAATTTCAAATCTCGAAAATGCTTCTTTCAATCTTATTCTTATACCTTTGACTATTTGCAAAAGAATTTTGAAAAGAATTTCCAAAAGATTTGCAAAAACAAAACAAGTGGTGCAACCGTGGTCCAAAATTTTAAATAAGAAGAAAACAATACATGCATATCTATTTAAATAATTTTATTGGTCTCATTCTAAGCAACCTTTGCACTTACCTTTATTCAAACTAGTTCAATTCTGTGCTTTTATATTTGCTTTGGTTTGTGTTGGCATCAATCACCAAAAAGGGGGAGATTGAAAGGGAAATAGGGTCAAACCTTTTCCTATATGAATTTTGGTGGTTGAATTGCCCAACAAAAATAATTGGACTAACTAGTTTGCTCTAGATTATGAGTTCTACAGGTGCCAAAGGTTCAACACAAACCAATACAAAGTCAAAGAAAGGGTTCAAATAAAAAGAGCAAAAGACAACCGAAGGCTGCCCTGGTCTAGCGCACCGGACTGTCCGGTGTGCCACCGGACAGTGTCCGGTGCACCACCGGACAGTGTCCGATGCACCAGGGAGGATCAACTCAAACTTGCCAGCTTCGGGAATTTGGGGAAGCCGCTCCGCTATAATTCACCGGACTGTCCGGTGTGACACCGGACTGTCCGGTGTGCCAGCGAAGCAACGACTACTTCGCGCCAAAGGTCGTCTACAAAGGAACAGTGAAAGTGAACAGTGCGCGCCTGCGCGCAGAAGTCAGAGCAGGCGCTAGAAGGCGCACCGGACAGTGAATAGTGTCTGTCCGGTGCACCACCGGACTGCCCGGTGGCCCCACATGTCAGAGCTCCAACGGTCGAACCCTAACGGTTGGGTGACGTGGCTGGCGCACCGGACAGTGTCCGGTGGCGCACCGAACTGTCCGATGCACCATACGATAGCAGCCATCCCCAACGGCCACTTTGGTGGTTGGGGCTATAAATACCCCCAACCACCACTCATTCAAGGCATCCAAGTTTTCATCCATTGCATTCAATACAAGAGCTCTAGACTTCACTCCAAGACACAAACAAAGAGATCAAATCCTCTCCCAAGTCCAAAGATCATTCCAATCAAATAGTGACTAGTGAGAGAGACAATTGTGTTCATTTGAGTTCTTGCGCTTGGATTGCTTTTCTTCTTCTTTCTTTCTTGTTCCCAACTCAATTGTAATCAAGGAAAGAGACACCAATTGTGTGATGGTCCTTGTGGGGACTTAGTGTCCCGATTGATTGAGAAGAGAAGCCCACTCGGTCTAGGTGACCGTTTGAGAGAGGGAAAGGGTTGAAAGAGACCCGGTCTTTGTGACCACCTCAACGGGGAGTAGGTTTGCAAAAACCGAACCTCGGTAAAACAAATCACCGTGTCTCACTCTTCATTTGCTTGTGATTTGTTTTTGCCCTCTCTTTCGGACTCGATTATATTTCTAACGCTAACCCCGACTTGTAGTTGTGCTTAAGTTTATAATTTTCAGATTCCGCCTATTCACCCCCCTCTAGGCGACTTTTAGCGACATTTAAGGGGACTTGAGCGGTTTCTCGAGTGCCTCTCCGTAAGGACTGGTTTGTTGGATGACCACCCGAGAAAATAGTACAACTATGAATGTGGTATGGGACGCCCTTAGCTAAATAATTTGAGAAACTGAGGTGTAGTTTGCTTCGCCGTCGTGCCATCAATGGGGCTCGGTTTATGCGGCTCACTCTGCCGAGGGTGGTTTGCCCCTTGGGGAGGAGTGCGGTACATTTAGGAAACCTAACGGGCGACTACAACCTCAGGGAATCTTTGTAAAGGCTACGTAGTGAAACCTTGCCTATTCACCTTGGTAGTGTTTAAGGGTTTGATCGGCCCAAGGAAAAAGGGAATCACGACTCGTGGGTAAAGTGTGCAACCTCTATAGAGTGTTATGAAACTGATATGTCAGCCGGCTCGTGGTTATGAGCGGCCTTGGGAGCTCCACTGATTAGAGACACATTGATCAGAGATACTTTGTTCACAGATGATGATGAGGATATTGTTGCCCATGTCACACTCGGTTTTAGAAGGCAAACCGAATGCAAACCATGTACGTGCCAGGATCAGCAATTCACGTACACAACAGTTACATAACTGGACATCATCACACAGTGCTCAAATAATAGTATAAAAGAACGTATAATAGTCGATTACATCATGATGTCCAAGACATCCACATAGTCTTTAACAATTATCAAAGTGCGGAAAAGAAACGTAGATACACATGGCCTTCACAGGCAGCCGACTGGGGTTTGCCGCTAACCCACGCCTAGAACTCATCGTACTCTTGGAACTCCTAGAAGTCCTCCTCCACGACTTCATCTTCACCTGAGCAGTGGTTGCAAGGCGGACAACCTGGGGGGGGGGTTTGGTGTGTAAAGCAAGGGTGAGTACACATCAACATACTCAGCAATATGTCCCGTTTGGCTGTAGTAGACTAGCTTTATGTGGGGTTAAGTCAAGCAGTTGCTTTTAGTTGGTCAAGTTATTATTACTAGTAGAAAGCCAAGTTTTAGCATTAACCCAAGTTATTAACCCAATATACCCTTTCCAAACAGAAAGAATACCACTTACCATTACCATAGTGAAAGTCGCCTAGAGGGGGGGTGGATAGGCGAAACTTGAAAATTATAACTTTACACCCCAACTAGATCCCTTGATTAGTGGTTAGAACAAGATACACTCGGAGTATAAAAACTAAGTCCTATGCGTATAAAGAGTATTGCTTTCAAATAATGCGGAATTGATAAATCAATACAACTAATAAGTGTATGAGAATAAAGCAAGAGGGCTTAGATAGGAAGAGCAATAACACAAGTTCTTTCTTGCAAGGTGTTGCTTCACTAAACGAGAATTTAGTTTGAAGCAACACGAATAATGTAAGCAAAGAGTAGCGCAAGAGAACTTAGAAAGGGAGAGAACAAATAAATCACAAGCAAATAAACACAAGAGACACGGGTGATTTGTTTTACTGAGGTTTGGCCCTCGAAGGCCTAGTCCCTGTTGAGGAGTCCACTAAGGACGGGTCTCTTTCAACCCTTTCCCTCTCTCCACTGATCACCAAAGACCGGCGAGCTCTTCTTCTTTTCAAGGAACACTTAAGACCCCGCAAGGATCACCACACTCTTTGGTGTCTCTTGCTAGCTTTACAAGCCTCCAAAACTTTGGAGGAAGTTCAATGGGGGTCAAAACTCCACACGCAAATGAACACAAGATGTAGCACACACTTTCTCTCAATGAATCTCACAAGGCACTAGCGCTAAACTCAATCGAGTAGCTCTCTCTTGCTTCCTCTCTCTTTTATGGCACTTGTGTTGGTTGTAGTGGTCTAAATCTCGTGTATAGGATGGATCAATGAATAGAAGTGGTTGGGAGGGCATGAATATGTCAACTATATGACTTGGAATGTTGCTTGGGCTCCCACACATTGAAGTGGTCGGTTGGGGTGGTATTTATAGCCACCAACCAAATTGTAGCCATTGGAGAAGGTTGCTGGCGATGGGCGCACCGGACAGCGTCCGGTGCGCCGCCACGTCATCCTGCCGTTAGGGCTTGGAGCTGGTCGACCATTGGAGGCTTTGTCCTCATGTGGCACCGGACAGTCCGGTGCTACACCGGACAGTCTGGTGCCCCTCTGACCTTCTGCTCTGCCATCTGAATTGCACTGTTCACTTTGCAGAGTCGACCGTTGTGCACAGATAGTCGTTGCCCCACTGGCACGCCGGACAGTTCGGTGGTGCACCGGATAGTCCGGTAAATTATAGCGGAGTTGCGCCTGAGAAACCCGAAGCTACAGAGTTCGGAGTGTATGGTCCCTGGTGCACCGGACACTGTCCGGTGGCACACCGGACAGTCCGGTGCGCCAGACCAAGGAGCACTTTGGTTTCCTTTGCTCCTTTCTATTTGAGCCCTTTTTAATCTTTGTATTGGTTTGAGTTGAACCTTTGGCACCTGTAGAACTTATACTCTAGAGCAAGCTAGTTAGTCCAATTTATTTGTGTTGGGCATTTCAACCACCAAAATCATTTAGGAAAAGGTTTAATGCCTATTTCTCTTTCAATCTCCCCCTTTTTGGTGATTGATGCCAACACAAACCAAAGCAAATATATCAGTGCAGAATTGAACTAGTTTGCATAAGGTAAGTGCAAAGGTTACTTGGAATTAAACCAATATATTATTTCTACTAGATATGCATGGATTGTTTTCTTCTTATTTAAAATTTTGGACCACATTTGCACCACGAGTTTTGTTTTTGCAAATTCTTTGGTAAAATTATTTTTTTTAAAAAACTTTTTACAAATAGTCAAAGGTATATGAATAAGATTGAAATAAGCATTTTCAAGATTTGAAAATTTCTCCCCCTGTTTTAAATGCTTTTCCTTTGACTTAAACAAAACTCTCCCTCAATGAAATTCTCCTCTTAGTTTTCAAGAGGATTTTACAAAATTTTGAAGATACTAGAACTTTCTCCCCCTTTTGAAAACACATTAAGATACCAATTTGAAAACTTCATTTTTAAAAATTCGTGGTGGTGCAGTCCTTTTGCTTTGGGCTAATGTGGTGCGGTCCTTTTGCTTTGGGCTAATACTTTCTCCCCCTTTGGCATGAATCGCCAAAAATGGATACTTGTGAAGATTATACCAATATGGAGAGATGGCGGAATACCGGCAAAGAGTAGATAATACCGATGGAGTTAAGTAGAAGCGTCGTCTTTGCCGAATACTCCATTTCCCTTTCAATTCTATGACTAAGCATGAGAATATACTTGAAAATCCATTAGTCATAGACATAAAGAGATATGATCAAAAGATATATCAATTAAGCATAATCATAGTTCTATATAACATAGATTGCTCCCCCTAAATATGTGCATGGAGAGGAACACATATTTTGGCTTTAAATGCCAATTGCACATAATTAGGTTAATGAGAACATATATATTTCATACAGGATGTGAAGTGCATTGTGTCATAGTATAAGTGTGACGCTCATGACAGTTTATGCACTTACGAAAGCATGTTATAAATATCTTAAGCATTTTCCCTTAAGGATTTCAAAGAGGCTTAAGGACCATCCACCTTTGGAACAAAGGCAGCTTATCCTCGTTACAAGGTTAAGGTTTAAGCTCTTTGACAATAAAATTACTTCACCCAGTTTTAACAAAGATGCATAAATGCAGGAATGAAGTGTTTAATAAGTTAAAATAGGTATGAAGCAGGGATAATGCATGGTCATGCTTTCTCTTCCTTTTATACAAGATATGCAAAGAAAGTAGAGAAAAGGAAGATCTAGGTACATGTGTAAATGAGAGGAAGTAGTTTTACCCTTTTGTACCTTCACATAGAGACGCTCTCTTCACTGTGCTTTGTCCTTAGTCTTAGTTGCTTAAGACCTATATTCAAGACAATATATGGAAATATTTTGCACAAGAGAGAGTTCTACAACTAGTGATCCTTCTCCAAGTCCTTGTTAGCATATATCAAATGGATCACAAATTGCATAAATATATCATGAATTCTCCTTTTAGCTTAATGCATGTCAAGAGAGATATCGATTGATAGATATGCGGCACTAAGAAACATAAGTGTTAATTGAAGTTATTCAATGATCAAACAAATAACAGATGCGATCAAAAGAACAACATATGCATTAAATTATCAATTAAGCTTAATAATAGGAGAATCCAGTAAATATGCTACTTTAGCAATGAAAGCAACAATCCTTTTAAAAAAGTGACATTATTTTAACAAGTTGGATTGATATGTAGTAGCATACTTTATGAGAAGCTTATACTTGAGACTATATGAGATTACTAAGATAAAGTGTGAGTCTCAATATGATCAAGATATAGAAATAGGCTCCCCCTAAAGATATGCATCAAAGTATTTGAATGAATTGAATAGATGCACTCATTTTTAGAGAAGAATAGGTAGAAGCATTATACACCTTGATCAAGGCTTATAAGATCTGCAATAAACAACTTACGCTTGGTATTCTCATAATGAAAAGGATTTAGAATACTCACAACCACACCATTGATTGTTTTGAAGATCTTACTATCCAAGTAGGTGTTGTTGTTCTTGATTTTTCCTCTTTCATTTGATTGTCCTCCCTTTGTAGTTATCTCTTTTTCCTTCCAAACTTATTGAAAAATACTCCAGAGAGAGAGAGAGATGTTAATAGCACAAGGGAGTATATGATGAAGGATGATTTCTTTAGTTAAGAAGTATAAATAATTCATCATCCGAGAGTCACATAGACATGAAGTAAAATCCTTAACATTAGTGCATGTCACTAGAAAAGAGGAATATGCACCTTTTAAACATTTTCGATCAATCATAGGAAATTTACTTCTTCATATTGAATTTATTAACATTACTTGGAAGCATATCAATATGAGAACAGGTATAGCAAAGGCATGAAATAGACTCTAATGGACTAGTGCATTTATGAGAACGAGATTGAATGCACATCTAGCAAAAATTAAGTCCAATGAAGAATCTATTCATCACATAATTTAGAATAAATATCCATTGATGGGAAAAAGAGTTCCCATACCTTTGCTTTTACCTTTCTTCCTTTGGGTGAAGAGTAACCCTTGAGGCTTGTGGCTTCCACTTACTCTCTTGTCGATTTTCATAAGTAAGCTCAAGAGATATGTCATTAGTAGCACAAGCACTAGTTTCCCTTTTAGTAATCATTTTTTGAAAAGAATGAAAGATAGAATACTAAAACATGGAAACTTCATAGCATGAACTAGATTTCCATAGATGATGTTATGCTCAATTTAACTCATAAAACAAGCATGAATAATTTCTTAAGATTATGGAACAAATCCAATTCATAACATGGAGAGTGTTGAATGAAGAAGAATCATATCCAATATTAAGCAAGAAGCATAACAACATAAGTCATTGGATTGATTTTTCTTTTTATGTTAGATTACACACTTCCAAAGAGAAACTTATTCTCTACAAGTGAGACTACTTGGGTTACTAAGATAAAAGCATTAGTCTCACTCTTCTAGTTATAGAGAGAATTTTCCTTTTATAAGTGTCCTAAGGATTTGAATTCCTTACATGACACCTTATTCTTTTAAGAACTTGGAATATCTCTCTATATCTAGAATCATGGCAATACTAAGATAATTATTGTAAAACATGCCATGAGGTACTTGCAATAATTTAAAGCATGTAGATTGCCATAGTATAGAAATGATGAATATGCAATCTACCATGTGAGAGGAATTTATTCAAAGAATGGTGATATAATTTAAAAACATTTGAAGTGCTTCTTTTTCTATTTGACTACACAAGACACATGAGAAATGGTAATTTAAAAAAAACGTGCACTTAAAACATAAGTGTTACCATCCTTTGGCTTTCCTCCATGTTGTAGGCCTTGATCTTTCCGCACAGGATAATTCTTTATTTCCTGCAACATCAATATCTTTCCCGAGATGATATGAGTTTTAGACATAATAATTTGAAATAACTTTGGGTCAATCTTGGATACATAGATCATTGAAGATTGATAGCTTGAGTTAATAAGAATTGAATTGACTCTCTCAAGCACCCCAAAGCTTCATATCATCTCCTTCTCCTGCAAAGCTTGTCAAGCATATTTTGGTACCCATCTCTTGATGGGTCCATCAAGGTTAGTCAACAAAGATCTAGGAACCCAAATGTCCTTTGTATTAGCACTAGGTAAACTCATTACCTTTCTAACACAAGTTGCAATTTTGGGTTGCCTAGTTACATGAAAATTAATTGACAAGCTAGGAGTGGGATAGTTACCAATAGGACAATCCTTGCATTGATGTCCCTTCTTTCGGCATATGTAGCATAGGCGATCTTCAAGTCTTGAAGATTTCTTCCTTCCTTGTTTCTTACTTGCTACATGGTTAGTGAATATTTTCTTTTCTAACATACTGCCTTTTTGTTTTAAATGGGGACAAGACCTAATTAAGTGTCCCTTCTTTGAGCATTTAAAGCAAAGTTTATCATCCTTGTTAATAATCAAGTCATTTTTAATATAGGGACATGACCTAATCGAGTGTCCCTTTTCAAAGCATTCACTACACTTCTTACTTCTCTTAGTGTGAAGTGTGGCTTGATTATTACCTTGGATGTTACCTTGCATGGAGGCACGGTTGAGGCTTTTGGCAGAGGTATTGATTTTCTTCTTTTGTTCTTTCCCCTCGGAAATCTTCAAGTCCTTGACATTTTATTCGAGGGATTTAGTGCATGCCACGGTTGTTCCCATCTCAAGCTTCTTCACCATGTGATCACGGTTATCTTGAGAAGGTTGAGCAATGCACTTCCCTTTTAGTTGTGTCAAGCTCATCTTTAGCCTCTCATTTTCTTCTTTGAGCTTTTGATATGTATCATCTTTTGTTCCTGCAAATTTTAGCTCAAAGGAAGATTTTCTTATCGATGGACAACATGCATTAGCATATGGTAATATAGTTTCAATTTGAATACATGTGCATGAGTGAGGTTGTTGGGATTTTAAGTTTTCTATCACAACCTCATGAGCAATATTTAACATGATATGATCATCCATAAGATTTTCATGAGAATATAGAAGCATATCATATTTTTCTTGAAAATCTAGATTTTCAAATTTTAGCTTTTCTACTTGGTCCTTAAGCAAGGCATTCCTATTTACTAATTGAGCGATACAATGTAAAGAGTTATCTTTGCTCAATTGAAATAGTATCATACCTTTGGACCAAATCAACATGAGAGCACTTTAGCTCCTCATGTTCTTTAGTCAACTCGTCAAAGCACAACATTTTCATGGAGAGGACATCTTCTAGCATTTGACGAGCTTCGCTTTGCTCTCTCGCTCTTTTTAGAAGTTTGAGCATGACAGCCTTATCTTTTAGGCTTAGATGAGCGTAGAGTTGCATGAAGCTTCTTTCATCCTCCTCATCCTCATTTGTGCTTCCACTATCATTTTCATTAGCCACACAACATATGTGTAAGTCGAAATTGGAAGACACACCTTTTGGAGAGGTGGATTCATCGTTTGGTCTCCATCGTTCATTTTCTTCTTCTTCCTTCAAAGGGTTAGTTTCACAAGGACAAAAGGAAGTAGAAGCACAAAATGAACCATCATGTTTGGACTCATCAAATTTTGTTTTAATTCTAGTCCAAATATCATGCACATCACAAATGGGTTCATCATATTTTATTATGAAGGCATGATAATCTTCTTTGCTAAGAGATTTACTTAAGATGTCATAAGCTAGATAGTTTAAGCGTATACATCTTAGATCTTCCTCGGAAACATTTTCCATAGTATAGTTAGAAGGAATGATACTCTTGTCTAACATTTGTTCTAATTGTGGATCTATGGTTCTAAAAGCATTTATCACCCTAGTAGACCATGAATCATAATTAGAATAGTCAGGAAGTAATATCTCAAGAGTTACCTCCTTCGGAGTTGTCTTCTTGTTCTTTTGGGATCTTCTTCGAGCCATCACTTCGAGTTGTTAGACTCAATATGAAGTGCCTAGCTCCGATACCAATTGAAAGTCGCCTAGAGGGGGGGGGGTGGATAGACGAAACCTAAAAATTATAACTTTACACCCCAACTAGATCCCTTGATTAGTGGTTAGAACAAGATACACAATTATTGGAGTATAAAAACTAAGTCCTATGCGTATAAAGAGTATTGCTTTCAAATAATTCGGAATTGATAAATCAATACAACTAATAAGTCTATGAGAATAAAGCAAGAGGGCTTAGATAGGAAGAGCAATAACACAAGTTCTTTCTTGCAAGGTGTTGCTTCACTAAATGAGAATTTAGTTTGAAGCAACACGAATAATATTAGCAAAGAGTAGCGCAAGAGAACTTAGAAAGGGAGAGAACAAATAAATCACAAGCAAATAAACACAAGAGACACGGGTGATTTGTTTTACCGAGGTTCGGCCCTCGAAGGCCTAGTCCCCGTTGAGGAGTCCACTAAGGATGGGTCTCTTTCAACCCTTTCCCTCTCTCCACTGATCACCAAAGACCGACGAGCTCTTCTTCTTTTCAAGGATCACTTAAGACCCCGCAAGGATCACCACACTCTTTGGTGTTGTTGGGGGTATGCTTCGTAGCCGAAGATCCTAAAGAAATAAACACCTTCTGTAACACCCCTGGTGTTACTGTAACTAAAACTTGAGCATGGCATCATAAGCATTAGCATTGCATATGTTTGACACACCTAGAGTGCATTCACTAGGCAAAAATTTCAAACAAGTTGTATTGTTTTGGTATTTTGCAAATAGAACCCTGGAATAGGAAATTCAACCCTAAATAGGAATTAAAGGGGTAAGACATAACCCAAATTAAGAAAACCTAAAAGCTTTAGGGGAATGATCACAAAATGTTCCCAAAAAAATGAACTTGAATCACTTTTATACCCCTGGGATACCCAAAAATCCCCATTTTAACCATGGAAAACCCTAAAACTAAAACCTAGGGGCTTATGTGCAAAATTGATGCACATTTGGACTAAAGTGCAAAAAATCAAGTTAATGAAGTATCTTAAGTCACTTGATTCACTAAGGTGTGAACTTGGAAGCCAAACCTTAAGATTTGGATTCATTTGCAAAAAGGCCCCTAGTTGTGATTTCATGCTAAGTCTGAATTAAAGATTGATGAGCTCAACTTTGGAGCCTTGCAACTTTTAAAATATATGGTTCTTGCCCTAGGTCACCACATCAAACTTGTAGACCTACTAATGGATAACAAGTTTGCTTAAGAGTGCAAGCCATGTTATTATGAAAAATCTAAAGATAATCATGCCTAAAGTCAGGCTGTCAGGCTGATTAAGTCTGAAAATCAGACTGACAGTGGACTGACATCAACTTCCAGACCAAGTTCATGCATGATCTGCTGCCTTTTTGTGACAACACCATATAGCAAAGTTGTAGTTGGTGTAATGCTCTACAAGTTTGCTGCAGAGTTGGACTTGTGTCGTCATTGGAAATTAAGAGAAAATTGGGCTCTAAACTTGACTGTCAGGCTGTCTGAATACCACTCTCCATGGTACAGTGCTATTGGGGGGGGGGGAAAGATCAGAACGCCAGCTCGGTCATCTCACCGCCGATGAAGCCTCGCCGTGATTCACGCCACCGCTGTAGGATTCGCGTTGCCGATGACCCGATAGGGCCGCCAGGTAAAAGCCACCCCCTGGGGATAACTCCGGTGACTCACCGTGGCTGCCCTTCTGCTTTGCGGCGGGAGCGGATTAGCTCGCCTGTGAACCGCCGTGTCTCGGCCCTGCGCCGCGTGTCTTAACCGCGCCACCACATCGCCGTAGCTCCCCACTGCTGTCTAATCAACGCCGGTGAGGTTGCCACGACATGGGACACTAATTCGCGCGCGCCAGTGTTCTTCTCCACCTCCGACCGCCGCGCGTCTCATCCAAAATTCGCGGCCACCGCCCGTTCTCCCTATAAATTGAGCCCGTGACTAGCTCCACAAGGTCGTCAGCTACCCAGCCACCAAGAATTGCTAGCAATCGATCACCAGTGTGCCCGAATTCCTTGTTTCCCCCAAATCCTTTCTCCACCACCATGAAGATCCGTTCATCGCGGCCAGCTCAAATCAGGTTAGTTCGAGTTGCACCGTTGCCTGTTCTAGCGTCCCTAGGCTCTCCTCATACTCACTGACCCCTTTGATTGAACTAAGCCGCCATGGATCACCGGGAACACCTTCATCCATCTGCAACGTTCTCGGTCACCGTGGCCAGAGCAGACCATTTGATTATTAATGAAATTGAGTTGGGGGAAAGGCTTGGGATGGATTCAATTAGGTGTTAGTCGCTCGGGAGCGCTGGTCATAGCCCCGTTTGGCCAGTACAGTTGCTCACCGGAGCGCGGCCGCGTTCACCGCCGTCGAGGACCTCCCTCTGCGAAGGGATAGAAGTTTGAGGACTTCTCTGCAATTTGTCAGTGACCTAAAGAAACAGTAACGAAACCCGCTTCTAGTTAGTTAGGACCCCGAGGGTGTCTTCGCAAAGCTGCCAGCGCGCGACCGCACTTTTCCCCTGGACTGGGCCGTTTGGGCTGAAACCAGCCCATCACTGTTACACTTTTTCCTTTTTCTTTTTCAGTGAAGCTTTAGAAATATGTAGAAAATTATAGAAAAATCCTAAAAATATGAGACCAATTTTCCTAGCCTTCTTATTTTCCCTAGAATTTAATAAAAATAGTTTTATGATTTTTAGAGGAAATAAGGAATTTTAAGGCATTTTAAGTAGTTTAAAGTAATAGTTCTAGATTTTTAGAAAATAAATAATAATCCCAAAATTGCCCAAACTTTTTATGTAAGCTTTATACATCATTTAGAAGCCTTGGGTAGAGTTTGGGTTAATTTGGACCTTGTTTGATACTTAGAATCCCAAAACCCCCACCCCTGCTCTATGAACTCCTTTACTAACTCCGGAAACACTAAGTTCTCGGAGTTCCGTGAAGGAAAGTTGTATTCAAGACTTAGATAATAAGTTTATATTATCTTTGCACTCTCATGAGCATTACATGGCATTCATTCTTATATACATATGTATGGTTATGATTAGAACACGAGGAAGAAGTGGAAGCCACTGAAGAGCAAGCACCACCACCTTCGGACTCTCAGGCAGGATCTTGTCTTTATTTTGACATCTGTGGGCCTGAGTCAGACTCACCTACTAACGAAGGCAAGCCCCGGTGCATTTGCCACCCCCCTTGTGTTTTAAAAATCTTTCTCACTTGATTGCTGCATTAGGTGATAGGAGTTGATTGCTAAAACAATTCCTGCATTACCTTCCTTGAATTTGATTACCTTCCTTGATCACCGTTTTACAAAAGATTTTTGATGCTTAGCCTTGCTTTAGAAAAACAAAATGTTTTGTTTTACAAAAGATGATGTGGCAAAAGTGGTTGGGATGTTTTTGAAAACAAAACTTGATGGTGGATCCATCATGGCCATGATGGGTCCAACATCGGAAAAGATGTACCTCTGCCAGGTACCAACCTTTGGGGTTAAATGATTAAGCTGAGACCGGGCGGGTGACTTGCACGAGAAGAGAGTCTCGGTGTAGTGTCTCCGTCTGAGTCGATTAAGGACCTTGTCGATGTAGGCCTGCTGACCGAGGACCCTTTAACTGGTCACATGCCTTGTCATGGGTAAGCTTTGCCTCGGGCAGACTAAGGCCAGAATAAGATAACACGAAATGGGCGTGGAGCGGTGGCGGGAGTAGCGTGTACCCTCCGTGGCAAGAGGCTGGACGGTGGTGTATCTGTGCTCTCGGTTTGCGTGAACCTGATCTGGTCTTAAGAAACCCGGTGGCGGGTTGACATATGCAAGGGTTAAGTGCTACATATGTCGTGTGATTGGAGATCCTCAGCTGAGTATAATCGATTCGGATCGCCGTACCTCCACGGTTATGGAGACTTGGCCACTGACATACACATAGCAATCCAGTGAAGATGAAGGGTTGATAAGAAATTGGCTAGTGCAGGTCAAGTGATTGAACTAGGGTAGAAAGAACTCTAGCTGCAGGTACTTTTACTTAACCTAACAATAAAATTGGATTTTAAGGATCCACTTTAGTAAGCAATTCTGCAAACAGAGTCTTTGATTATTGAAAGGCCTTACCTTGACTCCCATATAACCAGCATACCCTTGAGAGTCTTTTCTTTAGTCGGGTAAGATTTGCTGAGTAATTCCATACTCAGGGTTTATTCCCCCGTTGTTTTTAGGTGAGGAGACAATGAACTTTTGTTGTTTTTGTACCAAGGTGGTGAAAAATGAAGACATTCGGGAATGAAGCTGCTGGAGGACCGAGTCCTCCTTAAAAACTTTTATGTAAAGAACTTAATGGGAGGAGTTTTTGCCTCCCAGGTATTGTAATAAAACTTTTCAGCACTCGCTTTACACTCTGGTCTGTAATAAATGACTTATTCTTACTTTTTAAATAAATGTAAGTTTATGTAATCACTTCCGCATTTCCGCATCTCCGATGAACATATTGTCTGTCAGACAGGTGAAACGTTCCTGGAAAGGTAAGAGAAAAGATACCGAACTTGTCAAGTGATTCAGGAACATCTACAGGGTTGTCTGATGTCTGTTGGACAAGGACAACTGTAGGTGGGCCTAATGACTTGGGAGGTTCCGTCACAGCTGGTATCGGAGCGTAGCCCTTCTTGGCAGATATTATGTAGCATCTTCAAAAAGATTTTCTTAAACTTATCTAGAAAATTTCTTCTCTTCTTACCTAAGCATATCTGAAGAGTTTATTTTAAAGACCAGATAGGAAGAGTGCAATGTATAGAAGGTTGAATCAACTAAGGTTGATTCTGTAATTATTCATGCATAATGCTAAGAATTGTACTAATAAATTTTCCCCCTTAGAAAATGCCGCCGCGTACAAGGAAAACTGCGCGAAAGCATACTGGGCCTATCGGTGTACCTCGACACCAACTTGCCCCACGGGAGGAAGATAGCAGTAGCGGAAGCAATGATCCGATTGGAGAGCTTGAAGCTCGAGTGAATCAGCTTCAAACGGAATTGCAACGCAGGACCAATTTATGGGCCGTGGATTGTGACGGAACCTCCCAAGTAATTAGGCCCACCTACAGTTGTCCTTGTCCAACGGACTTCAGACAACCCTGTAGGTGCCCCTAAACTACTTGACAAGTTCGGTATCTTTCCTTACCTTACCAGGAACGATTCACCCGTCATGCAGACATTACGGAACATCGGAGATAAGGCATTGCGGAAGCGATTACATAATTTACATTTATTTAATAACAAGCTCAAGTTGTTTTATTACAGACCAGAACTAAGAGCGAGTGCTGAGTAGTAATATTATACAAACCAAGGGAGGCAAAAACTCCTCCCGATAAGTTTTAAGTAAAAGATCTAGATGGAGGACCAAGTCCTCCCGCACTTCAGTCTTGTTTTTCTTCTTTAGGAACCACCTTGGCACAGAAGCAGCAGAAATCTGCCACTTCCTCACCTAAAAACAACGAAGGGATAAACCCTATGTATGGAATTACTCAGCAAGACTTACCCGACTAAAGAAAAGACTCTCAAGGGTATGCTGGATATATGGGAGTCAAGGTAAGGCTTTTCAATAATCAAAGACTCTGTTTTGCGGAAATGCTTACTAAAGTGGATCCTTAAAAATCCAAATTTTATTTGTCAAGTTAAGTACATTTACCTGTAACTAGAGTTCTTTCTACCCTAGTTCAATCACTGGACCTGTACTAGCCAATTTCTTCAACAAAAACCCATCATCTTTAGTGGAATGCTACGTGTAGGTCAGTGACCAAGTCTTCATAACCGCGAAGGTACGGCGATCCGAATCGATTATACTCAGCTGAGGATCTCCAATCACATGACATATGTAGCACTTAACCCTTGCATATGTCAACCCGCCACCGGGGTTCTTAAGACCGGATCAGGTTCACGCAAACCGAGAGCACAGATACACCACCGTCCAGCCTCTTGCCACGGAGGGTACACGCTACTCTCGCCACCGCTCCACGCCCATTTCGTGTTATCTTATTCCGGCCTTAGTCTGCCCGAGGCAAGGCTTACCCATGACGAGGCATGTGACCAGCTAAAGGGTCCTCGATCATCAAGCCTACATCGAGGTGGTCCTTAATCGACTCAGATGGAGACACTACACCGAGACTCTCTTCTCGTGCAAGTCAACTGCCCGGTCTCAGCTTAAGTATTTTATCCCAAAAACTTGGTACCTGGCAGAGGTACATCTTTTCCGATGTTGAATCCATCAAGGCCTTTGACAGATTCACCATCAAGTTTTATTTTTGAAAACATCCCACCCACTTTTGCCACATCATATTTTGTAAAAACAAAACATTTTGTTTTTCTAAAGCAAGACTAAGCATCAAAAATCTTTTATAAAACGGGTGATCAAGGAAGGTAATCAAGTTCAAGGAAGGTAATGCAGGAATTGTTTTAGCAATCAACTCCTATCACCTAATGCAGCAATCAAGTGAGAAAGATTTTAAAAACATCAAGGAAGGTGGCAAATGCACCGGGGCTTGCCTTTGTTAACAGGTGAGTCCGGCTCGGATCCGCAAATATCAAAGTAAAAGCAGTTGCCTGCTTGAGGATCTGAGGGTGGTGGTGTCCTTTCTTCAGTGACTTCTTCTTCTTCTTCGTGTTCTAACATATCCATATATATGCATAAGAATGGATGCCATGGGATGCTCATGAGGATGCAAAGATAATATAAACTTATTATCTAAGTCTTGAGTACAACTTTCCTTCACGGTACTCCGAGAACCTAGGGTTTCCGGAGTCAGTAAAGGAGTTCATAGGGCAGGGGGGGTGTTTTGGGGTTTAGTGATCAAACAAGGTCTAAATCAACCCAAATTCTACCCAAGGCTTCTAAATATTGTTTTAAGTGCCCATAAAAAGTTTGGGCATTTTTGGACTTACTTATTATTTTCTAAAAATCCAAAACTAATTCTTTAAGCTGCTTTAAATGCCCTAAAATTCTCTGTTTAAACTAAAAATCATGAAATTATTTTTATTAAATACTAGGGAAAATAACAAGCCTAGAAAAATTGGTTTCACAATTTTGCCATTTTTCTACTGTTTTCTATAATTGTTTTGGCTCTGGAGATAAAAGAAAAAGAAAAACAGATGAATAGTATTGGACCAAAACCAGCCCAGGTCGACCCACTACCAGCAGAAGCACGTCCACGCGCTCGCGCCCGCGCCCGCCATGGAGTTTTTGCAATAGGGCCCTTGGGGTTTTAACTAATTGGAGATAGGCTTGATTACTATTCTACTGTGTCACTGACAACTTGCAGATAAGCCCTCCATGTTCTATTTCCTCGCAGTGGGAGGTCCACGACAACGGCCGCGTGGAGGATGAACTCCGGCGAGGTCGTGCCGGCTGATTTAAGCAATGGCCGGTACTCCCGAGCGGCGGACATCAAATTGGACCAAGCCCGAGTGTTTTCCCTAATCTAATTGCACGAATAATGAGCTATCAAGCTTTGTCCGCATGAACCGAGAACATTGCGGATGGGTGAAGGTGTTCCCGGTAATCCATGGTGGTTTGGTTCAATCAAAAGGGTCAGGGATCATGTGGAGAGCTTAGGGATGCTAGAACAGGCAACGGTACAGCTTGAACTAACCTGAGTTGAGCTGGCCGCGACGAACGGATTTTCACGGTGGCGGAGAGTGGATTTGGGGCAAAACCAAAATTCGAGTTCTCAGAGGCACGGGTGCTAGCGATTGTTGGTGGATGAGTGGGTGATGATGTTATGCAGCTAGGGGAGGGCTCAATTTATAAGCGGAGTGAGCGGTGGCTGCAAATTTTGGACGAGCAACGCGGCGGCCGGAGGTGAGGAAGAATCCTGGCGCGGTGAATACGTGCCCAGAGGCGTGGCGGTTGTTCCGGCGATCGACGGGGAGTTAGAGTAAGTCGTGGCGGTGCGGTGGAAAGTGAGATCCACGCGGCGCACGGCCGAGAGGCGGCGGTTCACCGGCGAGCCTATCGCTCAGCCGCAGAGAAAAAGGGGCAGTCACGGTGAGTCACCGGAGTTATCCCCAGGGGGTGGCTTTTACCTGGCGGCCTCATCCGATCACCGGCGACGTGAAGCGCAACGGCGGCGGCGTGAATCTCAGCGGAGGTTGGTCGTCGGCGGTGAGGGATTGTCGTGCTGTCGTTCTGATCTGTCTGAAGCACTGTACCATGGCGAGCTCGGTTCAGACAGTCTGACAGAGCAATTTGCAGGGGAGTTTTCTTCCAATTTCATGTGGCAACAGGCCCAAGTCTCTGCACCAAAGTTGTAGTGCTACATACCAGCTACAATTCGACTATAGGGATTAAACCTATTTGAGCAATGGATCAAGGTTTAATTCAACCCCAAAGATGGCTTTGTTACACTGATCTTCTGAATTTCAGACTAAATCAGCCTGACAGCCAATCTTCAGGCTTAATTATCTCCAACATTTCCTTAACAACAATGCTCACACTCTTAAGCAAAGTTGTTCTCCTTTAATTGCTTTACAAATTTGGTGTGGTAACCTAGGGCAAAGACCCTATGCTTTGAATGTTACAAAGCCCAAAAGTTGAGCCTTCAACACTGCATTTCAGACTTAGTATAGAATTCAAAGTTGGGGTCCTTTTTGCAAATGAGTCCAAAACTCAACATTTGGCTTTCAAGTCCACATATTTGTGAACCAAAGGACTTAAAACACTTATTTGACTTGGTTTTTGCACTTTATCCCAAAAGTGGACTAATTTTGCACTTAGGCCCCTAGGGTTTAGTCTTTAGGGTTTTCTAGGGTTCCAATTAGGTTTTTTTAGTATCCCAGGGGTACAATTGTTTTTCAACTTTGTTTTTGGGGATATTTCATAACTATTACCCTAAAGTATTTAGATTTTCTCAAGTTGGGTTAAGTCTTACCCCTTTAATCCCTGTTTAGGGTAAAGCTTCCCATCCAGGGTCCTATTTGCAAAACCTTAAAACAATACAACTTGTTTGAAATTTTTACCTAGTGAATGCACTCTAGGTGTGTCAAACACATGCAATGTCAATGCTTATGATGTCATGCTCAAGTTTTAGTCATAATAACACCAGGGGTGTTACATCCTTCCCCCCATAAAAGAATCTCGTCCCGAGATTTAAAGTCCTAGGGTGAGTAATGGAAAAGGAAATGTGTCATATTTTTATTTCCTTATTTCTGGTACAAGGCAGGGGTGGTGTGGGGGTTCACTCCTTTATTGCAATAATTATATACACTTTACAAATTACATGAGGCTAGAAAGCCTGGGAAATTCTGATTCAAGAAGTCTTGAGTTTCCCACGTAGCCTCTTCCTCAGAATGTTGGTTCCATTGTACCTTGTAGAACTTGAGAGTCTTTCTCCGGGTAACCCTGTCCTTTTGATCCAGAACTCGAATAGGATGTTCCGAGTACGTTAAGTCTGGTTCCAGGACAACATCTGTCACTTCAATGGTTTGATCGGGAACCCGAAGACACTTCTTCAATTGCGATACATGGAACACATTATGTACAACAGATAATGTTTCGGGAAGTTGAAGTTGATACGCCACTGGCCCATATCTTTGAAGAATAGGAAATGGACCAATGTACCTGGGTGCAAGCTTTCCCTTTACCCCGAAACACGATACTCCCTTCATTGGTGAAACCTTCAAGTAGACGTAGTCTCCTTCCAGGAAGTATAAGGGCATTCGCCGTTTGTCTGCAAAACTCTTCTGACGAGCTTGTGCTTTCTTCATATTATGAATAATTTTTTGAACCTTATCCTCGGCTCTTTTCACCAGATCAGGTCTAAAGAAGCACCTTTCACCAGGTTCAGACCAATTTAGCGGAGTCCGACACCGTCGTCCATATAAAGCTTCGAAGGGTGCCATCTTAATACTTTCTTGATAGCTATTATTATATGAAAACTCCTCCAAAGGTAAACATTCATCCCATTTCTGTGAGAAGTCCAGAACACATGCCCGCAACATATCTTCAAGTATTTGGTTCACTCTCTCAGTCTGTCCACTGGTTTGAGGATGATAGGCCGAACTGTGGAGTAACTTAGTACCCAGGGATTTATGAAGTTCTTCCCAAAATTTGGATACAAATTGTGGTCCACGATCCGACATTATAGTCTTTGGGACACCATGCAAACTGAGAATACGGGCAATGTATAACTCCGCATAGGTAAGTACCGGATAATAGGTCTTGACCGGTAGAAAGTGAGCAATCTTTGTAAGTCGATCAACAATCACCCAAATAGAGTCATATCCTTTTGCGGTCCTGGGCAATCCCATAATGAAGTCCATGCTTATGTCTTCCCATTTCCATGTTGGTACTGGTAATGACTGCAATGGACCGGCAGTTTTCATGTGTATGGCTTTGACACGTCTGCAAGTGTCACACTTAGCCACATAGCGTGCAATTTCAATTTTCATCTTCGTCCACCAGTAGTGCTGTTTTAAATCATGATACATCTTAGTGCTTCCCGGATGAATAGAATAGTGACTAAGATGCGCTTCATCTAAGATTTGCTGGCGGAGTTCTTCATTCTTTGGCACTACTATGCGGTTGTTAAACCATAACACACCTTGATCGTCTTCCTTGAAACATTTGGCTGTTCCAGCCCTTATCTTCTCTCGTATGTGCTTCATACCCAGATTATCCTTTTGAGCCTCAATTATCCTTTGCAAAATGATTGACTCAAGCTTTAGCTGATTTAGAGTCCCTTGTTGGATTATCCCCAGGTTTAACCTTTCCATCTCTTGACATAAAGTGTTGTCAGAGGTTTTCACCATAAGGCAGTGGCAGGAAGCCTTACGACTTAGTGCATCTGCCACCACATTGGCCTTGCATGGGTGATAATGGATCTCCAGTTCATAGTCCTTAATAAGCTCAAGCCATCGTCTTTGCCTCATATTTAATTCTGACTGGGTGAAGATGTACTTCAAGCTTTTATGATCTGTATATATGTGACAGATATTTCCCAGCAGATAGTGACGCCATATTTTCAGGGCATGAACCACAGCAGCTAGCTCCAGATCATGAGTTGGATAATGCTCCTCATGTCGGCGCAACTGCCTTGAAGCATACGCAATTACTCGGCCCTCTTGCATTAATACACAGCCGAGTCCACTGCCAGATGCATCACAATATACATCAAAAGGCTTAGTGATGTCCGGTTGAGCCAATACCGGAGCAGTGGTCAATAATGTCTTCAATTGCTCAAAGGCTTCATTACACTTAGAAGACCAATTGAACTTAATGTCATTCTTCAACAAACTCGTGATTGGCTTCACAAGCTTAGAAAAATCGGGTATGAATCTGCGATAATATCCAGCTAGTCCAAGAAAACTACGGACTTGGTGAACAGTGGTTGGGGTTTTCCATTCCAGAATATCTTTGACTTTGCTAGGATCTACCGCAATTCCTTTGGCTGATAACACGTGCCCCAAAAATTGAATTTCCTCCAGCCAGAACGCGCACTTACTGAACTTGGCATACAACTGATGTTCCCTCAGGCGCGTCAATACAATCCGTAGATGCTGAGCATGCTCCTCTTCATTTTTAGAATATATCAAAATATCGTCGATGAAGACCACCACGAACTTGTCCAACTCGGGCATGAACACCGAGTTCATCAAATAGGTGAAGTGGGCAGGAGCATTAGTGAGCCCGAAAGACATTACCAAGTATTCAAACAATCCATACCGCGTAGTAAATGCGGTCTTCGGTATATCCTCGGGCCGAATACGGATTTGATGATAGCCCGACCTGAGATCAATTTTAGAAAATACCCTCGCCCCAGTCAGTTGATCAAACAAGATGTCGATCCTTGGAAGAGGGTACTTATTCTTGATGGTGACCTCATTCAGGGGCCGATAATCCACGCACATCCGCAAGGTTTGATCCTTCTTTTTAACAAAAATGGCGGGGCAACCCCATAGAGACGAGCTTGGCCGAATGAATCCCTTATTCAGTAGATCTTGTAATTGAATCTTCGATTCCACCAACTCATTAGGGGGCATACGGTACGATCTTCGAGAGATGGGAGCCGTACCGGGCTTTAGCTCAATTACAAATTCTACATCTCTTTCAGGGGGCAGTCCAGGCAAATCTTCCGAAAATACATCTGGAAACTCACATACTACCGGAATATCCTTGATTTC
Source organism: Zea luxurians (assembly GCA_029449295.1). NCBI lineage: Eukaryota > Viridiplantae > Streptophyta > Magnoliopsida > Poales > Poaceae > Zea > Zea luxurians. Next base: position 45,931,471 of record JAOPSE010000010.1, read on the forward strand.
CGGTACAATGGCTTCGTATACTCTACCAGAAGCTTTGGCCGGATTGGTCACGGGGAGAGACAAAAGAATTTCTTCTCGATTAAAGCTCAACCTGACGGTTCTGAGTTCAGTGTTGAGTATTGCCTTGTATTGGGTTAACCAATTCATACCCAAAATTACATCTATATCCTGGCCCTTCAGAACAATCATGTTAGCAGGAAAGTTCCGTCCGGCCATTATTACTGGCACTTCATAGGCCACTTCTCGAGTAAAAATATATCCCCCAGGTGAATGAATTTTAAATCCCTCTTTTGATTCATGGCATGCAATGTGATGTTGCTCCACAAATTTCTTGCTAATGAAGGTATGCGAAGCACCAGAATCAAAAAGAATAATTGCAGGGTGACTGGCCACGGGAAACGTACCCATCATCACCGGCTCTCCTTCCGGTGTAGTGGCCAACTGGGTGTAGTATACACGCCCCGTTTTCTTGGTATTCCTCCCCACAGTATTTCCTTTGGGCTGAGTAGACTTCCCAGTTCCTTGCTGAGCATTGGATTGATTTTGCTTGGGGTATGGGCAGTCTTTGATAAAATGTCCCGACTTGCCGCAGTTGAAACACCCAGTTGAAGAGCTGGGCAAGGCAGGGAATCGAGTGCCTGGGGCACCCGGCTGATTTGGGGAAGTGGGGGTATTGTTGGGGCGAATAATAATGGGCTGTTTGAAAGGGAATGTTGGTGGACGAGGAAAAGTGCGGTTTTGGCTAGAAGGCCGGATGACGAACCGTTGCCTCTTCGCCTGGCCCTGATTAGGCCTTTCACCACTGAATCCCTTATTCTTCCCAGAACTTGCGTATTTTGCTTCCACAGATAAGGCTGTACTAACAGCCTTTCCATACGTGAGATCAATACATGTGGCCATCTTTCGCTGCAACCGGTCATTTAGACCCCTCATGAAGCAGTTCTTTTTCTTCAAATCAGTATTCACCTGGTCGATGGCATACTGTGACAGGTGATTAAACTTGTTGAGATACTGATTGATGGTATCTCCTCCTTGTTTCAGTTTCATGAATTCCTCTTGTTTCATATGCAGCACCCCTTCAGGTATGTAGTGCTCACGGAAGGCTGCTTTAAATTCTTCCCAAGTGATTTGATGGTTGTCAGGTTGGATAACCACGAAATTTCCCCACCAAGTACTGGTAGGGCCACGTAGTTGCTGTGCCGCGAACAATGGCTTCTGCGTTTCAGAACAATGAAGGAGACCAAACTTTTGTTCAATGACTCGTATCCACTCGTCGGCTTCTAGCGGGTCTTCTGCCTTGGTGAATAGAGGTGGACGAGTTTCGGAGAAGTCCAGATAGGTGGTTTCACGGGGACCTTGCTGGAAACCCCTTCCTGCCTGCTGCTGGAACTGCTGTTGACCCGCCATTTCCCTAAGGAAGCGGGTATTGTCGGTGGTGGCATTTACCAAGGCGGCAATCGCCTCGACTAGCGTGGGTGGAACCAGAGGTGGATTTGGGGTGACATCCCGACCCCCAGAAGTTCCGGCTGCGTCCTGTCCGCGAGTCCTGGTCGGCATCTGAGACAAAAATATTCGAAATAAACATAATATGCCAAAGAGACCTTCCATTTTACATTACTATAAAAAGTAATGGTACAGACTCGATATTACATAACAGGACACATTACCCATTGTACAAAAGTTCTACTTACTATTTCTACTTTTACAAGCTACACTATTATTCCTGCTTATTCTTGGTAGCTTCATCGTCAGGGGTGGGAGACCATACGTCGACCAACCTCAAAGAAGGAGGGGGCCTAAAAAGATCTAGCTCTCCACCAAGCGCTTCGCCCGCAGTATGCGAGGGTCCGGCTTCAGACCTGACGGGATCCGCAGGGACATTTGGGTGTAGTTGCGAATACAGTACATGAACCTCTTCATGCAAAGTATTGCAATATACCTGCAAGCTATCAATAGCAATGCTAAGTTCGTTGACTCGTGCTCGAGCCTTTGCTTCCTTAGCTAAAGCCACCGAACGAGACTGCACTGCCCAATCAAGTGCCAAATCTCGGTCAGCTAGTTGATCTTGCAGGGTGCGGATGTAACTTCTTAAATCATTGATTCGGTCACCGTCCGCAACCCATAGATTAGTCCTGCACTGTAGCTCCTCTTGGAGATGATTCACGCGAGCTTCTAGATCACCAATGGGATCGTTGCTCCCGCTACTGCTGTTTTGCTCTTGCTCTCGTGGGGCAAGTTGATGCCGAGGCACTCCAATGGGTCCAGTATGCTTACGTGCCGTTTTCCTTGTACGCGGCGGCATTTGTTAAGGGGGGAAAATTTATTAGTATAATTCTTAGCATGATGCATGAATAAGTACAGAATCAACCTTAGTCGATTCAACCTTCTATACATTGCACTCTTCCTATCTGGTCCTTGAAATAAACTCTTCAGAATTACTTAGGTAAGAAGAGAAGCAATTTTCTAGATAAGTCTTAGAAAATCCTTTTGAAGATGCCACATAATATCTGTCAAGAAGGGCTACGCTCCGATACCAGCTGTGACGGAACCTCCCAAGTAATTAGGCCCACCTACAGTTGTCCTTGTCCAACGAACTTCAGACAACCCTGTAGGTGCCCCTGAACTACTTGACAAGTTCGGTATCTTTCCTTACCTTACCAGGAACGATTCACCCGTCATGCAGACATTACGGAACATCGGAGATAAGGCATTGTGGAAGCGATTACATAATTTACATTTATTTAATAACAAGCTCAAGTTGTTTTATTACAGACCAGAACTAAGAGCGAGTGCTGAGTAGTAATATTATACAAACCAAGGGAGGCAAAAACTCCTCTCGATAAGTTTTAAGTAAAAGATCTAGATGGAGGACCAAGTCCTCCCGCACTTCAGTCTTGTTTTTCTTCTTTAGGAACCACCTTGGCACAGAAGCAGCAGAAATCTGCCACTTCCTCACCTAAAAACAACGAAGGGATAAACCCTGAGTATGGAATTACTCAGCAAGACTTACCCGACTAAAGAAAAGACTCTCAAGGGTATGCTGGATATATGGGAGTCAAGGTAAGGCTTTTCAATAATCAAAGACTCTGTTTTGCGGAAATGCTTACTAAAGTGGATCCTTAAAAATCCAAATTTTATTTGTCAAGTTAAGTACATTTACCTGTAACTAGAGTTCTTTCTACCCTAGTTCAATCACTGGACCTGTACTAGCCAATTTCTTCAACAAAAACCCATCATCTTTAGTGGAATGCTACGTGTAGGTCAGTGACCAAGTCTTCATAACCGCGAAGGTACGGCGATCCGAATCGATTATACTCAGCTGAGGATCTCCAATCACACGACATATGTAGCACTTAACCCTTGCATATGTCAACCCGCCACCGGGGTTCTTAAGATCGGATCAGGTTCACGCAAACCGAGAGCACAGATACACCACCGTCCAGCCTCTTGCCACGGAGGGTACACGCTACTCTCGCCACCGCTCCACGCCCATTTCGTGTTATCTTATTCCGGCCTTAGTCTGCCTGAGGCAAGGCTTACCCATGACGAGGCATGTGACCAGCTAAAGGGTCCTCGATCATCAAGCCTACATCGAGACGGTCCTTAATCGACTCAGACGGAGACACTACACCGAGACTCTCTTCTCGTGCAAGTCAACCGCCCGGTCTCAGCTTAAGTATTTTATCCCAAAAACTTGGTACCTGGCAGAGGTACATCTTTTCTGATGTTGAATCCATCAAGGCCTTTGACAGATTCACCATCAAGTTTTATTTTTGAAAACATCCCACCCACTTTTGCCACATCATATTTTGTAAAAACAAAACATTTTGTTTTTCTAAAGCAAGACTAAGCATCAAAAATCTTTTATAAAACGGGTGATCAAGGAAGGTAATCAAGTTCAAGGAAGGTAATGCAGGAATTGTTTTAGCAATCAACTCCTATCACCTAATGCAGCAATCAAGTGAGAAAGATTTTAAAAACATCAAGGAAGGTGGCAAATGCACCGGGGCTTGCCTTTGTTAACAGGTGAGTCCGGCTCGGATCCGCAAATATCAAAGTAAAAGCAGTTGCGTGCTTGAGGATTTGAGGGTGGTGGTGTCCTTTCTTCAGTGACTTCTTCTTCTTCTTCGTGTTCTAACATATCCATATATATGCATAAGAATGGATGTCATGGGATGCTCATGAGGATGCAAAGATAATATAAACTTATTATCTAAGTCTTGAGTACAACTTTCCTTCACGGTACTCCGAGAACCTAGGGTTTCCGGAGTCAGTAAAGGAGTTCATAGGGCAGGGGGGTGTTTTGGGGTTTAGTGATCAAACAAGGTCTAAATCAACCCAAATTCTACCCAAGGCTTCTAAATATTGTTTTAAGTGCCCATAAAAAGTTTGGGCATTTTTGGACTTACTAATTATTTTCTAAAAATCCAAAACTAATTCTTTAAGCTGCTTTAAATGCCCTAAAATTCTCTGTTTAAACTAAAAATCATGAAATTATTTTTATTAAATACTAGGGAAAATAACAAGCCTAGGAAAATATGTTTCACAATTTTGCCATTTTTCTACTGTTTTCTATAATTGTTTTGGCTCTGGAGATAAAAGAAAAAGAAAAACAGATGAATAGTATTGGACCAAAACCAGCCCAGGTCGGCCCACTACCAGCAGAAGCACGTCCACGCGCGCGCGCCCGCGCCCGCCGTGGAGTTTTTGCAATAGGGCCCTTGGGGTTTTAACTAATTGGAGATAGGCTTGATTACTATTCTACTGTGTCACTGACAACTTGCAGATAAGCCCTCCATGTTCTATTTCTTCGCAGTGGGAGGTCCACGACAACGGCCGCGTGGAGGATGAACTCCGGCGAGGTCGTGCCGGCTGATTTAAGCAACGGCCGGTACTCCCGAGCGGCGGACATCAAATTGGACCAAGCCCGAGTGTTTTCCCTAATCTAATTGCACGAATAATGAGCTATCAAGCTTTGTCCGCATGAACCGAGAACATTGCGGATGGGTGAAGGTGTTCCCGGTAATCCATGGTGGTTTGGTTCAATCAAAAGGGTCAGGGATCATGTGGAGAGCTTAGGGATGCTAGAACAGGCAACGGTACAGCTTGAACTAACCTGAGTTGAGCTGGCCGCGACGAACGGATTTTCACGGTGGCGGAGAGTGGATTTGGGGCAAAACCAAAATTCGAGTTCTCAGAGGCACGGGTGCTAGCGATTGTTGGTGGATGAGTGGGTGATGATGTTATGCAGCTAGGGGAGGGCTCAATTTATAGGCAGAGTGAGCGGTGGCCGCAAATTTTGGACGAGCAACGCGGCGGCCGGAGGTGAGGAAGAATCCTGGCGCGGTGAATACGTGCCCAGAGGCGTGGCGGTTGTTCCGGCGATCGACGGGGAGTTAGAGTAAGTCGTGGCGGTGCGGTGGAAAGTGAGATCCACGCGGCGCACGGCCGAGAGGCGGCGGTTCACCGGCGAGCCTATCGCTCAGCCGCAGAGAAAAAGGGGCAGTCACGGTGAGTCACCGGAGTTATCCCCAGGGGGTGGCTTTTACCTGGCGGCCTCATCCGATCACCGGCGACGTGAATCGCAACGGCGGCGGCGTGAATCTCAGCGGAGGTTGGTCGTCGGCGGTGAGGGATTGTCGTGCTGTCGTTCTGATCTGTCTGAAGCACTGTACCATGGCGAGCTCGGTTCAGACAGTCTGACAGAGCAATTTGCAGGGGAGTTTTCTTCCAATTTCATGTGGCAACAGGCCCAAGTCTCTGCACCAAAGTTGTAGTGCTACATACCAGCTACAATTCGACTATAGGGATTAAACCTATTTGAGCAATGGATCAAGGTTTAATTCAACCCCAAAGATGGCTTTGTTACACTGATCTTCTGAATTTCAGACTAAATCAGCCTGACAGCCAATCTTCAGGCTTAATTATCTCCAACATTTCCTTAACAACAATGCTCACACTCTTAAGCAAAGTTGTTCTCCTTTAATTGCTTTACAAATTTGGTGTGGTAACCTAGGGCAAAGACCCTATGCTTTGAATGTTACAAAGCCCAAAAGTTGAGCCTTCAACACTGCATTTCAGACTTAGTATAGAATTCAAAGTTGGGGTCCTTTTTGCAAATGAGTCCAAAACTCAACATTTGGCTTTCAAGTCCACATATTTGTGAACCAAAGGACTTAAAACACTTATTTGACTTGGTTTTTGCACTTTAGCCCAAAAGTGGACTAATTTTGCACTTAGGCCCCTAGGGTTTAGTCTTTAGGGTTTTCCAGGGTTCCAATTAGGTTTTTTTAGTATCCCAGGGGTACAATTGTGGTTCAACTTTGTTTTTGGGGATATTTCATAACTATTACCCTAAAGTATTTAGATTTTCTCAAGTTGGGTTAAGTCTTACCCCTTTAATCCCTGTTTAGGGTAAAGCTTCCCATCCAGGGTCCTATTTGCAAAACCTTAAAACAATACAACTTGTTTGAAATTTTTACCTAGTGAATGCACTCTAGGTGTGTCAAACACATGCAATGTCAATGCTTATGATGTCATGCTCAAGTTTTAGTCATAGTAACACCAGGGGTGTTACACGGATGGCGACCGAATAAATGAATTAAGAAGTTACATCCGCCGCCTGCAAGATCAACTTGCTGATCGGGATTTGGCGCTTGATTGGGCGGTACAATCTCATTCAGTAGCCTAGGCTAAGGAAGCGAAGGCTCGAGCCCGAGTCGAAGAACTTAGCACTGCTATTGACAACTTGCAGGCGTATTGCAATACTTTACATGAGGAAGTTCATGTACTGTATTCGCAATTACACCCAAATGCCCCTGCGGATCCTGTCAGGTCGGAAGCCGGACCCTCGCATGTTGCGGGAGAAGCGCTTGGTGGTGAGTTAGACCTTTTTAGGCCCCCTCCTTCTATGAGGCTGGTCGATGAATGGTCTCCCACACCTGACGACGAAGCTGCCAAGAGCAACCAGAAGCAGGAGTAGTAGTGTAGTTGTAGAAATAGAAGTAGTATGCTATATAATAGGTTGAACTATTGTATAATGGGTAATGTATCCTGTTGTATAACATCAAGTCTGTATCATTACTCTTGATGGTAATGTAAAATGGAAGGTTTCTCTGGCATATTATATTTATTTCAAATGTTCTTTGCCTCAGATGCCTACCAGGACTCGAGGACAGGATGCAGCAGGAACTTCTGGGGGGAGGGAGGTTACCCCAAATCCACCTCCGGTTCCTCCCACATTGGCCGAGGCGATTGCCGCCTTGGTGAACGCAACTGCAGACAATACCCGCTTTCTGAGAGAAATGGTGGGCCAACAATTCCAGCAGCAGGGTGGAAGGGGTTATCAACAGGGCCCCCGTGAAACCACATATTTGGATTTCTCTGAAACCCGTCCACCACTATTTGTCAAGGCTGAGGATCCGTTGGAAGCAGATGAATGGATACGGGTTATTGAGCAAAAATTTGGTCTTCTGCGCTGTTCAGAGACATAGAAGCCTTTATTCGTAGCGCAACAACTGTGCGGCCCTGCCAGCACCTGGTGGGGAAATTTCGTGGCTATTCAACCTGCTAACCATCAAGTAACATGGGAAGAATTTAAAGTGGCCTTCCGTGAACATTATATCCCGGAGGGTGTTCTTCATATGAAGCAAGAAGAGTTCATGAAGCTAAAACAAGAAGGAGATACTGTCAATCAGTATCTCAATAAGTTCAATCACCTGTCGCAATATGCAATCGATCAGGTGAACACTGATTTAAAAAAGAAGAATTGCTTTATGAGAGGTCTAAATGATCGATTGCAGAGAAAAATGGCAACCTGCATAGATCTTACGTATGGAAAGGCTGTCAGCACAGCCCTATCTGTTGAAGCAAAATATGCAGGTTCCGGGAAAAACAAGGGATTTGGAGGTGAGAAGTCTAATCAGGGCCAGGCAAAAAGGCAACGGTTTGTGATCCGGCCTTCTAGCCAAAATCGCTCTTTTTCTCGTCCACCCTCATTCCCTTTCAAGCAGCCAATAATTATTCGTCCCAATAATGCCCCCACTACCCCAAGTCAGCCGGGTGCCCCGGGCACTCGATTCCCTGCTTTGCCCAGCTCTTCAACCGGGTGTTTCAATTGTGGTAAGTCTGGGCATTTCATCAAGGATTGCCCATATCCCAAGCAGAATCAATCAAATAATCAGCAAGGATCTAGGAAATCAGCTTAGCCCAAGGGAAACAATGTGGGGAAGAATACAAAGAAGACGGGGCGGATATACTATACTCAAGTGGCCATTACACCGGAAGGTGAACCGGTGATGATGGGTATGTTTCTCGTGGCCAGTCACCCTGCAATTATTCTTTTTTATTCTGGTGCTTCGCATACATTTATTAGCAAGAAATTTGTGGAGCAACATCACATTTCATGCCATGAATCAAAAGAAGGGTTTAAAATTCATTCACCTGGGGGACAAATTTTTACTAGAGAAGTGGCCTATCAAGTGCCAGTAACAATGGCCGGACGGAACTTTCCTGCTAACATGATTGTTCTGAAAGGCCAGGATATAGATGTAATTTTGGGTATGAATTGGTTAACCCAATATAAGGCAATTCTCAACACTGAGCTGAGAACCGTCAGGTTGAGCTATAATCAAGAAGAGATTCTTTTGTCCATCCCCGTAACCAATCCAGCCAAAGCTTCTGGTAGAATATATGAAGCCATTGTACCGGAGATCAAGGATATTCCGGTAGTATGTGAGTTTCCAAATGTATTTCCGGAAGATTTGCCTGGACTGCCACCTAAGAGAGATGTAGAATTTGTAATTGAGTTAAAGCCCGGTACGGCTCCCATTTCCCGAAGATCGTACCGTATGCCTCCTAATGAGTTGGCAGAATTGAAGATTCAATTACAAGATCTACTGAATAAAGGATTCATCCGGCCAAGCTCGTCTCCATGGGGTTGCCCCGCTATTTTTGTCAAGAAGAAGGATCAAACCTTACGAATGTGCGTGGATTATCGACCCCTGAATGAGGTCACCATCAAGAACAAGTACCCTCTTCCGAGGATCGACATCTTATTTGATCAACTAACTGGAGCGAGGGTATTCTCCAAGATCGATCTCAGGTCGGGCTATCACCAAATTCGTATTCGGCCCGAGGATATACCGAAGACCGCGTTTACTACGCGGTATGGTTTATTTGAATATCTGGTAATGTCTTTCGGGTTAACAAATGCTCCGGCCCACTTCACATATTTGATGAACTCGGTATTCATGCCCGAGCTAGACAAGTTTGTGGTGGTCTTCATCGACGATATCTTGATATAATCCAAAAATGAAGAGGAGCATGCTCAACATTTGCGGATTTTATTGACGCGCTTGAGGGAACATTAGTTGTATGCCAAGTTCAGCAAGTGCGCGTTCTGGCTGGAGGAAATTCAATTTTTGGGGCATGTGTTGTCTGCCAAGGGAATTGCGGTAGATCCTAGCAAAGTCAAGGATATTCTGGAGTGGAAACCCCCTACCACTATTCACCAAGTCCGGAGTTTTCTTGGACTAGCTGGATATTATCGCAGATTCATACCAGATTTTTCTAAGCTTGTGAAGCCAATCAAAAGTTTATTGAAGAATGATAGTAAATTTAATTGGTCTTCTAAGTGTAATGAAGCTTTTGAATAATTGAAGACATTATTAACCACTGCTCCGGTATTGGCTCAACCGGACATCACCAAGCCTTTTGATGTATATTGTGATGCATCAGGCAGTGGACTCGGCTGTGTATTAATGCAAGAAGGCCGAGTAATTGCATATGCTTCAAGGCAGTTGCACCGACATGAGGAGCATTACCCAACTCATGATCTGGAGCTAGCTGCTGTGGTTCATGCCCTGAAGATTTGGCGTCATTATCTGATGGGAAATATCTGTCACATTTATAAAGATCATAAAAGCTTGAAGTATATCTTCACCCAGTCAGAATTGAATATGAGACAAAGGCGATGGCTTGAGCTTATTAAGGACTATGAACTAGAAATTCATTATCACCTAGGCAAAGCCAATGTTGTGGCAGATGCACTGAGCCGTAAGGTTTCCTGCCACTGTCTTATGGTGAAGACCTCTGACAATACCCTATGTCAAGAGATGGAAAAGCTAAACCTGGGGATGGTCCAACAAGGAACCCTTAATCAGTTAAAGCTTGAGTCAATCATCTTGCAAAGGATAATTGATGCTCAAAGGGATAATGCGGGTATAAAACACATTCGTGAGAAGATAAGGGCTGGAAAAGCCAAATGTTTCAAAGAAGACGATCAAGGTGTGATATGGTTCAATAACCGCATAGTGGTGCCGAAGAACGAAGAACTCCGCCAGCAAATCTTAGATGAAGCGCATCTTAGTCGCTATTCTATTCATCCGGGAAGCACTAAGATGTATCATGATCTAAAGCAGCACTACTGGTGGACGAAGATGAAAATTGAAATTGCACGCTATGTGGCTAAGTGTGACACTTGCAGACGTGTCAAGGCCATACACATGAAAACTGCTGGTCCATTACAATCTTTGCCGATCCCAACATGGAAATGGGAAGACATAAGTATGGACTTTATCGTGGGATTGCCCAGGACTACAAAAGGGTATGATTCTATCTAGGTTATAATTGATCGGCTTATGAAGATTGCTCACTTTCTGCCGGTCAAGACAGATCACCCGGTTACTGTCTATGCCCAATTGTACATTGCTCGTATTCTTAGTCTGCATGGTGTTCCGAAGACCATAGTGTCAGATCGTGGACCTCAATTTGTAGCCATGTTTTGGGAAGCACTTCACAAATCCTTGGGTACTAAGTTGCTCCATAGTTCAGCATATCATCCACAAACCAGTGGACAGACTGAGAGGATTAATCAAGTACTCGAAGATATGTTGCGAGCATGTGTTCTGGACTTCTCACCGAAATGGGATGAATGTTTGCCTTTGGCGGAGTTTTCATATAATAATAGCTATCAAGAAAGTATCAAGATGGCACCTTTTGAAGCTTTATATGGGCGACGATGTCGAACTCTGCTAAATTGGTCTGAACCTAGAGAAAGGCACTTCTTTAGGCTTGATATAGTGAAGGAGGCCGAGGAAAAGGTTCAGAAAATTATTCATAATATGAAGAAAGCACAAGCTCGTCAGAAGGGTTATGCAGACAAACGGCGAATGCCCTTGTATTTTTCATGAAGGGGACTATGTCTACCTGAAGGTTTCACCAATGAAGGGAGTATCGCGTTTCGGGGTTAAAGGGAAGCTTGCACCCAGGTACATTGGTCCATTCCCGGTACTTGAGCAATGTGGACCAGTGGCGTATCGACTGTAGCTCCCCGAAATTCTGTCTGCTATCCATAATGTGTTCCATGTGTTGCAATTGAAGAAGTGTCTTTGGGTCCCCGATCGAACCATTGAAGTAACAGATGTTGTCCTTGAACCGGACTTGACATACTCTGAGCACCCTATTCGAGTCTTGGATCAAAAGGACAGGGTTACCCGGAGCAAAACTCTCAAGTTCTATAAGATACAGTGGAACCAACATTCTGAAGAAGAGGCTACATGGGAAACTCAAGACTTTTTAGATAAGAATTTCCCAGGCTTTTTAGCCTCATGTAATTTGTAAAGTATATTTAGTGTTGTAATAAAGAAGTGACCCCACACCACCCCCTGCCTTGTACCAGAAATAAGGGAATAAAGATGTGACACATTTCCTTTTCCATTACTCACCCTAGGACCTTTAATCTCGGGACGAGATTCTTTTATGGGGGGAAGGATGTAACACCCCTGGTGTTACTGTAACTAAAACTTGAGCATGGCATCATAAGCATTGGCATTGCATATGTTTGACACACCTAGAGTGCATTCACTAGGCAAAAATTTCAAACAAGTTGTATTGTTTTGGTATTTTGCAAATAGAACCCTGGAATAGGAAATTCAACCCTAAATAGGAATTAAAGGGGTAAGACATAACCCAAATTAAGAAAACCTAAAAGCTTTAGGGGAATGATCACAAAATATTCCCAAAAAAATGAACTTGAATCACTTTTATACCCCTAGGATACCTAAAAATCCCATTTGAACCATGGAAAACCCTAAAACTAAAACCTAGGGGCTTATGTGCAAAATTGATGCACATTTGGACTAAAGTGCAAAAAATCAAGTTAATGAAGTATCTTAAGTCACTTGATTCACTAAGGTGTGAACTTGGAAGCCAAACCTTAAGATTTGGATTCATTTGCAAAAAGGCCCCTAGTTGTGATTTCATGCTAAGTCTGGATTTCAGATTGATGAGCTCAACTTTGGAGCCTTGCAACTTTTAAAATATATGGTTCTTGCCCTAGGTCACCACATCAAACTTGTAGACCTACTAATGGATAACAAGTTTGCTTAAGAGTGCAAGCCATGTTATTATGAAAAATCTGAAGATAATCATGCCTAAAGTCAGGCTGTCAGGCTGATTAAGTCTGAAAATCAGACTGACAGTGGACTGACATCAACTTCCAGACCAAGTTCATGCATGATCTGCTGCCTTTTTGTGACAACACCATATAGCAAAGTTGTAGTTGGTGTAATGCTCTACAAGTTTGCTGCAGAGTTGGACTTGTGTTGTCATTGGAAATTAAGAGAAAATTAGGCTCTAAACTTGACTGTCAGGCTGTCTGAATACCACTCTCCATGGTATAGTGCTATTGGGGGGGAAAGATCAGAACGCCAGCTCTGTCATCTCACCGCCGATGAAGCCTCGCCGTGATTCACGCCACCGCTGTAGGATTCGCGTCGCCGATGACCCGATAGGGCCGCCAGGTAAAAGCCACCCCCTGGGGATAACTCTGGTGACTCACCGTGGCTGCCCTTCTGCTGTTCGGCGGGAGCGGATTAGCTCGCCGGTGAACTGCCGTGTCTCGGCCCTGCGCCGCATGTCTTAACCGCGCCACCACATTGCCGTAGCTCCCCACTGCTGTCTAATCAACACTGGTGAGGTTGCCACGACATGGGACACTAATTCTCGTGCGCCAGTGTTCTTCTCCACCTCCGACCGCCGCGCGTCTCATCCAAAATTCGCGGCCATCGCCCGTTCTCCCTATAAATTAAGCCCGTGACTAGCTCCACAAGGTCGTCAGCTACCCAGCCACCAAGAATTGCTAGCAATCGATCACCAGTGTGCCCGAATTCCTTGTTTCCCCCAAATCCTTTCTCCACCACCATGAAGATCCGTTCGTCGCGGCCAGCTCAAATCAGGTTAGTTCGAGCTGCACCGTTGCCTGTTCTAGCGTCCCTAGGCTCTCCTCATACTCCCTGACCCCTTTGATTGAACTAAGCCGCCATGGATCACCGGGAACACCTTCATCCATCCGCAACATTCTCGGTCACCGTGGCCAGAGCAGACCATTTGATTATTAGTGAAATTGAGTTGGGGGAAAGGCTTGGGATGGATTCAATTAGGTGTTAGTCGCTCGGGAGAGCCGGTCATAGCCCCGTTTGGCCGGTACAGTTGCTCACCGGAGCGCGCCCGCATTCACCGCCGTCGAGGACCTCCCTTTACAAAGGGATAGAAGTTTGAGGACTTCTCTGCAATTTGTCAGTGACCTAAAGAAACAGTAACGGAACCCGCTTCTAGTTAGTTAGGACCCCGAGGGTGTCTTCGCAAAGCTGCCAGCGCGCGGGCGCGCTTTTCCCCTGGACTGGGCCGTTTGGGCTGAAACCAGCCCATCACTGTTACACTTTTTCCTTTTTCTTTTTCAGTGAAGCTTTAGAAATATGTAGAAAATTATAGAAAAATCCTAAAAATATGAGACCAATTTTCCTAGCCTTCTTATTTTCCCTAGAATTTAATAAAAATAGTTTTATGATTTTTAGAGGAAATAAGGAATTTTAAGGCATTTTAAGTAGTTTAAAGTAATAGTTCTGGATTTTTAAAAAATAAATAATAATCCCAAAATTGCCCAAACTTTTTTGTAAGCTTTATACATCAATTAGAAGCCTTGGGTAGAGTTTGGGTTAATTTGGACCTTGTTTGATACTTAGAATCCCAAAACCCCCACTCCTGCTCTATGAACTCCTTTACTAACTCCGGAAACCCTAAGTTCTCGGAGTTCCGTGAAGGAAAGTTGTATTCAAGACTTAGATAATAAGTTTATATTATCTTTGCACTCTCATGAGCATTACATGGCATTCATTCTTATATACATATGTATGGTTATGATTAGAACACGAGGAAGAAGTGGAAGCCACTCAAGAGCAAGCACCACCACCTTCGGACTCTCAGGCAGGATCTTGTCTTTATTTTGACATCTGCGGGCCTCAGTCAGACTCACCTACTAATGAAGGCAAGCCCCGGTGCATTTTCCACCCCCCTTGTGTTTTAAAAATCTTTCTCACTTGATTGCTGCATTAGGTGATAGGAGTTGATTGCTAAAACAATTCCTGCATTACCTTCCTTGAATTTGATTACCTTCCTTGATCACCGTTTTACAAAAGATTTTTGATGCTTAGCCTTGCTTTAGAAAAACAAAATGTTTTGTTTTACAAAAGATGATGTGGCAAAAGTGGTTGGGATGTTTTTGAAAACAAAACTTGATGGTGGATCCATCATGGCCATGATGGGTCCAACATCGGAAAATATGTACCTCTGCCAGGTACCAACCTTTGGGGTTAAATGATTAAGCTGAGACCGGGCGGGTGACTTGCACGAGAAGAGAGTCTCGGTGTAGTGTCTCCGTCTGAGTCGATTAAGGACCTTGTCGATGTAGGCCTGCTGACCGAGGACCCTTTAACTGGTCACATGCCTCGTCATGGGTAAGCTTTGCCTCGGGCAGACTAAGGCCAGAATAAGATAACACGAAATGGGCGTGGAGCGGTGGCGGGAGTAGCGTGTACCCTCTGTGGCAAGTGGCTGGACGGTGGTGTATCTGTGCTCTCGGTTTGCGTGAACCTGATCTGGTCTTAAGAAACCCGGTGGCGGGTTGACATATGCAAGGGTTAAGTGCTACATATGTCGTGTGATTGGAGATCCTCAGCTGAGTATAATCGATTTGGATCGCCGTACCTCCGTGGTTATGGAGACTTGGCCACTGACTTACACGTAGCAATCCAGTGAAGATGAAGGGTTGATAAGAAATTGGCTAGTGCAGGTCAAGTGATTGAACTAGGGTAGAAAGAACTCTAGCTGCAGGTACTTTTACTTAACCTGACAATAAAATTGGATTTTAAGGATCCACTTTAGTAAGCAATTCTGCAAACAGAGTCTTTGATTATTGAAAGGCCTTACCTTGACTCCCATATAACCAGCATACCCTTGAGAGTCTTTTCTTTAGTCGGGTAAGACTTGCTGAGTAATTCCATACTCAGGGTTTATTCCCCCGTTGTTTTTAGGTGAGGAGACAATGAACTTTTGTTGTTTTTGTACCAAGGTGGTGAAAATGAAGACATTCAGGAATGAAGCTGCTGGAGGACCGAGTCCTCCTTAAAAACTTTTATGTAAAGAACTTAATGAGAGGAGTTTTTGCCTCCCAGGTATTGTAATAAAACTTTTCAGCACTCGCTTTACACTCTGGTCTGTAATAAATGACTTATTCTTACTTTTTAAATAAATGTAAGTTTATGTAATCACTTCCACATTTCCGCATCTCCGATGAACATATTGTCTGTCAGACGGGTGAAACGTTCCTGGAAAGGTAAGAGAAAAGATACCGAACTTGTCAAGTGATTCAGGAACATCTACAGGGTTGTTTGATGTCTGCTGGACAAGGACAACTGTAGGTGGGCCTAATGACTTGGGATGTTCCGTCACACCTTCGGCAGATCCTCTCCAAAGCAGCGCCGAAGCTATCAACTATAAAGCTTCGGTACAGTGACATGTCTCAAGACGAAGGGGTGAACCGACTTAAAGATGAAATGACTTAAAGACCCATGATATTCTGTGTCATTATTATAGTTCATTGTAAAGGGCATAAATGTAATTATATACAGGCTGTGAACTGTGCCTATAAATAGGTGAACAGTACCCCCGTACTGTTCACGTGCTCTCCTGTAATCACGCATTGGACATTTGTTTTTGCATCACGCTGGTATTTTTGCTTTTCTTCGAGCCGAAGGTACATTTGTAATTTGTTATCATTTCTACAATAATGAAATAGAAATGAGTTAATAATGATAATCATATGTTCAAATTATTTTATATATTTTTTACCCTTCTTCATTATTTGTTGTGTTTATGAAGGTATAACCTTCATAACCTTCATCCGAAATCCATTATATCCCCAAGGAAATAATGCTTCGAAGGACGAAGGACCTTAATATTTAACAATTTCTATGTTGCCTTGTCCTTGATTCATAGCATTTGAGAATAAGCCCCCAACATTGGCGCCCACCTCCGGTGAACTCACTTCCACTTTTTTGAGCCGATGGCTTCGATCAAGAATAAAGCTGGAGCTGCTTCGGCCCCGAAGCTGGTTCTCCCGATAACAGGCGGTTCATGCTCAGAGCCGGCCAACAAGAAACAGAAGAAGGAGGCACAGAGAAGAGTACAACATGTAGGGGTACAAGGACCCTTCATCAAATCAAGATGGTCTCACATCCCAATTACCTTTTCTCAAGAGGATCTTCAGCTCAAGGATTACCCACACAATGATGCTATGGTTATCTCTTGTGTAATCAAAGGATTTCTGGTCCATAATGTTTTGGTTGATACAGGCAGTGCAGCAGATATCATATTTGCTAAGGCCTTCAGATAAATGCAAGAGCCCAAAGACAAGATTCATGATGCTACGCACCCTCTTTGTGGCTTCGGAGGGCGACAGATTGTAGCACTTGGTAAGATCACCATGCCAGTAACCTTCGGATTTGTCAAAGGACTGAGCAAATTGTGTTTGACATTGTTGACATGGAGTATCCTTACAATGCTATCATTGGTCGCGGAACACTCAATGCTTTTGAAGCAATTCTTCATCCAGCATATCTTTGCATGAAGATACCTTCGGATCAGGGACCTATTGCTATTCATGGGAGTCAGGAAGCCGCCAGAAAGGCTGAGGGGAATTGGACTGATTCAAAGGCAATCCACAACATAGATGAAACCGAAGCTTGTGAGCAGTACAAGCATAGAAGGGAGAAGGCTGCTTCGGCCGATCAGCCGAAACCCATGCTTTTATGCGAAGATATCGCAGAGCAGAAGGTGCTGCTGGGATCTCAATTGTCTGAGGAACAAGAGAAAACCTTGATAAGATTCTTGTTCAACAACAAAGATATCTTTACATGGTCGGCTAATGATCTTTGCGGAGTTAACAGGGATGTTATTGAACATTCGCTCAATGTTGATCCATCCTTTAGACCCAGAAAGCAAAGGCTTCGGAAGATGTCTGATGACAAGGCCGAAGGTGCTCTGAATGAAGTGAAAAGACTTCTCAGTGCCGGAGTTATCAGAGAAGTAAAATACCCAGAATGGCTGGCTAACACTGTTATGGTAAAAAGGCCAATGGTAAATGGAGGTTGTGTATCGATTTTACTGATCTCAACAAGGCCTGTCCGAAGGACGAGTTTCCATTGCCAAGGATAGTTTCCCTAGTTGATGCAGCAGCTTCATCAGAGCTTATGAGTCTGCTGGATTGTTATTCAGGCTATCATCAAATTTGGATGAAGAAGGAGGATGAGCCGAAGACCAGCTTCATAACCCCTAGTGGAACATATTGTTACCTCCGGATGCATGAGGGGCTCAAGAATGCTGGAGGAAGCTTCAGCAGAATGACAGCGAAGGTTCTTCAATCTCAGATAGGCAGAAATGTGCTAACTTATGTTGATGATATCATTGTAAAAAGCACGAAGCAAGAGAATCACATTACTGATCTGCAGGAAACCTTCGCTAATTTTAGACAGGCCGGTTTAAAGTTGAATCCAGAAAAATGTGTCTTCGGGGTGAAGAAAGGGAAATTTCTTGGCTGCCTAGTCTCAACAAAGGGGATTGAGGCTAATCCAATTAAAATCGAAGCTATCCTTCGAATGGAACTACCAAGTACAAAGAAGGGGGCTCAAAGATTGACAGGAAGACTGACATCTCTCAATAGATTCATATCTAGATCAGCAGAGAGAAATTTACCATTTTTCGAAGTGCTGAAGTCAGCCGAAGTTTTTCAATGGGGACCGGTCCAGCAGAGAGCCTTCGAAGAGCTGAAGCAATATTTGATAGACCTAACAAGGCTAACTCCACCAACGCTAGGGGCTCCTCTGTTGTTATATGTGGCAGCCTCACACTCAGCGGTAAGTGCGACACTTGTCCAAGAGAAGCTTGAAGGGCAAGTCAAGAAGCAAGCTCCAATATACTTTGTATCTGAAGTTCTTAGTTTATCAAAGAAAAATTATACAGAATTGGAGAAGGTGCTATATGCTGTTTTGATGGCTTCTAGAAAGCTTCGGCATTATTTCCAAGCATACAATATAATTGTCCCTTCTTCACAACCATTGAAGGACATTATGAGAAATAGAGAAGCTACTGGAAGGATTGGAAAGTGGGCTGCGGAACTTAATGAATTCTGCATTGATTATGTACACAGATCTTCGATTCAGTCCCAGGCGTTAGCTGACTTCATTGCTGACTGGACGCCAGGGGCTCAGGTAGAAGAGGCAAATAAAGATGCCAAAGCATGGACAGTATTCTGCGATGGTTCTTGGGGAACCTTCGGAGCAGGAGCAGCCGCTGTGTTGGTCGCACCCTCCAAAGTTAAAACTTGCTACGCAACAAGACTTGATTTTAGCTGCACAAATAACATTGCTGAGTACGAAGCTTTACTTCTTGGTCTTCGGAAGTTAAAGGCATTGGGAATCAGAAGGGCGGTTCTTAAAACTGATTCCCAGGTTATCTCTGGTCATATTGACAAGAGTTGTAAGGCAAGAGACCCAAAGCTTGAGAAGTATCTAGATACGGTCCGAAGGATTGAAGCTTCCTTTGAAGGGTTTTCTATAAAAAATATTCCTCAAGGAGAAAATGAGCATGCTGATTTGCTAGCCAAGTCAGCAGCACAGGGGCTGCCCTTACCTTCGGAAGTATTTTTTGAAACAATAAAAGCACCTTCGGTTGAACTTCTTGAAAGAGCGGTCCTCAATATATCTCCTGTTTATAGTGAAGACTGGAGAACTGAGATCATCTCCTACCTTAAGGGTAATTTCCTTTCAGATGACGAAGCTTATAACAAGAGAATAGAGGCAAGAGCTCGTCCATATGTAATAATAGAAGGGGAGCTGTACAAGCATGGGGTCTGCTCTCCGTTACTCAAATGTTTATCCAGAGCTGAAGGTATAGAATTGATGAAGGAAATACATGCAGGCCTGTGTGGATCTCACATTGGATCTAGGCCTTTGCTGGGAAAAGTTTTTCGCCAAGGATTTTATTGGCCAAAAGCAGCTTCGGATGCAGCGGAATTAGTCCAAAAGTGCGAAGGTTGTCAGAAATGTGCAAGAAATCAAAAACAACCTTCGTCTCTAACTCAGTTAATACAACCCACTTGGTCGTTGCAAAGGTGGGGCCTTGATTTGTTAGGTCCGCTACCACCAGCACAAGGGAATTTAAGATATGTTGTAGTGGCAGTGAAATATTTTTCTAAATGGATTGAGGCAAAGCCTTTAGCCACAATAACTTCGGTTACTATTCAAAAGTTTTTCTGGCAAAACATTGTCTGTCGCTTCAGAGTGCCGAAGGTTATCACTGTGGACAATGGAACGTAGTTTGATTCCGAAGCTTTCAAAGAATTTTGTGAACAAATTGGCACAAAGATCCATTTTGCGTCAGTTCGACATCCAGAATCAAATGGACTAGTTGAAAGGGCTAATGGCATCATAATGACAGGAATAATGAAGTTAATATTCAATCAGCCAAGGGGAAAGTGGCCAGATGAATTAATTAAAGTGGTGTGGAGCCACAACACAACAGTATCAAGGTCAACATGTTTTACACCATTCAAATTGCTGTTTGGTGATGAAGCAATAACCCCAGAAGAGGCTAAGGCAGGATCAATAAGAACAGTGGCTTCGGCGAAAGACGAAGCTGATTGTTCTGTGGACAAAGATGCTATAGAAGGGATCAGGCTTCAGGCTGTGGAAAACATCAACAAATACCAAGCCGAAACAATAAAATGGCATGATAGAAAGGTTCGGTTGAAGAACATTAAGCCAGGACATTTGGTGCTTCGAAGAGTGGCCAACCCAGACACAGTGGGCAAACTACAGCTAAAGTGGGAAGGCCCCTTTCTGGTAGTATCTTAGTCAAGACCCGGTTCCTACAGATTAAAGGACATGGACAGCAACGACATTCCTAGATCGTGGAATGCGGATGAGCTTCGGCGGTATTATGTGTAACCTGATGTAATCTTTTTTATTTTTTATTGTTGTTCTAGTTTTTTTCTTATGGCACCTTTTTCCTTTCCAAAGGGGGAGAAAGGTTTTTAATGGGGCCACAACATGTAATTTTTCTTTTCCTTATTTCAATTCTATAAGAGTGATATCCCCCAAAAATGTAAATGTAAAAGCTGACAACGCACCATCGAGTGCAGTGAAAAAAAAGAAAACAGGGAGAAGCTCAAAAGTCGTTCCCAAGGGAATGCAGAGCTTACAGCGAAAAATAAACGCTGATACCGTCGAAAGTAAAAGGCGAAGAAGCTCCTAAGGGAGGCTTACAACGAAAAATAAACGCTGATACCGCCGAAAGTAAAAGGCGAAGAAGCTCCTAAGGGAGGCTTACAGCGAAAAATAAACACTGATTCCGCCGAAAGTAAAAGGCGAAGAAGCTCCTAAGGGAGGCTTGCAGCGAAAAGTCAGCGCTGATACACCGAAAAATAAACGGTGAAGCCGAAAAATAAGCGGCAAAGAAGGTTTGAGTCATTCTCAAGGGAGTATGGCTTCGAATATGTATTTGAGCATTCATTTGCACGATACATTACATCATGACATTTGCATTCATAAACATTCACTTAGACATACATAGGATCATCATCAGCATAACGTACAAACATGCTTCGGATACAAAAGGAAGGCAATTTTATGCTTCGCTGTGTACGCAAAGAAGGCAAGGTGTTTTTCGCTTATGGCTCAAAAGTATTACTTTCGTCCACACCAAAGCATTTCATACATGGACGGAAAAGTAAGATTATATTACAAAGTAAAACTCAGATTACATCATATTTTATACAATTTATTACAGGAGTTTTTTGAGCTACTTTTACAAGACTATGCAAGCTTTGACACTATCTTTGGAGCTTCGTTCTTCTACTCTGCAGCTGCAGCTTCGGCCTGGTCAATCTGTACGAAAGTATTATAAGCCAAATTCAAAAATTCAAAGGAAAAGGTAAGAATAAGGTATGATTTTGTTACCAGCTTGAGGTGACTCCGAGCTTCGTCACCAGCTTTGCTCCGACCACCCTTTGTCCATACTAACTTTATAAATCTGTTTGCAATACTTCGAGCCAGATTCGGAACATCATCTAAGTCTGCCAGTGACAGGCTGAAGTTGGGTCTATTAACAATTTTGCCGTGTTCACAGCCAGATTTCAAAAAAGCAACAGTTGTACCCTGAGAAGCTGCCAGGGCACAAAAGTCGCTATGCCCAGCTATAACTTCGTCAAGATCATTAATATCACCTTCAATGTGCTCGAAGGCACCAGACAGGTCTTCGGCCGAAGGAGTAAACTCTTCACTACTGGCTCCGACAAAATGGAACACTTGCTTTAGCTGATGAATGCATCGAGTGCAGAACTCCAAGCATTTATTTTGAAGATTTTTCAAAGATTCTTTCAATTCCAAGTTTCTTTGAGTTTCGGCTTCAAGCCTTGCATCAAGCTTCAGTTTCTCTTGTTCAAAATTTTCTGACTGGGAAAGAAGCCTCGAATTTAATTCTGTTATTTTTGCTTCAGCATCCATTAATAAGCCTTCGGCTGTTTGTAGCTCGAGGTCTTTCTTCTCAATAGCAGCAGATTGCTCCTTTATTTTGTTTTCTAAATTTTCAATTATAACTTCTTGCCTTTTATCCTCTAAATCTTGTTGCATTTTTAATGCCTTGCTCAAAAGCATGCTCTGTGGACAAATAGCCTTCGTTAGAAAATATGTTCGTACCACAAGTAATAAGAATTAGACACAAAATGTTTACCTTGAAATTAGAATAGAATAAACTGCCGGTAATATGTTGTTGACGGTAGCGACTAATATCCGCTTCAAGCTTCGGGAAGCCAATACTCTTCGATAAAGTACCGACAACCTTCGCACCGGTTTGGTCTCGTATACAGCCTAACCCTTCATCATCAATACCACCAAAGAGAAGCGCCCCCGACCGATATCCACAAGATAGAGCATACTCTTTTAGTTCCTCTCTTTCAGCTTCAGTCAGCTCCTGGCCAATTAGGTTTCGGAAGTCAAAAGTTTCTTCTTCCGAGGTATCTTTGGTTAATCCTCCTTTCTCAGGTTTGGCAGTCGTGGTCTCTTCGGTGGCTGCAGCAGTTTCTTCAGCGGCCATGTTTAGCAGCATTTTATCTATATCAGTGGTTCCACCCCCTGGCTTCGGAGAGCCCAAATATAAACACTAAGCCTAACAATAGCGTTAGGAGTTAGTTGATGAAAATGGATCCCAAACTTTTTAGCACATCGGCAATCATCCTATTCAAAGGAAATCTCAAACCAGCCTTGAGGAAACTCTTGAAAATCACTATTTCATCTTTCTGTGGCTTCGGAGTAGTTTCTTCTCCACCAAAGCGAATCAACCCTTTCTTATCTTCGCTAAAGTAGCCCAACTTCACCATCTTAGGAAAATCAGCTTTGGAGATGGTCGACTTTCCGAAGTCCAGGTGGCTAGGCTTGCTCGGCACTGCGGTGTTGTAATCATCTTCAGAGTCGGTCTCTTCAATATCTGCTTGCTCTGCTTCAGCAGCAGGGACGTCTTCCGGTGTTACCAGCCCAGATCGCTTCATTGCTTCCGAGATAGGAACAGTTTCCGCAGCTTCGGTTTTGTCTCCCTCGCGATCGACTCTTGCAGTAGAGCGAACTCTGACCATTTGATTATGACTTACTTGAAATTTTTTGAATTGGCTTTTTTGTTTCTTTCGAAGCTCTTACACTTGCGCCGAAGCAGATTTTGTGTGAGCACAATGATCAAGCTTCGGCTATGACTAAAAATTTGGCAGCAAAACAGTACAATAGCAATGAATGCTGTGGTAACTTCACACCTACCCGTCTGTTTATATAGTGCTGCAGGTGGGAAGGTAAATCGGCAAGGTCTCCAATACCGGGCAAATAGTCACCCGCGCTCACTGAACGGTGGGCCACATAGCTCGAGAAGGTGAATCGCTGGCAAGAGTGTAATCGGTGCAAGATGGGTCGCGCGTCCGACGATTATTTTAATCGTTTCTTGCCAACGAGCTCAGGGAAGGTGTTTTCCGGATCTTCGGCATCCCGAAGCTTAGAAGATTTTTCACGGATCAAGCTCGTTACGAAAAACGATCTAGCACCGTGAAGGGGCTACTGTTGGGGGTATGCTTCGTAGCCGAAGATCCTAAAGAAATAAACACCTTCAGCAGATCCTCTCCAAAGCAGCGCCGAAGCTATCAACTATAAAGCTTCGATACAGTGACATGTCTCAAGACGAAGGGGTGAACCGACTTAAAGATGAAATGACTTAAAGACCCATGATATTCTGTGTCATTATTATAGTTCATTGTAAAGGGCATAAATGTAATTATATACAGGCTGTGAACTGTGCCTATAAATAGGTGAACAGTACCCCCGTACTGTTCACGTGCTCTCCTGTAATCACGCATTGGACATTTGTTTTTGCATCACGCTGGTATTTTTGCTTTTCTTCGAGCCGAAGGTACATTTGTAATTTGTTATCATTTCTACAATAATGAAATGGAAATGAGTTAATAATGATAATCATATGTTCAAATTATTTTATATATTTTTTACCCTTCTTCATTATTTGTTGTGTTTATGAAGGTATAACCTTCATAACCTTCGTCCGAAATCCATTATATCCCGAGGGAAATAATGCTTCGAAGGACGAAGGAATTTAATATTTAACAATTTCTATGTTGCCTTGTTCTTGATTCATAGCATTTGAGAACAAGCCCCCAACAGGTGTCTCTTGCTAGCTTTATAAGCCTCCAAAACTTTGGAGGAAGTTCAATGGGAGTCAAAACTCCACGCGCAAATGAACACAAGATGTAGCACACACTTTCTCTCAATGAATCTCACAAGGCACTAGCGCTAAACTCAAACGAGTAGCTCTCTCTTGCTTGCTCTCTCTTTTATGGCACTTGTGTTGGTTGTCGTGGTCTAAATCTCATGTATAGGATGTGTTGGGGACTTGTTCTCAAATGCTAAGAATTAAGAACAAGGCAACATAAAAAAGTGTTAAATATTAAAGTCCTTCGTCCTTCAAGACATTATATCCCTTCGGACATAATGGATTCCGGACGAAGGTTACGAGGGAAAGAACCTTCATGAGCTTGATAGACAATAAAGAAGAATTCATATATCAAATACAAAGAATAATTTAGATATTATTATCAACTTATATTTATTTGCATTATCATATCCAAAATAACAAATTATAAATGTACCTTCGGATCAACGGAAAGTAAAGGTACAAGCGTGATGCAAAAGGCGAATGCTGAGTCAGCCCCAACAGTACGGGAGTACTGTTCATCTATTTATAGGCAAGGGACGCAGCCCGTATAGAATTACATTTGTGACCTTTACATGTATCAATAACTCTATAGTAATTCTTCGGGGTCTAATTTGCCTTTTCATCTTTAAGTCGGTTCCCCTTCTCTGCTACCATGCCGAAGCTTTTCTGCGCACAGCTTCGTGATCATCTTATCCTTCATCATAATCGCTTTCCGTCTCGCTTAGGCTTCGTACTGACCATACTCTTGTACACTCATGACCTGATTCTGAAGATACCTGTTCACATATTCCACTTGGAAAACATTGTTAAATCATGTTTTTGAGGACCTTCGGAAGCCGAAGGCCCCCAACAGCAGCCCCTCGCAATATTAATTTGCTAGAATGATAAATTCATATTGCGACATGGACGAAGGCCTTAAGCCGAAGGTCCAAAAAAACACCTTCCCTTTGCTAGAATAGCAACAGTCATTGACAAGCGGGACCCTCCAGTTTTCAACGCACTAGGTGTATAAATAAGAGCTTGCCACGAGTTTATTTGGCACGCTTTCTTGCCATCTGCTCTTGCTCACTCGACTTTTTGCCTGCGCGCAACAACGCTTGTTTGGCTTTTTAAATTTTTAAGCTTCGGATTTGAGAGCACTTTCTCAGCGTTCATAAAGATGTCTAAAGACAAGAAAGCCGTTGCTGAATCGAAGCTGAGCCTTTCTGAGGAGATGCATCTCGGGTTTCTTCAATCAATGGCAAAGACCAACACAAAGAAGATCACTAGGGAGATTTTGGAGGGTTTATCTGAAGACACTGGAGACAATGACAGCTATGATGTAGAAAGTGGGGGTGAAGACTCCGAAGATCGACCGTGGCGACCAAGTCACACAGTCTTCGGAAAATCGAGCATTAAACAGAGTCATCTTGATAACATGAGGGGAAGATATTTTCGAGACATGTCTACTGTGAGGGCAGATGATGGGGAGAAGACTGTGCCTACTCCCGAAGAGAATGCAGTCGTAATCTTCCGAAGCTTCTTAAAGGCTGGACTGTGGTTTCCCTTGAGCAGTTTTGTTATAGAAGTACTGAAGATATTTGAAATCTATCTTCATCAACTTACTCCCGAAGCAATCATAAGAATGAGCATCTTCGTCTGGGCCGTGAGGAGCCAAGCTTTAGAACCAAATGCAAAAAGTTTCTACAACATACATGAGCTATTGTATGAGACAAAACCTTGGGGCAAAGAGCAGTATCACAACAATTTCGGCTGCTACAGCTTCGGCGCCCGGTCTTGCTCAAGCTGTCCCGTGCCAACCTTTCGAAAGAGGTGGCCCGGCGACTGGATGACGGAATGGTTTTATGCAAAGAATGACTTGAAAACACGGGAAGATATTAAAGGTATCATTATGCGCCCTATCTGGCAACGCTTCGGCCTTTGGAGGCTGAAGGTAGAAATGAATGAAGCAGCCAAAGAATGCCAGAGAGCTTTCGGCGTGGTTTGCTCTTTTATTGGGACAAGGGATTTGGTCCAAGAACACATTGCCTTCAGAATATGTCCACTTGTAGAAAAGTGGGAAATGCCGAAGGAGACCGTTAGAGAAACTGACGAAGGTGGACTAGTTAAGCTAAAATACACATTCCAATATGGAGATAAATTCATCGAGCCAGATGATGAGTGGCTAAAAAGTATTGAGACCGTAAGTGATGAATTGCTTGGATTATACTCAAAGGCCGAAGACACTGCACTATCAGCGGCCTTCGGAGGCCGAAAGAAAAAGAGACTCAACCGAGTATTTGATGCAATTGGGTTTGTCTACCCTGACTACCGTTATCCAACGCGGGGTCAAAAAAGAAAGAATACATCTTCTACGAAGGAAGTTGCTTCAGCCGCTCCTAGCGAGCCGGCGCCGAAGAGGAAAAGGGTAAAGGTTCTCACACACCGGCCACGTTATATTGAACCGACCACATTGCCTGAGTTTGCCGGTGAGACCACTTCGGCCAACGAAGCTAAAGAACCAACTCCCCTGCCAAATATCGAAGAGCTGGCCGAAGTGCCGGCAACGGAAAAAATAGAAGAACTGAGGGCCAAAGAAACAAAGACATGAGAAGTTCTAAGTCCTTCAGCAAAAATTGAGGCAACAAAAAGCCAAAAGGGTCCAGCAGTGACCCCAAAAAGAAAAAGGATGGTTAATGTGCTGGATGTTTTGGAGACAATTAAGTCTTCAAGCACAACTCCGAAGAAAACTGTTGAATCTTCCGAAGTACATACTGAAGCATTTGATGCCGAAACCTCAAAACATCAGTCTGAGACTGAAGCTGGGCCTTCGGAGCCCACCAAGGTGAAATCCTTGGAAGTCGAAGAAACAAAAACAGCAGAACAAATTTCAGCTGAAGAAACTGGTACTGCCGCCCCCGAAGCATCTTCCGAAACCTTCGATTATATTCTTCGTCATGCTTCGGGGAAAAAACTGACTGAAAAAGAACAGCAAGAGGCCCAGTTTTACGCCCAAAAATTGAAATATCCAAAGGGGGCGTTGATATTCAACGACAGTGGAGAAGAAGACTTTCTGTATTGTCTCCCTGACAGCAAGGAGATTTCTGTCTGTCGGGAGATGAGCAAGAGCTTCGGATTCCCAACACTGGAAGACGGGCTCTCGGTGCTGTCGAAAAACGAGCTAGCCGACAGCTTGGCATATAATAGCTTAAAGGTACAGAGAATGAGATTTTCGTATTTTTTCTTGAAACCAAAATTTTTCGTTTGCTTAAATTTATTGACGCACACACATTTTTCTTTTTGCAGGGCCTTATACTTAGCAATGCCCTTAGGGCCCAAAAAGATGCCGAAGACGAAGGGTGTGTTATGGCCCTGAGCAACCTTCGTTCCGAAGTAATTGAACTACGGAACGAAGGTCTCAAAAAAGATAAAATATTGCATTCATTGATAGATAGAATAAAGGAAGACGAAGCTACTTTTAAAGTTCAAGCTGAGGCTCAGAGGCGTGAAATTGAAGATCTCCGAAAACAACTGACGAGAGCTAAAGAGGAACGCACACTTGAAGAAATGAAACGAGAACTCAGTGAACAATGGGCAAACCATTTGGAAAAAAGCGTTGAAGAGCTTCGTGCATCTAAGAAAAGATGCTATGAGAAATCTATAGAATGTGTTAAAAAAGTAAAGACCAGCTTCGCCAACATTGGCGCTTTTTCAAGTGAAGAGAACTTCGCAAAGGGTGACCCCGAGGGCCCAATCGAATGGATCAGTCACGAAGCTGAGGCCTTTGAAGAAATTTTGAATAGCCACGGAGACATATGTGCCTTTTCGGGTGCCAGGGAGATTGCTACCATTTTGGAGAGGAAAGGCTGTGAGCATGTGAAGTTTTTGGCACAAACTGAAGCCGCTTTATCCTCCGAAGATATAAAAGACCCCTCGGCCGAAGCAAGCCTGGTCGGTGGAAAATTTTTCACCGACATCTAGGACAATGGTGGCCGGGAAATGGCCCAAGAGATTATACGAAAAAGCGAAAAAGGCATTCATGAAGCTAGAAAGGTAGCAGGGGCCGCTGAGAGAAGTGCAGAGCCCGAAGGGCAAATAGGTATTGACTAGTGGTTTTTGACTCCTTGTTGTAATTTTTTGATTTCGAACTTGTTCGCGGTTTGTAATAGTAATATAGCCGTATCTTCTCCTCCCTCAGAACCTGCTGAACCATCTGCGGGCCCCCACGCAAAATGGGATGACGAAATTAGGAAAATGGCCGAAGCCATCATGGATAAAGTTGTTGATCTGCTACTAAACGAAGCTGCAGAAGTAGTTCTAAGGAAAGATTAGATGCTGCTGTAAAAACATTTAGAATATAATGTTTGTTGAGAAACATGTGTAATATTTTGTAACTTTGAATGTAATATATTAACTATTTATGGTTCTATTCTTTACGATGCATGAAACTTCATATACATACCGTTTTTGAGCCTTCGGCGAAAAAACACCTTCCCTTCTTTTCATGCTTCGTAAATAATATCTGTGTTCTCATATGATCAGCAACCAATCCTCGTAAAATTAATAACCAATAGATGTTTCCATTTGACAAAAGTATAATTCTTCAATAGCTATTTTTTGTGTCGTGCCAATTTTCCTTCGAAACAATTTTCGGATATCGATACTGGGATCCCCTTCTTTGCATTGTTGATGCAATATGATGTATGATGTTATGCTATGCGAATGATGTAATGATGTGATGTTATGCAAAGTGATATTTGCCGAAGGTCGACGTTTTACTTTCAGTGGAATCAGCGTTTATTTTTCGCTGTAAGCCTCCCTTAGGAGCTTCTTCGCCTTTTACTTTCAACGGAATCAGCGTTTATTTTTCGCTGTAAGCCTCCCTTAGGAGCTTCTTCGCCTTTTACTTTCAGCGGAATCAGCATTTATTTTTCGCTGTAAGCCTCCCTTAGGAGCTTCTTCGCCTTTTACTTTCAGCGGAATCAGCGTTTATTTTTCGCTGTAAGCTCTGCATTCCCTTCGGAATGACTTTTGAGCAAAAAACTTACTCTGTGTTCCCTTAGGAACGACTTTTTAGTGCTTCGACTAAATTACAATGCGTTCCTTAGAACAAAATTTTTGACAATTCGAAGGTCCTCCTTGTCATCATAAATTCTTATGCTTCAGCAACTTAAGCCTGTGGAGAAGATATATTTTCATTATGGTAAGAAGCGAAACTGTTACAAGAGATTAAAAACGACAAAAAAGCACTTAAACCTCCCATAAGTGTTTCTTAAAAAAGAAAATAATACTGAATGCGAAAAACTGCTGTCGAGGTAGGATATTTGTCAGTAAATATGCTTCGACTCTGGCACAGTGCTATTGACTGTGCGAGCTTCAGACTCTTCTCTGAAGTCCCGTTGAAGGTGAGCGTGCTGGCTCCCTTCTGGCTACTGGCCGTGTTGCGTTGGTGGTGGAGGTGGAGGTTGTTGCCAAGATGCTTGGGGTTGGCTTACCGAAGCAACAGAAGCTGCAGGGTGGTTGCCTACATATTCTGGAATGTAAGGCGAATGGTACGAAGCAGTATGCATGACTTGCTTCGGCTGACTCTATTGTGCTGCAGCTTCTGCTATCTCCTTTTGCTTCTGGATGGTAACATGGCACATCCTGGTGGTATGGCCCTGGTCCTCACCACAGAATAGACAATAAATTTTCCTTGGCTGATCCCCAAATCTTCCTCCGAAGCCCCTGGCGCCTCTACCCCTTGGAGCTGGCGGCCGGAAAGAGCATTGCTGCTGCCCCGAAGCTTGCGAGGAGTACTGCGGTCTTTGCTGCTGACTCCCTCTATCATCACTCTGAGCAGAGTTGTGAATTGACCTGATGTGCCTTGGATGGAATCTTCCTCCGAAGCCCCTAGTCATTTCGGAGAATCTGTATGCTTCCTCCCTTCTTTGGCGGAAGTCATTGTCAGCTCGAATATATTCGTCCATCTTCTGGAGCAGCTTCTCCAAAGTTTGAGGAGGCTTCCTAGCAAAGTATTGAGCTGAAGGTCCTGGCCGAAGCCCCTTAATCATGGCCTCAATGACAATTTCATTGGGCACTGTTGGTGCTTGTGCCCTCAGACGCAGGAACCTTCGGACATACGCCTGAAGGTATTCTTCGTGGTCCTGGGTGCACTGGAATAAAGCTTGAGCAGTGACCGGCTTCGTTTGAAACCCTTGGAAGCTGGTTATCAGCATATCCTTCAGCTTTTGCCATGAGGTGATTGTTCCTGGCCGAAGAGAGGAGTACCAGGTTTGTGCAACACTCCTGACAGCCATGACGAAAGACTTTGCCATGACTGCAGTATTGCCACCATACGAAGATATGGTTGCTTCATAACTCATCAAGAATTGCTTCGGGTCTGAATGACCGTCGTACATGGGGAGTTGAGGTGGCTTGTAAGACTGGGGCCAAGGTGTAGCCTGCAGTTCTGTTGATAGAGGAGAAGTCTCATCAAAAGCAAAATTTCCATGATGAAAATCCTCATACCAATCGTCCTCGTTGTAGAAGCCCTCCTGATGAAGCTCTCTGCGCGGAGGCCTTCGGTTGTGGTCATCTTGAGCAAGATGACGAACTTCTTCAGAGGCTTCGTCTATCCGCCTTTGTAGGTCAGCTAGACGAGCCATCTTTTCCTTCTTCCGTTGTACCTGTTGATGGAGCATCTCCAAGTTTTGGATTTCTTGATCCAAGTCGTCCTCCGGAGGCGTCGGACTGGTGGCCTTCCTCTTCTGGCTTCGGGCCTCCCTAAGAGAAAGGACATCCTGATTGGGATCCAGTAGCTGCAGAGCGGCAGCCCCTGTTGCTGAAGCTTTCTTTTGGCGGCATGACGAAGGTGATGCTTGCCGAAGGTGTTCAAAACACAAAAAATGGAAGTGAGTTCACCGGAGGTGGGCGCCAATGTTGGGGACTTGTTCTCAAATGCTAAGAATTAAGAACAAGGCAACATAAAAAGTGTTAAATATTAAAGTCCTTCGTCCTTCAAGACATTATATCCCTTCGGACATAATGAATTCCGGACGAAGGTTACGAGGGAAAGAACCTTCGTGAGCTTGATAGACAATAAAGAAGAATTCTTATATTTATTTGCATTATCATATCCAAAATAACAAATTATAAATGTACCTTCAGATCAACGGAAAGTAAAGGTACAAGCGTGATGCAAAAGGCGAATGCTGAGTCAGCCCCAACAGTATGGGAGTACTGTTCATCTATTTATAGGCAAGGGACGCAGCCCATATAGAATTACATTTGTGCCCTTTACATGTATCAATAACTCTATAGTAATTCTTCGGGGTCTAATTTGCCTTTTCATCTTTAAGTCGGTTCCCCTTCTCTGCTACCATGCCGAAGCTTTTCTGCGCACAGCTTCGTGATCATCTTATCCTTCGTCATAATCGCTTTCCGTCTCGCTCAGGCTTCGTACTAACCATACTCTTGTACACTCATGACCCGATTCCGAAGATACCTGTTCACATATTCCACTTGGAAAACATTGTTAAATCATGTTTTTGAGGACCTTCGGAAGCCGAAGGCCCCCAACAGGATGGATCAATGAATAGAAGTGGTTGGGAGGGCTTGAATATGTCAACTATATGACTTGGAATGTTGTTTGGGCTCCCACACATTGAAGTGGCCGGTTGGGGTGGTATTTATAGCCACCAACCAAATTGTAGCCGTTGGAGAAGGCTGCTGGCGATGGGCGCACCGGACAGTCCGGTGCGCCACCGGACAGCGTCCGGTGCGCCGCCACGTCATCCTGCCATTAGGGCTTGGAGCTGGTCGACCATTGGAGGCTTTGTCCTCATGTGGCACCGGATAGTCCGGTGCCCCTCTAACCTTCTGCTCTGCCATCTGAATTGCACTGTTCACTTTGCAGAGTCGACCGTTGCGTGCAGATAGCCATTGCCCCACTGGCACGCCGGACAGTCCGGTGGTGCACCGGACAGTCCGGTGAATTATAGCGGAGCTGCGCCTGAGAAACCCGAACCTGCAGAGTTCGGAGTGTATGGTCCCTAGTGCACCGGACACTGTCCGGTGGTGCATCGGACAGTCCGGTGCGCCAGACCAAGGAGCACTTCGGTTTCCTTCGCTCCTTTCTATTTGAGCCCTTTTTAATCTTTGTATTGGTTTGAGTTGATCCTTTGGCGCCTGTAGAACATATACTCTAGAGCAAACTAGTTAGTCCAATTTATTTGTGTCGGGCATTAGGTTTAAAGCCTATTTCCCTTTCACATAGTCATAACCAAAACCATCATCCTCATCACCACCTGTAAACCCAACATCTCTGATCAAGTGTCTCTAATCAATGGAGCACCCTTGGCTGCTCATAACCGCGAGCACGGCTGATATATCAGTTTCATAACACTCTTCAGAGGTTGCGCACTTTACCCACAAGCCATGATTTCCTCTTGCCTCGGGCCGATCAAACCCTTAAACACTACCAAGGTGAATAGGCAGGGTTTCAGTATGTAGCCTTTACAAAGATTCCTTGAGGCTGTAGCCGCCTGTTAGGTTTCCTAAATGTACCGCACTCCTCCCCAAGGGGCAAACCAACCTTGGCAGAGCGAGCCGCATACACCGAGCCCCATTGATGGCACGACGGCGAAGCGAACTACACCTCAGTTCCTCTAATTATTCAGCTAAGGGCGTCCCATTCCACCCTCATGGTTGCACTGTTTTCTCGAGCGGTCAACCAACGAACCAGTCCTTACGGAGAGGCACTCGAGAAACAGCTCGAGTCCCCTTAAATGTCACAGTACCATCATCATATTCAAAAGGGAAAATAGTGTATCATAGATAATCTCATCATGTTCATTGATTAGGGTGAAGCACTAGCATAAATCTAAACCAAAATAACCCAACCAGAATAGGTAAACAAGGACAAGATAAACAAAAGCTAGTCAATCCTTAAGTATAAACTATGTAAATGCGGGGAGTGAATTATAAGAATGAGTAGGACATAGATGGGTCAAGGGACACTTGCCTTCACCAACCAGCTGCTGCTCAGGGTCTTCACCTGCAACTCCTTCGAACTCCACCAACTGACCGTTATCTATACGAGTTCAAACATCCATTCCACAAATTTAATACAAAAGAACAGTACACCATACAATAGAATGTAATAAATAAATAGACGTTCGACGCCAGGCTCACACCTACAACTAAGCGAGAAAGAGAAAGTAACGGTCGTGGCTACGGTCGAAGAGAGACCACGTCACACGATTATAAATTAACGTACTCGTCTAAACATAACAGTATTAATTTGGCAATTGAGCTAAGCATAGGATAAAGTTGTGTTCCATATCTAATCATCATAAGCAGATCAATAGTAGAATTAAAAAGATTGTCGCACAGCGAAACACGCGACACAAAACTTGAATTGAATTAAGACATAAACGACTCTGTCGCGCGACAGAGCGCACAACAAGACATTTGCATTAATTACAAAAATAACGTCAAGCGTCGTGCGACGAAACGTACGACGACATACGTCATCTAAGCTGAATTTAAAATGAAACATCGCGCAACTAGACATGCGACACCACACATTAAATAATCTAAAACTGAGACGAATTGCCGTGCGACGAAGCGCGCGACACAGCTCATTAATAAAGATTAATTTTAAAATGAATCATTGCACGACGAAGCGCGCCACGTAGGACATCGACTAAACTAAATTTAAAATGTATTAACTGAAAGTTGGACGTCGCGCAACTACGGTCGCGCGCGCGGGAACGTGCTGCGCATGCCGGGGGCACGCGAGGCCACGTGGGGACGCGCAGCCGCGCCGGGGGAAAGGGCACGGCTGCCAGGGGCGCGGGGCAGGGCCACCAGGGCGCACGGTCGCCGGGACGTGTGGCCGCTGGGGCGCGAGGCCGCCAGGGCGCGCAGCGGCCAGGGCACGGGGCCGCCAGGGCGCGAGGTGCGGGCGAGGCCGCGGGGCACGGGCGAGCCGCCGGGGGCACGGGGCCGAGCGAGCCGCCGGGGGTGCGGGGCCGGGTGAGGCCGCGGGGGCGCGGGGTGTAACACCCTTGATGTTACTGCCACTAAAACTTGAGCATAACATCATGAGCATCAGCATATCATGTGTTTGTCACACTTAGAATGCATTCACTAGACAAAAAATTCAAATAAGTTCTATTGATGTGACATTTCATGAGTGAAATCCCAGGGTAGAGTACTTAACCCTAAACTGGGCTTGAAAGAGTAAACAAAGTCTAAATAAGAGAAAACTTCAAAACTTATTAGTAATAATCATAAAATGTCACCATTAATGGACTTAAGTGGTATCCAAACCCTAGAAGTACCAAAAACCCTAAACAGACCCCTGGAAAACCCTAGACTGAAACCCTAGGGGGTTATCTGTAAAAATGTACACATTTTGGACCTAAGTGCAAAAATCATGGAAATAGGGTACCTCATGTCCAATGGTTCACATGTTTGAAGATTTACAAGCCAAAAGGTATGAATTGGGCTTATTTGCAAAAAAAGCCATTCAATTCCTTTTGTAAGACTAAGTCTCAATTTTAGTGAATGGGATCAACTTTGAAGCTCTGTACCTTCAAAACTATAAGGATTTTGCAATAGGTCAACACATCAAATTGATAGAGCTATGAAAGGAGAACAACTTTGCTATAGGGATTAAGCCTTGGTCACATGCAAAATTTCGAGTAAAATGAGTCCAAAGTCGGGCTGTCAGCCTGCCCTAAGTCTGAACTCAGACTAACAGTGAGATTGGGCAATCTTTGAACGAGGATTCGACCATGATCTAGTGAGTATTTGAGCATGGTTCCCATAACAAGATTGTAGCTAGAGTGAAAGGCTAGAACTTTGTTATAGAGGGATTAGCAAGTTGCCACATGGAAAATTGAGATCTGGGCTCTACAAATAGTACAGTGTTTGGATTAGAACGGCAGCACAGAGAAGCTCGTCTCCGGCGACCTCCGCGCTGTGATTCACGTCGTTCGCTATGGTTCGTGCACAGTACGAGTGGATAACTAAGGAGAGTAAAGATCTTAACAGCCAAATCGACACGGGCTCGGTCACGGCTGAGTTGACTGTACCCACTTGCTTGTCGATCAGTCGGGATAAGCCTCGCCGCCATTGGCCACTTGCTGCCTATGCGCCACGTGCTTAAGCGTTGTACCACGTCGTAGTGAATCGCGTCTTGCATGCCTGGTGATCGCGGGAGAGCCGCCACGGTGAAAGCCACTAATCTCATGCGCCAGTGACCCCTTTCTTC
Organism: Zea luxurians; assembly: GCA_029449295.1. Lineage (NCBI taxonomy): Eukaryota > Viridiplantae > Streptophyta > Magnoliopsida > Poales > Poaceae > Zea > Zea luxurians. The sequence goes on from JAOPSE010000010.1 coordinate 45,966,869, forward strand.
TCCGACCGCCACCGCGCCGACCCAAATTCGTGCGCCACCGCCCCAGATCCTATAAATTGAGCGCACCTGCAGCTCCGCTAGGTAATTACGCTTCCATCGCACCGGTCCTTACCTCGGATTATCCACCAAAGCCTCCCAATTTCTCTCTTCCCCCAATTTGGTTGTCCGCGCCGCCGTGTGTTGGCTCACCGTGGTCAGCATACTCCAGGTATGTTCGTGCTCCTTACTCTCTTGTTTCATCATCCTTAGATCCTTCTGATGCTCCTCGACCAATTCGATTGAGTTAAGCTGCCCTAAATCACCGGGAACGCATTGGAATGTCCGTTGATCACACGGTCACCGTGGACAGAGCGAGTTAGAGCTCCGTTAGTGAAATTAATTGAGGGGAAACTCTTGTTAGGGCTTGAATTAGGTCTCAGCCGAAGTAGAGCACCGGTCATCGAGTGATCCGGCCGGTATGAGCTCGCCGGAGCAAGGTTCTCCACCGTGCAGTGTCGTGGACTGTGGGTTGTAAAGAGATAAAAGTGTGGGGGTGTTTCTGCAAGTGTCAGCGAGACAGAGGAACAATGGGAAGGATTCATTATAGAAATTTCAAACCGCCAGGGTTCCCTACACAAAAATGACCGCGCGGGTGCACGCGCGGGTGAATTCTGTCTTTGCTGGGCCGTCTCGGATTAAAATGAGCCCAATACTGTAGAGTCTTTCTTCTTTTTTTTCTCCCAGGACTGAATAATTCCTAGAAAATTATAGAAAAATGCTAAAAATACCAAACCAATTTTACTAGGCTCCTAATTTTCTATAGTATTTAATAAAAATAGATTCATGATTTTTAGTTCCAATAGGGAATTTTGGGATATTTAAAATAGCCAAAACCCATACTTCTGGAATTTTAGAGAGTAATTAATAGTCCCAAAATTCACCAAACTTTTTAGATAAGCTTTAAATATTATTTAGAAGCCTTGGGTAAAGTTTGGCATGATTTGGACCATGTTTGGTACCTAGGGCCCAAAACCCTAATCCCCTGCCCTATGTTATATTCAAGACATTAGATAATATACTTTTATTATCTTTGCATTCTCATGAGCATTACATGAGCATTCATGATTATATTTGGCTATGTATAGAAAACGAAGAAGAGATAGAAGTTGAAGAAGCCAGGACTACACCACCACCACCTGAAGAACCTCAGGCAGGAAACTGCTTTTACTTTGATATATGTGGAGCAGAGCCTGATTCACCTATCACAGAAGGCAAGCCTCGGTGCATTTGCCACCTCCTTACTATTTTAAAATCTTTTTCACTTACTTGATGCATTAGGTGATAGGAGTTGTGTGCTAAACCAGTTGCTGCATTTCCTTCCTTTGATTTGATTATTTCTCCTTAATCCCCTGTTTTACAAAAAGGTTTTTCTTATGCTTAGCTTTGCTCTAGAAAAACAAAATGTTTTGTTTTGACAAAAGATGATGCTTCAAAGTGGGTGGGATGTTTTCAAAAACAAAACTTGATGGTGGATCCATCATGGCTATGATGGGTTCAACATCGGAAAAGATGTACTTGTACCAGGTACCAAACTTTGGGTTTGAAATGATAAAGCTGAGACCGGGCAGGTGACTTGCACGAGAAAAGAGTCTCGGTGTAGTGTCTCCGTCTGAGTCGATTAAGGACCTTCTCGATGTAGGCTTGCTGATCGAGGACCCTTTAACTGGTCACATGCCTCATCATGGGTAAGCTTTGCCTCGGGCAGACTAATACTAGAATAAGATAACACGCAATGGGAGTAGAGAGATGGCGAGAGTAGCGTGTACCCTCCATGGCAAGAGGCTGGATGGTGGTGTATCTGTGCTCTCGGTTGGTGTGAACCTGATCTGGTCTTAAGAACCCCAGTGGCGAGTTGACATATGTAAGGGTTAAGTGCTACATATGTCGTGTGATTGGAGATCCTCAGCTGAGTATTAATCGATTTGGATCGCCGTAACTTCGCAAACATGAAGACTTGGTCACTGCCCTACACGTAGCATTCCAGTGAACAAGAAGGGATGAAAAGAAATTGGCTAGTATAGGTCAAGTGCTTGAACTAGGGTAGAAAGAACTCTAGAACTCAGGTAACGACTTAACTTACTAATAAAACTAGACTTTTAAGGATCCACTATTAGTAAGCATTTCTGCAAACAGAGTCATTGATTATTGAAATGCCATACCTTGATCCCCATAGGCCAGCATATCCTTGAGAGTCTTTTATTTTGACCGGTAAGACTTGCGAAAGTACACTTTGTACTTAGGGCTTTGTCCCTTGTTGTTTTAGGTGATGAAGCAGCAAATTTTTGTTGCTTCTGTTCCAAGGTGGTGCCTAAAGAAGAAAATCAAGACTGAAGCTGCGGAAGGAAGTGTCCTCTGTTAAGAAAAAGTTTTTACTGTTTATCGGGAGGGGTTTTTGCCTCCCAGGTTATGTAATAATATTACTTCAGCACTCCTATATTTACTCTGGTCTGTAATAATTCTACTCTTTCTTACTTTAAAATAAAGTAAGTTATTGTAACTTCTTCCGCATTCTCGTACCTCTGATGTGTTGTAATGTTTGCATGATGGGTGAAATGCTCTTGGCAAGGTAAAGAATACAGATACCGAACTTGTCAAGTGATCAGGGGCACCTGCAGGGTTGTCTGAGGTCCGTTGGACAAGGACAACTGTAGGTGGGCCTAATGACTTGGGGAGTTCTGTCATAGCTGGTATCGGAGCGAAGCCCATCTCTGCAGATGTTATGAGACATTTTCAAAAAGAATTTTCAAAGACTTATCTAAGAAAATTTCTTTCTTTCTTATCTAACTACCTTCTGAAACACTTGTAGTAAGACCAGATAGTAGAGTGCAATGTATAGAAGGTTGTGAATCAACTGAGGTTGGTTCTGTAATTATGCATGCATCAGACTAAAAACTATACTAATAAGATTTTCCCCCATATGGAGATATGCCGCCGCGCACAAGGAAAACCGCGCGCAAGTCCACCGGACCAATTGGCGTGCCTCGCCATCAACTAGCTCCAAGGCATGAGGACAGTAGTAGTGGTAGCAATGATTCCATCGGAGACCTGGAAGCTCAGGTAGCGCAGCTTCGAACGGAGCTCCATCACAGGAACAATGTGTGGGTCAATGATGGTCAGTGAATAAACGAGTTAAGAACTGACATCCGACATCTACAAGACCAACTTGCTAAACGAGATTTAGCACTCGATTGGGCTGTTAACTCACGTTCACTTGCTTGGGCCAAGGAAGCCAAAGCTCGAGCCCATGTGGAGGAGCTTAGCATAGCCGTGGACAACTTGCAGGTGTACTATAATACACTACATGAAGAAGTTCATGTATTGTATTCACGATTGCACACTAATGTACCTGCAGATCCTGTTGGAATGGGTGCCGGACCTTCTGGAGCAGCGGGAGAAACACTTGGTGGAGAGTTGGACCTATTCAGGCCCCCTCCTTCAATGAATCTGGCTGATGAATGGTCTCCTATACCCGACAGTGAAGCTACCAAAAGTAATAAGAAGCTAGAGTAATGTAGTTTAGATGGGTAATGTAGTCCTATTGTAAATTCGAGTCTGTATCATTACCTTTTAAGTAATGTAAAATGATGGTGTGCTTTGGCATATTATATTTTCCAAATGTTCTTTGCCTCAGATGTCGTCCAGGACTCATGGATAGGATGGTGTGGGAACCTCCCGTGGGAGGGAAACTACTCCTAATCCATCACCAGTACCCCTGACTTTAGCTGAGGCTATTGGCGCCTTAGTCAATGCAATAGCCGACAACACCCGCTTCCTTCGAGAAATAGCGGGACAGCAATATCAGCAACAAGGCAGACGAGCTTATCTGCAAGGACCCCGCGAAACTTCATATTTGGATTTCTCATAAATGCGTCCCACACTATTCATCAAGGCTAAAGATCCTCTTGAAGCAGATGAATGGATTCGGGTTATCGAGCAAAAGTTTGGGCTCCTCCGATGCATGGAGACTTAGAAGCCCTTATTTGTGGCACAGTAGTTGCGAGGCCCTGCCAGCACCTGGTGGGGAAATTATGTGGCCATCCAGCCTGCTGGTCATCAAGTTACCTGGGATGAATTTAAACTGGCATTTCGGGAGCACTACATTCCAGAAGGGGTGCTCCATATGAAGCAGGAAGAATTCATGAAGCTTAAACAAGGTGGAGATACTGTTACACAGTATCTCAACAAGTTCAACCATTTGTCCCAATATGCCATTTGACCAGGTCAACACTGACCTGAAGAAAAAGAATTGTTTTATGAGGGGCCTTAATGACTGGCTACAACAGAAGATGGCCACTTGCCTCGACCTCTAGAAAGAGAAATAGGCTTACACCTTTTCCTAATTGTTTCTGGTGGTTGAATTGCCCAACACAAATAATTGGACTAACTAGTTTGCTCTAGATTACAAGTTTTACAGGTGCCAAAGATTCACAATAGACCAATAAAAGACCAAGAAAGGGTTCAAACAAAGAGAGCAAAAAGTCCACCGAAGTGTGCCCTGGTCTGGCGCACCGGACAGTGTCTGGTGCACCACCGGACAGTGTCCGGTGCACTAGGGGATTCCAGTCTGAACTCGCCACCTTCGGGATTTCTGGGAGCCGCTCTGCTATAATTCACCGGACTGTCCGGTGCACCACCGGACTGTCCAGTGTGCCAGCGGAGCAACAGCTACTTCACGCCAACGGTCGTCTGCAAAACGCATTCAATGCGCTACAGTGCGCGCTAGAGTCAGAGCAGCGCTAGAAGGCGCATCGGACAATGAACAGTGACTGTCCGGTGCACCACCAGACTGTCCGGTGACCCAGAAGACAGAAGCTCCAACAGTCGAACTCTAACGGTCGGGTGACGTGGCTGGCGCACCGGACAGTGTCCGGTGGCGCACCGGACTGTCCGGTGCGCCATGCGACAGACAGCCTCCCAACGACCACTTTTGGTGGGTGGGGCTATAAATACCCCCAACCACCCCACATTCATTTCATCCAAGTTTTCAGACTTCCTACACCTTACAAGAACTATAACATTCAATACAAGACACACCAAAGAGATCAAATCCTCTCCCAAGTCCAAAGATCATTCCAATCAAATAGTGACTAGTGAGAGAGTGACTTGTGTTCATTTGAGCTCTTGCGCTTGGATTGCTTTTTCTTTCTCATTCTTTCTTGTGATCAACTCAATTGTAACCGAGGCAAGAGACACCAATTGTGTGGTGGTCCTTGCGGGGACTTAGTGTCCTGTTTGATTGAGAAGAGAAGCTCACTCGGTCTAAGTGATCGTTTGAGAGAGGGAAAGGGTTGAAAGAGACCCGGTCTTTGTGACCACCTCAACGGGGAGTAGGTTTGCAAGAACCGAACCTCGGTAAAACAAATCACCGTATCACACTCTTTATTCTAACGCTAACCCCGGCTTGTAGTTGTGCTTAAACTTTGTAAATTTCAGATTCGCCCTATTCACCCCCCTCTAGGCGACTTTCAATTGGTATCGGAGCCCGGTGCTTCATTAGAGCCTAACCGCTCGAAGTGATGTCGGGAGATCACGCCAAGAAGGAGATGGTGACCGGCGACAAGCCCGTTACAAGCCACGGGAAGGCTCCATCGGGAGAGTCCCACAACAAGGGGAAGGAGAAGGAATCCCCTTCACACAAGTCGCGTTTTAGTGGCGAAAATAAAAAGAAGATGAGGAAGGTGGTCTACTACGAGACCAACTCTTCATCGCCATCCACCTCCGGCTCCGACGCGCCGTCCGTAACTTCTAAGCGCCATGAGCGCAAGAAGTTTAGTAAGATTCCCCTACACTACCCTCGCATTTCTAAACGTACTCCATTACTTTCCGTTCCACTAGGCAAACCACCGGTTTTTGACGGTGAAGATTATAACATGTGGAGTGACAAAATGAGGCATCACCTAACCTCACTCCACACTAGTATTTGGAATGTTGTTGAGTTTGGTGTGCAGGTACCATCCGTAGGGGATGAGGACTATGATTCGGATGAAGTTGCCCAAATCCGGCACTTCAACTCACAAGCCACCACAATACTCTTCGCCTCTCTAAGTCGAGAGGAGTATAACAAGGTGCAAGGATTGAAGAGCGCCAAAGAGATTTGGGACGTACTCAAAACGGCGCACGAAGGAGATGAGGTGTCACACCCGGTTTTAGAAGGCAAACCGAATGCGAACCATGTATGTGCCAGGATCAGCAATTCACGTACACAACAGTTACATAACATGGACATCATCACACAGTGCTCAAATAGTATTAAAAAGCGAAATAGTAGTCGATTACATCATATGTCTGAGACATCCACATAGTTTTTACAATAAATCAAAGTGCGAAAACGAAACGTAGATAAACGCGGCCTTCACAGGCAGCCGACTGGGGGTTGCCGCTAACCCACACCTAGAACTCGTCGTAGTCTTGGAACTCCTGGAAGTCTCCTTCCACGGCCTCATCTTCTCCTGAGCAGTGGTTGCAATGCGGACAACCTGGAGGGGGTTTGGTGTGTAGAGCAAGGGTGAGTACACATCAACATACTCAGCAAGTATCCTGTTTGGCTGTAGTGGACTGGCTTTATGTGGGGATAAGTCAAGCAGTTGCTTTTAGTTGGTCAGATTATTACTACTAGTAGAAAAATCCAAGTTTTAGAGTTAACCCACGTTATTAACCCAAATGTACTCTTTCCAGACGGAAAGAATACCACTTACCATTACCAGAGTCAATACCAAAAACCATCAGTCTCATCGTCACCTGTAATCCGAACATCTCTGATCAAGTATCACTAATCACTGGAGCTCCCTTGGCCGCTCATAACCGCGAGCACGGCTGATATATCAGTTTTCAAACACTCTGCAAAGGTTGTGCACTTTACCCACAAGCCGTGATTTCCCTTTCTGCCCGGAGATCATGACTCTCCATTGATCACTACCAAGGTGACCCAGCAGGATATCACTACGTAGCCTTTACAAAGATTCCCCGGGGCTGTAGCCGCCTGTTAGGTTTCCTAAATGTACCGCACTCCTCCCCAAGGGCCAAATCAACCTTGGCAGAGCGAGCCGCATACACCGAGCCCCATTGACGGCACAACGGCTAAGCGAACTACACCCCGGTTCCTCTAATTATTCAGCTAAGGGCATCCCACTCCACCCTCATGGTTGCACTGTTTTCCCGGGCGGTCATCCAACGAACAGGTCCTTATGGAGAGGCACTTGAGAAACCGCTCGAGCCCCCTTGAAGACCACAAGTATAACATCATAATAAAAGAGGGGAAAACAGCGTATCATTGATAATTCTCATCATGTTCATTGATTAGAGTTGAGCAATAGCATAAGACTAAGCAATAATAATCCGACCCAAATAGGTAAACAAGGACATGGACAACAAAAGCTAGTCAATCCTTAGGTATAAATATGTAATGCGGGAGGTGAATTAAAGTATGTATAGGACAGAGATAGGTCAAGGGACACTTACCTCCACCAACCGATTGCTGCTCAGGGACTTCTCCTGCGAGTTCTTCGGGCTCTTCAACCGGATCGTTCTCTATGCGAGTGCAAACATACATACATCCATCCATTCAAATTAGGAAACAAACAGTACACCATACAAGAGAACAAGTAGATTAAACATGCATAGAATATGACATACGATATTACATTTACCATGGTTAGAAAGAAACGGGGAAAGGTCTCGCAGGGGTTAAAGCTTATGCTCGAGGCGCATTACGGGTAGACGAATAACTAGACGTTACATGCTCTAGTTCTACTTAGCTCCAATAATAAGGATTAGCTACATGCACTACTAGAAACGTGACCACTTTTAGTAGATTAACATTAAATGAGATAGACGATTAGCTATATAAATTAACTAACGTAACCAATTTCTAAATTGAGTTTCCTATTTTATTAACATGTACAATGTGATTAGCACGCATAAAATATAGGGGGGGTAGACGGGCACGTCCATGGGTAGACGAGGGCACGGCGAGCCGTGCCAAGGCACCACGCGAGCAGCGCGCGCAAGGCTGCACACACGCGCCGCGAACTAGCCGTGCACACATCGGGGCCGCGCGCTGGCCGAGCTCAAGGCCCCGTGCCATAGGCACGCTGGGCCGAGCTTGAGGCCGCGCCGGGGCCGTCACGACGCGAGCAGGACACGCCGGGGCGGGCGGGCGAGCACGGGCGGGCGCGCCATGGCCGGCGAGGCCACGGGCGGGGCGGGCGCGGCCAGGGCCGGGACGGCGGGGCTAGGGCGGCGCAGCCGGGGTCGGGGCGACCGGGGCGGGCGCCATGGCCGGGGCCGGGACCGGGGCGGCGCAGCTGGGGTCGGGACAAAGGCGGCCGGGGCCGGGGCGGGGGGCGCCATGGCCGGGGAGAGGGAGGGAGGGGGAGAGGAGAGGGAGGAGGGGGGCATACCGCGCAGGGGAGGGCGGCGGCGCGCAGGGGGAGGGCGGCGGCGGCTGCGCGCAGGGGGAGGGGAGGCGCGGTTAGGGCAGGGGAGAGAATGACGGGCGAGGCCCGCAGGGGAGGGGAGAGAAATTTTGGGGGGGAGGGGGCGCGTGGGGGGCGAGGTGGACCGGCCGGGCGGCTGGGCCGCGCGCGGGGGGGGGGGGGGGCTGGGCCAAAAATGGGGAAGGAGGGGGGAGGGGAGAGAGGAAAGGATTTCCCTTTTTTTAATATCTGTTTCCTAGATGAATGCGTTTACATTTTAAACAATCAAAAAGAATGCAAGGTTTGGCATGGTGCATCAAGCAAAATAAAATATTTTAGGGTTTTGCTTTACATGGGATCTCAAGCCGAATCCCGCTATAACTTTGGAAAAGATCAAGGTTTAGCGAGGAGAAAAGGGAAAAGGAAAGGGTAACGCCTGAATTTGGTGAGGGAAAAGAAGAAAAAATTCTACCCCCAAATTCAGGGCGTTACAAACCTATCCCCCTTAAAAAAAATCTCGCCCTCGAGATTCAGGGTTGGCTAGCAAAGAGCTCTGGGTATTTAGCCATCAGATCATCTTCATGCTCCCAGGTTGCCTCTTCCTCAGAGTGGTGACTCCATCTGACTTTGCACATTCTGATGGTCTTCCTTCGGGTGACTCTATCTGCAATCTCAAGGATTTGCGCTGGTTTCTCTGTGTAGGTCAAGTCCTCTTGGACTTCAAGACCTTCCACTGGCAATTGCTCTTCCGGCACACGCAAGCACTTCTTCAACTGAGACACATGAAAGACATCATGCACAACAGACAAATTTTCTGGCAGACTGAGCTGATAGGCCACTTCTCTGCGCTTTGCGAAAATTTGATACGGACCGATGTAGCGGGGTGCTAGCTTGCCTTTGACTCCGAATCTTCTGACTCCTCTGATCGGTGACACTTTTAGATAGACAAAATCTCCAACCTTGAAACTCAGCTCTCTTCTTCTGGTATCTGCATAGCTTCGCTGCCTTGATTGCGCTATCTTCAGGTTCTCTCGAACCATCTTGATGTTCTCTTCAGCTTCAAGTAGAATGTCTGGCCCGAACACTTGCTTTTCTCCAGGCTGATCCCATTGCAACGGAGTTCTACAACTCCTCCCATAAAGCGCCTGAAATGGTGACATCTTCAAGCTGGCCTGGTAACTATTGTTATAGGAGAACTCTGCATAAGGCAATTTCTTGTCCCATCCGGACTGATCTTGCAACGCACAGGCTCTCAACATGTCTTCGAGGATTTGATTGGTTCTTTCAGTCTGACCATCTGTCTGCGGATGATAAGCTGAACTGAAATTCAGATGTGTGCCCAAGGCTTCATGCAACTGCTGCCAGAAATGAGAGGTGAACTGCGTTCCTCTGTCTGACACTATCTTCTTTGGCACACCGTGGAGACAAATGATCCGAGACATGTACAGCTCTGCCAATACTGCACTGCTGTAGTTGGTCTTGACAGGTATGAAGTGGGCTGACTTGGTCAAACGGTCCACTACTACCCAAATAGAATCGTAGCCGGCTCGAGTACGAGGCAATCCGACTATGAAATCCATGCCGATTTCATCCCATGTCCACTGAGGGATTTGCAATGGTTGCAACAATCCAGCTGGTCTCTGGTGCTCTGCCTTGATCCTTCGACAACTATCGCACATAGCCACATGCTCTGCGATTTCCCTCTTCATTCCGTACCACCAGAATTTCTTCTTCAGATCCTGATACATCTTCTCGCTGCCAGGGTGAATCGAATAGGCTGTCTCATGAGCTTCCTTGAGAATCAACTCCCGAATAGACTGGACATTGGGAACGCACAAGCAGTCTTTGAATCATATCACACCTTCTGCATCTTCTCGAAAATCTTTGCCTCTGCCATCTAGAATCAGTCGCTGGATCTCACTGATCTTCTCATCATTCTTCTGTGCTTCTTTGATTTCCCGCTCCAGGGTAGGTTCCAACTCAATTGTGACTCCTCGCGTGTTGTTTAGAAATCCGAGACTCAACCTGTCAAACTCCTTGGCCAACTCATAAGGCATCGGACGAGCGACCATTAGATTGACTTGACTCTTCCTGCTCAAAGCATCTGCCACTACGTTCGCTTTGCCTGGATGGTAGTGAATCTTTAACTCATAGTCCTTGATCAACTCTAACCATCTTCTTTGCCTCATATTCAGCTCTGACTGAGTGAATATGTACTTCAGACTCTTGTGGTCTGTGTAAACATCACATTTCTGTCCATACAGATAGTGCCTCCATGTCTTTAGTGCGTGAACCACTGCTGCCAACTCTAGGTCATGGATTGGGTAATTCTGCTCATGAACCTTCAGCTGTCGGGACGAGTAAGCCACAACTCTTCCCTCTTACATCAACACACATCCCAAACCAGTGTAACAGGCATCGCAATACACCGAGAAGGGCTTGTGCACATCGGGCAAGACTAAGACAGGCGCTGTAGTCAACTTCTCTTTCAGCGCTTCAATGGCCTCTTGACATTTTTGGGTCCACTTGAACTCAACCTTGTTGCCTAGCAATGCTGTCATTGGTTTCGCAATCTTCGAAAACCCTTCAATGAATCGCCGATAATATCCGGCCATTCTAATAAAGCTCTTGATTCCTCGAGCATCTGTTGCGCTTTCTAGTTCAGAATGTCTGCCACTTTCTTCGGATCCACAGCCAATCCTTCTTTGTTGATTATGTGACCCAAGAATAGGACTTCACTGATCCAGAACTCACACTTGCTCAACTTTGCATACAGCTGGTGCTCTTTCAATCTCTGCAATACCATACTTAAATGACTTGCATGCTCTTCATCGCCTTGAGAATAAATCAGAATGTCATCAATGAATACCACCACAAACTTATCGAGATAATCCATGAATACGTTGTTCATCAGATTCATGAAGAAGGCTGGCGCATTTGTTAAACCGAAAGACATCACCGTGAACTCATACAACCCATACTTGGTAATGAATGCCGTCTTCGGAATGTCCGAGGGTCGGATCCTAAGCTGATGGTAACCTGACCTCAGATCAATCTTGGAGAACACACTGGCTCCTCTCAACTGTTCGAATAGATCTTCTATTCTGGGCAAAGGGTACTTGTTCTTGATCGTGACTTCATTCAGAGCTCCATAATCGATACACATCCTTTTGGTGCCATCTTTCTTCTCCACAAATAGGACAGGGGCGGCCCAAGGCGAGGTGCTTGGCCAGGATGTAACCTTTCTCTGACAGCTCATCAATTTGCTTCTTAAGTTCAACCAACTCTGGTCCAGATATCCTGTAAGCTCTCTTGAAGATAGGGGCGGTTCTAGGAAGAAGTTCTATGGCAAATTCAACTTTTCGCTCTGGTGGCATACCTGGTAAGTCCTTTGGAAACACATCTGGGAACTCGGACACAACCTTGATACTCTCAATTGGGTCTGCTTCACTTCTATCGACAGCCATCTGATAACAACTTCCTTTCTTCGGCTCAGGCGGGACTAACTCGGTCACCACTTCCTCTCCTAATGGGGACATCAACTTAATTTTCCTCTTATCACAACTGATAACTGCCTGGTACTTATCTAGCTAATTCATCCCTAGGATGACTATCTATTCCCTGAGTACCCATTACTATGAGATTAGCGGGGAACGCTATCCCCTTTATTTCCACACTTACATTCAAACAAATGCTATCGGCTCAAATTCTACCACCGGCTGAGTCAATTTGAATGGGGGTTGACATGGTAGTAATTGGAAGATTATGCGCATCTACCCATGATGCAGTAATGAAAGAATGCGTTGCTCCAGTATCAAATAACACTTTTGCAATATGGGAGTCGACTAGGAACATACCTACTATCATGCCGGGGGTCTCCTGAACTGCTTCAGCCTCCAAGTGATTCAGTCTCCAATGATTATAGCAGCGGCTGAGAGCGGTTGTCTGCTCCAGGCTGAGACACATTCTGCTTTGCTGGGGCATTGGGGCCTGACTGCTGCTGGGTTGCCTTCTTCGGACATTGGATCACACAGTGGCCTTGCTCTCCACAGTGGAAACATGCTCTATTTCCAACCTGAGCTGGTGCTGCCTGATTGTTCTGCTGGCTTGCTGGGGCAGGAAGACGAGGTGCCTGCTGATTCTGTCTCTGAAATTGACCTCCTCCTTACTGATTGTTCTGACGATTATGATACTGGTGCTGAGGATACTGCCTTTGGAACTGTTGATGCTGCTGAAGTGGACGCTGGTTCTGCCTGAACTGCTAAGGTTGATTGCCTGAGAAACGAGGATGAATGCTGCTTCCAGGCTGGGGTCCACTGATTTTGCGCTTGCGATCCTCCATCTCTTTGCGCTTTCTCTCTGTCATGATTGCTCTGTCAATCAAGTGCTGGAATGTCGGGAAAGTGTGATTCATCAGCTGATACTGAAGAGGGTCAACCAAGCCTCTCAGGAAACGGTATTGTCGCTTGGCATCGGTGTTGACATCTTCAGGTGCATAGCGAGACAACTGCAGAAACCTGTCCCGGTACTCACTGACGGACGATGACCCTTGCCTGAGGGCCAAGAACTCCTCCTTCTTTACTGTCATCAGACCTGCAGGCACATGGTACTGACGAAAGTTACCTCTGAACTCTCCCCTAAGTGATGGTGTCGGGGTTGGCATGGGTGGCGAGATAAGATTCCCACCAGGACTGAGCTGCTCCTCTCAACAGACGGGGACCATACAGAACTTTCTCTCTTGTCATCAGCACTGAGCGGTATGCAACTCCCGCTCCACTAGTGCGCAGCCAGTCTTCAGCATCCATGGGGTCAGAAGAGTGAGCAAACATTGGGGGATGACCTCTCATGAATTCGGCACGCTTGTCCCTAGGGCATCTGAGGCATCTGAGGCTGAGGTGGGGCCTGCTGCTGCTGCTGCTGAATGGCGGCCAGAGTCTGACCAATGGCTTGAACTGCCTGAGTCTGCATCAGGAACATCTGCTCGATGGACATCGGGGGCGGGGGCGGTAGATGCTGCTGCTGGGGCACCTCATCTTGCGGAGCTGCTTGCTCCTGCTGAGCACGCCTTCCTCCTCTGCGCCTGTTTTCTGACATCTGCAGAATGCAATCACACATCAGAACTGATCTTGCAAATCTTGCAGCATGAGAAAAGAGTATAGAATTCTCCACGATACTGAGCAGATGAGCATCTTCACTGATCTCCAACACAGACCACACAGCTTCTCAGATAAAGAGGGAAGTGGAATGAAAGGCTTCCCAACTAGATAACTAACTCCATTAACATATAACCGGTAAACCAAAATGCAGGGGATACCCACACTCTGGCGACAGTCCTTACAAAGATCCAAACCAAACATAGTTCATCATGACAAACATAAAGTGCACAGGATATAGCAAACTACCCTGTCTAACTAAGACTAACTAAGAGCGAGACTAACGCTAAGACTGAGACTAAGACTAAGACTAAAACTTCTATATTAAGCACTTATTACAAGACTCCACACTGACGATCTATGGTTCCAAGTCTATCTTGGTCTTGCAGTCGGGATTGTCATAAGGCTGGTGTCCACGCCGAGGTGAGCGGTACGGGTGCTGGGTCCCGACGGGAGCGGGGGAACCATCATCCAGGTGACGACGTTCCGCACGCTCAGCCCGCAGTAGGGCGATCTCAGCACGAGCCCTACTCAGCTCGTCTAGCGCATGGTCCAGCTCCGTGTTTAGCACGGCGGCTAGGTTGACTGTGCTGTTCAACCTAGGATTAGTCCTCACCAACAGGTGAGACAATCACGCCTCCTGTGCTGCCAGATGGACGGTGGGGGTAGTACTTTAGGTTGAGGCCGTCAGCTACCCTACCGAGAACTGAGTCAGTAGTGCGAAAGCACACGCCGTGCAGCATCTTGCATGGCCGCCTCAGCTGAGTCCCGCTCAGAGATAGAATAGTGCTCTGAGCAGGCCTCCGCACCCTGGAGACTGTTCTCCGGACGGCGCACCAAGCAGGTTGCCTCCCAGTGGTCCGGGTAGACCCCGCGACTATGCTGGTAGACCACACAACGATACTCGATGGACCAAGTATGCCGGTCAAGTGCCCGACGTAGCAGGGTGTCGAGCGCATCGTGGAAGTGACACCCGCGAGCAGCGTCGCGAGCGATGGGTCGAGCAACCCATCCTTCCGGCTCCTGGTCAGCAGGGAAGTCGGTGTCACGTGGCTCGAGCTGTCGTCGCCACCTCCGTCGTCTGGGTCTCCTCCAGCAGCTATTCCAGAGGCTAGGGTGCCCAAGTGGTGGTGCAGGGGGTGCCTCTAGGGGAAGCACAGGGGAGCAGCTCCTCACCGACTCTATCTCCTGCTGGAGCGAGAAAGAGGAGCCCTGCTGCTCTTGTCGTCGACGTTCCTGCTCCTCATGCAGGCGGTGGTGCAGCCTCTCAAGTGGCTGGACTCACCGGCCACAGGACGGTGAAGCAGACGCTCAGCAAGGCGGGAGGGTAAGAAGGGGATGATGGACTTTCGTGCAGTGTGTCCAAGACGAGCCATCTACAAAAGACACCGCAAGCAAAAGAGTGAGAACAGAATTAATATGACCAGCAAGTAATGAATCATAAATAAATGAAGGATTAGAACAAAACACAATTTTCAGCAAGGTATAATATATAGTAGAACATAGTTTTTGTTCGATATGATAAACTTTTGAAGGGATATCAAAGTCAAGGTGAGAATAGGGGTCTATAATCCTTAGAACGACCATTCTACTCTAGGTTAGCGGTCCTACAGTCAGCACGGCTTTGATACCACCTATGTCACACCTGGTTTATAGAAGGCAAACCGAATGCGAACCATGTACGTGCCAGGATCAGCAATTCAGCGTACACAGCAGTTACATAACATGGACATCATCACACAGTGCTCAAATAGTATTAAAAAGCGAAATAGTAGTCGATTACATCATATGTCTGAGATATCCACATAGTTTTTACAATAAATCAAAGTGCGAAAACGAAACGTAGATAAACGCGGCCTTCACAGGCAGCCGACTGGGGGTTGCCGCTAACCCACACCTAGAACTCATCGTAGTCTTGGAACTCCTGGAAGTCTCCTTCCACGGCCTCATCTTCTCCTGAGCAGTCGTTGCAATGCGGACAACCTGGAGGGGGTTTAGTGTGTAGAGGCAAGGGTGAGTACACATCAACATACTCAGCAAGTATCCTGTTTGGCTGTAGTGGACTGGCTTTATGTGGGGATAAGTCAAGCAGTTGCTTTTAGTTGGTCAGATTATTACTACTAGTAGAAAAAGGCAAGTTTTAGAGTTAACCCACGTTATTAACCCAAACGTACTCTTTCCAGACGGAAAGAATACCACTTACCATTACCTAGAGTCAATACCAAAAACCATTAGTCTCATCGTCACCTATAATCCGAACATCTCTGATCAAGTATCACTAATCACTGGAGCTCCCTTGGCCGCTCATAACCGCGAGCACGGCTGATATATCAGTTTTCAAACACTCTGCGGAGGTTGTGCACTTTACCCACAAGCCGTGATTTCCCTTTCTGCCCGGAGATCATGACTCTCCATTGATCACTACCAAGGTGACCCAGCAGGATATCACTACGTAGCCTTTACAAAGATTCCCCGGGGCTGTAGCCGCCCGTTAGGTTTCCTAAATGTACCAGCACTCCTCCCCAAGGGACAAACCAACCTTGGCAGAGCGAGCCACATACACCGAGCCCCATTGACGGCACAACGGCTAAGCGAACTACACCCCTGGTTCCTCTAATTATTCAGCTAAGGGCGTCCAGTCCACCCTCATGGTTGCACTATTTTCTCGGGCGGTCATCCAACGAACAGGTCCTTACGGAGAGGCACTCGAGAAATCGCTCGAGCCCCCTTGAAGACCACAAGTATAACATCATAATAAAAGAGGGGAAAACAGCGTATCATTGATAATTCTCATCATGTTCATTGATTAGAGTTGAGCAATAGCATAAGACTAAGCAATAATAATCCGACCCAAATAGGTAAACAAGGACATGGACAACAAAAGCTAGTCAATCCTTAGGTATAAATATGTAATGCGGGAGGTGAATTAAAGTATGTATAGGACAGAGATAGGTCAAGGGACACTTGCCTCCACCAACCGACTGCTGCTCAGGGACTTCTCCTGCGAGTTCTTCGGGCTCTTCAACCGATCATTCTCTATGCGAGTGCAAACATACATACATCCATCCATTCAAATTAGGAAACAAACAGTACACCATACAAGAGAACAAGTAGATTAAACATGCATAGAATATGACATACGATATTACATTTACCTATGGTTAGAAAGAAACGGGGAAAGGTCTCGCAGGGGTTAAAGCTTATGCTCGAGGCGCATTACGGGTAGACGAATAACTAGACGTTACGTGCTCTAGTTCTACTTAGCTCCAATAATAAGGATTAGCTACATGCACTACTAGAAACGTGACCACTTTTAGTAGATTACATTAAATGAGATAGACGATTAGCTATATAAATTAACTAACATAACCAATTTCTAAATTGAGTTTCCTATTTTATTAACATGAACAATGTGATTAGCGCGCATAAAATATAGGGGGGGTAGACGGGCACGTCCATGGGTAGACAAGGGCATGGCGAGCCGTGCCAAGGCACCACGCGAGCAGCGCGCGCGCAAGGCCACACACGCGCGTCGCGAACTAGCCGTGCACACGTCGGGGCCGCGCGCTGGCCGAGCTCAAGGCCGCGCGCCATAGGCACGCTGGGCCAAGCTCGAGGCCGCGCCGGGGCCGTCACGACGCGAGCAGGACACGCCGGGGCAGGCTGGCGAGCACGGGCGGGCGCGCCATGGCCACGCGCCATGGCCGGGACGGGGCCGAGGCCGGGCGCGCGCGCAGGGCGGGGCGAGGGCACGCCGCGCGGGCGCCATGGCCGGCGAGGCCACGGGTGGGGCGGGCGCGGCCGGGGCCGGGACGGCGCGGAGCCTGGGGCGGCAGCCGGGGTCGGGGCTACCGGGGCGGGCGCCATGGCCGGGGCCGGGACGAGGGTGGCCGGGGCCGGGGTGGCGCAGCCGGGGTCGGGACGAAGGTGGCCGGGGCCGGGGCGGGGGCGCCATGGCCGGGGAGAGGGAAGGGAGGGGGAGAGGAAGAGGGAGGAGGGGGGGCTTACCGCGCAGGGGAGGGCGGCGGCGGCGGCGCGCAGGGGGAGGGGAGGCGCGGTTAGGGCAGGAGAGAGAATGACGGGCGGGGCCCGCAGGGGAGGGGAGAGAAATTTTGGGGGGGAGGGGGAGGGGGGCGCGGTTGGGCCGCTTTGGGCCTAAAGTGGGGGCGCGCGGGGGGGGGGGAGGTGGGCCAGGCCGGGCGGCTGGGCCAGCGCGCGGGGGGGGTGCAGCTGGGCCAAAAATGGGGAAGGAGGGGGGAGGGGAGAGAGGAAAGGATTTTCCCTTTTTTTAATATCTATTTCCTAGATGAATGCGTTTACATTTTAAACAATCAAAAAGAATGCATGGTTCGGCATGGTGCATCAAGCAAAATAAAATATTTTAGGGTTTTGCTGTACATGGGATCTCAAGTCGAATCCCGCTATAACTTTGGAAAAGATCAAGGTTTAGCGAGGAGAAAAGGGAAAAGGAAAGGGTAACGCCTGAATTTGGTGAGGGAAAAGAAGAAAAAATTCGACCCCCAAATTCAGGGCGTTACATGAGGTGACCAAGATCACCAAAAGGGAGACAATCGAGGGGGAGCTCGGTCGATTCATGCTTCACCAAGGGGAGGAGCCACAAGCGATGTACAACCGGCTCAAGACCTTGGTGAACCAAGTGCGCAACCTCGGGAGCACCAAATGGGATGACCATGAGATGGTCAATGTTATTCTAAGATCACTAGTTTTTCTTAATCCTACTCAAGTACAATTAATTCGTGGTGATCCTAGATACAAACTAATGTCTCCCGAGGAAGTGATAGGTAAATTTGTGAGCTCTGAACTAATGATCAAAGGCTCCAAAAAGATTATCGAGCAAGGCACATCCTCCTCCGTACCCGAAGCTCAACCCTGTTGCATTCAAAGCAACGGAGGAGAAGAAAGAAGATTCTACTCCAAGTAGAATCCCCATCGACGCCTCCAAGCTCGATAATGAGGAGATGGCGCTCATCATGAAGAGCTTCCGTCAAATCCTCAAACAAAGGAAGGGGAAAGATTACAAGCCTCGTTCCAAGAAAGTGTGCTACAAGTGTGGTAAGCCCGATCATTTCATTGCTAAATGTCCATTATCTAGTGATAGTGACAGGGGCGACGACAAGAAGGGAAAGAGGAGAGAAAAGAAGAGGTACTACAAGAAGAAGGGCGGCGATGCCCATGTTTGTCGGGAGTGGGACTCCGACGAGAGCTCCACCGACTCCTCCTCCGAAGAGGACACCTGCCAACATCACCGTCAACAAAGGGCTCCTCTTCCCCAACGTCGGCCACAAGTGCCTCATGGCAAAGGACGGCAAAAGGAAGAAGGTAAAATCAAAATCCTCAACTAAATATGCAACATCTAGCGATGAGGCTAATTCTAGTGATAATGAGGATGACTTGTTTACTCTTTTTGCCAACTTAAACATGCAACAAAAAGAAAAATTAAATGAATTAATTAGTGCTATTCATGATAATGATGAACTCTTGGATAGACAAGAGGACTTCCTAATTAAAGAAAACAAGAAGCATGTAAAGGTGAAAAATGATTATGCTCTAGAAGTTGAAAATGTGAAAAATTAACTAGTGAGCTAAGCACTTGCCATGATATTATTTCCAACCTTAGAAATGAGAATGCCAATTTAATTACTAAGGTTGGGAAGCTTGATGATTGTGATGTTTCAATTGTTAGTCTTAGAAATGATAATGCCAATTTAATTGCTAAGATTGATCAATTGAATACCTCTCTTGCTAGCCTTAGGAATGAGAATGAAAAATTGATTGCTAAGGTTAAGGAACTAGATGTTTGCAATGCTACTATTTCCAATCTTAGAGATGAGAATGATATTTTGCATGCTAAGATTGTTGAATTTAATACCTGCAAAACCTCTACATCTTCCGTTGAGCATGTTACTATTTGCACTAGATGTAGAGATATTAATGTTGATGCTATTCATGATCACCTAGCTTTAATTAAACAACAAAATGATCACATAGCTCAACTTAATGCCAAAATCAATGAGCATGACTTAGAAAATGAAAAATTTAAATTTGCTAGAAGCATGTTCTATAGTGGGAGACACCCTGCATTAAGGATGACATTGGCTTCCAATGGGGAGACAATGTCAAGCTTAATGCCCCACCTAAAAGATTGTCCAATTTTGTTAAGGGCAAGGCTCCCATGGTTCAGGATAACGAGGGTTACATTTTATACCCTGTCGGTTATCTCGAACACAAAATTAGGAGAATACACTCTAGGAAGTCTCACTCTTGCCCTAATCATGCTTTTATGTATAAGAGTGAGGCATCTAGTTCTAGGCAATAAACCCATGCTAAATTGCCTAAGAAGAAAACTCCTAAAGCATCAAATGATCATAATGTTTCATTTGGAACTTTTGATGCTTCTTATGTGCTAACCATCAAATCAGGCAAGGTAGTTGCCAAGTATGTTGGGGGCAAACACAAGGGATCAAAAACTTGTGTTTGGGTACCCAAAGTTCTTGTATCTAATGTCAAAGGACCCAAAACCGTTTGGATACCTAAAATCAAGAACTAAATTTGTTTTGTAGGTTTATGCATCCGGGGGCTCAAGTTGGATCATTGACAGCGGGTGCACAAACCATATGACTGGGGAGAAAAAGATGTTCTCCTCCTATGAGAAAAATCAAGATCCCCAACGAGCTATCACATTCGGGGATGGAAATCAAGGTTTGGTCAAAGGATTGGGTAAAATTGCTATATCATCTGACCATTCTATTTCCAATGTTTTTCTTGTAGATTCTTTAGATTACAACTTGCTTTCTGTTTCTCAATTATGTAAAATGGGCTATAACTGTCTTTTTACGGATACAGGTGTCACTGTCTTTAGAAGAAGTGATGATTCAGTAGCTTTTAAGGGAGTATTAGAGGGTCAGCTATACTTAGTTGATTTCAATAGAGCTGAACTCGATACTTGTTTAATCGCTAAGACTAATATGGGTTGTCTCTGGCATCACCGACTAGCCCATGTTGGGATGAAGAATCTTCACAAGCTTCTAAAGGGAGAACACATTTTGGGACTAACAAATGTGCATTTTGAGAAAGACAGGATTTGTAGCGCATGCCAAGCAGGGAAGCAAGTTGGTGTTCATCATCCACACAAGAACATCATGACGACTGACAGGCCACTGGAGTTACTCTACATGGATTTATTCGGCCCGATAGCTTACATAAGCATCGGCGGGAGTAAGTACTGTCTAGATATTGTGGATGACTATTCTCGCTTCACTTGGGTATTCTTTTTACAGGAAAAATCTCAAACCCAAGAGACCTTAAAGGGATTCTTGAGACGGGCTCAAAATGAGTTCGGCTTGAGGATCAAGAAAATTAGAAGCGATAATGGGACGGAGTTCAAGAACTCTCAAATAGAAGGTTTTCTTGAGGAGGAAGGGATCAAGCATGAGTTCTCTTCTCCCTACACGCCACAACAAAATGGTGTAGTGGTGAGGAAGAATAGAACTCTATTGGACATGGCAAGGACCATGCTTGATGAGTACAAGACTTCCGATCGGTTTTGGGCCGAGACGGTCAACACCGCTTGCTACGCCATCAACCGATTGTATCTACACCGAATCCTCAAGAAGACATCATATGAACTCCTCACTCGTAAAAAGCCAAATGTTTCATATTTTAGAGTCTTTGGTAGCAAATGTTTTATTCTTGTTAAAAGAGGTAGAAAATCTAAATTTGCTCCTAAGGCTGTAGAAGGCTTTTTACTAGGATATGATTCAAACACAAGGGCATATAGAGTTTTTAACAAGTCCACTGGACTAGTTGAAGTTTCTTATGACATTGTGTTTGATGAGACTAACGGCTCTCAAGTAGGATAAGTTGATCTTGATGAATTAGATGATGAAGAGGCTCCGTGCGTCGCGCTAAGGAACATGTCCATTGGGGATGTGTGTCCTAAGGAATCCGAAGAGCCCATTCAAGCACAAGATCAACCATCTTCCTCCATGCAAGCATCTCCACCAACTCAAGATGAGGATGAGGCTCAAGATAATGAAGAAGAATATCAAGAAGATAAGCCACCTCAAGAGGAGGGCAATGATCAAGGGGGAGATGCCCAAGATCAAGACAAGGAAGATGAGCAAGTTCCAAGGCCGCCACACCCAAGAGTCCACCAAGCAATCCAACGAGATCACCCCGTGAACACCATCCTCGGCGACATTCATAAGGGGGTAACTACTCGATCTCGTGTTGCTCATTTTTGTGAACATTACTCTTTTGTTTCCTCTATTGAGCCACACAGGGTAGAGGAAGCACTTCAAGATTCGGATTGGGTGATGGCGATGCAAGAGGAGCTCAACAACTTCACGAGGAATAAGGTATGGTATTTAGTTCCACGTCCTAACCAAAATGTTGTAGGAACCAAGTGGGTCTTCTGCAACATGCAAGATGAGCATGGTGTGGTGACAAGGAACAAAGCCGGACTTGTGGCCAAGGGATATTCACAAGTCGAAGGTTTGGATTTCGGTGAAACCTATGCACTCGTAGCTAGGCTTGAATCAATTCGCATTTTACTTGCCTATGCTACTTACCATGGCTTTAAGCTTTATCAAATGGACGTGAAAAGTGCCTTCCTTAATGGACCAATCAAGGAAGAGGTCTATGTTGAGCAACCTCCCGGCTTTGAAGTAGTGAGTATCCTAACCATGTTTATAGACTCTCTAAGGCGCTTTATGGGCTCAAGCAAGCCCCAAGAGCATGGTATGAATGCCTAAGAGATTTTCTTATTGCTAATGGCTTCAAAGTCGGAAAAGTCGATCCTACTCTCTTTACTAAAACACTTGCAAATGATTTGTTTGTATGCCAAATTTATGTTGATGATATCATATTTGGGTCTACTAACGAATCTATATGTGAAGAGTTTAGTAGGATCATGACTCAAAAATTCGAGATGTCTATGATGGGGGAGTTGAAGTATTTCTTAGGATTTCAAGTGAAGCAACTCCAAGAGGGCACCTTCATTAGCCAAACAAAGTACATTCAAGACATTCTAACCAAGTTTGGGATGAAGGATGCCAAGCCCATCAAGACACCCATGGGAACTAATGGGCATCTCGACCTCGACATGGGAGGTAAATCCGTCGATCAAAAGGTATACTGGTCGATGATAGGTTCCTTACTCTATTTATGTGCTTCACGACCAGATATTATGCTTTCCATATGCATGTGTGCAATATTCCAAGCCGATCCTAAGGAAGTTCACCTTAGGGCTGTAAAACGAATCTTGAGATATTTAGTTTATACTCGTAAGTTTGGCCTTTGGTACCCCAGGGGATCCACATTTGATTTAATTGGTTATTCCGATGCTGATTGGGCAGGGTGTAAAATTAATAGAAAGAGCACATCAGGGACTTGCCAATTCTTGGGAAGATCTCTAGTGTCTTGGGCTTCAAAGAAGCAAAATTCTGTCGCTCTTTCTACCGCCAAAGCCGAGTATATTGCCGCAGGCCATTGTTGCGCGCAATTGCTTTGGTTGAGGCAAACCCTAAGGGACTATGGTTACAAATTAACCAAAGTTCCTCTTCTATGTGATAATGAGAGTGCAATCCACATGGCGGATAATCCCGTTGAGCATAGCCGCACTAAACACATAGCCATTCGGTATCATTTTCTAAGGGATCACCAACAAAAGGGGGATATCGAGATTGCATATGTTAACACCAAAGAACAATTAGCCGATATCTTTACCAAGCCATTAGATGAACAAACATTTACCAAACTTAGGCATGAGCTAAATATTCTTGATTCTAGGAATTTTGATTGATACTTTGCACACATAGCTGATATATATACCTTTGATCATGTCTCTTTCATGTGCTATGACTAATGTGTTTTTCAAGTGCATCCTTTGCTAAGTCATAGATTGAAAGAGGAAATGGTGTCTTCGGCGAAGACAAGGCTTCCACTCCACTCCATCGAATCATTCATCCTTCGCCGTCGCTCCGCACAACTCTCCAACTTTGGTATAATGTTCACTCATATAATATTTACCATAGGGGGAGAAAGTAGTTAACAGGGCTTATATTTCACTCCCAAGTATCCGTTTTTGGCGATTCATGCCAAAGGGCGAGAGAGTATTAGCCCAAAGCAAAAGGACCGCACCACCACCAATTTCAAAAAATGTAGTCTTTTAAATTTGAGTTAAGAAAATAATTTTTCAATTGGTATCTTATTTTTGATATAATTTCAAATTGGTATACCCTCTTCAAAATTAATATCTAAAACCCTCTTGAACACTAAGAGGAGGATTTCATTAAGGGGGAGTTTTGTTTACTCAAAGGAAAAGCATTTGAAACAGGGGGAGAAAATTTCAAATCTTGAAAATGCTTCTCAAAATCTTATTCATTTACCTTTAACTATTTGCAAAAGGACTTTGAAAAGAATTTACAAAAGAGTTTGCAAAAACAAAACAAGTGGTGCAAGCGTGGTCCAAAATTTTAAATTAGAAGAAAGCCATCCATGCATATCTAGTAGAAATAATTATTGGTTTCATTCCAAGCAACCTTTGCACTTACATTATGCAAACTAGTTCAATTCTGCACTTCTATATTTGCTTTGGTTTGTGTTGGCATCAATCACCAAAAAGGGGGAGATTGAAAGGGAAATAGGCTTACACCTTTTCCTAATTGTTTTTGGTGGTTGAATTGCCCAACACAAATAATTGGACTAACTAGTTTGCTCTAGATTATAAGTTTTACAGGTGCCAAAGGTTCACAATAGACTAATAAAAGACCAAGAAAGGGTTCAAACAAACAGAGCAAAAAGTCCACCGAAGTGTGCCCTGGTCTGGCGCACCGGACTGTCCGGTATGCCACCGGACAGTGTCCGGTGCACCAGGGGATTCCAGTCTGAACTCGCCACCTTCGGGATTTCTGGGAGCCGCTCCGCTATAATTCACCGGACTGTCCGGTGCACCACCGGACTGTCCGGTGTGCCAGCGGAGCAACGGCTACTTCGCGCCAACAGTCGTCTGCAAAACGCATTCAATGCGCTACAGTGCGCGCCAAAGTCAGAGCAGCGCCAGAAGGCGCACCGGACAATGTACATTGACTGTCCGGTGCACCACCGGACTGTCCGGTGACCCAGAAGATAGAAGCTCCAACGGTCGAACTCTAACGGTCGGGTGATGTGGTTGGCGCACTGGACTGTCTGGTGCGCCATGCGACAGACAGCCTCCCAACGGCCACTTTTGATGGGTGGGGCTATAAATACCCCCAACCACCCCACATTCATTTCATCCAAGTTTTAGACTTCCTACACCTTACAAGAGCTATAGCATTCAATACAAGACACACCAAAGAGATCAAATCCTCTCCCAAGTCCAAAGATCATTCCAATCAAATAGTGACTAGTGAAAGAGTGACTTGTGTTCATTTGAGCTCTTGCGCTTGGATTGCTTTTTCTTTCTCATTCTTTCTTGTGATCAACTCAATTGTAACCGAGGCAAGAGACACCAATTGTGTGGTGGTCCTTGCGGGGACTTAGTGTCCCGTTTGATTGAGAAGAGAAGCTCACTCGGTCTAAGTGACCGTTTGAGAGAGGGAAAGGGTTGAAAGAGACCCGGTCTTTGTGACCACCTCAACGGGGAGTAGGTTTGCAAGAACCGAACCTTGGTAAAACAAATCACCGTGTCACACTCTTTATTTGCTTGTGATTTGTTTTCGCCCTCTCTCTAAGACTCAATTTTAATTCTAACGCTAACCCCGGCTTGTAGTTGTGCTTAAACTTTGTAAATTTCAGATTCGCCCTATTCGCCCCCCCCCTCTAGGCGACTTTCACCTCTCTTATAGCAGGGCTGTCAGCACGGCGCTGGCAGTTGAAGCCAAATATGCAGGCCCAGGAAAGTCGAAAGGCTATGGAGGTGACAGGCCCAGCCAGGGCCTGAAAAGAGACAAAGGTTGGTGATTCGACCTTTTAATCTGAACCGCTCCTCACCACGTCCACCCTCCTACCCCTTTAAACAACCTGTCTTTATTCGCCCCGCCACTGCCCCCACTACAACAAATCAGCCGAGTGCCCCTGGTACTCGTTTCCCCGCACTCCCAAACTCCTCAACAGGCTGCTTTAATTGTGGGAAGTCCGGACATTTTATCAAGGACTGCCCATATCCAAGGCAGAACAGATCAAATAATCAGCAGAGTTCAGGGAGTTCTGCCCAAGGCAAGGGAAACCCGGCAAATAATACAGCGAGCAAGAATATGAAAAAAACTGGGCGAATCTATTATACACAAGTGGCCACCACACCAGAAGGAGAACCGGTCATGATGGGTACGTTTCTTGTGGCCAATCACCCTGCAGTTATTCTCTTCGATTCTGGTGCTTCACATACTTTCATAAGCAAGAAATTTGTGGAGAAATATTGCATTCCATACACTGAATCAAGGGAAGGGTTTACTATTCATTCGCCTAGGGGACAAATATTCACTAAAGAAGTGGATTTCCATGTGCCTGTAACATTGGCTGAACGGGACTTTCTCACAAATATGATTGTTCTAAAAGGCCAAGATATAGATGTAATTTTGGGCATGAATTGGTTAGCCCAACACAAAGCTATCCTCAAAACTGATCTGAGAACCATCAGGTTGAGCTATGGCCAGGAAGGGGTTCTCTTGTCCATTCCTGTAGCTACTATAGCTAAACCATTTGGCAAAGTATACGAAGCCATCATACTGGAGATCCAAGATATTCCGGTAGTATGTGAATTTCCGGATGTCTTTCGGGAAGATCTACCTGGATTGCCTCTAGAAAGAGATGTAGAATTTGTGATTGAGTCGAAGCCCGGTACGGCTCCTATTTCTAGAAGGTCGTATCGAATGCCTCCGAATGAGTTGGCAGAACTCAAGACCCAATTACAAGATCTGCTAGATAAGGGATTCATCCGACCAAGCTCATCACCTTGGGGTTGTCCAGCCATCTTTGTCAAGAAGAAGGACCAAACACTTCGGATGTGCGTGGATTATAGACCCCTTAATGAGGTCACAATCAAGAATAAGTACCCTCTTTCCTGGATTGATATCTTATTTGATCAGCTAACCGAAGCTTGGGTATTTTCCAAGATTGACCTTAGGTCGGGTTACCATCAGATCCGTATCCGACCCGAAGATATACCCAAGACCGCGTTCACCACGCGGTATGGATTATTCGAATATCTGGTTATGACTTTCGGATTAACAAATGCTCCTGCCCACTTCACATATCTTATGAACTCGGTATTCATGCCCGAGTTGGATAAATTCGTGGTGGTATTCATTGATGATATTTTGATATATTCCAAGAATGAAGAGGAGCATGCTCGGCATTTGTGGATCGTACTAACGCGCCTAAGGGAGCATCAACTATATGCTAAATTTAGTAAATGCATGTTCTGGCTGGAGGAGGTCCAATTTTTGGGACACGTATTGTCTGCCAAAGGGATTGCGGTTGATCCCAGCAAAGTCAAGGATATTTTGGAGTGGAAACCACCAACCATTGTACATCAAGTCCGAAGTTTCCTTGGACTGGCTGGTTATTACCGCCGAATTATTCTAGATTTTTCCAAGCTTGTGAAACCAATCACAAGTTTATTAAAGAATGATACCAAATTTAATTGGTCTTCAAGATGCAATAAAGCCTTCGAGCAGCTAAAGGTGTTATTAACCACTGCTCCGGTACAAGCTCAACCGGACATTGAAAAGCCATTTGATGTGTATTGTGATGCATTAGGCAGTGGTTTGGGTTGTGTCTTGATGAAAGAAGGTCGAGTAATAGCTTATGCTTCAAGGAAATTGCGCCAGCATGAGGAACATTATCCAACTCATGACCTAGAATTAGCTGCTGTGGTTCATGCCCTAAAAATATGGTGTCATTATCTGCTGGGGAATATCTGTCATATTTATACAGACCATAAAAGCTTGAAGTATATCTTTACCCAGTCAGAGTTGAATATGAGGTAGAGGAGATGGCTTGAGGTGATTAAAGATTATGAATTGGAAATTCATTATCACCCAGGCAAGGCTAATGTTGTGGCAGATGCGTTAAGTCGCAAGGCTTTCTGTCATTGTCTTACAATAAAGACTTCTGACATTATGTTATGCCAAGAAATTTAGAAGTTGAACCTGGGGATGATTCAACATGGAACTTCAAATCACTTAAAGCTTGAAACACATTCATGAGAAAATGGAGGCCGGTAAAGCCAACTACTTCAGAAAAGATGATCAAGGCGTTGTATGGTTTAATAACCGCATAGTTGTGCCCAAGAATGATGAGATCCGCCAGCAAATTTTAGATGAAGCACATCTTAGTCGCTATTCTATTCATCCCGGAAGCACTAAGATGTATCATGATCTAAAACAACATTATTGGTGGACGAAGATGAAGATTGAAATTGCACGCTATGTGGCGAGATGTGACACATGCAGACGTGTCAAGGCCATACATATGAAAACTGCTGGCCCATTGCAATCTTTACCTATACCAACATGGAAATGGGAGGATATTAGTATGGACTTCATTGTGGGGTTACCCAGGACAGCAAAAGGGTATGATTCAATCTGGGTTATCATTGATCGACTCACAAAGATCGCCCACTTTCTCCCAGTCAAGGTAAAGTATACAGTGGCCACATATGCGGAACTGTATATTGCTTGTATTCTCAGTTTACACGGTGTTCCAAAGACAATAGTGGCGGATCATGGACCTCAATTTGTATCCAAGTTCTAGGAAGAACTTCACTAATCCTTAGGTACTAAATTGCTTCACAGTTTGGCCTATCATCCCCAAACTAGTGGTTAGACTGAGAGGGTAAATTAGATACTTGAAGACATGTTGCAAGCATGTGTTTTGGAGTTTCCGCAGAAATGGGATGATTGTTTACCATTAGCGGAGTTCTCATACAATAATAGCTATCAAGAGAGCATAAAAATGGCACCCTTTAAAGCTTTATATGGCCGACGGTGTCGTACTCCGTTAAACTGATCTGAACCAGGTGAAAGATGTTTCTTCAGGCCTGATATGGTAAAGGAAACAGAAGAAAAGGTTTGGCGAATAATTCATAATTTGAAAGAAGCTCAAGCTCGATAGAAGAGTTATGCAGACAAGCGATGTCAACCCTTGCACTTTCAAGTTGAAGATTATGTCTACCTGAAAGTTTCACCAATGAAGGGTGTATCACGTTTCGGGGTAAAGGGGAAGCTTGCACCTCGGTACATTGGCCCTTTTCCTATCCTCGAAAGATATGGACCAGTGGCATACAGACTCCAGTTACCCGAAACATTGTCTGCTGTGCATAATGTGTTTTACGTGTCTCAATTGAAGAAGTGTCTTCGGGTTCCAGATCGAACGATTGAAGTGACAGATGTTGCCTTAGAACTAGACTTGACATATTCCGAACATCCTATTCGAGTCTTGGATCAAAAGGACAGGATTACCCAAAGGAGAACACTCAAGTTTTACAAGATACAGTGGAACCAACACACGGAAAATGAAGCTACATGGGAAACTCAAGACTTTTTAGACAAGAATTTCCCAGGCTTTTTAGCTTCATGTAAATTGTAAAGATATGTACACTTGTTGTAGTAGAGGAATGAACCCCATATCACACCTGCCTTGTACCAGAAATAAGGAAATAAAGTTATGACATGTTTCCTTTTCCATTACTTACACTAGACTTTGTAATCTCGGGATGAGATTCTTTTATGGGGGGAAGGATGTAACACCCCTGGTGTTACTGTCACTAAAACTTGAGCATAACATCATGAGCATCAGCATATCATGTGTTTGTCACACTTAGAATGCATTCACTAGGCAAAAATTTCAAATAAGTTCTATTGATGTGACATGTCATGAGTGAAATCCTAGGGTATAGTACTTAACCGTAAACTGGGCTTAAAAGAGTAAACAAAGTCTAAATAAGAGAAAACTTCAAAGCTTATTAGTAATAATCATAAAATGTCACCATTAATGGACTTAAGTGGTATCTAAACCCTAGAAGTACCAAAAACCCTAAATAGACCCCTAGAAAACCCTGGACTGAAACCCTAGGGGGGTTATCTGTAAAAATGTACACATTTTGGACCTAAGTGCAAAAATCATGGAAATAGGGTACCTCATGTCCAATGGTTCACATGTTTGAAGATTTACAAGCCAAAAGGTGTGAATTGGGCTTATTTGCAAAAAGCCATTCAATTCCTTTTGTAAGACTAAGTCTGAATTTCAGTGAATGGGATCAACTTTGAAGCTCTGTACCTTCAAAACTACAAGGATTTTCCCTAGGTCAGCACATCAAATTTATAGAGCTATGGAAGGAGAACAACTTTGCTATAGGGATTAAGCCTTGGTCACATGCAAAATTTGGAGTAAAATGAGCCCAAAGTCAGGTTGTCAGCCTGCCCTAAGTCTGAACTCAGACTAACAGTAAGATTGAGCAATCTTTGAACGAGGATTCGACCATGATCCAGTGAGTATTTGAGCATGGTTCCCATAACAAGATTGTAGCTGGAGTGAAGGGTTAGAACTTTGTTACAGAGGGATTAGCATGTTGCCACATGGAAATTTGAGATCTGGGCTCTGCAAATAGCTCTGTCAGGCACCCTGATAAGAATTCTGATGGTACAGTGTTTGGATTAGAATGGCAGCACAGAGAAGCTCGTCGCCGGGGACCTCCACACTGCGATTCACACTGGCCGCTATGTTTCGTGCACAGTACGAGTGGATAACTAAGGAGAGTAAAGATCTTAACGGCCGGATCGGCTCGGGCTCGGTCACGGCTGAGTTCACCGTACCCACTTGCTCGTCGATCAGTCGGGATAAGCCTCGCCGCCATTGGCCGCTTGCCGCCTGTGCGCCACGTGCTTAAGCGTTGTACCACGTCGCAGTGAATCGTGTCTTGCATGCCCGGTGATCGCCGGAGAGCCGCCACGGTGAAAGCCACTAATCTCATGCGCCAGTGACCCCTTTCTTCTCTGACCGCCACCGCGCCGACCCAAATTCATGCGCCATCGCCCTCGGAGCCTATAAATTGAGCACACCCGCGGCTCCGCTAGGTAATTACGCATCCATTGCACCGGTCCTTACCTCGGATTATCCACCAGAGCCTCCCAATTTCTCTCTTCCCCCAATTTGGTTCTCTGCGCCGCCATGTGTTGGCTCACCGTGGTCAGCATACTCCAGGTCTGTTCGTGCTCCCTACTCTCTTGTTTCAGCATCCTTAGATCCTTCTGATGCTCCTCGACCAATTCGATTGAGTTAAGCTGCACTAAATCACTGGGAACGTATTGGAATGTCCGTTGATCACACGGTCACCATGGACAGAGCGAGTTAGAGCTCCGTTAGTGAAATTAATTGAGGGGAAACTCTTGTTAGGGCTTGAATTAGGTCTCAACCGAAGTAGAGCACCGGTCATCGAGTGATCCGGCCGGTATAAGCTCGCCGGAGCTCGGTTCTCCGCCGTGCAGCGTCGTGGACCACGGGTTGTAAAGAGATGAAAGCGCGGGGGTGTTTCTGCAAGTGTCAGCGAGACAGAGGAACAGTGGGAAGGATTCTTTATAGAAATTTCAAACCGCCAGGGTTCCCTACGCAGAAATGACCGAGCGGGCGTGCGCGCGGGTGAATTCTATCTTTGCTGGGCCATCTCGGATTAAAATGAGCCCAATACTGTAGAGTCTTTCTTGTTTTCTTTTTCTCCCAGGACTGAATGATTCCTAGAAAATTATAGAAAAATGCTAAAAATACCAAACCAATTTTACTAGGCTCCTAATTTTCTATAGTATTTAGTAAAAATAGATTCATGATTTTTTAATTCCAATAGGGAATTTTGGGATATTTAAAATAGCCAAAACCCATACTTCTAGAATTTTAGAGAGTAATTAATAGACCCAAAATTCACCAAACTTTTTAGATAAGCTTTAAATATTATTTAGAAGCCTT
Organism: Zea luxurians; assembly: GCA_029449295.1. Lineage (NCBI taxonomy): Eukaryota > Viridiplantae > Streptophyta > Magnoliopsida > Poales > Poaceae > Zea > Zea luxurians. The sequence goes on from JAOPSE010000010.1 coordinate 45,998,436, forward strand.
GGGTAAAATTTGGCATGATTTGGACCATGTTTGGTACCTAGGGCCCAAACCCCTAATCCCCTGCCCTATGAACTTCACTATAGACTCCAAAAACCCTAGTTTCCTGGAGAACCGTGAAGGAAAGTTATATTCAAGACATTAGATAATATACTTTTATGATCTTTGCATTCTAATGAGCATTACATGAGCATTCATGATTATATATGGCTATGTATAGAAAACGAAGAAGAGATAGAAGTTGAAGAAGCCAGGACTACACCACCACCACCTGAAGAACCTCAGGCAGGAAACTGCTTTTACTTTGATATCTGTGGAGCAGAGCCTGATTCACCTATCACACAAGGCAAGCCCCGGTGCATTTGCCACCTCCTTGCTATTTTAAAATCTTTCTCACTTACTTGATGCATTAGGTGATAAGAGTTGTGTGCTAAACCAGTTGATGCATTTCCTTCCTTGGATTTGATTACTTCTCCTTAATCCCTGTTTTACAAAAAGGTTTTTCTTATGCTTAGCTTTGCTCTAGAAAAACAAATTGTTTTGTTTTGACAAAAGATGATGCTTCAAAGTGGGTGGGATGTTTTCAAAAACAAAACTTGATGGTGGATCCATCATGGCCATGATGGGTTCAACATTGGAAAAGATGTACCTCTGCCAGGTACCAAACTTTGGGTTTGAAATGATACAGATGAGACCGGGCGGGTGACTTGCACGAGAAGAGAGTCTCGGTGTAGTGTCTCCGTCTGAGTTGATTAAGGACCTTCTCGATGTAGGCTTGCTGATCGAGGACCCTTTAACTGGTCACATGCCTCATCATGGGTAAGCTTTGCCTCGGGCAGACTAATACTAGAATAAGATAACACACAATGGGAGTGGAGAGATGGCGAGAGTAGCGTATACCCTCCGTGGCAAGAGGCTGGACGGTGGTGTATCTGTGCTCTCGGTTGGCGTGAACCTGATCTGGTCTTAAGAACCACGGTGGCGAGTTGACATATGCAAGGGTTAAGTGCTACATATGTCGTGTGATTGGAGATCCTCAGCTGAGTATTAATCGATTCAGATCGCTGTAACTTCGCGGACATGAAGACTTGGTCACTGCCCTACACGTAGCATTCCAGTGAACAAGAAGGGTTGAAAAGAAATTGGCTAGTATAGGTCAAGTGCTTGAACTAGGGTAGAAAGAACTCTAGAACTCAGGTAATGACTTAACTTACTAATAAAACTGGACTTTTAAGGATCCACTATTAGTAAGCATTTCTGCAAACAGAGTCATTGATTATTGAAAAGCCATACCTTGATCCCCAAAGGCCAGCATATCCTTGAGAGTCTTTTATTTTGGCGGGTAAGACTTGCTAAAGTACACTTCGTACTCAGGGCTTTATCCCATGTTGTTTTAGGTGATGAAACAGCAAATTTTTGTTGCTTTCTGTTCCAAGGTGGTGCCTAGAGAAGAAAATCAAGACTGAAGCTGCGGAAGGAAGTGTCCTCCGTTAAGAAAAACTTTTTACTGTTTATCGGGAGGGGTTTTTGCCTCCCAAGTTATGTAATAATATTACTTCAGCACTCCTATATTTACTCTTGTCTGTAATAATTCTACTCTTTCTTACTTTAAAATAAAGTAAGTTATTGTAACTGCTTCCGCATTCTCGTACCTCCGATGTGTTGTAATGTATGCGTGACAGGTGAAACACTCTTGGGCAAGGTAAAGAATACAGATACTGAACTTGTCAAGTGATCAGGGGCACCTGCAGGGTTGTCTGAGGTTCGTTGGACAAGGACAACTGTACGTGGGCCTAATGACTTGGGGGGTTCCGTCACACGGGGCATGGGGCCGGGCGAGTCATCGGGGGCACGGGGCAGGGCGAGGCCACGGGGCATAGGGCGCAGCCGCCAGGGGCACGGGGGGGGGGGCGGGGAGGGCTGAGCCGCTGGGGATGCGGGGCGCGTGGGGGCGAGCCGCCGGAGGCGCGGACGCGTGGGGCCAGCAGGGGCCGCTGGGGGGCGCGCGACGGGGAGCATGGGGCGCACAGGGAAGAAGAAAGGAGAGGGGGAGGAGAAGAGAGAGAGGGAGAGGGAGAGGGGAGGGGAGCTCACATCGGGGTCCAAATCCGGCGATCACCGTCTCCAAAACCTAGGGCACCACGGGGGAGAGAGAGAGGTGGAGGAGAGGAAGTTGTTGCGTGGGAAAAATAAATGAGAGAAAGGGAGAGAAGGGAGGGGGCACGCGCATGGGGGAGGGGCAGGGCGCCGGGGGCACGCGGGCCAGAGCGGGCCGGGCTAGGTCAGGATGGGTCGGGCTGGGTCGCATCGTGGGGCAAAAACCCACGACACACACAACCATAGATCGGAATCTAATTGTGAAACGAAATCCGAAACGACACTAGGCAAAACATGCGATTAAATACGACGACATACGTCATCTAAGCTTAATTTAAAAATGAAACGTCGCACGACTGGACACGCGACGCCACACATTAAATAATCTGAAACTGAGATGAATCGTCGCGCGACGAAGCGTGCGACACAGTTCATTAATAAAGATGAATTTTAAAATAAATCGTCGCGCGACGAAGCGCGCGACGCAGCACATCGACTAAACTAAATTTAAAATGGATTAACTGAAAGTTGGACGTCGCGCCACTACGGTCGCGCGTGCAGGAACGCGCTGCGCGCGCCGGGGGCACGCAAGGCCACACGGGGACGCGCAGCCGTGCCGGGGGAATGGCACGGTCGCCAGGGGCGCGGGGCAGGGCCGCTAGGGCGCACGGCCGCCGGGACACGCGAACGCCGGGGCGCAGGGGCGCCACGGCGCGCGGCCGCATGGGCGCGAGGCTGCCAGGGCGCGCTGCCGCCGGGGCATGAGGCCGCCAGGGCGCGGGGCCGGGTGAGGCCACAGGGGCGTGGGGTGTGGGCGAGGCCGCGGGGCATGGGCGAGCCGCCGGGGGTGCGGAGCCGGGCGAGGCCGCCGGGGCGCGGGTGAGGCCGCGGGGCACGGGGCGCAGCCGCTAGGGGCGCGGGGGGAGGGGGCGGCGCGGGGAGGGCCGAGCCGCTGGGGACGCGGGGCGCGCGAGGCCGCTTCTGGCCGCCGGCCGCGGGGGCGAGTCACCGGGGGCGCAGGCGCGTGGGGCCAGCAGGGGCCGCCGAGGGGCGCGCGATGGGTAGCAGGGGGCGCGCAGGGAAGAAGAAAGGGGAGGGGGAGGAGAAGAGAGAGAGAGGGAGAGGAAAAGGGAGAGGGGACCACAGGGGAGAGAGAGAGGTGGAGGAGAGGAAGTTGCTGCACGGGAAAAATAAATCCGGTGTTGGGGACTTGTTCTCAAACGCTAAGAGTTAAGAACAAGGCAACATAAAAGTATTAAATGTTAAAGTCCTTCGTCCTTCGAAGCATTATCTCCTTTCGGATATAATGAATTTCGGACGAAGGTCATGAAGGACAAACCTTCACAAGCACAATAAATGATGAAGAAAGATTCATACACAAAATATGAAAAAATAATATAAACACTTTAAATGTTATTATCAATTTATTTTTATTTGCGTTGCTGTATTCACAATAACAGATTATAAATGTACCTTCGGCTCGAAGGAAAGCAGGGGTACAAGCGTGACGTGAGAGTAAAATGCCAAGTCAGCGTGAACAGTATGGGAGTACTGTTCATCTATTTATAGGCAAGGAACGCAGCCCATGTAAAATTACATTTATGCCCTTTATATTTGCTAATAACTCTATAGTAATTCTTCGAGGTCTAATTTGCCTTTTCATCTTTAAGTCGGTTCCCCTTTTCTACTGTCATGTCGAAGCTTTCCTGTGCACAGCTTCGTGATCACCTTGTCCTTCGTCATAATCACCTTTCGTCTCGCTCAGGCTTCGTCCTGACCATGCTCTGTATGCTCATGATCCGAATCCGAAGATACCTGTTCACATATTTCACTTGGAAAACATTGTCAAATCATGTTTTTGAGGACCTTCGGAAGCCGAAAGCCCCCAACAGTAGCCCCTCGCAATATTAATTTGCTAGAATAATAAATTCAGATTGCGATATAGACGAAGGCCTTAAGCCGAAGGTCCAAAAAAACACCTTCCCTTTGCTAGAATAGCAATAGTCAATGACAAGTGGGGCCCTGCCACTTGCAACGTACTGGGCGTATAAATAAGAACGCACCTCGAGCACATTTAGCACGCTTTCTTGCCGTCGGCTCCTGCCTTCCTAATTTTTAGCTCTTTGCACACCAACGCTTGCCTGGCTTTTTACATTTTTAAGCTTCATCTTTGAGAGCACTTTCCTAGCATTTCCGAAGATGTCTGAAGACAAGAAAGTTGTCGCTGAGTCGAAGCTAAGCCTTTCCGAAGAGATGAATCTCGGCTTCCTTGAATCAATAGCAAAGACAAATACAGAGAAGATTACTAGGGAGATTTTAGAGGGTTTGTCTAAGACACTGGTGACAGTGACAGCTATGATGTGGAAAGTGGCGGTGAAGATTCCGAAGATCGACCTTGGCGACCAAGCCATGCAGTTTTTGGAAAATCAAGCATTAAACAAAGCCATCTTGTCAATATGAGGGGTAGATATTTTCGGGATTTATCTATTGTAAGGGCTGACGAAGGAGAGAAAACTTGTCCGACTCCCGAAGAAAATGAAGTCGTGATATTCCGAAGATTCTTTAAGGCTGGACTTCGGTTTCCTTTGAGCAGTTTCGTGGTAGAAGTTTTGAAGATATTTGAAATCTACCTCCATCAAATTACTCCCGAAGCAATCATAAGGATGGGAATCTTCGTATGGGTCGTGAAGAGCCAAGGTTTGGAACCAAATGCAAAAAGTTTCTGCGGTATGCATGAGTTATTATATGAGACAAAACCATGGGGTAAGGAGCAATATCACAACAATTTTGGCTGTTATAGCTTCGGTGCCCGCTCTGGGTCAAGTTGTCCCGTGCCAACTTTTCGGAGAAGATGGCCTGGGGACTGGATGAAGGAATGGTTCTATGTGAAGAACTACTTGAAAACGCGAGAAGATATTAAAGATATCATTATGCGCCCTATCTGGCAGCGCTTCGGCCTTCGGAAACCGAAGGTGGAAATTGACAAAGCAGCCAAAGAATGCCGGAGAGCCTTCGGAGTAGTTTGCTCTTTCATCAGGACAAGGGATTTGATAAAAGAACACATTGCCTTCAGAGTATGGCCACTTGCAGAAAAGTGGGAAATGCCAAAGGAAACCATCAGCGAACCTAACGAAGGTGGACTAGTTAGGTTAAAATTCACCTTCAAATACGGAGATAAGTTCGTCGAGCCAGATGACGACTGGCTGAAAAGTATTGAGGCCATAAGCGATGAGCTGCTTGGGCCATACTCGAAGGCAGAAGATACTGCACTGTCCGCAGCCTTCGGAGGCCAGAAGAAGAAAAGGCTCAACCGAGTATTTGATGCCATTGGGTTCATGTATCCTGGCTACCGTTACCCAACACGGGGTCAAAAAAGGAAAGATACAGCGTCTGCAAAGGAAGCCGCCTCAGCCACTCTTAGTGAGCCAGCACCGAAGAGGAAAAAGATAAAGGTTCTTACACACCGTCCACGCTATATTGAACCGGCCATAGTGCCCGAGTTTGTCGGTGAATCCTCTTCGGTCCCCGAAGCCAAGGAGCCGACTCCCCTAAAGAATATTGAAGAGCCGGTCCCAATGTCGGAGATAAAGAAAATAGAAGAACCGAAGGCTAACGAAACAAGGACATCTAAAATTTTAAGTCCTTCAGCAAAAGTTGAAGTACCAAAAAGCCAAAAGGGTCCAGCATTGACCCCCAAAAGAAAAAGTATGGTTAATGTACTGGATGTATTGGAGACAATAAAGTCTTCAAGCACTACTCCGAAGAAAATTGCCGAAACTCCCGAAGTGCAAATCGAAGCCTTTGGTGCCGAAGCTTCAAAGCACCAAGCTGAGACTGAAGCTAGGCCTTCAGAGCCTGCCAAGGTAAAATCCTTGGAAACCAAAGAAACAAAAACAGTAGAACAAATTTTTGTTGAAGAAACTGGCATTGCCGTCCCCGAAGCCTTTTCCAAAGCTTCCAATTATATTTTACGACATGCTTCGGGGAAGGAATTGACTGAAAAAGAAAAGCAGGAGGCTCAGTTCTATGCCCAAAGACTGAAATATCCCAAGGGGGCGTTGATATTCAACGGCAGCGGAGAAGAAGACTTCTTGTATTGTCTCCCTGACAGCAAGGAGATTTCAGTCTGTCGGGAGATGAGCAAAAGCTTTGGATTCCCAACACTAGAAGACGGGCTCTCAGTGTTGTCAAAGAACGAGCTGGCTGACAGCTTAGCGTACAATAGTTTAAAGGTGAAAAAATGAGATCTTCGTATTATTTCTTGAAACCAAAATTTTTCATTTGCTTAAACTTATTAACACACATCTTTTCCCAGGGCCTTATACTTAGCAATGCCCTCAGGGCACAAAAAGATGTCGAAGACGAAGGGTGTACCATAGCCTTGAGCAACCTTCGTTCCGAAGTAATTGAACTAAGGAACGAAGGTCTCGAAAAAGATAAAATATTACACTCGTTATTGAATAAAATAAAAGAAGACGAAGCTGCTTTCAAAGCTCAAGCTGAAGCTCAGAAGCGTGAAATTGAAGATCTTCGGAAACAACTAGTCAGAGCTAAAGAAGAGTGCACACTTGAAGAAACAAAACGAGAAATTAGTGAACAATGGGCCAATCATTTAGAGAAAAACGTTGAAGAGCTTCGTGCATCCAAGAAAAAGTGTTATGAAAAATCTATAGAATGTGTTAAGAAAATAAGAACCAGCTTCGCCAGCGTCGGCGCATTCTCAAGTGAGGAGAACTTCATAAGGGGTGACCCCGAAGGCGCAATTGGATGGATCAGCCACGAAGCTGAAGCTTTTGAAGAAGTTTTGAATAGCCGTGGAGACATATGTGCCTTTTCGGGTGCCAGGGGGATTGCCACTATTTTGGAGAGGAAAGGCTGTGACCATGTGAAATTTTTGGCACAATCCGAAGCCGCCTTGTCTTCTGAAGATATAAAAGACCCCTCGGCCGAAGCGAGCCTGGTTGGTGGAAAATTTTTCACCGACATCTGGGACAATGGTGGCCGGGAGATGGCCCAAGAAATTATACGAAAGAGCGAGAAAGGTATTCATGACGCTAGAAAAGTAGCAGAAACCGCTGAGAAAAGTGCGGATGTCGAAGTGCAAATAGGTATTGACTAGCAGTTTTTGGCTCTGTTGTAATTTTTTGATTTCGAACTTGTTTACGCTTTGTAACACAGCCGCACTTTCTCGCCCCTCAGAGCCTGCCAAGCCATCGGCGGAGTCCCACGCGAAGGGGGACGACAAAATTAGAAAAATGGCTGAAGCTATCATGGATAAAGTTGTTGATCAACTACTGAACGAAGCTGCAGAAGTAGTTCTAAGGGAAGACTAGATGTTATTGTAAAAACATTTGGAATGTAATATTTATTGAACATGTGTAATATTTTGTAACTTTGAATGTAATATATAAGCTATTTATGGTTCAATTCTTTACGATGCATGAAACTTTACATACATACCGTTTTTTGAGCCTTCGGCGAAAAAACACCTTCCCTTCTTTTCATGCTTCGTAAATAATATCCGTATTTTCATAAAAACATCCAATCTTCATAAAATCAATAACCGATAGATCTTTTCATTTCAGAGTTTGACGAAGGTATGCTTCTTCAATATTTACTTTTTTGTGCCTTGGCACTGTTTCTTCGAAACAATCTCCAAATATCAACATTGATCCCCTTCTTGCGTCATTGATGCAATATGATGTATGATGTTATGCTATGCAAATGATGTGATGATGTGATGTTATGCAAAATGATATTTGCCGAAGATCGATGTTTATTTTTCACTCTAAGCCTCCCTTAGGAGCTTCTTCGCCTTTTACTTCAGCGGAATCAGCGTTTATTTTTCGCTGTAAGCCTCCCTTAGGAGCTTCTTCGCCTTTTACTTTCAGTGGTATCAGCGTTTATTTTTCGCTGTAAGCCTCCCTTAGGAGCTTCTTCGCCTTTTACTTTCAGCGGTATCAGCGTTTATTTTTTGCTGTAAGCCTCCCTTAGGAGCTTCTTCGCCTTTTACTTTCAGCGGTATCAGCGTTTATTTTTCGCTGTAGGCTCTGCATTCCCTTCGGAACGACTTTTGAGCAGAAAACTTATGCTGCGCTCCCTTAGGAATGACTTTTTGTTATTTCAGAAATTCTCCTTGTAACCATAAATTGTTATGCTTCGGCAACTCCGCTATTCTGTGGAGAAGGTATATTTTTACTGTGGCGAAAACGAAACTATTACAAGAGACTAAAAAACGACAAAAACACTTAGGCTTTCAATAATTGTTCCTTATTAAAAAGAAAATGATACTGAATGTAAAAACTACTGCCGAGGTAGGATATTTGTTAGTAAATATGCTTCGATTCTGGCACAGTACTATTGACTGTGCGAGCTTCGGACTCTTCTCTGAAGTCCCGTTGGAGGTGGGTATGTTGATTCCCTTCTAGCTGCTGGCCTCGTTGCATTGGTGGTGGAGGAGGAGGCTGTTGCTAGGATGCCTGAGGTTGGCTTGCCGAAGCGACAGAAGCTGCAAGGTGGTTGCCTACATACTCTGGAATGCAAGGCGAATGGTACGAAGCAGTGTGCATAACTTGCTTCGGCTGGCTCTGTTGGGCTGCAGCTTCTGCTATCTCCTTTTGTTTCTGGATGGTAACATGGCACATCCTGGTGGTATGGCCCTTGTCCTCACCGCAGAATAGGCAATAAATCTTCCTGGGCTGATCCCCAAATCTCCCTCCGAAGCCCCTGGCACCTCTGCCCCCTTGGAGCTTGAGGCCGAGGATAGCTCTTCTGCTGCCCCGAAGCCTGGGAGGAATATTGTGGCCTCTGCTGCTGGCTTCCCCTGTCATCATTCTGAGTGGAATGAATCGATCTGACATGTCTGGGATGAATTCTCCCTTCGAAGCCCCTGGCTATTTCGGAGAACTTGTAAGCTTCCTCCCTTCTCTGTCGAAAATCATTGTCAGCGCGGATGTATTCATCCATCTTCTGAAGCAATTTCTCCAGAGTCTGAGGGGGCTTTCTGGCGAAGTATTGGGCTAAAGGTCCCGGCCGAAGCCCCTTAATCATGGCCTCAATGACAATTTCATTGGGCACTGTTGGCGCTTGTGCCCTCAGGCGTAAGAATCTTCGGACATACGCCTGAAGACATTATTCGTGATCTTGGGTGCACTGGAATAAAGCTTGAGCGGTGACCGGCTTCGTTTGAAACCCTTGGAAACTAGTGATCAGCATATCCTTCAGCTTCTGCCATGATGTGATTGTTCCTGGCCGAAGGGAGGAGTACCAGGTTTGTGTAACATTTTTGACAGCCATGACGAAAGACTTCGCCATGACTACAGTATTGCCACCATAGGAAGATATTGTTGCTTCGTAGCTCATTAGAAACTGCTTCGGATCTGAGTGGCCGTCGTACATGGGGAGTTGAGGTGGCTTGTAGGACGGAGGCCAAGGTGTAGCCTGCAGCTCTGCTGACAGAGGAGAAGCATTATCAAAAGCAAAATTTCCATGATGGAAATTCTCATACCAGTCATCTTCGTTGAAGAAGCTCTCTTGATGAAGCTCTCTGTGCTGAGGCCTTCGGTTCTGCTCATCTTGAGTAAGATGGCGAACTTCTTCAGAGGCTTCGTCTATCTGCCTTTGCAGATCAGCCAGCCTAGCCATCTTTTCCTTCTTCCTTTGCACCTGTTGATGGAGCATCTCCATATTTCTGATTTCTTGGTCCAAGTCGTCCTCCTGAGGCATTGGACTGATGGCCTTCCTCTTCTGGCTTCGGGCCTCCCGAAGAGAGAGGGTCTCCTGGTTAGGGTCCAGTGGTTGCAGAGCGGCAGCCCCTGTTGCTGAAGCTTTCTTTGGCGGCATGACGAAGGTCTATGCTTGCCAAAGGTGTTCGAAACTCAAAAAGTGGAAGTGAGTTCACCGGAGGTGGGCGCCAATGTTGGGGACTTGTTCTCAAACGCTAAGAGTTAAGAACAAGGCAACATAAAAGTATTAAATGTTAAAGTCCTTCGTCCTTCGAAGCATTATCTCCTTTCGGATATAATGAATTTCGAACGAAGGTCATGAAGGACAAACCTTCACAAGCACAATAAATGATGAAGAAAGATTCATACACAAAATATGAAAAAATAATATAAACACTTTAAATGTTATTATCAATTTATTTTTATTTGCGTTGCTGTATTCACAATAACAGATTATAAATGTACCTTCGGCTCGAAGGAAAGCAGGGGTACAAGCGTGACGTGAGAGTAAAATGCCAAGTCAGCGTGAACAGTACGGGAGTACTGTTCATCTATTTATAGGCAAGGGACGCAGCCCATGTAAAATTACATTTATGCCCTTTATATTTTCTAATAACTCTATAGTAATTCTTTGAGGTCTAATTTGCCTTTTCATCTTTAAGTCGGTTCCCCTTTTCTACTGTCATGCCGAAGCTTTCCTGTGCATAGCTTCGTGATCACCTTGTCCTTCATCATAATCACCTTTCGTCTCACTCAGGCTTCGTCCTGACCATGCTCTGTATGCTCATGATCTGAATCCGAAGATACCTGTTCACATATTTCACTTGGAAAACATTGTCAAATCATGTTTTTGAGGACCTTCGGAAGCCGAAAGCCCCCAACATCCGGCGATCACCGTCTCCAAAACCTAGGGCACCACGGGGGGGGGAGAGAGAGAGGTGGAGGAGAGGAAGTTGCTGCACGAGAAAAAGAAATGAGAGAAATGGAGAGAAGGGAGGGGGGCGCGCATGGGGGAGGGGAAGGGCGCCGGGGGCGCGCGAGCCAAAATGGGCCGGGCTAGGTCGGGTTGGGTCGCGTCGTGGGTCCAAAACCCACGACACGCATAGCCATAGATCGGAATCCAATTGCGAAACGAAATCCAAAACGACACTAGGAAAAACATGCGATTAAACACGATATCAGACCAAAGAAATATGATTCGGCATGATGCAACACTCATGTCAACTTAGGTTTTTGTTCACACGCAATACGGACACCAGTTGTTATACTGCTTTGAAATTGGGAAGAAGGAGCGAAACGGGAAGGGAAAAGAGAGTAACGCCTGAATTTGGTGAGTAAAAAGAAGAAAAAATTCTACCCCCAAATTCAGGGTGTTACAAAACCTATCCCCCTTAAAAGAATCTCGCCCTCGAGATTCAAGGCTGGCTAGCAAAGAGTTCGGGATATTTAGCCATCAGATCATCCTCACGCTCCCAGGTTGCTTCTTCCTCAAAGTGGTGATCCCATCTGACTTTGCACATTCAAATAGTTTTCCTCTGGGTGACCCTGTCTGCAGTTTCAAGAATCTATGCTGGCTTTTCTATGTAGGTCAAGTCTTCTTGGACTTCCAGACCTTCCACTGGCAACTGCTCTTCTGACACACGCAGACACTTCTTCAACTGAGACACGTGAAAGACATCGTGCACCGTTGACAAACCTTCTGGCAGACTGAGCTGATAGGCCACTTCTCCACGCTTTGCGAGAATCTGATACGGACCAACATAGCGGGGCGCTAGCTTGCCTTTGACTCTGAATCTTCTGACTCCTCTGATAGGCGATACTTTCAGGTAGACAAAATCTCCGACTTCAAAACTCAGCTCTCTCCTTCTTGTGTCTCCATAACTTCGCTGCCTTGACTGTGCTATCTTCAAGTTCTCCCGAACCTTCTTGATGTTCTCTTCAGCTTCGAGCAAAATGTCTGGCCCAAACACTTGCTTTTCTCCAGGCTGATCCCATTGCAACGGAGTTCTACAACTCCTTCCATAAAGCGCCTAAAATGGTGACATCTTCAAGCTGGCCTTGTAACTGTTGTTATAGGAGAATTCTGCATAAGGCAATCTCTTGTCCCATCCGGACTGATCTTGCAACGCACAAGCTCTCAACATGTCTTCGAGGATTTGATTAGTTCTTTCAGTCTGACCATCTGTCTATGGATGATAAGCCGAACTAAAATTCAGATGCGTACCCAAGGCTTCATGCAACTGATGCTAGAAATGAGAGGTGAACTGCGTTCCTCTGTCTGACACTATCTTCTTTGGTACACCATGAAGACAAACGATCCGGGACATGTACAACTCTGCCAACACTGCACTGCTGTAGTTAGTCTTGATAGGTATGAAGTGGGCTGACTTGGTTAAGCGGCCCACCACTACCCATATGGAATCGTAGCCGGCTCAAGTGTGAGGCAATCTGACTATGAAGTCCATCCTGATTCATCCCATTTCCACTGAGGAATTCGCAACGGTTGCAACAATCCAGCTGGCCTCTGATGCTCTGCCTTGATGCTTTGACAACTGTCACATATTGCCATATGCTCTGCGATCTCCCTTTTCATTCCGTACAACCAGAATTTCTTCTTCAGATCTTGATACATCTTCTCACTTCCAGGGTGTATAGAATAAGCTGACTCATGAGCTTCCTTGAGGATCAACTCCCGAATGGACTGGACATTGGGAACACACAAACGGTCCTTGAACCATATCACACCTTCTGCATCCTCTCGAAAATATTTGACTCTACCTTCTAGAATCAGTTTTCAAATTTCATTGATCTTCTCATCATTCTTCTGTGCTTCTTTAATTTCCCGCTCTAAAGTGGGCTCTAACTCAACTGTTACTCCTCGCATGCCGTTCAGAAATCCGAGGCTCAACCTGTCAAACTCTTTGGCCAACTCATAAGGCATTGGATGAGCGACCATCATATTGACTTGACTTTTCCTGCTCAAAGCATCTGCCACTATGTTCGCTTTGCTTGGATGGTAATGAATCTCCAATTCATAGTCTTTGATCAACTCTAACTATCTTCGTTGTCTCATATTCAGCTCCGACTGAGTGAATATGTACTTTAGACTCTTATGGTCTGTGTAAACATCACATTTTTGCCCATACAGATAGTGTCTCCATGTCTTCAGTGCATGAACCACTCCTGCCAACTATAAGTCATGGATTGGGTAATTCTTCTCATGAACCTTTAGCTGTCGGGACGAGTAAGCTACAACTCTTCCCTCTTGCATCAACACGCATCCCAAACCAGTGTAACAAGCGTCGCAATACACTGAGAAGGGCTTGTGCACATCAGGCAAGACTAAGACAGGCGTTGTAGTCAACTTCTCTTTCAGCGTTTCAAAGGCTTCTTGGCACTTCTGAGTTCACTTGAACTCCACTTTGTTGGCTAGCAAAGCTGTCATTGGTTTCGCGATCTTCGAAAATCCTTCAATAAATAGTCGATAATATCCGGACATTCCAATGAAGCTCTTGATTCCTCGGGCATCTGTTGGCGCTTTCCAGTTCAGAATGTCTGCCACTTTCTTCGGATCCACAGTTAATCCATCTTTGTTTATTATGTGACCCAAGAACAAGACTTCATTGATCCAGAACTCGCACTTACTCAACTTTGCATACAACTGGTTCTCTCGCAATCTCTGCAATACCATCTTCAAATGATCCACATGTTCTTCATCATTTTGAGAATATATAAGAATATCATCAATAAATCCCACCACAAACTTGTCGAGATAATCCATGAATACACTGTTCATTAGATTCATGAAGAAGGCTGGTGCATTTGTTAGGCCAAAAGACATAACAGTGAACTCATACAACCCATACTTGGTAATGAATGTCGTCTTCGGAATGTCTGAAGGTCGAATCCTGAGCTGGTGATAACCTGACCTCAAATCTATCTTTGAGAACACGCTGGCTCCTCTCAACTGGTCGAATAGATCTTCTATTCTAGGCAAGGGGTACTTGTTCTTGATTGTGACTTCATTCAGAGCTCGATAATCGATACACATCCTTCTGGAGCCATCTTTCTTCTCCATGAATAGGACAGGGGTAGCCCAAGGCAAAGTGCTTGGCCTGATGTAACCTTTCTTTGACAGCTCATCAATCTGCTTCTTAGGTTCAACCAACTCTGGTCTGGATACTCTATAAGCTCTTTTAGAAATGGGGGCGGTGCCAGGAAGAAGCTCTATGGCAAACTCAACTTTTCGCTCAGGTGGCATGCCTGGTAAGTCTTCTGGGAACACATCTAGGAATTCGGACACAACCTTGATAATCTCGAGTGAATCTAGCTCCTTGCTATCAATAGCCATCTGATGACAACCTCCTTTCCTTGGTTCAGGTGAGACTAACTCAGCTACCACTTCTTCTCCTAGTGGGGACACCAACTTAATTATCCTCTTATCACAACTGATAACTGCCTAGTATTTATTTAGCCAATTCATCCCTAGGATGACATCTATTCCCTAAGTACCCATTACTATGAGATTAGCAGGAAACGCTATCCCTCTTATTTCCACACTTACATTCAAGCAAATGCTATCGGCTTGAATTCTACCACCGGCTGAATCAATTTGGATGGGGGTTGACATGGTAGTGATTGGAAGATTATGTGCTTCTACCCATGATGCAGTAATGAATGAATGCATTGCTCCAGTATCAAATAACACTTCTGTAATATGGGAGTCAACTGGAAACATACCTACTGTCATGCCGGGTGTTTCCTGAACTGCTTCAGCCTCCAAGTGGTTTAGTCTCCCATGGTTGTAGCATGTCTGGGAGCGGTTGCCTGCTCCAGGCTGGGGCACATTCTGCTTTGCTGGGGCACTAGGGCCTGACTGCTGCTGGGCTGCCTTCTTCGGACATTGCATCACCCAATGGCCTTGCTCTCCACAATAGAAACATGCTCTGCTTCTGCCTTGAACTGGGGCTGCTTGACTGTTCTGTTGGGTTGTTGGGGCAGGAAGACGAGGTGTCTGCTGATTCTGCCTCTGAAACTGACTTCCTCCGGACTAATTGTTCTGGTGATTCTGCTGCTGGTACTGAGGGTATTGCTTCTGAAACTGCTGCTGAGGGGGACACTAATTCTTCTTGAACTGCTGAGGTGGGTTGCCTGAGAAACAGGGGCGATTGCTGCTTCCAGGCTAAGGTCTATTGATCTTGCGCTTGCGATCCTCCATCTCCTTGCGCTTCTTCTCTGTCATGATCGCTCTGTCGATCAGGTGCTGAAATGTGGGGAAAGTACGATTCATCAACTGGTAATGCAAGGGATCGACTAAGCCTCTCAAGAAACGGTACTGCCTCTTGGCATCTGTGTTAACATCTTCAGGAGCATAGCGGGACAGCTGCAGAAACTTGTCTCGGTACTCACTGATAGACATAGGCCCTTGCTTGAGCGCTAGGAACTCCTCCTTCTTCACTGTCATCAGACCTGTGGGAACATGGTACTGACGGAAATTATCTCTGAACTCCTCCCAGGTGATAGTGTCGGGGTTGGCATGGATGGCAAGATAGGACTCCCACCAAGACTGAGCTGCTCCTCTCAACAAACGGGACCAGACAGAACTTTCTCCCTGTTGTCGCACTGAGCGGTGTGCAACTCTCGCTCCACGGTACGCAGCCAATCTTCAGCATCCATGGGGTCAGAAGAGTGAGCGAACACTGGGGATGACCTCTCATGAATTCAGCACGCTTGTCTCTGGGCATCTGAGGCTGAGGTGGGGGCTGATGCTGCTGCTGCTGAATAGCGGCCAGAGTCTGACCGATGGCTTGAACTACCTGAGTCTGCATTAAGAACATCTGCTCGATGGTCATCGGGGGCGGGGGTGGCAGCTGCTGCCGGGGTGCCTCATCCTGCGGTGCTGTCTGCTCCTGCTGAGCACGCCTTCCACCTCTGCGCCTATTTCTGACTTCTGCAGAATGCAATCACACATCAGAACTGATCTTGCAAACCTTGCAGCATAAGAAAAGAGTATAGAATCCTTCCACAATTCTTAACAGATGAACATCTTCACTGATTTCCAACATAGACAAACGCAGCTTCTCAGATAAAGAGGAAAGTAGAATAAAAGGGCTTCATAACTAGATAACTAATTTTATTAATATTTAACAGGTAAACCAAAGTGCAGGGGATACCCACACCCTGGCGACAGTCATTACAAAAATTCAAATCCATCATAGTTCATCATGACAAACATAAAAAGCACAGGATAAGCAAACTACCCTGTCTAACTAAGACTAACTAAGAGTAAGACTAAAACTAAGACTATAACTTCTATATTTTTACCATTAATTACAAGGTACGACGTTGTCGATCTATGGTTCTAAATTTATCTTGGTCCTGCAGTCGGGGTTACCATAAGCATGATGTCCACGCTGAGGTGAGAGGTACGGGTGCTGAGTCCCGATGGGAGTGGGGGAACCATCCTCCAGGTGATGATGCTCCGCGCTCAGCCCGCAACTGGGTGATCTCAACATGAGCCCTACTCAGCTCATCTAATGCATGGTCCAGCTCCGTGTTTAGCACGACGGCTAGATTGACTGTGCTGCTCAACCTAAGATTTTCCTCACCGACAAGTGAGACAACCACGCCTCCTGTGCTGCCCGATGGACGGCGGGGGTAATACCTCAGGTTGAGACCATCAGCTACCCCACCGAACACTGAGCAGTAGTGCGAAAGCACACGCCGTGCGGCATCTTGCATTAATTTCAGTTTAAGTAGCGTATGCTGTCGCGACGTTTTGTTTAAAATTCAGATTAAGTAGCGTATACCGTCGCATTAATTTCAAATTGAATTCAATTGTTTCGTTGCGCGCTCTGTCATGCGATGATTTGTTTAATTTTAGTTTAGTTTAAGCGTTGTGTCGCGTGCTCCATCGAGCGACAATTCTTTTTTATTTAAGCTTAATCCGCGCGTGCTGTCGCGCGCTTCGTCGCACGACAATCCATTTTAAATTTAACTAGAGTTGTTTATAATAAATAAGTGCGTAGCATAACTTTAGTTTATGCTTAGCGCGACTGTTAAATTAATATGGTTGTGTCTAGACAAGTATTTTAATTCATAGCTGCTTAACGTAATCACCCTTCGATCGTCATATTTTTCTTTCTCGTATAGTCGTAGGTGCAAGCCCTGCGCCAAGCATCTGCTTATATTTTGCATTTTTGGCGTGGTGTATTGTTTCTTTTTATATTAAGTTTGTGGAATGTATGTTTGAACTCGTACAGATAACGGTCCATTGGCGAAGTTCGAAGGAGTTGCAGGTGAAGACCCTGAGCAGCAGCTGGTTGGTGAAGGCAAGTGTCCCTTGACCCATCTATGTCCTATACATTTTATAATTCACTCCCCGCATTTACACAATTTATACCTAAGAATTGACTAGCTTTGTTTATCATGTCCTTGTTTACCTATGTTGGTTGGATCATTTTCGTTTAGCTCTATGCTAGTGCTTCACCCTAATCAATGAATATGATGAGATTATTTATGATACGTTGTTTTCCCCTTTGGATTATGATTATGGTATTGCGACATTTAAGGGCACTCGAGCGGTTTCTCGAGTGCCTCTCCGTAAGGACTGGTTCGTTGGATGACCACCTGGGAAACAGTACAACCATGAGGGTGGTATGAGACGCCCTTAGCTGAATAATTTGAGGAACTGAGATTTAGTTTGCTTCGCTGTTGTGCCGTCAATGGGGCACGGTGTATGCGGCTCGCTCTACCGAGGGTGGTTTGCCCCTTGGGGAGGAGTGCGGTACATTTAGAAAACCTAACAGGCAACTACAGCCTTAGGGAATCTTTGTAAAGACTAGCCTATTCACCTTGGTAGTGTTTAAGGGTTTG
Organism: Zea luxurians; assembly: GCA_029449295.1. NCBI lineage: Eukaryota > Viridiplantae > Streptophyta > Magnoliopsida > Poales > Poaceae > Zea > Zea luxurians. The sequence continues at coordinate 46,016,129 of JAOPSE010000010.1, forward strand.
ATCAGCCCGAGGCAAAAGGGAATCACGGCTCGTGGGTAAAGTGTGCAACCTCTGCAGAGTGTTATGAAACTGATATATCAGTTGTGCTCGCGGTTATAAGCGGCCTTGGGAGCTCCACTAATTAGAGACACATTGATCAGAGATACTTTGTTCACAGATGATGATGAGGATAATGTTAGTTTCTATTGTGATTATGATTATGGTTATGGTTTCTGGTATTCTTTCCGTTTGGAAAGAGTACTTTTGGGTTAACAACTTGGGTTAATGTAAAACCCGGCTCTCTACTAGTAATAATTACCTGACCAACTAAAAACAACTGCTTGATCTTAAACCCATCATAAAGCTAGTCCACTACAGCCAAAAGGGACAATTGCTGAGTATGTTGATGTGTACTCACCCTTGCTTTACACACTAAACCCCCATCTGCCCCTAGGTTGTCCACACTGCAACCACTGCTCAAGAGAAGATGAAGTCACGGTGGAGGATTTCCAGGAGTTCTAAGAGGATGAGGAGTTCTAGGCGTGCGTTAGCGGCAAACCCCCAGTCGGCTGTCTGTGAAGGCCGTATTTAGCTATATTCCAATTTCGCGCTTTGATCTATGTTAATGACTATGTGGAAGTCTTGGATAACATGATGTAATCAAATATTACCCTATTTTATGTTATTATTTGAGCACTGTGTGATGATGTCCGGTTATGTAACTGCTGTGTACGTGAATTGCTGATCCTGGCACGTACATGGTTCACATTCGGTTTGCCTTCTAAAACCAGGTGTGACACAACCCCATATAGGAGACGCATTCAAGACATGCCCGAGGTCAACCTCAGACATGAGATCCAATCACGACTCACTTGAGGCCAACCCCGGGTAGGAGACGCAGTCACGACTCGCCCGAGGCCCACACCGGTCGGGAGATCTAGTCACGACTCGCCTATGGCTAACCCCAGGCGAGAGACATAGTCATGACTCGATCGAGGCCAACCCCGGGCGGGAGACGCAACCACGACTCGCCCGAGGCCAACCTCGGGCCGGACACGCAGTCACAACTGGCCCAAGGCCAACCCCGGTAGGAGACGCAGTCACACCTCGCCCGAGGCCAACCACGGGTGGGAAACGCAGTCATGACTCGTCCGAGGCCAACCTCGGGCTAGTGAGGTGGCTAGTAGGGACATACTTTGCTATGTGGCACGCCGTTCCTTACCTGTCTTGTCGTCTCCACGCTCCTCGCGCTCGCATAGGCGTGAACTCTGCTTGCCAGCTCTGCCCCGACCTGCAGGTACACCGCCTCCGGCATCGGGGACGCCAAACATTTCATAGAGGCAAAACGTCAAACACTTGTTATGCATATGAGCTTTGAATATGCAGAGGTGGGTAGTAGGGTACGTACTTTGCTGTGTGGCATGTCGTTCCCTGCCTGTCCTATCGTCTCCACGCTCCTCGCACTCGTGTAGGCGCGAACTCCACTCACCGGTTCTGCCCCAATCGGCAGGTACGCCACCTCCGACGCCGGGGACGCCAATCATCTCATAGAGGCAAAACATCGAACACTTGTTACGCATATGAGCTTTGAATAGGCAGAGGTGGCTAGTAGGGGACGTACCTTGCTATGTGGCATGTCGTTCCCTGCCTGTCCTGTCGTCTCCACACTCCTGGCGCTTGCGCATGCTTGAACTCCACTCGCCGACTCTGCGCCGACTCACAGGTACGCCGCCTTCGGCGCCGGCTACTCCTTTCGCCTCGTGTTGGACAACCCGGCCACTGGCTCATGGGCGTCGTTGCCCGTGCTGGGTCCTCCTAGTGTGGGAGGGCGCGATGACGACCGTGTCCCGCTCTTCTGCCATTTCGCCGCGTCCGGCGAGAGGCCCGACATTGAAGCTGATGGTGCTGGGTGGGTGGGACCTTGAGATGTGGGCACCGACGGCGTTGGTGCATGTGTACGACTTCCTATCCGTGTTGGCGGGCGCCTTCAGGCGTCGTGAGCGAGGCAGGGGTGCTTGCGGTTGCCATGGAGCGTGGCAGCCAGTGCGGAGCACGGTTTCATGGCAGGCGTCTTTGGGCGTCGTGAGCGAGGTGGGGCAGGCGGGGGTCAAGGGTGAGGTCGCGACTGTCTTGCGGCGGGCGGGAGATGGACGACAGATGGATGGGGATGGGAGGATGCAGTTGCGGTTGGTTCCACAGATGAGAGCGGTGGGTGCGATGAGCGGTTGCTACGAAAATTCGAGCAGGTGCACACAGGGCGAGCTCGGGCGGAATTTTTTTTCGGACGAGGAAGAGATGCACGACGAAACTCGGGTGAATGATGAGTAGCGTTAAGGATACATGATCCATTAAAGAATAGCCGTCGGGTGCGTTTTAGCTGAGAGTAGATAAATGAATTGATCTGGGAGTGGGACCGTTGTTTTTTGACTGTAGGATTTTTCATGAGATAAAATGCTGGGTGCATTTAACAGGGGCATGAGTGCGTGGAATAAATCATGTTGTGTACTTAGCGTAGTTTAAAACGGTGGGTTTAAGGGTATTAAGAACATGGAGAGACGAATTGGCGTGCCCGTGAAAAATATATATGCATGCATCATGCATGGGTCACAAGCTGCATATATAATTGCATAATCAGATCAGGTATGCCTCATGCCCGTTAAAATTAATCCGTCGTGATCCGTAGTCAACGCGCTACGGATCTCTTCCTCTACTAATTAAAAGCTTTCCCGGCCCCATCTCAAGAGCACGTACGTACATATGGCGAAGCTGAGCACCGCCGCAGTCGTGGCATCCCTCTGCTGCTGCTGCGTGCTGCTCGCAGCGAAGCCAGCGGCGGCCAACGATGGCGGCTTCGAGAGGACCGTGTTCGAGCTAGTGAACGCCGCCATCAGAGGCAACTCCACCGTCGGCGGCGGCGACCCCCGCGTCGGCCCCGCCCTGATCCGCTTGCTGTTCCACGACTGCTGGGTAAATGTACGACATACATACACGTACGCCATCCTTCTATAACTATAATGTCAGCTTGTGCAGCCAAGAAATGAATGATATAATCGTCTCGTCTAATTAATTTGTTTAGGGCTGCGACGGATCCGTGCTGCTGGACGAGACTCCCGCCGACGGGACCGACACCGAGAAGAAGGCGGGCAAGAGCATCGGCCTGGGCGGCTTCGACGTGATCGACAGGATCAAGGCAGAGCTCCTGCGGTCCGGCGACGCCGACGACGCGTCGTGCGCCGACATCCTGGCCTTCGCGGCACGCGACGCGGTCGCCGTCCTCAGCGGCGGCCGGATCAGGTACCCGGTGCGCCGCGGCCGCGGGGACGGCGTGACGTCGTCGTCCGCCGCCGCCGACGCGGCGCTCCCGTCACACGCGCCTTCCGGCGGCTTCTCCGAGCTGGAGGCCAACTTCGCCGCCAGGGGCTTCGGCAAGGGCGACCTCGCCGCGCTCTGCGGCGCGCACGCGGTCGGCGTCTCACACGCAGCCTCCTTCGCCGATCGCCTCGCCCCGTCGGTCGCCGCCGCCGGACAGATCAACGGCACGTACCGGCTAGCCCTCGCCTCGCGGCAGGAGCTGCTGCCGCTGACGCTGAATTATTCGACGGCGACGGCGGAGAGCATGAGCATCAGCAACAACGTCCGCGACGCGGAGCCGGCGTTCCGGGCGGCGTCCAGCTACAGCGGCGTCGGGGTGGACACGGCGGCCAGGGGCGCCCTAGACAACAGCTACTACACGGCCAACCTGCAGAACATGGTGCTGCTCAAGTCCGACTGGGAGCTCACCCAGGACGACCACACCCTGGCTCGTCTGGTGCAGTACAGGGACGACGCGGACAGGTGGAGCGAGGACTTCGGCAAGGCCATGGAAAAGCTCAGCGACCTGGGGCCTCCCGTCGGGGCGCGCCTCGAGATCAGGAAGAAGTGCAGGCTCACCAACCCGAGTCCTGGACAAGCACTTGTGCGCGCGCTGAAGCATTTCTTACAAAGACGCCACGACGAGATATCTTGTTTGCTAAAACTTTTCAATGCAGGGTTGGTGTGATAAATCAGGATAATCATTTTGGGACGTCTTGTTTCTTCTAACATTACCTGATTAACTCCCTACTTTTATCTACCACAAGTACAATGCTTATGTATTACTACGGCATACAAGAATAAATATTATATTTTATTTTAGCTAAAATATTTTAAAATATATGAATTAAAAAGGAATTTAACCTTGTTTTTATGTAAACCACTTGGGTGCTCATCTTCTTTTATCTATCGGAGTGGCACTACATGGAGATTAGGCGTGATACACGATAATCGTTGAAATTGTTGTTGTATAGTAGTAGAGATAGAGATAGAGATAAAGATGGAGATAGAAATAAAGATTCATCAAAATTTTTTTTGTCGTGGTGCAACGATAAATACCTGAGGTCTGAAACACCATGCTGCCTCACATTGGCACACGATCGAGGCCTCAACACATGAACTTGCTATGTTGCTCGTGGACGTATTGGATAGATAAATGATAGATTTTTTATATATCTTTTAATATAGGACAAAAAATTAATATATAGATAGACTAAATAATAAAATATATCTATACATCTTTTAAAGTATTTTCGTAATTTTTTGATAGTTTGATTACAATAGCTTGTATGTGGCAGACCGATCAAAAGCAATTGTAATGGGCGATATGTATGCATGTATATTCAGCCACTACATAAAAAACATAAACTTTCTACGATTTTTTAACTTCTTACAACTTTTATAACAAACCGTAACAAATAAATAATTTCCGAGATGCAACTGATAGCTCTAGAAAGTTAGCTTCTCCTACTAACTTCCTACGGCTTACCTTAGGAATTTAGACGCCTCTGCTAACTTATTGCGACATCCTCTAGAAAGTTAGCTTTCAGCTGCTGACCCGCACGTACGGTCAAACGAGCCGCTAACTTCCTACGGCCTCCTTTAGAAAGTTAATTGTCCCTGCTAACTTCTTACGACCTACTGTTAGAATTATAGGCATTTTCCATATCATTTTAATTCCATAAATTAACATTATGATGATGACATATAAAATATAATTAATCATAGAAATCACTTTCTCAAATATATCCATAACAATATGGATCATGAGAACATAAAGCATATGAATTATATAAATCATATAAATACGATAAACATGTAAACTGATTGAACAATTGAAAATAAACAAATAGAAACATAAACAGCATGATTGTAAAATTAAAACAAACAGATATAACACATTATAAGGTAACAGAACAGATGAGATAAACTCTTTGCTATATATGAAACAGTACAAATGCATATATAAAACATATATAATCTGTAGAATGCAAAACAGTAAGGAAATAAACTGATCATACCCTCTCATGCGCTCTGATCCAGATCCTTGTCCAACTTCCTTTGTCATGTCGTAGATGTTTGGGCAGTCGCGTAGACGCTCCCCAAAAACCTAATTGCCGATCCCCCGTGCAAGGTCTCGAACGGCACCGGCTTCGGAGGCACCTGCCCTCTCGCTTCTCTGTGCGCGCAGAGTCACGAGATGGAAATACCCTCAGTCGGCGGCTGGACTGTGATTCTGAAAGTGGTGTGTTCGCGTGTACCGAGTGACAGGGGTGCTCCTCTATTTAACCTCTCGCAGAGGGAAGTTGAAGGAGAAAGGTCGCCGAGTCACGCCAAGAGTCGGCCAGCTCTCGCCGAGTCATGCCATGAGTCGGCCAGCACTCGCCGAGTCACGCCATAAGTCGGCCAGCTGAAGGAGAAGGGTCACTCGGCTGGCTGACGAAGAGACAGAGTCACTCGGCTGACGAAGAGACAGGGTCACTCGGCTGAAGTACGCGGTTAGTGAGTGCTAAAAATTAACACAACCACACCACGCCCGCTCGCCCGCTCGCCTGCCTGCCTGCCTGCCTGCCTGCCTGCCTCGCCTCGCCTCGCCACGCCACGCCACGCCCGGCCCGGCCCGGCCCGGCCGGCGGCGGCGGCGCGCGCGCGCGCGCGTGGCACGCCCTTGTCCATTTCTTGACTTCTCAAGTTAAGTGGAATAAATCTCACCATATAAGTCAAGGCAAAAGACCCTTGGACTTCCAATGTGGTACTATTGGTATTCTCCACCATTACACACCATAGAGTTTATTCAATAAATGGGCCAAGCCCATAAAAGATCCAACAATCCCCACCAAACTCTAGGGTTTGTAATGATGAAGTATCAGAATCACAATCCTTTGATATACCAGTTTTCGATGGAGACTGTTAAGTTGAACATCCATCTAGAATAAGAGTTTCACTCATTCACAACTGAACAATGGACTATGCCTTGAATTGACAGTTTTGTGCGAAATAAGATTCACTCAAATCCTTTGCTGATACTTGGCTGCAAAAGGGTATTCCCGCTGTTTAGAAGCATATAAGTCACACTTCAGTGCCTTTCATGAGTATTTAGGGATTACCCAAGTCCCATAGACTGTGACTAGCAGTCTGACTCATATAGGTGTATTCCTCAAAAGATGTTCTGTAGGACAACATCTCACCTTTATAAGACTCTTGGAATACATTAAGGTAAATACCATCCTGCCTTACAGATAGGAAAGATGTGCATCAGAAATGAGTTAAGAAAGGGATCTTTCCTCACAACCTACTCCTAGCTTGTTTCTCCACTCTACTTCACGGGATCTCCGATCACATAGAGCAGGTTACCACTAGAGTAGATCTCACATGGGTCTCATACCCATTTCCCTCGATGCACTTTCTATCACATTGCGTGATAGACCCTTAGTGAATTGATCTGCCAGATTATTCGAGGTGTGGACATAATCCACAGTTATAACTCCGGAGTTTTTCAACTTTCTGACAGATTTCAATCTCCTCTTAACATGCCTTGTAGACTTCATGTTATTCCTAGAACTGTTAACCTTTGTAATCACCGTTTGGTTGTCACAGTTCATGGAAATAGCCGGTATCGGTTTTTCAACTACCGGTAAGTCCAATAGGAAATCACGAAGCCACTCGGCCTCAGCCCCAGCAGTGTCTAATGCTGCGAGTTCTGCTTCCATTGTAGACTTCGTTAATATAGTCTGCTTGCAAGACTTCCAGGAAACAGCGCCACCTCCAAACAGAAACACATATCCGCTTGTGGCATAAAGCTCATCAGCATCAGAAATCCAGTTGGCATCACAATAGCCTTCCAGCACTTTTGGGTTTCCGGTATAATGAATATCGTATGTCATAGTACCTTTCAAATACCGCAACACTCTCTCAAGAGCACGCCAGTGATCATCTCCTGGTTTCGACACAAACCGATTTAGCTTACTCACAGCATAAGAGATGTCTGGCCTTGTTGCACTTGCAAGGTACATGAGCGAGCCAATGATCTGGGAGTATGTCAATTGATCCCTTGCTATTCTCCGATTCTTTCTTAATAGCACACTGGGGTCATAAGGTGTTGGAGCAGGATCACAGTCACTAAAACCAAAGCGACTCAATACCTTTTCCACATAATGGGATTGTAACAAAGTTACCCCACCATCAGCTTCTCTAACAAGCTTGATGTTTAGAATGACATCAGCCTCTCCCAAATCTTTCATCTCGAAATTGCTCGATAGAAGATTTTTAACTTCCTCAATCACATTGAGATTTGATCCAAAGATCAAGATGTCATCAACATAAAGGCACAGCATAACAGACTCACCCCCACCATACCGATAGTATACACACGTGTCAGATTCATTTACAACAAAGCCAGCTGCTGTAAGAGTATTATCAAACTTTTCATGCCATTGCTTAGGTGCTTGTTTTAGGCCATACAATGATTTTATCAACCTGCACACCTTGTTCTCTTGACCATCCGCAATAAACCCTTCTGGCTGATCCATATAGATCTCCTCATCCAACTCTCCATTTAGGAAAGCTGTCTTAACATCCATCTGATGAATGATAAGACCATAAGAGGCTGCCACGGCTATTAATGTGCGAATTGTAGTCAATCGAGCCACTGGTGAGTAGGTATCAAAGAAATCTTCACCCTCCTTTTGGGTATATCCTTTGGCCACAAGCCTTGCCTTGTACCTCTCGATTGTACCATCAGGCCTAAGCTTTTTCTTGAAGATCCATTTGCAACCTATAGGTTGACAACCATAAGGACGGTCAACGACCTCCCAAGTTCCATTTGACATAATAGATTCCATCTCACTCCTTACTGCTTCCTTCCATAAGTCAGCATCAGGAGAGGAATATGCCTCACTAATGGTAGTTGGTGTGTCTTCCACAAGGTACACTATAAAGTCATTACCAAAGGATTTTGCAACCCTCTGTCTCTTGCTCTTTCGAGTGACTATAGTGTCATCCTCCTCAGGGATGTGCTCGTGAGAATCCTCAGCATGATCTATAGGAATCGACAGTTCGTTCTCATGGGGAATTATAGTCTCATGACTTGTATCACTAGGTGTATTCTTCATGGGAAACTCATTCTCAAAAAATGTTGCGTCTCTTGATTCCATGATAGTATCAACATACATATCTGGCACATCAGATTTTATAATTAAGAACCTATACCCAGTGCTGTGAAAAGAGTACCCAAGGAATATACAGTCATCAGTTTTAGGCCCAAGTTTACGCTTTTTGTTGATTGGCACATTCACTTTAGCCAAGCAACCCCAAGTGCGCAAATATGAGAGATTTACTCTTCTCTTTTCCCATTCCTCAAATGGAGTGATCTCTTTGTTCTTTGTTGGAACTCTATTCAGGACATGACATGCTGTCAAAATCGCCTCACCCCACCATGCCTTGGATAATCCCGCTGTACTCAACATGGCATTCACCAAATCTGTTAGAGTGCGGTTTTTCCTTTCAGCAATCCCATTGGATTGTGGTGAGAATGGCGGTGTCCTCTCATGAATAATACCATGTTCCACGCAGAACTCATCGAACACATTAGAGAAATATTCTCCACCTCGGTCGGACCTTAAACGTTTTATTTTCCTCTCAAGTTGGTTCTCTACTTCAGCTTTGTAGGCCTTAAAATAATTGAACGCTTCATCTTTTGTTTTTAAGAGATACACATAGCAAAATCTAGTGGAGTCATCTATAAAAGTGAGAAAGTATCTTTTACCACCTTTGGTCAAAATTCCATTCATCTCGCACAGATCAGAATGAACAAGTTCTAGAGGTGCCAAACTCCTCGCCTCAGCAACCTTGTGAGGCTTGCGAGGTTGTTTTGATTCAACACACACATGGCACTTAGACTTTTTGACCAAGTTAAATTTAGGAATTAAATTTATATTTGCTAACCGCATAAGACAGCCAAAGCTTGCATGACAAAAACGTGAATGCCATAAATCCGACTCATCAGAAAAATGAACAGAATTCACGAGTTTATTACACACATCATGCAGTGATAAGCGGAACAACCCTCCGCAATCATATCCTTTACCAACAAAAGTACCATGTTTCGACACAACACATTTATTAGACTCAAGAACAACTTTGTATCCATCTCGACATAGCATAGATGCGCTAACGAGATTCTTCTTGATAGTGGGCACATGCTGCACGCTCTTCAATGGCACCGTCTTTCCCGAAGTAAACTTCAGAATGACCGTACCAACACCAAGAACATGAGCACGCGACCCATTTCCCATTAACAAGGCGCCAGACCTCCCGACCTGGTAGGAGGAGAACATAGAGGCATCAGCACACACATGAATATTTGCACCACTGTCCATCCACCACTCAGGTGAATTACAAACTGAGAGAACAAATGGTAAAGAATTACCATACCCAGATGTTCCATCTCCAGTTTCAGTGGTTACAACATTAGCTGATTTCTTGTCCTGAGTGAACTTGCGATCAGGGCACTCTCTAGCCCAATGTTGATCACTGCCACAGACAAAGCAACCTCCCTTTCCCTTGTTATTGTTGTTCTTCTTTTTAAACTGTGTTGTATGAACAGGTTTATTTGCGTTCTCTGGTTTGTTTTGGTTTTTCTTCTTGTTAAACTTGCGGAAGTTTCTCTTCTGCACCACATTAGCAGTAGAGGTCTCCACACCTTTTCCATTGTCCTTTGATCTAGCTCTTTCCTCAACATCAAGAGTACCAATGAGCTCCTCCACATTGAACTCTTATCTCTTATGTTTGAGAGAGGTAGCAAAGTCCTTCCAAGAAGGTGGCAACTTGGCGATTATACCGCCAGCCACAAACTTGTCAGGCAAAGGACAAGGAAAAAGTTCGAGTTCCTTAGCTAGTGCCTGAAACTCATGAGCCTGTTCCACTACAGATCGGTTCTCAACCATCTTGTAGTCATACAGCTGCTCCATGAGGTACAGCTCGCTACCAGCGTCAGTAACTCCAAACTTTCCAACAAGAGCATCCCACAGCTCTTTCCCCGTGGGAAGGATGATATAGCTTTTCTGGAATTTTGTATCCAGTGCGCTAATTACTGCTCCTCGAAAGAGGTTGTCTTCAGCCTTAAACTTAGCCTCATCCTCAGGAGGTAAGTTGGCAGGCTTGCCCTCAGCGGCATGAAAACAAGACATTGCAGTTAGCCACAATTCCATCTTAGCTTTCCATATCAAGAAGTTTTTACCATCAAACGGATCAGGCTTTAGCACAGCAGCAAAACCTCTGACAGAAAAATGCCTAACATTAGGTTTTTGGATTGTTAGAATTATAGGCATTTTCCATATCATTTTAATTCCATAAATTAACATTATGATGATGACATATAAAATATAATTAATCATAGAAATCACTTTCTCAAATATATCCATAACAATATGGATCATGAGAACATAAAGCATATGAATTATATAAATCATATAAATACGATAAACATGTAAACTGACTGAACAATTGAAAATAAACAAATAGAAACATAAACAGCATGATTGTAAAATTAAAACAAACAGATATAACACATTATAAGGTAACAGAACAGATGAGATAAACTCTTTGCTATATATGAAACAGTACAAATGCATATATAAAACATATATAATCTGTAGAATGCAAAACAGTAAGGAAATAAACTGATCATACCCTCCCATGCGCTCTGATCCAGATCCTTGTCCAACTTCCTTTGTCATGTCGTAGATGTTTGGGCAGTCGCGTAGACGCTCCCCAAAAACCTAATTGCCGATCCCCCGTGCAAGGTCTCGAACGGCACCGGCTTCGGAGGCACCTGCCCTCTCGCTTCTCTGTGCGCGCAGAGTCACGAGATGGAAATACCCTCAGTCGGCGGCTGGACTGTGATTCTGAAAGTGGTGTGTTCGCGTGTACCGAGTGACAGAGGTGCTCCTCTATTTAACCTCTCGCAGAGGGAAGTTGAAGGAGAAAGGTCGCCGAGTCACGCCAAGAGTCGGCCAGCACTCGCCGAGTCACGCCATGAGTCGGCCAGCACTCGCCGAGTCACGCCATAAGTCGGCCAGCTGAAGGAGAAGGGTCACTCGGCTGGCTGACGAAGAGACAGAGTCACTCGGCTGACGAAGAGACAGGGTCACTCGGCTGAAGTACGCGGTTAGTGAGTGCTAAAAATTAACACAACCACCCCACGCCCGCTCGCCTGCCTGCCACGCCACGCCCGGCCCGGCCGGCGGCGGCGGCGGCGCGCGCGCGCGTGTGGCACGCCCTTGTCTATTTCTTGACTTCTCAAGTTAAGTGGAATAAATCTCACCATATAAGTTAAGGCAAAAGACACTTGGACTTCCAATGTGGTACTATTGGTATTCTCCACCATTACACACCATAGAGTTTATTCAATAAATGGGCCAAGCCCATAAAAGATCCAACACCTACTCTAGAAAGTTAGTTTTCAACTTTTGATCAGTCAACCTCTATAAAGTTAAGTAACTTTTTAGAGTATATGTACAACCTCTAGAAAGTTAAGTAACTTCCTACGACTTTACTCTAAGAAGTAATATTTTTTATCTTAATTCGCGAATCTACCCTTATCTTTTCATCATTCATCCTTTCTTCTTCAACTAACGCCCGTCACTATCTTCTCCAACTCGAAGACGCCGGCCGTCCCCACACCCAGCCCGCCCCGCCGGCCACACCCGCTCCGTCAGGGGCTTCGAGGTCATCGACGCCGTCAAGTCCGCCGTCGAGAAGTTGTGCCCCGACGTCGTCTCCTACGCCGACATCCTCGCCATCGCCGCTAGGGACATCGCCGTCATCGTGAGTACTACTAGTGCTTGCATATATGCAGCAGCTCTCTATCTCTCCATCGATATCATTACATGGATGCAGCTGGGTGGTCCGAGCTGGGACGTGAAGGTCGGGCGGCAGACTCCACGACGACGAGCGCTTCAGCGGGGTCAACAACAACATCCTACCGCCGACGTCGGGCCTCGCCAACCTCACGTCGCTCTTCGCCGCGCAGGGACTTTCTCAAATGGACATGGTCGCGCTCTCTGGTACGTTACACATTATTACTACTTCTATTATTATATTCAAAAAATTCCTAAAACCATTAACTATCTTATACTCCACACAAGCTTTAGACCTTTATTAGTAGCTGGCTAGCTGGTAGACACTTCACCGACAGGATTGATAACTCAGTATCAAATTAAGAAGAACAGTACTACGTACTAGGCATTATATATATTATATATACATGGAGACTGAAAAACTTGAAAAGAAGTTTTGTGTTGCAAAAGGTTTTATATATTCCATGCAAGGTTTTGATTTGCCGCGACTACTTCAACAACCAACTTCACCATCACATCAGATATATATCGATTATTGTTTCATTGGTTGAATGCAATACATGTATTCTGGATCTGTCGTGATTTTACTTGTTTTGTAGGTACACAATGTTTGTTAACGTCATCGACTCGAGCCAGATGAGGGTTTAGCGTGGAGGTTCATCGAGGTCTGCTGCTCGTAGCTCCCGTCGCTCCACTCAAGATCCAGCAGAAGTGGAGCAACCACGAGAAGAACTTAGGCGACATCAGGATTACTTGAGGCAACAAGCTGCACAACATGAATAATATGCTACACAGATTCAACAACAGCAAACACTCATACAAGTAAGTTCAAAAGATAATAGCTTTCACTTTAAAATATGTATTGATTTAAAACGCTGATGTGAATGAGTTCGACAATTTTGTAGCAACTAGTCAGGTCCAAGGGATACACGTCTCGGTGCCCCCCACCACCTCCCGTACATTATCCTTGGTCTTCACCTCCACCTACACCTACATCTCCACCTACCGAACATCAGGTATGCAAATTCATCATCATTTACCTGTTGTTAGTTATATTATGGTGTAACTCAGCAAATATCATTTGTACATGTATATTAGACCCCTCCAACTATCTTGCCGACGCAGGAACGAGAAGACGAGTTAGACTTTGTCGAAACCCTCTTTGCTAGTGAAGGTATCGACCATCACTCGTCATTGTACCCCGATGGTGAACGACGATCGTGAGCTTTCATGTTATGTGTTGTGATACTTGAGACTTTTATTATGACTATGTATGTGATATTGTCTCTTATTATGACTGGATGAGATGTGTCTTATGACTATAGATGAGACTTTTGTGATGTAATTGATGAGACTATGGATTTAAATATTGTTATGTGATTGTGTGTGAGATCTTTTATGTGAAAATATGTTGTGCTATAGCTGTTGATATATTTGTTATGTTGTGGAATATTGTGTAAAATAAAAATAAACAACATTTGTAATGCTGGTCAAATTAACTTCCTAGAGGTCAACTGGGTCATAGAAAGTTAGCCAGCTAACTTCCTAGGGACTACAGTAAATCGTAGAAAGTTAGCCAGCTGACGGCGCTGACGGCGTGAACCTACTAACTTCCGAGAGTCACCGCTGGATGTAGAAAGTTAGCCAACTTCCTAGAGCGCTCTAAAAAGTTAAGATAACTTGCGACAAAAAAATTCCGAGAGACAAACTTTCGACGGGATAACTTTACTTTCGAGGGTTTCGCTAACTTTCTAAAGTTTAAGGCTAACTTTCTAGAGTTTAGATTATAGAAAGTTCACTATTTTGGTGTAGTGAGCGTAGAGCAATAATGTATACACACAAGTACTCGTACACTGTACAAATGTAATAAATCTCTGACCGTACGTCATCGCTCAAGCTCCCGGTTCACGCCGTGATTAGTTATATATATTGGTTGAACAGCTATCCTGGCCTGGTTTCAAAATGCATTCACTGCCGGTTTCTAAATTGACTTTCGTCGCCGAATTTTGAAGCGGCAATGTGTATTTGATTCTGATAGTGCTGACGTTTCATTACCGGCTACTCGACTGAAAGCGATACTACACATTCTTATTTTTTGAAAAAAAAAAACAAAATCTAAACCTGGGCCAGCCATCGCCACACCGGGCCGCCAGCCCGCCACCCCTCGCACCCTCGGGAGCTCTGTCGCACAAGGCGTAGGCCTTTTCTTTCGGGCTCCGCTCCCGCACGTACGTGGGCTGGACCAATCCGTATAGTTTCGCTCCAGCCGCTCCTGTGCAAAAGAAGTGAAGAGAAATACTAGTATCACACAAGCCAGAGAGTCGTTATCCATCACTATGCCATATAAACCTTGTTTAAGTCATGCATGAAAATTTATGTTAATAACTCGTATCAGAGACCATTGAAATCAAAGAAAAAGATATCCCACTCTAACAAGAATAACATTCCACACCAAAATATAACATTAGCCATCTCATAAAATATAGAAAAAAAAGCCAACACAATAGAGAAAACTAAGTAAAAACAAAACAAAGAATGTAATAAAAAACCAGTAACCAAAGTAAAATAAATATAAAAAACAAATATACCATAGAATAACTGAACACACTAATATGCATCATAGAACATCACATACGTACTAATTGACCACCGTACGTACGTATATATGGAATATACAAAATAAACAATACAAGGTGGAAAATACAAATAACTATTTACAGTAAAATAAAGAAGTAGGAAAAACATAAATATCAAATGCTACATAAACATCATAAATTATCACATGTATGCTACATGAACCTTACAAAATCATTCGACCTACAAGGGTAAGAGTGCCCCCACGACATTATATTAGGTAGTGTTTGGTTGAAGAGTTAAGTAGAACGGAACCGTTCTGTCCCAGTTTTGTTGCTGTTTGGTTACAAAGGAACTAGAACGGAATGGCTCCAATTAGGGAATATTCTCCTCAGATCCGGAACCATTCCGCTCCAAAAAATCAACCGGACGGAGCCGCTCTGTTTCCATCCCGCTCTCACAGTCACGCTCCGTTCTGTTCACTCTGCAACCAAACAAAAAACAGAGTAGCTCCGTTCCAGATTACCAAACACAGAACAGAGCGGCTCCGTTCTTAGAATCAGGGATAGAACGGCTCCGTTCTACTTGGCTCCTCAACCAAACACTACCTAAGGATAAGACCTTCTCACACGCAGGTCGAGAAAACCACCGAATCCCTGCCCATTCATACACAATGGCATCATAGCCCATGTGAGAATGACCGCAATCGGTCACGGGGAGTCGAACTCAGGACCTGAGGAGTAGTACTCAGACCACCTAACGAACTCAGCTTGAGGCCCTTTCGCATACCATCTTATACATCACATGTATAGTATATGAAAATATATCTTGAACATCACATGATATAGAACATCATAAAATTAAATATGTCAAGAATATGACATATGTACTATATACATACCATAAAATATACCATATTACATGTACATTACATGAACGTCACAAAGCTGCACCTTATTTTAGCTGCAACTGTAGGTAGGTCTGTCTGCATGAAACTAACTAGTATCCGTTGTAGGTGTAACTAGAAACAGTTGATAAATGACCTTAAACCATTTTATGTATTAATTTTGGTGTGCTTTATGACCATCACAACCATACAGACTAGCTAGTTTGTCTAGTCTTTGATTAACAGGTTAATGAGATCAAATTTAGAGTTTCTAAGTCAAAATCAACTCAAAACCAACCAAAGGGGGTAAAAGTTGGAATAGATGAACTAACAATAGTTCTATAGTTTGGATAATTTCTAAAGACTCCTAAGAAGCTAACTGACTCATCTAAAGAGGTTAGATATCTCAGTTTCAACTTTCAATTGGTTCCTAGAAACTGGTTGCGATAATGCCATTTACACAAATGGTTCATGTATTGGACCAAGAGTGAAGTTACCTTCATCAATATAATCTTTTAATTTTTGTAGCAAGGAAGCAACCTCTATAATTGTAATGTTGCAGCTCCTATTAACACTATTTCAGGATATGTGGGCAATTACATTATAAATATTGTTCCTTATATGCTTGGTTAGGTATATCTAGAGACTCATTTGTGATAACATGAACTTTGAGGGGCCGCTTGTAATATGCGAAAACCAGACTAAACATAAAGATTCTATTGTATGGCTTGTTGTTCCCCTTTAAGGGTTAGAGAGAGGATGATATTTGAACACAAAGGCCCCCCTTTGGTACAAAGGAAATTTATCCATATCCTGTGTTTATCCTATATCTTTGAACTAATTCATGTGAAATTGTTATACCATTCTTGTAAAATTCTTGCGTTCCAAAGAATCCCTAAGGCTTTGGTATACAAATCCATCCATTAGAAAGTGAATTTGGTGTCATCCCATCCAAGCTTAAACTATTTGTTCGCTATCTCTCAATAATTTAATAGAAATAAGATTGATCCCTATTAGTTAACTCTATGTGTCGGGGACCATAATTAGGGGTACCCTCAAGACGCCTAATTCTCAGCTGGTAACCCCCATCAGCATAAAGCTGCAGAGGCCTGATGGGTTTGATTAAGTCAGGGATCAGTCCATACGAGCGACTCGATCACGCCACGCCCGTGCCTAGCCTCGGGCAAGGGCAGCCGACCCTGAGGTGTTTCCGTCTCGCCCGAGGCCCCCTTTTTTACGGCAGACGCATCTCCGGCTCGTCCGAGGCCTTGCCTTCGTTAAGAAGCAACCCTGACTAAATCACCGCGCCGACCGACCAAGTCACTGGGGCATTGAACGCAAAGAGTGAGACTGACGGGCGGCCAGGCTTGGCCAAAAGCGCCATAGGAAGCTCCGCCCGACCCAGGGCTCGGACTCGGGCTAAGGCCCCGGAAGACGGCGAACTCCGCTTCGCCCGACCCAGGGCTCGGACTCGGGCTAAGGCCCCGGAAGACGGCGAACTCCGCTCCGCCCGACCCAGGGTTCGGACTCGGGCTAAGGCCCCGGAAGACGGCGAACTCCGCTCCGCCCGACCCAGGGCTCGGACTCGGGCTAAGGCCCCGGAAGACGGCGAACTCCGCTCCGCCCGACCCAGGGCTCGGACTCGGGCTAAGGCCCCAGAAGACGACGAACTCCGCTTCGCCCGATCCAGGGCTCGGACTCCGCCCTGGCCTCTGCCGAACGACCTCCGCCTCGCCCGACCCAGGAGCTCGGGCTCGGCCTCGGCCATGCAGGACAGACTCGACCTCGGCTTCGGAGGAGCCTCCACGTCGCCCGACCTAGGGCATAAGTCCGCCACATCAACAGTAAGCGCCATCATCACCCTACCCCGAGCCGACTCGGGCCGCAGAAAACAGGACCGACGTCCCATCTGGCTAGCTCCGCCAGATAGGCAATGATGGTGCCCCGCTGGACTCATGATGACGGCGGCTCTCGGCTCCCTTACGGAAGCAGGGGGACGTCAGCAAGGGCCCAACCACTCCGACAGCTGTCCCCCCGCCAGGCTCCATTGCTTCTCCGACGGCCACGACACCACACCAGCTGGGTGCCAAGATCTCTCTGGCTGCCACCTTGGCATGTACTTAGGGCACTAGCTCTCCCCCGCTAGACACGTAGCACCTTGCTACACCCCCATTTGTACACCTGGATCCTCTCCTTACGCCTATAAAAGGAAGGACCAGGGCCTTCTTAGAGAAGGTTGGCCTCGCGGGAACGAGGGCAGGGGCAGGCGCTCTCTTGGGGCCGCTCGCTCCCCTCACCCGCGCGGACGCTTGTAACCCCCTACTGCAAGCGCACCCGACCTGGGCGCGGGACGAACACGAAGGCCGCGGGATCTCCGCCTCCCTCACGACCCGGCTCCGGCCGCCTCGCTCTTCCCCCCTTCGCGCTCGCCCACGCGCTCGACCCATCTGGGCTGGGGCACGCGGCACACTCACTTGTCGGCTCGGGGACCCCCCGGTCTCGAAACGCCGACAGTTGGCGCGCCAGGTAGGGGCCTGCTGCGTGTTGACGAGCAGATTCCCGTCAAGCTCCAGATGGGCAGTCTCCAACGACCTCTTCAACCCGGGACGGTGCTCCGTTTCGGGAGCCTCGAGTTCATGTCTTTCGACGGCAGCTACGACATGATACTCCTTCCACCGCCGCGCGACAGCGACAATGGTGGCGGATAGCCCGCCCGCCGGTGGCGGAATCGACGACGTCTTTCCCGCGTGGGGGAAGGACAACTTTCGAGCTCGCCCCATCCTCTCCCTCGCCATCGGAGGAGGAGGCGGGGCAACCAGGGCCAAGCGGGAGGCTGCGCTCAGTCGGCTGTCGAGCAAATCGACATCCCCAGCGCCCCGACGGAGGACGCGTCGGGCATCACCCTCGCGTTTGAGGCGAAGGCGAGCGCCGTCCCCTCGCGACACGCCGACCCCGAGCAAGCGGACGACGCCAGCGCGCTCACGGAGGGCCTGCAGGACGTCGCCCTCGTACCTAGGACGACGGCGCGATCAGCCCCCGATGTGACTTCGTCGCTCCTCGTCGACCAAAAGGTACCGGCTGATTCCCATCCTTTGTCATTTCAACTCGACCTCAACCCACCTAGTGACCTCGCTCTGGCGGGCGCTCACGTTGAGGCGAGTGCAACCCCTTTCGGGTTTCGTGTGCGGTCGCCTTGGGACCGATTGACGGGCGTCTCGACCTACGGACCCTCTGGGTCCGAGGAAGATGACGACCCCAACGTCTGCTGGGATTTCTCTGGATCTGGCAACCCCAGTGCCATGCGGGACTTCATGACCGCATGCAACTACTGCCTCTCCGACTGTTCCGACGGCAGCCGCAGCCTTGACGACAAGGACTGCGGCCCGAGCCGCGAATGTTTCCACGTCGAGCTAGGGGATCCCTCCGGAGGCAGCTGTCTCGGCATGCCGGAGGATGGTGATCCCCCTAGGCCAGCGCCTCGCGCCGACATCCCGCGGGAGCTAGCTGTGGTCCCCGTTCCGGCGGGGGGTCACGACCCACAGCTCGAGCAAGTCCGCGGGGCGCAAGCCGGGCTCGGTGAGGGAGCAGGAGCGCTCGAGGCAATCCGCCGGGACGTCGGGCAGGTATGGGCGGGCCAGCCCCCGGCCGGAGAAATACGTCACCTGCCCCAAGGTCTCCAGCACCGCATCGCCAACGATGCCAGGGACAGACCGCCACCCGCATCCGGCGGAACCGGTCAGGACCTGGCAGCCGCAACGATGCTGCTCCGCGCGATGCCGGAGTCATCGACTACCGAGGGTCGGCGAATCCAGGGAGAGCTCAAGCATCTCCTGGAAGGCGCTGCGGCCCGGCGGGCCGAGAGCTCTGCCTCCCGAAGGCAGGGGTACCCCTCGGAACCTCGTGCCGCGACTTCCCGACTCATGCGGGAAGCCTCGGTCTACACCGGGCGCACGCGCAACACCGCGCCTGCGGCCCCGGGCCACCTCGGCGACGAGCACCCTCATCGCGACCGTCGGGCCCGCCTCGACGAAAGGGTGCGCCGAGGTTATCACCCCAGGCGTGGGGGACGCTACGGCAGCGGGGAGGATCGGAGTCCCTCGCCCGAACCACCCGGTCCGCAGGTCTTCAGCCGGGCCATTCGGCGGGCGCCGTTTCCGACCCGATTCCGACCCCCGACTACTATCACAAAGTACTCGGGGGAAACGAGACCGGAATTGTGGCTCGCGGACTACCGCCTGGCCTGTCAACTGGGTGGAACGGACGACGACAACCTCATCATCCGCAACCTCCCCCTGTTCCTCTCCGACACTGCTCGCGCTTGGTTGGAGCACCTGCCTCCGGGGCAGATTTCCAACTGGGAGGATCTGGTCCAAGCTTTCGCCGGCAACTTCCAGGGCACGTACGTGCGCCCCGGGAATTCCTGGGACCTCCGAAGCTGCCGGCAACAGCCGGGAGAGTCTCTTCGGGACTACATCCGGCGATTCTCGAAGCAGCGCACCGAGCTGCCCAACATCACCGACTCCGATGTCATTGGCGCGTTCCTTGCCGGCACCACCTGCCGTGACCCGGTGAGCAAGTTGGGTCGCAAGACCCCCACCAGGGCGAGCGAGCTGATGGACATCGCCACCAAGTTCGCCTCTGGTCAGGAGGCGGTCGAGGCCATCTTCCGAAAGGACAAGCAGCCCCAGGGCCGCCCGTCGGAAGATGCTCCCGAGGCGTCTACTCCGCTCGGCGCCAAGAAGAAAGGCAGGAGGAAGTCGCAAGCGAAACGCGACGTCGCCAGCACGGACCTTGTCGCCGCCGCTGAATACAAGAACCCTCGGAAGGCCATCAAGTCCCAGGTACTGGCGGACTTCGTAGCCGAATGGGTCGACACCCAGTTGCCGACGGCTCCGATCCAACCGGAGCTCTGGACCATGTTTTTCGACGGGTCGCTGATGAAGACGGGAGCCGGCGCGGGCCTGCTCTTCGTCTCGCCCCTCGGGAAACACCTGCGCTACGTGCTCCGCCTCCATTTCCCGGCGTCCAACAATGTGGCTGAGTACGAGGCTCTGATCAACGGATTGCGAATCGCCATCGAGCTAGGGGTCCGACGCCTCGATGCTCGCGGCGACTCGCAGCTCGTCATCGACCAAGTCATGAAGAACTCCCACTGCCGCGACCCGAAGATGGAGGCCTACTGTGATGAGGCTCGACGCCTGGAAGACAAGTTCTACGGGCTCGAGCTTAACTACATCGCCCGGCGCCACAACGAGACTGCGGACGAGCTGGCAAAGATAGCCTCGGGGCGAACGACGGTTCCCCCGGACGTCTTCTCCCGGGATCTGCACCAACCCTCCGTCAAGATCGGCGACACGCCCGAGCCCGAGGCGCCCTCGGCCCCGTCCGAGGTGACCTCGGCCCAGCCCGAGCCATCCTCGGTTCAGCCCGAGGAACCCTCGGCCCCTGAGGGCGAAGCACTGCGCATCGAGGAGGAGCGGAGCGGGGTCACGCCAGATCAAGATTGGTAGACCCCGTACCTGCAATATCTCCGTCAAGGAGAACTGCCCCTCGACCGAGCCGAGGCTCGGCGGGTAGCGCGACGCGCCAAGTCGTTCGTCTTGTTGGGCGATGAGAAGGAGCTCTACCACCGTAGCCCCTCGGGCATCCTCCAGCGATGCATCTCCATCGCCGAAGGTCAGAAACTCCTGCAGGAAACACACTCGGGGGCTTGCGGCCATCATGCAGCACCTCGAACCCTCGTCGGGAACGCTTTCCGGCAAGGCTTCTACTGGCCGACGGCGGTGGCTGACGCCACTAGAATTGTCCGCGCCTGCGAGGGGTGCCAATTCTATGCGAAGCAGACCCACCTGCCCGCTCAGGCTCTGCAGACGATACCCATCACCTGGCCCTTCGCTGTGTGGGGTCTGGACCTCGTCGGCCCTCTGCAGAAGGCGCCCGGGGGCTACACGCACCTGCTGGTCGCCATCGACAAATTCTCCAAGTGGATCGAGGTCCGACCCCTGAACAGCATCAGGTCCGAGCAGGCGGTGGCGTTCTTCACCAACATCATCCATCGCTTTGGGGTCCCGAACTCCATCATCACCGACAACGGCACCCAGTTCACCGGCAAAAAATTCTTGGATTTTTGCGAGGATCACAACATCCGGATAGACTGGGCCGCCGTAGCTCATCCCAGGTCGAATGGGCAAGTAGAGCGCGCCAATGGCATGATTCTACAAGGGCTCAAGCCTCGGATTTACAATGACCTCAACAAGTTCGGCAAGCGATGGATGAAGGAACTCCCCTCGGTGGTCTGGAGTCTGAGGACGACGCCGAGCCGAGCCACGGGTTTTACGCCGTTCTTCCTGGTCTACGGGGCCGAGGCCGTCTTGCCCACGGACCTGGAATACGGCTCCCCGAGGACAAGAGCCTACGACGATCAAAGCAATCAAGCTAGCCGAGAAGACTCGCTGGACCAGCTGGAAGAGGCTCGGGACAAGGCCTTACTACACTCGGCACGGTATCAGCAGTCCCTGCGACGCTACCACGCCCGAGGGGTCCGACCCCGAGACCTCCAGGTGGGCGACCTGGTGCTTCGGCTGCAGCAAGACGCCCGAGGGAGGCACAAGCTCACGCCCCCCTGGGAGGGGCCGTTCGTCATCGCCAAAGTTCTGAAGCCCGGAACGTACAAGCTGGCCAACAGTCAAGGCGAGGTCTACGGCAACGCTTGGAACATCCAACAGCTATGTCGCTTCTACCCTTAAGATGTTTCCAAGTTGTTCATATACCTCGCACCCACGCAAAGTTTAGTCAACAAGGAAGGGTCGGCCTCGCCTCGGCAAAGCCCGACCCTCCCTCGGGGGCTAAAAGGGGGGAAACCCCCTCTGCGTCAAAATTTTCCTCGAAAAAAGATCTCTTTTACCGGAATATCTTTCGTGCTTTTTGACTATTTCGAAAAGTGGGTCCCGGAAACGACGGGGTACACGTAAGCAGTCAAGGCTGACCGAGCCGAGGGACTCCTACGCCTCTGGGATATGGATACCTCACTCATCACCTTCTGCGATAAGTAACTCGCGTTCGGATAAAGCGGCTCCACGGATCGAACAAGTCTTTACGTTCGGAAGCCCTTCTGCCGAAGTGATCTTTCGGGCCTTCTCGACCAAGTCGGTGACGGGGCCTCATGGACGGGTGAAAGTACGCGTAAGCGGCAAGGCCGACCGAGCCGAGGGACTCCCACGCCTCCGGGATACGGATACCTCACTCATCACCTTCCGCGAGAAGCAACTCTCGCTCGCACTAACATCCCTGTTACCGACAAAAAGTCCAGATGCTCGAAACAAGAGGAAAAGAGACGCAGCTTTACAACACAGCAAGGGTGTGTGTTCTGGCCTCGACGGCCGCACAAGGCCCACGCTACAAGATAATCTGATCCTGCAGGCTCGGGTCTTGACGCTGGAAGGGGGCGGCAACACCCTCGGCATCAACGGCACCTTCGGCGAGGCCCGACCTAGCCTCGAACGGCAACGCGGTCCGAGGGTCTCCGCTCCGAAGGACGACGTCATCACCACGCCCGAGCGGTCGCTGTCAGGGACTTCTCCGGGATCCGGCCCGAGCGGGCGGCTCGGCCGGCCACCTCCGGGGCCTCGGCCAACCACCTTCCGAGGGCACCAGCCCGGTCCGAAGCCTCGGCTGACCAACTCCGGCATCGATCCTGCCAACGGACAACTCGGCTAGGCTCCGGCCAACCAGGTTTCACGAGTCGGAGAGGCGCGTCCACGCGTCGCGCGACCGGCGCGCCGGATGCTGCATGCAAGCCACTGTACCACTTGCGCCACCGCCGCACCTCCTCGATTGCGGAACCGATACCGCGACCCGAGGTGACCTAGCGCGCGACCCAGCAGCGCCAGCCGGACGCAGCGGTCAAACGCGGTCAAAAGTGGGCCGGCAGTAATGACGGTGGCAGGCGCACGGGAGCAGCGGTCACGCCGTCAGCCAAGCTCACGTCCCATCCGGAGGCAGCGAGAGAACCCCCTCTCACGGTGTGAAGACGACGCGCCCGTGACCCGTTCCTCGAACAGATCGCGCACGCGCAACGGCAGCTTCGCCAACTACTCGCCCCGGCGCATTAACTCCGCGGCTGGACAGGCGACGCTTCTGGCAGGAGCAGCTGGCGACGCTTCGCCTTCGCCAAAACAACCACACCAAAAAAGGTACGCCACGTCGTTCAATTTCGTGTCCTTTTTCCCTTTTTTCTCTTTCTCTATCTCTTGCAACAGGGACCGGGAAAGGGAATACCCCCAAAGGGATCCTTCCCCGTGAAGGAACTAGGCTCCGAGCCTCCTTACTGATCAGGGGTTCGAAGGCTGGCCCCCCAAAGGGTTCAACAGCCGCCTCAGATCGCGTGGGCCCGACACCCACTACTGGTCAGAGGTTCGAAGGTCGGCCCCCCGAAAGGTTCCATGACCGCCTCAGGCTACTCGGGCTCCGCGCCCATTACTGATCAGGGGTTCGAAGGCTGGCCCCCCGAAGGGTTCACAGTCGCCTCAGACACCGAGCGAGGGATGACCAGGGGTACGTTCGATACATAACCAAGGCTCGGGCTACGCTCCTGAGGTACCCTAGGACATTTCCGAGACCAGCGGGAACGATCCTGTAACGGAATCCCATCGGAGGGAGGCATCGAGCCCTCGGACCCCGTCGCCAGGGGACCGGGTCCGGCAGGTCACCCGCAGGTACTTTTGGGCGTGCCTCCGGGCCCCTAGCCGACCCCCAACGAACGGGGCACGGACGTCCACTCGGATTACCCGATTGCAGCTCACCGGAGACACCATGTTCGGTGCCCATCGAGGGTAACATGGCGCTCTCCCCCCCTCCTCCTTGCGGAAAGGCGACGTAGGGGCGTATGTAAAAAAGCCGAGTCTGTCCCTGATCGTCCTCTCGCCCTGTGCGGAGGCTCGGGGGCTGCTCTCGCAAACCCGGCTCCGGCCGAACCGTTGACAGCGTCAACATACCAGCCCGAGAACTTGGACCCCGACAGTGCACCCGGGCTACGGCCTGTTCGCTTGAGGGAACCGCCAGACCAGCCAAAGCATTACGCAAGGCACTAAGACCTCGAAGGAGTAAAACCACTCCTCCGAGGCCTCGGGGGCTACACCCGGCGGGTGCGCTCGCGCGCACCCACCGGAACAAAGTGCAACCGAGAAAGGCTGGTCCCCTTGCAAAAAAGTGCGACGAAAGCCTCCAAGCGAGTGCTAACACTCCCTTCGAGGCTCGGGGGCTACTGTCGGGGACCATAATTAGGGGTACCCTCAAGACGCCTAATTCTCAGCTGGTAACCCCCATCAGCATAAAGCTGCAGAGGCCTAATGGGTTTGATTAAGTCAGGGATCAGTCCATACGAGCGACTCGATCACGCCACGCCCGAGCCTAGCCTCGGGCAAGGGCAGCCGACCCTGAGGTGTTTCCGTCTCGCCCGAGGCCCCCTTTTTTACGGCAGACGCATCTCCGGCTCGCCCGAGGCCTTGCCTTCGTTAAGAAGCAACCCTGACTAAATCACCGCGCCGACTGACCAAGTCACTGGGGCATTGAATGCAAAGAGTGAGACTGACGGGCGGCCAGGCTTGGCCAAAAGCGCCATAGGAAGCTCCGCCCGACCCAGGGCTCGGACTCGGGCTAAGGCCCCGGAAGACGGCGAACTCCGCTCCGCCCGACCCAGGGCTCGGACTCGGGCTAAGGCCCCGGAAGACGGCGAACTCCGCTCCGCCCGACCCAGGGCTCGGACTCGGGCTAAGGCCCCGGAAGACGGCGAACTCCGCTCCGCCCGACCCAGGGCTCGGACTCGGGCTAAGGCCCCGGAAGACGGCGAACTCCGCTCCGCCCGACCCAGGGCTCGGACTCGGGCTAAGGCCCCGGAAGACGACGAACTCCGCTTCGTCCGACCCAGGGCTCGGACTCCGCCCTGGCCTCTGCCGAACGACCTCCGCCTCGCCCGACCCAGGAGCTCGGGCTCGGCCTCGGCCATGCAGGACAGACTCGACCTCGGCTTCGGAGGAGCCTCCACGTCGCCCGACCTAGGGCATAAGTCCGCCACGTCAACAGTAAGCGCCATCATCACCCTACCCCGAGCCGACTCGGGCCGCAGAAAACAGGACCGACGTCCCATCTGGCTAGCTCCGCCAGATAGGCAATGATGGTGCCCCGCTGGACTCATGACGACGGCGGCTCTCAGCTCCCTTACGGAAGCAGGGGGACGTCAGCAAGGGCCCAACCACTCCGACAGCTGTCCCCCCGCCAGGCTCCATTGCTTCTCCGACGGCCACGACGCCACACCAGCTGGGTGCCAAGATCTCTCCGGCTGCCACCTTGGCATGTACTTAGGGCACTAGCTCTCCCCCGCTAGACACGTAGCACCTTGCTACACCCCCATTTGTACACCTGGATCCTCTCCTTACGCCTATAAAAGGAAGGACCAGGGCCTTCTTAGAGAAGGTTGGCCTCGCGGGAACGAGGGCAGGGGCAGGCGCTCTCTTGGGGCCGCTCGCTCCCCTCACCCGCGCGGACGCTTGTAACCCCCTACTGCAAGCGCACCCGACCTGGGCGCGGGACGAACACGAAGGCCGCGGGATCTCCGCCTCCCTCACGACCCGGCTCCGGCCGCCTCGCTCTTCCCCCCTTCGCGCTCGCCCACGCGCTCGACCCATCTGGGCTGGGGCACGCGGCACACTCACTCGTCGGCTCGGGGACCCCCCGGTCTCGAAACGCCGACACTATGGTTGGTGCTAACATAGGACACTCGGTAAAGTTGATGATCATAGGCTGCTGATGGCGGTTTGACGAGTGCCTATCTTTACCGAGTGTCCAACACTATACAAAAGATTCTATACCGAGTGTCTGCTTATGTCGAGTGCCACACACTCAGTAAACGACCTCTTTGCCGAGTGTTGTGTTTTGCCGAGTGCAGCTCTCAGCAAACGCTATCTTTGTCAAGTGCCCGACATATTCTCGGCAAACGTTCTAGCACTCGGTAAAGAACGTGTCTCCTGTAGTGGATGCTGCTTCAGAAGATTTGCATAGAGAATTGTGATGTGGGCTGTAGTTTTATTGTAGCTATATCGATCCCGTAACCAGTTGAGTATGGCATTTGATATTCAGATGTACACAAGGCACATTTGTACCATCTGTCGTTGTCTTCTATATTTAAATAATTGAACCTAGGCGTGTTCGATCAGTTGTTGTGACTATTTGTATGTTGAATCATACAAGCGGTTCAGAATTATTATGGTTCTATTTGTTCATATCGTCTCGAGCTGTTAGAATTGATAGTGGTTGCCTCATTCGAGTCTAGCTACTTCTGGGTTCAGTTTGCAAAGGCAGTTGCTAGACGTGTAGAATTATTATATATTGGATAATATAATCGTATATATCTGGACTTAATAATGTATATCTGTTCGAACCAGAAATGAGCCGGCGGACTGTCCGGCCCTGAGGCCGGACGGTCCGCGGTCCGGACGGTCCGCGCCTGTGGGCCGGACGGTCCGCGCGTGCGCAGAGCAGATTAGGGGTCCGAGTTTTGTGCTACGGTTGTTAGCTAAAATCGCGGGATAAGCTCGGGAATTAGTTTGTAAAGGGTCCAGCCCCCCTCCTCTATAAATAGAGAGGTATACGGCCGATTTGTAATCATCATCAATCGAATCAATACAACTTCTATTTCGCATTTTATCCTAGGAGTAGTTCTAGTCTAGTTTAGGTTTAGCTATCCAATCCTCAAATTCTTCGTCTCTCTTCGGCTCTACGTCGATTAGAGGAGTCTAGGTCGGCCGGCCCGAGCCTAGACACAACCTAGGATCTCTACTCCCCGACGGGGTCCCTCCCGGGAGCGAGATCCAGGCGCCGTCGGCGATCTTCCGCCGTCCCTGCGTACGCGCGGACCGTCCGGCCCAGGGCGCGGACCGTCCGGTCGTCAGGCATAGGAGCCCTAGCCGTGCACCAGGCCGCGGACAGTCCGCCCTTGCGCAGAGAGCACCACCGCGCCTCGCACCAGGCCGCGGACCGTCCGGCCCCTGCGCGCGGACCGTCCGCCCCTGTGCAGAGGGCACCGCCACGGTTCTTGTTGAGTGTTTGGCGCTCCG
This sequence comes from Zea luxurians, assembly GCA_029449295.1. Taxonomy (NCBI): domain Eukaryota; kingdom Viridiplantae; phylum Streptophyta; class Magnoliopsida; order Poales; family Poaceae; genus Zea; species Zea luxurians. The sequence continues at coordinate 46,043,887 of JAOPSE010000010.1, forward strand.
AAAAGGCGTCAACATACTTTTTGGCGACTCCGCTGGGAAAAACACATCTAAGCTCATCAGATCGGCCCTCAATGGCCGGTTCAAAGGATAGCTCTGATATTTCTCTAAGCAACATCATAGAGCCGACCTGGGAAACCTTGCCGGCTGACGAGCAGCTCCAGTTTGAGGAGCACAAGGAGCGGATGATCCAGGAGGCGAAAGCAAAGTTCTTGGCCAACTTCAAAGTGGACAGGAACAACAAGGTCGTCCGACATCGGGCGACGGATCCGGCTTCGCTCCAACCCACGCCAGATATCCCCAATGTAAGTAAAACCAACGATCTGCAATCTCTTAGAAATTATGTAGAAGATCAGCGTGAACAAATGCAGAACATCATAGGGGGTATGCAAAGCGATCTTAAGAGACTAGTACGTGCATTCGATAAATCTAGTACCGCAAATTTTCCTTCGCACGAGGTTGAGTTAGGAGATAACGCGCGTAACACATCGGCTACAGGTTGTCACGACCAGTCACAACCCCTTTATGGAATGCCGATGGACACATACCCTAAGCAACCGCAAATCGGCAGCAAACCAGCCGATCTGCACATGCCCGGACCGTCCGCACGTGAGCGCGGACCGTCCGGGCCAACAGCAGTTGGGCCTATTTTTAATGAGTTACCTAGATATGCGCCCGAGCCACCACATATGACACAGAACCCAAATTACCCAGTCGGACGGTCCGCATACAATGACGGACGGTCCGCATATGACCACGGACGGTCCGGGTACATATCCGGACAGTCCGCGCATGAGTCTTTTGAGGAGGATTATTACCTGAATCCTCGCCCGTCCCAGCAACACTTCCCATCACATTACGCAATGCACCAGCCTATTAATTCAGGATCCAGAGCCCAGGAAAGCTTTCCGGCCCCACCTAAAAGGCCGGAAAGAAACGATCAAACCTATGAGCCATATAGGGCAAATGGGAATGCACCACGTAGCTCAAACCAATGGGGGGAGCGACAACATACTAATATGCAACCAACTCCACCTATGTTTGACCAGAGAGCCGGTGGTCTTGCACCGGCTGCCATTGATATAGTGAGGGAAGAAATAGCCGGGGCGTTCCAAGATAAGCTCGGAGTAAGCATGGTCCCTGGGGGGCAATCATATCGGAAACCTTATGACAGCCGATTTGATCACCACCCGTACCCACAGGGAACTAGAATACCCGAATTCGCGAAATTTTCGGGTGATCAAGAGAAAAACACGCGCGAACATATAGGCCAGTTCTTAGCACAATTGGGAGAATTGGCAGACACAGAGGCATTTCGCGTGCGTTTATTTTCATTATCGCTAACAGGAACCGCGTTTGCATGGTATGCCACTTTACCTCCTAATTCCATTTCATCATGGGGGGATCTAGAACAAAAATTTCATGATCATTTTTTCTCTGGTGATTATGAATTGGATTTGGTAGATTTAGTGTCATTGCGACAGACAAAAGACGAATCGGTTAATGATTACATCCGGAGATTCCGCGATACAAGAAACCGATGCTTTCAAATTCATTTAGCAGAAAAACAGCTAGTAGGATTAGCCTTTAACGGTCTACGATATTATTTAAAAGAGAGATTAGAAGGCATCCAATTTTTTACACTAGCACAGTTACACCAGAGGGCTTTGGCTTGCGAAAGCCGGAGCAAAGAAACTGCTAAAACAATGCGTCACAACGTACATATAGTAGAATACGACCAAAGTAGCTCAGATGACGAATCAGCAGAAGTGTATGCTGCTGAGATGGTTTGGCCAAAACAGGCCAAATCTTCGGCTTGTTCCTCCTTGCAGCCGGTTCAAAAGAAACGGCAAGAGGAGATTAAGTTTACATTTAATGTTGGTAAGTGTGATAAAATATTTGACGAACTACTCAAAAATGGCAATATTAAAATAAATCACACTGTTCCATCCGCCGACGAGCTAAAACGCCGTGCATACTGCAAGTGGCATAACTCATTTTCTCATGCCACTAATGATTGTAATGTATTCCGACGACAGATTCAATCGGCCATTAATGAGGGACGATTGAAATTTCAGGAAATGCAGGTGGATACAGAGCCCTTTCCAATGAACGTGATCGACTTTGAGGGCAAGAAAGTCCTGGTTCGGCCAAACACGGCCGATAAAGGCAAAGGCAAAGAGGCAATCATCGGCAATTCTAAAAAGGCTGATGAGGATCATAAAGTTTCTTGCAGGAAAGTGGTAGCCGAGAAGACTCCCGATGGAGGGGAGACCCTAAAGGTGACCATCACAACCTCCAGTACTGGGGGGCAAGCGCAGACAGGGAGACAGATACAGGAACCCATGCTGCGTATCCCGGACGGTCCGGCACGTAGGAGCGGACGGTCCGGGACCCCACCGGACAGTCCGGAGAGCTCCGGCGGACGGTCCGGCCATGCTCAGGACTCGCAGCGACCACGTACCTTCAAACCACGACGACCAGAGATAGGTACGTGGAAAACAAATACATTTAAAGCAGCTGGTCGGCTGATCAAGCCTGGCCCAACTTTCGATCAATTGTTGTCTAAATATGTGAAAAAGAAGGCTGGCCCCAGTGACCGGCCACCGAAGCGACCCCGCTCACCCATTCATGAGCAACGTTAGGTCAGGCCGATTGGACCACATCACCAATCGGAAGAAATGAAAGGTCCTATTGTACAATTGAGACCTAACATGCCGACATGGACCCCTCCACCTCCTTATCCATCTATGCCATATCCATACACATACTTACCTCCACCATATGTCCCAAATCAAATGTGGGGCATGCCACCATATCCATTTGGGATGCCACAGTACCCCGCCTGGGGGGCACCCCAAACATCCGTTTTTGATAGGTTGGCACCGCCAGTGCAAGACCGATTGAGCACTGCTGAATCCGGTCACCAGGCACAGGCCCAACAAGGTTGCCGGACTACTCGGCCTCCTAGGCCGACCAATCCGGCAGGGGGGCATATGCCTGTAACAACTCAAAGAACAAAAAAGGACATCATCAAAATAGGCACTGCGGATGTTGTCATACAGGGAGACAATAAAGGGCCGATGATTTTCGGCGAATCGGCCAACACAACCGAAAAGGATACGGCTACCATCAAAACAGCCGATCCAAAATACTCCATGCCTCGATGGTGCCCAGCGGGATTGACACGATCCCAAAAGAGAAAATTACAGCGCCTAAGAGCAAAGGAGAGCCAGGAGAAGGAGGCGGAAAAGACATTTAATGACACACATCCACTATACCCGCCACCACAAAAGAAATGGAGACCGAAGGCCGTTGAGAAAAAACAAACGGCCACAGAAATAGAAAGTCAACCTGCACCAGGCGCGGACCGTCCGCCGTTCACCAGGAAGGCTCTGGACAACCTGCACCAGGCGCGGACCGTTCGGCCCCCGCGTGCGGACCGTCCGCTGTTCATCAGGAAGCCTCCAACAACACGACAACATCAATGCAAGAGGACGACCTGCTAGGAGAAGATCTGGTCGACTACGAGGCTTCTCCAGAACGCCCAGGTATGGATGTAAATATTATTACATTTTCTTCCGATTGCACTATCATTGGCGACGATGAACCTGTTGCTGCCCAGTTTGATTTTGGTCCTAAAGAAGCCGCCTTTACTAAACCAAAGGAATCGGTAAATCATTTAAAGCCGCTCTTCGTGCGCGGTCACATTGATGGAATACCGATTGCTAAGATGTTGGTGGATGGAGGGGCGGCTGTAAATCTAATGCCTTATTCATTATACAGAAAATTAGGTAAACAAGATGACGAACTTGTCAAAACCAACATGACCCTCAGCGGTGTTGGGGATAGTTCGATTAAAGCCAGGGGAGTCACGTCCGTTGAATTAACCATCGGGACTAAGACCCTTGCTGCTGCATTCTTCGTCGCTGATGTAGAAGGGAATTACAGTTTAATTCTAGGCAGAGATTGGATTCATGCCAATCAATGTATACCTTCTACATTACATCAAATGCTAATACAATGGGTAGGCGATGAAGTAGAACAAGTACATGCTGATGTATCGGCCTGCATCGCTGTGGCCGATGCCCCTGTACTCTGGACTTATGAGACTGCTACATGTCTCACAGGGGTAGATTTTTCTGATTATCAGTTCATAAGTATAGATAAGAAAGGTTTCATTCCTGTAATGCTAGAGCCGATGGAGAATCGGCTGAATCCTAAATAGAGTTTAAACGATGAATACACACAAAGTTCATGAGTCTTTGATCACGGACAATTCGGCCTTCAAAGCCGGATGGTCTGGTCTATCACAGAACAGTTCGGACTTTAAGACCGAACATCTACCACAGCGAAAAGATAGTATTACGGATGATCCGGTCCCCAAGACCGGAAAGTCCGCCATCACACAAAGATCATCTGATTCCTCTGTGGGGGACATGATAGAGGAATTCAGAGATCTTGATAAACTAGGACAGGGGTTTACATCGGCTGATCCTTTGGAGGAGATTGACGTAGGAAATGGTAAAACTCCAAGGCCGACTTTTGTAAACAAGACCCTGGAGACCGATTCTAGAAATGAGATGATCGGTCTATTGAAGGAATATTCAGATTGTTTTGCTTGGAATTACACTGAAATGCCTGGACTAAGGCGAGAGATTGTCGAACATCGGCTGCCCATTAAGTCTGGTTTCAGACCTTTCAAGCAGAAAGCTAGAACGTTTCGTCCAGATCTTCTCCCACGAATCAAGGACGAAATCCACCGGCTGCTAGAAGCTGATTTTATTAGACCTTGCAGATACGCAGAGTGGGTCTCCAATATTGTGCCGGTGGAGAAGGAGTCAGGTAAACTTAGAGTATGCATTGATTTTCGTAATTTAAATAAAGCAACTCCTAAAGATGAATATCCCATGCCCATAGCCGACACATTAATCAATAATGCATCAGGAAATAGAATTATTAGCTTCCTTGATGGTAATGCTGGATATAATCAGATTTTCATGGCCGAAGAAGATGCGTCTAAAACGGCCTTTATATGTCCAGGCTTCATTGGTTTATTTGAATGGGTTGTCATGACATTCGGTCTTAAAAATGCTGGTGCCACTTATCAGAGGGCTATGAATCTGATCTTCCATGAGTTGTTAGGAAACACTGTGGAAGTCTACATTGATGATATTGTAGTCAAATCGGCTAAGTTTAGTTCTCATATAGCTGATTTGCGCAAAGCCTTTGATAAAATGCGTCGGTATGGTTTAAAAATGAACCCACGTAAATGTGCTTTTGGAGTGTCGGCTGGTAAGTTTTTAGGATTTGTCATCCATGAACATGGTATAGAAATAGACCCTGACCGAATCAAGTCTATTCGGAATGTGGGGCCTCCGACTTGTAAGGTCGAAGTGCAGAGGTTTCTCGGCAAGGTGAATTATTTACGAAGGTTTATTTCTAACCTAGCCGGGAAGATTGATGCCTTCACCCCTATCCTTCGGCTTAAGAATGATGCTGAATTCACTTGGGGGGCAGAGCAGCAGGAAGCATTTGATCTCATTAAAAAATACTTGTCTTCGGCTCCCGTGTTAAAAGCACCACAAGTAGGAGCACCATTCAGATTATATATTGCAGCTGAAGACAAGGTTATTGGGGCTGTTCTGACACAAGAAACTGAGGGGAAGGAGCATGTGGTGACATATCTAAGCCGAAGGTTGGTGGATGCTGAAACAAGGTACACTTTTATTGAAAAGTTATGCTTATGCTTGTTTTATGCATGCACCAAATGTAGATGTTATTTACTATCTAGTCATTGCACTGTTTCTGGTCAAGCCGATGTAATCAAATACATGTTGCATAACCCAATTATGAGTGGTAGAATTGGTAAGTGGGCTTATGCACTCATAGAATATGACTTGGCCTATGAACCATTGAAATCTATGAAAGGCCAAGTCGTAGCGGATTTTATTGTAGAACATCGGGTTAATGATATTCATGAACTAGATATGTCATACCTCACTATTACTCCTTGGACTTTATATTTTGATGGATCGGTTTGCAATGAAGGGCAAGGAATTGGCATTGTGCTTGTTTCACCAAGTAATGTCTCCTTTGACTTCTCTAGCCGATTGAAAACTTATTGCACTAATAATCAAGCTGAATATGAGGCCCTCCTATTCGGTTTAGAACTTTTAAATAGTATGGGAGTAAAACATATGAAGGTATTTGGTGATTCTCAGCTGGTTGTCCAACAAGTGTTAGAAGAATATCAATGTCTTGATGGTACTCTAAATAGTTATCTTGAGAAATGTTGGAGCATAATCCATTCTTTTGACGAATTCAGTATTCGGCATATCTCTAGAGTTGAGAATCATAGAGCTAACGATTTGGCACAAGATGCATCAGGTTATCGGATAAAGAGAGGGAAATTTCACAAAACTGAAAATCTGATAACCAGTGCAGAGCCAAATTCCCAGGTCGCGGACTGTCCGCGTGATGACGCTGGACCGTCCGAGGTTACCAGAAATGTTCTCTTAATCGATTCGGCTGACAATGAAGCCGATGCAAGTGATTGGAGGACACCTATACTTAATTATTTGCAAAATCCCAATATCAGGACAGATAAGAACATTCGGCGAACAGCTTTCAAGTATGTTTTGATGAGTGATGAACTTTATCGCCGAACGGTTAATGATGTCCTGCTTAAGTGCTTGGGCCCAGATGATGCTATATTAGCCATGGCCGAAGTACATGAAGGAATTTGTGGTACCCATCAATCAGCTCCAAAGATGAAGTGGTTGTTGCGAAGGTCTGGTTTTTATTGGCCTAGTATGATAGCTGATTGTTTCAAGTACTACAAGGGTTGCCAAGTGTGTCAAAAATTCGGCGACCTACAGTTGGTCCCTGCAGCCGAATTACATCCTATCATCAAGCCTTGGCCGTTCAGAGGATGGGGATTAGACTTTATTGGAGAAATTCATCCTTCATCATCAAAGGGGCATCGGTTTGTGTTAGTTGCCACTGACTATTTCACCAAATGGACTGAAGCCGTTGCTCTAAAGAACATGACGCACAAGGAGGTAATTGATTTCATAACTGAACATATTATTCATAGATTCGGCATTCGCCAGACCTTGACTACAGATCAAGGTACTTCTTTTATGTCAAAGGAGGTACGTGAATTTGCTGAATTATACAGAATTAAGCTGCTTAATTCGTCTCCATATTATGCTCAGGCCAATGGACAGGCCGAGTCTAGTAATAGGACGTTGATTAATTTGATAAAGAAGAAGGTATCTGATAATCCTAAACATTGGCATAAGATTTTGTCTGAAGCTTTATGGGCTCATAGAATATCTAAACATAGTGCTACTAAAGTATCTCCTTTTGAGCTTGTCTATGGGCAGGAAGCAGTGTTACCTGTGGAAATAAGTTTGAATGCTGTCAGGTTTGCCAGACAAAATGATCTAACTGCTACTGAATATTATAATTCAATGATGGATAATATTGATGAGGTGACTGACAAGAGGATGATAGCTTTGGGAGCAATAGAAAAGGACAAGATCATGGTAGCCAGGGCCTACAACAAGAAGGTCAAAGCAAAATCATTTCAAGTAGGAGACCTGGTGTGGAAGACCATTCTGCCTCTAAGGAATAAAGACCGAAAGTTCGGGAAATGGTCGCCAAGCTGGGAGGGTCCTTATAAAGTGAAACAGGTGACGTCTGGTAACGCTTATTTACTACAAACATTACAAGGCAAGGATTTACCTAAGGCTTTGAATGGGCGTTTCCTCAAATAGTACCATCCTAGTATGTGGCAAGATGCCTAAGAAAACCGATGTGTTCACATCGAGTTAGTTGCTTTTGGTTCGCCCAGCTCCACCAAAAGGCAGGGGGGCATATGTTCGAACCAGAAATGAGCCGGCGGACTGTCCGGCCCTGAGGCCGGACGGTCCGCGGTCCGGACGGTCCGCGCCTGTGGGCCGGACGGTCCGCGCGTGCGCAGAGCAGATTAGGGGTCCGAGTTTTGTGCTACGGTTGTTAGCTAAAATCGCGGGATAAGCTCGGGAATTAGTTTGTAAAGGGTCCAGCCCCCCTCCTCTATAAATAGAGAGGTATACGGCCGATTTGTAATCATCATCAATCGAATCAATACAACTTCTATTTCGCATTTTATCCTAGGAGTAGTTCTAGAGGCTGTTCGCTGCGGCTGGATTAAAGCCGTTTGGACTGCTGCAGCTGCAATCCATAGAGAGAAAAATACTGTAGAAGCCGCAGCCGCAGCCGGATTAAAGCCGCAGCGAACAGGGCCCTAGTCTAGTTTAGGTTTAGCTATCCAATCCCCAAATTCTTCGCCTCTCTTCGGCTCTACGTCGATTAGAGGAGTCTAGGTCGGCCGGCCCGAGCCTAGACACAACCTAGGATCTCTACTCCCTGACGGGGTCTCTCCCGGGAGCGAGATCCAGGCGCCGTCGGCGATCTTCCGCCGTCCCTGCGTACGCGCGGACCGTCCGGCCCAGGGCGCGGACCGTCCGGTCGTCAGGCATAGGAGCCCTAGCCGCGCACCAGGCCGCGGACAGTCCGCCCTTGCGCAGAGAGCACCACCGCGCCTCGCACCAGGCCGCGGACCGTCCGGCCCCTGCGCGCGGACCGTCTGCCCCTGTGCAGAGGGCACCGCCACGGTTCTTGTTGAGTGTTTGGCGCTCCGAAAAGGCGTCAACAATATCTAATCACATAGCAAAAACTACGAATATATAGAAAGGAAAAATGTCTTATAATTTAAGATGAAGGAAGTACATAGTATTATATATAATGAATAAATAGTTAAGAAACATGTAATAACTGTGTTCTATTTTGATTAGAACCAGTTGTACTTGTAGTCTTGTACAGGCTAGCTAGTGATCCGAGCCGGCCGAGAATCTGCTGCTAGCTGCTGTTGACGACGTTGCAGTACTTCCTGACCTGGCCGGCCGTCCCGGTGAGCACCTGGATGCTGCCCATCTTGAGCAGCGCCGTTTGGAACTGGGTCATCCAGGTTGCAGCGTCGGCGGAGTTGTTGGCCACCTTGGCCGCCGTGTAGGTGGTGTTCATGAGCTGCTGGTCCGACACGAAGAGCACCTGCCCGGTCATCAGGTTGCTGTAGAACTGGTTGCTGAGCGCGTTGGGGTCCGTGACCCGGTTGTTGCTGATGACCGGGTCGCCGCCGCCGCTGCCCGGCGGCGGGCACACCGTCTTGAGCCCGGCGGCGTAGGTGGCGTTCATGGTGGGGTCGACGTTGGGGTAGAGGCGGCCGTTGACGAAGGAGCAGTGCGCCTGGCCGAAGGAGTGCGCGGCGGAGAGCGTGATGAGGTCGTCCACGTCGAGTCCCTTCCTGGCGAAGTTGCTGACGAGGTCGGGGAGCTTGAAGGTCGGGGACGGGATGTTCTGCAGCACCTCGATGAAGCTGGAGACCACCCCGTCGCGGCGGCCCGAGGGCATGCCGAAGCCGGCGAAGCCGCCGGAGACGACGGCCGTGTCCCGCGCCGCGAACGCCAGGATGTCGGCGCAGGAGACCACGCCGGGGCACACCGCCTCCACCGCCGCCTTGATCGTGTTCACGGCGGCGTACCCGCGCAGCGCGATCGCCTTCTTCTCCACCTGCGTGTTGCTGCTGGTCGGGTCCAGCAGTATGGAGGCGTCGCAGCCCTGCAAGTTAAAGCCGCCGGGAGCCGTGCATCGTTAGCATACTATATATAGTGTTTACTACGTACTGCTCAAACAGTCATACGTACGTACGTGATGTTGATAGTATTACTATATAATATATATAGCAGTATATAAAAGCATGCATTGATGCATGCATCAAAATGTCCTAGCTAGCTTTAGTATCAATGCAAGATGATCGAGGATGACCAGTATAATTTTTAACTTATATACATACCCTGACGAAGCAGTCGTGGAAGAAGAGGCGCATGAAGGCGGCTCCCATGGTGCGGTCGTTGGCGATGATCCCCTCGGTGACGTTGCGGACCGTCGCCTCCGCCTGCGGGCACGACGCGCCGTAGAAGTTGTACTGCAGCGGCGGCGACTGTGCCCGCGACGTCGTCACCGTCGTGCTCAGCGCAGCAGCGAAGACGAGCGTCATCAGCAGCAGCTTGGCGTTGCATGTCCACGTCCACGTCGTCAGCATCGCCATGATATGCGCTGCTTAGTTCTTCAGCTTAATTAGTTATATATCTCGCCTAGCTAGCTCTCTTTGATCCTCGATCGTATATTATTAACGTATACCCAAGATCTTAGAAAGCTAGCAAGCTACAAGCAAGCTGCGCTCTATAGCCTGGGGAAAGAGACGTAAATGCTTGGAGTGGTGGCAATGCGAGACACCAAGTTAATTAGCTAGGGTATTTATAGAGATGAACGCATGGCTTTATTATTATTTTTAAAATAAAATAAAAATAGAATCGGTTAACATGTTCGCTAGCTGCAACAATTATGCTGTTGGGAGGTCGTTAGCTGGTACACGAACGCTGGAGTAGCAAAGGCGTGTTGACATTGCCAGTTTTCCACTTGATCAACAAGAATATATATGCGTGCTGGCTAATTTCTTCGTTCGGGAACAATAAAATCGGTGATATGGAGATTTGTTAGGACATGACCCATTCCATCATCGACTAATATTTAGGCCGGCCGTGTGGTCGACTCAACTGCATGCTGGCGTACGTCAACGCCCTCTCTACAGAGAGTGAGTGGACATTGGGCAAGGCATAAATGCATAATAGGTTCCAAATGATCGAGTCCAATAAAATCTCTAGATAATTCCTTTTGAAAGCACTACTGCTGGTACGCGTTAGTAAGGTCTCAATATGATTATACTAAAATATTCTTTATTGGTGGTATATATATGGTCAAACGGGACTTACAATACTGACGCTAGCGCTATCAGACACATCAGTATAGACGATTGTTAAGATTATATATATATATATATATATATATATATATATAGGGCAGGTATAACGGGAGCCCTGGGCTTCCAATAGTTAAAGGAAGCCCAGGCCGACCACCTCTGCAAACTGGTTCAACCAGCGCGCCCAAACAGGCTGTCGGGTGCGCCACCTGCCCCACGTCTGTTAGCGCAAAAAAAGGAATGCATGCATGAGTCAAACACGATCCAATGCATGCGCATAAATTTAGGAAAGATATGTGCGGCAGTTCCTGTTTTTAAAATCCTTTATTTCCTCCATAAATTTAGGATCGCTGCAACAGGCATGCAGCTAGACGCGTAAGGACCATTTTATGATATATATTGAGACTAAATATGCTACATTGTGTTAATAATTATGCAATTTGATATACTGCGTAAAAATCTGTTACCAGCTGCATGCACACGAATTTATGATAAAAATAATATGCAATGAAAGGAAATGAATTACACGCATAGAAACAAAAAATCGTATTTAATGTTTTATTTCCTTCATAAATATAAGATCCCTCCAACAGCCATGCAGCTAAAACACATTAAATCTAGTTTATGATATATACTGATACAAATTATACTATATGGTGTAGGTATTTATGCAATTCGTTACACTGCATAAAAAATCTGGCATGTTGTTCACTGGTGGACGCACCTCCGGGTTGGAGCGTAATAACCTTAAGTTTTGAGCATAAAATCCCTCAATTATAAGCGTATATACCGAGCCAATGTGAGAGGTTGATAGCTCTAGTAGGTTGTTATTACGATCCTATTTTTATGGCAGATCCGAAAAACATGGCAGTCGCATGCATGCGGTTATACAGATCCTAAAATTATGGCAAAATGCATGCATGAGTCAAACACGTTCCCTTGCATGCGCGTAAATTTAGGAAAGATATGTGTGGCGGTTTCTATTTTAAATGCTTTATTTCCTCCATAAATTTAGGATCGCTGCAACAGACATGCAACTAAAACTCGTAATGACCATTTTATGCTATATACTGATACTAAATATGCTACACTGTGTAGATAATTATGCAATTCGGTATACTGCGTAAAAATCTGCTACAGGCTGCATGCACACGAATTTATGATGGAAAGAATGTGCAATGAAAGGAAATGAATTGCATGCATAGAAACAAAAAATCACATTTAATGTTTTATTTCCTTCATAAATATAGGATCCCTCCAACAGCCATGCAACTAAACGCATTAGAACTAGTTTATGATGTATACTGAAACAAATTATACTACACGGTGTAGGTATTTATGCAATTCCTTACACTGCGTAAAAAATCTGGCATGTTGTTCACTGGTGGACGCATCTCCGGGTGGAGCGTAAAAAACTTAAGTTTTGAGCATAAAATCCCTCAATTATAAGCGTAAATACCGAGTCAATTAGAGGTTGATAGCTTTAGTAGGTTGTTATTACGATCCTATTTTTATGACAGATCCGAAAAATATGGCAGCCGCATGCATGCGGTTTCTATTTTTATACAGATCCAAAAATTATGGCAAAATCGTGGGAGTTTCCATTGCATGCGCGCAAATTAAGAACAGCATAAATCAAGGAATTGCCTTTCCAATGTGCATGCAGTAAACTGATATACGAAATCTGTGTTAAAGCATAAAATCATACAGTTTTTAGCGTAAATAATACATGTGGTAGGCATAAAACACAATAAACGAAAAGAAAAAATGCGCTGGATCAGAGGATGTCACGCGCGATCATCGCTGCGCGCATCTCGCCTCTTCCGTGACGTCGCTCGCTCGAACATCGCGCCTCATGCGTCGCCGTCACTACTCGCACGTCGATGGGCGTCGCTTGCTCGCCGGCCTTGGAAGTGCCGCCTCCTCGGGGCTTCGGGGACGGCGCCGCTTGCCTGCACAAGGGCCTCGCTGCGGATCGAGAAACCTCCGCCATCGCGCGTCGAGGTAATGGAGTTGCGGCCACCGGCCTAGGATCCGCCGCCGCTCGCCCTCTGGATCGGGGGCCTCTACCGCCGGCCTGGGAACCGCCGCCACCGCATGTCGAGGTCGGGGAACCACGGCCACCGCCGCGCGCGCTATCGGGCAACCGTCGTCGCTAATGAATCGAGATGGGGCGTGAAAAACTGAACCCTAGCACTCCGGGTCCTGTTTTATAGACGTCCGGATGTGGTCCGGCTCGACCGGATTGCACTGTCTGGCCCGGGCTTCCTTTAGTTATTGGAAGCCCAGGGCTCCTAATATACAATATATATATATATATATATATATATATATATATATATATATATACCATTATAAACTAAATTTATTGTGTTTAAAATCATAACAAATCATAATTCACACATCACAGTGAATCTATGCACCACCAGTTGGTTTAAGCCGTGTTTAATCGTGTCGACCACATTTAATTGTCACGTGATCGTGTCAACCCATCGTGTCGTGCTGGCAGCCTAAACACGGCACTAGACCCGTGTCATTCCGGCACTGGTACTATATAAATCGTGTCCATGTCATGCTAAGACACTATGAGTCGTGTCAAACTTAGTGTCGGTCTATTTAGCACGGTCCACTTGACCATCTATAATTGATGGTTGACTGACATTATTGCCTTCACTAATTAGGATGTTTGATTGCCGACAAGTTTCAATATGTAAACTAAGGGTCGTTAGCAATCCACGTTACAGATGAATATAACTCGAGTGGTATCTACTTTTGTGTGGGTCGCTCTCTATGTTACTGTTCCGACTCCTAGATATACAGGCTGTCTAGGCTGTATGTGCACATTACACATCTTATCTTTTATCCTGTCCTTTATTTCAAACTATATATATAGTCTAGAATGCAATCTAACATAACTAACAAAGGATGTACATTTGTTTTTGGAATAAACCCATTAATTAATATAATAAAAATGCACCTTCAACTAATTTATGGTTTTCTCATTTCCAACTACCTTATGGAACAAACGCTTATACAAACACGTACACATGCTTAACTTTTATGACCACACATACATGCATAGACATGCACATATGAATACATGTGAGCACATCTAAAAGACTAAGTCAGCAGTGCCTCGTTGTCTCTAGTAGACACATTATATATCTACCGCATAAGAGCAACTTCAAGACCTTATGTAAAACAAATTGACTAGCTAAAAATAACAAAATTAGAGTAAAAATTAGATCCAACAGTCTCTCCAAATCCTTCTCACGCTATCTAACTCGGTAAACAACCTCCTCCACTAGCCAAATATTACTAATTCCCTACACTCGCTATCCGGTCCTCCCATAGCCTTTGTCCTCCGTAGCCGGAGTGGAGGCATGGCGGCTGATCGTAGTATAGGCGCGCGGGACATTAGGGAAGAAAGCTAGGTGAGAATGACATGTGGGTCCCACTAGTCCGATTTGACTAGTCTTTTGGAATTAATCTTAATTTAGAGAGTGAATCACAGCTAAACGGCCAGCTAAATGAGAATATAGAATAAAAAATTTGACTAATCTATTGGAGTTGCTCTAAATAACATAATATCATCATGAAATTATGTAATAGATCTAGAAAAATAAGCACCTATATAATTAATATCAATGACGCAAACTCGGGCAATAACCAAATAGATGTTAGAAAGTTAGGCATTTTTAGTTTTAATTTAATCCAGAAAAACAGTGCGATATATGTGATGACATGTATGTGCATGTGTGTATAACTACTCGCATAAGCAGTAAACAGCAATAAAACATGCACAAATACGAAGAATAGAGTGTACCCAGCGGAGGGACCGATGCTCAAGGCATCAGTGGCTCCATTCACACGAGTCATCTCGTGTGTTTGTTCGATGTAGCCGTACGAAGTCGGTGCAGGAAGGTGTACGCTGTGCAGTCCCTCGAACGGTCGCCGGGAAGAAGAACAGCAGTACGCGTCGAGCAGTCGCGAAGACGCTCCCCAAAAATCTGATCGGCCGCACACCCGTGCAAATGTATCTCTGCGGTCGGTGATTTCGGAGGCCTGCTCTCCCACTCTCTCTGTGCTCGCAGAAGATGGGACGGGAATGTGTTGTTTGCAATTCGCGTGAGATGATTCGCACTATTGGACGAGCCCTCCCTCTCCATTCTTATAGGCGGTCAGAAGGAGGGAGAAGAGCAACGGACAGAAACGGTCGCGCATTAGAACTGGAAACTGACGTCCGTTACTAGCCACTGGAAACTGACGTCTGTTACTAGCCACTGGTAACTGACGTCCGTTACTAGCCATAAGACAGGAAACGGACGGTTATCATGACGGTCATCACTCCAGGCAAAATGCGCAACCGTTTGAAAGGAATATTCGGACCAAGGTCCGATCTACCACGAGCCACGAGCCACGAGCCACGAGCCACGAGCCACGAGCCACGGCCACGGCCACGGCCACGGCCCGGCCCGGCCGGCGGCGGCGGCGGCGCGCGCGCGCGCGCGTGTGGCAGTCCTTCATCCTTTTCTCAACTTTTCAATAGATGCACCAATGGTCCACCTATTTAAGTTGATTGATTTGTCCTTTGAACTTCCAATATGGTACTAAATAATTAGTACACCATAGCATTAAAGTGGGCCATTAGCATTTACTATTATTGAATATTAATTTGGGCCAAGCCCACATTAATCCAACAATCCCCACCAAATGCTAAGTCACACTAAAAGCTCTCATCATCTCAAACGTTTGATATACTAGTGTTTCGATGGAGACTGTTAAGTTGAACATCCACCTAGAACTTAGACTACACTTGACCACAACTGCACAATGGACTAGGCCTTGAATTGGCAGTTTTGCGTGGAATGAGTTTCATCTAAACTCTTTACCAGTACTAGATTGCTGAACGCATCCCCTCTGGTTGGAGCATATAAGTCAAACTCCATAGCCTTTCATGGGTATCTAGAAACCACCCAGATCTCATAAACTGTGACTAGCAGTTAACCCATATAGGTATGTTCCTCTAAAGATGTTCTGTAGGACAACATCTTTGCTTCACAAAGCCACTTGGAACATATTAAGGTGTAAACACCAACCTACCTTACAGTAAGGAAAGATATGCATCTGAAATGAGCCTTATTAAGGGTCTTTCCTCTCAGTCTACCACTAGCTTGTTTCACCATTCTAATTCACGGGATCTCCGATCACATAGAACAGGTTACCACTATGATAAACTTTAGGTGGGTCTCATGCCCATCTCACTTGATGCACTATCTATCACACTACGTGATAGCCCCTTAGTAAATTGATCTGCCAGATTTTTAGACGTATGGACATAATCCAACGCTATTACTCCGGAGTTTCTCAATTTCCTGACAGATTTCAAACGCCTCTTTATGTGCCTTGTCGACTTCATATTATCCTTAGAACTGTTTATCTTAATTATCACAGTCTGATTATCACAGTTCATGGAAATAGCCGGCACAGGTTTTTCAACCACCGGTAAATCCATAAGGAGTTCACGAAGCCACTCAGCCTCAACTGAAGTGGTATCTAATGCTGTGAGTTCTGCTTCCATAGTCGACCTCGTTAAGATGGTCTGCTTGCAAGACTTCCATGAAACAGCACCACCTCCAAGTGAAAACACATATCCACTTGTGGCATATATCTCATCAGCATCAGATATCCAGTTTGCATCACAATAACCCTCCAGTACTGTTGGGTACCCGGTATAATGGATGCCTAAACTCATAGTACCCTTTAGATAGCGCAAAACTCTCTCAAGAGCACGCCAGTGATCATCTCCCGGATTTGAAACAAATCGACTAAGTTTGCTCACAGCAAATGAGATGTCAGGCCTCGTAGCGCTAGCTAAGTACATGAGTGAACCAATTATTTGGGAATATCTCAATTGATCCCTAGCTATCCTTCGATTTTTCTTTAATAGCTTACTAGGATCATAAGGCGTTGGAGCAGGTTCACATTCGCTAAAACCAAAGCGACTCAAAACCTTTTCCACATAATGGGATTGCACAAGTGTGATCCCACCAATGCCTTCTCTCAGTAGCTTAATGTTAAGAATAACATCAGCTTCTCCCAAATCTTTCATTTCAAAATTATTAGACAGAAAGTCTTTTGTTTCTTTAATCACATCAAGACTCGTCCCCAAGATTAGAATGTCATCAACATATAGGCATAAAATTACTCCCTCGCCCCCACCATACCGATAGTATACACACTTGTCTGCTTCGTTCACAACAAAACCGGCAGATGTCAAAGTTCTATCGAACTTTTCATGCCATTGCTTAGGTGCTTGTTTTAGGCCATATAACGATTTCAATAATTTACACACCATGCCTTCTTGACCGTTTGCTACAAACCCAGCTGGCTGCTCCATGTAAATTTCCTCATCTAGCTCTCCATTTAGGAATGCTGTCTTAACATCCATTTGATGGACGAGTAGACCATGAGAGGCAGCCAAAGAAAGTAGCACACGAATTGTGGTCAATCGAGCCACAGGTGAATAAGTATCAAAGAAATCCTCACCTTCCTTCTGTGAATAGCCTTTAATTACAAGCCTCGCCTTGTACCTTTCAATAGTACCATCAGGCCTAAGTTTTTTCTTGAACACCCATTTACTTCCAATGGGCTTACACCCATAAGGACGCTCAACTACCTCCCAAGTTGCATTAGACATAATAGAATCCATCTCACTCCTTATTGCTTCCTTCCAAAAGTCAGCATCAGGAGAGGAATATGCCTCTTCAATGGTACTTGGTGTGTCATCCACAAGATATACAATGTAATCATCACCAAAGGACTTTGCAATCCTTGGTCTCTTACTCTTTCGAGTTGATACATTGTCATTTTCCACATGATTATGTATATGGGATTCCTCAGTGTGTTCTACCGGAATAAAATGCTCATGGGGTATCGTTGGTTCATCATTAGACGTATCATGTGTAGCTTTCATGGGAAATTCGTCCTCAAAAAACGTAGCATCTCTGGACTCCATAATTGTACCAACCAACATGTCCGGTACTCCAGAGTTTATAATTAAAAACCTATATCCAATGCTGTGGAAAGCATACCCAAGGAAAACACAATCAACAGTTTTCGGTCCTAATTTGCGCTTCTTGTTAATTGGCACATTCACTTTAGCCAAACAACCCCAGGTGCGCAAATAGGAGATATTTAATTTCTTCTTTTCCCATTCCTCGAATGGTGTGATTTCTTTGTTCTTTGTGGGAACTTTATTCAGGACATGACACGCCGTCAAGATCGCCTCACCCCACCATTCCTTAGATAGCCCTGAAGTCTCTAACATGGCGTTAACCAAATCAGTTAGAGTACGGTTCTTTCTTTCAGCAACCCCATTGGATTGTGGTGAGTATGGCGGTGTCCTCTCATGAATAATACCATGTTCCACACAAAAATCAGAAAAATCACCCGAAAAATATTCTCCACCACGATCAGACCTTAACCGTTTAATTTTCCTCTCGAGTTGATTTTCAACTTCAGCTTTGTAGGTCTTAAAATAATGCAAAGCTTCATCTTTTGATTTTAAGAGATACACATAACAAAATCTAGTAGAGTCATCGATAAAAGTAATAAAATATCGCTTGCCTCCTTTAGTCAATATTCCGTTCATCTCACATAAATCGGAATGTATTAAGTCTAGTGGTGCCAAATTCCTCGCCTCCGCAGCCTTGTGAGGCTTGCGAGGTTGCTTAGATTGCACGCACACCTGGCACTTAGAACCTTTGACTAAATCAAATTTCGGGATTAAATTTAAATCTGCTAACCGCGAGACACAA
The DNA here is from genome assembly GCA_029449295.1 of Zea luxurians. Lineage (NCBI taxonomy): Eukaryota > Viridiplantae > Streptophyta > Magnoliopsida > Poales > Poaceae > Zea > Zea luxurians. Next base: position 46,062,574 of record JAOPSE010000010.1, read on the forward strand.
CCAAAATTGATATGACAAAGTCGTGAATGCCAAATATACGACTCATTCGAAACAACATTGTTCACAGACTTATTACACGCATCATGCAAAGATAAACGGAACAAGCCTCCGCTGTCATAGCCTTTTCCAACAAACGTTCCATACTTAGACAGTATACATTTATTAGACTCAAAGACAATTTTGTAGCCATCTCGGCACAATTGAGAGCCACTAACTAGATTCTTTTTGATGGAGGGGACATGCTGCACGTTCTTCAATAGCACCGTCTTTCCCGAAGTAAACTTCAGAATGACTGTACCAACACCAAGAACACGCGCATGTGATCCGTTCCCCATCAGCAAGGCTCCAGTCCCTTTGCACTGATAAGAAGAAAATAAAGAAATATCAGCACACACATGAATATTAGCACCGGTATCAACCCACCACTCAGGGGATTGACACACTGAAAGAACAGTAGGTAAAAGATTACCATACCCCGATGTTCCTTCTGCAGTCTCGCTAACAACCATGTTTACTGTTTTCTTCTCTTGAGCTGGTTTTTTCTCTTGCTTAAATTTGCGGTCTGGACAAGCGCTTGCCCAATGATCAGTACTCCCGCAAACAAAGCAACCAGCTCCTTTGTTCTTCTTTTTGAACGAGGCTGCCTGCTTGGGCTTCGTGGCATTTTGTTGCTTGTTTTTCTTTTTATTATTATGTGATGCATTGGAGTTCTTCTTTTGTACCATATTGGCACTAGAAGTCTCAACTCCTTTTCCACGAGTGTCTTTTGCTCTCGCCCTCTCCTCAACATCAAGAGAACCAATAAGCTCAGCCACGCTAAACTCTTGTCTCTTATGTTTTAGAGTGGTAGCAAAATCCGTCCAAGAAGGTGGCAGTTTAGCGATAATACCGCCGGCCACGAACTTGTCAGGCAAGACACATGGGAATTGTTCGAGTTCTTTAGCCAGTGCCTGTATTTCATGAGCCTGTTCAACTACAGGACGGTTTTCCACCATCTTATAGTCAAACAGCTGCTCCATGATGTACAGCTCGCTACCAGCATCAGAAACACCAAACTTCTCATCTAATGCATCCCATAACTCTTTTGCAGATGTGCACGTTAGATAAGAATCAACATACTTGTTGGCAAGAGCGCCAATCACGGCGCCTCGAAACAGGTTATCGGCAACGTCGAACATTCTCTCCTCTTCAGGAGTGAACTGTTCGGGTTTCCCCTGTGCGGCGTGATAGCAGTTCATTGCGGTCAACCACAGTATCATCTTACTACGCCATCTCTTGTAAAACGTCCCATCAAAAGGTTCACTTGGTTTTAACGCAGCAGCAAAACCACTAACAGAAAAATGCCTAATATCAGATTTTTGGATTGTTAGAAAGTTAGGCATTTTTAGTTTTAATTTAATCCAGAAAAACAGTGCGATATATGTGATGACATGTATGTGCATGTGTGTATAACTACTCGCATAAGCAGTAAACAGCAATAAAACATGCACAAATACGAAGAATCGAGTGTACCCAGCGGAGGGACCGATGCTCAAGGCATCAGTGGCTCCATTCACACGAGTCATCTCGTGTGTTTGTTCGATGTAGCCGTACGAAGTCGGTGCAGGAAGGTGTACGCTGTGCAGTCCCTCGAACGGTCGCCGGGAAGAAGAACAGCAGTACGCGTCGAGCAGTCGCGAAGACGCTCCCCAAAAATCTGATCGGCCGCACACCCGTGCAAATGTATCTCTGCGGTCGGTGATTTCGGAGGCCTGCTCTCCCACTCTCTCTGTGCTCGCAGAAGATGGGACGGGAATGTGTTACTGGAAACTGACGTCCGTTACTAGCCACTGGAAACTAACGTCCGTTACTAGAACTGGAAACCGGCGGCGGCGCGCGCGCGCGTGTGGCAGTCCTTCATCCTTTTCTCAACTTTTCAATAGATGCACCAATGGTCCACCTATTTAAGTTGATTGATTTGTCCTTTGAACTTCCAATATGGTACTAAATAATTAGTACACCATAGCATTAAATGGGCCATTAGCATTTACTATTATTGAATATTAATTTGGGCCAAGCCCACATTAATCCAACAATAGACCTACCAAACTATGGTACGTACGCCTACTTCATCTTCTAACTTAGCTTAGATTTAAAATAAAATGAACTGATCGATTCAGATTTGTAAAACAAACAAAATCTCGGGTGTGTTAGCAGATACCAATGGATATCAAAACAGGCACTTGGTACTCCCATCCGTTTTTATTGGGTCATTGCGGTGTGTATTATAATTTTAAAAGGCCAAACTCCTATTTAATTTGCCGTTGACATGCATGAGTTATTAATTAAATAAGCATTACACCCACACAACATACAGATGCATACCCAACTGAAATACATAGTAGTTTTTTAACCGAATAACCGTACTTCTGGCCAAGTTCATAAACTGCTGGCTATCGCGAGAAGTTGAGCATATCCAAAAGCTATTTGACCTAGTATATTTTTTAGAAAATGAAAAAAAATCCAGCATGTGTGCTCGTACACAGCCAAGGCTTACAATGATGTGTGCTTATTTGCTGACAAACATGAAGAAAAAGAGATTACTTAAATAGGAGAAAATTATTATAAGCAAAGTCTATTACTAGCTACTTTACCAAGCATTCTTGGCAAACACATCTAAAGCGATACCTTCAACTAGGACGGGACGAAATGCTTGTGGCTCGTCGGCTCGCTCGATTCGTGGTTAGCTCGGCTCGGATCAGATCGACTCGTTTCAATTTCTTCACGAGCTGAGCCGACATCCTAGCTTGATTCGTTAACGAGCCATCTCGGTTTGTTAACGAGCCAGCTCGCGAGCTAAACGAGCCATCACATTTCAATAAAACAAAACTATATGCATAGCATTTACGTAACAATTGAAGAACATGTTATATATGTGTGATGTCTATGGCCTATTAGTTAAACTAATGATAGATGTACTGCCTATTTGTTAAATTGGTATATGCGAATATAATTGTGGGTTAAATTGACGAACATGTGTGTGAATTGTGAATTCATGAGTGATGAATTATGTTAATTTGATGTTACATTGATGTGGTATGTGAAACTATAAATATAATTACTATTTTCGATTGTTAAATTAGTTTAAAATTAACTAGAAATTAATTATTATATACATATCTTTTCTGCTTCAGCTTGCGAGCTAAATAAGCCAGCTCGATCTCGTAAACAAGCCGAGCTAAGCTGACTCTATGACTCGTTATCTTAACAAGCCGAGCCAAGCCAGCTCGAACTTGAACTAGCCGAGCTCGCTCAATATCACTACCGGAATCCGAGCCTTTGCCGAGTGCCGGCCGCTTTGCCGAGTGCCTTTTCTCGGGCACTCGGCAAAGACGGCTTTGCCGAGAGCCGCACTCGGCAAAGCTTGGCTCTCGGTAACGAGCGTCTTTACCGAGAGTAGGACACTCGGTACAGGTCCACACTCGGCAAATCCATGTTTGCCGAGTGTCAAACACTCGGCAAATCGAGCTCTCGGCAAAGGGCCGTCAGCGGCCGTCCCAAAGCTGACGGCCGTCAGTCTTTGCCGAGCGCCAACGGTTGGCACTCGGCAAAGAGTCTTCTTTGCCGAGTGTCGCCCAGTTGACGCTCGGCAAAGAACCCTTTGCCGAGTGCCATCCCTAGACACTCGGCAAAGTGCATTTGTATTTTTTTATTTTGTCTCCCAAACTTTTTGTGGTATGTTCCTACACTATGTAGACCTACATGTATCATTTGTGGACAATTTTAACAGAGTTTCAATCGTTAGTAGATTTAGTTCGTTTATTTGAATTTCTTCGGAAAATTTAGATTTGAACTGCAGGTCACTCGACAAAGAAGGCAAATAACTATCCGACCGTCTTCTTTCTCCTTTCTCTTCTCTCACGCGCGCGCTCTCTTCTCTCACGCGCTCTCTGCCCGCGCCGCCGCGCCGCCTTCATGCCCGCCGCCGCGCCGTGTGCCCGCCGCCGCCACGCCGCCTTCGTGCCCGCCGCCGCGCCGTGTGCCCGCCGCCGCCGCGCCGTGTGCCCTCCGTCGCCGCGCCGTGTCGTGAGCCGTGGGAGAGAGAGGGAAGCCGGGTCGACGTGCCGAAGTCCACCGGCGCCAAGCCGAAGTCCACCGTGGGCCGAACTCCTGCGCACGCCATCCTCGGTGAGTACTAGCTCTCCTATCTTCAATTCCATCCATCTATCAGGTTTGAGTAGGTAGGCTCTTTCCTTAAGAAAATGCACGTAAATAAGTGAATCCGAAAAGACCAAGACTTGAATGAAGCCCATTTCCCAGGCTAGTTGTTGCCCATGTAGAATAGCCAAAAGTGAAGTGCATAAAGTGCTATTGTAGCCAATCTTTTTCTATAAATGGCACCACCCGTCTCGCGGAGCTAGAAGATCATCGACTCTTTCTTTCGCGTATGAATACAGGGCCGGGTCTACGTACCATACCAATGAAACACACAGACACCAATTCTACGCCTATCTGAGTTTATGCTTAACGAAAGAGCAAGCACTTGGAAAGGAGAGAAAAGGTCGTCCCTTTACTCTATTCCTGACGTTAGGACGGATACTTAACTAGTGGGAGGCCTTACGAGGGCTAATCTACTATACTACTTGACTCACGAGTTGCTCAAATCATCTCTTGATTCGGAATCACGGGATCGGTAGATGTCACATAACTTGATTAGTTAGAAAATGATCATGCTATCGGCTTGATAGAATAAAAAATATGAATAATACAAGTGCCGGTCAGCTAGCACCTTTGGTGACATGCTGTTCCCCACTAGTCTTCTTCGTACATGCCCATGGGGTCATCCCTAAGGCCTATTCAGCACTGCACACTGGGTAGCACGTAACTAGTGGTCATGCTTACTTCAGATGTTCTCAGCCCAGCTCAGTCTATCACTTAGACTTCTGATTTCGTGCTGTGTTCAACAAGCTAGGAACACAAAAGAACGCTTATCCTCTTAGGGTAGGGGCCACATTCTTGCATACACTATATGAGGTAGGCTTTCCCTTCTGTTGGATCAGACACTGAATACCCGGCCAGATATATGAGAACATGGAAGCTTCAAAGGCCTATCCAAGCACACTAGCCACATTCCACTTTCGGTATAGATACAGAAAACCCTATCCTTCTTATTCTACATCATTACCGCCGCATTTACTATACTAGACTAGCGCCTAAGATAGCTATAAACATGGTATGTCTTAGAGCGATATGAGTATTCTTTACCAGCACCACCCAGGGATCCAACCACAATCAGAAATGGATACGTTCTAGTTTCCATCCTTGACTTTACTAGTCCTATAACCGGCATCCAAGCAAATAGACTTGTCTTTCTCTTTCTCTTTTTCCCTAGTCCCTAGTAATAGGAGATCCTTCCTGTTCTGGATATGTCCTCTATTCCATCCGGTTTGGACACAGATTGTCAACGGTGAGGTGACATGACCTTGATCAATAGATCCCTTACTCTGGTCCCTAGTTCCTTACCTATTTGATAGGGAAGCGTTTCGATATCACCTACCATGAACTCAGATGGTGTTTGCTGACGAAAGAAAAAGGCTGGTTTTGGCCGCAGCACTGGCACTCAAAAGGGATCCTTCCGCCTGCCGGGAATAAGTACCGGCACCCTTACAGGAATCAAATCTCTTGGAACGAGATCAAGGGCCGAAGGAAGTCAACTGCGAATCGGTTCGGTAGTGAAGAAAATATCTCTTGTCTGCTCTTCATCTTCAGCAACGCGTGATGCGATAGTGCCAGAGAATATCTTCTCTTCTCTTGTTGGTAGGAAAGCAGTGGTGAATGAAAAGCGGTTCTGTTCCCTTCCGGGTGAATGGATGGGAAATGGAAATAGACTAACACTCACACAAAAGAGACAAGGAACCAGAAATGCTTACTACTGACCAGCTCCTATTCCTATGCCAAAGAGGGATTCGAGTTTCAGGGGTAGAGGGAAGCTTTAGGAAAGGATAGATGCACACACAATCTGATAAGCCTGCCGACTAATCTCCCTAACAACCGGCGCTGGATACCTGAGACCCAGCTGGCACTTCTCTTGATCCAAGCGTTGGTCTAGTTTCCATCGGAAAGTTATATGTTCTTGTTAGGCGGTAGCAAGCAGTATCTCATTTCTGTCGGTTCAGTTCAGAGAAACAGGAACTGGAGCTCTTGCCTTCTATTTCAATTAGTTGCTTGATGGAAAGCAATAGGCAATCGGCTAGATTGCACATCCAACCTGTTCACTGATTTATGCTGCAGGCACTTCAGAAACCTGAGCTGGGTGGTTCCACTTCTCAAGTTTGGAGCCTCTAAAGAATTCTCCGCCTCAGGATCTGGGTCATAGAATTGGAGCCATTGGACCTTCCTCTTTTCTTTCGAAAGGACCTTTTCTCTAGGACCGAACAAGAAGATCCATACTGTCTACTTTTGAACTATGTAGCTATTGAGAAATCTAGTGCGGAGCCAATATCGTGTTCATGGTGGCCGGCGCTTCCGAAAGACATCACGTCCTTCTCTTTAGTTTTAAGCAATGTGGTCTTCCCTGGTTGAGTGAGTGAGCCCGGTACCTACAGCCTGATCTAAGCAGTATTCCGAGGGGATAGAAACGGAAAGCAAGACGAAATCCTGTGTTGAAAAAGAACCTTGCAAGGAAGCTATGGATATATTTTAGTAAAAAGAGGAAATTGAAGCCCAATCACAGTGGTGAGCAGAGCCCTCGTCCACGATATCGATATTTATTTATCCTGTGTTGATATTTATTTATTAGGTGCCCAATCACAGTTAAAAAGAGGAAATTTATTAGCTCACTTGTTCTCAGCACTAATTAGATTGCTCTATTACCTTTGCAGTGTATACTTTAGGTGATTTTTTTGTTACTGTGTGCATGTCAGCCATCGTGCTGTTAGTGTTATTTGCAGGTTTTAAAAACCTCAACGTACAGGGGAGGTGCTGTCAATTTTTTTTGTATTAATAGACTTGTGTTTCTTTTTTACAGAGAAGATACTTGTCTTCCTAGCCGCTGCGGGTCTGCCTGCACCGCGTCGCGTCGCCACTGCACCGACCCGCCACAGCCCCACTAGCCTGACTCCACCGCCACCCTAGGTATAACCTCTATTTCCGCATCATGGTCGTAGATCACGTAACCCAGTTAGGCGTCTCCCGTTCGAAAGTGATACGGTGTAGATATGCAGATCTTTGCATATCTACAAATGTATCAGTTTTGAATTGTCCACGTTTTTTGGACAGCCCGCGATTGCGTAGATGGTGTTAGTTTCCATGCTCTACTCCGGTCCGAGAAAGAGTTTCGGCGTCACCTCCCTGTTGTTCTCCGGACAGTACACTCTCCCTGCCAGGACGTGTATCCGGAGAACAGCGGGGAGGTGCTGCCGAAATTCTATCTCGGATCGGAGTAGAGCATGGAAACTAACTCCATCTACGCAACCGCGGGTGGGATTAGGACCTATCCTCACCTATTAGAAGGTAGGAACGTAGTGTACATGCATTACATGTCTATATTAAACTATACTCGGTTATATATGTTAGAGGATGGAGGACCGTGAGTGGATGTACACGGGCCGCGTTCGACGTAATGATGTCACCCCAGAATGGATTAGGAAGACCGATGCTTTCGTGGAACGGGCATATGGCGAAGCTGCTAAAGGAGCTAGCCTAGTCCCTTGTTCGTGCAGCAAATGTGACAACCGGAAAAGAAAACCAAAGAAGGCCATGGTAGAACATATTTGGAAGAATGGATTTACGCCGGACTATACTCGGTGGATCTTCCATGGTGAAGCACATCGCACGAGAGAGGAGGTGGTGAGACAACGCGTCGAGGATTACGATGCTGATGCCGGGGTAGCAGACATGTTGAACGACTATCACGAGGCACAGTTCGCCGAAGGACGTACGGAGGACGAGCCAGAGGCGACCGCAAAGGCATTCTACGACATGTTTGATGCGGCACAGAAACCCCTTCACGGCAAGACAAAGGTTTCTCAACTGGATGCCATTGGGCGTATAATGGCGTTGAAGTCGCAGTATAGCATGAGTCGAGACGCCTTCGATGGTTTGTTGACAGTTATTGGCAGCCTGCTTCCGGAGGATCACGTTCTGCCAAAGAGCATGTACGAGGCACCTTCCGTTCATACCGAGGATCCAGCGTCTATACATGACAGAGGAATCCGCGAAACAGATGACATGGCACAAAAAAGGCAAACGATACAATCCTGACAAGATGGTTCACGCATCCGATGGTGAAGCATGGACCCACTTTGATGCCATTCACCATGAGAAAGCCAAAGAGGCTCGACATGTTCGTGTTGCGCTGGCCATAGATGGGTTCAATCCCTATGGAATGACCGCTGCCCCATACACATGTTGGCCCGTGTTCGTTATCCCCATCAATCTCCCCCCCGGCGTATGCTTTCAAAGACAGAACATATTCGTGTCGTTGATAATTCCTGGACACCCGGGGAATAAAATGGGCGTGTACATGGAGCCTTTGATTGATGAATTGGTCCGTGCTTGGGAGGAAGGGGTATGGACGTACGACCGAGCTACGAAGACAAACTTCAAAATGCATGTTTGGTACCAGTACTCCATGCATGACTTTCCGGCGTATGGGCTATTTTGCGCCTGGTGTGTTCACGGTAAGTTCCCATGCCCAGTTTGCAAGGAAGCTCTTAGGTTCATTTGGTTGAAGAAGGGTGGCAAATATTCGTCATTCGATAAACATCGACAATTTCTCCCTCCTGACCATGCATTCCGACAAGACATCAAGAACTTTACGAAAGGTGTCGTGGTGACAGACCGCCCACCTGCAATGATGACTGGTGCCGAAGTTCGCGAACAGATAGATGGTCTCGTGGCCAACCTAGAAGGTGGTTTTGTGGGATATGGTGAGCAACATATGTGGACACATAAGTCGGGCTTGACTCGGCTCCCCTATTATGATGACCTGCTCCTTCCACACAACATTGACGTGATGCACACTGAAAAGAATGTCGCCGAGGCACTTTGGGCGACAATTATGGAGATTCCTGATAAGTCAAAGGATAACGTAAAGGCAAGAGTGGATCTGGCAGAGTTATGTGATAGACCAAACCAAGAGATGAAGCCGCCTAGTGGTGGTAAGACATGGAGAAGGCCTAAGGCCGATTTCGTCCTGAGCAGGGCCCAGAGGAAGGAAGTACTACAGTGGATCAAGATGTTAATGTTCCCTAATGGGTATGCAGCTAACCTTAGTAGGGGGGGTGAACTTATCTACTCTGCGAGTCTTAGGGATGAAGAGTCATGACTTCCACATATGGATTGAACGAATTCTTCCGGCGATGGTTCGAGGCTATGTCCCTGAGCATGTCTGGCTAGCGCTTGCAGAGTTGAGCTATTTCTTTCGCCAGCTTTGTGCAAAAGAGTTAGCTCGGACCATGATTGCAGACTTGGAAAGGATGGCACCCGTGTTACTGTGTAAGCTGGAGAAGATCTTTCCACCCGGCTTCTTCAATCCGATGCAGCATTTGATTATTCATCTCCCATATGAGGCACGAATGGGGGGGCCCGTGCAGGGACGTTGGTGCTATCCAATCGAGAGATGTCTAAAGAGTATCCGAAAGAAATGTAGAAATAAATGCAAAATCGAGGCTTCCATTGCAGAGGCATACATACTGGAGGAGGTGTCAAACTTCACAACAACTTACTATGGTGACAAACTGCCGAGTGTGCATAATCCACCCCCTCGTTACAATGATGGCGGCAATGAATCGAACCTCAGCATTTTTCGAGGGCAACTCGGAAGCGCGAGTGGTTCGACCACCAAGACCCTGAGACATGAAGAGTGGCGCCATATCATGCTATATGTATTGACCAACCTTGAAGAGGTGACGCCATACATGGAGCAATTTCTTCATGAATTCTGGCGTCGATCAAGGGACCCAACTCCACAGGAATATGATACCCTTCTTAGAAAGGGTGCGGGAAATGGATTGCCCGATTTCATTTCCTGGTTTAAACATAAGGTACGTGCTTAGTTTGTTATTCCAAGTTGCTCTTACGTGCGAATAATATAACAATCTAGCGTGTTTGAACTTGCAGGGCCAAAGAGAGCCGTCTATGAGTGCCGAGTTGAGACAAGTAGCCAATGGCTTTGCCTATAGGGTCAGGAAATTTTCTGGGTATGACATCAATGGATACCGTTTTCGCACAACAAGCTACGACCAAAGTCGGCCCAATCGAAAAACCACGTGTTCTGGAGTCTTTACGCCCGGGCTTGACGAGGTCGAGTATTATGGAAGAATTGAAGAAATATATGAACTCAATTTTTATGGTTCCAAACCTCTTACTCCAGTGATATTCAAATGTCATTGGTTTGACCCTCAAGTGACGAGACGGACACATTCTAATCTTGGGATAGTCGAAATTCGACAGGATTCCACCTTAGCAGGAGACGATGTCTATATCGTTTCCCAACAGGCCACACAAGTGTATTATCTCCCATATGCGTGTCAAACGAAAGAACATCTTAAGGGTTGGGATGTTGTGTATAAGGTATCGCCGCACGGGAGGTTACCTGTTCCTAACGATGAAGATTACAACTTAGACCCGGACACATATGATGGAGAGTTCTTCCAAGAAGATGGGCTAGAAGGGCGATTTGAGATAGACTTAACCGAAGCTATCGGAATGGACGTAGATATTGAAATGGTTGTTGATGAGGAGGAGGATGAGGTGCAAAATGATAATGACTTAGTAATCCTTGAAGGCAATGACATTACTGACGAACTTGCTTCTTCCGATGGTGTGGAGATTGAAATGCTTGATAGTGATGATGAGAGTTATGATCCGGCTAACCCCGACACATATGAAGATTATTTTTAATCGATGTAATGCTATATGACTTTTTATTTCGCACCTGTTTTTAAATACATCTTTTTATATGTGCTTATTTGTTCACTCTTAATTGCAGGTTGTTGGACAAATATGGTGGGCGGTTTCCTGAGGAGGAGGAGGGGGAGGAGGAGTAGGACGGCGGACGATGCACAGCAGGCAGCGCAACAGGACGAGGCAGAGCAGGCAGCGTAGCAGCAGGCGGCGCCTCAGGACGACGACGGCCAGCAGCAGGACGACGACGACCAGCAGCAGGACGCCTCAGGTTCAGGCGGCTCTAGTTCGAGGAGCATCTACCTGCGAGGCCCCGCGAGTCTCCCTCAGCGTCCCATACTTCGGGACAGACGACCGCTGATTCGGCCGGAAGGGGAGAGGTATGTAACTTTATGTTCTTCATTCTTGTTCATATTATGTGTTCAAAATCATAATATAAACTAATACTTTTTATTTATCACTTGGACAGGTCTTGGACGGTTTTGGATTATGCTGGGGGTCATCGTCGCCCCCCCAATGGCATCCTCGGCCTGCTGTGCAGGGAACACTTCCCTGGACTTGTGGAGTACGCCGGAGTGACGGGCCCAGCCTTCACCTTTGACCACTACGCAGTCGCCCCCGATGCAGTAGACCGGGACGGCAGGGAATTCAATAACAAGGCGGAGCGGGTGAAGCAAGAGCTGTGGGTAAGTCTTAGTATAATGTAAAATATGTCGCATTCGTTGCAAATTCTTGAAATAATGTATGGATACATCGTTTTTGTATGCAGGATTTCTTCAGATGCGATGCTGGATACGAGGCTAGGGCGGATGTGGTGGCCACCACGAGCTGTAAGAAGCTCGTCGTGGACATGCACTATGAGGCCCGCATCCAGGCCATCATCACCTACCACGGCTCCGTCCTTGGGGAGAAGGTGACCAAAACTCAAGCCCGAACCATGTCGTTGACCAGGGAGCAGTACCTGCAGGTAAAGTCATGCATGTTTGGTACCAGTACTCGATACATGAATTTTATTTTATCTTCTGATATGCACTTTACGTGTTTACTTTGCAGATGATTCCACATTGGTGCGCCGCACATCCTCTGTGCTGGGAGCAGATGGTGGATAGGTGGTGTTCGGCTGAGTGGGACGAGGCGCACACAGCTAGCCGGGAACGGCGTTTGATGATGCAAGGCCCCTCCCACCACCAAGGCAGCCGGAGCCTGGGCCAATATGCCGAAGCATGGGTACGCCACCTTTTTTATTTAGATATATAGCACTAAGTTAGATATTATTTCTAACTATCTCGTTGGTTTTCGTTGCAGTCGGCGTCACATGGTGGAAGGCCTTGCTCCACCTTCTCGGCCTATGCTATGGCCCATAAGGGTAAGGCGACGTCCGACGTCACCTACAACCCGGATGACGGGCCCGAGGCCTACACCAACCCCGCCGTCTACAGCCGCCTCCATGACTACACCGCCATGGCGCAGGAGGTCCATGGCCCAGACTATGATCCGAGCACCGAGCCGATCGACACCGATGTGCTCATGAGGGTCGGAGGAGGCAAGAGACATGGGCGGTACTGGATTGCCGACGGGGCAATCGACTCGTCCTCCACTCCCACTCTGTCTCAGGTGAGAGCAAGGAGCACGGGCTCGAGTCCAGTCATACGACCTCGGCACGACAGCTCACAGCATCGCATACAGCAACTCGAGGTTAGTGTAACTCGTCCTTCCTTGAGTTATATACCTACTCTTTGAGTTACTATAACGTTGGCTTGTAATATTACAGACCCAACTAGAAGAAGAGAGGAGGGAACGTCGCGAGATGGAGGCGAGGATCATGGCGGAGCGGGAGGCGGAGCGGGAGGCCCGCCGGGCAGATCAACAGAGGATGGCGGAGATGTTCCAGTACATGCAGAGCCTTGGCGCCGCACAGGGCATCGCTCCGCCACCTCCATTGTTCCCTCCAGTTGACCCTGCTCTCTTCCACACTCCTGTGAGTATCAAAATTGTAGTTAGATGTTTGTAATGCATCTGGTATAACACATGCAATCTCTTCTCTGTGCAGGGCCAATCTGGGGAGGCATCCAACAATCCTCCGGAAGGGTTCAACCCAACGCAGCCCCGGTCAAGCCGCCCACCTCCATGAGTGTTGTGTTTTCATTGCTTTAGACTTCTGTACTTGTGTATAATACTTATGTCTGTGTTTGATACTTATGTGAGAGCTTGCGACGTTAGAGACTTATGTTTGTGTTTGATACTTATGTTGAACACTTATGTTTGTGATGGATATTTATGTTTGTGGTGACGGTTTTATGTTTGTGTTGGCTATTTATGTCTGTGATGATATGTGTGATGTATATATGTGATATATATGTGATATCTTCTGTTTGTGTGGATGGAATACAAAAAACAAATAAAAAAGGTATATACTGGTCACTTTGCCGAGTGTAACACTCGGCAAAGAGGCTCTTTGCCGAGTGTCAAGGTCATAACACTCGGCAAAGAGCACAGACCTGGGCACCGGCTTAGGTTCTTTGCCGAGTGTTGCGTCCCTGGCACTCGGCAAAGAGGTCGGCTTTGCCGAGTGCCACACGGGACACTCGGCAAAGAACCTGACATGGGGACCCTCCCTGGCGGGTTCTTTGCCGAGTGTCCCATGTGGCACTCGGCAAAGATGGATTCTTTGCCGAGTGCTGCACGGAAGGCACTCGGCAAAACTAACTTCTTTGCCGAGTGTCAGGTGGGACACTCGGCAAAGCCGCCGTCTCCGTCACTCGACGCCGTAACGGCTGCTTTTCTTTGCCGAGTGCTCTCTGGCACTCGGCAAAGATCTTTGCCGAGTGCCCGATAAAAAGCTCTCGGCAAAGAAGGCTTTGCCGATGCACTGTTCACCGAGCCTTCTTTGCCGAGTGTAACACTCGGCAAAGCTTTTGCCGAGTGTTTTGAACGCTTCGCCGAGTGCTTCAGGCACTCGGCGAAGCGGTTGATTCCGGTAGTGTATCTAGCCCTACCTCCAACTCCAACGACTTGCGAAATGTCTCCCTTTTATCTTCACATTACAGCAGCGCCCAACTGCAGTCAATATACTCCTCTGAAAATACCTTGTATAAAAAGAAATATTTTTTTCTCAAAACAATATCATTACGAGTACACTAAATTAAATTATCCAAATAATAGCAGCAACCACCCTCATAAAAATCTATTTTTAAATTTCTCCCTCCGATGCACATGAGCCCACCGCCAGCAAGCATGAGTGTACTAGATCTAGGTGAGATTAGGCCAGTAGCAATGTGAACTTTAGTTTATGAGCCCACCATCATAAAATGTTAGTAGAAATTTCAGTTTGATTAGTTTTAAATTTAGTTTAATTAACATGCTGCGTCTCACGATTTATTTTAAATTCAGATTTATTAGTGTGCTGCGTCGTGCACTTCGTCGCGCGACGATTCATTTTAATTTCAGATTATTTAATGTGTTGTGTCGCGCATTTCGTCGCATGACGATTTATTCTAAATTCAGTTTAAGTGACATATGCCATCGTGCGCTTTGTCGCGCGACGATTTACGTTATTTTCATATTTAATTCAAGTGTTTCGTCGCACGACGTTTCGTTTAATTTCAGTTAGTCTAAGTGTTGCGTCACGCGCTTCGCCGCGCGACGATTCATTTTATTTTCAGCTTAGTTCGTGTGTGCTGTCACACGCCTCGTCGCGTGTCAACTTGTCCCAATTTTCAGTTTAGTTCGCGTGTGCTGTCGTGCGTTTCGCCACGCGACAATCCTTTTAAATTTACCTTGAATTGTTTATAATAATTAAACGCGTAGCGCAACTGTCGGGGACCATAATTAGAGGTACCCCCAAGACTCCTAATCTCAACTGGTAACCCCCATCAGCACAAAGCTGCAAAGGCCTGATGGGTGCGATTAAGTCAAGGCTCGGTCCACTCAAGGGACACGATCCCGCCTCGCCCGAGCCCAGCCTCGGGCAAGGGCAGCCGACCCCGAAGGATTCACACCTCGCCCGAGGCACCCCCTCAAGCAAGAGACACACCTTCGGCTCGCCCGATGCCCAGTCTTCGCCAAGAAGCAACCTTGGCCAGGTCGCCACACCGACCGACCGTATCGCAGAAGCATTTAATGCAAAGATGGCCTGACACCTTATCCTGACGCGCGCCCCTCAGTCGACAGAGCCGAAGTGACCACAGTCACTTCATCGCTCCACTGACCGGCCTGACAAGAGGACAGCGTCGCCTGCGTCGCATCGACTGTTGTGCCGCTTGACAGAGTGAGGCTGACAGCAGCCAAGTCCGGCTTCGGGCGCCATAGGAAACTCCGCCTCGCCCGACCCCAGGGCTCGGACTCGGCCTCAGCTCCAGAAGACGACGGACTCCGCCTCGCCCGACCCCAGGGCTCGGACTCGGCCTCGGCCCCGGAAGACGACGGACTCCGCCTCGCCCGACCCCAGGGCTCGGACTCGACCTTGGCCCCGGAAGACGACGGACTTTGCCTCGTCCGACCCAGGGCTCGGACTCGACCTCGGCCCCAGAAGACGACGAAAACTCCGCCTCGCCCGACCCCAGGGCTCGGACTCGGCCTCGGCTCCGGAAGACGACGGACTCCGCCTCGCCCGACCCCAGGGCTCGGACTCGGCCTCGACCCTAGAAGACGACGGACTCCGCCTCGCCCGACCCTAGGGCTCGGACTCGGCCTCGGCCCCGAAAGACGACGGACTCCGCCTCGCCCGACCCGGGGCTCGGACTCGACCTCGACCTCGACCTCGACCTCGGAAGACAGACTCGACCTCGACCTCGGAGGAGCCTCCGCCTCGCCCGACCCAGGGCTCGGACCGACCACGTCACAAGGGGGGCCATCATTACCCTACCCCTAGCTAGCTCAGGCTACGGGGAATAAGACCGGCGTCCCATCCGGCTCGTCCAGGTAAAACAAGCAATGATGGCGCCCCGCGTGCTCCATGACGATGGTGGCTCCCAACCCCTTACGGAAGCAAGGAGATGTTAGCAAGGACTCGACAGCCCAGACAGCTGTCCTTCCGCAAGGCTCCAGCGCTCCTCCGACGACCACAACATCATATGAACAGGGTGCCAAAACCTCTCCGGCTGCCACGACAGCATGTACTTAGGGCGCTAACTCCTCTCTGCAAGACACGTTAGCACACTACTACATCTCCTATTGTACACCTGGGCCCTCTCCTTACGCCTATAAAAGGAAGGCCCAGGGACTCGTACAAGAGGTTGGCCGCGCGGGGAGGACGGGATGGCGCGTGCAGGCCTCTCGCTCCCTCCCACGTGGATGCTTGTAACCCCCTACTGCAAGCGCACCCGACCTGGGCGCGAGACAAACACGAAGGCTGCGGGCTTCCCCTCTACGCCTGTCTCCTTGTTTCCCCCCTCCGTGCTCCGTCTCGCGCCGACCCATCTGGGCTGGGGCACGCGGCGACAATTCACTCGTCGGTCCAGGGACCCCCCCAGGGTCAAAACGCCGACAGTTGGCGCGCCAGGTAGGGGCCTGCTGCGTGTTGACGAACAGCTTCCCGTCAAGCTCCAGATGGGTAGTCTCCAGCAACCTTTCCAGCCCGGGACGGTGCTCCGTTTCGGGAGTCTCGAGTTCATGTCCCTCGACGGCAGCTACGACATGATACTCCTTCCTCTGCCGCGCGACAGCGACAATGGCGGCCGACAACCCGCCCGCCGGCGGCGGAATCGACGACGTCTTCCTCACGTGGCGGAAGAACAACATTCGGGTTTGTCCCGTCGCCTCCTCCGCCGACGGAGGAGGAGGCGGGGCAACCAAGGCCAAGAAGGAGGCGGCACCTCGTCGGCTGTCGAGCGAGTCGACGGCGCTGGCGCCCCAACGGGGGACACGTCGAGCGTCGCCCTCGCGTCTGAGACGAAGACGAGCGCTGTTTCCCCGCGACACGCTAAATCCAAGCGGACGGACGACGCCAGCACGCTCGTAAAGGACTTGCTAGGCGTCACCCTCGTACCTGAGACGACGGTGCAGTCTGCCCCTGACACGACTTCGTCACCGCTCGTCGACTAGGAGGTACCGACCGATTCCCATCTTGTGCCTTTTGGATTCAACCTCGACCCACCAAGCGACTTCACTTCGGTGGAAGCCTTCATAGAGGCATGTCCAAACCCTCCAGGGTACGGTATGCGGTCACCCTGGGACCGGCTGACAGCCGTCTCGACCTACGGGCCCTCGTATTCCTAGGAAGATGACGAGCCCGACTTCTGTTGGGATTTCTCCGGACTTGGTAACCCCAGTGCCATGCGGGACTTCATGACCGCATGCGACTACTGCCTTTCCGACTGTTCCGATGGTAGCCGCAGCTTCGGCAACGAGGACTGCGGCCTAAGTCGTGAATGTTTCCACGTCGATCTAGGGGGTCCCGGCGAAGGCAACCATCTTGGTATACCGGAAAACGGTGATCCCCCTAGGCCTGCGCCTCGTGTTGACATCCTTCGGGAGCTAGCTGTGGTCCCAGTCTCTGCGGGGGGTCAGGACACACAGCTCAAGCAAATCCGCAAGATGCAGGCCAGGCTCGACGAGGGAGCAGGAACACTTGAGCCGTTCCGCTGGGACATCGGGCAGGAATGGGCAGGCCAAGCTCCGGCCGGAGAAGCGCGTCATCTACCTCAGGGCATCCAGCGCCGCATCGCCGACGATGTCAGGGCAAGACCGCCACCAGCTTCCAGTGGGGTCGGCCAGAACCTGGCTGCAGCGGCAATACTTCTCCGCGTGATGCCGGAGCCATCAACCACCGAGGGGCGGCGCATCCAGGGAGAGCTCAAGAATCTCCTAGAGGATGCCGCGATCCGACGGGCCGAAAGCTCTGCCTCCCGAAGGCAAGGGCACCCCTCGGAGCATCACGACACGACTTACCGGTTCGTGCGGGAAGCCTCGTGTAACACCCGGATTTTAGGGGTCCAAAACCCGGGGTTAACATAAACACCAGGTATGCTGGGACCAAGTCTCATACATATGATGTATAGTGGCACAGGATCGAATGTCACATCTTTATATATAACAGGAGTTCTATACAAAATAAATAATTACATTATAAGGAGACAACAGTCCAGCAACCCAAAGTTGACTGGGAGACGACGACCTAGACCTCTCACGAACTCATCACATCATCCTCCATGAGCATCATCCTGCAGTACCTGGTCTTGACCTGTGGTGTATGTGAGACAGCAAGAGTGAGCTCACATACGTTCATCGCTCAACAAGTTGTGGGGAATAATGTGCATGAACTCGCCAAAGGTGGGAGCTCACGTGAAGTGTAAGGCTTACCAAAGAAGATGGTTGAAGCTGAGCATTGCTTTTAAAGTTGGTCAAAATTTTATTAGCAATTACTAAGTATAAGTAAATACCAACCCAATTAAATAGTAGAACAAAAGTAATAACATCACCTGCGATGCAATGCATATGACAAATTGAATTTAGTTCCATAAATTAATCATGTGAGGGTCCGAGCTGCTCATGACCGTGAGCACGGCTAGTATACCAGTTTTACACTCTGCAGAGGTTGCGCATCTTTACCCACAAGTCGTGTATCCCATGTCGCCAGGGTTTGCAAAGCCCTTAGACACTTCCGAGGTGAATGGCTAGGGATCCACTACGAGGCTTTTACAAAGTTCCACTAGCTTCCGAAAACCCGCTACAGTTTATAGGAAGATCCAGTGCAGGAATCCCTTGCAGGACCGCCATCGCAGCAAAATCCTCCCGAGGGCCTCCCTACACTGACCTCTCCCCTACTGCCCTTGCCCCTTTCGGGTAAGATAGTCTTCCACTAGCTTTCCTAATTAATCAGCCAAGGGCATCCCATACTACCCTTGTGGTAGCACTGTTTTCCCGGGTGGTCGCTCCATGTTCCAATTAACATAATGATCTCATCATGAACAATAAATAACAACTGATAACAAAAGTGTAACCATGAATAGTGTATCTCCATACCCAAAACCACATATAGCACTAGCAAGTACTACCCAGAAAGATCAGTGGTAAACAATGTATAAAGATAGACAAACTAGGGTAACCTATTGGGTCCCATCAAAATTAACCTATGCAGATCATTATGATTAATCAGAACATGGCTGGGTAAAAAGAAGTGATCAAGGGCACAACTTGCCTGGGCCTTGAGATTCCAGGTACCAGGATGATTCTTCAGATCCTCGTGACCTCACTGCTAGTCGTAGCAATACAAACATACATGGTATAGGCAAAATTAACATTACACCAAACATATATGCAAAATACATATTAATAATCTACATATTAAAATAAGATCACAGGAAAAAGAATTATTAATTTTGGAGTTGTAGAATTCAAGTTATGATTTTCCTAAGATTTAAGGTGATTATAATATGATTAAATGATAAATAAATTTTCTGACAGAGTTCATGTCAAAACAGTGATTCTAAATGGTAGAGAATATTATTACAAAATTTTAGGAATTGGAATGACTCAATTTGGAGCTAAAATGAATTTTCTATGAATTATCTAAGTTCTAGCAATTATTTTTGTATTAAAAATCTAATTTCTAATTCATTTAATCAATTTAAACGAGTTCTGGACTGGGCCTCAATTAAACAGAAGCACAGGGGGCTCTGCGCAAGTTTACCGAGACTCAGAATACTATTCCCTGGACTGCGGGTTGATTTCAAATAAGGGGGAGGGCTCTTTAGCAAATAGGCCAGGGCGAAGGGGTATCAATAGATCTTAGCCGTCCGATCCGATCCCAACGGATCAGATTAGACCATCACTTAACTGAACCGGTATGCGATCCTGCCCCTCCGATCGGAATCTAACGGGTGAGATTTTAAGTGGACGAGATTGACTGGGGACCGTTCGATCCAAACCCACGGCCCGGATCCATTCCACGAAGCGGTACGTAATCGTCTGATCCTGGCCGTTAGTCACGCGATCGACGAACAGGGGTCATCCCCATCGCACGCGCTGAGACACGGCGGCGCACCCGAGCTCAGCACGGCGGAGCACACGCCGGCGAGGTCAGGATGAGCGCCCCGATACCCGATCTCCTCGCATCGCGGACGCTAAATGCAATTGAGAAGGTAGCGAACATGGACATGGGCAACTCACCCCGAATTATGCCGCGCAGTGGCTGGGCGACGATGAGGGGCGGATCCGCCGCGACAGAGATGCTCCGGCGACGAATTCGCAGCTCCCCGGCCACCGAATCCGCAGGGTAAGGCCGCGGACACCACCCTCGTGTCGAGGCGAAGCAAGGGGAGGGAGTAGTACCGGCAGGCACGGCGCGAAGCCCCCCGGCCACGGCGGACTGTGTTCCACGGCGGAGGAGGAGACCCTCGACGGAATCCGGCAGGCGATGGCTGATGAGGGGAAGAGGGAAGGTGCGGTCCTCTTTATACCCTGCTGCGATGGGATCTTGGCCGGATTGTTGGAACGGCCAGCAGATTCCGCGCGGATTCCCCGGCGGCGAGTTCGCGCGCGCGCGCGATGCGGAACAGACGAAGATGGTGCTGACACGCAGGGCCCCCAGGGCAGCGACCCGAAATGTGTTCCTGGGCGCGACTGTCGCTGGCCACACGGGCCCGCCTGTCGGCGCGCGTCGAGCGGAGGAGAGGGAGAGACCGACGGCCGGGGCCCACGTTCCAGTGAGATCCAGGAGTCGCGCGGATGACGGCTGACCAGTGGGCCCGGGTTGTCAGTGGCTGCGAAACGCGCGCGAGCGCGCCCGCGGGAGAAGTTGGGCCGCGCGGGTGGGAAATGCTTAGGTGGGCCGAATAGGAGGTAGCCGGCCCAGTTAGGGTTTTTATCCTTTTTCTTTTTATTTTCTATTTTCTTTTCTCCATTTTCAAATCCAATTTGAATTCAAACTTAAATTCAAATCTCTATGGCTCATCATTTCAACTTATTTTTGTGAAGTTAGGGATATTAATTCTGAATATACTTATTTATATATATATTATTTATATTTTTGTTTTATATCCCTTCTCTTTCTCTCATTTCCCTTTTCTTTTAAATTTTGAATTCAAATTTAAATTCAAGCTTGTGACTAGTTCATTTGCAAACCATATTTGTGCAAAAACATATTTTATATATTTCTTTATTTATTTTAGTTCTTTTAGACAAGCCTTCAATCATATAGTAGAGAATAATCCATACCTTATTAGTTCTAGGGAAATCAAATTTATATTGTAGACTTATATATGTTAAGAAATAGTTCAACCATAATTCTTTTATATATCCTAACCCAAAGGCAATTTAGATTATCTAAGTATCTTTAATTATGTATTTTTAACATATTCATGAGTGGAAACTCCTAAATTATGATTATCTTTAAGGAAAGGTGTTTTTGATTTAAAATCTTTGAGAATTTTTCTTTGTCTTCACAAGATTGAACTTTAGGGTGTTACAAATCCTACCCCCCTTAAAAATAATCTCGTCCTCGAGATTTGTAAGAAAGAGGATATAAGAAGAGTGATTTAAAATCTATCTTTTAGTTTCTAATTAGTTCAAAATCAAGAGTCTCTCTTTTTTTTTTTTATTAGTTAGTTATTAGGAGAGCATAGGTATATATATGTATGTCCACATAATTATGTAGGATAGAAGATGTTTTTAAAGCATAGATGGGTTTAGGTAAGAAAGTGTAGGGTAAGGAAAGACTCCATCCAAGATTGTGGATCTTGACTCATCTTGGTGACCTCACTTGATCCTTGAAGACTTGAGTTGGTGCTCATCCATACTTGATGAAGTTGATCATATTCTTCGGTCTTGTCTCATTGATTAGGAGTTAGTGTATATTATTGGGCTGGGGAATATGGTTAATATAGGTATGATTGAGATAGACTACATGATGTAGGTTAAAAGTTTGTTTTGTTATTAGGTGGGAATAGAAAGGTTATACCATTCATCATGGTTTTATGGGTTGGGTTAACTCATGGTTGAATTGATCCAATGTGCTAAGATAAGTTAATACATGGCTAGTGGGGTCTAATCTCTTCTACTAGGGTCATTAATCTGTTTAAGTGAACCACATTAAGTTAGATAACATTAGACCACACTGGATCAGGTCACATTAGGTAAGATAAGATCTAGATTGAATTGGATATGACTAGATTAGACTAGTTTAGGTTAGATAGGTTCAACAGGGTAGAATATGTTAGGATGTTTTGAGATTTAGTTAGATATGTTATGATAAGATAGAGTCTCTTGCTAGTTTATAATTGAGAGGTTATGCAACTATCAGATGATTAAGGTAGTTGCATATGATCAAGTCGATCTATCATTCTTAATTTAGTGCAGGGTGAACTAAGTTAGGACCTGTTCTATAGGGGTAGAGTCTAAACTATTTCATCAGTATTATCTAACATGTTTGATAAGTCACTTTAGATTTGATCAGATCTAGGTTAAATTGGTGTGACTTGTTTGACTAGATAAGATCTAATTAATTTGCATTAGATCATGGTTGTTAAACTAGGGTGGATAAGTATGCTTATTAGGATAAGATGGATCCATAAAGATAAGATAGAATCTTTTGAGGCCAGTTAGATCTATTAGGATAACAAAATCTTTTCAAGATAAGATGAATTTATTAAGATGAGATGGATCTATTAAGGTAAGGGGGAATCCTTTTAAGATAAGATGAAGTGGTTAGAATGAGATCTTTTAGGATAAGATAAATCTCTTAAGCTAGATATGTTCCAATGGGGATAATCTAGGTTGTCTAGTTATTTTATAAATATATTTTTATACCTATGTGTATATGCAGATGCAATTGTGGACATTACTCCACAACTCATCACACTCAATCAAAGATTCAAATCAGACAAGTATCATAAGAACAAACATTCAAGCACATAGATAAAAATAGTTTTGTCTTTGTTCCTAAGAGTAGGTCTCCTATTCCTAAAGTCACTTTAGGCATAGGATTTCAAAGTGTGAAATCCACATTTGTCTTTAGAAGGACAAAGGTAAGAATAATCAGAGTAAAGCGGAATTAGATGAGAAAAGATTAAGAAAAGTTTAGAAAAGAATCAGAGTAGCAGAGGTAAGTAGACAAGGGTTGTCCAGTTCTATCTAGGTTTCGTCCTACAGTCAACATTCCTCTGATACCACTTCTGTAACACCCGGATTTTAGGGGTCCAAAACCCGGGGTTAACATAAACACCAGGTATGCTGGGACCAAGTCTCATACATATGATGTATAGTGGCACAGGATCGAATGTCACATCTTTATATATAACAGGAGTTCTATACAAAATAAATAATTACATTATAAGGAGACAACAGTCCAGCAACCCAAAGTTGACTGGGAGACGACGACCTAGACCTCTCACGAACTCATCACATCATCCTCCATGAGCATCATCCTGCAGTACCTGGTCTTGACCTGTGGTGTATGTGAGACAGCAAGAGTGAGCTCACATACGTTCATCGCTCAACAAGTTGTGGGGAATAATGTGCATGAACTCGCCAAAGGTGGGAGCTCACGTGAAGTGTAAGGCTTACCAAAGAAGATGGTTGAAGCTGAGCATTGCTTTTAAAGTTGGTCAAAATTTTATTAGCAATTACTAAGTATAAGTAAATACCAACCCAATTAAATAGTAGAACAAAAGTAATAACATCACCTGCGATGCAATGCATATGACAAATTGAATTTAGTTCCATAAATTAATCATGTGAGGGTCCGAGCTGCTCATGACCGTGAGCACGGCTAGTATACCAGTTTTACACTCTGCAGAGGTTGCGCATCTTTACCCACAAGTCGTGTATCCCATGTCGCCAGGGTTTGCAAAGCCCTTAGACACTTCCGAGGTGAATGGCTAGGGATCCACTACGAGGCTTTTACAAAGTTCCACTAGCTTCCGAAAACCCGCTACAGTTTATAGGAAGATCCAGTGCAGGAATCCCTTGCAGGACCGCCATCGCAGCAAAATCCTCCCGAGGGCCTCCCTACACTGACCTCTCCCCTACTGCCCTTGCCCCTTTCGGGTAAGATAGTCTTCCACTAGCTTTCCTAATTAATCAGCCAAGGGCATCCCATACTACCCTTGTGGTAGCACTGTTTTCCCGGGTGGTCGCTCCATGTTCCAATTAACATAATGATCTCATCATGAACAATAAATAACAACTGATAACAAAAGTGTAACCATGAATAGTGTATCTCCATACCCAAAACCACATATAGCACTAGCAAGTACTACCCAGAAAGATCAGTGGTAAACAATGTATAAAGATAGACAAACTAGGGTAACCTATTGGGTCCCATCAAAATTAACCTATGCAGATCATTATGATTAATCAGAACATGGCTGGGTAAAAAGAAGTGATCAAGGGCACAACTTGCCTGGGCCTTGAGATTCCAGGTACCAGGATGATTCTTCAGATCCTCGTGACCTCACTGCTAGTCGTAGCAATACAAACATACATGGTATAGGCAAAATTAACATTACACCAAACATATATGCAAAATACATATTAATAATCTACATATTAAAATAAGATCACAGGAAAAAGAATTATTAATTTTGGAGTTGTAGAATTCAAGTTATGATTTTCCTAAGATTTAAGGTGATTATAATATGATTAAATGATAAATAAATTTTCTGACAGAGTTCATGTCAAAACAGTGATTCTAAATGGTAGAGAATATTATTACAAAATTTTAGGAATTGGAATGACTCAATTTGGAGCTAAAATGAATTTTCTATGAATTATCTAAGTTCTAGCAATTATTTTTGTATTAAAAATCTAATTTCTAATTCATTTAATCAATTTAAACGAGTTCTGGACTGGGCCTCAATTAAACAGAAGCACAGGGGGCTCTGCGCAAGTTTACCGAGACTCAGAATACTATTCCCTGGACTGCGGGTTGATTTCAAATAAGGGGGAGGGCTCTTTAGCAAATAGGCCAGGGCGAAGGGGTATCAATAGATCTTAGCCGTCCGATCCGATCCCAACGGATCAGATTAGACCATCACTTAACTGAACCGGTATGCGATCCTGCCCCTCCGATCGGAATCTAACGGGTGAGATTTTAAGTGGACGAGATTGACTGGGGACCGTTCGATCCAAACCCACGGCCCGGATCCATTCCACGAAGCGGTACGTAATCGTCTGATCCTGGCCGTTAGTCACGCGATCGACGAACAGGGGTCATCCCCATCGCACGCGCTGAGACACGGCGGCGCACCCGAGCTCAGCACGGCGGAGCACACGCCGGCGAGGTCAGGATGAGCGCCCCGATACCCGATCTCCTCGCATCGCGGACGCTAAACGCAATTGAGAAGGTAGCGAACATGGACATGGGCAACTCACCCCGAATTATGCCGCGCAGTGGCTGGGCGACGATGAGGGGCGGATCCGCCGCGACAGAGATGCTCCGGCGACGAATTCGCAGCTCCCCGGCCACCGAATCCGCAGGGTAAGGCCGCGGACACCACCCTCGTGTCGAGGCGAAGCAAGGGGAGGGAGTAGTACCGGCAGGCACGGCGCGAAGCCCCCCGGCCACGGCGGACTGTGTTCCACGGCGGAGGAGGAGACCCTCGACGGAATCCGGCAGGCGATGGCTGATGAGGGGAAGAGGGAAGGTGCGGTCCTCTTTATACCCTGCTGCGATGGGATCTTGGCCGGATTGTTGGAACGGCCAGCAGATTCCGCGCGGATTCCCCGGCGGCGAGTTCGCGCGCGCGCGATGCGGAACAGACGAAGATGGTGCTGACACGCAGGGCCCCCAGGGCAGCGACCCGAAATGTGTTCCTGGGCGCGACTGTCGCTGGCCACACGGGCCCGCCTGTCGGCGCGCGTCGAGCGGAGGAGAGGGAGAGACCGACGGCCGGGGCCCACGTTCCAGTGAGATCCAGGAGTCGCGCGGATGACGGCTGACCAGTGGGCCCGGGTTGTCAGTGGCTGCGAAACGCGCGCGAGCGCGCCCGCGGGAGAAGTTGGGCCGCGCGGGTGGGAAATGCTTAGGTGGGCCGAATAGGAGGTAGCCGGCCCAGTTAGGGTTTTTATCCTTTTTCTTTTTATTTTCTATTTTCTTTTCTCCATTTTCAAATCCAATTTGAATTCAAACTTAAATTCAAATCTCTATGGCTCATCATTTCAACTTATTTTTGTGAAGTTAGGGATATTAATTCTGAATATACTTATTTATATATATATTATTTATATTTTTGTTTTATATCCCTTCTCTTTCTCTCATTTCCCTTTTCTTTTAAATTTTGAATTCAAATTTAAATTCAAGCTTGTGACTAGTTCATTTGCAAACCATATTTGTGCAAAAACATATTTTATATATTTCTTTATTTATTTTAGTTCTTTTAGACAAGCCTTCAATCATATAGTAGAGAATAATCCATACCTTATTAGTTCTAGGGAAATCAAATTTATATTGTAGACTTATATATGTTAAGAAATAGTTCAACCATAATTCTTTTATATATCCTAACCCAAAGGCAATTTAGATTATCTAAGTATCTTTAATTATGTATTTTTAACATATTCATGAGTGGAAACTCCTAAATTATGATTATCTTTAAGGAAAGGTGTTTTTGATTTAAAATCTTTGAGAATTTTTCTTTGTCTTCACAAGATTGAACTTTAGGGTGTTACACCTCGGTCCACACCGGGCGCACGCGCAACATAGCTCCTGCGGCCCTAGGATGCCTCGGCAACGAGCACCATCACCGCAACCATCGAACCCACCTCGACGAGAGGGTGCGCCAAGGCTACCACCCCAGGCGTGGGGGACGCTACGACAGCGGGGAGGATCGGAGTCCCTCGCCCGAACCACCCGGTCCACAGGCTTTCAGCCGGGCCATACGACGGGCGCCGTTCCCGACCCGGTTCCGAACCCCGACTACCCTCACAAAGTACTCAGGGGAAACGAGGCCGGAACTGTGGCTCACGGACTACCGGCTGGCCTGCCAACTGGGTGGAACGGACGACGACAACCTCATCATCCGCAACCTCCCCCTGTTCCTCTCCGACACCGCTCGAGCCTAGTTGGAGCACCTGCCTCCGGGGAAGATCACCAACTGGGACGACCTGGTCCAAGCCTTCGCTGGCAACTTCCAGGGCACGTACGTGCGCCCTAGGAACTCCTGTGATCTCCGAAGCTGCTGCCAGCAGCCGGGGGAGTCTCTCCGGGACTACATCAGGCGATTCTCGAAGCAGCGCACCGAGCTACCCAACGTCACCGACTCTGATGTCATCGGCGCGTTCCTCGCTGGCACCACCTGCCGCGACCTGGTGAGCAAGCTGGGTCGCAAGACCCCCACCGGGGCGAGCGAGCTGATGGACATCGCCACCAAGTTCGCCTCTGGCCAGGAGGCGGTTGAGGCCATCTTCTGGAAAGACAAGCAGTCCCAGGGCCGTCGGCCGGAAGATGTCCCCGAGGCGTCCACCCAACGTGGCACCAAGAAGAAAGGCAAGAAGAAGTCGCAAGCGAAACGCGACGCCACCGACGCGGACCTTGTCGCCACCGCTGAGTACAAGAACCCTCGGAAACCTCCCGGGGCGCCAATCTCCTCGACAAGATGCTCAAGGAGCCGTGCCCCTATCATCAGGGGCCCGTCAAGCACACCCTTGAGGAGTGCGCCATGCTTCGGCGACACTTTCACAAGGCCGGCCACCTGCGTAAGGTGGCAGGGCCCGCAACGACGATAAGGAGGAGGATCACAAGGCAGGAGAGTTCCCCGAGGTCCATGACTGCTTCATGATCTATGGTTGGTGAGTGGCGAACGCCTCGGCTCGACACCGCAAGCAAGAGCGTCGGGAGGTCTGCTCAGTAAAGGTGGCGGCGCTAGTCTACCTAGACTGGTCCGACAAGCCCATCACCTTTGACCAGGGCGACCATCCCGACCGCGTGCCGAGCCCGAGGAAATATCCGCTTGTTGTCGACCCCATCATCGGCAACGTTAGGCTCACCAAGGTCCTCATGGACGGAGGCAGCAGCCTCAACATCATCAACGCTGAGACCCTCGGGCTCCTGCGGATCGATCTGTCCTCGGTCCGGGCGGGCGCAGCGCCTTTCAACGGGATCATCCCCGGGAAATGCGTCCAGCCCCTCGGACAACTCGATCTACCCGTCTGCTTCGGGACTCCCTCCAACTTTCGAAGGGAAACCCTCACGTTCGAGGTGGTCGGGTTCCGAGGAACCTACCACGCAGTGCTGGGGAGGCCATGCTACGCCAAGTTCATGGCCGTCCCCAACTACACCTACCTCAAGTTCAAGATGCCGGGCCCCATCGGGGTCATCACCGTCGGCCCCACGTACCAACACGCGTACGAATGCGACGTGGAGTGCGTGGAGTATGCTGAGGCCCTCACCGAATCCGAGGCCCTCATCGCCAACCTGGAGAGCCTCTCCAAGGAGGCGCCCAATGCGAAGCGCCATGCCGGCAATTTTGAGCCAGTAGAGACGGTCAAATCCGTCCCTCTCGACCCTAGCAACGACGTCTCCAAGCAGGTCCGGATCGGCTCCGAGCTCGATCCCAAATAGGAAGCAGTGCTCGTCGACTTTCTCCGCGTAAACGCTGACGTTTTCGCGTGGAGTCCCTCGGACATGCCTCGCATATCGAGGGAGGTCGCCGAGCACTCGCTGGATATCCGAGCTGGAGCCCGACCCGTGAAGCAGCCTCTGCGCTGGTTCGACAAAGAAAAGCGCAGAGCCATAGGCGAGGAGATCCACAAGCTGATGGCAGCAGGGTCCATCAAAGAGGTATTCCATCCCGAATGGCTTGCCAACCCTATGCTTGTGAGGAAGAAAGGAGGGAAATGACGGATGTGTGTAGACTACACTGGTCTGAACAAAGCATGTCCAAAAGTTCCCTATCCTCTGCCTCGCGTCGATCAAATCGTGGATTCCACTGCTGGGTGTGAAACCCTGTCTTTCCTCGATGCCTACTCAGGGTATCACCAAATCAGGATGAAAGAGTCCGACCAGCTCGCGACATCTTTCATCACACCATTCGACATGTAATGCTATGTTACTATGCCGTTTGGTTTGAGGAATGCGGGTGCGACATACCAAAGGTGCATGAACCACGTGTTCGGCCAACACATCGGTCGAACGGTCGAGGCTTACGTCGATGACATCGTAGTCAAGACGAGGAAAGCCTCCAACCTCCTTTCCGACCTTGAAACGACATTCCAGTGTCTCAAGGCGAAAGGCGTAAAACTCAATCTCGAGAAGTGCGTCTTCGGAGTACCCTGAGGCATGCTCTTGGGGTTCATCGTCTCCGAGCGGGGCATCGAGGCCAACCCGGAGAAAATCGCGGCCATCACCAACATGGGGCCCATCAAGGACTTGAAGGGCGTACAGAGGGTCATGGGATGCCTTGCGGCTCTGAGCCGCTTCATCTCGCGCCTCGGCGAAAGAGGCCTACCCCTGTACCGCCTCTTAAGAAAGGCTGAGTGCTTCACTTGGACCCCTGAGGCTGAGGAAGCCCTCGGGAACTTGAAGGCGCTCCTCACGAACACGCCCATCTTGGTGCCCCTCGCTGCCGGAGAAGCCCTCTTGATCTACGTCGCTGCTACCACTCAGGTGTTCAGCATTGCGATCGTGGTTGAGAGACGAGAAGAGGGGCATGCATTGCCCGTCCAGAGACCGGTCTACTTCATCAGTGAGGTACTGTCCGAGACCAAGATCCGCTACCCACAAATTCAGAAGCTGTTGTACGTGGTGATTCTGACGAGGCGGAAGTTGCGACACTACTTCGAGTCTCATCCGGTGACTGTGGTGTCATCCTACCCCCTGGGGGAGATCATCCAGTGCCGAGAGGCCTCGGGTAGGATTGCAAAGTGGGCAGTGGAAATCATGGGCGAGACAATCTCATTCCCACTCGAAAGGCCATCAAGTCCCAAGTCTTGGCAGACTTTGTGGCTGAATGGGTCGACACCCAGCTTCCAGCGTCTCCGATCCAACTGGAACTCTAGACCATGTTTTTCGACGGGTCGCTGATGAAAACAGGAGCGGTCGCGGGCCTGCTCTTCATCTCACCCCTCGGGAAACACCTCCGCTACGTGCTGCGCCTCCATTTCCCGACGTCCAACAACGTGGCCGAGTATGAGGCTCTGGTTAATGGGTTGCACATCGCCATCGAACTAGGGTTCCGACGCCTCGACGCTCGCGGTGACTCGCAGCTTGTCATCGACCAAGTCATGAAGAACTCCCACTGCCGCGACCTGAAGATGGAAGCCTACTGCGACGAGGTTCGGCGCCTGGAAGACAAGTTCTATGGGCTCGAGCTCAACCATGTCGCCCGACGATACAACAAGACTGCGGATGAGCTGGCTAAGATAGCCTCGGGGCGAACAACGGTTCCCCCAGACGTCTTCTCCCGAGACCTACATCAACCCTCAGTCAAGACCGACGACACGCCCGAGCCCGAGAAGGCCTCGGCCCAGCCCGAGGCACCCTCGGCCCCCGAGGGTGAGGCACTGCGCGTCGAGGAAGAGCGAAGCAGGGTCACGCCTAATCGAAACTGGCAGACCCCATACCTGCAATATCTCTACCGAGGAGAGCTACCACTCGACCGAGCCGAAGCTCGGCGATTGGCACGGCGTGCCAAGTCGTTCGTCCTGCTGGGGAACGGGAAGGAGCTCTACCACCGCAGCCCCTCCGGCATCCTCCAGCGAAGCATATTCATCGCCGAAGGTCAGGAGTTGTTACAAGAAATACACTCGGGGGCTTGCGGCCATCACGCAGCGCCTCGAGCCCTTGTCGGAAAAGCTTTCCGACAAGGTTTCTACTGGCCGACCGCGGTGGCCGACGCCACTAGGATTGTCCGCACCTACCAAGGGTGTAAATTCTACGCAAGGCAGACCCACCTGCCCGCTTAGGCTCTGCAGACGATACCCATCACCTGGCCGTTTGCTGTGTGGGGCCTGGACCTCGTCGGTCCCTTGCAGAAGGCACCCGGGGGCTACACGCACCTGCTGGTCGCCATCGACAAATTCTCCAAGTGGATCGAGGTCCGACCCCTAAATAGCATCAGGTCCGAACAGGCGGTGGCTTTCTTCACCAACGTCGTCCATCGCTTCAGGGTCCCGAACTCCATCATCACCGACAATGGCACCCAGTTCACCGGCAGAAAGTTCCTGGACTTATGCGAGGATCACCATATCCGGGTGGACTGGGCCGCCGTGGCTCACCCCATGACGAATGGGCAAGTAGAGCGTGCCAACAGCATGATTCTGCAAGGACTCAAGCCACGGATCTACAACGACCTCAACAAGTTCGGCAAGCGATGGATGAAGGAGCTCCCCTCGGTGGTCTGGAGTCTGAGGACGACGCCGAGCCGAGCCACGGGCTTCACATCATTCTTTCTAGTCTATGGGGTCGAGGCCATCTTGCCCATGGACTTAGAATACGGTTCCCCGAGGACGAGGGCCTACGACGACCGACGCAACCGAACCGACCAAGAAGACTCACTGGACTAGCTGGGAGAGGCTCGGGACATGGCCTTACTACACTCGGCGCGGTATCAGCAGTCCCTGCGACGCTACCACGCCCAAGGGGTTCGGTCCCAAGACCTCCAGGTGGGCGACTTGGTGCTTCGGCTGTGACAAGACGCCCGAGGGCGGCACAAGCTCACACCTCCCTGGGAAGGGTCGTTCGTCATCGCCAAGGTTCTGAAGCCCGGGACGTACAAGCTGGCCAACAGTCAAGGCGAGGTCTACAGCAACGCTTGGAACATCCGACAGCTACGTCTCTTCTACCCTTAAGATGCTTTCAAGTCGTTCATACACCTCGTTCATGCACAAAGTCTAACCATCAAGGAAGGGTCAGCCTTGCCTCGGCAAAGCCCGACCCTCCCTCGGGGGCTAGAAGGGGGGAACCCCCTCCGCGTCAAAATTTTCCTCGAAAAAGGTCTTTTTTGCTAGAACGTCTTTCATGCTTTTCGACTACTTCGAAAGTGGGATCCTGAAAACGACGGAGTACACGTAAGCAGCCAAGGCTGACCGAGCCGAGGGACTCCTACGCCTCCGGGATACGGATACCTCACTCATCACCTTCTGCGATAAGTAACTCACGCTCGGATAAGCGATTCCGCGGACTGAACAAGTCTTCACGCTTGAAAACTCTTCTGCCGAAACGATTTTTCGTGCCTTCTCGACTATATCGATAGCAGAATTCTACGGACGAGTAAGAGTACACGTAAGCGACAAGGCCGACCGAGCCAAGGGACTCCTACACCTCCGGGATACGGATACCTCACTCATCACCTTCCGTGAAAAGTAACTCTCGCTCGGACAAATAATTCTGTTACCAACAAAAAAGTCCAGATACTCGAAACAAGAGGGAAAGACACGCAGCTTTACAACACGATGACAGTATATTTGGGCCTCTGCGGCCGCAGAAAACATACGCACACTACAAGATGCACCGATCCTGTAGGCTCAGACGTCGATGGAGGGGGAGCAGCAGCACCCTCGGTGTCAACTCCACCCTCGACGAAGTCCGACCGAGCCTCGGACGGCAACGCGGTCGGAGGATCTCCACTCCGAAGGACGACGTCAGCACCGCGCCTGGTCCATCGCTGCTAGGGTCTCCTCCAGGAATCCGGCCCAAGCTGACGGCTCGGCCGGCCGCCCCAAAGCCTCAGCCAGCTGTCCTCCAAGGACACCGGCCCGGCTCGTGGTTTCGGCAACTCGACTCCGACGCTGGTCCCGCTAGTGGACAGCCCGGCCAGGCTCCGGCCGACGAAGTCTTCTTTTCGAGCCAACTCTGCCTCTGTCCATGCTAACACCGCTGCCTCCGGCTTCGGCTCATCGAAGGGCGACCGAGGGTTTCCCTTAACTAAGCAAGAGGAGCCTCGCGTGACAAGGCCGACCGAGCCAAGGGACTCCTACGCCTCCGGGATACGGATACCTCACTCGTCACCTTCGCACGAGGCAACTCACACTTGGTTAAGCGGTTCAGTTAGCCGATAGGCGAGTCCTAGTGCTCGAAACAAGGAAAAGACACGGCTCCGTGCCAAAAATACATACATGTTCAGGCCCCAACAGCAACAATGAACGGACATCGGCACTCAAGGTGCCATTACAAACGGAACTCCAGTTCCGCCTCCGCAGGTACGAACAACCCCCCACATTGGAGGGCCCGCGGGGCGACAACGACCTCTGCTCCGAGCGGCCAAACAGCAGCAGCGATGACCTCAGGGCGGATGTTGCTGCCACAAGGTCCTCGCCCACGTCCCCACTCGAGGGGCGAGGACAAGCAGAAGGCCGTAGAGTCGGAGGTCAGTCCGCGGGCGGCACCGGCTATCTCGTCGGTGGAGAAACCTCTTCCGGCTGCCGCGGCGGAAGGTGGCACCGGAAGCGGCGCCGAAGCCACTCGGGCCAGAGAGCCGGACGCGCGGCAGCTACCAGCGCCACGAACGACGAATGCCCTTCCCCTGATCACTGAGGGAAGGAGCGGGCCACCGCCCACGCGGAGACCAACCCCAACTCGGCGCACTCCCCTCCCCAGCACTGATGATGAACATCCTTGAAGCTGAGGGAGGGGTAGAGGCCGCAGCCCGACTTGCTTCTCCCCACCATCGAACTGGTGGTCACCGTCTTGGGTGACCACCGGCGAGGGGATGCGGCCGGGCTGCCTGATGAAAATCCTTGAAGCCGAACGATGGCTCAAAGGTACCGACTTCCATGAAGTTGTGTTCCTCCAACGACGACAAGGCGGAAGAACCGTGGGCGCCCCCCATCCGGGGGCTCGGAAGGTGGAAAGACGCGATGCATGAAGGGAGCGCGAAGACATGGTTGCCTTTCAAGGGGGTTGCCCTCCTTTTAAAGGCAACTCTTCCCACTTGCGTTCTCAGCCGTCGCGGAATGAGTCTTCTCCAACACGCTCCAAGGTCCTCCCCCTACGACACGGGGGCTGGGCCCCACGCGTCATGCAAGCTGGCCCAAGGCGGAAGAAGCCAAACCGCCGCGCGTGGTGCGTGTAACTGCCCAGTGGTTACGAGCACTTCTCCACTTTCGCCCAGACCAGCGGGTGAAAGAACGGACCAGCATGCAGGTGGCACGCAACCGCACCAAGGGGGCGCACCCTTTCGACTTTGACGTGTCCAGCATGGAGGCCCAGGCCCACACGTCATGTAACCGGCGCGCCGGTTACTACGTGCAAGAAACTGCACTGCCACTCGCGCCACTACCGTGCCTCCTCGACTGCGGAACCAGTACCGCGACTCGAGGCAACCCTGCGCATGACCCAGCAGTGCCAACCAGGCACATCGGTCACGGGTCAGCCAGCCGCAGGAGAAGGCGCGACGGTCGATATGGCCAGAAATGGGCCGGCAGTAATGGCGGTGGCAGGCAGGCGGAAGCAGTGGTCAAGTCGTTAGCCAAGCTTGCGTCCCCTCCTGGGACAGCGAGAGAGCCCTCTCCCACGGCGTGAAGACGACGTGCCCGTGTTCCGTTCCTCAAACGGCTCGCGCACGCGCAACGGCTGCTCCGCGAACCACTCGTTCCGTCGTATTAACTCTGCGGCAGGACAGGCGGCACCTTTGGCAAGCGAAGCAGGCGACGCTTCGCTTCCGCCGTAATGACCGCGTCAAAAAAAGGTGCGCCACATCGTTCGATTTCGTATCTTTTCCCTTTTTCTCTTTCTCTCTGTTACGACAGGGACTAGGAAAGGGGATACCCCGAAAGGGATCCTTCTCCGCGAAGGAAACGGGCCCCAAGCCCCCCTACTGATCAGAGGTTCGAAGGCTGGCCCCTCGGAAGGGTTCAATAGCCACCTCAGAGCACTTGGGCTCCACACCCACTACTGGTCAGAGGTTGGACGGCTGGCCCCTCGAAAGGGTTCAACGGCCGCCTCAGGCTATCGGGCTCTGCGCCCACTACTGATCAGGGGTTCGTAGGCTGGCCCCCGAAGGGTTCGACAGCCGCCTCAGACGCAGAGCGAGGGATGACCCTAGGTACGTTCGATACATAACCAAGGCTCGGGCTACGCTCCCGAGGTACCCTAGGACATTTCCGAGACCGACGGGAACGATTTTGTAACAGAATCCCACCAGTGGGAGGCATCAAACCCTCGGACCCCGTCAAAAGGGGACCGGGTCCGGCAAATCACCCGCAGGTACTTTTGGAGCGCGCCTCCGAGCCACTAGCCGACCCCTAACGGATGGGGCACGGGCGTCCACTCGGATCACCCGTTAGCAACTCACTGGAGACACCATGTTCGGCGCCCTCCAAGGGCAACATGGCGCTTCCCCCCCTCCTCCTTGCGGAAAGGCGACGCAGGGGCGTATGTAAAAAAGTCGAGTCTGTCCTTGATCGTCCTCTCGCTCTGTGCGGAGGCTCGGGGGCTGCTCTCGCAAACCCGGCTTCGGCCAAACCGTTGACAACGTCAACATACCAGCCCAAGAACTTGAGACTCGACTGTGCACCCGAGCTACGGCTAGTTCGCATGAGGGAACAACTAGACCGGCCGAAGCATCACGAAACGCATTAAGACCTCGAAGGAGTCTAACGACTCCTCCGAGGCCTCGGGGGCTACACCCGGGGGGGGGGCGCTCGCGTGCACCCACCGGAACAAAACGCAACCGAGAAAGGCCGATCCCCTTGCAAAAAAGTGCGACAAAAGCCTCCAAGCGAGTATTAACACTCCCTTTGAGGCTCGGGGGCTACTGTCAGGGACCATAATTAGGGGTACCCCCAAGACTCCTAATCTCAACTGGTAACCCCCATCAGCACAAAGCTGCAAAGGCCTGATGGGTGCGATTAAGTCAAGGCTCGGTCCACTCAAGGGACACGATCCCGCCTCGCCCGAGCCCAGCCTCAGGCAAGGGCAGCCGACCCCGAAGGATTCACGCCTCGCCCGAGGCACCCCCTCAAGCAAGAGACACACCTTCGGCTCGCCCGAGGCCCAGTCTTCGCCAAGAAGCAACCTTGGCCAGGTCGCCACACCGACCGACCGTATCGCAGAAGCATTTAATGCAAAGATGGCCTGACACCTTATCCTGACATGCGCCCCTCAGTCAACAGAGCCGAAGTGACCCTAGTCACTTCGCCGCTCCACTGACCGGCCTGACAAGAGGACAGCGCCGCCTGCGTCGCTCCGACTGCTGTGCCGCTCGACAGAGTGAGGCTGACAGCAGCCAAGTCTGGCTTCAGGCGCCATAGGAAACTCCGCCTCGCCCGACCCCAGGGCTCGGACTCGGCCTCGGCTCTGGAAGACGACGGACTCCACCTCGCCCGACCCTAGGGCTCGGACTCGGCCTTGGCCCCGGAAGACGACGGACTCCGCCTCGCCCGACCCCAGGGCTCAGACTCGACCTCGGCCCCAGAAGACGATGGACTTTGCCTCGCCCGACCCAGGGATCGGACTCGACCTCGGCCCTAGAAGACGACGAAAACTCCGCCTCGCCCGACCCCAGGGCTCGGACTCGGCCTCGGCTCCGGAAGACGACGGACTCCGCCTCGCCTAACCCCAGGGCTCGGACTCGGCCTCGGCCCCGGAAGACGACGGACTCTCCCTCGCCCGACCCCAGGGCTCGGACTCGGCCTCGGCCTCGGAAGACGACGGACTCCGCCTCGCTCGACCCGGGGCTCGGACTCGACCTCGACCTCGGAAGACAGACTCGACCTCGACCTCAGAGGAGCCTCCGCCTCGCCCGACCCAGGGCTCGGACCGACCACTTCACAAGGGGGCCATCATTACCCTACCCCTAGCTAGCTTAGGCTACGGGGAACAAGACCGGCGTCCCATCCGGCTCGCCCCGGTAAAACAAGTAATGATAGCGCCCCATGTGCTCCATGACGACGGCGGCTCCCAACCCCTTACAGAAGCAAGGAGACGTCAGCAAGGACTCGACAGCCCCGACAGCTGTCCTTCCGTAAGGCTCCAGCGCTCCTCCGACGTCCACAACATCACATGAATAGGGTGCCAAAACCTCTTCGGCTGCCACAACGGCATGTACTTAGGGCGCTAGCTCCTCTCTGCAAGACACGTTAGCACACTGCTACATCTCCTATTGTACACCTGGGCCCTCTCCTTACGCCTATAAAAGGAAGGCCCAGGGCACTCGTACAAGAGGTTGGCCGCGCGGGGAGGACGGGACGGCACGTGCAGGCCTCTCGCTCCCTCCCACGCGGACGCTTGTAACCCCCTACTGCAAGCGCACCCGACCTGGGCGCGGGACAAACACGAAGGCCGCGGGCTTCCCCTCTACGCCTGTCTCCTTGTTTCCCCCCTCTGTGCTCCGTCTCGTGCTGACCCATCTGGGCTGGGGCACGCGGCGACAATTCACTCGTCGGTCCAGGGACCCCCCGGGGTCGAAACACCGACAGTAACCTTATTTTATGCATAGCGTGATTGTTAAATTAATATGGTTATATTTAGACAAGTACTTTAATCCATAACTGCTTAGCATAATCGTCTTTCGACCGTAGCCTCGACCGTTGTTTTCTCTTTCTCGCTTAGTCGTAGGTGCGAGCCCTGCGCCAAGCGTCTGCTTATATGTTATATTCTACTGCATGGTGTATTGTTATTTTGTATTAAAATCATGGAATATATGTTTGAACTCATATAGATAACGGTCAGTTAGCGGAGTCCGAAGGAGTTGCAGGTGAAGACCCTGAGCAGCATCTGGTTGGTGAAGGCAAGTGTCCCTTGACCCATTTATGTCCTACACATTTTATAATTCACTCCCCGTATTTACACAATTTATACCTAAGGATTGACTAGCTTTGTTTATCATATCCTTGTTTACCTATGTGGGTTGGGTTATTTTGGTTTAGCTTTATGCTAGGGCTCCACACTAATCAATAAACATGATGAGATTATTTATGATACGATGTTTTCCTTTTTGATTATGATGACGATATTGTGACATTTAAGGGGACTCGAGCGGTTTCTTGAGTGCTTCTCTGTAAGGACTGGTTCGTTGGATGACCGTCCGGAAAAATAGTGCAACCATGAGGGTGGTATGGGACACCCTTAGCTGAATAATTAGAGGAACTGGGGTGTAGTTAGTTCGCTGTCGTGCCGTCAATGGGGCTCGGTGTATGCGGCTCGCTATGCTGAGGGTGGATTGCCCCTTGGGGAGGAGTGCGGTACATTTAGGAAACCTAACTGGCAGCTATAGCCTCAGAGAATCTTTGTAAAGGCTACATAGTGA
Source organism: Zea luxurians (assembly GCA_029449295.1). Lineage (NCBI taxonomy): Eukaryota > Viridiplantae > Streptophyta > Magnoliopsida > Poales > Poaceae > Zea > Zea luxurians. The sequence continues at coordinate 46,100,583 of JAOPSE010000010.1, forward strand.
AACCTTGCCTATTTACCTTGGTAGTGTTTAAGGGTTTGATCAGCCCGAGGTAAAGGGGAATCACGACTTGTGGGTAAAGTGCGCAACCTCTGCAGAGTGTTATGAAACTGATATATCACTCGTGCTCGCGGTTATGAGCGACCAAGGAAGCTCCATTGATTAGAGACACATTGATCAGAGATGTTTTGTTTACAAGTGATAATGAGGAAGATGGTTTTGACTATGATTATGGTTATGGTTTCTGGTATTCTTTCTATTTGAAAAGGGTACTTTTGGGTTAACAACTTAGGTTAACGCTAAAACCTGGCTATCTACTAGTAATAATAACCTGACCAACTAAAAGCAACTGCTTGACTTTAACCCCACATAAAGCTAGTCCACTACAACCAAATGGGACAATTGCTAAGTATGTTGATGTGTACTCACCCTTGCTTTACACACTAAACCCCCCAGGTTGTCCACATTGCAACCACTGCTCAGGAGAAGATAAAGTCGTGGTGGAGGACTTACAGGAGTTCCAAGAGTACGATGAGTTCTAGGCGTGGGTTAGCGACAAACCCCCAGTCGGCTGCCTGTGAAGGCCGTGTTTATCTACCTTTTGTTTTTGCACTTTGATAATTGTTAATGACTATGTGGATGTCTTGGACATCATGACGTAATCAACTATTACCCTCTTTTATGTTATTATTCTAGCATTGTGTGATGATGTCTGATTATGTAACTGATGTGTACGTGAATTGCTAATCCTGGCACATACATGATTCTCATTCGGCTTGCCTTCTAAAACCGGGTGTGATAGCGGCTGGACTGGTTCGACGATGGGCTGGGCGATCCATGAGGGTTGTTTGATGCTACCGATTGTCCCTGTCAAGAGAAGAGATTGCATGTGTGGGACCAGATAAATATTTATAATATAGGACTACAATTTTGATACTCATAGGAGTATTGAATTGAGAAAGGTCAGTTGGAGGGAACAACGGAGGTGGTGGAGCAAAACCCTATGTGGTGCGAAGGCTCTGCATTTAATGGAACATCTCTGTCATCCTCTGCTGATCCACCAAGCGAGCCACCTGCTTCGACTCCCGCAATACCCTCATCCTCGCCTCCATCTCCATCTGTTCCCTCCTCTCTTCTTCTAGCTGGGCCTATAATAATATTTCATCCCAATGTTATAATAGTAGAAAGAGAAGGTATGTAACTCAATGAATGATGAGGCACAGAAGCACTAACCTAAAGTTCCTGGATGCAATGTTGTGAGCTATCTTGCCGAGGTCGTATGGCTAGGCTCACGCTCATGCTCCTTGCTCACACTCGAGACAGAGTGGGAGTAGGGGACGAGTCAATTGCCCTGTTGGCAATCTAGTACCACCCATTCCTCTTGCCTCCTCCGACCCTCATGAGGACGTCTCTGTCGATGTCCTTGGTTCTCGGATCGTAATCTGGCCCATGAACCTACTCTGCCATGGTAGTGTACTCACTGAGGTGGTTGTAGACGGCGGGATTGCTATACGCCTTGGGCCTGTCCTCCAGGTTGTAGGTGACGTCAAACGTCGCCTTGCCCTTGTGGGCCATAGCATACACCAGAAAGATGGAGCAAGGCTAGCCACCATGTGATGCCGACGGCGAGATGGTTAGAAATCATGCCTAATCGAAAGTTAGACAAATTAAAGAGAGCATCTATCCATGCTTCTGCATATTTGCCGAGACTGCAGCTGCTTTGGTGGTGGGAGGGACCTTTGTCACACTTGGTTTTGGAAGGCAAACCGAATGCGAACCATGTACATGCCAGGATCAGAACTCACGTACACAACGATTACATAATTGGACATCATCACACAATGCTCGAATTAAATAGCGGAAAGGTACTTAGTTACATCAAGATGTCTGAGACATCCACAGAGTCTATTACATAACCATTGTTCAACATAAATATCAAAGTGCAAAGAAACAAAACATAGATGCTAAGCCAACACAGGCAGCTGACTGGGGGTTTGCCACTAAGAAAGAACTAGAACTCGTCGTAGTCCTAAAACTCCTCGAAAACTTCCATGTTGCCAGCATCACCTCCTAAGCACTAAGTACAGTGGGGACAACCTGGGGTGGGGTGGTTTGTAAAGCAAGGGTGAGTACACATCAACGTACTCAGCAAATGTCCCGTTTGGCTAAAGTGGACTAGCTGTATATGGGTTTAAGGTCAAGCAGTTGCCTTTAGGTTAGTCAAGTATTTATTATTAGTAGATCCAACTTTTAGTAATAAACCCAGTTATTACCCAAAAGTACCCCCTCCGAGAGGGAATACCAGAGATCATAATTATACTATCATTGTTAACCATCATCATAAAAGTAACCAAAGTTCTTCTAATCAAAGAGGATCCCAAGGTTGCTCTTAACCATGAGCTCGGCTGATATACCAGTTTTTAACACTCTGCAGAGGTTGTACACTTTACCCACAAGTCGTGATCCCTTTCCAGCCTGGGTTGTACAGACCCGATCTTCACTACCGAGGTGAATGGCTAGGGATACACTATGTAGCCTTTACAAAGACTCCCCTGGTGCGTAGCTGCTCGTTAGGTTTCGCTAGTCGTATAAACGCAGTACACCTCCCCAAGGTGGGTGACTAACAAAACCAAATCGAAAGAACCTCTGCACCCCCCGGCAGAGCGAGCACTACGCCCCAGCCCCCATTGACGGCCCTCTAGCAAAGCCAACTACACCCCTAGGTTCATCTAATTAATCAGCTAAGGGCGTCCCATTCCACCCTCATGGTTGTACTGTTATCCCAGGTGGTCACTCCACAAACAGGTCCTTACGAAGAGGTAGTCGGGAAAAAGGCCTGAGCCCCCTAAAGTATCACAAGATCATCCACATAATCAGGATAACAGTATCGTATCATAAATGTTCACATCATGTTCATTGATTAAGTTAAGGCAATAGCAACATGCTAACCATGATAACCCAAAAAGGTAAACAAGGATAAGTAAATAGAAAGCTAGCTAGTCAATCCTTAGGTTTAAGTACTGTAATGCGGGACAGTGAATCATAAAGTATGTAGGACATAGTAGGTCAGAGGACACTTTCCTTCACCAGGTTGTTGCTCAGGGAGGTCTCCAACAACACACTCAGGAACCTCGGACTGCTCGTTGTCTAAATAAAGCGAGCATGCATTCAATACATTTGGAAAGTACAAATAAACAACACACCAAACATGTACAAACATAGAAATGCATCTTAAAAACACAATAGAGAATAATGAGATCAAAGTATAACATGAACTATAACATAAACTAACCTTCTTTAAAAATAGATCATTATTTCTCTAAGTATTACCCACAAATACGTAGCATAGTTTAATTTATTTTATTGTGACCTAAAAATTAGACCAGAGATGAATTCATGTAATACACATTATTAATCTCACAAGATTAAACATGCTTTAATCCCTAGGGTTTTTCTTTTATTTATTTTATTAAATAAACAAATCTATACATGTACTAGTTCATAGTTAACCATAAAAATTAGGATGTGCGGACAGTAACTGAAATTAATTTATTTAAATAGAGAATAATCCTATGAACATTTTGCAATTTGAATCACTAAATTTGGAGTTCATATGCATAAGATATAAAATAAACAAGTTTGGAAATTCAAAATATGAAATTAGGGCTAATTCTGTGAATATTTAAAAGTCTAGGGTTAAGTCTGCAAGATTACATGGGCCTACACGTGAAAATCAGGGACGACAGGTTGATTCTAAACAAACCGAGGGTCTCTTAAGCAAAACTCACACGCGAAGGGGTACGGGGTAACCTGGGCATCAGATCAGAGATCAGCGACCCAGATTAGATCGTGTGGGCACGCGCGGGCGTGGGCACGCGGACGTGGCTCACAGGCAGGCCAGGGAGTGTCAGCGACCGAGGGGAGAGTGCGCTGACCGAGCGGGCCCAACGCCAGGGGACATGGGCGCTGACAGGTGGGCCAGGGACGTAGGGCGCGCATGCGCGAAACGGTATCCGCGATCTAGACCGTGCGATCAAGATCGGATAGAGGGAATTAGACCGGGGAGGATTGAACGGCTGCGGGCGGCACTGCTCCTTTCTGCAGCGGGGAGGTCGTCGGAGTTGGGGCAGGCGTGTGCTAGTGGGGTTCTAGGGTCGCCGAGATTAGGTAGAGAGGGAGGGAATGCCACGACGAACTCAGTGGCGGGGAAAAGGCCACGAATCCGAGGGCAGAGAGGGGAGAAGGCCTCGGGCGGATCGGAGGAACTCCGATGAGGGATTCCGGCCACGGGGAGGGGGCTTGAGGCACGCTAAGGCCTAGGCTAGCTTCAACAGAGGCAGGGGTGACACAAGAACCTACATCGGGGCACTGGACCGGGCTAAATCGGCCGACCACCGCGCGAGCACGGCGGACCGCCACAGCCGAACGCTGGCGAAGCCAAAATTGGCTGAGCACAGAGCAAAACTGGGGAAATCGAGTATGAGCAAAGGTGTCTCACCTTGGGGTGGAGCTCGGGGTGGCTTGGCGCGGTCTTCGGCGAGCTAGATGGCCGGGGAAGCGGGCGCGGGGCAACGGCTCAGCGACTGGCGAACTGGGCCCGCGAGGCAGAGAGACGAGGAGTGCGCGGGTGAAAAAACTGGCACCGACAGGTCGGCCCCAGTAGGCAGCGAGAGAGAGGGCGCACGGGAGAGAGCTGCCGCTGACAGATGGATCCCACCTGTCAGGTAGCGCGGGCGCGCGGGCGCGCGGCCTGGCTGGGCTGCTTTTCCTTTTTTTCTGGATTTTCTAATTCTTTTTCTATTTCTTTTGTCTAGGGTTTTCAATTCCAAATTTAAATTAGGTTTCAAATTCAAATAAATTCAAACATGTGCAACACTTCAAAGAATATTTTAAGCTTAACATGATGCAACATGTCATGACTCATAACGTTTTGGCAAAAATAAATAATTAAATCCCCCTAAATTTAAGCTAATTCTACTTAAAAAGTGAAAAAAGGAGAGAGAATCTAGAGAGAGATGGAACCTAGGGTGAGAGAGAAGAGTAACACATGATTTTGGATGATCATTAGAAAGAAATTTTATACCTCCAAAATCAGGGTGTTACAACCTTGCATCATCAAACGTCGTTCCCAACTAGCGTTGTGAGCCTCATCCCACTCGGTCGAGCACCACCTTTGCACCATCTGCTCCTCGCACTCAAGATGCGCGACAAACCAATAAGGAATCATCTACCAAAAAAACAAGTACACAACATATCAGAAAATAAAATTAAGCATATTTAATATCAATATTATATGTTCTATATTTAGTTGCAAGTACTGGTCCGGGTGTCCTTCTTGTTCACCTTCTCCCCAAGGAAGGAGTCGTAGTAAGTGTCGATAACCTAGATGCGCGCATCGTAGTGCATGTCCACGATGAGCTTCTTACAACTCTTGGTAGCCACTACATCCGCCTTGGCCTCGTACATAATATTGACCTCTAGAGTGTTGTAAATTTTGTATCCTTCAAGTTTTTAGAACCCACTATGTAGCCACCTAAATTGTGTCAGCGATGGTGGAGTTACAACTCCTTGTTCTAGTTGTAGAACTATTGCTCGACTTCATTTTGTTAGTGTACTTCTCAACAAATGTCGAGCATAGATACACCATTGTTCCCATTGCCTATTGTTATGTTGTCAGCTATCCTTCTAGGTGTATGTCTATCTCATGATGTTGTTCTTGTCGTTGGAGGTGTCCTCTTCTTCCTTATCATTTGGAATAATTTCTCTGAGCATGAAAACCTCTTGATTGTGATCAAAGTTGCTTGTGCTATTCTATGTGTAGGGATTGGTGGTTGTTGCTTCTATGACGTCGGTAGGAACTGATTCAGCTTAATATGGTAGCACCATCATGCAAGCGATTACATGGGAAGAATCAGAAGATCCTTGAGTAGTTGGACCTTTTTTAGTGTATAAGCTTCCCTCCTTATGTGTCAGTGAGTACTAATCCTTGTTGAGCGCTTGTCAGCCATGGGATTTCTTCTTTGTCTCCCCTCCTCTGTTACAAGAGTGTACATGATAGGTCTTGCAACCATTGTTAGGTAGTTAGAGGCAATATTCTTGATCCCTAATGGTAGTCAAACTAGACTTGGACCACATTTGTACGATGGCTTGGAAGATGAATCAGAGAGCTTGGTCATGTTGAAGTCAAACTTGGTCTATCTAGATTGTTTTCTCGTTCGAATCAGACTAGAAATAATTTTTTTTGTCAAAATTCTAGGCGAGATCCTCTGGTGCATTTTGGCGAGGAGCCGAAGAAGCACGATCCACTACAGTATTCATGAGGTGACTGTGGAGTTTGTCTAATTCACCCGCCGTGCAGCTCAAGGAACTACAGATGAAGGTCCATCGTGAATGTTGTAATGATCTTGAGGTCCATTAAGCTAAGTGCTTTTCACTGAGGACCCCAACCTAGTGTCTAAGTTGTTATCGCATGATGATTAGTAATCTTACTACATGCTTAGTTGGGGTAAAGTTTGGTGGACTTTGATGAAAAATTGAACCCAATAATGGTTAAGGTGAGACAACATTTTAGACTAGTTCAGACCGCTTAATACCGTAACAACCCTATGTCATATATCTTGAATTGTCTTGTGTTGTATTGTTGAATATAAGTTATTATAGGAGAAGTACCCATGCATCTCTTTATATAGCTGAGAGGGCCAGCACATAATTCTAATTCTAGTTCGATACGACAAAAGAGTGATAATCCTATTATAAAGATTATCCTTTCTATAACTGATTATGTTGGTTTGCTTGCTGTAGAAATCATATTACCTTGTTTTGTGTCTTTCTAGCGGTACATGGGTTGGCCTATCTCCTTGCCGAATATTCTTACGAACCGATTGAATCATTAAAATTGATTTCCATTCTAATAATAGTAATTTAGACATATATCAATTAAGATAATTCAGTTTTATATAAAATATATTTGTATATTATTATTAGCAAGATGTCAGAGATATTTTTATGCTACATTTTTACTGTAGAGGAGTGAGTTGAAGAGCATCCTTTAAGTTATAGATTAGAAACAAATTTTACTAATACATAAAATTATTTCTCATCCTCCACCCCATAAATTTATGATAGGCTGAACTTTGGAAACTATTGGAATATCAAACTCCAAGCTAAATAGGTAACTTTATTAAGTGAATTCCAATTCCTCTAAAATGAAGGGATCCAAACGCCATGTAATGGAAAACCCTTAAAATCTTGGTATGCCATAGAGGTGGTCCTGTTACAATGTGTTTGGTTTCGGAACGAAGTGGGTTGGATCGAAACTGACCCATTTTGTGGGTTGGGTCGGACTCATTCCTTGTTTGGTTTAATTGACGGGTTGAACCTAATTTCTTGTTTGATTACAGGGTTGAAGTGGATTGAAGCTGTACCGTCTCTTGTTTGGTTTCATGATGAGGGATGAATGAAGGATAAATTGAATATGGTCACCTTCCAGATCACATTACCACACTAAGGATGATATATTTACTTCCAAATGAGATTACAACATTCAAAATAAATGAAACCAACACTATTTCAGTATTTGAGAAACCCATAAGCACAACGAAAGATGGGGGCCACTGCTTCTCACCTGGTGGTGTCGGTAGGGGACATGGAGGTAGTATTGGTGGATGATGATAGGGGCTGGATCACGTCATAACAACATCGTCGGGAGGCACGGACGGGGGCGTAACGCGCTGGAGGACAGGCTGGTCGGGGGAGTCCAACGGCTGGAGAACACTCTGGCGCCGGAGGATAGTGCAGTGAAGGACTCTGACGGTGGGCGTGGTCGAGGGCGCAATGCGTCGAAGGTTAGGCCGACGGGGGAGCTGATGTCTGGAGAATAGGTCGGCGGCGGTGGTGCGCCCTGCGCCCCTGCGCAGACTACGCTCGGGTGAAGATATGGTGTGGCCGCGTGGGTGACAGGAGGGATGGAGTGAGAGTGGGTCGAAGTGGTTTGCTTGTTTTTTAGGAATCCCTAGAACCCGCATTTTAAAGGAATATTTCGACCCGAAACCAACCGAATCTGTGAATCTTTTGAACCAAACACGGGTTGATACGGGTTCAACCCGTTCCAACCCGCATCAACCCGCTAACCAAACACACGATTAATGTCTGTCTATGTCTATATTAAATAGTTGCAACAAAAAAACATTCATAACTTTTTCGTATGAACGTGGATATAGATAAACTTTGTAGTAAAGTTACATGCCTCAACATGATCTACACCTAATATAGATAAGAAGTTTTTGATTTGAAACTGTTTAGAGTTCAAAAAATGTTATTTTAAATTTTATAAATTTCGAACAAACCTCAGATCGACGCCAGCATGCATGGTCTCTGTACCAAAGCTATAGTTCTCAGTACAATCTACAACTTTATAGTTTAAAAGTTTTTTATTTGAATTTATTTGTTTAGAGTTTCATATATATACGATGTTTAAAGTTTGTATATTTTGAAATTCGAAATTTAGAATTTCTAAACGACATATATATAGCTCATATACCACAGTTGCATGCCCGGCCTGATATTTTTCTTTAATGCATTTTTTGAGGAGATATTAACATGAAGGCTTGTTTGTTATGTTTGGGACTCCGATTAGCAATAGTATATATGATAATTCTTAACCGCAATTTATTTTAAAATTATTAGAGCATCTCCAACAACGTGACCTATAAAAATGCCTTATAATTTAAAAATAAATAAATTTTATAGAATTTAGGGCACCAACAAAACACCCTGCTCCAACAGTAAAGCCCCAAATCTAGATTATAGGGCAGCCCACTACGGTGTAGTATATTTGAGGCACTTGAGATGGTGCCCTATAGTTTTTTGACAAAATTTGTTGAATTGAGGCACTGTTGGAGTGGGTTTTCCTGTGTAGAGCCCTATATTTCGATTTGAGGCATTAGTTTAAGGCATTGTTGGAGATGCTCTTAGTAGTCAGACACACATCATTGATCTATATCAAATATACCTATGTCCGACGGCGGGCGTGCATACAAATGATGATATGGTTATGATTATATATGTCCGGCTCGGGTATAGACCGACCAGATTCCTTTCGGTTCTGTTATTCCTCGACGTGCAATATTCTCCGTCATTATCGGTCCCCACCCACATCTAGCTAAAAGTCAATGCCTGCTAAATAATATGAAACATGTACGCATGTCCACATCTTCAGATTATTAGCAATAACAAGCAGGCACAGCATGCATCATCGTTCCGTTATACAATGCATGCAAGCTCCAAAAGAAATCAATCATTTTTGGCAGCTGGTACGAGAGTACTCTAATATGATTATATAAATTTGTTTTTTTTTGGTCCAAATCCAAGTCAACGATAGGTAGGTAGCTAACCGTGGGTAACAACAACTGGAAAGTGCCGGCCGGTGATATATTATTGGTGTGTGTACGTGTATATGCTGCGTAGACATGCTCAGCGTCTCGGTGATAATAAATTAATAACTAACATGCTAATTAATTAATGTGTTTCTGACAGTTGGTTGTTCTTCGTTTCTTCCGTCTTCTTAAAATTATTAGTGGAGAGAATGTATGTATGATATGATCGAACGACAGGAGAACCATATATATGATATATATAAATATTCAAATGTGGATTCTCCAGTTGGTTGACATCCGATCCGATCCTTATTTTGTTAACAAGAACAGACGCATGCAACAATACAAATAAATAAAAGAGATAATTTGGCTAGTACGAAACATGTTGCTAGTCAACCGCCGGCCATTTCGTCCTAGGTCGTTGCTTGTGTCGTCTGAGAGTTTGTCGGTAGAGAGCAGTTCCCAGCTGCTATGATCCAAGTCAACATATACAGCTGCTGCTTGATCGAAATTAGGTATTTGCATTGGAATCTTCTTGCCCTAGCTAGCTTCCTGCGTCCGTCCTCGATCATCAGTTGCATTGCATTGGATTTCTAACTCTCCACACCACAAATGTCAACAATGCGCTAGCTCTCGCTCAAACCAGCAGCTGTTGCAACCAGTCTATGGTGTAGCATTAATTAGCAGTAACCTCCCAAATCATCGTTTCATCAGTAGCTAGCTAAAATTTGCATACATTAATATTCAGACACACTGAACAGACCTAGCTCTCCCCAGAGATGCATGCATGCGTTAATTAGCAACGTACGTATCGCTTGTTCTCCTCGCGTCATTTTCTATAAATACCGGGATGGAGCGAGTCAGCATCATCAAATAACACTCCATCCACTCATCGTTCACGTACGCACAGAATACATAGCTAGCTTTGAGTAGCTCACACCGCGCGCGCCGATCCAGACGTGGCAATGGCGGCGACCTCGTCAGCGTGCCAGGCCGCCTTAGTGACCGTGGTGGTGGTGATCGCTGCAGCTGCTATCAGCACGGCTTCCGGCACGGCACTACTGCAGTACAACTTCTACGGCTCGTCGTGCCCAAAAGCCGAGGAGGCGGTCCGCAACGCCACTCAGAAGATCATCTCCGACGACCCCACCATGGGCGCCGCTTTCGTGCGCCTCTTCTTCCATGACTGCTTCGTCAGGGTAACAACCATCAGTAGTTTCTCCTCCTCTAATTTTCTGGCATATATGTACATACGTACACATGTACTTCTACATGAAACCCAGAAGCTCATGTGTATCATCAGTAACACAACTGACGACGACGGTTTCCGTACGTGTCTATCTCAGGGCTGTGACGCTTCCATCCTGCTCGACCAGTCCAACAGCAACCCGCAGCCGGAGAAGCTAGCCATCCCGCTACGCGGCTACGCGCAAGTGAACACGATCAAGGCGGCCGTGGAGGCCGTCTGCCCCGGCGTCGTCTCCTGCGCGGACATCCTCGCCTACGCGGCGCGCGACTCCGCGGCCGCCTCCGGCGGCTTCGCCTTCGCCATGCCGGGCGGCCGGCGCGACGGGCCCGTGTCCAACCTCAACGACATTGTCGGGAACCTCCCTGCCCCGAACATGCAGGTCCAGGACCTCATCGCCAGCTTCGGCAGCAAGGGCCTCAGCGCCGCCGACCTGGTGGCGCTCTCCGGCGCGCACTCCTTCGGCCAGACGCACTGCTCCTTCGTCACGCCCCGGCTGTACCCCGCCGTGGACGCCACCATGAACGCCACCTTCGCCGCGGCGCTCAAGGCGGTGTGCCCACCACCTTCGCAAGGCGGGGGCGCCGGCACCGTGCTCAACAACAACCGTGTGACGGACCCCAACAAGCTGAGCAACCAGTATTACACCAACTTGGCCACCGGGCAGGTCATGTTCACGTCGGACCAGACGCTGACCAGTAGCAACACCACCAACAAGATGGTGCAGGACAACGCTGCCGACCCGATCGCGTGGATGGCACGGTTCGCGGGGGCCATGCTGAAGATGGGAGGCATCCAGGTGCTCACCGGCACCCAGGGTGAGATCAGGAGAGTCTGCGGCGCCACCAACGGCGGCAACTAAATAAGCAAGATCCACCACTATCACCTGTTTCCACCACTGTTATTCTTGCAGTGCATAGATGAGTTTTGATCCCTTTTCGCTTCATTAATTCTAAGCTCTTGTTGCTTCACAAGATGGTGCATAGGTTTTAATCTGTTTCTAGTGTGTGCCTCTATTTTACATAGTGTTTCCTATCCTAGGTTGCTTAAGAGCTGCCAGCTACAACTCTCTCAAGTCTAAAGTAAAAAAATCGTTAATGTAAAACTGGTCATCTCCCTATTGTAAACCATTGAAGAATACAAAGAATTAGGCTTAGCTGGGAGGAATTTCAGAGAAATTTTGAAAGAAAAAATGACCTCTTTGCTCATCAGTCAGTAGCATATCGATTGGAAACGAAGAAGGAAAGTCAGATGGGTTAAATTTGGTGCCGCTAGAACAATCCCTTTTCACGCAATGCCTGATAGAAAATTGAGACCCATTGGATGTATCTAACTATCTAAATGAAGATAGCTAGCCAACCTCAATGACGATAGGAGTCTAGATTCTAATCTGAGGTCAGTAGTTAAGGGAAAACACACATACCTTCTTGACCGAGGTTGAGGGTGGCCACCGTGTACTGTGTCGGTCCCTCCACCTCCATCTTATCGGTCTCCACCTCCAGACTCCAGTGTTACCCTGTTCATGATTAGTAACAATAGGATCCTCGGATCCGGCTGCCGTGGGGATGATGGGTTCCATGGAAGCCATGAATTCACTAGTACAAAACAGCTTTATACATGTGGTAACACTTTTTGCACAACGGTTTAAAAAGAAAAAACACCCGTGCAAATCATGCATTTCCACTGCCGCCCGTAGAAATCATATTTATAATAGTGGTTCCTTTAGAAAACCGACAGTGAAAACATATGATTTCTACTGACGGTTTTCTTAAGGGCCGCCAGTACAAATATGATTTCTACTCGTGGTTTTCTTAAGGACATGCTAATACAAATGATTTGAAAATGATTTTTTTAGTTTTTGAAATGGCCTCATATGAAAAAACCACCAAAGTAAAATTTTTATATCTCTTAAAGCTATGAAACGACTTCCAAAATATTTTATTTAAAATAATTTGGGCTTCCAAAATTGCATTTCAAATTATCAAATTTACAATGCAAATTTTGCAAACGACTTCGGATGGAGAAAGTACCAAAATAAAAGTTTTAGAACTTACAAATTTATTCAACTTTGTACTTTGCAAAATTTTCATTTGAATTTGTTTAGAACCCCAAACAATTAATTTACACTCGATTTGTTATAATATGTGATTATCATAACTGCAATCTAGATAGAATTAACTTACATGTGGAGTGGTAGAGGAGGCTACTAGCGAAGGTAAGATTGAGGTTCGATTGTGATCGGCCTTGCAGCGCGCGGAAAATGTCGCGACTTGCGACTTATTTTTCCTGAAAAATTTGTAATGCCAGGTGGGGCCTCCCCTGATTAAAATAATTTGCTTTGCTATTTTAAAACCCTGATTTATATTTCTTGAAAAAACATTGTATTGGCGGTGTCATGGTTTTGAAAATCGAGTATTGGTTACTTGATTTCAATCCCATGAAGGAATCAAGGCAACATAAGTTAGAAATGGAGACCTTCATCCTAAGTTAAACACTTTTTTAGAGTGTTAATGCGAAGGATGAATGTCTTCGTATGAAAATGATTCATAATGGAATAAGACAATAGAATGATGTATGAGAACTTATCTCTTTTGCCTTAGCATTTTCAAAACATCTCCCATTACAATAGATAGGTTTACAAGCATAACTTCGGTCCTTTGGCACGGAGGAACACGAAGGTTCTTCGAAGGCTAAGCGACACGAAGCTATGGCCCTTGAAAATTGTACTTTATGCAGGGCACTGTTCATCTATTTATAGGGAAGATGAACCGCCTTTGTATAAATTTACAATAATGCCCATCAAGGTTCTACATAAGGTGTTTACAAATGATATCAGGATAATAACGTATTTTCTCCGTCTTCGGTTTTGCAGGACTCAGCTTTCGTTGTTCCGTAACCTCCCCTCTGGCTCGTGCCCGAAGTTATTGCCTTCACTCGCCATCTTTGCTACTTGCGCACAGCCGAAGCATCTTTGTATACTGCTTTAGTCGAAGGCCAGCTTCGTCTGCCAGTAGAAATGTTCCTGAAATACACTTATTCATGTCAAATCAACATGTTAGACAAGTGACCGTTTCTTTGTAAACAATTGATATTTGGTAGAAGAGGCCCCCAACACCGGGGGACAATAGAATTTGTGTTCGGGAGGGGATGCTAGCGCGGTCTCACTCCAAATGGTGAATCACTGCGATTCGAGAAGAGGGGGTCTGAGTCGGGGTTATACTGGTTTAGTCTCATGCCCTAGTTCAGTGTAGTGTTTGATCGTTATATTGCTGGAAAACTGTGTTATACACTGAGGATTTGTATTCTACTGATGAGTGTGGCCTGTTGCCCTTGAGTGGCATAGTCCTTATAACGTCTCTAGTAGGGTCATGCACAACCGTACTCCCGGTATGGCATACTGCATCATCCGTCTGGTATACGGGTCCCTGTAGCGAGTCCAAAACTGACGTAGTGGCACTTGGTAGGTGTTGGAGACTTGTTCTCAAATGCTATGAGTTAAGAACAAGGCAACACAAAAAATATTAAATGTTAATGCCCTTCGTCCTTCAAGACATTATTTCTCTTAGGACATAATGATCTTTGGACGAAGGTCATGAAGGACATACCTTCATCATTGCAGCATACGATAATGAAAAGAGAATCATATGAAATATAAAAGATAATATGAATAATTATGTATCATTATCAGCTCATTTCTATTTTATTATCATGGAAAAATAGAAATGATATTAAGTTACAAATGTACCTTTGGCTTGAAAGAAGGTAAAGGTACGAGCGTGACGCAAAAGCAAATGCCAAGTCAGCGTGAACAGTACAGGAGCAATGTTCATCTATTTATAGGCACGGGACGCAGCCCATGTAAAATTACACCCATGCCCTTTACATTTGCTAATGACTCTATAGTGATCCATCGAGGTATAAATAGTCTTTTCCCTTTTAAGTCGGTTCCCTTTTCTGCTATCATACCGAAGCTCCCTTACGCATAGCTTCGGCTCTGCGTCAACCTTCGTATTCTTCGTGCTTCTCACACTGTGGTTCTGATCCAAGTCCGAAGGTACCTGGTCATGTAATACACTCCAGAAACATTGTTAAATCATGTTTTTGAGGACCTTCGGAAGACGAAGGCCCCCAACAGTAGCCCCTCATAATATTAATTTGTTAGAATAACGAATTCAGTTTGCGATATAGACAAAGGCCCTAAGCCGAAGGTTCGAAAAAACACCTTCCCTTTGCTAGAATAGCAACAATCAATGACAGACGAGGCCCTCCAATTTGGGGCGCACTGGGCGTATAAATAAAAACTCACCCCGAGCACATTTGGTACACTACTTGCCGCCTGCTTTGCTTGCTCAATTTTTTAGCTCTTGCCTACCAACGCTTGCTTGGTTTTTTAGATTTTCTAAGCTTTGGTTTTAAAAACACATTTTCACTATTTCTGAAGAGAAGATGTCTCAAGATAAAAAAGCTGTTGCTGAGACGAAGCTATGCGAGGAGGAGAAGCTCCTTGAGGAGAAGACTGCTAGATTTATTGAATCAATAGCAAAGACAAATACAGAAAAGATTACTAAGGAGATTCTAGAAGGCTTATCTGAAGATACCGATGACAGCGACAGTTATGATGCGGAAAGTGGGGGCGAAGACTCCAAAGATCGGCCCTGGCGACCAAGTCATGCAGTCTTCAGGAAATCGACTATTAGACAGAGTCATCTTGATAATATGAGAGGAAGGTATTTTCGAGATATGTCTATTGTGAGGGCTGACAACGGAGACAGGACTGTTCCTGTTCCTGAAGAAAATGAAGTCGTAATCTACCGAAGCTTCTTCAAAGCTGGACTTCGGTTCCCCATAAGCAGATTTGTGGTTGAGGTTTTAAAGATATATCAGATTTTCCTTCACCATATCACTCTCGAAGCAATTATCAGAATGGGGATCTTCGTCTGGGCTGTAATAAGTCAAGGTCTGGAGCCAAGTGCAAAATGCTTTTGCAGTATGCATGAATTGTGCTATGAAACGAAACCCTAGGGTAAAGAACAGTACCATAACAATTTTGGTTGCTACAGCTTCGTTGCTCGTTCTGGCTCAAGCTACCCAGTACCAACCTTTCGGAAGAGATGGCCTGGGGCCTGGATGGAAGAATGGTTTTACGTGAAGAATGATTTAAAAGCAAGAGAAGATATTAAAGAAATCATCATGCGACCAATCTGGTCCCGCTTCGGGCTCCGAAAACCGAAGGTAGAGATTGATGAGGCAGCCAAAGCATGCCAAAGGGCCTTTAGCATAGTCTGCGCATTTATTAGGACAAGGGACTTGGTCCAAGAGCACGTGGCCTACAGGATATGGCCACTGATAGACAGCTAGGAATGCCAAAGGAAACCATTACTAACCCTAGCGAAGGTGGTTTGGTTCGATTGAAATATACCTTCAGATTTAGAGACCAATTTATCGAACCAGACGATGACTGACTGAAGTGTGTTGAAAATACTAGTGATGAACTACTTGGAGCATACTCCAAGTCTGAAGATAACACACTATCAGCGGCCTTCGGGAGCAGAAAAAAGAAAAAGGCTAAATAGAGTTTTTGATGCTATTGGATTTGTGTACCCTGATTACCACTACCCACCGCGAGGGCAGAAAAGAAAGGGCGCAACTTCTAGGAAGGCTGCTGCTTCGGCTACTCCAAGCGAGCCTGCGTCGAAGAGGAAAAAGCTGAAGGTCCTTACCCACCAACCGCGCTACATTGAACCGGCCATAGTGCCCGAATTTGGCGGTGAGACTTCTTCAGCTACTGAAGCGAAAGAACCTGCTCCTCCCACGCAAAAGATTGAAGAGCCGGCTGCAATGCCGAAGGCATCCTCAGCCAAATTAGCTGAGCCAAAGGTCGATAATATTGAAGAGACAAGAGTCGAAGGGACGAAAATATTAGAAGTTCTAAGCCCTTCTGCAGAAGTGACAGTGCCGAAGGCACAAAAAGGTCTTACTGCGACCCCCAAGAGAAAAAGGATGGCCAGTGTACTAGATGTGCTGGAGACAATAAAAGCTTCAAGCTCTACTCCAGGGAAAACTGCCAAGGCTTCAAAAGCGCAGATTGAAACCGAGACAAAGCTAACCGAAGCCGAAGCTACAAAGAGCCAGGCCGACGCCGAAGCTAGGCCTTCAGAGCCCGCCAAGGAGAAAATCCTTGGAAACCGGAGAAAAGGCAGCGGAAAAAGAAGCTGTAGAACAAATTCTGTCTGAAAAAGCTGCCACTCCTACTCCCAAAGCGCCTTCCGAAGTTCTTGATTATATTATACGACACGCTTCGGGAAAAAGATTATGTGAAGAAGAGATTTTTGAAGCTAAACACTATACCCGAGAACTAAAGTACCCGAAAGGGGCCTTAGTGTTCAATGGCACAGACGAAGATGACTTCTTATACTGCCTCCTAGACAATAAAGAATTATCTGTCTGCCGGGAGATGGCCAGAAGTATGGGGTTCCCGAAGCTTGAAGCTGGCCTCTACGCCATGACAAAGGACGATCTTGCAGATAGCCTCGCATATAACAGTCTGAAGGTACAAAAATTGTATATTTGGAAGTTTATGAATTTTGAATTATTCTTTTGCTCTTATATTAACTCGTTCATTCTTTTCATATAGGGTTTAATACTTAGCAACGCCTTAAGGGCGTAAAAGAATGCCAAAGACGAGAGTTGCACTATTGCTCTCAACAACCTTCGAACAGAGGTTATTAAGCTGAGGAACGAAGCTTTAGAAAAAGACAAAATTCTACCTACATTGGTGGACAAGGTAAAGGGGGATGAAGCTAACTACAAGACCCAATCTGAAATCTAAAGGAACGAGATTGAAAACCTTTAAAAGCAACTGGCCGAAGCCAAATTGAAATGCGCTATTGACGAAGCTAACTGAGATGCTAGTGATTACTGGAAAATTTATTGGGAAAAAACAGTTGCAAAACTTCGCTCATTAAAAGAAAGATGTTTTGAAAAATGTGTGGAATGCGTGAAGAAGATAAAAACTAGCTTCGCCAACGTTGGCGCATATTCAAGCGAATATAACTTCATACGGGGCGATCCCAAAGGCCCAATTGAATGGATCAGCAGCGAGGCCGAAGCCTTTGAGGAAATTTTGAGTGACCGTGGGGACGTTTGTGCCTTCTCTGGTGCGAGGGGAATTATAGCTAATTTGGAGAAGTCAGGTTGCGAACATGTGAAAACTTTGGCCCAAACCGAAGCCGCTTTCTCTATTGATGATACGAAGGACCCCTCGGCCGATGCAAGCTTAGTAGGCGGAAAAATTTTTACTGACATCTGGGAAAATGGCGGCCGAGGGATAGCCCATGAAATAATAAAGAAGAGCAAAAAATATACTCATGACGCTAGGGAAGCAACGAAAGCAGCTGAAAAAGCTGCGGAACTCGAAAGGCGGATAGGTATGGCTTAATGGTTTTTAACTTTATTGTTTATTTTTGTGACTTCGAACTGATTTATGTTTTCTACCGCAGCTGAACTATATCGTCCCCCAGAGCCCTTCGAGTCATTGGCCGATCCAGAAGCAAAGGAATCAACAGAAATTATTAGCATGGCTGAAACTAATGTAGACGAAGTCGTTACCCAACTGCTGACCGAAGCTGCAGATAAAGTTTTGAAAGAAGAAGAATAGCTATTGTAAAAACATTGCTAGAATATTAATGTAATATTTGCTGGACTATGCTTTGTAATATTTGGTGCTCATGGGTTTTGAATGTAATATATAAATGGATTTGTAATTCATTTCTTTGCGATGCATGAAACTTTTATGTACATACTGTTTTTGAGCCTTCGGCGAAAAAACACCTTCCCTTCTTTTCATGCTTCGTAAAGAAGAGCTTTTATGCTTCGTAAAAAATCCTCCAATCATGGCAAAAACATTAATGCTTCATCAACAATAGATTTTTTCCTCCACATCAGAGCTGATGAAGCTGTATTTCTTCAAAAGTTATTTTGTGCCTTAGCACAATTTCACTTTTTCAAAGCATTCTTCGAAGGTCAACATTGTATCCCCTTCTTGTGCCATTGATGCAATATGATGTATGATGTTATGTTATGCGAAATGATGTGATGATGTTATACTATGCAAAATGTTGTTTGTGCCGAAGACACACACTCACATCCCCATAGTGGAATACACAATCTCTTTGCCGTTTATTTTTCGGCTTCACCGCTTATTTTTTGGTGTATCAGCGTTGACTTTTCGCTGTAAGTTCTGCATTCCCTTAGGAACGTCTTTTGAACTTCTTCGCCTTCTATTTCGACGGTTTTCGCGTAGACTTTTCGCGCTTCGCCTTATATTTCGGCGGTATTTGGCTTTGCATTCCCTTTGGAACGACTTTTGAGCAGAAAACTTACACTGCGCTCCCTTAGGAACGACTTTTTGTAGCTTCAGCAAACTTACGCTGTGTTCCTTAGAACGACTTTTTGTAGCTTCGGTGAAACTTGTAATGTGATTTTTAGCCCCGCGTTCCCTTAGGAACGACTTTTGTGCTTTAGCGACTTTTTTGAACTTCGTGAGTCTGTGGAGAAGATATATTATACTATGGCAAGATCGAAGCTATTACAGGAAATTGAAAACGACAAAAGAACTAGGTTTTCAATGATTGTTCCTTATTAAAAAAGAAAATGATAACGAATGTAAAAACTGTTTCAGAGGTAGGATATCTCTTAGTAGATATGCTTCGATTCTGGCACAATACTGTTAACTGTGCGAGCTTCGGACTCCTCCCTGAAATCGCGCTGCTGATGGGTCTATTGGCTCCCTTCTGGCTGCTGGCCTCGTGAATATGCAGGTTGTAGTGGTGGCGGAGGTGGAGGCTGTGGCCAGGATGACTGTGGCTGACTAGCCGAAGCAACAGATGCTGTAGGATGGTTACCCACATACTCTGGTATGTAGGGTGAGTGATATGAAGCAATATGCATGACCTGCTTCGGTTGGTTCTGCTACGCTGCGGCTTCTGCTATTTCCTTTTGTTTCTGAATGGTGACATGGCACATCCTTGTAGTATGGCCCTTGTCCTCACCACAGAATAAGCAATAAATTTTCTTAGGTTGATCTCCAAACCTTCCTCCGAAGCCCCTGGCGCCTCTGCCTCTTGGAGCTAGCGGCCGAAGATAGCTTTGTTGCTGCCCCGAAGCTTGCGAGGAATATTGTGGCCTCTATTGTTGACTTCCTCTGTCGTCACTCTGAGTAGAGTGGATTGACCTGACATGCCTTGGGTGGATTCTCCCTCCGAAGCCCCTGGTCATCTCAGAGAACCTGTAGGCTTCCTCCCTTCTTTGACGAAAGTCATTGTCAACACGGATGTATTCATCCATCTTTTGAAGCAGCTTCTCCAAAGTCTATGGAGGCTTTCTAGCAAAATACTGGGCAGTAGGTCCTGGACGAAGCCCCTTAATCATGGCCTCAATGACAATTTCATTGGGCACTGTAGGCGCTTGTGCTCTCAGACGCAAGAACCTTCGGACGTATGCCTAGAGATACTCTTCATGATCTTGCGTGCATTGAAACAGAGCCTGAGCTGTGATTGGCTTCGTCTAAAAGCCCTAGAAACTTGTCACCAGCATGTCCTTGAGCTTCTGCCATGAAGTGATAGTTCCTAGCCGAAGAGAAGAATACCATGTTTGAGCCACATTCTTAACTACCATGACAAAGGACTTGGCCATGATAGCTGCATTGCCCCCGTATGAAGATATGGTTGCTTCATAACTCATCAAAAACTGCTTCGGGTCTGAATGCCCATAATACATTGGAAGCTGAGGTGGCTTGTATGATGGGGGCCACGGGATAGCCTGCAGTTCTGCTACCAAGGGAGAAGCATCGTCAAAAGTAAAGGTATCATGATTAAAATCATCATACCATCCATCGTCGTTGAACAAGCCCTCTTGATGAAGCTCCCTGTGTTGGGGCCTTTGATCTTGCTCGTCTTGAGCAAGGTGACATACTTCTTCAGTGGCTTCGTCAATATGCCTTTGAAGGTCTGCTAGTCGGGCCAACTTCTCCTTCTTCTTTTGCACTTGCTGATGAAGCATCTCCATGTTTCTGATTTCTTGGTCCAACTCATCCTCCTGAGGTGTTGGACTAGTGGCCTTCCTCTTCTGGCTTCGGGCCTCTCGAAGAGAAAGGGTCTCTTGATTTGGGTCCAGTGGCTGTAGAGCGGCAGCCCCTAGCGCTGAAACTTTCTTCGGTGGCATGACGAAGGTCGATGCTTGCCGAAGGTGGTCGAAAAGGATTCACCGGAGGTGGGCGCCAATGTTGGGGACTTGTTCTCAAATGCTATGAGTTAAGAACAAGGCAACACAAAAAATGTTAAATGTTAATGCCCTTTGTCCTTCAAGACATTATTTCCCTTAGGACATAATGATCTTCGGACGAAGGTCATGAAGGACATACCTTCATCATTGCAGCATACGATAATGAAAAGAGAATCATATGAAATGTAAAAGATAATATGAACAATTATGTATCATTATCAGCTCATTTCTATTTTATTATCATGGAAAAATAGAAATGATATCAAGTTACAAATGTACCTTAGGCTTGAAAGAAGGTAAAGGTACGAGCGTGACGCAAAAGCAAATGCCAAGTCAGCGTGAACAGTACAAGAGCATTGTTCATCTATTTATAGGCATGGGACACAGCCCATGTAAAATTACACCCATGCCCTTTGCATTTGCTAATGACTCTATAGTGATCCATCGAGGTCTAAATAGCCTTTTCCCTTTTAAGTCGGTTCCCTTTTCTGCTATCATGCCGAAGCTCCCTTGCGCATAGCTTCGGCTCTGCGTCAACCTTCGTATTCTTCGTGCTTCTCACACTGTGGTTCTGATCCAAGTCCGAAGGTACCTGGTCATGTAATACACTCCAGAAACATTGTTAAATCATGTTTTTGAGGACCTTTAGAAGACGAAGGCCCCCAACAGCAGGTCCCACAAGGTAGACTTACGGTGTGCCTCGGGGTCATGCGTGGAGTAGCTTCATCTTCCGTCATGAGCCTTTCCTTATCTTTTGAGAATTTTACATTTCTAGGTGCGTGCAAGTGCATCTGCTAGATGTAGCCCTCGAGCCTCCAAGTAATTTATGTAGATTGTTTGGGGGTTTATGCGCTTCGTGTGTAGTTTAGGTACAGACCTTTCCCACGATGGTCATCACCCGCTGAGCGTGTGTCCATGGTTACTGTCTCTTGTTCAAGATCAAATTCCTGGGTGCGCGCAAGCCTATCTGCTAGATGTAGCCCCCGAGTAATCCATGTGGATTTCTTGGGGGTTTATTCGATTTGCGTGTGCAGTTTAGGGACAGATCCTTCCTGTGATGGTTGTCATGCGCTGGGCATGAGTCCATTTAGTGCCAGAACTGGACGTAGTTTTCAAGGATGATCCTTTAAGTTGGTTGTCTTCCAAGTGTTTGATCCTTGACATTCCTGCATCCCCCCTTAGAAGGCCTTTTGAGGTCCTTTGAGGGGAGGGCCACCCTCCTCCGACCTAATCGACATGGGGAAGGAGGTCATCGAGGTACGAACAAGTTATCCAAGTGAGATCTGACCACCCTCCGGTAGGAGTCTCGGTGAGTGGTCCCACTGGGGGACTCGACCGGCTAGGGGCATCTCATTAAGTCCTTCCTTATTCGACCATGTATCTTCCCTTTGGTCATTCTTACTGACCAAAGAGTGGCCCTATGGCCACCTCGTTAGCCAGGTTACCATAGAGGAATATGAGGTATGACCTTGAATGTGGATACGAGCAAATGACCTATGTGTCGGTCACCTAGCTTGTGGTCTGCTAGGAGCTTGCGGTCCACTGAGAGCTTGCTATGTTGACCCCTCACTCTATGTGAGAAGTTGGGGCACTGCGGTGGCACGGTAAAAGAAAACATTGGGCTCCCAAAAACATTTGCTCCCAAAAACTCTAAAATAAGAAACATTGGGATTTTACTAGTGAGGAGTTCATATGATGTTTTCTTGAGGATTCAGTGTGGGTAGAGTCGGTTGATGGAGTAGCAAGCAGTGTTAATCGCCTCTGCCCAAAACCGATCTGATGTCTTGTATTGATCAAGCATGGTCCTCGCCATATCCAAGAGAGTTCTATTCTTTCTCTCCACAACACCATTTTGTTGAGGTGTGTAGGGAGAAGAGAACTCATACTTGATGCCTTCCTCCTCAAGAAATCCTTTAATTTGAGAGTTCTTGAACTCCGTTCCATTGTCGCTTCTAATCTTCTTGATTATTAATCTGAACTCATTTTGAGCCCATCTCAAGAATCTCTTTAAGGTCTCTTGGGTTTGAGATTTTTCCTGCAGAAAGAACACCCAAGTGAAGCGAGAATAATCATCCACAATCAAAAGACAATACTTACTCACGCGGATGCTTATGTAAGCAATTGGGTCGAATAGATCCATGTGAAGTAGCTCAAGCGGCCTCTTGGTCGTCATGATGTTCTTGTGTGGATGATGAGCTCCAACCTGCTTCCCTGCTTGACATGCTCTACAAATCCTGTCTTTCTCAAAATGAACATTTGTTAGTCCTAAAATGTGCTCCCCTTTAGAAGTTTGTGAAGATTCTTCATCCCAACATGAGCAAGTCGACGATGCCAGAGCCAGCCCATATTGGTCTTAGCAATTAAGCAAGTGTCTAGTTCAACATTGTTATCATCGAAATCAACCAAATATAGCTGACCATCTAACACTCCCTTAAAAGCTATTGAATCATCACTTCTTCTAAAGACGGTAACACCAACATTAGTAAATAAACAGTTGTAGCCTATTTTACATAATTGAGAAACAGAAAGCAAGTTATAATCTAAAAAATCAACAAGAAAACCATTAGAAATGGAATGGTCAGGAGATATAGCAATTTTACCGAAACCTTTGACCAAACCTTGATTTCCATCCCTGAATGTGATTGCTTTTTGGGGATCATCGTTTTTTTCATATGAGGAGAACATCCTTTTCTCTCCAGTCATGTGGTTTGTGCACCCGCTATCGATTATCCAACTTGACCTGCCGGATGCATAAACCTATAAAACAAATTTAGGTCTTGTTCTTAGGTACCCAAACGGTCTTGGGTCCTTTCACATTAGAAACAAGCACCTTCGGTACCCAAACACAAGTCTTAGGATTCTTGTGTTCGCCCCCAACATATTTAGTAACTACCTTGCCTGATTTGTTAGTAAGCACAAAAGATGTATTAAAAGTCTTGAATGAAATGCTATGTTCATTTGATGCATTAGCAATCTTCTTTTTAGGCATTTTTATATGAGTTGTGTGCCTAGAGATAGAAGCCTTATTACTATACATATAAGCATGATGTGAAATAGAATGAGATTTCCTAGCATGAGTTCTTATAATTTTGTGCTCAGGATAGTTCTCAGGGTATAAAATGTAACCTTCCTTATCTTGAACCATGGGAGCCTTGCCCTTAACAAAATTAGAAAGCTTGTTCTTAGGGGCATTAATTTTTATGTTGCTTCGGTTTCCTTGTTGGAAACCAATGCCATCCTTAATGCCCGGGCGTCTCCCATTATAAAGCATACTATGAGCAAATTTAAATGTTTCATTCTCTAGTTCATGCTTGGCAATTTTAGCATTTAATTTAGCTATGTGATCATTTTGTTCTTTAATCATAGCAAGGTGATCATTCATAGCATCAATATTAACATCTCTACATCTAGT
The DNA here is from genome assembly GCA_029449295.1 of Zea luxurians. Lineage (NCBI taxonomy): Eukaryota > Viridiplantae > Streptophyta > Magnoliopsida > Poales > Poaceae > Zea > Zea luxurians. The sequence continues at coordinate 46,124,893 of JAOPSE010000010.1, forward strand.
GCAAATGGTAACATGCTCAATGGTAGATATATAGGGTTTACAAGCATTCAATTCTTCAATTTTAGCAATTAAACTAACATTTTCAGTTTTAAGACAAGAAATTGAATCATTGCAAACAATAAGCTCTTTAGACAAGCTTTCACATTTTTCTACTTCAAGAGCATAAGCATCTTTTAGCTTAACAAATTTTTTATTTTCCTTAACGAGCAAGTCCTCTTGGCATTCCAAGATATCATCCTTCTCGTTAATGGTTTCTATCAATTCATTAATTTTCTTCTTTTGATCTTGGGTAAGGTTTGCAAAAAGACAAGTTAAATAATCATCATTATCACAAGAGCTACCCTCATCATCAGAAGTAGTGTATTTGGGGGTATCTCTAGAATGTACCTTCTTCCTTTTGCTATCCTTAGTCATCAGGCATTTGTGGGTGACATTGGGGAGGAGAAGTCCTTTATTGATGACGACGTTGGCAGCGTCCTCGTCGGAGGAGGAGTCGGTGGAGCTCTCATCGGAGTCCCATTCCCACCCCATGTGTGCCGCGCCACCCTTCTTCTTGTTGTAATATCTTTTCTTCTCCACCTTATTCTTCCCTTTCTTGTCGTCGTCCCTGTCACTATCACTTGTATATGGACATTTAGCTATAAAGTGACCAGACTTACCACACCTGTAGCAGACCCTCTTGCAGTGGGGTTGTAGTCCTTCCCCTTTTTTGTTTGAGGATTTGTCGAAAGCTCTTGATGATAAGAACCATCTCCTCATTGTCGAGCTTCGAGGCATCGATTGGGAGTCTACTTGGTGTAGACTCTTCCTTCTTCTCTTCTGTTGCCTTTAAAGCAACAGGTTGCACCTCGGGCGTGGAAGTGGCACCTTGCTCCAAGTTGATAATGTGTTTGGAGTCTTTGATCATAAGTTCAAAGCTCACAAACTTGCCAATTACCTTCTCAGGAGACATATGTTTATTTCTAGGGTCTCCACGAATTAATTGAACTTGAGTGGGATTACGAAAAACAAGAGATCTTAGAATAACCTTGACCATTTCATGGTCATCCCACTTGGTGCTCCTGAGGTTCCGGACTTGGTTGACCATTGTCTTGAGCCGGTTGTACATTGCTTGTGGCTCCTCTCCTTTGTTGAGGACGAATTGACCGAGCTCTCCCTCGATCGTTTCGCACTTGGTGATTTTGGTCACCTCGTCCCCTTCATGCACCGTTTTGAGGACGTCCCAAATTTCTTTGGCACTCTTCAACCCTTGCACCTTGTTGTACTCCTCTCGACACAAGGAGGCAAGGAGTATAGAGGTGGCTTGGGAGTTGAAGTGACTTATTTGGGCGGCCTCATCGGAGTCGTAATCCTCGTTGCCCACTTGTGGTGCCTGCGCTCCAAACTCAACAATATCCCATATACTTTCATGCAGTAATGTTAGATGGTGCCTCATTTTATCACTCCACATACAATAATCTTCACCATCAAAATATGGTGGTTTTCCTAGGGGTACGGAAAGTAAGGAGCGCGTTTAGGAATGCAAGGATAGCGAAGAGGCATCTTACTATACTTCTTACGCTCTTGGCGCTTCGAAGATGTGGATTCAGCGCCGGAGGTGGAAGGTGAGGAAGAATCGGTCTCGTAGTAGACCACCTTCTTCATTTTCTTTTTATTCTTGTCACCCTTCCTATGCGACTTGATGGAGCCGGCAGATTCCTCCTTGTGCTCCTTGGGCTTGTCATCGGCCTCCTTCGACGGAGTCCTTTCTTCGTTCTTCTTTCTCGAAGATTCGAGATTTTCCCCGGTCACCATCTCTCTTTTGGCGTGTTCTACTGACATCACTTCGAATTGTTAAACTCTAATGAAGCACCAGGCTCTGATACCAATTGAAAGTCGCCTAGAGGGGGGGTGAATTGGCGAAACCTGAAAATTATAAACTTTAAACACGCACTTTACCCCGAGGTTAGGGTTAGAAATAAATAATGATAAATTCGGAGTGCAGAAGATTGTTCCTCTTGCTATGAGTTGCTCAATTAATGCGGATAACTTTGGGAGCCAACTCAAAACAATATGAGCAAGAGAACTTTAGAGAGAGAGGAGAGGGAATAAACAAATCGAGTGATGAAGATCAACACAAATGAACATGATGATTTGTTTCCTGATGTTCGGTTCCAAAGAACCTACTCCCCGTTGAGGAGGTCCAAAGGTCGGGTCTATTCCAACCCTTTCCCTCTCTTAATCGGTCACTTAGACCGGTCGAGTGCTTCTTCTTAATCACATGGGTCACTAAGACCCTGCAAGGATCACCACACAATTAGGTGTCTCTTGCTTGCTTTATAAAACACTTGGGAAGTTTAGAATGAGAAGAAGAAAGCAACCAAGCAACAAGAGCAACAAAAGAAACACAAATCACCCTCTCTTAAATCACTAAGCACTTTTAATCACTTGACTTGATTTTGGAGCTTGGAGAGGATTTGATGCTTTGATTGTGACTTGGAGTTTATTCTTTTGCTCTTGTATTGAATAAGGAAGTTGGAATGCTTGCATAGCTTGAATGGTGGTGGTTGGGGAGTATTTATAGCCCCAACCACTATTCTAGCCGTTGTTATCTTTGGGCACACTGTACAATCTGGTGGTGCACCGGACACTGCACTGTTCACTGTCCGGTGAGTGCCACGTCAGCTGACCGTTGGGGTTTGGAGCAGTTGACCGTTGAAGTCGTTTGTCCTCTTGCAACACTAGACAGTCCGGTGCGACCTATCGTGACCGTTGGGCGAAGTTGACTGTTGCTCTATTGTCTCACCAGACATTCCGGTGGCGCACTGGACAGTCCGATGTATTTTAGTGGATGAGCGCTGAGAAAACATGAGAGCGGCCAGTTCATGAAGGGCTCTAGCCTGGACACCAGACAGTGTCCGGTGCGCCACAGGCTGTGCCAATTCTGTTTTGCTCCAATCGTGTAGAATTTCCCCAAGTCATTTTCTTTGTATGTTTATGTAAACTTTATGCACCTGAGAAAAAACATCCACTAGGCAAACTAGTTAGTCCATATAATTTGTGATTGACGTCAACCACCATAATCGATTATAGGAAATGTTGAGGCCATTTCCCTTTCATCGACGTTCTCAGGCTATCTAAAATACACTGGACAATTCAGACTACGCATCTCACAAGTAAATGTGGAATGCGACGTTCCTGAACGGGTGACACATAAGTTTTCCTAAGTGTGTGCATGAAAAAATGTAGGTACTGACATTTATCTTAAGCACATGTGCTTGAGGTAAATGATAGTACCTACATATCACTAGCAACTAAATAAAGATATTAAATATACAAATGATACACATAGCATATACTTACCCTATTCAAACTTAGGTGCAACTTCCTTTGTTCCAAAAATCCCTCACCACAGTTACACTAGCTGCATAAAGAAAAAACATAAGAATCAGGAAAAAGTTGTGCTCTTTCAATTTGAACACACATTATGTGTGCTCTTAGGAAAAATTTAACATCACTAAGCGTATATTCTATTTCTTGGTTCTCTAATACGAATGACACAACATAAATTTCTATGTAAGTGGTAACATAGAGCACTCAGTAATATTTCATAGTGCACCATGTTATCTCTTATATGAATATCTCAACAAAAATGATCTCTAATATGAATATCACAACAAAAATGATATCTAATACGAATTATTTCCATAATGCACTCAGTAATGTATCTAGGGCCATGATATGGTATGGTACGATAGGGGAGCTCACTAGCAAGGGGCGCCGATACGAGGATGGCAGCTTCACGGATAGACGACGACACGGACGGTGGCGTGGGCCCACCTTGTTGGAGGCATGGCAGCGGCTATAGTGGGCGCGGGCACACACTATTGGAGGAGGGTACCAGCTACGGGGGCACATGTGCACCCTGGCGAAGGGGGCGACGACAGTTGTGGGCAGAGGCGCGGCGGCGACTCAGGTGGAGGCGTGATGGCGGCGGATGCGTGACAACGACACGATATTTGCATGGACTGACAGGCGTGAGCGCGATAGAGAAGAATGGAGAGAGAAAGGAAAAGGGCTGGGTGCGGTTTCTTAAAACAATTAATAACAACGGCCGCATCAAAGCCGACGTTCTTAATATTAAGTACGTCGGCCACAATAAAAGTCAATGTTCTTAAGTTTAAATACGTCGGCCCGAGAAAAAGCCGATATTCTTAAGTTTAAGAATGTAGGCCTCAAGAAACTAACATTCTCATACTGTTTAAGAACATCGAGGTCGACGTTTTTAATGTGGCCGATGTTTTTTATAGTTTTCCTGTAGTGAGCATCACACTCAAAGGTTAAGCAGAGGCCCATACTACCTCCATGAGGGTCGAGGGTGAATCTTGACGGTGACCGACGGTGGCAACCTCGAATGCCATGGAGTCTGGCAGTATGTTAGCGTAGTGACAGCGCCCTACCTGGCAGACCAAATGTCAGAAAGTAAACTCTAGCTGGGTGGCGGAATGCACCCGCCTAATCTTAAGAATGAGGGGCGACCTAGGGTTTGCCTGACGAGATGGATGAACACAAGAACACACAAGGGTTAGAGTGGTTCGGGCCGCTGTAGCGTAATACCCTACTCCACTTTGAGTTGTATTGTTGAGAGCTTTAGAAAGCTTAGGACTAGATGGAAATGTCTTCATGGGGTTCAAGTGAGTCTGTCCAGTCCCTGAGTCCCTGGATGGGCTCGAGGGTTGGTCGTGTGTGTGTGTCCTTGCTACGCATGTGCCCGCCCTTTTATAGCTTAAGGGGGCATGTACAAGGGAGTTGGACCCTGGCAACTGGACCCAGTGAAATAACAATATATATGTAGTGTGGATCGGTGAACATAAATTGGTGGACCAATGTATTCTCTTGCAATGGGCAAGTATCTTCCCTTGGTCATTGTGTGGATTCTCTACCTGGATTTGCCTTCTATCTATCTTGTTAGCGTGTGGACGAAGGCTCTGGTGTAGGCTGCAGCGTAAACTTGTACGTTGGTGTGTGTAGAGGGGTACATGGGTGGTGTTGTCCCATCCCCTCCGCATGTCCGCCTTGCAGCAGGAATAGTAGAACTCATGATGAGGGCCACCCTTGCCGGCGCAGCGAACCAATGGTCTTGCCTCGATAACCCACGGGTTACTGGCGCCCCTCATGCTTTGTGGATTACGCACACCGCCTTCCACTGGTGTGCAAAGGTGTGTACCCACCCCGCATTTAATGCGGGTGGCCCCCACACCAGAGGCATACGACTGCATGCTTTGCGGTTGTCGCTATGCGCCACATACCACATGCCAGCACCGGATCTCTATCTGAGCAAAGAGCATGGGCAAGGAACGCATGCATACGTGGCGGCATCGGACCTCCCCTAGCTGGGGGTCTGGTGATCACTTGTGGAAACCCGGGCCTCACCTGTAATGGCCTAGACACGTGGTCATACCAAATCTCCCCTGGCCAGAGGTCTGGATGGCACACATAGAGGTTTAGGACCGTTCCACGGGGGTCTAGCCCTAGGTTTGTAGTCGTAGAGCGCTTTTACTCTACACCAGGGATCTAGTGGGCCCTTGTTGGGGTCCAGGACTCCAGCGTGGGAGTCCAGACCCTTAGTCAGGTTGAACTGCCTGTCACCTCATGGCTATGCATAGCCAGAGGGGTCCCGTCTAGACCCAACAGTAGTGGGTACCCAAGCCTTGGGGTACCGACACTATCTATTGAATATATGCCTAAGAGGCAATCATGGTACATGAAAACGCTAATGAACTTTTAGGGTAAAAAATGTATTATGAGTCTAATATATGAAGGGTATGAAGGGTATGACGTGCTAGAGAGATCAATCTTTGTCAGCGTCGTTGCCTCCCTCTCTAGGGTGGCAGGCTCCTAAGACGTTTTCGCTGCTTCTGTCGCTGCACGCGTGATGCTAGCACACTAGTATCACAATGTTTTAGCCCTGCATGTGTGGATAATGTGGAGACACTAATGCAACTACTACTGTTGGTATGCGAAGACATATGACTTCTTCCACTATATCGACACTCTTCTTACATTATAAGACGCATCTAGTTGTAATGATCCATGATCCTCTATTTCATGCTGTCTTGTTTGAATATGGTAGATATACTAGTGCATAGCGTATATGTTTATCTACATTGGTATTAGAGTGTCACACCCGGATTTTAGGGGTCCAAAACCCGTATGCGAAATAATCACCAAGTGTGCTAGGATCAAGTCTTACACATATTATGACACATGGTACAAAAACGAATGTCACAACATTAATATATAACAGAGTTCTTGTACAAAATAATTAAATAATTACATCATACGAAGACAACGATTTAGCAACCAAAGTTGACTGGTAGACGACGGCCTAGACCTCTCACGATCTCATCACAACATTCTCCATGTGCCTCATCCTGTGGTACCTGTTCTTGACCTAGGGGATATGTAAGTACAACAAGGGTGAGCTCACATATGTTCATCGCTCAACAAGTTGTGGGGAATAATGTTCATGAGCTCACCAAAGGTGGGAGCTCATGTGAAGTGTGAGGCTTACCAAAGGAGATGGTTGAAGCTGAGCATTGCTTTTAGAGTTGGTCAAAATTTTGTTAGCAATTACTAAGTGTAAGTAGACACCGACCCAATTAAATAAGAGATCACAATTGATAATAACACTCATGATGCAATGCATATGACAAATTGAGTTTAGTTCCATAAATTAATCATGCGAGAGTCTTGAGTCGCTCTTGACCTTGAGCACGGCTGATATACCAGTTTTACATTCTATAGAGGTTGCACATCTTTACCCACAAGTCGTGTTACCCATTTGCCACGGGGTTGTACGGACCCCATACACCTCTACCAAGGAAGCAAGGCAGGGCAGCACTACGAGGCCTTTCCAAAGTTCCACTAGTTCGAGAAAACCCGCTACAGATTCAGGAAGAAGGAAGCATAGGAATCCCTCGTTCGAAAAGCTTTATAGACAGTTTGACCCGAGGATCTCCCTATACTCTGTAGCGACGCCTTCCCGCTTGCCACTAACCGGGTAAGATAATCTCTCCCTAGCTTTCCTAATTAATTGGCCAAGGGCATCCCATTCCACCCTTGTCGGAGCACTGTTTACTCAAGTTAAGCTCCATGTTCCAATTAACACAATGATCTTGTCATGAATAACAATTAAGACAACAGTATAACTGGAACATGATCATAATGTAATATTAATCCCAAAACCAGGTAGAGCAATAGCAAAACTACCCAAAAGTTTAGTGGTAAACAAGGTGTGGGATAAACAATACTAGAGAAGCTTATTAGGTCCCATCAAATTAACCTGAGCATGTCACAGTGATTAATAGGAACATTATTAGGTAAAGAAAAGTGATCAAGGGCACAAGTTGCCTCAGACTTGAGATTCCCAGGTACCAGTTTGGTTTTCAAGATTCTCGTGACCTCACTGCTATTCGTAGCAATACAATCAAACATGGTATAGGCAAAATTAACATCACACCAAACATAAGCACAAACTACATAATAATATTCTACGCATCGTAACGAGATCCTAGGTTTGAGAACCACTAAATTCGGAGTTACAGTTAAAGAGTTGTGATTTTCTGAAGATTTATGTGATTAAACAAGAAAACTATGTTCTATGTTGATTATTATAAATCATGCGAAAAAGGATATTCTAAAGAAAATAACAAACTTAAGCCTAATCAAAGTTATAACTTAATTAGAAAGCATATGTTAGTCGGGTTATAATTATAGACAGATTAACTTTGAATCGAGAAAGGTTAGAACATAGGTTAAACGAATATCTAATTATAAAAGTATGTGATAAGACACAAGTAGTATTATTACTACGTAGGTAATTTTACTACGAACCTAACACATCTTGAATGAATCAAATCAGGGTTAAAATGGTGAAGATATGAATTTCCTATTCTTTGGTAATTACTTTTATATTGAAAATCATCTTAGAATCTATTTTATATTCATTTTGGGTTTAATGGACGGCGGCCATTAATGTCAGGAAGCTCAGGGTCTTTCCCGTAAATATTTGGACCTGATTGTAACGATCTGCACACTGCCGAGGATGGCAGGTTATTTCCTAAGTTATTTGGGGACTCTTTTGCAAGATACACTGGCCGAAGGGTATCACAAGATCTCGATCGTTAGATCGGAATTCTGCGACGTAGATTAGAGCATCCACCATCCGAAGCGGTACGTGACCACAACCGTCTGATCCGGAATCCACGATCCTGATTTTATAATGGTTAGACGAGATCGCAAGCGTCCAACAAAAATTGGACGGCTCGGATCAAAAGAACGAAATGCTTCCCTTTATATCTAATCTCACGCATCCATTCGCAGATCAATGGCCATCCATTCGCCACTCCCGCCCGCAGTCGCTCGAGTGGCGGAGCATGAGACAGCGCGGCGGACCATCACCGGCATGCGGTAGCTCGACGAGCTAGAGCACCAAGCTAGAGCACCAAGATCAGAGTGACGGTGAAGGCAAAGCTTGAGTGCGGCGAATCCCTCCACCCGACGGCTAGGCCCACATCACCGTATGACTTTGTGGCGACCCTGGGTTTGTGGTTTAATGAATGAGTGACTCTGAGTCTGAGCTTGGATGGGCTTTGCGCGAGGAACGAATTGCGCGGGCTGTTGGGATACGGCGGGGGTTTGTTACAGGCGAAGGGGAAGGCCCTGACAGAAGGGACCCACGCCCAACAACCCGAGAGCTTGTGATGCGTTGAGAGGCTACGGACGGGTCCCACCGGTCGGTCTTAGCCGGATCGCGGGTGTGCCATGCATCGGCTGACATGTGGGGCCCGCATGTCGGCGCTTCCATCCGTGTGGGGAGGCTGGGTTGGCGGACGAAGAAGTGGAGGTGGGCCGGGTAGCGGCCCACATGGGCGATGGGAAGGAAAACAGAATTGGGCTATGGAGGAAGCTTTTGGCCCAGGTACAGGGAAGTCCTTCTGTTTTTTTCTATTTTCTTTTCTATTTCAAATTTGAAATATTCAAACCAATTTCAAATCCTTGTTTTGAATTTCGAATTTCCAATCTCAATTATATAATCCAAATCCTACTATTTGCAATATTATTATTTATTCTCCTTTGGTTATTTAATTCTAGTACTAAATGACTCTATTACAAATCTCTTTTCTCATTTTATACTTTAGGTTTTCATTTAAAGTTTTGAGGTCAAATTTAAGCTATGTTTTCAATAAAATTCCTCACACAAAATTATAAGCAAGAGATGCTTCTTTTCATTATTTATTTGCTGGTGCTTAACTAATTTAATATTATTAATTGATTATGCATAGAAAGGGTCCCAATAATTTTCCCAGGGTTTCAATAATTCTCAAAACACCATCATAGTTATTTTTATTTATTTTTTTCCTTTTCCTACCAATTTTGGGCTTTACATAGAGCTTGGTCATGCTCAGATTTCAATATGAATGATTTGCATATAGAATTTATGCCTAATAGATTGGACTACTTTTGCTTTGGTTGTAGCACAGATTCAAATGAATTTTCTAGTTGTCGGTATAGTCCATAACTTATTTGTTACTACTGGCTAGAATCACCATCAGGATATAAGATCGATTTGCTTTCTCTCTTGACTACTTGGTCAACTTGCCCCTACCGACTAATATCACCGTCGAGGCCAATAAAGTGTGCATGTTTTAGGTTGAAAAAGGCAATATATCTAAGTTGTGTGTACTATTATCTTTCTACCTCATGTGATAGTCAATATGATTGACAGTGAAAATAGGGTCATTTGGAATGCTTCGAATCAACTTGATTTGAACAATCCAATAAGATTTTCATAGCGGTTTCTTTGATATGATTGATATATTTCTTAGAGAGAGTGCATTCATCCCTTTTGTGAGTTTTGGTGATTTGGATAACAACACATTTAAAGGTCTAACAAGTTTGCTAAGTGTTGAACAGGAAATTCAGTATGATGAACATACTTGAATAGTGTATAATGATCAGTGAACAAGGTTCAACACAAGGTCAAATAACCAGTGAGACAATGCAAATGGATATAATATGGTCTCTATATTAGTTTGAATATATGGACAAGTCCTGAGAAATCACTATGCATAAATATGATCATAATAGAGGTTGAAGTGATTAAGAGGATTGGTCAAGCCAAAGTGAATAAGATATGAGGAATCGTGAATTGGCTTGACCATATTACTATTAGTCCATATATGAATATATGAGAATCAAAACTAGAGCTTGATTGATCTTAGCAGTTATATCTAGATGACATTCAAGCAAGGTTCACAATATTGAAGAAATGATTCTCTCAATGGATGCTCAATAGGATGTGACTCAAGAATGGCTTGATAGGGTGAAGATAGCAAGGAAAGGGCTTCGAGGAACTAAGCGAAGGTGAAGGCCAAGCAATGGCTTGTAGACCGAGGTACCTTGGCTAAGGTGAAGAAGAGAGTACTTGCACTAAGTCAATGAACTAATCAGCTATAAAGAGTTACAACATGTTGATGCATCAGTAAGGTGACTTGAAGCCATGATTTGAACTCATATATGGTGAAATGGCACAAGTCACAGGCTCGATTTGTGTTTGCTTCAAAAGGTGAGACAAAGGTGTTTGTGATCCTTATGAAGCAACACCATGGAGAAATCACACTTGAGACACCAATGACTCAAGGAGTTTACTTAATTATATTTTATTTAACTTGAGTATAGGAATCATCGTACTATCAAGGGGGATCCATAAAGAAGGTTGGTGTTGGTACTAAAGCTCAAAATCTTTGATCTAAAACTTCCATTTTCCCTTGTTTCACTTCAGTTTTCTCAAAATCTGTGCAACAGTTTCAAAAATTGGTTCAACCAGAATTAAAACCGGTTCAACCGGTTTCTGTACTGTTCCCCTCTGTCACTGTCTCACCTGCCAGTCTGCTAGTCAGTCCTATCGGAAAAAGTCATGTGCAAAGTTTTTCGAAAACCGGTTCAACCGGATTTGAGTCCGGCTCAACCAAATTCTGGGCCGGTCGAGTCTCCGGCTGAGTACCTCAGTGAACCGAGAACTCCCTGGTGGAAACTGGTTCAACCGGTTTAAGAACCGGTTCAACGGGTTTTTGGTCTACTTCTCCCAACGGCTGCCAGCTTTTGGGGCACCTTTAAATACACCTCCCACACTCTTCCCCACAGCAGAGCATGACTTGGACTCCATTTCTAACCTGAGAAACACCTCCCACTCTCTCTCACACACCTCTTGCCTCTCCCATTTCAAATCTTTGGTGAGAAATCTTTGAGTGAGATTGAAGAGCTGCGGTTTTTTGTGCTTCATCTCCAAATCCTTCTTGTTCTTCTTCATTCGAGCTTTGGTACAACATCGAGTTCTTTGTGGATTCATTACTCTTGGAGTTTCTAGCTCCTAGACGACTAGGTGTCTCTTGTGAGTCTCCAAACCTTGTGGAAGGCCACAAGAAAGTTTGTTTTACCCGCTTGTTTGAGCAAAGATTAATGTGTGGGCTTGACCTTTGTGGTCGGCAAAGGGAGGATTAGGGTTGAAAGGGACCCGACTCTTTGTGGACGCCTCAACGAGGAAGTAGGGCACCTTGGTGGTTTTACCGAACCTTGGGATAAATCTTGTGTCTCTTGTGTTCTAGCTCATTGTGTTTGTTTGTGTCGGGTACCGTAATTAGGGGTACCCCCAACACTCCTAAACACGGCTGGTAACCACCATCAGCACAAACCGCAAAGACTGATGGGCACGGTTCAGGTCAAGGCTCGTCTACTAAGGGACGCAATCTCGCCTCGCCCGAGCCTGGCCTCGGGCGGGAACACTAGTCCCGAACAAATTCATGCCTCGCCCGAGGGCCTCCTCAGGCGGTGGGCGCACCCTCGACTTGCCCGAAGCCTAGCTCGGGCAGGTTTCGTTGTGAAGCAACCTTGGCCAAATTGCCTCACCAACCGACCATATCATAGGCGCATTCAATGCGGGGATCGCCTGACACCTTATCCTAACACGCGTGCCTCAGTCGGCAAGGTCGAAGTGACCGCAGTCACTTCGCCCTTTCACTGACCGACCTGACAGGAAAACAGCGCCACTCGCCCCGCTCCGACTACTGTGCCACCCACCAGGGTGAGGCTGACAACAGCCAAGTTCAGCCTCGGGCGCAACACGAAGCTCCGCCTCGCCCGACCTTAGGCCTCGGCCTCGAAAGGAGGTCTCCGCCTCGTTCGACCCCAGGGCTCGGCCTCAACCTCGGCCTCGGAAGGAGGTCTCCGCTTCGCCTGACCCCAGGGCTCAGCCTCAACCTCAACCTTGGGAGGAATCGCGTCCTCGCCCGACCCCGGCCTTGGCCTCAGAAGAAGTCTTCGCCTCGCCCGACCTTAGGCTCGGTCCGACCGCGCCACGGGAGATACATCATTACCCTACCCCTAGCTAGCTCAGGCTACAAGGGAACAAGACCGGCGTCCCATCTGGCTCGCCCCGGTAACAAGTAATGATGGCTCCCCACGTGGGTCCATGACGACGGTGGTTCTTAGCCCCCTACGAAAGCAAGGAGACGTCAGCAGGATCCCAGCAGCACCGATAGCTGTGCTTACACAGGGCTCAAACACTCCTCCGACGGCCACTTTATCGCGTACATAGGGCTCAAGCACTTCTCCGACAGCCACGTTGGCATGTACACAGGGTTCAGGCACTCCTCTGCCAGACACGTTAGCGCATAGCTACACCCCCATTGTACATCTAGACCCTCTCCTTGCATCTATAAAAGGGAGGTCCAGGGCCTTCATGCAGGGGGAGGGACGAGCAAACGAACAGGCTCACTCTCTCTCTCTCTCGCGAACTCTTGTAACCCCTACTACGAGCACACCCCTGCTGCGAGATAATACAAGCCGTGTTTTCCCCTTGTGTTCCATCTTGCGCCAACCCATCTGGGCAGGGGCACGTGGCGACAAATTTACTCGTCGGTCCAGGGACCCCCCGGGTCCGAAACGACGACAGTTGGCGTGCCAGGTAGGGGCCTGTTGCGTGTTAACGAACAACTTCCCGTTGAGTTCCAAATGGGTAGTCTTCAGCAACCTCTTCAGCCCAGGACGGTGCTCCGCTTCGGGAGTCTCGAGTTCATGTCCCTCGACGACAGCTACGACATGGTACTCCTCCCCCCGCAGCGCGACGGCAACAACGATAGTCGTCAGCTCGCCCGGCGGCGGCGAACTCGACGACGTCTTCCCCCACGGTGGAAGAGCAGCATCCGGGTTCATCCCATCACCCTCCTCGCCGTAGGAGGAGGAGACGGGGCAACCGTGGCTAGGCAGGAGGCGGCACCTCATCGACTGTCGAGCGAGTTGACGACGCCGGCACCCCAGCGGGGGACATCTCGGGTGTTGTCCTCGCACCTGAGACAACGACGAATGTCATTTCCCTGCAACGTGCCAACCCCAAGCGGACTGATGATGCCAGCACTCTCGTGAAGGGCTTGCTAGGCGTTAGCCTCGTACCTGAGATGACAGTGCAATCCGCCCCCGACGTGACTTCACCACCATCCATCGATCAAGAGGTACCGTCCATTTTCCACCCTGTGCCTTTTAGATTCAGCTTCCATCCACCAAGCGACCCCGCTTTGGTGAGCGCTTTCGTAAAGGCATATCCTAACCTTCCAGGGTACCATATGTGGTCATCCTGGGACCGACTGACGGCTATCTCAACCTACGGGCCCCCGGGTTCCGAGGAAGAAGACGACCCCGACTCCGGTTGGGATTTCTCTGGGCTCAGTGATCCTAGTGCCATGCAAGACTTCATGACCGCATGTGACTACTGCCTCTCCGGTTGCTCTGATGATGGCCACAGCCTTAACGACGAAGGTTGTGGCCCAAGTCGCGAATGTTTCCACGTCAATCTGGGGGGGTCGCGACGAAGGCAACCACCTTGGTATGCCGGAGGATGACGATCCACCTGGGCCTGCTTCTCGCATTGACATCCCGCGGGAGCTAGTTGTGGTCCCAGTCCCTGTGGGGGGTCAGGACACACAGCTCGAGCAAATCCGCGAGATGCGGACCGAGCTCGACGAGGAAGCAGGGCAACTTGTGCAGCTCCGGCAAAACATCGAGCAGGAGTGGGCAGGCCGAGCACTCGCCGGAGAAGCGCGTCATCGGGCCCAGGACGTCTAGCGCCCTATCATTGACGATGCCAGGGCAAGGCTGCCCCCGGCCTCCAGCGGGGTCGGCCAGAATCTAGCTGTAGTGGCAATACTACTCCGAGCAATGCCGAAGCCATCCACCACCGAGGGGCGGCGTATCCAGGGAGAACTCAAGAATCTCCTAGAGGATGTCGCGGTCTGACGGGCCAAAAGCTCTGCCCCCCGAAGGCAAGGGTGCCCCCCGGAGCATCGCGCAGTGACTTCCCGACTCATGCGGGAGGCCTCGATCCACACCGGGCGCACGCGGGACGCGACGCCTGCAGCCCCAGATCACCTCGGCAACGAGCACCACCGCCGCGACCGTCGAGCACGCCTCTACGAGGTGTGCCGAGGCTACCACCCTAGGCGTGGGGGACGCTACGACAGTGAGGAGGATCAAAGCCCCTCGCCCGAACCACCAGGTCCGCAAGCCTTCAGCCGAGCCATACGACGGGCGCTGTTCCCGACCCGGTTCCGAGCCCCGACTACCATCACCAAGTACTCGGGGGAAACAAGGTCAGAGTTGTGGCTTGCGGACTACCGGCTGGCCTGCCAGCTGGGAGGAATGGACGACGACAACCTCATCATCCGCAACCTCCCCCTGTTCCTCGCTGACGCTGCCCGGGCCTGGCTGGAGCATCTGCCTCCCGCGTAGATCTCCAACTGGGATGACCTAGTCAAGGCCTTCGCTAGAAATTTCTAGGGCACGTACGTGTGCCCTGGGAACTCCTGGGACCTCCGAAGCTGCCGCCAGTAGCTAGGGGAATCCCTGCGAGAGTACATCTGGCGGTTTTAGAAACAGCGCACCGAGCTGCCCAACATCACCGACTCAGATTTCATTGGGGAGTTCCTCGCCGGCACCACTTGCCGCGACATGGTGAGCAAACTGGGCCACAAGACTCCCACCAAGGCGAGCGAATTAATGGACATCGCCACCAAGTTCGCCTCTAGTTAGGAGGCGGTCAAAGCCATCTTCCGAAAGGACAAGCAGCCTCAGGGACGCCAGCAGGAAGACGTCCCCGAGGTGTCCGCCCAGCGGGGCACGAAGAAGAAGGCGCAAGCAAAGCGTGACGCCGCTGACGTGGATCTTGTCGCTGTTGCCGAGCACAAGAACCCTCGGAAGCCTCCCGAGGAGGCCAACCTGTTCGACAAGATGCTCAAGGAGTCGTGCCCCTATCACCAGGGTCCCGTCAAGCACACCCTTGAGGAATGCGTCATGCTTCGGCGCTACTTCCATAAAGCCGAGTCCCCAGCGGGAGATGGGAAAGGCTAAGACAACAACAAGAAGGAGGGCGATAAGTAAGAGGAGTTCCTCGAGGTCCATGACTGCTTCATGATCTACGGTGGGCAAGTGGCGAACTCCTCGGCTTGGCACCACAAGCAGGAGCACCGGGAGGTCTGCTCGATAAAGGTGGTAGCGCCAGTCTACCTAGATTGGTCCGACAAGCCCATCACCTTCGACCAAGGTGACCACCCCTACTGCGTGCCGAGCCCAGGAAGGTACCCGCTCGTTGTCGACCCCGTCATCGGCAACGCCAGGCTTACCAAGGTCCTCATGGACGGAGGCAGCAGCCTCAACATCATCTACACCGAGACCCTCGGGCTCTTGGGGATCGATCTGTCCATGATCCAGGCTGGTGCGGCGCCCTTTCACGGGATCATCCCTGGGAAGCGCGTCCTGCCCCTTGGACAACTCGACTTGCCCGTCTGCTTCGGAACTCCCTCCAACTTCCAAAAGGAAACCCTCACGTTCGAGGTGGTCGGGTTCCGAGGAACCTACCACGCAGTGCTGGGGAGACCGTGCTACGCCAAGTTCATGGCCGTCCCCAACTACACGTACCTCAAGCTCAAGATGACAGGCCCCAACGGGGTCATCACCGTCGGATCCACGTACCGCCATGCGTATGAATGCGACGTGGAATGCGTAGAGTACGCTGAGGCCCTCGCTGAGTCCGAGGCCCTCATCACCGACCTAGAGTGCCTCTCCAAGGAGGTGCCTGATGTGAAGCGCCACGCCGGCAACTTCGAACCAGCTGAGGCGGTTAAGTCCGTCCCTCTTGACCCCAGCAACGACGCCGACAAGAAGGTCTGGATCGGCTCCGAGCTCGACCCCAAATAGGAAGTAGTGCTCGTCGACTTTCTCCGTGCAAACGCCGAAGTTTTTGCGTGGAGTCCCTCGGACATGCCCGGCATACCGAGGGATGTCGCCGAGCACTCACTGGATATCCGAACTGGAGCCCAACCCGTGAAGCAGCTCTGCTCTGTTTTGATGAAGAGAAGCGCAGGGCCATAGGCGAGGAGATCCACAAGCTGATGGCTGCAGGGTTCATCAAAGAGGTATTCCATCCTGAATGGTTATCTAACCCTGTGCTTGTGAAAAAGAAAGGTGGGAAATTGAGGATGTGCGTCGACTGCACCGGGTTGAATAAAGCATGTCCGAAGGTTCCCTACCCTCTGCCTCGCATCGATCAAATTGTGGACTCCACTGCTGGGTGCGAAACCCTGTCATTCCTCGACGCCTATTCAGGTGCGACATACCAAAGGTGCATGAACCACATGTTCGGAGAGCACATCGGCCGAACGGTCGAGGTTTACGTCGATGACATCGTTGTCAAGATGAGGAAAGCCTCCGACCTCCTCTCTGACCTTGAAACGACATTCAAGTGTCTGAGAGCGAAAGGCGTGAAGCTCAATCCTGAGAAGTGTGTCTTCAAAGTCCCCCGAGGCATGCTCCTGGGGTTCATCGTCTCCGAGCAAGGCATCAAGGCCAACCCGGAGAAAATTGCGGCCATCACCAACATGGGGCCTATCAAAGATTTGAAAGGAGTACAGAGGGTCATGGGATGCCTTGCGGCTCTGAGCCGCTTCATCTTGCGCCTCGGCGAGAAAGGATTACCCCTGTACCACCTCTTAAGGAAGGCCGAGCGCTTCACTTGGACCCCCGAGGCCGAGGAAGCCCTTGGAAACTTAAAGGCACTCCTTACAAATGCGCCCATCTTGGTTCCCCCCGCTGCGGGAGAAGCCCTCTTGATCTATGTAGCTGCAACCAATCAGGTGGTCAGCGCCGCGATCATAGTCGAGAGACGAGAAGAAGGGCATACACTGCTCGCTCAGAGGCCGGTCTACTTCATCAGTGAAGTGCTATCCGAGACCAAGATCCACTACCCACAAATCCAGAAGCTACTGTACGCGGTAATTCTGACACGGCAAAAATTGCGACACTACTTCGAGTCTCATCCGGTGACTGTGGTGTCATCCTTCCCCCTGGGGGAGATCATCCAGTGCCGAGAGGCCTCGGGTAGGATAGCAATGTGGGCAGTGGAGCTCATGGGCGAAACACTCTCATTCGTCCCTCAGAAGGCCATAAAATCCCAAGTCTTGGCGGATTTCCTGGCGGAATGGGTCGACACCCAATTGTCGACAACTCCAATCCAGCCTGAACTTTGGACCATGTACTTTGATGGGTCGCTGATGAAAACAGGAGCAGGTGCGGGCCTGCTCTTCATCTCACCACTCGGGAAACATGTGCGCTACGTGCTGCGCCTCCATTTTCCGGCATCAAACAACGTGGCCGAGTACGAGGCTTTGGTTAACGGGCTGCGCATCGCCATTGAGATAGGGGTTCGGCGCCTCGACGCTCGTGGCGACTCATAGCTTGTCATTGACCAAGTCATGAAGAACTCCCAATGCCGTGACCGGAAGATGGAGGCCTACTGTGACGAAGTCCGGTGTTGGGGGCCTTCGTCCTCCGAAGGTCCTCAAAAACATGATTTGACAATGTTTTCCAAGTGGATTATGTGAACAGGTATTTTCGGACTCAGAACTATGAATATGAAGCACGGCCAGGACGAAACCTGAACCAGACGAAGGACGAGCGCAGCCGAAGCTGTGCGCAGGGAAGCTTCGTCGCGATAGCAGAGGGGGGAACCGACTTAAAGATGAAAAGACTGCGTGGGCCTTGACAAATTTCCATAAGCCATTAACAAATGTAATGGACATGGATGTAATTTTACGTGGGCTGCGTCCCACGCCTATAAATAGATGAACAGTACTCCCGTACTGTTCACGCTGACTTGGCATTGACATTTGCGTCACGCTTGTACTTTTTACCTTCTCTCAAGACCGAAGGTACATTTGTAATTTGTAATCATTTCTATTTCTCTGTGTTAATAAAATAGAAATGATTCTATGATTTACATTTCATGTTTTATATGAATCCTTCGTTATTACTTGTTAAATTTACGAAGGTATGTCTCTTGTGACCTTCGTCCGGAACTCATTATTCCCGAAGGGGAATAATGTTTGGTAGGACGAAGGGCCTTAACATTTAACACTTTTTATGTTGCCTTGTTCTTAATACGAAGCATTTGAGAACAAGTCCCCAACATTGGCGCCCACCTCCGGTGAACTCACTTCCACTTCGAGCTTTTTTGAACACCTTCGGAAGCTGTAGATCTTCGCTATGGCACCGAAGAAAGCTTCAGCGGCTGGGGCTGCAGCACTGCAACCGCTGGACCACAACCAGGAGACCGTCTCTCTTCGGGAGGCCCGAAGCCAGAAGAGAAAGGCCGTAAGCCCGACGCTTCAGGAGGAAGAGCTAGACCAAGAAATCAGGGATATGGAGATCCTACATCAACAGGTGCAAAGGAAGAAGGAGAAGATGGCCTGGCTAGCTGAGTTGCAGCGGCAGATAGACGAAGCCTCTGAGGAAGTCCGCCATCTTACCCATGATGAGCAAAACAGAAGGCCTCAGCAGAAAGACCTTCATCAGGAGGGCTTCGTCAACGAAGATGACTGGTATGACAATTTCCATCAGGGAAATTTTGTTTTCGATGATGCTTCTCCTTTGTCCGCTGAGCTGCAGGCTACACCTTGGCCTCCATCCTATAAGCCACCCCAGCTCCCCATGTTCGACGGCCACTCAGACCCGAAGCAGTTCCTGATGAGCTACGAAGCAACAGTGTCTTCGTATGGGGGCAATGCTGCAGTCATGGCAAAGTCTTTCGTTATGGCCGTCAGGAGTGTTGCTCAGACCTGGTATTCCTCCCTTCGGCCAGGAACGATTACTTCATGGCAAAAGCTGAAGGATATGTTACTGACCAGCTTTCAAGGATTTCAGACGAAGCCGGTCACAGCTCAAGCCTTGTTCCAGTGCATTCAGGATCATGAAGAATACCTTCAGGCTTATGTCCGAAGGTTCTTACGTTTGAGGGCGCAGGCACCAACGGTGCCCAATGAAATTGTTATTGAAGCCATGATCAAGGGGCTTCGTCCTGGACCTGCAGCTCAATACTTTGCTAGAAAGCCGCCTCAGACCCTGGAAAAACTGCTCCAAAAGATGGATGAGTACATTCGTGCTGACAATGACTTTCGCCAAAGAAGGGAGGAGGCCTTCAGATTTTCTGAAATGACCAGGGGCTTCGGAGGAAGATACTACCCGAGGCATGTCCGGTCCATCCACAGCTCCACTCAGAATGATGATAAGGGGAGTCAGCAGAGCAGACCGCAGTGCTCCTCGCAGGCTTCGGGGCAACAACAAGCTTTCTTCCGGCCACCGGCTCCGAGAGGCAGAGGCGCCAGGGGCTTCGGCGGAAGATTCGGAGATCAACCAAGGAAATTGTTTTGCTTGTTCTGTGGAGAAGGCAAGGGCCATACCACCAGGACGTGCCATATTACAATCCAGAAGCAAAAGGAGATAGCCGAAGCTACATCTCAACAAGTTCAGCTGAAGCAGGTCATGCATACTGCTTCGTATCATCCGCCTTACATCCCACAGTACATAGATAACCACCCTGCAGCTTCTGTAGCTTCGGCAAGTCAACCTCAAGCTTCCTGGCAACAGCCCCCGCCTCCACCTCCATTGCAACAGGGTCAGCAGCCAGAAGGGAGTCAATATGCTCCACATCAAAGGGACTTCAGAGAACAATCCGAAGCTCGCACAGTCAACAGCACTGTGCCAGAGTCGAAGCACATTTATTGACACATATCCTACCTTTGATAGTAGTCTTTTCCATTCAGTTCTATTCTCTGTAGCAAAAAACATTGATCGTTTCCACGCAATAATTCCGCTGTTTCCCATGAGGAAAATCTATTTTCTCCACAGGATTAAGTTGATGAAGTTTTTGTGTTAACAAGGAGGACCTTCGAAATATTAAAAATCCTTCGGATTAACAGAAAGTCGTTCTAAGGAACGCAGAGTAAGTTCATGAAGTCACAAAAAGCCGTTCCAAAGGGAGCGCAGTGTAAGTTTTCTGCTCAAAAGTCGTTCCTAAAGGAATGCAGAGCTTACAGCGAAAAGTCAACGCTGATACCGTCTAAGTAAAAGACGAAGAAGCTCCTAAGGGAGGCTTACAGCGAAAAGTCAACGCTGATACCGTCTAAGTAAAAGACGAAGAAGCTCCTAAGGGAGGCTTACAGCGAAAAGTCAACGCTGATACCGTCTAAGTAAAAGACGAAGAAGCTCCAAAGACGTTCCTAAGGGAATGCAGAGCTTACGAATAAATTTTGTGTGTATCTTCGGAACAAAGGTCATTTGCATAACATAACATCATCACATCATCTTGCATAGCATAAGCATCATACATCATATTGCATTTTGCAAGAGAAGGGTACACAGTATCGACCTTCGGAAGAATGCTTTGAGAAAGCAATATCAAAATTGTATAAATTCGGAATACAGCTTCGGAGAATATTTTTACGAAGCATGGACAAGCTTCGTCAGAGCAATATCGAAATTGTATAGCTTCGGAGAATGCTTTCACGAAGCATGGATGTGACTTATCAGAACAGTTTTAACGGAGAATATTTTCTTCACGAAGCATGAAAAGAAGGGAAGGTGTTTTTTCGCCGAAGGCTCAAAAATGGTATGTATGTAGAGTTTCATGCATCGTAAAGAATTGAATAGTGAAAAGAAACTTGTATATTACATTCAAATGTACAAAATGTTACATAGATCACAATTTAAATGTTTTCTCTAAATAGCATCTAGTCTTCCCTTAATACTGCTTCGGCGGCTTCATTTAGAAGCTGATCAACAACTTTGTCCATGATAGCTTCGGCCATTTGTTTAATTTCATCATCACCTTTTGTGTGCGGGTCGGCAGTCGATTCAGCAGCTTCTAAGGCAAAAGAATATTTCTTCATTACTATTACAAACCGTGAGCAAAGTTTGAAATAAAAATTACAACACAATAAGAACGGCTAATTAATACCTAATTGCCTTTCGGGCTCTGTACTTCTTTCGGTAGCTTCTGCCACTTTCCTAGCATCATGGATGCCTTTTTCGCTCCTTTGGATGATTTCTTGTGCCATTCCTCGGCCGCCGTTGTTCCAGATATCAGTAAAAAATTTGCCACCAACAACGCTTGCTTCGGCCGAGGGGTCCTTGATGTCTTCGGAAGATAAGGCAGCTTCAGACTGAGCTAAAAATTTTACATGCCCGCAACCTTTCTTCTCTAAGACAGAAGCAATTCCTCTGGCGCCTGAAAAAGCGCAGATGTCGCCACGACTGCTCAGGATCTCCTCGAAGGCCTCTGCTTCGTGACTAATCCATTCCAGTGGACCTTCGGGATTACCTCGAGAGAAATTCTCCTCGCTGGAAAAGGCGCCCACGCTGGCGAAGCTGCTTTTAATTTTATTCACACATTCTACAGATTTAACATAGCATTTTCTTTGAGAGGCACGAAGCTCCTTAACCCTTAACTCCAACTTATCCACCATATGATCACTAAGTTCTCGTTTTGTTTCCTCAAGCACACGTTCTTCTTTCGCCCGGGCTAGTTGTTTCTGAAGATCTTTGATCTCGTGTTTCTGAGCTTCGGCCTGATTCTTTGCAGCAGCTTCGTCCTTTTTTATCTTGTCTACTAGAGTAACCAGAATTTTGTCTTTTTCTAGAGCTTCGTTCCTCAGCTTTATAACTTCTGATCGTAGATTGTTGAATGCAATTTCATAACTATCATCTTCGGCACTCTTTTGTGCTCTCAACGCGTTGCTTAGGATCAAACCCTATAAAAAAAAGAGAGAGTCTATATAAGAATAAAGGAATGAATTACGTATTAAAAAGTTTTTTCAAACGCTTAATTTCCATACCTTTAGGCTATTATATGCAAGACTGTCTGCGAGATCCTCTTTCGTCATGGCGCATAATCCAGCTTCGAGTTTAGGGAACCCCATGCTCCTAGCCATTTCCCGGCACACGGATAGTTCCTTATTGTCTGGGAGGCAGTACAGGAAATCATCTTCGTTTGTCCCATTGAATACTACTGCCCCCTTCGGATATTTCAACTCTCTAGCATAATGATTCGCTTCATAGATTTCTTCTTCAGACAGTTTCTTCCCCGAAGCATGTCGCACGATGTAATCGCGTATGCTGGAGGGAGCTTCGGGGATGGCAGTGTCAATTTCTTCAACTAAAACTGGTTCTGATATTTTTATCGCTTCGGCTTCCAAAGGTTGCTCCTTGTAGGGCTCTGAAGGCCCAGCTTCAGCTTCAGCTTGTTGCGTCGAAGCTTCAGTAGTAGCTTCAGCAACATCAACACTCTTTTTTGGAGTTGTGCTTGAAGACTTAATTGTCTCCAAGACATCTAGTACGTTTACCATTCTTTTCCTTTTTGGGGTCACCGATGGCCCCTTTTGGTTTTTTATTGCTTCGACATTTACTGAAGGACTTAAGATTTCAGACATTTTTGGCTCGTCAACCTTCGGTTTCTCTGATTCTTCCGCTGAAGGCGCTTCAATCTTTTCTTCCATCTTCGGAACTGAAGCTGGTTCGGTAGCCTCAGATGCCAAAGAAATTTCACCAATAAATTCGGGCACTGTGGCCGGTTCAATAAAACGTGTCCGATGGGTGAGCACCTTCATCTTTTTTCTTTGAGGTGCTGGTTCACTAGTGGCACTTGGGGTAGCCTCTGTTGCAGGAGAAGCATTTTTCCTTTTGCGACCCAATACCGGATAATGATAGTCAGGGTAGATGAACCCGACCGCGTCAAACACACGGTTGAGCCTTTTCTTCTTTCGGCCTCCGAAGGCTGCTGATAATGCAGTGTTCTCAGCCTTCGAATATGTGCCAAGCAGTTCGTCACTTAATGTCTCAATACTTTTCAACCAGTCATCATCAGGTTCAACAAATTTATCTGCATACTTGAATGTGTATTTTAGTTTAATTAATCCGCCTTCGTCGGACTCTTTAATGGTTTCCTTCGGCATTTCCCACTTTTCTGCAAGTGGCCATATCCTGAAGGCAATGTGCTCTTGGACCAAGTCCCTTGTTCCAACGAAGGAGCAGACTACGCCGAAGGCTCTTTGGCACTCCTCGGCTGCTTCGTCCATTTCAACCTTCGGCCTTCGTAGTCCGAAGCGTTGCCAGATGGGGCACATAATAATACTCTTAACATTTTCTTGCGCTGTTAAGTCATTCTTCACATAAAACCACTCTGTCATCCAGGCTCCGGGCCACCTCTTCCGAAAGGTCGGCACAGGGCAGCTTGACCCGGAGCGGGCACCGAAGCTGTAACACCCAAAATTGTTGTGATATTGTTCTTTTCCCCAGGGCTTTGTCTCGTATAATAACTCATGAATGTTGCAAAAACTCTTAGCATTTGGTTCCAAACCTTGGCTCCTTGCAGCCCAGACAAATATCCCCATCCTTATGATAGCTTCGGGAGTAAGTTGATGAAGGTAGACTTGAAATGTTTTCAGTACCTCAACAACAAAGTTGCTCAGGGGAAATCGAAGCCCAGCCTTGAGAAAGCTTCGGAAGATTACAACTTCATCTTCTTCGGGAGTGGGAGAAGTCTTTTCTCCAGCGTCAGCCCTCACAATAGATATATCTCGAAAATACCGCCCCCTCATATTATCAATATGGCTCTGCTTGATAGTGGTTTTCCCGAAAACCGTGTGACTTGGCCGCCATGGACGATCTTTGGCCTCTTCCCCACCACTCTCTACATCAAAGCTGTCGCTGTCACCAGTATCTTCGGACAAACCTTCGAGAATCTCCTTGGTGATTTTCTCTGTATTGGTCTCTGCCATCGCTATCAGGAACCCCAGATTTTTCTCCTCCTCGAGACTCAGCTTCGTCTCAGCAGGGATCTTCTTGCCTTCAGACATCTTCGGAAACGCTAAAAAATTGTTCCCGAGGCCGAAGCTTCAAAATCAAAAAGATCAGCAAATCTTAGTGCACAAGAGCTAAAAATTTTAGTGGGCCGAAGCAGATGGCTAGTGTGCGTACCAAATGAGTTTGCGGTGCGATCTTATTTATACACCCAGGGCGTTGAAAATTGAAAGGCCCCGTTTGTCAGTGAATGTTGCTATTCTAGCAAAGGGAAGGTGTTTTTTCGGACCTTCGGCTCAAGGCCTTCGTCCATATCGCAATCTGAATTTATTATTAACAAATTAATATTGCGAGGGGCTACTGTTGGGGGCCTTCGTCCTCCGAAGGTCCTCAAAAACATGATTTGACAATGTTTTCCAAGTGGATTATGTGAACAGGTATTTTCGGACTCAGAACTATGAATATGAAGCACGGCCAGGACGAAACCTGAACCAGACGAAGGACGAGCGCAGCCGAAGCTGTGCGCAGGGAAGCTTCGTCGCGATAGCAGAGGGGGGAACCGACTTAAAGATGAAAAGACTGCGTGGGCCTTGACAAATTTCCATAAGCCATTAACAAATGTAATGGACATGGATGTAATTTTACGTGGGCTGCGTCCCGCGCCTATAAATAGATGAACAGTACTCCCGTACTGTTCACGCTGACTTGGCATTGACATTTGCGTCACGCTTGTACTTTTTACCTTTTCTCAAGACCGAAGGTACATTTGTAATTTGTAATCATTTCTATTTCTCTGTGTTAATAAAATAGAAATGATTCTATGATTTACATTTCATGTTTTATATGAATCCTTCGTTATTACTTGTTAAATTTACGAAGGTATGTCTCTTGTGACCTTCGTCCGGAACTCATTATTCCCGAAGGGGAATAATGTTTGGTAGGACGAAGGGCCTTAACATTTAACACTTTTTATGTTGCCTTGTTCTTAATACGAAGCATTTGAGAACAAGTCCCCAACATCCGGTGCCTGGAAGACAAGTTCTACGGGCTGGAACTCAACCATATCGCTCGACGGTACAACGAGACTACGGATGAGCTGGCTAAAATAGCCTCAGGGCGGACAACAGTTCCCCCGGACGTCTTCTCGAGAGACATATATCAACCCTCCGTCAAGATCGACGACACGCCCGAGCCCGAGGAGGCCTCGGCCCAGCCCGAGGTATCCTCGACCGCCGAGGGTGAGGCCCTGCGCGTCGAGGGAGAGCGGAATGGGGTCACGCTTAACCTGATCTGGCAGGCCTCGTACCTGGAATATCTCCTCTGAGGAGAGCTACCCCTCGACAAGGCCGAAGCTCGACGACTGGCGCGGCACGCCAAGTCGTTCGTCTTACTAGGTGATGAAAAGGAGCTCTACCGCCGTAGCCCCTTAGGCATTCTCCAACGATGCATATCCGTCGCCGAAGGATAGGAGCTGTTGCAAGAAATACACTCGGGGGCTTGCGGTCACCATGCAGCACCTCGAGCCCTCGTGGGGAACGCCTTCCGACAAGGTTTCTACTGGCCGACCGTGGTGGCCGACGCCACTGGGATTGTACGCTCCTGCCAAGGGTGTCAATTCTACGCAAGATAGACGCACCTGCCCGCTCAGGACCTACAAACAATACCCATCACCTAGCCGTTTGCCATGTGGGGTTTAGACCTCGTCAGTCCCTTGTAGAAGGCACCCGAGGGCTTCTCGCACATGCTGGTCGCCATCAAAAAATTCTCCAAGTGGATCAAGGTCCGACCCCTAACCAGCATCAGGTCCGAGCAGGCAGTGGCGTTCTTCACAAACATCATCCATCGCTTTGGGGTCCCGAACTCCATGATCACCAACAATGGCACACAGTTCACAGGGAAGAAGTTCCTGGACTTCTGCGAGGACCACCACATCCGTGTGGACTGGGCCGCCGTAGCTCACCCCATGACAAATGGGCAGGTGGAGCGTGCCAACGGTATGATTTTGCAGGGACTTAAGCCGAGGATCTACAACGACCTCAACAAGTTTGGCAAGTAGTGGATGAAAGAGCTACCCTCGATGGTCTGGAGTCTGAGGACGACACCAAGCCGAGCCATGGGTTTCTCCCTGTTCTTTCTAGTATATGGGGCTGAGGCTATCTTACCCACAGACTTAGAATACGGTTCCCCAAGGACAAAGGCGTACGACGACCGAAGCAACCAGACCAGCCGAGAAGACTCACTGGACCAGCTCGAAGAGGCTCGGGATGTGGCCTTACTACACTCGGCGCGGTATCAGCAGTCTCTGCGACACTACCACACCCGAGGGGTTCAGCCCCGAGGCTTCCAGGTGGGAGATTTGGTACTTCGGCTGCGGCAGGACGCCCGAGGATGCCACAAGCTTACTCCTCCCTGGGAAGGGCCGTTCATCATCGCCAAGATTTTGAAGCCCGGGACATACAAGCTGGCCAACGATCAAGGCGAGGTCTACAGCAACTCTTGGAACATCCAACAGCTACGTCACTTCTACCCTTAAGATGTTTCAAGTCGTTCATATACCTCATTCTCTTTACATACATAAATAAAGTCTAACCATCAAGGAAGGATCAGCCTTGCCTCGGCAAAGCCCGACCCTCCCTTGGGGGCTAGAAGGGGGGAACCCCCTCTGCGTCAAAATCTTCCTCAGAAAATTTTTCTACCAAGAAATATTTTCTACCAAAACGACTTTCATGCCTTCTCGACTATATCGATAACAGAATCCTGCAAACGGGTAAGAGTGCACGTAAGCGGCAAGGCCGACCGAGCCGAGGGACTCCTACGCCTCCAGGATACGGATACCTCACTCATCGCCTTCTGCGAAAAGTAACTGTCGCCCGGATAAGCGATTCTGCTACCGACGAACAAGTCCTGATACTCGAAACAAGAGGAAAGGAAACACAGCATTATAACACAACGATAAAAGTGTTTGGGCCTCAGCGGCCGCGAAAAACACATGCACACTACAGACAAACTGTTCCGGCAGGATCAGACATTGGCAGGGCCACCCTCGGCGTCGTCTCCACCCTCGGCAAAACCTGGCCCAGCCTCGGACGGCGACACGAGCGGAAGAATCTCCACCTCAAAGGAGGACGCCAGCACCGCGCTTGGGCCCGCCGCAGCCGCGTCAAGCCTCTGGACCTCGGCTAAGGCAGCCTCATCTTCGTCGGGTAGGCAGTACCCCTCGCTGACCCACTCCAGATCCACGTCGTAGTGGGAAGCAAGCACGGCGAAGCCCCACCTAATGCCATGGTGCAGCGCCCCGCGGAGTCTGCTGTGCACATGGCCGCCCAAGGCCCGCAGGTGACTCTTGGGGGAGCTACCCGAGGGGACGTCATTAAGGTCAAAGGCCCGGCAAAAGTCCGAGATGGCCTCGGACATTGCCACGTGGTCGGCCTCCTTCTGCTCGGCCGCCTGGGCGAGCGCCTTGATGGAGTCTGCAGAAAGCAGAACAAAATTCTTTAGACACGAGTTTTAGAATGAAGCTGAATCGAGGTCACAAAGCGGTCGAAACATACCTTTGGCCCGGGCACGCTCCTGCGAGGCCACGACCTGGGCGGACTGGGCAGACCCGATGGCTACGGCCAGGTCCTCAGCAAGGGTCCCGACCCGAGCGGATGCCTCGGCTAGCTGCTCTGTAGCCTCAGCCAGCTGACCCCTAAGGGCCTCAGCCCGGCCCACGGCCTCGGCAGCTTGGCTCCGAGATTGGTCCCGCTCACCGATACCTGGCCAAGCTCCAGCTGTCGCTGTTGCGTCTACGTCCGTGCCAACGCCGCCTCTGCTCGCGCTGCCGCTACCTCTGACTTCAGCTCATCACAGAGCAGCCGAAGGTCCACCACCTCGGTGCTCTGTTGGGCTAAGCGTTCATTAGCCTCGGCAAGCGCGGCCTTCTGGGACCGCAGCGAACCCCAGACGCCGCTCTCACGGTGGATGAACAGCGACTTGGCGGTGCTCATATCCGCAAGTTCCTGAGGAAGGAAAACAGGATATTACGAAGAATGCCCTGGTCACGTAAGGTGTACGCCTAAATCCTTACCTGGCAAACTCTGGGAACGTCCCTGGAAAGGACCTCCATGGTCAACCGAAGCGACCTCATCGCCGCCTTGGCATGCTCACGGAGCTCATTCCGAGACTGCTCCTCCCGATCATCGTTGAGAAAAAGGAGGAGCTCCAAGGCGCCATGGCTCCAGAACCGGAACAGCAGCCCGCGCCACTCATTGGGGTTGCGCTGCGCGGGGATAAGGTTGCTGCTCCCCAAGACGGGTCGCGGTTCTGCACGCCCCTCCACTAAGGCGTCGGGTCCCCCTGCAGTCGACGCGTCAAACACCATCGCCATCGACGTATTGGGCCTCCCCTCGGCTAAGGTGGTGGGCCTCCGATCACCAACCTCGGCGACAGCGGGCGCCCTCTCCTCATGGCCAAGAACGGGGAGGTCGGGGACGACCACGAGCGGTGGCACCTCAACCATCCCGACGTCGGAAGCGACGGGCGGCTCCGCGGGCGAATCAGCGACGGCCCCGGCGGGAGTCGACGCCGGCGCCAGCAATAGGTCAGGCGGGCTTGGGGCCACGACCGCGTCAGCAGTCTCCTCCGGCACGATGGCCACCCCGACAGAGGGGTCGGCCTGGGGACTTGCCTCGTGGCAACTCGTGCCGCCTAGCCCCCCCCGCTCGAGGGCACTTTGTGCGGAGGCCAACCAACCAGCATGGTGTGTCGCGGCACCGGCTGCGGAGGCCAGCCCCGTCTTAAGGGCCTTCCTGGGGGCTAGACCAGTCGAGCTCTGCCTCCGCTTGCTGAAAGAAAGAGAGAAGACAAGATCAAGACACACGGAGGAAAAACCAAAGCAGAGGTTGTGACACCCCAGGTGTCTATTTCGTGTTATGTCAGGAGATTTATCCTAATCTCGGATGCTCAGTCTAAATTTCTATTTCTCGATCACATCTATCTCCATTCATCAAGTTACTCATGAATGTTTCACTACGTTTGAAATATTTAAACCAAGCCTTGATTCAATCTCTAAGTATCCCAAACAGTGCCATCAATACATAATAAAAATCTGATTTCAGAATTCGAATTCTTCTAAGTCTGAAATCAGCATCATTCGGGTCGACGTCTCGCGTTCCCAAATTTTTGTTGAACAACTCAAGTTTCCCCATATATAAAAGTTGTTAATAGCTAATAGGGGCACAACCTATTAAAAGATGGCATTCATCCGATTCCGTTTGATATGCTTTGACATTCAGTTTTCACAAGTTTCCACTGATTTCTGACCCACTGACAAACCAATTTTCGTGGGTCTATAACTCTCTAACCAATGCTCGAATCACCTCAATTCCTCTAAACGATTTGTAGAGTATACATCAAGGAACAAATCTTCTGCAGTGATCCGGGTTCGATTCCAAAAAGAAAATGTCAAAAATGGGCGCCCAAGGTCGCTCTGCCATCACCTGCCAGCAGGATGACATGTGTAGAGCTCTGTAGCAAGGCCGCCCATCTCGCCCAATGGCTACCAGCGACGCCTCTTTAAATCCAGCAGCATGCCCTCTTCCTTCCTCCCCCACGCCACCTCCCTTTGCTCAGCCACGCCAAGAGCTCCAGCGCGCGCGCAAGGCAGCATCCCCTCATTTCTCCGCGGATCCATGGCGCTTGGCAGCAGGGAGCCGAGCTCCAAGCTCCCATGGCGCTGCCTCTCTCCCCCATGGCGAGCAGGCCCTCTTCTTCTCAAATGGGCGCGAGTTTCCACCTCCCTGCGCCTAGCTCTCCCTCTCCATCGCACCCCCAGCCATGGAGCCGAAGCTCCAATCTCCTCCCTGCTGTGTGCGTGTTATATTGGAGGTTGAAGAAGGTGTTTGTGAGGCTGACGTGTGGGCCCAAGGCGAAGGGTAAAGGTGCTTCAAATTTCAGATTCTATAAAATTTTCTAAAATTCATATCTTGTGTTTGGTAGCTCCTAAAATTGTGAAACTTGTTTTGTTGCCTTCCTTATGAAATTATCTATCTGTTAGATCTATAGGTTGGCATGTTTTAGTGGAAAAGTTTTTCTATAGAAATTCGTATTAAAAAAATGGTTTAGAGAATAAATGAACTTGCTTCTCTCCATAATTTTATTTATAAAAATCCAAAAATGATGAAACCTATTTTGTTAGTTAGATGTTGTCATACTCCATCAAGGAAAAATATAAAACTTATATGTTGTTCACTATTTTCTTGGTATGCTAATTAAATCATGTTAAATAAGAAAAAGAAGATTTATTTGCTTGTTATTTTTGGATCTGTAGCTCCAATGCTCCAAATGGGTTGCAATTTTTACAGTAGACTCTTGGTGTGATGCGTGGTGACTGATAAAAAGTTCATGAATTGTTGTGCAGGTATGATTAAGTTAGTGATTTAACTTGTTTAAAGCATCTTAAGTAGTTTTAAATGATTTATAAATAATATATGGATGTAAAAATGAAAAATGGTGTTCCAGTGTCCTTGCGTGATATTATAGTAGCCTAAAAAAACTTAATATGGTCATGCATTCACAGAAAATAATTAGTTTTAGAATTAACTTGCTCTCACATGCTTTATTACATTAACAATTTGTTATTTTTGTAGTAAATGCAATATAAAATCTGGGCATGTGAAATTTATACATTATTCATAATTGGTCATTACCTATGCTTCATAAAAATTCCAGCCCCAAATTAGATAGTTTCATTTGGTGCTAAAATAACACCTATTTTATAATTGCAAGACTTAGTGAAAATTTAGGAGTAAATAAAATCATGCATGTTCATAGAATGCTTGAGTTATACCTTAAAACTAATTAGAGATTTAATGGTTATGTCATGGTGTTCTAAAGATAAATATTAATAGTGCTTCATTATGATTTTGTGTGATGTCGGACATGTGTGCCGAAGTGTTTTATTTTGGTGAATGTGTTTGTTAATTGTGTGGTAATTCTAGCGCACAAAATAACTTGGATAAAAAGTTAGTAAGTCTACTTGTTGGTCCTAATTTTATTGTTTCAACTCCAACAAATGGTAAAGTGTTAAAATGGTTCAAGTCTCTAGAACGCGGCAATTTTTGAAGTGAATAGGAGCTGAATTTTATTGGTTGCTATTTTGGGCTGCACGTACTGTTTTCGTCGTGCTGTTTGTTTGATGAAATAAATTATGTTTTTTGTAGAAAAGCTATATAAGAAAGTTGTAGATAACTTTATTATCTTACTTGTATTAAAATTTTACAGCCATAAGTCTGATCGTTTAGAAGTTGTGCTTTTCACAAATTCAGTAACTGAATCTGTCCAATCTCTGTATAGATTTCAGAGAGTGAATTGTTTGCTTAAGCTAATGTTACAATCTGTTCATGGTCATTATAAGAAAGTTGTAGCTGCTTTTCTTATCCTGCTTGTGTTAAAATTTCACAACCATAGGCCTGACAGTTTGGGAATTATGAATTTTACAAAATGGTTGTTATGTTCTGTCCACTGACAGAACAGATTTCGAAAACTGAATTGTTTGATTCAGTTCAACATAGAATCACTTCTTGGTGACTATAAAATTCATGTAGTACTTTTGCTAAGCTTTCCAAAAAGTCTTGGATCACTCTTTTTGGTGATCTGAATATTAAGTTATGGATGTTTAAAGTCTATAGACTGAATCTGTCCAATTCTGGACAGCAAAGCCTTCTAGTGTCTTTTGTCCTTAGTTAAATATTGAATCACCTTGAGATGTTAATAAATGATATATAGACAATTTTATTACCTTTCCAGAAAGTCTAGGATCAATTTGTTTGGATGTTTGAACCTGTAGTTGTGAATTTTTGAAGTCGCAAGTCTGAATCTGTCCAACCTGGACAGACCTGTTATTTTTGCACAGCTTGACTTTGCTAAGAGTCTAGTCATATTGAGACGATAATACCAAAGTTGTAGAGAACTTCTTAGACTTTCCAAAAAGTATTTGTTCACTATTTTTGGATGAATGCTTGCATTAGAGTATTGCGAACAATTATACAACCCGAATAAGTAACTATTCCTTTTTAACTATGTTTGTCTATATATAAGTCCTAGCAAATTTAGGTGTACTTAATTAGTTTAATAATAAGTAGCCAATGAATGATTAAAGTGAATGTGGTAAACACTTGTGCTCATGCTTGTGTGGTCATGTTTGTATTTTTTAAGTAAAGTAAGGGTCATCATCTTTCCAGTGGTAGCGACTACGTATGCCCGATAACATGTAGATAACTAATGCTAACATGTGGTGGTTTACGGTGTCTTCTAAATTAATGTTAGTTTGCTACTGTGTCTTTGTATATGTTGTGCTATTTTTCATCATATTCATACATATGCATCTTGCATCTCATTTAAGACCGAGAGAGAATGATCGTGCAAGTGATGTGGTGCCAACCACAAGGTGCAGTCGGTGGACGACCTAAGGAAGGATGGACTTAACAAGTGGATGCTCGCCAAGCGAGCACCTCACCCAACAAACACTACCTAAGTGTTAAATTAAAGGCAAGCCCTGATTTTATGCATAACCGTTTATATATGCTATTTTACTACACTTAATGTTTGTAGGCTTGTACCGTGCACTTAAGTGTAGGAGTTGCCTAAAACCCTAGTTGCATGAACTCAGGATTCCTTTTGAGATGGATACTAGTATGCTAGGTCGAATAGCTGCTATGCTAAATCAGGATCTCGGTAGAAGTTGAGTGATTTTTCTAGCACTCGCGCGAGGTCAGGAATTGGTTGTATCCATTTTTGATAACAGAAGGATGATGGTCTGTGGACACGGATCCATGGGGATGCGTTGTCTATGAGACAAAATTGGAATAAGGATTAACGTGCGGATACCTGTGTCAAGCTTTTGAACGTACTAAACACATGTCGGGAAATATGGTAACCGGTAAACCTAGTACCTGAGTGAAGCCGGGCGCGGACTTTATCCCTCACGCGACCTGAGACTGGGTCTTCCATTCTAGATATGGTGGGTACAAGTGCGGCCATTGCACAACGGCGGCCGGGGTCAGTGGAGCATTGTATGCTAAGGCGGTGAAGCCTGGCCGCGAACGGGAAATCGATGGGGACGGTTGACGTGTGTGGGGACGGAGTGCCCTGACATGTCGTGTGTTTAAGTTTACCTTGCAAGGTTAAAACTCGATTCGAATCGTTTGCTTCTCGCAGCTAATGAGACTCCTTGATCCATTGTACTGCATTGAGTAATAAGTGGAAATGAGATACTGGCAAAATGTGTTGATTGATACAATGTTTGATACCATGTATGAATAGATAGGTTCTCATCTAGTCTAAAATTATTATTCTAGAACTTGAAAAGCTAAAACTTGATTTTAGACTCAGCTAGTGCTTTTGGCAAACCAAACCCCTCAGTCAAACAGCTGCATGTCTAGAGGTAGAGGAGTAGACTCCTCACACCGGGTAAGTCTAGCTGAGTATTAGTATACTCAGCCTTGCTTGTGGCATAATTTTTGCAGGTACCTCCTTGATTTGGTTGATGGTGTGACTTGACCTTCATCCCCGCCACCGGGATAAATGGTCGAGTGGGTTACTACTTCCCCAGGAGAGGACCAGGAGGAGTAGCGTGGCCAGGCTTCGCCATGTTACTCGGTTTTCTCCGTTAGTTATTTCCGCTGCATTAAAAACTATAGTTACTATTTCTGAAACTCTGATAATGTAATCACTATTGATACTTATTAAATTTGTGGTATTATGCTTTATTGTATTTCTCTGTGGCTTACCTTCGAGTGAGCTAGTGGTATTCGATCCTGGATAAGTGGCTTTATCGAACTAGATCCGAGGGACTGACGGGTTATTCCGATTTAAGTGTGTTGCTGCCTTTAAGGGTGCGACTTGGGCACTTAAGCTAGAATAATTTGGGCGGTTCCGCCACAGCTGGTATTGGAACGAATACCATTACAGAGAAGTCAATAAGTCATGATTTCCAACCTTTTCTAAAGTAAAACTTGCTTATAAACCAAAGTTGGATAGATATCAGGACGATAAGGATAGACCTAGGATGTGAAGCCTTAGGAAATAGATGGGTTGCTAGGTGGCTATTTATATAGGCCATAAAGGCTACTATTGGTACTATTAGGATGTTGTAGAAGCATCCGAAAAATTAGTTAGGTCTGAGAAGACGACTAGAATGAGCATGCATCATGATTGTCGCATCATTGTCTCTTGTGCACCAACATGCTTCTCTCACCTTGATTCCAATAATAAGAAATTGTGAATAATGTGATGTATTGCTATTTTAGGAACTGCAAAAAATGTGTCTTATCCTGTGTTGTTTTGATAACCTTGCTAGGTTGTGTTATGTGTTTCTCTTGTCTTGCTATCTAGGTGGTATTGTGATTGTTCAACCCTTTATGCCAACAAAAATTGTTGCCTGTTTTGCCCATAAAAGACCCCCTACTCCAAACAATCTAGTGGTTCCCTAGTGAAACCATTATAAAAAAAATCACATGCTTGTGTTGGTGTCTTCTAACCCCTGTGTGTTTCACCCTTGAATTTACACGTGCACGACTTATAGACCCTCATAGCTTGACCGCTAACCAAACCAAAGCTTCCTTGTGCACTTTTTTATGTCAAAAAAGGTTTATTGTCTATTCACGCAAACCAAGTCTTTCTTCAAATTCTTTTTGGAAACCTTGTCCCAAAATCCTCATTAAATTCTCCTCTGCTCAACCTAGAAGCCATCTAGTTTGATGACCTCTCTTTTCACCTGGATCTAGTAAACCTTTACCTTTGTGAATCATGTTGTGGCCTTATCATCCGAATCTCTGGATCTTTCATTGATTCTGCCCCGTTATCTGGTTATCTGCTATAACCCGTTCTCAAGTATCAGATGTTGATCTTGCCTAAATCTCTCATTTCTGGTCATTCTCATACCCCCTTCTCTGAGGATCATGACGCTGTTTTATTGATTTTATCTCTAAGCAGTGTATCCATTTGGTTCAATGGATTATGCTGTTGACTTTAGTTCTCTCATGTCTCGGTAAGTTGCCAATCTTGATCTCATGGTTGGTTCCCCTCATATCTACTCTCGTATAAATATCTTGCCTGATAATCTCCAAGTTGATCATAAAATAGTTCTCTGAGTTGAAGAAAATTCTCATGTGATGCTCTTTTGCCAATAATCTTTACTTCAACTCCGATCACATTCTTATTTTCTGAGCCATACTCTCATGGGCTCCATCTATTTATGTCACATGGATTTATCGTTGGTTGTGTTTGGTAATGGTATTATGACTAACGACTGATGGTGCCGCGACGAAACCGAGAGCCTACTATGGTGCACACATGGTTGAGCTGCTCGGCACGCGCTGGTATCGCGGTTAATGGTCGTGATCCATTATGAGACTACTGATGTGATATCTTTTGTGGACATTCTCTCAGAGTGATTGTGGCATTTTGTCTCAAGATGTCGCGATATTCTATCCAAATCTATCTTCAGTATCATGTCTGATTGCATCTTATGGATTGGCATCAACTATCAACTTGGGAGTTACATGCTTCTCCACCGTTGAAGATCCTCATTCGAATCTCGGGACGAGATTCCTTTAAGGGGGGAAGGCTGTGACACCCCAGGTGTTTATTTCGTGTTATGTCAGGAGATTTATCCTAATCTTGGATGCTTAGTGAAAATTTCTATTTCTCGATCACATCTATCTCCATTCATCAAGTTACTCATGAATGTTTCACTACGTTTGGAATTATTCAATCTCAAGAACAGCCAAATTTGGAGCCTGTTAAAACTTTTGTTTCTTGAAGCAAATGCAAATTCGAAAGTTAATCTTGTCTCGCAACTTCCGTCCAGACTCATTTATTCGGACTCTCGACAATTGTGATGTTATCTAATCTATGTCCGAATCCGCTTTCTCGATAGTCAGTCTATGTCCAAATACTTAATCCGAATCCGCATTCTCCCGCAGGATCTCTTTGTGCGAACCTCTAATTACTTCTTAGGCAACTCGACTTGTTTTCTATATATCATCATTCATCTCTATCCATCAAGTGTATTCTAAAGATTTCTAGAAGGTTGAACCAAATACTCACATGAAAAGATAAATCCTATACTTGCTTGAAACTTCTCACTTGAACAAATGTAAATTTTGAAATTCGACCAAGTCTTGCCATCTTACTTAAACAACTCTATATGAACTCTACAACAAAAGTTATTAAGGCTTCATGTAGAGAAAATGCCAAAAAAATGTCGAGAAAATACCCCGATTGCCTTAAAAATATAGTTTGAAGCTTTATAATAATGCTACCTTGACCAAAGTGAAACTTTAATTTATATTCAAGATATGAGATTTGACCTTTAATACAAATTGTAGAACCCGTGTTACACAACAAATTTTATATTTAAACCAAGCCTTGATTCAATCTCTAAATATCCAAACAGTGCCATCAATACAGAATAAAAATCTGATTTCAGAATTCGAATTCTTCTAAGTCTGAAATCAGCATCGTTCGGGTCTACGTCTCGCGTTCCCAAATTTTTGTTGAACAACTCAAGTTTTCACATATATAAAAGTTGTTAATAGCTAATAGGGGCACAACATATTAAAAGATGGCATTCATCCGATTCCGTTTGACATGCTTTGACATTCAGTTTTCACAAGTTTCCACTGATTTTTGACCCACTGACAAACTAATTTTCGTCGGTCTATAACTCTCTAACCAGTGCTCGAATCACCTCAAGTCCTATAAACGATTTGTAGAGTATACATCAAGGAACAAATCTTCTGCAGTGATCCTGGTTCGATTCCAAAAGGAAAATGTAAAAAATGGACGTCCAAGGTCGCTCTGCCATCACCTGCCAGCATGCTGACATGTGTAGAGCTCTCCAGCAAAGCCGCCCATCTCGCCCAATGGCTGCCAGCGACGCCTCTTTAAATCCAGCAGCATGCCCTCTTCCTTCCTCCCCCACGCCACCTCCCTCTGCTCGGCCACGCCAAGAGCTCCAGTGCGTGCGCAGGGCAGCAGCCCCTCATTTCTCCGCGGATCCATGGCGCTCGGCAGCAGGGAGCCGAGCTCCAAGCTCCCATGGCGCTGCCTCTCTTCCCCATGGCGAGCAGGCCCTCTTCTTCTCCCTTGGGCACAAGTTTCCACCTCCCTGCGCCCAGCTTTCCCTCTCCATCGCGCCCCCAGCCATGGAGCCGAAGCTCCAATCTCCTCCTTGCTGTGTGCGTGCTGTATTGGAGGTTGAAGAAGGTGTTTGTGAGGCTGACGTGTGGGCCCAAGGCGAAGGGTAATGGTGCTTAAAAATCCAGATTCTATAATATCTTCTAAAATTTATATCTTGAGTTTGGTAGCTCCTAAAATTGTGAAACTTATTTTGTTGCCTTCCTTATGAAATTATCTATCTGTTAGATCTTTAGGTTGGCATGTTTTAGTGGAAAAGTTTTTCTGTAGAAATTCGTATTTAAAAACTGGTTTAGAGAATAAACGAACTTGCTTCTCTCCATAATTTTATTTATAAAAACCCAAAAATGATGAAACTTGTTTTGTTAGTTAGATGTTGTCATACTCCATCAAGAAAAAATATAAAACTTATATGTTGTTCACTATTTTCTTGGTATGCTAATTAAATCATGTTAAATAAGAAAAAGAAGATTTATTTGCTTGTTATTTTTGGATCTATAGCTCCATTGCTCCAAATGGGTTGAAATTTTTACAGTAGACTCTGTGATGCGTGGTGACTGATAAAAATGTCATGAATTGTTGTGCATGTATGATTAAGTTAGTGATTTAACTTGTTTAATGCTCCTTAAGTAGTTTTAAATGATTTATAAATAATATATGGATGTAAAAATGAAAAATGGTGTTCCACTGTCCTTGCGTGATATTATAGTAGCCTAAGAAAACTTAATATGGTCATGTATCCACAGAAAATAATTAGTTTTAGATTTAACTTGCTCTCACATGCTTTATTACATTAACAATTTGTTATTTTTGTAGTAAATGCAATATAAAATCTGAGCATGTGAAATTTATACATTATTCATAATTGGTCATTAACTATGCCTCATAAAAATTTCATCCCCAAATTAGATAGTTTCATTTGGTGCTAAAATAACAGCTATTTTATAATTGCAAGACTTTGTGAAAAATTAGGAGTAAATAAAATCATGCATGTTCATGGAATGCTTGAGTTATACCTTAAAACTAATTAGAGATTTAATGGTTATGTCATGGTGTTCTAAAGATAAATATTAATAGTGTTTCATCATGATTTTGTGTCATATCGGACATGTGTGTCGAAGTGTTTTATTTTGGTGAATGTGTTTGTTAATTGTGTGGTAATTCTAGCGCACGAAATAACTTGGATAAAAAGTTAGTAAGTCTACTTGTTGGTCCTAATTTGATTGTTTTAACTCCAACAAATGGTAAAGTGTTAAAATGGTTCAAGTCTCTAGAACGCGGCAATTTTTGAAGTGAATAGGAGCTGAATTTTATTGGTTGCTGTTTTGGGCTGCACGTACTGTTTTCGTCGTGCTGTTTGTTTGATGAACTAAATTTTGTTTTCTGTAGAAAAGCCATATAAGAAAGTTGTAGATAACTTTATTATCTTACTTGTGTTAAAATTTTACAGCCATAAATCTGATCGTTTAGAAGTTGTGCTTTTCGCAAATTCAGCAACTGAATCTGTCCAATCTCTCTACAGATTTCAGAGAGTGAATTGTTTGCTTAAGCTAATGTTACAATCTGTTCATAGTCATTATAAGAAAGTTGTAGCTGCTTTTCTTATCCTGCTTGTGTTAAAATTTCACAACCATAGGCCTGACATTTTGGGAATTATGAATTTTACAAAATGGTTATTGTGTTCTGTCCACTGACAGAATAGATTTCGAAAACTGAATTGTTTGATTCAGTTCAACATAGAATTACTTCTTGGTGACTATAAAATTCATGTAGTACTTTTACTCAGATTTCCAAAAAGTTTTGGATCACTCTTTTTGGTGATCTGAATATTAAGTTATGGATGTTTAAAGTCTGAAGACTGAATCTGTCCAATTCTGGACAGCAAAGCCTTCTAGTGTCCTTTGTCCTTAGTTAAATATTGAATCACCTTGAGATGTTTATAAATGATATATAGACAATTTTATTACCTTTCCAGAAAGTCTAGGATCAATTTGTTTGGATGTTTGAACCTGTAGTTGTGAATTTTTGAAGTCGCAAGTCTGAATCTGTCCAACCTGGACAGACCTGTTATTTTTGCACAGTTTGACTTCGCTAAAAGTCTAGTCATATTGAGACGATAATACCAAAGTTGTAGAGAACTTCTTAGACTTTTCAAAAAGTATTTGTTCACTATTTTTGGATAAATATTTGAAGAATTACGACTGAAACAAGTAAATGTTGTGCTGCTGTCCTAATCTTGTTGATTGCGGTTGATTGCTCTACTCTCTTGTCTTGCTTGAGTATGATTGATAGTGTTATCTCATGATCCCTATATTAGTAGATTATATAATTGGAGATATACAAGTAACTAGTGCAGTAGTAAATTAAATGGTTGACGTCTAGTAAGAAATTAGCTTCGATCAACGTCAATTTAGCAATTGTCACTATATGGACGAAAAACAAAATTAATGAGATGTTACCATTTCTAATAATTGTGCTGCTAATCTGAGTATTAATAAATAACCAACCTCAATAGATTAGTATAATAAGCAATGTGATTAGACTATCACTTTCTTGTGTGTCCCTTGGATGTATGCTTGCATTAGAGTATTGCGAACAATTGTACAACCCGATTAAGTAACTATTCCTTTTTAACTATGTTTGTCTATATATAAGTCCTAGCAAATTTAGGTGTACTTAATTAGTTTAATAATAAGTAGCCAATGAATGATTAAAGTGAACGTGGTAAACACTTGTGCTCATGCTTGTGTGGTCATGTTTGTATTGGTTAAGTAAAGTAAGGGTCATCATCTTTCCAGTGGTAGCGACTACGTATGCCTAATAACGTGTAGATAACTAATGCTAACATGTGGTGGTTTACGGTGTCTTCTAAATTAATGTTAGTTCGCTACTGTGTTTTTGTATATGTTGTGTTATTTTACATCATATTCATACATATGCATCTTGCATCTCATTTAGGACCGAGAGAGGATGATCATGCAAGTGATGTGGTGCCAACCACAAGGTGCAGTCGGTGGACGACCCGAGGAAGGATGAACTTAACCAGTGGATGCTCGCCAAGCGAGCACCTCACCCAACAAACACTACCTAAGTGTTAAATTAAAGGCAAGCCCCGGTTTTATGCATAATCGTTTATATATGCTATTTTACTACACTTAATGTTTATAGGCTTGTACCGTGCACTTAAGTGTAGGAGTTGCCTGAAACCCTAGTTGCATGAACTCAGGATTCCTTTTGAGATGGATACTAGTATGCTAGGTCGAGTAGCTGCTATGCTAAATCAGGATCTTGGTAGAAGTCGAGTGATTTTTCTAGCACTCGCGCGAGGTCAGGAATTGGTTGTATCCATTTTTGATAACAGAAGGTTGATGGTCTATGGACACGGATCCATGGGGATGCGTTGTTTATGAGACAAAATTGGAATAAGGATTAACGTACGGATACCTGTGTCAAGCTTTTGAATGTACTAAACACATGTCGGGAAATATGGTAACCGGTAAACCTAGTACCTGAGTGAAGCCGGGTGCAGACTTTATCCCTCACGCGACCTGAGACTGGGTCTCCCATTCTAGATATGGTGGGTACAAGTGCGGCCACTGCACAGCGGTGGCCCGGGTCAGTGGAGCATTGTATGCCAAGGCGGTGAGGCCTGGCCGCGAACGGGGAATCGATGGGGACGGTTGACGTGTGTGGGGACAGAGTGCCCTAACATGTCGTGTGTTTAGGTTTACTTTGCAAGGTTAAAACTCGATACGAATCGTCTTCTTCTCGCAGCTAATGAGACTGCTTGATCCATTGTACTGCATTGAGTAATAAGTGGAAATGAGATACTGGCAAAATGTGTAGATTGATATAATGTTTGATACCATGTATGAATAGATAGGTTCTCATCTAGTCTAAAATTATTATTCTAGAACTTGAAAAGCTAAAACTTGATTTTAGACTCAGCTAGTGCTTTTGGCAAACCAAGCCCCTCAGCGAAACAGCTGCATGTCTAGAGGTAGAGGAGTAGACTCCTCACACCGGGTAAGTCTAGCTGAGTATTAGTATACTCAGCCTTGCTTGTGGCATAATTTTTGCAGGTACCTCCTTGATTTGGTTGATGGTGTGACTTGACCTTCATCCCCGCCACTGGGATAAATGGTCGAGTGGGTTACTACTTCCCTAGGAGAGGACCAGGAGGAGTAGCGTGGCCAGGCTTCGCCATGTTACTCGGTTTTCTCCGTTAGTTATTTCCGTTGCATTAAAAACTATGGTTACTATTTCTGAAACTCCGATAATGTAATCACTATTGATACTTATTAAATTTGTGGTATTATGCTTTATTGTATTTCTCTGTGGCTTACCTTCGAGTGAGCTAGTGGTATTCGATCCTGGATAAGTGGCTTTATCGGACTAGATCCGAGGGACTGACGGGTTATTCCGATTTAAGTGTGTTGCTGCCTTTAAGGGTGCGACTTGGGCACTTAAGCTGGAATAATTTGGGCGGTTCTGCCACAGAGGTATCCTCGGATACTTACCCGCTCTGGACCAGGGCCAATCGTGCCTGCGGGGATGCCCCTCGGGCCTCGGCCCTCGCAGGCGCTGCCAAGGGTAGCCCCGATGCTGACTCCGACGCCGCCTCCACCTCGGGCGCCCGAGGTGCCGAAGGGGCGGCCCGCCTAGGCGTCGTCACAATGGCCGGAGGACCAACTTCCTGCGCAGCCGGCACGGGCGCCTACTCTTGGGGGACAGGCGGATCGGCCTGACTCCCCGGAGTCACCTCAACTACCTCGGCCAAGGGGTCAAGTACCCCCTCGGCCTGCCCCCGCTCCTCGGACCGGGACCTTGATGTCTCGGCCCCAGATTCTGATGGCGCTAACCCACTTGGAGGCTGGCTCGACGACCCCTAGCCTAGCCTTAGATCCGGGCTGAGGCCAAGACGGGCCGCCATGTCGTCGTCCTCGTCATCATCATCGTCATTGTCGTCGTCAGGCATCTCCGGTGACGGCTCCCTCGGGAGCCCGTCCCTCTCCTGCCTCGGACGACGCCTCTCTAAGGCTTCCCGAGCCCGCATCCGCTCGCGGGCCCGGGCCTTTTCTGCGTCCTTCTTCTCCTTTTTCTTCTCCGCGGTGACCCTCCACGCGGCTCGGCCCACCGCGTCCTCCGAGACTGGTGGCAGGGAGGGCTTGTAAAACCTCAACCCCTGGAGACGAATGGAAATCCCGATGGTAAGAATCAAAGGCAACTCGGTGCAAAACAGGAGAAGAAGCAGACACTCACCAGGGACACGTACCCACGCTCGGGACGCATCACGGGCTGGGTAAGGGCACCGGCATCCAGCCTCCCTACCGTACCCGCTACCCGCCTGTGGAGGTCATCGGCGGAGAGGGAAGCCAAGGACATCTGCGAGCCCTCCAAATCAACCCCCGGCTTCATCTCCGAAAGCGGCAACCACCGCTCCGCCAAAGGAAGCACCCTCCGGCGATGGATGGCGGCAACAACCCCTGCAGCGGTGAGTCCGTCATCTCTTAACTTCTGCAAGGCATCCAGAAGAGGCTGGAGCTACTCCTGTTTCTCGCGCATGGCCCCCCAGCGCCAGTTATTGCCGGCGGCGGTCGCCACTCGTTGAGAAAACGATGGGAGCCTCCCGTCGTCGTTCTGAAGATAAAACCACCGGCGCTGCCACCCCTTGTTCGAAGACACAAGGGTGGCGGGGATGTACTGCTGGATGCGCCCTGGCCTCACCTGGAGGGTGCAGCCCCCGGCCCGCACCGCCATGCGGACCTTCTTCGCCTCCGTCGTCGAGGCAATGAGCTCCGTGGAAAAGAGATGGGTCCATAGATCCCAGTGAGGGTCAATCCCCAAGAAACCCTCGCAAAC
This sequence comes from Zea luxurians, assembly GCA_029449295.1. Classification (NCBI taxonomy): domain Eukaryota; kingdom Viridiplantae; phylum Streptophyta; class Magnoliopsida; order Poales; family Poaceae; genus Zea; species Zea luxurians. The sequence continues at coordinate 46,168,156 of JAOPSE010000010.1, forward strand.
CGCCGCGAAAATGGCTGCTTGCACGATGGAGTTGGGGTTGAAGTTATGCAGCTCCACCCCGTAGTAGTTCAGGAGCGCCCACATGAAGCGGCTCGCTGGCACTCCAAACCCCCGCTCGTGGAAGGGGATAAAGCTGACCACGTACCCCGGCGATGGAGTTGGGTCGGCCTCGCTCGGGATCATCCACTCCGGCTGCGGCCCACCGGAGAGGGGATGGAGCAAACCATCGGCGACAAGGGCCTCCAGATCCCCCACAACGATGGTGGAGGAAGGCCACGGGAAGCGCGGCGGAACGACGGTCACCTTGTCAGCCATCGTCGAACGAAGGTGGTGGAGGCGGAGGGGATGAGGTGCGCGGTTTTCTTTTCCCCGGCTATTCTCTTAGGTTGCGGAAACCAAAGCAGAAGGCGAGCGCAAATGGCAGGGTAAAGAACCACCACCGGCCCCTCCTCTAGGTATATAAAGGCCCGGGCGAGATCTATTCAAAACTTCGCCCGAACTCGCCGCAAAATTCAAATTTGAAGGTGAAACGCCCATTCCTCGAACGACTCGAGCACGCGCGACGGCCGCCCCGCGAACCACCCGTCCCGTCGCGTTAACTCCTCGGCAGGGCAAGCGACACCTTTGGCAGGAGAACCAGGCGTCATTTCACCTCTGCCATAATGACCGCGTCAAAAAAGGTGTGCCACACCATTTAAATTCATATCCTTTTCCTCTTCCCCTTTCTCTCTCTTGCTACAGGGACCGGGAAAGGGGATATTTCGAAAGGGATCCTTCTCCACGAAGGAAGCGGGCCCCAAGCCCTCATACTGATCAGGGGTTCAAAGTCTGGCCCCTCGGAAGGGTTCTGATAGGAACGGGGGTGCCCGATCTTCCGTCAGGTGAAGATAACTATCGATTTGGTGGAGATGTCACACAGACGATCCGGCTTCCAATCAACATGACTAGAACCCCGCAATCGCAGCACCACTTCTCCTCTGGTTATCAACCGTGCACTGCACGATTGACCTCACCACGAGGGCTAATTCCTGCCTGAGAATCGAAGACACAAGCAAGAACAAGAAAGAACACAATCTAGAATATTGCGGATGAATGATTAAGCTCACAAGTTGGGGTCTCACAAACCGATCGACGGCGGCTGTTCTCGACAGATCTAAACTTAAGCAAAACCCAACCCTAATGTGGCGGCGGCTGCTGAATAAATAGAGTATTAGGGCGTGCGTGACCCCTGGACACGCCCCTAATGGGCTCCGACGCGATACACGGCCCAACGATCCAACAGATGGCGCCGCAGCACCAAAACAGAATCTGAACGCTGAGTTGTTTCGACGATTCCCGCTGACTCCGGCCGAATTTTAGGGTGGAACCAGTTGGGTTGGTTAGATAATCTCCTTATATTTCCAACCATATCAAGTCCGTCGCAATCGGAGTCCGGATGCATCTTGGGCGTCCATTTTAGTGCAGACTGGTCCTGGAACCCGAGATGGAGTCGCAGCCGAGTCGGACTTGATCTCCTTCCTGTTGTGGGCGCCCTTGCTGCTCCTCCTCAACAAATAGGCCTTTCCCAAGTCCTTGCTGGTCCTCTCCAAGGTTCCTAATCATTAAAACATCCATGGCCCCAAGCGTAAGCTCTGAAACACAATTGACTAGGGTAGAACGTACCTGGAGAATTAGCTGTCGTGCACGTGATCGTGTTATCGGTCCATTTATTGTATGTATAGAAGTGATGTCCTCATCAGGTTCGACAGCCGCCCCAGAGCACTCAGGCTCCAAGCCCATTACTAATCAGGGGTTCGAAGGCTGGCCCCTCGGAAGGGTTCGATAGCCGCCCCAGAGCACTCGGGCTCCGCGCCCACTACTGATTAGGGGTTCGAAGGCTGGCCCCTCGGAAGGGTTCGACAGCCGCCCCAGAGCACGCAGAGCGAGGGATGACCCTGGGTACGTCCGTTACATGGCCGAGGCTCGAGCTACGCTCCCGAGGTACCGTAGGACATTTCCGAGACCAGCAGGAGCGATTTTCTAACGGAATCCCATCAGAGGGAGGCATCGAGCCCTCGGACCCTATCGAATGGGTCTGGATCCGGCAAATCAGCTGCAGGTAGATTTGGAGCGCGCCTCTGGGCCACTAGCCGACCCTTATTGAACGGGGCACGGGCGTCCACTCGGATCACCCGTTAGCAACTCACTGGAAACACCATGTTCGGCGCCCTCCGAGGGCAACATGGCGCTTTCCCCCCTTCCTCCTTGTAGAAAGGCGACGAAGGGGCGTATGATAAAAGTCGAGACAGTCCTTGATCATCCTCTCGCTCCGTGCAGAGGCTTGGGGGCTGCTCTCGCAACCCGGCTACAGCCAAACCGTTGACAGCATCAACAAACCAGCCTAAAAATTCGGAACCTGACCATGCACCCGGGCTACAATTAGGTCGCATGAGGGAACAACCAGGCCGGCCGAAGCATCACGAAAGGCATTAAGACCTTAGAGGAGTCAAACCACTCCTCCGAGGCCTCGGGGGCTACACACGGCGGGTGCACTTGCGCGCACCCCCCGGAACAAAGTATAACCAAGAAAGGCCGGTCCCCTCGCAAAAAAGTGCGGCAAAGCTGAAAGGGAAATGTGCCCTTGGGCCATTTCTATGTATTTTGGTGATTTAGTGTCCAACACAGGTGCCTAATTGTAAAATGGTGGACAAAGTACAAATCAAGGATAAAGGTATGTTTCTCAGACTTAGTACATTGTTTTAAGGACTAATGTATTGTGTCTAAGTGCTGGAAACAGAAAAAATCGAGTTGGAGAAGAGATGGCTCGAGCAGCCAAAGTCTGCCCAGTCTGGGTGCACCGGACTGTCCGGTGGTGCACCGGACAGTGTCCGGTGCGCCAGGCTGGCTCGGCGTGAAGTAGCTGCTCTCGGGAATTCGCCGACGGCGTACGGCTAAAATTCACCGGACTGTCCGGTGTGCACCGGACTGTCCGGTGAGCCAACGGTCGGCCGGGCCAACGGTCGGCCGCGGAATCTGCGCGCGACACGTGGCCGGGCCAACGGTCGGAAGGGGGCACCGGACTGTCCGGTGTGCACCGGACATGTCCGGTGCGCCAACGGCTCCCAGATCTGCAACGGTCGGCAACGGTCGGCAGCGCCATTTTAGGAAAGAAAATCGGGCACCGGGCAGTGTCCGGTGTGCACCGGACTGTCCGGTGCACCCGACGACAGAAGGCAAGATTGGCCTTCCAGATTTGCTCTCAACGGCTCCTAGCTGCCTTGGGGCTATAAAAGGGGCCCCTAGGCGCATGGAGGAGCACACCAAGTAACCTTAGAGCATTCTTGAACATCCACACTCAGTCTTTGCGCATTCGTTTGTCATTCTCAGTGATTCGAGATCTGTTCTAGTGAGAACTTTGAGATAGTCTTTTGAGCTCGATTCTTGGCCGTGTGTGTGCGCATTTTGCTGTGGATTTGTGTGTGTTGCTGTCCTCCCTTACTCCGTATTTCTTGTGAATCTCAAGTGTAAGGGCGAGAGGCTCCAAGTTGTGGAGAATCCTCGCAATCGGGATATTGAAAGGCAAAGCAAAACACCGTGGTATTCAAGTTGGTCTTTGGACCGCTTGAGAGGGGTTGATTGCAACCCTCGTCCGTTGGGACGCCACAACGTGGAGTAGGCAAGCGTTGGTCTTGGCCGAACCACGGGATAAACCACTGTGTCATCTCTGTGTTTGATCTCTTGTGGTATTGTGTTTTGTTGAGACTCCTATCTAGCCACTTGGCGATTATTGTGCTAACACTTAACAAGTTTTTGTGGCTATAAGTTTAAGTTTTCACAGGATCACCTATTCACCCCCCCTCTAGGTGCTCTCAATTGGTATCGGAGCCGTTCTCTTCAAGAGGGGACTAATCGCCCGAAGAGATGGATCCTAAGGGAAAGGGGATGGTGGTCAACAACGAAAAGGAGTCTTTCGTCAACGAGCCAAAGGATGACAAGCCCACTGACTCTGGCTCGGGCTACAAGCGGAAGGAAGGGAAGAAGAAGAAGACAAAGCGCATCAAGGAGATCATATACTACGACGATAGTGATGAGTCTACTTCTTCCCAAAAGGACGACGACAACGACTACAAAAAGACGGTCAATTCGAACTTTTCATTTGATTATTCTCGTATTCAACATAGTTCGAATTCGCATTTGCTTTCCATTCCTCTTGGCAAACCTCCACACTTCGATGGGGAGGACTACGGATTTTGGAGTCACAAAATGCGTAGTCACTTATTCTCTCTCCATCCAAGCATATGGGAGATTGTAGAGAATGGAATGAAATTTGATAGCTCGGATAGCCCTATGCTTATAAATGAACAAATTCATAGAAATGCACAAGCTACTACTGTTCTCTTAGCATCTTTGTGCAGGGAAGAGTACAATAAGGTGAGCGGCTTGGACAATGCCAAGCAGATATGGGACACCCTCAAGATCTCTCACGAGGGGAATGACATCACCATGCTCACCAAGATGGAGTTGGTGGAGGGCGAGCTTGGACGATTCGTGATGATAAGGGGCGAGGAACCGACTCAAACTTACAACCGGCTCAAGACCCTTATCAACAAAATAAGGAGCTACGGAAGCACACGATGGACGGACCACGACGTCGTCCGCCTAATGCTAAGGTCTTTTACCGTTCTTGATCCTCATCTCGTGAACAATATTCGTGAGAATCCCAGGTACACGATGATGACGCCCGAGGAGGTACTCGGAAAATTCGTAAGCGGGCGGATGATGATCAAGGAGGCGAGATACGTCGACGACGCGCTGAACGGTCCAATCCACGAGCCTCAACCCGTTGCTCTCAAGGCAACGAGGAGCAAGGAGGCGCTACCGAGCAAGGTGGCGCAAGTTGAGGCGGCCGGGCTAAATAATGAGGAGATGGCCCTCATCATTAAGCGCTTCAAGACGGCGCTTAAGGGTCGCAAGGGACAGCCAATCAAGACCAAGACAAAGGAGAAGCGCTCGTGCTTCAAATGCGGTAAGATTGGTCATTTCATTGCTAACTGTCCCGATAATGAAAGTGACCAGGAAAAGGGGAACAAAAGGGAGAAGAAGAAGCATTACAAGAAGGCCAAGGGCGAGGCGCATATCGGAAAGGAGTGGGATTCGGATTGCTCCTCCTCCGACTCCGACAATGAAGGACTCGCCGCCACCGCCTTCAACAAGTCATCCCTCTTCCCCAACGAGCGTCACACTTGCCTCATGGCAAGGGAGAAGAAAGTAAGCACTCATGATACTAGCACTTACTCTTCTTCAAGTGAGGATGAGTCTAGTGATGATGATGAGATAGATTACTCATGCTTATTCAAGGGATTAGATAGATCCAAAATTGGTAAGATTAATGAGTTGATTGATGCTTTAAATGACAAGAATAGATTACTAGAAAAACAAGAGGATCTTCTATATGAGGAGCATGATAAATTTGTTAGTGCACAAAAATCTCTTGCTCTTGAAATTAAAAGGAATGAAATGCTCTCTAGTGAATTATCTTCTTGTCATGAAACCATTGCTACTTTAAGAAGTGTTAACAATGATTTAAGTGCTAAACTAGTAGAAGCAAATAAATCTAACTCTTGTGTTGAACATGTTGAAATTTGCACTAGGTGTAAGGATGTTGATATTAATGCTTGTTGCGAACACTTAGTTTCAATTTCAAAACTAAATGATGAAGTGGCTAGTCTTAATGCCCAACTTAAGACTAGCAAGAATGAATTTGATAAGCTGAAATTTGCTAGGGATGCCTACACTATCGGTAGACACCCCTCAATTAAGGATGGACTTGGCTACAAGAGGGAAGCCAAGGACTTGACAAGCCATAAGGCTCCCATCTCCGCCAAGGAGAAAGGGAAGGCCCCTATGACAACTAGTGCTAAAAAGAACCATGCTTTTATGTACCATGGTAAGAGACAAAATAGAAATGCTTATAGGAGTTGTAATGCATATAATGCCTTTGATTTTCATGCCATGTTTGCTTCTAGTTCTTATTATGTGCATGATAGAAATGTTGGTAGGAGAAATGTTATTCATAATATGCCTAGGAGAAATGTCGTTAATGTTCCTAGGAAAGAAGTGAATGAACCTTCTACAATTTATTGTACTTTAAATGCTTCCTTTGCTATTTGTAGAAAGGATAGGAAAATAGTTGCTAGGAAATTAGGGGCAAAATGCAAGGGAGACAAAACCTGCATTTGGGTCCCTAAGGATATTTGTGCTAACCTTGCAGGACCCAACATGAGTTGGGTACCTAAGACCCAAGCCTAAATTTGCCTTGCAGGTTTATGCATCCGGGGGTTCAAGCTGGATTATTGACAGCGGATGCACAAACCATATGACGGGGGAAAAGAAGATGTTCACCTCCTACGTCAAGAATAAGGATTCCCAAGATTCAATAATATTCGGTGATGGGAATCAAGGCAAGGTAAAGGGGTTAGGTAAAATTGCAATCTCAAATGAGCACTCTATCTCTAATGTGTTTTTAGTAGAGTCTCTTGGATATAATTTGCTATCTGTTAGTCAATTATGCAATATGGGATATAACTGCTTATTTACAAATGTAGATGTGTCTGTCTTTAGAAGATGTGATGGTTCACTAGCTTTTAAGGGTGTACTAGACGGCAAACTTTACTTAGTTGATTTTGCAAAAGAAGAGGCCGGTCTAGATGCATGCTTAATGGCTAAGACTTGCATGGGCTGGTTGTGGCATCGCCGCTTAGCACATGTGGGGATGAAGAACCTCCACAAGCTTCTAAAGGGAGAACACGTGATAGGTCTAACCAATGTTTATTTCGAAAAAGATAGACCTTGTGCAGCTTGTCAAGCAGGTAAACAAGTGGGAGGAGCACATCACAGCAAGAATGTGATGACCACGTCAAGACCTCTAGGAGCTGCTGCATATGGACCTCTTCGGACCCGTCGCCTATCTGAGCATAGGAGGAAGTAAGTATGGTCTAGTTATTGTTGATGACTTTTCCCGCTTCACTTGGGTGTTCTTTTTGCAGGATAAGTCTGAAACCCAAGGGACCCTCAAGCGCTTCCTAAGGAGAGCTCAAAATGAGTTTGAGCTCAAGGTTAAGAAGATAAGGAGCGACAACGGGTCCGAATTCAAGAACCTTCAAGTGGAGGAGTTTCTTGAGGAGGAAGGGATCAAGCACGAGTTCTCCGCTCCCTACACACCTCAGCAAAATGGTGTGGTAGAGAGGAAGAACAGGACGCTCATAGATATGGCGAGGACTATGCTTGGAGAATTCAAGACCCCCGAGTGCTTTTGGTCGGAAGCCGTGAACACGGCTTGCCACGCCATCAACAGGGTCTACCTTCACCGCCTCCTCAAGAAGACGTCGTATGAGCTACTAACCGGTAACAAACCCAATGTATCTTACTTTCGTGTATTTGGGAGCAAGTGCTACATTCTAGTGAAGAAGGGTAGAAATTCTAAATTTGCTCCCAAAGCTGTAGAAGGGTTTTTTAGGTTATGATTCAAATACAAAGGCGTATAGGGTCTTCAACAAATCATCGGGTTTGGTTGAAGTCTCTAGCGACATTGTATTTGATGAGACTAATGGCTCTCCAAGAGAGCAAGTTGTTGATTGTGATGATGTAGATGAAGAAGATGTTCCGACGGCCGATATACGAACCATGGCGATTAGAGAAGTGCAGCCACAGGAACAAGATGAACGAGATCAACCTTCTTCCTCAACAACGGTGCATCCCCCAACTCAAGACGATGAACAGGTTCATCAAAAGGAGGCGTGTGATCAAGGGGGAGCACAAGATGATCACGTGATGGAGGAAGAAGCGCAACCGGCACCTCCAACCCAAATTCGAGCGGTGATTCAAAGGGATCATCCCGTCGACCAAATTTTGGGTGACATTAGCAAGGGAGTAACTACTCGATCTCGATTAGTTAATTTTTGTGAGCATTACTCCTTTGTCTCTTCTATTGAGCCTTTCAGGGTAGAGGAGGCCTTGCTAGATCCGGATTGGGTATTGGCCATGCAGGAGGAACTCAACAACTTCAAGCGCAATGAAGTTTGGACACTGGTGCCTCGTCCCAAGCAAAATGTTGTTGGAACCAAGTTGGTGTTCCGCAACAAACAGGACGAGCACGGGGTGATGACGAGGAACAAGGCTCGACTTGTGGCAAAAGGTTATGCCCAAGTCGCAGGTTTGGACTTTGAGGAGACTTTTGCTCCTGTGGCTAGGCTAGAATCAATTCGTATCTTGCTAGCATATGCCGCTCACCATTCTTTCAGGTTGTTCCAAATGGATGTGAAGAGCGCTTTCCTCAACGGGCCAATCAAGGAGGAGGTGTACGTGGAGCAACCCCCTGGCTTCGAGGATGAACGGTACCCCGACCACGTGTGTAAGCTCTCTAAGGCGCTCTATGGACTTAAGCAAGCCCCAAGAGCATGGTATGAATGCCTTAGAGACTTTTTAATTGCTAATGCTTTCAAGGTTGGGAAAGCCGATCCAACTCTTTTTACAAAGACATGTGATGGTGATTTGTTTGTGTGCCAAATTTATGTCGATGACATAATATTTGGTTCTACTAACCAAAAGTCTTGTGAAGAGTTTAGCAGGGTAATGACGCAGAAATTCGAGATGTCAATGATGGGCGAGTTGAACTACTTCCTTGGGTTCCAAGTGAAGCAACTCAAGGACGGTACCTTCATCTCCCAAACAAAGTACACACAAGATTTGCTAAAGAGGTTTGGGATGAAGGACGCCAAGCCCGCAAAGACACCAATGGGGACCGACGAACACACCGACCTCAACAAAGGAGGTAAGTCCGTTGATCAAAAAGCATACCGGTCAATGATAGGGTCTTTACTTTATTTATGTGCTAGTAGACCGGATATTATGCTTAGTGTATGCATGTGTGCTAGATTTCAATTCGATCCTAAGGAGTGTCACTTAGTGGCAGTGAAGCGAATTCTTAGATATTTGGTTGCTACGCCTTGCCTCGGGCTCTGGTATCCAAAGGGGCCTACCTTTGACTTGGTTGGATACTCAGACTCCGACTATGCTGGATGTAAGGTCGATAGGAAGAGTACATCGGGGACGTGCCAATTCTTAGGAAGGTCCCTGGTGTCATGGAACTCTAAGAAACAAACCTCCGTTGCCCTATCCACCGCTGAGGCCGAGTATGTTGCCGCAGGACAGTGTTGCGCGCAACTACTTTGGATGAGGCAAACCCTCCGGGACTTTGGCTACAATCTGAGCAAAGTCCCACTCCTATGTGACAATGAGAGTGCTATCCGCATGGCGGAAAATCCTGTTGAACACAGCCGCACAAAGCACATAGACATCCGACATCACTTTTTGAGAGACCACCAACAAAAGGGAGATATCGAAGTGTTTCATGTTAGCACCGAGAACCAGCTAGCCGATATCTTTACCAAGCCTCTAGATGAGAAGACCTTTTGCAGGCTGCGTAGTGAGCTAAATGTCTTAGATTCGCGGAACTTGGATTGAATTGTAGCATACATGTATTTATGCTTTTGATCATGTTCCTTTTTGCATTTTGTTGTTAAGTATGGTGCTCAAGTTGTACAAACACTCCCTGGACCTCACAAGTCCGTTGCAAAGTGATGCACAGTTTTAGGGGGAGATGTGTTACAACTTGACCCTTTGAGACTAACCATATGCTTGAGTTTGCTTGTTTTAGTCTCAAAGGAGAATTGAAAGGGAAAGGTGGACTTGGACCATGAAAGACTTCCACTGCACTCCGATGAGAGGGTAACTTATTCCAAGTTCATCTCATGAACTCTTATTGCCATTTGCTCTTAATTGAAGATTTTGGTGAGGCAATGGGGTTATAGAGCCAAGATTAATCCCATTTTGGTGTTTGATGCCAAAGGGGGAGAAAATAAAGGCCAAAGCGATAAATGGATCAGCTACCACTTGAGAGATTTTGAAAATAGTAGAATAGAGCTTTTGGTTTGGTTTGTCAAAACTCTTTTGTTGTCTCTCTTATCAAAAGTTGGCTTCTTGTGGGGAGAAGTATTGATTATGGGAAAAAGGGGGAGTTTTTGAAATCTTTGATCAATCTCTTTTGGAATGACTCTCTTTATGTTTCAACATGTGTGTTTGACTTAGAGATAGAGATTTGAGTTTGATTTGCAAAAACAAACCAAGTGGTGGCATAGAGTGATCCATATATGTCAAAATTGAATCAAAATAATTTGAGTTCTTATTTGAAGTGTTTTTGTACTTGTTCTACTTGCTTTATGTTGTGTTGGCATAAATCACCAAAAAGGGGGAGATTGAAAGGGAAATGTGCCCTTGGGCCATTTCTATGTATTTTGGTGATTTAGTGTCCAACACAGGTGCCTAATTGTAAAATGGTGGACAAAGTACAAATCAAGGATAAAGGTATGTTTCTCAGACTTAGTACATTGTTTTAAGGACTAATGTATTGTGTCTAAGTGCTGGAAACAGAAAAAATCGAGTTGGAGAAGAGATGGCTCGAGCAGCCAAAGTCTGCCCAGTCTGGGTGCACCGGACTGTCCGGTGGTGCACCGGACAGTGTCCGGTGCGCCAGGCTGGCTCGGCGTGAAGTAGCTGCTCTCGGGAATTCGCCGACGGCGTACGGCTAAAATTCACCGGACTGTTCGGTGTGCACCGGACTGTCCGGTGAGCCAACGGTCGGCCGGGCCAACGGTCGGCCGCGGAATCTGCGCGCGACACGTGGCCGGGCCAACGGTCGGAAGGGGGCACCGGACATGTCCGGTGCGCCAACGGCTCCCAGATCTGCAACGGTCGGCAACGGTCGGCAGCACCATTTTAGGAAGGAAATCGGGCACCGAACAGTGTCCGGTGTGCACCGGACTGTCCGGTGCACCCGACGACAGAAGGCAAGATTGGCCTTCCAGATTTGCTCTCAACGGCTCCTAGCTGCCTTGGGGCTATAAAAGGGGCCCCTAGGCGCATGGAGGAGCACACCAAGTAACCTTAGAGCATTCTTGAACATCCACACTCAGTCTTTGCGCATTCGTTTGTCATTCTCAGTGATTCGAGCTCCGTTCTAGTGAGAACTTTGAGATAGTCTTTTGAGCTCGATTCTTGGCCGTGTGTGTGCGCATTTTGCTGTGGATTTGTGTGTGTTGCTGTCCTCCCTTACTCCGTATTTCTTGTGAATCTCAAGTGTAAGGGCGAGAGGCTCCAAGTTGTGGAGAATCCTCGCAATCGGGATATTGAAAGGCAAAGCAAAACACCGTGGTATTCAAGTTGGTCTTTGGACCGCTTGAGAGGGGTTGATTGCAACCCTCGTCCGTTGGGACGCCACAACGTGGAGTAGGCAAGCGTTGGTCTTGGCCGAACCACGGGATAAACCACTGTGTCATCTCTGTGTTTGATCTCTTGTGGTATTGTGTTTTGTTGAGACTCCTATCTAGCCACTTGGCGATTATTGTGCTAACACTTAACAAGTTTTTGTGGCTATAAGTTTAAGTTTTCACAGGATCACCTATTCACCCCCCCCTCTAGGTGCTCTCAAAAGCCTCCAAGCGAGTACCAACAATCCCATTGAGGCTCGGGGGCTACTGTCGGGTACCGTAATTAGGGGTACCCCCAACACTCCTAAACACGACTGGTAACCACCATCAGCACAAACTGCAAAGACTGATGGGCGCGGTTCAGGTCAAGGCCTCGTCTACCAAGGGACGCAATCTCGCCTCGCCCGAGCCCGGCCTCGGGCGGGAACAGTAGTCCCGAACGAATTCACGCCTCGCCCGAGGGCCTCCTCAGGCGGTGGGCGCACCCTCGACTCGCCCGAAGCCCAGCTCGGGCAGGTTTCGTTGTGAAGCAACCTTGGCCAAATTGTCTCACCAACCGACTGTATCGCAGGCACATTCAATGCGGGGATCGCCTGACACCTTATCCTGACACACGTGCCTCAGTCGGCAAGGTCGAAGTGACCGCAGTCACTTCACCCTTTCACTGACTGACCTGACAGCAAAATAGCGCCGCTTGTCCCCGCTCCGACTGCTGTGCCACCCACCAGGGTGAGGCTGACAACAGCCAAGTTCAGCCTCGGGCGCAACAGGAAGCTCCGCCTCGCCTGACCTTAGGCCTCGACCTCGGAAGGAGGTCTCCGCCTCGCCCGACCCTAGGGCTCAGCCTCAACCTCGGCCTCGGGAGGAATCGCATCCTCGCCCGACCCCGGCCTTAGGAGAAGTCTTCGCCTCGCCCGACCTTGGGCTCGGACCGACCGCGCCACGGGGGATACATCATTACCCTACCCCTAGCTAGCTCAGGCTACAAGGGAATAAGACCGGCGTCCCATCTGGCTCGCCCCGGTAACAAGTAATGATGGCTCCCCGCGTGGGTCCATGACTACGGTGGTTCTAAGCCCCCTACGGAAGCAAGGAGACGTCAGCAGGATCCTAGCAGCACCGACATCTGTGCTTACATAGGGCTCAGGCACTCCTCCGATGGCCACGTTATCGCGTACACAGGGCTCAAGTACTTCTCCGACAGCCACATTGGCATGTACACATGGCTCAGGCACTCCTCTACCAGACACGTTAGCGCATAGCTACACCCCCATTGTACATCTGGACCCTCTCCTTGCATCTATAAAAGGGAGGTCCAGGGCCTTCATGCGGGGGGGGGGGGGGGTCGCGCTGGAGGGACGAGCAAACGAACAGGCTTACTCTTTCTCTCTCGCGAACGCTTGTAACCCCTACTACGAGCACACCCCTGGTGTGAGATAATACAAGCCGCGTTTTCCCCTTGTGTTCCATCTTGCGCCAACCCATCTGGGCAGGGGCACGTAGCGACAAATTTACTCGTCGGTCCAGGGACCTCCTGGGTCCGAAACGCCGATAGTTTGTGTTCTTCGTTCTCTCACCATTCCGTGAAAGATTTGTTTATATCTTTTTGGTGTGTGGATTTTGAGAAGTGCCCTTCTCAGATCTTCTACTTTGAACCCTGTGGATCAACTAGAACATCTCATTTCCAAAGTTAACTAGGTGGATTTCGAGATCAATTCAGTTTTATATCTCATTCTTTAGTTGAGCTCGTGCAAATCGGTTGAACCGGTTTTGATACCGGTTGAACCGGTTTTACCCAGTTCGTTTCTAGTTTTTATTGAAAAAGTTTACACTTGCCTATTCACCCCTCCTCTAGGCAACTTTCAATTGGTATCAGAGGCTAATCCTCGTTCTAACGCTTAATCGTGTGAGGAAAAGATCATGTCGGGGGGACTAAGAAACGAAAGTGCTTCTAAGCTTGAAAAAGTTGAGGTTGTCTCGACTTCATCTTTTGTTGCAGATGTTGATCCTAGGGCAATAGATCTTGCCATGAGAATCGCCGAAAGGATGTTCCTCAAAATGAATGAAGATGAGGCGAAGATCAAAATTGAAGAAGAAAATGATTGATGGAGACCAAACGACGAATCCACCTCTTCACAAGGTTCATCTTTCAAATCCACTTCTCATATGTGCTTTATTGCTAATGGGAGTGACAGTGAAAGCGAAAGTGAGGATGAGGAGGAGCAAGAAAGTGATAGTGAAGATGAGGATGATCTTCAACAATTCTTTGCTCAGCTAAGCAAGAAACATCGGATGAGCTTGCTCAAACTCATGAAAAGAGCAGAAGAACAAAAAGAAATGCTTCATAAGTAAGAAGACTTCCTCATCAGAAAAATCGAAGACTTAGAGAAGTTGACCAAAGAGCATGAGAAGCTAAAGTGCTCTCATGATGATTTGGTTCAAAGGTATGAAGACATTTTAATTGAGCAAATTAAAGTTGTTAATCATTCATCATATATTGCTCAATTAGAAAATAAAAATGCTATGTTCAAGAACATGATAGAAAGGCTAAGTATTGAAAATCTAGCTTTGCAAGAAAAACATGATATGCTTGTGTGCTCTCATAATAAATTTATGGATTCACATATCATGTTAGAAATGGCTAATGAGGTTGTGTTAACTAATTTGAAATCATACCAACCTCACATATGCACATGTACTCAAGTAGAAACTACATTATCATGTGCTAACAAATGTTGCTCTCAAGAAAGCCAATCTTCCATTGAGCTAGAAATTTCAGGAATTAGTGATATTTATATCACACAAGAAAATAAAGAGCTCAAGGAAGAAGTTGGAAGGCTAAGAAGGAGCTTAATTCAATTGAAGGGAAAGTGTCATGCTCAACCTTCTCAAGATAACCATGATAATATGGTGAAAAAGCTTGAGAAGGGGACAATAGTAGCATGCACAAAACCCCTTCAAAAGAATATCAAGCTTTCCAAGAAGGACATGAGCAAACATCAAGAGAAGAAAGCCAAAGCTCATGACAAGTGCCTCAACCACGCCTCCACATGCTCCACACAAGGTAACAAACAAGTCACTCTTCCAAATAAGAGAAGATGCGCTAGAAAGTGTTATCAATGTCATAAGAAGGGACATGAGATTAATTCATGTCCCTACACAAAGGATAGTGGCTTAACTTCAGAAAGAAAGAGGCTCACTAACCATGTAGCAAACAAGAAGCAAGGCAAGGAGTCTTACAAAATTAAAAATTAGATTTGCTACACTTGCCAAAGAAAGGGACACCTATGCAAGGATTGTCCCATGAGTGAGTATCTTAAGCCTACCATGTCAATTCATTCATATTCACTTAGGAGACCCAAAAATGACACTTGTGCTAGAAAGGTAAGTAGTTCACCTAAAACTAGCACAAAGGCCATTTGGGTGCCTAAGTATTTATTAGCTAACCTTGGTGGACCCATCCAAAAATGGGTACCAAAATATACTTAATAAGTTTTGTAGGTACCCAGAGATGATATGAAGTTTTGGGGTGCTTGAGCGGTTTAACTCAATTCTTATCTCAAGCTATCAATCTTATATTATCTATCCTTTAAGATTGACCCAAAGATGAATTGAGTTGTTATATCACTAACTTCATATTTATCTCTAGCAAGAACTTGTGTTGTAGGGAATAAGGATTAACCTTTGTGGGAATCAAGCAAAAGGCCTACAACCAAGTGATATCCAAAGGATGGTAACAATTAATTCTTAAGTGCACATTGCTTTTAATTGGTATATTCCTTTGTGTCTTTTGTAGCCACATAGGAAAAATGAAGCACTTGAGAATGAACTTAAAAGATTTTACCTTGCTTTGGAAAGGATCTAATTATATGGTAGATTGCAAGTTCATATTTTTATATTGTGACAATCTACATGCTTTAAATTGATTGTATGTATCTTGTGGCATATTTCAAGTTAATCATCATATTATTGCCATGACCTAGACATAAAGAGTATTATCCCATGTTCTTAAATGAATGGAGTGCTAAGTAAGAAATTCAAATTCTTAAACCACTTACCAAAAGGGAATTCTCTATATGACTAGAGTTGTGAGACTAATGTTTTTATCTAAGTGATTTATGTAGTTTCACAACATGAGAATGTGTTTACCAAATAGAGTGTGCCATTCAACATTAAAAGAAGATCAATCCAATACTATGTGAAGTATTCCCTCTTGTTTAAATTGGTTTTGAGTCTTCTACGTTAATCATTGACCATGTTATGAATTAAACTTGCCCTATAAACTTAATTAAATAATCATGCTACTTTTATCTCGTTTCAATTGATGTTATGCATGATGCCTGTAAGGGTAATTTAGTTCATATCTTGAGGTTTCCTTAATTTAGTAACCTTCTTGTCATTCATATAATAGAGGTTGCTAAATATGAAACTATTGCTTGTGTTTCAAATGCAATCTCTTTTAAGCTATTTCATGAAATTCATAAGTAGAGATTGTGCTCTTTCAATTGGTAAAATCACAAGCATTAAAGGTTAATCTTCACCTAAAAGAAAGATTAGGAATGCTCAAGGCAAAGGTATGGAACTAATTGTTTCATTTGGTATGTGATCAATAATAGTTCCTTTCAAGTGACATTCTTTCAATTGGTAATAATCTATTCTATGGAAAGAAATGTCAATATAAAGGTTAAATTCCTTTTGGCTTAAATTTGTAAATTGGTGCATATTGTTAATTCACTCCTTCATGTGCATTAACTTAAAAGGAATTTAATTTATGCCTTTACGCCTCATAAATGATAATTTATTTGCCATTCATATATAAATATCATCATTCATTAAATACTTCATTGTACTACTAATACCTCTTTTCAAAGTGCTTTTCGACTAGTTTTAAAAGGAAAAGAGATAACAAGCTAAAGAAGGAAGTCTCCACAAATGAAGAAAAGAAGAATACTTAGATGACACCATCTCATATAGTAAGACCTTTCAATTGATAAAACAAATGGTACATTCTATATGGTGGTAAGTATTCTTAGGCATCAGTTAATTCATTGCAAATTTGTCATGCCATAACCATGATATATAATGTACTCCTCATGAGACTCTTAACTGAATTGAAAGTGCATGTGGCAAGTCATTCAAATACTTGATGCACATATCTAGTGGGAGAACATTATATATCTTGTGTCATAGAGAATAAGTTTCCCTTGATTAAGCTATACTAAGACAATCTAATTGTAAATTTGTATCTCATTTATATGGATTGTAATCTTTATTTTCTAAATAGCTACTCTTGATGCAATTTAAAATTCCCTTATCGTTAAATCTAAAAGTGCATAAGAATCCTTTTTGTTGATATTCATCACATACATATGCACTAACATGGATATGATTTTTAAACTGTAAAAGGTACAATTAGTGATCCATACTCTCTAAATTTTGGAAACCCATATTTTGATATCTTAGAAATCTACTTCAATCGGTATCTATATGCCTCACATTGAATTGGATCACTAAGTTGTAAATTCCATACATAACTTGTCTTTATGATATGAATGCTTGTGCGACTAACCTTGATAAGCTAGGTGCACCCAAGGTCAAGCTAGGTTCATTATCAAGAAGGAAACACAATGATGTATCAAGAAAAGGAGAAAATGCTCCTATTCTTAACTCTAGTTTTTTTGTGTGATTAAATATTGACTTGAAACCATGTAAGATAATTGTCAAGTATATTTGAATGCCTACACAAAGAGAAAGGCCACAATAAGGATTGTGATCACTTCTTAAATGGATCAAGCTGGGTGCTCGATAATGAATGTATAAATCATCTTTGGAGATAGTAGCAAGGGTGGTAACAACTGAATCTCAAGTGCATATTATTTTCAAATCTTATCTCGTTTATGACTTGTGTAGCCACTAAGGAAAAAGAAGTACTTGAGGATATACATCAGTTGTTGCTTATAAAATAAATGTCCAATTAGAAGATAAATGAATATTATCATATGATCAACAATCCAAAATTATGTGATGTATTCTCTCTCTAGTTAATTTGGATTTGATTCTTCTATATTAGACACTCACCATAATATGGATTAAGTCAGCCTTTTAGACTTCATTGAACAACCATGCATATTATTCATGTCATTCAAAATATATTGTGCATAAGGGCTCAAGGGAAATTTAGTCCATATTTTCAATTCGGAAAGAAATCCGCCTCATGCCAGCATTCAGCCCATAAGTAGCCCATAACCGGCAACCCTAGCTTTCTCTCCATGGGCCCACGGTTGGCTCCACGCCACTAGGAGGACTTATCCTGTTCTTGTCATCCACGCCGATGCCACCAGGCATCAAGACTCATCCACGCGACCAGCCGACCACGCCATCCCTTGCAGTCCTAACGCCGGAGCTGGACGCATCCATGCCGCCACCCGCCATCGCCTCTAGCCTCTAGGCGACCAGGCAGCCATCCACGCCGCCGCCACCGGCCATTTACCAATTTGGCTGTATTGTCTCCTTGATGGCCAGATTAACATCTATCTCGTCAGGAGAATAGACGTTCATTATCTGTATCTATTATTTGGTCTGTTGTGATCAATCAAAATTTATGACTCACAAAGAAGTTCAGCATCGATAAATCTCATCGTCATTATCATTTAATAACTGGTGAATTTGCTCGCCTGGCTTCTTATGTGTAGGCCTGAAGGATGAGGAAGTGGCTGCATCCTCAGAGGCAATGGATTTCATGTGACGCAGAGTGGTAGGTTGATCAATGTCATGATGGCCAAGGTGCACCCTGCTGGCAAAGTGTACCACATGAGGGCCAAGCGACAAATGGCTCAAAGCCTTGGTCAGATTGCAACGTTCAAACGTCGATATGAGCAGGAAGAAGAGGGAAGCAAAGACAGGTAGGATGACACAGCCTCTGTAACCACCTTAGTTTTGCTGACTGTAAAGTTTTTCAGCTATTAAGCATTTTTAGTTTAATTTAATTTTGTTTTAGATCAGATCCCCTTTTGTTCCACCTCAGAATATTGAGAAAAGTATGATACTTGTTGCGCCTGAAAGCCCCAAGACAAGTCTATGGATTGGTTTTGCATTCCGGGGACAAAGAAATAAGGAATCCGAGTAACAGTCATGTAAACTATGATTCAGAAATTACAGAGCAGTGATATGGTTCAACATTTGCACACATATGTAAGCTACATGTAGCATTGCATGTTTTTTTTTTTCAAAACTGTCACACCCAGATTTAAGGGGTAAACCCTGACGTGAATCAAATGTGTGCTAGGATCAAGTCTAATACATATGATTACTCATGGTACAAAAACGAATGTTACATCTTTACTATATAATAAGAGTTCTATACAAAATAGCTATATAATTACATCATACGAAGACGACGATCCAACAACCATAGTTGAATGGGAGACGGCGGCATAGACCTCTCACGAACTCATCGCGACATCCTTCATGCTCCTCATTCTACGGTACCTGTGCTTGATCATGAGGGATATGAGTATAGGAAGGGTGAGCTCACATACGTTCATTGCTCAACAAGTTGTGAGGAATAATATACATATGCTCACTTACAGTGGGGCTCATGTGTAGTGTAAGACTTACCAAAGAGATGGTTAAAGCTGAGCATTGCTTTTAAAGTTGGTCAAAATTTTATTAGTAGTTACTAAGTATAAGTAGATACCAACCCAAATAAACAAAAGATCAAATTAATAATAACACCCACAATGCAATGCATATGACAAATTAAATTTAGTTCCATAGATTACTCATGTCAGGGTCCGAGCTGCTCATGACCGTGAGCACGACTGATATACCAGTTTTACACTCTACAAAGGTTGCAGCATCTTTACCCACAAGTCGTGCTACCCATTTGCCACGGGGTTGTATAGACCCCATCTACCGAGGAAGCGAGGCAAAGCAGCACTAAGAGGCATTTCCAAAGTTCCACTAGTTCGAGAAAACCCACTACGGATTCAAGAAGAAGTAAGTATAGGATTTCTTGGTCTGAAATGTCATCGCAGCAGTTCGACCCGAGAACCTCCCTATACTCTGTAGCGATGCCTCCCCGCTTGCCCATTTCGAGTAAGGTAATCTCTCCCTAGCTTTCCTAATTACTTGGCCAAGGGCGTCCCATTCTACCCTTGTGGTAGCACTGTTTTCCCGGGTGGTTCTCCATGTTCCAATTAACATGATGATCTTATCATGAATAGTAAATAAAACAACAACAAAAATTGGAACATTATCATAATATAACATTAATTTCCCAAAACTAGGTAGAGCAATAGTAAATCTACCCAATAGTTCATATGTTTGCAAGGTGTGGGATAGACAATACTAGGGATACCTATAAGGTCCCATCAAATTAACCCGAGTATATCACAGTGATTAACACGAACATTATTAGATAAAGAGAAAAGTGATCAAGGGCACAACTTGCCTTAGACTTGAGATTCCCAAGTCCCAAATTGGTCTTCATATTCTCGTGGCCTCATTGGTACTCGTAGCAATACAAACAAACATGATATAGGCAAAAATTAACATCACACCAATCATGAGAACATATTGCATAATAATGATCTACGCATCGTAACTAGATCTTAGGTTCGAGATCCACTAAATTCGGAGTTACGGTTATAAAGTTATGATTTTCTGAAGGTTTAAGTGTCTACTATAAAACAAAGAAGGTACATGTTGGGGTCTTTGTCTTCTGAAGGTCCTCAAAAACATGAGTAACAATGTTTCCCAAGCATAATATATGTACAGGAACCTTCGGACTCAGGATGAAGATGTACACAATATGGAGAGCAGGGTCGGAACTAAGGTTGAACCAGCGTCGAAGCTGCGCGCAAGGGAGCTTTGGCTCAATAGCAGAAAAAGGAACCGACTTAATGAGGAAAAGGCTATCTAGTCCCCGATAGATTGTTCTTAAGTCAATAGTGAACATGAAGGGCATGAATGTAATTTCACATAGGCTACGCCCTGTGCCTATAAATAGATGAACAGTACCCCCGTACTGTTCAGGCTGACTTTTACTCGCTCGTGCGTCACGCTTGTACTTTTGCCCTCTGTCAAGCCGAAGGTACAAATGTAATTCAGTATTGTTCTTATTCATCCATGATTATATAATAAGGATGCATAAATGATGTTATGTGACTATTCATGTTATTTCTCATGTTCCATATGCTTCTTCTTTCATCATTGTAAATTATGATGATGAAGGTATGTCCTTCATGACCTTCGTCCGAAGATCGTTATATCCTAAAGGAAATAATGCTTCAAAGGACGAAGGGCATTAACCATTAACTTATTTCTATGTTGCCTTGTTCTTAATTCATAGCATTTGAGAACAAGTCCCCAACATTGGCGCCCACCTCCGGTGTACTCACTTCCACAAACTTCGGCAAAGCATCAACCTTCATCATGCCGCCGAAGAAGATAACATCGCCATGGGCTGCACTACAGCCACTGGACACAAATCAGGAGACTCTCTCTCTTCGAGAGGCCAGAAGCCAAAAGAGAAAGGCCACCAGTGCAACACTTCAGGAGAAGGAATTGGACCAGGAGATCAGGAACATGGAGATCATTCACCAACAGGTGCAAACGAAAAAGGAGAAGATGGCTCGGCTGGCCGACCTTCAGAGAAAGATCGATGAAGCTACTGAGGAAGTGCGTCATCTTACTCAAGATGACCATGACCGAAGGCCCCAACACAGGGAGCTTCATCAAGAGGGCTCATTCAACTGAAGACAAATGGTACGATGATTTTAATCATGATACCTTTGCTTTTGATGATGCTTCTCCCCTGACAGCAGAATTGCAGGCTATCCCATGGCCATAATCCTACAAGCCACCTCAGCTACCTATGTACATTGGGCACTTAGACCCAAAGCAATTTCTGATGAGCTATGAGGCAACAATATCCTCATACGGAGGTAATGCAGCTGTCATGGCCAAGTCCTTTGTCATGGCAGTCCGAAACGTGGCCTAGACATGGTACTCTTCTCTTCGGTCAGGGACAATCACGTCATGGCAGAAGCTTAAGGACATGTTGGTTACCAGTTTTCAGGGCTTTCAGACAAAGCTAGTCACAGCTCAAGCCTTGTTCTAGTGCACACAAGACCATGAGGAATACCTGCAGGCGTATGTCCGAAGGTTCTTGCGACTGAGAGCACAAGCGCCCACAGTGCCCAATGAAATTGTCATTGAGGCCATGATCAAGGGTCTTCGACCAGGACCTACAGCCCAATACTTCGCCAGGAAACCTCCCCAAACTCTGGAGAAGTTACTTCAAAAAATGGATGAGTACATCCGAGCTGACAATGACTTCTGATAAAGAAGGGAGGAAGCTTACAGATTTTCTGAGATGACTAGGGGCTTCGGAGGGAGAATCCACCCTAGGCATGTCAGATCAATCCATAGCTCCAATCAGAATGATGACAAAGAAAGCCAGCTTCAGAGGTCACACCACACCTCACAGTCTTCGGGACAGCAACAAAGCTCCTTCAGGCCGCCAGCTCCAAGGGGCAGAGGCGCTAGGGCTTCGGAGGAAGATATGGGGATCGGCCCAGGAAAATTTATTGCTTATCTGTGGTGAAGACAAGGGCCACACTACAAGAATGTGCCAAATCACTATTCTGAAACAAAAGGAGATTGCCAAAGCCGAAGCTCGACAGAATCAGCCGAAGCAGGTCTTGCAGACTGCTTCGTGCCACTCTCCTTACATACCAGAATACGTGGGCAATCAACCTGCAGCCTCTATTGCTTCGGCAAGCCATTCACAGGCTTCTTGGCCTCAGCTTCCACCGCCACCACCACTTCAGCCCACTTATTCCCGAAGCCAGCAGCCAGAAGGGCGTCAACACTCCTAGCAACAATGTGACTTCAGGAAGGAGTCCGAAGCTCGAACAGTCAATAGTACTGTACCAGAATCGAAGCACATATACTAAGCGAATATCCTACCTCTGAAATGCTTTTGAGTTCTATGTCATTTTGCTTTTTAATAAGAAGTAATGTAAATTTAGTTTTAAAATTCTTGTAATGATCTTGCTTCTATCAGAATGAAATATATCTTCCTCACAGAATTACGAAGCCCAAAATCTTCTTCACAGAATTTCGAAGCTCAAAAGTCGTTCCTAAAGGAATACAGAGCTGAATTTGTCGAAGCTACTCAAAAGTCGTTCTTAAGGGAGCGCAACGTAAGTTTTGAGCTCAAAAGACGTTCCTAAGGGAATGCAGAGCCAAAATTGCTGAAGCTACAAAAGTCGTTCCTAAGGGAGCGTAGCGTAAGTTTTTTGCTCAAAAGTCGTTCCAAAGGGAATGCAGAGCCAAATACCGCCGAAATATAAGGCGAAGAAGTTCAAAAGTTGTTCCTAAGGGGATGCAGAACTTATACTACCGAAATAGAAGGTGAAGAAGTTCCAAAGTCGTTCCTAAGGGGATGCAGAACTTACACCGAAAAATAAATGGTGAACACCGAAAAATAAACGATGAAGAAGCTCAAAAGTCGTTCCTAAGGGGATGCAGAGTTTATGTATTCCAGTGTGGGTGTGTGGTTGTGTGTCTTCGACATCAGTATCATTTTGCATCATATCATCACATCATTTCGCATAGCATCACATCATACATCATATCGCATCAATGACACGAGAATCGAATACGGAGTTCATCTTCGGTGAATGCTTCGTAAAAATGAAAATGTGCTAAGGCACGAAGTAAGCTTCGAGAAATACAGCCTCATCAACCTTGTCACAAAAGAAGGGACCCCTTTTTGCGAAGCATGGATATTTTTACGAAGCATGGATTTTTTTCTTTACGAAGCATGAAAAGAAGGGAAGGTGTTTTTTTCATCGAATGCTCAAAAACGGTATGTATGTAAAGTTTCATGCCTCGCAAAGAAATAAATTACAATAATTTACATATTTGATTTAAAGTTACATGCATCAAATATCATAGTTTTGCTACAATAGAAACCTAATATTCCTTCATCTGTTATATACATCAACCTTTTCAAAATGTTTATTACAACACAATCTATTCCTCTTTAAGAACTTTCTCTGCAACTTCGGCCTGGGCCATGGTCTTGATGTGATCACATCTCGCCTTCTCCAAGATAGCTGAAATTCCTCGCGTACCAGAAAACACGCAAACATCCCCGCGATCACTCATAATTTATTCGAAGGTCCCGGCTTCTCCACTTATCCATTCAACAACGCCTTCGGGTTCGCCTCGTATGAAATTTTCTTCAGCAGAATAGGCACCCACTTTGGCGAAGCTAGCTTTTATTTTATTTACGCAATCCAAGGATTTTTCAAAGCACCTTTCCTTGGATGTGCGAAATTCTTCAACATTTTTCTCTAGATGATTTTCCCAATATTCGCTAATTTCTTGGTTAGCTTGTGCGAGTGCACATTTTTCCTTAGCTTCGCCCAGTTGTCTTCGAAGGTCTTCAATTTCAGTCCTTTGGGCTTCGGCCTGAGCTCTGAAAATAGCTTCATTTTCCTTCACTTTGTTTACCAAATAAATTAAGATTTTGTCTTCTTCAAGACCTTCGTTTCTCAATTCAATCACCTCTGAACGAAGGTTGTTCAGAGCCATCGTATAGCCTTCATCCTCATATTTTTCTGCACCCTAAGGGCATTACTAAGAATTAAGCCCTGCAAGAGGAGGAAAGAATTGAGTATGACAAATGAAACACCTCATTCTCAAATTCAAAGTTAACTTCTATACCTTTATACTGTTGTATGCTAGGCTATCAGCAAGATCATCCTTTGACAAAATTGAATGGCCATCTTCCAGCTTCGGGAATCCCATGCTTCTACCTATCTCCCGGCAAACGGATATTTCTTTGTTGTCCGGGAGACAGTATAAGAAATCATCTTCATTACTCCTATTAAAAACCAAGGCTTCCTTCGGATATTTCAACTTTCACGCATAGTACCTAGCTTCCAGAATTTATTCTTCGGACAGCTTCTTCCTCGAAGCGTGTCGAATGATGTAGTCAACATTTTCGATCAAAGCTACGGGAGCAGGAGTCTCGATCTTTTCAGGAGCAATCTGCTCTGCCGCTTTTTCTTCAGGCACGGCAGGCTCTGTCTCGGTGGGCACTGAAGGCTCAACTTCGGTTTTAGCTTGAACTTGCGTAGCTTCTGCTTCTGCTTGCCCAGTTTCGGCTCCGGCCTATGATTTGGCTTTAGATTGAGCAATTTTCTTTGAAGGAGCAGGGCTCAACGCCTTTGTAGTCTCCAGCACAACATCTAGTACGTTGGCCATCCTTCTCCCCTTGGGAGTTGCGGTAGAAGCCTTTTGCACCTTCGACAGATTTGCCTTTGTCGGAGGGCTCAGAATCTTTGGCATTTTTATTATCTCTTCAACCTTCGGTTCATCGGCCTTATCAACTTTATCTTCGACTGCCTTGACTGTATGCTCCTTCGACATTACAGTCGGTTCTTCGGTGTTCTGTGTAATCGAAGCAGTCTGTGTTGCTTTGGCTGCTGAAGAGGACCCTGCGCCAAAGTCAGGCACCATGGCCGATTCAATGTAACGCGGCCGGTGGGTCAGAACCTTCATCTTTTTGCTCTTCAGCACAGGCTCAACTGGGGTGACCGAAGTAGCAATCTTCCTCTTTTTCTCTTGTCTTCGCAGCAGGTAGCGGTAATCAGGGTATACGAATCCAATAGCATCAAATACCCTGTTTAATCTTTTCTTGCCCCAGCCACCAAAGGCTGCGGACAAGGCATTATCTTCAGCCTTGGAGTACGCTCCAAGCAGCTCATCACTGGTAGCTTTGATGCACTTCAACCAGTCGTCGTTCGGCTCATCAAATTTCTCCCTAAATCTGAAGGTATACTTCAGTCGGACCAGACCACCCTTACTAGAGTCGGCGGTGGTCTCCTTCGGCATTTCCCAGTTTTCCACAAGCGGCCATACCCTGAAGGCTATATGTTCTTGAATCAAATCTCTTGTACCAATGAAGGAGCAAACAGTGTTGAAAGCCCTCTAACACGCTTCGACAACATCATCAATTTCCACCTTTGGCCTTCGGAGGCCGAAGCGGGACCAGATGGGGCGCTGAATGATTTCTTTAATGTCTTCCCTTGCCTTTAAATCATTCTTCACATAAAACACTCTTCCATCCAGGCCCCGGGCCATCTCTTCCGAAATGTTGGTACCGGGTGGCTCGCGTTGGGGCGAGCAATAAATCCATAACAACCGAAGTTGTTATGGTACTGTTCTTTGCTAATAGCCTTCATCTCATATAAGAGCTCGTGCATATGGCAGAAGCACTTTGCGCTTGGCTCTAGCCCCTGACTCCTTACAGCCCAGACAAAAATCCCCATCCTCATAATAGCTTCAGGGGTGATCTGATGAAGGAAGATCTGGTAGATCTTCAGCACTTCAACTACAAACTTGCTCAAAGGAAACCGAAGTCCAGCCTTAAAAAAGCTTCGGTAGATAACAACTTCGTTTTCCTCAGGGGCAGGGACGTTGTTGTCTCCGCCAGCCCTCACGATAGACATGTCCCGAAAGTACCTTCCTCTCATGTTCTCAGGGTCACTATGTTTAATGGTCAATTTTCCGAAGACTGCATGGCTTGGTCGCCAGGGCCGATCCTCAGAATCTTCATCCCCACTTTCCACATCATAGCTATCGCTGTCACCAGTATCTTTAGATAAACCTTCCAGTATCTCTTTAGTAATCTTCTCTGTGTTTGTTTTTTCCATGGACTCAATAAATTCAGCAATATAAGGATCCGCAACCTTTTTCTCCTCAAACAGCTTCGCCTCTTCAGTCAACTTCACCCTCTCAGTCATTTTTCCCCAGACATGGTCAAAATGCGTCTTTTAACCGAAGCTCAAAAGCTTGAAAATTTAGCGAGCGCTAGTGAGCAAAAGCTAAAAGTTTGAGAAAATAATGCAAATGGCAGAAACAGCGTATCAAATGCTGCCGGTGTGAGTTCATATTTATACGCCTAGAACGCTGCAACTTGGAGGGCCCCGTCTGTCATTGATTGTTGCTATTCTAGCAAAGGGAAGGTATTTTTTCAGACCTTCGGCTTAAGGCCTTCGTTCACATCGCAGTCTGAATTCGTTGCTATAACAAATTAATACTGTGAGGGGCTACTGTTGGGGGCCTTCGTCTTCCGAAGGTCCTCAAAAACATGAGTAACAATGTTTCCCAAGCATAATATATGTACAGGAACCTTTGGACTCGGGATGAAGTTGTACACAATATGGAGAGCAGGGTCGGAACAAAGGTTGAACCAACGCCGAAGCTGCGCGCAAGGGAGCTTCGGCTCAATAGCAGAAAAAGGAACTGACTTAAGGAGGAAAAAGGCTATCTAGTCCCCGATAGATTGTTCTTAAGTCAATAGTGAACATGAAGGGCATGAATGTAATCTCTCCCTAGCTTTCCTAATTACTTGGCCATGGTCATCCCATTCTACCCTTGTGGTAGCACTGTTTTCCCGGGTGGTTCTCTATGTTCCAATTAACATGATGATCTTATCATGAATAGTAAATAAAACAACAACAAAAATTGGAACATCATCATAATATAACATTAATTTCCCAAAACCAGGTAGAGCAATAGCAAATCTACCCAATAGTTCATATGTTTGCAAGGTGTGGGATAGACAATACTAGGGATACCTATAAGGTCCCATCAAATTAACCCGAGTATATCACAGTGATTAACACGAACATTATTAGATAAAGAGAAAAGTGATCAAGGGCACAACTTGCCTTAGACTTGAGATTCCCAAGTCCCAAATTAGTCTTCATATTCTCGTGACCTCATTGGTACTCGTAGCAATACAAACAAACATGATATAGGCAAAAATTAACATCACACCAATCATGAGAACATATTGCATAATAATGATCTACACATCGTAACTAGATCTTAGCTTCGAGAACCACTAAATTCGGAGTTACGGTTATAAAGTTATGATTTTCTGAAGGTTTAAGTGTCTACTATAAAACAAAGAAGGTACATGTTAGGGGCCTTTGTCTTCCGAAGGTCCTCAAAAACATGAGTAACAATGTTTCCCAAGCATAATATATATACAGGAACCTACGGACTCGGGATGAAGCTGTACACAATATGGAGAGCAGGGTCAGAACGAAGGTTGAACCAGCGCCGAAGCTGCGCGCAAGGGAGCTTCGGTTCAATAGCAGAAAAAGAAACCGACTTAAGTAGGAAAAGGCTATCTAGTCCCCGATAGATTGTTCTTAAGTCAATAGTGAACATGAAGGGCATGAATGTAATTTCACACAGGCTGCTCCCTGTGCCTATAAATAGATGAATAATACCCCCGTACTGTTCACGCTGACTTGTACTCGCTCGTGCGTCACACTTGTACTTTTGCCTTCTGTCAAGCCGAAGGTACAAATGTAATTCAATATTGTTCTTATTCATCCATGATTATATAATAAGGATGCATAAATGATGTTATGTGACTATTCATGTTATTTCTCATGTTCCATATGCTTCTTCTTTCATCAATGTAAATTATGATGATGAAGGTATGTCCTTCATGACCTTCGTCCGAAGATAGTTATATCCTAAAGGAAATAATGCTTCGAAGGACGAAGGGCATTAACCATTAACTTCTTTCTGTGTTGTCTTGTTCTTAATTCATAGCATTTGAGAACAAGTCCCCAACAGTACAGGATTTTGACCAAAGGTTTCATGGTAATACAGGGTTACTAGATGATAAACAATATTAATATGAGATTAATGCAACTGGAATGGATCAAAAAGGAGTTAAAATAAAGAAGTTATGAATTATCTAAGTTTCTGGATTTATTTTTATACTAAAAATTCATTTCCTATATTTAGTTTATAAATAAACTGAGAACTCTGTCTGCCAACACAATTTCTGAAGAAGCTAGGGGCTAAAGTGCTAAAAACAGGACCTAACTGCGATTATTTTTGACTTAGAATGAACGACGGGTTGATTAACTAATTCTCGAAGCGCTCTTTAGCAAAATTTGGCGCGGTCGAAAGGGTATTGATCACTCACAACCATTTGATCAGGCATGGACATCACAGATTAAAACCTGCCCTCAATGAATCGGTATGGATTTCCAGCCGTTGGATCCAACATTGATGGGCTAGATTTAAATAATCTAAAAACAACCCTCGACCGATTGATCAGAATCGGACGACACCTATTACGCCAGCCCAAATCGGTATTTCCACATCTAATCTGGCCCATTCATCTAGGTTTTACCGACCCACGACCATCCCTAGCCTCGCTCCTCTCTCCCTCTGGTCAACCCACAGAGGCACCGCCCTAGCCCCCCACCAGAATCACACAGGAGTTATGCAATCCGGTGCCGCGATGAGTCGTTTCCATGTCTGAACCCCGAAATCGAGTGTGGGGCAGACGATGAACTCTATGGATGAGAGCATACCAGGTATTGGGGTGTAGAGGTACACCGACCACGGCCAATGGCGGTGCGACGGCATGGAAGGACCCCGATGACAAATTCCTGGGAACTCCACCGACCCACGTGCCAGTGGCATGCACGCAGAAGACCCACGCGCCCGAGTGAACGTCTGGGACACCTCCCTGCACCCAAGGGCACGACAGATGCGGAGATCGAGCGCAGCAGCACCAACTACCCCTGCTAGCGACGATGGCGCAGCTGGGACAAAAAAGATGAGCTATGGGATGAATCGAGGTGAATCAAGGAGGCGAGGTTGCGGTACTTGTAGGGCAATCTAGAGGGGTCCCGGTCAATCACACCGGCCACGTGAAACCCACGCGCCGCCGACAATCTCGGCGCGATTTGTTATGAAGATGAAGATGAAGGTGGACGGTTAGGCCCCATATGCAGCGAACCTAGTGTCATGGGCGCACGCGACGACAGCTGCCAACAAGGCCCCAACCTTCGGCGCCAGCGTGATTAGTGTGGGCGAGGAGTGGGCCGACGCGCGCGAGGCTTAGGTGGGCCGACCCAAAGTTTTGGCCCAAATCCGGTTACCATTTTTCTTTTATTATTCATGTTTTGCATTTCTTTCTAAATTTCCAAATTTGGTATTTGAATTCAAATTTGCTGATGAGTTTCACACACAAATTAAGTGCATAAATAAAAGTACCAGCATGAAAAGATATTTATATATATATCGTTATAGTGTATATTCTTTTCCTTTTCTATTTCATTTTCAAATTCTAGATTTCAAATTAGCTTAAACCCCAATTTCAGCATTAATATATTATTATTAAGTGCATAAACAAATAACCTCCAACATGATGCATAGATTATTTATGTTTCATTAGTTAAGTTATTCACTTTAAATATGATTATTCATATGTTCTGATGAATAGAGGGAAATACATATAAGGAGATTAATTCTTCACTTTTATTATCCACAAGTTAGGTATTACAAATCCTACCCCCTTAAAAGAAATCTTGTCCTCGAGATTAATAAGAAAAGGGATGTATCTCAATCTTGTCTCAAAACATATGCACTATCAAGAATCTCATCATGATGCATAACTGGTTATTAAAACATAGGTTCAAATAGACCTTATTACTATTCCTAAAATAATTAAAGAACTAGCTACTACCTAAGGTATTATTTAGGTCTTACAAATACTATCCCTTATATATATACTCTAATCTTGTTTCTCATTCACCTCTTCACTAGCTTCTTCGCCTTCAACCGACACCTCTTCTGGGTTTTCGGGTCCTTCAGGTCCAGTTTCTGCTTCCACATGGTTGACCTGACCCCGATTGACGGATAATGCCTAACTCTTACCTCTTCAGGCCTGACCTTGCTTCATCGAACCTGGAGTGGTTAAAGCAGCCCTGTTGGGACTAGTAGTTGGCATAATGACCAGCCTGTCCACATTTGAAGCATGACCTGTTTGTGGATGTATTAGGAGCAACAGGTCCGACTCGAGTGCTTGCTTGGGGAGGAGCAGATTGGGTCTGTTGAGTCTGTTGCCCAGAACTGTCACGAGTTGGTGTGCCTTGAGGTGTAGCATAACAAGGACGAGTACTACTTCCAGCCTATCCATGGTTCTTTTCTCTCTCAACTCGCTTGTGTTCTAGAGCTATAGCTTTGTCCAGCAGTCTCTGCAAGGACAGGAATGTGTGCGACATCAGTTGGTATTGAAGTGGCCCAATCAAACCCTCTAGAAATAGCTCCTAGTTTTTCTTGTCATCATCAACTTCCCCAGGAGCATCTCGAGATAGCTGGATGAATCTGTCTCTGTATTCACTTAATGACATGCCTCCCTGTTTGAGGGATAGGAACTCCTTAATCTTCATAAGACCAGCAGAAATGTGATAGTTCCTGAAGTTAGTGAAGAATTCTACCCAAGGAATGGTGTTAGCAGTAGCGTGAGCAGCGCAATATGCATCCCACCAATCCACAGCGGGGCCAGTGAGGCGACCCGATGCATATAACACTTTCTCCCTATTGGTGCACTGAGTTATATTGAGCATCTTTTCCATGGACTTTAACCAGTCATCAGCTTGTAGTGGGTCTGAGGAGTTAGAGAATGTAGGTGGCTTTTGACTCATAAACTCCCGGTGCTTATCCCTGGGTGGAGCTGGTGGTGGTGGAGGTGGTAGTTGTTGTCGTTCTTGTCGTTCTTGACACATTTCTTGACATTCTTGACACATTTCTTGACGTTCTTGACGGATCTGTGCTTGCATTTCTGTCATCATGTTGGCCATTTGTTGTAGTAGTCACATTTGAGCAGCAACCATGTCATCAGCAGGCAGGGGATTCGGAGGAGGATTCATGTCTGGTTCTGGATTAGCTACAGTCCTTCTTCGATGAATTCGTGTGGGTAGATCTAAAAGGGAAATATGGTTAACCTTTTCCTACAATTAATTTTGGTGGTTGAATGTCCAACACAAACATATGGACTAACTAGTTTGCTCTAGAACTCATGTATTATAGGTGCATAAGGTGCAACACAAACCAATAAAAGATTGAAGTTAGGGACTAAATTGAGCCGGAGCAAAGAACTTGAGTGTGTTGTGGTCTGGCGCAACGGACAGTGTCTGGTGCCCCATGCCCGTACAAATCCAAAGCAGCCACTCTTGGGAATTTGAAGGCGCCCTCCGCTATAATTCACCGGACTGTCCGGTGTGCCAGCGGAGCAACGGCTAATTCGCACCAATGGTCGACTCTGACAGCGCTACAGTGTCACGGTAGAAGTCAGAGCAGCGAGTCAGAGGGGCACCAGACTATCTGGTGCACCACCAGACTGTCCGGTGCCACAAGAAGACAAAGGCGCCAACAGTCAACTGCTCTAGAACCCCAACGGTTGGGTGACATGGCGGCGCACCGGACACAGAACAGTGCGTGTCCGGTGCGCCCATCGTCAGCAGCCTCCCTAATGACTACCTTGGTGGTTGAGGGCTATAAATACCCCCCAACCACCACAACTTCAAGCATCCAAGTTTTCTGAATATCACATTCAATACAAGAGCTCTAGTATTCACTCCAAGACACAATACAAAAGATCAAATCCTCTCTGAGTCCTAAATTTACTCCAAACACTTAGTGGCTTGTGAGAGAGAGATTTTTGTGTTCATTCGAGTTCTTGTCGCTTGGATTTCCTTTCTTCTTTTCTTTCTCTTATTCTCAAGTGCTTTGTAAGCGAGGCAAGAGACACCAAGTGTGTGGTGGTCCTTGCGGGGTCTTAGTGACCCATGAGATTAAGGAAGAAGGCTCACTTGGTCTAAGTGACCGTTTGAGAGAGGGAAAGGGTTGAAATAGACCCGGTCTTTGTGACCTCCTCAACGGGGACTAGGTTCTTTGGAACCGAACCTCGGTAAAACAAATCACCATGTTCACTCGCCTTATTTCTTGGTTTATTTGTTTGCCCTCTCTTTCCGACTTGAGTTTAACTCTAACGCTAACCCCTGACCTTAGTGCGTGTTTAAGTTTAAAAATTTCAGGTTTCGCCTATTCACCCCCTCTAGGCGACTTTCAATTGGTATCAGAGCCTGGTGCTTCATTAGAGTCTAACAACTCGAAGTGATGTCAGGAGATCACGCCAAGAGGGAGATTATGACCGGCAAAAAAGCCGCAAGTTCGGAGAGGACTCTTTCGAGAGAGTCTAGCAACAAGAACAAGGAGGAATCCTCTTCCTCCATCAAGTTGCATCGGAAAGGTGACAAGAAGAAGATGATGAAAAAGGTCGTCCACTACGAGACCGACTCTTCGTCACCCCCACATCAAGCGTCGAGTCGTCCGTCACTTCTAAGCGCCATGAGTGCAAGAAGTATAGTAAGATGCCTCTTCACTATCCCCGTATTTATAAACGTGCTCCATTACTTTTTGTTCCCCTAGGCAAACCACCATATTTTGATGGTGAAGATTATTGTATGTGGAGTGATAAAATGAGGCATCATCTAACCTCACTCTGTAAAAGCATATGGGACATAGTTGAATTTGGAGCGCAGGTACCACAGGTGGGGGATAAGGATTATGACTTGGACGAGGCCGCACAAATTAGGCAGTTTAACTCCTAAGCCACATCTATACTCCTCGCCTCTTTATGTCGAGAGGAGTATAACAAGGTGCAAGGATTAAAGACCACCAAAGAGATTTGGGACGTCCTCAAGACCGCGCACGAAGGGGATGAGGTGACCAAGATCACCAAGCGTGAGACGATCAAAGGGGAGCTCGGTCGATTCGTCCTCAACAAAGGGGAAGAGCCGCAAGCCATGTACAACCGACTCAAAACAATGGTCAACCAAGTGCGCAACCTCGGGAGCACCAAGTGGGATGACCATGAAATGGTCAAGGTTATTCTAAGATCCCTTGTTTTTCGCAATCCTACTCAAGTGAATTAATTCGTGGGGATCCTAGATATAAACTAATGTCTCCCGAGGAAATGATAGGCAAGTTTGTGAGCTTTGAGCTAATGATCAAAGACTCCAAACATATTGTCAACTTGGAGCAAGGCGCCACCTCCACACCCGAGGTGCAACTCGTCACATTCAAAGTGACGAAAGAGAAGAAAAAGGAGTCTACATCAAGTAGGATTCCCATCGACACCTCCAAGCTCGATAATGAGGAAATGGCGCTCATCATTAAGAGCTTCCGCCAAATCCTCAAACAAAGGAGGGGGAAAAACTACAAGTCCCACTCCAAGAAGGTTTTCTACCGGTGTGGTAAGTTCGGTCACTTTATTGCAAAATGTCCTATTGCTAGTGAAAGTGACAGGGACGACGACAAGAAAGGGAAGAAGAAGGAGAAGAAGAGATACTACAAAAAGAAGGGCGGCGATGCCCACATATGTCGGGAATGGGACTCCGATGAGAGCTCCACCGACTCCTCATCCGACGAGGACGCCGCCAACATCGCCATCAACAAGGGCCTCCTCTTCCCCAACGTCATCCACAAGTGTCTTATAGCTAAGGACAGCAAAAAGAAGAAGGTACAATCTAGAGCCACCCCAAAATATACAACATCTAGTGATGAGGATAGCTCTAGTGATAGTGAAGATAATTTGATGTATCTCTTTGCCAACCTTAGCATGGACCAAAAGAAAAAATGGAATGAATTAATTGAAGCAATTAATGAAAAGGATGAACTCTTGGATAGCCAAGAGGACTTCCTAATTAAAGAGAACAAAAATTTGTTAAATCAAAAAATGCTTATGCTCAGGAAGTAGAAAGAATGTGAGAACTTGTCTAAGGAGCTTAGCATTTGTCATGATTCAATTTCTAGCCTTAGAAATGAAACTGCTAGCTTAGTTTCTAAGGTCAAATATTTAAATGTTTGCAATGATTCTATTTACTGTCTTAGAGATGAGAATGCTAGATTAAAATCTAAGATAGAAGAATTAAATGTTTGCAAACCATCTACATCTACTGTTGAACATGTTTCCATTTGCACTAGATGTAGAGATATTAATGTTGAAGCTATAGATGATTACCTTGCCATGATTAAACAACAAAATGATCACATAGCTAAGTTGACTGCTAAAATTAATGAGCATGAACTTGAAAATGAAACGTTCAAATTTGCTAGAAGTATGCTGTATAATGGGAGACACACTGGCATTAAGGATGACTTTGGTTTCCAACAGGGGAGCAATTTCAAGCTTAATGCCCCTAAAAGATTGTATAATTTTGTTAAGAGCAAGGCTCCCATGGTTCAGGATAATGAGGGCTACATTTTATATCCTGCTAACTATCCTGAGCACAAAATTAGGAAAATTCATGCTAGGAAACCTCACAATGTTTCTCATCATGCATTTATGTATAAAAATGAGGCTTCTAACTCTAGGCATACCACACATGTTAAAATGCCTAGAAAGAAAATTCCTTCTGCATCAAATGAGCATAATGTTTCATTTAAGACTTTTGATGCATCTTATGTTTTAACTAACAAATCAGGCAAAATAGTTGCCAAACATGTTGGGGGCAAACACAAGAGTCCAAAGACTTGTGTTTGGGTACCCAAGGTGCTTGTTTCTAACGTCAAAGGACCCAAGACTATTTGGGTACCTAAGAACAAGGCCTAAATTTTTTTTGTAGGTTTATGCATCCGGTGGTTCAAGTTGGATAATCGATAGCGGGTGCACAAACCACATGACCGGGGAGAAAAAAATGTTCTCCTTCTATGAGAAAAACGAAGATCCCCAACGAGCTATCACATTCGGGGATGGAAATCAAGGTTTGGTCAAAGGATTGGGTAAAATTGCTATATCACCTGACCATTCTATTTCCAATGTTTTTCTTGTAGATTCTTTAGATTACAATTTGCTTTCTGTTTCTCAATTATGAAAAATGGGCTACAACTGTCTATTTACAGATATAGGTGTTACTGTCTTTAGAAGAAGTGATGATTCAATAGCATTTAAGGGAGTGTTAGAGGGTCAGCTATATTTAGTTGATTTTAATGAGAACAAAGCTGAACTTGACACTTGCTTAATTGCTAAGACTAACATGGGTTGGCGCTAGATCGCCGACTAGCCCATGTTGGAATGAAGAATTTTCACAAGCTTCTAAAGATAGGGTTTGTAGTGCATGTCAAGCAGGAAAGCAGGTTGGAGCCCATCATCCACACAAGAACATCATGACGACTGACAAACCGCTCGAGCTACTCCACATGGATTTATTCGGCCCGATTGCTTACATAAGCATCGGTGGGAGTAAGTATTATCTAGTTATTGTGGATGATTATTCTCGCTTGACTTGGGTGTTCTTTTGCAGGAAAAATCACAAACCCAAGAGACCTTAAAAGGATTCCTAAGACGGGCTTAAAACGAGTTCGAATTAAGGATCAAAAAGATAAGAAGCGACAATGGGATGGAGTTCAAGAATTCTCAAATTGAAGGCTTTCTTGAGGATGAGGGCATCAAGCATGAGTTCTCTTCTCCCTACACACCTCAACAAAATGGTGTAGTAGAGAGGAAGATTAGAACTCTACTGGATATGGCAAGAACCATGCTTGATGAGTACAAGACACCGGACCGGTTTTGGGCGGAAGCAATCAACACTGCTTGCTACTCCATCAATCGGCTCTACCTTCACCGAATCCTCAAGAATACATCATATGAACTCCTCACTGGTAAAAAGCCAAATGTTTCATATTTTAGAGTATTTGGGAGTAAATGCTTCATTCTTGTTAAAAGAGGTACAAAATCTAAATTTGCCCCTAAGGCGTAGAAGGCTTTTTACTTGGTTATGACTCAAACACAAGGGCATATAGAGTCTTCAACAAATCCACTGGATTAGTTGAGGTTTCTTGTGACATTGTGTTTGATGAGACTAATGGCTCCCAAGTGGAGCAAGTTGATCTTTATGAGCTAGATGATGAAGAGGCTCCGTGCGTCATGCTAAGGAACATGTCAATTGAGGATGTGTGTCCTAAGGAATCCGAAGAGCCTCCATAAGCGCAAGATCAATCGTCATCTTCCAATCAAGCATCTCCACCAACTCAAAATGAGGATCCAGCTCAAAATGATGAAGATGAAGAAGATAAGACACCTCAAGAGGTGGACAATGATCAAGGTGGAGATGAAGAGAATGAAGACAAGGAAGATGATCAAGGAATTCAGGGTCAAAGACCGCCACACCCAAGAGTCCACCAGGCAATTCAATGAGATCACCCCATCAACTCCATCCTTGGTGACATTCATAAGGGGGTAACCACTAGATCTCGAGTTGCTCATTTCTGTGAACATTACTCTTTTGTTTCCTCTATTGAGCCATACAGGGTAGAGGATGCACTAAGAGATCCAGATTGGGTGCTGGCAATGCAAGAGGAGCTCAACAACTTCATGAGGAATGAGGTATGACATTTGGTTCCATGTCCTAATCAAAATGTTGTAGGTACCAAGTGGGTATTCCGCAACAAGCAAGATGACAATGGTTTGGTGACAAGAAACAAAGCCCGACTTGTGGCCAAAGGTTATTCACAAGTCGAAGGTTTGGACTTTGATGAAACTTATGCACCCGTAGCTAGGCTTGAGTCAATTCATATATTACTTGCCTATGCTACATACCATGGCTTTAAGCTTTTACCAAATGGACATGAAAAGTGCCTTCCTCAATGGACCTATCAAGGAAGAGGTCTATGTTGAGCAACCTCCTGGCTTTGAAGATAGTGAGTACCCTAACCATGTGTATAAGCTCTCAAAGGCGCTTTATGGGCTCAAGCAAGCCCCAAGAGCATGGTATGAATGCCTGCGAGATTTCCTTATCACTAATGGCTTCAAAGTTGGTAAAGCCGATCCTACTCTCTTTACTAAAACTATTGCAAAAGACTTGTTTGTATGCCAAATTTATGTTGATGATATTATATTTGGGTCTACTAACAAGTCAACTTGTGAAGAGTTTAGTAGGATCATGATAAAAAATTTGAGATGTCTATGATGGGGAGTTGAAGTATTTTCTAGGATTTCAAATCAAGCAACTCCAAGATGGCACCTTCATCAGCCAAACAAAGTACATTCAAGACATACTTAAGAAGTTGGAATAAAGGATGGCAAACCCATCAAGACACCTATGGGAACCAATGGGCATCTCGACCTCGACACGGGAGGTAAATCCGTAGATCAAAAGGTATACCGGTCGACGATAGGATCTTTACTCTACTTATGTGCATCTCGACCGGATATTATCCTTTATGTATGCACCAACAATGGGGGGATATCGAAATAGCTTGTGTAAACACCAAGAATCAATTAGCCGATATCTTTACCAAGCCTTTAGATGAGAAAACCTTTAGCAAACTTAGGAATGAGCTAACTATACTTGATTCTCAGAATTTTGATTGAAATATTGCACACATAGCTCATTTTATACCTTTGATCATGTCTCATTCATTTGGTACAAATGCATATTTCTTATTATTCTTGTGCCAAGGCTACTACTAATGTGTTTTCAAGTATTTTTCCCTACTAAGTCGTACATTGAAAGGGAAATAGAGTATTCGGCAAAGACAAGGCTTCCACTCCAACTGTGACGGTATCATTTACCCTTTGCCGTTACTCCCACACATTTCTCAAATTGGTATAATCCTTCACTCATATTTCCTTTACCAATGGGGGAGAAAATATAAAAAGGGCTCTCAAAGTCTCTGTTTTTGGTGATTAATGCCAAAGGGGGAGAAAATATTAAGCCCAAAGCAAAAGGACCGCACCACCACCATTTCAAATTTTTTGAAATCAAGTTTTAATTGGTAATTCTTAATTAGTGTTTATGCTTCACTTAAGTTGTGAAAATAAAATTATAATTGGTATCTAATTTACAATTAATTCTTCAATTGGTATCTTTAAAAGTCAATTTTCAAATTGGTATCTACTTCAAAAACCCTCTTGAAAGCTAAGAGGAGAATTTCATTCAGGGAGAGTTTTAGTTAGTCAAAGGAAAAGCATTTGAAACAGGGGGAGAAATTTCAAATCTTGAAAATGCTTCTTGCAATCTTATTCATATACCTTTGACTATTTGCAAAAGATTTTGAAAAAGAGTTTTCAAAAGGATTTGCAAAAACAAAACAAGTGGTGCAAATGTGGTCCAAAATATTAAATAAAAGAAAAGCAATCCATTCATATCCAGAGAGATTATCAATTGGTTTAATTCCAAGTAACCTATGTACTTACCATATGCAAACTAGCTCATTTCTGCACTTTATATATTTGCTTTGGTTTGTATTGGCATCAATCACCAAAAAGGGGGAGATTGAAAGGGAAATAGGGTTAACCTTTTCCTACAATTAATTTTGGTGGTTGAATGTCCAACACAAACATATGGACTAACTAGTTTGCTCTAGAACTCATGTATTACAGGTGCATAAGGTGCAACACAAACTAATAAAAGATTGAAGTTTGGGACTAAATTGAACCGGAGCAAAGAACTTGAGTGTGTTGTGGTCTGGCGCACCGGACATTGTCTGGTGCACCATGCCCGTACAAATCTGAAGCAGCCACTCTCAAGAATTTGAAAGTGCCATCCACTATAATTCACCAGACTGTCCGGTGTGCCAGCGGAGCAACGGCTAATTCGCGCCAACGGTCGACTCTGACAGCGCTATAGTGTCGCGGCAGAAGTCAGAGCAGCGAGTCAGAGGGGCACCGGTGTAACACCCCTGGTGTTACTGTTACTAAAACTTGAGCATAACATCATAAGCATTGGCATTCCATATGTTTGTCACACCTAGAGTGCATTCCCTAGGAAAAAATTTCAAACAAGTTGTATTGATTTGACATGTTACTAGTGAAACCCTAGGGTATAGTATTAACCCTAGATTGGGCTTAAAGGGGTAACCAAAGCCTAAACAAGAGAAAACTTCAAAACTCAATTGGAATAACCATATAATGTCACCATGAATAGACATACATGGTATTCAAACCCTAGAAGTATCAGAAACCCTAAAAGAAACCTTGGAAAAGCCTGGACTGAAACCCTAGGGGCTAAGTGCAAAATTAGTGCACTTTTGTACTAAAGTGCAAAAACCATGAAAGTAAGACACCTTAAGTACTATGGTTCACAAGAATGTGGATTTGCAACTTAAACCCTAAGTTTTGGACTTATTTGCAAAAAGGCCACACTTATACTCAAATGGCTAAGTCTGAAATCAGTGACATTGGCTCAACTTTGGAGCCCTATATCTGCCAAGTTATAAAGTTTTTGCCCTAGGTCACCACATCAATTTTGTAGAGCTATTATAGGAGAGTAACTTTGGTACCGATATCTTCTTGGGCCGTTATAATAAAAATAAAGAAACTGCAGCCCAAATTTGCTCTATCAGAACTGGGCTAAATAACTAAAACTGAACCCTAGAACAGGAATGGTCACTGTGGGATGGGGCTAAATTGGACACGACATATCTTTTAATTCACTCAGTTTTGGCCCAAATATCCTGTAGTAGGTTTGAAGACTGATAATTTGAGAACAAACTTTGTTAATGAAGTTTGCCCTGTTCTTAGCAAGAATCAAGAGAATCAGTGGGTTGAAGGGGGTCGGTTCAGGCAAACTCTGAAGATCTAGTGCACTGAAATATCTGAAGAACACAGGGAAAAGATCTACCGCACTGTGGAATTGGATGAGCTCGGATGAAACGGTGGGGATTTGATCGCGGGAAGGATAGCGTTTGGACGTGGCACCATCTCGCAAGCTGAGCCGGGCGTGGCCGGAGTTATTCACCGGCGGCCGCCATGACTCGGTCAATTCCGTCGTGGTGTCACCCATGCCTTGCTCCTCCCTCACTGTGTCTCTTCCCTATGTGGTAAGCATGCGCTAACAAAGTTATCCATGGCCGTGGATAGCTAGCCGAACCGTCGTGGCTATAAATATCACCATGAGCCACGGTGGGGTATTCACATCTCCACGGAGTGAGTTTGGTTGAAGCCCAAAATTCGCACTGCCTCTGCCACTTCTTCCCAAATTGAGTGTGCACAGTGAAACTATAGTTCATTACGGCTGTGTAGCCCCAATCTCGCCTCCCAATTTCACCCAGAGCCGTCGCGACACCATTTTCCCCTTTCTCTATCACCGACGAGCACAAGTCTCCGCGCTCCGTGGCCGAACCACTCTGGTAAGGCTCTGCCCCTCTCGAGTGTTGTTCTAGCAGCTCTGTATACACGTGAAGCTCATCGTAGCAGCCGTTTGACCAATTCGAGCGTAAGTGATTGGAAACACGGGCTCGACATCACGGTTTTCGCCGTGCACATGGGCAGGACGTTCTCTAAGTGTTCAAGCCAAAATTGACGATTGTTCCTGAGTCGCCTTGGGTCGGTTATGCTCCCCCTGTAGCTAGACTGAGCATCCGCCGCCGGCCAGGGCCAGTTCGAGCCTCGTCGGTGATCGACGGCGTGCGCACCGGTGGCTAGGGGTTTATTTGGAGAAGAAAC
Source organism: Zea luxurians (assembly GCA_029449295.1). NCBI lineage: Eukaryota > Viridiplantae > Streptophyta > Magnoliopsida > Poales > Poaceae > Zea > Zea luxurians. Next base: position 46,208,818 of record JAOPSE010000010.1, read on the forward strand.
AGAAGTCGGGGGACCTCTGTGTAATTGTCAGAGAGAGAGAGAGAGTGAATAGTGGTTGTGGGTTCTTAGCAGATTATTCAAGACATCGTGGGTCTCTGTGCAAAACTGCCAGCGCGGGTGCGCGCGTGGGTGCTTTTCTTCTGTCATGGGCTGGCGTGGGCCGGTTTGGGTCCAATACTGTTCACACCTTTTCTTTTTCTTTTTCTGCTAGAGCTAAATAAATTCTAGAAAATTCAAGAAAAATGATAAAAAAATATCAAACCAATTTTGCTAGGTTTCTAATTTTTTATAGTATTTATTAAAAATAGCTTCATGATTTTTAGTCCAAAAAGGAAATTATAGAGTATTTAAAATAGCCCAAGACCATGCTTCTGGATTTTTAGAAAATAAATAATAAACCCAAAATTCACTAAATTTTTAGGATAATATCTAAATAATATTTAGAAGCCTTGGGTAGAATTTGGTATGATTTGGACCATGTTTGATAATTAGAACCCAAAACCCTTGCCCTTGCCCTGTGAACTTCACTATTGACTCCGCAAACCCTAAGTTCTCGGAGAACCGTGAAGGAAAGTTGTACTCAAGACTTTAGATAACAAACTTTTATTATTTTTGCATCTTCATGAGCATTACATGAGCATTCATTATTATATTTGGCTATATCTAGAAAACAAAGAGGAAGTAGAAGAAGAAGCAAGGACACCACAACCACCACCTGAGGAACATCAGGCAGGCAGCTGTTTCTATTTTGATATCTGCGGGACTGAGTCTGATTCACCAGTAACACAAGGCAAGCCCTGGTGCATTTGCCACCACCTTGTTACTTTTAAAATCTTTCTCACTTGCTTGATGCATTAGGTGATAGGAGTTGTGTGCTAAACCAATTCCTACATTTCCTTCCTTGAATAGGATTACCTCCCTTTGAATCCCTGTTTTACAAAAGGTTTTTCTTATGCTTAGTTTTGCTTTAGACAAACAAAATGTTTTGTTTTTACAAAAGATGATGAGGCAAAGTGGGAGGGATGTTTTTGAAAATAAAACTTGATGGTGGATCCATCATGGCCATGATGGGTTCAACATCGGAAAAGATGTACCTCTGTCAGGTACCAAACTTTGGGTTTGAAATGATAAAGCTGAGACTGGGCGGGTGACTTGCACGATAAGAGAGAGTCTCGGTGTAGTGTCTCCGTCTGAGTCGATTAAGGACCGTCTCGATGTAGGCTTGCTGATCGAGGATCCTTTAACTGGTCACATGCCTCGTCATGGGTAAGCTTTGCCTTGGGCAGACTAATACCAGAATAAGATAACATGCAATGGGTGTGGAGAGATGGCGAGAGTAGCGTGTACCCTCCATGGCAAGAGGCTGGACGATGGTGTATCTGTGCTCTCGGTTGGCGTGAACCTAATCTGGTCTTAAGAACCCCGGTGGCGAGTTGACATATGCAAGGGTTAAGTGCTACATATGTCGTGTGACTGGAGATCCTCAGCTGAGTATAATCGATTCGGATCGCCGTAACTTCGCGGATGTGAAGACTTGGTCACTGCCCTATACGTATAAATCCAGTAAAGACTGAAGGGTTGTTAAGAAATCGGCTAGTGCAGGTCTAGTGATTGAACTAGGGTAGAAAGAACTCTAGATGCAGGTAATCTTACTTAACCTGACAATTAAATTTGGATTTTTAAGGATCCACTATTAGTAAGCATTTCTGCAAACAGAGTCATTGATTATTGATAAGCCTTACCTTGACTCCCTTAAAGCCAGCATATCCTTGAGAGTCTTTTACTTTGTCGGGTAAGACTTGCGAAAGTACACTTCGTACTCAGGGCTTTGTCCCATGTTGTTTTAGGTGAGGAAGCGACAAACTTTTGTTGCTTCTGTTCAAAGGTGGTACCCAAAGAAGAAACCCAAGACTAAAGCTGTGGGAGGGAAGGCCCTCCATTAAAAACTTTTTACTGCTTATTCAGCAGGAGTTTTTGCCTCCCATGGTTTGTAATAATAATACTCAGCACTCATATATTGTGTTCTAGTCTGTAAATATTTAACTCTGTCTTACTTTTCAATAAAAGTAAGTTATTATAATTGCTTCTGCACTTTCATATCTCTGATGAATTGTAATGTCTGTGTGACGGGTAAAACGCTCTTGGGAAGGTAAGCAAGTTAGATACCGAACTTGTCAAGTGATCAGGTCCACCTGCAGGGTTGTCTGAGGTCCATTGGACAAGGACAACTGTAGGTGGGCCTAATGACTTGGGAGGTTCTGTCACAGCTGGTATCGGAGCGAAGCCCATCTCTGCAGATGTTATGAGACATCTTCAAAAAGAATTTTCGAAGACTTATCTAGAAAATTTCTTCCCTTCTTATCTAAGTATCTTCTGAAGAGTTTAGTTTAAAGACCAGATAGTAAGAGTGCCATGTATAGAAGGTGTGAATCAACTAAGGTTGATTCTGTAATTATACATGCATCATGCTAAAAACCATGCTAATAAGAGTTTCCCTCATGGAGATATGCCACCGTGCACGAGAAAGACTGTGCGCAAGTCTACCGGGCCGTTTGGCGTACCCCGTCATCAACTTGCCCCACCACATGAAGACAGCAGCAGTGGTAGTAACGATCGAATCGGGGATCTGGAAGCACAAGTTGACCAACTTCGATCAGAACTCCGACACAGGAACGATCTATGGGTCGTGGATGGTGAAAGGATAAACGAATTAAGAATAGACATCCGCCACCTGCAAGACCAACTCGCGGAACAGGATCTAGCACTTGACTAGGCTGTGAACTCTCGTTCACTAGCTTGGGCAAAGGAAGCTAGAGCTTGAGTCCGTGTGGAAGAGCTTAGCTCAGCCGTGGATAACTTGCAGGTTTATTGTAATACATTACATGAAGAAGTTCATGTGTTGTATTCACAACTGCACCCGAACGTCCCTGCGGATCCTGTCGGGATGAGAGCCGGACCATCTCGAGCAGCGGGTGAAGCCCTCGGAGGAGAACTAGACCTTTTCAGGCCCCCTCCTTTAATGAATTTGGTCGACCAGTGGTCTCCTACCCCTGACAGCGAGGCTACCAAAAGCGACAAGAAGCAAGAGTAGTATAGTATAGAAGTAGTAGTAATGTGTAATAGGTAATGTAATCCTATTGTATGTACGAGTCTGTAACATTACCTTTTTCAGTAATGTGAAATGGATGGTTTGTTCTGGCATATCTTATTTCTTAAAATGTTCTTTGCCTCAGATGCCGTCTAAGACTCGCGCACAGGATGGGGCGGGCACCTCCCGTGGGAGGGAAGCAACCCCGAATCCGCCCCCAGTACCTCCAACATTAGCTGAGGCCATCGCTGCCTTGATTAATGCCACAGTTGACAACACCCGTTTCCTACAGGAAATGGCAGGGCAACAGATGCAGTAATAAGGCGGGCGGGTATATCCACAAGGACCCCGTGAAACATCGTATATGGATTTCTCAGAGACATGCCCTCCATTGTTTGTCAAGGCCGAAGATCCTTTGGAAGCGGATGAGTGGATCCGCGTTATTGAATATAAGTTCGGGCTTCTCCGGTGTACAGAGATTCAAAAGCCCTTGTTTGCAGCACAACAATTGCGAGGCCCTGCTAGTACGTGGTGGGGAAATTTTGTTGCCGTTCAGCCAGCCGGTCATCAAATCACATGGGATGAGTTCAAGTTGGCTTTTCGGGAGCATTATATACCTGAAGGGGTCCTCCATATGAAGCTAGGAGGAGTTTATGAAGCTCAAGCAAGGCGAGGATACTATCACTTAGTATCTCAATAAATTCAACCACTTATCCCAATACGCAATCGATCAAGTCAACACGGATATAAAGAAGAGGAATTGCTTCATGAGAGGCCTGAATGATCGAATGCAACGAAAGATGGCCACCTGCATTTATCTTTCTTATGGAAGGGCTGTCACCACAGCTCTGGCAGTTGAGGCTAAATATGCAGGCTTCGGAAAATCAAAGGGGAACGGAGGTGACAGGCCCAATCAGGGGTCTAAGAAAAGGCAAAGGTTGGTAATCCGACCTTTCAATTAGAATCGTTCTTCATCGCGCCCACCTTCCTACCCTTTCAAGCAACAGGTTTTATCAGTCCTACCGCTGCCCCCATCGCTACAAATCAGCGGGTGCCCCTGGCACTCGTTTCCTTGCTCTTCCGAGCTCATCAACAGGCTGCTTCAATTGTGGAAAGTCCAGGCATTTTATTAAGGACTGTCCATACCCGAAGCAGAATCGATCAAAATAATCAACAGAGTTCCGAGAGTTCCAAGGGAAATGTGGCAAACAATACCGCAGGAAAAAATAAAAGGAAAACGAGACGGATCTATTATACTCAAGTGGCCACAACACCGGAAGGCGAACCGGTTATGATGGGTACGTTCCTTGTGGCCAATCACCCTGTAGTTATTCTCTTTGATTCTGGTGCTTCGCATACTTTCATAAGCAAGAAGTTTGTGGAAAAACATTGCATTCTATATACTGAATCAAGGGAAGGGTTTACTATTCATTCGCCTGGGGGACAAACATTTACTAAAGAAGTGGCTTACCAAGTGCCCGTAACATTGGCTGAACGGGACTTTCCAACAAACATGATTGTTCTAAAAGGACAAGACATAGATGTAATTTTGGGCATGAATTGGTTAGCCCAGCATAAAGCAATCCTCAACACTGATCTGAGAACAATCAGGTTGAGTTATGGCCAAGAAGAGATTCTTTTGTCCATCCCCGTAGCCATTCCAGCTAGACCAACTGGCAGAGTGTATGAAGCCATCATACCGGAGATCCAAGATATTCCGATAGTATGTGAGTTCCCAGACGTCTTTCCAGAAGATCTGCCGAGATTGCCTCCAGAAAGAGATGTAGAATTTGTGATTGAGTTGAAGCCCGGTACAGCTCCTATTTCTAGAAGGTCGTACCGAATGCCTCCAAATGAACTGCAGAACTCAAGACCCAATTACAAGATCTACTTAAAAAGGATTTATCCGACCAAGTTCTTCACCTTGGGGTTGTCCAGCCATCTTCGTCAAGAAGAAGGATCAAACACTGCGGATGTGCGTGGATTATAGACCCCTTAATGAGGTCACCATCAAGAACAAGTACCCTCTTCCCCGATTGACATTCTATTTGATCAACTTACCGGAGCTCGGGTATTCTCCAAGATTGACCTCAGGTCGGGTTATCATCAGATCCGTATCTGACCCGAAGGTATACCGAAGACCGCATTCACCACGCGGTATGTTTTATTTGAATATCTGGTTATGTCTTTTGGACTGACAAATGCTCCTTCCCACTTCACATACCTGATGAACTCGGTATTCATGCCCGAGTTGGACATATTTGTGGTGGTATTCATTGACGATATCTTAATATATTCCAAGAATGAAGAGGAGCATGCTCAACACTTGCGGATCATATTGACGCGCTTAAGGGAACATCAATTATATGCTAAGTTCAGTAAGTGCGCATTCTGGCTGGAGGAGATTCAATTTTTGGGACATGTATTATCTTTCAAGGGGATTGCGGTGGATCCCAGCAAAGTCAAGGATATTTTGGAGTGGAAACCCCCAACCACTGTACATCAAGTCCAAAGTTTCCTTGGGCTGGCTGGTTATTACCGCCGATTCATACTAGATTTTTCCAAGCTTGTGAAACCAATCACAAGTTTATTGTAGAATGATATTAAATTTAATTGGTCTCCAAAGTGTAATGAAGCCTTTGAGCACCTGAAAGTATTATTAACCACTACTCCGGTATTGGCTCAACCAGACATTGAAAAGCCCTTTGATGTGTATTGTGATGCATCAGGCAGTGGTCTCGGCTGTGTTCTAATGCAAGAGGGCCGAGTAATAGCTTATGCTTCAAGGCAGTTGTGCCGACATGAAGAACATTATCCAACTCATGACGTGGAGTTAGCTGCGGTGGTTCATGCCCTAAAAATATGGCGTCACTATATGCTGGGGAATGTCTATCACATTTATACAGACCATAAAAGTTTGAAGTACATTTTGACCCAGTCAGAGCTTAATATGATTCAAAGGAGATGGCTCGAGCTGATAAAGGATTATGAATTAGAGATTCACTATCACCCAGGCAAAGCTAATATAGTGGCAGATGCGTTAGGTCGTAAGGCTTTCTGTCATTGCCTTACCATTAAGACTTCTGACAATACGTTATGCCAAGAAATAGAGAAGTTGAACCTGGGGATGACTCAGCATGGAACTTTGAATCATTTGAAGCTTGAGTCAGTCATCCTGCAAAGAATAATTGATGCGCAAAGAAGTGATGAGGGAATGAAGTACATTCATGAGAAAGTAGAAGCTGGAAAAGCCAACTGCTTCAGAAGAGACAATCAAGGTGTTGTATGGTTTAATAAACGCATAGTTGTGCCTAAAAATGATGAGATCCGCCAGCAAATTCTAGATGAAGCACATCTTAGTCGCTATTATATTCATCCTGGAAGCACTAAGATGTATCATGACCTAAAACAACGTTATTGGCGGACAAATATGAAGATTGAAATTGCATGCTATGTGGCAAGATGTGACACTTGTAAACGCGTCAAGGCCATACACATGAAGACTGCTGGGCCATTGCAATCATTACCGATTCCAACATGGAAATGGGAGGATATTAGTATGGACTTTATTATGGGATTGCCCAAGACCGCCAAAGGGTATGATTCTATCTGGGTTATCGTTGATCGACTTACAAAGATTGCCCACTTCCTTCTAGTCAGGTTAAAGTATACTGTGGCCACATATGCAGAATTATACATTGCCCGTATTCTCAGTTTGCATGGTGTTCCGAAGACTATAGTGTCAGATCGTGGACCGCAATTCGTGTCCTAATTTGGGAAGAACTTCACAAGGCTTTGGATACTAAGTTGCTCCATAGTTTGGCCTATCATCCTCAAACCAGTGGGCAAACTGAGAGGGTAAATCAAATACTTGAAGATATTTTACGGGCTTGTGCTTTGGAATTCCCACAGAAATGGGATGATTGTTTACCATTAGCGGAGTTCTCATATAATAATAGCTATCAAGAAAGCATTAAGATGGCACCCTTCGAAGCCTTATATGGACGATGATGTCGCACTCCATTAAACTGGTCTGAACCTGGTGAAAGAAATTTCTTTAGGCCCGATATGGTAAAGGAGATAGAAGAGAAGGTTCAACGAATAATTCATAATTTGAAGAAAGCTCAAGCTCGTCAGAAGAGTTACGCAGACACACACCGGATACCCTTGTACTTTCCAGTTGGAGATTATGTCTACCTGAAAGTTTCACCAATGAAGGGTATATCATGTTTCGGGGTAAAAGGGAAGCTTGCACCCTGGTATATTGGTCCTTTTCCTATCCTTGAAAGATATGGACCAGTGGCATACCGACTTTAGTTACCCGAAACCTTGTCTGCAGTACATAATGTGTTCCACGTGTCTCAATTGAAGAAGTGTCTTCGGGTTCTCGATAGAACCATTGAAGTAATGGATGTTGCCCTAGAACCAGACTTGACATATTCCGAGCATCCTGTTCGAGTCTTGGCTCAAAAGGACAGAACTACCCGAAGAAAAACTCTCAAGTTTTACAAGATACTGTGGAACTAGCATTCAGAAGATGAGGCTACATGGGAAACTCAGGACTTTTTAGAAAAGAATTTCCCAGGCTTTTTAGCCTCATGTAATTTGTAAAGTGTATAAAATTGTTGTAATAAAGGAGTGAGCCCCAAACCACCCCTGCCTTGTACCAAAAATAAGGAAATAAAGACATGTCGTGTTTCCTTTTCCATTACTTGCCCTAGGAATTTTAATCTCAGGACGAGATTCTTTTATGGGGGGAAGGATGTAACACCCCTGGTGTTACTGTTACTAAAACTTGAGCATAACATCATAAGCATTGGCATTCCATATGTTTGTCACACCTAGAGTGCATTCACTAGGCAAAAATTTCAAACAAGTTGTATTGATGTGACATGTTACTAGTGAAACCCTAGGGTACAGTATTAACCCTAGATTGGGCTCAAAGGGGTAACCAAAGCTTAAACAAGAGAAAACTTCAAAACTCAATTGGAATAACCATATAATGTCACCATCAATAGACATACATGGTATTCAAACCCTAGAAGTATCAGAAACCCTAAAAGAAACCCTGAAAAACCCTGGACTGAAACCCTAGGGGGCTAAGTGCAAAATTAGTGCACTTTTGGACTAAAGTGCAAAAACCATGAAAGTAAGACACCTTAAGTACTATGGTTTACAAGAATGTGGATTTGCAACTTAAACCCTAAGTTTTGGACTTATTTGCAAAAAGGCCACACTTATACTCAAATGGCTAAGTCTGAAATCAGTGACATTGGCTCAACTTTGGAGCCCTATATCTGCCAAGTTATAAAGTTTTTGCCCTAGGTTACCACATCAATTTTGTAGAGCTATTATAGGAGAGTAACTTTGGTACAGATATCTTCTTGGGCTGTTACACAAAAATTAAAGAAACTGCAGCCCAAAGTTGCTTTGTCAAAACTGGGCTAAATAACTGAAACTGAACCCTAGAAAAGGAATGGCCACTGTGGGATGGGGCTAAATTGGACGCGACATATATTTGAATTCACTCAGTTTTGTCCCAAATATCCTGTAGTAGGTTTGAAGACTAATAATTCGATAACAAACTTTGTTAACGAAGTTTGCCCTATTCTTAGCAAGAATCAAGAGAATCAGTGGGTTGAAGGGGGTCGGTTCAGGCAAACTCTGAAGATCTAGTGTAAAGCCCAAAATCTGTATAGGAAAAAAAATAATAAGATAAATAAATAGGTATACTTATATGTTAGTGTTTTGAGAAAATCCTCTAAGAAAAGAAGTTTCTTACCCTTGAAGTTATATCCTCTAAAAATAATATTTTCGAATGGAAGGTCTAATAAAAATCCATGATGAATTATATGTTGGGACATATGCTTTAAAGGAATTAAATTAAAAGACCTCTTGATGAGGGTTTTCAATAAAAAGTTATTTTCTTATAAATAAGTAAAATATATATATATATATATATGGAGTGTTTGAATGTACTTTTAATTTGACTACATATCTAAAATAATATTCTCTTGAAATAAATGATGTGTGTGTAAGGATTTTATTGGAAATATTACCTAAATAAAATAATAATAATAATAAAGTAATTAAAAAATATAACTTGCATCTCATGCTGAGATTTATTTTTGTGTAGTCCTAATTAAGTTTGAAATTTGGATGTGGAAGCATAAAACTAAAATTAAAACACAACAGGAAATAAAAGAAAAAGGTAAAAATAAAGCCCTCTTACTATTGGGCCAAATCCAGCGTCATCGGCCCACTTACCGTGAACCTTGGCCCAACTCGGCCTCCACCGCGTGCGCCCTTGGGTCTGGTGTCACTGACGCGTGGGCCCACTTAAGCATTGGCGTCGTGTTCCTCGCTCTGCCTCACTGGCAGCCGGGGCCGGAATACCAGGACCGTCTTCTCCCTCCTCGTGTCGAACTCGCCGCGCCTGCCACCGAACTCACCGGGTGGAGCGCGCCAACCTGTGCACGATTTTCGCGGGCGTGCGCTCCTGTTTTCTCGCGGCTATCTCACCCAACCGCATCTCCTTTCCCTGGCTCGGACTTCACCTTCGGAGTATAAATCGCATGCGCCTGTGCCCCCATTGCCGTGCGCAGTCAATCGGGACCGTGAGAAAGCCGGGGCCCCTTCGTCGACTACATAGAGAACCGCGGGCAGGGTCAGGGGGGAGAGCCGCGCCACGGGAGCTACTTCACCACGGTGCGAGGGGAGAAGAACGATCTCGGTGGCCGTATTAGCTCGCCGCCGCCGTGTCTGCGCCTCGCTCCATGGACAAAACCTCTGCCCGTGTCAATCAAGGTAAGAAAACCCTCATCTAGTTCGTCTTGTTGGTTACATCGTGTAGCTCCGTTCAATTTGACAGAGGTCGAGGAGGTAGCAGGATAGGTCTGCGCCGGCGTGATGCTCACCGCCGTGGTGATCGGAGTGCCGCTAGCTGTGCGCTATTGGTAGAAGAAAACCCTCGTCCGCTGATCTAACCACCAATGGCTAGGATTAAGTCGAGTTGTATCCCTCCGCGCGATGCATCGTGACCATAGATCTAGTGATGACCGGCTCTGGGTGCATACAGTTCCATGTGGGATCTAGCCCGTTGGATCAAGATCGAGTGTGCGGGTTTCCATCTCAATATTTTAAATCCCGAGCGTTGTTATTTGATCGGGCGGCTGGGGTGGCGTACCGGTTGGGGGCCAACCTAATCAAATCTGAGCTCTTGGATTTGAATCCGATGGCCTAGATTGAACCATACCCCTTCGGCCGATAGCAATTGCAAAAGAGACCCTTTATACTTCATAAATCAACCCACCGTCCATATAAGGTTCGTCTGAGTCTCGGGTTTCTTGTGCCGAGGCCCTTGCACTTTATAATAATAATGCGCGCAGTCCAGATAACAGAGAAACTAGATAATTAATATTATAATTTGATTTTTAGTGTAAAATAAATCTTAAAACTTGTTTAATTCATATTAAATTCATTTTAACTCCAAATTCATCCATTCTAGTTGCATTAAATTTGTATTAATATTGTTTATCACCTAGTAACTTTATTTGGTTATGAAACCTAAACTAAAATTATGTACTTAGTTTCTTTCGTACCCCATTCTTAAATCTTTGGAAAATCATAACCTAATAACCGTAGCTGCGAATTTAGTGGTTCTTATTTCCTCGATCTCGTAACGACGTGTAGATCATTATTACTTAGTTTATTCTTATGTTTGGTGTAATGTTAATTTTGCCTATACCATGTTTGTTTGTATTGCTACGACTAGCATGAGGTCACGAGTCACCTGAAGATCATCCTGGTACCTGGAATCTCAAGTCCCAGGCAAGTTGTGCCCTTGATCACTTCTTTTTACCCACTCATGTTCTAATTAATCATAATGATCTGCATAGGTTAATTTTGATGGGACCTAATAGGTTACCCTACTTTGTCTATCTTTATGCCTTGTTTACCACTAAACTTACTAGGTAGTACTTGCTAGTGCCATATGTGGATTTGGGCATTGAGATACATATTATTCATACTTTTGTTATCAGTTGTTGTTTACTGTTCATGATAAGATCATTATGTTAATTGGAACATGGAGCGACCACCCGGGAAAACAGTGCTACCACAAGGGTTTAATGGGACGCCCTTGGCCGATTAATTAGGAAAGCTAGTGGAAGACTACCTTACCCGAAAGGGGTAAGGGCAGTAGGGGAGTGGTCAGTGTAGGGAGGCCCTCGGGAGGATTTTGCTGCGATGGCGGTCCTGCAAGGGATTCCTGCATTGGAGCTTCCTATAAACTGTAGCGGGTTTTCTGAAGCTAGTGGAACTTTGTAAAGGCCTCGTAGTGTTACCCTGCCTCGCCTCCTCGGTAGAGGTGTATGGGATTGGCCGTCTCTTGGCAGATGGGTAACACGACTTGTGGGTAAAGATGTGCAACCTCTGCAGAGTGTAAAACTGGTATACTAGCCGTGCTCACGGTCATGAGCAGCTCGGACCCTCACATGATTAAATTATGGAACTAAATTCAATTTGTCATATGCATTGCATTGCAGGTGATGTTGTTACTTTTGTTCTATTACTTAATTGGGTTGGTATTTACTTATACTTAGTAATTGCTAATAAAATTTTGACCAACTTTAAAAGCAATGCTCAGCTCTAACCATCCTCTCTGGTAAGCCTTACACTTCACGTGAGCTCCCACCTTTGGCGAGTTCATGCACATTATTCCCACAACTTGTTGAGCTATGAACGTATGTGAGCTCACTCTTGCTGTCTCACACCCCCCCCCCACAGGTCAAGAACAGGTACCGCAGGATGAAGCGCATGGAGGATGCTGTGATGTGTTCGTGAGAGGTCTAGGCCGTCGTCTCCTAGTCAACTTTGGGTTGCTGGACCGTTGTCTCCTTATAATGTAATTATTTATTTTGTATAGAACTCCTGTTACATATAAAGATGTGACATTCGATCCTGTGCCACTATACATCATATGTGTGAGACTTGGTCCCAGCATACCTGGTGTTTATGTTCGCGCCCGGGTCTTGGTGCCCCCGAAATCCGGACTGAAGTGGTATCAGAGGAATGTTGACTGTAGGACGAAACCTAGATAGAATTGGACAACCATTATCTACTTACCTTACTCTGATTCTTTTCTAAACTTATCTTAATCTTTTTCTCATCTATTTCCGCTTACTCTGATTATTCTTATATTTTCTTTCTAAAAGACAAATGTGAATTTTACACTTTGAAATCATGTGCCTGAAGTGACCTTTAGGAATAGGAGACCTAATCCTAGGAACAAAAACAAAACTATTTTTTATAAGTGTCTATGTATTTGAACGTTTGTTCTTATGATATCTGTCTGATTTGGATTTCTGATTGAGTGTGATAGGTTGTGGATCAATGTCCACAATTACATCTGCATATACATTTAGACATAAAGGATAGTATTTGTAAGATAACTAGACAATCTAGATTATCCCCCTTAAATATATATATATATAGTATTCCGTATCTATCTCATCTTGACAGATTCTATCTTACCTTTGGACATTCACCTCGTACAACTAGTTATCCTAGTCTTGACATAAAATATCTGGTCAAGCCCTGCCAAAGAAAGTTTCAGTACATAACCAACTATTAGCTTATTCATTTTGCCTACCAAATGATTCCCTTGCAAAACTATCTTACCATATGCTTCTAACTTAGATGGTCAATACCAGGCGGGGTGGTGGAATTGATTTACCTCCTAATCGCACACCCGGTGGATATATAGACAACCCCAGCCACAGCCAGTAGAGATGAATCCTCCTAATCCTCCACCAGGCGGAGTTGATCCACTAATTGCAGCTCAAATGAGGATGATGCAGCAAATGGCAGACACTATGGCAGATATGCGCGCTCAGATGCAGCAAGAACGCCAGGAAATGCGCCAGGAAAGAGAGGATGCACGTCGGGAAATGCACCAAGAGCGAGAGGAGTTACGCCAGGAGAGAAGGGCGCAACAACAGCAGCTGCAACAACAACTTCAACAACAACAGCAACAGCAACAAGCACCACTGCCTCCACCTCCACCACCAGTTCCACCTCGTGATAAGCACCGGGAATTCATGAGCCACAAACCACCAACCTTCTCCAACTCCACGGATCCGCTGCAAGCCGATGACTGGCTAAAGTCTGTAGAGAAGATGCTCAACATAGCTCAGTGCTCGGACAGAGAGAAAGTACTCTACGCATCAGGTCGTCTTGCTGGCCCTGCTGCGGATTGGTGGGATGCGTACTGCGCTGCTCATGCTGCTGTCGATACAATTACCTGGGCAGAATTCTCCACACAATTCAGGAATTACCATATTCCTGCTGGACTCATGAAGATTAAGAGAAAGGAGTTTCTATCCCTCAAGCAAGGAAGTATGTCCGTGAGTGAATATAGGGACAAATTCATCCAGTTATCTTGATATGCTCCTAGAGATGTTGAGGATGATGAGCAAAAGCAAGAGCTTTTTCTGGACGGGTTAATTGGACCCTTGCAATATCAACTGGTATCGCACACATTCCCATCCTTCCAAAGGCTACTTGACAAAGCTATTGCTGTAGAAAACAAGAGGAGTATATTTGGAGAGAAAAGAAAGGCTGCTAACCAAGGGCAGGCTGGAAGTAGTTCCCGTCCTTGCTATACTACCACTCCAAGTACACCAGCTAGTGGCAGTTCTGGACAACAAACTCAACCGGCACCAACTGCTCCTCCAAAAGCAAGCACCCCAGCAGGACTCGTTGCTCCCAACACATCCACCAACAGGGCATGCTTCAAGTGTGGACAACCAGGACACTACGCCAACTACTGTCCCAATAGGGCTGCCTACACTACACCAGCTCCAATGAAACAAGGTCAGGCTTCGGCAGGAAAAAGTCAGCCCCTATCTATCAACCGGGGACAAGCCCATCATGCCGAAGTAGAAGCTGAACCAGGTGAACTAGAGATTCAAGAAGAAGAGCCAGTTGAAGATGAAATAGTCGGTGAAGAAGTCAACGAACAACAAGAATAGAGATAAACATAAATATAGATACATATATATATATATATATTACTATTTGTAAGACCTAAATATTAGTTCAGCCAGTAATTCGTATTTTACTATTTTAGGAATAATAATAAGGTCGATTTGACACTTTGTTTTGCTAATGAGTTATGAATCATGCTGAGATTTTGTTTGTGCATACGTTATGAGAACAAGATGAGTATATACATCCCTTTTCTTACAAATCTCGAGGACGAGATTTTTGTTAAGGGGGTAGGATTTGTAAAGCCCAAAATCTGTATAGGAAAAAAAATAATAAGATAAATAAATAGGTATACTTATATGTTAGTGTTTTGAGAAAATCCTCTAAGAAAAGAAGTTTCTTACCCTTGAAGTTATATCCTCTAAAAATAATATTTTCGAATGGAAGGTCTAATAAAAATCCATGATGAATTATATGTTGGGACATATGCTTTAAAGGAATTAAATTAAAAGACCTCTTGATGAGGGTTTTCAATAAAAAGTTATTTTCTTATAAATAAGTAAAAAATATATATATATATATATGGAGTGTTTGAATGTACTTTTAATTTGACTACATATCTAAAATAATATTCTCTTGAAATAAATGATGTGTGTGTAAGGATTTTATTGGAAATATTACCTAAATAAAATAATAATAATAAAGTAATTAAAAAAATATAACTTGCATCTCATGCTGAGATTTATTTTTGTGTAGTCCTAATTAAGTTTGAAATTTGGATGTGGAAGCATAAAACTGAAATTAAAACACAACAGGAAATAAAAGAAAAAGGTAAAAATAAAGCCCTCTTACTATTGGGCCAAATCCAGCGTCATCAGCCCACTTCCCGTGAACCTTGGCCCAACTCGGCCTCCACCGCGTGCGCCCTTGGGTCTGGTGTCACTGACGCGTGGGCCCACTTAAGCATTGGCGTTGTGTTCCTCGCTCTGCCTCACTGGCAGCCGGGGACGAAATACCAGGACCGTCTTCTCCCTCCTCGTGTCGAACTCGCCGCGCCAGCCGCCGAACTCACCGGGTGGAGCGCGCCAACCTGTGCACGATTTTCGCGGGCATGCGCTCCTGTTTTCTCGCGGCTATCTCACCCAACCGCATCTCCTTTCCCTGGCTCGGACTTCACCTTCGGAGTATAAATCGCATGCGCCTGTGCCCCCATTGCCGTGCGCGGTCAATCGGGACCGTGAGAAAGCCGGGGCCCCTTCGCCGACTACATAGAGAACCGCGGGCGGGGTCAGGGGGGAGAGCCGCGCCGCGGGAGCTACTTCACCACGGTGCGAGGGGAGAAGAACGGTCTCGGTGGCCGTATTAGCTCGCCGCCGCCGTGTCTGCGCCTCGCTCCGTGGACAAAACCTCTGCCCGTGTCAATCAAGGTAAGAAAACCCTCATCTAGTTCGTCTTGTTGGTTACATCGTGTAGCTCCGTTCAATTTGACAGAGGTCGAGGAGGTAGCAGGATAGGTCTGCGCCGGCGTGATGCTCACCGCCGTGGTGATCGGAGTGCCGCTAGCTGTGCGCTATTGGTAGAAGAAAACCCTCGTCCGCTGATCTAACCACCAATGGCTAGGATTAAGTCGAGTTGTATCCCTCCGCGCGATGCATCGTGACCATAGATCTAGTGATGACCGGCTCTGGGTGCATACAGTTCCATGTGGGATCTAGCCCGTTGGATCAAGATCGAGTGTGCGGGTTTCCATCTCAATATTTTAAATCCCGAGCGTTGTTATTTGATCGGGCGGCTGGGGTGGCGTACCGGTTGGGGGCCAACCTAATCAAATCTGAGCTCTTGGATTTGAATCCGACGGTCTAGATTGAACCATACCCCTTCGGCCGATAGCAATTGCAAAAGAGACCCTTTAGACTTCATAAATCAACCCGCCGTCCATATAAGGTTCGTCTGAGTCTCGGGTTTCTTGCGCCGAGGCCCTTGCACTTTATAATAATAATGCGCGCAGTCCAGATAACAGAGAAACTAGATAATTAATATTAGAATTTGATTTTTAGTGTAAAATAAATCTTAAAACTTGTTTAATTCATATTAAAT
The DNA here is from genome assembly GCA_029449295.1 of Zea luxurians. Classification (NCBI taxonomy): domain Eukaryota; kingdom Viridiplantae; phylum Streptophyta; class Magnoliopsida; order Poales; family Poaceae; genus Zea; species Zea luxurians. Next base: position 46,224,992 of record JAOPSE010000010.1, read on the forward strand.
TCATTTTAACTCCAAATTCATCCATTCTAGTTGCATTAAATTTGTATTAATATTGTTTATCACCTAGTAACTTTATTTGGTTATGAAACCTAAACTAAAATTATGTACTTAGTTTCTTTCGTACCCCATTCCTAAATCTTTGGAAAATCATAACCTAATAACCGTAGCTCCGAATTTAGTGGTTCTTATTTCCTCGATCTCGTAACGACGCGTAGATCATTATTACTTAGTTTATTCTTATGTTTGGTGTAATGTTAATTTTGCCTATACCATGTTTGTTTGTATTGCTACGACTAGCGTGAGGTCACGAGTCACCTGAAGATCTTCCTGGTACCTGGAATCTCAAGTCCCAGGCAAGTTGTGCCCTTGATCACTTCTTTTTACCCACTCATGTTCTAATTAATCATAATGATCTGCATAGGTTAATTTTGATGGGACCTAATAGGTTACCCTACTTTGTCTATCTTTATGCCTTGTTTACCACTAAACTTACTAGGTAGTACTTGCTAGTGCCATATGTGGATTTGGGCATTGAGATACATATTATTCATACTTTTGTTATCAGTTGTTGTTTACTGTTCATGATAAGATCATTATGTTAATTGGAACATGGAACGACCACCCGAGAAAACAGTGCTACCACAAGGGTTTAATGGGACGCCCTTGGCCGATTAATTAGGAAAGCTAGTGGAAGACTACCTTACCCGAAAGGGGCAAGGGCAGTAGGGGAGTGGTCAGTGTAGGGAGGCCCTCGGGAGGATTTTGCTGCGATGGCGGTCCTGCAAGGGATTCCTGCATTGGAGCTTCCTATAAACTGTAGCGGGTTTTCTGAAGCTAGTGGAACTTTGTAAAGGCCTCGTAGTGTTACCCTGCCTCGCCTCCTCGGTAGAGGTGTATGGGATTGGCCGTCTCTTGGCAGATGGGTAACACGACTTGTGGGTAAAGATGTGCAACCTCTGCAGAGTGTAAAACTGGTATACTAGCCATGCTCACGGTCATGAGCAGCTCGGACCCTCACATGATTAAATTATGGAACTAAATTCAATTTGTCATATGCATTGCATTGCAGGTGATGTTGTTACTTTTGTTCTATTACTTAATTGGGTTGGTATTTACTTATACTTAGTAATTGCTAATAAAATTTTGACTAACTTTAAAAGCAATGCTCAGCTCTAACCATCCTCTCTTGTAAGCCTTACACTTCACGTGAGCTCCCACCTTTGGCGAGTTCATGCACATTATTCCCCACAACTTGTTGAGCTATGAACGTATGTGAGCTCACTCTTGCTGTCTCACACCCCCCCCACAGGTCAAGAACAGGTACCGCAGGATGAAGCGCATGGAGGATGCTGTGATGTGTTCGTGAGAGGTCTAGGTCGTCGTCTCCCAGTCAACTTTGGGTTGCTAGACCGTTGGCTCCTTATAATGTAATTATTTATTTTGTATAGAACTCCTGTTATATATAAAGATGTGACATTCGATCCTGTGCCACTATACATCATATGTGTGAGACTTGGTCCCAGCATACCTGGTGTTTATGTTCGCGCCCGAGTCTTGGTGCCCCCGAAATCCGGGTGTGACATCTAGTGCACTAAAATTTCTGAAGAACACATGGAAAAGATCTACCACACTGTGGAATTGGATGAGCTCGGATGAAACGGTGGGGATTTGATCGCGGGAAGGATAGCGTTGGACGTGGCACCATCTCGCAAGCTGAGCCGGGCGTGGCCGGAGTTATTCACCGGCGGCCGCCGTGAGTCAGTCAATTCTGCCGTGGTGTCACCCATGCCTTGCTCCTCCCTCACTGTGTCTCTTCCCTACGTGGTAAGCATGCGCTAACAAAGTTATCTGTGGCCGTGGATAGCTAGCCGAACCGCTGTGGCTATAAATAACACCATGAGCCACGGCGGGGTATTCACATCTCCCTAGAGTGAGTTTGGTTGAAGCCCAAAATTCGCACTGCCTCTGCCACTTCTTCCCAAATTGAGTGTGCACGGTGAAACTATAGTTCCTTACGGCCATGTAGCCCCAATCTCGCCTCCCAATTTCACCCAGAGCCATCGCGACGCCATTTTCCCCTTTCTCTGCCACCGACAAGCACAAGTCTCCGCGCTCCATGGCCGGACCACTCTGGTAAGGCTTTGCCCCTCTCGAGTGTTGTTCTAGCAGCTCTGTATACACGTGAAGCTCATCATAGCAGTCGTTTGACCAATTCGGGTGTAAGTGATTGGGAACACGGGCTCGACATCATGGTTTCCGCCGTGCACTTGGGCAGGACGTTCTCTAAGTGTTCAAGCCAAAATTGACGATTGTTCTTGAGTCGCCTTGGGTCGGTTATGCTCCCCCTGTAGCTAGACTGAGCATCCGCCGCCGGCCAGGACTAGTCCGAGCCGCATCGGTGATCGATGGCGTGCGCGCCGTGGCCAGGGGTTTATTTGGAGAAGAAACAGAAGTCGGGGGACCTCTATGTATTTATCAGAGAGAGAGAGAGAGAGAGTGAATAGTGGTTGTGGGTTCTTAGCAGATTATTCAAGACAGCGGGTCTCTGTGCAAAACTGCCAGTGCGGCACTTTCCTTCTGTCGTGGGCTGGCGTGGGCCAGTTTGGGTCCAATACTGTTCACACCTTTTCTTTTTCTTTTTCTACCAGAGCTAAAGAAATTCTAGAAAATTCTAGAAAAATGATAAAACTATCAAACCAATTTTTCTTGGTTTCTAATTTTCTATAGTATTTAATAAAAATAGTTTCATGATTTTTAGTTTAAAAGGTAAATTATAGAGTATTTAAAACAGCCCAAGACCATGCTTCTAGATTTTTAGAAAATAAATAATAAACCCAAAATTCACTAATTTTTTAGGATAATCTCTAAATAATATTTTAAAGCCTTGGGTAGAATTTGGTATGATTTGGACCATGTTTGATACTTAGAACCCAAAACCCTAGCCCCTGCCCTGTGAACTTCACTATTAACTCCGAAAACCCTAAGTTCTCGGAGAACCGTGAAGGAAAGTTGTACTCAAGACTTTAGATAACAAACTTTTATTATTTTTGCATCTTCATGAGCATTACATGAGCATTCATTATTATATTTGGCTATATCTAGAAAACGAAGAGGAAGTAGAAGAAGAAGCAAGGACACCACCACCACATGTGGAACATCTGGCAGGCAACTGTTTCTATTTTGATATCTACGGGACCGAGCTTGATTCACCAGTAACACAAGGCAAGCCCCGGTGCATTTGCCACCTCCTTGTTACTTTTAAAATCTTTCTCACTTGCTTGATGCATTAGGTGATAGGAGTTGTTACTTTTAAATAAAACTTGATGGTGGATCCATCATGGCCATGATGGGTTCAACATCACAAAAGATGTACCTTTGTCAGGTACCAAACTTTGGGTTTGAAATGATAAAGCTGAGACCGGGTGAGTGACTTGCACAAGAAGAGAGAGTCTCGGTGTAGTATCTCCGTCTGAGTCGATTAAGGACCGTCTCGATGTAGGCTTGCTGACCGAGGACCCTTTAACTGGTCACATGCCTCGTCATGGGTAAGCTTTGCCTCGGGCAGACTAATACCAGAATAAGATAACACGCAATGGGCTTGGAGAGATGGCGAGAGTAGTGTGTACCCTCCGTGGTAAGAGGCTGGACGGTGGTGTATCTATGCTCTCAGTTGGCGTGAACCTGATCTGGTCTTAAGAACCCCGGTGGCGAGTTGACATATGCAAGGGTTAAGTGCTACATATGTCGTGTGATTGGAGATCCTCAGCTGAGTATAATCGATTCGGATCGCCGTAACTTCGCGGATATGAAGACTTGGTCACTGCCCTATACGTAGAAATCCAGTAAAGATTGAAGGGTTGTTAAGAAATCGGCTAGTGCAGGTCCAGTGATTGAACTAGGGTAGAAAGAACTCTAGATGCAGGTAATCTTACTTAACCTGACAATTAAAATTGGATTTTTAAGGATCCACTATTAGTAAGCATTTCTGCAAACAGAGTCATTGATTATTGATAAGCCTTACCTTGACTCACTTAAAGCCAGCATATCCTTGAGAGTCTTTTACTTTGTCGGGTAAGTCTTGCAAAAGTACACTTCATACTCAGGGCTTTGTCCCATGTTGTTTTAGGTGAGGAAGCGACAAACTTTTATTGCTTCTGTTCAAAGGTGGTACCCAAAGAAGAAACCCAAGACTAAAGCTGTGGGAGGGAAGGCCCTCCGTTAAAAACTTTTTACTGCTTATTCGGGAGGAGTTTTTGCCTCCCATGGTTTGTAATAATAATACTCAGCACTCATATATTATGTTCTAGTCTGTAAATATTTAACTCTGTCTTACTTTTCAATAAAAGTAAGTTATTATAACTGCTTCTGCACTTTCGTATCTCCGATGAATTGTAATGTCTGCGTGACGGGTAAAACGCACTTGGGAAGGTAAGGAAGTCAAATACCGAACTTGTCAAGTGAACAGGTGAACCTGCAGGGTTGTCTGAGGTCCGTTGGACAAGGACAACTGTAGGTGGGCCTAATGACTTGGGAGGTTCTGTCACAACCGGACTGTCCGATGCACCACTAGACTATCCAGTGCCACAAGCAGAGAAAGGCGCCAACGGTCAACTGCTCTAGAACCCTAATAGTTGGGTGACGTGGCAGCGCACCAGACACTGAACAGTGCCTGTCCGATGCCTTCATGGCCAGCAGCCTCCCCAACGGCTACCTTGGTGGTTGAGGGCTATAAATACCCCCCAACCACCACAACTTCAAGCATCCAAGTTTTCTGAATATCACATTCAATACAAGAGCTCTAGCATTCACTCCAAGACACAATACAAAAGATCAAATCCTCTCTGAGTCCCAAATTTACTTCAAACACTTAGTGGCTTGTGAGAGAGAGATTTTTGTGTTCATTCGAGTTCTTGTCACTTGGATTGCCTTTCTTCTTTTCTTTCTCTTATTCTCAAGTGCTTTGTAAGCAAGGCAAGAGACACCAAGTGTGTGGTGGTCCTTGCGGGGTCTTAGTGACCCGTGAGATTAAGGAAGAAGGCTCACTCGGTCTAAGTGACCGTTTGAGAGAGGGAAAGGGTTCAAATAGACCCGGTCTTTGTGACCTCCTCAACGGGGACTAGGTTCTTTGGAACCGAACCTCGGTAAAACAAATCACCGTGTTCACTCGCCTTATTTCTTGGTTGATTTGTTTTCCCTCTCTTTCCAACTTGAGTTTAACTCTAACGCTAACCCCGACCTTAGTGCGTGTTTAAGTTTAAAAATTTCAGGTTTCGCCTATTCACCCCCCCTCTAGGCGACTTTCAAGATCAACTCCTCCTCCCCTCCTGGCATTAACCATCTAGGTTAGATACATATGGTAAGATAGTTTTGCAAGGGGAATAATTTAGTAGGTAGAACAAATAGTCTATTAGCTGGTTACAAACTGAAGGATCTTAGGCAGAATTTTGGGGTCATTGTGTTGTGTTTAGGTTGGGCTAACTATGTTTATAAGATAAATCTCCAAGGATAGTGTGGCAGAACCTCCCAAGTTATTGGGTCCACATGCAGCTGCCCTTGTCTCAAAGACCTCAGACGGTTATGCATGTGCACCAGATAACTTAACAGGATCTGTCCGAGTGCCCCAAGGACCTCGGATAAACCACTTACAACCAGGACCGCAGGATTAAGTGAACACAAATCACACACACCAACATTTTGCAGCGAAAATCTTATTACCAAATTTTACAAGTTACATCAAGTTTACATTGTATATGATCGGAGTAATTGCACTATGTTTTGAATGTATAAACATTTATATGTTTAAAATATATGCTAGCTTAAGTGACCATCCTTAATAAGAAGTATAGAAGAGTTACTTAGACTTATAAGAAGGTCGTGCCCACCGGCGCCTAACACCAATCACAATCAAGTGAATCGTAACCTGCAGCAACAATGGGTAGAACCCTAAGTACGCAAGTACTCAGCAAGACTTACCCGACTAAAGAAAAGACTCTGAAGGATATGCTGGCTAGAGGGATTCAAGGTAAAGCTCATCAAGTTTCAAAGACTCTTTTTGCAGAAAAGCTTACTAGAAGTGGGTCCTTAAGCCAAAATTTTACATCACAAGTTAAGTACTTTTCCTGAATCTAGATTTGCCTAATCTAGAGCATTCACTTATCCTACACTAGCTTCCTTTTAAAATCCAACTTTTGTTTCGCTTGTTATCTACGATGAGCGGTAAGTGAGTTGAGTCTCCATGACCGTGGAGCAACGATGATTTGAACCGATTATACCCAGCTAGGGATCCCTAACCACACGACATATGTAGCACTTAACCCTTGCATATGTCAATCGTTCCCACAGATCCTCCACAACGTGAACCGGTCCGCGCTACCCGGGAGCACAATACTCCTCCATTCAGCCTCTAGCCAGGAGGGTACACGCTACTCCCACCATCTCCCACGCCTAGTGTGCGGTTGTCTTTTCACGTATGGAATAGTCAGGTTCAGGCTTACCGGAGCATGTGGCTAGTTGCAAAGTCTCACCTCATTAGGCCTACATCGAACGGTCCTTAATTGACACAGACGAGAGAACTTTCCTACTCAACGTCTGGTCTACATTACATATTATTTCCCAAAACTTGATACCTCAGAGAGGTACCCTACTTGAATGATGAAATCATCGCGGCCACAATGGCATCATCATCACAAGTCATTTTATTTCACAAACTCCCATATCCCGTGTTACACATCATCTTTTAAAAAAATCCTAAATTAATAAGCAGGGCTAAGCATCACTAAATTTTCATAAAACGGGTATTAGGGTTGCTTAATCAAGGAAGGAAATGCATCAACGGTTTAGCACACAACTCCTATCACCTAATGCATCAAAAAAGGTGATAAAGATTTTAAAACAGCAAGGAGGTGGCAAATGCACCAGGGCTTGCCTGGAAGAACACTAGGTTAGTGTTTGTTAGGTGGCAACCACTTGGCGACCATCCTTTGTCTTGGTATTTGTTTAGATTATCCATCTTTAGGTTCGTCCGACTAACGACATCGGCTTGTGGAGATGTCCAATCTCTGCATTATCCTGGGGTCGACTTGGGTTGTCTTCCACATCACGTGATCAACTAGCGCACCTAATGAGATGCATAATGCACATGAATGAATATAAACATGAATAACACACAACTAATTATTGCTATACCAAAGAGGATTAAATATTTAACCGCAAGGCATCACAATTCTTATGTGTATACACTAGAGAACTTTGGCTTTATAGCAAACATGATCTTTGAGTTAATCAGACCTAACTCAAACATTAGGCAACAATAGCTAAACACAAGTCTTAAGCTAGATCACAACATCATCAATAGAGCTCAGCAATAAGACTTGCTACCCTTGGACACTCCAACTTGGAATGAGTATAGGAGTCATTTAACTAACCTTCTAAATTACTCTTCCAGGTTAACTAGTACAATATTTTGACTTACTAACTTTAGACACCAAATAATCAAATTAAGGGGGATATCAAGTTAATTAACCTCTTAACCTAGCAAGGTTTTGCACAAGCATCAAAGAAGAAATAAACCGAACATATGACATGAGGCATTACAACACACGCTTCATTTTCAACTACAAAGTACAAGAACATAGGTAAAGCTAACTCTAAGTCGCAAGTAATATGACCAATGGATTACCAACTGGTTAAGCTACATGATCATATCTACTTAAATAGGGCATCGACGCCATATAGACAAACAAAAATTCATTATACGTAATATTGACAACGTCTACCAGCTAGACGCTGGAAACTCTAGACTTAACCTTCATATTATTAATTTGACCATGCACGCAAGATACGTCTATTTGAAGATTATGAACGCAACTAAGAAATCTAGCCTAACCATTCATCGACCCAACTAACACAGATAATAATTTAGCTTACCAAGAACCAATTTACCTGAAATCGCATCACCCCCGGTTCAGTCAAATACAAAACATATCCTTAGCACTTTAATACACTACCGAAAGCTATATAAAACACCTCACTCGATCACGTTTATTTTTTACTCATGATGGTAACTACAACACTACACACACTAAGATATTTCATCAAACATAATATATTCACAACGCGCCTGTGATACATACATGATAATCATGGGCCATAATTCTAATGAATCCATCAATCAAATTAACTAGCTAGGGTAGCGAAAGAGCTCACCATATCATCAACCACTTTGATATTTGTCAGAGGACGACGATATCTAGCTTGCGCATAACACCGAACACCTAGGAGCAAAGACGGTGGCCAGGGGATCGGAGCACGCATGAGGCAGCAATGACGATCGTGGCACAACGACGGGCTGGTGGCCGATGAACTGGGGAGCAGGTGTAACACCCGGATTTTAGGGGTCCAAAACCCGGGGTTAACATAAACACCAGGTATGCTGGGACCAAGTCTCATACATATGATGTATAGTGGCACAGGATCGAATGTCACATCTTTATATATAACAGGAGTTCTATACAAAATAAATGATTACATTATAAGGAGACAACGGTCCAGCAACCCAAAAGTTGACTGGGAGACGACGACCTAGACCTCTCACGAACTCATCACAGCATCCTCCATGAGCATCATCCTGCAGTACCTGTTCTTGACCTGTGGTGTATGTGAGACAGCAAGAGTGAGCTCACATACGTTCATCGCTCAACAAGTTGTGGGGAATAATGTGCATGAACTCGCCAAAGGTGGGAGCTCACGTGAAGTGTAAGGCTTACCAAAAAAAGATGGTTAGAGCTGAGCATTGCTTTTAAAGTTGGTCAAAATTTTATTAGCAGTTACTATGTATAAGTAAATACCAAACCCAATTAAGTAATAGAACAAAAGTAACAACAACATCACCTGCAATGCAATGCATATGACAAATTGAATTTAGTTCCATAAATTAATCATGTGAGGGTCCGAGCTGCTCATGACCGTGAGCACGGCTAGTATACCAGTTTTACACTCTGCAGAGGTTGCGCATCTTTACCCACAAGTCGTGTATCCCATGTCGCCAGGGTTTGCAAAGCCCTTAGACACTTCCGAGGTGAATGGCTAGGGATCCACTACGAGGCCTTTACAAAGTTCCACTAGCTTCCGAAAACCCGCTACAGTTTATAGGAAGATCCAGTGCAGGAATCCCTTGCAGGACCGCCATCGCAGCAAAATCCTCCCGAGGGCCTCCCTACACTGACCTCTCCCCTACTGCCCTTGCCCCTTTCGGGTAAGGTAGTCTTCCACTAGCTTTCCTAATTAATCAGCCAAGGGCATCCCATACTACCCTTGTGGTAGCACTGTTTTCCCGGGTGGTCGCTCCATGTTCCAATTAACATAATGATCTTATCATGAACAATAAATAACAACTGATAACAAAGGTGTAATCATGAATAGTAAGGTGTATCTCTATACCCAAAGCCACATATAGCACTAGCAAGTACTACCCAAAGATTCAGTGGTGAACAAGGTATAAAGATAGTCAAACTAGGGTAACCTATTGGGTCCCATCAAAATTAACCTATGCAGATCATTATGATTAATCAGAACATGGCTGGGTAAAAAGAAGTGATCAAGGGCACAACTTGCCTGGGTCTTGAGATTCCAGGTACCAGGATGATCTTCAGATGACTCGTGACCTCACTGCTAGTCGTAGTAATACAAACAAACAGTGATAGGCAAAATTAACATTACACCAAACATATGTGCAAAATACATATTAATAATCTACATATTAAAATAAGATCACAGGAAAAAGAATTATTAATTTTGGAGTTGTGGATTTTAAGTTATGGATTTTCAAAGGTTTTATATGTTTAAAATGGATTAAGTGGGAGATTAAATTCCTAACTGTTTTCATGACAAAACAGAGGTTCTAGGTGATAGAGAACTAAATTACAAAATTTTAGGAACTGGAATGGATTAATTTGGAGCTAAAATGAATTTTCTATGAATTATCTAAGTTCTAGCAATTATTTTTGTATTAAAAATCTAATTTCTAATTCATTTAATCAATTTAAACGAGTTCTGGACTGGGCCTCAATTATAAGAAAAGCCAGGGGGCTCGGCGCAAGAAACCCGAGACCCAGGGAATAGTGCTCTCTGGACGGCGGGTTAGTTTCCTAAAAACCGGAGGGCTCTTATGCAAAACAGCCCGGCCGAAGGGGTATGGGCTAATCTGCACCATCCGATCAAGAGTGGACGGCCCAGATTAGATCTTCATATCAGTGAATCGGTACGCGACACAGACCGTCGGATCAAAAGGCTACGGTCACGATTTAAAACACTAGCGAGAGAATCTCGTACGCCCGATCCAAATCCAACGGCGCAGATGACATCTCCAAAGGGGTATCGCCTGATCTAATCTCAACCGTTGGCCGCCAGATCAACGGCCGGCAATCCATCCCCTACCCCGAGCCCCCGAGACGGCAGCGCCGCCCCCGACCACGGCGGTCCCTCGCCGGAGCGAACCAAATCCGCGCCCGAACGCCACAAATCCCCAAATTAACCGGTGCTACACCAAGAGGGAATGATGGCGAACACGATTAGAGCACGTACCGCGGATGGAGGGCAGTGGAGGGAGCTGGCCACGGAGAGGGGCGGACCGCGGCGGCGCTCGAACGACGGTGAGCAATTCGAGCCACCCCAAGGCCACGCGGTTCCAAATTGACGGCGCGGACAGACTCCCCAGGCGAAGACGATACTCCCCGGCCCGACTCCAAGAGCGAAGACCTCCCCGACGGCGGCTATCCACGGCGGCGGCGCTCCTCACACGTTTTCCCTCTGCGTTCTCGGCGATGGTGGCTGGCAGTGGGGGGATGAAGGGAGGGAGGCGAGCACGGTGAGCTTTTATACCCGGAGCAAAGTCCGAGCGAGGGGAGGCGGTGACCGGTAGGAGCGCGATACTCGGCGGCGAGCGCGCGGCTCCGTCAAGCTCGGGATTCCGTTGCGAGGAGGGCGACGTCCTGACAAGCGGGGCCCGCAGTTCAGTGAAACAGAGCGTGAGCGAGAGAGTGACCGAGCGCGCGCGAGATGAGAGGCTGCCCGCGGGCCCGCGTCGTCAGCGAGAGAGAGGGAAAACGCAGGCGAGCGCGTGAGACCGACTGGTGGGACCGGGATGTCGGCGCCCGGATTTGGAGTTGGGCCGAGCGCGCGTGGGGATGTGAAGATGGGCCGAAATGAGGAGAGTTGGCCCAATTAGGGTTTTTCTCTTTTTCCTTTTTGTTTTCTATTTCTTTTCTTCATTTTCAAATCCAATTTGAATTCAAACTCAAATTCAAACATCTATGCAGATTTTGTGCCCAGATTATATTGTGAATTTAAGAAGTATTTGTTTGGGAAATATAGGGTTTATTTATGTTTTGTACACATTCTTTTCCAAATTTCCATTTCTATTTCCTATTTTCTATTTATTTTTCCAATCAACCCAAGTTTGAAGTTCAAACTTTAATTTAGATATACCATAGAAGTTCATCATGATGTGCAAAAACAAATTTTATATATTTATTTTATTTTAGTTCCTTTAGACAAGCTTCCAATCATATAATAGAGAATAGTGCACACCTTATTAATTCTAGGGAAATAAAATTTTATTTTGTAGATTATATATGTTAAGGAATAGTTTAATCCTAATTCTTTTATATATCCTAATCCAAAGGCATTTTAGTTTATCTAAGGATCTTTAATTAATAATATATTTTTTAACATATTTATTTTGGGAGTAGAACTTCCAAATCATGATTATTTTTAAGGAAATGAGTTTTGATTTAAAATCTTTGAAAAATTTTCTTGTCTTCACAAAATTGAACTTTAGGGTGTTACAAATCCTACCCCCCTTAAAAATAATCTCGTCCTCGAGATTTGTAAGGAAAAAGGATGCATACTCATATGCACACACAAAGAGATCTCAGCATGAGGTATAATTCTTTAACAAAACATTGGGTCAATAGACCTTTATTATTTCTTCTAAAATATTATCATATTACTAAAGTAACACCTAGATCTTACAAATCATCATAATTTATATCTATGTAGCTTGGTGAAGCTGGTGGTGGTGGGGGTTGTTGTTGTTGTTGTCTCTCCAGCCGTGCTTGCCTTATTTCTTGGCGGGCTTGACGTATTTCCTCGCGTTGTTGTCTTATCTGATTCTGCATCTCGGTCACCATGTCTGTTAACTGTTGTATTACCAGTCTTTGGGTAGCAACCACTTGATTGAGGTCAACAGGTGAAGGATTTGGAGGATTCATTTTCTGTTTGTTGTTACGTGATAATCTCTCCTTTCCTGGTATTGACCATGAAAGTTAGAAGCATGTGATAATAGTTTTGCAAAGGAAGTTACTAAGCGGAATGGATAAGCTAGTAGTTGGTTATAATCTATAGATTCTTTGGTAGGGCTTAATTTATGTCCAGATTGGGGTAACCAATCATATAAGGTGAATATCCAAGGGTAAGATAGAATCTGTCAAGATGAGAGATATACATGGGTGAGATAGGCTACAAGATGTAGGTTAAAAGTTTGTTTGTTATTAGGTGGGAATAGAAAGGTCATACTATTCATTATGGCACTATGGGTTGGGTTAGCTCATGGTTGAATTGATCCAATGTGCTAAGATAAGTTAATACATGGCTAGTGGGGTCTAATCTCTTCTACTAGTGTCATTAATCTGTTTAAGTGGACCACATTAAGTTAGATAACATTAGACCACAATAGATCAGGTCACATTAGGTAGGATAAGAATTGGATATGACTAGATTAGACTAGTTTAGGCTTAGATAGGTCCAACTGGGTAGAATATGTATTATTAAGATATGTTAGGATGTTTTAAGATTAATTTGATATGTTATGATGAGATAGAATCTCTTGCTAGGTTAAAATTGAGGGGTTATGCAACTATCAGATAGTTGAGGTAGTTGTATATAGCCAAGTTGATCTATCATTCTTAATTTAGTGCGGGGTGAACTAAGTTAAGACTTGTTCTATAGGGGTAGAGTCTAAACTATTCCATCAGTGTTATCTAACATGTTTGATAAGTCACTTTAGATTAGATCATATTAGGTTAGATGAGATCTAAATTAGATTGGTATGACTAGTTTAACTAGATAAGATCTAGTTGATTCGCATTAAATCATGGTTGTTAAACTAGGGTGGATAAGTATGCTTATTAGGATAGGACAGATCCATAAAGATAAGATAGAATCTTCTGAGGCCAGTTAGATCTATTAGGATAAGGATAAAATCTTTTCAAGATAAGATGAGTATCTTTTAAGATGAGATGGATCTATTAAGATAGGGGAGAATCTTTTAAGATAAGATGAATTGATTAGAATGAGATCTTTTAGGATAGGATAAATCTCTTAAGCTAGATATGTTCCAATGGGGACAATCTAGGTTGTCTAGTTATTTTATAATTATATTTTTTTTATACCTATGTGTATATGCAGATGCAATTGTGGACATTACTCCACAACTCATCACACTCAATCAAAGATCCAAATCAGACAGATATCATAAGAACAAACATTCAAGTTCATAGATAACCATAAAAATAGTTTTGTTTTCTTTCCTAAGAGTAGGTCTCCTACTCCTAAAGGTCACTTTTAGGCACAGGATTTCAAAGTTTGAAATCCACATTTGTCTTTAGAAAGAAAAGATAAGAATAATCAGAGTAAAGCGGAAATGGATGAGAAAAGATTAAGATAAGTTTAGAAAAGAATCAGAGTAGCAAAGGTAAGTAAGTATTGGTTGTCCAGTTCTATCTAGGTTTCGTCCTACAGTCAACATTCCTCTGATACCACTTCTGTAACACCCGGATTTTAGGGGTCCAAAACCCGGGGTTAACATAAACACCAGGTATGCTGGGACCAAGTCTCATACATATGATGTATAGTGGCACAGGATCGAATGTCACATCTTTATATATAACAGGAGTTCTATACAAAATAAATGATTACATTATAAGGAGACAACGGTCCAGCAACCCAAAAGTTGACTGGGAGACGACGACCTAGACCTCTCACGAACTCATCACAGCATCCTCCATGAGCATCATCCTGCAGTACCTGTTCTTGACCTGTGGTGTATGTGAGACAGCAAGAGTGAGCTCACATACGTTCATCGCTCAACAAGTTGTGGGGAATAATGTGCATGAACTCGCCAAAGGTGGGAGCTCACGTGAAGTGTAAGGCTTACCAAAAAAAGATGGTTAGAGCTGAGCATTGCTTTTAAAGTTGGTCAAAATTTTATTAGCAGTTACTATGTATAAGTAAATACCAAACCCAATTAAGTAATAGAACAAAAGTAACAACAACATCACCTGCAATGCAATGCATATGACAAATTGAATTTAGTTCCATAAATTAATCATGTGAGGGTCCGAGCTGCTCATGACCGTGAGCACGGCTAGTATACCAGTTTTACACTCTGCAGAGGTTGCGCATCTTTACCCACAAGTCGTGTATCCCATGTCGCCAGGGTTTGCAAAGCCCTTAGACACTTCCGAGGTGAATGGCTAGGGATCCACTACGAGGCCTTTACAAAGTTCCACTAGCTTCCGAAAACCCGCTACAGTTTATAGGAAGATCCAGTGCAGGAATCCCTTGCAGGACCGCCATCGCAGCAAAATCCTCCCGAGGGCCTCCCTACACTGACCTCTCCCCTACTGCCCTTGCCCCTTTCGGGTAAGGTAGTCTTCCACTAGCTTTCCTAATTAATCAGCCAAGGGCATCCCATACTACCCTTGTGGTAGCACTGTTTTCCCGGGTGGTCGCTCCATGTTCCAATTAACATAATGATCTTATCATGAACAATAAATAACAACTGATAACAAAGGTGTAATCATGAATAGTAAGGTGTATCTCTATACCCAAAGCCACATATAGCACTAGCAAGTACTACCCAAAGATTCAGTGGTGAACAAGGTATAAAGATAGTCAAACTAGGGTAACCTATTGGGTCCCATCAAAATTAACCTATGCAGATCATTATGATTAATCAGAACATGGCTGGGTAAAAAGAAGTGATCAAGGGCACAACTTGCCTGGGTCTTGAGATTCCAGGTACCAGGATGATCTTCAGATGACTCGTGACCTCACTGCTAGTCGTAGTAATACAAACAAACAGTGATAGGCAAAATTAACATTACACCAAACATATGTGCAAAATACATATTAATAATCTACATATTAAAATAAGATCACAGGAAAAAGAATTATTAATTTTGGAGTTGTGGATTTTAAGTTATGGATTTTTAAAGGTTTTATATGTTTAAAATGGATTAAGTGGGAGATTAAATTCCTAACTGTTTTCATGACAAAACAGAGGTTCTAGGTGATAGAGAACTAAATTACAAAATTTTAGGAACTGGAATGGATTAATTTGGAGCTAAAATGAATTTTCTATGAATTATCTAAGTTCTAGCAATTATTTTTGTATTAAAAATCTAATTTCTAATTCATTTAATCAATTTAAACGAGTTCTGGACTGGGCCTCAATTATAAGAAAAGCCAGGGGGCTCGGCGCAAGAAACCCGAGACCCAGGGAATAGTGCTCTCTGGACGGCGGGTTAGTTTCCTAAAAACCGGAGGGCTCTTATGCAAAACAGCCCGGCCGAAGGGGTATGGGCTAATCTGCACCATCCGATCAAGAGTGGACGGCCCAGATTAGATCTTCATATCAGTGAATCGGTACGCGACACAGACCGTCGGATCAAAAGGCTACGGTCACGATTTAAAACACTAGCGAGAGAATCTCGTACGCCCGATCCAAATCCAACGGCGCAGATGACATCTCCAAAGGGGTATCGCCTGATCTAATCTCAACCGTTGGCCGCCAGATCAACGGCCGGCAATCCATCCCCTACCCCGAGCCCCCGAGACGGCAGCGCCGCCCCCGACCACGGCGGTCCCTCGCCGGAGCGAACCAAATCCGCGCCCGAACGCCACAAATCCCCAAATTAACCGGTGCTACACCAAGAGGGAATGATGGCGAACACGATTAGAGCACGTACCGCGGATGGAGGGCAGTGGAGGGAGCTGGCCACGGAGAGGGGCGGACCGCGGCGGCGCTCGAACGACGGTGAGCAATTCGAGCCACCCCAAGGCCACGCGGTTCCAAATTGACGGCGCGGACAGACTCCCCAGGCGAAGACGATACTCCCCGGCCCGACTCCAAGAGCGAAGACCTCCCCGACGGCGGCTATCCACGGCGGCGGCGCTCCTCACACGTTTTCCCTCTGCGTTCTCGGCGATGGTGGCTGGCAGTGGGGGGATGAAGGGAGGGAGGCGAGCACGGTGAGCTTTTATACCCGGAGCAAAGTCCGAGCGAGGGGAGGCGGTGACCGGTAGGAGCGCGATACTCGGCGGCGAGCGCGCGGCTCCGTCAAGCTCGGGATTCCGTTGCGAGGAGGGCGACGTCCTGACAAGCGGGGCCCGCAGTTCAGTGAAACAGAGCGTGAGCGAGAGAGTGACCGAGCGCGCGCGAGATGAGAGGCTGCCCGCGGGCCCGCGTCGTCAGCGAGAGAGAGGGAAAACGCAGGCGAGCGCGTGAGACCGACTGGTGGGACCGGGATGTCGGCGCCCGGATTTGGAGTTGGGCCGAGCGCGCGTGGGGATGTGAAGATGGGCCGAAATGAGGAGAGTTGGCCCAATTAGGGTTTTTCTCTTTTTCCTTTTTGTTTTCTATTTCTTTTCTTCATTTTCAAATCCAATTTGAATTCAAACTCAAATTCAAACATCTATGCAGATTTTGTGCCCAGATTATATTGTGAATTTAAGAAGTATTTGTTTGGGAAATATAGGGTTTATTTATGTTTTGTACACATTCTTTTCCAAATTTCCATTTCTATTTCCTATTTTCTATTTATTTTTCCAATCAACCCAAGTTTGAAGTTCAAACTTTAATTTAGATATACCATAGAAGTTCATCATGATGTGCAAAAACAAATTTTATATATTTATTTTATTTTAGTTCCTTTAGACAAGCTTCCAATCATATAATAGAGAATAGTGCACACCTTATTAATTCTAGGGAAATAAAATTTTATTTTGTAGATTATATATGTTAAGGAATAGTTTAATCCTAATTCTTTTATATATCCTAATCCAAAGGCATTTTAGTTTATCTAAGGATCTTTAATTAATAATATATTTTTTAACATATTTATTTTGGGAGTAGAACTTCCAAATCATGATTATTTTTAAGGAAATGAGTTTTGATTTAAAATCTTTGAAAAATTTTCTTGTCTTCACAAAATTGAACTTTAGGGTGTTACAGCAGGGAGGTGCGCCATGGACAGAAGGAACTCGGCAGTATGGCCGGCCGAGGTGAATGCGCCCGCTGCCTGGGCGAGCTGGAGGATGGCGAGCCTGAACGACAAGGAGCTAGGGAACTGCTGGCTTTTCATTATGCCGACTAGGTGGCACGTGAAGAAGAAATGGTAGCACTTGGGTAGAGGGAGCTGACGCGTGCGCAGCCAAGCCAGGAAGCAGGCGCGCTATAGCTGAGACCAGGGGCGCGGCGAGCTAGAAGGCCGCGTGCCAAGGGTGAGCTCGGGCAGAGGGGCCAGGGCGCTGGGGCCCAGAGAAGAAGGCGCGCCGCCATGGGAGCTCGAGGAGAGGGGCGCCGAGTTGCAGAAGGGAGTAGCGGCAGTCGCGCAGGGAGCTCGGGCGAGCCGGGACCGAACGCCGAGCAGAGGAAAACGCCATGGGCGAGCACAACATGGGGTCAAGCCAGGGAACTCCGGCCGAACGCCATGGATGAGCAGAGACACCGAGTGGCGCAGGGAAGTAGGGACGCGCCGAGTCACAGAGATGAGGGAGATAAGAGCAGGGTCAGTGCCGGTGGAACTCAAGGTGAGCTCACCGATACCGATGTCCATGGCTAGGGCGCGAGCACCAATCAAGGTGTAGGGGCGCAGACTGGAAAAGCCCTGGACGCAGGGACGCTTGGGATCTGGGCGAGCGCAGGGAGCTTCGAGGAGAGAGGACGGTGCGAGTCCGAGCAGGAAGCTGGAGCATCGCCGGCCATGGGAGAGAAAAGAGGAGAGGAACGCCGACCAGCTGAGAGAGAGGGAGAGGCAGCTGGGCACGCACGGTAGGAAAATGGGCGCACGGCCAGCCTGGAGGAGCAGGGGTGCGACGCTGGGAGCTCGGCATGGGCGCAGGCGCGTGAAGGGAAGCTCCAAGCAGAGAACGGTAGCGCGTGTGGGGAGGAAGAGAGGCTGGGCACGGCGTGCGGGAGATAAATACACGGCCAACAAAAATCAGAGCAGGGGTGGCGTGATTTTTTCAAAGGGCTGCGCGGCGCGGTAAAAAAAATTCCAGCGACGGGATTTAGGGTCTGTTTGGTTCAGCTTTTTTCTGACCAGCTTTTCTGAAAATCTGGCTGTGGAGAGAATCTGGCTGTGGGAAGAATCTGAGTATTGTGTGGATTACGTGCGGAGGAAGATAAAGTGGTCCAAAGGGTTCAGGATCTAGAAACCAACAAATTCCTACTATCATGACGATTCGATCGATTTTGTGTTCATGTTGATTTTGGACGGTTTTTACCAAAGCGATTCTTATAGAAGCTGGCTGAAAAGCTGGGGCGTTTGGCGATCTGCAGCAGCTTTTGGTGGCCAAAAGCTGGAAAAAGCCTAAACAAACAGGGGCTAAAGAGAGGCATTGAGCGATGGGAGAGAGAAAAAAATATCTCCACGGCGCGCAGGGGATAGGATCGGCTCGAGAGATTTTGGTTTTCCAAAGACTTGACGTGTACCAGATAAAGAAGAGAGAGTGTACGGTTTAAGAAAATATCAGGGTGACGGTGGGATGAGAGATAGAAGATATTTTCCTTTTCTTTCTTTCTTTTTCTTCTACAAAAGAATACATATATATCTATGTTTAGGGATTCGGATCTGAGCAAGATACAAATAGATAGGATCAAAATGCTGTCAGGATACGATATTATTCTCTTGGATTCTAGAATAGGAAACTGATTCGGCTAATCGTTGTTTTGGTTTCATTTAGTTCGGGTTCATTTTATTTAAACAGCCTGCCCTTATTATTGTCTATCGGATTCGTAGAGACTGCTTGAACAATAGCGAAATACTTAGGTGATTTTTTTTCCAATTAGCCTTAATTGGTTACTTTTAAATTGGCACTAGGCTCGGCACTTTATAAATAAATAAATTTTGAACTACGCGAGCCGAACGCGGCATCGCAATCAGAATCCCCCTCGCAGACGATGCCAGCATCATCACGAGAGCGAAATGTAGACGGATTAAACCAGGTGATATCAGATTTGATATTTTAGACTGTATTTAATCTAGTCTAATTTTTACGAGTCTCGCCAGCTATCGATCATTCGCTTTAACTCCAAGAATCACATGCTCAGAGAAACAACTTAATTAATGCGCTGGCGCATTATTCTTTTTGGATAACGCGAGGCTCCAAATTTTACATAAATCAGAAGTTTTCTGATTTTCGCATTCACTTATGCGCGTGATCCGAACAATTCAAAATTCGCCAGCAAACAAAGATTCAATAATCCAAAAGTTTCTTGAACCCCTTTTTAATTGCGTAAATTATCGAAATGAGTACGACACCAAATTCAAACTTTTGTGGGATGATTAGAATTTAGTGTCCACTTTATTTACTGACATCCTACACTTAAATCCATAATCGCTGTTTAACGGAAGATAACACCTGGGGTGTTATGACCCTCCCCCTTAAAAGAATCTCATCCCGAGATTCAGAGCGAAAGACTTTTAAGAGTAGAGAAGCATGGAACTCCTTGTCCATATCAGCGATAACCATAAAACAGCTCCAAGCAAAGGCGAGTGTCTCAGGATGGGGTTTCTTTAGTGGGCATAACATATATCGCCATAAGCTAATTTTTAGAGATGTCCAACAATAGAGACGATGTCTGCTAGAAGGACACATAAGGTTCTATGTGTGCAGTTTGCTTTTTCTAATGACACTGTACTATCTGAGTCTGTTAGGCGAGCGGTAGATATACGACTTTACCCCAAACAGAACCAAATGCAACCTCTTGGGTAAAACGCATAAAAATAGGTTTACCAACAAGTGGTTACGGTAAGTTCATAGCACACGAGACGGGTGTGGATGTCGAATACTGTCACGGTTAACATGTGGCTAACCAGAGAATTCAAGTCCATGAAAAATGATGGAGATTTGAGAAAATATCAATGAAGATATCTGTTGAGGTTGACGTCACGATCAATACATTTTTTTAAAAACATTAATCATGGCTCGACTTGATCACACATGCTGGAAAAGCATACGTGAGGCGATCGAGGCATGACTAGAACGGTGACTGGGTGGTTACTGGTCGACTTAATCTCGATTCTTATAAACACTTCCGTAAGAGGGGTTGAACAAAAGTGAGTTTAGACAACTCGACAAAACGATCTATAAACTCAACCTTTGTTTACAATGTAGCTACAAGTTAGTAAAACCAATTTGTTGAACTACTTTTGACATTGAGTAGATCCTCTCAGTACCATCGGTAAGCCAAGGGTTGAGAGTTCACATTTACTAGCAAAAGGTCATGCATTTGGGTAGAAATCCATTTGGTCAAGTTGTTCATCCATTTCTTCATGCGAGATGAACGGAGTTGGTTCGGGAATGCATGGATTAAATAAGAGAGCGAATGAACAAACTCCTACATCTCAGCAGCAGGGGAAACAAATCTCCATTTGAGAACTAATTAGTTGTCTTCCAATACTAAAAAGCTTCAAGGTTTCACCTTTACACAAAGGATGCAAAGGGAACTTGGATGTGTAGTCACTACTAAGATCAAGGAAAAGAGACCATACATGAAAGTGGTATGCCCTTTTGATTCGACAAAGATGACACATGTTGCTTGATCACTTCGACAAACAACATAGAAATTGTTTCAAGGAAGAAATCCACGGAAGATAATATATCAATGTAGTTCCATACTGGATCACGACTAGAGACCTCAATACTAGCATGCGCCAAGCAGCATAACCTTGCCTGTACATTCATAAGGGGCTCTCAGTTTCGCTGCGCCACCATAAGTCCTTAATCATGACACCATTACCAAACTGGCACCAATAATAAATCTCACGCGGTAGGAACAATTTGTGCAAAGATAACATATCGATATAGTCTCATAATGGATTATGAATACTAACTGTGATACCAGCGCGTGCCAAGTAGCACAACCATGTGTGTACATTCACAGGAGGCCCTCGGTTTCGTCACGGCACCATCGGTTTTAGTCCTAACACCATTACTAGACGTAACCAACAAGAAATCCCACATGGCACGAATAGATTGAGCAAGGTGACAATATACAAAGAGATACTCCACCTGTAAGAATGATTACAAGTAGAGAGCTAAATAGATTATGGCCCAATAAAATGAACAAGGCATGGCCATAACCTAAACTTGATGAAAGGAGTATGATGGGAGACTGTTAATTCAGCCCCAAGCATATTTCTATGCCCATCGTAGAGATTACAAGGTCAATGATTAGAATCTGACTAGATGCAGAGTAAAAATAATCATAAGATTAAGTTGGTATGCCTTTGAGAGATAGGAGGAAACCAAAGGCATCAAATTCAAAAAAATGATTGGACATGTCTTTCCTAGGTTGGGTTTACAAGCAACATGATGATCCTTAAGAATAGGCGAACTGGATAAGGGACATCAGCTTGTGCTAATCGAACAAGGGCATGATCTAGGATGAAAATATGACTCAAGATTCTTGTTTTAAGCCTGAGTACACTTTAGGTCCAATAAAGAAATTATCTAAGCATTTATTTGTATGTGTTTGGTCATGGAGTGATAACGGAAAAATCAACTTTGGGTCATGGTTCACCAACTAAAAACAGGGCCTAATTTTTGGTTTAAGCAAACAAACTACCAACCTTCTATCAGCACATCAAGTACCAGAGTAACACATATATAACACCTAAATAGGTTACCTAAAGAATGGAGGACAACTATTTCATCGAAGTTCATAATTCAACATTACACCACATTATCTACAATCACAGGTTATTAGAATAAAGGTGAGAGAAGCATTTTGGGGTGTATAGGTGACAAACATGATGCAACAATCAGGATGCATGCTCGTCCTAATCGTCCTCACTAATTTTGCCAACATAATATGGCAATAGTGTTCTATATCGGTGGCATACTTACGACTCTCTCGATATTTTGCTAGGCGTCAGCTACACATACGTTTTCGAGGTTAGTGTACGTGCAGAAAAATCCATCACAACCCATTTTCCCATGATGCAATTCACACATGACAGTTTATCACAGTTTATACTCCATATATTGCTATATGGAGGCCAGCTCATCATTAAGCGCCGAGCCACGCATAGGCACCGTTGCCACACTTTAACCATAGGGCAACTCATTATGGTAACTCACCTTCTTACCTGAGCGTAGGTGCGTCGTTACAAGTACATTACATTTCTCAGAATTTCCATGTCTGTATACCCATACACACACATAGGGTACTGAATTCCCAAAAAAGTAAATACTCCACATCGCAGCCTTCATATATACATATGTATAACATGTATATAATCAAGCACCACAATTAAGCACTTCCCTAAACCGATGTTTGTTCGGTCATGCTCTCACATCTCACCTTACCTTGAGCGTCGATCCATTCAAGACTGAATGGCCTTAAAATAACAATACGCATGTATGCAATACCCCTAGTTGTGGGTTAGTGGTTTTTTATCTAAGCCACCTGTCGGGTACCGTAATTAGGGGTACCCCCAACACTCCTAAACACGGCTGGTAATCACCATCAGCACAAACCGCAAAGACTGATGGGCGTGGTTCAGGTCAAGGCCTCGTCTACCAAGGGACGCGATCTCGCCTCGCCCGAGCCCGGCCTCGGGCGGGAACACTAGTCCCAGACAAATTCACGCCTCGCCCGAGGGCCTCCTCAAGCGACGGGCGCACCCTCGACTCGCCCGAAATCTAGCTCGGGCAGGCTTCATTGTGAAGCAACCTTGGCCAAATCGCCTCACGAACCGACCGTATCGCAGGCACATTCAATGCGAGGATCGCCTGACACCTTATCCTGACACACGTGCCTCAGTCGGCAAGGTCGAAGTGACAGCAGTCACTTCGCCCTTCCACTGACCGACCTGACAGGAAAACAGCGCCGCTCGCCCCGCTCTGACTGTTGTGCCACCCACCAGGGTGAGGCTGACAACAACCAAGTTCAGCCTCAGGCGCAACAGGAAGCTCCGCCTCGCTCGACCTTAGGCCTCGGCCTCGGAAGGAGGTCTCCGCCTCGCCCGACCCCAGGGCTCAGCCTCAACCTCGACCTTGGAAGGTGGTCTCCGCCTCGCCCGACCCCAGGGCTCGGCCTCAACCTCGACCTCAGGAGGAATCGCGTCCTCGCCCGACCCCAGCCTCGACCTCAAGAGAAGTCTCCGCCTCGCCCGACCTTTGGCTTGGACCGACCGCGCCACGAGGGATACATCATTACCCTACCCCTAGCTAGCTTAGGCTACGGGGGAACAAGACCGGCATCCCATCTGGCTCGCCCTGGTAACAAGTAATGATGGCTCCCCGCGTGCGTCCATGATGATGGTGGTTCTCAGCCCCCTACGAAAGCAAGGAGACGTCAGCAAGATCCCAGCAGCACCGACAGCTGTGCTTCTATAGGGCTCAGACACTCCTCCGACGGCCACGATACCGCATACACAGGGCTCTAGCACCTCTCCGACAGCCACGTCGGCATGTACACAGGGCTCCGGCACCTCTCTGCCAGACACATTAGCGCATAGCTACACCCCCCATTGTACACCTGGACCCTCTCCTTGCATCTATAAAAGGGATGTCCAGGGCCTTCATGCGGGAGGGTCGCACGAGAGAACGAGCTGATGAACAGGCTCACTCTCTCTCGCGAACGCTTGTAACCCGTACTACGAGCACACCCCCTGGTGCGAGATAACATGAGCCGCGCTTCTCCCTTGTGTTCCATCTTGCGCCAACCCATCTGGGCTGGGACACGCAGCGACAAATTTACTCGTCGGTCTAGGGACCCCATGGGGTCGAAACGCTGACAGTTGGCGCGCCAGGTAGGGGCATGCTGCGTGTTAACGAACAACTTCTCGTTGAGTTCCAGATGGGTAGTCTCTAGCAACCTCTTCAGCCCGGGACGCTGCTCCGCTTCGGGAGTCTCGAGTTCATGTCCCTTGACGGCAGCTGCAACATGGTACTCCTCCCCCCGCAGCGCGATAGCAACCACGACGGTCGTCAGCTCGCCCGGCGGCAGCGAACTCGACGACGTCTTCCCCCCGTGGCGGAAGAGCAGCATCCAGGTTTGTCCCGCCACCCTCCTCGCCGCAGGAGGAGGAGGCAGGGCAACTGTGGCTAGGAAGGAGGCGGCACCTCGTCGGCTGTCGAGCGAGTCGACGACGCCGGCACCCCAGCGGGGGACATGTCGGGCGTTGTCCTCGCGCCTGAGACAATGACGAGTGTCGTTTCCCCGCAACATGCCAACCCCAAGCGGACAGATGACGCCAGCACACTCGCGAAGGGCTTGCTGGGCGTTAGCCTTGTACCTGAGATAACGATGCAGTCCATCCCCGATGCGACTTTGTCATCGTCCATCCATCAAGAGGTACCGTCTGTTTTCCACCCTGTGCCTTTTAGATTCAGCTTCGATCCACCAAGCGACCCCGCTTCGGTGAGCTCTTCCATAAAGGCATATCCTAACCTTCCGGGGTACCATATGTGGTCATCTTGGGACCGACTGACAGCCGTCTCGACCTACGGGCCCCCAGGTTCCAAGGAAGAGGACGGTCCCGACTCCGGTTGGGATTTCTCCGGGCTCCGCGATCCCAGTGCCATGCGAGACTTCATAACCGCATGTGACTACTGCCTCTCCAGTTGCTCCGATGATGGCCACAGCTTTGATGACGAGGGTTGTGGCCCAAGTCGCGAATGTTTCCACGTCGATCTAGGGGGTCACGACGAAGGAAACCACCTCGGTATGCCGGAGGATGACGATCCCCCTAGGCCTGCGCCTCGCGTTGACATCCTATGGGAGCTAGCTGTGGTCCCAGTCCCTGCGGGGGGTCAAGACACACAGCTCGAGCAAATCCGCGAGATGCAGGCCAAGCTCGATGAGGAAGCAGGGCAACTTGTGCAGTTCTGGCAAAACATCGAGCAGGAGTGGGTAGGCCGAGCACTCGCCGGAGAAGCGCGTCATTAGGCCCAAGACGTCCAGCGCCGTATCGTTGACGATGCCAGGGCAAGGCTGCCCCCAGCCTCCAGCGGGGTCGGCCAGAATCTGACTGCAACGGCAATACTGCTCCGAGCAATGCCGGAACCATCTGCCACCGAGGGGCGGTGTATCTAGGGAGAACTCAAAAATCTCCTGGAGGATGCCGCGGTCCGACGGGCCGAAAGCTCTGCCTCCCGAAGGCAAGGGTGCCCCCCGGAGCATCACGCAACAACTTCCCGACTCATGCGGGAGGCCTCGATCCACACCGGGCGCACGCGGGACGCGACGCCTGTAGCCCCGGGTCGCCTCGGCAACAAGCACCAATGCCGCGACCGTCGAGCCCGCCTCGATGAGAAGGTGCGCCGAGGCTACCACCCTAGGCGTGGGGGACGCTACGACAGTGAGGAGGATCGGAGCCCCTCGCCCGAACCACCGGGTCCGCAAGCCTTCAGCCGGGCCATATGACGGGCGCCGTTCCCGACCCGGTTCCGGGCCCCGACTACCATCGCCAAGTACTCGGGGGAAACAAGGCCGGAGTTGTGGCTTGCGGACTACCGTCTGGCCTGCCAGCTAGGTGGAACGGACGATGACAACCTCATCATCCGCAACCTCCCCCTGTTCCTCTCCGACGTTGCTCGGGCCTGGCTGGAGCATCTGCCTCCTGCGCAGATCTCCAACTAGGACAACATAGTCAAGGCCTTCGCTGGAAACTTCCAGGGCACGTACGTGTGCCCTGGGAACTCCTGGGATCTTCGAAGCTGCCGCCAGCAGCCAGGGGAATCCCTGCGAGAGTACATCCGGCGGTTTTCGAAGCAGCGCACCGAGCTGCCCAACATCACCGACTCGGATGTCATTGGGGCGTTCCTCGCCGGCACCACTTGCCGCGACCTGGTGAGCAAACTGGGCCGCAAGACTCCCACCAAGGCGAGCGAATTGATGGACATTGCCACCAAGTTCGCCTCTTGTCAGGAGGCGGTCGAAGCCATCTTCTGGAAGGACAAGCAGCCTCAGGGACACCAGCAGGAAGACATCCCCGAGACATCCGCCCAGCGTGGCACAAAGAAGAAGGCGAAAAAGAAGTCGCAAGCAAAGCGCGACGCCACCGACGCAGATCTTGTCGCTGCCGCCGAGCACAGGAACCCTCGGAAGCCTCCCGGAGGGGACAACCTGTTCGACAAGATGCTCAAGGAGTCGTGCCCCTATAAACAGGGTCCCGTCAAGCACACCCTTGAGGAATGCGTCATGCTTCGGCGCTACTTCCATAAAGTCGGGCCCCCGGCGGAAGGTGGCAAAGGCCAAGACAACGACAAGAAGGAGGGAGACCAGGCAGAGGAGTTCCCCGAGGTCCACAGCTGCTTCATGATCTACGGTGGGCAAGTGGTGAACGCCTCGGCTCAGCACCACAAGCAGGAGCAGCGGGAGGTCTGCTCGGTAAAGGTGGTGGCACCAGTCCACCTAGACTGGTCCGACAAGCCCATCGCCTTCGACCAAGGCGACCACCCCGACTGCGTGCCGAGCCCAGGAAAGTACCCGCTCGTCGTCGACCCCGTCATCGGCAATGCCAGGCTCACTAAGGTCCTCATGGATGGAGGCAGTAGCCTCAACATCATCTACGCCGAGACCGTCGGGCTCTTGAAGATCGATCTGTCCACGATCCGGGCTGGTGCGGCACCCTTTCACGGGATTATTCCTAGGAAGCACGTCCTGCCCCTTGGACAACTCGATCTGCCCGTCTGCTTCAAAACTCCCTCCAACTTCCGAAAGGAAACCCTCACATTCGAGGTGGTCAGGTTCCAAGGAACCTACCACGCGGTGCTGCGGAGACCGTGCTACGCCAAGTTCATGGCTATCCCCAACTACATGTACCTCAAGCTCAAGATGCCAGGCCCCAACGGGGCATCACCGTCGGATCCAAGTACCGACATGCGTACGAATGCGACGTGGAGTGCATGGAGTACGCTGAGGCCCTCGCCAAGTCCGAGGCCCTCATCGTTGACCTAGAGTGCCTCTCCAAGGAGGTGCCTGATGCGAAAAGCCACGCCGGCAACTTCGAACCAGCTGAGGCGGTTAAGTCTGCCCCTCTCGACCCCAGCAACGACGCCTGCAAACAAGTCCAGATTGGCTCCGAGCTCGACCCCAAATAGGAAGCTGTGCTCGTCGACTTTCTCCGTGCAAATGCCGAAATTTTTGCGTGGAGTCCCTCGGACATGCCGGGCATACCGAGGGATGTCGCCGAGCACTCGCTGGATATCCGAGCTGGAGGCCGACCCGTGAAGCAGCACCTGCGCCGCTTTGACGAAGAGAAATGCAGGGCCATAGGCGAGGAGATCCACAAGCTGATGGCCGCAGGGTTCATCAAAGAGGTATTCCATCCCGAATGGTTAGCTAACCATGTGCTTGTGAAAAAGAAAGGTGGGAAGTGGAGGATGTGCGTAGACTACACTGGTCTAAACAAAGCATATCCGAAGGTTCCCTACCCTCTACCTCGCATCGATCAAATTGTGGATTCCACTACTGGGTGCGAAACCCTGTCATTCCTCGACGCCTATTCAGGTTATCACCAAATCAAGATGAACGAGTCCGACCAGCTCACAACTTCATTCATCACACCTTTTGGCATGTACTACTATACTACTATGCCATTTGGCTTGAGGAATGCAGGTGTGAAAGGGAATTAGGCTTACACCTATTTTCTAATTGTTTTTGGTGGTTGAATTGCCCAACACAAATAATTGGACTAACTAGTTTGCTCTAGTCTATAAGATATACAGGTGCCAAAGGGTCACAATAAGCCAATAAAAAGACCAAGAAAAGGGTTCAAACAGAGAGAGCAAGGGACAATCGAAGTGCTCCCTGGTCTGGCGCACCGGACTATCCGGTGCACCAGGGGACTCCAAGCTGAACTCCACACCTTCGGGAATTCTCAGATGCGCTCTGCTATAATTCACCGGACTGTCCGGTGCCCCAAGGGAGAGCGACTCTGAACTCGCCAGCTTCGGGAATCCGCTCCGCTATAATTCACCGGACTGTCTGGTGAGTCACCGGACAATGTCCGGTGCACACCGGACTGTCCGGTGTGACAGCGGAGCAATGGCTACTTCGCACGCAACGGTCGACTGCAACGCATTAAATGCGCGCCTGAGCGCGCAGAGGAGCAGAGCACGCGCGGGTGGCACACCAGACAGCCTACGGGGCCTGTCCGGTGCACCACCGGACAGCCAGGCGGGCCCACAAGACAGAGCTCTAACGGTCGAATCCCAACGGTCTGCTGACATGGCTGGCGCACCGGATAGTGTCCGGTGGCGCGCCGGACTGTCCGGTGCGCCATGCGACTGCAGCCTTCCAACGGCCACTTTGTGGTGGTTGGGGCTATAAATACCCCAACCACCCCACATTCGTTGGCATCCAAGTTTCTACACTTCTACACCTTACAAGAGCTATATCATTCAATACTAGACACACCAAATAGATCAAATCCTCTCCCAATTCCACACAAGGCTTTAGTGATTAGTGAGAGAGATTTGTTGTGTTCTTTTGAGCTCTTGTGCTTGGATTGCTTCCTTGTTTCATTCTTTCTTGCGAACAACTCAATTGCAACCAAGGCAAGAGACACCAATTGTGTGGTGGTCCTTGCGGGGAAGTTTGTTTCCATTTGATTGAGAAGAGAAGCTCACTCGGTCTGAGGGACCGTTTGAGAGAGGGAAAGGGTTGAAAGAGACTCGGTCTTTGTGACCACCTCAACGGGGAGTAGGTTTGCGAGAACCGAACCTCGGTAAAATAAATCCCTGTGTCACACTCTTTATTCGCTCATGATTTGTTTTGCGCCCTCTCTCTTGGACTCGTTCTTATTTCTAACGCTAACCCGACTTGTAGTTGTGATTAAGTTTGTAAATTTCAGATTCGCCCTATTCACCCCCCTCTAGGCGACTTTCAATTGGTATCAGAGGTCGGTGCTTCATTAGAGCCTAACCGCTCGAAGTGATGTCGGGAGATCACGCCAAGAAGGAGATGGTGACCGGCGAGAAGCCCGCTACAAGCCACGGGAAGGCTCCATCGGGAGAGTCCTACAACAAAGGGAAGGGGAAGGAAAAGGAATCCCCTTCACACAAGTCGCGTCAGAGCGGTGATAAGAAGAAGAAGATGAGGAAGGTGGTCTACTACGAGACCGACTCCTCGTCACCACCATCCACCTCCGACTCCGACACGCCGTCCATAACTTCTAAGCGCCATGAGCGCAAGAAGTTTAGTAAGATCCCCCTACGCTATCCTCGCATTCCTAAACATACACCTTTACTTTCCGTCCCATTAGGCAAACCACCAACGTTTGATGGTGAAGATTATGCTAGGTGGAGTGATTTGATGCGATATCACCTAACCTCACTCCACAAAAGTATATGGGATGTTATTGAGTTTGGTGTATAGGTACCATCCGTAGGGGATGAAGATTATGACAAGGACGAAGTGGCCCAAATCCAACACTTCAACTCCCAAGCCACAACTATACTCCTCGCCTCTCTAAGTCGAGAGGAGTATAATAAGGTGCAAGGGTTGAAAAGTGCTAAAGAGATTTGGGACACGCTAAAGACCGCGCACGAAGGAGACAATGTGACCAAAATCACCAAGCGGGAAACGATCGAGGGGGAGCTCGGTCGCTTTCGACTTCACCAAGGGGAGGAGCCACAAGACATGTACAACCGGCTCAAAACCTTGGTAAACCAAGTGCGCAACCTCGGGAGTAAGAAATGGGATGACCATGAGATGGTTAAGGTTATTCTTAGATCACTTGTTTTCCTTAACCCTACTCAAGTTCAATTAATTCATGGTAATCCTAGATACACACTAATGTCTCCCGAGGAAGTGATAGGAAACTTTGTGAGCTTTGAATTGATGATCAAAGGCTCAAAGAAAATCAACGAGCTAGATGGCCCCTCCACATCCGAAGCACAACCGGTTGCATTCAAGGCAACAGAGGAGAAGAAGGAGGAGTCTACATCAAGTAGAACACCCATCGACGCCTCCAAGCTCGACAACAAGGAAATGGCACTCATCATCAAGAGCTTCCGCCAAATCCTCAAGCAAAGGAGGGGGAAGGACTACAAATCCCGCTCCAAGAAAGTATGCTACAAATGTGGTAAGCCTGATCATTTTATTGCAAAATGTTCATTATCTAGTGATAGTGACAGGGGCGACGACAAGAAGGGGAGAAGAAAGGAGAAGAAGAGATATTACAAGAAGAAGGGCGGCGATTCCCATGTTTGCCGGTAGTGGGACTCCGACGAGAGCTCCACCGACTCCTCCTCCGACGAGGACGCCGCAAACATCGCCGTCACTAAGGGTCTTCTCTTCCCCAACGTCGGCCATAAGTTCCTCATGGCAAAGGACGGCAAAAGGAAGAAGGTAAAATCAAGATCCTCCACTAAATATGAAACCTCTAGTGATGAGGATAATGCTAGCAATGAGGAGGATAACTTACGCATTCTTTTTTCCAACCTAAACATGCAACAAAAGGAAAAATTAAATGAATTGATTGGTGCTATTCATGAGAAGGATGATCTCTTGGACACCCAAGAGGACTTCCTTATTAAAGAAAATAAGAAGCATGTTAAGGTTAAAAATGCTTACGCTCTAGAAGTAGAAAAATGTGAAAAACTATCTAGTGAGCTAAGCACTTGCCATGAGACAATTGACAGCCTTGGAAATGAGAATGCTAGTTTAATTGCTAAGGTTGATTCAAATGCTTGTGATGTTCCAATTCCCAATCTTAGAAATGATAATGTTGATTTGCTTGCTAAGATTGAAGAATTGAACATTTCTCTTGCTAGCCTTAGGATTGAAAATGAAAAATTGCTTGCTAAGGCTAAAGAATTAAAATCTTGTAAACCCTCTACATCTACCGTTGAACATACTTCCATTTGTACTAGATGTAGAGACATTAACGTTGATGCTATTCATGACCATCTAGCTTTAATTAAGAAACAAAATGATCACATAGCTCAACTTAATGCTAAAATCAGTGAGCATGACTTAGAACATGAAAAAATTAAATTTGCTAGAAGCATGCTCTATAGTGGGAGACGCCTTGGCATCAAGGATGGCATTGGCTTCCAAAAGGGAGACAATGTCAAACTTAATGCCCCTCCTAAAAGATTATCTAATTTTGTTAAGGGCAAGGCTCCCATGCCTCAAGATAACGAGGGTTACATTTTGTACCCTGCCGGTTATCCCGAGAGCAAAATTAGGAGAATTTACTCTAAGAAGTCTCACTCTGGCCCTAATCACGCTTTTATATATAAGGGTGAGACATCTAGTTCTAGGCAATCAACCCATGCAAAATTGCCTAAGAAGAAAACTCCTAAGGCATCAAATGATTCTAACATTTCATTTAAGACCTTTGATGCCTCTTATGTTTTAACTAACAAATCCGGCAAGGTAGTTGCCAAATATGTTGGGGGCAAGCACAAGGGGTCAAAGACTTGTGTTTGGGTACCCAAAGTTCTTGTATCTAATGTCAAAGGACCCAAAACCATTTGGGTACCTAAAAGCAAGAACTAAACTTGTTTTGTAGGTTTATGCATCTGAGGGCTCAAGTTGGATCATCGATAGCGGATGCACAAACCACATGACAGGGGAGAAGAAAATGTTCTCCTCCTATGAGAAAAACCAAGATCCCCAACGAGCTATCACATTCGGGGATGGAAATCAAGGTTTGGTCAAAGGATTGGGTAAAATTGCTATATCTCCTGACCATTCTATTTCCAATGTTTTTCTTGTAGATTCTTTAGATTACAATTTGCTTTCCGTATCTCAATTATGCAAAATGGGATACAACTATCTTTTTACAGATGTAGGTGTTACTGTCTTTAGAAGGAGATATGATTCAATAGCATTTAATGGAGTGTTAGAGGGTCAGCTATACTTAGTAGATTTTGATAGAGCTGAACTCGACACTTGTTTAATTGCTAAGACTAACATGGGCTAGCTCTGGCATCGCCGACTAGCACATGTTGGAATGAAGAATCTTCACAAACTTCTAAAGGGGGAACACATTTTAGGACTAACAAATGTTCATTTTGAGAAAGACAGGATTTATAGCGCATGTCAGGCAGGGAAGCAAGTTGGTGTTCATCATCCACACAAGAACATCATGACGACTGACAGGCCACTCGAGCTCCTACACATGGACCTATTCGGCCCGATAGCTTACATAAGCATCGGCGGGAGTAGGTACTATCTAGTTATTGTGGATGATTATTCTCGCTTCACTTGGGTGTTCTTTTTGCAGGAAAAATCTCATACCCAAGAGACCTTAAAGGGATTCTTAAGACGAGCTCAAAACAAGTTTGGCTTAAGGATCAAGAAAATTAGAAGCGACAACGGGACGGAGTTCAAGAACTCACAAATCGAAGGCTTCCTTGAGGAGGAGGGCATCAAGCATGAGTTCTCTTCTCCCTACACGCCACAACAAAATGGTGTAGTGGAGAGGAAGAATTGAACTCTATTGGACATGGCAAGGACCATGCTTGATGAGTACAAGACTTCGGATCGGTTTTGGGCCGAAGCGGTCAACACCGCTTGCTACGCCATCAACCGGTTATATCTACACCGAATCCTCAAGAAGACATCATATGAACTCCTAACCGGTAAAAAGCCCAATATTTCATATTTTAGAGTCTTTGGTAGCAAATGCATTATTCTTGTTAAAAGAGGTAGAAAAACTAAATTTGCTCCTAAGACAGTAGAAGGCTTTTTACTAGGATATGATTCAAACACAAGGGCATATAGAGTCTTTAACAAGTCCTCAGGACAAGTTGAAGTTTCTTGTGACGTTGTGTTTGATGAAACTAACGGCTCTCAAGTAGAGCAAGTTGATCTTGATGAGATAGGTGATGAAGAGGCTCCGTGCATCGCGCTAAGGAACATGTCCATTGGGGATGTGTATCCTAAGGAATCCGAAGAGTCTCCAAATGCACAAGATCAACCATCCCCCTCAACGCAAGCATCTCCACCAACTCAAAATGAGGATGAGGCTCAAGTTGATGAAGGAGAAGATCAAAAAGATGAGCCACCTCAAGATAACGGCAATGATCAAGGGGGAGATGCAAATGATCAACACAAGGAGGATGAGGAACCAAGGCCGCCACACCCAAGAGTTCATCAAGCAATCCAACGAGATCACCCTGTCGACACCATCCTCGGCGACATTCATAAGGGGGTAACCACTAGATCTCGTGTTGCACATTTTTGTGAGAATTACTCTTTTGTTTCCTCTATTGAGCCACATAGGGTAGAGGAAGCACTTCAAGATTCGGATTGGGTGGTGGCGATGCAAGAGGAGCTCAACAATTTCACAAGGAACGAGGTATGGCATTTAGTTCCACGTCCTAACCAAAATGTTGTAGGAACCAAGTGGGTCTTCCGCAACAAGCAAGACGAGTATGGTGTGGTGACAAGGAACAAAGCCCGACTTGTGGCCAAGGGATATTCACAAGTCGAAGGTTTGGATTTCGGTGAAACCTATGCACCCATAGCTAGGCTTGAATCAATTCGCATATTACCTGCCTATGCTACTTACCATGGCTTTAAGCTTTACCAAATGGATGTGAAAAGTGCCTTCCTCAATGGACCAATCAAGGAAGAGGTCTATGTTGAGCAACCTCCTGGCTTTGAAGATAGTAAGTATCCTAATCATGTGTATAAACTCTCTAAGGCGCTTTATGGGCTCAAGCAAGCCCCAAGAGCATGGTATGAATGCCTAAGAGACTTACTTATCACTAATGGCTTCAAAGTCGGAAAAGCCGATCCTACTTTATTTACTAAAACTCTTGACAATGATTTGTTTGTATGCCAAATTTATGTTGATGATATTATATTTGGGTCTACTAACGAATCTACTTGTGAAGAATTTAGTAGGATCATGACACAAAAATTCGAGATGTCAATGATGGGGGAGTTGAAGTACTTCTTGGGATTTCAAGTAAAGCAACTCCAAGAGGGCACCTTCATTAGCCAAACAAAATATACTCAAGACATTCTAAACAAGTTTGGAATGAAGGATGCCAAGCCCATCAGGACTCCCATGGGAACCAATGGGCATCTCGACCTCGACACGGGAGGTAAATCCGTCGATCAAAAGGTATACCGATCGATGATAGGTTCTTTACTCTATTTATGTGCATCTCGACCGGATATTATGCTTTCCGTATGCATGTGTGCAAGATTCCAAGCCGACCCTAAGGAAGCTCACCTTACGGCCGTAAAACGAATCTTGAGATATTTAGTTTATACTCCTAAGTTTGGGCTTTGGTACCCTCGGGGATCCACATTTGATTTAATTGGTTATTCGGATGCCGATTGGGCGGGGTGTAAAATCAATAGGAAGAGCACATCGGGGACTTGCCAGTTCTTGGGAAGATCCTTGGTGTCTTGGGCATCAAAGAAGCAAAATTCCATAGCTCTTTCTACCGCCGAAGCCGAGTACATTGTCGTAGGTCATTGTTGCGCGCAACTACTTTGGATGAGGCAAACCCTTAGGGACCATGGTTACAAATTAACTAAAGTTCCTCTTCTATGTGATAATGAGAGTGCGATCCGCATGGCAGATAATCCCGTTGAACATAGCCGCACTAAACACATAGCCATTCGGTATCATTTTCTAAGGGATCACCAACAAAAGGGAGATATCGAGATTGCATATATTAACACTAAAGATCAATTAGCCGATATCTTTACCAAGCCACTAGATGAACAAACTTTTAACAAACTTAGGCATGAGCTAAATATTCTCGATTCTAGGAATTTCTTTTGATGTCTTGCACACATAGCTCATAAATATACCTTTGATCATATCTCTTTTATATATGCTATGACTAATGTGTTTTCAAGTGAATTTCAAACCAAGTCATAGGTATATTGAAAGGAAATTGGAGCCTTCGGCGAAGACAAAGGCTTCCACTCCACTCCATAACTCATCCTTCGCCGTCGCTCCGAACATCTCTCCGACTTTGGTATAATCTTCACTCATATGTCTTTTACCAAAGGGGGAGAAAGTAGTTACAAGGGCTTATATTTCACTCAAAGTATCTGTTTTTGGCGATTCATGCCAAAGGGGGAGAAAGTATTAGCACAAAGCAAAAGGACCGCACCACCACCTAATTTTAAACAATGATTTTCAAATTGGTATCTTATTGTGTTCAAAAGGGGGAGAAAGTAGTTTTTTTCAAAATTGATATCTTAAAACCCTCTTGAACACTAAGTGGAGAATTTCATTGAGGGGGAGTTTTGTTTAGTCAAAGGAAAAGCATTTCAAACAGGGGGAGAAAATTTCAAATCTTGAAAATGCTTCTCAAAATCTTATTCATTTACCTTTGACTATTTGCAAAAGGACTTTGAAAACAATTTACAAAAGAATTTGCAAAACAAAACATGTGGTGCAAGCGTGGTCCAAAATGATGAAAATAAAGAAACAATCCATGCATATCTTATGAGTATTTATATTGGCTCAATTCTAAGTAACCTCTGCACTTACAATTATGCAAACTAGTTCAATTATGCACTTATATATTTGCTTTGGTTTGTGTTGGCATCAATCACCAAAAAGGGGGAGATTGAAAGGGAATTAGGCTTACACCTATTTCCTAATTGTTTTTGGTGGTTGAATTGCTCAACACAAATAATTGGACTAACTAGTTTGCTCTAGTCTATAAGATATACAGGTGCCAAAGGTTCACAATAAGCCAATAAAAAGACCAAGAAAAGGGTTCAAACAGAGAGAGCAAGGGACAATCGAAGTGCTCCCTGGTCTGGCGCACCGGACTGTCCGGTGCACCAGGGGACTCCAAGCTGAATTCCACACCTTCGGGAATTCTCAGAGGCGCTCTGCTATAATTCACCGGACTGTCCGGTGCACCACCGGACAGTGTCCGGTGCCCCAAGGTAGAGTGACTCTGAACTCGCCAGCTTTGGGAATCCGCTCCGCTATAATTCAACGGACTGTCCGGTGTGACAGCGGAGCAACGGCTACTTCGCGCGCAACGGTCGACTGCAACGCATTAAATGTGCGCCTGCGCGCGCAGAGGAGCAGAGCACGGGCGGGTGGCACACCGGACAGCCTACAAGGCCTGTCTGGTGCACCACCGTACAGCCAAGCAGGCCCACAAGACAGAGCTCCAACGGTTGAACCCCAACGGTCTGCTGACGTGACTGGCGCACCGGACAGTGTCCGGTGGCGCACCGGACTGTCCGGTGCGCCATGCGACTGCAGCCTTCCAACGGCCACTTTGTGGTGGTTGGGGCTATAAATACCCCAACCACCTCACATTCATTGGCATCCAAGTTTATACACTTCTACACCTTACAAGAGCTATAGCATTCAATACTAGACACACCAAATAGATCAAATCCTCTCCCAATTCCACACAAGGCTTTAGTGATTAGTGAGAGAGATTTGTTGTGTTCTTTTGAGCTCTTGCGCTTGGATTGCTTCCTTCTTTCATTCTTTCTTGCGAACAACTCAATTGTAACCAAGGCAAGAGACACCAACTGTGTGGAGGTCCTTGCGGGGAAGTTTGTTCTCGTTTGATTGAGAAGATAAGCTCACTCGGTCCGAGGGACCGTTTGAGAGAGGGAAAGGGTTGAAAGAGACCCGGTCTTTGTGACCACCTCAACGGGGAGTAGGTTTGCGAGAACCGAACCTCGGTAAAACAAATCCCTGTGTCACACTCTTTATTCGCTCACGATTTGTTTTGCACCCTCTCTCTCGGACTCGTTCTTATTTCTAACGCTAACCCGGCTTGTAATTGTGATTAAGTTTGTAAATTTCAGATTCGCCCTATACACCCCCCCCTCTAGGCGACTTTCAAGGTGCGACATACCAAAGGTGCATGAACCACGTGTTCGGAGAGCACATCGGCCGAACGATCGAGGCTTATGTCGATGACATCATTGTCAAGACGAGGAAAGCCTCCGACCTCCTCTCTAACCTTGAAACGACATTCAAGTGTTTGAGAGCGATGGGCGTGAAGCTCAATCCCGAGAAGTGTGTCTTCGGAGTCCCCCGATGCATGCTCCTGCGGTTCATCGTCTCTGAGCAAGGCATCAAGGCCAACCCGGAGAAAATCTCGGCCATCACCAACATGGGGCCTATCAAAGATTTGAAAGGAGTACAAAGGGTCATGGGATGCCTTGCGGCTCTGAGCCGCTTCATCTCGCACCTCGGCGAAAAAGGCCTACCCTTGTACCGCCTCTTAAGGAAGACCGAGCGCTTCACTTGGACCCTCGAGGCCGAGGAAGCCCTCGGAAACTTAAAGGCGCTCCTTACAAATGTGCCCATCTTGGTGCCCCCTGCTGCAGGAGAAGCCCTCTTGATCTACATAGCCGCAACCACTCAGGTGGTCAGCGCCTCGATCGTAGTCGAGAGACGAGAAGAAGGGCATACACTGCTCGTCCAGAGGCCGGTATACTTCATCAGTGAAGTGCTATCCGAGACCAAGATCCGCTACCCGCAAATTCAGAAGCTACTGTACGCAGTAATTCTGACACGGCGAAAGTTGCGACACTACTTCGAGTCTCATCCGATTACTGTGGTGTCATCCTTCCCCCTGGGGGAGATCATCTAGTGCCGAGAGGCCTCGGGTAGGATAGCAAAGTGGGCAGTGGAGCTCATGGGTGAAACACTCTCATTCGTCCCTCGGAAGGCCATAAAGTCCCAAGTCTTAGCGGATTTCCTGGCGGAATGGGTCGACACCCAATTGCCAACAGCTCCGATCCAACCGAAACTTTGGACCATGTACTTCGATGGGTCGCTAATGAAAACGGGAGCAGGTGCTGGCCTGCTCTTCATCTCACCCCTTCGGGAAACATCTTCGCTACGTGCTGCGCCTCCATTTCGCGGTGTCAAACAACGTGGCCGAGTACGAGGCTCTAGTTAACGGGTTGTGCATCGCCATCGAGCTAGGGGTTCGGCGCCTCGATGCTCGTGGCGACTCGCAGCTTGTCATTGACCATGTCATGAAGAACTCCCACTGTCGCGACTGAAAGATGGAGGCCTACTATGACAAAGTTTGGCGCCTGGAAGACAAGTTCTACGGGCTTGAGCTCAACCATATCGCTCGACGGTACAACGAGACCGTGGATGAGCTGGCTAAAATAGCCTTGGGGCGGACAATGGTTCCCCCGGACGTCTTTTCCAGAGACATACATCAACCCTCCGTCAAGATCGACGACACGCCCGAGCCCGAGGAGGCCTCGGCCCAGCCCGTGGTATCCTTGGCCGCCGAGGGTGAGGCCCTGCGCATCAAGGGAGAGCGGAATGGGGTCACGCCTAACCTAAACTGGCAGGCCCCGTACCTGGAATATCTCCTCCGAGGAGAGCTACCCCTCGACAAGGCCGAAGCTCGGCGACTGGCGCGGTGCACCAAATCGTTCGTCTTACTGGGTGATGAAAAGGAGCTCTACCACCGCAGCCCCTCAGGCATTCTCCAACGATTCATATCTGTCGCCGAAGGACAGGAGCTATTGCAAGAAATACACTCGGGGGCTTGCGGTCACCATGCAGCACCTTTAGCCCTCGTGGGGAATGCCTTCTGACAAGGCTTCTACTGGCCGACCACGGTGCGCGACGCCACTAGGATTGTACGCTCCTGCCAAGGGTGTCAATTCTACGCGAGACAGACGCACCTGCCCGCTCAGGTCCTGCAGATAATACCCATCACCTGGTCGTTTGCTGTGTGGGGTCTGGACCTCATCGGTCCCTTGCAGAAGGCACCCGGGGGCTTCTCACACCTACTGGTCGCCATCGACAAATTCTCCAAGTG
Source organism: Zea luxurians (assembly GCA_029449295.1). Lineage (NCBI taxonomy): Eukaryota > Viridiplantae > Streptophyta > Magnoliopsida > Poales > Poaceae > Zea > Zea luxurians. The sequence continues at coordinate 46,264,058 of JAOPSE010000010.1, forward strand.
GATCGAGGTCCGACCCCTAACCAGCATCAGGTCCAAGTAGGCGGTGGTGTTCTTCACCAACATCATCCATCGCTTTGGGGTCCCGAACTCCATCATCACCGACAATGGCACACAGTTCACAGGGAAGAAGTTCCTGGACTTCTGCGAGGACCACCACATCCGTGTGGACTGGGTCGCCGTAGCTCACCCCATGACGAATGGGCAGGTGGAGCGTGCCAACGGTATGATTCTGCAGGGACTTAAACCGAGGATCTACAACAACCTCAACAAGTTTGGCAAGCAATGGATGAAAGAGCTACCCTCGGTGGTCTGGAGTCTGAGGACGACGCCAAGCTGAGCCACGAATTTCTCGCCGTTCTTTCTAGTCTATGGGGCCGAGGCTATCTTACCCACAGACTTAGAATATGGTTCCCCGAGGACAAAGGCGTACGACGACCGAAGCAACCAGACCAGCCGAGAAGACTCACTGGACCAGCTCGGGACATGGCCTTACTACACTCGGCGCGGTATCAGCAGTCTCTGCGACGCTACCACGCCCGAGGGGTTCGGCCCCAAGGCTTCTAGGTGGGAGACTTGGTACTTCGGCTGCGGTAGGACGCCCGAGGGCGCCACAAGCTTACTCCTCCCTAGGAAGGGCCGTTCATCATCGCCAAGATTTTGAAGCCCGGAACATACAAGCTGGCCAACGATCAAGGCGAGGTCTATAGCAACGCTTGGAACATCCAACAGCTACGTCGCTTCTACCCTTAAGATGTTTCAAGTCGTTCATATACCTCGTTCTCTTCACATACACAAATAAAGTCTAACCGTCAAGGAAGGGTCAGCCTTGCCTCGGTAAAGCCCGACCCTCCCTCGGGGGCTAGAAGGGGGGAACCCCCTCTGCGTCAAAATTTTCCTCGGAAAAAATCTTTTGCCAGAACGTCTTTTGCGCTTTGCGACTGCTTCGATAGCGGGATCCTGAAAACGACGAGAGTACACGTAAGCGGCAAGGACGACCGAGCCGAGGGACTCCTACGCCTCCGGGATACAGATACCTCACTCATCACCTTCCGCGATAAGTAACTCACGCTCGGATAAGCGATTCTGCTACCGAACAAGTCCTAACGCTCGAAAACTTTTCTGCCAGAATGATTTTCGTGCCTTCTCGACTATATCGATAACAGAATCCTGCGAACGAGTAAGAGTGCACGTAAGCGGCAAGGCCGACCGAGCCGAGGGACTCCTACACCTCCGGGATACGGATACCTCACTTGTCACCTTCCGCGAAAAGTAACTCTCGCTCGGATAAGCGATTCTGCTACCGACGAACAAGTCCTGATACTCGAAACAAGAGGAAAGGAAACGCATCTTTATAACACAACAATAAGATGTTTAGGCCTCGGCGGCCGCAAAAAACATACACATACTATAAACAAACTGTTCCTATAGGTTTAGGCATCGGCAGAGGGAGCAGCAGCCCCCTCGGCGTCGTTTCCACCTTCGGAGAAATCTGGCCCGGCCTCAGACGGTGACACGGGCAGAAGGATCTCCACCTCGAAGGAGGATGCCAGCACCGCGCTTGGACCATTGTAGCCCGGGTCTTTGCCAGGGCCCCGGCCCGAGCAGACCCTCGGCTGGCCGCTCCGTAACCTCAGCCAGTTGTCCCCAGATGACCTCAGCCCGGCTCACGGCCTCGGCAGCATGACTCCGAGGTTGGTCCCGCTCACGGATGACCTGGCTAAGCTCCAGCCGCCACTGCTGCACCTCCTCAGCCTGGGAAGCCACCTGCTCCTAGGTCGACGAAGCCTCTTTTCAAGCCAAATCCGCCTCCATCCATGCTGACACCGCTGCCTCCGGCTCCAGCTCATCGCGGAGTGGCCGAAGGTTCTAAAACTGAGCAAAAGAGGCCTTGAGTGGCAAGGCCGATCGAGCCGAGGGACTCCTACGCCTCCGGGATGCGGATACCTCACTCGTCTCCTTCCGCGCAGGGCAACTCACACTCGGTTAAGCGGTTCAGCTAGCCGACAGGCGAGTCCTAGTGCTCGAAATGAGGAAGAAACACGGCTTCACGCCCAAATACCCAGATGTTCAGGCCTCGACAGCCACAATGAACAAACACCCATACTCAGGGTGCCATTACAAACGGAACTCCGGTTCCACTCCCGCGGGTATGAACTACCTCCACACCAGAGGGCCTGTGGGATAACAAACTCTGGGTAGCTCGCCGGCGACCGCTGCACCAACAGCGCGGCAACGACCTCCGTCTCGGGTGGCAAGACAGCTGCAGCAACGGCCTCAGGGCAAACGCTATTGCTGAAAGGCCCTCGTTCATGTCCCCTCACGGGGGACAAGAACCAGCCATTAAAGCCAAAGAGCCGGAGGCCCGGAGCGCAGGTGGCACTGACGGTCTCGCCAGCGGAAGCAACCACCGCTGCGGTGGGAAGCCTCTCTAGTGGCAACCACCACCTCAACACCGACGACAGTGGCCACCTACCCACCAACACCGCACCAGCGAGCGGCGGCCGCCCCAAAGCGCACCGGCAGGTCCTCACTCCCGATCTCGCCACGAGAGCAAGAACAGGACCATCTCAGAACACGAGTACCGCCCTCGTGGCGTACGACATGTTATGCGACCCTCCAGTGCAGCCGGTCACAGTCGCCCGGGTGGAAGACAGACAGCTGCACCCTGTCCTGGCAGCAGCAGTTTGCCTTCCCCCGCATGGCTGGAGGACGCCTCCTCCGTAGAGCTAGAGGATGCCTTTCTCCCCCGAGCGCCGGAGGAAGAAGCGGGTCGCCAGCCCACGCGGAGGTAGGCCCCAACTCGCCCTGCCCTCCTTCCTAGCATGGATGATGAAGGTCCTTGAAGCTGATGGCGGGGCAGAGGCCGCAGCCCAGCTTGCTTCTCCCCACCACCAAACTGGTGGTCATCATCCTGGATGACCATAGGTGAGGGAATGCAGCCGGCCTGCCTAGTGAAAATCCTTGAAGCCGAGCGATGGCTGAGGGGCGCCAACCCCCGCGAGGTCATGCTCCTCCAACAGCAGCAAGACGAAGGCAGCACGGGTGCTCCCCATCCGGGGGCTCGAAAGGTGGAAGGGCGCGATGCATGAGGGGAGTGTGAAGGCATGGCTACCGCCCAAGGGATCGATCCCTTTTTAAAGGCGGCTCTCCCCACTCGCATCCTCAAGCGTCACGGGCAAAGCCTTCACCGACGTGCTCCGGGGTCCTCCCCCTACGACACGGGGGCTAGGTCCCACATGTCATGCAAGCTGACCCGAAATGGAACAAGCCAAACCGCCGCACGTGGAGCATGTAACCGCCCCGCGGTTACAAGCACTCCTCCATCCTCGCCGAAACCAGCGGTCGAAAGGCCGGACCGCCATGCAGGTGGCGTGCAACCGCACCGCGGGGGCGCACCCCTTCAGCTTCGTCGCATCCAGCATGGAGGCCTAGGCCCACACGTCATGTAACCGGCGTGCCGGTTACTACGTGCAAGGAACCGCACCACCACTTGCGCCAATGCCGCACCTTCTCGACTGCGGAACCGGTGCCGCGACTCGAGGCCACCCTATGCATGGCCCAATAGTGCCAATCGAGCACAACGATCATAGGTCAGCCAGCCGCGGGAGGAGGCGCGATGGTTGATATGGCCAAAAGAGGAACGGTAGTAATGGCAGCAGCAGACGAGAGGAAGCAGCAGTCAAATCGCCTGCAGGCTCGCGTCCCCTCCTGAAGCGGCAGGGGAGCCCTCTCCCACGGCGTGAAGATGACGCGCCCGTGTTCCGTTCCTCGAACGGCTCGCGCATGCGGCCGCCCCACGAGTCGCCCGTCCCGTCGCATTAACTCCTCGGCAGGGCAAGCGACACCTTTGGCAGGCGAAGCGGGCGTCGTTTCACCTCCGCCATAATGACCATGTCAAAAAAGGTGCGCCACACCATTTAAATTCATATTCTTTTCCTCTTCCCCTTTCTCTCTCTTGCTACAGGAACTGGGAAAGGGGATATTTTGAAAGGGATCCTTCTCCGCGAAGGAAGCGGGCCCCAAGCCTTCCTACTGATCAGGGGTTCGAAGGCTGGCCCCTCGGAAGGGTTCGACAGCCGCCCGAGAGGACTCGGGCTCCACGCCCACTACTGATCAAGGGTTCGACAGCCGCCCCAGAGCACGCAGAGCGAGGGATGACTCTAGGTACGTTCGTTACATGGCTAAGGCTCGGGCTACGCTCCTGAGGTACCCTAGGACATTTTCGAGACCAGTAGGAGCGATTTTGTAACGGAATCCCATCAGAGGGAGGCATCGAGCCCTCGGACCCTATCGAACGGGTCTGGGTCCGGCAAATCACCTGCAGGTACTTTTGGAGCGTGCCTCTGGGCCACTAGCCGACCCTTATCGAACGGGGCACGGGCGTCCACTCGGATCACCCGTTAGCAACTCACTGGAGACACCATATTTGGCGCCCTCCGAGGGCAACATGGCGCTTTCCCCCCCCCTTCCTCCTTGCGGAAAGGCGACGAAGGGGCGTATAATAAAAGTCGAGACAGTCCTTGATCGTCCTCTCGCTCCGTGTAGAGGCTCGGGGGTTGCTCTCGTAACCCGGCTACGGCCAAACCGTTGACAGCGTCAACAAACCAGCCTAAAAACTCAGAACCTAACCATGCACCCGGGCTACGATCAGGTCGCATGAGGGAACAACCAGGCCGGCCAAGGCATCATGAAAGGCATTAAGACCTCAGAGGAGTCAAACCACTCCTCCGAGGCCTTGGGGGCTACACCCGGCGGGTGCGCTCGCGTGCACCCACCGGAACAAAGTGTAACCGAGAAAGGGCGGTCCCCTCGCAAAAAAGTGCGGCAAAGCCTCCAAGCGAGTACCAACACTCCCTTTGAGGCTCGGGGGCTACTGTCGGGTACCATAATTAGGGGTACCCCCAACACTCCTAAACACGGCTGGTAACCACCATCTGCACAAACCGCAACGACTGATGGGCGCGGTTCAGGTCAAGGCCTCGTCTACCAAGGGACACGATCTCGCCTCACCCGAGCCCGGCCTCAGGCGGGAACAGTAGTCCCGGACGAATTCACGCCTCGCCCGAGGGCCTCCTCAAGCGACGGGTGCACCCTCGACTCGCCCGAAGCCCAGCTCGGGCAGGCTTCGTTGTGAAGCAACCATGGCCAAATCGCCTCACCAACCGACCGTATTGCAGGCGCATTCAATGCGAGGATCGCCTGACACCTTATCTTGACACTCATGCCTCAGTCGGCAAGATCGAAGTGACTGCAGTCACTTCGCCCTTCCACTGACCGACCTAATAGGAAAACAGCGCCGCTCGCCCCGCTCCGACTGCTGTGCCACCCACTAGGGTGAGGCTGACAATAGCCAAGTTCAACCTCAAGCGCAACAGGAAGCTCCGCCTCGCCTGACCTTAGACCTTGGCCTCAAAAGGAGGTCTCCGCCTCGCCCGACCCCAGGGCTCGGCCTCAACCTCGACCTCGGAAGGTGGTCTCTGCCTCGCCCAACCCTAGGGCTCAGCCTCAACCTCGACCTCGGGAGGAATCGTGTCCTCGCCCGACCCCGGCCACGGCCTCGGGAGAAGTCTCCGCCTCGCCCGACCTTGGGCTCGGACCGACCACGCCCCGAGGGATACATCATTACCCTACCCCTAGCTAGCTCGGGCTACGAGGGAACAAGACCGGCGTCCCATCTGGCTCGCTCCGGTAACTAGTAATGATGGCTCCCCGCGTGCGTCCATGACGACGGTGGTTCTCAGCCCCTATGGAAGCAAGGAGACGTCAGCAAGATCCCAGCAGCACCGACAGCTGTGCTTCTACAGGGCTCAGGCACTCCTCCGACGGCCACGATACCGCATACATAGGGCTCTAGCACCTCTCCGACAGCCACGTCGGCATGTACACAGGGCTCTGAAACCTCTCTGCCAGACACATTAGCGCATAGCTACACCCCCCATTGTACACCTGGACCCTCTCCTTGCATCTATAAAAGGGAGGTCCAGGGCCTTCATGCGGGAGGGTCGCGCGAGAGAACGAGCTGACGAACAGACTCACTCTATCTCTCGCAAACGCTTGTAACCCCTACTACGAGCACACCCCCTGGTGCGAGATAACATGAGCCACGCTTCTCCCTTGTGTTCCATCTTGCGCCAACCCATCTGGGCTGGGATGCGCAACGACAAATTTACTCGTCGGTCCATGGACCCCCGGGGTCGAAACGCCGACACCACCTGATAGTCCTTAACTTAGGGCTTAACAGAGGATGTCACTAGCATTATAGTTTTTCAAATTTGTTTTTCAAAGACAAACAGTGTGTTTAGTTGAAAATGGGATTTCTAAAACCAAAACTTTTGTTTTGAAAATACGTATGTGACCGTATATACTTAATCCTGCTCCGATACCAGCTATGGCAGAACCTCCCAAGTTATTGGGTCCACATGCACCTGTCCTTGTCTCAAAGACCTCAGACGGCTATGCATGTGCACCAGATAACTTAACAGGATCTGTCCGAGTGCCCCAAGGACCTCGGATAAACCACTTACAACCAGGACCGCAAGATTAAATAAACACAAATCACAAACACCAACATTTTGTAGTGGAAATCTTATTACCAAATTTTACAAGTTACATCAAGTTTACATTGTATATGATCGGAGTAATTGCACTATGTTTTGAATGTATAAACATTTATATGTTTAAAATATATGCTAGCTTAAGTGACCATCCTCAATAAGAAGTATAGAAAAGTTACTTAGACTTATAAGAAGGCCGTGCCCATCGGCGCCTAACACCAATCACAATCAAGTGACTCATAACCTGCAGCAACAATGGGTAGAACCCTAAGTACGCAAGTACTCAGCAAGACTTACTCGACTAAAGAAAATACTCTCAAGGATATGCTGGCTAGAGGGATTCAAGGTAAAGCTCATCAAGTTTCAAAGACTCTTTTTGCAGAAAAGCTTACTAGAAGTGGGTCCTTAAGCCAAAATTTTACATCACAAGTTAAGTACTTTTCCTGAATCTAGATTTGCCTAATCTAGAGCATTCACTTATCCTACACTAGCTTCCTATTAAAATCCAACTTTTGTTTCGTTTGTTATCAGGCCTACATCGAACAGTCCTTAATCGACACAGATGGGTGAACTTTCCTGCTCAATGTCTGGTCTACATTACATATTATTTCCCAAAACTTGATACCTGAGAGAGGTACCCTACTTGAATGATGAAATCATCCCGGCCACAATGGCTTCATCATCACAATTCATTTTATTTCACAAACTCCCATATCCCGTGTTACACATCATCTTTTAAAAAAATACTAAATTAATAAGCAGGGCTAAGCATCACTAAATTTTCATAAAACGGGTATTGGGTTGTTTAATCAAGGAAGGAAATGCATCAACGGTTTAGCACACAACTCCTATCACCTAATGCATCAAACAAGGTGATAAAGATTTTAAAACAGCAAGGAGGTGGCAAATGCACCGGGACTTGCCTAGAAGAACACTAGGTTAGTGTTTGTTAGGTGGCGACCATCCTTTGTCTTGGCATTTGTTCAGATTATCCATCTTCAGGTTCGTCCGACTGACGACATCGGCTTGCGGAGATGTCCAATCTCTACATTATCCTGGGGTTGACTTGGGTTGTCTTCCACATCACATGATCAACTAGCGCACCTAATGAGATGCATAATGCACATGAATGAATAAAAACATGAATAACACACAACTAATTATTGCTATACCAAAGAGGATTAAATATTTAACCGCAAGGCATCACAATTCTTATGCGTATACACTAGATAACTTTGGCTTTATAGCAAACATGATCTTTGAGTTAATCAGACCAAACTCAAACATTAGGCCACAATAGCTAAACACAAGTCTTAACCTAGATCACAACATGATTAGAGATCAGAACTAAAACTTGCTACCCTTGGACACACCAACTTGGAATGAGTATAGGAGTCATTTAACTAACCTTCTAAATTATTCTTCCAGGTTAACTAGTACAATATTTTGACTTACTAACTTTGGACACCAAATAATCAAATTAAGGGGGTATCAAGTTAATTAACCTCTTAACCTAGCAAGGTTTTGCACAAGCTTCAAAGAAGAAATAAACCGAACGTATGACATGAGGCATTACAACACACGCTTCATTTTCAACTACAAAATACAAGAACATAGGTAAAGCTAACTCTAAGTCGCAAGTAATATGACCAATGGATTACCAACTGGTTAAGCTACATGATCAGATCTACTTAAATAGGGCATCGACGCCATATAGACAAACAAAAATTCATTATACGTAATATTGACAACGTCTATCAGCTAGATGCTGGAAACTCTAGACTTAACCTTCATATTATTAATTTGACCATGCACGCAAGATACGTCTATTTGAAGATTATGAATGCAACTAAGAAATCTAGCCTAACCATTCATCGACCCAACTAACACAAATAATAATTTAGCTTACCAAGAACCAATTTACCTAAAATCGCATCACCCCCGGTTCAGTCAAATACAAAACATATCCTTAGTCCTTTAATACACTACCGGAAGCTAAATAAAACACCTCACGCGATCACGTTTATTTTTTAATCGTGACAGTAACTACAACACTACACACACTAAGATATTTCATCAAACATAATATATTCACAACGCGCGTGCGATACATACATGATAATCATGGGCCATAATTCTAATCAGTCCATCAATCAAATTAACTAGCTAGGGTAGCGAAAGAGCTCACCATATCATCAACCACTTTGATATTTGTCAGAGGACGACGATATCTAGCTTGCGCATAACACCGAACACCTAGGAACAAAGACGGTGGCTAGGGGATCGGAGCACGCACGAGGCAGCAGTGACGATCATGGCACAACGATGGGCTGGTGGCCGATGAACTGGGGAGCAGGGAGGTGCACCATGGACAGAAGGAACTCGGCACTATGGCTGGCCGAGGTGAGTGCGCCCGCTGCTTGGCGAGCTGGAGGACGATGAGCCTGAACGACAAGGAGCTAGGGAACTGCTGGCTTTTCATTATGCCGACTAGGTGGCACGCGAAGAAGAAGCGGTAGCGCTTGGGTAGAGGGAGCTGACGCGTGCGCAGGCGAGCCAGGAAGCAGGCGCGCTATAGCTGAGACTAGGGGCACGGCGAGCTGGAAGGCCGCGTGCCAAGGGTGAGCTCGGGGAGAGGGGCCAGGGCGCTGGGGCCCAGAGAAGAAGGGCACGCTGCCATGGGAGCTCTGGGAGAGGGGCGCCGAGTTGCAGAAGGGAGTAGCGGCAGTCGCGCAAGGAGCTCGGGCGAGCCGGGACCAGACGCTGTAAGTGCAATCAATCCCAAGTGAGGGTTTTGGTGATTTAATGAAAAAACAAATAAGGGTACTAACCATTTTTGTTCCCAATGTATGATTAGAAAGAAACAGGAACTTAAGGAAGCACCAAGGACTTCATGCAACGGACGTTTAAAATTTTATGTAAACTCTTGAGTTGCATGATGTAATTTTTCCTTATTCTTTTCCACACAGGTAAAGGTGTTTGCTATAGCTGAAGTTCCCAAATTCAAAAGCTAGTTTTGTAAACCAAAAATCACTTTAACATTCTTTGGTTGACCATGGTTAGGTTTGAGAAACCTAGAGTGTTCTTGCTGAAAAGCAGCTGAACATCTTCAACTGCAGCTGAGCTTTCCAGCTGAACTTAACTTCAGCTGAGTTGAGCTTCTTCAGCTGTAGCTGAGCTTTTCAGCTGAGCTGGACTTCAGCTGAGTTGAGCTTTCAACTCTAGCTGAACTTCAACTTCAGTTGTGGACCTCTTTGAACATACACCAGCTGAACATGCCCCGGGTAGTTGAGCTGGGGTTTTCTCTCCTAAACTCTCTGGTCTAGACTAGCTGAACTGGTCCTGGGGGGTAGTTCAACTGGTCTCTAACCCCTCTGACTTCTGACCTACAGTCTGCCAGTCAGACTGGCAGTCAGGTCACCAGGGTTGTCAGGGGGCGGTTCAACCGCCTTAGGGGGCGGTTCAACCGGTCCTGTCATGTCTGACCAGCCTGCAGGTCAGTCTGCCAGTCAGTCTGGTAGTCAGACTGGCAGACAGTCTGCTGACCTGTCAGGGGGGGGTTCAACCGCCCTAGGGGGCGGTTCAACCGATTTTCTGTGGGGTTCCTGGTCAAACGGCTAGTTTTTGAGCCGTGACTATAAATAGAACCCTCTCCCCCCTTCTTCAATGCGGCTATACACTTATACATTTATAGCTCACCTAACTTGAGATAAAGCACTCCTTTCTCCCATCTCTCTCACACTTAAATCTTCCTCAAGATTCAACCTTGTTGGAGGAGCTCTTGGGTGTGAGGTTTGTGCTTGTGCTCACGATTTGGCTTTCCTCTCCCATCTCTTTTAAAAGACTTGAGCTTGTGCAAACCCCTCTTGTGCTTTCTTGGTGTTCTTGAAACCCTAGGTTTCAAGATCTTTTGAGGTTGCTTGGGAGTCTCCAAATTTGTGGATGACCCCAAGAAGTTTGTATCACCCGCTCCTTGAGCTGAGATAAGAAGAGATTGCCTTGACCTTTGTGGTCGGCCTTTGGAGGATTAGGGTTGAAAAAGACCCGACCCTTTGTGGGCTCCTCAACGGGGAGTAGGACACCTTTGTGGTGTGGCTGAACCTCGGATTAAATCTTGTGTCTTGTGTTCTTACTTGTATTTAACTTAAGATATTTTTACTTGCAAGATTGACATATAGATTTTTCCACAGGGTATATCTAAAAGTGAAATAGCCTTTACATATTCATCTTCCAATTCTAACTTAGTTATACCTTACTTCTCAAAAGGACTCGCGAAATACTTTTTCGAGTAGATTATAGTCTAAAGTTTATAAAACAGTTGGATTGGTTCAGAGTGGTTCAACTTGCGCACGTAGCTGTTGAACCGGCCTGCACTAGTCGAACTGTGTATTTAACAATCTTTCGAAGTTTATTGTGAAAATTTTCAGATTAGCCTATTCACCCCCCCTCTAGGCTACTTTCAATTAGTATCAGAGCTTCGTACCTCATTTTACGCTTAACCGCGTGAGGAAACGATCATGTCTACTCAAAGGGACCATGTGGATCCTCTCCTCGAGGAAATCCCCATCACATCTTCCGGTGAGGAAGTGGACCCCAAGATCCTCGACCTTGCCATGAAGATTGCCGAGAAGATGTTCCTCAAAATGAAAGAGGAAGATGCTAAGGGCCAAAGAAGAAGAATCAAGAAGAAAGGCCGAAGAAGATAAAGGTAAGGGAAAATTTGAATACAATGATGACTTGGTAGAACTTTTGGTGTCAAAGGTGATGAGCAAGGTAAGTATCACCACCGAAGGATCATCCACCAAAAGTAAAGGTAACAAGTTCAATAAAGTTCAATTTGATTATTCTAGAAATTTTATTCCCAACTTCTCTTCCGCCCCACTTGGAAAGTTACCAACTCTTAGTGAGTTGAACTATGACGAGTGGACCGATAAGATGAAGTTGCATCTAATCGATGTACATCCTAGTCTTTGGGAGATAGTCAATATAGGTATGCATATGCCCGCCCAAGGAGAAGAGATGACTCCAGAAATGATGCAAGAAGTTCACCGCAATGCTCAAGCGGTGAGCATAATAAAAGGAAGTATTTGTCTGAAAGAATACCGAAAAGTCCAAGGAAGAGAAGATGCTCGTGACATTTGGAATATTCTTAAAATGTCACATGAAGGAGACCCCAAAGCTAAGAGACATAGAATTGAAGCTTTGGAGAGTGAGCTTGCTAGATATGATTGGACTAAGGGTGAGTCACTCCAATCACTCTTTGATTGATTAATGGTGTTGGTAAACAAAATAAGAGTGCTTGGAAGTGAAGATTGGAGTGACTCCAAGGTCACTAGACTATTCATGAGAGCATACAAAGAAAAAGACAAGAGTCTAGCAAGGATGATAAGAGACCGTGACGACTATGAGGAAATGACACCTCATCAATTATTTGTAAAGATTCAACAACATGAATCTGAAGAAGCCCCAATCAAGACAAGAGACTCTCATGCCTTGATCTCAAATGAACAAGACACCCCCAAGAAGAACAAAGACCACAAGGCAAAGAAAGTGGTCGAGACATCAAGTGATGAAGATAGCTCAAGTGATGAAGACACAGCTATGTTCATCAAAACATTCAAGAAGTTTGTAAGGAAAACTGATAAGTTTCAAAGGAAAGGAAAGAAGAGGGCATGCTATGAATGTGGCCAAACCGGTCATTTCATAGCAGATTGTCCTAACAAAAAGGAACAAGAAGCAAAGAAGGAATACAAAAAGGACAAGTTCAAAAAGGGAGGCAAGAACAAGGGATATTTCAAGAAGAAGAAATATGGTCAAGCCCATATTGGTGAAGAATGGAACTCCGATGAAGAGAGTTCTAGCTCCGAAGAAGAAGAAGCGGTGGCAAATGTTGCCATCCAATCTACTTCAAGCTCGCAACTCTTCACCAACCTCCATGACGACTCCTACACTCCAACTTGCCTCATGGCAAAAGGAGACAAGGTACATTTATTTAATGATGACTTTATTAATGATGATGAAGAACAACTTGCAATGAAAAATAAGATGATTAAAGAATTTGGTTTAAATGGATACAATGTAATTACTAAACTAATGGAGAAGCTAGATAAAAGAAAAGCAACTCTTGATGCTCAAGAAGACTTGCTCATCCTTGAAAAGGAGGGAAACCTAGAGCTTCAAGAATTGCTACTCAATAAAGATGAAATGCTAGAAGCCTTGACTAAGGAAGTATCTTTAGTCAAGATAACTATAGAGGATAAAGAAAAAGAAATGACAAATATGAAAACCTCTATAGCTAATCTTGCAAATGAAAAGGATGCACTTGAATCAAGCATGTTAAGCTTGACTGTCCAAAATCAAGAACTTCAAGTGCAACTTGAAAATTGCAAGAACATCAATGTTTCATCTTTATTGATTGAATTTTAGTCTAGCTCCTCAAATAATACCATTTGCAAACATTGTGTCAAATACCATGCTTCTTGTTGTTTGACTAACCATGCAAGGAAGAAAAGCCCACAGGTTAAGGTCAAAGAAATTTTGAAGAGATGCTCTAGCAATGATGGGTTAAAGAAAGTTGAACCCAAGTACAAGTCCTTAAAGCCCAACAATGGGAGAAAGGGGCTTGGGTACAACTCACATAAGGTAAACCCTAGCATAGAGCATAAGGGGTGGAGATCCCCCAAGTTCATAGAGGAAACCACTCTATATGATGCCTTGGGGAGGATTCATTCCTCAAATGACAAGTCAACTTAAGCAAAGGTAAACTTGAGTTACACAAAAGACAAGATGAAGGATGTGGTCTCCACAAGTGGAGAAAAGTTTAGAGCTCCCATTTCGCATTCTTACCTTTGTGATTATATGTTGACTTGGGATTCAGGGAAACTGGTTGTTAAATATGTGGGTGCCTACACAAAAAGAAAAGTCATGAAAAGAAGTGTGTGGGTACCCAAGGCTATAACTAACACTGCGGGACCCAATTCAATATGGGTACCTAAAAGCATAGCCTAAATTTGTTTTGCAGGTCTACTCCTCCGGTGGGTCAAGCTGGGTGCTTGATAGTGGATGTACAAATCACATGACCGGGGAGAAAGACATGTTTCACTCCTTGCAACTAATCCAAGAAACACAAGAAATTGTGTTTGGTGATAGTGGCAAGAGTGAAGTGATTGGTGTTGGTAACATTCCTATCTCTGACCACCAATCACTTTCAAATGTTTTGTTAGTTGATTCATTAAGCTATAACTTGATGTCTGTTTCACAACTTTGTGGAATGGGATATAATTGCCTATTTACTGATGTTGATGTGAAGATTCTTAGATGGGAGGATTCCTCTGTTGCTTTTACAGGTCGCTTGAAGGGCAAACTCTATCTTGTTGATTTCACAACTAGTAGAGTGACGCCTGAGACTTGTTTAGTGGCAAAATCCGACAAGGGTTGGCTTTGGCATCGCCGGCTAGCTCATGTTGGCATGAGGAACTTGGCCAAACTTCAAAAGGATAATCACATTATTGGACTAACAAATGTCATGTTTGAGAAAAACAAGGTATGCAGCGCATGTCAAGCGGGGAAGCAACATGGCGTTCCACATCAATCAAAGAACGTGGTCACAACCAAGAGGCCTTTGGATCTTCTTCACATGGACCTCTTCGGACCTGTGGCTTACATCAGTATTGGTGGTAGTAAGTATGGCTTAGTTATTGTTGATGATTTTTCTCGCTTCACCTGGGTTTTCTTTTTGAGTGACAAAGGTGAAACCTAGGAGACCTTGAAGAAATTCATGAGAAGAGCTCAAAATGAGTTTGAGCTTAAAATCAAGAAAGTGAGAAGTAACAATGGGACAGAATTCAAGAACACAGGTGTCGAAGAATTCTTAGGCGAAGAAGGAATCAAACATGAGTTCTCAGTTCCCAACACTCCACAACAAAATGGTGTTGTGGAAAGGAAGAACCAAACACTAATTGAAGCCGCTAGAACCATGTTGGATGAGTACAAGACCCCTGACAATTTTTGGGCAGAGGCGGTCAACACCGCCTGTCATGCAATCAACCGCCTTTATCTTCACAAGATCTACAAGAAGACTGCCTACGAGCTTCTCACTAGTAACAAACCTAAAGTTGATTACTTTAGAGTATTTGGTTGTAAATGCTTTATTCTTAACAAGAAAGTCAAGAGCTCAAAGTTTGCTCCTAGAGTGGACGAGGGTTTCTTGCTTGGTTATGCATCAAATGCGCATGGGTATCGTGTTTTCAACAATACCACCGATCTTGTTGAAATAGCGATGGACGTGACATTTGATGAATCTAATGGCTTGCAAGGGCATGTTTCTAAAGATATTGCAGGAAATGAAATCCCATCAAATTAAGCCATCAAGAAGCTTGCAATAGGTGAGGTGAAGCCACAAGAAAAGGACGATGATGAAGGGAGAATTTGGATGACAAATAGGGTTGTTGTGGCAGAACCTCCAAGTTATTGGGCCCACATGCACCTGTCCTTGTCCCAAAGAGCTCAGACAGCCGTGCATGTGCACCAGATAACTCAACGGGATCTGTCTGATTGCCCCAAGGACATCGGATAAACCACTTTCAACCAGAACCACGGGATTAAGTAATACAAATCACACACACAACATTTTTGCAGCGGAAATCTTATTACCAAATTTTACGGGTTACAAAAATTTTACATTATTTATCGGAGTAATTACAAAAGTATAAGTTTGAAATATATGCTAGCTCAAATGACCATCCTCAATAAGAAGTATAGAAGGGTTACTTAGACTTATAAGAAGGCCGAGCCCACCGGCACTTAACACCATCACAGCAGCACAAGGTTAGAACCTGAAAAACAACAGGGAATAAAACCCTGAGTACGGAATTACTCAGCAAGACTTACCCGACTAAAGAAAAGACTCTCAAGGGTATGCTGGCTAGAGGGATTCAAGGAGTGGCTTATCAAGAATCAAAGACTCTGTTTTGCAGAAAAGCTTACTATGAGTGGATCCTTAAAATCCATTTTTAATTGTCAGGTTAAGTAAAGTTACCTGCATCTAGAGTTCTTTCTACCCTAGTTCAAACACTTGTCCTGTACTAGCCAATTTCTTAACAATCCTTCATCTTCACTGGAGTTCTACGTATAGGGCAGTGACCAAGTCTTCATAACCGCGAAGGTACGGCGATCCGAATCGATTATACTCAGCTGAGGATCTCCAATCACACGACATATGTAGCACTTAAACCTTGCATATGTCAACCCGCCACCGGGGTTCTTAAGACCAGATCAGGTTCACGCAAACCGAGAGCACAGATACACCACCGTCCAGCCTCTTGCCACAGAGGGTACACGCTACTCTCGCCACCGCTCCACGCCCATTTCGTGTTATCTTATTCTGGCCTTAGTCTGCCCGAGGCAAGGCTTACCCATGACGAGGCATGTGACCAGTTAAAGGGTCCTCGGTCAGCAAGCCTACATCGACACGGTCCTTAATCGACTCAGACGGAGACACTACACCGAGACTCTCTTCCCGTGCAAGTCACCCGCCCGGTCTCAGCTTAATCATTTCAATCCAAAGTTTGGTACCTGGCAGAGGTACATCTTTTCCGGATGTTGAATCCATCAAGGCCTTTGACAGATTCACCATCAAGTTTTATTTTTGAAAACATCCCACCCACTTTTGCCACATCATATTTTGTAAAAACAAAACATTTTGTTTTTCTAAAGCAAGGCTAAGCATCAAAAATCTTTTGTAAAATGGGTGATCAAGGAAGGTAATCAAGTTTAAGGAAGGTAATGCAGGAATTGTTTTAGCAATCAACTCCTATCACCTAATGCATCAAGCAAGTGAAAAAGGTTTTTAAAACACAAGGAGGTGGTAAATGCACCGGGGCATGCCTGAGTAACACTAGGTTAGTGTTGTTAGACGACGATCACTTGACGATCAGCCTTAGTTCCGGCATTTGATCAGTTTATCCATCTTCCGGTTTGCCCATCAGCATTACCATGCGGATTAGCCCGCGCTTGGGGTCGACCTGGCTTGTCTTCCGCATCACGCGATTAATTAACGTACCTGAATGGAATGCATTATCCACATGAATGCATATCGACGGAAATATTATAAAACTAAATAGTGCTACGCGATAGCGAATTTAAACACCTAGCGGCGAGGCGTTGTACAAGTTTATACGAAAATACTAGTTACCGATATACGACTAAGCGCAATAATTATGCTTCTCTAGCCTATTCAAAGGTAGCTTATATATCGCAAAACAACAATATAAGTATTCACACTCTATTTGCCTTAGTTAAAGTTCGACACCAAAAACTTATTAATTTTAGATTCATTAGTCTAAGACATTTAAATCTTAAAGCACGAATAGAAACATGTCAATTTTCTAAACTAGCAGACTAGACGACTTTGCATTACCCGCCAGCTCATTAAAATGCCTACTAGCTAAGTATTAATTTATTTAAGCAAACTAAATCGGCACGGCAACATCGTCAGACTTACTAGCTAGCTAGAGAAAATACTTAATCTATCTTTCACATCATAAACTAATCACGCTACGCATACAAGTCTTCCAACACATGCTTCATATCTTTATTATCTAAAATCTATACTTCGCCACATATCGCAACTACTTCGCGACTAGATATACAACTAACTGCTACACGAAATGATACGCCTCTATAAGAATTTTATGTGCCATTATAATATAAAAAACAAAGGAAGGAAAATCCTTCCAAAGACGCTTAAGAGGATCAGCAACAGGTACGGCTACCAATCTAGAAGTCGTCACACAATGCGCCTATGCTAACGACAAGAAAAATCATCGTGGCTATATAATTATCCAATTCAATTAATTGAAATAATAAATTGGCTCACCACGATCGAATCGATTTGATAACCGCGAGGACGACGACGGTTCTCGGTTTGGATATCCGATCGAGCTTATGGCAATTACTGCACGGACTTTTCTCACATTTTTATCCAACTCCAGGATCACTCTTCGGATGACAAAGTCGACGATGAACCCCATGGAGTAAACGACGACATTGTTGTATCCACCACATGGAGACGAACGACGACAACGCCACAACGGCACGAGCAGAAAGGCTTGGCCAGGGCAGAGTCCAAGCGGGTTGACGGCGAGCCGGACCGTGATAGATCAAGGCTGAGGCCGAGGGCGAGTGACCGGGCCACAAGCAAGCAGCGCGAGCTGAGGGTGCGGCGAGATGGGCAGGTCGAGCGCCGTCCTAGGCGAGCGAGCTGGGGACACGGCTACGTGCACAGGGAAACAGCACGGCGCGACCAAGCGATGACGGCGCGTCAACAAGGGGCTGGACTTGGCGAGGGAACCCGACGGCGACGACACGGACGAGATCCGTGCACGGCGAAATGGGCAGGACCGAGCGCGACGGTTGAGCCGTAGCCAAGCAGTGGGACGTGGCTGCGTGCAGAGGAGAACTCGGCATGACAAGGAACGACGAAACGCTACGCACACGACACGGAAGCAGAAAGCTATAACAAGAGAGCTCGGCGCGCAGTGAGCTGGAGCTAGGGGAACGCGCGGCTGGGGAGAAGAGCAGGGACTGCGCAGCAGCCAGGCGAGCTGCGCGCGAGAAAACACCACGGCAGGGTCACGGCAGAGAGCGCAGCTGCGCGCAGGAAAATATTACAGTGCAGGGAATCCGGTCAGACACGAGTTAGAGGAACAAGAAGCAGGGACAGAGCTCCAAGCTGAGCGCGCACAGGGAAGTTGTGGGCGCGAGCTCGAAACTCGACGCAGGAGACTGAACAGGGAGCTCTGGCCATGGACGAAGCCGACGAGCCAGAGCAGGCGCACACGCAGGAAAGCTTGACGGCGCCCATGGATGGAGCTTAGTCAGGGCGCCGTCCGAGCAGGGGCATGGAGGACGCTAAGCTGGGTGACGGCGGCGGCTTGGGCGAGCAGAAATCCGGGCTGGAACTCGCGGCAAAACTGGAGCCGAGCGCGCGCAGCCATGGGAGACTCGGAGGAGACCCGCGCGTGCAGGAGAGCCGCTCGGCATAGGAGCAGGCACGCACCGCGCAGGACATAAATGGAGGAAGAGAGAGAAATCAGGGGAAGACGCGCCACGAGAGAGAAAAGCTGGGGAGAAGAAGGACCGGCGCGTGCAGTTAAAGGAACCAGGGGCGGCGGCGTCAAAAAAAATCCCAGGCGAGGGGCGGCATCTGGATGAAGACGAGAGCGCGCTGCAGGGAAGAAGATAGAGACGCTCCAACAAAAATCTGGGCAGGAAGCTAAGAAACGGCAGGGAGATAAGGAAAGGACAGAGTCAGCGGTGGTATATTTTTCCTTTTCTTTTTTTTTTGTTTTTAGAAATTCGTAGATATTTCTGGATTGAGATTTTTAGTAATAACTACAGGATCGACGACACTTGTGACACGGTTTAATTTAATTTGACATCTGATAAATTTGATCTGCGGTCAGAACACAGGATTCCATAGTCCTGAGTAACTGGCGTGGTAATCGGATCTCAATTATAATTCCCGGACGGGCTGTCACGGTTTTGATTTAGCGAATACTTGGAATCAGATGAATTTGCACCTGTCATTTATATCCAAAGTTTTGGATCAGGCAAGAAACGACAGACCGAAATAAACTGATTTCGACACTGATAATTTATTCGACGTGATACGACCGAAATTAGCCGAAACAATATCTGCGAACGTATATGCGATTTTGTCTTCGAATCAGCGTGCAGAAGAATAAATTGGATTATATCCTCGCACACGATTTTTCTCGGACAACGCGCGATACAGATTATTTTGCCTCGAACATTTTAGTTGCCGAGTTCAAATTAATTTGCCCGGGATAAAATCATCCGAGTGAGTCGGACTTCCGAATTCATATTCGCGTGAGCGATGAATTTTTAATAAGCACCGGACGCACGATTTTCAGAACAGCTATGTTCCGAACATCATGAAAATTTAGGAAGAACCCGGATAGATGGAAATAAAAACTATGTCGCACTCGCGACAGACGGTACATATGCGATATAAAAATCGCGATAAGCTAGGATGATTATAATTTAAAATCCGTGTTATCCACTGATATTGCGTGCTTAAATCCGTACTCGTTGTCGAGCGGAATATAAACACCTGGGGCATTACAACCCTCCCCCCTTAAAAGAATCTCGTCCCGAGATTCAGAACGAAAGACTTCTAAGAGTAGAGAAGCATGTAACCCAGTCCATATCAGCGGTAATCACAAGGCAGTCCAAGCAAAGACGAATGTCTCAGAATGTGGTTTCACTAGTGGACATAACATGTATCGCCTTAGGCTAATTTAGCAATGTCCACCAATAGAGATGATGTCTGCAAGAGGAACACATAAGGTTCCATGTGTGCAGTTTGCTTTTTCTGATGACACTGTACTACACGGTAGGTTCATAGCACACGAGACGGGTGTGAATGTCGAATAACATCACAGTCAACTCGTGTTAGCCAAAGAATCCAAGTCCATGAAAAGGATAGAGACTCGAGAAAATATCCATGAAAGATCCGTTGATGTTGAATTTGCGACCAATCCATTTTATTAAGCACTAGGCATGGCTCGACATGATCACACATGCTGGAAAAGCACATGGGAGACGATTGAGGCACGACTAGAGCGATGATTAGATGGTTATTGGTCAACTTAACTCTTGTGAGTACTTTCTTTAGAGTGGGTACGACCAAAGTGAGTTCAGGCAAATCAATAAAACAATCTCTAAACTCAACCTTTGTTTTAAATGTAGTTACAAGTTAGTCAAAACCAACTTGTTGAACTACTTTTGACATTGAGCAGGTCCTCTTAATACCATCGGGAAGCCAATGGTCGAGAGCTCTCTTTGTTAACAAGAGATCATGCACTTGGGTAGAAATCCATTTGGTCAGGTTGTTCATCCGTTTCTTCAAGCGAGACGCATTATCCACTTGGGTAGGGAATACATGGATTAACTAGGAGAGAGAATGAACAAACTCCTGCATTTCAACAACAGGGAAAATCAATCTCCAATTTAAGAGCTAATCAGTTGTTTTCCAACACTAAAAAGCTCCAAGGATTCACCTTTACACAAAGGATGTAAAGGGAACGGGTATGAGTAGTCACTACCAAGATTAAAAGAAATAAGACCACACATGAGAGTGGTATGCCCCTTTTGATCCAACAGAGATGATAGATGTTGCTTGGTCACTTCGACAAACAACATAGATTATTTCAAGGAAGTAGTGTATGGAAGATAACATATTGATATCATCTCATAATGGATTATGACTATTAACTATGATACTAGCGTGTGCCGAGTAGCGCAACCATGTGCGCACACACAGAAGGCCCTCGGTCTCGCCACGGCACCACTGGTTTTAGTCATAACACCATTATCAGACATAACCAATAAGAAATCTCACGCGACACACATGAATTGGGCAAGGGTGACAATATACAAAGAGATACTCCACCTATAAGGATGGTTACGAGTAGAGAGCCAACTAGATCATGGCCCTATGAAATGAACAAGGCATGGCCATAACCTAAACTTGATGAAAGGAGTATGATGGAAGACTGTTAATTCAGTCCCAAGCATAATTCTATGCCCATCAAAGAGATTACAAGGTCAAGGATTAAGTTGGTATGCCTTCGATAGGTATGGAGAAACCAAAGGCATCAAACTCAAGAAAATGGTCGGACATACCTTTCCTAGGTTAGGTTGATAAAGCAATAAGGTAATCCACAAGGAGAGGCCAAATACAATAGAGACCTCAACCTGCATCAACTGAATAAGGGAATGGCTCTAGAAGGAGACATGACTTGAGATTTTTTTAAGTCCGGGTACACTTTAGGTCTAACAAAGAAATTATCTAGGCATTTATTTTCATGTGTTTGGTCCGGGAGTGATAACGGGAAAATTTAAGTTTTGGGTTAGGGTTCACTAAATGAGAACATGGCCTAGTTTTGGGTTTAGGCAATCAATTACCAACTCTCTATCGGCACATAAGGCACCCTAAGAGGTCACCTAGAGAATGGAGGACACCTATTTCATCGAAGTTCATAATTCAGCATTACACCACATTATCTACAATCAATGGTTACTGGAATAAGGATGAGAGAAGCATTTTGGGTGTATAGGTGACAAACATGATGCAACAATCAGGATGCATGCTCGTCCTATGCGTCCTCACTGATTTTTGCCAACATAATGTGGCAATAGCGTTCTATATCAGTGGCATACGTATAGCTCTCACGGTATTTTGCTAGTCGTCAACTACACCTACGTTTTTGAGGTTAGTGTACCTACAGAAAATCCATTGCAGCCCAATTCCCAATGATGCAAGTCACACATGGCAGTTTATCACAGTTTATACTCCATATATTTCTATATGGAGGCCAGCTCATCATTAAGCGCCGAGCCACGCATAGGCGCCGTTGCCACACTTTAACCATAGGGCAACACATTATGGTAACTCACCTTCTTACCTGAGTGTAGGTGCGTCGTTACAAGTACATTACACTTCTCAGTATTCCCATGTCTGTATACCCGTACACATCCATGGGGTACTGAATCCCGGAAAAGTAAATACTCCACAGTGCAACCTTCATATATACATATGTAAAACATGTATATAATCAAGCGCTTTTTATACTCTTCTCTAGACTGACGTTTGTTCGGTCATGCTCTCACATCTCACCTTACCTGAGCGTCGATCCATTCAAAACTGAATGGCCTGAAAAATAACATTACACATGTATGCAATACCCACCCGGTTGTGGGTTATGGTTTTCAACTAAGCAACCTAATAGTCCTTAGTATAGGGCTTAACAGAGGATGTCGCTAGCATTATAGTTTTTCAAAACTGTTTTTCACAGCCAAACAATGTGTTTAGTTGAAAATAGGTTTTTCAAAACCAAAACTTTTGTTTTGAAAATACGTATGTGACCGTATATACTTAATCTAGCTCCGATACCAGCCTGTGGCAGAACCTCCAAGTTATTAGGCCCACATGCACCTGTCCTTGTCCCAAAGAGCTCAGACAGTCGTGCATGTGCACCAGATAACTCAACAGGATCTGTCTGATTGCCCCAAGGACATCGGATAAACCACTTTCAACCAGAACCGTGGGATTAAGTAATACAAATCACACACACAACATTTTTGCAGCGGAAATCTTATTACCAAATTTTACGGGTTACAAAAATTTTACATTATTTTATCGGAGTAATTACAAAAGTATAAGTTTGAAATATATGCTAGCTCAAATGACCATCCTCAATAAGAAGTATAGAAGGGTTACTTAGACTTATAAGAAGGCCGAGCCCACCGGCACTTAACACCATCACAGCAGCACAAGGTTAGAACCTGAAAAACAACAGGGAATAAAACCCTGAGTATGGAATTACTCAGCAAGACTTACCCGACTAAAGAAAAGACTCTCAAGGGTATGCTGGCTAGAGGGATTCAAGGAGTGGCTTATCAAGAATCAAAGACTCTGTTTTGTAGAAAAGCTTACTATGAGTGGATCCTTAAAATCCATTTTTAATTGTCAGGTTAAGTAAAGTTACCTGCATCTAGAGTTCTTTCTACCCTAGTTCAAACACTTGTCCTGTACTAGCCAATTTCTTAACAATCCTTCATCTTCACTGGAGTTCTACGTATAGGGCAGTGACCAAGTCTTCATAACCGCGAAGGTACGGCGATCCGAATCGATTATACTCAGCTGAGGATCTCCAATCACACGACATATGTAGCACTTAAACCTTGCATATGTCAACCCGCCACCGGGGTTCTTAAGACCAGATCAGGTTCACGCAAACCGAGAGCACAGATACACCACCGTCCAGCCTCTTGCCACGGAGGGTACACGCTACTCTCGCCACCGCTCCACGCCCATTTCGTATTATCTTATTCTGGCCTTAGTCTGCCCGAGGCAAGGCTTACCCATGACGATGCATGTGACCAGTTAAAGGGTCCTCGGTCAGCAAGCCTACATCGACACGGTCCTTAATCGACTCAAACGGAGACACTACACCGAGACTCTCTTCCCGTGCAAGTCACCCGCCCGGTCTCAGCTTAATCATTTCAACCCAAAGTTTGGTACCTGGCAGAGGTACATCTTTTCCGGATGTTGAATCCATCAAGGCCTTTGACAGATTCACCATCAAGTTTTATTTTTGAAAACATCCCACCCACTTTTGCCACATCATATTTTGTAAAAACAAAATATTTTGTTTTTCTAAAGCAAGGCTAAGCATCAAAAATCTTTTGTAAAACGGGTGATCAAGAAAGGTAATCAAGTTCAAGGAAGGTAATGCAGGAATTGTTTTAGCAATCAACTCCTATCACCTAATGCATCAAGCAAGTGAAAAAGGTTTTTAAAACACAAGGAGGTGGTAAATGCACCGGGGCTTGCCTGAGTAACACTAGGTTAGTGTTGTTAGACGACGATCACTTGACGATCAGCCTTAGTTCTAGCACTTGATCAGTTTATCCAACTTCCGGTTTGCCCATCAGCATTACCATGTGGATTAGCCCGCGCTTGGGGTCGACCTGGCTTGTCTTCCGCATCACGCGATTAATTAACGTACCTGAATGGAATGCATTATGCACATGAATGCATATCAACAGAAATATTATAAAACTAAATAGTGCTACGCGATTGTGAATTTAAACACCTAGCGGCGAGGCGTTGTACAAGTTTATACGAAAATACTAGTTACCGATATACGACTAAGCGCAATAATTATGCTTCTCTAGCCTATTCAAAGGTAGCTTATATATCGCAAAACAACAATATAAGTATTCACACTCTATTTGCCTTAGTTAAAGTTCGACACCAAAAACTTATTAATTTTAGATTCATTAGTCTAAGACATTTAAATCTTAAAGCACGAATAGAAACATGTCAATTTTCTAAACTAGCAGACTGGACGACTTTGCATTACCCGCCAGCTCATTAAAATGCCTACTAGCTAAGTATTAATTTATTTAAGCAAACTAAATCGGCACGGCAACATCGTCAGACTTACTAGCTAGCTAGAGAAAATACTTAATCTATCTTTCACATCATAAACTAATCACGCTACGCATACAAGTCTTCCAACACATGCTTCATATCTTTATTATCTAAAATCTATACTTCGCCACATATCGCAATTACTTCACGACTAGATATACAACTAACTGCTACACGAAATGATACGCCTCTATAAGAATTTTATGTGCCATTATAATATAAAAAACAAAGGAAGGAAAATCCTTCCAAAGACGCTTAAGAGGATCAGCAACAGGTACGGCTACCAATCTAGAAGTCGTCACACAATGCGCCTATGCTAACGACAAGAAAAATCATCGTGGCTATATAATTATCCAATTCAATTAATTGAAATAATAAATTGGCTCACCACGATCGAATCGATTTGATAACCGCGAGGACGACGACGGTTCTCAGTTTGGATATCCGATCGAGCTTCTGGCAATTACTGCACGGACTTTTCTCACATTTTTATCCAACTCCAGGATCACTCTTCGGATGACAAAGTCGACGATGAACCCCATGGAGTAAATGACGACGTTGTTGTATCCACCACATGGAGACGAACGACGACAACGCCACAACGGCACGAGCAGAAAGGCTTGGCCAGGGCAGAGTCCGAGCGGGTTGACGGCGAGCCGGACCGTGATAGATCAAGGCTGAGGCCGAGGGCGAGTGACCGGGCCACAAGCAAGCTGCACGAGCTGAGGGCGCGGCGAGATGGGCAGGTCGAGCGCCGTCCTAGGTGAGCGAGCTGGGGACACGGCTACGTGCACAGGGAAACAGCACGGCGCGACCAAGCGATGACGGCGCGTCAACAAGGGGCTGGACTTGGCGAGGGAACCCGACGGCGACGACACGTATGAGATCCGCGCACGGCGAAATGGGCAGGACCGAGCGCGACGGTTGAGCCGTAGCCAAGCAGTGGGACGTGGCTGCGTGCAGAGGAGAACTCGGCACGACGAGGAACGACGAAACGCTGCGCACACGACAAGGAAGCAGAAAGCTATAACAAGAGAGCTCGGCGCGCAGCGAGCTGGAGCTGGGGGAACGCGCGGCTGGGGAGAAGAGCAGGGACTGCGCAGCAGCCAGGCGAGCTGCGCGTGAGAAAACACCACGGCGGCGTCACGGCAGAGAGCGCAGCTGCGCGCAGGAAAATATTACGGTGCAGGGAATCCGGTCAGACACGAGTTAGAGGAACAAGAAGCAGGGACAGAGCTCCAAGCTGAGCGCACATAGGGAAATTGTGGGCGCGAGCTCGAAACTCGACGCAGGAGACTGAATAGGGAGCTCTGGCCATGGACGAAGCCGACGAGCCAGAGCAGGCGCACACGCAGGAAAGCTTGACGGTGCCCATGGATGGAGCTCAGTCAGGGCGTCGTCCGAGCAGGGGCAGGGAGGACGCTGAGCTGGGCGACGGCGGCGGCTTGGGCAAGCAGAAATCCGGGCTGGAACTCGCGGCAAAACTGGAGCCAAGCGCGCGCAGCCATGGGAGACTCGGAGGAGACCCGCACGTGCAGGAGAGCCGCTCGGCATAGGAGCAGGCACGCACCGCGCAGGACATAAATGGAGGAAGAGAGAGAAATCAGGGGAAGACGCGCCATGAGAGAGAAAAGCTGGGGAGAAGAAGGACCGGCGCGTGCAGTTAAAGGAACCAAGGGCGGCGGCGTCAAAAAAATCCCAGGCGAGGGGCGGCGTCTGGATGAAGACGAGAGCGCGCTGCAGGGAAGAAGATAGAGACGCTCCAACAAAAATCTGGGCAGGAAGCTAAGAAACGGCAGGGAGATAAGGAAAGGACAGAGTCAGCGGTGGTATATTTTTCCTTTTCTTTTTTTTTGTTTTTAGAAACTCGTAGATATTTCTGGATTGAGATTTTTAGTAATAACTACAGGATCGACGACACTTGTGACACGGTTTAATTTAATTTGACATCTGATAAATTTGATCTGCGGTCAGAACACAGGATTCCATAGTCCTGAGTAACTGGCGTGGTAATCGGATCTCAATTATAATTCCCGGACGGGCTGTCACGGTTTTGATTTATCGAATACTTGGAATCAGATGAATTTGCACCTGTCATTTATATCCAAAGTTTTGGATCGAGCAAGAAACGACAGACCGAAATAAACTGATTTCGACACTGATAATTTATTCGACGTGATTCGACCGAAATTAGCCGAAACAATATCTGCGAACGTATACGCGATTTTGTCTTCGAATCAGCGTGCAGAAGAATAAATTGGATTATATCCTTGCACACGATTTTTCTCAGACAACGCGCGATACAGATTATTTTGCCTCGAACATTTTAGTTGCCGAGTTCAAATTAATTTGCCTGGGATAAAATCATCCGAGTGAGTCGGACTTTCGAATTCATATTCGCGCGAGCGATGAATTTTAAATAAGCACCGGACGCACGATTTTCAGAACAGCTATGTTCCGAACATCATGAAAATTTAGGAAGAACCCGGATAGATGGAAATAAAAACGATGTCGCACTCGCGACAGATGGTACATATGCGATATAAAAATCGCGATAAGCTAGGATGATTATAATTTAAAATCCGTGTTATCCACTGATATTGCATGCTTAAATCCGTACTCGTTGTCGAGCGGAATATAAACACCTGGGGCGTTACAGTTGTTGATGAGAGTGCTAGAGTGGTTGGTGAAAATCCTTCCATCCAAGCAAACCCATCAACCTCAAGTCATCCAATTCTTGAAGAAGAGCTTCTACCACAAGATATGCCAACCATTATGGAAAAAGAGCAAGAAGAAGCTGCTAGTGAAGAAGAAGAAGCCATTGAACAAGATGATCAAATTCAAAGACATTCTCTGGTGCCTCACCCTCGAGTGCACCAGGGCATTCAGAGAGATCATCATGTGGACAGCATCATGGGTAGCATCAGGAGAGGGGTAACAACTCGTTCTCGTTTAGCAAATTTTTGTGAATTTTACTCGTTTGTCTCCTCTCTTGAACCACTTAAGGTAGAGGAAGCACTAAGTGACCCAGACTGGATCATTGCTATGCAAGAAGAGCTTAACAACTTCACAAGAAATGAAGTCTGGTCCTTAGTAGCAAGACCCAAGCAAAACATCATTGGAACTAAATGGGTCTTCCGCAACAAACAAGATGAAAATGGCTTGGTTACAAGGAACAAGGCACGACTGGTTGCTCAGGGTTTCACTCAAGTGGAAGGACTTGATATTGGTGAAACCTATGCACCAGTAGCAAGGTTAGAGTCCATAAGAATATTAATTGCCTATGCTACTAACCATGATTTCAAATTGTATCAAATGGATGTCAAAAGTGCTTTCCTAAATGGACCACTACAAGAGTTGGTCTATGTGGAGCAACCACCAGGTTTTGAAGATCCTAAGAAGCCAAACCATGTCTACCTTCTTCACAAAGCGCTCTATGGGCTTAAACAAGCTCCTAGAGCATGGTATGAATGTCTTAAAGATTTCTTGCTCAAAATTGGTTTTGAAATAGGAAAAGTAGACTCTACTTTATTCACTCGCAAAGTTGACAATCAATTATTTGTTTGTCAAATATATGTCGACGACATTATATTTGGCAGTACTGATGAAACTTTCTGTGAGGAATTTAGTAGGGTTATGACAAATAGGTTTGAGATGTCCATGATGGGTGAGCTCAAGTACTTCCTGGGTTTTCAAGTTAAACAACTCAAGGAAGGAACCTTTCTGTGCCAAACCAAGTACACACAAGACATGCTCAAAAAGTTTGGCATGGAAAAGGCAAAGCACGCCAAGACACCAATGGCTTCAAGTGGTCATCTCGACTTAAATGAAGAAGGTAAAACTATCGATCAAAAGCTTTATAGATCAATGATAGGATCTCTACTGTATTTATATGCATCTAGGCCAGATATCATGCTTAGTGTGTGCATGTGTGCCCGTTTTCAAGCTAACCCGAAAGAGTGTCACCTAGTGGCCGTTAAGAGAATTCTGAGATATTTAGTTCACACCCAAAATCTAGGTCTCTGGTATCCTAAGGGCTCCTTTTTCGATTTATTTGGCTACTCTGATTTAGACTATGCCGGTGGCAAAGTAGATCGAAAAAGCACCTCGGGGACTTGCCAATTCCTTGGGCGGTCCCTGGTGTCACACCCGGTTTTAGAAGGCAAACCGAATGCGAACCATGTATGTGCCAGGATCAGCAATTCACGTACACAGCAGTTACATAACATGGACATCATCACACAGTGCTCAAATAGTATTAAAAAGGGAAATAGTCGATTACATCATATGTCTGAGACATCCATATAGTCCTTACAATAAATCAAAGTGCGGAAAAGAAACGTAGATAAACGCGGCCTTCACAGGCAGCCGATTGGGGGTTGCCGCTAACCTACGCCTAGAACTCATCATAATCTTGGAACTCCTGAAGGTCTCCTTCCACGGCTTAATCTTCTCCTGGGAAGTGGTTGCAATGCTGACAACCTGGGGATGGGGGGGTTTGGTGTGTAGAGCAAGGGTGAGTACACATCAACATACTCAGCAAGTATCCTGTTTGGCTGTGGTGGACTAGCTTTATGTGGGGATAAGCCAAGCAGTTGCTTTTAGTTGGTCAGATTATTATTACTAGTAGAGAAAGCCAAGTTTTAGAATTAACCCACGTTTTTAACCCAAACGTACTCCTTTCCAAACGGAAAGAGTACCACTTACCATTACCAGAGTCAAAACCAAGAACCATCAGTCTCATTGCCACCTGCAAACCGAACATCTCTGATCAAGTACCACTAATCACTGGAGCTCCCTTGGCCGCTCATAACCGTGAGCACGGCTGATATATCAGTTTTCAAACACTCTGCAGAGGTTGTACACTTTACCCACAAGCCGTGATTCCCTTTCTTCCCGGAGAGAGCTACTCCCCATTGACCACTACCTACCTAGGTGGCCCAGCAGGGTATCACTACGTAGCCTTTACAAAGATTCCCTGGGGCTGTAGCCGCCCGTTAGGTTTCCTAAATGTATCGCACTCCTCCCCAAGGGACAAATCAACCTTGGCAGAGCGAGCCGCATACACTGAGCCCCATTGACGGCACGACGGCGAAGCGAACTACACCCTGGATCCTCTAATTATTCAGCTAAGGGCACCCCATTCCACCCTCATGGTTGCACTATTTTCCTGGGTGGTCATCCAACGAACAGGTCCTTATCGAGAGGCACTCGAGAAACCGCTCGAGCCCCCTTGAAGACCACAGGTATGACATCATAATAAAAGAGGGGAAAACAACATATCATTGACAATTCTCATCATGTTCATTGATTAGAGTTGAGCAATAGCATAAGATTAAGCAATAATAATCCAACCCAGATAGGTAACAAGGACATGGATAACAAAAGCTAGTCAATCCTTAGGTATAAATGTGTAATGCGGGAGGTGAATTAAAGAATGTATAGGACAAAGATAGGTCAAGGGACACTTGCCTCCACCAACCGACTGCTGCTCAGGGGCTTCTCTTGCGAGTTCTTCAGGCTCCTCCACCAGATCGTTCTCTATGCGAGCGCAAACATACATACATCCACACATTTAATACAAAAGAACAAAACACCATACGATAGAATGCAGTAAATACACAGACGTTCCACGCGGGCTCGCAATTACGGTTAAGAGAGAAAGAGGAAAATACAGTCAAGAAACGTTCACGTTACATTATTATAAATTAAACCACTTGCTTAATTGAAGGGCATTAATGTAGACACTACGTTTAGCGTAAAGTAAAGTCATGTTTCATGTCTAATCATTATAAGCAGATGAAGATAAATTAAAAGGATCGTCGCGCGGCGAGACGCGCGACATAGTACTCTAAATCGAATTAAGAAATCAACGACTCATCGTGCGACAGAGCGCACGACGAGACGCTTGCATTAATTATAAAGAGACGTTGAGCGTCACGCGTCGAAACGCACGATGGCATACGTCAACAGAACTGAGTTTAAAGTGGAACGTCGCGTGGCTCGATGCGCGACGTCACACATTAAACAACCTGAAATTAAAAAAAGATCGTCGCGCGACGAAGCGCACGACGCAACACATCAATAGAATCTGAAATTAGATAAATTCGTCGCACAACAAAGCGCGTGACACAGCACGCTAACTAACGGAGTTTGAAATTAACTAAAAACCAAGAATAATCGCCGCGCGCGTGGGGTTGCGCACGCGGGAACGTGTTAGGGGTAAACGGGGGAGAGCGAGGCCGCACCGAGGCCACGCGAGCCACGCCGAGGGCTGGGACGCCGCGCGCAGGGCCCGGGGACGCCGCGCCGGGGGCCGAGCCACCGCGCCGGGGCAGGGGGCCGCGTCGGGGGGCCGAGCCGCGCCGCACCGGGGGTCGTGCCACGCGAGCATGGGAGGGGGGCGGGGCCGTGCCGCCGCGGGCAGGGGAGGGGGCGGGGCCGCGCCGCCGCGGGCAGGGGAGGGGCGGGGGCCGCGCACCGCGCGAGCAGGGAGGGGGCGGGGGCACCGCCGCGTGAGCAGGGGGGCAGGGGCCGCGCTGCCGCGGCAGGGGAGGGGCGGGGGCCGCGCGCCGCACGAGCAGGGAGGGGGGCGGGGGCACCGTCGCGAGAGCAGGGGGCAGGGGCCGCGCGAGCAGGGGAGGCCGGGGGACACGCGCCGTGCCGGCAGGGGAGGGCAGGGCCGCGCCGCCGCGAGAGCAAGGGAGGGCGGGGGCACGCGCGCAGGGGGAGAAGAGGAGGGAGAGGGAGAGAGAGGAGAAGGGAGGGGAGGGGAGCTCACCTTGGGATCCAACTCCGGCGATCACCGTCTCCAAAACCTAGGGCACCACGGGGAGAGAGAGGTGGAAGAGGGAGAGGTAGGTTGCTGCGCGGGAAATCCAAATGAGAGAGGGAGAGGAGGAGGGGGCGCATGGGGAGGTGGGCAGGGGCGCCAGGGGCACGCGAGCCAGGCTAGGACGGACCGGGTCGGGCTGGGCTGGGCTGGGTTGGGTTGGGCCGGGCCACTTCACGGATCGAAACCCACGACACGCACGACCCTCAAATGGGCTCTAATCGCGAATCGAAATCCGAGACGGAACGAGACGAACACGCGACATCAAACAAAGAAATGCGCTTCGGCATGATGCAACACCCATGGCACTTAGGTTTTGGTTTGTAAATGACACGGACACCTGTCACTATACTGGTTTGAAATTGGGAAGAAAGAGCGAAACAGGAAGAGAAAAGCGAGTAACGCCCGAATTTGGTGAGAGAAAAGAAGAAAAAATCCTACCCCCAAATTTAGGGCGTTACAAACCTATCCCCCTTAAAAGAATCTCGCCCTCGAGATTCAGGGTTGGCTAGCAAAGAGCTCAGGGTATTTGGCCATCAGATCAACTTCACGCTCCCAGGTTGCTTCTTCCTCAGAGTGGTGGTTCCATCTGACTTTGCACATTCTGATAGTCTTCCTTCGGGTGACTCTGTCTGCCGTCTCAAGGATTTGCGCTGGTTTCTCTATGTAGGTCAAGTCCTCCTGGACCTCCAGACCTTCAACTGGCAACTGCTCTTCTGGCACACGCAGACACTTCTTTAACTGAGACACATGAAAAACATCATGCACAGCAGACAAATTTTCTGGCAGGCTGAGCTGATAGGCCACTTCTCCACGCCTTGCGAGAATCTAATACGGACCAATGTAGCGGGGTGCTAGCTTGCCTTTCACTTCGAACCTTCTGACTCCTCTAATCGGTGACACTTTCAGATAGACAAAGTATCCAACTTCGAAACTCAGCTCTCTTCTTCTTGTGTCTACATAGCTTCGCTGCCTTGATTGCGCTATCTCAGATTCTCTCGGACCATCTTGATGTTCTCTTCAGCTTCAAGCAAAAGGTCTGGCCCAAACACTTGCTTTTCTTCAGGCTGATCCCATTGCAACGGAGTTCTACAACTCCTTCCATAAAGCGCCTAAAATGGTGACATCTTCAAGCTAGCCTGGTAACTGTTGTTATAGGAGAACTCTGCATAAGGCAATCGCTTGTCCCATCCAGACTGATCTTGCAACGCACAGGCTCTCAACATGTCTTCGAGGATTTGATTGGTCCTTTCGGTCTGACCATCTGTCTGCGGATGATAAGCTAAACTGAAATTCAGATGTGTGCCCAAGGCTTCATGCAACTGCTGCCAGAAATGAGAGGTGAACTGTGTTCCTCTGTCTGACAGTATCTTCTTTGGCACACCGTAAAGACAAACGATCCAAGACATGTACAATTCTGCCAATACTGCACTGTTGTAGTTGGTCTTGACTGGTATGAAGTGAGCTGACTTGGTTAGACGGTCCACCACTACCCAAATGGAATCGTAGTCGGCTCGAGTGCGAGGCAATATGACTATGAAATCCATGCTGATTTCATCCCATTTCCACTGAGGGATTTGCAACGGTTGCAACAATCTAGCTGGTCTCTGGTGCTCTGCCTTGATCCGTCGACAACTATCACACATAGCCACATGCTCTGTGATTTCCCTCTTCATTCCGTACCACCAGAATTTCTTCTTCAGATCCTGATACATCTTCTCACTACCAGGGTGAATCGAATAGGCTGTCTCATGAGCTTCCTTGAGGATCAACTCCCGAATAGATTGGACATTGGGAACACACAAGTGGTCATTGAACCATATCACACCTTCTGCATCTTCCCTAAAATCTTTGCCTCTGCCATCTAGAATCAGTCGCCGGATCTCACTGATCTTCTCATCATTCTTCTGTGCTTCTTTGATTTCCCGCTCCAGGGTAGGTTCCAACTCTGTGACTCCTCGCGTGTTGTTCAGAAATTCGAGACTCAACCTGTCAAACTCTTTGGCCAACTCATAAGGCATCGGACGAGCGACCATCAGATTGACCTGACTCTTCCTGCTCAAAGCATCTGCCACCACGTTCGCTTTGCCTGGATGGTAATTAATCTCCAACTCGTAGTCTTTGATCAGCTCTAACCATCTTCGTTGCCTCATATTCAGCTCTGACTGAGTGAATATGTACTTCAGACTCTTGTGGTCTGTGTAAACATCACATTTCTATCCATACAGATAGTGCCTCCATGTCTTCAATGCGTGAACCACTACTGCCAACTCTAGGTCGTGGATTGGGTAATTCTTCTCATGAACCTTCAGTTGTCGGGACGAGTAAGCCACAACTCTTCCCTCTTGCATCAACACACATCCCAAACCTGTGTAACAAGCATCGCAATACACCAAGAAGGGCTTGTGCACATCAGGCAAGACTAAGATAGGCGCTGTAGTCAACTTCTCTTTCAGCGCTTCAAAAGCCTCTTGACATTTCTAGGTCCACTTGAACTCGACCTTGTTGCCTAGCAACACTGTCATTGGTTTCGCAATCTTCGAAAACCCTTCAATGAATCACCGATAATATCTGGCCATTCCAATGAAGCTCTTGATTCCTCGGGCATCTGTTGGCGCTTTCCAGTTCAGAATGTCTGCCACTTTCTTCGGATCCATGGCCAATCCTTCTTTGTTGATTATGTGACCCAAGAACAGGACTTCACTGATCCAGAACTCGCACTTGCTCAACTTTGCATACAACTGGTGCTCTCGCAATCTCTGTAATACCATCCTCAAATGATCTGCATGTTCTTCTTCGCCTTGAGAGTATATCAGAATGTAATCAATAAATATCACCACAAACTTACCAAGATAATCCATGAATACACCATTCATCAAGTTCATAAAGAAGGCTGGTGCATTTGTTAGACCGAAAGACATCACAGTGAACTCATACAACCCATACTTGGTAATGAATGCCGTCTTCGGAATGTCTGAAGGTCGGATCCTGAGCTGATGATAACCTGACCTTGGATCTATCTTGGAGAACACACTGGCTCCTCTCAACTGGTCGAACAAGTCTTCTATTCTGGGCAAGGGGTACTTGTTCTTGATGGTGACTTCATTCAGAGCTCGATAATCGATACACATCCTTCTAGTGTCATCTTTCTTTTCCACAAATAAGACAGGGGCGGCCCAAGGCGAGGTGCTTGGCCAGATGTAACCTTTCTCTAACAGCTCATCAATCTGCTTCTTAAGTTCAACCAACTCTGGTCCTGATACTCTGTAAGCTCTCTTAAAGATGGGGGCGGTTCCCGGAAGAAGTTCTATAGCAAACTCAACCTTCCGCTCTGGTGGCATACCTGGTAAGTCCTTTGGAAACATGTCTGGGAACTCAGGCACAACCTTGATAATCTTAATTGGGTCTGCTTCACTGCTGTAACACCCCTGGTGTTACTGTAACTAAAACTTGAGCATGACATCATAAACATTGGCATTGCATATGTTTGATACACCTAGAGTGCATCCACTAGGTAAAAATTTCAAACAAGTGTAATGTTCTTAGTGTTTTGCAAATAGAACCCTGGATAGGGAGCCTGACCTTAAATAAGGTTCAAAGGGGGTAAAACATAACCCAAGGTGAGAAAACCTAAATGCTTTAGGGAAGAGTCATAAAATGTCCCCAAAAACAAAGTTGAATCACATTTATACCCCTGGGATACCAAAAATCTCAATTAGAACCCTAGAAAACCCTAAAACCAAACCCTAGGGACCTATGTGCAAATTAGTCCACTTTTGGACTAAAGTGCAAAAACCAAGTCAAATAAGTATTTTAAGTCATTTGGTTCACAAATGTGTGGACTTGTAAGCCAAACATTGGATTTTGGACTTAAATGCAAAATGGACCTCAATTAGGTTCTATTCTAAGTCTGAATTTCAGTGTATTGTGCTCATCTTTGAGACCTTGTAACTTCTAAACAAAAGAGATTTTGCCCTAGGTCACCACATCAAAATTGTAGCCCAATTATAGGAGAACAATTTTGCTGAAGAGAGCAAACCATGTTCTTGTGAGAAAATTGGAGATAATCATGCTCAAACTTGGACTGTCAGACTAATATAGTCTGAATCTCAAGTTGACAGTGACTTTGCTCCAAGTTTGAGAGCCATTTTAACCTTGATCCAGTGCTCAACTGATTCCAACCCTTATAGTCGAGTTATTGCTGGTTTATAGCTCTACAAGTTTGCTGCTGAGCTGGACTTGTGTTGCCACTAGAAATTTAGAGAAAATCTCTCTCCAAGTCGGGCTGTCAGGCGACTGAATCCCGTTTTGCCATGGTACAGTATCACGACTGAAGAAGATCAGAACGCCAGCTGGCTCGCTCGTCGCCGGTGAGTCATCGCCGGTGGTCGATCTCGTGCTGCGATTCGTGCACCGGGTACTACAGATAAACTTCACCAGGGTAAAAATCCGGTACCGGATTGAGCTGCGGCTAAGGCCGCCGCACTTCACCCCCCCCCCCCAGATCATCGCCGGTTGGATGACCTCGTCGCCGATAAGCTACCGTCGTGGCACACCACGTGTCTCTGCGCAGGACTTCCTCACGGTGACTCACCGGTTGCATGCCCGGTGATCACCGGAGCCACTGCCACGGTGAAGGTCACTTTTCCCCGTACCAAGCTCGTCTCCTCTCTCCGGCCGCCCGCACCCCTCGACCAAATTCTTCATCGTCGATCGATGAGCCTATAAATTGCGTGTGACACCAGCTCCGTAGGGTAGTAAGCTATCCAGCCACCACAAATCAGCCCCGGTCATTCACTAAACTCCACGAATTTGGATTTCTCCCCAAAACTGCTTCCGCCACCGTGAACTCACCTCGCCGCGGCCAGCCCCTCTCCCGGTCAGTTCGCCTCCTCCTCTTCCTCGTTCAAGCTTTCCCCTAAGCCTACGATGCTTGTCGAGCCACTGAATTAAACTAGGAGCCCGCCAATCGCTAGGAACACGGCGGTATTGCCGTGATGTTCACGGTCACCGTGGACAGATCACGATAGAACTCCAAATTAGAAATTGAGTGAGGGGAAATACTCTTTAGGGGTAGAATCTGGTGTAAACTAAAGATTAGCATCGGCCTTCGCCCCCTCCGGCCGGTATAGCTCGCCGTTTTTCAGCTGCCGTGCGGAGCACCGTCGTGGACCTGGCCGTGTGAAGAATTAGAAGCTTGAGGGTGTTTCTGTAAACCGTCAGCGACACATAAAAACAGTAAAGGAACTTGTTTCCTGTTACCCAGAACTCTGAGGACCCCTGTGCAAAACTGCCATCGCGCGCGGGCGTGGGCGCGCGTTTCCTGTGGAGTTGGGCTGCTCGGGCCAGTTTAAGCCCAACACTGTTGAGCATTTTTCTTTTTCTTTTTCAGGAGAACTTTAGAAATCCCTAGAAAAATGTAGAAAATTGGTAAAATTGTGAAACTAATTTTCCTAGACTCCTTATTTTCCCTAGAATTTAATAAAAATAGTTTCATGATTTTTAGGTTAAATCAGGAACTTTAAGGTATTTAAAATAGTTTAGATAGTAGTTCTAGATTTTTAAAAGATAAATGGTAATCCCAAAAATGCTCAAAATTTTTATATGAATTTCTCATATTATTTAGAAGCCTTGGGTAGAATTTGGGTTGATTTGGACCTTGTTTGATCACCAAACCCCAAAACACCCCCCTGCCCTGTGAACTCCTTTACTGACTCCGGAAACCTTAAGTTCTCGGAGTTCCATGAAGGAAAATTGTATTCAAGACTTAGATAATAAGTTTATATTATCTTTGCACCCTCATGAGCATTCCATGACATCCATTTTTATACATATGTATGATTATGATTAGAACACGAAGAAGTGGAAGCCACTGAAGAGCAAGTACCACCACCCTTAGAAACTCAGGCTGAGAATTGTTTCTACTTCGATATTTGTGGATCTGAGCCTGACTCACCCATAAACAAAGGCAAGCCCCGGTGCATTTGCCACCTCCCTTTATGTTTTTAAAATCTTTCTCACTTGCTTGATGCATTAGGTGATAGGAGTTGATTGCCAAAACAATTCATGCATTACCTTCCTTGAAATTGATTACCTTCCTTGATCACCCGTTTTACAAAAGATTTTTGATGCTTAGCCTTGCTTTAGAAAAAAAAATGTTTTGTTTTTACAAAAGATGATTTGGCAAAAGTGGATGGGATGTTTTTGAAAATAAAATTTGATGGTGGATCCATCATGGCCATGATGGGTTCAACATCGGAAAAGATGTACCTCTGCCAGGTACCAACCTTTGGGATTAAATGATTAAGCTGAGACCGGGCGGGTGACTTGCACGAGAAGAGAGTCTTGGTGTAGTGTCTCCGTCTGAGTCGATTAAGGACCTTGTCGATGTAGGCCTGCTGACTGAGGACCCTTTAACTGGTCACATGCCTCGTCATGGGTAAGCTTTGCCTCGGGCGGACTAAGGCCAGAATAAGATAACACGAAATGGGCGTGGAGCGGTGGCGAGAGTAGCGTGTACCCTCGGTGGCAAGAGGCTGGACGGTGGTGTATCTGTGCTCTCGGTTTGCGTGAACCTGATCTGGTCTTAAGAAACCCGGTGGCGGGTTGACATATGCAAGGGTTAAGTGCTACATATGTCGTGTGCTTGGAGATCCTCAGCTGAGTATAATCGATTCGGATCGCCATACCTCCGCGGTTATGGAGACTTGGCCACTGACTTACACGTAGCAATCCACTAAAGATGAAGGGATTGATGAGAAACTGGCTAGTGCAGGACAAGTGTTTGAACTAGGGCAGAAAGAACTCAAGATGCAGGTAACTTTACTTAACCTGAAAATAAAACTGGATTTTAAGGATCCACTCATAGTAAGCTTTTCTGCAAAACAGAGTCTTTGATTCTTGATAAGCCATACCTTGAATCCCTCTAGCCAGCATACCCTTGAGAGTCTTTTCTTTAGTCGGGTAAGTCTTGCTGAGTAATTCCGTACTTAGGGTTTTATTCCCTATTATTTTTCAGGTCCTAACTTTGTGATGTTGTTGATGGTGTTAAGTGCCGGTGGGCTCGGCCTTCTTATAAGTCTAAGTAACCCTTCTATACTTCTTATTGAGGATGGTCATTTGAGCTAGCATATATTTCAAACTTATACTTTTGTAATTACTCCGATAAAATAATGTAAAATTTTTGTAACCCGTGAAATTTGGTAATAAGATTTCTGCTGCAAAAATGTTGTGTATGTGATTTGTGTTACTTAATCCCGCGGTTCTGGTTGAAAGTGGTTTATCCGATGTCCTTGGGGCAATCGGACAGATCCTGTTGAGTTATCTGGTGCACATGCATGGCTGTCTGAGGTCTTTGGAACAAGGACAGGTGCATGTGGGCCCTATAACTTGGAGGTTCTGCCACAACTGCTATCAACAGCCATCTGATAACAACTTCCTTTCTTCGGCTTAGGCGGAACTAATTCGGTCACCACTTCCTCTCCTAGTGGGGACACCAACTTGATTGTCCTCTTATCACAACTGATAACTGCCTGATACTTATCTAGCCAATTCATCCCTAGGATGACGTCTATTCCCTAAGTACCCATTACTATGAGGTTAGCGGGAAACGCTATCCCCCTTATTTCCACACTTACATTCAAACAAATGCTATCAGCTCGAATTCTACCACCGGCTGAGTCAATTTGAATGGGGGTTGACATGGTAGTTATTGGAAGACTATGTGCTTTTACCCATGATGCAGTAATGAAAGAATGCGTTGCTCCAGTATCAAATAACACTTCTACGATATGGGAGTTGACTGGAAACATACCTACTATCATGTCGGGGGTCTCCTGAACTGCTTCAGCCTCCAAGTGGTTCAGTCTCCCATGATTATAGCGCGGTTGAGAGCGGTTGCCTGCTCCAGGCTGAGACACATTCTGCTTTGCTGGGGCATTGGGGCCTGACTGCTGCTGGGCTACCTTCTTCGGACATTGCATCACCCAATGTCCTTGCTCTCCACAGTGGAAACATGCTCTGTTTCCAACCTAAGCTGGTGCTGCCTGACTGTTCTGCTGGTTTGCTAGGGCAGGAAGACGAGGTGCCTGCTGATTCTGCCTCTGAAACTGACCTCCTCCTGACTGATTGTTCTGACAATTCTGATACGGGTGCTGAGGATACTGCCTTTGGAACTGCTGATGCTGAGGTGGACGCTGGTTCTGCCTGAACTGCTGAGGCTGATTGCCTGAGAAACGAGGATGATTGCTGCTTCCAAGCTGGGGTCCACTGATCTTGCGCTTGCGATCCTCCATCTCCTTACGCTTCCTCTCTATCATGATTGCTCTGTCAATCAGGTGGTGGAATGTCGGGAAGGTATGATTCATCAGCTGATAATGTAGAGGGTCGACCAAGCCTCTTAGGAAACGGTACTATCGCTTGGCATCGGTGTTGACATCTTCAGGAGCGTAGCGAGACAACTGCAGAAACCTGTCCCGGTACTCACTGACAGACGATGACCCTTGTTTGAGGGCCAGGAACTCCTCCTTCTTCACTGTCATCAGACCTGCAGGAACATGGTACTGACGAAAGCTACCTCTGAATTCCTCCCAGGTGATGGTGTCGGGGTTGGCATGGGTGGCGAGATAAGACTCCCACCATGACTGAGCTGCTCCTCTTAACAGACGAGGACCATACAAGACTTTCTCCCTGTCATCACACTGAGCGGTATGCAACTCCCGCTCCACAGTGCGTAGCTAGTCTTCAGCATCCATGGGGTCAGAAGAGTGAGCGAACGTTGGGGGATGACCTCTCATGAATTCAGCACGCTTGTCTCTGAGCATCTGAGGCATCTGAGGTTGAGGTGGTGGCTGTTGCTGCTGCTGCTAAATGGCGGCCAGAGTCTGACCGATGGCTTGAACTGCCTGAGTCTGCATCAGGAACATCTGCTCGATGGACATCGGGGGCGGGGGCAGCAGTTGCTGTTGCTGGGGTGCCTCATCCTGCTGAGCTGGCCGCTCCTGCTGAGCACGCCTTCCTCCTCTGCGCCTATTTTCTGACATCTGCAGAATGCAACCACACATCAGAACTAATCTTGTAAATCTTGCAGCATAAGAAAAGAGTATAGAATTCTCCACAACACTGAACAGATGAGCATCTTCACTGATCTCCAACACAGACCACACAGCTTCTTAGATAAAGAGGAAAGTGGAACAAAAGGCTTCCCAACTAAATAGCTAACTCCTTTAACATATAACAGGTAAACCAAAATGCAGGGAATACCCACACTCTGGTGACAGTCATTACAAAGATCCAAATCAAACATAGTTCATCATGGCAAACATAAATGCACAGGATATAGCAAACTACCCTGTCTAACTAAGACTAACTAAGAGCGAGACTAACACTAAGACTGTAGCTTCTACATATATATTTCGTATTAATTACAAGATCCAACTCTGACGATCTATGGTTCTAGATTTATCTTGGTCTTGCAGTCGAGATTGCCATAAGGCTGGTGTCCACGCCAAGGTGAGCGGTACGGGTGCTGAGTCCCGATGGGAGCGAGGGAACCATCGTCCAGATGACGACGTTCCGCGCGCTCAGCCCGCAGCAGGGCGATCTCAGCATGAGCCCTACTCAGCTCGTCTAATGCATGGTCCAGCTCCGTGTTTAGCACGGCGGCTAGGTTGACTGTGCTGCTCAACCTATGATTGTCCTCACCAACAGGTGAAACAATCACGCCTCCTGTGCTGCCAGATGGATGGTGGGGGTAATACTTCAGGTTGAGATCGTTGGCTACCCCGCCAAGAACTGAGCAGTAGTGCGAAAGCGCACGCCATGCAGCATCTTGCATGGCCGCCTCAGCTGAGTCCCGCTCAGAGATAGAATAATGTTCCGAGCAGACCTCAGCACCCCAGAGACTGTTCTCCGGACGGCGCACTAAGCAGGTCACTTCCCATCGGTCCGGGTAGATCCCGCGACTATGCTGGTAGACCACACAACGATACTCGATAGACCAAGTACGCCGGTCAAGTGCCTGACGTAGCAGGGGGTCGAGCGCATCATGGAAGTGACACCCGCGAGTAGCGTCGCGAGTGATGGGTCGACCAACCCATCCTTCCGGCTCCTGGTCAGCAGAAAAGTTGGTGGCGTGGCTCGAACTGCTGTCGCCTCCTCCGTCGTCTGGGTCTCCTCCAGCAGCTACTCCAGGGGCTGGTGCGCCCAGTGGTGGTGCAGGGGGCGCCTCCAGAGGAAGCACGGGGGAGCAGCTCCTCACAGACTCTATCTTATGCTGGAGCGAGAAAGAAGAGCCCTGCTGCTCCTGTCGTCGATGTTCCTGCTCCTCATGCAGGCGGTGGTGCAGCCTCTCCAAGTGACTGGACTGACCAGCCACGGGACGGCGAAGCGGACGCTCCACGAGACGAGAGGGTAAGAAGGGGATGACAGACTTCCGTGCGGTGTGTCTAAGACGAGCCATCTACAAAAGACACCGCAAGCAAAAGAGTGAGAACAGAACTAGTATGACCAGCAAGTAAACCATGAATAAATGAAGGACTAGAATAAAACACAATTTTCAGCAAGGTATAGTATATAGTAGAACATAGTTTTGGTCGATATGACCAACTTTTGAAGGGATACCAAAGTCAAGGCAAGGACAGAGGTCTATAATCCTTAGAACGACCATTTTACTCTAGGTTAGCGGTCCTACAGTCAGCACGGCTCTGATACCACCTATGTCACACCCGGTTTTAGAAGGCAAACCGAATGCGAACCATGTACGTGCCAGGATCAGCAATTCACGTACACAGCAGTTACATAACATGGACATCATCACACAGTGCTCAAATAGTATTAAAAAGGGAAATAGTCGATTACATCATATGTCTGAGACATCCATATAGTCCTTACAATAAATCAAAGTGCGGAAAAGAAACGTAGATAAACGCGGCCTTCACAGGCAGCCGACTGGGGGTTGCCGCTAACCCACGCCTAGAACTCATCATAATCTTGGAACTCCTGATGGTCTCCTTCCATGGCTTCATCTTCTCCTGAGCAGTGGTTGCAATGCTGACAACCTGGGGATGGGGGGGTATGGTGTGTAGAGCAAGGGTGAGTACACATCAACATACTCAGCAAGTATCATGTTTGGCTGTGGTGGACTAGCTTTATTTGGGGATAAGCCAAGCAGTTGCTTTTAGTTGGTCAGATTATTATTACTAGTAGAGAAAGCCAAGTTTTAGAATTAACCCACGTTTTTAACCCAAACGTACTCCTTTCCAAACGGAAAGAGTACCACTTACCATTACCAGAGTCAAAGCCAAGAACCATCAGTCTCATTGCCACCTGCAAACCGAACATCTCTAATCAAGTACCACTAATCACTGGAGCTCCCTTGGCCGCTCATAACCGCGAGCACGGCTGATATATCAGTTTTCAAACACTCTGCAGAGGTTGTACACTTTACCCACAAGTCGTGATTCCCTTTCTGCCCGGAGAGAGCTACTCCCCATTGACCACTACCTACCTAGGTGGCCCAGCAGGGTATCACTACGTAGCCTTTACAAAGATTCCCCGGGGCTGTAGCCGCCCGTTAGGTTTCCTAAATGTATCGCACTCCTCCCCAAGGGACAAATCAACCTTGGCAGAGCGAGCCGCATACACTGAGCCCCATTGACGGCACGACGGCGAAGCGAACTACACCCTGGATCCTCTAATTATTCAGCTAAGGGCACCCCATTCCACCCTCATGGTTGCACTGTTTTCCTGGGTGGTCATCCAACGAACAGGTCCTTATCGAGAGGCACTCGAGAAACCGCTCGAGCCCCCTTGAAGACCACAGGTATGACATCATAATAAAAGAGGGGAAAACAGCATATCATTGACAATTCTCATCATGTTCATTGATTAGAGTTGAGCAATAGCATAAGATTAAGCAATAATAATCCAACCCAGATAGGTAACAAGGACATGGATAACAAAAGCTAGTCAATCCTTAGGTATAAATGTGTAATGCGGGAGGTGAATTAAAGAATGTATAGGACAAAGATAGGTCAAGGGACACTTGCCTCCACCAACCGACTGCTGCTCAGGGGCTTCTCCTGCGAGTTCTTCGGGCTCCTCAACCAGATCGTTCTCTATGCGAGCGCAAACATACATACATCCACACATTTAATACAAAAGAACAATACACCATACGATAGAATGCAGTAAATAAACAGACGTTCCACGCGGGCTCGCAATTACGGTTAAGAGAGAAAGAGGAAAATACAGTCGAGAAACGATCACGTTACATTATTATAAATTAAACCACTTGCTCAATTGAAGGGCATTAATGTAGACACTACGTTTAGCATAAAGTAAAGTCATGTTTCATGTCTAATCATTATAAGCAGATGAAGATAAATTAAAAGGATCGTCGCGCGACGAGACGCGCGACATAGTACTCTAAATCGAATTAAAAAATCAACGACTCGTCGTGCGACAGAGCGCACGACGAGACACTTGCATTAATTATAAAGAGACGTT
The DNA here is from genome assembly GCA_029449295.1 of Zea luxurians. Lineage (NCBI taxonomy): Eukaryota > Viridiplantae > Streptophyta > Magnoliopsida > Poales > Poaceae > Zea > Zea luxurians. Next base: position 46,307,976 of record JAOPSE010000010.1, read on the forward strand.
GAGCGTCGCGCGGTGAAACACACGATGGCATACGTCAACAGAACTGAGTTTAAAGTGGAACGTCGCATGGCTCAACGCGCGACGTCACACATTAAACAACCTGAAATTAAAAAAAAGATCGTCGCGTGATGAAGCGCACGACGCAACACATCAATAGAATCTGAAATTAGATAAATTCGTTGCGCGATGAAGCGCGCGACACAGCACGCTAACTAACGGAGTTTGAAATTAACTAGAAACCAAGAATAATCGCCGCGCGTGGGGTTGCGCACGTGGGAACGCGTTAGGGGTAAACGGAGGAGAGCGAGGCCGCGCCGAGGCCACGCGAGCCACGCCGAGGGCCGGGACGCCACGCGCAGGGGCCGGGGACGCCACTCCGGGGGCCGAGCCGCTGCGCCGGGGCAGGGGGCCGCGCCGCGCGAGCAGGGGAGGGGGCGGGGCCGTGCCACCGTGGGCAGGGGAGGGGCGGGGGCCGCGCGCCGCACGAGCAGGGAGGGGGCGGGGGCGCCGCTGCGCGAGCAGAGGGGCAGGGGCCGCACCGCCACGGGCAGGGGAGGGGGCGGGGCCGCGCCGCCGTGGGCAGGGGAGGGGCGGGGGCCGCGCTCCGCGCGAGCAGGGAGGGGGCGGGGGCATCACCGCGCGAGCAGGGGGGCAGGGGCCGCGCCGCCGCGCGAGCAGGGGTGGGCGGGGGCCACGCACCGCTCTGGCAGGGGAGGGCGGGGGCGCGCGCGTAGGGGGAGAAGAGGAGGGAGAGGGAGAGAGAGAGGAGAAGGGAGGGGAGGGGAGCTCACCTCGGGATCCAACTCCGGCGATCACCGTCTCCAAAACCTAGGGCACCACGGCGAGAGAGAGGTGGAAGAGGGAGAGGGAGGTTGCTGCGGGGGAAATCCAAATGAGAGAGGGAGAGGAGGAGGGGGCGCATGGGGAGGTGGGCAGAGGCGCCAGGGGCACGCGGGCCAGGCCGAGCCGGGTTGGGCTGGGCTAGGCTGGGTTGGGTTGGGTTGGGCCGGGCCACTTCGCGGATCGAAACCCACGACACGCACGACCCTCAAACGGGCTCCAATCAGGAATCGAAATCCGAGACGGAACGAGACGAACACGCGACATCAAACAAAGAAATGTGCTTCGGTATGATGCAACACCCATGACACTTAGGTTTTGGTTTATAAATGACACGGACACCTGTCACTATACTGGTTTGAAATTGGGAAGAAAGAGCGAAACAGGAAGAGAAAAGAGAGTAATGCCCGAATTTGGTGAGAGAAAAGAAGAAAAAATCCTACCCCCAAATTCAGGGCGTTACACCTGGTGTCTTGGAGCTCTAAGAAGCAAAACTGTGTTGCACTTTCCACTACAGAGGTCGAATACATAGCTGCTGGTGCTTGTTGTGCTCAGTTGCTATGGATGAAGCAAACCTTGAGAGATTTTGGCTATGATTTTAAAAGAATCCCACTACTATGTGACAATGAGAGCGCCATTAAACTAGCCAACAATCTCGTGCAACACTCTAGAACCAAACACATAGACATAAGACACCATTTTCTGAGGGACCATGAAGCAAAATGAGATATCGAATTATGTTATGTAAACACAGAAAATCAACTAGCCGATATCTTCACAAAACCCCTCGATGAGACTAGATTTTGCTTTCTTAGGGGTGAATTAAATATCTTGGATTCTCGCAACTTAACTTGAAAACGGACATAAAGATTGTTTATTCACTATTCTTTGTTTGATAGTTTTAAAGCTTAGTGATGATCATTCAAAACTTGGTGAAAATGTTAAAATTCAAATGAGTTTTAGTGTTAAAACTTTTTAAATTTTTTCACTCGAAGCTCAACTCGCTTGGCCAGCTGAACTTTCTAGTTCAGCTGGAGGAGGCCAGCTGAACTTCAGCTCAGTTGATTTTAACCAGGAATAACCTGGACCTTCCTGGCCGAAACCGGTTGAACCGGTATTGGGGACCGGTTGAACTAGTCTGGTTCTGACCGGTCAGCCTGACCGGTTTTCTGTCTGCGCAGTCACTTTTGCAGTCTATGTTAGCGCCTTTTCAGATGATTGTTTTAGGCTGCGCAACAGCTTTTGCAGTCGTCAGGTCACGTTTGGGCAGCGCCTTTTTAACTTTTGCTTTTGGAATCTGCAGCTTTATTTAATGTCCCATCAGGTCACTTCATTGCAGTGTCTTTTCAGTCACTTTTTGGAGCACTTTTTCAGAGATTTGTGCAGCGCCTTTTTCAGCTTTTACTTTTTATAGAATCTGCTTTTTACTTTTCAGACTTGTCAGCTGTAAATTTTTCAGATGTGTCAGAACTTTTTTCCCTTTATCCTCTTGACCGATTCTGGTCCTCAGACCACGCTGCTCAATAGCGGTTGAACCGGTCCTAGGGGCGATTGAACCGGTCCTGGGTGACCAGCTCAAGTGCCTATTTAGATGCGCCCCCCTTCTCTTCCCTCACTCACAACCATTCAAGACTTAGTCTCTCAGCCTTGTTTGAGCCTCCTCACTCACTCACGTCAACCGGTCCAACTTTCTAAAGCCTCTCCAAACATGGTGCGTCGCCGCAACCCATCCGTGATTGAGTTCAGCAGCGACTCGGATGAGATTTAGGAGGAATCTCTGGTTCCCTCTCCTCCGCCTCGTCGTTCCCTCTCTAAGAGAGGACGCGGCTCTGGTAGAATGGAAGGAGAGGGTTCCTCTATGCCCTCGCAGCCGGCTCATGGGAGGCACCAAAAAGTTGGCGCCACTCGTCCTCGTCGCAGCACTTCCTCCTCTGGATATGCTCCTTGCTAGGAGGATGGGACATTCGACGACTTCGTTGATCTTCCGGCGTCTGATGCACTCTACATCACCGGCCTGCACATGCATCCGGCGAATGTTACCCGCGGACCAAATGAACCTCCTGTCAACTTCTCTCTGAAGGGAGTGGACACCCTTCAGCGCCTGAGGTTCACTAACCCTTCTATCACTCCTCGTCATCCTAGTGTCCAGGACCCTCGGTTCTGGAATCTTTTCCAGGCTGATTTCTACAATTCAGTCATTTTCTCCAAGAAACACCCAGACGTTAGACATCGGTTTATTGACTGGGAAGGATGTGAGAACATGGGAGATACTGACATGACGTCAACTCTCCACAACTTGGAGAGAAAGGAGTTAAAAAAATATTATGACCATGGAATACCCCTGGAACGACGAGGTGGTAGCTCAGTTTTATGCCACCCTCTAGGTCAAGAAAGTAGATGAAGAAGCCGATGGGTATGATTACCCTGTCATGTATTTCTTCATCCAGGGGAACTGGCACAAAGTCAGTTACCGTCGTTTTGCCCATATTCTGGGCTTCTCTGATGCTGATATTCAGGGCAGCAACATGCGAGTCCATGACATTAAGCTATCCATGCGGGAAGAGACTAAATTTATTCATGTCTCTATGGATCGGGAGTTCTGGACCACCGCCAACATGCATAGGTACTACAGGTACCTTAACTCTTTGTCCAAGATGACTGTTCTCCCGAAGGGTGGGAATCAAATGAACGTCCTTGGGGAGAGTCGGGTCTTCCTTCTCCTCCTTGCTCCCAACAGTCTCGCCCGCATTAATGTGTTTGACATGATCTGGGAAGAGATCATTCGTGCTTCGTGGTCTCCTCTTAAAGGGTGTCTTCATGCACCCTTTATCATGAAGATGATTGAAGTGGTCACCCAGACTCACTTCGAAAAACCTGTCAAACACTCCCGCTACGTACCCTACTAGGTTGATTCCTCCAACCCAGCTGCTCGTACGAAGCGGGCTCCCTCAGGGTCTGGAGGCCCTGCCTCCTTTGACGAGCCACCTCCTCAGCCTCCACATCACCCATCCTCCTCTCGCGTCGCCGCTGCCTCGCGTCTGATGGACCGCAGCGGGAGAGGAAGTGGTCCGGGCTAGGGACGGGGTAGAGGCCGAGGACTTTTCATTCGTCTGGCCAAGGGCCTTCTTGGTGTCTTCGCCATGTGTCGCACCCCGGCTGTCGAGGAGTCTGTGCGCCATCGCAGGATCGACCGGTTGCATGAGGATTTTCTTTGTTATGCAGCCGAGACTGGTCATCCTCTCCCTCCTAGGTCCCCTCCACCTCCAGCCCCTACCTTCCCCGCAGACCTTAATGAGTGGCACCAACAGGAGTTTGGTGTGCCATTCATTACCCTGGAGGATGAGGTCGAGGACTATGATGACCCTTTCTACACCTCGGATCCTCCTCATCCTCCTCCTCCCTACTCGGGTCAGGGACCCACTCCCGGTGACCCCAGGCTGTCCGGCTCTGGTCACTATCCTTGTCCTCCCTACCTAGGTCCGGGACCCATTCCTGGTGACCCGCGGCCTTCCGGCTCTGGTTACCATCACCACCCTCCTCCTCCACCTCCTCCTCATCATCGTACATCTTCTGCATCCGGTTTTTCTGAAGGTGATGAGCCCCCTAGGGACTCCTCACTCGAGGAAGACATGATGAGGACTTTCTTTCCCGACTACACATCATATCCTTCATTCTATCCTCCTCCTAGAGGATATTGATTCATGTGTCCTCTTCTCCCTCTCTCTTCTTTTTTGGTACTTGCTACCAAAAAGGGGGAGAAAATCCAAAATTTCTAGTCATTCTGTTTGTGGTTCTTTCGGTTATGTATTTCTTTTTTATTATTGTTTTTGTTTTGGACACTGTTGTGGCTTGTATCCTCTTATCATTGTATGAAATAAAACTGTTGGGTTATTATTCAATGTGATATGATGATCTTCTGGCCATCATCTTTTGTCCCATCAGTTTGTAATGATTGCTTTGCTATGAAGTGAAAATGATGTGTGTTTAGAGATAGTTATATGCATCACAACTCCTGTTATGACACTCTTGCACCCCCTCGGATGGTTGTATTTAGTATGGTCTTGGTCACTATCTCTAAATGTGTTGCTCACATGACATATTATGTCAAAACATTGGATTCACACTTGTGCACACATTTAGGAGGAGCCATCTACATACAATCATTCAAAAGAAATTTTCTATTTCAAATGTTTATCTTTTTTGACCTTAATTGTTTTGGCATCAATCACCAAAAAGGGGGAGATTGTAAGTGCAATCAACCCCAAGTGAGGGTTTTGGTGATTTAATGACAAAACAAATAAGGGTACTAATAGTTTTTGTTCCCAATGTATGATTAGAAAGAAACAGGAACTTAAGGAAGCACCAAGGACTTCATGCAACGGACGTATAAAATTTTATGTAAAATCTTGAGTTGCATGATGTAATTCTTCCTTATTCTTTTCCGCACAGGTAAAGGTGTTTGCTATAGCTCAAGTCCCCAAATTCAAAAGCTAGTTTTGAAAACCAAAAATCACTTTAACATTCTTTGGTTGACCATGGTTAGGTTTGAGAAACCTAGAGTGTTCTTGCTGAAAAGCAGCTAAACTTCTTCAACTGCAGCTGAGCTTTCCAGCTGAACTTAACTTCAGCTGAGTTGAGCTTCTTCAGCTGCAGCTGAGCTTTTCAGCTGAGCTGGACTTCAGCTGAGTTGAGCTTTCAACTCTAGCTGAACTTCAACTTCAGCTGTGGACCTCTTTGAACATACACCAGCTGAACTTGCCCCCGGGCAGTTGAGCTGGGGTTTTCTCTCCTAAACTCTCTGGTCTAGACCAGCTGAACTGGTCCTGGGGGGTAGTTTAACTGGTCTCTGACCCCTCTGACTTCTGACCTGCAGTCTGCCAGTCAGACTGGCAGTCAGGTCACCAGGGTTGTCATGGGGTGGTTCAACCGGTCCTGTCATGTCTGACCAGCCTGCAGGTTAGTTTGCTAGCCAGTCTGGCAGTCAGACTGGCAAACAGTCTGCTGACCTGTCAGGGGGCGGTTCAACCGGTTTTCTGCGGGGTTCCTGGTCAAACGGCTAGTTTTTGAGCCGTGACTATAAATAGAACCCTCTCCCCCTTCTTCAATGCGGCTGTACACTTACACATTTATTGCTCACCTAACTTGAGACAAAGCACTCCTTTCTCCCATCTCTCTCACACTTAAATCTTCCTCAAGATTCAACCTTGTTGGAGGAGCTCTTGGGTGTGAGGTTTGTGCTTGTGCTCACGATTTGGCTTTCCTCTCCCATCTCTTTTTAAAAGACTTGAGCTTGTGCAAACCCCTCTTGTGCTTTCTTGGTGTTCTTGAAACCCTAGGTTTCAAGATCTTTTGAGGTTGCTTGGAAGTCTTCAAATTTGTGGACGACCCCAAGAAGTTTGTATCACCCGCTCCTTGAGCTGAGATAAGAAGATATTGCCTTGACCTTTGTGGTCAGCCTTTGGAGGATTAGGGTTGAAAAAGACACGGCCCTTTGTGGGCTCCTCAACGGGGAGTAGGATACCTTTGTGGTATGGCCAAACCTCGGATTAAATCTTGTGTCTTGTGTTCTTGCTTGTTTTTAACTTAAGATATTTTTACTTGCAAGATTGACATATAGATTTTTCTGCAGAGTATATCTAGAAGTGAAATAGTCTTTATATATTCATCTTCCAATTCTAATTTAATTATACCTTACTTCTCAAAAGGACTCACGAAATACTTTTTCGAGTAGATTATAGTCTAAAGTTTATAAAACTGTTGGATTGGTTCAGAGTGGTTCAACTTGTGCACGTAGCTGTTGAACCGGCCTGCACCAGTCGAACTATATATTTAACAATCTTTCGAAATTTGTTGTGAAAATTTTTAGATTATCTATGCTACTTTCAGACGCCGAGCAGGAAAAACGCCATGGGCGAGCACAACATGCGGTCAGGCCAGGAAACTCCGGCCGAACGCCATGGATGAGCAGAGACGCTGAGTGGCACAGGGAAGCAGGGACGCGCCGAGTCGCAGAGATGAGGGAGATAAGAGTAGGGTCAATGCCGGTGAAACTCAAGGTGAGCTCGCCGATACCGATGTCCATGGCCAGGGCGCCAGCACCAATCAAGGCGAAGGGGCGCAGACTGGAAAAGCCCTGGACGCAGGGACGCGCGGGATCTGGGTGAGCGCAGGGAGCTTCGAGGAGAGAGGACGACGCGAGTCCGAGCAGGAAGCTGGAGCATCACCGACCATGGGAGAGAGAAGAGGAGAGGAACGCCGACCAGCTGAGGGAGAGGGAGAGGCAGCTGGGCGCGCACGGTAGGAAAATAGGTGCGCGGCCAGCCTGGAGGAGCAGGGGCGCGACGCAGGGAGCTCGGCATGAGTGCAGGCGCGCGCGCAGGGAAGCTCCGAGCAGAGAACGGTAGCGCGCGTGGGGAGGAAGAGAGGCTGGGCACAGCGTGCAGGAGATAAGTACACGGCGGCCAACAAAAATCAGAGCAGGGCGGCGTGATTTTTTCCAAGGGCTGCGCGGCGCGGTACAAAAAAATCCAGCGACGGGATTAAAGAGAGGTAGTGAGCGACGGGAGAGAGAAAAAAATATCTCCACGGCGCGCAGGAGTTAAGATCGGCTGGAGAGATTTTGGTTTTCCAAAGACTCAAAGTGTAAGTGTACTGCTTAAGAAAATATCAGGGTGACGGTGGGATGAGAGATAGAAGATATTTTTCTTTTCTTTCTTTCTTTTTCTTCTACAAAAGAATACAAATATATCCGTGTTTAGCGATTCGGATCTGAGCAAGATGCAAATAGATAGGATCAAAATGCTGTCAGGATACGATATTATTCTCTCGGATTCTGGAATAGGAAACTGATTCGGCTAATCGTTGTTTTGGTTTCATTTAGTTCGGTTTCATTTTATTTAAACAGCCTGCCCTTATTATTGTCTACCGGATTCGTAGAGACTGCTCGAACAAGAGCGAAATACTTAGGTGATTTTTTTCCAATTAGCCTTAATTGATTACTTTTAAATTGGCACTAGGCTCAACACTTTATAAATAAATAAATTTTGAACTACGCGAGCCGAACGCGGCATCACAATCAGAATCCCCCTTGCAGACGATGCCAGCATCATCACGAGAGCGAAATGTAGACGGATTAAACCAGGCGATATCGGATTTGATATTTTAGACTGTATTTAATCCAGTCTAATTTTTACGAGTCTCACCAGCTATCGATCATTCGCTTTAATGCCAAGAATCACATGCAGAGAGAAACAATTTAATTAATGCGCTGGCGCATTATTCTTTTTGGACAGCGCGGGGCTCCAAATTTTACATAAATCAGAAGTTTTCTGATTTTCGCATTTACTTACGCGCGTGATCCGAACAGTTCAAAATTCGCCAGCAAACGAAGATTCAATAATCCAAAAGTTTCTTGAACCCCTTTTTAATTGCGTAGATTATCGAAATGAGTACGACACCAAATTCAAACTTTTACATGATGATTAGAATTTAGTGTCCACTTTATTTACTGACATCCTGCGCTTAAATCCATAATCGCTGTTTAACGGAAGATAACACCTGGGGTGGTACAGATAGGATAGAATCTGGTAGGATGAGATGAATTTGTGACACTAGATATATTTTTAATGGGGGGTAATCTAGCTTGTCTAGTTACATTTTTATGCCTATATGTATACGTAGATGCAATTGTGGATATTACTCCATAACTCATCACACTCAATCAAAAACCAAATCAAACAAGTATCATAACAACAAACGTTGAAGCATATAGATACCTACAAATAGTTTTGTTTTTGTTCCTAAGATTTGATCTCCTATTCCTAGAGATCACTTTAGGTGTAGGATTTCAAAGTGTGAAATCCACTTTTGTCTTTAGAAGAGAAAAGTAAGAGTAATCAGAGTAAAGCGCAATAGATGAGAAAAGATTAAGAAAAGTTTAGAAAGAATCAGAGTAGCAAAGGTAAGTGGGTAAGGGTTGTCCAGTTCTATCTAGGTTACGTCCTATAGTCAACATTCCTCTGATACCAATTCTGTCACACCTAGATTTAAGGGGCAAACTCGGGCGCGAATCAAATGTGTGCTAGGATCAAGTCGCACACATATGATGACTCATGGTACAGGAATGAATGTCACATTTTTACTATATAATAAGAGTTCTGTACAAAATAGCTATATAATTACATCATACGAAGACGACGATCCAGCAACCATAGTTAAATGGGAGACAACGGCCTAGACCTATCACAAACTCATCGCGACATCCTTCATGTTCCTCATTCTGCGGTACCTGTCCTTGACCTAGGAGATGTGAGTACAACAAGGGTGAGTTCACATATGTTCATCGCTCAACAAGTTGTGGGGAATAATGTGCATGAGCTCACATACAGTGGGGCTCATGTGAAGTGTAAGGCTTACCAAAGAGATGGTTAAAGCTGTGCTTTTAAAGTTGGTCAAAATTTTATTAGCAGTTACTAAGTATAAGTAGATACCAACCCAAATAAAACAAGAGATCAAATTAATAATAACACTCACAATGCAATGCATATGACAAATTAAGTTTAGTTCCATAGATTACTCATGTGAGGGTCCGAGCTGCTCATGACCGTGAGCACGGCTCATATACCAGTTTTACACTCTGTAGAGGTTGCACACCTTTACCCACAAGTCGTGTTACCCATTTGCCACGGGGTTGTATGGACCCTATACACCTCTACCGAGGAAGCGAGGGAAGGTAGCACTACGAGGCCTTTCCAAAGTTCCACTAGTTCGAGAAAACCCACTACAGATTTAGGAAGAAGGAAGCATAGGAATCCCTCGTCCGAAATACCATCGCAGCAGTTCGACCCGAGAACCTCCCTATACTTTGCAGTGATGCCTCCCCTCTTGCCCCTTTTGGGTAAGGTAATCTCTCCCTAGCTTTCTGTCGGCGTTTCGGGACCGGGGGGTCCCCGAGCCGACGAGTGAGAGTGCCGCGTGCCCCAGCCCAGATGGGTCGAGCGCGTGGGCGAGCGCGAAGGGGGGAAGACAGAGAGGGCGAGAGGTCGGTGGCCAGAGCCGGGTCGAGAGAGAGAGAGAGAGATTCCCGCGGCCTTCGTGTTCGTCCCGCGCCCAGGTCGGGTGCGCTTGCAGTAGGGGGTTACAAGCGTCCGCGCGGGTGAGGGGAGCGAGCGGCCCCAAGAGAGCGCCTGCCCCTGCCCTCGTTCCCGCGAGGCCAACCTTCTCTAAGAAGGCCCTGGTCCTTCCTTTTATAAGCGTAAGGAGAGGATCCAGGTGTACAAAATGGGGGTGTAGCAAGGTGCTACGTGTCTAGCAGGGGAGAGCTAGGGCCCTAAGTACATGCCAAGGTGGCAGCCGGAGAGATCTTGGCACCCTGTTAGTGTGGCGTCGTGGCTGTTGGAGAAGTAACGGAGCCTGATGGAGGGACAGCTGTTGGGACAGCTGTGCTCTTGCTGACGTCTCCCTGCTTTCGTAAGGGAGATGAGAGTCGCCGTCGTCATGGCCTAGCGGGGCGCCATCATTGCCTATCTGGCGGAGCTGGCCAGATGGGACGCCGGTCTTGTTCTCTGCGACCCAAGTCGGCTCAGGGCAGGGTGATGATGACGCTTCCTGTTGACGTGGCGGTCTCGTGTCCTAGGTCGGGCGTCGTGGAGGCTCCTCCGAAGTCGAGGTCGAGTCCGTCCTGCATGACAGAGGCCGAGCCCGAACTCTTGGGTCGGGCGAGGCGGAGGTCGTTCGGCAGAGGCCGAGGCGGAGTCCGAGCCCTGGGTCGGGCGAGACGGAGTTCGTCGTCTTCCGGGGCCTTAGCCCGAGTCCGAGCCCTGGGTCGGGCGGAGCGGAGTTCGCCGTCTTCCGGGGCCTTAGCCCGAGTCCGAGCCCTGGGTCGGGCGGAGCGGAGTTCGCCGTCTTCCGGGGCCTTAGCCCGAGTCCGAGCCCTGGGTCGGGCGGAGCGGAGTTCGCCGTCTTCCGGGGCCTTAGCCCGAGTCCGAGCCCTGGGTCGGGCGGAGCGGAGTTCGCCGTCTTCCGGGGCCTTAGCCCGAGTCCGAGCCCTGGGTCGGGCGGAGCCCCCTATAGCGCCTCTGGCGAAGTCTGGTCGCCCGTCGGTCTTACCTTTTGCGTTAAACGCCCCGGTGACTTGGTTGGTCGGCGCGGTGATTTAGTCAGGGTTACTTCTTATCGAAGGCGGGGCCTCGGGCGAGCCGGAGATGCGTCTGCCGTGAAAGAGGAGGCCTCAGGCGAGACGGAGTCATCTTAGGGTCGGCTGCCCTCGCCCGAGGCTAGGCTCGGGCGTGGCGTGATCAAGTCGCTCGTATGGACTGATCCCTGACTTAATCAAACCCATCAGGCCTCTGCAGCTTTATGCTGATGGGGGTTACCAGCTGAGAATTAGGCGTCTTGAGGGTACCCCTAATTATGGTCCCCGACAGTAGCCCCCGAGCCTCGAAGAGAGTGTTAACACTCGCTTGGAGGCTTGCGTCGCACTTTTTTGCAAGGGGACCAGCCTTTCTTGGTGGTACTTTGTTCCGGTGGGTGCGCGCGAGCGCACCCGCCGGGTGTAGCCCCCGAGGCCTCGGAGGAGTGGTTTCACTCCTTCGAGGTCTTAATGCCTTGCGTAATGCCTCGGCTGGTCTGGCGGTTCCCTCATGCGAGCAGGGCGTAGCCCAGGTGCACTGTCGGGGCCCAAGTTCTCGGGCTGGTATGTTGACGCTGTCAACGGTTCGGCCGGAGCCGGGTTTGCGAGAGCAGCCCCCGAGCCTCCGCACGGAGCGAGAGGACGATCAGGGACAGACTCGACTTTTTTACATACGCCCCTACGTCGCCTTTCCGCAAGGAGGAGGGGGGGAGTGCGCCATGTTACCCTCGATGGGCACCGAACATGGTGTCTCCGGTGAGCTGCAATCGGGTAATCCGAGTGGACGTCCGTGCCCCGTTCGTTGGGGTCGGCTAGGGGCCCGGAGGCACGCCCAAAAGTACCTGCGGGTGATCTGCCAGACCCGGTCCCCTAGCGACGGGGTCCGAGGGCTCGTTGCCTCCCTCCAATGGGATTCCGTTACAGAGTCGTTCCCGCTGGTCTCGGAAACGTCCTAGGGTACCTCGGGAGCGCAGCCCGAGCCTTGGTTATGTATCGAACGTACCCCTGGTCATCCCTCGCTCGGCGTCTGAGGCGACTGTGAACCCTTCGACAGGCCAGCCTTCAAACCCCTGATCAGTAATGGGCGCGGAGCCCGAGTAGCCTGAGGCGGTCATGGAACCTTTCGGGAGGCCGACCTTCGAACCCCTGACCAGTAGTGGGTGTCGGGCCCACGCGATCTGAGGCGGCTGTTGAACCCCCCGGGGGGCCAGCCTTCGAACCCCTGATCAGTAGGGAGGCTCGGAGCCTAGTTCCTTCACGGGGAAGGATCCCTTTGGGGGTACCCCCTTTCCCGGTCCCTGTTGCAAGAGATAGAGAAAGAAGGAAAAGGGAAAAAGGATACGAAATTGAACGACGTGGCGTACCTTTTTTAGGTGTGGTCGTTTTGGTGAAGGCGAAGCGTCGCCAGCCGCTCCTGCTAGAAGCGTCGCCCGTCCAGCCGCAGAGTTAATGCGCCGGGGCGAGTAGTTGGCGAGGCTGCCGTTGCGCGTGCGCGAGCCGTTCGAGGTACGGGTCACGGGCGCGTCGTCTTCACATCGTGAGAGAGGGTTCTCTCGCTGCCCCCGGATGGGACATGAGCTTGACTGATGGCGTGGCTGCTGCTCTCGCGCGCCTGCCACCGCCATTACTGCCGGCCCACTTTTGACCGCCGCGCCAGGCTGGCGCTGCTGGGTCGCGGGCTGGGTCGCCTCGAATCGCGGTACCGGTTCCGCGGTCGAGGAGGTGCGGTGGTGGCGCAAGTGGCACAGCGGCTCGCATGCAGCACCCGGCACGCCAGTCGCGCGACGCGTGGGCTTGAGCCGTCGCGCTGGCCTGTCAGGAGTCGGAGAGGTGCGTCCACTTGGCGCGGTTGCATGCTGCCTGCCCCTTTCGCCCCCATGGCAAAAGTGGGGGGTTACTTGTAACCGCTGGGTGGTTGCGCGCGTCGTGCGCGACGGTCCGGCTTCCTCTGCTCGGAGCCGGTCTCCCTGACTTGTGGGTCCCAGCCCCCGCGCCGCGGGGGAGGGCTTTGGAGGCGTGTTGAAGAAGACTCAACCCGTGACGGTTGAGGGCTCAAGCAGGGGGAGTTGCCTTTAAAAGGAGGGCGACCCTTTCGTAAGGCGACCATGCCTCCTCCCTGCCTTATGCATCGTGTCTTTCCACCTTCCAAGCCCCCGGATGGGGGAAACCGCCGTCTTTTCGCCTCCTCGTTGGAGGGACGCAACTTCGTGGGAGTTGGCACCTTTCAGCCATCGTTCGGCTTCAAGGATTTTCATCAGCCAGCCCAGCCGCTCCCCTTTGCCGGGGGTCACCCAAGACGGTGACTACCAGCCCCTGGATGGGTAGGAGCAGCTGGGCTGTGGCCTTTGCCCCGCTCCCAGCTGGTCTTCATCATCCCGGCCGGGACAGGACTCGGGCCAAGCCGGTGCTCTGCCCCTTGCGTGGGTCGGCCGACCGCCTCCTCTTCCAGCTTCTGGGGGTGGAAACCACCCTCCAGTTCTGCGGAGGAGACTTCCTCCAGCCATGCCGGGGAAGGCGAACTGTTGCTTCCCAGCTAGGATGCAACATTTCGTCTTCCCCCTCGCATTCGTGGCGAGGACGGCTGCGAGGATCTGCTGGGGCGTTTGGGGGCATCGGCGGACGGAGGTGGCTTCTCTACCGACGAGATTGCCAACTCCGTTAGTAGCCCTGGGTCTCTGTCCCCTGGCCTAGATGGTAGCGCCTCATCCTCGGGGGGTGGCACTTCGAATGCCAGTGTTTTCGTTCATTACGGCTTTCGGGGCCTGGACGTGTATGTAATTACGGCACGGAGCCGTGTTTTTTCCTCATTTCTGAGCACTAAGACTCGCCTGTTGTTTGTCTGAACCGCTTCACCAAGCGTGAGTCGCCCCGTGTTAAGGTGACGAGTGAGGTATCCGTATCCCGGAGGCGTAGGAGTCCCTCGGCTCGGTCAGACCTGTTGTCCGAGGCTTCTCTAGCTTAGTTAAAGAGACCCCTCGGCCGCTCTTCGACGAGCCGAGGCCAGGGGTAGCGACATCAGCACGAGCAGAGGCGGAGTTGGCTTGGAAATGAAACCTGGTTGGCCGGAGCCTAGCCGGGTTATTTGTTGGCAAGATTGTCGTCGGAGTCGATCAGCCGAGGCTTCGGACCGGGTTGGCGCCCTCGGAAGGTGGTCGGCCGAGGCCCCGGAGGTGGCCAGCCGAGCCGTCCGCTCGGGCCGGGTTCTCGGAGAAGTCCCTGGCAGAGATTGCTCGGGCGTGGTGATGACGTCGTCCTTCGGAGCGGAGGCCCTCGGACCGCGTCGCCATCCGAGGCTAGGTCAGGCCCTGCCGAAGGCGCTGTCGATGCTGAGGGTGTCATCGCCCTCTTCCAGCGTCAAGATCCGAGCCTGCAGGGTCAAATCGTCTTGTAGCGTGGGCCTTGTGCGGCCGTCGAGGCCAGAACACACACCCTAGCTGCGTTATAAAGCTGCGTCTCTTTTCCTCTCGTTTCGAGTATCTGGACTTTTTGTCGGTAGCAGGGATGTCAGTGCGAGCGAGAGTTGCTTCTCGCGGAAGGTGATGAGTGAGGTATCCGTATCCCGGAGGCGTGGGAATCCCTCGGCTCGGTCGGCCTCGCCGCTTACGCGTACTTTCACCCGTCCATGAGGCCCTGTCACCGACTCGGTCGAGAAGGCTCGAAGAATCGCTTCGACAGAAAGGCTTTCGAACGTAAAGACTTATTCGATCCGCAGAGTTACCTTATCCGAACGCGAGTTACTTATCGCAGAAGGTGATGAGTGAGGTATCCGTATCCCGGAGGCGTAGGAGTCCCTCGGCTCGGTCAGCCTTGGCTGCTTACGTGTACCCCGTTGTTTCCAGGACTCACTTTTCGAAGTAGTCAAAAAGCACGAAAGATGTTCTGGTAAAAGAGATTTTCTTTTCGAGGAAAATTTTGACGCAGAGGGGGTTTCCCCCCTTTTAGCCCCCGAGGGAGGGTCGGGCCTTGCCGAGGCGAGGCCGACCCTTCCTTGTTGACTAAACTTTGCGTGGGTGCGAGGTATTTAATCGACATGGAAACATCTTAAGGGTAGAAGCGACGTAGCTGTTGGATGTTCCAAGCGTTGCCGTAGACCTCGCCCTGACTGTTGGCCAGCTTGTACGTTCCGGGCTTCAGAACTTTGGCGATGATGAACGGCCCCTCCCAGGGGGGCGTGAGCTTGTGCCTCCCTCGGGCGTCTTGCCGAAGCACCAGGTCGCCCACCTGGAGGTCTCGGGGTCGGACCCCTCGGGCGTGGTAGCGTCGCAGGGACTGCTGGTACCGCGCCGAGTGTAGTAAGGCCCTGTCCCGAGCCTCGTCCAGCTGGTCCAGCGAGTCTTCTCGGCTTGCTTGGTTACTTTCATCGTCGTAGGCCCTCGTCCTCGGGGAGCCGTATTCCAGGTCCGTGGGCAAGACGGCCTCGGCCCCGTAGACCAGGAAGAACGGCGTGAAACCTGTGGCTCGGCTTGGCGTCGTCCTCAGGCTCCAGACCACCGAGGGGAGTTCCTTCATCCACCGCTTGCCGAACTTGTTGAGGTCGTTGTAAATCCGAGGCTTGAGCCCTTGCAGGATCATGCCGTTGGCGCGCTCTACTTGCCCATTCGACATGGGGTGAGCTACGGCGGCCCAGTCCACCCGGATGTTGTGATCCTCGCAAAAATTCAAGAATTTTTTGCCGGTGAACTGGGTGCCGTTGTCGGTGATGATGGAGTTCGGTACCCCGAAGCGATGGATGATGTTGGTGAAGAATGCCACCGCCTGCTCGGACCTGATGCTGTTCAGGGGTCGGACCTCGATCCACTTGGAGAATTTGTCGACGGCGACCAGCAGGTGCGTGTAGCCCCCGGGCGCCTTCTGCAGAGGGCCGACGAGGTCCAGACCCCACACAGCGAAGGGCCAGGTGATGGGTATCGTCTGCAGAGCCTGAGCGGGCAGGTGGGTCTGCTTCGCATAGAATTGGCACCCTTCGCAGGTGCGGACAATCCTAGTGGCGTCAGCCACCGCCGTCGGCCAGTAGAAGCCTTGGCGGAAAGCGTTCCCGACGAGGGTTCGAGGTGCTGCATGATGGCCGCAAGCCCCCGAGTGTATTTCCCGCAGGAGTTCCTGACCTTCGGCAATGGAGATGCATCGCTGGAGGATGCCCGAGGGGCTACGGTGGTAGAGCTCCTTCTCATCGCCCAGCAAGACGAACGACTTGGCGCGTCGCGCTACCCGCCGAGCCTCGGCTTGGTCGAGGGGCAGTTCTCCTTGGCGGAGATATTGCAGGTACGGGGTTTGCCAATCTTGATCTGGCATGACCCCGCTCTGCTTCTCCTCGATGCGCAGTGCTTCGCCCTCGGGGGCCGAGGGTTCCTCGGGTCGAACCGAGGGTGGCTCGGGCAGGGCCGAGGTTACCTCGGTCGGGGCCGAAGGTACCTCGGGCTCGGATGCGTCGCCCATCTTGACGGAGGGTTGGTGCAGATCCCGGGAGAAGACGTCCGGGGGGACCGTTGTTCGCCCCGAGGCGATCTTCGCCAGCTCGTCCGCAGTCTCGTTGTAGCGCCGGGCGATGTGGTTAAGCTCGAGCCCGTAGAACTTGTCTTCCAGGCGTCGAACCTCCTCACAGTAGGCTTCCATCTTCGGGTCGCGGCAGTGGGAGTTCTTCATGACTTGGTCGATGACGAGCTGCGAGTCGCCGCGTGCATCGAGGCGTCGGACCCCTAGCTCGATGGCGATTCGCAACCCGTTGATCAGAGCCTCGTACTCAGCCACATTGTTGGACGCCGGGAAATGGAGGCGCAGCACGTAGTGCAGGTGTTTCCCGAGGGGTGAGACGAAGAGCAGGCCCGCGCCGGCTCCCGTCTTCATCAGCGACCCGTCGAAAAACATGGTCCAGAGCTCCGGTTGGATCGGAGCCGTCGGCAGCTGGGTGTCGACCCATTCGGCTACGAAGTCCGCCAGTACCTGGGACTTGATGGCCTTCCGAGGGGCGAACGAGATTGTCTCGCCCATAATTTCCACCGCCCACTTTGCGATCCGTCCCGAGGCTTCTCGGCACTGGATGATCTCCCCCAGGGGGAAGGATGACACCACAGTCACCGGATGAGACTCGAAGTAGTGTCGCAGCTTTCGCCTCGTCAGGATCACCGCATACAGCAGCTTCTGAACTTGTGGGTAGCGGATCTTGGTTTCGGACAGCACTTCGCTGACGAAGTAAACTGGCCTCTGAATGGGCAAAGCATGCCCCTCTTCCTGCCTTTCGACCACGATCGCGGCGCTGACCACTTGAGTGGTAGCGGCGACGTAGACCAGGAGGACTTCACCATCAGCTGGGGGTACCAAGATGGGCGCCTGGGTGAGGAGCGCCTTCAGGTTCCCGAGGGCTTCCTCGGCCTCGGGGGTCCAAGTGAAGCACTCGGCCTTCCTTAAGAGACGGTACAGGGGCAGGCCTCTTTCGCCGAGGCGCGAGATGAAACGGCTCAGGGCCGCGAGACATCCCATGACCCTTTGTACGCCTTTTAAGTCTTTTATGGGCCCCATGTTTGTGATGGCTACGATCTTTTCCGGGTTGGCTTCGATGCCTCGCTCGGAGATGATGAATCCCAAGAGCATGCCTCGGGGCACCCCGAAGACGCACTTTTCGGGATTAAGCTTGACGCCCTTCGCCTTGAGACACCGGAATGTCAGTTCCAGGTCGGAGAGAAGATCGGAGGCTTTCCTCGTCTTGACTACGATGTCATCGACGTAAGCCTCGACCGTGCGACCGATGTGTTCGCCGAACACATGGTTCATGCACCGCTGGTACGTTGCACCCGCGTTCCTCAAACCGAACGACATGGTGACATAACAGTACATGCCGAAGGGCGTGATGAAAGAAGTCGCGAGCTGGTCGGACTCTTTCATCTTGATTTGATGATACCCTGAGTAGGCATCAAGGAAAGACAGGGTTTCGCACCCTGCAGTGGAGTCCACGATTTGATCGATGCGAGGTAAAGGGTAGGGGACCTTCGGACATGCTTTGTTAAGACCAGTGTAGTCTACACACATCCGCCATTTCCCCCCTTTCTTCCTCACAAGTACAGGGTTGGCAAGCCATTCGGGATGGAATACCTCCTTGATGAACCCTGCTGCCATCAGCTTGTGGATCTCCTCGCCTATCACCCTGCGCCTTTCCTCGTCGAATCGGCGCAGGGGCTGTCTGACCGGTCGGGCTCCGGCCCGAATATCCAGCGAGTGCTCGGCGACATCCCTCGGTATGCCGGGCATGTCCGAGGGACTCCACGCAAAAACGTCGGCGTTTGCGCGGAGAAAGTCGACGAGCACTGCTTCCTATTTGGGGTCGAGCCTGGAACCGATTCGAATCTGCCTGGAGGTGTCGCCACTGGGGTCGAGAGGGACGGCCTTGACCGTCTCCGCTGGCTCGAAGTTGCCGGTGTGTCGCTTCACGTCCGGCACCTCTCGGGAGAGGCTTTCGAGGTCGGCAATGAGGGCCTCGGACTCGGCGAGGGCCTCGGCGTACTCCACGCACTCCACATCGCATTCGAACGCGTGTTTGTACGTGGGGCCGACGGTGATGACCCCGTTGGGGCCTGGCATCTTGAGCTTTAGGTAGGTGTAGTTGGGGATGGCCATGAACTTCGCGTAGCATGGCCTTCCCAACACTGCGTGGTAGGTTCCTCGGAACCCGACCACCTCGAACGTCAAAGTCTCCCTTCGGAAGTTGGAGGGCGTTCCGAAGCAGACAGGAAGGTCGATCTGCCCGAGGGGCTGGACGCGTTTCCCAGAGATGATCCCATGGAAGGGCGCAGCGCCTGCTCGGACGGATGATAGATCGATGCGCAGGAGCCTGAGGGTCTCGGCGTAGATGATATTGAGGCAGCTGCCCCCATCCATCAGGACCTTGGTGAGCCTGACGTCGCCGATGACGGGGTCGACGACGAGCGGGTACTTCCCCGGGCTCGGCACGTGGTCGGGGTGGTCGTCCTGGTCAAAGGTGATGGGCTTGTCGGACCAGTCTAGGTAGACTGGTGCCGCCACCTTCACCGAGCAGACCTCCCGACGCTCTTGCTTACGATGCCGAGCCGAGGCATTCGCCGCATGCCCTCCGTAGATCATGAAGCAGTCGCGGACCTCGGGGAACTCTCCTGCTTGGCGATCCTCCCTTTTGTCGTCGTCATGAGCCCTGCCACCCTCTGCGGGTGGCCCGGCCCGGTGGAAGTGGCGCCGAAGCATGACGCACTCTTCGAGGGTGTGCTTGACGGGCCCCTGATGGTAGGGGCACGTCTCCTTGAGTGCCTTGTCGAAGAGGTTAGCACCTCCGGGGGGCTTCCGAGGGTTCTTGCGCTCGGCGGCGGCGACAAGGTCCGCATCGGGAACGTCGCGTTTCGCTTGCAACTTCCTCCTGCCTTTCTTCTTGGCGCCGCGCGGAGTAGACGCCTCGGGAGCATCTTCCGACGGGCGGCCCTGGGGCTGCTTGTCCTTTCGGAAGATGGCCTCTACCGCCTCCTGGCCGGAGGCGAACTTGGTGGCGATGTCCATCAGCTCGTTCGCCCTGGTGGGGGTCTTGCGGCCCAACTTGCTCACCAGGTCACGGCAGGTGGTGCCGGCGAGGAACGCGCCGATGACATCGGAGTCGGTGATGGTGGGCAGCTCGGTGCGCTGCTTCGAGAACCGCCGGATGTAGTCCCGAAGAGACTCTCCCGGTAGTTGCCGACAGCTTCGGAGGTCCCAGGAATTCCCGGGGCGCACGTACGTGCCCTGGAAGTTGCCGGCGAAAGCTTAGACCAGATCCTCCCAGTTGGAAATCTGCCCTAGAGGCAGGTGCTCCAACCAGGCACGAGCAGTGTCGGAGAGGAACAGGGGGAGGTTGCGGATGATGAGATTGTCGTCGTCCGTCCCACCCAGCTGACAGGCCAGGCGATAGTCCGCGAGCCACAATTCCGGTCTCGTTTCCCCCGAGTACTTAGTGATAGTAGTCGGGGGTCGGAATCGGGTCGGGAACGGCGCCCGCCGAATGGCTCGGCTGAAGACCTGCGGACCGGGTGGTTCGGGCGAGGGACTCCGATCCTCCCCGCTGTCGTAGCGTCCCCCACGCTTGGGGTGGTAGCCTTGGCGCACCCTTTCGTCGAGGCGTGCCCGACGGTCGTGATGAGGGTGCTCGTCGCCGAGGTGGCCCGGGGCCGCAGGCGCGGTGTTGCGCGTGCGCCCGGTATAGACCGAGGCTTCCCGCATGGGCCGGGAAGTCGCGGCACGAGGTTCCGAGGGGTACCCCTGCCTTCGGGAGGCAGAGCTCTCGGCCCGCCGGGCCGCAGCGCCTTCCAGGAGATGCTTGAGCTCTCCCTGGATTCGCCGACCCTCGGTGGTTGATGACTCCGGCATCGCGCGGAGGAGCATCGCTGCGGCTGCCAGGTCCTGACCGGTTCCGCCGGATGCGGGTGGCAGTCTGGCCCTAGCATCGTTGGCGATGCGGTGCTGGAGACCCTGGGGCAGGTGACGTATTTCTCCGGCCGGGGGTTGGCCCGCCCATACCTGCCCGACGTCCCGGCGGATTGCTTCGAGCGCTCCTGCTCCCTCATCGAGCCTGGCCTGCGCCCCGCGGACTTGCTCGAGCTGTGGGTCGTGACCCCCCGCCGGAACGGGGACCACAGCTAGCTCCCGCGGGATGTCGGCGCGAGGCGCTGGCCTGGGGAGATCGCCATCCTCCGGCATGCCAAGTTGGCTGCCTCCGGAGGGATCCCCTAGCTCAACGTGGAAACATTCGCGGCTCGGACCGCAGTCCTTGTCGTCAAGGCTGCGGCCGTCGTCGGAACAGTCGGAGAGGCAGTAGTCACACGCGGTCAGGAAGTCCCGCATGGCACTGGGGTTGCCAGATCCGGAGAAATCCCAGCAGACGCTGGGGTCGTCGTCTTCCTCGGACCCAGAGGGTCCGTAGGTTGAGACGCCCGTCAATCGGTCCCAGGGCGACCGCGCACGAAACCCCAGAGGGGTTGCACTCGCCTCAACGTGAGTGTCCGCCAAAGCGAGATCGCTAGGCAGGTTGAGGCCGAGTCGAAATGACGAAAGATGGGGAGCAGTCGGTACCTTTTTGTCGACGAGGAGCGACGAAGTCACGTCGGGGGCTGACCGCGCCGTCGTCTTGGGTACGAGGGCGACGTCCTGCAGGCCCTTCGTGAGCGTGCTAGCGTCGTCCACCTGCTCGGGGTCGACGTGTTGCGGGGGAATGGCGCTCGCCTTCGCCTCGAACGCGAGGGTGACGCTTGGCGTGTCCTCCGTTGGGGCGCTGGGGATGTCGATTTGCTCGACAGCCGTCGGAGCGCAGCCTCCCGCTCGGCCCTGGTTGCCCCGCCTCCTCCTCCTCCGACGGCGAGGGAGAGGATGGGGCGAGCTCGAAAGTGGTCCTTCCCCCACGCGGGAAAGACGTCGTCGGTTCCGCCGCCGGCGGGCGGGCTGTCGACCGCCATTGTCGCCGTCGTACGGCGGTGGAAGGAGTACCATGTCGTAACCGCTGTCGAGAGACATGAACTCGAGGCTCCCGAAACGGAGCACCGTCCCGGGTTGGAGAGATCGTTGGAGACTGCCCATCTGGAGCTTGACGGGAAACTGCTCGTCAACACGCAGCGTGCCCCTACCTGGCGCGCCAACTGTCGGCGTTTCGGGACCGGGGGGTCCCCGAGCCGACGAGTGAGAGTGCCGCGTGCCCCAGCCCAGATGGGTCGAGCGCGTGGGCGAGCGCGAAGGGGGGAAGACAGAGAGGGCGAGAGGTCGGTGGCCGGAGCCGGGTCGAGAGAGAGAGAGAGAGAGATTCCCGCGGCCTTCGTGTTCGTCCCGCGCCCAGGTCGGGTGCGCTTGCAGTAGGGGGTTACAAGCGTCCGCGCAGGTGAGGGGAGCGAGCGGCCCCAAGAGAGCGCCTGCCCCTGCCCTCGTTCCCGCGAGGCCAACCTTCTCTAAGAAGGCCCTGGTCCTTCCTTTTATAAGCGTAAGGAGAGGATCCAGGTGTACAAAATGGGGGTGTAGCAAGGTGCTACGTGTCTAGCAGGGGAGAGCTAGGGCCCTAAGTACATGCCAAGGTGGCAGCCGGAGAGATCTTGGCACCCTGTTGGTGTGGCGTCGTGGCTGTTGGAGAAGTAACGGAGCCTGATGGAGGGACAGCTGTTGGGACAGCTGTGCTCTTGCTGACGTCTCCCTGCTTTCGTAAGGGAGCTGAGAGTCGCCGTCGTCATGGCCTAGCGGGGCGCCATCATTGCCTATCTGGCGGAGCTGGCCAGATGGGACGCCGGTCTTGTTCTCTGCGACCCAAGTCGGCTCAGGGCAGGGTGATGATGACGCTTCCTGTTGACGTGGCGGTCTCGTGTCCTAGGTCGGGCGTCGTGGAGGCTCCTCCGAAGTCGAGGTCGAGTCCGTCCTGCATGACAGAGGCCGAGCCCGAACTCTTGGGTCGGGCGAGGCGGAGGTCGTTCGGCAGAGGCCGAGGCGGAGTCCGAGCCCTGGGTCGGGCGAGGTGGAGTTCGTCGTCTTCCGGGGCCTTAGCCCGAGTCCGAGCCCTGGGTCGGGCGGAGCGGAGTTCGCCGTCTTCCGGGGCCTTAGCCCGAGTCCGAGCCCTGGGTCGGGCGGAGCGGAGTTCGCCGTCTTCCGGGGCCTTAGCCCGAGTCCGAGCCCTGGGTCGGGCGGAGCGGAGTTCGCCGTCTTCCGGGGCCTTAGCCCGAGTCCGAGCCCTGGGTCGGGCGGAGCGGAGTTCGCCGTCTTCCGGGGCCTTAGCCCGAGTCCGAGCCCTGGGTCGGGCGGAGCCCCCTATAGCGCCTCTGGCGAAGTCTGGTCGCCCGTCGGTCTTACCTTTTGCGTTAAACGCCCCGGTGACTTGGTTGGTCGGCGCGGTGATTTAGTCAGGGTTACTTCTTATCGAAGGCGGGGCCTCGGGCGAGCCGGAGATGCGTCTGCCGTGAAAGAGGAGGCCTCAGGCGAGACGGAGTCATCTTAGGGTCGGCTGCCCTCGCCCAAGGCTAGGCTCGGGCGTGGCGTGATCAAGTCGCTCGTATGGACTGATCCCTGACTTAATCAAACCCATCAGGCCTCTGCAGCTTTATGCTGATGGGGGTTACCAGCTGAGAATTAGGCGTCTTGAGGGTACCCCTAATTATGGTCCCCGACACTTTCCTAATTACTTGGCCAAGGGCATCTCATTCCACCCTTGTGGTAGCACTGTTTTCCCGGGTGGTTCTCCATATTCCAATTAACATGATGATCTTATCATGAACAATAATTAAAACAACAATAAAATTGAAACATGATCATAATATAACATTAATTTTCCAAAACCAGGTAGAGCAATAGCAAATCTACCCAATAGTCATATGTTTGCAAGGTGTTGGATAGACAATACTAGGGATACCTATTAGTTCCCATCAAATTAACCTGAGCATATCATAGTGATTAAAAGGAACATTATTAGGTAAAGAGAAAAGTGATCGAGAGCACAACTTGCCTTAGACTTCAGATTCCTAGGTCCCAAGTTGGTCTTCAGATTCTCGTGACCTTGATGGTACTCGTAGCAATACAAACAAACATGGTATAGGCAACATTAACATCACACCAATCATGAGAACATATTGCATAATAATGATCTACGCATCGTAACTAGATCCTAGGTTTGAGAACCACTAAATTCGGAGTTACGGTTATAAAGTTATGATTTTCCGAAGGTTTAAGTGTCTACTATAAAACAAAAGAGGTACATGATTTTAACCATAGTTTTTAATATGAGATTAATGCAAATGGAATGGATAAAAAAAGGAGTTAAAATAAATAAGTTATGAATTATCTAAGTTTCTGGATTTATTTTTATACTAAAAATTCATTTCCTATATTTAGTTTATAAATAAACTGAGAACTTTGTCTGTCAACTTTCTGAAGAAGCCAGGGGCTAAAGTGCTAAAAACATGACCTAACTGCGATTATTTTTGAATTAGAATGAACGCGGGTTGATTAACTAATTCTCGGAGGGCTCTTTAGCAAAATGAGCGTGGCCTAAAGGGTATTGATCACTCACAGCCGTTTGATCAGGCACAGATGTCACAAATTAAAACTCGCCCTTGGTGAATCAGTATGGATTTCCAGCCGTTGGATCCAATATTGACACCCTAGATTTAAATAATCTAAACCAACCCTCGACCGATCAATCAGAATCGGACGACATTTGTTACGCCAGCCCGAATCGGTATTGGTTTTGACGACCCACGGTCGTCCCTGACCTCGCTCCTCTCTCCCTCTGGTCAACCCACGGAGGCGCCGCCCCCCCCCCCCCCCCCCCCCCTCAATCGCGCCGGAGTTACACAATCATGTGCCACGACGCGTCATTTCCATGTTCGAACCCCGAAATCGAGTGCGGGGCAGACGACGAACTCTATGGATAAGAGAGCATACCATGTATTGGGGTGTCTAGGTACGCCGACCAGGGCCAATGGAGGTGCGACGACGCGGAAGGACGTCGACGACAAATTCCCGGGAACTCCGCCGACCCACGTGCCAGGGGCCTGCGCGTAGAAGACCCACGCGCCCGAACGAACGTCTGGGGACACCTCCCTGCACCCAAGGGCACGACGAACGCGGAGATCGAGCGTGGCGGCACCGGCTACCCCTGCTACCGACGATGGCGCAGCTAGGAGAAAAAAAGATGAGCTATGGGATGAATCAAGGAGGCGAGGTTGCAGTACTTGTAGGGCAATCTAGAGGGGTCCCGGTCAATCACATCGGCCACACGAAACCCATGCGGCCGCCGGTGATCTTGACATGATTTGTTACGAAGACGAAGGCTGATGGCTGGGCCCCACATGAAGCGACCCTAGTGTCGTGGGCGCGCGCGACAGCAGCTGCCAGCAAGGCCCCACCCGTCGACGACATCACGATCAGTGTGGGCGAGCAGTGGGCCGGCGCGCGAGAGGCTTAGGTGGGCCGACCCAAAGTTTTGGCCGAAATCTGGTTACCCTTTTTTTCTTTTATTATTCTTGTTTTGCATTTCTTTCTAAATTTTCAAATTTGGTATTTAAATTCAAATTTTCTAATGAGTTTCACACGCAGATTAAGTGCATAAATAAAAGTAAAAGAGATATATTTATTTATATATATATTTGTTATAGTGTATATTCTTTTCCTTTTCTATTTCATTTTTAAATTCTAGATTTTGAATTAGGTTAAACCCCAATTTCAACATTAATATATTATTATTATTATTATTATTATTATTATTATTATTATTATTATTATTATGTGTATAAACAAATAACCTACAACATGACGCATAGATTATTTATGTTTCATTAGTTAAGTTATTCACTTTAAATATAATCATTCATATGTTCTAATGAATAGAGGGCAATACACATAAGGAGATTAATTTTTCACTTTCATTGTCCACAAGTTGGGTATTACAAGAACTTACCAAACAAGACAATCCATTTTACAATAAGTCTAAAATCATATGTGCACAGACAAAGAAAGCACAAGTTCCAAGCCTAGATGAATGCAGTAATCATAACTTTCTGTTGCACGCCAATCGCCTTCACGAAACCCGTGATCTTGAGCTCGCAATGACATGCAAGGAAATCACATTCCACGTGCTTCACTAATGCGGGGACGGTTACTTGTTCACTTGCTGTTCAGTAACAGGCTCAGAGCCTTGACGACCATGCTCATTTCAGGCCGGAACTCTGGCTCGTCTTCTAAACACAGTGCAGCAAGAACAGCCATCTGTTTGCCAAACTAAATCAAGAACTACACACACACATAAGAAAATAAAAGCTCGTTTGTTTAAAAGTATTGTTACCTTTCTGACATTGTTTAGTGGGTACCCTCCTCCAAGCCTTGGATCTACGCACTGTTCCACCTTGTCTTTACTAAGCATTGGTTTAGCCTGCACCTTAGGATAAGCAAATTAGCTGCTGCGTCCTATAAAGAAACTAGAAAAGTGAATGCTGGCATATGTACCCATTCAACCAGGCCATGTGGCATCGTATCATGAATTACTGGGCGACCAGTTAAAAGCTCCAACAGTACAACCCCGAAGCTGTAGACATCGGTCTTTTTGGTATACATTCCTATCTTTGCGCACCTAAGAAAGTTCACGGAAGGAAACAGCACAGAAGCAGCAGAATGCATATTATTTATCAGCCTAGGCACTAGTAAAGCTCTGAAAGTGTGGAAGTATTCCTTCACATACTCAGGTGCTATATATTTCCTTTTCATGTTCCAGATTATTTCAGAATAGTACTTGGGACCCCAAATAGTCTCAATCAGGTCAGTAGGCCCTTCATGGACATTATTCATTGAAACACCAATATCACCTATTTTTGCAACATCGTTGTCAAAGAGAAGTATGTTTCTGGACTTGATGTTGTTGTGGATGATGCAAGGATCAACCTTCTCATGGAGGAACTCGAGGCCTTCTGCAGCACTTACAGCGATCTTCACACGCTGCAACCATGATAGAGATGGCCCTGGTTGGGCTCCCTTGCCGCCCGTTTTACCTAAGATCATGGCAAGCATGAAAAATATCAGTTTTAACATATGTCTGACAAGAAAACACCAGATGAACACGCTAGGAACTTATGGAAGTGAATCTTGTGTTCCTCCATTATTATACCATGAAGAATATCATGCAAGGAGCCCCTTGGGGCGTACTCATAAGCAAGAACACGAGTTTGCCCTTCAAGAAAACATCCAAGAAATTGCACAACATTGTCATGGTAACACATTCTTAAAATGGTTGGAACCTGCAACAGAAGTATAATTTAGAAGGTAATCCTTTGCTGTACACAACAATAAATGAAGAATAACTGAAGCTGCAAAAGTTTAAAAAGCAAGGCACACATGCATGACCTCTACTTCAATTTGTTCAGAAGTATCAAGCCTTTTTACAGCAAAATTCTGACCATCTTTAAGAACTCCCAGGAAACATTGACTGTATGATCCCTGTTCTATAAGAAAATCATTACTGAAGTTCCCGGTTGCTTCCTTCAGTTCCTCCATGGAAATGGTTGATATGAGAGTTGGGTGAAGTTTATCAGTGTTGTTAACAAGGGCTGGACCAATGTGTTGGCTAGGTTTATTGTTAATACCAGCTGCATTGAATAAAAATGAAGTGTTAGAGTGCATGATTAAGGAACCCAAGACCCCAACGGATCTACTAAAGAATGTGAAAGCATAAAGTCATAAACACCAAAGAAGAAAATACGCAAACGAGAATGACACTGATGCATGATGTTTCTTAACAAAGTTTGGGCATCTGTTAGTCGTCCCATCGGTTATAACAGGGGCCAGCCTCATTTTTCTATGTCCCCTTGGTTACAAAGTCCATGGAACTCTATTCTAACAGATGTATTCTCGCTAAAAAAAGTCCGACTCAAACTCTACCCTAACACCTAACAGAACTCAAGTCCAAATGTATCTAAATTGTACTAATATTCAACACACATTTAACATAAAGAAGTAAATACAATATGCCAAGGTTATTGCTTCTCTGGAAGAGCACTATGGCTCATTGAATAGTATATTTTGAATTATATACATGGCACACAATTACGAACGAATATTCAGCAAAGGAGGGTGTATATGGTAAGGGTGAAATCTTTTTGTGCTGAAAGTTATACCTAAACCTTAAGTGCTACAGGTTTTATTTGCTTTTTATGTGTTTATCTACATTCTACCAGGTTAAGGCTGACAGAGAAATATGAGAAGAGAATTTGTTTCACGTACCAGCAAGTTTGTTTCTAGCACGAATGACCCGGAGACGGAAAAGTATATGATCCATTTCTGGCCTCATTTGAATATCATGTTGTAAGCAATCGATGGCAATAGAAATGGCCTCATGAACAAAATGTCCCTCATGTTCATCACAAACCTTGCCGAAAATCCCAATTGCATCATGGTGTCTCCTATAAGAATCAAGGAAGTCTGTGGTAAGCACATGATCCCTATGATTGTAGATGTATCTCACTGTCTTCCAAGTGATGAGCTCTAAAAGAACAACTCCAAAGCTATAAACATCAGATTTTTTGTTAAAAAGTTGACCAGAAACATCCCTTGGGTCTGAATAATACTTTTCTGGTCCATTGTAATGAATTGGAAACACTGTATTTTTTTTGTGTACATGAAAGTCCAAGAAATGTTGACAAGTTCACATTGAAGATTTTTGGCACAAAGTTCTCGTCCAAAAATATGTTGGCAGATCTGAAATTTCCTAAGAGGCTGGTGCTACATGAATCAGGACTTTCAGCTGCTAATGAATGGATATGAACCAGGCCCTCTGCACACTGGACTGCTATCGAAAGGCGTTGTTGAAGATGAAGTTTTTCCATGGAGCAGATAGTGTCATAAAGGTTTCTGTTAGATAACGATATAGAGCCAAGCACTGTCTTGGATAGATCACAGCAGGACTCATATACACACTCTAAACTAGATTTCCCCAAGTGGAAGCCAACAATATTCGCAACGTTTTTGTGATTCTTTTGACTCAATATGCTCATAGTGTTCAGAAATATCTCTCTGTCAGTTTCTGAACTTGTCTTAAGTAGTCTTACTATAATTGGATAATTCATGCCGATGATTCCATTGTAGAGACATCCATGAATCGATTTCCTAAAGGCCATGCAGTAGTTTTTTGTCATTTCCTTCATTTCAGTTTTATTGAAAATTTTTAGATCTCCAAATTGGTATGCTGCTAACAGTACATCCTGCTCTCTCTGCATAGCTTTCCTGATCATCCTTAGACTAGTAGCAACTTCAACCATTTCAGGACGTGTTTTGACATCCCTCCGCAAGCATTTAGCTGCTAACTGTCCAATGCCTTGAAGAAATTTCTTGTTTTCTGCAACACTGATTTCCTCATCAAACATGTGCTGCACACCCTGCCCTTTTGTAAGAGCCTCATTAAAAATTTGAGCAAGGGTAACGGTGCCATCCACTGCTTTTTTCCTTGTGATAATTTCCAGCAAAACCACTCCAAAGCTGTAAACATCGCTCTTTGGGGTTAGAATTCCACTCTCACAGTGTGCTGGATCAAGGTAACCTATGGAACCAATGGCAGTGGTAGCTTGCTGGGGGCCATTAGCAGAAAGCAGTCTTGCAATTCCAAAATCTGATATTTTTGGCTTAAATTTTTCATCTAGCAGTATGTTAGCAGGTTTGATGTCACCATGAAGAACAGGACTATACATCGAATGCATGCACCATAATACTTCAGCAACCTCAATGGCAATTTCTATTCTTTTCTTCAGAGGGAAGGGAACCCGAGCATTACCTCTGTTACCATGAAGTATGCTGTCGAGGTTCCCATTGGAGATAAACTCCATGACAATCATTAGAGCATTTTCTTCTGTGCAGCAGCCCAAGAGTCTGACAACATTCTTGTGGTTTATTTGAGAGTGCACTATGACTTCCTTGGCAAACACCTCTTTGTGGGTCCCATGTATATATCTCTTTACTGCTACTGAGGACTGGTCTTCTAGCGTTCCTTTGTAGACCTCACCAAATGCCCCTCTTCCCAGAACAGACTTATACCCATCAGTTATGTTTCGTATCTCATTTTCTGTAAAATATTTCAAGCTATAGTTGTTTTCCGCTCTCTGAAGCACCTTACGCCCATTAGTTTGAAAGAAATCTCTAAGATTGTCCCCTTGGTAATCCATGCGCAACCAAGCACAGTGATAGGAATGCTATGGGTGGTTGCTTGCCTGCATAACAAGGTCCAGTAATTTTACTATTCCTAATTTGGTACTCAAGTAACCTTATACTATTGAAAAGATTCTTTCTTTTGTTCCTGAAAGATCCTGAAAACTATACTATTGAAAAGAAAGAAAGAAAACTATCCTTATAGGGGATTATAATACCTAGCTGAACAAAAGAACCTCGAAGAATCCTAACCTGCCACAGTGTAAAGTTGGAGCATAACATATATAACACGTTATCTGAATGGCAACTCTGCATTATGCTGCACCAGACCTAACATTATATGAACACAGGCTCTAGTATTACAGACTTTGAAAAATCGATATCTTAAGGTTTGAAACAGAAAGCACTAGTTTTATTTACATAAGGTTAGACAGACTAATTCACCCAAGGTATTGAGCTGCTGATGGATTTCAGGCGTGTTTTGGCAATCTTTTCATGCACCGCAGGAAGTTTTTGGAGTTTCAGACAAGTGTCAACGATTTCATAGGGCGATTTCAAAGCCCTCAAGTGGAACTTGGGGAAAGTTTCAGAGAAACTAAAACAAAACTTCAATTGATAACCCAAAGGTAAAAGGATAGGGAAATTTTAGAGAAATAAAGTAACATCCATACTTGAGATGGAAACAGCCCGCGGCCGCCACACGCAGCCTGCGCTGAAGAATCATACTATCTCCTCACTATTAATGTATGCATACATGGATTCAAGGCCAAAGCACGCTCAATCTGGGACGAACAAAATCTATGAAATGAAGTCGTCACTATTAATGTATGCATACATGGATTCAAGGCCAAAGCACGCTCAATCTGGGACGAACAATAGAGACCGGCATTCGCTGAAACAGAAACAGAAACAGAAACAGAAACAACAAAAAAAATAACAAGGGAGAGACGGACGGAGCCTTAGTACTAGTAGGGTGCCTACCTGAACCGTAAAGGCTGCATGAGTGGACTAGAGCTTCCTCACTCTTCCGCGTACGCGCACAGAGAGCCCGCGACGACGACGGCGACCTCGCCCTCGATCTGCATCGGCAAGTCAACGGAGGAAGAGGGCAAGAAGCTGCCGCCTCTGGCCTATTTCCACAATTTGGTTGATTTTATTACAAAAACAGGCCGCTCTGCTGGCTAACATGGGAGCTACATCGATTTGTACCATGCGTTTCAGTTCCAACCTGAACGATTGATTCAGTGAATCCGATTGGTTCACTCAAACCCGGTGACCAATACATCCGGTTGGTTTCAGTCCTATTCATTTCAAGCAAGAAACAGATCAATTTGAGGCATTTTCTCGGCGTCTCAAAAAAATCACAGTTTTCTAAGTAGTTTTCTAAGAAGTTGTATTTCTTCGTATATGCTGAAAAAATAAAATATGTTTTCCCTTCGTACATATATTTGATCTCAACTTTCTATGAGAAGGATAAAGACACAACCATCTCATATGAGAAGGATAAAGAAGTTTTATTCCTTCGTATATCTCTGTGACAAAAACTTTCAGCGTCCAATTTTCTAATGTGTTGATAATAAAGTTGATAATTATTATCAACACTGGTAACAAAAAGACTATTCATATGAATCTTCTAGTAGTACACAGTATGCCAATCTCGGACTTCAATCACCTTTGACTGAACCAACGGGCAAGCAAGAAAACAAAACAAAAAAAAGTTGCCACTAGAACCAGAACCAGCACACGGCCATCCTCCACTCAAGAAGACGATGGCTCTTCTGATGAACAACGACAAGAAGACAACACAAGCGGTGGTCCTAGCCGTGGCCTTGGCGTTCTTGTTGGTGTCCGCGTCGGTGGCGATGACCTGCGGGCAGGTGGGGTCGGTGCTGGCACCGTGCATCCCGTGTGCAATGGGGAGGGCCAGCGCGCTCCCCTCCGGTGCTGCAGCGGCGTGCGTAGCCTCAACATGGCCACCATCGTCGGCATCCCTGCCAAGTGCGTCAAGAGCCTCGTCAAGAGCGTCAACATGACCACCATCACCCGCGGACCGCGGTGAGCGCGTCGTTGCCAAGATCCGTCCGGAGGATAGTTGGCCGGGATTCGTCCCGTACCATAAAAGATGGAAAAAACTCCAAACTAGATCACTTCTATTTTTTATTTGGGTTCAAACGAACGACTCATTATAAAATGGCTAGATTCTAATCCGGGCCGTTTCTTTCTGCCCGGAACGAGCCAAAAACGGGCTAAAACACCGGAAATGAACGAGGCCTAAAATAGAATGGCTCAATTTCAATTTCTAAGAATAAGAACATAGACACTCTATTTTATGTTTGGTAAGTGGAATAAAACAATCCTATTTTTTGTTTGGATGGAGAGTGCATAAGAGCGAAGCCATTCCGTTCTATGTTTGGTTGGAGAATGCATTAAAATGGCAATGTAGAATGGCGTGCATCAGAATACATAAGTTCGACAGTGTGCATCAGAATACATGGCGTGCATCAAAATACCTTGCAACACCTTATGCATAACTACATTACATAAATGAAAACAATGTGCAACAACTAATGATACATAACCATAGTTCATCCAACAACCATAATTCATAACCATAGTTCATTACCAGCGTTATTCAAGTACACAAGCAAAAGCACAATACATAAACATAGTTCATCCAACAACCATGATACCTAACCAACATAAGAGCATCAACAACATGACACTCTAATCATGACCCACAATCTAGAAGTTCTCACTAACGAAACTCAAAAACCATGATAGCTTCCAATCGAATGGTAGATTCATGAAAGCATGAGCATCATTAAAATGCCTAAACAAGTGCTGATAGTATCGAGACTTGCGATGAAGCTGAGAACCCGGGAGATTGTCCACTGCTTCAAACAAACCATCTAGTAAAGCATTGCTTGCTTTCCCAATTGACTTTGCTAGCCTTTCACTGTCACGAGAAGGAACAATATAGACATATAGCTTACTAGTAAGAAAAGAAGTGATCCTAAAGTAATCAGAAACATGGTTTACCAAAAAAATAAAGTAAGTTCTGCATACTAGGACACTGAACTGTATGTATAGACCACTTCGGTAATCCATCTAGCACTCAGACAACAACTAAAACAATACATGAGTTTGTTTGCAAGAAATCAAACAAAATTTCTGAACAATACAGCTCTTGCAGAAGCAATGCAGGTGTTCTAATATACACATATGCAGATTACAAATATAAAGATTTTAGTCATTTTCAGGAGTCCTAATATGCTGCTATATCAAATACAAAAGAATAGTAAAATTCATACCGCCATATGTTCTTTGTAGTACTCATGATCTAGAGAAGTAATGAATTCATCTTCATCCCAAAGAGCAGCACTCAAATTCTTAAGATAATTGATCCTAATGTACTTCTTCTTCCATGTCTTCAAGTGATTAGCAACTTGATCACCTGTCCTTGTAAGCTTAAAATGGTCGTTGAGAACCTTAGCACAAGCATTGAGATGAACTTTTTTGAAACCGGCGGAGGTCGTAGTGCCATCAACAACAATGTTGCTAAGAAAGGTGAGCGCAGAAGTTGAAAGAAGATTATACCTTCTGTCGCCCTACGTTGTCTATGCTCTTCTCAAAGTGTTGCTGCAAACACACTGCACGATTACACCTGCTTCACACAAGGCAGTTGGAATCCCAACACATTGCATGCAATCAAACAAGAAAAGGGGGTGGGTCAATGCAGTGATTATTATATGCATACCTACAATAATTATTATATGCAGTAATTATTAGATACTCTATATGCATGTCTACAAGGAACAAAGTTGTGTGATTAGTATAAAGGCAAAGTAACAGGTGATATTCTTGCAAGCTGAGTTGAAACAACAATCTTTCCTTAACAACCCTACCAAGTAAAATGCAGCATCCCACAATATAACACCTCGTCCACTCTCGAACCGGTGGTACTTATAGCTAGCAGCCCTCTAGGACCATAGATCGTCCCCATAGACCAACACGAGTCTTTTGTGCGCACTTTATCCTCACTCATATGCACCCGAGAAGACTTTCCGGCTGGTCACCCATCCCAAAATTGCTCTAGACCAAGCATGCTTAATCCAGAGGTTCTTTCGAGACGGGCTTCTAAAAAAGAAGACACACCTTGTTTGTATGAGTAATCTATTAATTCTATTAAGTCTTAGGCTAGGATATTTACTATATTAACCGCGGGAGCAACTCCCCAAGTCGTTGAGCCACCTAATCTTAAAAAATGACTGTCGTCTGATGGCCAATCAGCGTTCAATATCAAGCATCTTGTGTCCGACTTCACGTGGTATCCTCTATCCGCCAACACCTGGCGTCGTTGGTGTCCCTAGAACTAGAAGCATCACGAACCCCCGGCCCCCTACTTTCACCCGAAAAACACACACACACACAGCGGCACAGCGGCACAGCGTCGCAGTGCCGACTCAGTTTGCCGCCAGGAGCTCCATCCCCTCTGTCTCAAACTTCTCATGCCACGCCGGAGGACGCGTCATCCCTTCTCCCCAAACGGTCATTGCGGTGTGGCTCGGCCTGCTCGGGCAGTCGCCAGGAGGTCCATCCTCCCTCCCTCCCCTTAAACGACATCGCGCTGTCGGGACAGGCCACGACGCTATCTCCTTGTGTCCTCGCCTTTCCTTCTCCTACTGGCGGCGGTGTGGCCACACACGAGGTGGAAGTAAATATCCGTGGGTCCATGGTGAGGTGCGTAGTAGCGGACATGGCCGCCAGGAGCAGTAGTGAGGGTGCCAGGTATGGAGGTGGCAGTCACCGCCGTCGACATGACAACATGGCAAGCTCGTCCGGCGGCGCGGTATGCAACCTATGCTCCCACCACTCCACTGCGGATGAGGCGATGGCGTTGGACGAGGCGCAGTGGGTGTTAGCAATACTCACTGATCACTAACCGAACAGCAGGAGTGGAGGAAGATACACAGCAGGAGTGGATGAAGATACAGAAGAAGAGGAAGGGAAGATCACGGGAAAGATGGAGTATCTTCTGCAGGGAGAAAATAGTTGTTCATGTTTTCGATAATCCCCGACCCTTCCATCAGGCAGTGCATAAGTACTGCTTGCTTACAAGCTGCCAAACTAGGCCCAGCTATTCTCGCGCACGCAGGCGCCCAACAGGTCACTTTCTTCGGTCTGGCCCATACACACGATCGCTCAGATGATGCACACGAGGCGAACACAACCCGCCATCAGCCACCACACCGTTTTCCATCTCATCAGTACTGACATTCCCCCTTCTTAAGATTTGGCTTGCCCTCAAGCCAAAGCATCAGGTACTTGAGGTTGAAGACCACTATGCCAGGATCCCATGGAGTTAGCAAGTCGATAACCCCTATCAAACATTTACCACAATCGATCATGTGTGTCACTCCAATGGAGGTAAGCATAAGATGAAGCTCATGACAAATATAACCATTGATCGCTTCTAGCATTTCTGGTAGTAAATGGCTTTCTGTGTTGGTGGCTAACTCCTGTGACCAAGACTTGCACAACAGAATATTAGGAAATGAAAACTGTGCACCACAAAATCCCTCGACTGATGATGAATACTTGACCATTTTGAAAAATAATAGGCTGCCCATCTTATCGCCCATTTCATCTCTGTACCAACCCGTTGGTCCATCATCTGGGAGGAGAGCTAGCATGACTAGCCCTCTCGCACCTTGTTTAGGCGTCAGGACCCCCAGATTCCAGCTAATGTTCGTCTTGACAAATCCAGGTCGCACACAATTGATGCGCATCTCTGGATACCTCCTTGCCATGATCCTGGTGTACAGATTGATGACCATTTTTGATAGGCTGGTAGCATCACGGGCCACCCAGCCTCTTCCAGCCGATCGCTCCTCAGGTCCTCCAAGAATGTGTTGAGTACTGCTTGTATCCAATCCTCGTCCTAGATGTCAATGTTGCTCAAATTGTTTCATAGCTTCTCATTTGGCATTCTCTTCAGCTCCGACGCAAGTGAGGAAGCATTGACAATCCTTGCTCCTCCTGATGTAAATAGCTTCAAAAGTGGAAGAAGAGCCAACATTATTCTCCCAGACATAAATTTTTCCCTTGTAATCAGCAAAAATAGGCCAACAAAGTATTGCTTAGAAAATTTAGTAACCATGTGCAGAGGACCGCAGACTCTGGTGTTACGAACTAGATGTTGCCAAGGTGGCTTCCAGAACAACTCTCTCAGCATGAAATGTAGAAAATAACAGATTTGTAGCTGCCAGCACACATTCTACTCCACTAAAATAACACCAAGATAACAGTAGCATACTTGGAATAACTAGCATCACAACAAGGTCATCGCTAACCAAACATAATGTCATAGGTGGTGTCCAAGGAATTAGTAATTGTGATGCTCTGCACCCATAATACTTGGACCTGACAAATTGGAAATACCAAAAAGACCACCAGAGGAAATCTTTGAATTCCGGCTGACCTGGATGTAACCATGGAGGCTTCCAACACCAACTGAAACACCGGTTCATAGAATCTCCATCATTCTTGGCAAGAAGGGTGTTGGTTGAGCATGAAGCAGCAATTGACATTGAGTTGTTCTAGGACAAGGTATTGCTAAAATCGAAGATAAGAATTGTGCCATGGCTCCTGGGCCATGCAGCGAATCCATGGTGAGTACCAAAATAGACTTGTTGCGATTGCCATGGGATAGGCCATAGGTCAACACCACTACTTGTCAACTCAAGTTGTAGCCATGTTTGTTGCTGAACAACTCACTTCACCGACGACGACCACAGGTTCACTACACTTTCGTCACAAATAGTGAATCTGGTGGTGCCGAGCTTAAGGTGAAGTATAAACTCTCTGACACTCCATGCTGCTGAGTGATATGTTGGTAGACAGGAAAGTAGAATTAGCAGGTAAGACATTATCCATCATACCTAATCCACCGCGAAGGAAGAGGAGTGGTATTGGTGTAGCTTCTTGAGCAGCTGATGTTGATGAGCATGTCGATGTAGCAGGCTACGCGTCCAGCCAGGTGGCCGGTGCAGCCACAGTTATAGTCGTTGTTGTTGTCAGAGCTGAGGATGCGGGTGTCGTTGTCGCAGAATTGGTGCTTTGCTGCATTTCATCGAACACCGACTTGGCACCAATCGAGGTAGGTGAAGGCTTGAGGTGCTGCAGTAGCAGGTGCTCGATCTGGCCAGTGCAGATGGCGTCCACCGTCTTTTCCCCCAGGTTGCACACTGAGTGCGTGACGACGACCATGTCCCACTCCTTGCTGACGGCCTGGTGGTGGCTTGACAGGAAGTTACGCGTGAGGAAGAGGGCGCACTTGAGTTGGTCCTCCACCATGGACACCGCGTTGTTGCTGGTGACCTGCGCAACGATGTGCCCCGCGGCTGCAGCGGTCGGTAGGTCAATGTGGTTGAAGTCGATTTCCGCAGGGAGAAGCAGCTCCAGGTACTTGAGTGATGGTCTGGGCGCCCTCAAAGCGAAGAGCACGGGCGCGGCCTTGGCGAGCGCGTCCGCGGGGACGACGCCCAAGACCTCGTTGTTGGGGTCGGTGGAGGCGACGTTGAAGGAGGCGGGAGTGCACCCGCGCAGGATGAGCCACGCCTCAACTCCATCCTGCTGATCCGAGTGGGGAAGGAAGGCGGTGTCGGCCTCGCGCTCCAGGAGATGGGACATCATGGATCCATGGCCGCCGTGGACGAAGCTGTCGTCGTCTGAGTCAAGCGGGGCACCCGAATCGTCGTTGAAGAAGCGTCCGCATGCGGCCGGGTGCACCGATTCCACCGCAACCTCTAGCGTGACGCAGGCAGTCGTGTCGGGGTTGGAGGAAGGGTTGTCCTAGTGGCCATCGAACTCAATGTTGGCAGACGCATCCGCTCCACTAAAAAATCTGCCCCACTTGTCGGCGATGATGGGCTCCTTATAGTGCTGCTTGACGGAGTCGTTGCAACTGTCAAAGAGGTCGCCCCAGTTGTCGACAACCACCTCGGCTCCGACAGCCGCGGATTGGGTCGGAACAGGGACACGCCTGGATGCCTCCCGTGCGGTGTCTCGCTTGGTCCACCGTGCGTCGAACTTGTCAAAGAACTCGCTAATGGCGTCGAGGATGAGCTTCGTATCGAGCGACATGGCGATGCGGTGAAGTTGAGGAAAACAGATTGAGGTAGAAAACTCCAAGGATCGAACGAATCTGATACCAATTGTTAGCAATACTCACTGATCACTAACCGAACCATAGGAGTGGAGGAAGATACATAGTAGGAGTGGAGGAAGATACAGGAGAAGAGGAAGGGAAGATCACGGGAAAGATGGAGTATCTTCTGCAGGGAGAAAATAGTTGTTCATGTTTTCGATAATCCCCGACCCTTCATCAGGCAGTGCTTGCTTACAAGCTGCCAAACCAGGCCCAGCTATTCTCGCGCATGCAGGCACCCAACAGGTCACTTTCTTCGATCCGGCCCATACACACGATCGCTCAGATGATGCACACGAGGCAGACGCGACCCACCATCAGCCACCACACCGTTTTCCATCTCATCAGTACTGATAGTGGGGCACGGAGCTGCGCGAGTACTATCGCTGTATAGTGGCCCGCTACAGATTCCATTCTAGGTGAGTACACCAAGGTATCGAGGTCTTGTCTTGGACCACACCCTTTCCATTCCCTTCCTTCTCTACACACGCGACTGATTCTCTTCATTTGGTTTTCTACCTCTCGGACCTCGGTCCACGTTGATATGGTGATGCACTTTCCACGGTGTTCTTTTTTCACTCCTTTTCCCCCTCTGTCTTGTAAGTTTGTGCTGGAATTTTTGTGCCATGCTGATGAAAACCGAAATGTTTGTGTCTTCAGGTTGTTGCGGTCATGATGGGCATCTCGATGAGGTGGCTTAAGCCAAGGAAGGTGGAGCACAACATCGTAGATACAGTGCAGATGTTGGACAAATGGTAGTGTTCTTTTTTCACTCATTTTTTCTCTGTCATGTGAGATTGTGTCATTGTGGTGCAATTTTGTACCGATGAATATTTGCATCTTCAGGTTGCTGCGGCCACGATGCACATCTCGGCAAGGTGGCTCAAGGCATTAGTTGGGCTAACGAAGGTGGACTAGCAAATTTCTTCCAATCATTATACAACTATGGTGTATCTTGGTTTTCTTAAAAATTGGTGGTTGGTGCATTGATTTCTCTTAGTGCCTAGATCTATGTGGATTTTGCTTCCTTGTCTGTATCGTGTGTAGAGTATTTTATTCCCAATAACTATTCTGGTAGGCATGAAAACTGTAGAATTAGATGGATTATTGGTATGGATTTTCTTTCTGTTTTATCTGTACCTTCTGACTTGCTGTTGCAGCAGCTTTGCTTGGTGGAACAAAGGTTGAGTTGCCACCCGGAGGCTTTGGACAATCCATAACGCTGACATCAAACTGCTTTGCTAAGCTTATTATGTTCCATGTAATCTACAAGACCTCATCACAGTGGCATTTCACCTAAAAAGGCTTTGATCTAATTCTTCGTCTTGGGTAGACAACTTTATTGGATTTCTTGCTTGGAGATTTTTGTAAAACAGGTGGACGAGACCTCCTTTGAGGCTTTGCCTTCTTTAGCACATTTTCTGGGGCTTGATGAGCATGCATGCATTGGTGATCTGGCATTGCTGACAGTCTCGTCAGACTTCAAATGAGCTCTTGACAACCAAAGATGAATCTTTTCATTTATGTTGGTCTCATTTATGCCAGTGAAAGATGAATATCTAGGCAACAACTTTCTAAGGCTTCTGTA
This sequence comes from Zea luxurians, assembly GCA_029449295.1. Taxonomy (NCBI): domain Eukaryota; kingdom Viridiplantae; phylum Streptophyta; class Magnoliopsida; order Poales; family Poaceae; genus Zea; species Zea luxurians. Next base: position 46,347,375 of record JAOPSE010000010.1, read on the forward strand.
GCCCGCTATGGGAGCAATAGAAGGAAATGAAACTCCAATGCTTCTCAGTGGTTCTTGCAGGCCTAATGACCAGAATAGTTCTTGGCCTCCCCTCCTGTATTCTTCTGACATATTGATGTGTTATGCGAGTAATTGTAACACCCGGTTTTAAAAGACAAAGTCGGGTGCATCTCATACATGCGCCAAGAAGACAACATATATAATAACAGAGTGTATAGAGATAAATGTCATAAAACATCAGAGTATTTATTACATAGCGGAAGACTTATTACAAAATAAAATAGTAAATATAAAACGAACTAAGGATCGACGGCGCAAATGTCGACTGAGAAACGCCACCTAGATCAGATCGAACTCCTCAGTATTAGGCGGCTCCTCTTCGACCACCTGTTCTTCTCCTGTGGGGGGGGGGTGTCAGACAGCAAGAGTGAGCTCACATACGTTCATAGCTCAACAAGTCGTGGGGAATAATGTGGCATGAACTCACCAAAGGTGGGAGTTCATGTAGTGTAAGGCTGATCAATGAAATAAAGGCTAAGGCTGAGCATTGCTTTTATAAGTTGGTCAAAGTTTTATTAGCAATTACTAAGTGTAAGTAAATACCAACCCTTAGTAATATTAAAGAACAGTAATAGTAAAATAATCCCAAATGCGATGCAAATGTCAAAATTAAATTTAAGTTCCATAGTTAATCATGTGAGGGTCCGAGCCGCTCTTGACCGTGAGCACGGCTAGTATACTAGTTTTACACTCTGCAGAGGTTGCGCATCTTTACCCACAAGTCGTGTATCCCATGTCGCCAGGGTTTGCAAGGCCCTTAGACACTACCGAGGTGAATGGCTAGGGATCCACTACGAGGCCTTTACAAAGTTCCACTAGCTTCCGAAAACCCGCTACAGTTTATAGGAAGTTCCAATGCAGGGTTCCTGGCTGACCGCCATCGCAGCAAAATCAACCAGGGACCTCCCTACACTGACCACTCCCCTACTGCCCTTGCCCCTTTCGGGTAAGGTAGTCTTCCACTAGCTTTCCTAATTAGTCAGCCAAGGGCGTCCCATTAAACCCTTGTGGTAGCACTGTTTTCCCGGGTGGTCGCTCCATGTTCCCATTAATTTAATGATCTTAACATGAACAATAATAATAACAAGATAATAACAGAATAATCATGAATAATGAATCTCCATACCCAATCCACATAAAGCAATAGCAAGTACTACCCAAAAATATTTCAGGGGTGAACAAGGTATAGAGGTAATCAAAACTGGGGTACATAAAGGATCCTATCAAAATTAACCTATGCAGATCATTAAAATTAATAAGAACATGGCTGGGAAAAGTAAGTGATCAAGGGCACAACTTGCCTGTAATGAGCTCCTGCTCAGCTACTTCTACTTGTTGAACCTCAGTTTCCACAGTGGTTTGCTCGTCTACTCGCATCAACACAATACATACATAGTATAGCCAAAATCAACATCACACCAAACAGATGAATAAAATATACAGTAAAAATCTACACATTAAAATGAAATCATAGGAACTGGAATCACTGAATTTGGAGTTATATATTTCAAGTTATGAATTTCTGTAGCTTTTATGTATTTAATACAAGATTAAGTATTAGATAAATTTAAATGAGCCTTTCATGCCAAAACAGAGGCACTAATGCATAGACAATATTATTACAAAAATTTAGGAACTGGAATGGACCAATTTGGAGTTCCTATGCATTTTCTATGAATTATACAAATTTCTAGAATTGTTTTTGTATTAAAAACGAATTTCTAATATAAATTCTCTGTTTTTAATATTCCCTGGACTGGGCCTCGAATACTAAAAACTGCAGGGGCTAGCGGGTAATTTAAACCAGACTCAGTGAATAATACCCACAGGATGGCGGGTTGATTTTATGATTCTGCGGGGGCTCTTTTGCTATTCTGACTCGCGAAGGGGGTATGAAAGGTTTCTGATCGCCCGATCGCAAATGAACGGCCCCGATTAGATCCATACACGGCTGAAACGATACACACTCTACACCGTCAGATCTGAGTTTAACGATCGCGATATAATTATGCTAGATCTAACCTCATCCATTAGATCTAGATCGACGGTCTGATTTTAACGTGGTGAAGGGGTATCCCTGTATCTAATCTCAGCCGCTCCTAACAAATCCAACGGCGCACGATTATCCCTATCAATCCCGACGGCGGCCGCGGCAGAGCACAGCGCACCTAGCCCGACCTCGCCGGCGATTTGGTGCCCTGGCGAACCGGTGCCCTATTCCCAAAACGTGCTCATCCTGGACGTACTAGAGAATACTACAAGGCTTAGGGGAGGTGCCATACCGAGAATCGTAGTGCGGTTGTTCTTGGCCACGGCGGAGTGCGGCTTGCCAAGTCCGGCGAGAAATTCCCGGCACCGGACGTACCCAATCCTGATGTCGATGCCGCGGAAACTATCACCAAGCCGAAGCGAAGTTCCCCGACCAACTCGTTCGGGGCGGCTCACAATCTCAGCGGAGTCTCACACTCACCCACCCTCGGCAGTAATGGCGGCGGATTATCGGAGGGCACAGGCGATGTGGGTCGAGGGTCGCGAGGGTGGAATGAAGAGGGGAAGGAGACGGACCGGGTCCCGCTCCTATAAGAACGTGGCCACGGCCGGGACGCTTCAACGAACCTCGCGGTATCCGCGCGCGCGCCATGCGCGGCGAAGCCGTTGGGGACGATTCTGACGCGCGGGGGCCACGTTTCAGTGGATCATCGCGCAGAAAGGTGAGGCGCTCGAGGGTGACAAGTGGGACCCGCGACGCAGCGTCAGCAGGCACCTGGGTATTGGCTTCGTGGGCCGCACGAGGTGAACTGGCAACTGGGCCAGATTGGGAGTCCGAGGCCCAGGTAAGCTTTTATTCTTTTTCTTTTTATTTTTCCTTTCTATTTTCTTCATTTTCAAACCCAATTTGAATTAATTCAAACTTTTGTGGATCTTCATTTATAAACTCTATTTTTGCAATTAAAAATACTAAGCCTGAAGATATTTATTTATACATTTTATTTATATTTTCATATCTCTTCTCTTTTCCTTATTTTCAAAACCCTAATTTCAAATTTAGGGTTTAATCAAGCTTCAAATAATTATTACCTTATTATTTTTATCCTCATGGTTTTATTTAATGCACAAACACATAAAACTCCAACAAATGCACTTTTTCTTTATTTTAGAATAATTGTTTTATTTAGTCACTCTCAATTACATAGGTGCTCTTTTTATGATGCAAATAAGACACACAAAATGAGGAGCTCTCTCTATTACTCTTGGTATACAACTTTGAGTATTACAAATCCTACCCCCCTTAAAAATAATCTCGTCATCGAGATTTAAGAAGATCTAGGGAAAAGGTGGGGGAAATCTATACGAAGCTCTTCTTCTCTTTCCCAAGTTGCTTCATCTTCACCGTGGTGACTCCATTGAACTTTGCACATCTTTATAACCTTATTCCTCGTAACTCGAGTCAAAGTATCCAAAATCTTGATGGGGTACTTAGCATAAGTCAAGTCCTCTTGAACACTAAGGTCTTCCATTGGTAACTGTTCTTCAGGCACCCTGAGACATTTCTTCAGCTGAGATACATGGAATACATCATGAACATCAGCAAGATGATCCGGTAACTCCAATTGATATGCAACCTCTCCCACTCGCTTTAAGATTAAAAAGGGTCCAATAAAGCGAGGGGACAACTTTCCTTTGACTTTGAACCTTCTCATGCCCCGGAGTGGTGACACCTTCAAATAGACATAATCTCCCTCCTTAAACTCAAGTAGTCTTCTCCGGGTATCAGCATAACTTTTCTGCCTGGACTGTGCAGTTCTCAAATTCTCCCTGATCTGTTGGACTTGTTCCTCTGCTTCTTGTATAATCTCAGGCCCAAACAACTGCCTTTCACCAGTTTGATTCCAATACAAGGGAGTCCTGCACTTTCTGCCATACAAAGCCTCAAACGGTGACATCTTCAAGCTGGCCTGATAGCTATTATTATATGAGAACTCCGCATACGGTAGACTCTTATCCCAACTTCCACCATGTTTAAGAGCACAAGCCCTTAACATATCCTCTAGCACTTGGTTAGTCCTCTCAGTCTGCCCATCAGTCTGGGGATGGTAAGCCGAACTAAAATTCAATCTCGTATCCAATGACTCGTGCAACTTCTTCCAATACCGAGAAGTAAACTGTGATCCCCGGTCTGACACAATCTTCTTTGGTACACCATGCAGGCATACAATCCGTGTCATATACAACTCTGCCAACTTGGTTCCTGAATATGTGGTCTTCACTGGAATAAAGTGGGCTACTTTAGTTAGCCTGTCCACAATCACCCATATAGAATCATATCCAGCAGACGTGCGGGGTAATCCAACAATGAAGTCCATGCCAATCTCTTCCCATTTCCACTCAGGTATCTTTAGTGGATGCAATAGTCCGGCTGGCCTCTGGTGTTCAGCCTTAACTCTTTGGCACACATCGCACATAGCCACATGTGCAGCCACATCTCTCTTCAAACCATACCACCAATACTTTTGCTTCAAATCCTGATACATCTTAGTGCTCCCAGGGTGGATAGAATAAACTGAATCATGTGCCTCCTTCAATATGGTTTCCCGAAGACTATCAATATCGGGAACACAAATCCGATTCTTGAACCATATCGTGCCTTGCTCATCCTCCGTGAACTCTGGGCCTCTACCTTCCGTTATCAGATCCTTGATCTCCTGAATCTTAGCATCACCAATCTGACCTTTACGAATTTCTTGTTCCAAGGTAGGTTCCAATTCAATGGTGACTCCTTCCGTATGTGTGACAATTCCCAGGTTGAGTCTCTCAAAATCTTTTGCTAATTCATCAGGTAGCTGGACAACGAAAGCGGAGTGAACATGCTCCTTCCGACTCAAGGCGTCTGCAACCAAATTTGCCTTGCCTGGGTGATAGTGAATCTCCAAGTCATAATCCTTAATGAGCTCCAACCAACGGCGTTGCCTAAGGTTGAGATCCTTCTGAGTGAATATGTACTTCAAACTCCTATGATCCGTGTATACTTGGCACTTAGTTCCCATAATATAGTGTCTCCAAATCTTAAGTGCATGCACAACGGCAGCCAACTCTAAGTCATGGGTGGGGTAGTTCAATTCATGCTTCCTCAACTGACGAGATGCATAGGCAATCACATGACCATCTTGCATAAGCACACATCCAAGTCCTTGGCCACATGCGTCACAGTAAATGTCAAATCCCTTCTGCAGATCTGGCATAATCAATACTGGTGGCGACATTAGTCTCTCCTTCAATTGATCAAAGCTTTCTTGGCACTTCTCATCCCACTTGAATTCTCTTCCTTTCTCCAAAAGCGAGGTCATAGGCTTAGCAATTTTAGAGAACCCTTCAATAAATCTCCGATAATATCCTGCGAGTCCCAAGAAACTCCGAATTTCCGTAACTGTAGTGGGCACTCTCCACTCCATTATCTCCTTCACTTTAGCAGGATCCACTGCTATTCCTCCATTAGAAATAATATGACCAAGGAATGGCACCTTGTCAATCCAAAACTCGCACTTGCTGAACTTAGCGTAGAGTTGATTATCTCGTAACTTCTGTAGCACCAACCTTAGATGTTGTTCATGATCACTTTCATTCTTAGAATAGATAAGAATATCGTCGATGAATACCACGACGAATCTGTCCAAATACTCCATAAACACATTATTCATCAAATTCATGAAGTAAGCTGGTGCATTGGTTAGTCCAAATGACATAACAGTAAACTCATATAATCCATATCGAGTCGAGAATGCTGTCTTGGGAATATCCGATGGTCTAATCCTCATCTGATGGTAACCGGATCGGAGATCAATCTTCGAGAATACTCTAGCACCTCGCATCCGATCAAATAAATCCTCAATACGGGGCAACGGATACTTGTTCTTCACCGTAACATCATTAAAAGATCTATAATCCACACACATCCGTTGCGATCCATCCTTCTTCTGCACAAATAACACCGGTGCTCCCCAAGGTGAGGAACTTGGACGAATGTAACCAGCCTCTTGTAACTCCGTCAACTGCTTCTTAAGTTACTTCAACTCTTCTACGGACATTCTATATGGCCGTTTAGAAATAGGGGTGGTTCCAGGTAAGAGATCAATAACAAACTCAACTTCTCTATCAGGTGGCATCCCTGGTAACTCCTCTGGAAAGACATCCGGAAAATCTCTAACCACCCGGATGTTGTCACCAACAAACTCCTCAGGCATAAAGAACATTGCACGCATGGATGAGGAGGTTACTGCAATATTAACTTGAAATCTTTCTCCTTTAGTGGTAGTGAGTTCTATGGTACCTCTACCACATGCTATAACGGCCTTTGCCTTTCTTAGCCATGACATACCAAGGATCAGATCTATACTGCTTGACTCTAATATTATAGCAGTAGCTCCAAATTCTCTACCCATAATGGTTAATGTCAATCTACGTGTCATTTGATTCGCCTCAACAGGCCCTTTAGGTGTAATTACTATCAGGGGTTTTCTCATATTTAGCAGTGGTATTTCATTTGTGTTGGCATATCTAGCAGACATGAATGAATGTGTAGCACCAGAATCAAATAATATTGTTGCAGGAATTGCATTAACATAAAACATACCAATTACGAGGTCCCCACCATCAGGAGTATCATCAACGCTGACTTGATTCACCCTGGCTATAGAATATCCCTTGCCAGGGGTCTGTTGCTTGTTCTGAGCTGGAGTAGTAGCAATCCTCTGTGGGCAGACATTTGCATAATGACCAATCTTCCCACACTTGAAACATTGAGTGCCCGGACTCTGTCCTGCAAACTTCGTCGGGGTGCCCGTGGGAGTAGCCTGTCGAGGAGGTGGAGTCCTCAGTGGTGATTGCTGAACTGGGCGTGGTCCTCCTGGTCGAGTCGGTGTACCCTGTGGTGAACTGTAGCGAGGACGAACACTGCTGCTACCCTGTCCTTGTGAGATAGCCTTTCTCTTCAAATCACCCAGTTGAACACGCTTGTGTTCAATAGCAAGAGCCTTATCCAGTAGCCTCTGAAATGATGGAAAAGTGTGTGCCACTAGAGCATACTGCAGCGGTCCATTAAGTCCTTCAATAAAGTGCTCCTGCTTCCTTTCATCCTCAGCAACTTCCTCCGGAGCATATCTCGACAGCTGAATAAATTTGTCTCTGTACTCGCTGACCGACATGTTGCCTTGCTTCAATGCCAGAAACTCCTTCTTCTTGATCTTTATCATCCCAGCTGGAATATGGTAGTTCCTGAACTGCGTACTAAACTCTGCCCAAGTAATAGTGTCCGCAGCATCATGGGCAGCAGTATAAGAATCCCACCAGTCAGCAGCAGGACCCGTCAGACGTCCAGAAGCATATAAAACCTTCTCCCGGTCAGTGCATTGTGCAATGTTAAGCATCTTCTCAATTGCTTTCAGCCAATCATCTGCATCAAGTGGATCTGGCGAACTGGCGAAGGTCGGTGGCTTATGACTCATAAACTCTCGGTGCTTATCACGAGGTGGAACTGGTGGTGGTGGTGGAGGCAATGGCACTTGTTGCTGTTGCTGCTGTTGTTGAAGCTGTTGTTGTAGCTGCTGTTGTTGTTGCGCCCTCCTTTCTTGGCGTATCTCATCTCTCTCCTGGCGCAACTCCTGGCGTATATCTTCTCTTTCCTGACGCATCTCTTGGCGTTCTTGCTGCATCTGGGCACGCATATCAGCCATAGTGTCCGCCATTTGCTGCATCACCGCCATCTGAGCAGCAACCAGTGGGTCAACTCCGCCTGGTGGAGGATTAGGAGGATTCATCTCTGCAGGCTGTGGCTGAGGTTGTCTATATATCCTTCGAGTGTGTTGGTTAGGAGGCAAATCAATTCCACCACCCCTCCTGGTATTGACCATCTGAGTTAGATACATATGGTAAGAAAGAGCAGTAGACAAGGCAGTAATTACAATCATGTTACTTTGGGGGATTTATTAGCTAAGCAGATTAATATTTCACCTACTATAGCTAATTCAATACCTTATGTTGGTACATGCTAAGATGTCCATCTATAATAATTCAATCAATCAAAGAAGTAAATCAGACATTTAGCATCAGCACAATCAACCAACATTTTTTTAAGAAAATAGTTTTAACTTTTGTTTTGGGTTCCCTAACTCTTAAGAATGTCATAGGGGTAGGTGTAGGAAACGGGTGACGCCTAAGAGGGGGGGGGGGTGAATTAGGACTTCTAAAACTTTTACTAAACTAGGCCACAATTAAATCCCTAGAGCAAAACCTATGCCAATAATCAAAACTAGAATGTGCAAACTAGGTTTTGTCTAAGTGTTGCTATCTCTACCGCAAAGGCTAAGTTTCAATCTACACTAAATAAGTATGACTACAAGATTGAAACTTAAATGCTTAATATAAATGCGGAATGTAAAGAGCTAAGTAGAGAAGCAAACTCTCGTGGATGACGCCGGTATTTTTACCGAGGTATCCGGAACCACGCAAGGTCCCGACTAATCCTCGTTGGTGCCCCTACGCAAAGGGAAGCCCACGCGAGGGCCAAGCACCACGGTCGAGTAACTCCGTAGAGAGCCACGGGCCTTCTCCACGCGCAAGTGGTGCTCCGCTTCCGGCTCCTCTCGGACGCTCCCCGCCGTCTCCACTATCGAGCTTCCGGCCGAAACGCCGCGGGCCTCGTTCCCTCCGGTACACGGTGGCGGTCGTGACACAAACACGGTTGTCACGGTCTCGCAAGACTCTCGCCCCACTCGGTACAATTACAACGACTCACACAAGAGCCGAGGGGTTGTGTGGTTTTACAAAACTCACTCAACTAACTAGGGTTCACCTAGAGCAAGCGCTAAAGCGGTCTAACTAACCTAAGCACTTCGCAAAGCACCTACACTAATCACCGAGTGATTCTATTAAGCACTTGGGTGTTTGAGCTCTTGGAAATATGCACTATGTGTCTTGGTATGTTGCTTGGGCTCCCACACTTGAGAATGGCCGGTTGGGGTGGTATTTATAGCCTCCAAGCCCCCAACTAGCCGTTGGACAGAAAGCAGCAGCTTTCTGTCGACGGGTGCACCGGACAGTCCGGTGCACACCGGACACTGCACTGTAGTATGTCCGGTGCCGCCACGTCAGCCGACCGTTGGCGCCTGTAGCAGTCGACCGTTGGATCCGACCGTTGGATTCGACCGTTGCCGTCTGCCCGTTGGCACACCGGACAGTCCGGTGCACACCGGACAGTCCGGTGCTACAGCCAGAGAGCGCATGTCTGCGGCCTCTCTGCGCAGACTGTCCGGGACTTCACCGGACAGTCCGGTGCACACCGGACACCGATGTCCGGTGCGCCACCAGGCGCTGGCTGACAGCCCTCGTCTTGGATTTCTTCGCTGATTTCTTCGGGCTTCTTTGTTCTTGAGTATTGGACTCCTACGCATCTTTTTATGTCTTCTTTTGAGGTGTTGCATCCTCATTGCCTTGGTCCAATTCTCTTCGCATCCTGTGAACTACAAACACAAACACTAGAAAACTTATTAGTTCACGGATTGTGTTGTTCATCAAACACCAAAACTCAATTAGCCAAAAGGCCCGGGGTCCATTTTCCTTACAATCTCCCCCTTTTTGGTGATTGATGACAACACAACCAAAGCAAGCAAATAGTACAAGTATTTGAATGAAATAATGCAATCTACTTGCTAAGATGCATGATTGTCCCCACAATGTGATATTATGGACTTAAGCCTCCCCCTAACTCCATAATTCACTTACTTCCTATTTTTGGACCAAATAACCAAAACCACTTGAAAAGCCATTTGTAGATATAAAATTTTAAATTGGTGGTGTTTGGTGTTTGATAAAGTTTTCATTGCTTTGGTCCCTAAACTTCTCCCCCTTTGGCATCAACCACCGAAAAGGAAGACATTAAAAGCATGTAGGAAGTAAATAACAGCTTGCCCTCAACAAGAATTTTATCAAATGATACCACTAGAAGGATATTAAAATAAACCATATGAATGATACCACTTGAAGGAGTCCTCAAAAGATTACTCCCCCTAAATGAGTTGTCTCTTTAGAAAGAAGTTTTCTCCCCCTTTTTAGAGATGAAGAAATACTCCCCCTGACAGAGATCCTCTACTTAGGAAAAAGCATGTGAAAAATAGAGGTGCAAGACATGATTTGAAAAGACTAACTTCCCTTATGCATAGGTAACAGAATATGAGTTAACTACTTATGCATTTTTGCAACAGGGAAGCATATGATATGAAATATAGTCTAATCAAATAATGGAGAAGACATGTAAATGATACTAAATGTAGTCTCAAAAGATACCGATTGAAGATCAATGGCGAGCTTGAGAGACATGAGAGTTCTTGGAGATTTTGCAGTGGAAGATTGTTGTCTTTCTCCGGGGACCTTATTTTCCTTACAATGAGACTATCACAAGAAATAGACTTGAAAAGGTGTTAGTCTCAAAGTGTTAGATTATAGAGTAACCTCCCCCTAAAGGTGTGCATACAAGTTTTGAATACTTGTAGGAGACATGCACTTTGATTTGATATTAAGAGGGGTAAATTTTCCATAATCCTAACTTTGGCACATATAAGTTAAATGATGCAACTTGTAGAAATCAAAATTTTCAATTGATGCATCATTTACTATGGAGTGATATAAAAGCTATGTGCCGTGCTTAAATAAACATTTTTAAACCATGTAGGTTTGCTTAAGTATATGAATTGAAAACAAGCAATCCTACCATATGATTTACCTAGTATGCATGATTTTGAACTAAAGTACATAACAAATGTAATACTAGGCAAGAAAGGTAAACTAGATAAAAGATAAATAGATACGCATATCTAAAAACGAGAAATATAATAAAACTAGTTACCTTAGTCATGGGTGGGAAATTTGGGTCCAAAATTTTCACTAACCCACTTGGCAATAAACTTGATCCAATATGATGTATCCCATGATATACATCCCAATTTAGCCAAGTCTCCAAATTTCCCGAAGACCTTCGGTCCACTTACTTCCCTTTCGGGATCCAAACCTTCTTGGTGCTTTTCATGGTTGAAATTATTTCCTTTGGCACCCAGATGCGTTTGGCCCCTTTTCCTTTGTTGGCTTGCTTGTTGGCCTTGATTGCTATCACCTTTCCGTTCTTTTTCTTCTTGATCAAATATGGTGTAGCATCCTTTTTGTTCACCTTTTTGATGTAGGTGTTGGAGATTTTGCTTGATGGCTTTTGCTTGAGCTTTTGCCTTTGTTTATCCCCGGTCATCGCCTTGCATTGGAAAGACTTGTGACCTTCCTTGTGGCATAGTCTACAAATCACAGTTTCTCCCTCTACAGGCTTGTTCACTCCCGCAGTGGTGTTATCCTGTGGAGGTCGGATTTGTTTGGCTTTGCCTTTCTTGTCATACAAAGCCTTGCCAAGGCGAGCCACTTCTTGCTTTAATTGTTCATTTTCCTTTGCAACCTCATCCGAACATGTCTCTACAACAATATTCTCAACAACGACTTGGTTGCAGGGGTTAGAATCATCAATTAAATCAAAGCAGGAAGTAGAAGCATCTTTCTTAATTATTTCAGTTATTTCAACTAAAGATGCTACTGGGGTGCTACCAATGTTTTCTAGCTTAGTAGTTAGCTCATTATTGTGTATGCTAAGAATTTCCATCTTCTCTAGCAAATTTTCAATAGCTTCTTGAGAGCTAGCTAACTTAGCCTTAAGTTTTTCATTCTTTTTAATAAGGCTATCATCGGTAGCAGTGGATGGAGCACTAGATTCTAATAGCTCAATTTTAGTTGATAGCTCACTATTTAAGTTTGCAAAAGTTTCAAATTTTTCTAGCAAACCTTTGTAATCATTTTGAGAGCTAACCAACTTATTTTTCAAAGTTTTAAGTTGAGCTTTTTGCTTAGTGCAAACATCCTGAAAAAAATTAACGGCTTCCGCAAGTTCTTCTAGAGAGGCCTTTCCCTCACCTTCATCATCACTACTACTTTCATCACTAGAGGATGGAATGCTTTTGTTACCTCTTGCCATAAGGCATTTGTGTGATGACCGTGATGATCGTGATGAGGACCGGTGGCTGCGCATCCTTGAAGGTTCATCTTCACTTGAAGAATCATCCCAAGTTCTAACACTTGTTAGCGCCTGGCCTTTGCTCCTCTCCTTTTTGGGGTTGGCCATATTTGGACAGTTGTCCCTGAAGTGGCCCTTCTCCCCACATGCAAAGCATCCTCTCTTCCTTTGCTTTTTCCTGTCAATGTTAAAGAGAAGATCCTCGACCTGCAGGGGCACACCCATTAGATTAATCTTGCGGATCATCCTCATTACCTTTCCGACGCGTCGGATTGTTTCTTCGTCCTCGGAGGATGATGTGCATGGTTGATTATCTTCATCATCATCACTTCTTTCTTCTTCCTCTTCTTCACTTGAGGAACTTGGAGTGGGAGCCTTCTTTTTGCCCTTCCTTTCATCACATGCAAAAGCATATGGTCTTGAGGAAGTTGGCTCCTCTCCCCGACTCATTTTTCGCGACATCTCAAAAGCCGCGATTTTCCCAATTACGATGGTCGGGGTCATGTTGCTCAAGTCCTCCATGTTGTGAAGGATGGTGATGATGCTCCCATATCTTTGTTGTGGTAGCAGGGAGATAATCTTCCTCACAATGTCCGCATCACCTAGCTTATTAATGCCAATCGAATTGAGCTCATTGATAATTAGATTCAAACGAGAATACATGTCTCTAACAAGCTCATCATCTTTCATAGCAAAAGAATTATACTCATTTAAGACTAGGCAATGTTTTTGCTCACGGACATTGGATGTGCCGTCATGGAGCTCATGCAATTTTAGCCAAATCTCATTAGCAGTTTTCAGGGTAAATACTTGATTGAAAATATCCATGCTAAGAGATTCATACAAGCAATTTTTGGCTCTAGCATTTAAATGGATTTCTTTTTCCTCACTCGTGGTGGGTTTCTCGGGATTCTTGAGGGGTTTCATCCCGTCACGAGTGACTCTCCAAACACCTAGATCAACGGCCTCTAGGTAACAAGCCATTCTAGCACTATAATATGGGAAGTTAGTGCCGTCAAAGTGTGGTGGCCTATGGGTATCCATCCCTTCCTCTAAAAAGCGTCGGCTCTTTTAGCGGTGAAGCTAAAGCGTTTCAAATGAGCCAAACCGGGCTCTGATACCACTTGTAGGAAACGGGTGACGCCTAAGAGGGGGGGGTGAATTAGGACTTCTAAAACTTTTACTAAACTAGGCCACAATTAAATCCCTAGAGCAAAACCTATGCCAATAATCAAAACTAGAATGTGCAAACTAGGTTTTGTCTAAGTGTTGCTATCTCTACCGCAAAGGCTAAGTTTCAATCTACACTAAATAAGTATGACTACAAGATTGAAACTTAAATGCTTAATATAAATGCGGAATGTAAAGAGCTAAGTAGAGAAGCAAACTCTCGTGGATGACGCCGGTATTTTTACCGAGGTATCCGGAACCACGCAAGGTCCCGACTAATCCTCGTTGGTGCCCCTACGCAAAGGGAAGCCCACGCGAGGGCCAAGCACCACGGTCGAGTAACTCCGTAGAGAGCCACGGGCCTTCTCCACGCGCAAGTGGTGCTCCGCTTCCGGCTCCTCTCGGACGCTCCCCGCCGTCTCCACTATCGAGCTTCCGGCCGAAACGCCGCGGGCCTCGTTCCCTCCGGTACACGGTGGCGGCCGTGACACAAACACGGTTGTCACGGTCTCGCAAGACTCTCGCCCCACTCGGTACAATTACAACGACTCACACAAGAGCCGAGGGGTTGTGTGGTTTTACAAAACTCACTCAACTAACTAGGGTTCACCTAGAGCAAGCGCTAAAGCGGTCTAACTAACCTAAGCACTTCGCAAAGCACCTACACTAATCACCGAGTGATTCTATTAAGCACTTGGGTGTTTGAGCTCTTGGAAATATGCACTATGTGTCTTGGTATGTTGCTTGGGCTCCCACACTTGAGAATGGCCGGTTGGGGTGGTATTTATAGCCTCCAAGCCCCCAACTAGCCGTTGGACAGAAAGCAGCAGCTTTCTGTCGACGGGTGCACCGGACAGTCCGGTGCACACCGGACACTGCACTGTAGTATGTCCGGTGCCGCCACGTCAGCCGACCGTTGGCGCCTGTAGCAGTCGACCGTTGGATCCGACCGTTGGATTCGACCGTTGCCGTCTGCCCGTTGGCACACCGGACAGTCCGGTGCACACCGGACAGTCCGGTGCTACAGCCAGAGAGCGCATGTCTGCGGCCTCTCTGCGCAGACTGTCCGGGACTTCACCGGACAGTCCGGTGCACACCGGACACCGATGTCCGGTGCGCCACCAGGCGCTGGCTGACAGCCCTCGTCTTGGATTTCTTCGCTGATTTCTTCGGGCTTCTTTGTTCTTGAGTATTGGACTCCTACGCATCTTTTTATGTCTTCTTTTGAGGTGTTGCATCCTCATTGCCTTGGTCCAATTCTCTTCGCATCCTGTGAACTACAAACACAAACACTAGAAAACTTATTAGTTCACGGATTGTGTTGTTCATCAAACACCAAAACTCAATTAGCCAAAAGGCCCGGGGTCCATTTTCCTTACAGTAGGGATTCCAAGGTTTGAAATCCATCTTGTCTCAGAGTAGAAAAGGTAAGAATGATCAGAGTAGAACAGTAGAAGGTGAGACAGGATCAAGATAAGGTAAGTATGGAATGAATCAGAGTAAGATAAGTAGATAAGGGTTTTGTCCATTTCTATCTAGGTTTCGTCCTACAGTCAACATTTCCTCTGATACCACTTCTGTAACACCCGGTTTTAAAAGACAAAGCCGGGTGCATCTCATACATGCGCCAAGAAGACAACATATATAATAACAGAGTGTATAGAGATAAATGTCATAAAACATCAGAGTATTTATTACATAGCGGAAGACTTATTACAAAATAAAATAGTAAATATAAAACGAACTAAGGATCGACGGCGCAAATGTCGACTGAGAAACGCCACCTAGATCAGATCGAACTCCTCAGTATTAGGCGGCTCCTCTTCGACCACCTGTTCTTCTCCTGTGGGGGGGGTGTGAGACAGCAAGAGTGAGCTCACATACGTTCATAGCTCAACAAGTCGTGGGGAATAATGTGGCATGAACTCACCAAAGGTGGGAGTTCATGTAGTGTAAGGCTGATCAATGAAATAAAGGCTAAGGCTGAGCATTGCTTTTATAAGTTGGTCAAAGTTTTATTAGCAATTACTAAGTGTAAGTAAATACCAACCCTTAGTAATATTAAAGAACAGTAATAGTAAAATAATCCCAAATGCGATGCAAATGTCAAAATTAAATTTAAGTTCCATAGTTAATCATGTGAGGGTCCGAGCCGCTCTTGACCGTGAGCACGGCTAGTATACTAGTTTTACACTCTGCAGAGGTTGCGCATCTTTACCCACAAGTCGTGTATCCCATGTCGCCAGGGTTTGCAAGGCCCTTAGACACTACCGAGGTGAATGGCTAGGGATCCACTATGAGGCCTTTACAAAGTTCCACTAGCTTCCGAAAACCCGCTACAGTTTATAGGAAGTTCCAATTCAGGGTTCCTGGCTGACCGCCATCGCAGCAAAATCAACCAGGGACCTCCCTACACTGACCACTCCCCTACTGCCCTTGCCCCTTTCGGGTAAGGTAGTCTTCCACTAGCTTTCCTAATTAGTCAGCCAAGGGCGTCCCATTAAACCCTTGTGGTAGCACTGTTTTCCCGGGTGGTCGCTCCATGTTCCCATTAATTTAATGATCTTAACATGAACAATAATAATAACAAGATAATAACAGAATAATCATGAATAATGAATCTCCATACCCAATCCACATAAAGCAATAGCAAGTACTACCCAAAAATATTTCAGGGGTGAACAAGGTATAGAGGTAATCAAAACTGGGGTACATAAAGGATCCTATCAAAATTAACCTATGCAGATCATTAAAATTAATAAGAACATGGCTGGGAAAAGTAAGTGATCAAGGGCACAACTTGCCTGTAATGAGCTCCTGCTCAGCTACTTCTACTTGTTGAACCTCAATTTCCACAGTGGTTTGTTCGTCTACTCGCATCAACACAATACATACATAGTATAGCCAAAATCAACATCACACCAAACAGATGAATAAAATATACAGTAAAAATCTACACATTAAAATGAAATCATAGGAACTGGAATCACTGAATTTGGAGTTATATATTTCAAGTTATGAATTTCTGTAGCTTTTATGTATTTAATACAAGATTAAGTATTAGATAAATTTAAATGAGCCTTTCATGCCAAAACAGAGGCACTAATGCGTAGACAATATTATTACAAAAATTTAGAAACTGGAATGGACCAATTTGGAGTTCCTATGCATTTTCTATGAATTATACAAATTTCTAGAATTGTTTTTGTATTAAAAACGAATTTCTAATATAAATTCTCTGTTTTTAATATTCCCTGGACTGGGCCTTGAATACTAAAAACTGCAGGGGCTAGCGGGTAATTTAAACCAGACTCAGTGAATAATACCCACAGGATGGCGGGTTGATTTTATGATTCTGCGGGGGCTCTTTTGCTATTCTGACTCGCGAAGGGGGTATGAAAGGTTTCTGATCGCCCGATCGCAAATGAACGGCCCCGATTAGATCCATACACGGCTGAAACGATACACACTCTACACCGTCGGATCTGAGTTCAACGATCGCGATATAATTATGCTAGATCTAACCTCATCCATTAGATCTAGATCGACGGTCTGATTTTAACGTGGTGAAGGGGTATCCCTGTATCTAATCTCAGCCGCTCCTAACAAATCCAACGGCGCACGATTATCCCTATCAATCCCGACAGCGGCCGCGGCGGAGCACAGCGCACCCAGCCCGACCTCGCCGGCGATTTGGTGCCCTGGCGAACCGGTGCCCTATTCCCAAAACGTGCTCATCCTGGACGTACTAGAGAATACTACAAGGCTTAGGGGAGGTGCCATACCGAGAATCGTAGTGCGGTTGTTCTTGGCCACGGCGGAGTGCGGCTTGCCAAGTCCGGCGAGAAATTCCCGGCACCGGACGTACCCAATCCTGATGTCGATGCCGCGGAAACTATCACCAAGCCGAAGCGAAGTTCCCCGACCAACTCGTTCGGGGCGGCTCACAATCTCAGCGGAGTCTCACACTCACCCACCCTCGGCAGTAATGGCGGCGGATTATCGGAGGGCACAGGCGATGTGGGTCGAGGGTCGCGAGGGTGGAATGAAGAGGGGAAGGAGACGGACCGGGTCCCGCTCCTATAAGAACGTGGCCACGGCCGGGACGCTTCAACGAACCTCGCGGTATCCGCGCGCGCGCCATGCGCGGCGAAGCCGTTGGGGACGATTCTGACGCGCGGGGGCCACGTTTCAGTGGATCATCGCGCAGAAAGGTGAGGCGCTCGAGGGTGACAAGTGGGACCCGCGACGCAGCGTCAGCAGGCACCTGGGTATTGGCTTCGTGGGCCGCGCGAGGTGAACTGGCAACTGGGCCAGATTGGGAGTCCGAGGCCCAGGTAAGCTTTTATTCTTTTTCTTTTTATTTTTCCTTTCTATTTTCTTCATTTTCAAACCCAATTTGAATTAATTCAAACTTTTGTGGATCTTCATTTATAAACTCTATTTTTGCAATTAAAAATACTAAGCCTGAAGATATTTATTTATACATTTTATTTATATTTTCATATCTCTTCTCTTTTCCTTATTTTCAAAACCCTAATTTCAAATTTAGGGTTTAATCAAGCTTCAAATAATTATTACCTTATTATTTTTATCCTCATGGTTTTATTTAATGCACAAACACATAAAACTCCAACAAATGCACTTTTTCTTTATTTTAGAATAATTGTTTTATTTAGTCACTCTCAATTACATAGGTGCTCTTTTTATGATGCAAATAAGACACACAAAATGATGAGCTCTCTCTATTACTCTTGGTATACAACTTTGAGTATTACAGTAATGAAACTTCATCTCAACATAAATAGGTTCAATATTGTGTGCTTACTGTTATGTTACTTTTCTTTTTCTTTTAAAAAAAGGCGCCAATAAAATATTGAATATGCATGTCAATTGTTTATAGAAGGCTATATAACCTGAACCGGATCGTGCATACCGCTTAGTTCTGCCAAACTGACGATATTATTCACCTCTTATATATCTTATGAAAATAGTCTTAGCAGCTGTCTTGTGGTTATTTGAATTATTGACATTTGTGGTTATTTGAATTATTGACATCTCAAGCAGAGGTTGATAGTGACTTAACTAGTAGAAAGGAAATAAAAAAGCAGGTAAGTTCTTTATTAAAAGAATAGTTTTCTAATATTTCCATTGAAATTTTTTTCTGTTGATATATGTACGTATATGTTTATATTTAATCTTATTTAGCTTTGTAAGAAAAAGGTAATTCGGTAGAAAAAGGCAATTCAGCTATAAATGATTGAGTAAATCAAGTGAGATAACTCCTTTATGAAAATGTAATAATTTAGTTTCTTCGTTGTCACTGTCTTAATCTATCTGTACTATTGTATAGTTTAAAAGTATAAATTTTGGGTCTATATTTGAAAGGTATGTATCGCAAATGTTTCCCCCTCACAACAGAAATAATAGTTATATCTCTACCAAGTTTGATTTAAGATATATCCCTATTTTAAATTATTAATTGTTAGTATTATAATAATGATGTCTTAAATCTTAAAGTATTTGTCAAAACAATAAGTTGGAACGACATTTGTCTTGGTACTTTATGAAATCTATAAACATAAAAGTAGAATCATATATATTTATGTTTGTGTTGACGGTCCAGATTCTCTAATTTCTAATATAGCAATGTTCGTGAAAATTATTTATAAAATGAAAACCTACCTTTCTTACTATCAAACACTTTTAAACAAATAAATTAATCTCCAGCGCGCACTAGCTACTAGTCCCTATCTACCTGGGCCAGGATATCACACACAATACCTTGATAATGTAGGAGACGACTCTTTAGTCTGATAAACAACATGCCCACAATATTTAGGCTTGAAGCACTCCCCGTGAACCATCAAGTTTATGCTTGAAGCACTCCTGTCTAATTCAGCTTCGGATGAACTTCTTGTGATAATGGTTCAAAGAGCAAAAGCACAAAACACAAGCAGGCTACTGCTGCTACATCTACGTGTGGGTATGGCATGTGGGTGTGACCTACTAGCTACACTACTGGACATAGCTCCTTTGCCGAGTGTCTCAGACACTCGGCAAAGGCTATTTTACACTCGGCAAAGGCTTTGCCGAGTGTAACACTCGGCAAAGAACGCTCCACGAACTGTACATCGGCAACAGCCTCTTTGCCGAGTACTTTTTGTCGGGCACTCGGCAAAGAATTTGCCGAGTGCCATTTGACACTCGGCAAAGAAAAGTCACCGTCACGGCGCCTAGTGATGGTGACGGATCCTTTGCCGAGTGTCTTCTTTGGCACTCGGCAAAGAGGCCAATTTTGCCGAGTGTCTGCTATCACGACCCTCGGCAAAGACGGCTCCAGTGGGCCCCACCGCTAGTCCCAGTGCCGAGAGCTCCCGTAGGCACTCGGCAAAGGAGGCTTCTTTGCCGAGTGTCTAGTGGTCTAGCACTCGGCAAAGAGTCCTCCAGTGGGCCCCTTTGCCAGTCCCTTTGCCGAGTGCCTTGACCACCGCACTCGGCAAAGATGGCTTTACCGGTTCCCAGGTTTCCTTCTTTGCTGAGTGCCATGGTCAGCACTCGGCAAAGATGGCTTTACCGGTTCCCAGGTTTCCTTCTTTGCCGAGTGCCATGGTCATAGCACTCGGCAAAGCTACCCTTTGCCGAGTGTTACACTCGGCAAAGTGACCAGGAAGTCCCTTTTTTATTTGCTTTTGCTGTTCCATCCAAACAAACAAAAGATATATATCATTCACATCACATTATATATCAATCGCATCACAGAATCAACACATTTATCATCAACACCATATATATCACAAAGTCTCACTAATATAAGTCTCACAAATATAAGTCAGGATCATCACAAAACAGATATAAGTCTGGATCATCACTAACATCACCAAGTATCTCACAAGACCAAGTATAACTAACATCACCAACACTCACAAATATAAGTCTAGATCATCACAAAACAGATCATCAATGAGGTGGGCATCTGGACTGGTTCGGCAAAGGGCTGGACGAAGCGTGAGGGTTGTTCGACGCCGCCGATTGACCCTGCACAGAGAAGAGATTGCATGTGTGAGAACATATGAATATATATCATGCAGTACTAAAATTTTGATACTCACAGGAGTAGTGAACTCAGCAGGGTCAGCTGTAGGGAACAACAGAGGTGGTGGAGCATGACCCTGTGCGGCGCCAAGGCTCTACATGTACGCGAACATCTCCGCCATCCTCTTCTCCAGCTCCTCACGTTGCCTCCTCTCATCATCTAGCTGAGTCTGTAATATTTCGCCCTAATGTTACGATAATGCAAAGAGAAGATATATAATAATCAATGAACGATGAATAGATAAGGAATAACCTGGAGTTGTTGGATACGATGTTGTGAGCTGTCCTGCCGAGGTCGTATGGCTGGGCTCGCGCTCGTGCTCCTTGCTCGCACCTGAGAGAGTGTGGGAGTGGAGGATGAGTCGATTGCCCCGTCGGCAATCCAGTACCGCCCATGCCTCTTGCCTCCTCTGACCCTCATGAGGACATCTCCGTCGATGTCCTTGGTCCTCGGATCGTAATCTAGCCCATGGACCTCCTTGGCCATGGCGGTGTACTCACTGAGGCGGCTGTGGACGGCGGGGTTGGTGTACGCCTCGGGCCCGTCATCCGGGTTGTAGGTGACGTCGGACGTCGCCTTCCCCTTGTGGGCCATAGCAAATGCCGAGAACGTGGAGCAAGGCGCGCCACCATGTGCCGCCGACTGCGAGAAAACCAACGAGATGGTTAGAAATCATGTCTAATCAAAAGTTATATACCTAAATAAAAAAGAGCGCGTACCCATGCTTCCGCGTATTTGCCCAGGCTGCGGCTACCTTGATGGTGGGAGGGACCTTGCATCATCAAACGTCGTTCCCGGCTAGCGTTGTGCGCCTCGTCCCACTCAGCCGAGCACCACCTCTGCACCATCTGCTCCCAGCACTCAGGATGCGCGGTGCACCAATGAGGAATCATCTAAAAAAATACAAGTACACGGCATATCAGAAGATAAAATTAAGCATATTTAGTACCAATAATAAAGTTTTGTATTTACCTGCAAGTACTGGTCCGGAGTCAACGACATGGTTCGGGCGTCCTTCTTGCTCACCTTCTCCCCAAGGACGGAGCCGTGGTAAGTGACGATGGCCTGGATGCGCGCCTCGTAGTGCATGTCCACGACGAGCTTCTCACAGCTCGTGGTAGCCACCACATCCGCCCTGACCTCGTATCCAACCTCGCATCTGAAGAAATCCTACATACAAAGACGATGTATCCATACATTATTTCAAGAATATGCAACAAATGTGACTTATTAAACAATATAGTGCGAGGAAGACTTACCCACAGCTCTTGCTTCACCCACTCCGCCTTGTTGTTGAATTATCTGCCGTCCCGATCTACTGCATCGGGGGAGACGACGTAGTGGTCGAAGGTGTATGCTGGGCTCGTCACTCCGGCGTACTCGACAAGTCCAGGGAAGTGTTCCCTGCATAGAAGGCCGAGGATGCCATTGGGGTTGCGGCCATGGCCCCCTGCAGTCTCCAAAACCATCCAAGACCTGTCCAAGTGATTAAGATAAAGTATTAGTTTCTATTATTAATTTGAACATATAATATGAAAAAGCAGCAACAACATCTAAAGTTACCTACCTCTCTCCATCAGGTCGTATCAGTGGATGTCTGTCACGAAGTATGGGTCGCTGAGGGAGACTCGCGGGACCTCGCAGGTAGATACTCCTCGAACCTGAGGAGCCAGAACCTGAGACGTCCTGCTGAGCGGCATCGTTGTCGTCGTCCTGCTGCGCCGCATCGTCGTCGTCCTGCTGCGCCGCATCGACAGCGGCTTGCTGCTCCACCAGCTGCTGTACGGCATCGTCCTACTGTGCCTCCTCCTCCGTCCTACGGGTGCTCCTCCTCCCCCTCCCCCTCCTCGTCCTCGTCCCACCGCCCACCATCTTTGTCCAACAACCTGCAATTAAGAGTAAGCAATTAAACACAGATAAAAAATATGTATTTAGAAACATATGCAAAATAAATGAAATATAGCATTACATCGATTAAAAATAATCTTCATATGTGTCCGGGTTAGCCGGATCATAAGTGTCATCATCACTATCAACCATTTCATAGTCAACACCATCTGAAGGCGCAATTTCGTCATTGGCATTGCCTTCAAGCATTTCTAAGTCATTCTCATTTTGCACCTCATCATCCTCCTCATCAACAACCATTTCAATATCTACTTCCATTCCGATCGCTTCGGTTAAGTCTATCTCAAATCGCCCTTCTAGCCCATCTTCTTGGAAGAACTCTCCGTCATATGTGTCCGGGTCTAAGTTATAATCTTCATCGTTTGGAACAGGTAATTTACCGTGCGGTGATACCTTATACACAACATCCCAACCCTTAAGATGTTGTTTCATTTGGCACGCATATGGAAGATAATACACTTGTGTGGCCTGTTGGGCCACAATATAGACATCGTCTCCTAGTAAGGTGGAATCCTGTCGAATTTCGACTAGCCCAATATTAGAATGTGTCCGTCTCGTAACTTCAGGGTCAAACCAATGACATTTGAATATCACTGGAGTAAGAGGTTTGGAACCATAAAAATTGAGTTCATATATTTCTTCAATTCTTCAATAATACTCGACCTCGTCAAGCCCGGGCGTAAAGACTCCAGAACACGTGGTTTTTCGATTGGGCCGACTTTGGTCGTAGCTTGTTGTGCGAAAATGGTATCCATTGACGTCATACCTAGAAAATTTCCTGACCCTATAGGCAAAGCCATTGGCTACTTGTCTCAACTCGGCACTCATAGACGGCTCTCTTTGGCCCTGCAAGTTCAAACATGCTAGATTGTTATATTATTCGCACGTAAGAGCAACTTGAAATGACAAACTAAGCACGTACCTTATGTTTAAACCAGGAAATGAAATCGGGCAATCCATTTCCCGCACCCTTTCTAAGAAGGGTATCATATTCTTGTGGAGTTGGGTCCCTTGATCGACGCCAGAATTCATGAAGAAATTGCTCCATGTATGGCGTCACCTCTTCAAGGTTGGTCAATATATATAGCATGATATGGCGCCACTCTTCATGTCTCAGGGTCTTGGTGGTCGAACCACTCGCGCTTCCGAGTTGCCCTCGAAAAATGCTGAAGTTCGATTCATTGCCGCCATCATTGTAACGAGGGGTGGATTATGCACGCTCGGCAGTTTATCACCATAGTAAGTTGTTGTGAAGTTTGACACCTCCTCCAGTATGTATGCCTCTGCAATGGAAGCCTCGATTTTGCATTTATTTCTACATTTCTTTTGGATAGTCTTTAGACATCTCTCGATTGGATAGCACCAACGTCCCTGCACGGGCCCCCCATTCGTGCCTCATACGGGAGATGAAGAATCAAATGCTGCATCGGATTGAAGAAGCCGGGTGGAAAGATCTTCTCCAGCTTACACAGTAACACGGGTGCCATCCTTTCCAAGTCTGCAATCATGGTTCGAGCTAACTCTTTTGCACAAAGCTGGCGGAACAAATAGCTCAACTCTGCAAGCGCTAGCCAGACATGCTCAGGGACATAGCCTCGAACCATCGCCGGAAGAATTCGTTCAATCCATATGTGGAAGTCATGACTCTTCATCCCTAAGACTCGCAGAGTAGATAAGTTCACCCCCCTACTAAGGTTAGCTGCATACCCATCAGGGAACATTAACATCTTGATCCACTGTAGTACTTCCTTCCTCTAGGCCCTGCTCAGGACGAAATCGGCCTTAGGCCTTCTCCATGTCTTTCCACCACTAGGCGGCTTCATCTCTTGGTTTGGTCTATCACATAACTCTGTCAGATCCACTCTTGCCTTTACGTTATCCTTTGACTTATCAAGAATCTCCATAATTGTTGCCCAAAGTGCCTCAGCGACATTCTTTTCAGTGTGCATCACGTCAATGTTGTGTGGAAGGAGCAGGTCATCATAATAGGGGAGCCGAGTCAAGCCCGACTTATGTATCCACATATGTTGCTCACCATATCCCACAAAACCACCTTCTGGGTTGGCCACGAGACCATCTATCTGTTGGCGAACTTCGGTGCCAGTCATCATTGCAGGTGGGCCGTCTATCACCACGACACCTTTCGTAAAGTTCTTGATGTCTAGTCGGAATGCATGGTCAGGAGGGAGAAATTGTCGATGTTTATCGAATGACGAATATTTGCCACCCTTCTTCAACCAAATGAACCTAAGAGCTTCCTTGCAAACTGGGCATGGGAACTTACCGTGAACACACCAGGCGCAAAATAGCCCATACACCGGTAAGTCATGCATGGAGTACTGGTACCAAACATGCATTTTGAAGTTTGTCTTCGTAGCTCGGTCGTACGTCCATACCCCTTCCTCCCAAGCACGGACCAATTCATCAATCAAAGGCTCCATGTACACGCCCATTTTATTCCCCGGGTGTCCAGGAATTATGAACGACACGAATATGTTCTGTCTTTGAAAGCATACGCGGGGGGGGGGGGGGGAGATTGATGGGGATAACGAACACGGGCCAACATGTGTATGGGGCAGCGGTCATTCCATAGGGATTGAACCCATCTGTGGCCAGCGCAACACGAACATTACGAGCCTCTTTGGCTTTCTCATGGTGAATGGCATCAAAGTGGGTCCATGCTTCACCATCGGATGCGTGAACCATCTTGTCAGGATTGTATCGTTTGCCTTTTTTGTGCCATGTCATCTGTTTCGCAGATTCCTCTGTCATGTATAGACGCTGGATCCTCGGTATGAACGGAAGGTGGCGTAGGATTGTCACGGGGATGTCGAGCTGCCTCTTCTGTCCATCACCAGAGTCTACCTCCATGAACCTAGACGATTTACACTTCGGACAATACTTTGCCTCAGTGTGTTCTTTCCTAAATAGGACGCAGCCCTTCGGACAAGCATGTATCTGCTCATACGTCATCTTGAGTGCACGAAGGAGTTTCTGTGCCTCGTACATGCTCTTTGGCAGAACGTGATCCTCTGGAAGCAAGCTGCCAATAACTGTCAACAAACCATCGAAGACGTCTCGACTCATGCTATACTGCGACTTGAACGCCATTATACGCCCAATGGCATCCAGTTGAGAAACCTTTGTCTTGCCATGAAGGGGTTTCTGTGCCGCGTCAAACATGTCGTAGAATGCCTTTGCGGTCGCCTCTGGCTCGTCCTCCATACGTCCTTCGGTGAACTGTGCCTCGTGATAGTCGTTCAACATGTCCGCTATCCCGGCATCAGCATCGTAATCCTCGACGCGTTGTCTCACCACCTCCTCTCTCGTGCGATGCGCTTCACCATGGAAGATCCACCGAGTATAGTCCGGCGTAAATCCATTCTTCCAAATATGTTCTACCATGGCCTTCTTTGGTTTTCTTTTCCGGTTGTCACATTTGCTGCACGGACAAGGGACTAGACTAGCTCCTTTAGCAGCTTCGCCATATGCCCGTTCCATGAAAGCATCGGTCTTCCTAATCCATTCTGGGGTGACATCATTACGTCGAACGCGGCCCGTGTACATCCACTCACGGTCCTCCATCCTCTAACATATATAACCGAGTATAGTTTAATATAGACATGTAATGCATGTACACTACGTTCCTACCTTCTAATAGGTGATGATAGGTCCTAATCCCACCCGCGGTTGCGTAGATGGAGTTAGTTTCCATGCTCTACTCCGATCCGAGATAGACTTTCGGCAGCACCTCCCCGCTGTTCTCCGGATACACGTCCTGGCAGGGAGAGTGTACTGTCCGGAGAACAACAGGGAGGTGACGCCGAAACTCTATCTCGGACCGGAGTAGAGCATGAAACTAACACCATCTACGCAACCGCGGGCTGTCCAAAAAACGTGGACAATTCGAAACTGATACATTTGTAGATATGCAAAGATCTGCATATCTACACCGTATCTCTTTCGAACGGGAGACACCTAACTGGGTTACGTGATCTACGACCATGATGCGGAAATAGAGGTTATACCTAGGGTGGCGGTGGAGTCAGGCTAGTGGGGCTGTGGCGGGTCGGTGCAGTGGCGACGCGACGCGGTGCGGGCAGACCCGCAGCGGTTAGGAAGACAAGTATCTTCTCTGTAAAAAAGAAACACAAGTCTGTTAATACAAAAAAAATCGACAGCACCTCCTCTGTACGTTGAGGTTTTTAAAACCTGCAAATAAAACTAACAGCACGATGGCTGACATGCACACAGTAAAAAGAGTATGCAAAGTTGCACTTTGATGTATTCAAGATAATGAACTTGATCGGCCTACATTTAATTCCTATAGACCAATCATACACATATATTAGAAATGTAATTTCCAATCACATGCAAACTACGTTTAATCACACATAATCAATCGCATATTACAAATGTATACCTTAGGGGTGGCGGCTTGCGACGGGGAGGATCGCCGGTGAATTGCCGCGCGTAGGGGTACGGCGGCTTGCGCGGGCGCGGGGCCGGCGGCGAGCGCGGGGTCGGGCGAGAGGGTGGGCGCGGGGCCGGCGGCGAGGGCGGGAGCGAGGCCGGCGGCGAGGACACGACGGGGGCACGCACGGCGGGGACGCGACGGGGGCACGCATGGCGGGGACGCAACGGGGGCACAGTGAGGGCACAGCGTACGGCGTACGGCGCGGTCGCGGCTGCGGCGGCTACGGCCTCACGGCGAGGGCGTGGGCAGGGCGAGCGCGGCATGGGCGTGGGGCCGGCGGCGAGGGCGGGAGCGGGGCCGGCGGCGAGGACGCGACGGGGGCACGCACGGCGGGGACGCGACGGGGGCACGGTGAGGGCACGGCGAGGGAAAGCACGGCGGGGACGCGGCGGGGGCACGGCGAGGGCACGGCGTACGGCGTACGGTGCGGTCGCGACTGCGGCGGCTACGGCCTCGCGGCGAGGGCGTGGGCGGGGCGAGCGCGGCGTGGGCGCGGGCGAGCGTGGGCGAGCATGAGCGCGCGCGGCAGCGGCGCGGCGCGGTGTGGGTGGGCGCGCCGTGGGCGAGCGAGGGCGCGGGTGGGGCGGCGGGTCGCGGCGGCGATTTACGGCGGCGGCGGCGCGGATGAGTGAGTGAGAGAGTGAGAGAGAAAGAAGAACATACCAGCGCTATGTAAACGCACTTTGCCGAGTGCCCGTGATCTGGCACTCGGCAAAGATTTTTTTTATTTTAAAATAAGCTTTGCCGAGTGCCAGATCGGGGACACTCGGCAAATGCTCCTTTGCCGAGTGTCGACGAGCTGACACTCGGCAAAGTCTAACTTACACTTCTTTGCCGAGTGTCACCCAATGGGCACTCGGTAAAGCCTCCTTTGCCGAGTGTCAACCAACTGACACTCGGCAAAGTACTTTTTTATTTTTTTTGTTTGTGCCCCCAAACTTTTTGTGGTATGTTCCTACACTATGTAGACCTACATGTATCATTTGTGAACAATTATAACAGAGTTTCAATTGTTAGTAGATTTAGTTCGTTTATTTGAATTTCTTCGGAAAATTCAGATTTGAACTGCAGGTCACTCGAAACTTAGAAAACCGTACATGAAAAAATTTAGCTTGTCCAAGTGTCTCGATACCTTCGGGCCCAGGGATGTCTAGCATGTCGTCCTCGTATCCTTGGACGACTGACATCACTTCTACCCTACAATATTCTTCTGGAATGTCGTTTCCATGGAACTTGCGTCCTGGGATCGCAAGGCCTGTGGCTACTTTCTTTGTACGCTGATTGTTAATACCATATCTTATAACTAGTGTGCATGCCACAGGCCTTGTGATGTCATCAACTGGATAGCGGACCTTATTTCCCGTTGACGCGACAGAGCTTGGGATGGTCGTACCCTCGGTGGAAGCCGGCGTTTGAGCTGCTGGAATTATTTGCATCTGTGGAGTGGTCATCTGTTGAACAGACATCGCACTCGCCATCGCCAATTGCTGCATCAATTCTGGAGGAGGATTCGATAGCATTTCAGACATCAGGCCTTTGAACTCTTTCTTGGCCTCCTCCTTAAAATAATTCGCCATCTCTTCCTTGTATCGATCACGTTTCTTGTACAGACCTTCCCATTGTGGTCCGAATCCTTCCTTCCATCCTTCCTTAGATGAGATTCCTCGTACACGACCAGGATGCTCAAGGTTACCGAGACCAGCCGTTAGAATGTCTCTCTCCCTTTGCGGCTTAAATGTTCCTTGGCTCTGCTTAGCTGCAATTGCATATATGTTTTTGCCGCTTCTTCGACAGTGGGATCATCAAAAGATACACCAGACTCAGTTTCCCTTGGTTTTCTAGCACGGATCCAATTAGCTGTCCTTTCACCAAGTTGCTCGGACAGCGTCGGCAACCCTGCAGCCTTCTTCTCGGCGTCTTCTTGTCTCCATTTAGGAACCTGACGCTTGTAACCACCTGTGCCAAGGTGGTGGTGGTATTTGTTCTTCTTGGATAGTTCCGAATTTGCCTCACTTAGCGATATGAAATCAGGGCTGCTCCTCTGCTCTAGAAATACTGCCCACTGACCTGCTGAGATTTTATATTTTTTCGTTGGGTCTAGGCCTTTCTTTGCAAACTTTGTATTCATCTCAGACCTCCAGTTTCGGAAATTGATTGCAAACTGCTTCATCGTGTATTTTTTGACGAGTTCTTCTGAACCCCCAGGCAAAACAAACCTCGTTATTAGCTTATTCCACATTTGATTCTTGACATCATCTGATACATCTTTCCACTGTCGGATTGTGATGTCAAGATTATCTCTAACTAAGAACCCAAGTGCATTCCGAAACTTAGGTAGTGCCTCTTCTGGAGATAGGGGCTGACCATTCGGGCTCACGTCTGTGATTTTATATGTCTTGTCAGGAAACTTGTTTAGCCCCCTGTCACCTCTGTTCCGATCGCTCTGCTTCCTTTTCCTTGACCTCTCGGTGGTTGTCTCGGTTGATTCCGGTGCACCTTGGGTCGGTTTCGGTGCGCCTTGGGTCGGTTCCGGTGCGTCTTGGTATCATGCCGCAGCTTTTTCGAGCATCACACGAAATTGAGACAAGACCTCCTATTCATGTAATAAAATGCACAAGAAATCATGCATGTGTAATAGACATTGTGAAATCAGCTAATTAATTAGGTACACACATTAAGGATGTGTAATTTACCTCATGGTCTTGTGGATCATAAGTAGAGTCACGTTGCAACTCACGCGCAGCGGCCCTATCTATCCTAGTGGTAGGAAAAGGGTCGCTAGGCGTTTCATATCCTTCACTGCTGGATTCTTCTTGAGCAACACTCTTGTCCATGTGGTCGGGCCCTAATCCTTGGTCCTTGGTTGGAGAACTCATTGAGCTATATATATACAAATACATATTAACACATATTAACATAAGCAATAATTAAATTCATATTAACAAATACCCTAACCCCTAATATTGTGATACAGATATTATCGAGATACGTATAGAGAGGGAGAGTCATATAGGATGTAGAGAGAGAGAGATGGAGAGTCGTATAGAACGTATAGAGAGGGAGAGAGGAGTCGTATAGGACGTAGAGAGAGAGAGAGATGGAGAGTCGTATAGAACGTATAGAGAGGGAGAGATGGAGAGTCGTATAGAACGTATAGAGAGGGAGAGAGGGAGAGAGGAGGAGTCGTATACGACGTAGAGAGAGAGATGGAGAGTCGTATAGAACGTATAGAGAGGGAGAGAGGGAGAGAGGAGGAGTCGTATAAGACGTAGAGAGAGAGAGAGAGAGATGGAGAGTTGTATAGAACGTATAGAGAGGGAGAGAGGAGGAGTCGTATAGGACATAGAGAGAGAGAGAGATGGAGAGTCGTATAGAACATATTACACATTAAGTTCATCTCTATCGCTAATCCTGTATTCTCGGGACTTTTCGACTCGCGTGTAGTGTATAGCTCTACATCAGCCTTATTTGAACCAGCCGCCATTACGTGGGGGCGAGTAAATGCATGATCTACACGCTTTACGTGTGACGCACGACGACAGTGGAACGATGAAAACCAATGTTTTATAGTAGTAGAGAAGAGTTGTAGATAGCGCATGATATCCAAGAGAATGCACTATACACTCGATTCTGAGATATTGTTTCTCCGTACATGAAATTAAAGCATAAAATATGTAGCGTTTGGATCATAATGCATTTCTAAAATCAGATTCTCAGAGGTAAACCAATTGGAAGCCAAAAAAACATGCTTTCCGCTGCTCTCTCTCTCCCTCTCCCTCTCTTTCCTCTCTCTTCCCTCCCTCCCTCTCCCTCTCTTTCCTCTCTCTTCCCTTTCCCTCTCTCTCCTCTCTCTCTCTCCCTCCACTCTCTTTCCTATATATACACTCCCTCTCCCTCCTCTCTCTTCTCTCTCTCTCCCTCCCTCCACTCTCTTTCCTATCTCTTCCCTTTCCCTCTCTCCTCTCCTCTCTCTTCCCTCTCCCTCCTCTCTCTTCCCGGCCCTCTCCCTCTCCCTCTCTCTCTCTCTCTTACTCTCTGCAGAGACGCGTGCAGGGTCCCTAAACCCTCTCCCTCTCTTCCCTCTCCCTCCTCTCTCTTCCCTCTCTCTCTCACTCTTCCTAGGCCTAGGGTTTCACGCGCGGCGGCGGCGGCGTGCCCGAGCAATTATAGTCGAAGAAGGGAGAGAGAGAGAGAGAGGAGAACTTACCTATGGCGCGGGGACGACGGCGTGGACGACGGCGGCGCATGGCGGAGAAGATCGCCGGGGCAAAATTTCGGCAGCCTGACGGCGGGAAGTGTAAAAGACAGGGCGCCAAAGACTTAGCGAAATTTCGGCCCCGCGCGCGCTCCTTTATATAGGAGATATTTCTACTGGCGGTTGACAATGACAACCGCCAGTAGAAATCATTTCTACTGGCAGTTGTCATAGAGAACCGCCAGTAGAAATGCCTTCCACAGACTGTGGAGGCCATTTATACTGGCGGTTTTCGTTGTGAACCGCCAGTAGAAATGCCTTCCACAGACTGTGGAGGCCATTTATACTGGCGGTTTTCGTTGTGAACCGCCAGTAGTAATATTTTTAGTATATTATTTTTATTGTATATTCATACATTAAGTATATAAATTTTTATACATATTAAATATATAATTATATATATTTAGTATACATAATATATATATTTATATTACTTCTCTCTCTCCCCTCCTCTCTCTCCTCTCTCTCCCTCTCTCTCTCCTCTCTAGAAAATCACTAGAATGCCCGTTCTTGCAGTGTTTAAATACTACGTCGTCTCCTAGCTTCGCGTCTCTCGTCACCATTGGTGTGAAGTTCTTTCACAAGTATCAGATCTGGTAAACATCTTTCCAAGTTCTTTCACAACATGTTTTTTGAAGATGCTTGTTTCTTACTGCCTGATATATATATATATATATATATATTAGTTGAATAGTCCTCCCTGCTTTTATTTTACCTCGCGTTCTAGGACGCGCTGAAGAACGGGCATTCTGGATGTGCAAAGTGCTGCATCCGCACGGACGGTAAGTGCTGGACCTGCTCCGAGCGCATTGGCAACAATAGCTCTCTCTCCTCTCTCTCTCTCCTCTCTCTCTCCTCTCTCTCCTTTCTCTCTTCTCTCTTTCTCCTATCTCTCTCTCCTCTCTCTCTCCCTCTCTCTCTCTCCTCTCTAGAAAGTCACTAGAATGCCTGTTCTTGCAGTGTTTAAATACTACGTCGTCTCCTGGCTTCGCGTCTCTCGTCACCATTGGTGTGAAGTTCTTTCACAAGTATCAGATCTGGTAAACATCTTTCCAAGTTCTTTCACAACATGTTTTTTGAAGATGCTTGTTTCTTACTGCCTGATATATATATATATATATTAGTTGAATAGTCCTCCCTGCTTTTATTTTACCTCGCGTTCTAGGACGCGCTGAAGAACGGGCATTCTGGATGTGCAAAGTGCTGCATCCGCACGGACGGTAAGTGCTGGACCTGCTCCAAGCGCATTGGCAACAATAGCTCTCTCTCCTCTCTCTCTCTCTCCTCTCTCTCCTTTATATCTTCTCTCTTTCTCCTATCTCTCTCTCCTCTCTATCCCTCTCTCTCTCCTCTCTAGAAAGTCACTAGAATGCCCGTTCTTGCAGTGTTTAAATACTACATCGCCTCCTGGCTTCGCGTCTCTCGTCACCATTGGTGTGAAGTTCTTTCACAAGTATCAGATCTGGTAAACATCTTTCCAAGTTCTTTCACAGCATGTTTTTTGAAGATGCTTGTTTCTTACTGCCTGATATATATATATTAGTTTGTCGCTAAAAATAATCAATTACATGACATGTCCTAACAATAATCAATTACATGACAACTATATAATCTAGGGAGCTATTGTTCTGCCTTGTCCATCGTGGCGTACCTAGGGCATCGAATTGCGTGGGATGCTTCGCTCAACGTTCCTTACCTTGGTTGGATGCTCTATGAAAAGAGACATGTCGTTGAACTGGTTAAAATCCTCTAAATCAGATACACCATCAACTCCTATAGCTTGTTGTTTTCTAGGAAAAACTACGTGCTTCAGGTTGTCGGTGCTTTTCTTCTCATTGTTAGAAATGATCTGTTCAACATAGAAGACCTGTGCAGCACGATTAGCAAGGATCCATGGGTCATATTTGTAACCTACCTTACTTAGATCAAGAACTCTGACCCCATAATTGTCTACCGTGACATGTTTGTCTTCAACCCATTGACATTAGAAAACCGAGATCTGAAATGTACCATAGTCTAGTTCCCATATGTCCTCAATAAAGCCAAAATATGTAATAATCTCACCAGTTTCATCATCTATGGCCTCGCACCGAACACCACTGTTTTGTGACATGCTCTTTTTGTCCTTGGACTTGGTACAAAATGTGAATCCACTAATGTCATAGGTTTGCCATGTTGTGACCTGGCGTGATGGTCCAGATGCCAACCCCTTGATGGTTTTTTCTTCTATTGTTTCTCCACGTGGAATGTCCTTCACCATTAGCCATGTGTTGAACCACTGCTTATGTTGCTTCATTACCCAATCAGCCGTATGCCTAGGATTTTGCTCGTGAAGCTCATTGATGTGTTGTTGGATAAATGGCTCTGTTATCGCTAGCTGATGTAGGATGCTGTGATGTGCCTCAAGTATTGTATTGTAATCTGGTGGGATGAAAGATTTCCGTCCCATCCTCCCGCTTCCATACAATCTACCCTTGTGTCGTGACGGAAGTAGACCTATTGCAACCTGGTCTTTTAGGATACTATTGCAGAATGGACCTCCGGACTCAATGGCCTCTTCGGTACAGTACCCCTCTATCATGGATGCCTCGGGACGAGCACAGGTTGATACATAGCCATTCAGTATTGACATGAAACGCTCGTACGTCCACATTTCATGCAAGTACATAGGACCCAATGCATCTATTTGTGGCACCAAGTGCACCACAAGGTGCACCATAATATCAAAGAACGATGGAGGGAAACACATCTCAAACTGTGATATTGTCTCTACTGCGAATTCCTGAAGAGATGCCAACTCATCACGGTCAATCACCTTTTGTGAAATTCTGTTGAAAAAGTAGCACAACCGTGTGATTGCCATCTTTAAAAACAAAGGATTTATAGCCCTGATGGCAATAGGTAGGAATGTAGTCAGCATGACATGACAATCATGTGAGTTGTAGTTGGTGACTATCAGGTCTTTCATTGACACAATACTCCGTATGCTAGAGCAGAATCCGGATGGGACTTTCAAATTCTTAAGCCAAACACACATCGCATGTTTCTCATCTACATTGAGATTGTAGCTTGCTGCTGGGAGATGATACTTCCCATTTTCTTGAAGAACAGGATGTAGTTCCTTTTTTATGCCTAAATTTACCAAGTCCATGCGTGAATTGAGCCCTTCTTTTGTTTTGCCCTTTATGTCTAGCAAGGTGCCAATTATGCTTTCAAACACGTTCTTCTGAACGTGCATATCATCAATCGCATGCCGCACATCTAACTCTTTCCAGTAAGACAAGTACTCGAAGAAAATAGACTTTTTCTTGAATATAGCCCCTGGAGCTGGTTTGGCATCCTTCCTTGTTTTTCCGTCTTTTGTCTTCTTCCCGAAAACAAACTTGATATTCCTGACTATTTCAAAAACTCTATGACCTTTATTGTTACCCGATGGAGCAGTAGAATGTAGTTCACCATTATTGTCAAAGTACTTATCCATCTTTCGCATGCGGTACCTGTGTCCTTCCAATAAAAAGCGTCTGTGCCTCATGTACACTATCTTCTTAGATGTAGTAAGGGACACGTAAGCAGTTTCATCAATGCATATTGTGCAGCCAACCTTTCCCTTAAACTGGCCTGATAATGTGAAGAGTGCAGGGTAATCGTTGATCGTAACAAAAATAATTGCTCTCAGCGTGAATGAATCTTTACGATACTCATCCAACATTTGAACACCCGTTACCCACAATATTTTCATATCCTCCATTAAGGGCTCTAAAAATACATCCATATCAACTCCAGGTTGTGTAGGTCCAAAAATAAGCATGGTTAGCAAAATGTACTTCCGTTTCTGCATCAACCATGAAGGAAGGTTGTATATGGTGAGGATCACTGGCCATGTGCTATGCTTGCTGCTCCTTTCAGCAAATGGATTCATTCCATCAGTACTCAGTGCGAACCTAACATTTCTTGGTTCATCGGCAAAGTCTCAGTGGTTCTCATTGAAATCTTGCCACTGCTTCCCATCAGCTGGATGTCGAAGCTTCCCATCGTTTTTGTGCTCATCAGAAGCATGCCAGCTCATAAGTTTGGCATCCTCAGGGTTAGCGAACAAACACCTCAATCGATCGACGACGGGGAGGTGCCACATCACCAAAGCAGGAATCTTTTTGAGCGCATAATAGTCTACTTCTTCTTTTTCTTTGCTCGTGGATTTTGAAGTCTTCTTTTTGGCTTTCTTTCGCTTCTTCCCTTTAGACACAGATGCAACACACTCTTCCTCTCGATAGTCTTTATTCGTCTTGTACCTAGTTGCACCACACTTTGGGCAGCTCTCCAAGTCTTTATAATCATCACCTCGATAAAGGATACAGTGATTTCTACACGCGTGGATCTTCTCCACGCCCATAGTGAGTGGACTGATTAGTTTCTTTGCATAGTATGTGTTAGCAGGCACTTTGTTCTCCTTTGGAAGCATGTCTGCGACAATACTCAAGAAAGCATCGAAGCCAGCATCAGACAGACCATATCTAGCTTTTAAAATCAACAGCTTTAACATAGACCGGAGCGTTGTGAACTCTTTGGTACAACCCTTAGACTCGTCGTACAAAGGCTCTTCTGTTGCCTTCTTTAGGGACTCCATACCTTTCATGAAGAACATCGATGGATCTGTATAATGACGCAACATTGCCTCTAACAACTCTGCATCTTCCTCGTCCATAACATTTGGCAAAACATGGGTTCTTTCACGTTCATTTCCTCCGGCGTAACCATGATCAGTAACATTTGGCACTACATGTTCGCTCTGTGGAAGAGGTTATTGTGTCTCATGAACGAACTGAAAGCTGTCGTCGATGTTTGCAGGGTTTCCAGCTGTATAAGGCGAAGAGCTACCCTCTCCATGCTTTGTCCAAATTATGTAATCCTTCACAAATCCTCGGCATACCAGATGAGATATGATTTGTTCTGTGTCATCAAATACAACAGCATTTTTGCAGTCCATACATGGACAATATATGTGCTTTGTCTTTGTTCTCCAAGCATGGTTCGTAGCGACAACAAGAAACTTATGGACCTCAGATATGTATGATGGATCTAGCCTTGATAAGTTATACATCCAGGATATCCTCTCCATCATCACCTGTAAAAAAAGTAATATAAAACACACAAGACACACAAATTGGCAAGAGAAACATATATCAATAGGCGGTTGGATCGATTAGGCAACCTAACTACTTTATCTCTAACACACGGTGAAACCCTAGATCCAAAATGTGGCTAAAATGGAGGAAAAATGAACAAAATTTGGCAAAAGAAACATAAGCCAAACTTTCCTAGCAACTAATAAACAAAAAATCTTAATACCCAAACCTATCTCTCTAACACATGGTGAAAGCCTAGTTTCAAAATGTAGTTAAAATTGAGCAAAAATGAACAATAATTGGCAATTGAAACATAATTAAACCAACCTTTCATAACAATTAATAAAAACAATCTTAATTACCAAACCTATCATCCTCCCTCTCCATACAACACATTCACCATTCATTAAGCAACTAAATATGTGTCATGGATAAACTTATTTGAGAACTAAACATGAAAAAGGAGAGGGAATAGACAAAATATAACCATCTTAAGCAACCTCATTTGAGGAAATAGAGAAAATAACCTAGCTATACTCTTCTCTCTCACATGTAAAACCCTAGATCCAAAATGTGGCTAAAATTGAGCAAGAATGAACAAAAATTGACAAAGAAACATAAACCAACCTTTCTTATCCACCTTCTTCCAAAAAATGAAGACCAAAACCCACTAGTACAATTTGGCTTTATACAAGCGGTAGGCTTTTTACATCACAGGCGGTTCGGTTAGAAAACCGCCTGTGATGTCCCAGGCGGTTCAGTACGCCTGGGATGTAATAGTATCACAAGCGGTTTTTGTTTAGGACCGCCTGTGGTGCTCTATCCTTTTCACAAACGGACCCTAAGAAAAAACCGCCTGTGATTGTAAAAATATGAAAATACAATTTAAATATGAAAATAATTTTAATTTTTAACAGAAATATGCAAATACAATTTAAATGAATTAATATTTATTTTTTAACAGAAATATGCAAATACAATTTAAATGAATTAATATTTAATTTTTAACAATAATATGCAAATACAATTTAAATGAATTATAATAGCACACATAGATAACTAGAGAGATTTTAAATTAATTGGCAACCACAATTCATAGTCGATCATACATGATAACAAATACAATTTGATTCATACAATTTTTCATGAACTACCATTTTTCCGCATGTATGGCTTTAAGTTCTTATCAATTTTCTTTTCCACACGCTTGATTCTCTCTAGACTGTTAAAGACGAACATCTCTTCATACTTATTGTATTCCTCATCTTGGTCTCCCACATTCTCAACTCCAACAATTTTTTGCTTTCCAGAAATAACTACATGCATCTTCTCATGTGCTGGATCGAGTACATAGAACACTTGTGCAACACATTCAGCGAGAACCCACGGGTCATCTTTATATCCTACTTTCTTTAAGTCTACCAGTGTGAGTCCGTAGTTATCCACTATCACCCCCACGGGATGTTGTACCCATTGGCACTTAAATAAGGGTATTTTCATGCTTGGGCCATAATCAAGTTCCCATATTTCCTCTATGAATCCAAAATATGTGGTCTTCTGTCCATGTAGGTCAAAAGCATCGATACGAACACCGCTATTTTGTGCAACACTTTTCATGTCTTTTGATTTAGTGTAGAATGTGTACCCATTGATGTCATATGCTTGCCATGATGTCACAAAACACGATGGCCCAGAAGCCAAATTCTTCATTGTTTTCTCTTCCAAAGAGTCTCCGAATGGGATGTTTTTGTCCATTAACCATTCGCTGAAACGATGTTTGTGCTCCCTCATGATCCAGTCCTCTGTGCGGTTCTGATTTTCTTTACGAAGCTCATCCAGGTGTTCCTCTATGTAAGGCTCGGCTATCGTGAGATGTTGTAGTACACTACCATGAGCACAATGTACTAGCTTGTAATCCTCAACGCGAAAAGTTTTCTTGCCCATTCTCCCTCTCCCACATAGTTTACCCTCATGTTTAGGTATAGGCACACCTATCATTGTTCCGTCACTGATGTAATCTATACAGCTCTCAATCACTTCTTCTGTAGTGTATCCCTCCATGATTGAACCCTCTGGGTGAGCGCGATTTCGCACATAACCTTTTAATACTCCCAGGTATCGCTCCAACTGAAACATATGATGTAAATATAGTGGCCCTAATATTTTTATCTGATCCACGAGATGTATGATTAGGTGTACTTGCATATCAAAAAATGATGGAGGAAAACACATTTCAAGCTTGCACATAGTCTCGATGATGTATGCCTTTAGATAGTCCAAGTCTTCTAAAGCTATTACTTTTTGTGAAACCGCATTGAAAAAGTAACACAAGCGTGTGATGACAACTTTGACATGCTCTGTTTCGAGGGCTCTTACCGCAATTGGGAGGAACACCGTCATCATCACATGGCAGTCATGAGAGTTGTAGCCAAATAGAGACAAGTCCTTCATCCTGACTAGTCTGCTGATATTGGATGAGAAACCTGTGGGCACTTTGACCCCACGCAAACATTTGCAAATCTTTGTTCTCTCCTCAACTGACAAGTTGTAGCTAGCTGGGGGGAGGTAAGGCTTCCCTTTGCCACTATCCACTGGATGAAGTTCCGGTCTGATTTGAAGATCTACTAGATCATTGCGTGATTTGAGTCTGTCTTTTGTCTTACTCGGCATGCCCAGCAAGGTTCCAATGATGCTGTCAAAAACATTTTTTGTTACATGCATCAAATCAATGCTGTGGCAAATTTCCATATCCTTCTAGTATGGGAGGTACTTGAAAAAAATTGATTGCTTCTTGAAAGTTGTGTAAGTTGAAGGGTCAGTTCTCTTTCTCTTTTCTCCTTTGTTTTTTCCCTTTCCGAATACAACATGAATGTTCTTTACAATTTCAAAAACAAGTTTCCCACTATAAGGCTTTGGTGCACCTTCACTTTCCAGTTGATTGTTAAATTCCGCTTTCATCTTTCGGTACTTATGCTGCTTCATCAAGAACCGTCTGTGTCCCATGAACACCAACTTCTTGGATGATTTAAGGTACATGGAAGCAGTTCCATCGACACACACTACACAACCATTCTTTCCTTTAGTCTTTTGCCCTGATAGTGTGGCGCCACCGAGAGAATCATGGATGGTAACAAATATAATTGCTCTTAAGTTGAAATACTCATGGCAATACTCATCCCATATTCTAACTCCTTCATTCTAGAGCTTTGTCATATCTTCCATAAGAGGTTCTAGGAACACATCAATATCAACACCAGCTGATTTCGGACCTTGAATAAGAATAGTCAACATAATGTACTTTCTTTTGTGACACAGCCATGATGGAAGGTTGTACATCGTTAAAGTCACGGGCCAGGTGCTATGTACACTTCTTTTTTCACCAAATGGATTCATTCCGTCTGTACCCAAAGCAAATCTTACATTTCTGGTTTCTTTGGCAAACTCAGGATACATAAGATCGAAATTTTTCCATTGTGATGCATCAGCAGGGTGTCGAATCTGTTTGTTATTCTGCTTGCGATTTTCAGCATGCCAACGCATAAGCTCAGCCTCCCTAGGATTTGAGAACAAACGTTTTAAGCGATCAATTACTGGAAGATACCACATCACCAAAGCTGGGTTCTTTGACTTCTTTTTCCCATCCATGTCATCAAAAGTGTCATCGTCACTTTCAGGTCCAATAGTGG
Organism: Zea luxurians; assembly: GCA_029449295.1. Classification (NCBI taxonomy): domain Eukaryota; kingdom Viridiplantae; phylum Streptophyta; class Magnoliopsida; order Poales; family Poaceae; genus Zea; species Zea luxurians. The sequence continues at coordinate 46,387,244 of JAOPSE010000010.1, forward strand.
ATTTCTTGTTTTTATTTTTCTTCGGGAATTTTTTTACACAGTCTTGATTGTAGCTCTTCTTGTATCGACTGACATTGCAAACTGGGCATCTTGATGCGTTCTCAAAATCGCCACGATACAGAATACAATGGTTCGGACATGCATGAATTTTTTGCACACCCAGAGCTATGGGAGATATAAGCTTCTTCGCTTTATAAGTGCTTGTTGGTAGTTTGTTGGGTTTTGGTAGTAATTGGGACAGAAAATTCAAAAGATCTGTGAAGCTAGTATCATATCATCCGGCGCTAGCCTTCAACTTCAGAAGTTCTAGAACTGTACGCAGTGTAGTAAATTCTTTGTCACAACCCTTTGATTCATCATATAAAGGTTCTTTTGAAGCACTTTCCAGTCCCTCCATTTTAGATAGCCCTTTCTGCGATCCCACAGAACTCAACATTTCTGGTTCCATATGGCGCAACATCTCTTCGCAATCAAATTCTTCAAAATCTTGATTAGCATCCACATTATCCACTTTACCATCAACTTTAAGATCTAAAATTCCGACAACTCTCTCGTCATTACCAGGCACTTCACACGGATCCAACTCACCATGTTCTGACCATATCGTGTAATTGTTTTTAAACCCTCTTTTTAGCAGATGTGATTGGATTACTCCTGTATCTCTCTAAGCTATCTTATTATCACAGTCGATGCACGGACATAATATCTCCTTGCTCTTTCGCTAATTCGCGTGCTTTTTGGCCGCTTCAATAAAGCTTCTCAAATTTCGAATATACAACGGATGTGGTCTTGGCACATTGTACATCCAACCTCGGTCCATTACCTATCCTTATATTGATTAACATCAATAAAACCATTAATTAATTGAATTCATCCATAAAACATGAAACAAATTGATATGTATGAAAATAAAACAAACATTGCAACAATAGATACCTTGAGGTGAGACAATTGTGTTTTTAAAGAATCTTTAAACTAGATCAACTATTATAAGTCCAAATCTTGAATTCCAAAGCTTTTCTTCAAATCCGTTCTATATTACAAAATTGAGGCAAAAAATCGCATCAAAATGAGAAAAAAAACAAATGGAGATCATATATATGCATAAACTATTGAAATCAATCAATAAACTCAAAAACAAAACCTTCTCCCTGTAGATCTAAAAAAAAAACCCGCCGCCGCTACAGTGCTGTGAATTAGGGTTCTGCGAGTTAGGGTTTTGGAACCCGTCGGGGGCTAGCCCTTTTATAGTGTACACACATCACAGGCGGATATTTAGCAAAACCGCTTGTGATAGATAACATCACAGGCGGTTTTTTACGTCGACCGCCTGTGAAGTTAATTTATCACAGGCGGTCGGAATTAACAACCGCCTGTGATGTTGTCTATCACAGGCGGTTTTGCTAAATATCCGCCTAGGATTCTTTACAATATAAAAGGCTCGTTGGTCGGCAGGAACCCTAACTCTTCCCGCCCGAGCTGACACAGTGCGCCGCCAGGCTGCCGCCGTGTCCCCGTCCCCGAGCACGAACCCGAGCGCCGTCGTCCCCGTCCCCGAGCTCGAGCGCCGCCGTCCCTGTCCCCGAGCCCGAGCGCCGCCATCCCCGTCCCGAGCCCGAGCGCCGCCGTCCCCGAGCGCCCGAGCAACGCCGTCCCCTTCACCGAGCCCGAGCGCCGCCGTCCCCTTCACCGAGCTCGAGCCCCGTCGTCCTCGTCCCCGAGCCCGAGCGCCGCCGTCCCCGAGCACCCGAGCAAGCCGTCCCCGAGACCGAGCCCGAGCGCCGCCGTCCCCTTCACCGAGCCCGAGCGCCCGCCATCCCCGAGCCCGAGCGCCGAGTCCCCGAGCCCAAGCGCCGCTGTCATGGTCCCCGAGCCCGAAGCACCGCCATCCACGAGCTCTGTCTTCTTCCTCTCGATAAGGTCGAAGTTCAGGTTCCATTTCTTCTTCCCCGAGCTCTTAATTCAGTTCAGGTTCCATTGGCTACAAGCAAGCAATGTTCTACAAATTGTGTATATGCATTCTTATTGTGTATTTCATTGTGTATATTCTACAAGCAAGCAATGTTCTACAAATTGTGTATATGTCAAGCAGAATTGTGTATTTCATTGTGTATATTTCAGTTCAAGTACTTGGAGTATTTCATTGTGTGTGCTTCATGTGTGTGCTTCTCTTCTCTTAGGTGGGGTGCTAAGTGATCTTAGTAGCCGACATAAGAGAAGAGAAGCGCACAGATGAAGCCGGGGCAGCTTTAAATTTTGTGACCACACATCCGGACAGAGTACACCGGCTCACCATCGTCTGGCCCCTTAACAAGCTCGCAGACGTCCCCAGCCCTAAGGTCGTTTGATGTCACCAAATGTTTCCCGCCCTCGGTGAAGCCCACAAATAACGGGAAGTGGTAGACTACAGGGCATAATCTCTTCTTGGGGTCCTTCAGCATTATAACATCACAGCCATGCCTTCTCTGTCTAACTGCATTGGAAAGTGCACTTCTATCTGCGAGCTTGCTTCCCGACCCGATCCTGCCCCGGAGGCGGGTTTGGGCTCGATTTCTTTTGAATCACCTTTTCTCCAAGTTCCCTTATTGATGGAACCGGTATATCAGACTAACAGTATATCCCTTTATCGATGGAACCAGCTTGAATGGCAGACAACGAGCAGCCTAGTATGGATGTGGTCTGCACCGGTGCGTCTAACAAAGTTGATGAAGACGCGAACAAACTTGAATGGCAGACAACGAGCAGCTCCGGTGAAGGGAGCAGGGAGGATAGTTCTAGTGACGACAATCCTTGTACTCCTATACCTCCAAGGAAGAAAAAAACATCAGATGAGCTTGATGCCGACTATATTCCCAACGATGAAGAGGTAAATAGAAATATGCCGACTATATTCTAAAATAATGTTCATATATGAAAGGCCATTAATTGTTTCACTATATAGATTTCAAATGAAGAGAAGAAAGAGGATGCATGTTCTACACGAAACACGGAGGATGCTCCGATGCCTGAATCATCCATTTCACATAAGCGGAAACGAGGGCGACGAGGTCTGAATCAGATGAAATAAGGTGCAGTTATGTACGTAACAAAACTAAATGCAGAGGGGTTTCCTGAAGAACCACTTGACATGGTTACAAAGTTTCGAAATTCATGCGGGTCTACTGTTAGAGATATAGTGCCAATCACACTTCAAAAATGGAAGGATTTAGATGAAGACACCCGCAATAAGCTATGGGCTAAGTTGTCTGAGTCATTCAAGTTCCCAAAAGGCACGGAGGATGCAGTAAGGAAGTCGATGCTCTCTGCTATGGCCAAGATGTTTCGTGGGTGGAAGGCCGAGATGAATAGGGAATTTGTTAAGAAGAATAAGGTTCCTCCGCCCAAGAAAATGGGGAAAATCACTCAAGCTCATGGGAGGAATTTGTTCGTCAGAAGACCGAACTGAAGGCCAAAGAACTAGGCGAAACTAATTCTCAGAGAGCGAAGATGAACAAACACCCCCATCGCCTGGGGTCAACCGGATATCACCATAAAGTTGTGCAGTGGAACAGGATAATCGAGGAAGCTATAGCTAACGGCACTTTGGACCCAATATTAAAAGATATCGATGAGCGAGCTATTTGTTGGATCTTAGGTCGGGCAGGTTTGAGTGAGGACGGCAAACTTTTGCATCCAGAATTGGTAGGCGAAGTTTCGACAAAAATTCAAGAATATGCAGATAAGAGAAAAAAGGAGAATTTAAGCCTCGGAGGGAGAATGACATACTAACTGCAGCACTAGGCAATCCTGAACACACTGGACGGGCTCGGGGAATCTCTTCTAAGATTTCCTGGAGAGAGGCGTTTCCAGAGTATACGTCGTCATATAGGAAACACGAGAAGTCGAAAAGGACCCTTGAAGAGACTATTGATGAAAGGGTACAAAAGGCTATTAATGACGTGATGAACAAAATGAAGAAAACATAATGCATATCATTTGAACTCAAGCCAAGCCACATGAGTCCACCTATAGTCCCTAGCAGCGTAGGATCTGTGCAAGACTTGACCAAGTACCCTGTAGACGATATTGTTGAGGACAAGCCTTGCTTTCTTCATATTCCAATCAATCGATCTGGGACAAAAACAAAGCAAGCTGCTACTGATTTGGTAAAACCAGGACTTGTTAACTACAAGGATAATCCTGTCCCGCCACACTATGCTGTGGTCCAAGTTCTAGAAATCACAGACAGTGGTTGTGAAGATTGGGAGATAGATTTTCTAGTTGAGGGGATCATAACTTTGCAGGAGGCAATGAACGAGTCGGTCCTTTGGCATCGACGTGACATCAAGTTGGGTGATGAGCCGAATTCAACACCAATGCAACAAAAAGATAGTTCGATCATTCCACACCCCATGGTGCAGGAAAATATGACACCGACCTCCAAAAAAATCGTTGAAACAATCATATCGCCTCTTGCGAAGGAACTCGACGAGGGGGACGTAGACAAAATTGTTCCTCAGAATGTCGACGTCAACATAAAAAAGGAACCAAAGGTTGGCACCAATGTTGAAGGGCCAACTATTTCAAAGAAAATTCATAAGCGAATCGCCACTGACGATGTCAAGAAACCGTCAGAATCAGTGGCACGCTACCTGCATAAATTGCAGAGAGTTATGACAAATCAATCAAAAGCGGAATCAGCATCTCATGGAGTAGGCACACGGTCCCAAATAGACAATTTCGAAGTATGGGAAGAAGATGGAATGATTCATACTCGAGAATCATTACGTCTTAAAACCAATATCTCGGTATACAAGAAGGAGGATGTTCCTCCAAAATTTGTGAATGGGAGGCCGTTCTTGACGACGGTGCAACTTTCTAAGTTGTCGACTCCGGAGATTAGAATGCATGAGTGGTACATGGTGGCTAGCAACAAATACAAACTCGAGGACTTCACATTTGTTGTGCCAGAAGATGCATTTTGGAGCAATGATCATATAGATCCTGTGCGGCATTTATTCTTTGACGATCTCTGGTCGTTGTACCACCGACAAAGGATGGAAACAAACTACTTAACCCTCTTTTGCTTGTAAGTACCTCTAAACTTTCATATTTGTTAGTTTTGTACACGCACACATAAACGAGAGTCTAACGATTAACACTATTACACGTAGGATGCAATACATGGATGATAAGAAGAAACAACTTAAGACAGGGTTTCTTGACCCGTTGATGATATCCCAAGCTCGCTACAAAGTAGTTGCTCGGAGGCATGGAGAAGAATACAAAGACTTGGACGATGCTGAATTTGAGAAAGCCGTCAAACAGAATCAGAGAAAGAAAATGAAGGTAATGGCGGCATACATTGGACGAGCCATGTATAATCATGTACAACATGGCAAGGACTTAATAATAGCTCCGCACCACTTTAAGTAAGTTATCGACATGGTTTAATTTTGAACTATAAATTATGGCAATCGTGATCTTAACATGTGTTTTCGTCTATGTCTATATAGTGACCACTACATTTATATCATGATCTTTCCAAAGGATGGTAAAGTCGTGGTCTTCGACTCACTGAGAATGGAAAAGGCTACGTATAATGACTTCTTGAAGATTTTAGAGAAGTATGATTATTATTGCACACTTGTACTTATTACAACTTAACAAATGTATTCTTAATCTCACAATGCTATTCTTATATGCAGTGCATACCGTTTTTATTGGAAAGATCTTGGCGGCGAACATCCAGAGGACAAGCCTAATTTGTCAATATCATTATTTCCATATGGTGACAAACAACCTCCGGGTACTGTCCTGTGCGGTTATTATGTATGCGAATGGTGTCGTGTCACCTTCCATTACATGGTCAATCATGAGGATGTAAGTTCGCTATCATTGTCTATGTTGCAATTTTTATGTTATATTGTTGCTCATCACATTACTCTTAGCACTGCTTGTTTTTTGCTTTCATTGCAGGTTCCTAAATCCAAGATCAATGCTGAATGGTTAGAAAGAGATATGGTTTCCGTCGGCGTGGCTAAGGTTGTAAGAGACTTTCTTTACTTTATGCGCTGTGAAGTTCTTCATCAACAAGGGCTATTCTACAATACAAATGGAAATTTGCAACAATTCCCAGAACTAAGTTTGTACACAATATCACACAGTGTTTAGGTCTTTAGTTAGGAACTTTAGATGTTTAGTTGTCTATGGAACTTTGAGATGTTTAGTTGTCTATGGAACTTGATATGTGTATAAATCTGTGTATGACGATGGAACTTGATATGTGTATAAATCTGTGTATGACGATGGAACTTGATATGTGGATGAATCTGTGTATTATGGAACTTGATATGTATAAATCTGTGTATGCAATCTGTGTGAATCTGTGCATGAAATCTGTGTATAATCTGTTTGAAAATTCTGTATATGAATCTGTATATTAAAAAACCGTCTGTGATTTATATTGTATGCAGTCGGACTTATATTAAAAACCGCCTGTGATGTCTGTCTATCACAGGCGGTTCCTTTGAACTGGACCGCCTGTGATGTCTGTCTTCACAGGCGGTTTTTGATTGACCGCCTGTGATGTTGTTTTACATCACAGTCGGTGCACCACAAGCGGTTCCTGGAACCGTCTGTGTAGAGGCTAACCGGACCGCCTATACAGAGGTTTCCTGTAGTAGTGACCTCCCCCCTTGTATTTTGTGAAATCTGGACCTCCAAAATCGCCTCCAATGGAAGTTGACTGAGAGCTACAGCTCCTGTCGGGGGGAGGAAGAGTGGTATTTATAACAGATAGTTCACTGGCGGTTTGCTTGAAAAACCGCCAGTGGAAACCTATTTCCACTGGCGGTTCTCTTAACACAACCGCCAGTGGAAATAGGGTATTTCGACTGGCGGTTCTGTTACACCAACCACCAGTGGAAACTAGATTTTCACTGGCGGTTGTTTTACACCAACCGCCACTAGAAATATCTTATTTCCACTAGCGGTTGTATTAAGATAACCGCCAGTGGAAATAGGTTTCCATTGGCGGTTCCCAAGCCGGGCCCACCTGGTTTTTTTACTGGCGCGCCGTAACTGAAACCGCCAGTGATAATTTATTGGTGCCGCAGGCTTTGAGCTCTTTTCTACTAGTGGTACTAGCCGATAGTGTATCCATGGAACCATCGACACCGCATGCTTGTAGCTCGTCCTAACCTTGCGCTAGTTTTACTCCAGAAGGGGAGTGGGCCTGTGGAGAAGAAAAGCAAAGGGAAAGGGTCAGCGGATCTGGTGAAGAGAGGAGCAAACAGGGTACACCTGCTAGCGACATGGAGAAAGAAAGGGGACGGTGGCAGAAGCGGAAATAGTGGAGGAGGAAAGGGGCCAGTTGGGGAGAAGACGAGGGCGACTAGGAAGGAGAAGAGGTGGTGACAGATTCACCTGACTCGACGGACAAGGTAGAGCTCCTCACGACGGTGGCTCGTGGTTGGACCGGTCGCGCAAGAGAATGGAGGAGCAGAGGGAGGCAGGCTAGTCCGGTCGCGAACGTAACCAAACACTAGAAAATAGGAATGGAGCCACTCCACTCCCCAACCAAACACACCCTTAAGTTACCTCACCACTCTAACTAAAAGTGTTCTTTTAATGTGGTTGCATCAATTTTTAATGGTTAACATCTGATAATAAGGTTTTTAAACAAAAAACTCTGAGCTTCTAAATTATTCTAAGAAAAAATTATGTAGATTTTCTTATTATTTTTATTTTTTTTTATTTAGCATATATAAACTATCATGTCTAAGTGTTTAAATCAACTAATAAATAAAAAAATCTCTTACTGGAGTTTTGTGTGATGCATTCAATTTAAAATTTGAGATTTAAATCATATCTGAATTTGAATTTAGAATTGAAAATATAGAGAAATAAAATAAATAGAAAAAAAGATAGAGAACATGTGATTGGGCTAGAACCCCTCACCCTGGCCCACTTCACCCATGCTGCGCATCCATCACCACATGCGCGACTACGCCTCCTGGTGTCGCTGGCCGGTGGGGCTGCACCTCAGTCTCTCACTCACATGGACGCCACGCACACGACAAGTTGAAAGGCAAATGTGCCCTTGGGCCATTTCTATAATTGTTTTGGTGATTAAATGGCCAACACATATTGATTGAGTTCTAATGTGCTAAATGAGTGAGAAGTGCAAATCAAAGAACAAGGTATATTTCTAGATTTAGTGAATTGTTTTTGAATACTAACGTGTTTATCTAAGTGCTAGAAACAGTGCCAAGAAAATAAGAAAAGAACTGAAGAAGAATTGGCTAAGTCAGCCAATACCAGCTCCAGCCTGGCACACCGGACAGTGTCCGATGGTGCATTGGATAGTGTCCTGTGCCTCAGGCTAGCCCAACGGTGAACTGGCTGCTCTCGGGAACCGGCCGAGCGACTTCGCTAAAAATCACCGAACTGTCCGGTGGTGCACCGGACTGTCCGGTGAGTCATCAGCGCTCGTGCCCAGCACCGGACTGTCCGGTGATTCATCAGCGCCCGCGCCCAACTCTTCGGCGACGAACTCGTCGCTCTCGGGAATAAAGCGCCGCGGCTAAAATTCACTGGACTGTTCGGTGGTGCACCGGACTGTCCGGTGAGCCAACGGCGCTCGTGGCCAACGGTCGGCCCTAGGCACATGGAGCAACAAAACTAAGCATTCACTAAGCATCCTGAGACTCCCTACTCCGCCTCCACCCATTTGATCGATTGTATTAGTGATTTGAACTCCGTTTGAGTTGTGAACTCTCTGTGCTGTATTTCGAGCTCAAGTCTTGGCTTGTGTGCGTGGGTGTGCTGCGAATTGAATCTTGTGTGCGTTGATTTTCCCTTCCTTACTCTTGTGCTTCTTATGATCAAAACTTTGTAAGGGCAAGAGGCTCCAACTTGTGGAGATTCCTTGCAAACGGGAAAAGATCTTAAAAGGAAAAGACCATGGTATTCAAGTCGATCATTGGATCACTTGAAAGGGGTTGAGTGCAACCCTCGTCCATTGGGATGCCATAACGTGGAAGTAGGCAAGTGTTACTTGGCCGAACCACGGGATAAACACGCGTGTCTCTTGTGTTGTTTTTTCTATGATTGTTTTGTTCGCAAGAACTCGCTCCATAGAAACTTGAATTAAGTCACACTAACATTTCTATAATCAAGTTTGTGGCTATTTAGTGTTTGATTTTATAGGATCACCTATTCACCCCCCTCTAGGTGCTCTCAATTGGTATCAGAGCCGTACTCTTCATCTAAGGGACTAATCGCCCGAAGAGATGGATCCTAAGGCTAAGGGGATGGTGGTCAACAACAAGGAGAAGGAGTCTCTCTTCAACGAGCCAAGAGACGATAAGCCCACTGACTCAGGCTCGAGTTACAAGAAGAGGGACGGGAAGAAGAAGAGGCGCATCAAGAAGATCATCTACTACGATAGCGACACCTCCTCTTCTTCACCAAGGGATGACGACGACGACTCCTCGTCCAAGAGAAAGACAGTTAATCAAAACTACTCCTTTGATTATTCCCGGATTCCGTATAATTCAAATGCCCATTTACTTTCTATTCCTCTTGGGAAACCCCCACACTTTGATGGAGAGGATTACTCATTTTGGAGTCATAAAATGCGTAGTCACCTATTTTCTCTCCATCCTAGCATTTGGGAAATTGTGGAAAGTGGGATGCATTTTGATAGTACAGATAATCCTGTGTTTATAAATGAACAAATTCATAAAAATGTCCAAGCTACTACTGTCTTGCTAGCATCTTGTTGCAGGGATGAGTACAATAAAGTGAGTGGCTTGGACAACGCTAAGCAAATCTGGGATACTCTCAAGATATCACATGAGGGTAACGACGCCACCATGATCACCAAGATGGAATTGGTGGAAGGCGAGCTAGGGAGGTTCGCGATGATCAGGGGAGAGGAGCCAACACAGACCTACAACAGGCTCAAGACCCTTGTTGGGGGCCTTCGGCTCCCGAAGGTCCTCAAAAACATAGTTTGACAATGTTTTCCGAGTGTAATATGTGAACAGGCACCTTCGGAGTCAGGTCGCGGATATACAAGAGCATGGTTAAGACGAAGCTTGACTGGAATGAAAAACGATCATGACGAAGGATAAGACGATCACGAAGCTGTGTGCAGAAAAGCTTCGGCATAACGACAGAAAAGAGGAACCGACTTAAAGATGAAAAGCCAAATTGGACCTTGAAGAATTACTATAGAGTTATTGATAAATGTAAAGGGCATCAATGTAATTTTACACGGGCTGCGTCCCGTGCCTATAAATAGGTGAACAGTACTCCCGTACTGTTCACGCTGACTTGGCATACGCTTTTTCGCATCACGTCTGTACCTTTACTTTACATCAATCTGAAGGTACATTGGTAGTTCATTTTTATGAATATAATAATAGAAATACATTGATGATAATATTAGTATTATTACACGTGTATTATATATGATTGCCCTGTTTTACCATTTATCAACCTTACGTAGGTCTTTTCTTCTGTAACCTTCGTCCGAAGATTCATTATATCCGAAGGGGTATACTGTTTTTAAGGACGAAGGAGTTTAACATTTAACACTTTTATGTTGTCTTGTTCTTAATTCATAGCATTTGAGAACAAGCCCCCAACATTGGCGCCCACCTCCGGTGAACTCACTTCCACTTTTTGAGTTTTGAAAACCTTCGGCAAGCATCACCTTCGTCATGCCGCCGAAAAAAGCTTCAGCGACAGGGGCTGCCACTCTGCAGCCGCTGGACCCCAATCAGGATGTCGTTTCTCTTAGGGAGGCTCGAAGCCAGAAGAGGAAGGCCACCAGTCCAACGCCTCCGGAAGACAACTTGGACCAAGAAATCCAAAAAATGGAGATGCTCCATCAACAGGTCCAACGGAAGAAGGAGAAGATGGCTCGTCTAGCTGATCTTCAAAAGCAGATAGATGAAGCCTCTAAAGAGCTTCGACACCTCGCTCAAGATGACTAGAATCAAAGCCCCCCGCGCAGAGAGCTTCATCAAGAGGGTTTCTACAACGAGGACGACTGGTATGAAGATTTCCATCATGGAAATTTTGCTTTTGATGATACTTCTCCCCTGTCAACAGAACTGCAGGCTACACCTTGGCCACAGTCTTATAAGCCACCTCAGCTCCCCATGTACGACGGTCATTCAGACCCAAAGCAATTCTTGATGAGCTATGAGGCAACTATATTTTCGTATGGTGGCAACACAGCGGTCATGACAAAGTCCTTCGTCATGGCTGTCAGGAGCGTTGCACAAACCTAGTACTCCTCCCTTAGGCCAGGAACAATCACCTCATGGCAAAAGCTAAAGGATATGTTGATAACCAGCTTCCAAGGCTTTCAGACGAAGCCAGTCACTGCTCAAGCTTTATTCCAGTGCACCCAGGATCACGAAGAATACCTTCAGGCATATGTCCGAAGGTTCCTACGTCTGAGGGCACAGGCACCAACAGTGCCCAATGAAATTGTCATTGAGGCCATGATTAAGGGGCTTCGGCCAGGACCTTAAGCTCAGTACTTTGCCAGGAAGCCTCCTCAAACTTTGGAGAAGCTGCTCCAGAAGATGGACGAGTGTATTCGAGCTGACAATGATTTTCGCCAAAGAAGGGAGGAAGCTCTCAGGTTTTCTGAAATGACCAGGGGCTTCGGAGGAAGGTTTTATCCGAGGCATGTCAGGTCAATTCACAATTCTACTCAAAATGATGACAAAGGGAATCAACAGCAAAGGCCACAGTGTTCCTCGCAAGCTTCGGGGCAACAGCAAGCTTCGGGGCAACAGCAAAGCTCTTTTCGGCCGCCAACGCCAAGAGGCAGAGGCGCCAGGGGCTTCAGGGGAAGATTTGGAGATCAACCAAGAAAAATTTATTGCTTATTCTGTGGTGAAGGCAAGGGCCATACCACCAGAATGTGCCATATTACCATTCAAAAGCAAAAGGAACTAGCAGAGGCTGCAGCACAATAGAGCCAGCCGAAGCAGGTTATGCATACTGCTTCGTACCATTCGCCTTACATTCCAGAATATGTAGGCAATCACCCTGCAGCCTCTGTTGCTTCGGCAAGCCAACCCCAAGCTTCCTGGCAACAGCTTCCACCGCCACCACCAATACAACGAGCTCCGCAGCCAGAAGGGAGCCAGCACTCTCACCCCCAGAGGGACTTCAGAGAAGAATCCGAAGCTCGCACAGTCAATAGCACTGTGCCAGAGTCGAAGCACATTTACTGACAAAATATCCTACCTCGACAGCAGCTTTTTGCACTTTCGCGTTCGGTTTTACTTTCTTCGTAGTAAAGAACAATTATGGGAAGTTCAAGTGTTTTTTATCGTTTTTCAAATTCTTGTAACAGTTTAGCTTATTATCATAATGAAAATATATCTCCTCCATAGGCTTGAGTTGCCGAAGCACAAGAATTTATGGAGGCACGGAGAACCTTCGGATTATCAAAAACTTGTCCTAAGGAACGAGCCATAACTTTTTTGAAGTAATAAAAAGTCGTTCCTAAGGGAGCGCAGTGTAAGTTTTCTGCTCGAAAGTCGTTCCAAAGGGAATGCAGAGCTTACAACGAAAAATAAACGCTGATTCCGCTGAAAGTAAAAGGCGAAGAAGCTCCTAAGGGAGGCTTACAGCGAAAAATAAACGCTGATTCCGCTGAAAGTAAAAGGCGAAGAAGCTCCTAAGGGAGGCTTACAGCAAAAAGTCAGCGCTGAGATAAAAAGATTGTGTGCTCTATTGCAGGGATATGTGTATTTTCAGCATAAATGTCATTTTGCATAACATAACATCATTACATCATTTTGCATAACATAAGCATCATCCATCATTTTGCATGTAGAACAGGAAGGGGACACAGCATTGATCTTCGAAGAATGTTTTGAAAAAGAGAAAATCGTGCTAAGGCACAAGATAAATTGAGAAGAAGTGTAGCTTCATTTGAGAGGCAACATAAGACTTTTTTATGGATTCAAAGAATGTTTTCACGAAGTTTGGAGATTCTTCATCAAAGAAGTATGGCAATTCTTGTGATACATAAAAGATTTTCTTTACGAAGCACGAAAAGAAGGGAAGGTGTTTTTTTCGCCGAAGGCTCAAAAAGTGGTATGTATGAAAAAATTTCATGCATCGTAAAGAATTGAACCATAAATAGATTATATATTACATTCAAAGTTACAAAGTTTTACACATGTCATGTTCCAAGTATTTTTACAATAGCATTTAATCTTCCCTAAGAACTACTTCTGCAGCTTCGTTTAGTAGCTGATTGACAACTTCGTCCATGATGGCTTCGGCCATTTGTCTAATTTCGTCATCCCCCTTCGGGGGGGGGGGGTCCGGAGATGCCTCAGCAGGTTCCGAGGGAGGAGAGGACACGACTATATTACTATTACAAACTGCGAATAAAGTTCAAAATCAAAAAATACAACAAAATAAAAATCACTAATTAGTACCTATTTGCCCTTCGGGCCCTGTGCTTTTTTCAGCAGCTTCCGCTACCTTCCTAGCATCATGGATGCCTTTTTCGCTTCTCTGAATAATCTCTTGAGCCATTTCTCGGCCGCCATTGTCCCAAATGTCAGTGAAAAATTTTCCACTGACCTGGCTTGCTTCGGCTGAAGGGTCTTTGATATCTTCAAAGGATAAAGTAGCTTCAGACTGTGCCAAAGATTTCACATGCTCGCACCCTTTCTTCTCTAAAATAGAAACAATTCCCCTGGCGCCCGAAAAATCACAAATGTCCCCGCGACTATTCAAGATTTCGTCGAAGGCATTAGCTTCGTGACTAATCCATTCAATCGGGCCTTCTGGATTTCCCCTTGTGAAATTTTCTTCACTAGAGAACGCGTCAACGCTGGCGAAGCTGGATTTTATTTTCTTAACACACTCTATGGATTTATCATAGCACCTTTTCTTCAAAGCACGAAGCTCTTTAACATTTACTTCCAATTGATTTGCCCACTGATCACTTAATTCTCGTTTTGTTTCTTCAAGAATGCGTTCTTCTTTAGCTTGGGCTAGTTGTTTCCGGAGATCTTCGATTTCGCGCTTCTGAGCTTCGGCTTGAGTTTTAGAGTTAGCTTCGTCTTCCTTCATTTTTTCCACCGACGTAAGCAGAATTTTGTCCTTCTCCAAGGCTTCGTTTCTTAGCCTGATAACCTCGGTTCGAAGGTTGTTAAGAGCAATGGTGCAGCTCGGCATTCTTCTGTGCCCTTAAGGCATTGCTGAGTATTAAGCCCTATTCAAAAGAATGAATGAGTTAACATAAGAAGAAAAGACTAATTCAAAATTCATAAACTTCAAAATTCACAATTTTTGTACCTTCAGACTATTGTACGCCAGGCTATCCGCAAGATCGTCCTTCGTCATGGCGCAAAGGCCAGCTTTGAGTTTCGGGAACCCCATGCTTCTAGCCATCTCCCGGCACACGGATAATTCTTTATTGTCTGGGAGACAGTATAGGAAGTCATCTTCGTTTGTCCCATTGAACACTACGACCCCCCTCAGATACTTCAGTTCTCGGGCATAGTGATTGGCTTCAAAAATCTCTTCTTCAGATAGTTTCTTCCCCGAAGCATGTCGCACAATATAATCACGTATTTTGGAAGATGCTTCGGGGGTGGCAGTGTCGATTTCCTTAATCAAAATCGGCTCTGTTGTTTTTGTTTTTTTAGCTTCTAAACTTGCTTCTGACATTTTTGTTTCTTTGGCTTCCAAAGGTTGTATATTGGTGGGCTCTGAAGGCCTAGCTTCAGTTTCAAATTGTTGCTTCGAAGTTTCAGCAGCAAAGGCTTCAGTAGACACTTCAGAAGTTTTAACAGTTTTCTTTGGAGTTATGTTTGAAGATTTAATTGTCTCCAAAACATCCAACACATTAACCATCCTTTTTCTTTTCGGGGTCGCTGCTGGCCCCTTTTGGCTTTTAGCTGCCTCAACTTTTGATGAAGGACTTAAAATGTCTAATGTTTTTCCTTCTTCAGTTCTCGGTTTTTCCGTTTTCTCTATTGCTGGTGCTTCGGCCATTTTTTCGGATTTTGGCACTAGAGTTGGTTCTCTGGCTTTGGTGGCCGAAGAAGCCTCACCAATAAACTCAGGCACTGTGGCCGGCTCAATACAGCGTGGAGGGTGTGTGAGCACTTTTACCTTCTTCCTCTTCGGCGCTGGCTCCCTAGGAGCTGCCGAAGCAATTTCCTTTGCAGGAGAAGTATTTTTCCTTTTCTAGCCTCGCATTGGATAATAGTAGTCGGGGTAGATAAACCCAATTGCATCAAATACTCGGTTGAGTCTCTTCTTCTTTCAGCCTCCGAAAGCCGCTAATAATGCAGTATTTTCGGCCTTTGAGTATGCTCCAAGCAATTCATCACTTACATTCTCAATGCTTTTTAGCCAATCATCATCTGGGTCAACGAACTTATCTC
This sequence comes from Zea luxurians, assembly GCA_029449295.1. NCBI lineage: Eukaryota > Viridiplantae > Streptophyta > Magnoliopsida > Poales > Poaceae > Zea > Zea luxurians. Next base: position 46,402,678 of record JAOPSE010000010.1, read on the forward strand.
CATACTTGAATGTATATTTCAGCCTGATTAGCCCACCCTCGTCAGTTTCTTTAACGGTCTCCTTCAGCATTTCCCAGTTATCTGCAAGTGGCCACACTCTGAAGGCAATGTGCTCTTGCATTAAATCCCTGGTCCCAATAAAAGAGCAGACTACGCCGAAGGCTCTCTGACATTCTTCAGCTGCTTCATCCATTTCTACCTTTGGTTTCCGGAGTCCGAAGCGCTGCCAGATAGGGCGCATGATGATATCTTTAATATCTTCTCGAACCTTCAAATCGTTCTTCACATAGAACCATTCCTTCATCCATTCCCCGGGCCATCTCTTCCGAAAAGTTGGCACGGGACAGCTTGACCCAGAGCGGGCACCGAAGCTATAACAACCAAAATTATTATGATATTGCTCCTTACCCCAGGGCTTCATCTCATATACTAGCTCGTGTATATTGCAAAAGCTTTTTGCACTTGGCTCCAGGCCCTGGCTCCTCATGGCCCAGACGAAGACTCCCAATCTTATCACTGCTTCAGGGGTAAGTTGATGAAGGTAAACCTGATATATTTTCAGAACTTCAACCACAAATCTGCTTAGAGGGAATCGTAGCCCAGCTCTAAAAAAGCTTCGGAAGATCACGACTTCATTATCTTCGGGAGTCGGTGTAGTTTTCTCTCCGTCATCTGCCCTCACGATGGATATATCTCGGAAATATCTCCCCCTCATATTTTCAAGGTGACTCTGCTTTATAGTTGATTTTCTGAAATTTGAGTGACTAGGCCGCCACGGGCGATCTTCGGAATCCTCCCCACCACTATCCACATCATAACTATCACTGTCGCCAGTATCTTCAGATAAACCCTCCAAAGTCTCCCTGACAATCTTCTCCGTATTGGTCTTCGACATTGATTCAAGAAAACCCAGGTGCATTTCCTCAGAAAGGCTTAGCTTCGAAGCACCAGCAACTTTCTTATCCTCAGACATCTTCGCGAATGCTGGCAAACCAGACTTGAAACCGAAGCTTAAAAATTTAAAACCGAGCAAATGCTGTCGCGCGCAGGCTGAAAAGCTGGGTGGGTAAAAAGCAGATGGCAAAAGAGCGTGCCAAATAAACTCGTGGTGAGCTCGTATTTGTACACCAGTGTGTCGAAAACTGGAGGGCCCCGCTTGTCAATGACTGTTGCTATTCTAGCAAAAGGAAGGTGTTTTTTCGGACCTTCGGCTTAAAGCCTTCGTCCATGTCGCAATATGAATTTATCATTACAGTAAATTAATATTGCGAGGGGCTACTGTTGGGGGCCTTCGGCTCCCGAAGGTCCTCAAAAACATAGTTTGACAATGTTTTCCGAGTGTAATATGTGAACAGGCACCTTTAGAGTCAGGTCGCGGATATACAAGAGCATGGTTAAGACGAAGCTTGACTGGAATGAAAAACGATCATGACGAAGGATAAGACGATCACGAAGCTGTGTGCAGAAAAGCTTCGGCATAACGACAGAAAAGAGGAACCGACTTAAAGATGAAAAGCCAAATTGGACCTTGAAGAATTACTATAGAGTTATTGATAAATGTAAAGGGCATCAATGTAATTTTACACGGGCTGCGTCCCGTGCCTATAAATAGGTGAACAGTACTCCCGTACTGTTCACGCTGACTTGGCATACGCTTTTTCGCATCACGTCTGTACCTTTACTTTACATCAATCTGAAGGTACATTGGTAGTTCGTTTTTATGAATATAATAATAGAAATACATTGATGATAATATCAGTATTATTACACGTGTATTATATATGATTGCCCTGTTTTACCATTTATCAACCTTACGTAGGTCTTTTCTTCTGTAACCTTTGTCCGAAGATTCATTATATCCGAAGGGGTACACTGTTTTTAAGGACGAAGGAGTTTAACATTTAACACTTTTATGTTGTCTTGTTCCTAATTCATAGCATTTGAGAACAAGCCCCCAACAACCCTGGTCAACAAAATCCGAAGCTACAGAAGCACAAGATGGACACATCATGATGTTGCCTGACTCATGCTTAGGTCATTTACAGTAATTGACCCTTATCTTGTGAACCTTATTCGTGAAAGCCCCAGGTACACCAAGATGACGCCCGAGGAAATCCTCGAAAAATTCGTGAGCGGGCGCATGATGGTGAAAGAGGCACGATACGTGGACGATGCACTAAATGGTCCACTGCCCATCTATGAGCCGCAACCCGTTGCCCTCAAAGCAACTAGCAGCAAGGAGGCGCTACCGAGCAAGGTAGCACAAGTGGAGGCTGCCGAGCTCAATGAAGATGAGATGGCGCTTATCATCAAGCGCTTCAAGACCGCGCTAAAAGGACGCAAGGAGTACCCCAACAAGAACAAAACAAGGGAAAAACACTCCTACTTCAAATGCGGTAAGACTGGTCACTTCATAGTTCAATGCCCTGATAATGACAATGACCAGGGACAAGAAAAACATGGGAAGAAGAAGAACTACAGGAAGGCCAAGGGCGAGGCGCACATCGGGAAGGAATGGGACTCTGACTGCTCCTCCTCCGACTCTGAGGATGAAGGACTAGCTGCCTCGGCCTTCGACAAATCTTCGCTCTTCCCCAACAAACGCCATACATGTATTATGTCTAAGGAGAAGAAGGTACGTATTCGAGATACCCCTAAGTACTCTTCTTCCAGCGATGAGGAATCTTCCGATGATGAAGTAGATTACTCTAATTTATTTAAGGGGTTAGATAGAGCTAAAAAGAGAAAATTAATGAATTAATTGATGCTCTTAATGAAAAGGATAGACTGCTAGAAAAGCAAGAGGATATTTTATATGAGGAACATGACAAGTTTGTTAGCGTTCAAAAATCTCTTGCTTTAGAAATAAAGAAAAATGAAATATTATCATCTGAGCTGTCTTCCGGTCATGAATCGATTTCTAGCCTAAAAAATTTAAATGTAGAATTAAATGCTAAGCTAGAGAAAGTTAATGAAACTAGTTCATGTGTAGAGCATGTCATTATTTGCAATAGATGTAAGGACTTTGATATTGATGCCTATGATGAACATCTTACTTCTATTGCTAAATTAAACAATGAGGTGGCAAGTCTTAATGCTCAACTTAAGACTTGCAAAGTTGATTATGATAAACTAAAATTTGCTAGGGATGCCTACACTGTTGATAGACACCCTTCAATTAAGGATGGACTTGGTTTTTGAAAGGAAACCAAGAACTTAACAAGCCAAAGGACTTCCATTCTCAACAAGGAGAAAGGGAAGGCCCCTATGGCTATTAGTTCTCAAAAGAACCATACCTATATTTATGATAGGAAATTCACTAGTCATGCTTATAATAATAGATGCTATGATCGTACTGGTTCTCATGATGCTACATTTAATTCTAATGCTATGTTTGCATCTAGTTCCGCTTTTGTTCATGGTAGAAATAGGCCTAGGAGAAATTATGTTCCTTATCATGCTCCTAGGAAAGTTTATAATGGACCTACTACTGTTTACCATGCTTGCAATGCTTCCTTTGTGCTTTTATGCAAGAATTCAAAAGTAGTTGCTAGGAAGTTGGGATCCAAATGCAAGGGAGACAAAACTTGCATATGGGTTCCAAAAACTATTGTGACTAACCTTGTAGGACCCAACAAGAGTTGGGTACCTAAAACCCAAGCTTAATTTCCTTGCAGGTTTATGCATCCGGGGGCTCAAGCTAGATTATCGACAGTGGATGCACAAACCACATGACAGGGGAGAAGAAAATGTTCACCTCCTACGTCAAAAACAAGGATTCCTAGGATACGATCATCTTTGGAGATGGGAACCAAGGCCAGGTCAAAGGGTTGGGAAAAATAGCCATCACTTCCGAGCATTCTATCTCCAATGTGTTTTTAGTTGAATCGCTCGGGTATAATTTGTTATCTATGAGTCAATTATGTAACATGGGTTATAATTATTTATTCACAAATGTTGATATATCTATCTTTAGAAGGAGTGATGGTTCATTAGCTTTTAAGGGTGTATTAGACGACAAGCTCTATTTAGTTGATTTTTCAAAAGAGAATGCCGATCTAGATGCATGCTTAATCGCTAAGACTAATATGGGCTGGCTATGGCATCGCCGTCTAGCACATGTTGAGATGAAGAACCTTCATAAACTTCTAAAAGGAGATCATGTGTTAGGACTAACCGATGTCTGTTTTGAGAAAGACAGACCTTGTGTAGCATGTCAGGCAGGGAAACAGGTGGGAAGCACTCATCACAACAAGAATGTGATGACGACATCAAGACCACTGGAGATTCTTCACATGGATCTCTTCGAACCTGTTGCCTATCTCAGCATCGGGGGAAGTAAGTATGGTCTTGTAATTGTTGATGATTTTTCCCGCTTCACTTGGGTCTTCTTTTTGCAGGACAAATCAGAAACCCAAGGGACTCTAAAGCGTTTCTTAAAGAGAGCTCAAAATGAGTTTGAGCTAAAGGTGAAAAAGATAAGAAGCGACAATGGGTTCGAGTTCAAGAATCTTCAAGTTGAAAATTTTCTGGAAGAGGAAGGCATCAAGCATGAGTTCTCCGCTCCTTACACACCATAGCAAAATGGTGTGGTAGAGAGGAAGAACAGGACGCTAATCGTTATGGCGAGAACAATGCTTGGAGAGTATAAGACGCATGAACGGTTTTGGTCGGAAGTTGTGAACACAGCTTGCCATGCCATAAACTGGCTCTATTTGCACCGTCTCCTCAAGAAGACCTCCTACGAACTCCTTACGGGTAACAAACCAAATGTTTCTTATTTTTGTGTATTTGGGAGCAAATGCTACATTCTAGTGAAGAAAGGTAGACATTCTAAATTTGCTCCCAAGGTAGTAGAAGGTTTCTTACTAGGATATGACTCAAATACAAAGGCGTATAGGGTCTTCAACAAATCACCAGGATTAGTTGAAGTCTCTAGCAACGTTGTATTTGATGAGACTAATGGCTCTCCAAGAGAGCAAGTTGATCTTGATGATATAGATGAAGAAGAAGTTCCGACGGCCGCAATGCGCACGATGGCGATAGGTGATGTGCGACCACAGGAACTACAGGAACAAGATCAACCATCTTCCTCGACAATGGTGCATCCCCCAACTCAAGACGATGAACAGGTACCTCAAGAAGAGGGGCAGGATTAAGGGGGAGCACAAGAAGAACATGTTATGGAGGAAGAAGCTCCACGGGTCCCTCCAACTCAAGTCCGAGCTTCGATCCAAAGACATCACCCCGTCGATCAGATTCTGGGTGACATCAGCACGGGAGTAATACTCACTCACGATTAGCTAATTTTTTTGAGCATTACTCATTTGTCTCTTCTATTGAGCCTTTCAGGGTAGAAGAGGCCTTGCAGGATCCGGACTGGGTGTTGGCCATGTAGGAAGAGCTCAACAACTTCAAAAGGAATGAAGTCTGGAGCCTGGTGTCGCGTCCAAAGCAAAATGTTGTGGGGACCAAGTGGGTGTTTTGCAACAAGCAAGATGAGCACGGAGTGGTGATAAGAAACAAGGCTCGACTTATGGCAAAAGGTTTTGCCCAAGTCGCAGGTTTGGATTTTGAGGAGACTTTTGCTCCTGTAGCTAGGCTAGAGTCAATTTGGATATTATTAGCCTATGCTGCTCACCATTCTTTTAGGCTGTTCCAAATGGACGTAAAGAGCGCTTTCCTCAATGGGCCAATCAAGGAGGAGGTGTACGTGGACAACCCCCTGACTTTGAGGACGACAGGTATCCCGACCATGTATATAAGCTCTCTAAGGCACTCTATGGACTTAAGAAAGCCCCAAGAGCATGGTATGAATGCCTTAGAGATTTCCTTATTTCTAATGCTTTCAAGGTTGGGAAAGCCGATCCCACTCTTTTCACAAAGACATGCAATGTTGATCTTTTTGTTTGCCAAATTTATGTCGATGACATAATATTTGGTTCTACTAACCAAAAGTCTTGTGAGGAGTTTAGCAGGGTGATGATGCAAAAGTTTGAGATGTCAATGATGGGCGAGTTGACCTACTTCCTTAGATTCCAAGTGAAGCAACTCAAGGATGGCACCTTCATCTCCCAAACGAACTACACTCAAGATCTTCTCAAGAGGTTTGGGATGAAGGACGCTAAGCCCGCGAAGACACCAATGGGAACTGACGGACATCTCGACCTCAACAAAAGAAGGTAAGTCCATTGATCAAAAGGCATACCGGTCAATGATAGGTTCATTACTTTATCTTTGTGCTAGTAGACCGAACATTATGCTTAGTGTATGCATGTGTGCTAGATTTCAATCCGACCCCAAGGAATGTCACCTTGTGGCCGTTAAGCGAATTCTTAGGTATTTAGTTTCTACGCCTTGCTTTGGGATCTGGTATCCAAAGGGGTCTACCTTTGACTTGATTGGATACTAGGACTCCGACTATGCAGGGTGCAAGGTTGATAGGAAGAGCACATCAGGGACGTGCCAATTTCAAGGAAGGTCCCTGGTGTCTTAGAGTTCCAAGAAACAAACATCCGTTGCCCTATCCACCGCTGAGGCCGAGTACGTTGCCGCAAGACAGTGTTGTGCGCAACTGCTTTGGATGAGGCAAAGCCTTCGGGACTTTGGCTACAATCTGAGCAAAATCCCACTCCTATGTGACAACAAGAGTGCAATCCGCTTGGCGGATAATCCTGTTGAACACAGCCGCACTAAGCACATAGACATCCGGCATCACTTCCTGAGAGACCACCAGCAAAAGGGAGATATCGATGTGTATCACACTAGCACCGAGAACCAGCTAGCTGATATCTTCACCAAGCCTTTAGATGAGAAACGGTTTTGTAGGTTGCATAGTGAGCTAAATGTCTTAGATTCGCGTAACTTGGATTGATCTAGAGCATACATGTAGTTCATGCCTTTGATCATGTTACTTTGAGCATTTACATCATTTGTTGTTTATTTATGGTGCCCAAGTTGTACAAGTCATCCTCGGACCTCATAAGTTCGTATGCAAATGATGCACGTGTTTAGGGGGAGATGTGCTACAACTTGATCCCTTTGAGACTAACTTGTTTGTTTGAGTTCACTTGAAGTAGTCTCGAAGGAACATTGAAAGGGAAAATGGACTTGGACGACGAAAAGACTTCCACTGCACTCTGGTATTAGTGTATTTAATTCCAGGTTCATACTAATGCTCTCATTGCCTTTTTGCTCCTATTTGGCATTTTGGTGAGGCAATGGGGTTCAAGGGCCAAAAATGATCCTATTTTGGTGCTTAATGCCAAAGGGGGAGAAATTCAGGCCAAAGCAACTGGATCAGTCAACCACTTGAGAATTTCAAAATTAGTTGAGTTAGAATTTGTATTTTGCCCAAATGACTCTTATTGCAAAATTTGATCTCTTATGGGGAAAAATGTTGATTGTGGGAAAAGGGGGAGTTTTTGGCACTTGATCTTTTTCTCTATTGGAATACCTCTCTATTTGCACAAACAAGCGTGTTTGACTTAGAGATAGGGAAAAGAAGAAACCAAGTGATGGCAAAGAGTGATCCAAATATGCCAAATCCTAAGTAAAATGAATTTGGTATTCAATTTGCATTGATATTGCACTTCTTTTGTTGCTTTTTAATGTGTTGGCATAAATCACCAAAAAGCGGGAGATTGAAAGGGAAATGTGTCCTTGGGCTATTTCTATAAGTGTTTTGGTGATTAGATGCCCAACACATATTGATTGAGTTCTAATGTGCTAAATGAGTGAGAAGTGCAAATCAAAGAACAAGGTATGTTTCTAGACTTAGTGAATTGTTTTTTAATACTAACGTGTTTATCTAAGTACTAGAAATAGTGCCAAGAAAAGAAGAAAAGAACTGAAGAAGAATTGGCTAAGTCAGCCAATACCAGCTCCAGCCTGGCACACCGGACTGTCCGGTGGTGCACTGGACTGTCCGGTGGTGCACCGGACAGTGTCCTATGCCCCAGGCTGGCCAGACGGTGAACTGGCTACTCTCGGGAATCGGCCGGGTGACTTCGCTAAAAATCACCGGACTGTCCGGTGGTGCACTAGACTGTCCGGTGAGTCATCAGCGCCCACGCCCAGCACCGGACTGTCCGGTGAGTCATCGGCTCCCGCGCCCAACTCTTCGGCGACGAACTCGTCGCTCTCGGGAATAGAATAAAGCGTCACGGCTAAAATTCATCGGACTGTCTGGTGGTGCACCGGACTATCCGGTGAGCCAACGACACTCGCGGCTAATGGTCGGCTGCGCAATCTATGGGCGACGCGTGGCCCGCGCCAACGGTCGGTTGGGCACACTAGACTGTCCGGTATGCACCGGACAGTGTCCGGTGCACCAACCGGTCCCGAGGACCAACGGTCGGCTGTGCCTGATATGGAAGGAAATCATGCACCAGACATGAACAGTAGCTGTCCGGTGGTGCACCGGACTGTCCGGTGCACCACTCGACAGAAGGCAAGATTGGCCTTCCAAGTTGATCTCCAACGGCTCCTAGCTGCCTTGGGGCTATAAAAGGGACCCCTAGGAGCATGGAGCAGCAAAACTAAGCATTCACTAAGCATCCTAAGACTCCCTACTCCGCCTCCACGCATTTGATCGATTGTGTTAGTGATTTGAGCTCCGTTTGAGTTGTGAACTCTCTGTGCTGTGTTTCGAGCTCAAGTCTTGGCTTGTGTGCGTGGGTGTGCTACGGATTGAATCTTATGTGCGTTGCTTTTCCCTTCCTTACTCTTGTGCTTCTTGTGATCAAAACTTTGTAAGGGCAAGAGGCTCCAACTTGTGGAGATTCCTTGCAAACGGGAAAAGATCTCAAAAGGAAAAGACCGTGGTATTCAAGTCGATCATTGGATCACTTGAAAGGGGTTGAGTGCAACCCTCGTCCATTGGGACGCCACAACTTGGAAGTAGGCAAGTGTTACTTGGCCGAACCACGGGATAAAAATCGCGTGTCTCTTGTGTTGTTTTTTCTGTGATTGTTTTGTTCGCAAGAACTCGCTCCATAGAAACTTGAATTAAGTCACACTAACATTTCTATAATCAAGTTTGTGGCTATTTAGTGTTTGATTTTACAGGATCACCTATTCGCCCCCTCTAGGTGCTCTCACAAGTGAGACCGTAGGCTGGTTTCCGCCGCACCGCGTGCGCGCATGTCACGACTGCGACTAATGTGTGGGCCACCATAGTCAAAGGCTTTGTCACTTGCTCGCACTCCGTTGTTTGAGACCGATAGGTGAGGGCCATCATTTCTTGGAGTTCTAGGAAACATCTAACCGTCTCATGTTCTAGTAAAGAGGCTACATATAAGAAGGTCACTAATGCTACTCCAAAACTTATGGGTGCATGTACTGCTTGAAAAACTTGGTATACCACAACCATGGCCACCACTCTATGGTGTGACAATATTAGGGCTACCTACCTCATGATAAATCCACATTTTCATCATCACACCAAACGTGTGGAGATTTTCTATCATGACTAAGCATTTATCTAGTTTACTATTTATCAAGATTTATAACTATATGAACTTAATTTCATATTGTCCAGATTAAGAGGTGTTGAAGATAGAATGTTATATATGTTAAAGGTAGAAGGTTACATATAGTAGAAAAAGAGTCGTGTTCCTAATTTTGACAGTGTTTTTATATACACATGTAAAGATTTGAGTTTGCATCCCTAATATAGGTAGTGTTGTTATCTATCATATAAATGATTCTCCTACACACACACATATATATATATATATATAACATTATTTTGCGCCAATCTAACGCATACACTCGGATGAGACCGGTGTAGGGTGACAATGTGCTCTAAATTTTACACTATAATATTTAAGAATCGGATCGAATTAAGATCGGACTCTATTTTTATTTATTTCTGAATTAAAATTTTTTAAGAGCTCTACCATTTTATGAAGAAGCATTTACATCATGATCCATTATGTCGATATCAGGACCGCGGGCGATGGCGTGGTGGATGGTGCTGCCGATGAGGAGATGACGACGAAGAGTACCACCGTGGAAAATGTCAACCACGACGTCAATCTCATGGTGCCCTGGTGCGTGAACAATGGATTTTTGTTTCATTAGATGCTACACTCACTCTGAGCTTTGTGCTCGATGTAAATAGTGACGAGGAGATGAATATAGCATGGACTTTGCCTCAGCCACAGCCACTGGCTGCAGCTGCATGCGGCCGTGAATGACACCAGCTGCCCAATACTCTCACGGAGTCCTTTGGAGACATTCAAAGCGATGTCGGTCTGAAGGTTGCTTGATCAGAAAATTATTTGAAGTCGATACGCGCTACCGTACGTGTGACTGGGTCAAATCAAAGCTGCGTCTGTGTCATCATATTTTTCAAGAACTTCTATATCGTTTTCTCGATCGTTTACCTTTGTAGCTCAAAGCACCAAGTCAAAAGGAGACCTGGTGATCATATATATATGGATTGTATTACCATCACTAAGCCTGGATGCACTGTTCTCCGGATATTTTTGCAAAGCATGGTCAAAAGTGTTGATGTCAATAATAACCGAATGTGAATCCATGCCAAAATGCTTATGCTTTTGCCATAACTAACGGTTGATGCAACAGGTTATATTAGCCCGCCTAACCACAACAAACATGAAGAAATCGATGGGAAGAAGAATAACCTTCCACACTGCATCTCCTCAGAAACAACAGCGCTGAGAAGAAAGAATTCAAAGTCGACTTCAGACAGTTTCAGAACGATAGACCTGTCCCGATAAACCATCCGCTTTTTGTAGCGAAGTGATTACCACTCATCCTAAGTTAGATCAGGGAAAGCACTCTGGTGAATTTTGGGTGACCAAGTTTCAAATCTTTGGAATACATGACAATAAAATGTTTGAACACCTTCTGGGGTTATAAAAAAATGATGAGGAGAAGAATATAAATTTCATTCTTCTGTTGTGTCGTTGACGCAGTAGTTTTATCTTGACAAAGTTGATGTGTTGACGCAGTATATTTTTATATCTTAGACAAAGTTGACGCGGTTCTTCATGCTGCATTGATTAGACATTGTAGAAGAAAAAAAAAAGAGACTACGAAGCCAAACCAACAAACATGGACATGTCTGCATCCACAAGTTCTGTGCGATATGCATGCCCACACTTTTATAACATAATTAAAAAAATACACGCCACAGGTATAAAATCTATAAATCTACGGTTTCTTAAGGTGGTGTCCTTAGTTTTCGCATATTTGTAGTTTTTAATCGGTTATGTCCTTATTAATTATTTTCGTCCTAATTAAACCCACATACTGCAGGAGTCTTAAATCCAATCCCAAGCTAGATATTGCTGAATTTTTGTTTCTGCCATCTGTAATAAAAATGGCACCTACATAGGACCCTTACGTGATTTTGGTGATTAAATCATAGCATGATTATTTAGATTAATATTGTGTGCTAGTATACAAGGATACAAAGATGCACCTAGACATGGGAACATAAAGATCAAGCGATCGACACCTCAAGCAAAGTTTAAGATCGAGCTTCTTGGATGGCGGCAACGGGCTCCCTCTCCACCAGTGAGCGGCTTAGGTAGTGTTTGGTTGGAGAGCTAAGTAGAACGGAGCCGTTCTGTTCCAGTTTTGTTGCTGTTTGGTTAGAAAGTAACTAGAACGGAATGGCTCCAATTAGGGAATATTCTCCTCAGATCCGGAACCATTCCGCTCCAAAAAATCAACGGAATGGAGCCGCTCCGTTCCCATCCCGCTCTCACAGTCACGCTCCGCTCCATTCATTCTGCAACCAAACAAAAAACAGAGCCGCTCCGTTCCAGATTACCAAACACAAAACAGAGCCGCTCCGTTTCTAGAATCAGGGATGAAACGGCTCCGTTCTACTTGGCTCCTCAACCAAATACTTGCAGCTTGCATCAGTGGGTTCAATGACCATTATCTGCTCCTCACATCCGTCTTCATATTTTGTTAGCATTGATTATATATATTTTGTGATACGAGTCATCTTAGCATCTTGCAGAGGCTTCACTTCCTCCGACGGGGCATCTTATAATGTTACGAACTTGATTAGTGAGCGTATTTTGGTTGGTTCGCGAATCATTCATCATAGAATGACCCTTCGTTCTATGGATTGTTTGTCATTCATAGAGTTTGTGATTGTTGGTATGGACTAAGATTAAGTGGTATGACTGCATTAGCTAGCTCAGTTTGTTGGCCGTGGAGGCAATTGGTTTTTTCTGATATGGAGGTTATAAAGGTCCTTCAATTTCAGGGAGAAATTCCTAGGTTTGACCTTAGCTAGCTCTACCTTTTGTCTTCAAATCTTGCGAGTATTGTTACATTATTTATATTAGGCTTATGATCATTTTTCTGTAATTTTCAAGCAATACTAGTATTAACAAAAAAAATCAGTTGAATTTCTCAGTAACATTCTTTTCTTGTTTGTACAAAATTATATCAAAATTAAGGCGAAATCAGATGCTAGAAGCCGCTAATACTCTTACTGTTGTACATACACACTGTTGATGGCGGGAAAAATAGCTAATATATTTTGTAAGAGGATAACATCAGTAAATTTATGCATGTTGTGCAAATAACACCATTTTACTTGATAAACTTGTGTTTGATTTCACAACCTTGAAGAGGAAAACAATCTCCATAATATCGACGTATGGAACGTATAAACAAACTTAGGGGGTGTTTGGTTTACAGGGACTAATGTTTAGTCTATTCATTTTATTCCATTTTAGTCTATAAATTGTTAAATATAGAAACTAAAATAGAGTTTTAATTTCTATATTTGGCAATTTTAAACTAAAATGGAATAAAATGTAGGGACTAAAAATTAGTCCCTAGAAACCAAACACCCCCTTAGTACGCTGGCAAGGCTTATTGGCTAAACATGACTAGTAGTGTGGGTTGACGGCGAAGCACTTCTCCCTGATCTCTCCCTCGTCGCCGGTGAGCACCTGGACCTTGCCCATCTTAACCATGGCCTTGGCGAACTTGACCTGCCATGCCTTCTCGACTGCGGCGTTGAAGTGGACCATTCCGGCCGTCCATGGGTTATCGAGCAGTGTGTTGTCGGAGATGAACAGGACCTTGTGCGCCAGCACGTTCTTGTAGTACTGGTTGTCGAAGGTCGCCGGCGTGACTGGGTCCTGCGGCACCACCGTGGGGTCCATCTGGTCGTCGCTGGACGGCCAAGGGCACCGCGCCTTGAGGTGCCCGGCGTAGGCGGGGTCGAGGGACGGGTCAGTTCGCCCCAACTGCCCGCTGAAGTTGTAGAGCCGCTGCGTGAAGGAGGAGCAGTGGGAGCGGCCGATGGTGTGCGCGCCGGAGAGCGTGACCATGTCGTCGGCGTTGAGCCCCTTGCGCTTGAAGCTCTCGATGAGCTCGTCGACCTCGTCAGTCGGGGCGGGGACATTGTTGTCGAGCACCTCCTCCTCTTTGGACACGCGGCCGTCACGGCGGCCCGACGGGACCTTGTAGTCCAGGCCGCCGGCGAGGTAGGTGCTGTCACGGGCCGCGAACGCGACGATGTCGGCGCAGGAGACGGTGCGCGGGCAGTGCGCCTCGAGGACGGCCTTGGCGTCGTCGACGACGTCGAAGCCGCGCATGCTGGGGTTGTTGGCCACGGAGTCCTTCTCGGCCTTGTTGCCCGGCGTGGAGTTGATGAGGATGGAGCCGTCGCAGCCCCGGACGAAGCAGTCGTGGAAGTGCATCCGGATGAGCCCCGCGCCGACGCCGGGCTCACGGGCGATGCCGCGGCGGACGGCGTTGCGCACGATGTCCTCGGCCTGTGGGCAGGAGTGCTCGTAGAAACCGACCTCAAGTTTCTCCGGCGGTGCGTGTGCCGCTGATGAGGAGACGACGACGAGCGCCGACAAGGCAAATGCCAACCATGTCGACCTCATGACGAAGGTGAACAATTAAGCTTTCTATCTGCTTTAGCTCTGGAGCTTGATCGAGATGGTGATGAGGAGAGGAGATGAAGAGCTGCTTTAGATGTTACTCTCTATTTATACAATGTGCTTGGAACCGTGTTTGTGAACTGGGTCAACGAATAATAAGCTAAGACCCAATATAATCCCTGCATCGCGATAACAATCAAGTAACAACTGCTACAAGAACCGTGTTAGTGGACTTTGTAGTACATATATGTCAGCATGTACTTAATAATGTTGCCCAGACTTTGTTGTAGCAGCAAATGATAAGCAAAGCGGACAGTTGTTTAGAGATCGAAATTGATGTTAGTTGCTTGATCAGAGAATTCATGAAGACACATACAGTTATTTTTTTTATTGACATGGTCGATGCCCCTATCGCATGACCAGGACAAATCAAAGCCGTGTCCAAAATGGATTGTGTCATCACTAAGGCAAGGTCCAACCGGAGCCTATGACGTGGCCTCAGTGCCTAGGATGGAAATGGCCTCTAAATTTTATACTGTAAAATTTAAAGATAAAATCAGATTAAAATTAAGCTCAATTTATATTCATTTTTAATAAATTTAATTAAGGGATCTAATTTATTGCGAAGAAGCATTTAAACCATGATCAATTATCATCTCTACTCGTGCGAGCTTGGTACCTACCACCATGACCCCATCAACAGGTGTTACGGTCGGCCAATCGGTAAATCTACCAGCACAGTCGGTAGCAATCATGTTAGGATCGAGTCGATCGAAATTGACCGCCACGTTACAGTCTAGGACGGTACTCAAATGCTACACCCTAAAATTTCCAAATTTCACGATGTGAATAGAAAGAATAATTAATGCAACGATTTTTTTGCGTAATTTAAAATTTTGCCAAGCTTAATTTATTCTATAAGGAATTTAACATAGAAAAAATGATCGGTTATTTTACTGAAATTAAATGAGCTTGTGTGTGTTGCTTGCTTGCTTGTGCGTGCTTTTGGTGTTTCTTGAGTGCAAAAGAAGTTTTAAAATGTGTTTCTCTGTTAAATAGGTTTTCCAGATAACTTACCAGAATTTTCTGGCAATTATTCTCATTTTCCTATAGCTATTTATATTTATTAGAAGGCTCTAAAATATTTTTATGAGCTCCAAATATTTTATTTGGATTCTTAGACCTCTAGGATGTTATTTCCTAGAATTTTTGGAACCTTGGAGACCTTATCCACTCGTCGGAGTCATCTTCCGAATCCCTAGACTCAGGCGTCATGATTACTGGATGGTCTAATATGAGTAGGATTCTAGAAGTATAAATATGGAAAAAATATCATTTGAACAGAAAAGATAAGTTAGAGTCCTAAATAGATACGACAATATTCCAATATATAAGACAGAGTCATAAGCAAATAAGACATGATTCTAACAGATAAGAAAGTCACACTTGTAATTATAGAGAGTCATGTGACCTAATCGTATTCACCCCCTTTAACCGCCCACCTCCTTGGACTATATAAGGAGAGACAATGCAGCCCTATGAGCATAAACCAGAACATAACAGATCAATAGCCATCAAAACACAGGACATAGGGTATTATCGCACAACGAGAGCATGAACCACCCTAACCTATAAATTCACCATTGGGAAATCCTCGACAAAGGGTTTTGAAGCTCAACCTACAAAAGCATTTGAGCAACAGGAGTTTACTAAGAAAGGCAAGTGTTTTCTTGATCTCGTTCTTTTACCTAATAATATTTATTATTATGTTCTCACATATGCATTGCAGTTAGATTAACCCGACGGGACCTAATAGGTTACCTAACTTTGTTTTCCCTGTACCTTGTGTACCCCTAAGTTACTAATTATTAGGTAGACATTCTTGTGCTCAACTTCGTTTTTGGGAATAATGATACTTATAAATCATGGTCATATTTTTATTATGATTTATTATTGTTGGTTTATTTATTATGCATGATAAAGCCACAGTGTTTAATTGGAACATGGAGAACCAGCCGAGAAAACAATGTAACCACAATTACTTTTATGGCTCTGGTCTTAGCTAATTGATTACGAAAGTTGGTGTATAAGAACCTTCCTCGACAGGGGCAAGCGGGGAGGAGTTGCTCAAGTATAGGGAGGTTCTCAGGTTGATCTGCTTTGTGGAAGCTTTTCAGACGAGGGGTTCATATACCACCTCTATTTGAAACCGTAGCGAGTTTTCTCATGCTAGTGGAAATTTGCAAAGTCCTTGTAGTGAACCCTGCCTCACCTCCAAAGAAGAGATTTATGTGAGTATTGAGCCCTTGGCAAATGGGTAACATGACTATAGGTTAAGATGTGCAACCTCTGCAGAGTGTAAAACTAATATATCAGTCGTGCTCATGGTCACAAGTGGCTCGGATCCTCACATGATTAAATTATGGAATTAAAATAAATTAGACGTGCATTTTATTAGGGGTGAAAATGGATTGGGTATATCTGTCAGGTACCGAATACTTTACTATTTTCATGTGGTGACTTAAGGTTATCTTCATATGGGGACTTAAAGTTATCTTCTTATAGACTATTTATTAGTCTTGGTAACTTATTTGCAATTTTTGGCTGACATTAAAATATTTTATGAATTTAATTGTATTACGATGATTTTCTATAAAAAAGGAATTAATATTACACAAATAGCCTAGAAATTATGAAATTTTGTGGAGGCCCAACATATGTCCATATATAATCATAAAAAATATTTGGTATATAAAATTCATAAGATGTCAACGTTTCTTCCATTTCAGTTACAATTATTGCGTGAGTTACATGTGATATCATTCTTAAAAGGGAAATAGGGTTAACCATTTCCTATAATCGATTTTGGTGGTTGACGTACAACATAAATCATATGGACTAACTAGTTTGTCTAGATATCATTTATCACAGGTGCATAAGGTTCAACACAAACCAAGAAACAAATACAGTTAGGGACTTAATCAAAGATTGGAGTAAGAGTTAGAGTGTGCTGATTTTTGGCGCACCGGACAGTGTCTGCCAAGCTAGCCAGCATCCAAAATAGCCACTCTCGGATTTCTGTTGGGCACGCTCCACTACAATTCACCGGACTGTCCGGTGTGCCACCGGACTGTCTGGTGCACCAGCGGATTAACGACTCCCTGCGCGCCAACGATTGTTTCGTCAGATGAACAGTGATGAACAGTGTCACGATAGAAGTCAGAGCGCAGAAGTCAGAGGTCACCGGACTGTCCGGTGCAGCAAGACGACAAGGCGCTCCAACGGTCAACTGCTCCAAACCCTAATGGACACGCTGACGTGGCGCGCACCGGACAGTGAACAGTGACTGTCCGGTGCGCGCACCGGACTGTCCGGTGCATCCGTCGCCAGCAGACTTCACCAATGGCTAGGAAGTGATTGAGGGCTATAAATACCCCCCAACCACCTCATTCAAAGCCATCTCTACCTTGTTGTTGAATTCCCTACCGTCCCAGTCTACTGCATCGGAGGCGACAGCGTAGTGGTCGAAGGTGTAGACTGGACCCGTCACTCTGGCGTAATCAACCAGTCCAAGGAAGTGTTCCCTGCATAGAAGGCCGAGAATGCCATTGAAGTTATGACCGTGACCCCCTGCATTCTCCACAACCTTCCAAGACCTGTCCAAGTGATAAAAAAGTATTAGTTTATATTATGAATTTGAGCACATAATATGAACAAGCAGTGAAAACATCAAGTTACATGACTCTCCCCATTCGGCCGAATCAACGGCCACCTGTCTTGAAGTATGGGACGCTGAGGGAGACTCGCGGGACCTTGCAGGTAGACGTTCTTTGAACCTAAGGCGCTAGAACCTAAGGCGTCCTGCTGAGCATCGTCGTCGTCCTGCTGCGCCGCGTCAACAGCGGCTGCTCCACCTACTGCTGGACGTCGTCGTCCTGCTGTGCTTCCTCCGCCGTCCTATGAGTGCTCCTCCTCCCCATCCTTGTCCTCATCCCACTGCCCACCATCTTTGTCCAACAATCTGCAATTAGGAGTAAGCAAATAAGCACATATAAAAAACATGTATTTAGAAACAAGTGCGAAATAACAAATAATATAGCATTACATCGATTAAAAATAATCTTCATATGTGTCGGGGTTAGCCAAATCATAAGTCTCATCATCACTATCAACCATTTCATAGTAAACACCATCTGAAGGCGCAAGTTCGTCATTAATGTCATTGTCTTCAAGTATTACTAAGTCATTCTCATTTTGGACCTCATCATCCTCCTCATCAAAAACCATTTCAATATCTACTTTCATTCTGATAGCTTCGGTTAAGTCTATCTCAAATCGCCCTTCTAGCCCATCTTCTTGGAAGAACTCTCCATCATATGTGTCCGGGTCTAAGTTATAATCTTTATCGTTTGGAACAGGTAATTTACCGTGCGACGATGCCTTATACACAACATCCCAACCCTTAAGATGTTCTTTTGTTTAGCACGCATATGAGAGATAATACACTCGGGTTAGTTGCATACCCGTCATGGAACATCAACATCTTGATCCACTGTAGTACTTCCTTCCTTTGGGCCCTGCTGAGGATGAAATCGGCCTTAGGCCTTCTCCATGTCTTTCCACCACTAGGTGGCTTCATCTCTTGGTTTGGTCTATCATTTAACGTTGCCAGATCCACTCTTGCCTTTACATTATCCTTTGACTTATCAGGAATGTCCATAATTGTTGCCGAAAGTGCCTTGGTGACATTCTTTTCAGTGTGCATCACATCAATGTTGTGTGGAAGTAGCAAGTCGTCATAATAGGGGAGTGGAGTCAAGCCCGACTTATGTGTCCACATATGCTGCTCACCATATCCCACAAAACCACCTTCTGGATTGGCCACGAGCTCATCTATCTATTGACGAATTTAGGCACTAGTCATCATTGTAGGTGGGTAATCTGTCACTACGACACCTTTCATAAAGTTCTTGATGTCTAGGTGGAATGGATGGTCAGGAGGGAGAAATTGTCGATGTTTATCGAACGATGGATATTTGCCACCCTTCTTCAACCAAATGAACCTAAGAGCTTCCTTGCAAACTGGGCATGGGAACTTACTGTGAACACACCAGGTGTAGAATAGCCCATACTCCAGTAAGTCATGCACGGAGTACTGGTACCAAACATGCATTTTGAAGTTTGTCTTCGTTGCTCGGTCATACGTTTATACCCCTTCCTCCCAAGCATGTATCAATTCATCAATCAAAGGCTCCATGTACATGCCCATTTTATTCCCTGGGTGTTTGGGAATTATCCACGACACGAATATGTTCTATTTTTGAAAGCATACATCGGGAGTAGATTGATTGGGACAACAAACACGGTACACCATGTGTATGGGGCAGTGCTCATTCCATAGGGATTGAACCCATCTGTGGCCAGCGCAACACGTACATTACGAGCCTCTTCGGCTTTTTCACGGTGAATAGCATCAAAGCGTTTTCGTGCTTCACCATCGAATGTGTGCACCATCTTGTCAGGATTGTATCGTTTGCCATTTTTGTGTCAAGTCATCTGTTTCGCGGATTCCTCGGTCATTGTTGTCGGGGACCATAATTAGGGGTACCCTCAAGACGCCTAATTCTCAGCTGGTAACCCCCATCAGCATAAAGCTGCAGAGGCCTGATGGGTTTGATTAAGTCAGGGATCAGTCCATACGAGCGACTCGATCACGCCACGCCCGAGCCTAGCCTCGGGCGAGGGCAGCCGACCCTAAGATGACTCCGTCTCGCCTGAGGCCTCCTCTTTCACGGCAGACGCATCACCGGCTCGCCCGAGGCCCCGCCTTCGATAAGAAGTAACCCTGACTAAATCACCGCGCCAACCGACCGAGTCACCGGGGCGTTTAACGCAAAAGGTAAGACCGACGGGCGACCAGACTTCGCCAGAGGTGTCATAGGAGGCTCTGCCCGACCCAGGGCTCGGACTCGGGCTGAGGCCCCGGAAGACGGCGAACTCCGCTCCGCCCGACCCAGGGCTCGGACTCGGGCTAAGGCCCCGGAAGACGGCGAACTCCGCTCCGCCCGACCCAGGGCTCGGACTCGGGCTAAGGCCCCGGAAGACGGCGAACTCCGCTCCGCCCGACCCAGGGCTCGGACTCGGGCTAAGGCCCCGGAAGACGGCGAACTCCGCTCCGCCCGACCCAGGGCTCGGACTCGGGCTAAGGCCCCGGAAGACGACGAACTCCGCCTCGCCCGACCCAGGGCTCGGACTCCGCCTCGGCCTCTGCCGAACGACCTCCGCCTCGCCCGACCCAGGAGTTCGGGCTCGGCCTCTGTCATGCAGGACGGACTCGGCCTCGACTTCGGAGGAGCCTCCACGACGCCCGACCTAGGACACAAGACCGCCACGTCAACAGGAAGCGTCATCATCACCCTGCCCTGAGCCGACTTGGGTCGCAGAGAACAAGACCGGCGTCCCATCTGGCCAGCTACGCCAGATAGGCAATGATGGCGCCCCGCTAGACCATGACGACGGCGGCTCTCAGCTCCCTTACGAAAGCAGGAGGACGTCAGCAAGGGCCCAGCCACTCCGACAGCTGTCCCTCCGTCCGGCTCCGTTACTCCTCCAACAGCCACGACGCCACACCAACAGGGTGCCAAGATCTCTCCGGCTGCCACCTTGGCATGTACTTAGGGCGCTAGCTCTCCCTCGCTAGACACGTAGCACCTTGCTACACCCCCATTTTGTACACCTGGATCCTCTCCTTACGACTATAAAAGGAAGGACCAGGGCCTTCTTAGAAAAGGTTGGCCTCACGGGGACGAAGGGCAGGGGCAGGCGCTCTCTCGGGGCCGCTCGCTCCCCTCACCTCGCGCGGATGCTTGTAACCCCCTACTGCAAGCGCACCCGACCTGGGCGCGGGACGAACACGAAGGCCACGGGAATTCTCCGACTCCCTCACGACCCGGCTCCGGCCACCTCGCTCTCTCTCTCTCTCGCTCGCTCTCTCCCCCCTTCGCGCTCGCCCACGCGCTCGACCCATCTGGGCTGGGGCACGCGGCACACTCACTCGTCGGCTCGGGGACCCCCCGGTCTCGGAACGCCGACAGTTGGCGCGCCAGGTAGGGGCACGCTGCGTGTTGACGAGCAGTTTCCCGTCAAGCTCCAGTTGGGCAGTCTCCAACGACCTCTCCAACCCGGGATGGTGCTCCGTTTCGGGAGCCTCGAGTTCATGTCTCTCGACAGCGGCTACGACATGGTACTCCTTCCACCGCCGTACGGCGGCGACAATGGCGGTCGACAGCCCGCCCGCCGGCGGCGGAACCAACGACGTCTTTCCCGCGTGGGGGAAGGACAACTTTCGAGCTCGCCCCATCCTCTCCCTCGCCATCGGAGGAGGAGGAGGCGGGGCAACCAGGGCCGAGCGGGAGGCCGCGCTCCGACGGCTGTCGAGCAAATCGACATCCCCGGCGCCCCAACGGAGGACACGCCAAGCGTCGCCCTCGCGTTCGAGGCAAAAGCGAGCAGCATCCCCCCGCAACACGTCGACCCCGAGCAGGTGGACGACGCCGGCGCGCTCACGAAGGGCCTGCAGGACGTCGCCCTCGTACCCAAGACGACGGCGCGATCAGCCCCCGACGTGACTTCATCGCTCCTCGTCGACAAAAAGGTACCGACTGCTACCCATCTTTCGTCATTTCGACTCGGCCTCAACCTGCCTGGCGACCTCGCTTTGGTGGGCGCTCACGTTGAGGCGAGTGCAACCTCTCTGGGGTTTCGTGTGCGGTCGCCTTGGGACCGATTGACGGGTGTCTCGACCTACGGACCCTCTGGGTCCGAGGAAGATGACGACCCCGACATCTGCTGGGATTTCTCCGGATTTGGCAACCCCAGTGCCATGCGGGACTTCATGACCGCATGTGACTACTGCCTCTCCGACTGTTCCGACGGCAGCCGCAGCCTTGACGACAAGGACTGCGGCCCGAGCCGCGAATGTCTCCACGTCGAGCTAGGGGATCCCTCCGGAGGCGGCTGTCTCGGCATGCCGGAGGATGGTGATCCCCCTAGGCCAGCGCCTCGCGCCGACATCCCGCGGGAGCTAGCTGTGGTCCCCGTTCCGGCGGGGGGTCACGACCCACAGCTCGAGCAAGTCCGCGGGGCGCAGGCCGGGCTCGATGAGGGAGCAGGAGCGCTCGAGGCAATCCGCCAGAACATCGGGCAGGTATGGGCGAGCCAGCCCCCAGCCGGAGGAATACGTCACCTGCCCCAAGGTCTCCAGCACCGCATCGCCAATGATGCCAGGGACAGACCGCCACCCGCATCCGGCGGAACCGGTCAGGACCTGGCCGCCGCAGCGATGCTCCTCCGCGCGATGCCGGAGTCATCAACCACCGAGGGTCGGCGAATCCAGGGAGAACTCAAGCATCTTCTGGAAGGCGCTGCGGCCCGGCGGGCCGAGAGCTCTGCCTCCCGAAGGCAGGGGTACCCCTCGGAACCTCGTGCCACGACTTCCCGACTCACGCGGGAAGCCTCGGTCTACACCGGGCGCACGCGCAACACCGCGCCTGCGGCCCCGGGCCACCTCGGCGACGAGCACCCTCATCGCGACCGTCGGGCCCGCCTCGACGAAAGGGTGCGCCGAGGTTATCACCCCAGGCGTGGGGGACGCTACGACAGCGGGGAAGATCGGAGTCCCTCGCCCGAACCACCCGGTCCACAGGTCTTTAGCCGAGCCATTCGGCGGGCGCCGTTTCCGCCCCGATTCCGACCCCCGACTACCATCACAAAGTACTCGGGGGAAACGAGACCGGAATTGTGGCTTGCGGACTACCGCCTGGCCTGTCAGCTGGGTGGGACGGACGACGACAACCTCATCATCCGAAACCTCCCCCTGTTCCTCTCCGACACTGCTCGTGCCTGGTTGGAGCACCTGCCTCCGGGGCAGATTTCCAACTGGGAAGATCTGGTCCAGGCTTTCGCCGGCAACTTCCAGGGCACGTACGTGCGCCCCGGGAATTCCTGGGACCTCCGAAGCTGTCGGCAACTGCCGGGAGAGTCTCTCCGGGACTACATCCGGCGGTTCTCGAAGCAGCGCACTGAGCTGCCCAACGTCACCGACTCCGATGTCATCGGCGCGTTCCTCGCCGGCACCACCTGCCGTGACCTGGTGAGCAAGTTGGGTCGCAAGACCCCCACCAGAGCGAGCGAGCTGATGGACATCGCCACCAAGTTCGCCTCCGGCCAGGAGGCGGTAGAGGCCATCTTCCGAAAGGACAAGCAGCCCCAGGGCCGCCCGTCGGAAGATGCTCCCGAGGCGTCTGCTCCGCGCGGCGCCAAGAAGAAAGGCAGGAGGAAGTCGCAAGCGAAACGCGACGTTCCCGATGCAGACCTTGTCGCCGCCGCCGAGCACAAGAACCCTCGGAAGCCCCCCGGAGGTGCTAACCTCTTCGACAAGGCACTCAAGGAGACGTGCCCCTACCATCAGGGGCCCGTCAAGCACACCCTCGAGGAATGCGTCATGCTTCGGCGCCACTTCCACAGGGCCGGGCCACCCGCAGAGGGTGGCAGGGCTCGCGACGACGGCAAGAAGGGAGGATCGCCAAGCAGGAGAGTTCCCAGAGGTCCGCGACTGCTTCATGATCTACGGAGGGCATGCGGCGAATGCCTCGGCTCGGCATCGTAAGCAAGAGCGTCGGGAGGTCTGCTCGGTGAAGGTGGCGGCGCCAGTCTACCTAGACTGGTCCGACAAGCCCATCACCTTCGACCGGGACGACCACCCCGACCACGTGCCGAGCCCGGGGAAGTACCCGCTCGTCGTCGACCCCGTCATCGGCGACGTCAGGCTCACCAAGGTCTTGATGGATGGGGGCAGCTGCCTCAACATCATCTACGCTGAGACCCTCAGGCTCCTGCGCGTCGATCTGTCATCCGTCCGAGCAGGCGCTGCGCCCTTCCACGGGATCATTCCCGGGAAGCGCGTTCAGCCCCTCGGACAGCTCGACCTCCCTGTCTGCTTCGGAACACCCTCCAACTTCCGAAGGGAGACTTTGACGTTCGAGGTGGTCGGGTTCCGAGGAACCTACCACGCAGTGTTGGGAAGGCCATGCTACGCGAAGTTCATGGCCATCCCCAACTACACCTACCTGAAGCTCAAGATGCCGGGCCCCAACGGGGTCATCACCGTCGGCCCCACGTACAAACACGCATTCGAATGCGATGTGGAGTGCGTGGAGTACGCCGAGGCCCTCGCCGAGTCCGAGGCCCTCATTGCCGACCTGGAAAGCCTCTCCCGAGAGGTGCCGGACGTGAAGCGACACGCCGGCAACTTCGAGCCAGCAGAGACGGTTAAGGCCGTCCCTCTCGACCCCAGTGGCGACACCTCCAAGCAGGTTCGGATCGGATCCGGGCTCGACCCCAAATAGGAAGCAGTGCTCGTCGACTTTCTCCGCGCAAACGCCGACGTCTTTGCGTGGAGTCCCTCGGACATGCCCGGCATACCGAGGGATGTCGCCGAGCACTCGCTGGATATTCGGGCCGGAGCCCGACCGGTCAGACAGCCTCTGCGCCGATTCGACGAGGAAAGGCGCAGGGTGATAGGCGAGGAGATCCACAAGCTGATGGCAGCAGGGTTCATCAAAGAGGTATTCCATCCCGAATGGCTTGCCAACCCTGTACTTGTGAGGAAAAAAGGGGGGAAATGGCGGATGTGTGTAGACTACACTGGTCTCAACAAAGCATGTCCGAAAGTCCCCTACCCTTTACCTCTCATCGATCAAATCGTGGACTCCACTGCAGGGTGCGAAACCCTGTCTTTCCTCGATGCCTACTCAGGGTATCATCAAATCAAGATGAAAGAGTCCGACCAGCTCGCGACTTCTTTCATCACGCCCTTCGGCATGTACTGTTATGTCACAATGTCGTTCGGTTTGAGGAACGCGGGTGCAACGTACCAGCGATGCATGAACCATGTGTTCGGCGAACACATCGGTCGCACGGTCGAGGCCTACGTCGATGACATCGTAGTCAAGACGAGGAAAGCCTCCGACCTTCTCTCCGACCTCGAACTGACATTCCGGTGTCTCAAGGCGAAGGGCGTCAAGCTCAATCCCGAGAAGTGCGTCTTCGGGGTGCCCCGGGCCATGCTTTTGGGATCCATCGTCTCCGAGCGGGGCATCGAAGCCAACCCGGAGAAGATCGCGGCCATCACAAACATGGGGCCCATCAAGGACTTAAAAGGCGTACAGAGGGTCATGGGATGCCTCGCGGCCTTGAGCCGTTTCATCTCGCGCCTCGGCGAAAGAGGCCTGCCCCTGTACCGTCTCTTAAGGAAGGCCGAATGCTTCACTTGGACCCCCGAGGCCGAGGAAGCCCTCGGGAACCTGAAGACGCTCCTCACCCAGGCGCCCGTCTTGGTACCCCCGGCTGATGGAGAAACCCTCTTGGTCTACGTCGCCGCAACCACTCAGGTGGTCAGCGCCGCGATCGTGGTCGAAAGGTAGGAAGAGGGGCATGCTTTGCCCATTCAGAGGCCAGTTTACTTCGTCAGCGAAGTGCTGTCCGAGACCAAGATCCGCTACCCACAAGTCCAGAAACTGCTATATGCAGTGATCCTGACGAGGCGAAAGCTGCGACATTACTTCGAGTCCCATCCGGTGACTGTGGTGTCATCCTTCCCCCTGGGGGAGATCATCCAGTGCCGAGAAGCCTCGGGGCGGATCGCGAAGTGGGCGGTGGAAATCATGGGCGAGGCAATCTCGTTCGCCCCTCGGAAGGCCATCAAGTCCCAGGTACTGGCGGATTTCGTAGCCGAATGGGTCGATACCCAGTTGCCGACGGCTCCGATCCAACCAGAGCTCTGGACCATGTTTTTCGACGGGTCGCTGATGAAGACGGGAGCTGGCGCGGGCCTGCTCTTCGTCTCGCCCCTCGGGAAACACCTGCGCTACGTGCTCCGCCTCCATTTCCCGGTGTCCAACAATGTGGCTGAGTACGAGGCCCTGATCAACGGATTGCGAATCGCCATCGAGCTAGGGGTCCGACGCCTCGATGCACGCGGCGACTCGCAGCTCGTCATCGACCAAGTCATGAAGAACTCCCTCTGCCGCGACCCGAAGATGGAGGCCTACTGTGACGAGGTTCGACGCCTGGAAGACAAGTTCTACGGGCTCGAGCTTAACCGCATCGCCCGGCGCTACAACGAGACTGCGGACGAGCTGGCGAAGATAGCCTCGGGGCGAACGACGGTTCCCCCGGACGTCTTCTCCCGAGATCTGCACCAACCCTCCGTCAAGATAGGCGACGGGCCCGAGCCCGAGGCCCCCTCGGCCTCGTCCGAGGTGACCTCGGCCCAGCCCGAGCCATCCTCGGCTCAACCCGAGGAACCCTCGGAGCCCGAGGGCGAAGCGCTGCGCATCGAGGAGGAGCAGAACGGGGTCGTGCCAGATCAAGATTGGCAAACCCCGTACCTGCAATATCTCCACCAAGGAGAACTGCCCCTCGACCGAGCCGAGGCTCGGCGGGTAGCGTGACGCGCCAAATCGTTCGTCTTGCTGGGCGATGAGAAGGAGCTCTACCACCGTAGCCCCTCGGGCATCCTCCAGCGATGCATCTCCATCGCCGAAGGTCAGGAACTCCTGCGGGAAATACACTCGGGGGCTTGCGGCCATCATGCAGCACCTCGAACCCTCGTTGGGAACGCTTTCCGCCAAGGTTTTTACTGGCCGACGGCGGTGGCTGATGCCACTAGAATTGTCCGCGCCTGCGAAGGGTGCCAATTCTATGCGAAGCAGACCCACCTGCCCGCTCAGGCTCTGCAGACGATACCCATAACCTGGCCCTTCGCTGTGTGGGGTCTGGACCTCGTCGGCCCTCTGCAGAAGGCGCCCGGGGGCTACACGCACCTGCTGGTCGCCGTCGACAAATTCTCCAAGTGGATCGAGGTCCGACCCCTGAACAGCATCAGGTCCGAGCAGGCGGTGGCATTCTTCACCAACATCATCCATCGCTTCGGGGTCCCGAACTCCATCATCACCGACAATGGCACCCAGTTCACCGGCAAAAAATTCTTGGATTTTTGCGAGGATCACAACATCCGGGTAGACTGGGCCGCCGTAGCTCACCCCATGTCGAATGGGCAAGTGGAACGTGCCAACGGCATGATTCTACAGGGGCTCAAGCCTCGGATTTACAATGATCTCAACAAGTTCGGCAAGCGATGGATGAAGGAACTCCCCTCGGTGGTCTGGAGCCTGAGGACGACGCCAAGCCGAGCCACAGGTTTCACGCCGTTCTTCCTGGTCTACGGGGCCGAGGCCGTCCTGCCCACGGACCTGGAATACGGCTCCCCGAGGACGAGGGCCTACGACGATGAAAGTAACCAAGCTAGCCGAGAAGACTCGCTGGACCAGCTGGACGAGGCTCGGGACAGGGCCTTACTACACTCGGCGCGGTACCAGCAGTCCCTGCGACGCTACCACGCCCGAGGGGTCTGACCCCGAGATCTCCAGGTGGGCGACCTAGTACTTCGGCTGCGGCAGGACGCCCGAGGGAGGCACAAGCTCGCGCCCCCCTGGGAGGGGCCGTTCATCATCGCCAAAGTTCTGAAGCCTGGAACGTACAAGCTGGCCAACAGTCAGGGCGAGGTCTACGGCAACGCTTGGAACATCCAACAGCTACGTCGCTTCTACCCTTGAGATGTTTTCAAATCGTTCATACACCTCGCACCCACGCAAAGTTTAGTCAACAAGGAAGGGTCGGCCTCGCCTCGGCAAAGCCCGACCCCCCCTCGGGGGCTAAAAGGGGGGAAACCCCCTCTGCGTCAAAATTTTCCTCGAACAAAAAATCTCTTTTATCAGAATATCTTTCGTGCTTTTTGACTACTTCGAAAAGTGGGTCCTGGAAACGACGGAGTACACGTAAGCAGCCAAGGCTGACCGAGCTGAGGGACTCCTACGCCTCCGGGATACGGATACCTCACTCATCACCTTCTGCGATAAGTAACTCGCGCTCGGATAAGGTGAATCCGCGGATCGAACGAGTCTTTACGTACGGAAGCTCTTCTGTCGAAGCGATTCTTCGAGTCTTCTCGACCGAGTCGGTGACAGGGCCTCATGGACGGGTAAAAGTATGCGTAAGCGGCAAGGCCGACCGAGCCGAGGGACTCCCACGCCTCCGGGATACGGATACCTCACTCATCACCTTCCGCAAGAAGCAACTCTCGCTCGCACTAACATCCCTGCTACCGACAAAAAGTCCAGATACTCGAAACAAGAGGAAAAGGGACGCAGCTTTATAACGCAGCAAGGGTGTGTGTTCTGGCCTCGACGGCCGCACAAGGCCCACGCTACAAGACGATTTGACCCTGCAGGCTCGGATCTTGACGCTGGAAGAGGGCGATGACACCCTCGGCATCGACAGCACCTTCGGCAAGGCCCGACCTAGCCTCGGACGGCGACGCGGTCCGAGGCCCTCTGCTCCGAAGGACGGCGTCATCACCATGCTCGAGCAATCTCTGCCAGGGACTTCTCCGAGAACCCGGCCCGAGCGGACGGCTCGGCCGGCCACCTCCGGGGCCTCGGCCGACCGCCTTCCGAGGGCGCCAGCTCGATCCGAAGCCTCGGCTGAGCAACTCCGACGACAATCCTGCCAACAGACAACCCGGCTAGGCTCCGGCCAACCAGGTTTCATTTCCGAGCCAACTCCGCCTCTGCTCGTGCTGATATCGCTACCCCTGGCCTCGGCTCGTCGAAGAGCGGCCGAGGGGTCTCTTTAACTAAGCTAGAGGAGCCTCGGACAATAGGTCCGACCGAGCCGAGGGACTCCTACGCCTCCGGGATATGGATACCTCACTCGTCACCTTGACACGGGGCAACTCACGCTTGGTGAAGCGGTTCAGATAATCAGCAGGCGTGTCTTAGTGCTCGAAAATGAGGAAAAAACATGGCTCCGTGCCGAAATTACATACATGTTCAGGCCCCGAAAGCCAAAATGAACAAAAAACCCGGCACTCGATGTGCCATTACAAACGAAACTCCGGTTCCCCCCCCCCGCAGGTACGAACAACCCCACTCGATGGGGGTGGGCCTGCGGGGCAGCAGAAGACCGACGAACGGCACGTCGCCGCCCGCCCCGGCAGCGGCGACGATGAAGACGTCTGTCCTGGGGGGCCCAACAGCAGCAATGATGGCCTCAGGGCGGATGCTGCTGCTGGGAGGCCCCCGCCCTTGCCCAAACTCGAGAGGCAAGGACGGGCAGAAGGCCGTAGAGTCGGAGGTCGGTCCGTGGCCAACCTCGGCTGTCGCGCCGGCGGAAGAACCTCTTCCAGCTGCCGTGGCGAGAGGCGGCACCGGGGGCGGCTCCGAGATTGCTCGGCTCAGAGAGCCGGGCACGCTGCAGCTGTTGGCGCCACGGACGACTCCCGCCCTTCCCCCCAATCACTGAGGGAAGGAGCGGGTCACCACACGCGCAGGGGCCAACCCCGACCCGGCACACGCCCCTCCTCAGCCCTGGTGATGAAAATCCTTGAGGCTGAGGAAGGGGCGGATGCCGCAGCCCGGCTCGCTTTCCCCCACCATCAAGCCGGAGGTCACCACCCTGGGTGACCGCCGGTGGAGGGGTGCAACCGGGCTGCATGATGAAAATCCTTGAAGCCGAACGATGGCTGAAAGGTACCAACTCCCACGGAGTTGCGTTCCTCCAACGATGGAGCGAAAAGACGGCGGTTCCCCCTATCCGGGGGCTCGGAAGATGGAGAGACACAATGCATAGGGGAGGAAGGAGACATGATCACCTTACGAAGGGGGTCGCCCTCCTTTTAAAGGCAACTCCCCCTGCTTGCACCCTCAACCGTCACGGGCTGAGTCTTCTCCAACACGCCTCCAAAGTCCTCCCCTGCGGCGCGGGGGCTGGGGCCCGCCTGTCATGCAGACTGGCTCCAAGCAGAAGAAGCCGAACCGCCGCACACGACGCACGCAACCACCCAGCGGTTACAAGTAACCCTCCACTTTTGCCCAGACCAGCGGGCGAAAGGGGCAAGCGGCCATGCAGGCGGCATGCAACCGCGCCAAGTGGACGCGCCTCTCCGACTCCTGACAGGCCAGCGCGACGGCTCAAGCCCACGCGTCGTGCGACTGGCGCGCCGGGTGCTGCATGCGAACCGCTGTGCCACTCGCTCCACCACCGCACCTCCTCGATTGCGGAACCGATACCGCGATTCGAGGCGACCCAGCCCGTGACCCAGCAGCGCTAGCCTGGCGCAGCGGTCAAATGCGGTCAAAAATGGGCCGGCAGTAATGACGGTGGCAGGCGCGCGAGAGCAGCGGTCACGCCATCTGCCAAGCTCATGTCCCATCCGGAGGCAGCAAGAGAACCCCCTCTCTCGCGGTGCGAAGACGACGCGCCCGTGACCCGTACCTCGAACGGCTCGCGCACGCGCAACGGCAACCTCGCCAACTACTCACCCCGGCGCATTAACTCCGCGGCTCGACGGACAGCGCTACGGGCGGGAGCGGCTGGCGATGTTTCGCCTTCGCCAAAAACAACCACGCCAAAAAAGGTACGCCACGTCGCTTGGTTTCGTATCCTTTTTTCCCTTTTCCTTCTTTCTCTATCTCTTGCAACAGGGACTGGGAAGGAGGATACCCCCAAAGGGATCCTTCCCCGTGAAGGAACTAGGCTCCGAGCCTCCCTACTGATCAGGGGTTCGAAGGCTGGCCCCCCGAGGGGTTCAACAGCCGCCTCAGATCGCGTGGGCCCGACACCCACTACTGGTCAGGGGTTCGAAGGTCGGCCTCCCGAAAGGTTCCACGACCGCCTCAGGCTACTAGGGCTCCGCGCCCATTACTGATCAGGGGTTCGAAGGCTGGCCTATCGAAGGGTTCACAGTCGCCTCAGACGCCGAGCGAGGGATGACCAGGGGTACGTTCGATACATAACCAAGGCTCGAGCTGCGCTCCCGAGGTACCCTAGGACATTTCCGAGACCAGCGGGAACGACTCTGTAACGGAATCCCATCGGAGGGAGGCAACGAGCCCTCGGACCCCGTCGCTAGGGGACCGGGTCCGGCAGATCACCCGCAGGTACTTTTGGGCGTGCCTCCGGGCCCCTAGCCGACCCCCAACGAACGGGGCACGGACGTCCACTCGGATTACCCGATTGCAGCTCACCGGAGACACCATGTTCGGTGCCCATCGAGGGTAACATGGCGCTCTCCCCCCCTCCTCCTTGCGGAAAGGCGACGTAGGGGCGTATGTAAAAAGTCGAGTCTGTCCCTGATCGTCCTCTCGCTCCGTGCGGAGGCTCGGGGGCTGCTCTCGCAAACCCGGCTCCGGCCGAACCGTTGACAGCGTCAACATACCAGCCCGAGAACTTGGGCCCCGACAGTACACCTGGGCTACGCCCTGCTCACATGAGGGAACCGCCAGACCAGCCGAGGCATTACGCAAGGCATTAAGACCTCGAAGGAGTGAAAACACTCCTCCGAGGCCTCGGGGGCTACACCCGGCGGGTGCGCTCGCGCGCACCCACCGGAACAAAGTACCACCGAGAAAGGCTGGTCCCCTTGCAAAAAAGTGCGACGCAAGCCTCCAAGCGAGTGTTAACACTCTCTTCGAGGCTCGGGGGCTACTGTCGGGGACCATAATTAGGGGTACCCTCAAGACGCCTAATTCTCAGCTGGTAACCCCCATCAGCATAAAGCTGCAGAGGCCTGATGGGTTTGATTAAGTCAGGGATCAGTCCATACGAGCGACTCGATCACGCCACGCCCGAGCCTAGCCTCGGGCGAGGGCAGCCGACCCTAAGATGACTCCGTCTCGCCTGAGGCCTCCTCTTTCACGGCAGACGCATCACCGGCTCGCCCGAGGCCCCGCCTTCGATAAGAAGTAACCCTGACTAAATCACCGCGCCAACCGACCGAGTCACCGGGGCGTTTAACGCAAAAGGTAAGACCGACGGGCGACCAGACTTCGCCAGAGGTGTCATAGGAGGCTCTGCCCGACCCAGGGCTCGGACTCGGGCTGAGGCCCCGGAAGACGGCGAACTCCGCTCCGCCCGACCCAGGGCTCGGACTCGGGCTAAGGCCCCGGAAGACGGCGAACTCCGCTCCGCCCGACCCAGGGCTCGGACTCGGTCTAAGGCCCCGGAAGACGGCGAACTCTGCTCCGCCCGACCCAGGGCTCGGACTCGGGCTAAGGCCCCGGAAGACGGCGAACTCCGCTCCGCCCGACCCAGGGCTCGGACTCGGGCTAAGGCCCCGGAAGACGACGAACTCCGCCTCGCCCGACCCAGGGCTCGGACTCCGCCTCGGCCTCTGCCGAACGACCTCCGCCTCGCCCGACCCAGGAGTTCGGGCTCGGCCTCTGTCATGCAGGACGGACTCGGCCTCGACTTCGGAGGAGCCTCCACGACGCCCGACCTAGGACACAAGACCGCCACGTCAACAGGAAGCGTCATCATCACCCTGCCCTGAGCCGACTTGGGTCACAGAGAACAAGACCGGCGTCCCATCTGGCCAGCTACGCCAGATAGGCAATGATGGCGCCCCGCTAGACCATGACGACGGCGGCTCTCAGCTCCCTTACGAAAGCAGGAGGACGTCAGCAAGGGCCCAGCCACTCTGACAGCTGTCCCTCCGTCCGGCTCCATTACTCCTCCAACAGCCACGACGCACACCAACAGGGTGCCAAGATCTCTCCGGCTGCCACCTTGGCATGTACTTAGGGCGCTAGCTCTCCCTCGCTAGACACGTAGCACCTTGCTACACCCCCATTTTGTACACCTGGATCCTCTCCTTACGACTATAAAAGGAAGGACCAGGGCCTTCTTAGAAAAGGTTGGCCTCGCGGGGACGAAGGGCAGGGGCAGGCGCTCTCTCGGGGCCGCTCGCTCCCCTCACCTCGCGCGGACGCTTGTAACCCCCTACTGCAAGCGCACCCGACCTGGGCGCGGGACGAACACGAAGGCCGCGGGAATTCTCCGACTCCCTCACGACCCGGCTCCGGCCACCTCGCTCTCTCTCTCTCTCGCTCGCTCTCTCCCCCCTTCGCGCTCGCCCACGCGCTCGACCCATCTGGGCTGGGGCACGCGACACACTCACTCGTCGGCTCGGGGACCCCCCGGTCTCGGAACGCCGACAATTGTCACACCCGGATTTAAGGGACAAAACTGGGTGCATCTCATACATGCGCCAAAGAAGACAACATATATAATAACAGAGTGTATAAAGATAAATGTCACAATAATCAGAGTATTTATTACATAGCGGAAGTCTTACAAAATAAAAGATAAATATAAAAGGATCTAAAATCCATCCTTGGCACCAGAAAGTGAACTGGGAGATGCCACCTAGATCGAATCGAACTCCTCGATGTGTGGTTCCACTTGAACCACCTGTTCTTCTCCTGTG
This sequence comes from Zea luxurians, assembly GCA_029449295.1. Classification (NCBI taxonomy): domain Eukaryota; kingdom Viridiplantae; phylum Streptophyta; class Magnoliopsida; order Poales; family Poaceae; genus Zea; species Zea luxurians. Next base: position 46,435,963 of record JAOPSE010000010.1, read on the forward strand.
GGGGGGTGTGAGACAGCAAGGGTGAGCTCAAACATGTTCATCGCTCAACAAGTTGTGGGGAATAATGTTCATGAACTCGCCAAGGTAGGAGCTCATGAAGTGTAAGGCTGATCAACAATAGGGGTTAAAGCTGAGCATTGCTTTTAATAAGTTGGTCAAATTTTATAGCAATTACTAAATGTAAGTAAATACGAAACCATAATAAATAATCAAACAAAATTAATACAAATCCCATGCAATGCAAATGACAAATTGAGTTTAGGTTCCATAATTTAATCATGCGAGAGTCCTGAGCTGCTCTTGACCGTGAGCTCGGCTAGTATACCAGTTTTACACTCTGCAGAGGTTGTACCCTTTACCCACAAGTCGTATTTCCCATGTCGCCAGGGTTTGCAAGGCCCTTAGACACTATCGAGGTGAATGGCTAGGGATCCACTACGAGGCCTTTACAAAGTTCCACTAGCTTCCGGAAACCCGCTACAGTTATGGAAAGAGCACTTGCAAGAATCCCCCGTCCGACCGCCATCGCAGCAAAATCAACCCGAGAACCTCCTTGCATGCAACTCCCATACTGCTCTTGCCCCTTTCGGGTAAGGTAGTCTTCCACTAGATTTCCTAATTAGTTAGCCAAGGGGTCCCATTCCTCCCTTGTGGTGGCACACGTTTCTCAAGTTAAGCTCCATGTTCCAATTAACAATAATATAATGATCTTGACATGAACATAAATAACATAACAGAATAATTAGAACATGGATATAATGAAATATTAATCCCAAAACCATATAGAGCAATAGCAAAACTACCCAAATGATTCAGGGATAAAACAAGTTAAAAATGATAACCAGACTAGGGTGACCTATTGGGTCCCATCAAAATTAAACCTATGTATTGAATAGTGATAATAAAGAATATTATTGGGTAACAAAAGTGGATCAAGGGCACAACTTGCCTGGGACTTGAGATTCCAGGTGCCAACTTGCTCTTCAAGTAACTTGTAACCTCGCTGCTAGTCGTAGCGATACAAACAAATATGGTATAGACAAAATTAACATCACACCAGACATAAGAACAAAATAATAATCTACGCAATGCAACGAGGTTGTGGGAACGAGAACTACTAAAATCAGAGTTACGGTTAAGGAGTTATGATTTTATAGAGGATTTATGTGATTAAAATATCAAACTATATTATAAATTGGTTGGTACATACCATATAAGATATTATTCCATAAATAATTAATTCAACTTAAATTTTAATCATAACTTGGCTAGAGATCATGCTTTAATCCTATTATAATTATGGACAGGTTAAATTTGATTCAGAAGAGGTATTCTAGTAGACATAGGATAAATAATATCTAACTATAAAATTATGAATCATGGTATTATTAATACTGTTACTGTATAGGTAATATTTATATGAATCTAATGCAACTTGAACGAGTCAATTCAGAGTTAAAATGGAGGAGTTCTGAATTTCCTAAGGTTTTATGTATTTGATATAAGATTAATTAGGAAATAAATTTTAAAGTGGCTTTCATGTTAAAACAATGGTACTAATTGATAAACAATAATATTACAAAATTATAGGAATTGGAATGAATTAATTTGGACTAAGTATGCATTTTCTATGCATTAAACAAATTCTAGCATTCATTTTTCTTTAAAAATCATTTTCTAATTCCTTTTTCTAGATTTTATAATTCTCTGGACTGGGCCTCAATTACAGGAAAGTCCAGGGGTTAATGCGCAAAAAGTCCCAAGACACAGATCTACCCCGCGGTGGATGGCGGGTTAAATAACCAAGACTCCGAGGGCTCATTTGCATTTATTCCTAGCCGAAGGGGTATCGGCCGCTCTCATACGTCCGATCATCCGCGAACGATCCAGATTAGGTTTCCTATAAAGCGAACCGGTATGTCATACGAGCCGTTAGATGCCAGATCCACGACCCACATGAGCGCACACTCTTTTACCCCCTTTCCCCTTGGATCATTAATCAACGGTCTAGATTGGTCGGATCGAAATGTTACGCTCAAGCGATCCCAACCGTTCACCAGGGATGCACGGTGCACACATCATCTTCCTCCACTGGTTCCATCGCAATTTTCTCCCCAGCCAACCCTCCGTGGTCGAGCGCCATAGTCACGACAGCATGCTGGTCAGTGCTCGCCATCCGTGCCCGAAATACAGCCCGGACGCCACTACTCAAATCCTACACGGCCACGATCAATAGGTAGGAACACTCACCCATGGTAAAGTTGTACACCAAGCCGACCTTGACTTCTGCTCGCCGAGGGAGCCCACGTCGAGACCCCAATCTGGCCTGGCGCACCCACTTCTCCTCCCACCGATGACACCGCAAGCTTCAAGGCCTGCCGCCGATCCCGCATGCCACTGCCGAGCCCCCAGCGCAGTCGTTTTACGAACGGTCGACGGCGCGGACAGGAGTTCACAGGCCACCAGGCGATTCTCTCTCTCTCTTTCTCTCCTGATTCCTTGAGTGTTCAGAAGTTTCGCAATGTACTTGGATGGCCAGGGTGAGGCGGCAGCAACTTCTTATATACTATCCGCAGGGAAAGCCTGCTCTAGCCGCGCAAGCCAGCGGATCCCAAGCGAATCGCCCAGAAATTTTGAGTTCGTTGCGCGGTTAGTTGCCAGGGCTTTCGCCAGTAACGATGAACGCGCGAGTCCGCTGTTAGACCATGCCACAGAGAAAGGATGCCAGTGCTGCAGCTAGCGACCACCCAGGCGAGCCAAGTGTAGAGGATAGGCTACGTGCGTGACCCCGCGGCGTCCGATTTCCACGTTCCACATTCAAGAAGATGGTCTGCGCGCCGGGGCTCGGTTTTATTCCCAAGGCCGTGCCAACCACTCGACCCAGACCCACGGAGATCCCCAACCGGAATCCGGCTGTTTCAGTTAGTGCGGCCTGATTCAACAGCCGAGTTACGCGGACGCGCAGCCAGCGAGCTCGATGGGGGTTTGCTCAGATCCAGTCATAGGGAAGAAGGAATGGCTGACAGCACGGTCCCATTTGTCAGTGTCCGGGAGCGGAACAACGAGCCCGGGCTTCCGGCTGATGCGCGTGCTGGCGAACGGGTCCGGCCCGTCAGCGAGGGTCGCAAACGTTAGAGCACTGGCAACGTGGGTTCCTCTGTCAGTGACAAGAAAGCCAACATGGTCGCGCACGATGTGTGTCGGCCGAGGGGGCCCACTCGTCAGTGACGCCAGGGCGCGCGGGTGAGTTACTTAGGCAGCGCGGTGGGGGAAAAGATAGGGTTAGTTGGGCCGCAGGTTTAAGGTTTTGGCCCAAAGTCTGTTTTCCTTTCCTTTTTTTTCTTTTCTATTTCAAATTCCAAATATTCAAATCCACATCCTAATTCCCGTTTTGAATTCAAATCTCAAATATAATCCAAATGTGAGTATAAATCCTACTACTATTATTATTTATCCTCCTTCCTATTATTTAATTATGGAAGCAAGAAATGACTTTATTACAATTTTTGTTTTATATTTTCCATTTATCATTTGAGGTCAAATTAAATCTTGATTCCTTTATTCCAACAAAATGCATCACAACAAAATCATTGGCATGAGGTGCACATTTCTTTATTCATTTATTTGTTAGTTGAATAATTTAATACCACTAACTGAGTATGCACAAAGAAAAGAAAGTCAAACAATTGCTAGAACACTAACATATAGGTAACTTATTTATTTATTTTATATATATTTTTCTCTTATATAAATTTCGGGCTTTACAAATCCTACCCCCCTTAACAGAAATCTCGTCCTCGAGATTTGTAAGAAAAGGAATGCAAAATGATTAGTTTATAATTTAGCTTTCAGTTTATAATTGGTTCAAAAATCCAGAGTCTCAATTTTTTTGTCCATAGTGGTTGATTAGGAGAGCATAGGTATTCAGCCACTTATTATGTAGGATAAAAGCTGGACAGGTTGAGGTAAGAAAGATTATGGCAAGGAAAAGACTTTATCTGAAATGTTTAAATCTTGATTCATCTCGAGATTTGCTTTGACTGTTATATCCTTCCTTGTCGATGTTGAGTTTTTTTGTCTCCGGTCTTGGTCTCATTAATTCGAGGTTAATGTATATCATCGGGGTTGGGATAACCATTGCGGTTACATAGGGTAGGTGGAGTAAACAGAGTTTTACTTTGCTTTTGGGATGATTGGGTTGGACAACCTATAACATAGGCTGGGTTGTGGTTTCACGGACAAGTTGGTCTAAGACACCAATTTTAGGTTTAAAACTCATTTATAGGAATATGGTTTAGTTAATACTTGTAACATAGATTAGACCATATTAGATTAAGTAGGGTCTAGATTAGATTGGATATAACTAGATTAGACTAGTTTAAGTTAGGCAGATCTACCAGGGTAGAATATGTATTATTAATATATGTTAGAATCCTTTGAGATAGGATGAATTATATAGTGTAGGTAGGTCAGAATCTCTGTCGGTTAAAATAGAGGGGTTATGCAACCATCTGATGGTTAAGGTAGTTGCATATGGCCAGGTTGGACTAAGACTCCAATTTAGGTTAAAACGTATTTATAAGAGTAGGAGCTGATCTTATTTTACCAAAAATTATCTAACATGTTTGTCCATTAGGTTAGATATGATCAGATTAGATGGGATCAGAATTAAATTGGTATAATCAGATTAGACTAGATAAGATCTACTTATTTTATTTTGGAATAGATCATGTTTGTTACACTGTTATGAGATAAGCAAAGTGATGGGGATAAGTATGCTTATTAGGACAAGATGAGTCTCTAAGAATAAGATAGAATCTTTTGAGATTAGTTAGATTTATTAGGCTAAGATAAAAATCCTTTCGAGATGAGATGAGTTTATTAAGGTAATAGAGTATCTTTTAAGATAATATGGATCATTTAGATAAGAGAGAGTCTTTTAAGATGATAGGGATCTCTATGAAATATTCAAGTGGGGGTACTTTTAGTTGGTCTAGTTTATCTCATAACAATTTAAGAGGATAAAATTTTTTTTAACATAAGATGATCCTATTAGGATAAGGTAGATTCCCTTAAGTTAAGAGGGATCCATTAAAGTAAGAAAGAATCTTTTAAGGTAAGAAGGATCCATTTAAAATAGATACACTTTAATGGAGGATAATCTAAGTTGTTTAGTTATCTCATGAATTTTATTTATTTATATCTATATGTATATGTAGATGTAATTGTGGACATTACTCCACAATTAATCACACTCAATCAAAGATCCAAATCAGACAAGTATCATAAGAACAAACACTCAAGCGTATAGATACCTATAAAAATAGTTTATTTTTTTGTTCCTAAAAGTAGGTCTCTTATTCCTAAAGATCACTTTAGGCACAGGATTTCAAAGTGTGGAATCCACATTGTCTTTAGAAATAAAATGTAATAATAATCAGAGTAAAGCAGAAATAGATTAGAAAAGATTAAGAAAAGTTTAGGAAGGGATCAGAGTAGCAAAGGTAAGGTTAATCAGAGTAGAACAGTAGAAGATGAGATTGGATCAAGAAAAGTATAGAAAGAATCAGAGTAAGGTAAGTAGGTAATGGTTGTCCAGTTCTATCTAGGTTTCGTCCTACAGTCAACATACCTCTGATACCACTTCTGTCACACCAGGATTTAAGGGACAAAACCGGGTGCATCTCATACATGCGCCAAAGAAGACAACATATATAATAACAGAGTGTATAGAGATAAATGTCACAATAACATAGCGGAAGTCTTACTAAATAAAAGATAAATATAAATGGATATAAAATCCATCCTCGGCGCCAGAAAGTCAACTAGGAGACGCCACCTAGATCGAATCGAACTCCTTGATGTGTGGATCCACTTGAACCACATGTTCTTCTCCTATGAGGGGGTGTGAGACAGCAAGGGCGAGCTCACACATATTCATCGCTCAACAAGTTGTGGGGAATAATGTGCATGAACTCACCAAAGGTGGGAGCTCATGAATTGTAAGGCTGATCAACAATAGGGGTTAAAGCTGAGCATTGTTTTTAATAAGTTGGTCAAATTTAATTAGCAATTACTAAATAATGTAAGTAAATACCAAACCATAATAAATAATAGAACAAAATTAATACAAATCCCATGCAATGCAAATGATAAATTGAGTTTAGGTTCCATAATTTAATCATGCGAGAGTCTTGAGCTGCTCTTGACCGTGAGCTCGGCTAGTATACCAGTTTTACGCTCTGCAGAGGTTGTACCCTTTACCCACAAGTCGTGTTTCCCATGTCGCCAGGGTTTGCAAGGCCCTTAGACACTACCGAGGTGAATGGCCAGGGATCCACTACGAGGCCTTTAAAAGTTCCACTAGCTTCCGAAAACCCGCTACAGTTTATGGGAAGAGCACTTGCAAGAATCCCTCGTCTGACCGCCATCGCAGCAAAATCAACCCGAGAACCTCCTTGCATGCAACTCCCTACTGCCCTTGCCCCCGGGTAAGGTAGTCTTCCACTAGCTTTCCAAATTAGTTAGCCAAGGGGTCCCATTCCTCCCTTGTGGTGGCATGTGTTTCTCAAGTTAAGCTCCATGTTCCAATTAACAATAATATAATGGTCTTGACATGAACATAAATAACATAACAGAATAATTGGAACATGGATATAATGAAATATTAATCCCAAAACCATATAGAGCAATAGCAAAACTACCCAAATGATTCAGGGGTAAAACAAGGTAAAAAGGATAACCAGACTAGGGTGACCTATTTGGTCCCATCAAAATTAAACCTATGCATTGAATAGTGACAATAAAGAATATTATTGGGTAACAAAAGTGGATCAAGGGCACAACTTGCCTAGGACTTGAAATTCCAGGTACCAACTTGCTCTTCAAGTAACTCGTAACCTCGCTGCTAGTCGTAGCAATACAAACAAACATGGTATAGACAAAATTAATATCACACCAGACATAAGAACAAAATAATAATCTACGCATCGCAACGAGGTCGTGGGAACGAGAACCACTAAAATCGGAGTTACGGTTAAGGAGTTATGATTTTATAGAGGATTTATGTGATTAAAATATCAAACTATATTATAAACTGGTTGGTACATACCATATAAGAGATTATTCCATAAATAATTAATTCAACTTAAATTTTAATCGTAACTTGGCTAGAGATCATGCTTTAATCCTATTATAATTATGGACATGTTAAATTTGATTCAGAAGAGGTATTCTAGTAGACATAGGTTAAATAATATCTAACTATAATATTATGAAACATGGTATGATCAATACTGTTACTGTGTAGGTAATATTTATATGAATCTAACGCAACTTGAACGAGTCAATTCGGAGTTAAAATGGAGGAGTTATGAATTTCCTAAGGTTTTATGTATTTGATATAAGATTAATTAGGAAATAAATTTTAAAGTGGCTTTCATATCAAAACAGTGGTACTAACTGATAAACAATAATATTACAAAATTATAGGAATTGGAATGAATTAATTTGGACTAAGTATGCATTTTCGATGCATTAAATAAATTCTAGCATTCATTTTTCATTAAAAATCATTTTCTAATTCCTTTTCTTGATTTTATATTTCTCTGGACTGGGCCTCAATTACAGGAAAGTCCAGGGGTTAATGCGCGAAAAGTCCCAGGACACAAATCTACCCCGTGGTGGATGGCGGGTTAAATAACCAAGACTCCGAGGGCTCATTTGCATTTATTCCTGGCCGAAGGGGTATCGACCGCTCCCATACGTCCGATCATCCGCGAACGATCTACATTAGATTTCCTATAAAACGATCTAGTACGTCATACGAGCCGTTAGATGCCAGATCCACGGCCCACACGAGCGCACACTCTTTTACCCCTTTCCCCTCGGATCATTAATCAACAGTCTAGATTGGCCGGATCGAAACGTGACGCTCAAGCGATCCCAACCGTTCACCAGGGATGGACGGCGCACACATCATTTTCCTCCCCTGGTTCCCTCGCTATTTTCTCCCCAGCCAACCCTTCGCGACCGAGCGCCATAGCCGCGTCAGCATGCTGGTCAATGCTCGCCATCCGAGCCCGAAATACAGTCCGAACGCCACTACTCAAATCCTACACGGCCACGATCAATAGGTAGGAACACTCACCCATGGTAAAGTTGTACACCAAGCAGACCTTGACTTCTGCTCGTCGAGGGAGCCCATGTCTAGACCCCAATCTGGACTGGCACACCCACTTCTCCTCCCACCGATGACACCACAAGCTTCAAGGCCCGCCACCAATCCCGCATGCCACTGCTGAGCCCCCAGCGCAGTCGTTTTACGAACAGTCGACGGCGCGGATCGGAGTTCACGCGCCACAGGGCGATTCTCTCTCTCCTGATTCCCTGAGTGCTCAGAGGTTTCGCAATGTGCTTGGATGGCCAGGGTGAGGCGGCAGCAACTTCTTATATACTGTCCGCAGGGAAAGCCTGCTCCAGCCGCGCAAGCCAGCGGATCTCGAGCGAATCGCCTAGAAATTCGAAGTCCATTGCGCGGTTAGTTGCTAGGGCTTTCGCCGGTAAATATGAACGTGCGAGTCCACTGTTAGACCATGCCGCAAAGAAAGGATGCCAGCACAGCAGCTAGCGACCACCTAGGCGAGCCAAGCATAAAGGATAGGCTAAGTGCATGACCCCACGACGTCCGATTTCCGCGCTCCGCGTTCAAGAAGATGGTCTGCGCGCCGGGGCTCGGTTTTATTCCAAAGGCTGTGCCAACCACTCATCCCAGACCCACAGAGATCCCCAACTGGAATCCGACTGTTTCAGTTAGTGCGGCTCGATTCAACAGCCGAGTTACGCGGAGCGCGGCCAGCGAGCTCGATGGGGGTTTGCTGAGATCTAGTCGTAGGGAAGAAGGAACGACTGATAGCATGGTCCCATTTGTCAGTGTCCGGGAGCGGAAAAAACGAGCCCAGGCTACCGGCTGATGCGCGTGCTGGCGAACGGGTCCGGCCCATTAGTGAGGGTCGCAAATGTTAGAGCACTAGCAACGTGGGTTCCTCTGTCAGTGATGAGAAAGCCAGCTTGGGCACGCACGGTGTGTGTCGGCCGAGGGGGCCCACTCGTCAGTGATGCCAGGGCGTGCGGGTGAGTTACTTGGGCTGCGCGGTGGGGGAAAAGATCGGGTTAGTTGGGCCGCAGGTTTAGGGTTTTGGCCCAAAGTCTATTTTCCTTTTCTTTTTTTCTTTTCTATTTCAAATTCCAAATATTCAAATCCACATCCTAATTCCTGTTTTGAATTCAAATCTCAAATATAATCCAAATGTGAGTATAAATCCTACTATTATTATTATTTATCCTCCTTCCTATTATTTAATTATGGAAGCAAGAAATGACTATTACAATTTTTGTTTTATATTTTCCATTTATCATTTGAGGTCAAATTAAATCTTGATTCCTTTATTCCAACAAAATGCATCACAACAAAATCATCGGCATGAGGTGCACATTTATTTATTCATTTATTTGTTAGTTGAATAATTTAATACCCCTAACTGAGTATGCACAAAGAAAAGAAAGTCAAACAATTGCCAGAACACTAACATATAGGTATACTTATTTATTTATCTTATATATATATATTTCTCTTATACAAATTTCGGGCTTTACAGTCATGTATAGACGCTGGATCCTCAGTATAAATGGAAGGTGGTGTAGGATTGTCACGGGGATGTCGAGCTGACTCTTCTGTCCATCACCAGAGTCTACCTCTATGAACCTAGATGATTTACACTTTAGACAGTACTTTGCCTTCGTGTTTTCTTTCCTAAATAGCACACAGCCCTTTGGACAAGCATGTATCTGCTCATTCGTCATCTTGAATGCACGAAGGAGTTTTTATGCCTCGTACATGCTCTTTGGCAGAACGTGATCCTCTAGAAGCAGGCTACCAATAACTATCAACAAGCCATCGAATGCGTCTTGACTCATCCAGTACTGCGACTTGAACGCCATTACACGCCCAATGGCTTCCAGTTGAGAAACCTTTGTCTGGTCGTGAAGAGGCTTCTGTGCCGTGTCAAACATGTTGTAGAACGCCTTGCGGTCGGCTCTGCTCGTCCTCTGTCACACCCGGGTTCTAGGGGCGACCAAAACCCGGGCATGCAAAATAATCACCAAGTGTGCTGGGACCAAGTCTCACACATATGATGACTCATGGTATAGAAACAAATGTCACATCTTTACTATATAATATGAGTTCTGTATAAAATAACTAAATAATTACATAATATGCAGGCAACGATCCAGCAACCATAGTTGACTAGGAGACGATGACATAGACCACTCACGAAGTCATCACAGCATCCTTCGTGCGCCTCCTCCTGTGGTACCTGTTTTTGGCCTGGGGGGATGTGAGTAGAACAAGGGTGAGTTTACATACATTCATCACTCAACAAGTTGTGGGTAATAATGTGCATGAACTCACCAAAGGTGGGAGCTCATGTGAAGTGTAAGGCTTACCAAAGGAGATGGTTGAAGCTGAGCTTTGCTTTTAGAGTTGGTCAAAATTTTATTAGCAGTTATTAAGTATAAGTAGATACCAACCCAAATAAGTAAGAGATTAAAATTGATAATAACACCTATGATGCAATGCATATGACAAATTAAGTTTAGTTCCATAGATTAATCATGCGAGAGTAATGAGCTACTCATGACCGCGAGCACGACTGATATACCAGTTTTACACTCTGTAGAGGTTGCGCCCTTACCCACAAGTCGTGTATCCCGTCTAGCCAGGGTTAGCTAGACCCTTAGACACTTTCGAGGTGAATGGCTAGGGATCCACTACGAGGCCGTTACAAAGTTCCACTAGCTTTAGAAAACCCGATACAATTTCTAGGAAGGGCAATATAGGAATCCCTCGTCCGAAAAGCCATCACAGCATGATCGACCTGAGAACCTCCCTATACGCAACTCCCCTACTGCCCTGGCCCCTTTCGGGTAAGGTAGTCCTCCACTGGCTTTTAAGCTCCATGTTCCAATTAACACAATGATCTTGTCATGAACAACAATTAAAACAACAGTATAATTGGAACATGATCATAATGTAATATTAATCCCAAAACCAGATAGAGCAATATCATAACTACCCAAAAGTTTAGTGGTAAACAAGGTGTGAGATAAACAAGACTAGGGAAACCTATTAGGTCCCATCAGATTAACTTGAGCATGTCACAATGATTAACATTAACATTATTAGGTAAAAAAGTGATCAAGGGCTCAACTTGCTTGAGACTCGAGATTCCAGGTACCAGGATGATCATCAGATGACTCGTGACCTCACTGCTAATCGTAGCAATACAAACAAACATGGTATAGGCAAAATTAACATCACATCAAACATAAGAACAAACTGCATAATAATAATCTACACGTCGTTACGAGATCGTAGGTTCGAGAATCACTAAATTTGTAGTTACGATTATAGAGATACGATTTTCGGAAGCCCTTTATGGTTAAATAATAGCAACTATATTCTATGTTGATTAGCATAAATCATATGAGAAAAGATATTAAATAAATAATTAATTTAACTTTAATCTAGGTTATAATCTTTATTAGAGATCTTGTTTTAGTCAAACTATAATTATAGATAGGTTGACTTGACTAGATTGATTAATCAACTAACACAAGCTAAATAAATATCCAATTATAAAAAGTATGTGGACTGATAAAAAATAATGTTTTAAGGTGTAAACAATTTTATTACGAAGCTATGCAATTTGAACGAAGCAAAACAGAGTTAAGACGTGAGAGATATGCAATAAATAAGATTTTAGGTTTGTTTTTATATTTATTTTTATGCCAAAACAACTATCAAGGACATGAACATAAATACCAGGGACTGGTTTGCAAATTTTGAGGACTTATTTGTTATTCCTTCAGCTTTAACATGGATGGCGGGCTTAATACATATAGCCTTGAGGGCTCATATGCGAAACTCACTGCCGAAGGGGTAACATTGCGTCACAGCCATCAGATCTAAACCTGATGGCACAGATTAAAAGGGATGAAGGGTTACTCTGGGTTCTAATATGCACCGAACATAAGCGATCTAACAGTCACAATCTACATTGCCCCACCCCCAATCTTGGTCGCACATCCGAGATCCCACGGTTTGGTTACACTCAAGCGACCACTGACCACTGACCATTGGATTGTCATCCAACGACCCAAGTTCGACCCCGAAGTGGTATCATCAACACCCGATCACAGCCGCATGATGGCCATCCAACGACCACTTCCTTTCCCTAGCTACACCCCTCCAAGTAGCCCACGCGCGGCGGCGTCGCCTAGCCCATGGTGATGGAGTTCGCTGGAGATGCACGATCTCCCTCTCTGGTTCCCAAAACCTGGATCTGAAGGGCGCTAAGCAGAGGGGGCATTAATGCGAATAGGGTGGGGAGAATTTTACCATCTGTCGAAGTCACTAAGCTACGGGTCCACAGCACACCACGGAGCATCGCCATTTTCTGAAAATCAACGAGGAATTACGGCGGTGTCTGGCCGTCCACATGTCGGGCAAATCTACGGCTAGTCTCCACGCACACAGGCGGTACACCTCCTTCACAACTCAAGGTCCGAATGATGGTGATGCTGGTTCTGCAGCACGGCGGCATGTGCACCCCTTTCTTTCTCTCCCCGAACTGCTCACTTTGCTCTATGTATTGGTGGTGAGGCGCTTGTGTTTAGGTGGTGACCTAGGAAAGCGAGATGGGAGGCGGGGGTAGCTAAGAGCTCGCCTCATATAGCCTCAACTGACAACAACTGCACCCGATGCTCACGCAGGTTTGTTAGGCGTTTGCCGATCGTGGAGGATCGTAACAACTGGGGAAGATGGATCTGGGTGATGGGCCCCACAAGTCAGTCGGGTAAGGGAATGGCTGGCAGCGAAACGGTAATCGTGTACAGCTAGTCTCACTGGCGCGAGGGGCCCAAGCGTTAGCGTAGTGTGTTCGAGCCGCACGCAGGCAGCCAGCCGACACAACGGACCCACTGGTCGGCGACACACCAGTATCCATGGGCCGCAGGCGCGAGAAAAACAAATGAGCCGAGGGGAGGAAGCGAGAGTGGGCCAACCAGGATAATTCGGCCCATGTAGCAGGTGGTTTTCCCTTTTTTATTTTCCTATTTACTTTCTATTTTTTAATTCCAATTTGAATCCCAATTCAAATCAGGTCTTTGGATTTCAAAATTTATTTAAAATGAACAAACAAAGAAATTTACCAGCAAGCAATGCAAGGTTCATTTTATTCCTTTGATTAATAGTTTAATTTCGAATGCATAGTTCACACTTCCTAAAATTCAAATAACTTTTCTATTTTTGAAACCACCTAATCTCCCATACAATTTCTGAAAAGAATAATTCATGTAAACTACTTCATCATATAACTTATGTTTAAAATGATTTAAACACATAACTAATATTTTATTTTTCCCCCATTTATTTGGGTTTAGGAAAATAATTTCAAGGACAAACCATCTTTAATCCAAATATTTCATAGAAATTTTCTAATCACCACAGCAAGATTTTGAGGTGTTACAAATCCTACCCCCCTTAAAACTAATCTCGTCCTCGAGATTAATTAGAAAAGGGATAGAAAGATTGGTTTGTGATTTTAGCTTTTAATTTCTAATTGTTTTGAAACTGAAGAGTCTTTTTTTACAATCATTAGTGGGCGATTGGGAGAGCATATGTAGATCGAGGTAAGGAAGATTAAGACACAGAAAGCTTCCATCACGGATGGTGGATCTTGACTCATCTAGTGATCTAGCTTGGCTTTTGAAGACCTAAGTTGGTGCTCATCCTTTCTTGACGAGGTCGATCTATTTCTTCTCCGGGCTTGGTGTCTCCATCTGAGCTAGGGACATATGGCTAAGAAAGCTGTGAGTAGGATAGACTACATTAAGTAGGTCTAGCTCTGGTTTGATGTTAAGTTGGAATGGATGGTTATCATAAACATGTTGGTTAGTTTGTTTGTTCATGGCCAAGTTGGTCTAAGGCACCAATTTAGTTTAAAATGGGTTTATAGGAGTAAGGTCTAATTTATTTCACCACTATTAACTTGTTAAGTGACTAACATTCAATTAGGTCGTATTTAGATTAGATGGGGTCTAGATTAGATTGGTATGACTAGATTAGACTAGATAAGATCTAATTAATTTCGGTTGGATCATAGTTGTTACACTAGGATGGGATTAGCAAAGTGGTTAGGACAAGACGAGATAAGATAGATTCTTTTAAGGTGAGATGAATCTATTAAGTTAGATACATTTTAATGGGGTTAATCTAGGTTGTCTAATCACCTTATAATTTTTTTATGCCTACATGTATATGCAGATGCAATTGTGGACATTACTCCACAACCCATCACACTCAATCAAAGAATAGAATCAAGCAGTTATCATAAGGACAAACACTCAAGCATATAAATATTTAAATATTTACAAAAATATTTTTGATTTGGTTCCTAGGATTAGGTTTTCTATTCCTAAAGGTCACTTTAGGTACATGATCTCAAAGTTTGAAATCCACCTTTGTCTTTAGAAGTGAAAAGGTAAGAGTAATCAGAGTAAAACAACAATAGTTAAGAAAAGATTAAGAAAAGTTTATAAAGAATCAGAGTAAAGGTAAGTAGATAAGGTTGTCCAGTTCTATCTAGGTTACGTCCTACAGTCAACATTCCTCTGATACCACTTCTGTCACACTCGGGTTCTAGGGGCGACCAAGACTCGGGCGTGCAAAATAATCACCAAGTGTGCTGGGACCAAGTCTCACACAAATGATGACTCATGGTATACAAGCGAATGTCACATCTTTACTATATAATAGGAGTTCTATACAAAATAGCTAAATAATTACATCATATGCAGGCAACGATCCAGCAACCATAGTTGACTGGGAGACAATGGCCTAGACCACTCACGAACTTATCACAGTATCCTTCATGTGCCTCCTCTTGCGGTACCTGTTCTTGACCTAGGGGCATGTGAGTACAACAAGGGTGAGCTCACATACGTTCATCGCTCAACAAGTTGTGGGGAATAATGTGCATAAACTCACCAAAGGTGGGAGCTCATGTGAAGTGTAGGGCTTACCAAAGGAGATGGTTGAAGCTGAGCATTGCTTTTAGAGTTGGTCAAAATTTTATTAGCAGTTACTAAGTATAAGTAGATACCAACCCAAATAAGTAAGAGATCAAAATTGATAATAACACCCGCGATTCAATGCATATAACAAATTAAGTTTAGTTCCATAGATTAATCATGAGAGATTCCTGAGCTGCTCATGACCACGAGCATGGCTTATATACCAGTTTTACACTCTGCAGAGGTTGCGCCCTTTACCCACAAGTCGTGTATCCCATCTAGCCAGGGTTAGCTAGACCCTTAGACACTTCCGAGGTGAATGTCTAGGGATCCACTATGAGGCCTTTACAAAGTTCCACTAGCTTCAGAAAACCTGCTATAGTTTCTAGGAAGGGCAATATAGGAATCCCTCGTCCAAAAAGCCATCGCAGCATGATTGACACGAGGACCTCCCTATATGCAACTCCCCTACTGCCCTTGCCCCTTTCGGGTAAGGTAGTCCTCCACTAGCTTTCCTAATTAGTTAGCCAAGGGCGTCCCATTCCACCCTTATGGTAGCACGGATATCTCAAGTTAAGCTGCATGTTCCAATTAACACAATGATCTTGTCATGAACAATAATTAAAACAACAGTATAATTGGAATATGATCATAATGTAATATTAATCCCAAAACTAGATAGAACAATAGCATAACTACCCAAAAGTTCAGTGGTAAACAAGGTGTGAGATAAACAAGTCTAGGGAAACCTATTAGGTCCCATCAGATTAACATGAGCATATCACAGTGATTAACAGTAACATTATTGGGTAAAGAAAAGTGATGAAGGGCACAACTTGCCTAAGACTCGAGATTCTAGGTACCAGGATGATCTTCAGATGACTCGTGACCTCACTGCTTATCGTAGCAATACAAACAAACATGGTATAGGCAAAATTAACATCGCACCAAACATAAGAACAAACTGCATAATAACAATCTACGTGTCGTAACGAGATCGTAGGTTCGAGAATAACTAAATTCGGAGTTACGGTTAAAGAGATACGATTTTCGGAAGCCCTTTATGGTTAAATAATAGCAACTTATTCTATGTTGATTAGCGTAAATCATATGAGAAAAGATATTAAATAAATAATTAATTCAACTTTAATCTAGGTTATAATCTTGATTAGAGATCTTATTTTAGTCAAACTATAATTATAGATAGGTTGACTTGATTAGATTGATTAATCAACTAACACAAGCTAAATAAATATCCAATTATAAAAATATGCGGACTGATAAAAATAATGTTTTTAAGATGTAAAAAATTTTATTAGGAAACTAATGCAATTTGAACGGAGCAAAACAGAGTTAAGACGTGAGAGATATGCAATAAATAAGATTTTGGGTTTGTTTTTATATTTATTTTATGCCAAAATAGCTATCAAGGGTATGAACATAAATACCAGGGACCGGTTTGCAAATTCTGAGGACTTATTTGTTATTCCTTCAGCTTTAACATGGATGGCAGGTTTAATACATAAAACCCTGCGAGCTCATATGCGAAACTCACTGGCTGAAAGGGTAACATTGCGTCTCAGCCATCAGATCTAAACCTGATGGCACAAATTAAAAGGGATGAAGGGTTACTCTGGGTTCTAATCCGCACCGCACATAAGCAATCTAATAGTCACGATCTACATTGCCCCACCCCCAATCTTGGCCGCACCTCCGAGATCCCATGGTTTGGTTACACACAAGCAACCGCTGACCACTGACCATTGGATTGTCATCCAACGACCCAAGTTCGACGCCGAAGCGGTATCATCAACACCCGATCACAGCCGTATGATGGCCATCCAATGGCCACTATTCCTTTCCCAGCTACACCCCTCCAAGCAGCCCACGTGCGGCGGCGCCGCCCAGCCCACGGTGATGGAGTTCGTCGGAGATGCACGATCTCCCTCTCTGGTTTCCAAAACCTGGATCTAAAGGGTGCTACGCAGAGGGGGCGTTAATGCAAACAAGGTGGGGAGAATTTTACCATCGGTCGAAGTCACTAAGCTGCGGGTCCACGACACACCATGGAGCACCGCCATTTTCTAAAAATCAGTGAGGAATTGCGATGGTGTCTGGCCGTCCACACACCGGGCAAATCTATGGCTAGTCTCCACACACATAGGCGGTACTCCTCCTTCACAACCCGAGGTCCGAATGACGATGATGCTGGTTCTATGGCGCGACGGCATGCGCACCCCTTTCTTTCTCTCCCCGAGCTGCTCACTTTTGAAAGGGAAATGTGCCCTTGGGCCATTTCTAAGTATTTTGGTGATTATGTGCCAACACATGTGCTCAATTGTGAATTTATGTACATGGATGAACAAGGTGCAAATCATGAAGTGAAGGTATGTTTCTAAGCCTTAGTACATTGGTTTTGTGTACTAACATACTTGTCTAAGTGATAGAAACAGAAAGAAGAAAGAAGAGAAGAGTTGGCTGTGTACAGCCAAAGGGCTGCTTCGGCCTGGGGCACCGGACTGTCCGGTGTGCACCGGACAGTGTCCGGTGCGCCAGGCAGCCTCGGGCAAACTAGCCGCTCTCGGGAAATTGGCCGACGGCGTACGGCTAAAATTCACCGGACTGTCCGGTGTGCACCGGACTGTCCGGTGAGCCAACGGTCGGCCGAGCCAACGGTCGGCCGCGGAATCTGCGCGCGACACGTGGTCTGGCCAACGGTCGGAAGGAGGCACCGGACTGTCCGGTGTGCACCGGACTGTCCGGTGCGCCAGATCTGCAACGGTCGGCAACGGTCGGCTTCGCCTGTTTAGGAAAGAAATCGGGCACCGGACAGTGTCCGGTGTGCACCGGACTATCCGGTGCGCCCGACGACAGAAGGCAAGGATGGCCTTCCAGATTTGTTCTCAACGGCTCCTAGCTGCCTTGGGGCTATAAAAGGGACCCCTAGGCGCATGGAGGAGCACACCAAGCATTCCTACAACACTTCTAAGCACCAAGACATCGATCTCACGCATTCGTTTCATTGTGACAGCATATAGAGCTCTTGTGGAGTTGTGAACTCTTTGTGTTGCGTTGCGAGCTCTTGTTGCGACTTGTGTGCGTGTTGTTGCTCTGATTTTCGAGTCTTGTGTGCGTTGCTCATTCCCACCTTACTCCGTACTTCTTTGTGAATCTTAAGTGTAAGGGCGAGAGGCTCCAAGTTGTGGAGATTCCTCGCAAACGGGATATTGAGAAGAAAAGCATAACACTGTGGTATTCAAGTTGATCATTGGATCACTTGAGAGGAGTTGAGTGCAACTCTCGTCCGTTGGGACGCCACAACGTGGAGTAGGCAAGTTTTGTACTTGGCCGAACCACGGGATAAATCACCGTGTCATCTCTGTGTTGAACTTCTTGTGATTATCATCTTCGCTCTAGCCACTTGGCATTAACTGTGCTAACACTTAATCAAAGTTTTGTGGCTTAAGTTTTTGAAGTTTACAGGATCACCTATTCACCCCCCCTCTAGGTGCTCTCAATTGGTATCAGAGCCGTTCTCTTCACAAAGGGACTAACCGCCCGAAGAGATGGATCCTAAGGGGAAGGGTATTGTGATCAATGACAAAGAGAAGGAATCCTTCGTCAACGAGCCGAAGGACGATAAGCCTACCGACTCCGGCTCGGGCCAAAGACGGAAGGAAGGGAAGAAGAAGAAGACAAGGCGCATCAAGGAGATCGTCTACTACGACAGCGACGAGTCTACTTCTTCCCAAAAGGACGACGACCACAACAACTACGAGAAAAGAAAACCGGTTAATTCGAACTTTTCTTTTGACTACTCTCGTATTCCGCAAAGTTCAAATTCGCATTTGCTCCCCATTCCACTTGGCAAGCCCCCTCACTTTGATGGAGAGGACTACGGATTTTGGAGCCACAAAATGCGTACTCACTTGTTCTCTCTCCATCCTAGCATATGGGAGATTGTAGAGAGTGGAATGCAATTTGATAGCTCGGATAGCCCTATGTTTATTAATGAACAAATTCATAAAAATGCACAAGCCACTACTGTTCTCTTAGCATCTTTGTGCAGGGAAGAGTACAATAAGGTGAGCGGCTTGGACAATGCCAAGCAGATATGGGACACCCTCAAGATCTCTCACGAGGGCAACGACGTCACCATGCTCACCAAAATGGAATTGGTGGAAGGCGAACTTGGGAGATTCGCTATGATAAGGGGGGAGGAGCCAACCCAAACATACAATCGGCTCAAGACCCTTGTCAACAAGATAAGGAACTATGGAAGCACGCGATGGACGGACCACGACGTCGTCCGCCTAATGCTAAGGTCCTTTACCGTTCTTGATCCTCATCTCGTAAACAATATTCGTGAGAATCCCAGGTACACGAAGATGACGCCCGAGGAGGTACTCGGAAAATTCGTAAGCGGGCGGATGATGATCAAGGAAGCGAGATACGTCGACGACGCTCTAAACGGTCCAATCAACGAGCCGCAACCTTTTGCTCTCAAAGCAACACGAAGCAAGGAGGCGCTACCTAGCAAGGTGGCACAAATTGAGGCGGCCGGACTTAATGATGAAGAAATGGCTCTCATCATCAAACGCTTCAAGACGGTACTAAAGGGTCACAAGGGACAGCCAAGCAAGACCAAAGCCAAGGGGAAGCGCTCATGCTTCAAATGCGGTAAGCTTGGTCATTTTATTGCTAATTGTCCCGACAATGATAGTGATCAGGACCAAGGGAACAAGAGGGAAAAGAAGAAGCATTACAAGAAGGCAAAGGGCGAGGCGCATCTAGGCAAGGAATGGGACTCGGATTGCTCCTCTTCCGACTCCGACAATGAAGGACTCGCCGCCACCGCCTTCAACAAATCAACCCTCTTCCCCAACGAGCGTCATACGTGTCTTATGGCAAGGGAGAAGAAGGTATGTACTCGCAACTCTACCTATGCTTCTTCAAGTGAGGAAGAGTCTAGTGATGAGGATGAAGTAGATTATTCATGTTTGTTCAAAGGCCTAGATAGATCTAAGATAGACAAAATTAATGAATTAATTGATGCCTTGAATGAAAAGAATATACTTTTAGAAAAGCAAGAGGATTTGTTGTATGAAGAACATGATAAGTTTGTAGAAGCTCAAAAATCCCTTGCATTAGAAATTAAGAGGAATGAAATGCTTGCTTGTGAAGTGTCTACATGCCATGATTCTATTTCTAACTTAAAGAGCATAAACGATGATTTAAATGCTAAACTAGTAGAAGCAAATAAATCCACTTCTTGTGTTGAACATGTTGAAATTTGTACTAGGTGTAAGGACATTGATATAAATGCTTGTAGTGAACACTTAGTTTCTATTTCAAAATTAAATGTTGAATTAGCTAGTCTTAATGCTCAACTTAAGACTAGCAAGAGTGATTTTGAGAAACTAAAATTTGCTAGGGATGCCTACACTGTTGGTAGACACCCCTCCATTAATGATGGACTTGGTTTCAAAAGGGAAGCCAAGAACTTAACAAGCCATAAGGCTCCCATTTCCGCTAAGGAAAAAGGGAAGGCCCCTATGGCTACTAGTGCTAAAAAGAACCATGCCTTTTTGTATCATGATAGGAGACAAACTAGAAATGCTTATAGGAGTTATAATGCTTATGATGATTTTAACTCTCATGCCATGTTTGCTTCTAGTTCTTCCTACATGCATGATAGAAATATGTATAGGAGAAATACTATTCATCATGTGCCTAGAAAGAATGTTATTCATGCTCCTAGGAAAGTAGTGAATGAATCTTCTACAATATGTCATGCGTTGAATGCTTCCTTTGCAATTTGTAGAAAGAATAGAAAGGTAATTGCTAGGAAGTTAGGGGCTAAATGCAAGGGTGATAAAACTTGCATTTGGGTCCCTAAGGATATATGTGCTAACCTTGTAGGACCCAACATGAGTTGGGTACCTAAAACCCAAGCCTAAATTTGCCTTGCAGGTTTATGCATCCGGGGGTTCAAGCTGGATTATAGACAGCGGATGCACAAACCATATGACAGGGGAGAAGAAGATGTTCACCTCCTACGTCAAAAATAAGGATTCCCAAGATTCAATTATATTCGGTGATGGGAATCAAGGCAAGGTAAAAGGGTTAGGTAAAATTGCAATTTCTAATGAGCACTCAATTTCAAATGTGTTTTTAGTTGAGTCCCTTGGTTACAATTTGCTATCTGTTAGTCAACTATGTAACATGGGATATAATTGCCTTTTTACTAATGTAGATGTGTCTGTCTTTAGAAGATGTGATGGTTCACTAGCTTTTAAGGGTGTATTAGATGGCAAACTTTATTTAGTCGATTTTGCAAAAGAAGAGGCCGGTCTAGATGCATGCTTAATAGCTAAGACTAGCATGGGCTGGCTGTGGCATCGCCGCTTAGCACATGTGGGGATGAAGAACCTTCACAAGCTTCTAAAGGGAGAACACGTGATAGGTTTGACTAACGTTCAATTCGAAAAAGATAGACCTTGTGCAGCTTGTCAAGCAGGTAAACAAGTGGGAGGAACACATCACAGCAAGAATGTGATGACCACTTCAAGACCTCTGGAGCTGCTGCACATGGACCTCTTCGGACCCGTCGCCTATCTGAGTATAGGAGGAAGTAAGTATGGTCTGGTTATTGTTGATGATTTTTCCCGCTTCACTTGGGTGTTCTTTTTGCAGGAAAAGTCTGAAACCCAAGGGACCCTAAAACGCTTCCTCAGGAGAGCTCAAAATGAGTTTGAGCTCAAGGTGAAGAAGATAAGGAGCGACAACGGGTCCGAGTTCAAGAACCTTCAAGTGAAGGAGTTCCTTGAGGAGGAAGGGATCAAGCACGAGTTCTCCGCTCCCTACACACCACAGCAAAATGGTGTGGTAGAGAGGAAGAACAGGACGCTAATCGATATGGCGAGGACGATGCTTGGAGAGTTCAAGACCCCCGAGTGCTTTTGGTCGGAAGCCGTGAACACGGCTTGCCACGCCATCAACAGGGTCTACCTTCACCGCCTCCTCAAGAAGACGTCATATGAGCTACTAACCGGTAACAAACCCAATGTATCTTACTTTCGTGTTTTTGGGAGCAAGTGCTACATTCTAGTGAAGAAGGGTAGAAATTCTAAGTTTGCTCCCAAAGCTGTAGAAGGGTTTTTATTAGGTTATAACTCAAATACAAAGGCGTATAGAGTCTTCAACAAATCATCGGGTTTGGTTGAAGTCTCTAGCGACGTTGTATTTGATGAGACTAATAGCTCTCCAAGAGAGCAAGTTGTTGATCTTGATGATGTAGATGAAGAAGATGTTCCGACGGACGCCATACGAACCATGGCGATTGGTGACGTGCGACCACAGGAACAAGATGAAAGAGATCAACCTTCTTCCTCAACGACGGTGCATCCCCCAACTCAAGACGATGAACAGGTTCATCAACAGGAGGCGTGTGATCAAGGGGGAGCACAAGATGATCCCGTGATGGAGGAAGAAGCGCAACCGGCACCTCCAACCCAAGTTCGAGCGATGATTCAAAGGGATCATCCCGTCGATCAAATTCTGGGAGATATCAGCAAGGGAGTAACTACTCGATCTCGACTAGTTAATTTTTGTGAACATTACTCTTTTGTCTCCTCTATTGAGCCTTTCAGGGTAGAGGAGGCCTTGCTAGATCCGGATTGGGTGTTGGCCATGCAGGAGGAACTTAACAACTTCAAGCGCAATGAAGTTTGGACACTGGTGCCTCGTCCCAAGCAAAACGTTGTGGGAACCAAGTGGGTGTTCCGCAACAAACAGGACGAGCACGGGATGGTGACAAGGAACAAGGCTCGACTTGTGGCAAAAGGTTATGCCCAAGTCGCAGGTTTGGACTTTGAGGAGACATTTGCTCCTGTGGCTAGGCTAGAGTCCATTCGTATCTTGCTAGCATATGCCGCTCACCATTCTTTCAGGTTATACCAAATGGATGTGAAGAGCGCTTTCCTCAACGGGCCAATAAAGGAGGAGGTGTACGTGGAGCAACCCCCTGGCTTCGAGGATGAACGGTACCCCGACCACGTGTGTAAGCTCTCTAAGGCGCTCTATGGACTTAAGCAAGCCCCAAGAGCATGGTATGAATGCCTTAGAGATTTCTTAATTGCCAATGCTTTCAAAGTTGGGAAAGCCGATCCAACTCTTTTCACTAAGACTTGTGATGGTGATTTGTTTGTGTGCCAAATTTATGTCGATGACATAATATTTGGTTCTACTAACCAAAAGTCTTGTGAAGAGTTTAGCAGGGTAATGACGCAGAAATTCGAGATGTCGATGATGGGCGAGTTGAACTACTTCCTTGGGTTCCAAGTGAAGCAACTCAAGGACGGCACCTTCATCTCCCAAACGAAGTACACGCAAGATCTGCTAAAGAGGTTTGGGATGAAGGACGCCAAGCCCGCAAAGACACCGATGGGAACCGACGGACACACCGACCTCAACAAAGGAGGTAAGTCCGTTGATCAAAAAGCATACCGGTCAATGATAGGGTCATTACTTTACTTATGTGCTAGTAGACCGGATATTATGCTTAGCGTATGCATGTGTGCTAGATTTCAATCTGATCCTAAGGAGTGCCACTTAGTGGCGGTGAAGCGAATTCTTAGATATTTAGTTGCTACGCCTTGCTTCGGGATCTGGTATCCAAAGGGGTCTAACTTTGACTTGATTGGGTACTCAGATTCCGACTATGCTGGATGTAAGGTCGATAGGAAGAGTACATCAGGGACGTGCCAATTCTTAGGAAGGTCCCTGGTGTCATGGAACTCTAAGAAACAAACCTCCGTTGCCCTATCCACCGCTGAGGCCGAGTATGTTGCCGCAGGACAGTGTTGCGCGCAACTACTTTGGATGAGGCAAACCCTCAGGGACTTTGGCTACAATCTGAGCAAAGTCCCACTCCTATGTGATAATGAGAGTGCTATCCGCATGGCGGAAAATCCTGTTGAGCACAGCCGCACAAAGCACATTGACATCCGGCATCACTTTTTGAGAGACCACCAGCAAAAGGGAGATATCGAAGTGTTTTATGTTAGCACCGAGAACCAGCTAGCCGATATCTTTACCAAGCCTTTAGATGAGAAGACCTTTTGCAGGCTGCGTAGTGAGCTAAATGTCTTAGATTCGCGGAACTTGGATTGAATTGTAGCATACATGTATTCATGCCTTTGATCATGTTCATTCTGCATTTTGTTGCTTATTATGGTGCTCAAGTTGTACAAACACTCCCTGGACCTCACAAGTCCGTTGCAAAGTGATGCACATGTTTAGGGGGAGATGTGTTACAACTTGACCCTTTGAGACTAACCATATGTTTGAGTTTGCTTGTTTTAGTCTCAAAGGAGAATTGAAAGGGAAAAGGTGGACTTGGACCATGAAAGACTTCCACTGCACTCCGATGAGAGGGTAACTTATTCCAAGTCCATCTCATGAACTCTTATTGCCATTTGCTCTTAATTGAAGATTTTTGTGAGGCAATGGGGTTAAAGGGCCAAGATTTATCCCGTTTTGGTGCTTGATGCCAAAGGGGGAGAAAATAAAGGCCAAATCAATAAATGGATCAGCTACCACTTGTGAAATTTGAAAATAGTAGAGTAGAGTTTTTGGTTTGTCAAAAACTTTTTATTGTCTCTTTTTGCTTCTTGTGGGGAGAAGTAGCAATTATGGGAAAAAGGGGGAGTTTTTGAAATCCTTGATCAATCTCTTTTGGAATGACTCTCTTTGTGCTTTAACATGTGTGTTTGACTTAGAGATAGAGATTTGAATTTGATTTGCAAAAACAAACCAAGTGGTGGCAAAGGATGATCCATATATGCCAAAATTGAATAAAACTCAAATTTATTTTATTTGAAGTGAGTTTGCACTTGTTCTAGTTGCTTTATGTTGTGTTGGCATAAATCACCAAAAAGGGGGAGATTGAAAGGGAAATGTGCCCTTGGGCCATTTCTAAGTATTTTGGTGATTATGTGCCAACACATGTGCTCAATTGTGAATTTATGTACATGGATGAACAAGGTGCAAATCATGAAGTGAAGGTATGTTTCTAAGCCTTAGTACATTGGTTTTGTGTACTAACATACTTGTCTAAGTGATAGAAACAGAAAGAAGAAAGAAGAGAAGAGTTGGCTGTGTACAGCCAAAGGGCTGCTTCGGCCTGGGGCACCGGACTGTCCGGTGTGCACCGGACAGTGTCCGGTGCGCCAGGCAGCCTCGGGCAAACTAGCCGCTCTCGGGAAATTGGCCGACGGCGTACGGCTAAAATTCACCGGACTGTCCGGTGTGCACCGGACTGTCCGGTGAGCCAACGGTCGGCCGAGCCAACGGTCGGCCGCGGAATCTGCGCGCGACACGTGGTCTGGCCAACGGTCGGAAGGAGGCACCGGACTGTCCGGTGTGCACCGGACTGTCCGGTGCGCCAGATCTGCAACGGTCGGCAACGGTCGGCTTCGCCTGTTTAGGAAAGAAATCGGGCACCGGACAGTGTCCGGTGTGCACCGGACTGTCCGGTGCGCCCGACGACAGAAGGCAAGGATGGCCTTCCAGATTTGTTCTCAACGGCTCCTAGCTGCCTTGGGGCTATAAAAGGGACCCCTAGGCGCATGGAGGAGCACACCAAGCATTCCTACAACACTTCTAAGCACCAAGACATCGATCTCACGCATTCGTTTCATTGTGACAGCATATAGAGCTCTTGTGGAGTTGTGAACTCTTTGTGTTGCGTTGCGAGCTCTTGTTGCGACTTGTGTGCGTGTTGTTGCTCTGATTTTCGAGTCTTGTGTGCGTTGCTCATTCCCACCTTACTCCGTACTTCTTTGTGAATCTTAAGTGTAAGGGCGAGAGGCTCCAAGTTGTGGAGATTCCTCGCAAACGGGATATTGAGAAGAAAAGCATAACACTGTGGTATTCAAGTTGATCATTGGATCACTTGAGAGGAGTTGAGTGCAACTCTCGTCCGTTGGGACGCCACAACGTGGAGTAGGCAAGTTTTGTACTTGGCCGAACCACGGGATAAATCACCGTGTCATCTCTGTGTTGAACTTCTTGTGATTATCATCTTCGCTCTAGCCACTTGGCATTAACTGTGCTAACACTTAATCAAAGTTTTGTGGCTTAAGTTTTTGAAGTTTACAGGATCACCTATTCACCCCCCCCTCTAGGTGCTCTCAACTTTGCTCTATGTATTGTTTGTGACGTGCTTGCATTGCGGCGGTGACCTAGTCAAGCGAGATGGGAGGAAGGTGGGGGGTAGCCGAGAGCTCACCTCATATAGCCTCAGCTGACAACAACTGCACCCGATGCTCACGCAGGTTTGTTAGGCGTTTGTCGACCGCGGAGGATCATAACAACCGAGGAAGATGGATCTGGGTGATGTGCCCCACAAGTCAGTTGCGTAAGGGAATGGCTAGCAGCGAAACGACAACCGCGCACAGCTAGTCTCACTGGCGCGAGGGGCCCAGGCGTCAGCACAGTGTGTTCGAGGCGCACGCAGGCGGCCATCCGACACAGCGGACCCACCGTCAGTGACACACCATTATCCATGAGCCGCAGGCACGAGAAAAACAAATGGGCTAAGGGGAGGAAGCGAGAGTGGGTCAACTAGGACAATTTGGCCCATATGGCAGGTGGGCTTCCCTTTTTATTTTCCTATTTCCTTTCTATTTTTAAATTCCAATTTGTGTCCCAATTCAAATCAGGTCTTTGGATTTCAAAATTTATTTAAAATGAACAAACAAAGAAATTTACCAGCATGCAATGCAAGGTTCATTTTATTCCTTTGATTAATAGTTTAATTTCGAATGCATAGTTCACGCTTCCTAAAATTCAAATAACTTTTCTATTTTTGAAACCACCTAATCTCCCATACAATTTCTGAGAAGAATAATTCATGTAAACTACTTCATCTTATAACTTATGTTTAAAATGATTTAAACACATAACTAATATTTTATTTTTCCCCATTTATTTGGTTTTAGGAAAATACTTTCAAGGACAAACCCTCTTTAATCCAAATATTTCATAGAAATTTTCTAATCACCACACTAAGATTTTGAGGTGTTACATCCTCCGTACATCCTCCAGCGAAATGTGCCTCGGGATAGTCGTTCAACATATCCACTACCCCCGCATCAGTATCATAATCCTCGACGCGTTGTCTCACCACATCCTCTCTCATATGATGCGCTTCACCATGGAAGATCCACCGAGTGTAGTCCGGCGTAAATCCATTATTCCAAATATGTTCTACCATGACTTTCTTTGATTTTTTTTCTGGTTGGCACATTAGCTGCATGGGCATGGGACTAGACTCGCTCCTTTAGCAGCTTTGCCATATGCCCATTCAACGAAATCATTGGTCTTTCTAATCCATTCAGGGATGACATCATTCCTTCCTACATGGCCCGTGTACATCCACTCACGGTCCTCCATCCTCTAACATATATAACTGAGTATAGTTTAATATAACATGTAAGGCCTCTGAAAAAATAACTCAAGCCTATCAACAAAAAAATTCGGCAGCACCTCTTCTGCACGGGGAGGTTTCCAAAACCTGCAAATAAAACTAGCAGCACGATGGCTGACATCCACACATATATCTATGGCACGATAGACGACAATCACATCAATCAGCGTCCATATCCAACATCACATTATATAGAATTGACACACATAGTATAAACTCACTAAACACACATACTAAAGTAATTAAACTTAGTAAACTCACTAAATTCACCAAACACACATAATAAACTCACTAAACCCACTAAATTCACTCAGTGGCGGATCTAGGAATTTATCTCTGAGTATGCCGAACCAATAATTTGGTGGTACCATATAGAAATAATAAAATTTGCCTAACTAAATAGTTACAAATATATATAATTGGTCCCAATATAATATTTTTATAATCATGATAATATATTAATTTATTTCAATATATGCATAAATTTCACTTACTCGTGGGAGTATGTACTAGAAGATTACTTGTTTTTCTTTGGCCTGCGGTTTCTGATGGTAAAAAAAGTCTTGATTACATCTTCTTCATCCAGTTGAAAGAAAAAATCTCGCTCAATATATGTGAGTAGACAGTCATCCAAAAGGCTATCACCCATCTTATTTCTTAACTTACTTTTGATGAATGTCATCGCAGAAAATGCCCTCTCAACACCTGCTGTTGCCACAGGTAGAAGTAATACTAATTTTAGAAGCGTGTATACTAAGTCATAAACTTTATGTCTCTTCATTTGAACAAGCTTCAATGAGAGATCAACAAGATTTTCTAGGCCTTCAAATAAAACATCTTTTTTATGTCAGCAATAAAGTTACCCAACTGCAATTCAAGCTTTAGTAAATCGGTACCAAATATGTCCTTTGGATAAAAATCAGCAAGTCTGCATAACTTCTGTGCATCAAAAGAAGCAAATGAGTCTTTAGGATTGAATGCCGACATACAAGAAAGTAACTCCATATTAACTTCATCAAAGCGACTGTCAAGCTCTTGACTAATTTGATCAATAACCCCAATATATACTTCTCTTCTGAAGTGATCATCATTTGTTTGGTTTTTGGCAAACCGAGCTGATCTTCCATAAGGCACATAATTATTCTCCATGATAGGAACATGGACATCATGTTTGTTGCAAAATAAAGTGACCTTTTCAAGGAATTGACTCCATCCACTAGACCTTAATTCTTGCATTCTATCCTTTGCCACTCTAATAAGTGAGATTGCATTTATAATATCTTGCTCCCTTCTTTGCAAGCACTCTGATAATTCATTAGTGTATCCCAAAATGATAAACATCAAGTGTGCACTAAAAATATAATCAAATGACTCCAATACTCCAACCATAGTATGTATTTTTGGCCAATCACTCTATTG
This sequence comes from Zea luxurians, assembly GCA_029449295.1. Lineage (NCBI taxonomy): Eukaryota > Viridiplantae > Streptophyta > Magnoliopsida > Poales > Poaceae > Zea > Zea luxurians. The sequence goes on from JAOPSE010000010.1 coordinate 46,465,010, forward strand.
TGAAGTATCATTACCAAGAGAGATGAGTACATCACGTATTGTGGGATACATACCAATAATGTTGACAACAGTTTTGTAGTGAGATCCCTAACGAGTCTCGCCTGGCCTAGGCAATCCCATCTCTTGATTTAATCCACTTCCAGTTTGAAGTTCACCACAATCAATTGCTTTCATGACATTATCAAGTCTTGCATCTCGAATCATGCCATGACGTTTACAAGAAACACCAACAATATTCAGCAAAAGAGACACTTGGTCAAAAAAACCAAACACAGTCACTATTCCCCTTGGCAACAACAACAAGAACTAATTGAAGTTGATGAGCAAAACAAAGAATATAATAAGCAGATGGTGACTCTTGCATGATCAATGTTTTGAGCCCTTTAACCTCTCCCTTCATGTTGCTAGCACCATCGTAACCTTGCCCACGAATTTGAGTCATAGTCAAACCATTCATTACAAGTAAATCCTCAATTGCTTTCTTAAGTGACAAAGAAGTAGTATTATCTACATGAACAACTCCAAGAAAATGCTCACATGGTCTACCTAATTTATCAACAAAACGCAAGCAAAGAGCAAGTTGTTCTCTATGTGATATGTCACTAGACTCATCAGCTAGAATTGCATAGGGCTCATCACCAATTCCTTCAACAATTTTCTTCCTAGTTTCTAGGGCACAACACTAAATAATTTGTTTCTGTATCTCAGGACTGGTTAAAGTGCAATTACCTGGAGCATTTTTCACGACATGCTTATTCACTTCTTCACTATTTTCTGCAAGAAATTTCAGAAGTTCAAGAAAATTCCCTCTGTTGCTAGATTCTTCACTTTCATCATGTCCACGAAATGCCAACCCTTGATGCAAAAGAAACTTCAAACATCTAAGTGAATAAGCCAATCTGATCTTATAGAGATAAAGATCATCATCACTCCATTTGTCAATACGATTATCAATTGCAACATTGGGATTAACAAAGCCATTGTATCTCTCTTGAGCTGCAGCGTGTGCCTTAGAACCTTCATGTTTAAGAAGTGCTTTGTCTCCTATATTCCAATTTCTCCAACCACTTGTAGTAAATGTATCTGCCCCACTGCCTTTCTTAAACAAGTAGCATACAAGACAAAACACAACATCCTTTTTGACACTATATTCAAGCCAATGATAATTATAAAACCATACCACATTAAAGTGACGATCTCTATCTCCGATCTTCCTTTTTGGAAAATCATGCCCATAACATTTGAATGGACCTTTAAGTATATATGTTCTTCGAATTGAATCTTGATCATTAACATGATAACTTTGAATGGGTTGTCTTTCACCTGGATCAAGTTGGAGACGATTGATGTCATAGCCTGAAGGTGGTGCTGGTGTGAATAACACTGATCGGATAGAGGGTTGTTCTTTAATTTGTCGCTCTTGAGGTTGCTCTTCTGTCTCAGCTGCAGCTGTACATGGGGAAGGAGATGGCGTAGCAACACTAGCAAGAGCCTTCTTTGCTGCATGTTTCTGGAAAAGAGAAGCGATATCTTCTGTCCTCTTCATAATTTATCTCATTAACTGTATAGGAATACCAACTTATTAAGGATAATTTATTGTTGTAAAAAATTGTGATTGTGTATGAACTGAAGTTACTGAACTAATTTATATTCAACAAAAAACATTGGGTAACAATATATGTAGAACAATCAATGAACCCATGATAAATAATCCAACATCTAAGTGAAATATAGAAAAACAATTTAAGTATGTCCCTATAGACTGCAAAGTACAACAAAATAAATAAAACAATCACATTGTGCTTATGTCTTACCTCCCAGGACTGCACAAAGCGTTGTTTGTCTACCCAGCAAGCAACAGTGAATGGGGTACAAGTCTGCCTACAGGCTACAGCGTCAAGCACCACCAAAAACTAGAGTTGATTAGCACAGCACGTTCTCCAATAATACAATTTTTAAATCTTAATCTAGAGTTGATTAGCACCAGCACACTCACCGTCAAGTTCAAATGGCTGCCGTCCGTGCTCTTGGCCGCCTGGCGGCTGGCGCCTGTGAGCCTACGGCCTGCGCCTGTGCCTCGTCTCATCAGTCGTCAATCGTCCGTCGTCGTGGGGTGGGGAGCAGACGCGTTTGCCGATTGGAATTTGGAAGCAGCTGAACCGTCCCTTAATTTATTAGGTTAAAAACTCCTGATATCTAGGCTTAACTGGGCCAAAACTACAGGGTATGCCGTGGCCCACCCGGCATACCCTGTAGCTCCGCCCCTGAATTCACTAAACACACATAATATAATATGAAAATCACTAAACTCACATAGTACAATATGAAACTCACTGAATCTGGGACGGGGTCGGTGTTGAAGACGGGGTGGCGGCGGGCGACAGCGTGGGCAGCGGCGGGCGAGGGCGTGACCAGCGGTGGGCGGAAGTGGTGGCGGCGGGCGAGGCTGGCGGTGGGCGGGCTGCCGTGGTGGGGCGGCGTGGCCGAAGGAAGGCACGACGGTGCGGCGGCGCGGATGAGGGAAGGGAGGGTAAGAGTGAATGTGGGCGAGAGAGAATGGGGGCCAACAAATTAAAAGTTCTTTACCGAGTGCCCGTGATCTGGAACTTGACAAAGATTTTTTAAAATTTTAAAATATACTTTACCGAGTGCCCGCGGTCTGGCACTCGACAAAGCCTTCTTTGCCGAATGTCCTACGGCTGACATTCGGTGAAGATTACTTTATTTTTTTAAAATAAAGTTTACCGAACGCCCCTTCGTTGGCACTCGGCAAATCATACTTTTATTTTTTATTTTCCCTTCAAACTTTTTCTATTCTCTTTCTACGGTATATAAAACAACATGTTCTGTTTTATCACAACTATAAAAGTGTTTGCTATAACTATTAGATCTTGTTCGTTTAATTGAATTGACTCGGATAATTCAGATTTGAATTGCAAGTCACTCGAAAAATGGAAAAACCATGTATGAAAAATGATATTCATGTTTCTTAGCACCAGTTACGACCTATTTAACGAGCAGACCAGAATTTCCGAGAACCATGCTCACTAAACATGGCCGTGAACTTGTCATCCAGTTGTTTAAAAATTGTATAAAACACAAACAAAGTCAAAAAATCATGAAACTTGTCCACATGTCATGATATCATATGTAGAGGCTGTGATAAAAATTTGATAATGTTTTAAGAAAGTTGTGACGCACTATATGTAGAAACCTAAGTCCCCCACACATGAAATCATAGAGTTTCAATGTAGATCGGCTAGAATTCTTCACATAGTGCGTGATAACTTTCTCGAAATATGCTCAAATTTTTATCATAACCTCTACATATGATATCATGACATGTGGATATGTTTCATGATTTTCTAACTTTTTTGCGTTTTATACAACTTTTAAACAACTGGATTGCAAGTTCACGATCATGTTTAGTTAGCATGGTGCTCGAAAATTCTGATCTACTCCTGAAATCGGTCGTTACTTGTGCTAACTAACATGGCAAGTTCATTTTTGCATTCACGGTTTTCTATTTTACGAGTGACTTGTAGTTCAAATCTGAATTATCCGAGTAAATTCAATTAAAAGAACAAAATCTAATAGTTATAGTAAACACTTTTATAATTGTGCCAAAATGGAACATGTATGTCTACATAGTATAGGAACATACCATAAAAAGTTTGGTTGAAAAAAGAAAAAAAAATAAAATATACTTTGCCGAGTGCCATCCTAGGACACCTGGCAAAGTATGGCTTCTGAGTGTCGGGTTTGAGGCACTTGGCAAAGTAGCTTCTTTATCGAGTGCCAAATCCCGGCTCTCGGCCATGATAATGGTCGTTAGCTATAGACGGCTGCTGATGGCGCTTTGCCGAGCATCGCCCTTCGCTGAGTGTTTGGCACTCGACAAAGAGGACTTTGCCGAGTGTCTTCCAGTGCTGAGAGTCCTGCTCTCGGTAAACGTGGTCGTTACCGAGATAGGACTTTGTCGAGTGCCCGATAAAAAGCACTTGGTAAAGCGCCAAGCACTCGGTAAAAAGCCAGATTCTAGTCGTTATTCTTAACTTTGATATGTTCACTGGCTTGCATAACAAGCAATCTCCACAATATCATAAGATCCCCTTTTGGCATGGGCAAATCTTCTTCAATGGTCTTTCTGGTATCCAACATTGGCTAGAAGATTCTTATGTTCGTCTTCATTTCTTCAGTGTGCAAACATTGGTCCATATTCGTATCCTTGCTGACCATCCATTGATGTTCCTCCTCCTACCACTGAACCATTTACAACCAACACTCCTCCTCCTACTAGTGAAGTTTCTTCCACCGATATTTCTCCTCCTCAACCTTTCACTTATTCGTACCCTCCTCCATACTCGTACTTGTATGGGTATCCATATGATGCTCCTCCCTCATTTCCTCCTCTATATGATGTTCCTCTAATATATGGTGCTCATGCTTCTTTTTACCCTTCTATAGGCACGATAATGACCCCAAGCAGCCATAACGATGCAACCTCCAACTAGTCCACGTACTCTGGTGTGACTTAGTTCCAATGACAAAGGGATTGGACTAATACGGAGGACAAAAGACTCGTAAGTAGTAAGTACATATATAATTTTATAAATCGGACACAAGTTTTAGGCTGACAACATTTTTTGACTTCATAAACTTGTAGATCCACGCATGGCTATTACACTCTATTGACCCCATTAAAATAAACAACAAAAATGGATCGATCTTTTTATATAAGCCAAATAATAACTATGTGCAACTCCACCTCAAAACCTCCTCACCATAATACCCCCAAGCAACCACAGCACCAGTGGTCCATAAGCAACCATAAGGTCATCCTCTTCAATGACACCTACAGCCAATTATCCATGGCATGGATAGTGTAGCAAATTGTTCTATGCTTCTCAAAGCGGAAAAGAAGAGCTTCCACAATAGGCCTGGTGAAATGTACTTTCAACTAGAGCACATGTGGAGTGCTCTTCACCAGTAGCCCAAGTAGTGCTCATGGCATGATGATGATGACGCTAGAGATGCAACCAATAGATCACGTCACAACATAGAAGTCGATTATAGCTCCGCGTCGCTAGACAATGTCGGACCAATATGCCCTATTGTCCATGATAGGGCAAGAGCGCAACACAAAGGGAAGGGTCCAACAATGAGTAGCATAGTGAACAAGCTCTACAAGGCTAGCTAGAGGATAACTCAATCAAAATTATTTGAGAACTTCACCAAGTTATTAGATCAGTCAACCATCGATATAGATGATGTCTTGAAAAAGACACATAGGTTGGGTGTAAAAAAATGACCAAGCAATTAAAACTAGATGAGGAAGAAAATGTGGAATAGGTGGAGGAGGGTGATGACGATGAGTAGTACTAATGTATTATTTTTTACAAACATGTATTTTTATTTTTAAAAATACAAATTTATTTATTATTAACTATTTAATTTTATTTTTTAGTTGCATGATCCGATGATTTTTTCCAACAAAACATAGTGTATTGTTTCAAATACAAATCTATAAAAGAAAAGATGGTGTGGTGTTGACGTGACTATAGGTTGACAATAAACTTAAATAGAGTCTTATAATTAATAAGGGATCATAGCACGATTGATAGTGTGATCGATAGCCGGTGGTTATAACTGTCAAGTGCATTAGATCTAGCCTAGGCCATATGGATTATGTTATCGCTAAGCCTCGATCACTATTCATTGTATGAAATATGTTAAAGACTATGGCATATGGTCAAAAGTATTGAGATTCTTCATATGAATTCATGCTAAAATGCTTTCACATATATAGACAATTGATGATGGAAGAGGTTATATTTGTAGGGGTGGGCCCAATTATATTGAACGATATTCGATTGAATATCTAGTTTTTTGGCAAGAAAAGTTATATATTTAGTGTATATATGTATACATACTGAAAAGAAGAAAAAAATGAAGATAAATAAATATCCAATGGAGAACTGGGTCCAAAATAGACTTTTCTACTCCTATCCCCTCCCCATCCATGGACTAAAGGCCCATTTTGGTTGAAGAATGTATCAGGCAAAAAGCCAAAAAAACTTGGCCTCCCCACCCTACCTATTCACTCTATTTCTTAGCCTCACACTTATGACTGTTGAAAGCATCTAGGCCCTCAAAAGTTATGATGATTAATGACATTATAAGATTATTGTGACTAATTTGTGTGTTGCATAGGCAAATTTGAGTTAGATCATAATGATGGAGAATGGTTTAGACAATGTATGTTTACTATGCCCCTACTTATGAATTTTGTTGTGATCTTCTAAAGAATGAAAGACAAGGTTAAGAATCAATTAGTTCTAAACTTCGATTGGAGTTGAGACACACTTAGAGTAGTTTGGGACTTTGTTGTTCCTTTTATCATACTATAAAGGGAGTAGTTTAGGACTTCGCTTTTCCTTTGATCTTACTATAAGGGGAGTATAAACTAGTAGCTTGAATAAATAAGTCTAATGAGTATAGTGTGGCATAAACTAGTTGTTTCTAACTCTAGCTGACTTAGAAGGGGCCAAAAAACTAGTAAGGATCAAAACTCAACTCTAAAGTTTTAAAATTGGACAAGTTAGAAGGGTTTTGATGTGTTAGACCTTGTGTTTTACGGTTATTGGACCATAGTGGATTAGTCTGATTCCTCCACATAGACAACACGAGAGCACTCAATCATCAAACCCTAAAACAGTACCTCATCGAACCAATGCATTGGGTCCAATTGTTTTTGTGATCAGATGGAGAGTTCTAGGGGTACGTCGGATTGGTCCGATGATATGTGTTAGACCGAACAATGGCACTGTTTCAGCTATGGTTTTGGCTATAGGGTCATCGGGCCCTATGAACAGTTGCCTCATTGAAACAAAGAGGATAAGTCTAACAAGTGCTGCAAAATGACTAGAGAGATTTTGGTGGGCATCATACTAGTCCGACAATGGGTATATGATCATACGTCGAAGGCTACGTTTTAAACGACCAGTTCTAACATGGCAGTACAATAGTTACCATTGTGTCTCATTAGACCCTACATTTTGGTTCGACAATGATCATTGGATGGTATGGCGATGGTGAATTTAGCCTAACTTGGCAGTAATGGTTGGTTGGCTGGTTAGGGGCTATAAATACCCCATCAAATGGCCAGCACACCTACCCTTGCCTTCATTTAATAACCAAAGCAACCCATATATTGTGAGATAAGGAGTCATTGCATAGTGGGGGACTTGAGAGTCAGATTCACAAGTTTATCAGCCTAATTAATGCAAACAAGAGAGATTAGTGTGCACCCATTAATCTCATCAGTTTTTAGAGACAAGTGATAATTTATGTTTATTACTCTTGATGACTAGCATCACTTAGATGGATTGGTGGCACTTGAAGTGTAATGATCATCTAGAGAGATAGTGGGTGGCCCAACTCAAAAACTATATATGGTTGTGAGCAGTTCACCATGATGCAGTGGAAAAGAACTAGCTTGCAGTGAGCACTTAGTCCATGTGCGAATCAAGGGGGGTGAAAACCTTCTGTGGGTGCTCCAATGAGGATTAGGGAAGAACGACGACTCTCTGTGACATCAGAACGAACTTGAGGAATCTTCTAAATTCTTGCATTACTTTCCACAATTATGTTTGTACAAATTTACATTCTTAGATTTGCCATGATGCATAGTGTTGAAATTAAGGCACAATTTTTTATATAGATTAGACACTTGGGTGAAGTTAAGATTATAATTAGGATATGCATATGTATTGTGATGAAAAAATGAAGATCAATAAACATCTAGTGACAAATTAAAATTTAAATAGATTTTTCTACTCCCCTCCCCACCCGGAGAAATCCACAGCCACCCTTCCCCACCTATTCACTCTCTTTCTCGGCCCCTCCTGTGATTGCAACTAAAAAGCTCGTGATTGGCAACACCACAAGCCCACTACTTCTCCCCCTTTAGAATTAAACACTAATGAGGAAGATATTAAATTAAAGAAATAGGGATGGCCAATTCTTGTGACCCTATAAAATTTTCCTCCTTCCAAATGAAATCTCCCCCTTTGTTATAAGAATTTGTTCACAATAATTTGACCCTTGCACTAAATAGACTAAGTTGATCCTATATGTATGCATAAATATGATGAATAGAAAACCATATGCATAACATAGTAATGAATTGAAAACATGTGGGAGTTTAACCTATACGAAGAAAGCAAGAAAGAGATACTAAATAATCTTGAAACCAATATGCATGGTGTTGGGGGTCTGCTTCGTCGCCGAAGGTCCTGTGAGATGAAGCACCTTCGGAAGGTCAGAACAAGAATAATGTCGAAGCTACCAATCAGGAAGCTTCGTAGTATAATTGAAAATGCACCGACTTAAAGATGAGATGACCAATCGGCCCATGATAAACTGTGTAAAAATTGTAATCATTTATAGAGGACATGAATGTAAATTCACACAGGCTGCGTCTCATGCCTATAAATAGGTGAACAGTACCCCGTACTGTTCACACTTTTTCGCATCACATCTGTATCTTCGTATTCGATCAAGCTCAAGGTACAAATGTAATTTAGTTTAACTTTCATGTATTCTTGATTATTTAACAATAAATATTCATATTTCAATATTATGTAATTATTTATGTTGTTGTCTTATGTTTCATAACCTTCATCCTTTAATTATACATGTCGTGTTTATGAAGGTATGTCCTTCATAACCTTCGTCTGAAGATCATTATATTCTAAAGGTTTAGAAATAATGCTTAGAAGGACGAAGGACATTAACATTTAATATTTTTCTTGTGTGTTGCCTTGTTCTTAATTCATAGCATTTGAGAACAAGTCTCCAACACATGGTATTAAAGTCGATATATGTATGGTACCTACTGCTGTAGAAATCTTGAAACACAAAGAATGTTACTTGATAAACTTGTTTGATTTCACACCCTTGAAAAGAACGAAAAACACTCTACATAATGTTGATGTATGGAACGTATAAACAAACATAATTCGCGGGGTAATTAGCTAAACTTGACGACTAGTAGTGTGGGTTGACGGCGAAGCACTTCTCCCTGATCTCTCCCTCGTCGCCGGTGAGCACCTGGACCTTGCCCATCTTAACCATGGCCTTGGCGAACTTGACCTGCCATGCCTTCTCGACTGCGGCGTTGAAGTGGACCATTCCGGCCGTCCAGGGATTGTCGAGCAGTGTGTTGTCAGAGACGAACAGGACCTTGTGCGCCAGCACGTTCTTGTAGTACTGGTTGTCGAAGGTCGCCGGCGTGACTGGGTCCTGCGGCACCACCGTGGGGTCCATCTGGTCGTCGCTGGACGGCCAAGGGCACCGCGCCTTGAGGTGCCCGGCGTAGGCGGGGTCGAGGGACGGGTCAGTTCGCCCCAACTGCCCGCTGAAGTTGTAGAGCCGCTGCGTGAAGGAGGAGCAGTGGGAGCGGCCGATGGTGTGCGCGCCGGAGAGCGTGACCATGTCGTCGGCGTTGAGCCCCTTGCGCTTGAAGCTCTCGATGAGCTCGTCGACCTCGTCAGTCGGGGCGGGGACATTGTTGTCGAGCACCTCCTCCTCTTTGGACACGCGGCCGTCACGGCGGCCCGACGGGACCTTGTAGTCCAGGCCGCCGGCGAGGTAGGTGCTGTCACGGGCCGCGAACGCGACGATGTCGGCGCAGGAGACGGTGCGCGGGCAGTGCGCCTCGAGGACGGCCTTGGCGTCGTCGACGACGTCGAAGCCGCGCATGCTGGGGTTGTTGGCCACGGAGTCCTTCTCGGCCTTGTTGCCCGGCGTGGAGTTGATGAGGATGGAGCCGTCGCAGCCCCGGACGAAGCAGTCGTGGAAGTGCATCCGGATGAGCCCCGCGCCGACGCCGGGCTCACGGGCGATGCCGCGGCGGACGGCGTTGCGCACGATGTCCTCGGCCTGTGGGCAGGAGTGCTCGTAGAAACCGACCTCAAGTTTCCCCGGCGGTGCGTGTGCCGCTGATGAGGAGACGACGACGAGGGCCGACAAGGCAAATGCCAACCATGTCGACCTCATGACGAAGGTGAACAATTAAGCTTTCTATCTGCTTTAGCTCTGGAGCTTGATCGAGATGGTGATGAGGAGAGGAGATGAAGAGCTACTTTAGATGTTACTCTCTATTTATACAATGTGCTTGGAACCGTGTTTGTGAACCGGGTCAACGAATAATAAGCAAGACCCAATATAATCCCTGCATCGCGATAACAATCGAGTAACAACTGCTACAAGAACCGTGTCAGTGGACTTTGTAGTACATATATGTCAGCATGTACCTAATAATGTTGCCCAGACTTGGTTGTAGCAGCAAATGATAAGCAAAGCAGACAGTTGTTTAGAGATCGAAATTGATGTTAGTTGCTTGATCAGAGAATTCATGAAGACACATACAGTTATTTTTTTTATTGACATGGTCGATGCCCCTATCGCATGACCAGGACAAATCAAAGCCGTGTCCAAAATGGATTGTGTCATCACTAAGGCAAGGTCCAACCGGAGCCTACGACGTGGCATAAGTGCGTTATAAAATTTAAGTATAGAATCGGATTAGAATTAAGTTCTATTCATATTCATTTTAAATAAATTTAATTAAGGGCTTTAACTTATTGCGAATAAGTATGACCCCATCAACACGTGTTACAGCCGACCAATCGGTGAGTCTGCTGAGCACAATCGGTACCAATCATGTTAGGATCAAGTCGATCGAAATTGACCGCCACGTTACAGTCTAGGACGGTACCCGAATGCCACACCCTAAAATTTCCAAATTTCACGATGTGAATAGAAAGAATAACTAATGCAATTGTTTTTTGTATAATTGAAATTTTTTCCAAGCTTAATTTATTCTACAAGGAATTTAACATAGAAAAATAATCGATTATTTTACTGAAATTAAATGAGCTTGTGTGTGTTGCTTGCTTACTTGCTTGTGCGTGCTCTTGGTGTTTCTTGAGTGCAAAAAAAGTTTTAAAATGTGTTTCTCTGTTAAATAGGTTTTTCTGATAAATTACCAAAATTTTCTAGCAATTATCTCATTTTCCTATAGCTATTTATATTTATTAGAAGGCTCTAAAATACTTTTATGAACTCCAAATATTTTATTTGGATTCCTAAACCTGTAGGATGTTATTTACTAGAATTTTCGGAACCTTCGAGACCCTATATCCACTCGTCGGAGTCATCTCCTGAATCTCTAGACTAAGTCGTCATGATTATTGGATGGTCTAATATGAGTAGGACTCCAGAAGTATAAATATGGCAAAAATATCATTTGAATAGAAGAGACAAGTTAGAGTCCTAAACAGATACGACAATATTCTAATATATAAGACAATATATAAGACAGAGTCATAAGCAAATAAGACATGATTCTAACGGGTAAGAAAGTCACACTTGTAATTATAGAGTCATGTGACCTAATCGTATTCACCCCTTTAACCGTCCACCTCCTTGGACTATATAAGGAGAGACAATACAGCCCCATGAGCATAAACCAGAACATAACAGATCAATAGCCATCAAAACACAGGACATAGGGTATTATCGCACAAGGAGAGCATGAACCACCCTAACCTATAAATTCACCCTCGGGAAATCCTTGACAAAGGGTTTTCAAGCCCAACCTACAAAAGCATTTGAGCAACAGGAGTTTACTAAGAAAGGCAAGTGTTTTCTTGATCTCGTTCTTTTACCTAATAATATTTATTATTATGTCCTCACCTATGCATTGCAGTTAGGTTAACCCGACGGGACCTAATAGGTTACCTAACTTTGTTTTCCCTGTGCCTTGTGTACCCCTAAGTTACTAATTATTGGGTAGACATTCTTGTGCTAAACTTCGTTTTTGGGAATAATGATACTTATGAATCATGGTCATATTTTATTATGATTTATTATTGTTGGTTTATTTATTATGCAGGATAAGGCCACCGTGTTTAATTGGAACATGGAGAACCAACCGAGAAAACAATGTGACCACAATTACTTTTATGGCTTTGGTCTTAGCTAATTGATTACGAAAGTTGGTGTGTAAGAACCTTCCTCGACAGGGGCAAGCAGGGAGGAGTTGCTCAAGTATAGGGAGGTTCTTAGGTTGATCTACTTTGTGAAAGCTTTTCAGACGAGGGGTTCATATACCACCTCTATTGGAAACCGTAGCGGGTTTTCTCATGCTAGTGGAAATTTACAAAGTCCTTGAGATTTATGTGAGTATTGAGCCCTTGGCAAATGGGTAACATGACTATGGGTTAAGATGTGCAACCTCTGCAGAGTGTAAAACTAATATATCAGTCGTGCTCACGGTCACAAGCGGCTCGGACCCTCACATGATTAAATTATAAAATTAAAATAAATCAGACGTGCATTTTATTAGGGGTGAAAATGGGTCGGGTATATCTATCGGGTACCGAATACTTTACTATTTTCATATGGGGACTTAAGGTTATCTTCATGTGGGGACTTAAAGTTATCTTCTTATAGACTATTTATTGTTCTTGGTAACTTATTTGTAATTTTCGGCTGACATTAAAATATTTTATGAATTTAATTGTATTACGATGATTTTATATAAAAAAGGAATTAATATTACACAAATAGCCTAAAAATTATGAAATTTTGTGGAGGCCCAATATATGTCCATATATAATCATAAAAAATATTTGGTATATAAAATTCATAAGATGTCAACGTTTCTTCCATTTCAGTTACAATTATTGCGTGAGTTACATGTGAAATCATTCTTAAAAGGGAAATAGGGTTAACCATTTCCTATAATCGATTTTGGTGGTTAACGTACAACATAAATTATATGGACTAACTAGTTTGTCTAGATATCATTTATCACAGGTGCATAAGGTTCAACACAAACCAAGAAACAAATACAGTTAGGGACTTAATCAAAAATTGGAGCAAAACTTAGAGTGTGCTGATTTTTGGCGCACCGGACAGTGTCCGCCAGGCCAGCCAGCATCCAAAATAGCCACTCTCGGGTTTCTGTTGGGCACGCTCCACTATAATTCACCGGACTGTCCGGTGTGCCACCGAACTGTCTGGTGCACCAGCGGATTAACGACTCCCTGCGCGCCAACGATCGTTTCGTCAGATGAACAGTGATGAACAGTGTCACGATAGAAGTCAGAGCGCAGAAGTCATAGGTCACCGGACTGTCCGGTGCAGCAAGACGACAAGGCGCTCCAACGGTCAACTGCTCCAAACCCTAATGGACACGCTGACGTGGCGCGCACCGGACAGTGAACAGTGACTGTCCGGTGCGCGCACCGGACTGTCCAATGCATCCGTCGCCAGCAGACTTCACCAATGGCTAGGAAGTGATTGAGGGCTATAATACCCCCCAACCACCTCATTCAAAGCCATCTCTGCCTTGTTGTTGAATTCCCTACCGTCCCAGTCTACGGCATCGGGGGCGACAGCGTAGTGGTCGAAGGTGTAGACTGGGCCCGTCACTCTGGCGTAATCAACCAGTCCAAGGAAGTGTTCCCTGCATTCTCCACAACCTTCCAAGACCTGTCCAAGTGATAAAAAAGTATTAGTTTATATTATGAATTTGAGCACATAATATGAACAAGCAGCGAAAACATCAAGTTACATGACTCTCCCCATCCGGCCGAATCAGCGGCCACCTGTCTTGAAGTATGGGACACTGAGGGAGACTCGCGGGACCTTGCAGGTAGACGTTCTTTGAACCTGAGGCGCTAGAACCTGAGGCGTCCTGCTGAGCGTTGTCGTCGTCCTGCTGCGCCGCGTCAACAGCGGCTGCTCCACCTACTGCTGGACGTCATCGTCCTGCTGTGCTTCCTCCACCGTCCTACGAGTGCTCCTCCTCCCCATCCTTGTCCTCATCCCACTGCCCACCATCTTTGTCCAACAACCTGCAATTAAGAGTAAGCAAATAAGCACATATAAAAAACATGTATTTAGAAACAAGTGCGAAATAACAAATAATATAGCATTACATCGATTAAAAATAATCTTCATATGTGTCGGGGTTAGCCAAATCATAAGTCTCATCATCACTATCAACCATTTCATAGTAAACACCATCTGAAGGCGCAAGTTCGTCATTAATGTCATTGTCTTCAAGTATTACTAAGTCATTCTCATTTTGGACCTCATCATCCTCCTCATCAAAAACCATTTCAATATCTACTTTCATTCCGATAGCTTCGGTTAAGTCTATCTCAAATCGCCCTTCTAGCCCGTCTTCTTGGAAGAACTCTCCATCATATGTGTCCGGGTCTAAGTTATAATCTTCATCGTTTGGAACAGGTAATTTACCGTGCGACGATGCCTTATACACAACATCCCAACCCTTAAGATGTTCTTTTGTTTAGCACGCACATGAGAGATAATACACTCGGGTTAGTTGCATACCCGTCATGGAACATCAACATCTTGATCCACTGTAGTACTTCCTTCCTTTGGGCCCTGCTGAGGATGAAATCGGCCTTAGGCCTTCTCCATGTATTTCCACCACTAGGTGGCTTCATCTCTTGGTTTGGTCTATCATATAACGTTGCCAGATCCACTCTTGCATTTACATTATCCTTTGACTTATCAGGAATGTCCATAATTGTTGCCGAAAGTGCCTCGGTGACATTCTTTTCAGTGTGCATCACGTCAATGTTGTGTGGAAGTAGCAAGTCGTCATAATAGGGGAGTGGAGTCAAGCCCGACTTATGTGTCCACATATGCTGCTCACCATATCCCACAAAACCACCTTCTGGATTGGCCACGAGCTCATCTATCTATTGACGAATTTAGGCACTAGTCATCATTGTAGGTGGGTAATCTGTCACTACGACACCTTTCATAAAGTTCTTGATGTCTAGGTGGAATGGATGGTCAGGGGGGAGAAATTGTCGATGTTTATCGAATGATGGATATTTGCCACCCTTCTTCAACCAAATGAACCTAAGAGCTTCCTTGCAAACTGGGCATGGGAACTTACCGTGAACACACCAGGTGCAGAATAGCCCATACTCCAGTAAGTCATGCACGGAGTACTGGTACCAAACATGCATTTTGAAGTTTGTCTTCATTCCTCGGTCATACGTTTATACCCCTACCTCCCAAGCACGTATCAATTCATCAATCAAAGGCTCCATGTACACGCCCATTTTATTCCCTGGGTGTTTGGGAATTATCCACGACACGAATATGTTCTATTTTTGAAAGCATACATCGGGAGTAGATTGATTGGGACAACAAACACGGTACAACATGTGTATGGGGCAGTGCTCATTCCATAGGGATTGAACCCATCTGTGGCCAGCGCAACACGTACATTACGAGCCTCTTCGGCTTTTTCACGGTGAATAGCATCAAACTGTTTTCGTGCTTCACCATCGAATGTGTGCACCATCTTGTCAGGATTGTATCGTTTGCCATTTTTGTGTCAAGTCATCTGTTTCGCGGATTCCTCGGTCATTGTCACACCCGGATTTAAGGGACAAAACTGGGTGCATCTCATACATGCACCAAAGAAGACAACATATATAATAACAGAGTGTATAAAGATAAATGTCACAATAATCAGAGTATTTATTACATAGCGGAAGTCTTACAAAATAAAAGATAAATATAAAAGGATCTAAAATCCATCCTTGGCGCCAGAAAGTGAACTGGGAGATGCCACCTAGATCGAATCGAACTCCTCGATGTGTGGCTCCACTTGAACCACCTGTTCTTCTCCTGTGGGGGGGGGGGGTGTGAGACAGCAAGGGTGAGCTCAAACATGTTCATTGCTCAACAAGTTGTGGGGAATAATGTGCATGAACTCGCCAAGGTGGGAGCTCATGAAGTGTAAGGCTGATCAACAATAGGGGTTAAAGCTGAGCATTGCTTTTAATAAGTTGGTCAAATTTTATAGCAATTACTAAATGTAAGTAAATACGAAACCATAATAAATAATCAAACAAAATTAATACAAATCCCATGCAATGCAAATGACAAATTGAGTTTAGGTTCCATAATTTAATCATGCGAGAGTCCTGAGCTGCTCTTGACCGTGAGCTCGGCTAGTATACCAGTTTTACACTCTGCAGAGGTTGTACCCTTTACCCACAAGTCATGTTTCCCATGTCGCCAGGGTTTGCAAGGCCCTTAGACACTATCGAGGTGAATGGCTAGGGATCCACTACGAGGCCTTTACAAAGTTCCATTAGCTTCCGGAAACCCGCTACAGTTATGGGAAGAGCACTTGCAAGAATCCCCCGTCTGACCACCATCGCAGCAAAATCAACCCGAGAACCTCCTTGCATGCAACTCCTTTACTGCTCTTGCCCCTTTCGGGTAAGGTAGTCTTCCACTAGATTTCCTAATTAGTTAGCCAAGGGGTCCCATTCCTCCCTTGTGGTGGCACACGTTTCTCAAGTTAAGCTCCATGTTCCAATTAACAATAATATAATGATCTTGACATGAACATAAATAACATAACAGAATAATTAGAACATGGATATAATGAAATATTAATCCCAAAACCATATAGAGCAATAGCAAAACTACCCAAATGATTCAGGGATAAAACAAGGTAAAAATGATAACCAGACTAGGGTGACCTATTAGGTCCCATCAAATTAAACCTATGTATTGAATAGTGATAATAAAGAATATTATTGGGTAACAAAAGTGGATCAAGGGCACAACTTGCCTGGGACTTGAGATTCCAGGTACGAACTTGCTCTTCAAGTAACTTGTAACCTCGCTGCTAGTCGTAGCAATACAAACAAATATGGTATAGACAAAATTAACATCACACCAGACATAAGAACAAAATAATAATCTACGCAATGCAACGAGGTTGTGGGAACGAGAACTACTAAAGTCGGAGTTACGGTTAAAGAGTTATGATTTTATAGAGGATTTATGTGATTAAAATATCAAACTATATTATAAATTGGTTGGTACATACCATATAAGATATTATTCCATAAATAATTAATTCAACTTAAATTTTAATCATAACTTGGCTAGAGATCATGCTTTAATCCTATTATAATTATGGACAGGTTAAATTTGATTCAGAAGAGGTATTCTAGTAGACATAGGTTAAATAATATCTAACTATAAAATTATGAAACATGGTATTATTAATACTGTTACTGTGTAGGTAATATTTATATGAATCTAATGCAACTTGAACGAGTCAATTCAGAGTTAAAATGGAGGAGTTCTGAATTTCCTAAGGTTTTATGTATTTGATATAAGATTAATTAGGAAATAAATTTTAAAGTGGCTTTCATGTTAAAACAATGGTACTAATTGATAAACAATAATATTACAAAATTATAGGAATTGGAATGAATTAATTTAGACTAAGTATGCATTTTCTATGCATTAAACAAATTCTAGCATTCATTTTTCTTTAAAAATCATTTTCTAATTCCTTTTTCTTGATTTTATAATTCTCTGGACTGGGCCTCAATTACAGGAAAGTCCAGGGGTTAATGCGCGAAAAGTCTCAAGACACAGATCTACCCCGCGGTGGATGGCGGGTTAAATAACCAAGACTCCGAGGGCTCATTTGCATTTATTCCTAGCCGAAGGGGTATCGGCCGCTCTCATACGTCCGATCATCCGCGAACGATCCAGATTAGATTTCCTATAAAGCGAACTGGTATGTCATACGGGCCGTTAGATGCCAGATCCACGGCCCACATGAGCGCACACTCTTTTACCCCCTTTCCCCTTGGATCATTAATCAACGGTCTAGATTGGTCGGATCGAAATGTTACGCTCAAGCGATCCCAACCGTTCACCAGGGATGGACGGCGCAGACATCATCTTCCTCCATTGGTTCCATCGCAATTTTCTCCGTGGTCGAGCGCCATAGTCACGGCAGCATGCTGGTCAGTGCTCGCCATTCGAGCCCGAAATACAGCCCGGACACCACTACTCAAATCCTACACGGCCACGATCAATAGGTAGGAACACTCACCCATGGTAAAGTTGTACACCAAGCCGACCTTGACTTCTACTCGCCGAGGGAGCCCACGTCGAGACCCCAATCTGGCCTAGCGCACCCACTTCTCCTCCCACCGATGACACCGCAAGCTTCAAGGCCTGCTGCCGATCCCGCATGCCACTGCCGAGCCCCCAGCGCAGTCGTTTTACGAACGGTCGACGACGCGGACCGGAGTTCACATGCCACCAGGCAATTCTCTCTCTCTCTCTCCTGATTCCTCGAGTGCTCAGAGGTTTCGCAATGTACTTGGATGGCCAGGGTGAGGCGGCAGCAACTTCTTATATACTGTCCGCAGGGAAAGCCTGCTCTAGCCGCGCAAGCCAGCGGATCCCAAGCGAATCGCCCAGAAATTTTGAGTTCGTTGCGCGGTTAGTTGCCAGGGCTTTCGCCAGTAACGATGAACGCGCGAGTCCGCTGTTAGACCATGCCGCAGAGAAAGGATGCCAGTGCTGCAGCTAGTGACCACCCAGGCGAGCCAAGTGTAGAGGATAGGCTACGTGCGTGACCCCGCGGCGTCCGATTTCCGCGCTCCACGTTCAAGAAGATGGTCTGCGCGCTGGGGCTCGGTTTTATTCCCAAGGCCGTGCCAACCACTCGACCCAGACCCACGGAGATCCCCAACCGGAATACGACTGTTTCAGTTAGTGCGGCCCGATTCAACAGCCGAGTTACGCGGACGCGCAGCCAGCGAGCTTGATGGGGGTTTGCTCAGATCCAGTCATAGGGAAGAAGGAATGGCTGACAGCACGGTCCCATTTGTCAGTGTCCGAGAGCGAAACAACGAGCCCGGGCTTCCGGCTGATGCGCGTGCTGGCGAACGGGTCCGGCCCGTCAGCGAGGGTCGCAAACGTTAGAGCACTGGCAACGTGGGTTCCTCTGTCAGTGACGAAAAAGCCAGCATGGGCGCGCACGGTGTGTGTCGGCCGAGGGGGCCCACTCGTCAGTGACGCCAGGGCGCGTGGGTGAGTTACTTGGGCAGCGCGGTGGGGGAAAAGATAGGGTTAGTTGGGCCGCAGGTTTAAGGTTTTGGCCCAAAGTCTGTTTTCCTTTTCTTTTTTTCTTTTCTATTTCAAATTCCAAATATTCAAATCCACATCCTAATTCCCGTTTTGAATTCAAATCTCAAATATAATCCAAATGTGAGTATAAATCCTACTATTATTATTATTTATCCTCCTTCCTATTATTTAATTATGGAAGCAAGAAATGACTTTATTACAATTTTTGTTTTATATTTTCCATTTATCATTTGAGGTCAAATTAAATCTTGATTCCTTTATTCCAACAAAATCATTGGCATGAGGTGAACATTTCTTTATTCATTTATTTGTTAGTTGAATAATTTAATACCACTAACTGAGTATGCACAAAGAAAAGAAAGTCAAACAATTGCTAGAACACTAACATATAGGTATACTTATTTATTTATCTTATATATATTTTTTCTCTTATATAAATTTCGGGCTTTACAAATCCTACCCCCCTTAACAGAAATCTTGTCCTCGAAATTTGTAAGAAAAGGAATGCAAAATGATTAGTTTGTAATTTAGCTTTCAGTTTATAATTGGTTCAAAAATCCAGAGTCTCAATTTTTTTGTCCATAGTGGTTGATTAGGAGAGCATAGGTATTCAGCCACTTATTATGTAGGATAAAAGCTAGACAGGTTGAGGTAAGAAAGATTGTGGCAAGGAAAAGACTTTATCTGAAATGTTTAAATCTTGATTCATCTCGAGATTTGCTTTGACTGTTATATCCTTCCTTGTCGATGTTGAGCTTTTTGTCTCCGGTCTTGGTCTCATTAATTCGAGGTTAATGTATATCATCGGGGTTGGGATAACCATTGCGGTTACATAGGGTAGGTGAAGTAAACAGAGTTTTACTTTGCTTTTGGGATGATTGGGTTGGACAACCTATAACATAGGCTGGGTTGTGGTTTCACGGACAAGTTGGTCTAAGACACCAATTTTAGGTTTAAAACTCATTTATAGGAATATGGTTTAGTTAATACTTGTAACATAGATTAGACCATATTAGATTAAGTAGGGTCTAGATTAGATTGGATATAACTAGATTAGACTAGTTTAAGTTATGCAGATCTACCAGGGTAGAATATGTATTATTAATATATGTTAGAATCCTTTGAGATAGGATGAATTATATAGTGTAGGTAGGTCAGAATCTCTGTCGGTTAAAATAGAGGGGTTATGCAACCATTGGATGGTTAAGGTAGTTGCATATGGCCAGGTTGGACTAAGACTCCAACTTAGGTTAAAACGTATTTATAAGAGTAGGAGCTGATCTTATTTTACCAAAAATTATCTAACATGTTTGTCCATTAGGTTAGATATGATCAGATTAGATGGGATCATAATTAAATTGGTATAATCAGGTTAGACTAGATAAGATCTACTTATTTTATTTTGGAATAGATCATGTTTGTTACAATGTTATGAGATAAGCAAAGTGATGGGGATAAGTATGCTTATTAGGACAAGATTAGTCTCTAAGAATAAGATAGAATCTTTTGAGATTAGTTAGATTTATTAGGCTAAGATAAAAATCCTTTCGAGATGAGATGAGTTTATTAAGGTAATAGAGTATCTTTTAAGATAATATGGATCATTTAAGATAAGAGAGAGTCTTTTAAGATGATAGGGATCTCTATGAAATATTCAAGTGGGGGTACTTTTAGTTGGTCTAGTTTATCTCATAACAATTTAAGAGGATAAAATTTTTTTAACATAAGATGATCCTATTAGGATAAGGTAGATTCCCTTAAGTTAAGAGGGATCCATTAAAGTAAGAAAGAATCTTTTAAGGTAAGAAGGATCCATTTAAAATAGATACACTTTAATGGAGGATAATCTAAGTTGTTTAGTTATCTCATGAATTTTATTTATTTATATCTATATGTATATGTAGATGTAATTGTGGACATTACTCCACAATTAATCACACTCAATCAAAGATCCAAATCAGACAAGTATCATAAGAACAAACACTCAAGCATATAGATACCTATAAAAATAGTTTATTTTTTTGTTCCTAAAAGTAGGTCTCTTATTCCTAAAGATCACTTTAGGCACAGGATTTCAAAGTGTGGAATCCACATTTGTCTTTAGAAAGAAAAGGTAATAATAATCAGAGTAAAGCAGAAATAGATGAGAAAAGATTAAGAAAAGTTTAGGAAGGGATCAGAGTAGCAAAGGTAAGGTTAATCAGAGTAGAACAGTAGAAGATGAGATTTGATCAAGAAAAGTATAGAAAGAATCAGAGTAAGGTAAGTAGGTAATGGTTGTCCAGTTCTATCTAGGTTTCGTCCTACAGTCAACATACCTCTGATACCACTTCTGTCACACCAGGATTTAAGGGACAAAACCGGGTGCATCTCATACATGCGCCAAAGAAGACAACATATATAATAATAGAGTGTATAGAGATAAATGTCACAATAACATAGCGGAAGTCTTACTAAATAAAAGATAAATATAAAAGGATCTAAAATCCATCCTCGGCGCCAGAAAGTCAACTAGGAGACGCCACCTAGGTCGAATCGAACTCCTTGATGTGTGGCTCCACTTGAACCACATGTTCTTCTCCTGTGAGGGGGTGTGAGACAGCAAGGGTGAGCTCACACATGTTCATCGCTCAACAAGTAGTTGTGAATAATATGCATGAACTCACCAAAGGCTGATCAACAATAGGGGTTAAAGCTGAGCATTGTTTTTAATAAGTTGGTCAAATTTAATTAGCAATTACTAAATGTAAGTAAATACCAAACCATAATAAATAATAGAACAAAATTAATACAAATCCCATGCAATGCAAATGACAAATTGAGTTTAGGTTCTATAATTTAATCATGCGAGAGTCCTGAGCTGCTCTTGACCGTGAGCTCGGCTAGTATACCAGTTTTACACTCTGCAGAGGTTGTACTCTTTACCCACAAGTCGTGTTTCCCATGTCGCCAGGGTTTGCAAGGCCCTTAAACACTACCGAGGTGAATGGCTAGGGATCCACTACGAGGCCTTTACAAAGTTCCACTAGCTTCCGAAAACCCGTTACAGTTTATGGGAAGAGCACTTGCAAGAATCCCCCGTCTGACCGCCATCGCAGCAAAATCAACCCGAGAACCTCCTTGCATGCAACTCCCTACTGCCCTTGCCCCTTTCGGGTAAGGTAGTCTTCCACTAGCTTTCCAAATTAGTTAGCCAAGGGGTCCCATTCCTCCCTTGTGGTGGCATGTGTTTCTCAAGTTAAGCTCCATGTTCCAATTAACAATAATATAATGGTCTTGACATGAATATAAATAACATAACAGAATAATTGGAACATGGATATAATTAAATATTAATCCCAAAACCATATAGAGCAATAGCAAAACTACCCAAATGATTCAGGGGTAAAACAAGGTAAAAAGGATAACCAGACTAGGGTGACCTATTTGGTCCCATCAAAATTAAACCTATGCATTGAATAGTGATAATAAAGAATATTATTGGGTAACAAAAGTGGATCAAGGGCACAACTTGCCTAGGACTTGAGATTCCAGGTACCAACTTGCTCTTCAAGTAACTCGTAACGTCGCTGCTAGTCGTAGCAATACAAACAAACATGGTATAGACAAAATTAATATCACACCAGACATAAGAACAAAATAATAATCTACGCATCGCAACGAGGTCGTGGGAACGAGAACCACTAAAATCGGAGTTACGGTTAAGGAGTTATGATTTTATAGAGGATTTATGTGATTAAAATATCAAACTATATTATAAACTGGTTGGTACATACCATATAAGAGATTATTCCATAAATAATTAATTCAACTTAAATTTTAATCATAACTTGGCTAGAGATCATGCTTTAATCCTATTATAATTATGGACAGGTTAAATTTGATTCAGAAGAGGTATTCTAGTAGACATAGGTTAAATAATATCTAACTATAATATTATGAAACATGGTATGATCAATACTGTTACTGTGTAGGTAATATTCATATGAATCTAACGCAACTTGAACGAGTCAATTCGGAGTTAAAATGGAGGAGTTATGAATTTCCTAAGGTTTTATGTATTTGATATAAGATTAATTAGGAAATAAATTTTAAAGTGGCTTTCATGTCAAAACAGTGGTACTAACTGATAAACAATAATATTACAAAATTATAGGAATTGGAATGAATTAATTTGGACTAAGTATGCATTTTCTATGCATTAAATAAATTCTAGCATTCATTTTTCATTAAAAATCATTTTCTAATTCCTTTTTCTTGATTTTATAATTCTCTCGACTAGGCCTCAATTACAGGAAAGTCCAGGGGTTAATGCGCGTAAAGTCCCAGGACACAAATCTACCCCGCGGTGGATGGCGGGTTAAATAACCAAGCCTCCGAGGGCTCATTTGCATTTATTCCTGGCCGAAGGGGTATCGGCCGCTCCCATACGTCCGATCATCCGCGAACGATCTACATTAGATTTCCTATAAAGCGAACCGGTACGTCATACGAGCCGTTAGATGCCAGATCCACGGTCCACACGAGCGCACACTCTTTTACCCCTTTCCCCTCGGATCATTAATCAACGGTCTAGATTGGCCGGATCGAAACGTGACGCTCAAGCGATCCCAACCGTTCACCAGGGATGGACGGCGCACACATCATCTTCCTCCACTGGTTCCGTCACTATTTTCTCCCCAGCCAACCCTCCACGACCGAGCGCCATAGCCGCGTCAGCATGCTGGTCAGTGCTCGCCATCCGAGCCCGAAATACAGTCCGAACGCCACTACTCAAATCCTACACGGCCACGATCAATAGGTAGGAACACTCACCCATGGTAAAGTTGTACACCAAGCAGACCTCGACTTCTGCTCATCGAGGGAGCCCACGTCTAGACCCCAATCTGGACTGGCACACCCACTTCTCCTCCCACCGATGACACCACAAGCTTCAAGGCCCGCCACCGATCCCGCATGCCACTGCTGAGCCCCCAGCGCAGTCGTTTTACGAACGGTCGACGGCGCGGATCGGAGTTCACACGCCATAGGGCGATTCTCTCTCTTTCTCCTGATTACCTGAGTGCTCAGAGGTTTCGCAATGTGCTTGGATGGCCAGGGTGAGGCGGCAGCAACTTCTTATATACTGTCCGCAGGGAAAGCCTGCTCCAGCCGCGCAAGCCAGCGGATCCCGAGCGAATCGCCCAGAAATTTGGAGTCCATTGCGCAGTTAGTTGCTAGGGATTTCGCCGGTAAAGATGAACGTGCGAGTCCACTGTTAGACCATGCCACAAAGAAAGGATGCCAGCACAGCAGCTAGCGACCACCTAGGCGAGCCAAGCGTAGAGGATAGGCTACGTGCATGACCCCACGACGTCCGATTTCCACGCTCCGCGTTCAAGAAGATGGTTTGCGCGCCGGGGCTCAGTTTTATTCCCAAGGCTGTGCCAACCACTCGTCCCAGACCCACAGAGATCCCCAACCGGAATCCGACTGTTTCAGTTAGTGCGGCTTGATTCAACAGCCGAGTTACGCGGAGCTCTGCCAGCGAGCTCGACGGGGGTTTGCTCAGATCTAGTCGTAGGGAAGAAGGAACGACTGATAGCATGGTCCCATTTGTCAGTGTCCGGGAGCGGAACAACGAGCCCAGGCTTCCGGCTGATGCGCATGCTGGCGAACGGGTCCGGCCCGTTAGTGAGGGTCGCAAATGTTAGAGCACTGGCAACGTGGGTTCCGCTGTCAGTGACGAGAAAGCCAGCTTGGGCACGCACGGTGTGTGTCGGCCGAGGGGGCCCACTCGTCAGTGATGCCAGGGCGTGCGGGTGAGTTACTTGGGCTGCGCGGTGGGGGAAAAGATAGGGTTAGTTGGGCCACAGGTTTAGGGTTTTGGCCCAAAGTCTGTTTTCCTTTTCTTTTTTTTCTTTTCTATTTCAAATTCCAAATATTCAAATCCACATCCTAATTCCTGTTTTGAATTCAAATCTCAAATATAATCCAAATGTGAGTATAAATCCTACTATTATTATTATTTATCCTCCTTCCTATTATTTAATTATGGAAGCAAGAAATGACTATTACAATTTTTGTTTTATATTTTCCATTTATCATTTGAGGTCAAATTAAATCTTGATTCCTTTATTCCAACAAAATGCATCACAACAAAATCATCGGCATGAGGTGCACATTTCTTTATTCATTTATTTGTTAGTTGAATAATTTAATACCCCTAACTGAGTATGCACAAAGAAAAGAAAGTCAAGCAATTGCCAGAACACTAACATATAGGTATACTTATTTATTTATCTTATATATATTTCTCTTATACAAATTTCGAGCTTTACAGTCATGTATTGACGCTGGATCCTCGGTATAAATGGAAGCTGGTGTAGGATTGTCACGGGGATGTCGAGCTGACTCTTCTGTCCATCACCAGAGTCTACCTCCATGAACCTAGATGATTTACACTTTAGACAGTACTTTCCCTTTGTGTTTTCTTTCCTAAATAGCACACAGTCCTTCGGACAAGCATGTATCTACTCATACGTCATCTTGAATGCACGAAGGAGTTTTTATGCCTCGTACATGCTCTTTGGCAGAACGTGATCCTCTAGAAGCAGGCTGCCAATAACTATCAACAAGCCATCGAATGCGTCTTGACTCATCCTGTACTGCAACATGAACGCCATTACACGCCCAATGGCTTCTAGTTGAGAAACCTTTGTCTGGCCGTGAAGGGGCTTCTGTGCCGTGTCAAACATGTTGTAGAACGCCTTGCGGTCGACTCTGCTCGTCCTCTGTCACAACTGGGTTCTAGGGGCGACCAAAACTCGGGCATGCAAAATAATCACCAAGTGTGCTGGGACCAAGTCTCACACATATGATGACTCATGGTATAGAATCAAATGTCACATCTTTACTATATAATAGGAGTTCTGTATAAAATAACTAAATAATTACATAATATGCAGGCAACGATCCAGCAACCATAGTTGACTAGGAGACGACGACCTAGACCACTCACGAAGTCATCACAGCATCCTTCGTGCGCCTCCTCCTGTGGTACCTGTTTTTGGCCTGGGGGGATGTGAGTACAGCAAGGGTGAGCTTACATACATTCATCACTCAACAAGTTGTGGGGAATAATGTGCATGAACTCACCAAAGGTGGAGCTCATGTGAAGTGTAAGGCTTACCAAAGGAGATGGTTGAAGCTGAGCATTGCTTTTAGAGTTGGTCAAAATTTTATTAGCAGTTACTAAGTATAAGTAGATACCAACCCAAATAAGTAAGAGATTAAAATTGATAATAACACCCGTGATGCAATGCATATGACAAATTAAGTTTAGTTCCATAGATTAATCATGCGAGAGTAATGAGCTGCTCATGACCGCGAGCACGACTGATATACCAGTTTTACACTCTGTAGAGGTTGCGCCCTTACCCATAAGTAGTGTATCCCGTCTAGCCAGGGTTAGCAAGACCCTTAGACACTTTCGAGGTGAATGGCTAGAGATCCACTACGAGGCCTTTACAAAGTTCCACTAGCTTTAGAAAACCCGATACAATTTCTAGGAAGGGCAATATAGGAATCCCTCGTCCGAAAAGCCATCACAGCATGATCGACCCGAGAACCTCCCTATACGCAACTCCCCTACTGCCCTGGCCCCTTTCGGGTAAGGTAGTCCTCCACTGGCTTTTAAGCTCCATGTTCCAATTAACACAATGATCTTGTCATGAACAACAATTAAAACAACAGTATAATTGGAACATGATCATAATGTAATATTAATCCCAAAACCAGATAGAGCAATATCATAACTACCCAAAAGTTTAGTGGTAAACAAGGTGTGAGATAAACAAGACTAGGGAAACCTATTAGGTCCCATCAGATTAACTTGAGCATGTCACAGTGATTAACATTAACATTATTAGGTAAAAAAGTGATCAAGGGCTCAACTTGCTTGAGGCTCGAGATTCCAGGTACCAGGATGATCATCAGATGACTCGTGACCTCACTGCTAATCGTAGCAATACAAACAAACATGGTATAGGCAAAATTAACATCACATCAAACATAAGAACAAACTGTATAATAATAATCTACATGTCGTTACGAGATCGTAGGTTCGAGAATCACTAAATTTGTAGTTACGATTATAGAGATATGATTTTCGGAAGCCCTTTATGGTTAAATAATAGCAACTATATTCTATGTTGATTAGCATAAATCATATGAGAAAAGATATTAAATAAATAATTAATTTAACTTTAATCTAGGTTATAATCTTGATTAGAGATCTTGTTTTAGTCAAACTATAATTATAGATAGGTTGACTTGACTAGATTGATTAATCAACTAACACAAGCTAAATAAATATCCAATTATAAAAGTATGTGGACTGATAAAAAAATAATGTTTTTAAGGTGTAAACAATTTTATTACGAAGCTAATGCAATTTGAACGGAGCAAAACAGAGTTAAGACGTGAGAGATATGCAATAAATAAGATTTTAGGTTTGTTTTTATATTTATTTTTATGCCAAAACAACTATCAAGGACATGAACGTAAATACTAGGGACTGGTTTGCAAATTTCGAGGACTTATTTGTTATTCCTTCAGCTTTAACATGGATGGCGGGCTTAATACATATAGCCTTGAGGGCTCATATGCGAAACTCACTGCCGAAGGGGTAACATTGCGTCATAGCCATCAGATCTAAACCTGATGGCACAGATTAGAAGGGATGAAGGGTTACTCTGGGTTCTAATATGCACCGAACATAAGCGATCTAACAGTCACAATCTACATTGCCCCACCCCCAATCTTGGTCGCACATCCGAGATCCCACGGTTTGGTTACACACAAGCGACCGCTGACCACTGACCATTGGATTGTCATCCAACGACCCAAGTTCGACCCCGAAGTGGTATCATCAACACCCGATCACAACCGCATGATGGCCATCCAACGACCACTTCCTTTCCCCAGCTACACCCCTCCAAGTAGCCCACGCACGGCGGCGTCGCCTAGCCCATGG
This sequence comes from Zea luxurians, assembly GCA_029449295.1. Lineage (NCBI taxonomy): Eukaryota > Viridiplantae > Streptophyta > Magnoliopsida > Poales > Poaceae > Zea > Zea luxurians. The sequence goes on from JAOPSE010000010.1 coordinate 46,493,070, forward strand.
TGATGGATTTCGCTGGAGATGCACGATCTCCCTCTCTGGTTCCCAAAACCTGGATCTGAAGGGTGCTAAGCAGAGGGGGCATTAATGCGAATAGGGTGGGGAGAATTTTACCATCGGTCGAAGTCACTAAGCTACGGGTCCACAGCACACCATGGAGCATCGCCATTTTCTGAAAATCAGCGAGGAATTACGGCGGTGTCCGGCCGTCCACACGTCGGGCAAATCTACGGCTAGTCTCCACGCACACAGGCGGTAAACCTCCTTCACAACTCAAGGTCCGAATGATGGTGATGCTGGTTCTGCAGCACGGCGGCATGCACACTACTTTCTTTCTCTCCCCGAACTGCTCACTTTGCTCTATGTATTGGTGGCGAGGCGCTTGTGTTGAGGTGGTGACCTAGGAGAGCGAGATGGGAGGAGGGGGTAGCTAAGAGCTCGCCTCATATAGCCTCAACTGACAACAACTGCACCCGATGCTAACACAGGTTTGTTAGGCGTTTGCCGGCCGTGGAGGATCGTAACAACTGGGGAAGATGGATCTGGGTGATGGGCCCCACAAGTCAGTCAGGTAAGGGAATGGCTGGCAGCGAAACAGTAATCGTGTACAGCTAGTCTCGCTGGCGCGAGGGGCCCAAGCGTTAGCGTAGTGTGTTCGAGGCGCACGCAGGCAGCCAGCCGACACAACGGACCCACCGGTCGGCGACACACCAGTATCCATGGGCCGCAGGCGCGAGAAAAACAAATGAGCCGAGGGGAGGAAGCGAGAGTGGGCCAACCAGGATAATTCAGCCCATGTAGCAGGTGGTTTTCCCTTTTTTTATTTTCCTATTTACTTTCTATTTTTTAATTCCAATTTGAATCCCAATTCAAATCAGGTCTTTGGATTTCAAAATTTATTTAAAATGAACAAACAAAGAAATTTACCAGCAAGCAATGCAAGGTTCATTTTATTCCTTTGATTAATAGTTTAATTTTGAATGCATAGTTCACGCTTCCTAAAATTCAAATAACTTTTCTATTTTTGAAACCACCTAATCTCCCATACAATTTCTGAAAAGAATAATTCATGTAAACTACTTCATCCTATAACTTATGTTTAAAATGATTTAAACACATAACTAATATTTTATTTTCCCCCATTTATTTGGTTTTAGGAAAATAGTTTCAAGGACAAACCATTTTTAATCCAAATATTTCATAGAAATTTTCTAATCACCACAGCAAGATTTTGAGGTGTTACAAATCCTACCCCCCTTAAAACTAATCTCGTCCTCGAGATTAATTAGAAAAGGGATACAAAGATTGGTTTGTGATTTTAGCTTTTAATTTCTAATTGTTTTGAAACTGAAGAGTCTTTTTTTTACAATCATTAGTGGGTGATTGGGAGAGCATATGTAGATCGAGGTAAGGAAGATTAAGACACAGAAAGCTTCCATCACGGATGGTGGATCTTGACTCATCTAGTGATCTAGCTTGGCTTTTGAAGACCTAAGTTGGTGCTCATCCTTTCTTGATGAGGTCGATCTATTTCTTCTCCGGGCTTGGTGTCTCCATCTGAGCTAGGGACATATGGCTAAGAAAGCTGTGAGTAGGATAGACTACATTAAGTAGGTCTAGCTCTGGTTTGATGTTAAGTTGGAATGGATGGTTATCATAAACATGTTGGTTAGTTTGTTTGTTCATGGCCAAGTTGGTCTAAGGCACCAATTTAGTTTAAAATGGGTTTATAGGAGTAAGGTCTAATTTATTTCACCACTATTAACTTGTTAAGTGACTAACATTCAATTAGGTCGTATTTAGATTAGATGGGGTCTAGATTAGATTGGTATGACTAGATTAGACTAGATAAGATCTAATTAATTTCGGTTGGATCATAGTTGTTACACTAGGATGGGATTAGCAAAGTGGTTAGGACAAGACGAGATAAGATAGATTCTTTTAAGGTGAGATGAATCTATTAAGTTAGATACATTTTAATGGGGATAATCTAGGTTGTCTAATCACCTTATAAATTTTTTTATGCCTACATGTATATGCAGATGCAATTGTGGACATTACTCCACAACCCATCACACTCAATCAAAGAATCGAATCAAGCAGTTATCATAAGGACAAACACTCAAGCATATAAATATTTAAATATTTACAAAAATAGTTTTGATTTGGTTCCTAGGATTAGGTTTTCTATTCCTAAAGGTCACTTTAGGTACATGATCTCAAAGTTTGAAATCCACCTTTGTCTTTAGAAGTGAAAAGGTAAGAGTAATCAGAGTAAAGCAACAATAGTTAAGAAAAGATTAAGAAAAGTTTATAAAGAATCAGAGTAAAGGTAAGTAGATAAGGTTGTCCAGTTCTATCTAGGTTACGTCCTACAGTCAACATTCCTCTGATACCACTTTTGTCACACTCGGGTTCTAGGGGCGACCAAGACTCGGGCGTGCAAAATAATCACCAAGAGTGCTGGGACCAAGTCTCACACAAATGATGACTCATGGTATACAAACGAATGTCACATCTTTACTATATAACAGGAGTTCTGTATAAAATAGCTAAATAATTACATCATATGCAGGCAACGATCCAGCAACCATAGTTGACTGGGAGACGATGGCCTAGACTACTCATGAACTTATCACAGTATCCTTCATGTGCCTCCTCTTGCGGTACCTGTTCTTGACCTAGGGGCATGTGAGTACAGCAAGGGTGAGCTCACATACGTTCATCGCTCAACAAGTTGTGGGGAATAATGTGCATAAACTCACCAAAGGTGGGAGCTCATGTGAAGTGTAGGGCTTACCAAAGGAGATGGTTGAAGCTGAGCATTGCTTTTAGAGTTGGTCAAAATTTTATTAGCAGTTACTAAGTATAAGTAGATACCAACCCAAATAAGTAAGAGATCAAAATTGATAATAACACCCGCGATTCAATGCATATAACAAATTAAGTTTAGTTCCATAGATTAATCATGAGAGAGTCCTAAGCTGCTCATGACCACGAGCATGGCTTATATACCAGTTTTACACTCTGCAGAGGTTGCGCCCTTTACCCACAAGTCGTGTATCCCATCTAGCCAGGGTTAGCTAGACCCTTAGACACTTCCGAGGTGAATGTCTAGGGATCCACTATGAGGCCTTTACAAAGTTCCACTAGCTTCAGAAAACCTGCTATAGTTTCTAGGAAGGGCAATATAGGAATCCCTTGTCCAAAAAGCCATCGCAGCATGATTGACACGAGGACCTCCCTATATGCAACTCCCCTACTTCCCTTGCCCCTTTCGGGTAAGGTAGTCCTCCACTAGCTTTCCTAATTAGTTAGCCAAGGGCATCCCATTCCACCCTTATGGTAGCACGGATATCTCAAGTTAAGCTGCATGTTCCAATTAACACAATGATCTTGTCATGAACAACAATTAGAACAACAGTATAATTGGAATATGATCATAATGTAATATTAATCCCAAAACCAGATAGAACAATATCATAACTACCCAAAAGTTCAGTGGTAAACAAGGTGTGAGATAAACAAGTCTAGGGAAACCTATTAGGTCCCATCAGATTAACATGAGCATATCACAGTGATTAACAGTAACATTATTGGGTAAAGAAAAGTGATGAAGGGCACAACTTGCCTAAGACTCGAGATTCCAGGTACCAGGATGATCTTCAGATGACTTGTGACCTCACTGCTAATCGTAGCAATACAAACAAACATGGTATAGGCAAAATTAACATCACACCAAACATAAGAACAAACTGCATAATAACAATCTACGTGTCGTAACGAGATCGTAGGTTCGAGAATAACTAAATTCGGAGTTACGGTTAAAGAGATACGATTTTCGGAAGCCCTTTATGGTTAAATAATAGCAACTTTATTCTATGTTGATTAGCGTAAATCATATGAGAAAAGATATTAAATAAATAATTAATTCAACTTTAATCTAGGTTATAATCTTGATTAGAGATCTTATTTTAGTCAAACTATAATTATAGATAGGTTGACTTGATTAGATTGATTAATCAACTAACACAAGCTAAATAAATATCCAATTATAAAAATATGCAGACTGATAAAAATAATGTTTTTAAGATGTAAAAATTTTATTAGGAAACTAATGCAATTTGAACGGAGCAAAACAGAGTTAAGACGTGAGAGATATGCAATAAATAAGATTTTGGGTTTGTTTTTATATTTATTTTATGCCAAAATAGCTATCAAGGGTATGAACGTAAATACCAGGGACCGGTTTGCAAATTCCGAGGACTTATTTGTTATTCCTTCATCTTTAACATGGATGGCGGGTTTAATACATAAAACTCTGCGAGCTCATATGCGAAACTCACTGGCTGAAAGGGTAACATTGCGTGTCAGCCATCAGATCTAAACCTGACGGCACAAATTAAAAGGGATGAAGGGTTACTTTGGGTTCTAATCCGCACCGCACATAAGCAATCTAATAGTCACGATCTACATTGCCCCACCCCCAATCTTGGCCGCACCTCCGAGATCCCATGGTTTGGTTACACACAAGCAACCGCTGACCACTGACCATTGGATTGTCATCCAACGACCCAAGTTCGACGCCGAAGCGGTATCATCAACACCCGATCACAGCCGTATGATGGCCATCCAATGGCCACTATTCCTTTCCCAGCTACACCCCTCCAAGCAGCCCGCGCGCGATGGCGCCGCCCAGCCACGGTGATGGAGTTCGTCGGAGATGCACGATCTCCCTCTCTGGTTTCCAAAACCTGGATCTAAAGGGTGCTACGCAGAGGGGCGTTAATGCAAACAAGGTGGGGAGAATTTTACCATCGGTCGAAGTCACTAAGCTGCGGGTCCACGACACACCATGGAGCACCGCCATTTTCTAAAAATCAGTGAGGAATTGCGACGGTGTCTGGCCGTCCACACACATAGGCGGTACTCCTCCTTCACAACCCAAGGTCCGAATGACGATGATGCTGGTTCTATGGCGTGACGGCATGCGCACCCCTTTCTTTCTCTTCCCGAGTTGCTCACTTTGCTCTATGTATTGTTTGTGACGTGCTTGCGTTGCGGCGGTGACCTAGTCAAGCGAGATGGGAGGAAGGTGGGGGGTAGCCGAGAGCTCACCTCATATAGCCTCAGCTGACAACAACTGCACCTGATGCTCACGCAGGTTTGTTAGGCGTTTGTCGACCGCGGAGGATCATAACAACCGAGGAAGATGGATCTGGGTGATGTGTCCCACAAGTCAGTTGCGTAAGGGAATGGCTGGCAGCGAAACGACAACCGCGCACAGCTAGTCTCACTGGCGCGAGGGGCCCAGGCGTCAGCACAGTGTGTTCGAGGCGCACGCAGGCGGCCATCCGACACAGCGGACCCACCGTCAGTGACACACCATTATCCATGAGCCACAGGCACGAGAAAAACAAATGGGCTGAGGGGAGGAAGCGAGAGTGGGTCAACCAGGACAATTTGGCCCATATGGCAGGTGGGCTTCCCTTTTTATTTTCCTATTTCCTTTCTATTTTTTAATTCCAATTTGTGTCCCAATTCAAATCAGGTCTTTGGATTTCAAAATTTATTTAAAATGAACAAACAAAGAAATTTACCAGCATGCAATGCAAGGTTCATTTTATTCCTTTGATTAATAGTTTAATTTCGAATGCATAGTTCACGCTTTCTAAAATTCAAATAACTTTTCTATTTTTGAAACCACCTAATCTCCCATACAATTTCTGAGAAGAATATTCATGTAAACTACTTCATCTTATAACTTATGTTTAAAATGATTTAAACACATAACTAATATTTTATTTTTCCCCATTTATTTGGTTTTAGGAAAATACTTTCAAGGACAAACCCTCTTTAATCCAAATATTTCATAGAAATTTTCTAATCACCACACTAAGATTTTGAGGTGTTACATCCTCCAGCGAAATGTGCCTCGGGATAGTCGTTCAACATATCCACTACCCCCGCATCAGTATCATAATCCTCGACGCGTTGTCTCACCACATCCTCTCTCATATGATGCGCTTCACCATGGAAGATCCACCGAGTGTAGTCCGGCGTAAATCCATTATTCCAAATATGTTCTACCATGACTTTCTTTGATTTTTTTTGGTTGGCACATTAGCTGCATGGGCATGGGACTAGACTCGCTCCTTTAGCAGCTTCGCCATATGCCAATTCAACGAAATCATTGGTCTTTCTAATCCATTCAGGGGTGACATCATTCCTTCCTACATGGCCCGTGTACATCCACTCAGGGTCCTCCATCCTCTAACATATATAACTGAGTATAGTTTAATATAACATGTAAGGCCTCTGCAAAAAAATAACTCAAGCCTATCAACAAAAAAATTCGGCAGCACCTCTTCTGCACGGGGAGGTTTCCAAAACTTGCAAATAAAACTAGCAGCACGATGGCTGACATCCACACATATATCTATGGCACGATAGACGACAATCACATCAATCAGCGTCCATATCCAACATCACATTATATAGAATTGACACACATAGTATAAACTCACTAAACACACATACTAAAGTAATTAAACTTAGTAAACTCACTAAATTCACTAAACACACATAATAAACTCACTAAACCCACTAAATTCACTCAGTGGCGGATCTAGGAATTTATCTCTGGGTATGCCGAACCAATAATTTGGTGGTACCATATAGAAATAATAAAATTTGCCTAACTAAATAGTTACAAATATATATAATTGGTCCCAATATAATATTTTTATAATCATGATAATATATTAATTTAGTTCAATATATGCATAAATTTCACTTACTCATGGGAGTATGTACTAGAAGATTACTTGTTTTTCTTTGGCCTGCGGTTTCTGATGGTAAAAAAAGTCTTGATTACATCTTCTTCATCCAGTTGAAAGAAAACATCTCGCTCAATATATGTGAGTAGACAGTCATCCAAAAGGCTATCACCCATCTTATTTCTCAACTTACTTTTGATGAATGTCATCGCAGAAAATGCCCTCTCAACACCTGCTGTTGCCACAGGTAGAAGTAATACTAATTTGAGAAGCGTGTATACTAAGTCATAAACTTTATGTCTCTTCATTTGAACAAGCTTCAATGAGAGATCAACAAGATTTTCTAGGCCTTCAAATAAAACATCTTTTTTTATGTCAGCAATAAAGTTACCCAACTGCAATTCAAGCTTTAGTAAATCGGTACCAAATATGTCCTTTGGATAAAAATCAGCAAGTCTGCATAACTTCTGTGCATCAAAAGAAGCAAATGAGTCTTTAGGACTGAATGCCGACATACAAGAAAGTAACTCCATATTAACTTCATCAAAGCGACTGTCAAGCTCTTGACTAATTTGATCAATAACCCCAATATATACTTCTCTTCGGAAGTGATCATCATTTGTTTGGTTTTTGGCAAACCGAGCTGATCTTCCATAAGGCACATAATTATTCTCCATGATAGGAACATGGACATCATGTTTGTTGCAAAATAAAGTGAGCTTTTCAAGGAATTGACTCCATCCACTAGACCTTAATTCTTGCATTCTATCCTTTGCCACTCTAATAAGTGAGATTGCATTTATAATATCTTGCTCCCTTCTTTGCAAGCACTCTGATAATTCATTAGTGTATCCCAAAATGATAAACATCAAGTGTGCACTAAAAATATAATCAAATGACTCCAATACTCCAACCATAGTATGTATTTTTGGCCAATCACTCTTTTGTGAAGTATCATTACCAAGAGAGATGAGTACATCACGTATTGTGGGATACATACCAATAATGTTGACAACAGTTTTGTAGTGAGATCCCCAACGAGTCTCGCCTGGCCTAGGCAATCCCATCTCTTGATTTAATCCACTTCCAGTTTGAAGTTCACCACAATCAATTGCTTTCATGACATTATCAAGTCTTGCATCTCGAATCATGCCATGACGTTTACAAGAAACACCAACAATATTCAGCAAAAGAGACACTTGGTCAAAAAACCAAACACGGTCACTATTCCCCTTGGCAACAACAACAAGAACTAATTGAAGTTGATGAGCAAAACAAAGAATATAATAAGCAGATGGTGACTCTTGCATGATCAATGTTTTGAGCCCTTTAACCTCTCCCTTCATGTTGCTAGCACCATCGTAACCTTTCCCACGAATTTGAGTCATAGTCAAACCATTCATTACAAGTAAATCCTCAATTGCTTTCTTAAGTGACAAAGAAGTAGTATTATCTACATGAACAACTCCAAGAAAATGCTCACATGGTCTACCTAATTTATCAACAAAACGCAAGAAAAGAGCAAGTTGTTCTCTATGTGATATGTCACTAGACTCATCAGCTAGAATTGCATAGGGCTCATCACCAATTCCTTCAACAATTTTCTTCCTAGTTTCTAGGGCACAACACTGAATAATTTGTTTCTGTATCTCAGGACTGGTTAAAGTGCAATTACCTGGAGCATTTTTCATGACATGCTTATTCACTTCTTCACTATTTTCTGCAAGAAATTTCTGAAGTTCAAGAAAATTCCCTCTGTTGCTAGATTCTTCACTTTCATCATGTCCACGAAATGCCAACCCTTGATGCAAAAGAAACTTCAAACATCTAAGTGAATAAGCCAATCTGATCTTATAGAGATAAAGATCATCATCACTCCATTTGTCAATACGATTATCAATTGCAACATTGGGATTAACAAAGCCATTGTATCTCTCTTGAGCTGCAGCGTGTGCCTTAGAACCTTCATGTTTAAGAAGTGCTTTGTCTCCTATATTCCAATTTCTCCAACCACTTGTAGTAAATGTATCTGCCCCACTGCCTTTCTTAAACAAGTAGCATACAAGACAAAACACAGCATCCTTTTTGACACTATATTCAAGCCAATGATAATTATAAAACCATACCACATTAAAGTGACGATCTCTATCTACGATCTTCCTTTTTGGAAAATCATGCCCATAACATTTGAATGGACCTTTAAGTATATATGTTCTTCGAATTGAATCTTGATCATTAACATGATAACTTTGAATGGGTTGCCTTTCACCTGGATCAAGTTGGAGACGATTGATGTCATAGCCTGAAGGTGGTGCTGGTGTGAATAACACTGATCAGATAGAGGGTTGTTCTTTAATTTGTCGCTCTTGAGGTTGCTCTTCTGTCTCAGCTGCAGCTATACATGGGGAAGGAGATGGCGTAGCAACACTAGCAAGAGCCTCCTTTGCTGCATGTTTCTGGAAAAGAGAAGCGATATCTCCTGTCCTCTTCATAATTTATCTCATTAACTGTATAGGAATACCAACTTATTAAGGATAATTTATTGTTGTAAAAAATTGCGATTGTGTATGAACTGAAGTTACTGAACTAATTTATATTCAACAAAAAACATTGGGTAACAATATATGTAGAACAATCAATGAACCCATGATAAATAATCCAACATCTAAGTGAAATATAGAAAAACAATTTAAGTATGTCCCTATAGACTGCAAAGTACAACAAAATAAATAAAACAATCACATTGTGCTTATGTCTTACCTCCCAGGACTGCACAAAGCGTTGTTTGTCTACCAAGCAAGCAACAGTGAATGGGGTACAAGTCTGCCTACAGGCTACAGCGTCAAGCACCAGCAAAAACTAGAGTTGATTAGCACCAGCACGTTCTCCAATAATACAATTTTTAAATCTTAATCTAGAGTTGATTAGCACCAGCACACTCACCGTCAAGTTCAAATGGTTGTCGTCCGTGCTCTTGGCCGCCTGGCGGCTGGCGCCTGTGAGCCTGCGGCCTACGCCTGCGCCTCGTCTCGTCAGTCGTCAATCGTCCGCCGTCGTGGGGTGGGGAGCAGACGCGTTTGCCGATTGGAATTTGGAAGCAGCTGAACCCTCTCTTAATTTATTAGGTTAAAAACTCCTGATATCTAGGCTTAACTGGGCCAAAACTACAGGGTATGTCGTGGCCCACCCGGCATACCCTGTAGCTCCGCCCCTGAATTCACTAAACACACATAATATAATATGAAAATCACTAAACTCACATAGTACAATATGAAACTCACTGAATCTGGGACGGGGTCGGTGTTGAAGACGGGGTGGCGGCGGGCGAGAGCGTGGGCAGCGGCGGGTGAGGGCGTGACCAGCGGTGGGCGGAAGTGCCGGCGGTGGTCGAGGCCGGCGGTGGGCGGGCTGCCGTGGTGGGGCGGCGTGGCCGAAGGAAGGCACGGCGGTGCGGCGGCGCGGATGAGGGAAGGGAGGGTAAGAGTGAATGTGGGCGAGAGAGAATGGGGGCCAACAAAGTAAAAGTTCTTTACCGAGTGCCCATGATCTGGAACTTGGCAAAGATTTTTTAAAATTTTAAAATATACTTTACCGAGTGCTCGCGGTCTGGCACTCGACAAAACCTTCTTTGCCAAGTGTCCTACGGCTGACATTCGGCGAAGATTACTTTATTTTTTTAAAATAAAGTTTACCGAACGCCCCTTCGTTGGCACTCGGCAAACTATTCTTTGCCGAGTGTACTCCTAGGACACTCGGCAAATCATACTTTTATTTTTTTTCCCTTCAAACTTTTTCTATTCTCTTTCTGCGGTATATAAAACTACATGTTCCATTTTATCACAACTATAAAAGTGTTTGCTATAACTATTAGATTTTGTTCGTTTAATTGAAATGACTCGGATAATTCAGATTTGAATTGCAAGTCACTCGAAAAATGGAAAACCATGTATGAAAAAATGATATTCATGTTTCTTAGCACCAGTTACGACCTATTTAACGAGCAGACCAGAATTTCCGAGAACCATGCTTACTAAACATGACCGTGAACTTGTCATCCAGTTGTTTAAAAATTGTATAAAACACAAACAAAGTCAAAAAATCATGAAACTTGTCCACATGTCATGATATCATATGTAGAGGCTGTGATAAAAATTTGAGAATGTTTTAAGAAAGTTGTGACGCACTATATGTAGAAACCTAAGTCCCCCACACATGAAATCATAGAGTTTCAATGTAGACCGGCTAGAATTCTTCACATAGTGCGTGATAACTTTCTCGAAACATGCTCAAATTTTTTATCATAACCTCTACATATGATATCATGACATGTGGATATGTTTCATGATTTTCTAACTTTTTTGTGTTTTATACAACTTTTAAACAACTGGATGGCAAGTTCACGGTCATGTTTAGTGAGCATGGTGCTCGAAAATTCTGATCTACTCATGAAATCGGTTGTTACTTGTGCTAACTAACATGGCAAGTTCATTTTTGCATTCACGGTTTTCTATTTTACGAGTGACTTGTAGTTCAAATCTGAATTATCCGAGTAAATTCAATTAAAAGAACAAAATCTAATAGTTATAGTAAACACTTTTATCATTGTGCCAAAATGGAACATGTATGTCTACATAGTATAGGAACATACCATAAAAAGTTTGGTTGAAAAAAAATAAAATATACTTTGCCGAGTGCCATCCTAGGACACTTGGCAAAGTATGGCTTCTGAGTGTCGGGTTTGAGGCACTTGGCAAAGTAGCTTCTTTGTCGAGTGCCAAATCCCGGCTCTCGGCAATGATAATGGTCGTTAGCTATAGACGGCTGCTGATGGCCCTTTGCCGAGCATCACCCTTCGCTGAGTGTTTGGCACTCGACAAAGAGGACTTTGCCGAGTGTCTTCCAGTGCTGAGAGTCCTGCTCTCGGTAAATGTGGTCGTTACCGAGATAGGACTTTGTCGAGTGCCCAATAAAAAGCACTTGGTAAAGCGCTAAGCACTCGGTAAAAAGCCAGATTCTAGTCGTGATTCTTAACTTTGATATGTTCACTGGCTTGCATAACAAGCAATCTCCACAATATCATAAGATCCCCTTTTGGCATGGGCAAATCTTCTTCAATGGTCTTTCTGGTATCCAACATTGGCTAGAAGATTCTTATGTTCGTCTTCATTTCATGAGTGTGCAAACATTGGTCCATATTCGTATCCTTGCTGACCATCCATTGATGTTCCTCCTCCTACCACTGAACCATTTACAACCAACACTCCTCCTCCTACTAGTGAAGTTTCTTCCACCGATATTTCTCCTCCTCAACCTTTCACTTATTCGTACCCTCCTCCATACTCGTACTTGTATGGGTATCCATATGATGCTCCTCCCTCATTTCCTCCTCTATATGATGTTCCTCTAATATATGGTGCTCATGCTTCTTTTTACCCTTCTATAGGCACGATAATGACCCCAAGCAGCCATAACGATGCAACCTCCAACTAGTCCACGTACTCTGGTGTGACTTAGTTCCAATGACAAAGGGATTGGACTAATACGGAGGACAAAAGACTCGTAAGTAGTAAGTACATATATAATTTTATAAATCGGACACAAGTTTTAGGCTGACAACATTTTTTGACTTCATAAACTTGTAGATCCACGCATGGCTATTACACTCTATTGACCCCATTAAAATAAACAACAAAAATGGATCGATCTTTTTATATAAGCCAAATAATAACTATGTGCAACTCCACCTCAAAACCTCCTCACCATAATACCCCCAAGCAACCAAAGCACCAGTGGTCCATAAGCATCCATAAGGTCACCCTCTTCAATGACACCTACAACCAATTATCCATGGCATGGATAGTGGAGCAAATTGTGCTATGCTTCTCAAAGCAGAAAAGAAGAGCTTCCACAATAGGCCTGGTGAAACGTACTTTCAACTAGAGCACATGTGGAGTGCTCTTCACCAGTAGCCCAAGTAGTGCGCATGGCATGATGATGATGACGCTAGAGATGCAACCAATAGATCACGTCACAACATAGAAGTCGATTATAGCTCCGCATCGCTAGACAATGTCGGACCAATATGCCCTATTGTCCATGATAGGGCAAGAGCGCAACACAAAGGGAAGTGTCCAACAATGAGTAGCATAGTGAACAAGCTCTACAAGGCTAGCTAGAGGATAACTCAATCAAAATTATTTGAGAACTTCACCAAGTTATTAGATCAGTCAACCATCGATATAGATGATGTCTTGAAAAAGACACATAGGTTGGGTGTAAAAAAATGACCAAGCAATTAAAACTAGATGAGGAAGAAAATGTGGAATAGGTGGAGGAGGGTGATGACGATGAGTAGTACTAATGTATTATTTTTTACAAACATGTATTTTTATTTTAAAAAATACAAATTTATTTATTATTAACTATTTAATTTTATTTTTTAGTTGCATGATCCGATGATTTTTTCCAACAAAACATAGTGTATTGTTTCAAATACAAATCTATAAAAGAAAAGATGGTGTGGTGTTGACGTGACTAGGTTGACAATAAACTTAAATAGAGTCTTATAATTAATAAGGGATCATAGCACGATTGATAGTGTGATCGATAGCCGATGGTTATAACTGTCAAGTGCATTAGATCTAGCCTAGGCCATATGGATTATGTTATCGCTAAGCCTCGATCACTATTCGTTGTATGAAATATGTTAAAGACTATGGCATATGGTCAAAAGTATTGAGATTCTTCATATGAATTCATGCTAAAATGCTTTCACATATATAGACAATTGATTATGGAAGAGGTTATATTTGTAGGGGTGGGCCCAATTATATTGAACGATATTCAATTGAATATCTAGTTTTTTGGCAAGAAAAGTTATATAGTTAGTGTATATATGTATACATACTGAAAAGAAGAAAAAATGAAGATAAATAAATATCCAATGAAGAACTGGGTCCAAAATAGACTTTTCTACTCCTATCCCCTCCCCATCCATGGACTAAAGGCCCATTTTGGTTGAAGAATGTATCAGGCAAAAATCCAAAAAAACTTGGCCTCCCCACCCTACCTATTCACTCTATTTCTCAGCCTCACACTTATGACTGTTGAAAGCATCTAGGCCCTCAAAAGTTATGATGATTAATGACATTATAAGATTATTGTGACTAATTTGTGTGATGCATAGGCAAATTTGAGTTAGATCATAATGATGGAGAATGGTTTAGACAATGTGTGTTTACTATGCCCCTACTTATGAATTTCGTTATGAATCAATTAGTTCTAAACTTCGATTGGAGTTGAGACACACTTAGAGTAGTTTGGGACTTTGTTGTTCCTTTTATCATACTATAAAGGGAGTAGTTTAGGACTTCGCTTTTCCTTTGATCGTACTATAAGGGGAGTATAAACTAGTAGCTTGAATAAATAAGTCTAATGAGTATAGTGTGGCATAAACTAGTTGTTTCTAACTCTAGCTGACTTAGAAGGGGCCAAAAAACTAGTAAGGATCAAAACTCAACTCTAAAGTTTTAAAATTGGACAAGTTAGAAGGGTTTCGATGTGTTAGACCTTGTGTTTTACGGTTATTGGACCATAGTGGATTAGTCTGATTCCTCCACGTAGACAACACGAGAGCACCCAATCATCAAACCCTAAAACAGTACCTCATCGAACCAATGCATTGGGTCCAATTGTTTTTGTGATCAGATGGAGAGTTCTAGGGGTACATCGGATTGGTCCGATGATATGTGTTAGACCGAACAATGGCACTGTTTCAGCTATGGTTTTGGCTATAGGGTCATCGGGCCCTATGAACAGTTGCCTCATTGAAACAAAGAGGATAAGTCTAACAAGTGTTGCACAATGACTAGAGAGATTTTGGTGGGCATCATACTAGTCCGACAATGGGTATAGGATCATACGTCGAAGGCTACGTTTTAAATGACCAGTTCTAACATGGCAGTACAATAGTTACCATTGTGTCTCATTAGACCCTACATTCTGGTACGACAATGATCATTGGATGGTATGGCGATGGTGAATTTAGCCTAACTTGGCAGTAATGGTTAGTTGGCTGGTTAGGGGCTATAAATACCCCATCAAATGGCCAGCACACCTACCCTTGCCTTCATTTAATAACCAAAGCAACCCATATATTGTGAGATAAGGAGTCATTGCATAGTGGGGGACTTGAGAGTCAGATTCACAAGTTTATCAGCCTAATTAATGCAAACAAGAGAGATTAGTGTGCACCATTAATCTCATCAGTTTTTAGAGACAAGTGATAATTTATGTTTATTACTCTTGATGACTAGCATCACCTAGATGGTTTGGTGGCACTTGAAGTGCAATGATCATCTAGAGAGATAGTGGGTGGCCCAACTCAAAAACTATATATGGTTGTGAGCAGTTCACCGTGATGCAGTGGAAAAGAACTAGCTTGCAGTGAGCACTTAGTCCATGTGCGAATCAAGGGGGGGTGAAAACCTTCTGTGGGTGCTCCAATGAGGATTAGGGAAGAACGACGACTCTCTATGACATCAGAACGAACTTGAGGAATCTTCTAAATTCTTGCATTACTTTCCACAATTATGTTTGTACAAATTTACATTCTTAGATTTGCCATGATGCATAGTGTTGAAATTAAGGCACAATTTTTTTATATAGATTAGACACTTGGGTGAAGTTAAGATTATAATTAGGATATGCATATGTATTGTGATGAAAAAATGAAGATCAATAAACATCTAGTGACAAATTAAAATTTAAATAGATTTTTCTACTCCCCTCCCCACCCGGAGAAATCCACAACCACCCTTCCCCACCTATTCACTCTCTTTCTCGGCCCCTCCCGTGATTGCAACTAAAAAGCTCGTGATTGGCAACACCACAAGCCCACTACTTCTCCCCCTTTAGAATTAAACACCAATGAGGAAGATATTAAATTAAAGAAATAGGGATGGCCAATTCTTGTGACCCTATAAAATTTTCCTCCTTCCAAATGAAATCTCCCCTTTGTTATAAGAATTTGTTCACAATAATTTGACCCTTGCAATAAATAGACTAAGTTGATCCTATATGTATGCATAAATATGATGAATAGAAAACCATATGCATAACATAGTAATGAATTGAAAACATGTGGGAGTTTAACCTATACGAAGAAAGCAAGAAAGAGATACTAAATAATCTTGAAACCAATATGCATGGTGTTGGGGGTCTGCTTTGTCGCCGAAGGTCCTGTGAGATGAAGCACCTTCGGAAGGTCAGAACAAGAATAATGTCGAAGCTACCAATCAGGAAGCTTCGTAGTATAATTCAAAATGCACCAACTTAAAGATGAGATAACCAATCGGCCCATGATAAACTGTGTAAAAATTGTAATCATTTATAGAGGACATGAATGTAAATTCACACAGGCTGCGTCATATGCCTATAAATAGGTGAACAGTACCCCGTACTGTTCACACTTTTTCGCATCACATCTGTATCTTCGTATTCGATCAAGCTCAAGGTACAAATGTAATTTAGTTTAACTTTCATGTATTCTTGATTATTTAACAATAAATGTTCATATTTCAATATTATGTAATTATTTATGTTGTTGTCTTATGTTTCATAACCTTCATCCTTTAATTATACATGTCGTGTTTATAAAGGTATGTCCTTCATAACCTTCGTCTGAAAAACATTATATTTTAAGGGAAATAATGCTTAGAAGGACGAAGGACATTAATATTTAATATTTTTCTTGTGTGCTGCCTTGTTCTTAATTCATAGCATTTGAGAACAAGTCTCCAACACATGGTATTAAAGTCGATATATGTATGGTACAATTGTTGTAGAAATCTTGAAACACAAAAAATGTTACTTGATAAACTTGTTTGATTTCACACCCTTGAAGAGAACGAAAAACACTCTACATAATGTTGATGTATGGAACGTATAAACAAACATAATTCGCGGGGTAATTAGCTAAACTTGACGACTAGTAGTGTGGGTTGACGGCGAAGCACTTCTCCCTGATCTCTCCCTCGTCGCCGGTGAGCACCTGGACCTTGCCCATCTTAACCATGGCCTTGGCGAACTTGACCTGCCATGCCTTCTCGACTGCGGCGTTGAAGTGGACCATTCCGGCAGTCCATGGGTTTTCGAGCAGTGTGTTGTCGGAGATGAACAGGACCTTGTGCGCCAGCACGTTCTTGTAGTACTGGTTGTCGAAGGTCGCCGGCGTGACTGGGTCAAGCGGCACCACCGTGGGGTCCATCTGGTCGTTGCTGGACGGCCATGGGCAGCGCATCTTGAGGTGCTCAGCGTAGGCAGGGTCGAGGGACGGGTCCGTCCGCCCCAGCTGCCCGCTGAAGTTGTAGAGGCGCTCCGTGAACGAGGAGCAGTGGGAGCGCCCGATGGTGTGCGCGCCAGAGAGCGTGACCATGTCGTCGGCGTTGAGCCCCTTGCGCTTGAAGCTCTCGATGAGCTCGTCGACCTCGTCAGTCGGGGAGGGGACATTGTTGTCGAGCACCTCCTCCTCTTTGGACACGCGGCCATCACGGCGGCCAGACGGGACCTTGTAGTCCAGGCCGCCGGCGAGGTAGGTGCTGTCACGGGCCGCGAATGCGACGATGTCAGCGCAGGAGACGGTGCGCGGGCAGTGCGCCTCGAGGACGGCCTTGGCGTCGTCGATGACGTCGAAGCCGCGCATGCTGGGGTTGTTGGCTACGGAGTCCTTCTCGGCCTTGTTGCCCGGCGTGGAGTTGATGAGGATGGAGCCGTCGCAGCCCCGGACGAAGCAGTCGTGGAAGTGCATGCGGATGAGCCCCGCGCCGACGCCGGGCTCGCGGGCTATGCCGCGGCGGACGGCGTTGCGCACGATGTCCTCGGCCTGTGGGCACGAGTGCTCGTAGAAGCCGACCTCAAGTTTCCCCGGCGGCGAGGCGTGTGATGCCACCGATGAGGAGGCGGCGACGACGAGTGCTGCCAGCACGGCCGCCAACCATGTCGTCGACCCCATGATCAGCTGCAGTCTCAGCAAGTTTGCTGTAGTCGCTTGAGTTGAAGTCGATGGTGATGTTGATCGCTCAGAACTGAAGCTGATGAGGAGATTTGAGGAATGGTGCCGCCGCTGGGTCTCTATTTATACATTGGAGGTAGCTTGCATGGCAGTATGTCGCAATAATCATGGCGTGTTTGTGCACCCAGTCAACAAATAAGACCCAATCTTCGCGTTCCCTAGCTAATGTCTGCTAGACCCTCTCTTTCCATGCACCATCCTTAAAATAAAAACAACTCCTTCCGAACAACACAGCTGCAAAACATGCATCTTCTTGTCCTTGTTTTCGATTGCCACCACACGCGTCGAATTCTCAAAAGCAAGAAAAAACATTATTTTGATATATGTAGCAACACCTCTTCTCCTAGAGGATCTCTTGCAAGAAGAGGGGTAATCTTCAACTTATCAATTTTATTTTTCATGAAAACAGTAAACTAACTCAAAAAAAACTTTTTTTTCTTGTAAATTTTCTCGTAAAACCTGCAAAAAGTAGGCCTTTCCGTGCATGCATGCAAATTGCAAATGCAAATGAAAACCGTGTTAATCGATGATGGAGAAAACTTCACTATTTGAAAACTAGCTAGCTAATAAGAGAGCCGACAGTAAGCTTATACGTCACCATCTACCTAATGTTACCCGGAGACTTGGTAGCACACCGTCTGTAGCAGCTCTCATAATCATATGCAAAAGCAAGAGTTGTTGAGAGAGAACGACGAGGTGTGAAGGTTGCTTTAGAAAACCCTCTGACAAGAAGGTGCAGGTCGTTAACTTGTGCACGTAACATTGACGAGGTCTCGACAGGGCATATGATATATATGTGATCAGCCTGGAGGATCGCACGATGTCAGCAATAATTAAACCGTATGGAATTGATTTACCTTGCAGCTCGCACTTGGTCAAGAGATTTGGTGGTCTTCTAGGATTTTTGTATCATTTCATGGAAGAAAGCCGGATTGTGTCGGCCCCTAATTATTAAGGCCATGTTTAGAACCACTAAAACTAATAATTATCTACTAAAAATTAGTTGTTAGGTTCCAAACAGACTCAGCTAATACCGTAGCTAATTGTTAGCTACCTCACAACTAACAATTAGTTTATTAGCATGGCTAATAATTTATTAGCTGATTAACTATTAACGCTCTAGGGTTCCAAACAGGGCCTAAACACAGTCATCGTGGAATTATTCTTTTCTCCTAAAAAGGCAGAGACGAAAGGTATGCAGCTGATGAACGGGTTCGATCAATATAATTCCATCGACACCCACCTACCATCCATATATCACGCGTAATGATTTGATCAAATCCCATGCGAATTTCAAACCCTCTATAGATTAACGGTTTGATTGGTGATTATTAGACTCGAGGTATATAACTACGTACTACTAAATTTAGTCACGCCCCGCCCCACCTTTAATTTGACCTTTTCTTGTTTTTTTCCCCCTCTCTCTCTCTCCGTCTTTGCTGCACGGAAACGCTTTTAATTTGGTGCAGGTTGGTTGATGCAGCTAGCAGGTAAGGTAGCGTATGTAGTTCTAGCTAGCCACAACAACCAATGAACCGGAAGAGATATATGAGACGCGCGTGCACAAGAAATATTGGCTAGTACGTACGTACGTAGCGGTTGACTATGTACACAAGACAGACAAAAATGCCCCGTACACTGCATTTCCACACACAAAAACAACGCTGTCAAAATAAAGTCAACTTTAGACTATGCCAAGTGCTGATCAAATGGCCGACAGCTGTACAGCTAGCATAATTGTAGATTCACGTTGTGGCAAAACACTAAACCCTAAACCCTAAAACCCTAGCAACGAAAATACCCTCAGCTGAATTGTGGCCCGCCGGTACAAACATATGGTTCATATATAAATTGGTAATGAGTGGTGGTTAACACTTAACTTAACTAACCGACAATTAAAATTCAGTTGAGTTTGGAGAGTAACCATAGCATAATTGTAGCGGTTGTGCAACATTCCTTTTACCTTTGTGGTTGTGGTGTATATGTGTGTGGAGCACATAAACGATCATGGAGTTGAGAACGATGCTATCTCGTGATCCAAGTCTAAGTTCTTGTATATGAATTTGGGTTTTCCACTACAGCACAAGGACCTTTAGTGCGGTTTGAAATCGGCTATAGCAACAGATTCTCAACCAATACTATGCAATCAGGACTAAAGTTCTCATTCTTTAGTCTCGATTGCATGAAATAGTACTAAAGGATCCATTAGCACCAGTTGGTGGCTCCATCTATCCAATAAAAAAGGTCTCGAAACATAAAAACTAAGAGTGTCTCCAATATTTACTTATAAAAATATAGGACTCAACTCATAAAAATCGTCGGTGCCCTATTTTATAAATTTTCATCAAAAAATACAGGGCACATCATAAAGTGACACAAATATACTATACCTCTGATTAATGCTCTATCCTTGTTTTCTACATCGCTCTCAATATTTTCTTTTTTAATAATGTAATTAATTTCTAAAATACATGATTTAGGACTTACATGTGAGCGCTAAACAATTAAAATGTAGTATTTTAAATTATAGGACACTATTTTAAGCCACCTTGTTGGAGATGCTCTAAAATACCTATGAGCATCTCCAACAACGTGACCTATAAAAAATGCCCTATAATTTAAAAATAAGTATATTTTATATAATTTAGGGTATCAATAAAACACTCCGCTCCAAAAATAAAGCCCTAAATCTATATTATAGGGTAGCCCACTATGGTGTAGTATATTTGAGGCACTTGAAAGGGTATCCTATAGTTTTTTGATCAAATTTTATGAAATGAGACACTATTGGAGTAGTTTTTCCTGTATAGAGCTTCATGTTTCAATTTGAGACACTAGTTTGATGCATTGTTGAAGACCTTAACGTGAGGCACACGTCCCAAGTGACATGTCCTTCCTAACAACAACTACAAAACATGCCAAGAGATTTGCATTGGTGGCCTTCTAAGATTATTTTATCATTTCATAGAAAAAAAGCCGATATGTGTCGGCCCTAAATACTTAGAGCATTTCCAACAACGTGACCTATAAAAATACTCTATAATTTAAAAATAAGTATATTTTATAGAATTTAGGGCACCAACAAAACAACTCGCTCCAACAGTAAAGCCCAATCTAGATTATAGGGCAGCCCGCTACGGTGTAGTATATTTGAGGCACTTAAGAGGGTGCCCTATAGTTTTTTGATCAAATTTTATGAAATGAGACACTGTTGGAATAGTTTTTTCTGTGTAGAGCCCCATATTTCAATTTAAGGCACTAGTTTGAGGCATTGTTGGAGATGCTCTTATAAGATTATTCTATTCTTCTAATAAGGCAGAGAAAGGTATGCAGAGGAACGGGTTCAATCAATTCCACCGTCGCCTACTATCACGCGTGATGATTTGATCAAATCCCATACAAAAGTTAAACCTTCTATAAATTAACCGTTTGATTATTAGAATCGAGGTAACAACTACTAATTAGTCACCCGCCCCACCTTTTGACCTTTTCTTATTTTTTCTCTCTGTCTTTGCTGCACGGAAACTCTTTTAATTTGGTGCAGGTTGATGCAACAGGTAGGATAACCACAACAACCAATAAACCGGTAGAGATGAGATAAGCGCAAGCAATAGCGAGTAGCGGTCGACTATGTACAAGATGTCCCGTACACTGCATTTCCACAAAAAACAACGCTGTTAAAACAAAGTCAACTTTAGACCATATCTACATATTTATAACATATCCTGGTCGCCCTAAGTGCTGATCAAATGGCCTTATGGCCGACAGCTGTACAGTAAAGGACAATATATCCTCGATTGAATTGTGGCCCTGTGTGAACACATGGTTGATAGATTGGTAATGATAAGAGATTATTAAAATTTAGTTGAGTTTGGAGATGAACCATAGCATCAGTGGTGTTTGTGTAACATATTCCTTGTCTTATGGTGCGCAGTTGTGGAGCACAGACACGATCGACGATAATTGAGACGATAATTGAAAAGGTCAAGCAGGGTCATGTCATGCCGATGGACTCGGGGTGAAAAAGGACTGAAGGGAGTCTTGGACCGTGGGCCAAAAGACTGGTTGTTGATGGCTAACACTTGGAAAATCAACAAGCAAGTATACATGTGGAAGAGCAAACCGTGTTGACCAAGTTAAGATAGCAGTTGGCAAAGTCAAGGGGGGCACAGAGGACTTGGTAATCAGGCAATCGAGAAGGGGTGATGATATGCATCAAGATCATGCAAGAGGCATAGCGGATACATTTCTTCAGCTGCATTTGGTGGTTTGAGCCTCAAAAACATAAATAGACGATTTTGTCGGGTTTGCGCCTAAAACCCAGGATGGACTTCTTGTCGACATGTGGTGTCTTCAAGGAGTTTCCATTGAAGTGAAGGCATCTCGTGAAAGGCTCCTGATCATTGGATGCACATATCTCTACTTGAACCATTTTGCTTCTAGGTTAAGTGGTTCATCAAAATATCTAAGAGAAACTTTGGGGATTGTGTAATAGCTTTCTAAATAAGACGGAGGCTACTTGTCGGGGACCGTAATTAGGGGTACCCCCAAGGCTCCTAATCTCAGCTGGTAACCCCCAACAGCACAAAGCTGCAAAGGCCTGATGGGCGCAATTCCGGTCAAGGCCCCGTCCACTCAAGGGATATTGAAAATCGCCTAGAGGGGGGGTGAATAGGGCGAAACTGAAATTTACAAATGTAATCACAACTACAAGCCGGGTTAGCGTTAGAAATAATAATGAGTCCGAGAGAGAGGTCGCAAAAACAAATCGCGGGCAAACAAGAGTGAGACACGAGGATTTGTTTTACCGAGGTTCGGTTCTCTCAAACCTACTCCCCATTGAGGAGGCCACAAAGGCCGGGTCTTTTTCAACCCTTTCCCTCTCTCAAACGGTCCCTCGGACCGAGTGAGCTTCTCTTCTCAAATCAAAACCGGGAACAAAACTTCCCCGCAAGGACCACCACACAATTGGTTTCTCTTGCCTCGGTTACAAATGAGTTTTGATCGCAAGAACAAATGACAAAAAGAAGCAATCCAAGCGCAAGAGCTCAAAAGAACACAACAAATCTCTCTCGCTAATCACTAAAGCCTTGTGTGGAATTGGAGAGGATTTGATCACTTGGGTGTGTCTTGTATTGAATGCCTAGCTCTTGTAAGTGGTTGAGAGGTGGAAAACTTGGATACAATTGAATGTGGGGTGGTTGGGGTATTTATAGCCTCAACCACCAAACTAGCCGTTGGGGTGGAGGTTGTCTGTCGCATGGTGCCCGGACAGTCCGGTGCACACCGGACATGTCCGGTGCGCCTGCTCGCGCGTGCCTGACTTCTGCGCGCTCTGGCGCGCATTTAATGCGCCTGCAGGTGACCGTTGGCGCCGAAGTAGCCGTTGCCCCGCTGTCACACCGGACAGTCCGGTGTACACCGGACATGTCCGGTGAATTATAGCAGACTTAGCCATTGCGAATTCCCGAAGCTAGCGAGTTTAGAGTCGCGTCCCCTTGGAGCACCGGACACTGTCCGGTGCGCCAGACCAGGGTGCCTTCGGTTGTCCTTTGCTCCTTTTGTTGAACCCTTTACTTGGTCTTTTTATTGGCTTATTGTGAACCTTTGGTACCTGTATAACTTATAGACTAGGGCAAACTAGTTAGTCCAATTATTTGTGTTGGGCAATTCAACCACCAAAATCAATTTAGGAATATAGGTGTAAGCCTAATTCCCTTTCAATCTCCCCCTTTTTGGTGATTGATGCCAACACAAACCAAAGCAAATATAGAAGTGCATAATTTGAACTAGTTTGCATATGCAAGTGCAAAGGTTACTTAGAATTGAGCCAATAATTATTAACATAGGATATGCATGGATTGTTTCTTTTATTCTTAACATTTTGGACCACGCTTGCACCACATGTTTTGTTTTTGCAAATTCTTTTTGTAAATCCTTTTCAAAGTTCTTTTGCAAATAGTCAAAGGTAAATGAGTAAGATTTTGAGAAGCATTTTCAAGATTTGAAATTTTCTCCCCCTGTTTCAAATGCTTTTCCTTTGACTAAACAAAACACCCCTTTCAATAAAATTCTCCTCTTAGTGTTCAAGAGGGTTTTTTTGAGATACTAATTTTTGAAAGTGCTACTTTCTCCCCTTTAGAACACAAAGAGATACCAGTTTGAAATTTACCAATTGAAAATCATTAGTTTTAAAATTAGGGTGGTGGTGCGGTCCTTTTGCTTTGGGCTCATACTTTCTCCCCCTTTGGCATGAATCGCCAAAAACGGATACTTTGAGTGAGATATAAGCCCTTTGATAACTACTTTCTCCCCTTTGGCAAATAAAACATATGAGTGAAGATTATACCAAAGAAGGAGAGATGCTCGGAGTGACGGCGAAGGATGAGTGATAGAGTGGAGTGGAAGCCTTTGTTTTCGCCGAAGACTCCAATTCCCTTTCAATATACCTATGACTTGGTTTGAAATACACTTGAAAACACATTAGTCATAGCATATATAAAAGAGACATGATCAAAGGTATACTCATGAGCTATGTGTGCAAATTAGCAAAAGAAATTCCTGGAATCAAGAATATTGAGCTCATGCCTAAGTTTGGTAAAAGTTTGTTCATCTAGTGGCTTGGTAAAGATATTGGCTAATTGATCTTTAGTATTAATGTATGCAATCTCGATATCCCCCTTTTGTTGGTGATCCCTAAGAAAATGATACCGAATGGCTATGTGTTTAGTGCGGCTATGCTCAACGGGATTATCCGCCATGCGGATTGCACTCTCATTATCACATAGAAGAGGAACTTTGGTTAGTTTGTAACCATAGTCCCGCAGGGTTTGTCTCATCCAAAGCAATTGCGCGCAACAATGGCCTGCGGCAATATACTCAGCTTCGGCGGTAGAAAGAGCGATCGAATTTTGCTTCTTTGAAGCCCAAGACACCAAGGATCTTCCCAAGAACTGGCAAGTCCCCGATGTGCTCTTTCTATTGATTTTACACCCCGCCAATCGGCATCCGAATAACCAATTAAATCAAATGTGGATCCCCGAGGGTACCAAAGCCCAAACTTAGGAGTATAAGCCAAATATCTCAAGATTCGTTTTACGGCCGTAAGGTGAGATTCCTTAGGGTCGGCTTGGAATCTTGCACACATGCATACCGAAAGCATAATGTCCGGTCGAGATGCACATAAATAAAGTAATGAACCAATCATCAACCGATATACCTTTTGATCGACGGATTTACCTCCCGTGTCGAGGTCGAGATGCCCATTGGTTCCCATGGGTGTCTTGATGGGCTTGGCATCCTTCATCCCAAACTTGTTTAGAATGTCTTGAGTATACTTTGTTTGGCAAATGAAGGTGCCCTCTTGGAGTTGCTTTACTTGAAATCCCAAGAAATATTTCAACTCCCCCATCATCGACATCTCGAATTTCTGTGTCATGATCCTACTAAATTCTTCACATGTAGATTCGTTAGTAGACCCAAATATGATATCATCAACATAAATTTGGCATACAAACAAATCATTGTCAAGAGTTTTAGTGAATAAAGTAGGATCGGCCTTACCGACTTTGAAGCCATTAGCAATAAGGAAATCTCTTAGGCATTCATACCATGCTCTTGGGGCTTGCTTGAGCCCATAAAGCGCCTTAGAGAACCTATAGACATGGTTTGGATACTCACTGTCTTCAAAGCCGGGAGGTTGCTCAACTTAGACCTCTTCCTTGATTGGTCCATTGAGGAAGGCACTCTTCACGTCCATTTGATAAAGCTTGAAGCCATGGTAAGTAGCATAGGCTAATAATATGCGAATTGACTCAAGCCTAGCTACGGGTGCATAGGTTTCACCAAAATCCAAACCTTCGACTTGTGAATACCCCTTGGCCACGAGTCGAGCTTTGTTCCTTGTCACCACACCATGCTCGTCTTGTTTGTTGCGGAAGACCCACTTGGTTCCTACAACATTTTGGTTAGGACGTGGAACTAAATGCCATACCTCGTTCCTAGTGAAGTTGTTGAGCTCCTCTTGCATCGCCATCACCCAATTCGAATCTTGGAGTGCTTCCTCTACCCTGTGTGGCTCAATAGAGGAAACAAAAGAGTAATGCTCACAAAAATGTGCAACACGAGATCTAGTGGTTACCCCCTTATGAATGTCGCCGAGGATGGTGTCGACGGGGTGATCTCGTTGGATTGCTTGGTGCACTCTTGGGTGTGGCGGCCTTGGTTCTTCATCCTCCTTGTCTTGATCATTTGCATCTCCCCCTTGATCATTGCCGTCATCTTGAGGTGGCTCATCTCTTTGATCTTCTCCTTCATCAACTTGAGCCTCGTCCTCATTTTGAGTTGGTGAAGATGCTTGCGTGGAGGAGGATGGTTGATCTTGTGCATGTGGTGGCTCTTTGGATTCCTTAGGACACACATCCCCAATGGACATGTTCCTTAGCGCGATGCACGGAGCCTCTTCATTACCTATCTCATCAAGATCAACTTGCTCTACTTGAGAGCCGTTAGTCTCATCAAACACAACGTCACAAGAAACTTCAACAAGTCCTGAGGACTTGTTAAAGACTCTATATGCCCTTGTGTTTGAATCATATCCTAGTAAAAAGCCTTCTACAGTCTTAGGAGCAAATTTAGATTTTCTACCTCTTTTAACAAGAATGAAGCATTTGCTACCAAAGACTCTAAAATATGAAATGTTGGGCTTTTTACCGGTTAGGAGTTCGTATGATGTCTTCTTGAGGATTCGGTGTAGATATAACCGGTTGATGGCGTAGCAAGCGGTGTTCACCGCCTCGGCCCAAAACCGATCCGACGTCTTGTACTCATCAAGCATGGTTCTTGCCATGTCCAATAGAGTTCTATTCTTCCTCTCCACTACACCATTTTGTTGTGGCGTGTAGGGAGAAGAGAACTCATGCTTGATGCCCTCCTCCTCAAGGAAGCCTTCAATTTGAGAGTTCTTGAACTCTGTCCCGTTGTCGCTTCTTATTTTCTTGATCCTTAAGCCGAACTCGTTTTGAGCCCATCTCAAGAATCCCTTTAAGGTCTCTTGGGTTTGAGATTTTTCCTGCAAAAAGAATACCCAAGTGAAGCGAGAATAATCATCCACAATAACTAGACAGTACTTACTCCCGCTGATGCTTGTGTAAGCTATCGGGCCGAATAGATCCATGTGTAGGAGCTCCAGTGGCCTGTCAGTTGTCAAGATGTTCTTGTGTGGATGATGAGTGCCAACTTGCTTCCCGGCTTGGCATGCGCTACAAATCCTGTCTTTCTCAAAATGAACATTTGTTAATCCTAAAATGTGCTTTCCCTTTAGAAGCTTATGAAGATTCTTCATTCCAACATGGGCTAGTTGGCGGTGCCAGAGCCAACCCATGTTAGTCTTAGCAATTAAGCAAGTGTCGAGTTCAGCTCTATCAAAATCTACCAAGTATAGCTGACCCTCTAACACTCCCTTAAATGCTATTGAATCATCACTTCTTCTAAAGACAGTGACACCTACATCAGTAAATAGACAGTTGTAGCCCATTTGACATAATTGGGATACGGAAAGCAAATTGTAATCTAATGAATCAACAAGAAAAACATTGGAAATGGAATGGTCAGGAGATATAGCTATTTTATCCAAACCTTTGACCAAACTTTGGTTTCCATCCCCGAATGTGATAGCTCGTTGGGGATCTTGGTTTTTCTCGTAGGAGGAGAACATCTTCTTCTCCCCCGTCATGTGGTTCGTGCACCCGCTATCGATGATCCAACTTGTGCCCCCGGATGCATAAACCTACAAAACAATTTTAGTTCTTGACTTTAGGTACCCAAACGGTTTTGGGTCCATTGGCATTAGACACAAGAACTTTGGGTACCCAAACACAAGTCTTAGAGCCCTTGTGTTTGGCCCCAACAAACTTGGCAACTACCTTGCCAGATTTGTTAGTAAGAACATAAGATGCATCAAAAGTTTTAAATGAAATGCTATGATCATTTGATGCACTAGGAGTTTTCTTCTTAGGCAACTTAGCACGGGTTGGTTGCCTAGAGCTAGATGTCTCACCCTTATACATAAAAGCATGGTTAGGGCCAGAGTGAGACTTCCTAGAATGAATTCTTCTAATTTTGCTCTCAGGATAGCCGGCAAGGTACAAAATGTAGCCCTCGTTATCCTGAGGCATGGGAGCCTTGCCCTTAACAAAATTGGACAATCTTTTAGGAGGGGCACTAAGTTTGACATTGTCTCCCCTTTGGAAGCCAATGCCATCCTTGATGCCAGGGCGTCTCCCACTATAGAGCATACTTCTAGCAAATTTAAATTTTTCATTCTCTAAGTTATGCTCGGCAATTTTAGCATCTAGCTTTGCTATATGATCATTTTGTTGTTTAATTAAGACCATGTGATCATGAATAGCATTAATATCAACATCTCTACATCTATTACAAATAGACACATGCTCAACGGTAGATGTAGAGGGTTTGCAAGAATTAAGTTCAACAATCTTAGCACGCAAAATATCATTTTTATCTCTGTCGGCGTTTCGAGACCGGGGGGTCCCCGAGCCGACGAGTGAGTGTGCCGCGTGCCCCAGCCCAGATGGGTCGAACGCGTGGGCGAGCGCGAAGGGGGGAAGAGCGAGATCGGTGGCCGAAGCCGGGTCGTGACGAGGGAGACGGAGATTCCCGCGGCCTTTCGTGTTCGCCCCGCGCCCAGGTCGGGTGCGCTTGCAGTAGGGGGTTACAAGCGTCCGCGCGGGTGAGGGGAGCGAGCGGCCCCAAGAGAGCGCCTGCCCCTGCCCTCGTTCCCGCGAGGCCAACCTTCTCTAAGAAGGCCCTGGTCCTTCCTTTTATAAGTGTAAGGAGAGGATCCAGGTGTACAAAATGGGGGTGTAGCAAGGTGCTACGTGTCTAGCGGGGGAGAGCTAGTGCCCTAAGTACATGCCAAGGTGGCAGCCGGAGAGATCTTGGCACCCTGTTAGTGTGGCGTCGTGGCTGTCGGAGAAGCAGTGGAGCTTGATGGAGGGACAGCTGTTGGAACAGCTGTGCTCTTGCTGACGTCTCCCTGCTTTCGTAAGGGAGCCGAGAGTCGCCATCGTCATGGTCTAGTGGGGCGCCATCATTGCCTATCTGGCGGAGCTGGCTAGATGGGACGCCGGTCTTGTTCTCTGCGACCCAAGTCGGCTCAGGGCAGGGTGATGATGACGCTTCCTGTTGACGTGGCGGTCTTGTGTCCTAGGTCGGGCGACGTGGAGGCTCCTCCGAAGTCGAGGTCGAGTCTGTCCTGCATGGCCGAGGCCGAACCTGAGCTCCTGGGTCGGGCGAGGCGGAGGCCGTTCGGCAGAGGCCAGGGCGGAGTCCGAGCCCTGGGTCGGGCGGAGCGAAGTTCGTCGTCTTCCGGGGCCTTAGCCCGAGTCCGAGCCCTGGGTCGGGCGGAGCGGAGTTCGCCGTCTTCCGGGGCCTTAGCCCGAGTCCGAGCCCTGGGTCGGGCGGAGCGGAGTTCGCCGTCTTCCGGGGCCTCAGCCCGAGTCCGAGCCCTGGGTCGGGCGGAGCGGAGTTCGCCGTCTTCCGGGGACTTAGCCCGAGTCCGAGCCCTGGGTCGGGCGGAGCGGAGTTCGCCGTCTTCCGGGGCCTTAGCCCGAGTCCGAGCCCTGGGTCGGGCGGAGCAGAGTTCGCCGTCTTCCGGGGCCTTAGCCCAAGTCCGAGCCCTAGGTCGGGCGGAGCCTCCTATGGCACCTCTGGCAAAGCCTGGTCGCCCGTCGGTCTTACCTTTTGCGTTAAATGCCCCGATGACTTGGTCGGTTGGCGCGGTGATTTAGTCAGGGTTGCCTCTCAACGAAGGCAAGGCCTCGGGCGAGCCGGAGATGCGTCTGCCGTAAAAAAGGGGCCTCGGGCGAGACGGAAACACCTCAGGGTCGGCTGCCCTTGCCCGAGGCTAGGCTCGGGCGAGGCGCGATCAAGTCGCTCGTATGGACTGATCCCTGACTTAATCAAACCCATCAGGCCTCTGCAGCTTTATGCTGATGGGGGTTACCAGCTGAGAATTAGGCGTCTTGAGGGTACCCCTAATTATGGTCCCCGACAGTAGCCCCCGAGCCTCGAAGGGAGTGTTAACACTCGCTTGGAGGCTTGCGTCGCACTTTTTTGCAAGGGGACCAGCCTTTCTCGGTTGTACTTTGTTCCGGTGGGTGCGCGCGAGCGCACCCGCCGGGTGTAGCCCCCGAGGCCTCGGAGGAGTGGTTTTACTCCTTCGAGGTCTTAATGCCTTGCGTAATGCTTCGGCTGGTCTGGTGGTTCCCTCATGCGAACAGGCCGTAGCCCAGGTGCACTGTCGGGGCCCAAGTTCTCGGGCTGGTATGTTGACGCTGTCAACGGTTCGGCCGGAGCCGGGTTTGCGAGAGCAGCCCCCGAGCCTCCGCACGGAGCGAGAGGACGATCAGGGATAGACTCGGCTTTTTTACATACGCCCCTACGTCGCCTTTCCGCAAGGAGGAGGGGGGGAGAGCGCCATGTTACCCTCGATGGGCACCGAACATGGTGTCTCCGGTGAGCTGCAATCGGGTAATCCGAGTGGACGTCCGTGCCCCGTTCGTTGGGGGTCGGCTAGGGGCCCGGAGGCACGCCCAAAAGTACCTGCGGGTGATCTGCCGGACCCGGTCCCCTGGCGATGGGGTCCGAGGGCTCGTTGCCTCCCTCCGATGGGATTCCGTTACAGAGTCGTTCCCGCTGGTCTCGGAAATGTCCTAGGGTACCTCGGGAGCGCAGCCCGAGCCTTGGTTATGTATCGAACGTACCCCTGGTCATCCCTCGCTCGGTGTCTGAGGCGACTGTGAACCCTTCGGAGGGCCAGCCTTCGAACCCCTGATCAGTAATGGGCGCGGAGCCCGAGTAGCCTGAGGCGGTCGTGGAACCTTTCGGGGGGCCGACCTTCGAACCCCTGACCAGTAGTGGGTGTCGGGCCCACGCGATCTGAGGCGGCCGTTGAACCCTTCGGGGGGCCAGCCTTCGAACCCCTGATCAGTAAGGAGGCTCGGAGCCTAGTTCCTTCACGGGGAAGGATCCCTTTGGGGGTATCCCCCTTCCCGGTCCCTGTTGCAAGAGATAGAGAAAGAGGAAAAAGGGAAAAAGGTACGAAATTGAGCGACGTGGCGTACCTTTTTTGGTGTGGTCGTTTTGGTGATGGCGAAACGTCGCCAGCTACTCCTGCCAGGAACGTCACCTGTCCAGCCGCGGAGTTAATGCGCAGGGGCGAGTAGTTGGCGAGGCTGCCGTTGCGCGCGCGCGAGCCGTTCGAGGTACGGGTCACGGGCGCGTCGTCTTCACACCGTGAGAGGGGGTTCTCTCGCTGCCTCCGGATGGGACATGAGCTTGGCCGATGGCGTGACCGCTGCTCTCGCGCGCCTGCCGCCGTCATTACTGCCGGCCCACTTTTGACCGCGTTTGACCGCTGCGTCAGGCTGGCGCTGCTGGGTCGCGCGCTGGGTCGCCTCGAATCGCGGTATCGGTTCCGCAATCGAGGAGGTGCGGTGGTGGCGCAAGTGGCACAGCGGCTCGCATGCAGCACCCGGCGCGCCAGTTGCGCGACGCGTGGGCTTGGGCCTCCGCGCTGGCCTGTCAGGAGTCGGAGAGGCGCGTCCACTTGGCGCGGTTGCATGCCGCCTGCATGGCTGCCTGCCCCTTTCGCCCGCTGGTCTGGGCAAAAGTGGAGGGTTACTTGTAACCGCTGGGTGGTTGCGCGCGTCGTGCGCGGCGGTTCGGCTTCTTCTGCTCGGAGCCGGTCTCCATGACTTGTGGGTCCCAGCCCCCGCGCCGCGGGGAAGGGCTTTGGAGGCGTGTTGGAGAAGACTCAGCCCGTGACGGTTGGGGGCGCAAGCAGGGGGAGTTGCCTTTAAAAGGAGGGCGTCCCCCTTCGTAAGGCGACCATGTCTTCTTCCTCCCTTATGCATTGTGTCTCTCCACCTCTCAAGCCCCCGGATGGGGGAAACCGCCGTCTTTTCGCCCCATCGTTGGAGGAACGCAACTCCGTGGGAGTTGGTACCTTTCAGCCATCGTTCGGCTTCAAGGATTTTCATCACACAGCCCGGTTGCTCCCCTCCGCTGGTGATCACCCAAGATGGTGACCTCCAGCTCCCGGAGGGGGAAAGGCAAACCGGGCTGTGGTCCCGGCCCCGCCCTCAGTGTTGAGGGTGTTCGTCACCCTCGCCGGGGCGGGGGACGAGGCGAGCCGGGGCTCCACCTTCTGCACGGGTTGGCGGACCACCTCATCCTCCAGCTTCTGGTGGTGGCAATCGCCCTTCAGCCCCACGGCGGAGACATCCTCCAGCCATGCCGGGGAAGGCGAACTGTTGCTTCCCAGCTAGGATGCAACATTCCGTCTTCCTCCTCGCATTCGCGGCGAGGATGGCTGCGAGGATCTGCTGGGGTGCTTGAGGGCGTCGGCGGACGGAGGTGGCTTCTCTACCGACGAGATTGCCAACTCCGTCAGTAGCCCTGGGTCTCCGTCCCCTGGCCTGGATGGTAGCGCCTCATCCTCGGGGGGTGGCACTTCGAATGCCAGTGTTTTTGTTCATTACGGCTTTCGGGGCCTGAACATGTATGTAATGTCGGCACAGAGCCGTGTTTTTTTCCTCATTTCTGAGCACTAAGACTCGCCTGTTGTTTGTCTGAACCGCTTCACCAAGCGTGAGTCGCCCCGTGTCAAGGTGACGAGTGAGGTATCCGTATCCCGGATGCGTAGGAGTCCCTCGGCTCGGTCGGACCTGTTGTCCGAGGCTCCTCTAGCTTAGTTAAAGAGACCCCTCGGCCGCTCTTCGACGAGCCGAGGCCAGGGGTAGCGATATCAGCATGAGCAGAGGCGGAGTTGGCTCGAAAATGAAACCTGGTCGGCCGGAGCCTAGCCGGGTTGTCCGTTGGCAGGATTGACGTCAGAGTTGATCAGCCGAGGCTTCGGACCGGGCTGGCGCCCTCGGGAGGTGGTCGGCCGAGGCCCCGGAGGTGGCCGGCCGAGCCGCCCGCTCGGGCCGGATCCGGAGAAGTCCCTGACAGCGATTGCTCGAGCGTGGTGATGACGTCGTCCTTCGGAGCGGAAGCCCTCGGACCGCGTCGCCGTCCGAGGCTAGGTCGGGCCTCGCCGAAGGTGCCATCGATGCCGAGGTTGTCGCCGCCCCATTCCAGCGTTAAGACCCGAGCCTGCAGGGTCAAATCGTCTTGTAGCGTGGGCCTTGTGCGGCCGTCGAGGCCAGAACACACACCCTTGCTGCGTTATAAAGCTGCGTCTCTTTTCCTCTTGTTTCGAGTATCTGGACTTTTTGTCGGTAGCAGGGATGTTAGTGCGAGCGAGAGTTGCTTCTCGCGGAAGGTGATGAGTGAGGTATCCGTATCCCGGAGGCGTGGGAGTCCCTCGGCTCGGTCGGCCTCGCCGCTTACGCGTACTTTCACCCGTCCATGAGGCCCTGTCACCGACTCGGTCGAGAAGGCTCGAAGAATCGCTTCGACAGAAGGGCTTCCGAACGTAGAGACTTATTCGATCCACAGAGTCACCTTATCCGAACGCGAGTTACTTATCGCAGAAGGTGATGAGTGAGGTATCCGTATCCCGGAGGCGTAGGAGTCCCTCGGCTCGGTCAGCCTTGACTGCTTACGTGTACCCCGTCGTTTCCAGGACCCACTTTCTGAAGTAGTCAAAAAGCACGAAAGATGTTCTGGTAAAAGGGATTTTCTTTTCGAGGAAAATTTTGACGCAGAGGGGGTTTCCCCCCTTTTAGCCCCCGAGGGAGGGTCGGGCCTTGCCGAGGCGAGGCCGACCCTTCCTTGTTGACTAAACTTTGCGTGGGTGCGGGGTATATGAACAACTTGGAAACATCTTAAGGGTAGAAGCGACGTAGCTGTTGGATGTTCCAAGCGTTGCCGTAGACCTCGCCTTGACTGTTGGCCAGCTTGTACGTTCCGGGCTTTAGAACTTTGGCGATGATGAACGGCCCCTCCCAGGGGGGCGTGAGCTTGTGCCTCCCTCGGGCGTCTTGCCGCAGCCGAAGCACCAGGTCGCCCACCTGGAGGTCTCGGGGTCGGACCCCTCGGGCGTGGTAGCGTCGCAGGGACTGCTGGTACCGCGCCGAGTGTAGTAAGGCCCTGTCCCGAGCCTCGTCCAGCTGGTCCAGCGAGTCTTCTCGGCTAGCTTGGTTATTTTCATCGTCGTAGGCCCTCGTCCTCGGGGAGCCGTATTCCAGGTCCGTGGGCAAGACGGCCTCGGCCCCGTAGACCAGGAAGAACGGCGTGAAACCCGTGGCTCGGCTCGGCGTCGTCCTCAGGCTCCAGACCACCGAGGGGAGTTCCTTCATCCACCGCTTGCCGAACTTGTTGAGGTCGTTGTAAATTCGAGGCTTGAGCCCTTGTAGGATCATGCCATTGGCGCGCTCTACTTGCCCATTCGACATGGGATGAGCTACGGCGGCCCAGTCCACCCGGATGTTGTGATCCTCGCAAAAATCCAAGAATTTTTTGCCGGTGAACTGGGTGCCATTGTCGGTGATGATGGAGTTCGGGACCCCGAAGCGATGGATGATGTTGGTGAAGAATGCCACTGCCTGCTCGGATCTGATGCTGTTCAGGGGTCGGACCTCGATCCACTTGGAGAATTTGTCGACAGCGACCAGCAGGTGCGTGTAGCCCCCGGGCGCCTTCTGCAGAGGGCCGACGAGGTCCAGACCCCGCACAGCGAAGGGCCAGGTGATGGGTATCGTCTGCAGAGCCTGAGCGGGCAGGTGGGACTGCTTCGCATAGAATTGGCACCCTTCGCAGGCGCGGACAATTCTAGTGGCGTCAGCCACCGCCGTCGGCCAGTAGAAGCCTTGGCGGAAGGCGTTCCCGACGAGGGTTCGAGGTGCTGCATGATGGCCGCAAGCCCCCGAGAGTATTTCCCGCAGGAGTTCCTGACCTTCGGCGATGGAGATGCATCGCTGGAGGATGCCCGAGGGGCTACGGTGGTAGAGCTCCTTCTCATCGCCCAGCAAGACGAACGACTTGGCGCGTCGCGCTACCCGCCGAGCCTCGGCTCGGTCGAGGGGCAGTTCTCCTTGGCGGAGATATTGCAGGTACGGGGTTTGCCAATCTTGATCTGGCATGACCCCGCTCTGCTCCTCCTCGATGCGCAGGGCTTCGCCCTCGGGGGCCGAGGGCTCCTCGGGCTGAGCCGAGGATGGCTCGGGCTGGGCCGAGGTCCCCTCGGACGGGGCCGAGGGCGGCTCGGGCTCGGACGTGTCGCCGATCTTGACGGAGGGTTGGTGCAGATCCCGGGAGAAGACGTCCGGGGGAACCGTCGTTCGCCCCGAGGCTATCTTCGCCAGCTCGTCCGCAGTCTCGTTGTAGCGCCGGGCGATGTGGTTAAGCTCGAGCCCGTAGAACTTGTCTTCCAGGCGTCGAACCTCCTCACAGTAGGCCTCCATCTTCGGGTCACGGCAGTGGGAGTTCTTCATGACTTGGTCGATGACGAGCTGCGAGTCGCCGCGTGCATCGAGGCGTCGGACCCCTAGCTCGATGGCGACTCGCAATCCGTTGATCAGAGCCTCGTACTCAGCCACATTGTTGGACGCCGGGAAATGGAGGCGGAGCACGTAGCGCAGGTGTTTCCCAAGGGGCGAGACGAAGAGCAGGCCCGCGCCGGCGCCCGTCTTCATCAGCGACCCGTCGAAAAACATGGTCCAGAGCTCCGGTTGGATCGGAGCCGTCGGCAACTGGGTATCGACCCATTCGGCTACGAAGTCCGCCAGTACCTGGGACTTGATGGCCTTCCGAGGGGCGAATGAGATTGTCTCGCCCATGATTTCCACCGCCCACTTTGCGATCCGTCCCGAGGCTTCTCGACACTGGATGATCTCCCCCAGGGGGAAGGATGACACCACAGTCACCGGATGAGACTCGAAGTAATGTCGCAGCTTTCGCCTCGTCAGGATCACTGCATACAGCAGCTTCTGGACTTGTGGGTAGCGGATCTTGGTCTCGGACAGTACCTCGCTGACGAAGTAAACTGGCCTCTGAATGGGCAAAGCATGCCCCTCTTCCTGCCTTTCGACCACGATCGCGGCGCTGACCACCTGAGTGGTAGCGGCGACGTAGACCAGGAGGGCTTCTCCATCAGCTGGGGGTACCAAGATGGGTGCCTGGGTGAGGAGCGCCTTCAGGTTCCCGAGAGCTTCCTCGGCCTCGGGAGTCCACGTGAAGCACTCGGCCTTCCTTAAGAGACGGTACAGGGGCAGGCCTCTTTCACCGAGGCGCGAGATGAAACGGCTCAAGGCCGCGAGACATCCCATGACCCTCTGTACGCCTTTTAAGTCCTTGATGGGCCCCATGTTTGTGATGGCTATGATCTTCTCCGGGTTGGCTTCGATGCCCCGCTCGGAGACGATGAATCCCAAGAGCATGCCTCGGGGCACCCCGAAGACGCACTTCTCGGGATTGAGCTTGACGCCCTTCGCCTTGAGACACCGGAATGTCAGTTCGAGGTCGGAGAGAAGATCGGAGGCTTTCCTCGTCTTGACTACGATGTCATCGACGTAAGCCTCGACCGTGCGACCGATGTGTTCGCCGAACACATGGTTCATGCACCGCTGGTACGTTGCACCCGCGTTCCTCAAACCGAACGGCATGGTGACATAACAGTACATGCCGAAGGGCGTGATGAAAGAAGTCGCGAGCTGGTCGGACTCTTTCATCTTGATTTGATGATACCCCGAGTAGGCATCGAGGAAAGACAGGGTTTCGCACCCTGCAGTGGAGTCCACGATTTGATCGATGCGAGGTAGAGGGTAGGGGACCTTCGGACATGCTTTGTTAAGACCGGTGTAGTCTACACACATCCGCCATTTCCCCCCTTTCTTCCTCACAAGTACAGGGTTGGCAAGCCATTCGGGATGGAATACCTCTTTGATGAACCCTGCTGCCATCAGCTTGCGGATCTCCTCGCCTATCACCCTGCGCCTTTCCTCGTCGAATCGGCGCAGAGGCTGTCTGACCGGCCGGGCCCCGGCCCGAATATCCAGCGAGTGCTCGGCGACATCCCTCGGTATGCCGGGCATGTCCGAGGGACTCCACGCAAAGACGTCGACGTTTGCGCGGAGAAAGTCGACGAGCACTGCTTCCTATTTGGGGTCGAGCCCGGAACCGATCCGGATCTGCTTGGAGGTGTCACCACTGGGGTCGAGAGGGATGGCCTTGACCGTCTCCGCTGGCTCGAAGTTGCCGGCGTGTCGCTTCACGTCGGGCACCTCTCGGGAGAGGCTTTCCAGGTCGGCAATGAGGGCCTCGGACTCGGCGAGGGCCTCGGCGTACTCCACGCACTCCACATCGCATTCGAACGCGTGCTTGTACGTGGGGCCGACGGTGATGACCCCGTTGGGGCCCGGCATCTTGAGCTTCAGGTAGGTGTAGTTCGGGATGGCCATGAACTTGGCGTAGCATGGCCTTCCCAATACTGCGTGGTAGGTTCCTCGGAACCCGACCACCTCGAACGTCAAAGTCTCCCTTCGGAAGTTGGAGGGTGTTCCGAAGCAGACAGGAAGGTCGATCTGCCCGAGGGGCTGGACGCGCTTCCCAGGGATGATCCCGTGGAAGGGCGCAGCGCCTGCTCGGACGGATGACAGATCGACGCGCAGGAGCCTGAGGGTCTCGGCGTAGATGATATTGAGGCAGCTGCCCCCATCCATCAGGACCTTGGTGAGCCTGACGTCGCCGATGACGGGGTCGATGACGAGCGGGTACTTCCCCGGGCTCGGCACGTGGTCGGGGTGGTCGTCCCGGTCGAAGGTGATGGGCTTGTCGGACCAGTCTAGGTAGACTGGGGCCGCCACCTTCACCGAGCAGACCTCCCGACGCTCTTGCTTACGATGCCGAGCCGAGGCACTCGCCGCATGCCCTCCGTAGATCATGAAGCAGTCGCGGACCTCGGGGAACTCTCCTGCTTGGCGATCTTCCCTTTTGTCGTCGTCGTGAGCCCTGCCGCCCTCTGCGGGTGGCCCGGCCCGGTGGAAGTGGCGCCGAAGCATGACGCACTCTTCGAGGGTGTGCTTGACGGGCCCCTGATGGTAGGGGCACGTCTCCTTGAGTGCCTTGTCGAAGAGGTTAGCACCTCCGGGGGGCTTCCGAGGGTTCTTGTGCTCGGCGGCGGCGATAAGGTCTGCATCGGGAGCGTCGCGTTTCGCTTGCGACTTTCTCCTGCCTTTCTTCTTGGCACCGCGCGGAGCAGACGCCTCAGGAGCATCTTCCGACGGGCGGCCCTGGGGCTGCTTGTCCTTTCGGAAGATGGCCTCGACCGCCTCCTGGCCGGAGGCGAACTTGGTGGCGATGTCCATCAGCTCGCTCGCCCTGGTGGGGGTCTTGCGACCCAACTTGCTCACCAGGTCACGGCAGGTGGTGCCGGCAAGGAACGCGCCGATGACATCGGAGTCGGTGATGTTGGGCAGCTCGGTGCGCTGCTTTGAGAACCGCCGGATGTAGTCCCGAAGGGACTCTCCCGGCTGTTGCCGGCAGCTTCGAAGGTCCCAGGAATTTCCGGGGCGCACGTACGTGCCCTGGAAGTTGCCGGCGAAGGCTTGGACCAGATCCTCCCAGTTGGAAATCTGCCCCGGAGGCAGGTGTTCCAACCAAGCGCGAGCAGTGTCGGAGAGGAATAGGGGGAGGTTGCGGATGATGAGGTTGTCGTCGTCCGTCCCACCCAGCTGACAGGCCAGGCGGTAGTCCGCGAGCCACAATTCCGGTCTCGTTTCCCCCGAGTACTTTGTGATAGTAGTCGGGGGTCGGAATCGGGTCGGGAACGGCGCCCGCCGAATGGCTCGGCTGAAGACCTGCGGACCGGGTGGTTCGGGCGAGGGACTCCGATCCTCCCTGCTGTCGTAGCGTCCCCCACGCCTGGGGTGATAGCCTCGGCGCACCCTTTCGTCGAGGCGAGCCCGACGGTCGCGATGAGGGTGCTCATCGCCGAGGTGGCCCGGGGCTGCAGGCGCGGTGTTGCGCGTGCGCCCGGTGTAGACCGAGGCTTCCCGCGTGAGTCGGGAAGTCGCGGCACGAGGTTCCGAGGGGTACCCCTGCCTTCGGGAGGCAGAGCTCTCGGCCCGCCGGGCCGCAGCGCCTTCCAGGAGATGGTTGAGCTCTCCCTGGATTCGCCGTCCCTCGGTGGTAGATGACTCCGGCATCGCGCGGAGGAGCATCGCTGCGGCTGCCAGGTCCTGGCCGGTTCCGCCGGATGCGGGTGGCGGTCTGCCCCTGGCATCGTTGGCGATGCGGTGCTGGAGATCCTGGGGCAGGTGACGTATTTCTCCGGCCGGGGGATGGCCCGCCCATACCTGCCCAACGTCCCGGCGGATTGCCTCGAGCACTCCTGCTCCCTCATCGAGCCCGGCCTGCGCCCCGCGGACTTGCTCGAGCTGTGGGTCGTGACCCCCCGCCGAAACGGGGACCACAGCTAGCTCCCGCGGGATGTCGGCGCGAGGCGCTGGCCTAGGGGGATCACCACCCTCCGGCATGCCGAGACAGCTGCCTCTGGAGGGATCCCCTAGCTCGACGTGGAAACATTCGCGGCTCGGGCCGCAGTCCTTGTCGTCAAGGCTGCGGCTGTCGTCGGAACAGTCGGAGAGGCAGTAGTTGCATGCGGTCATGAAGTCCCGCATGGCACTGGGGTTGCCAGATCCGGAGAAATCCCAGCAGATGCTGGGGTCGTCATCTTCCTCGGACCCAGAGGGCCCGTAGGTCGAGACGCCCGTCAATCAGTCCCAGGGCGACCGCACACGAAACCCCAGAGGGGTTGCACTCGCCTCAACGTGAGTGTCCGCCAAAGCGAGGTCGCCAGGCGGGTTGAGGTCGAGTCGAAATGACGAAGGATAGGAAGCAGTTGGTACCTTTTTGTCGACGAGGAGCGACGAAGTCACGTCGGGGGCTGATCGCGCCGTCGTCTTGGGTACGAGGGCGACGTCCTGCAGGCCCTTCGTGAGCGTGCTGGCGTCGTCCACCTGCTCGGGGCCGACGTGTTGCGGGGGGATGGCGCTCGCCTTTGCCTCGAACGCGAGGGTGACGCCTAGCGTGTCCTCCGCTGGGGCACTGGGGATGTCGATTTGCTCGACAGCTGTCGGAGCGCAGCCTCCCGCTCGGCCCTGGTTGCCCCGCCTCCTCCTCCTCCGATGGCGAGGGAGAGGATGGCGAGCTCGAAAGTTGTCCTTCCCCCACGCGGGAAAGACGTCGTCGGTTCCGCCGCCGGCGGGCGGGCTGTCGGCCGCCATTGTCGCCGCCGTACGGCGGTGGAAGGAGTACCATGTCGTAGCCGCTGTCGAGAGACATGAACTCGAGGCTCCCGAAACGGAGCACCGTCCCGGGTTGGAGAGGTCGTTGGAGACTGCCCATCTGGAGCTTGACGGGAAACTGCTCGTCAACACGCAGCGTGCCCCTACCTGGCGCGCCAACTATCGGCGTTTCGAGACCGGGGGGTCCCCGAGCCGACGAGTGAGTGTGCCGCGTGCCCCAGCCCAGATGGGTCGAGCGCGTGGGCGAGCGCGAAGGGGGGAAGAGCGAGGTCGGTGGCCGGAGCCGGGTCGTGACGAGGGAGACAGAGATTCCCGCGGCCTTTCGTGTTCGCCCCGCGCCCAGGTCGGGTGCGCTTGCAGTAGGGGGTTACAAGCGTCCGCGCGGGTGAGGGGAGCGAGCGGCCCCAAGAGAGCGCCTGCCCCTGCCCTCGTTCCCGCGAGGCCAACCTTCTCTAAGAAGGCCCTGGTCCTTCCTTTTATAAGTGTAAGGAGAGGATCCAGGTGTACAAAATGGGGGTGTAGCAAGGTGCTACGTGTCTAGCGGGGGAGAGCTAGTGCCCTAAGTACATGCCAAGGTGGCAGCCGGAGAGATCTTGGCACCCTGTTAGTGTGGCGTCGTGGCTGTCGGAGAAGCAGTGGAGCTTGATGGAGGGACAGCTGTTGGAACAGCTGTGCTCTTGCTGACGTCTCCCTGCTTTCGTAAGGGAGCCGAGAGTCGCCGTCGTCATGGTCTAGTGGGGCGCCATCATTTCCTATCTGGCGGAGCTGGCCAGATGGGACGCCGGTCTTGTTCTCTGCGACCCAAGTCGGCTCAGGGCAGGGTGATGATGACGCTTCCTGTTGACGTGGCGGTCTTGTGTCCTAGGTCGGGCGACGTGGAGGCTCCTCCGAAGTCGAGGTCGAGTCTGTCCTGCATGGCCGAGGCCGAACCTGAGCTCCTGGGTCGGGCGAGGCGGAGGCCGTTCGGCAGAGGCCAGGGCGGAGTCCGAGCCCTGGGTCGGGCGGAGCGAAGTTCGTCGTCTTCCGGGGCCTTAGCCCGAGTCCGAGCCCTGGGTCGGGCGGAGCGGAGTTCGCCGTCTTCCGGGGCCTTAGCCCGAGTCCGAGCCCTGGGTCGGGCGGAGCGGAGTTCGCCGTCTTCCGGGGCCTCAGCCCGAGTCCGAGCCCTGGGTCGGGCGGAGCGGAGTTCGCCGTCTTCCGGGGACTTAGCCCGAGTCCGAGCCCTGGGTCGGGCGGAGCGGAGTTCGCCGTCTTTCGGGGCCTTAGCCCGAGTCCGAGCCCTGGGTCGGGCGGAGCGGAGTTCGCCGTCTTCCGGGGCCTTAGCCCGAGTCCGAGCCCTGGGTCGGGCGGAGCCTCCTATGGCACCTCTGGCAAAGCCTGGTCGCCCGTCGGTCTTACCTTTTGCATTAAATGCCCCGATGACTTGGTCGGTTGGCGCGGTGATTTAGTCAGGGTTGCCTCTCAACGAAGGCAAGGCCTCGGGCGAGCCGGAGATGCGTCTGCCATAAAAAAGGGGCCTCGGGCGAGACGGAAACACCTCAGGGTTGGCTGCCCTTGCCCGAGGCTAGGCTCGGGCGAGGCGCGATCAAGTCGCTCGTATGGACTGATCCCTGACTTAATCAAACCCATCAGGCCTCTGTAGCTTTATGCTGATGGGGGTTACCAGCTGAGAATTAGGCGTCTTGAGGGTACCCCTAATTATGGTCCCCGACAATCTCTAAGATCGAAAATTGTAACATTGCAAACATCAAAATCTTTAGCCTTAGCAATCAATTTCTCATTCTCATTTCTAAGGCTAGCAAGAGAAACATTCAACTCATCAATCTTAGCAAGTAAATCAACATTATCATCTCTAAGATTGGGAATTGAAACATCACAAACATGTGAATCAACCTTAGCAATTAATCTAGCATTTTTATTTCTAAGGTTGTTGATAGTGTCATGGCAAGTGCTTAGCTCACTAGTTAATTTCTCACATTTTTCAACTTCTAGAGCATAAGCATTTTTAACCTTAACATGCTTCTTATTTTCTTTAATAAGGAAGTCCTCTTGGGAGTCCAAGAGATCATCCTTCTCATGGATGGCACTAATTAGCTCATTTAGCTTTTCCTTTTGTTGCATGTTTAGGTTGGCAAAAAGGATGCGCAAGTTATCCTCCTCATTACTAGCATTATCCTCATCACTAGAGGTTTCATATTTAGTGGAGGATCTTGATTTTACCTTCTTCCTTTTGCTGTCCTTGGCCATGAGGCACTTGTGGCCGACATTGGGGAAGAGGAGGCCTTTGGTGACGGCGATGTTGGCGGCGTCCTCGTCGGAGGAGGAGTCTGTGGAGCTCTCGTCCGAGTCTCACTCCCGGCAAACATGGGCATCGCCGCCCTTCTTCTTGTGGTACCTCTTCTTTTCTCTTCTCTTGCCCTTCTTGTTGTCGCCCCTGTCACTGTCACTAGATAGTGGACATTTTGCTATAAAATGACCGGGCTTACCACATTTGTAGCACACTTTCTTGGAGCGGGGCTTGTAGTCTTTCCCCCTCCTTTGCTTGAGGATTTGACGGAAGCTCTTGATGATGAGCGCCATCTCCTCGTTGTCGAGCTTGGAGGCGTCGATGGGTGTTCGACTTGGGGTAGCTTCCTCCTTCTTTTCTTCCGTCGCCTTGAATGCGACCGGTTGTGCTTCGGACGTGGAGGGGCCATCAAGCTCGTTGATCTTCTTTGAGCCTTTGATCATCAACTCAAAGCTCACAAAATTACCTATAACTTCCTCGGGGGTCATTTGTGTATATCTAGGATTGCCACGAATTAATTGAACTTGAGTAGGGTTAAGGAAAACAAGTGATCTTAGAATAACCTTAACCACTTCGTGGTCATCCCATTTTTTGCTCCTGAGGTTGCGCACTTGGTTCACCAAGGTTTTGAGCCGGTTGTACATGTCTTGTGGCTCCTCCCCTTGACGAAGACGGAAGCGACCTAGCTCCCCCTCGATCATTTCCCGTTTGGTGATCTTGGTCACCTCATCTCCTTCGTGCGCGGTCTTTAGCACGTCCCAAATCTCCTTGGTGCTCTTCAACCCTTGCACCTTGTTATACTCCTCTCGACTTAGAGAGGTGAGGAGTATAGTGGTGGCTTGGGAATTGAAGTGCTCGATTTGGGCCACTTCGTCCTCATCATAATCTTCATCCCCTACAGATGGTACCTGTACACCAAACTCAACAACATCCCATATACTTTTGTGGAGTGAGGTTAGGTGATATCGCATCATATCACTCCACCTAGCATAATCTTCACCATCAAATGTTGGTGGTTTGCCTAATGGGACGGAAAGTAAAGGTGTATGTTTAGGAATGCGAGGGTAGTGTAGGGGGATCTTACTAAACTTCTTGCGCTCATGGCGCTTAGAAGTGACGGACGGCGCATCAGAGTCGGAGGTCGATGGTGATGAAGAGTCGGTCTCGTAGTAGACCACTTTCCTCATCCTCTTGTGCTTGTCGCCTCTCCGATGCGACTTGTGGGAAGAGGATTTCTTCTCCTTCCCCTTCCCTTTGTTGGAGGAGTTTTTCTTCTCCTTCCTCTTGTTGCGGGACTCTTCCGATGAAGTCGACCCGTGGCTTGTAGTGGGCTTGTCGCCGGTCTCCATCTCCTTCTTGGCGGGATCTCCCGACATCACTTCGAGCGGTTAGGCTCTAATGAAGCACCGGGCTTTGATACCAATTGAAAGTCGCCTAGAGGGGGGTGAATAGGGCGAAACTGAAATTTACAAATGTAATCACAACTACAAGCCGGGTTAGCGTTAGAAATAATAATGAGTCCGAGAGAGAGGTCGCAAAAACAAATCGCGGGCAAACAAGAGTGAGACACGAGGATTTGTTTTACCGAGGTTCGGTTCTCTCAAACCTACTCCCCGTTGAGGAGGCCACAAAGGCCGGGTCTTTTTCAACCCTTTCCCTCTCTCAAACGGTCCCTCGGAC
The DNA here is from genome assembly GCA_029449295.1 of Zea luxurians. NCBI lineage: Eukaryota > Viridiplantae > Streptophyta > Magnoliopsida > Poales > Poaceae > Zea > Zea luxurians. The sequence continues at coordinate 46,537,155 of JAOPSE010000010.1, forward strand.
CGAGTGAGCTTCTCTTCTCAAATCAAAACCGAGAACAAAACTTTCCCGCAAGGACCACCACACAATTGGTGTCTCTTGCCTCGGTTACAAATGAGTTTTGATCGCAAGAACAAATGACAAAAAGAAGCAATCCAAGCGCAAGAGCTCAAAAGAACACAACAAATCTCTCTCGCTAATCACTAAAGCCTTGTGTGGAATTGGAGAGGATTTGATCACTTGGGTGTGTCTTGTATTGAATGCCTAGCTCTTGTAAGTGGTTGAGAGGTGGAAAACTTGGATACAATTGATTGTGGGGTGGTTGGGGTATTTATAGCCTCAACCACCAAACTAGCCATTGGGGTGGTGGCTGTCTGTCGCATGGTGCACCGGACAGTCCGGTGCACACCGGACAGTCCGGTGCACACCGGACATGTCCGGTGCGCCAGCCACGTCACCCGAACGTTAGGGTTCCGACCGTTGGAGCTCTGACTGCTGGGCCCGCCTGGATATCCGGTGGCACATCGGACATGAACTGTAGAGTGTCCGGTGCGCCTGCTCGCGCGTGCCTGACTTCTGCGCGCTCTGGCGTGCATTTAATGCGCCTGCAGGTGACCGTTGGCGCCGAAGTAGTCGTTGCCCCGCTGTCACACCGGACAGTCCGGTGTACACCAGACATGTCCGGTGAATTATAGCGGACTTAGCCATTGCAAATTCCCGAAGCTGGCGAGTTCAGAGTTGCGTCCCCTTGGAGCACCGGACAGTCCGGTGAATTATAGCGCGGTGGCTCTGAGTTTTCCCGAATGTGAGGAGTTCAGCGCGTGGAGAACCCTGGTGCACCGGACATGTCCGGTGGTGCACCGGACAGTCCGGTGCGCCAGACCAGGGTGCCTTCGGTTGTCCTTTGCTCCTTTTGTTGAACCCTTTACTTGGTCTTTTTATTGGCTTATTGTGAACCTTTGGTACCTGTATAACTTATAGACTAGGGCAAACTAGTTAGTCCAATTATTTGTGTTGGGCAATTCAACCACCAAAATCAATTTAGGAATATAGGTGTAAGCCTAATTCCCTTTTAGATATGATCTCGCCTCACCCGAGCCCAGCCTTGGGCAGGAACGGTACACCAAGGCAGATTCGCGCCTCGCCCGAGGGTCTCCTCAAGCAATGGGCGCACCTTCGACTCGCCCGAGGCCCAGCTCGGGCAGGCTTCACGGAGAAGCAACCTTGGCCAGATCGCCTCGCCAGCCGACCGGATCACAGGAGCATTTAATGCAAGGATCGCCTAACACCTTATCCTGATACATGCTCTCCAGTCGACAAGGCCGAAGTGACCGCAGTCACTTCGCCCCTCCACTGACCGACCTGACGGGAAAACAGCGCCGCCTGCGCTGCTCCGACTGCTGTGCCACCCGCCAGGGTGAGGCTGACAGCAGCCAAGTCCAGCCTCGGGCGCCATAGGAATCTCCGCCTCGCCCGACCCCCGGGCTCAGACTCAACCTTGCCTCCGGACGACGGTCTCCGCCTCGCCTGACCCCAAGGCTCGGACTCGACCTCGACCTCCGGACGACGGTCTCCGCTTCGCCCGACCCTCGGGCTCGGAGTCAGCCTCGACCTCCGGATGACGGTCTCCGCCTCGCCTGACCCAAGGCTCGGACTCAACCTTGACCTCGGACGACGGTCTCCGCCTCGCCCGACCCCCTGGCTTAGGCTTAACCTCGACCTCGGAGGAGCCACCACCTCGCTCGGGTCGACCACGCCACAAGGGGGCCATCATTACCCTACCCCTAGCTAGCCCAGGCTACGGGGAACAAGACCGGCATCCCATCTGGCTCGCCCCGGTAAAACAAGTAATGATGGAACCCCACGTGCTCCATGACAACGGCGGTTCTCAGCCCCTTATGGAAGCAAGGAGACATCAACAAGGATCCGACAGCCCCGACAGCTGTGCTTCTACAGAGATCAAGCGCTCCTCCGACGGCCACGACACCACATGAACAGGGCTCCAACACCTCTTCGATAGCCACGTCGGCATGTACATAGGGCTCTGGCTCCTCTCTGCTAGACACGTTAGCACACTGCTACACCCCCGTTGTACACCTGGACCCTCTCCTTACGTCTATAAAAGGAAGGTCCAGGGCCCTCGTACGAGAAGGTGGCCGCGCGGGAGAACGGGCTAACGCGCAGTCTCACACCCCCCCTCTCTCTCTCCCTCGCGAACGCTTGTAACCCCCTACTGCATGCGCATCCGCCCTAGGCGCAGGACAACACGAGGCCGCGGGTTCCCCTCACTGTTTTCCCCCCCTTGTGTCTCCGTCTCGCGCCGACCCATCTGGGCTGGGACACGCAGCGACAATTTACTCGTCGGTCCAGGGACCCCCTGGGTCGAAACGCTGACAGTTGGCGCGCCAAGTAGGGGCCTGCTGCGTGTTGACGAACAGCTTCCCGTCAAGCTCCTGATGGGGAGTCTCCAGCGACCTCTCCAACCCGGGACGAAGCTCCGTTTCGGGAGTCTCGAGTTCATGTCCCTCGACGGCAGCTACGACATGATACTCCTTCCTCCGCCGCGCGACAACGACAATGGCGGCCGTCAGCCCGCCCGCCGGCGGCGGAATCGACGGCGTCTTCCCCGCGTGGCGGAAGAACAGCATCCGAGTCTGTCCCGTCACCTTCCTCGTCGACGGGGAAGGAGGCGGGGCAATCATGGCCAAGCAGGAGGCGGCGCCTCGTCGGCTGTCGAGCGAATCGACGACGCCGGCGCCCCAGCGGGGGACACGTTGAGCGTTGACCTCGCGTTTGAGACAAAGACGAGCGTCGTTTCCCCGCAACACGCCAACCCCAAGCATACGACGGGCGACGCCAGTACGCTCGCGAAGGACTTGCTGAGCGTTAGCCTTGTACCTGAGATAATGGTGCAGTCCGTCCCCGACGCGACTTCGTCACCGTCCGTCGATCAAGAGGTACCGACAGTTTCCCATCCTGTGCCTTTTAGGTTCAGCTTCGACCCACCAAGCGACCCCGCTTCGGTGGACGCTTTCATAAAGGCATATCCGAACCTTCCTGGGTACCATATGTGGTCAACCTAGGACCGATTGACGGCTGTCTCGACCTACGGGCCCCCGGGTTCCGAGGAAGACGACGAGCCTGACTCAGGTTGGGATTTCTCCAGGCTCGGTAACTCTAGTGCCATGCAGGACTTCATGACCGCATGTGACTACTGACTCTCCGGTTGCTCCGATGATAGCCACAGCCTCGGCGACGAGGACTGTGGCCCAAGTCATGAATGTTTCCACGTCGATCTAGAGGGTCTCGACGAAGGCAACCACCTTGGTATGCCGGAGGACGGCGATCCCTCTAGGCCTGCGCCTCGCGTTGACATCCTTCGGGAGCTAGCTGTGGTCCCAGTCCCTGCGGGGGGTCAGGACACACAGCTCGAGCAAATCCGTGAGATGCAGGCCAGGCTCGACGAGGAAGCAGGACAACTTGTGTAGCTCCGGCAGAACATCGGGCAGGAGCGGGCAGGCCGAGCACCAGCCGGAGAAGCGCGTCATCTGGCCCAGGACGTCTAGCACCGCATCGCCAACAATGCTAGGGCAAGGCTGCCCCTGGCTTCCAGTGGGGTCGGCCAGAACCTGGCTGCAGCGGCAATACTACTCCGAGCGATGCCGGAACCATCCACCACCGAGGGACGGCGTATCCAGGGAGAACTCAAGAATCTCCTGGAGGATGCCGCGGTCCGACGGGCCGAAAGCTCTGCCTCCTGAAGGTAGGGATACCCCCTGGAGCATCACGCCGCGACTTCCCGATTCACGCGGGAAGCCTCGGTCCACACCGGGCGCACGCGGGACACAGCGCCTGCGGCCCCGAGCCACCTCGGCAACGAGCACCATCGCCGCGACCGTTGAACCCACCTCGACGAGAGGGTGCGCCGAGGCTACCACCCCAGGCGTGGGGGACGCTACGACAGTGGGGAGGATCGGAGCCCTTCGCCCGAACCACCCGGTCCGCAAGCTTTCAGCCAGGCCATACGACGGGCGCCATTCCCGACCCGATTCCAGGCCCCGACTACCATCACCAAGTACTCGGGGGAGACGAAGCCGGAACTGTGGCTCGCAGACTACAGGCTGGCCTGCCAGCTGGGTGGAACGGACGATGACAACCTCATCATCCGCAACCTCCCCCTGTTCCTCTCCGACGCCGCCCGAGCCTGGCTGGAGCATCTGCCTCCTGCGCAGATCTCCAACTGGGACGACCTGGTCAAAGCCTTCGTCGGCAACTTCCAGGGCACATACGTGCGCCCTGGGAACTCCTGGGATCTCCGAAGCTACCACCAGCAACCAGGGGAATCCCTGCGGGATTACATCCGGCGATTCTCGAAGCAGCGCACCAAGCTACCCAACATCACCGACTCAGATGTCATCGGCGCGTTCCTCGCCGGCACCACTTGTCGCGACCTGGTGAGCAAGGTGGGTCGCAAGACTCCCACCAGGGCGAGCGAGCTGATGGACATCGCCACCAAGTTTGCCTCCGGCTAGGAGGCGGTCGAGGCCATTTTCCAGAAGGACAAGCAGCCTCAGGGGCGCCAGCTGGACGACGTCCCCAAGGCGTCCGCTCAGCGCGGCGCGAGGAAGAAGGGCAAGAAGAAGTCGCAAGCGAAACGCGACGCCGCCGACGTAGACCTTGTCGCCGCCGCCGAGCACAAGAACCCTCGGAAGCCTCCCGGAGGCGCCAACTTGTTCGACAAGGTGCTCAAGGAGTCGTGCCCCTATCATCAGGGTCCCGTAAAGCACACCCTTGAGGATTGCGACATGCTTCGGCGCTACTTCCACAAGGCCGGGCCACCGGCGGAAGGTGGTAGGGCCCCCGACAACGACAAGAAGGAAGCCCACAAGGCAGAGGAGTTCCCCGAGGTCCATGACTGCTTCATGATCTACGGTGGGCAAGTGGCGAACTCCTCGGCTCGGCACCGCAAGCAAGAGCGCTGGGAGGTCTCCTTGGTGAAGGTGGCAGCGCCAATCTACCTAGACTGGTCCGACAAGCCCATCACCTTTGACCAAGGCGACCACCCCGACCGCGTGCCGAGCCCAGGGAAGTACCCGCTCGTTGTTGATCCCATCATCGGCAACGTCAGGCTTACCAAGGTCCTCATAGACGGAGGCAGCAGCCTCAACATCATCTACGCCGACACCCTCGGGCTCCTGTAGATTGATCTGTCCTCGATCCGGGCCGGTACGACACCCTTTCACGGGATCATTCCTGGGAAACGCGTCCAGCCCCTTGGACAACTCGATCTGCCCGTCTGCTTCGGGACTCCCTCCAACTTCCGAAAGGAAACCCTCACGTTCGAGGTGGTCGGGTTCCGAGGAACCTACCACGCAGTGCTGGGAAGACCATGCTACGCCAAGTTCATGGTCGTCCTAAACTACACCTACCTCAAGCTCAAGATGCCGGGCCCCAAAGGGGTCATCACCGTCAGCCCCACGTATCGACACGCGTACGAATGCGACGTGGAGTGCGTGGAGTACGCCGAGGCCCTCGCCGAATCCGAGGCCCTCATCGTCGACATGGAAAACCTCTCTAAGGATGTTCCAGATGCGAAGCGCCACGCCGGCAACTTCGAACCAGCAGAGGCGATTAAGTCTGTCCCTCTCAACCCCAGCAACGACGCCTCCAAGCAGATCTGGATCGGCTCCGAGCTCGACCCCAAATAGGAAGCAGTGCTCGTCGACTTTCTCCGCGCAAACGCCGAGGTTTTTGCGTGGAGTCCCTCAAACATGCCAGACATACCGAGGGATGTCGCCGAGCACTCACTGGATATCCGAGCTAGAGCTCGACCCGTGAAGCAGCCTCTGCACCGATTCGACGAAGAAAAGCGCAGAGCCATAGGCGAGGAGATCCACAAGCTGATGACTGCAGGGTTCATCAAAGAGGTATTCCATCCCGAATGGCTAGCCAACCCTGAGCTTGTGAAAAAGAAAGGTGGGAAATGGCGGATGTGTGTAGACTACACTGGTCTAAACAAAGCATGTCCGAAGGTTCCCTACCCTCTGCCTCGCATCGATCAAATCGTGGATTCCACTGCTAGGTGCGAAACCTTTTCGTTCCTCGATGCCTACTCAGTGTATCACCAAATCAGGATGAAAGAGTCCGACCAGCTCACGACATCTTTCATCACACCTTTTGGCATGTACTGTTACATTACTATGCCATTTGGTTTGAGGAATGCGGGTGCGACATACCAAAGGTGCATGAACCACGTGTTCGGACAGCACATTGGTCGAACGGTCGAGGCCTAAGTCGATGACATCGTAGTCAAGACGAGGAAAGCCTCCGACCTCCTCTCTGACCTTGAAACGACATTCAAATGTCTCAAGGCGAAAGGCGTAAAACTCAATCCCGAAAAGTGTGTCTTCGGAGTCCCCCGAGGCATGCTCCTGGGGTTCATCGTCTCCGAGCGGGGCATCGAGGCCAACTCAGAGAAAATCGCGGCCATCACCAACATGGGGCCTATCAAGGACTTGAAAGGAGTACAGAGGGTCATGGGATGCCTTGCGGCTCTGAGCCGCTTCATCTCGCGCCTCGGCGAAAGAGGCCTGCCCCTGTATCGCCTCTTAAGGAAGACCGAGCACTTCACTTGGACCCCCGAGGTCGAGGAAGCCCTCGGGAACTTGAAGGCGCTCCTTACAAGTGCGCCCATCCTAGTGCCCCCCGCTGCCGGAGAAGCCCTCTTGATCTACGTCGCTGCTACCACTCAGGTGTTCAGCGCCGCGATCGTGGTCGAGAGACGAGAAGAAGGGCACGCATTGCCCATCCAGAGGCCAGTTTACTTCATCAGTGAGGTACTGTCCGAGATCAAGATCCGCTACCCACAAATTCAGAAGCTGCTGTACGCGGTAATTCTGATATGGCGAAAGTTGCGTCGCTACTTCGAGTCTCATCCGGTGACTGTGGTGTCATCCTTCCCCCTGGGGGAGATTATCCAGTGCCGAGAGGCCTCGGGTAGGATTGCAAAGTGGGCGGTGGAGATCATGGGCGAGACAATCTCGTTCGCCCCTCAGAAGGCCATCAAGTCCCAAGTCTTGGTGGACTTTGTGGCTGAATGGGTCGACACCCAGCTTCCAACAGCCCCGATCCAACCGGAACTCTAGACCATGTTTTTCGACGGGTCGCTGATGAAAACAGGAGCGAGCGCGGGCCTGCTCTTCATCTCACCCTTCGAGAAGCACCTCCGCTACATGCTGCGCCTCCATTTCCCGGTGTCCAACAACGTGGCCGAGTATGAGGCTCTGGTTAACGGGTTACGCATCGCCATCGAGATAGGGGTTCGGTGCCTCGACGCTCGTGGCGACTCGTAGCTTGTCATCGACCAAGTCATGAAGAACTCCCACTGCCGTGACCCGAAGATGGAAGCCTACTGCGACGAGGTTCGGCGCCTGGAGGACAAGTTCTACGGGCTCGAGCTCAACCACGTCGCTCGACGATACAACGAGACTGTAGACGAGCTGGCTAAGATAGCCTCGGGGCGAACAACGGTTCCTCCGGACGTCTTCTCTCGAGACCTACATCAACCCTCCATCAAGACCGACGACACTCCCGAGCCCGAGAAGGCCTTGGCTCTGCCCGAGGCGCCCTCGGCTCTGCCCGAGGCGCCCTCGGCTCAGCCCGAGGTTGCCTTGGACCCGCCCGAGGCACCCTCGACCCCCGAGGGTGAGGCACTGCGCGTCGAGGAAGAGCGGAATGGGGTCACTCCTAATCGAAACTGGCAGACCCCATACCTGCAATATCTCCACCGAGGAGAGCTACCCCTCGATAGAGCCGAAGCTCGGCGACTGGCGCGGCGTGCCAAGTCGTTCGCCTTGCTAGGTGACGGGAAGGAGCTCTACCACCGCAGCCCCTCAGGCATCCTCCAGCGATGCATATCCATCGCCGAAGGTCAGGAGTTATTGCAAGAAATACACTCGGGGGTTTGCGGTCACCACGCAGCACCCTGAGCCCTCGTGGGAATCAACTTCCGACAGGGTTTCTACTAGCCAACTGCGGTGGCCGACGCCACTAGGATTGTACGCACCTGCCAAGGGTGTCAATTCTACGCAAGGCAGACCCACCTGCCTGCTCAGGCTCTACAAACAATACCCATCACCTGGCCGTTTGCTGTGTGGGGTTTAGACCTCGTCGGTCTCTTGCAGAAGGCACCCGGGGGCTTCACGCACCTGCTGGTCGCCATCGACAAATTCTCCAAGTGGATCGAGGTCCGACCCCTAAACAGCATCAGGTCCGAACAGGCGGTGGCGTTCTTCACCAACATCATCCATCGCTTCGGGGTCTCGAACTCCATCATCACCGACAACGGAACCCAGTTCACTGGCAGAAAGTTCCTGGACTTCTGTGAGGACCACCACATCCGGGTGGACTGGGCCGCCGTAGCTCACCCCATGACGAATGGGCAGGTAGAGCGTGCCAACAACATGATTCTACAGGGGCTCAAGCTGAGGATCTACAACAACCTCAACAAGTTCGGTAGGCGGTGGATGAAGGAACTCCCCTTGGTGGTCTGGAGTCTGAGGACGACGCCAAGCCGAGCCACGGGCTTCACGCCGTTTTTTCTAGTCTATGGGGCCGAGGCTATCGTGCCCACAGACTTAGAATATGGCTCCCCGAGGACGAGGGCATACGACGCCCAAAGCAACCAGACAAACCGAGAAGACTCACTTGACCAGCTGGAAGAGGCTCGGGACATGGCCCTACTACACTCGGCGTGATATCAGCAGTCCCTGCGACGCTACCACGCCTGAGGGGTTCGGTCCCGAGACCTCCAGGTGGGCGACTTGGTGCTTCGACTATGACAAGGCGCCCGAGGGCGCCACAAGCTCACGCCTCCCTGGGAAGGGCCGTTCATCATCGCCAAGATTCTGAAGCCCGGAACATACAAGCTGGCCAACAGTCAAGGCGAGGTCTACAGCAACGCTTGGAACATCCGACAGCTACGTCGCTTCTACCCTTAAGATGTTTTCAAGTCGTTCATGTACCTCGTTTACATACACAAGCAAAGTCTCACCTTCAAGGAAGGGTCAGCCTTGCCTCGGCAAAGCCCGACCCTCCCTCGGGGGCTAGAAGGGGGAACCCCCTTTGCGTCAAAATTTTCCTCGGAAAAAGTCTTTCTGCCAGAACATCTTTCGTGCTTTTCGACTGCTTTGATAGTTGAGTCCTGAAAATGACGGAGTACACGTAAGCAGGCAAGGCCGACCGAGCCAAGGGACTCCTACGCCTCCGGGATACGGATACCTCACTCATCACCTTCTGCGATAAGTAACTCACGCTCGGATAAGGGATTCCGCTGTCCGAACAAGTCTTAACGCTCGAAAACTTTTTCTGACGAAATGATTTTTTGTGCCATCTCGACTATATCGATAACAGAATCCTACGGACGAGTAAGAGTACACGTAAGCAAGCAAGGCCGACCGAGCCGAGGGACTCCTACGCCTCTGGGATACGGATACCTCACTCATCACCTTCTGCGATAAGTAACTCAAATTCGGATAAACGATTTTGTTACCGACGAACAAGTCCTGATACTCGAAACAAGGGGAAAAGAAACACAGCTTTACAACACGACGACGGTATGTTTTGGCCTCGGCGGCCGCAAAAAACATAAGCACGCTACAGACAAACAGTTCCTGCAGGTTCAGACGTCGGTAGGGGGAGCAGCAGCACCCTCGGCATCGACTCCACCTTCGGCGAAATCTGACCCGACCTCGGACAGCAACATGGTCGGAGGATCTCCAACTCGAAGGAAGATGTCAGCACCGCGCCTGGGCCATCATCGCCAGGGTCTCCTCTAGGAACCCGACCCAAGCAGACGGCCGGACCGGCCGCTCCATAGCCTCAGCCAGCTGTCCCCCGAGGACACCAGCCCGGCTCATGGCCTCGGCATCCCGACTCCAGGGTTGGTCCCGCCAGTGGACGATCCGGCCAGGTCCCAGCCGCTACTGCAACGCCTCATCGGCCTGGGAAGTCCCCTACTCCTGGGCCGACGAAGTTTCTTCTCCAGCCAACTCCGCCTCTGTCCGTGCTGGCACCGCTGCCTCCAGCTTCGGCTCATCGCAGAGCAGCCGAGGGTTCCTTCACTAAGCAAGAGAAACACCGACAAGCGGCAAGGCCGACCGAGCCGAGGGATTCCTACGCCACCGGGATACGGATACCTCACTCGTCACCTTCCGCACAGGGCAACTCACACTTGGTTAAGCGGTCCAGCTAGCCGACAGGCGAGTCCTGGTGCACGAAATGGGGAAGAAACACGGCTTTACGCCCAAATACACGAATGTTCAGGCCCCGACAGCCACAATAAGCATACGCCAGCACTCAAGGTGCCATTACAAATGGGACTCCGGTTCCGTTCCCGCGGGTATGAACAACCTCCATACCAGGAGGCCCGCGGGACGACAAACTTCAAGCGGCTCACCGCCGCCCGCTCCGACAACAACGACAACGACCTCCATCCCGGGCGGCAAGACAACTGCAGCAACGGCTTCCGGGCAAACGCTGCGGCGGAAAAGCTCTCGCCCACAAAGGACGAGAACCAGCCATTCAAGCTAGGGAGACGGAGGTCTAGGGGCGCAGGCGGAGTTGGCAATCTCGTCGGCAGAGAAACCTTCTCTGGCTGCCACCACCTCAACACCGCACCAGCGGGCGCTGGCTGCCCCAAAGCGTGCCGACAGGTCCTCACTCCCGCCCTCGCCGAGGCCGCCCCAGAACATGAGCACCGCCCTCGCGGCGCACGATGTGCTGGGCAACCCTCTGGCACGGCTGTCGGCAGGAGGAAGACCTGGATGTGGTCGGCCCGTACGCGGCGCGACCATCGCCCGGACAGAGGACGGAATGCTGCACCCTGGCTGGGCAGCAGCAGTTCGCCTTCCCCGGCATGGCTGAAGGAAGCCTCCGCGGGGCTGGAGGATGCCTTTCTCCCCCAAACGCCGGGGGAAGAAAAGGGTTACCGGCCCACACGGAGGCAACCCCCCACTAGGTGCGCTCCTTCGCCTCAGCAAGGATGACGAAGATCCTTGAAGCTGAGGGCGGGGCAAAGGCCGCAGCCTGGCTTGCTTCTCCCCACCATCGAACTGGTGGTCACCATCTTTGGTGGCCATCGGCGAGGGGACGCAACCGGGCTGCCCGACGAAAATCCTTGAAGCCGAGCGATGGCTGAAAGGTACCAACCTCCACGAGGTTGTGCTCCTTCCACAACAAGAGCAAGACAACGCGGGCGTTCCCCATCCAGGGGCTCGGAAGGCGGAAGGACGCGACGCATGAGGAAAGTGCGAAGGCATGGCTACCACCCAGGAGGTCGGTCCCTTTTTAAAGGCGACTCTCCCCCTTGCGTCCTCAGCCGTCGCGGACTGAGTCTTCACCAACACGCTCTAAGGTCCTCCCCCTACGACACGGGGGTTGGGCCCCACGCGACGTGCAAGCTTCCCCAGGACAGAAGAAGCCAAACCGCCGCGCGCGGAGTGTGTAACCGCCCAGCGGTTACAAGCATTCCTCCGTCTTCGCCCAGACCAGCGGGTGAAAGGGCGGACCACCATGCAGGCAGCATGCAACTGCACCAAGGGGGCGCACCCCTTCGACTTCGACGCATCCAGCATGGAAGCCCAGGCCCACACATCATGTAACCGGCGCGCCGGTTACTACGTGCGAAAAACTGCAGCGCCACTTGCACCAGCGCCGCGCCTTCTCGACTACAGAATCGGTGCCGCGACTCGAGGCAACCCTGCGCATGACCCAACAGTACCAACCAGGCACGCCGGTCACGGGTCAGTTAGCCACGGGGGAAGGCGCGACGGCCGATATGGCCAGAAGTGGGCCGGCAGTAATGGCGGCGGCAGGCGGGCGAAAGCAGCAGTCAAATCATCTGCAAGCTCACGTCCCCTCCTGGAACAGCGAGAGAGCTTTCTCCCACGGCGTGAAGATGACGCGCCCGTGTTCTGCTCCTCGAATGGCTCGTGCATGCGCAACGGCTGCCCCGCGAACCACTCGTCCCGTCGCATAAACTCTGCGGCAGGACAGGCGACACCTTTGGCAGGCGAAGCGGGCGATGCTTCACCTCCGCCATAATGACCGTGTCAAAAAAGGTGCGCCACGTCGTTCAATTTTGTATCCTTTTCCTCTTCCCCTTTCTCTCTCTTGCTACAGGGACCAAAAAAGGGGATACTCCGAAAGGGATCCTTCTCCGCGAAGGAAGCCGGCTCCGAGCCCCCTACTGATCAGAGGTTCGAAGGCTGGCCCCTCGGAAGGGTTCGACAGCCGCCTCAGAGCACTTGGGCTCCGCGCCCACTACTAGTCAGAGGTTCGAAGGCTGGCCCCTCGGAAGGGTTCGACAGCCGCCTTAGGCCACTCGGGCTCCGCACCCACTACTGATCAGGGGTTCATAGGCTGGCCCCCCGACGGGTTCGACAGTCGCCCCAGAACACGCAGAGTGAGGGATGACTCTAGGTACGTTCGATACATAACCAAGGCTCGGGCTGCGCTCCCGAGGTATCCTAGGACATTTTCGAGACCAGCAGGAGCGATTCTGTAATGGAATCCCACCAGAGGGAGACATCGAGCCCTCGGACCCTATCAAACGGGACCGGGTCCGGCAAATCACCTGCAGGTACTTTTGGAGCGCGCCTCTGGGCCACTAGCCGACCCTTATCGAACGGGGCACGGACGTCCACTCGGATCACCCGTTAGCAACTCACTGGAGACACCATGTTTGACGCCCTCCGAGGGCAACATGGCGCTTTTCCCCCCTCCTCCTTGAGGAAAGGCGACGCAGGGGCGTATGAAAAAAGCCGAGTCTGCCCTTGACCGTCCTCTCACCCTGTGCAGAGGCTCGGGGGCTGCTCTCGCAAACCCAGCTCCGGCCAAACCGTTGACAGCGTCAACATACCAGCCCAAGAACTCGGAACCTGACTATGCACCCGGGCAACGACCAGTTCGCATGAGGGAACAACCAGACCGGCCGAGCCATCACGAAAGGCATTAAGACCTTGAAGGAGTCAAACCACTCCTCCGAGGCCTCGGGGGCTACACCCGGTGGGTGCGCTCGCGCGCACCCACCGAAACAAAATGCAACCGAGAAAGGCTGGTCCCCTTGCAAAAAAGTGCGACAAAGCCTCCAAGCGAGTACCCACACTCCCTTTGAGGCTCGGGGGCTACTGTCGGGGACCGTAATTAGGGGTACCCCCAAGGCTCCTAATCTCAGCTAGTAACCCCCATCAGCACAAAGCTGTAAAGGCCTGATGGGCGCAATTTCAGTCAAGGCCCCGTCCACTCAAGGGATATGATCTCGCCTCGCCTGAGCCCAGCCTCGGGCAGGAACGGTAGACCAAGGCAGATTCGCGCCTCGCCCGAGGGTCTCCTCAAGCAATGGGTGCACCTTCGACTCGCTCGAGGCCCAGCTCGGGCAGGCTTCACGGAGAAGCAACGTTGGCCAGATCGCCTCGCCAGCCGACCGGATCGCAGGAGCATTTAATGCAAGGATCGCCTGACACCTTATCCTGACGCGTGCTCTCCAGTCGACAAGGCCGAAGTGACCGCAGTCACTTCGCCCCTCCACTGACCAACCTGACGGGAAAACAGCATCGCCTGCGCTGCTCTGACTGCTGTGCCACCCGCCAGGGTGAGGCTGACAGAAGCCAAGTCCAGCCTCGGGCGCCATAGGAATCTCCGCCTCGCCCGACCCCCGGGCTCGGACTCAACCTTGCCTCCGGACGACGGTCTCCGCCTCGCCCGACCCCAGGGCTCGGACTCGACCTCGACCTCCGGACGACGATCTCCGCTTCGCCCGACCCCCGGGCTCAGACTCAGCCTCGACCTCCGGACGACGGTCTCCGCCTTGCCCGACCCCAGTGCTCGGACTCAACCTTGACCTCAGACGACGGTCTCCGCCTCGCCCGACCCCCGGGCTCAGGCTCAACCTCGACCTCGGAGGAGCCACCACCTCGCTTGGGCCGACCACGCCACAAGGGGGGGGCATCATTACCCTACTCCTAGCTAGCCCAGGCTATGGGGAACAAGACCGGTGTCCCATCTGGCTCGCCCCGGTAAAACAAGTAATGATGGCACCCCGCGTGCTCCATGACAACGGCGGTTCTTAGCCCCTTACGGAAGCAAGGAGACGTCAACAAGGATCTGACAGCCCCGACAGCTGTGCTTCTACAGGGCTCAAGCGCTCCTCCGACGGCCACGACACCACATGAACAGGGCTCCAACACCTCTCCGACAGCCACGTCGGCATGTACATAGGGCTCTGGCTCCTCTCTGCTAGAAATGTTAGCACACTGCTACACCCCCATTGTACACCTGGACCCTCTCCTTACGTCTATAAAAGGAAGGTCCAGGGCCCTCGTACGAGAAGGTGGCCGCGCGGGAGAACGGGCTGACGCGCAGTCTCACGCCCCCTCTCTCTCTCTCTCCCTTGCGAACGCTTGTAACCCCCTACTGCAAGCGCATCTGCCCTGGGCGCAGAACAACACGAGGCCATGGGTTCCCCTCACTGTTTTCCCCCCTTGTGTCTCCGTCTCGCGCCGACCCATCTGGACTGGGACACGCAACGACAATTTACTCATCGGTCCAGGGACCCCCCGGGGTCGAAACGCTGACACTACTCTAACCAACCCATCTCTTCCAAATTAGTTTTTCTGCATAAGTTTTTCATTCTCAATAATAGTCGGTTGTAGTGTCTTCAGGGTTGAGATTTGCAATCGAGGGAGTCATTCCTCTATCTATGTGATCTTTCCTCTTATAGAATTAGATCTAGTTGATTTTGAAAATAAAGAAACTCATTCATATGATATCTAGGTCTAGGTTCTTACTTGTATTTGGATTTGATTTTTCACTACAATAGAAAGGGCCTTTAGTAAAGGTTGGGAATGGACTATAGTACCACATTCCCAACTAGTACTATCACTACCGGAATTGTGTTCTTTGCCGAGTGTTACACTCGGCAAAGAATACTCGACAAACATTTTATCGGTAAAGGGTTCTTTGCCGAGTATTTTTTTCGGACACTCGTCAAAGACTTTGCCGAGTGTCGAAAATCACTCGGCAAAGGAAAAACACTCGGCAAATTAAGAATCGCAAAAAACCCCCAAAAAATAGCAAAATATTATAAAAATTATGTGAACAACTCTCCAACCACTACCCATTACCATACCCATCGTCCTATCATTTTTCACTATTGTTTTGAATCAAATTTACATGTTTTGTAAATGGTGAGATTCGAACTCGCAACCTCTCTCTCACGTATACCCTCCTCTATCACTACACTACTACATCAATTATTTCTATATTACGTTTTCATTACTCATGTACTATAACGAATCAAGAGTAATTTGATTATTTGAGACACTAAATGAATTCATTTGAAAATGTGACCAACTATAAAGTTGCATAATTTTTCAAGCTCTACAAGTTCTATTTTGATAGTTTCTACATCCGAGGTCGTTTACAAAATTTGAATTTCAAATTTGAAAACTTCACACAAATTTTTCTATGATAAGATGATTTCAAATAAAAAAATTGTCAATTACAAAGTTTCAGTACATTACAAGACATACAACTTTTATTTTCTTGGTTTTTCCATCCGAGGTAGTTTCAAAAATTCAAATTTTAAAATTCAAACATAGTTTTGCATGACAAGATGATTTCAAACCAAAACATTGTCAACTACAAAGTTTCATAACTCTTCAATACCTACAACTTTCATGTTGGTGGTTTTTCTTTCGAGGTCATTTTCAAAATTCAAATTTTAAATTTTTTAAATTCAGATGTAGTTTTAGTTGACAAGATGACTTCAAATGAAAAAGTTGTCAACTACAAAATTCTATAACTTCTCAATATCTACAAAGTTTATTTTGGTTGTTTGGTCATTTGTTCATCTCACATGATGGTTCTAACAATATGCACAAATCTAATACATCTCTCTCGTAGTTTCATAAACTACGAGAGAGATGTAGGTCTTATGAACAAAATTACTTTTATTTTGTCATATGAAGAAATATTCAAAATATAAATTTTACATCATAATGAGTTATACAAATTTGTAGTTGAAAACTTTTTTATTTGAATTAATTTACTGATTTAAAATGTGATTTTAAATTGTCTTTACCTAGTGTTGAAAAAAGCACTCGGCAAAGAAGCTCTTTGCTGAGTGTTTTAGACACTCGGCAAAGAGCTTCTTTGCCGAGTGTTTTCTTTTAACGAGGGGTTTTTGCTTGGCACCCGGCAAAGAAGCTCTTTGCCGAGTGCCCGAAAAAAAACACTCGGCAAAACATTTGGCACTCGGCAAATAGCCGAATTCCGGTAGTGTATGGAACCAGGACTAACACTAGTAGAAAAAGGTTCAAAGCCTACGAGGCGATATATTTTTACAGGTGGATTCGGTTATCAATCGCTTGTGCTATTTTTAGTGGCGGATCCTTAAGAAAACCACCACTAAAAATCATATTTCTACAGGCGGTTCCTTAAGAAAACCGCCTGTAAAAATTCATGATTTTTAGTGGCGGTTTTCTTATAGAACCGCCTGTAGAAATTGATTTCTAGTGGTGGTTTTCTTAAGGAACCACCGCTAGAAATCATTTTTATCCTTAATTTTTTGAGTTTTTCAAATGACCTCGTATGATGAAACCAATAAAATAAAAGTTGTATATCTCTAGAAGTTATGAAACTTTGTAGTTGATAACCTTTTTATTTGAACTCATTTCGGTTCTAAAAATTGAATCTAAGTATGTCAAATTTAAAATTCAAATTTTGCAAACTACATCGGATGAAAAAGTGTCAATTTTGAAGTTGTAGAAATTCAAAAGTTGTTCAACTTTGTAGTTGACAACTTTTTTATTTGAATACGTTTACAGTCTCAAATAAGCAATTTATACTCAGTTAGTTGTAATGTGTGGACAAAAAACTATAAACTAGACACAAAGCATGCCATAGGTGAAGTGGTAGTTGAGGGTACGCGTGAGGGTATGGTCGGCGATTTGATTCCTAACAACCGCGTAACGTGTGAATTTTGCGCAAAAAATGTTGTCACTTACTTAAATAAAGGCCTGAGTCCTCTCCTTAAATAATTTTTTCCTGTTTATAAAACCCGTTTAATGTTTCTGAAAATTGTTTTTACTAATGGTTTTATTACGTCGACCGCTAGTGGAAATCGATTTTCACTGGCGGTCCTCAGTTACCCGCCTGTAAAAATGATGATTTTTATTGACCCTTAGCACCGACAGTTCTAATAAACGCCAGTGAAAATAGGTTCACAACCCTCACTATAGAGCTTCTTTGTACTATTGTAAAGACCTTGTTCTATAGTCTTGGTTGCATGAACCGGGACTAAAAGATTCATGAATACTAGTCGGTTGCCCGTACGTTGCAATGACTCATAACAATACCCACGTAAACTATCCACCAAAAAGTTCTCAAGATTTTTTATTGATTGTCTCCACCCTTCGTATAATATTTTTTTGATTTGAGTAACTAATGTTGTTGTTTACTCCATCTAATATGTCTTGGTACAACACGACCAATGAAGGGAGCGATTAGAAGAGAGTTCACAACGACTGACTGAACGAACAGAGATTATAGAATGACATAATTCCACCATACATAGACCAAATAAGAGAAAGTTTATGAGCTCAAGTTTCTAAGATAAGTCAGATGAACTCAAACTTATGAAAAACATAGATCAAAATATGGAGTGGTAGCTAATGTCAGGCATCAATAAAAACTAGATGCGCTCCATATAAATTATGGTATTTCATAGCAATTACTAACTTTTAAAACCAATAAATAACCTTTTCTTTTATTGTTAGCATGACAAATCATTGCTGCTCCATCCAATTCAGCAACCTCAAACACCATGGAGTCCATTGCGCCAATGTGGTCTCAGAAACGACCTAATGCATGCAAGAGCCAAGAACACAAGGGACGAGCACCCTATGGTAGTGCCTGCATCGATCTCCAAATCCTAACACATATTTTGTAGGATCCATAAGCCATCATTAGAAGAACAGAAACCATGTGCAGATAATAAATAACATATTAACACAACAAATTATGTCCAGTCCTTAGCACAACAAAAAAACTAACGCCCAAAACAACAGAGGAACAACACAATAATTTTTGCAATGACAGAAGGATGGGTGACAGGTATATAGAAGTGGTAGAAGCATACCGAGTCGACGTCGTGGTAAGGGAAAGACCATGTAGACAGGCGATGCCGAGCCATCGAATGGGTACCATAGGCAGCAAATCAGGGACCCCCATCCCTCGTCTCCCCCACTTCCAAGGTTTCACAGAGCGGGAAGGGAAGGGAAGAGGCGGGCATACCTGTTCGTTGCCGGACAAGGACACGACGAAGACCTGGGCATCTGGAGGCGACATAGGTAGTATACCGCTAAATATATATAGGGAGAGAGCATGCAAGCGGAGAAAGAAGCCCAACCGGAGCAGCTCCAAACCGAGAGGCACCCGCACCAGGCGTTAGTCCGAGAAGGGCGAGAGAATGCGAGTGCCTTCCCAGCCCTAGACCCGCCGAGGTGACACAACACCCCCAACAACTCCATAGCATGTGCCGACTGCTACCACGCTATGGGTCTTGGCTATCCAATATCTTAGACCTGGACTCTCATCGCCAAGATAACCTAAGCGTGGCAGGCACCACCATGTCCTCCTTGGCGGCACGCACGGAGAAAGGCCAGGAGCAAGATCGACTTGCCCCCTACCCGCATCGACGAGCATCGGTCAGCTCGAGGTTGCGACCGTGGGCGACGGCAGCAGGTTGGGGAGGAAGAATAGGGCGAATGGCGAGAAGACGAACGGGACATCTGACGACGGTGAAAGCGATGGTGTGCACATGCTGTGAAACGTCCTCGGGGCTGGTGTCGGACGAATACGAGGAGGAGGCGCCTGCTCCCACGCCCTCTGCCGTGAATGGGGTAGTGCGGAGGCGGAGGCATGAGGGGAGAGAGAGAAAAGAAGCTGGATGGCGAACGAGGTGGTGGCAACTGAGGCGAGGAACATCATTATCGTGCGGAGATTTAGATGGCCAAATGGGCCATGTCTGGCATGCCGGCCCGAGGCACGACCCATTTAATAGTGCCTAGGCTAGCCTGACACGAGCGTCGTGTCGTGCTTGGGGCGTATCCTCGGCCCGTAGTGCTAGCCCGGGCCGGCACGATTATTTTTTATTTTACAAAAAAACCGTCTATAGATATGTACAATTTATATTCAATATTGAAAACACTTGGGCATGAAGTTTTTCTGGTTAGACAGCTTCACCCAGTGTCTCCTGCGCTTCTTCCATCAAGGTGTGTGTCCAAACCCCACCTCATGCATCGTTTTTAACATTTTATGCTGATTTAACCAAATGACCCGACGGGCTAACGGGCCGACCCAGCTTGGTCACTCAGGCCAGTGTGTCGTGCCCGGGCCAGAGCTGCGGGCGTCAGGCCTAGTGGGCCCGTGACAGGCCTCCGTTTGGCCATCTATATGCGGAGGTGTTGTTTAGGACATGGAGGTTAGTTGCGCGGAGGGGACGAGCGTGCAGCAGGTTAATTTGGAATAGATGTGAGGGGTTATTTGTAAAAAAAGATGATGTGGAACGACCGTTGAAACTGATGCTTTAATATAGTAAAGATTAGTTTGTGGCTCCATCCAATACCAAAAGCATCAAAAAAATACAAAGACTATGGTTTGAGAAACACGTCACTAGTCTCAAGTCAGGTGATTTTGTTGCAAAATATGCACATGTGCAATGCTTGGATTTGAACCAAAGATGTGGGGCTTCGCACATTTCCTCTTTACCACTCCACTATTATTTCTAACTAGGAAGGAGACACTTTTCTTTTATTTTGACTCTGGAAGAGCCTTTGGTATGAGTTGGTGGCAAAAAATAGTATCAAAGAGCCATTTAGTATGACTTTTTGTCACCAAAGGCCCTTTAGTACTAATTTTTTCCACCCACCGGTAATAAAGGCTCTTCAAGATTTAGTACCAATCATACCTACCAAAGTTCATTTTTAAGATAGGAAACCTAATAATTATATTTTGCAGAAAGTCTAGAACTACTTAATAGTCAATATCATATATGTTCCATATTCTAAATTATAAGATATTTTAACTTTTTAGATATATTGTTCGTTCTATATGCTTAAATATACATTCTATCTATATGCATAGCAAAAGAATGATATATATATATATATGTGCTAAAATATCTTGTAATTTAGAGTGTTAAAGAATAAGAAAATGAAAGATGTCAAGAGGACTAAAGGGATCAATATGGATAAAGAAGGAAGGATGATCACTACAAGAGAAATGAGTATTAACGATAGGATATGTGGTCGTTAATAGCCAAAATGTGGTCGTCAAAAGTAAACAACGACCACAAAAATGTGGTCATCGATGGTCGTTAAATGTTCCGTCGTTAATTGTAGTAACGACCACATGTAGATTCCGGTCGTTATTCGATTAACGACCGGATATATAATGGTCGTTAGTTATGGGGTATTAACGACCGCATAAAAAGCATCAACAACCAAATTTGCAGCTTTTAGCGACCACATATGAGGCATCAACAACCTTGGTTTTAGCTATAACAGACATGACTATTAACAACAACATGTCAATATTAACGTCCACTTACAATAGTATTGAAAACTGCATTTGTAATCATATTACATTAATAGTATATCAAAGACAGGAAACTAGATTTCATTTCAGCATGCACCAACAAACACTTCACAGCTCATATATGAACCTCATTTGAAACAAGTATAAATTGTATTAACCAAAACAAATCTGATTATTACATATGAGATGTATATAGTATAAAATCTGAAAAATCTTTACAGCAATGATCACACTAGGAATTTTTGTCTAACTACTACTTAATCTATTCTTTAGTTCTTCCCACTCCTGTTCCATACGACTCATACGACTGTTTGTAGCTTTATTTTCTTCTCGTAGCTCTCTATTTTCTTCTTGCATTGCTCTTTTCTCATCCTCGGACTGTTTCAACCTTTCTATCAATTCAGCCTTACTAATGCATGGACTTCTAAGATGTCTTGCTTTCACGCAACCACCATATCCAACAATGTGATCCTGTCTCTTTGAAGGGAAGCACTTATCCATAAGTTCTGCATTAGAAAGAGAAGGATCTAATGACATTTGTTCCTTAAGTTGTGCCTGCATTCAAAGATACCTTAATTTCAGAGATTTGTAATATGATATATCACCAATAAACAGAAATATAATCTAGAAAACTACCACCCTTTGTGTGAGTCATGAAAAATAAGGCATCCAAACTTGGAGGGTTGTTATCCTTTCCGCCCTAGTATATGCATGGAATATATGTAATCAAAACTAACAAGTAATATACAAGAAAACTAATCAACATGTTTAGATAAAATGTCAAATACTTACATTGTCATAAATTACTTTTCTAAATGGTTTGCTGCCACTGTGATGGAGGATTGTCAAGTTAGACCTATTTTTTGAATTTCTCTTGCTCCTTGCCTAGAATGAAATGAATAATTAGATTACTATACATGTTAACAACACCATCTCAGCAGTAAACAATTAAGAACAGTAATGGGCAGCAGTATAGCACTTACAATGAACTCCTTACTATAGAAATGTTCTTTAACCAACCACTCCCAGTCAGCTTGTGGAAAATCTTCAGGGCAGTTCTTAATAGCTTGTTGCATATTCTTTGCTGGCTTAACATAATGCCGACACAAGTCACCACGCCAATTGTTCCATAGATCCCTAGCATGCTCCATGATATCATTTTCATAGACATCAATTTTAATGTTTTCGTCTTTGTTTTCAAGCTTGTCCTAAAAAATTGTTAAACAGATGCCCCATATAAATGTAACATCTTAAAGAATATATATACATATATAAAAGATAACACAACAATATAATGAAAGTATACCATATATAAAAGATAACACAACAATATAATGAAAGTATACCTTTACTGCAGCAAAAATATGCTTCATAGATGTCTCACTAATGTCTGTCCATTTCTTCACTCTCACCGGGGTAATAGTAGGATCACGGACGATTCTACCAATGTGTCGTGCAAATGATGTGCCAAGAGCACGGTTGTTGTAGAACATCACTTTAATCTTTTGTCCTGGTTTAAGTTTAGCAAGATTCTTACATTTGTTTTTGCCACGACCCCTTTTCTCTTCAGTTATATCAGCTGGAACATTTATATATACTTTTATCAATAAGTTGTGTCCCATACAAAAAAGAGAAAAAATGCAGAACATGTGAAATTATATTTGTATCATACCAGTTTTTGCAGCATCCATATTATTGTTCTGAATATGTGTCCTGCAAGAGTCCCTCGGATCTTCATTATCAGCACTTGTGTAGGTATCCATATAATTATTCTGAATATGTGCCCTACAAGTGTCCCTCTCCTCTTCATTATCAGCTCTGGTTAAGGTGTCCATATTAATGTTCTGAATATGTGCCCTACAAGTGTCCCTCCCCTCTTCATTATCAGCTCCATTTAAGGTACCAACTTCATGGTTCATGGCTGCAAGACATATGGAATAACACATAATACTCAAAAGAAATAAATACACATGTGGTTATAGCTAGTGCACTGGCCCCATGGTTTAAGCTGTACCATTCAGCAAACTGTTTTTCACATAGAAGAAGCTAATTGGATTATTTTCTCAGCAATGTTTCTCCAATTCATTAGTTCCTATAGTCCTATCATATCAATGCCTAAATGTAAAAAAACTCCAATGTTTAACGCGACGTGTGTATGCATCTGTGCCTGAGTCAGCTTCACGTGGATTCCATGCCAGGCCACCTGCGTATGGCTTAGTCTGGCTGAGATGATGCCTCTCGCTGCTTGCATATGGAGACTTATTTTGAACGACATTTTTTGAAGTTAAAAGCTTGAACTTCATCCTATCTTGGTTGTTGCCTGATACTGCTTCTTGTGTTGACTGCTGAGCATGGTTAGCTGCTGTGTTGCCTGGTTAAGGTGTCACTTGCTTTTGTATCAGGATGCTTACAATTTAAATGGAAATTACTGTGTAGTTATATGTGAATATATTTAGATTCAAACAACTCATTAGAGAATTAATGAATTTATATAATACTCAAAAGAAATAAATATAGGCATTTTAGTGTTGTACTGAAGGTAGGAAATACTCACATTTCAGCTTCTTTCGTGGCTTGACTCGATGCGACTGTTTATCTCCTTTAAACGATGCATGCTTTTTCTTGAATACCATATTTTCTCTTGTGTTTTCTTCTTCAAAAGCACCTTCAGAGTTCTCCCTCCCCTCTTCATTATTAGATCTGGTTAAGGTGTCAACTTCATGGTTCATGGCTACAAGACATGTGGAAAAACTCCTCATAAAACTCAAAAGAAATAAATACTAGCATTTTACTGTTGTACTGAATGTAGGAAATACTCACATTTTAGCTTCTTTTGTGGCCTGACTCGATGCGACTGTCTATCTCCTTTAAAAGATGCATGTTTTTTCTTGAATAATATATCTTCAGAAGCACCTTCAGATTTCTCATTCTCATGTTCAGAATTGTATTCACTTTCATGTTCATAATCAGACTCACTTTCATTACAATAATTCTCACTGTCATTATCAGAATCAAACATATTGTTACCAGTCCCAGTCCCATTGACCTTTGCTGCCATTTTTTCAATACTTCATCGAAATGCTCATCTTCTAAGTCATCTACAATACCTCGATTGTTAGTAAATTGAAATTGGCATGCAAAAAATTACTGTAAAGGAATACATGAATGCAATATCAATTACCATTTGCTACAGTATTCGGATTTCTATAAGACCTCTTCTTATGTTGATTCATGGCTGCCTTCATAATAGAGCTGTCATTGTTGATTGTTGTGGTAGTATTGGGTTGTGAATGGTACCTTCTCGCTGGTTTTTTAGCAATACTCTCATTGTTGACCAGTATGTTGGTAATTGGGTTTGGATAGGACCTCCTCGCATGTTGCTGACGAAGCAATCCTGGGCTGATGAAGCTTGACTGGGCCGCAGAGGGCCAGAGGCTGTTACTTTTCCATACCTACCCTGCATTGCTACAGCCTACATAGATAGCATAGCAATAACATAAAATATTTATGTTTAATACAGGAAAAAAAATATAAGCACATAGAATGGTATAAGCACACTTAGAATACTATAAATCAATGGTGACAGGTTATGTATCCTATGGAATGATTAATATTCTAGAATCACTATTTCCTCTTTCCACCAAATGATGTAGTTGGAGGATCATCAACAGCTATATCTTCCTCGTCATCATAATCCTCATCTTCATTATCTTCGTCGTCTGAATTTCTAGGAGGTACATTATAGGTGTCACGTGGCTGCATTTTGACAACCAAGTGCCAACCTTTGATCAGATTGTCTTTGACGAAAAAGACTTGAGAAGCTTGGCTAGCTAATACAAATGGCTCATTTGTCCGAAGTAGACATTTAAAGTTGACACTAACAAGTCCATAAACATCCTTCTTTATCCCTCTTTTTTTATTGAATATGTCAACCCACTTGCAACGAAATAATGGCACACGTCTTCCCCCAAGAAATTGAAGCTCTATTATCTCTGTTAATATGCCATAATATTCTGCATTCTCACTAATTGTACTTCCCTCTGCCGAAACAACAACTCCGCTGTTCTATGTGCACCGATTTTTGTCACGACTCTCTATGCGAAATCTGAATCCATTCATATCATAACCTGCAAAACATGTACTATTTTGCAAAGGGCCCCTAGATAAGGACAGAAGGTCTTCCATTTGCTCACTTTTATCATGGTCATACAAATTATGTATCTGCAAAGACGGCACATAAATTACTTAATCAGCTATAGGAAGAAAACAATATGATATGAAAATATCACTATATGAGTTAATTGACAATACTTATACCTTATTCCTAAACCATGGAATGAAATTTTTGGCCCAGGTGGATGTATATTGTGGCAATGAAGACACTTCCTCGCCATTGCTATACTCACTGTAATACAAAATATATAGTACTAATATCAGAATAGGAAATTGATATTACATAAGTAAAAATTGAAGGTACCCGCAAGAATTACCTAATAAATGGTTGCACCTCATCACAATTCCTTAGAACATATATATGAGCCTGTTCTAACTCAAGCAATTCAAGGTCTCGAGTCTTGCAAGCACCAAGTGATCTTCCCACACAAGAAAATATTGGTAAAGAAAACTTTCCATAATCAGACTCATCATTGCTTCATCCAGGACGATTGTGCACTGTCTGCACATCATGTAAGTACCTCGAGCACAATGTTATAAATTCATATGCAAGATAACCCTCTGCTATTGAGGCCTCTGGATGAGCCATGTTGCAAATGAGAGATTTAAGAAGTTTTATATATCTCTCAAATTGGTACATCCATCGATACATGGTGAGTCCACCAATTAAAGCTTCGGTAGCTAAATGAATAGGCAAGTGCATCATGCTAACAAAAAATGAGGGTGGAAATTCCTTTTCCAGTTTACACAAAGTGGTTGTTATAAGTGGCTGCAATTGCTCTAACTGTTCAGTTGATAATGCCTTTGAGTTCAGTTCTCGGAAAAAATATGAAAGCTCTAATAAAGGCTCATATATACGGTTTGGTAAATATCCTCGTAGAACATAAGGAAGTAAATGATTTAACATGACATGACAATAATGAGTCTTCATTCCAGATAGCTTTCCTTCCTTCAAATTAACATGACTGCCAATAGTAGAAGAGAAACCATCTGGAACTTTCAAATCCTTCAAGAATTGCAAAACTGACCTCTTAGCTTCTGGAGGCAAAACATAAGGTGCTTGTGGCATAACTAACTTGTCCCCATCTTTAACTGGATGCAGATGTGGCTTTAGATTCATTTCTTTCAAATCAAGACGTGAATTATTATTGTCCTTTGTTTTTCCTTTGATATCTAAAATTGTTTCAATTATACAGTCACACACATTTTTCTCTATATGCATCACATCTAGATTATGCCTCAGCAGAAGTGTTTTGAAATATGGTAATTTAAAAAAGATGCTCTTCTTAGTCCAATTATCTCCCCTCTCACTGTGTGAAATCTTACTCTTTTTACTCTGATCCTTGGACAAGATTATCCCCTCTAGATCATCGACTTGTTGCAGCACCTCATTTCCAGTTAATGGCTCAGTTGGGCCTCGGACCTCTCTTGTTCCATCAAAAGAAGCTTTATCGTTTCTCCATCCATGATCTTTAGGTAGAAAGCGTCGATGACCCATGTAGCAGAATTTCTGGCCCTTTGTTAACCATAAAGAACAAGTTTCTTTATGGCAAACTGGGCATGCAAGTCTTCCCTTGGTGCTATAGCCTGATAGATTTGCATATGCTGGAAAGTCATGGACAATCCAAAGAATGGCTGCTTTGAGATTAAAATTAGTCTTGGTTGATGCATCATGTGTGTCGACACCCTCCTCCCAAAGCTCAATCAGTTCCTCTATTAATGGTTGCAAGTAAATATCAATTGCATCTCCAGGACCTTCCTTTCCAGGAATCAACATGGAAAGGATTACATTATGCTGCTTCATGCACATCCAAGGAGGTAAGTTCAAGGGAATAAGAAATATAGGCCAAATGGTATGAGAGACTCGGATGCTAGAAAATGGTTGGAAGCCATCACCAGCAAGGCATAACCTTATATTGCGAGGCTCATATGCAAAAGCAGGGTGGAGCTCATCAAAATTCTTCCACGCTTTGGAATCAGTTGGGTGCCGCTTCACTCCATCGTCCACTCTACCATCATTATGCCATGTCAAGAAAGTAGCTATTCTTCGAGACATATACAACCGTTGGAGTCTTGGCTTGAGAGGAAAATAACGTAAAGTTTTTTTAGAGATTTTTTCCTTTTGTTGATTGTTTGTTTTCACCTGAGTGCTTGTCCTGCTTCCATCTTGATCTTTGACAAATCTTGCAAAAATCTACATTTGCTTCTTCTTTCCAATACAACATGCAATCATTTCTACAAGCGTCAATTTTTCTATAACTTAGTCCTAGTTCATTAATAGTCTTTTTTGCCTCATAGTAAGAACTTGGTAAATTACTGTTATGAGGTAGGAAGTCCTTCAGGAGTATATCTAGTAAATCTGTAAAGGACTTGTTACTCCACTTTCCCATATTCTTAACATTGAGCAATTTAACTAGTGCAGATAACTTAGTACTATTGGAGCCATGATAAAGAGGCAGGTTCAAATCATTAAGCAAGTTGTAGAACTTCATAGCTTCACCAATTGGTTGATCTTCAAAAATAACACTAGGGGTTGGTTCTGTCATTGTATCTGTTGGGGACCATAATTAGGGGTACTCCCAAGACTCCTAATCTCAGCTGGTAACCCCCATCAGCACAAAGCTGCAAAGGCCTGATGGGTGCGATTAAGTCAAGGCTCGGTCCACTCAAGGGACACGATCTCACCTCGCTCGAGCCCAACCTCGGGCAAGGGCAGCCGACCCCGGAGGATTCACGTCTCGCCTGAGGACCCCCTTAAGCGACGGACACACCTTCGGCTCGCCCGAGGCCCAGTCTTCGCCAAGAAGCAACCTTGGCCAGATCGCCACACCGACCGACCATATCGCAGGAGCATTTAATGCAAGGATGGCCTGACACCTTATCCTGACACGTGCCCTTCAGTCGACAGAGCCGAAGTGACCGCAGTCACTTCACCGCTCCACTGACCGGCCTGACAAGAAGACAGCACCACCTGCGTCGCTCCGACTGCTGTGCCACTCGATAGAGTGAGGCTGACAGCAGCCAAGTCCGGCCTTGGGCGCCATAGGAAACTCCGCCTCGCCCGACCCCAGGGCTCGGACTCGGGCTCGGCCCCGAAAGACGATGAACTCCGCCTCGCCCGACCCCAGGGCTCGGACTCGGGCTTGGCCCCGGAAGACAACGAACTCCGCCTCGCCCGACCCTAGGGCTCGGACTCGGGCTCGGCCCTGGAAGACAACAAACTCCGCCTCGCCCGACCCCAGGGCTCGGACTCGGCCTCGGCTCCAGAAGACGATGAACTCCGCCTCGCCCGACCCCAAGGCTCGGACTCGGCCTTGGCCTCGGACGACAGTCTCCGCCTCGCCCGACCCGGGGCTCGGACTCGACCTCGACCTCGGAAGACAGACTCGACCTCGACCTTGGAGGAGCATCCACCTCGCCCGACCTAGGGCTCGGACCGACCACGTCGCAAGAGGGGCCATCATTACCCTACCCCTAGCTAGCTCAGGCTACGGGGAACAAGACCGGCGTCCCATCAGGCTCGCCTCGGTAAACAAATAATAATGATGGCGCCCCGCGTGCTCCGTGACAACGGCGGCTCTCAGCCCCTTACGGAAGCAAGGAGACGTCAGCAAGGACTCGACAGCCCCGACAGTTGTCCTTCCTCAAGGCTCCAGCGCTCCTCCGATGGCCACGACATCACATGAACAGGGTGTCAAGACCTCTCCGGCTGCCACGACGGCATGTACTTAGGGCGCTAGCTCCTCTCTGCTAGACACGTTAGCACATTGCTACACCCCCCACTGTACACCTGGGCCCTCTCCTTACGCCTATAAAAGGAAGGACCAGGGCTCTCTTACGAGGAGGTTGGCCACGTGGGAGGACGGACGACGCGTAGAGTCCCTCGCTCTCCCCCCACGCGGACGCTTGTAACCCCCTACTACAAGCGCACCCGACCTGGGCGCAGGACAACACGAAGGCCGCGGGTTTCCCCTTTTTGCCTGCCTCCCTCCTCTCTTCTCCCCCCTTCGTGCTCCGTCTCGCGCCGACCCATCTGGGCTGGGACACGTGGCGACAATTTACTCGTCGGTCCAGGGACCCCCCGAGGTCGAAACGCCGATAGTTGGCGCGCCAGGTAGGGGCCTGCTGCGTGTTGACGAACAGCTTCCCGTCAAGCTCCAGATGGGTAGTCTCCAGCAACCTTTCCAACCTGGGACGGTGCTCCGTTTCGGGAGTCTTGAGTTCATGTCCCTCGACGGCAGCTATGACATGATACTCCTTCCTCCGCCGCGTGACAGCGACAATAGCGGCCGATAACCCGCCCGCCGGCGGCGGAATCAACGACGTCTTCCCCACGTGGCGGAAGAACAACATCCGAGTTTGTCCCGTCACCTCCCCCGCCGACGGAGGAGGAGGCGGGGCAACCGTGGCCAAGCAGGAGGCGGCACCTCATCGGCTGTCGAGCGAGTCGACGGCGCCGGCGCCCCGACGAGGGACACGTCGGGCGTCGACCTCGCGTCTGGGACAAAGACGAGCGTCGTTTCCCCGCAACCCGCCAACTCCAAGCGGGCGGACGACGCCAGCACGCTCGCGAAGGACTTGCTGGGCGTCGTCCTCGTACCTGAGACGATGGTGCAGTCTGCCCCTGACGTGACTTCATCACCGCCTGTCGACAAGAGGTACCGACCGATTCCCATCTCGTGCCTTTTGGATTCAGCCTCAACCCACCATGCGACCCCGCTTTGGTTGAAGCCTTCATAGAGGCATGCACCAACCCTCCGGGGTATCATATGCGGTCACCCCGGGACCGGCTGACGGCCGTCTCGACCTACGGACCCTCGGGTTCTGAGGAAGATGACGAGCATGACTTTGGTTGGGATTTCTCCAGGCTCGGTAACCCCAGTGCCATGCGGGACTTCATGACCGCATGCGACTACTGCCTTTCCGATTGTTCCGACGGTAGCTGCAGCTTCGGTGACAAAGACTGTGGCCCAAGTCGTGAATGTTTCCACATCGATCTAGGGGGTCCCGACGAAGGCAACCATCTTGGTATACCGGAAAACGGTGATCCCCCTAGGCCTGCGCCTCGCGTTGACATCCTTCGGGAGCTAGCTGTGGTCCCAGTCCCTGTGGGGGGTCAGGACGCACAGCTCGAGCAAATCCGCGAGATGCAGGCCATGCTCGACGAGGGAGCAGGAACACTTGAGCCGCTCCGCCGGAACATCGGGCAGGAATGGGCAGACCAAGCTCCGGCCGGAGAAACGTGTCATCTACCCTAGGGCATCCAGCTCTGCATCACCGACGACGTCAGGGCAAGGCCACCACCGGCTTCCAGTGGGGTCGGCCAGAACCTAGCAGCAGCAGCAATACTTCTCCACGTAATGCCGGAACCATCAACCACCGAAGGGCGGCGTATCCAGGGAGAGCTCAAGAATCTCCTAGAGGATGCCGCGGTCCGACGGGCCGAAAGCTCTACCTCCCGAAGGCAGGGATACCCCTCAGAGCATCGCGCCGCGACTTCCCGATTCATGCGGGAAGCCTCGGTCCACACCGGGCGCACGCGCAACACAGCGCCTGCGGCCCCGGGTCGCCTCGGCAATGAGCACCACCACCGCAACCATCGAGCCCACCTCGACGAGAGGGTGCGCTGAGGCTACCACCCCAGGCGTGGGGGACGCTACGACAGCGGGGAGGATCGGAGTCCCTCGCCCGAACCACCCGGTCCGCAGGCTTTCAGCCGAGCCATATGACGGGCGTCGTTCCCGACTCGGTTCCGAACCCCGACTACCATCACAAAGTACTCAGGGGAGACAAGGCCAGAACTGTGGCTCGCGGACTACCGGCTGGCCTGCCAACTGGGTGGAACGGACGATGACAACCTCATCATCCGCAACCTCCCCCCGTTCCTCTCCGACTCCGCTCGAGCCTGGCTGGAGCATCTGCCTCCGGGGCAGATCTCCAACTGGGATGACCTGGTCCAAGCCTTCGCCGGTAACTTCCAGGGAACGTACGTGCGCCCTGGGAACTCCTGGGATCTCCGAAGCTGCCGCCAGCAGCCGGGAGAGTCTCTCTGGGACTACATCCGGCGATTCTCCAAGCAGCGCACCGAGCTGCCCAATGTCACCGATTCGGATGTCATCGGCGCGTTCCTCGCCGGCACCACCTGCCGCGACCTGGTGAGCAAGCTGGGTCGCAAGACCCCCACCAGGGCGAGCGAGCTGATGGACATCGCCACCAAGTTCGCCTCTGGCCAGGAGGCGGTTGAGGCCATCTTCCGGAAGGACAAGCAGCCCCAGGGCCGCCAGCCGGAAGATGTTCCCAAGGCGTCCACTCAGCGCAGCACCAAGAAGAAAGGCAAGAAGAAGTCACAAGCGAAACGCGACGCCCCCGACGCGGACCTTGTCGCCGCCGCTGAGTACAAGAACCCTCGGAAACCTCCCGGAGGCGCCAATCTCTTCGACAAGATGCTCAAGGAGCCGTGCCCCTATCATCAGGGACCCGTCAAGCACACCCTTGAGGAGTGCGCCATGCTTCGGCGCCACTTTCACAGGGCCGGGCCACCTGTGGAGGGTGGCAGGGCCCACCATGACGACAAGAAGGAGGATCACAAGGCAGAGGAGTTCCCCGAGGTCCGCGACTGCTTCATGATCTACGGTGGGCAAGTGGCGAACGCCTCGGCTCGGCACCACAAGCAAGAGCGTCGGGAGGTCTGCTCGGTAAAGGTGGCGGCGCCAGTCTACCTAGACTGGTCCGACAAGCCCATCACCTTCGACCAGGGCAATCACCCCGACCGCGTGCCGAGCCCGGGGAAATATCCGCTCGTTGTCAACCCCGTCATCGGCAACGTCAGGCTCACCAAGGTCCTCATGGACGGAGGCAATAGCCTCAACATCATCTACGCCGAGACCCTCAAGCTCCCGCAGATCGATCTATCCTCGGTCCGGGCCGGTGCGGCGCCTTTTCACGGGATCATCCCCGGGAAACGCGTCCAACCCCTCGGACAACTCGATCTGCCCGTCTGCTTTGGGACTCCCTCCAACTTCAGAAGGGAAACCCTCACGTTCGAGGTGGTCGGGTTCCGAGGAACCTACCACGCAGTGCTGGGGAGGCCATGCTACGCCAAGTTCATGGCCGTCCCCAACTACACCTACCTCAAGCTCAAGATATCGGGCCCCAACAGGGTCATCACCGTCGGCCCCACGTACCGACACGCGTACGAATGCAACATGGAGTGCGTGGAGTACACCGAGGCCCTCACCGAATCCGAGGCCCTCATCGCCGACCTGGAGAGCCTCTCCAAGGAGGCGCCAGATGTGAAGTGCCATGTCGGCAACTTCGAGCCAGCGAAGACGGTTAAGTCCGTCCCTCTCGACCCCAGCAACGACGCCTCCAAGCAGATCCGAATCGGCTCCGAGCTCGACCCCAAATAGGAAGCAGTGCTCGTCGACTTTCTCCGCTCAAACGCCGAAGTTTTCGCGTGGAGTCCCTCGGACATGCCTAGCATACCGAGGGATGTCGCCGAGCACTCACTAGATATCCGAGCTGGAGCCCGACCCGTGAAGCAACCTCTGCGCCGATTCGACGAAGAAAAGCGAAGAGCCATAGGCGAGGAGATCCACAAGCTGATGGCCGCAGGGTTCATCAAAGAGGTATTCCATCCCGAATGTCTTGCCAACCCCGTGCTTGTGAGAAAGAAAGGAGGGAAATGGCGGATGTGTGTAGACTACACTGGTCTAAACAAAGCATGTCCAAAAGTTCCCTATCCTCTGCCTCACATCGATCAAATCGTGGATTCCACTGTTGGATGTGAAACCCTGTCTTTCCTCGATGCCTACTCAGGGTATCACCAAATCAGGATGAAAGAGTCCGACCAGCTCGCGACTTCTTTCATTACACCTTTTGGCATGTACTGCTATGTTACTATGCCATTTGGTTTGAGGAATGCGGGTGCGATGTACCAAAGGTGCATGAACCACGTGTTCGGCGAACACATTGGTCAAACGGTCGAGGCTTATGTCGATGACATCGTAGTCAAGACGAGGAAAGCCTCCGACCTCCTTTCCGACCTTGAAACGACATTCCGGTGTCTCAAGGCGAAAGGCGTAAAACTCAATCCCGAGAAGTGTGTCTTCGGAGTCCCCCGAGGCATGCTCTTGGGGTTCATCATCTCCGAGCGGGGCATCGAGGCCAACACAGAGAAAATCGCGGCCATCACCAACATGGGGCCCATCAAGGACTTGAAAGGCGTACAAAAGGTCATGGGATGCCTTGCGGCTCTGAGCCGTTTCATCTCGCGCCTCGGCGAAAGAGGCCTACCTCTGTACCGCCTCTTAAGAAAGACCGAGTGCTTCACTTGGACCTCCGAGGCCGAGGAAGCCCTCGGGAACCTGAAGGCGCTCCTTACGAACGCGCCCATCTTGGTGCCCCCCGCTGTCGAAGAAGCCCTCTTGATCTACGTCGCCGCTACCACTCAGGTGGTCAGCGCCGCGATCGTGGTTGAGAGACAAGAAGAAGGGCATCAATTGCCCGTCCAGAGGCCGGTTTACTTCATCAGTGAGGTACTGTCTGAGACCAAGATCCGCTACCCACAAATTCAGAAGTTGCTGTACGCGGTGATCCTGACACGGCGAAAGTTGTGACACTACTTCGAGTCTCATCCGGTGACTGTGGTGTCATCCTTCCCCCTGGGGGAGATCATCCAGTGCCGAGAGGCCTCGGGTAGGATTGCAAAGTGGGCGGTGGAAATCATGGGCGAGACGATCTCGTTTGCCCCTCGGAAGGCCATCAAGTCCCAAGTCTTGGCGGACTTTGTGGCTGAATGGGTCGACACCCAGCTCCCGGCGGCTCCGATCCAACCGGAACTCTGGACCATGTTTTTCGATGGGTCACTGATGAAAACAGGGGCAGGCGTGGGCCTGCTCTTCATCTCGCCCCTCAGGAAGCACCTACGCTACGTACTGCGTCTCCATTTCCCGGCGTCCAACAACGTGGCTGAGTACGAAGCTCTGGTCAACGGGTTGCGCATCGCCATCGAGCTAGGGGTTCGATGCCTCAACGCTCGCGGCGACTCGCAGCTCGTCATCGACCAAGTTATGAAGAACTCCCACTGTCGCGACCTGAAGATGGAAGCCTACTGCGATGAGGTTCGGCGCCTGGAGGACAAGTTCTATGAGCTTGAGCTCAACCACATCGCCTGATGATACAACGAGACTGCGGACAAGCTGGTTAAGATAGCCTCGGGGCGGACAACGGTTCCCCCGGATGTCTTCTCCTGAGACCTACAGCAACCCTTAGTCAAGCCCGATGACACGCCCGAGCCCGAGAGGGCCTCAGCCCAGCCCGAGGCACCCTCGGCCCCCGAGGGTGAGGCACTGCGCGTCGAGGAAGAGCGGAATGGGGTCCAGTCTAATCGAGACTGGCAGACCCCGTACCTGCAATATCTCCACCAAGGAGAGCTGCCACTCGACCGAGCCGAAGCTCGGCGACTGGCGCGGCGCGCCAAGTCGTTTGTCTTACTGGGTGATGGGAAGGAGCTCTACCACCGCAGCCCCTCCGGCATCCTCCAGCGATGCATATCCATCGCCAAAGGCCAGGAGCTCTTACAAGAAATACACCCGGGGGCTTGCGGTCATCACGCAGTGCCCCAAGCCCTTGTTGGAAACGCCTTCCAACAAGGTTTCTACTGGCCGACCGCGGTGGCCGACGCCACTAGAATTGTCCGCGCCTACCAAGGGTGTCAATTCTACACAAGGCAGACCCACCTGCCCGCTCAGGCTCTGCAGACAATACCCATCACCTGGCCGTTTGCTGTGTGGGGACTGGACCTTGTCGGTCCCTTGCAGAAGGCACCCGGGGGCTACACGCACCTGCTGGTCGCCATCGACAAATTCTCCAAGTGGATCGAGGTCCGACCCCTGAACAGCATCAGGTCCGAACAGGCGGTGGCATTCTTCACCAACATCATCCATCGCTTTGGGGTCCCGAACTCCATCATCACCGACAACGGCACCCAGTTCACCGATAGAAAGTTCCTGGACTTCTGCGAGGGTCACCACATCCGGGTGGACTAGGCCACCGTGGCTCACCCCATGACGAATGGGCAGGTGGAACGTGCCAACGGCATGATTCTGCAAGGACTCAAGCCGAGGATCTACAACGACCTCCACAAGATCGGCAGACGATGGATGAAGGAACTCCCCTCGGTGGTCTGGAGTCTGAGGACAATGCCGAGCCAAGCCACGGGCTTCACACCATTCTTTCTAGTCTATGGGGCCGAGGCCATCTTGCCCACGGACTTAGAATACGGTTCCCCGAGGACGAGGGCGTACGACGACCGAAGCAACCAGACCGACCGAGAAGACTCACTGGACCAGCTCGAAGAGGCTCGGGACATGGCCTTACTACACTCGGCGCGGTACCAGCAGTCCCTGCGATGCTACCACGCCCGAGGGGTTCGGTCCCGAGACCTCCAAGTGGGCGACTTGGTGCTTCGGCTGCGACAAGACGCCCGAGGGCGGCACAAGCTCACGCCTCCCTAGGAAGGGCCATTCGTCATCGCCAAGGTTCTGAAGCCTAGGACATACAAGCTGGCTAATAGCCAAGTCGAGGTCTACAGCAACGCTTGGAACATCCGACAGCTACGTCACTTCTACCCTTAAGATGTTTTCAAGTTGTTCGTGCACCTCGTTCACGTACAAAGTCTAACCATCAAGGAAGGGTCAGCCTTGCCTTAGCAAAGCCCGACCCTCCCTCGGGGGCTAGAAGGGGGGAACCCCCTCTGCGTCAAAATTTTCCTCGGAAATAGTCTTTCTGCCAGAACGTCTTTCGTGCTTTTTGACTACTTCAAAAGTGGGATCCTGAAAACGATGGAGTACACGTAAGCAGCCAAGGCCGACCGAGCCGAGGGACTCCTACGCCTCCGGGATACGGATACCTCACTCATCACCTTCTGCGATAAGTAAGTCACGCTCGGATAAGCGATTCCGCTGACCGAACAAGTCTTAATGCTCGGAGACCTTTCTGCCGAAACGATTTTTCGGGCCTTCTCGACTACATTGTTAGCAGAATCCTACGGACAAGTAAGAGTACATGTAAGCAGCAAGGCCGATCGAGCCGAGAGACTCCTACGCCTCCAGGATACGGATACCTCACTCATCACCTTCCGTGAAAAGTAACTCTCGCTCGGACAAACAATTATTTTACCAACAAATAAGTCTTGATACTCGAAACAAAGGGAAAAAGAAACGTAGCTTTACAACACAACGACAGTATGTTTGGGCCTCGGCGGCCGCAGAAAACGTACGCACACTACAAGATAAACCGATCCTGCAGGTTCAGACCTCGATGGAGGGGGAGCAGCAGCACCCTCGGCGTCAACACCACCTTCGGCGAAGTCCGACCGAGCCTCGAACGGCAACACAGTCGGAGGATCTCCGCTCCGAAGGATGACGTCAGCACCACGCCCAGGCCATCGCCGCCAGGGTCTCTTCTAGGAGTCCGGCTCGAGCAGACGGCTCGGCCGGTCGCCCCGAAGCCTCAGCCAGCTGTCCCCCGAGGACATCAGCCCGGCTCATGGCCTCGGCAACTCGACTCTGGCACCGGTCCCGCCAGTGGACGGCCCAGTCAGGCTTCGGCCGACGAAGTCTTCTTTTTGAGCCAACTCTGCCTCTGTCCACACTGATACCGCTGCCACCGGCTCCGGCTCAACGAAGAGCGGCCGAGGGTTTCCTTTAACTAAGCAAGAGAAGCCTCGGGTGGCAAGGCCGACCGAGCCAAGGGACTCCTACGCCTCCGGGATACGAATACCTCACTCGTCACCTTCGCACGAGGCAACTCACACTTGGTGAAGCGGTTCTGTTAGCTGACAGGCGAGTCCTAGTGCTCGAAAATGAGGGAAAAAACATGGTATTACACCCAAAAATACCTACATGTTCAGTCCTCGACAGCCACAATGAACAAACGCCGGCACTCAAGGTGCCATTACAAACGGAACTCCGGTTCCACCCCCGCAGGTACGAACAACCCCCCACGTTGGAGGGCCTGCGGGGCGACAAAACCCCTGGTGGCTCACCGCCGCCCGCTCCGGCAGCAGCGACAGCGACCTCCGCCCCGGGCGGCGAAACAGCTGCAGCAACGGCTTCCGGGCGGATGCTACGGCAGAAGGGCTCTCGCCCACGAAGGACGGGAACCAGCCATTCAAGTCAGGGGACGGAGGTCCGGGGGTGCATGCGGAGTTGGCAATCTCGTCAGTAGAGAAGCCTTCTCCGGCTGCCACCACCTGACACCGCACCAGCGGGCGCCAGACGCCCCAAAGCGCACCAGCAGGTCCTCGCTCCGGCCCTCACCGGAGCCACCCCAGAACATAAGCGCCGCCCTCGCGGCGCACGACGTGCTGGGCGACCCTCTGGCACGGCTGTCGGCACGAGGAAGACCTGGACGTGGCTGGCCCGTACGTGGCACGACCATCGCCCGTACCCTGGCTGGGCAGCAGCAGTCCACCTTCCCCGGCGTGGCTGAAGGAAGCCTCCGCGGGGCTGGAGGATGCCTTTCTCCCCCAAACGCCGGGGGAAGAAAAGGGTTACCGACCCACGCGGAGGCAACCCCCTGGCTCGCCTCGCTCTCCACCCCAGTAAGGATGATGAAGATCCTTGAAGATGAGGGCGGGGCAGAGGCCGCAGCCCGGTTTGCTTCTCCCCACCATCGAACTGGTGGTCACCGTCTTGGGTGACCACCGATGAGGGGATGCAGCCGGGCTGCCTGATGAAAATCCTTGAAGCCGAACGATGGCTGAAAGGTACCAACTTCTGTGAAGTTGTGTTCCCCCAATGATGACAAGGCGGAAGAACCGCGGGCGCCCCTCGCCTGGGGGCTCGGAAGGTGGAAAGACGCGATGCATGAGGGGAGCGCGAAGACATGGTTGCCTTTCAAGGGGGTCACCCTCCTTTTAAAGGCAACTCTCCCCACTTGCGTCCTCAGCCGCCGTGGGCTGAGTCTTCTCCAACACGCTCCAAGGTCCTCCCCCTACGACACGGGGGCTGGGTCCCACGCGTCATACAAGCTGGCTCAGGGCAGACAAAGCCAAACCGCCGCGCACGGTGCGCGCAACTACCCAGCGGTTACGAGCATTCCTCCACTTTCGCCTAGGCCAGTGGGTGAAAGGGTGGACCGTCATGCAGGCGGCGTGCAACCGCACCCAGGGGGGCGCACCCTTTCGACTTCGACGCGTCCAGCATGGAGGCCCAGGCCCACACGTCATGTAATCGGCGTGCCGGTTACTACGTGCAAGAAACTGCACCACCACTCATGCCAGTACCGCGCCTTCTCGAATGCGGAACCAGTGCTGCGACTCGAGGCGACCCTGCGCATGACCCGACAGTGCCAACCGAGCACATCGGTCACGGGTCAGTCAGCCGCGGGAGAGGGCGCGATGGTCGATACGACCAGAAATGGGCCGACAGTAATGGCGGTGGCAGGCGGGCGGAAGCGGCAGTCAAGTCGTTAGCAAGCTCACGTCCCCTCCTGGGATAGCGAGAGGACCTTCTCCCACGGCGTGAAGACGACGCGTCCACGTTCCGTTCCTCGAACGGCTCGCGCACGCACAACGGCCACCCCGTGAACCACTCATCCCATCGCATTAATTCTATGGCAGGACAGGCGGCACCTTTGGCAGGCGAAGCAGGCGACGCTTCACCTCCGCCATAATGACCGCGTCAAAAAAGGTGCGCCACATCATTCGATTTTGTATCCTTTTCCACTTCCTCTTTCTCTCTCTTGCCTTAGGGATCGGGAAAAGGGATACTCCGAAAGGGATCCTTCTCCACGAAGGAAGCGGGCCCCGAGCCCCCCTACTGATCAGAGGTTCGAAGGCTGGCCCCTCGAAGGGGTTCAACAGCCGCCTCAGAGCACTCGGGCTCCGCGCCCACTACTGGTCAGAGGTTCGAAGGCCGGCCCCTCGAAAGGGTTCAACGGCCGCCTCAGGCCACTCGGGCTCCGCGCCCACTACTGATCAGGGGTTCGTAGGCTGGCCCCCGAAGGGTTCGACAGCCGCCTCAGACGCAGAGCGAGGGATGACCCTGGGTACATTCGATACATAACCGAGGCTCGGGCTGCGCTCCCGAGGTACCCTAGGACATTTCCGAGACCAACGAGAACGATTTTGTAACGGAATCCCACTAGAGGGAGGCATCGAGCCCTCAGACCCCATCAAAAGGGGACCGGGTCCGGCAAATCACCCGCAGGTACTTTTGGAGTGCGCCTCTGGGCCACTAGCCGACCCCTAACAAATGGGGCACGGGCGTCCACTCAGATTACCCGTTAGCAACTCGCTGGAGACACCATGTTCGGCGCCCTCCGAGGGCAACATGGCGCTTTCCCCCCCTCCTCCTTGCGGAAAGGCGACGCAGGGGCGTATGTAAAAAGCCAAGTCTGTCCCTGACCGTCCTCTCGCTCTGTGCGGAGGCTCGGGCGCTGCTCTCGCAAACCCGGCTCTGGCCAAACCGTTGACAGCGTCAACATACTAGCCCGAGAACTTGGGACTCGACTGTGCACCCAGGCTATGGCCAGTTCGCATGAGGGAACAACCAGACCGGCCAAAGCATTACGAAACGTACTAAGACCTTGAAGGAGTCAAACTACTCCTCCGAGGCCTCGGGGGCTACACCCGGCGGGTGCGCTCGCGCGCACCCACCGGAACAAAACGCAACCGAGGAAGGCCGGTCCCCTTGCAAAAAAGTGCGACAAAAGCCTCCAAGCGAGTATCAACACTCCCTTCGAGGCTCGGGGGCTACTGTCGGGGACCATAATTAGGGGTACCCCCAAGACTCCTAATCTCAGCTGGTAACCCCCATCAGCACAAAGCTGCAAAGGCCTGATGGGTGCGATTAAGTCAAGGCTCGGTCCACTCAAGGGACACGACCTCGCCTCGCCCGAGCCCAACCTTGGGCAAGGGCAGCCGACCCCGGAGGATTCACGTCTCGTCCGAGGACCCCCTCAAGCGACGGACACACCTTCGGCTCGCCCGAGGCCCAGTCTTCGCCAAGAAGCAACCATGGCCAGATCGCCACACCGACCGACCGTATCGCAGGAGCATTTAATGCAAGGATGGCCTAACACATTATCCTGACACGCGCCCTTCAGTCGGCAGAGCCGAAGTGACCGCAGTCACTTCACCGCTCCACTGACTGGCCTGACAAGAAGACAGCGCCGCCTGCGTCGCTCCGACTGCTGTGCCACTCGATAGAGTGAGGCTGACAGCAGCCAAGTCCGGCCTCGGGCGCCATAGGTAACTTCGCCTCGCCCGACCCCAGGGCTCGGACTCGAGCTCGGCCCCAGAAGACGACGAACTCCGCCTCGCCTGACCCCAGGGCTCGGACTCGGGCTCGGGCCCGGAAGACGATGAACTCCGCTGTAACACCCCTGGTGTTACTGTAACTAAAACTTGAGCATGGCATCATAAGCATTGGCATTGTATATGTTTGATACACCTAGAGTGCATTCACTAGGCAAAAATTTCAAACAAGTTGAATTGTTTTAGTGTTTTGCAAATAGAACCCTTGTTAAGAGACTTAACCTTAAATAGAGGTTAAAGGGGTAAAACTTAACCCAAGATGAGAAAACCTAAAGACTTTAGGGAAAGAGTCATAAAATATCCTCAAACACAAAGTTGAATCACATTTATACCCCTGGGATACTAAAAACCCTAATTGGAACCCTGGAAAACCCTAAAACCAAACCCTAGGGGCCTATGTGCAAAATTAGTCCACTTTTGGACTAAAGTGCAAAAACCAAGTCAAATAAGTTTCTTAAGTCCTTTGGTTCACAAATGTGTGGACTTTAAAGCCAAATGTTGAGTTTTGGACTTAAATGCAAAATGGACCTCAATTTGGTTTTATTCTAAGTCTGAAATTTTAGAGTTTTGGCTCAACTTTGGAGCCCTGTATCTTTTAAAATATAGGGTTTTTGCCCAAAGTGACCACATCAAAATTGTAGCCCAATTATAGGAGAATAACTTTGCTTAAGAGTGCAAGCTATGTTCTTATGAGAAATTTGGAAATAATTCAGCCCAAAGTTGGACTGTCAGGCTGGTTCAGTCTGAAAATCAGACTAACATATTGATGCCATCAACTTCAAGCTTAAATTCAAGCATGATCCAATGGGTTTTTGTGGCATCATCATATTACAAAGTTGTAGATGGAGTATTGCTCTACACTTTTGCTGCAGAGCTTGACTTGTGTTGTCACTAGAAATTTGGCGAAAAGGGGCTCTGAAGTTGCTCTGTCAGCTGCTCTGATGAAGTGTTCCCCATGGTACAGTACCACGACTGAAAAAGATCAGATCGCCAGCAAACCCACCGCCGATGACCAACTTCGCCGTGATTCGTGCTGTTGCCGGCCCAACTGGTGCTCGGGATAGGCAGATAAGGACACACGGTAAAAGGTCCTCGCCGGCGGTGAGCTGGAGATCACTGCGGTGACCCCGTGGCTCTCCCTTCCTCTTTGCGGCTGGGCCGATAAAATCGCCGGTGAACGCCGCCTCCCGGCTGTACGCTGCGTGGCTTAGCTTTTCCACCGTGCCGTCATGACTCCCCTGGGCCATCCCATCGTCGCCGGGGAGGTTGCCACGCCGTTAGCCACGGATTCACCGCACCCAGGTTCTTCCTTATCTCCGGCCGCCTCCGCTATCCACTCAAATTAAGCGCCACCGCCTCGGGGCTCTATAAATTGACCCTGCCGTGAGCTTCACCACATCCTCACGCATTCAGCCACCGCTAATCGCTTGTAATCCTTCGCTAGAACTCGCGAATTTTGGATTCGCCCCAAATCCACTCTCCGCCGCCGTAAACCCAATCTCACCGCGGCCAGCTCTTTCCAGGTTAATTTATTGCTCCCTCTTCCTTGTTTAAGCACTCTGGTTACTCTGTGATGCTCGCCAAGCCATCAATTTGAACTAGGATGCCCCCAATCGTCGGGAACGTGACGATCTAGCCGCCTTGTGTTCGGTCACCATGGGCAGAGAATTGTAGAGCTCCAATTCTAAAATTGAGTGAGGGGAAATGCGCGGGCGGGGTCCGATTTGGAGTCCGCTACTCGGGAGCACCGGTCCTGACTCCCTCCGGCCGGTCCAGCTCGCCGGAGCTCGGCCCCCGGTTCGGTCCGCCGTCGGGGACCTTCCCCTGCGAAGAAACAGAAGTCGGGGGTCTCTTTTGCAAGTTGTCTATGACTGAGAAACACAGTGAATAAATCTGCTTCCATTTAACCAAAACCCCGAGGTCCTCTGTGCAAAACCGCCAGCGCGGGCACGCGCGCGGGCGCTTTCTCCCTCTGAGTTAGGCCACTGGGCTGAAATCAGCCCAGTACTATTCATAAGCTTTTCTTTTTCTTTTTACCCCAGAGATAAAACAATTATAGAAAACAGTAGAAAAATGATAAAATTGTGAAACCAATTTTTCTAGGTTTTTTATTTTCCCTAGAATTTAATAAAAATAATTTTGTGATTTTTAGCTTAAATAAGGAATTTTAAGGCATTTAAAGTAGTTCAAAGTAATAGTTTTGGATTTTTAAAAGATAAGTTGTAATCCCAAAAATGCTCAAAATTTTTATATGAGTTCCTCATATTATTTAGAAGCCTTGGGTAGAATTTAAGTTGATTTGGACCTTGTTTGATCACCAAACCCCAAAACACCCCCCTGCCCTATGAACTCCTTTACTGACTCCGGAAACCCTAAGTTCTCGGAGTACCGTGAAGGAAAGTTGTATTCAAGACTTAGATAATAAGTTTATATTATCTTTGCACCCTCATGAGCATCCCATGGCATCCATTCTTATACATATATATGGTTATGTTAGAACACGAAGAAGAAGAGGAAGTCACCGAAGAAAGGACACCACCACCCTCGGATTCTCAAGCAGGCAACTGCTTCTACTTTGATATTTGCGGATCCGAGCCAGACTCACCTGTTAACAAAGGCAAGCCCCGGTGCATTTGCCACCCCCCTTGTGTTTTAAATCTTTCTCACTTGTTTGATGCACTAGGTGATAGGTGTTGATTGCTAAAACAATTCCTGCATTACTTTCCTTGGAATTTGATTACCTTCCTTGATACCCTATTTTACAAAAGGTTTTGTTATGCTTAGTATTGCTCTAGCAAAACAAAAGGATTTGTTTTACAAAAGATGTTTGGCAAAGTGGGAGGGTTGTTTTCAAAATAAAACTTGATGGTGAATCTGTCAAAGGCCTTGATGGATTCAACATCGGAAAAGATGTACCTCTGCCAGGTACCAACCTTTGGGTTTAAAAGATTAAGCTGAGACCGGGCGGGTGACTTGCACGAGAAAGAGAGTCTCGGTGTAGTGTCTCCGTCTGAGTCGATTAAGGGCCGTCTCGATGTAAGCCTGCTGACCGAGGACCCTTTAACTGGTCACATGCCTCGTCATGGGTAAGCTTTGCCTCGGGTGTACTAAGGCCAGAATAAGATAACACGAAATGGGCATGGAGCGGTGGCGAGAGTAGCGTGTACCCTCCGTGGCAAGAGGCTGGACGGTGGTGTATCTGTGCTCTCGGTTTGCGTGAACCTGATCTGGTCTTAAGAAACTCGGTGGCGGGTTGACATATGCAAGGGTTAAGTGCTACATATGTCGTGTGATCGGAGATCCTCAGCTGAGTATAATCGATTCGGATCGCCGTACCTCCGCGGTTATGAAGACTTGGTCACTGACTTACACGTAGAACTCCAGTGAAGATGACAGGTTGATAAGAAATTGGCTAGTGCAGGTCAAGTGCTTGAACTAGGGTAGACAGAACTCTAGATGCAGGTAATTTTACTTAACCTGACATTAAAAATGGATTTTTAAGGATCCACTCATAGTAAGCTTTTCTACAAAACAGAGTCCTTGATTCTTGATAAGCCTTTCCTTGAATCCCTCTAGCCAGCATACCCTTGAGAGTCTTTTCTTTAGTCGGGTAAGTCTTGCTGAGTAATTCCGTACTCAGGGTTTTATTCCCTGTTGTTTTTCAGGTCCTAACTTTGTGATGCTGTTGATGGTGTTAAGTGCCGGTGGGCTCGGCCTTCTTATAAGTCTAAGTAATCCTTCTATACTTCTTATTGAGGATGGTCATTTGAGCTAGCATATATTTCAACTTATACTTTTGTAATCACTCCGATAAAATAATATAAAATTTTTGTAACTTGTAAAATTTGGTAATAGTATTTCTGCTGCAAAAATATTGGTGTGTGTGATTTGTGTTACTTAATCCCGCGGTTCTGGTTGAAAGTGGTTTATCCGATGTCCTTGGGGCAATCGGACAGATCCTATTGAGTTATCTGGTGCACATGCATGGTCGTCTGAGGTCTTTGGGACAAGGACAGGTGCATGTGGGCCCAATAACTTGGAGGTTCTGCCACAGGCTGGTATCGGAGCGTAGCCCTTCTTGACAGATATTATATGGCATCTTCAAAAGGGATTTTCTAAGACTTATCTAGAAAATTGCTTCTCTTCTTACCTAAGTATTTCTGAAGAGTTTATTTCAAGGACCAGATAGGAAGAGTGCAATGTATATAAGGTTGAATCGACTAAGGTTGATTCTGTACTTATTCATGCATCATGCTAAGAATTATACTAATAAATTTTCCCCCTTAGCAAAT
The DNA here is from genome assembly GCA_029449295.1 of Zea luxurians. Classification (NCBI taxonomy): domain Eukaryota; kingdom Viridiplantae; phylum Streptophyta; class Magnoliopsida; order Poales; family Poaceae; genus Zea; species Zea luxurians. The sequence continues at coordinate 46,581,579 of JAOPSE010000010.1, forward strand.
GCCGCCACGTACAAGGAAAATGGCACGTAAGCATACTGGACCCATTGGTGTGCCTCGGCATCAACTTGCCCCACGAGAGCAAGAGCAAAACAGCAGTAGCGGGAGCAACGATCCTATTGGTGATCTCGAAGCTCGCGTGAATCATCTCCAAGCGGAGTTACAGCGCAGGACTAATCTATGGGTTGCGGACGGTGAATGGATAAATGATTTAAGAAGTTACATCCGCACCCTGCAAGATCAACTAGCTGACCAAGATTTGGCACTTGACTGGGCAGTACTATCTCGCTCAGTAGCTTTAGCTAAGGAAGCGAAGGCTCGAGCACGAGTCAACGAACTTAGCGTTGCTGTTGATAACTTGCAGGTATATTGCAATACTTTGCATGAATAAGTTCATGTACTGTATTCGCAATTACACCCAAATGTCCCTGCGGATCCCGTCAGGTCTGAAGCCGGAACCTCGCATACTGCGGGAGAAGCGCTTGGTGGAGAGTTAGACCTTTTTTGGCCCCCTCCTTCTTTGAGGCTGGTCGACGTATGGTCTCCCACCCCTGACGATGAAGCTACCAAAAATAAGGAAATACAAATGTGAAGCATTTCCTTTTCCATTACTCACCCTAGGACTTTAAATCTCGGGACGAGATTCTTTTATGGGGGGAAGGATGTAACACCCCTGGTGTTACTGTAACTAAAACTTGAGCATGGCATCATAAGCATTGGCATTGTATATGTTTGATACACCTAGAGTGCATTCACTAGGCAAAAATTTCAAACAAGTTGAATTGTTTTAGTGTTTTGCAAATAGAACCCTGGTTAAGAGACTTAACCCTAAATAGAGGTTAAAGGGGTAAAACTTAACCCAAGATGAGAAAACCTAAAGACTTTAGGGAAAGAGTCATAAAATATCCTCAAACACAAAGTTGAATCACATTTATACCCCTGGGATACTAAAAACCCTAATTGGAACCCTGGAAAACCCTAAAACCAAACCCTAGGGGCCTATGTGCAAAATTAGTCCACTTTTGGACTAAAGTGCAAAAACCAAGTCAAATAAGTTTCTTAAGTCCTTTGGTTCACAAATGTGTGGACTTTAAAGCCAAATGTTGAGTTTTGGACTTAAATGCAAAATGGACCTCAATTTGGTTTTATTCTAAGTCTGAAATTTCAGAGTTTTGGCTCAACTTTGGAGCCCTGTATCTTTTAAAATATAGGGTTTTTGCCCAAAGTGACCACATCAAAATTGTAGCCCAATTATAGGAGAATAACTTTGCTTAAGAGTGCAAGCTATGTTCTTATGAGAAATTTGGAAATAATTCAGCCCAAAGTTGGACTGTCAGGCTGGTTCAGTCTGAAAATCAGACTAACAGATTGATGCCATCAACTTCAAGCTTAAATTCAAGCATGATCCAATGGGTTTTTGTGGCATCATCATATTACAAAGTTGTAGATGGAGTATTGCTCTACACTTTTGCTGCAGAGCTTGACTTGTGTTGTCACTAGAAATTTGGCGAAAAGGGGCTCTGAAGTTGCTCTGTCAGCTGCTCTGATGAAGTGTTCCCCATGGTACAGTACCACGACTGAAAAAGATCAGATCGCCAGCAAACCCACCGCCGACGACCAACTTCGCCGTGATTCGTGCTGTTGCCGGCCCAACTGATGCTCGGGATGGGCAGATAAGGACACACGGTAAAAGGTCCTCGCCGGCGGTGAGCTGGAGATCACTCCGGTGACCCCGTGGCTCTCCCTTCCTCTTTGCGGCTGGGCCGATAAAATCGCCGGTGAACGCCGCCTCCCAGCTGTACGCCGCGTGGCTTTGCTTTTCCACCGTGCCGTCATGACTCCCCTGGGCCATCCCATCGTCGCCGGGGAGGTTGCCACGCCGTTAGCCACGGATTCACCACACCCAGGTTCTTCCTTATCTCCGGCCGCCTCCGCTATCCACTCAAATTAAGCGCCACCGCCTCGGGGCTCTATAAATTGACCCCGCCGTGAGCTTCACCACATCCTCACGCATTCAGCCACCTCTAATCGCTTGTAATCCTTCGCTAGAACTCGCGAATTTTGGATTCGCCCCAAATCCACTCTCCGCCGCCGTAAACCCAATCTCACCACGGCCAGCTCTTTCCAGGTTAATTTATTGCTCCCTCTTCCTTGTTTAAGCACTCTGGTTACTCTGTGATGCTCGCCAAGCCATCAATTTGAACTAGGATGCCCCCAATCGTCGGGAACGCGATGATCTAGCCGCCTTGTGTTCGGTCACCATGAGCAGAGAATTGTAGAGCTCCAATTCTAAAATTGAGTGAGGGGAAATGCGCGGGCGGGGTCTGATTTGGAGTCCGCTACTCGAGAGCACCGGTCCTGACTCCCTCCGGCCGGTCCAGCTCGCCGGAGCTCGGCCCCCGGTTCGGTCCGCCGTCGGGGACCTTCCCCTGCGAAGAAACAGAAGTCGGGGGTCTCTTTTGCAAGTTGTCTATGACTGAGAAACACAGTGAATAAATCTGCTTCCATTTAACCAAAACCCCGAGGTCCTCTGTGCAAAATCGCCAGCGTGGGCGCGCGCGGGCGCTTTCTCCCTCTGAGTTAGGCCACTGGGCTGAAATCAGCCCAGTACTATTCATAAGCTTTTCTTTTTCTTTTTACCCCAGAGATAAAACAATTATAGAAAACAGTAGAAAAATGATAAAATTGTGAAACCAATTTTCCTAGGTTTTTTATTTTCCCTAGAATTTAATAAAAATAATTTTGTGATTTTTAGATTAAATAAGGAATTTTAAGGCATTTAAAGTAGTTCAAAGTAATAGTTTTGGATTTTTAAAAGATAAGTTGTAATCCCAAAAATGCTCAAAATTTTTATATGAGTTCCTCATATTATTTAGAAGCCTTGGGTAGAATTTAAGTTGATTTGGACCTTGTTTGATCACCAAACCCCAAAACACCCCCCTACCCTATGAACTCCTTTACTGACTCCGGAAACCCTAAGTTCTCGGAGTACCGTGAAGGAAAGTTGTATTCAATACTTAGATAATAAGTTTATATTATCTTTGCACCCTCATGAGCATCCCATGGCATCCATTCTTATACATATATATGGTTATGTTAGAACACGAAGAAGAAGAGGAAGTCACCGAAGAAAGGACACCACCACCCTCGGATTCTCAAGCAGGCAACTGCTTCTACTTTGATATTTGCGGATCTGAGCCAGACTCACCTGTTAACAAAGGCAAGCCCCGGTGCATTTGCCACCCCCCTTGTGTTTTAAATCTTTCTCACTTGTTTGATGCACTAGGTGATAGGTGTTGATTGCTAAAACAATTCCTGCATTACTTTCCTTGGAATTTGATTACCTTCCATGATACCCTGTTTTACAAAAGGTTTTGTTATGCTTAGTATTGCTCTAGCAAAACAAAAGGATTTGTTTTACAAAAGATGTTTGGCAAAGTGGGAGGGTTGTTTTCAAAATAAAACTTGATGGTGAATCTGTCAAAGGCCTTGATGGATTCAACATCGGAAAAGATGTACCTCTGCCAGGTACCAACCTTTGGGTTTAAAAGATTAAGCTGAGACCGGGCGAGTGACTTGCACGAGAAAGAGAGTCTCGGTGTAGTGTCTCCGTCTGAGTCGATTAAGGGCCGTCTCAATCTAAGCCTGCTGACCGAGGACCCTTTAACTGGTCACATGCCTCGTCATGGGTAAGCTTTGCCTCGGGTGGACTAAGGCCAGAATAAGATAACACGAAATGGGCGTGGAGCGGTGGCGAGAGTAGCGTGTACCCTCCGTGGCAAGAGGCTGGACGGTGGTGTATCTATGCTCTCGGTTTGCGTGAACCTGATCTGGTCTTAAGAAACTCGGTGGCGGGTTGACATATGCAAGGGTTAAGTGCTACATATGTCGTGTGATCGGAGATCCTCAGCTGAGTATAATCGATTCGGATCGCCGTACCTCCGCGGTTATGAAGACTTGGTCACTGACTTACACATAGAACTCCAGTGAAGATGACAGGTTGATAAGAAATTGGCTAGTGCAGGTCAAGTGCTTGAACTAGGGTAGACAGAACTCTAGATGCAGGTAATTTTACTTAACCTGACATTAAAAATGGATTTTTAAGGATCCACTCATAGTAAGCTTTTCTACAAAACAGAGTCCTTGATTCTTGATAAGCCTTTCCTTGAATCCCTCTAGCCAGCATACCCTTGAGAGTCTTTTCTTTAGTCGGGTAAGTCTTGCTGAGTAATTCCGTACTCAGGGTTTTATTCCCTGTTGTTTTTCAGGTCCTAACTTTGTGATGCTGTTGATGGTGTTAAGTGCCGGTGGGCTCGGCCTTCTTATAAGTCTAAGTAATCCTTCTATACTTCTTATTGAGGATGGTCATTTGAGCTAGCATATATTTCAACTTATACTTTTGTAATCACTCCGATAAAATAATATAAAATTTTTGTAACTTGTAAAATTTGGTAATAGTATTTCCGCTGCAAAAATATTGGTGTGTGTGATTTGTGTTACTTAATCCCGCGGTTCGGGTTGAAAGTGGTTTATCCGATGTCCTTGGGGCAATCAGACAGATCCTATTGAGTTATCTGGTGCACATGCATGGTCGTCTGAGGTCTTTGGGACAAGGACAGGTGCATGTGGGCCCAATAACTTGGAGGTTCTGCCACATCCGCCTCGCCCGACCCCAGGGCTCGGACTCGGGCTCGGCCCCAGAAGACGACGAACTCCGCCTCGCCCGACCCCAGGGCTCGGACTCGGCCTCGGCTCCGGAAGACGACGAACTCCGCCTCGCCCGACCCCAGGGCTCGGACTCGGCCTTGGCCTCGGACGATAGTCTCTGCCTCGCCCGACCCGGGGCTCGGACTCGACCTCGACCTCGGAAGACAGACTCGACCTCGACCTCGGAGGAGCATCCACCTCGCCCGACCTAGGGCTCGGACTGACCATGTCGCAAGAGGGGCCATCATTACCCTACCCCTAGCTAGCTCAGGCTACGGGGAACAAGACCGGCGTCCCATCAGGCTCGCCCCAGTAAACAAATAATAATGATGGCGCCCCGCGTGCTCCGTGACGACGGCGGCTCTCAGCCCCTTACGAAAGCAAGGAGACGTTAGCAAGGACTCGACAACCCCGATAGCTGTCCTTCCTCAAGGCTCCAGCGCTCCTCCGATGGCCACGACATCACATGAACAGGGTGTCAAGACCTCTCCGGCTGCCACGACGGCATGTACTTAGGGCGCTAGCTCCTCTCTACTAGACACGTTAGCACATTGCTACACCCCCACTGTACACCTGGGCCCTCTCCTTACGCCTATAAAAGGAAGGACCAGGGCTCTCTTACGAGGAGGTTGGCCGCGCGGGAGGACGGGACGACGCGTAGAGTCCCTCGCTCTCCCCCCACGCGGACGCTTGTAACCCCCTACTGCAAGCGCACCCGACCTGGGCGCAGGACAACACGAAGGCCGCGGGTTTCCCCTTTTTGCCTACCTCCCTCCTCTCTTCTCCCCCCTTCGTGCTCTGTCTCGCGCCGACCCATCTGGGCTGGGACACGTGGCAACAATTTACTCGTCGGTCCAGGGACCCCTCGGGGTCGAAACACCGACAGTATCGTTGCCAGGATGGTTAGTCGAAGGGAACAAATCCTCCATCAGCTCCTGCATTCCATCATGTGAATCATCATCATCTTCCACTTCCAACTCATTCTCAGTTTCTCCAAAAACTTCTCCATGATGATACCAAAAGGTATAGCTTCTTATTATTCCATAGGCTGTCAGATGCGAATATACTACATCATGGGACAAGTTGTATGTATTACAACACTTGATGCAGGGACACCTAATTTTACCCCCATCACCTGACCTACTGAATGCATAATCCAAGAACTTGGTGACTCCATCTAAATAAAGATTTTTTTGAAGTCAGGCCATCCAAACATTCAGTACTAAGACGCTCATCAACTAGATTCATCCATGCCTTACTCGGTGCCATAAATATGGTAAATATTAATTATAAAACCTGTGGCAATATATTTGTTGTCAAAATAGATTCATATATCATTCAATCTTAAACTTTTACTCTAATTTACATCTACTAAAATTGCATGGCATCATATAAGTTCACGCACCGTTTGAATAATCAGTGTAATTAAACAAGCTCCTCCTAATCCCAGATTTGCCTTTCAGTTCTAAAAATACACAGAAAATTTAGTGAGTGAATTTAGGTATAGTTGATTTCAGTATAGTGTGATTTAGTATGACTGCAAGCTGAAAAAAAATTGGTACAGTAAATTGTTAGAAACTCAGTCAGTCTGTAATCTAGTTGGTCTTATATATTTGGGTGTGGCGTAGAAACACCTGGCAGCAGTGTTGCGCATGCCCAGGTGTCCGTCAGTTTGTGTAAGTTAATTAGAAAGACCCAAGAAAAGCCGCGGCCATTAGCGCAGGCAAATGTGTGTGTATCTGTTTTCCTGTGCGTCTGTGTGAGTTCGTCATAGTCACCATCCTTGCCGCCACATACCTCACTACAGTTCCATTCATTCTAAAGATGAAGCACTATTTTATCTGAAGAAGATTAAGCAGAGAGCAGAAGTTGAACAGGAAGGAAGACTGAAGGCTTTGAGAACTGATAGAGGTGGTGAGTTCAACTCAACCTTTTTTGATGTGTTCTGCAGTGAGCAAGGCATTAAGCACTACACCACTACTCCTTATTCACCTCAGCAGAATGGTGTAGTTGAGAGGAGAAACCAATCTGCAGTAGAGATGACAAGGTGCTTACTGCAAAGCAAAGGGGTACCACCAAGGTTTTTGGGGGAGGCAATGACAACAGCAGTCTGCTGAATAGGTCTCCTACTAAAAGTATTAAAGGCAAAACTCCTTATGAAGTATGGCATGGCAGGAAACCACAAGTTGGTCACCTTAGAACTTTTGGTTGTGTATGTCATGTCAAGAAAATTGGTACTGGCCTTGGAAAGATGTCTGAGACAGGCACGAAGGGTTACAGGTTTTTTGATCCTTCCACTGAGAGGCTACATGTGAGCAGAGATGTTCTGTTTGAGGAAGATAAGAGTTGGAATTGGGACAGTGAAAACAGTACTAAACAGATTCCAAGTGTACCTAAAACTTGTGAAATACAGTTTCAGTATAATATACCTGCTTAGGTAGGCCATCTACCAGTTATTTCAGATTCTGGCATTGGGAGTATTAGACACAGTCTCAGTGGAGCTGGTGGTGGGCATTCAGGGGGTGTTCCAGCATCACCACTACTGCCTCATTCTCCTGAAACACCATAGCTAGAGCAAGAAGAATCACAAGCTTCAGGTTCTGTAACAATGAGCATGCTCAGCCACACACCCTGACATGTTCCTAGTGCAGCTCCTATATATTCTGCTTCACATGACGACAAAGCGACAACCTTCTATTTTTGTGAAGACCAAGTCACTAAGTTGTTTCCTAGGAAGAATAAGATCCCAGATGTGCTTTTTCTGTGAACAAGGTCTCCTGAACAGTCACAATTTGTGTAGCCGACTAAGCCATGATCTGAAGCTGTACCCTTCTTGTATTTTACCCCAAAATCAAGTGTACCAGCCACATATGTAACAATCAGCAGCAGTAGTCCACAGACTCCTGATTTTTCCCCTGGAGTTCCTTTAATGTACAGAACTTTGAGTGATCTAATGGATGCAGCTCAGGAGGTGCATGATTTCGAGTATAGTGCATTATGTTTGTTGGGAGCAGATGAACTAATCAGCGTTGACTCAGCTTTGACAGAGAAGTGTTGGAGTGAAGCAATGGCATCTGAACTGAAATCAATAGAGGAAAACAACACTTGGGAATGGTCTGTGTTACCTAAAGGGCATAAGGCCGTTGGCCTGAAGTGGGTCTATAAAGTCAAAAAGGATGCAGCTGGGAAGATAGTTAAACACAAGGCTAGACTAGTTGCAAAAGGGTATGCTCAAAAGGAGGGAGTTGATTTTGATGAGGTGTTTGCACCTGTAGCAAGGCTAGAAACTATCAGAGTCTTGATAGCATTAGCAGCACAATGAAATTGGGAAATACACCACATGGATGTCAAATCAGCTTTCTTGAATGGAAATCTCCAAGAGGAAGTATATGTCACTCAACCTCAAGGTTTTCAGAGACCAGAAAAGGGCAGCCTTGTGCTAAAATTGAAGAAAGCCTTGTATGATTTAAAGCAAGCTCCCAGAGCGTGGAACATCAGACTTGATTCAGAGCTGATCTCACTGGGTTTCAAAAAATGTGTTGTGGACCATGTTGTATATAGGAAAGGAGCAGGAGAATCAATGCTGCTCGTGGGAGTATATGTTGATGACCTGATCATTTATGGACTGATTGTTATTAATATTAACAGTTTTAAACAACAAATGATGCAGACGTTCAGTATGAGTGATCTGGGACTCCTCACTTACTACTTGGGCATGGAGGTCAGACAAGATGTGAATGAGATTACAATCTGTCAAAAGGACTATGCATCAAAGATAGTGGAGAAATGCAACATGGCAAACTGTAATCCCACAGACACCCCAATGGAACAGAGGATGAAGCTTAGCACTGTTGTTAAAGGGATTGATGTAGATGTAACCAGATACAGAAGTATTATTGGGAGTCTGAGATATCTTGTAAATTCAAGACCAGATTTGGAATTTGCAGTAGGTCTTGTGAGTAGGTTTATGGAGGCTCCTGGGAAGGAACACTGGATTGCAGTCAAGAAGATTATTAGATATGTAGCTGAGCATGCTCATTGCAGACATAAAGGCTGAAAGTATTCAGAAATTCAGACTGCTGGTGGACAATATGTCAGCTATTGAACTGAGCAAGAATCCTGTGTTTCATGATAGGAGTAAACACATCGACACACGTTAACACTACATTAGAGATTGTGTTGACAAGAACGTGGTGGATGTGGAACATGTCAGAACTGTTGACCAGCTTGCTGACATACTCACAAAGCCGTTGGGAAGAGTCAGACTAGCAGAGCTGAGATCAAGGCTTGGGGTTGGTAGAGTCCAACAAGATTAAGGGGGTGATTTGTTAGAAACTCAGTCAGTCTGTAATCTAGTTGGCCTTATATATTTGGGTGTGGCGTAGAAACACCTGGCAGCAGTGCTGCGCATGCCCAGGTGTCCATCAATTTGTGTAAGTGTTACCCCATCAAACGTATGTGCTGCGCATGCCCACTTCGATCCGGAAAAAGGGGAGATCGTGGGGCATTTCGTTTGACGGGGGGAACTGGCATCATGCCTAGTTAAGTTAATCAGAAAGACCCAAGAAATGAGTATGATGTTGAGCAGTGCAAAGGAAAGCAAAGATCAATATGATGTTGAGCATGTGTGTGGGTAAGTGTAAAAGCGTCGAGACAAGGAACATCAAGTAATTCCCCTCCCAAACTACCTCATATGATCAAATTAAAAGAGAAAGCAAGAAGTTTATACTTTATTCCTTATGTACACATCCAATGTATTTTTTAGTAGGCTGCCAATTTTTCCAAACAAAAGTATGTACACATCCAATTTTTCTAGTACAAAATAGTTATTTATCGAGAGCATGTAATATACTACAATAACAAAAACATGGGTCAATCATTTGGTCCTAACAGATGGGGCAATAATTTGGTCCTAACGCACGAGCAAAAATCATTGTAATTTCACAACAGATTGTTGTTAGGGAGTCCACACACCTTATGGAGGGAGAGTAGTAGGGATTCTGTGTTCCAAGGTGACAAACACAGACAGAGCTGCTCTACAATCTGAATCTGAAAAGGAACAATAATAATTCTGATCAGTATGACTGCAAGCTAAAAAAATGGTACAGTAAATGAGTATGACGTTGAGCAATGCAAAGGAAAGCAAAGATCAATATGATTCTGTGTTCCAAGGTGACAAACACCAGAAAAGAATTCAGCTCCAAAACACATGCATCAGAGAATCAGAGATCTCAAGGAATAATTCAAAGAATCAGAGATCACACTGGATACTTAGTTTCTATCTATATAAAATAGTTGAATTATCATAACCAACTCATTGTGCCAGTGTTAGTTCAGTTAGTGGCTATTTTTTCCGGGTAGAGTATTAGGCATCCACACACATGCATCTATTTGTAATTATAGTGCTCAATCCCCCATCATACATATGTTCTCTGCATAGTACCCTACTCATGTATCCAGTAATGTCTCTAGATAGTGTATAAGACCCAGAACCAATTCATTGATTTATGCACATTAGTATATTATTCTATAATCTAATTTTTTACTCAACTATATCCCCACCAGAAAAGAATTTAGCTCCAAAACACATGCATCAGAGAATCAGAGATCTCAAGGTATAATTCAAAGAATCAAAGATCACACTGGATACTTAGTTTCTATCTATATAAAATAGTTGAATCATCATAACCAACTCATTGTGCCAACGTTAGTTCAGTTAGTGGCTATTTTTTCTGGGTAGAGTATTAGGCATCCACACACATGCATCTATTTGTAATTATAGTTCTCAATCCCCCATCAAACATATGTACAGTATCACCTGTGCCAAATCTCTACCCTACAGTCCTACACAAATGCATTTTGTTTTCCATTGCAGAGTATGGAGGTCAACCATGTTCTCTGCACAAGATCGTAGTCGCATTTTAGAATCTCACTCATGGTTTGCCACGAACTTGGAAATGACAGTACGATCCATGGCGCCCAGATAGAGGTCGACCACCGGGAACCGAGAAGTGCATAGTGTGCAAACGCAAAGCAGCGATGGGCATGGCTTTCTCCAACCAAATTGTTGAGCAGATACGAAATTGTTGGGTACAAATTACTGAGCCGGGGATGCGATCGGACCCGACGTGGATGGGGCACGCGCACGAGATTGTTTCAGCCGGGCGCGCGGGATGTCGTCTGCAATTTCGCATGTGAGCCCGCGCCGACGGGAATAGGGTAAAGAAGATTTGCCAATCCGCGCGAGAAGGTGTTTATCCTTACCAGAGAGAAGGTCGTCGCCGGCGTGTGGTGAGGGTCGCGTCGTCGCGTGCTGAAGGTCGCGCTGTCGCCCGCGGGAGAGGAACGTGCGGGTCGCGCTGTCGCCCGTGGGAGAAGAACGTGTGGCCTCGTGCGTGGGTTACGTTTCAGAGGCAACTGGGCAGCTGGTTGGGCCTCAGGTGGTTGGGCCACAATCTTGTTTGGGCGCGGGAAGAGGCACGTATTTGCGCCAAAATCAGTTTTGTGCGCGGGGAAAGCTGGATTCAATGTTTAACGACCACAGAGATCAGCTCGCTAACGACGACAATTTTTTTGGTTGTCGGCTGGGTAGGACAGAACTTGCACTATGCTGTCGAGACTCATAACAACCACATATTACAGGTGGTCGTCATTTTCTGGTCGTTGATACGCCTTTCTCTTGTAGTGATGTTTAAATTTTATTAGAAAGACTTGGATGTCAACATCCATGACTAATATGATTACTGACATGATTTGACCAATGATCTTATTAACAGATGAAGTTATTTTATGTAAAGCCTACTCGCTATGCCTATGTTAGTGGCATTCACGTTAGTCTCATGTACATCTTGTTAGGAAGTCTGTTGGACGCGAGAATCCTCTGGCTGGGTGGCAGAGTGCACCCACCCTGATCCTCGGATGAGGAGTAGGCTTAGGTGATTGACTGGCCTTCTAGACGAACACAAGAACACAAGGGTTTAGAGTGGTTCAGGCCACCGGAGTGTAATACCCTACATCCATTGTGTGTTGTATTGCTTGAGAACTGAGGAGTCAAAGGTCTGAGTGCGAGTTGACCTCCCTCACTACAGAGCAAGTGCTCTCCCTTTTATAGTCTAAGGGGGGCAAGTTACAAGGGAGTTCAGGCCCTGACATGTGGGCCTAGTAGAGTTTGCAGTATAGAATGGGAAACAACTGGATAGAGCTGATAACGCTAGATCTTTCACGGGTGTGTATCCCTTCTTGGGCGTTGCATGATCTTCTGGCGTCCTTATTCTGCCACCTTATCCCATCTAATCGGAACATAGGCCTTGACGTAGGTTGCGACATAGCCTAACACACTATCATGTGTAGGGTGTAACGGGCAGTGTTGTCTCGCCTCCTCCGCATGTCCCTTCATGCCTCAGTAACGCACGAGGAATAGTAGAAGTCATAATGAACGGCGCCCAAATGGCGCATTAGGTCAATGCCCCTTGCCTCGGTAACGTGCGGGTAATAGTAGAAACCCGCACGTTATAGGACATGCACGCCTCGCGCATTTAGTGCCAAACATACGTTACCTGCAACTGATGCGGAAAAGTATTGTAACGCCCCGAATTTGGGGGTATAAATTTTCTTCTCCAATATTCACCAAATTCAGGCATTACTCTCTTTTTCTCTTCATGTTTCGCTCCTTCCTCGTATTTTCAAAGCAGTATAGAGACTGGTGTCTGTGTCACGTGTAAACAAAACCCTAAGTTGATATTGTTGTTGCATCATGTCGGAGCATATTTATTTTTGTCTGATGTAGTGTCTAGGCGTGCATTCGTTGAGTTGGGTTTTCGATTCGTGGAATGATCTTGATTAGAAGCAGGCGAGATCGAGTAGAGGGGAATCAGTCCCGCGACCCTACCCGGCCCGTGGCCTAGCCCAGCCCTGGGCACGCGGCCCAGCCGCCCCTGCCCCCCCATGCGCCCCCTCCCCCATTCTCTGTCCCATGCAGAGTAACCACCCTATTCCTCTTCCTCCTCTCTCCCACTCTCTCCCTACCCTTGGATGGATCCCAATGAGCGGTTGCTACCGTCCGTCGAGCCTGTGGAGAGCTTCCCCTCTCCGCCCTCTCCTATCTCCCTCCTCCCTTCCTCCCCATGCACAGCGCCCCTGGCCAGCCCCTCCCTCCCCGATGCCCCTGCTCGGCCCCAGCGGCGCCCCCCTGCCCGGCCCCCTAGCGGTGCCCCTGCCCCCCGATGGCCCCCGCCCCCCCCCCCCCCCCCGCTCGATCCCCTAGCCCCTGCACGGTTCGGTTCCCGTCCGCGCAGCCCCAGCGCGCGTCGTCGCATTTTAAAACCCCATTGGGATCACGTGTGGTGCCGCGCGCTTCACCACGTGACAATCCTTTTTAATTATGTTTAAATCACGCGTTGTGTTGCACGCTTCACCGCGCGGCAATCCTTTTTAATTACATTTGAGTCATGCGTTGTGTCGCGCGCTTCGTCGATCGACAACCCCTTTAATGCACCTAAGGTCGCATATATTAATTTAAGTGCATAGTGTAATGAAGATTAATCAAGTTTTGAACTAATTAGGATCTAGTGCTAGTTTTATTTACGTGTTGCATGAATATCAATTAATATGATTATGTTGAGATAAGTATTTTAATCTATAGCTGCTAAACGTAATCGCTATGTCTCTCGGTCGTAGCTTCGACCATCATAGTTTCTTTTCTCGTATAGTTGTAAATGCGATCCCTGTGCCACGCGTCTGTTTAGTTGTGCTATTTTGTTGTGTGGTGTATTATTGCTTTCTATGTTAAGAATGTGGAATGTATGTTTCAACTCATATAGATAACGGTCCATTGGTGGAGTCCGAAGGAGTTGCAGGCGAAGACTGGCATATCTATATCCTACTCATTTTATACTTCATCTCCCCGCATTTACATAATTTATACCTAAGGATTGACTAGTCTTTGTTTATCCTGCCCTTGTTAACTTATTTGGGTTGGATTTTTCTGGATTAGCTCTATGCTAGCGCATCACTTTGATCAATGAACATGATGAGATTATTTATGATACAAGGTTTACTTTTGAAAATGATGATGGCATTGTGATATTTAAGGGGGCTCGAGCGGTTTCTCGAGTGCCTCTCCGTATGGACTGGTTCGTTGGATCACCACCTGAGAAAACAGTACAACCATGGGGGTGGAATGGGATGTCCTTAGCTTATTAATTAGAGGAACTGAGGTGTAGTTTGCTTCGCTGTCGTGCCGTCAATGGGGCTCGGTGTATGCGGCTCGCTCTGCCGAGGGTGGTTTGCCCATTGGGGTGGAGTGCTATACATTTAGGAAACCTAACGGGCGCCTACATCTTAGGAAATCTTTGTAAAGGCTTTGTAGTGAGACCCTGCCAGTTCACCTTGGAAGTGATCTGTCACACCCGGTTTTGGAAGGCAAACCAAATGCGAACCATTTACGTGCTAGGATCAGAAACTCACGTACACAGCAATTACATAATTGGACATCATCACACATTGCTCAAAGTAAATAGCGGAAAGATACTTTATTACATCAAGATGTCCAAGACATCCACAGATTCATTACTTAACATAGTCATTAACATTATCAAAGTGAGGAAAAGTGAACGTAGCAGATATGGCCTTCACAGGTAGCTGACTAGGGGTTTGCCACTAACATAACTAGAACTCGTCGTAGTCCTGGAACTCCTCAAAGTCCTCTATGTTGCCTGCATCTCCTCCTGAGCACTAAATACAGTGGGGACAACCTGGGGTGGGGTGGTTTTTTAAAGCAAGGGTGAGTACACATCAACGTACTCAGCAAATGTCTCATTTGGCTAAAGTGGACTAGCTGTATGTGGAGTTAAGGTTAAGCAGTTGCTTTTAGTTTGTCGAGTATTTATTACTAACAATATAGCCAAGTTTTAGTAATAAACCCAGTTATTACCCGAAAGTACTCCCTCCAAGAGGAAATACCAGAGACCAGAATTATAACCATCAATATTAATCATCATCATAAAAGTATCCAAAGTTCTTCTAATCAAAGAGGATCCCAAGGCTGCTCTTAACCGTGAGCACGACTGATATACCAGTTTCTAACACTTTGCAGAGGTTGCACACTTTACCCATGAGTCATTATTCCCATTCTGCCCAGAGATCATGACTCCCCATTGATCACTACCAAGGTGATCTGGCAAGGTCTCACTACGTAGCCTTTCCAAAGACTCCCCTAGTGCATAGCTGCTCATTGGGTTTCGCCAGTCGTACAAACACATTACCCCTCCCTAAGGTGGGTGACTAACAAAACTAAATCGAATGAACCTCGGCACCCACCCTTAGCAGAGCGAGCACTATGCCCCGGCCTCCATTGATGGCCCTTCGGCAAAGCTAACTATACACCTAGGTTCATCTAATTATTTAGTTAAGGGCGTCCCATTCCACCCTCATGGTTGCACTGTTATCCCGGGTGGTAACTCAACAAGCAGGTCCTTAAAGAGAGGTACTTAGGAAATAGTCTGAGTCCCCTAAAGCATCACAAGATCATCATTGGGATAACATCACCGTATCATAAATGTTCACATCATGTTCATTGATTAAGGTAAAGCAATAGCATAAAGCTAACCATAATAACCCAAAAGGTAAACAAGGATAAGGTAAATACAGACTAGTCAATCCATAGGTTTCAATAAAGTAATGCGGGACGGTGAATTATAAAGTAAGTAGGACAAATAGGTCAGAGGACACTTGCCTTCACCAGGTTGTTGCTCAGGAAGTTTCGGCAACACACTCAGGAACCACGGGATGCTCGTTGTCTAAATAAAGTGATCATGTATTCAATACATTTGGATACAGAGAAATGAACAATACACCTAACATGTACAAACAAGTGAACACATCCCAAATGAATAGTATAAACTCAAGAGGTAACTTGAGTTCTAGGGTGAACTAGCACACTTAGAAGTTTGTGATTCTCTAAGTATTATCTATATCCATAGATTACATAATTTAATTCCACTTATTCTAATGAGACACAAAAATTATACCAGGGATAGATTCATACATTACATATTATTAATCTCACAAAGTTAAACATATAATTACCATTAGGGTTTTCCTTTTTATTTTTTCTATTTAATAAATAGACCATTACCTAAACTAATCTATAGCCTAGGCATAAAATTAGAATATGCAGACAGTGAATTTAACAGATAGAGAATAATCCCATGAACATTTTGTAATTTGACTCACACAATTTGGACTTCATATGCAAAAGATATGAAATAAACAAGTTTTGGAATTTAAAACCCTAAATTATGTCTAATTCTGTGATTAAATAAAAGCCTAGGGTTCTTTCTGCAAGTATACAGAGGCCTGCGCATGAAACCAAGGGACGGTGGGTTGATTTTCAGAAAACCAGGGTTCTCTTCAACAAAACTGCACGCGAAGGGGTATCAGGCTCTCTCGGCCATCAGATCTCAGATCAATGGCCAAGAACAGATCCCACGGGCGAGCGCGCGGGCACGGGCGCATGTGCACGGCTGACAGGTGGGCCAGGGCGGGCGGTGACTTAGGGTTAACGGGGCTGACATGCCGAGCCCAGTGGTAGGGAAGAGGGTGAGGGGTAATTCGAGCGGTCGGATCTCAAGCTAGCGGTCGGGATTAGGTTTGGTCTGATTAGATCCGGGCCATCCGATCTTAGACGGATGCCTGGGATCTAACGGCTAGCTCGAGCAAGGTCCCTTGGCCGCCAGCGATGGCGCCGCTCGAGTCCATGGCGGAGGCCTACCGGAGACGAGGGCACGAGCACGCTGGCCCTCGAGGCACCGGGAAGGGCTCAGGGAGGTTCGGGGGGACGTGGAGAACACGGTCATGGGCATAGCAATGGTGTAGAGGCGCCAGAGGACAATTGTCTGCGGCGGGCCGGCTCAGCGGCGGGCCGGCTCAGCGGCGGCGCAACTACACTGCGGTGAGCAATCTCGCCTAGCCGAGAACAGAGAAAGGGAAAATTAGGGGCGGGGAAGGTTGGTTACCTTGAGAGGAGGTTCTAGGACCCTTGAATGGCGATAGAGACACATCGAGGGCTTGGGTCGACAGTGGCGGCTCTCTAGCTGCGCGGGGAAGCTCCTATGAGCATGGGCAGAGAGAACCAGAGGGGGAGAGAGTAAATTGAGGCACGTCTCGAGTTGCGGACACCGAGGTGGAACTCACATAGGCAAAGAGCACGGCGAGGCCTCAACGGTATCGGTGGAACGAGCTCACGGTCACGGTGAACGGCGACAGTCCTCCGAGCTCAGGGAAGAGACATCGCACGAGCGAGGGTGGGCTTGGAGCTGTCTGTGAGTGGTGGAAATGGTAGAACAGGCAGGAGGGGGTTTGAGTAGGG
Organism: Zea luxurians; assembly: GCA_029449295.1. Taxonomy (NCBI): domain Eukaryota; kingdom Viridiplantae; phylum Streptophyta; class Magnoliopsida; order Poales; family Poaceae; genus Zea; species Zea luxurians. The sequence continues at coordinate 46,598,650 of JAOPSE010000010.1, forward strand.
GTCGGGCGCGTGGGCAGTGCCCGAGAATCGCGCGGACGTGGTGCAACCATGGCAGGCGTGCAGACTGGAGGTTAGAGGAGGGAGGGGGAGCTGACAAGCAGGGCCCGCAAGATGGTGACACAGGTGTGCGGCTGTTGCAACGGGCGGAGGCACCGATAGGTGCGGCCCAGATGGTAGAGGGAGGAGGAGAGAGTGAGAGCGCGTGGGCGTGAGCGAGGCACCGACAGGCGGGGGCTGCCTGTCCGTGAGGGCGGGCGCACGCGGCTGGACTGGGCCGAACTGGGCCGGCTAGGCTGAAATGTGGTTTTCCATTTTCTCCGAATTTCCAATTGCTTTTCTTTTTATTTTCTCTAGTGAGCTCAATTCAAATTCAAACACAAATTCAAATTCAAATAATTCAAACATGTGCATCAAATCAAAGAATAATTTAGGCTCAGTATGATGCAACAATTCATGACTCACTTAGTTTTGACAAAATAAATAATTAATTCTCAACCTAATTAACCTAACTCTAAACAAAAATAGGAGAGAGGGAATCTAGAGGGAGAAAGACAAGAGGCAACAACTGAATTTGGTAGGGATTTAGAGAAGAAATTTTATACCCCCAAATTCAGGGTGTTACATGATTAATGGGGAGTCATGATCCTCGGGCAGATTGGGAATCATGGCTCGTGGGTAAAGTGTGCAACCTCCGCAGAGTGTTATGAAACTGATATATCAGTCGTACTCACGGTTATGAGCAGTCTTGGAAGCTCCTTTGATTAGAGATACTATGATTACAGATGATGATGAGGTTAATTATAGTTTTAATGGTGATTATTATGATTATGGATTCAGGTATTCTTTCCGTTTGGAAGGAGTACTTTTGGATTAATAACTTGGGTTTAATGTTAAAACCTGGCTCTCTACTAGTAATAATTACCTGTTCAGCTAAAAGCAATCACTCTGAGCTTCACCCCGCATACAACTAGTCCACTTTAGCCAAACGTGACAATTACAGAGTATGTTGATGTGTACTCACCCTTGCATAAAACACCAAAACACCAGGTTGTCCACATTGCAACCCCTACTCAGGAGAAGATAAAGTCGTGGTGGAGGATTTCCAGGAGTTTCAAGACTATAATGAGTTCTAGGCATGGGTTAGCGGCAAAGCCCCAGTCGGCTGCCTGTGAAGGCCGTGTGTTGCTAGGTTTCGTTTTCACACTTTGATCTATGTTTAAGACTCTGTGGATGTTTCGGACATCACGATGTAATCGAACTACTACCTCTTTATGTTATTATTTGAGCATTGTGTGATGATGTCCATCTATGTAATTGTTGTGTACGTGAATTGCTGATCCTGGCACGTACATGGTTCGCATTCAGTTTGCCTTTAAAAACCAGGTGTGACATAAGTGGTATCAAAGCATGGTTGACTGTACGACCACTAACCTAGAGTAGAATGGTAATTCTAAGGACTATAGACCCCCTATTCTCACCTTGACCCTTGGTGTCATTTCATAAGTCGGTCATCTCGACCAACTCTATGTTCTACTATATATAACACCTTGCTAAAATTTTGTTTTATTTTATTTCCCAATTTTTTATGGTTTACTTGTTGGTCATATTAGTTCTGTTTTGACTCTTATGCTTACACTGTCTTTTGTAGATGGCTCGTATTAGACACACAGCATGGAAGTCGGTCATTCCTTTCTTACCCTCTCATCTTGCGGAACGCCCGCTACATCACCTAGTGACTGGCTACTCCAGCCACTTGGAGAGGTTGCACCACTGCCTACACGAGGAGCAGGAGCGTCGGCGCTAGGAGCTAGAGCAGCAGGGCTCTTCCTCCTCACATCCGTAGGAGGTAGAGCCTACGAGGCATTGCTCCACTGTGCCCTCGCTGGAGGCGTCCCCTACACCACCACTGGGTGCCCTAGACGCTTGAGTAGCTGCTGGAGGAGACCCTAGCGATGGAGATGGCGATGACAGCAGCTGGAGCCACAACACCGACCTCTCAGAGGAGCAGGAGCTAGAGGGATGGGTCGCCCGACCCATCACTCGTGACGCTGCTCGCAAGTGTCACTTCCACGATGCGCTCGACAACTTGCTACATCGGGCCCTTGACTAACACACTTGGTCAATCGAGTATTGTTGTGTGGTCTACTAGCACAGTCGTGGGGCATACCCGGACCGCTGGGAGGCGACTTGCTTGGTGCACCGTCCGGAGGATGGTCTCTAGGGTGCGGAGGTCTGTTGGGAGCATTATTCTATCTCTGAGCGGGACTCAGTCGAGGCGGCCATGCAAGATGCCACACAGCGTGCGCTTTCTCAGTACTGTTCGGTGCTCGGTGGGGTGGCCGATGATCTTGACCTGAGGTATTACCCCCACCGTCTGAAAGGGAATTAGGCTTACACCTAGTCCCTAATTAATTTTGGTGGATTGAATTGCCCAACACAAATATTTGGACTAACTAGTTTGCCCAAGTGTATAGATTATACAGGTGTAAGAGGTTCTCACTCAGCCAATAAAAAGATCAAGTTTTGGATTCAACAAAGGAGCAAAGAGGCAACCGAAAGCACCTCTGGTCTGGAGGCACCGGACTGTTTGGTGTACACCGGACAGTGTCCGGTGCGCCACCGGACATGTCCGGTGCACCAGAGGACTCCAACTCCGAACTCTTCACTCTCGGGAATTTCCTAAGGCCACTCCGCTATAATTTACCGGACTGTCCGGTGTACACCGGACATGTCCGGTGCTCCAAGGAAGAGCGGCCTCAGGAACTCGCCAGCCTCGGGTTTTCACTTCGGCTGCTCCGCTAAAATTCACCGGACTGTCCGGTGTACACCGGACTGTCCGGTGTAACAGCGGGGCAACGGCTATTTCGGCGCCAACGGCTACCTGCGGCGCATTTAATGCGCGCTCTGCGCGCGCAGTAGTCAGGCGCGCCCATACCGGCGCACCGGACAATGAACAGGAGATGTCCGGTGTGCACCGGACATCAAGGCGGGCCCAGAAGTCAGAAGCTCCAACGGTCAGAATCCAACGGCTTTGATGACGTGGCGGGGGCACCGGACATATCCGGTGTGCACCGGACTGTCCGGTGCGCCATCGACAGACAGCCTCCACCAACGGTCAAGTTTGGTGGTTGGGGCTATAAATACCCCAACCACCCCCACATTCATGGTATCCAAGTTTTTCCAACTTCCAACCACTATACAAGAGCTAGCATTCATTGCAAAGCACACCAAAAGAGATCAAATCCTCTCCCAACTCCACACAAAGCCTTAGTGACTAGAGAGAGTGATTTGTAGTGTTCATTTGAGCTCTTGCGCTTGGATCGCTTCTTTTTCTTTGGCATTTTTCTTGTGATCAAACACTCACTTGTATTTGAGGCAAGAGACACCAATTGTGTGGTGGTCCTTGCGGGAAGTTTGATTCCCAAGTGATTTGAGAAAGAGAAGCTCACTCGGTCCGAGGGACCGTTTGAGAGAGGGAAGGGTTGAAAGAGACCCGGTCTTTGTGGCCTCCTCAACGGGGAGTAGGTTTGAGAGAACCGAACCTCGGTAAAACAAATCCGTGTGTCTCACTTTATTATTCGCTTGCGATTTGTTTTGCGCCCTCTCTCGCGGACTCTATTATATTTCTAACGCTAACCCGGCTTGTAGTTGTGATTATTTTTGAGATTTTCAGTTTCGCCCTATTCACCCCCCTCTAGGCGACTTTCAATTGGTATCAGAGCCCGGTGCTTCATTAGAGCCTAACCGCTCGAAGTGATGTCGGGAGATCACACCAAGAGGGAGATGGAGACCGGCGACAAGCCCACTACAAGCCAAGGGAGCACTTCATCGGAAGAGTCCCACACCAAGAGGAGGGAGAAGAAGAAGGACTCCTCCAAACGGAAGGAGAAAAGATCTTCCTCTTCTCACCACAAAGAGAAGAAGGAAAAATCTTCTTCTCACAAGTCGCATCGGAAAGGCGACAAGCACAAGAGGATGAGGAAGGTGGTCTACTACGAGACCGACACTTCATCAACATCCACCTCCGACTCCGATGCACCGTCCGTAACTTCTAAGCGCCAAGAGCGCAAGAAGTTTAGTAAGATCCCCTTACAATATCCCCGTACATCTAGACATACTCCATTACTTTCCGTTCCATTAGGCAAACTGCCAACTTTTGATGGCGAAGATTATGCTAGGTGGAGTGATTTAATGAAATTTCATCTAACCTCACTCCACAAAAGTATATGGAATGTTGTTGAGTTTGGAGCACATGTACCTTCTGTAGGGGATGAGGATTATGATACGGACGAAGTGGCCCAAATCGAGCACTTCAACTCCCAAGCCACAACCATACTCCTCGCCTCTTTAAGCAAGGAGGAATACAACAAAGTGCAAGGGTTGAAGAATGCAAAGGAGATTTGGGACCTACTCAAGACCGCGCACGAGGGTGATGAACTCACCAAGATCACCAAGCGGGAAACGATCGAGGGGGAGCTCGGTCGCTTCCGTCTTCGCCAAGGGGAGGAGCCACAAGATATGTACAATCAGCTCAAGACCTTGGTGAATCAAGTGCGCAACCTCGGGAGCAAAAAGTGGGATGACCACGAGGTGGTTAAGGTTATTTTAAGAGCTCTTATTTTTCTTAACCCCACTCAAGTTCAATTAATACGTGGTAATCCTAGATATCCACTAATGACCCCCGAGGAAGTTATCGGGAATTTTGTGAGCTTTGAATGCATGATTAAGGGCTCAAAGAAGATCAACGAGCTTGACGAACCTTCCACATCCGAGGCGCAACCGGTGGCCTTCAAGGCAACGGAGGAGAAGAAGGAGGAGTCTACACCAAGTAGACAACCAATTGACGCCTCCAAGCTCGACAATGAGGAGATGGCCTTAATCATCAAAAGCTTTCGCCAAATCCTCAAGCATCGGAGGGGGAAGGACTACAAACCTCGCTCCAAGAAAGTGTGCTACAAGTGTGGTAAGCCCGGTCATTTTATTGCAAAATGTCCTATGTCTAGTGACAGTGACAGGGGCGACGACAAGAAGGGAAAGAGGAGAGAAAAGAAGAGGTATCACAAGAAGAAGGGCGGCGATGCCCACGTGTGCCGCGAGTGGAACTCCGACGAAAGCTCCACCGACTCCTCCTCCGACGACGAGGACGCCGCCAACATCGCCGTCACCAAGGGACTCCTCTTCCCCAACGTCGGCCACAAGTGCCTCATGGCAAAGGACGGCAAAAGGAAGAAGGTTAAATCTAAATCCTCCACTAAATATGAATCCTCTAGTGATGATGATGCTAGTGATGAGGAGAATAATTTGCGTACCCTTTTTGCCAACCTAAACATGCAACAAAAGGAAAAACTAAATGAGCTAATTAGTGCCATCCATGAAAAGGATGATCTCTTTGGACTCCCAAGAGGACTTCCTAATCAAGGAAAATAAGAAGCATGTTAAGGTTAAAAATGCTTACGCTCTTGAAGTTGAAAAATGTGAAAAATTGTCTAGTGAGCTAAGCATTTGCCATGAGACCATTGACAACCTTAGAAATGAGAATGCTAATTTATTGGCTAAGGTTGATTCACATGTTTGTAATGTTTCAATTTCCAATCCTAGAAATGATAATGTTGATTTACTTGCTAGGATTGATGAATTGAATATCTCTCTTGCTAGCCTTAGGACTGAAAATGAAAAATTAATTGCTAAGGCTAAAGATTTTGATGTTTGCAATATTGCTATTTCTAACCTTAGAAATGAGAATGATATACTACATGCTAAGGTTGTAGAATTAAAATCTTGCAAACCCTCTACATCTACCGTTGAGCATGTTTCCATTTGTGCTAGATGTAGAGATATTGATATTAATGCTATTCATGATCACATGACTTTAATTAAAGAACAAAATGATCATATAGCATTATTAGATGCTAAAATTGCCGAGCATAACCTAGAGAATGAAAAGTTTAAATTTGCTAGAAGTATGCTCTACAATGGGAGACGCCCTGGCATCAAGGATGGCATTGGCTTCCAAAAGGGAGACAATGTCAAACTTAATGCCCCTCCAAAGAATTTATCTAACTTTGTTAAGGGCAAGGCTCCCATGCCTCAGGATAACGAGGGTTACATTTTGTACCCTGCCGGCTATCCTGAGAGCAAAATTAGGAGAACTCATTCTAGGAAGTCTCACTCTGGCCCTAACTATGCTTTTATGTATAAGGGTGAGACATCTAGCTCTAGGCAACCAACCCGTGCCAAGTTGCCTAGAAAGAAAACTCCTAATGCATCAAATGATCATGCTATTTCATTCAAAACTTTTGATGCGTCATATGTTTTAACTAACAAATCCGGCAAGGTATTTGCCAAAATTGTTGGGGGCAAACACAAGGGCACCAAGACTTGTGTTTGGGTACCCAAAGTTCTTGTTTCTAATGCCAAAGGACCCAAAACCGTTTGGGTACCTAAAATCAAGAACTAAAATTGTTTTGTAGGTTTATGCATCCGGGGGCTCAAGTTGGATACTCGACAGCGGGTGCACAAACCACATGACAGGGGAGAAAAAGATGTTCTCCTCATATGAGAAAAACCAAGATCCCCAACGAGCTATCACATTCGGGGATGGAAATCAAGGTTTGGTCAAAGGATTGGGTAAAATTGCTATATCACCTGACCATACTATTTCCAATGTTTTTCTTGTAGATTCTTTAGATTACAATTTGCTTTCCGTATCCCAATTATGTCAAATGGGCTACAACTGTCTATTTACTGATGTAGGTGTTACTGTCTTTAGAAGAAGTGATGATTCAATAGCATTTAAGGGAGTGTTAGAGGGTCAGCTATACTTGGTAGATTTTGATAGAGCTGAACTCGACACTTGCTTGGTTGCTAAGACTAACTTGGGTTGGCTCTGGCACCGTCGACTAGCCCATGTTGGAATGAAGAATCTTCACAAGCTTCTAAAGGGAGAACACATTTCAGGACTAACCAATGTTCATTTTGAGAAAGACAGGATTTGTAGCGCATGCCAAGCCGGGAAGCAAGTTGGCACACATCATCCACACAAGAACATCATGACTAGTGACAGGCCACTGGAGCTCCTACACATGGACTTATTCGGCCCGATCGCTTACATAAGCATCGGCGGGAGTAAGTACTGTCTAGTTATTGTGGATGATTATTCTCGCTTCACTTGGGTGTTCTTTTTGCAGGACAAATCTCATACCCAAGAGACCTTAAAGGGATTCTTGAGACGGGCTCAAAATGAATTTGGCTTAAGGATCAAGAAAATTAGAAGCGACAATGGGACGGAGTTCAAGAACTCTCAAATTGAAGGCTTTCTTGAGGAGGAGGGCATCAAGCATGAGTTCTCTTCTCCCTACACTCCACAACAAAATGGTGTAGTGGAGAGGAAGAATCGAACTCTATTGGACATGGCAAGAACCATGCTTGATGAGTACAAGACACCGGATCGGTTTTGGGCCGAAGCGGTCAACACCGCTTGCTACGCCATCAACCGGTTATATCTACACCGAATCCTCAAGAAGACATCCTATGAACTCCTAACCGGTAAAAAGCCAAATATTTCATATTTTAGAGTTTTTGGTAGCAAATGTTTTATACTTGTTAAAAGAGGTAGAAAATCTAAATTTGCTCCTAAAACTGTAGAAGGCTTTTTACTAGGATATGACTCAAACACAAGGGCATATAGAGTCTTTAACAAGTCCTCAGGACTTGTTGAAGTTTCTTGTGACGTTGTGTTTGATGAGACTAACGGCTCTCAAGTAGAGCAAGTTGATCTTGATGAGATAGGTGAAGAACAGGCTCCATGCATAGCGCTAAGGAACATGTCCATTGGGGATGTGTGTCCTAAGGAATCCGAAGAGCCTCCACATGCACAAGATCAACCATCCTCCTCCATGCAAGCATCTCCACCAACTCAAATTGAGGATGAGGCTCAAGATGTTGAACAAAAAGATGAGCCACCTCAAAATAACGGCAACGATCAAGGGGGAGATGCAAATGATGAAGACAAGGAGGATGAACAACCAAGACCGCCACACCCAAGAGTCCACCAAGCAATACAACGAGATCACCCCGTCGACACCATCCTCGGCGACATTCATAAGGGGGTAACTACTCGATCTCGTGTTGCACATTTTTGTGAGCATTACTCTTTTGTTTCCTCTATTGAGCCACACAGGGTAGAGGAAGCACTACAAGATTCGGATTGGGTGATGGCGATGCAAGAGGAGCTCAACAATTTCACAAGGAACGAGGTATGGCACTTAGTTCCACGTCCTAATCAAAATGTTGTAGGAACCAAGTGGGTCTTCCGCAACAAGCAAGATGAGCATGGTGTGGTGACTAGGAACAAAGCTCGACTCGTGGCCAAGGGGTATTCACAAGTCGAAGGTTTGGATTTTGGTGAAACCTATGCACCCGTAGCTAGGCTTGAGTCAATTCGCATATTATTAGCCTATGCTACTTACCATGGCTTCAAGCTTTATCAAATGGACGTGAAGAGTGCCTTCCTCAATGGACCGATCAAGGAGGAGGTCTATGTTGAGCAACCTCCCGGCTTTGAAGACAGTGAGTACCCTAACCATGTTTATAGGCTCTCTAAGGCGCTTTATGGGCTCAAGCAAGCCCCAAGAGCATGGTATGAATGCCTTAGAGATTTCCTTATTGCTAATGGCTTCAAAGTCGGCAAAGCCGATCCTACTTTATTCACTAAAACTCTTGACAATGATTTGTTCGTATGCCAAATTTACGTTGATGATATCATATTTGGGTCTACTAACGAATCTACATGTGAAGAATTTAGTAGGATCATGACAAAGAAATTCGAGATGTCAATGATGGGGGAGTTGAAGTATTTTCTAGGATTCCAAGTCAAGCAACTCCAAGAAGGCACCTTCATTAGCCAAACGAAGTATACTCAAGACATTCTAAGCAAGTTTGGAATGAAGGATGCCAAGCCCATCAAGACACCCATGGGAACCAATGGGCATCTCGACCTCGACACGGGAGGTAAGTCCGTGGATCAAAAGGTATACCGGTCGATGATTGGTTCATTGCTTTATTTATGTGCATCTCGACCGGACATTATGCTTTCCGTATGCATGTGTGCAAGATTCCAAGCCGACCCTAAGGAATCACACCTTACGGCCGTAAAACGAATCTTGAGATATTTGGCTTATACTCCTAAGTTTGGGCTTTGGTACCCTTGGGGATCCACTTTTGATTTGATTGGTTATTCGGATGCCGATTCGGCGGGGTGTAAGATTAATAGAAAGAGCACATCGGGGACTTGCCAGTTCTTGGGAAGATCCTTGGTGTCTTGGGCTTCAAAGAAGCAAAATTCGGTCGCTCTTTCTACCGCCGAAGCCGAGTATATTGCCGCAGGCCATTGTTGCGCGCAATTGCTTTGGATGAGGCAAACCCTGCGGGACTACGGTTACAATTTAACCAAAGTTCCTCTTCTATGTGATAATGAGAGTGCAATCCGCATGGCGGATAATCCCGTTGAGCATAGCCGCACTAAACACATAGCCATTCGGTATCATTTTCTTCGGGATCACCAACAAAAGGGGGATATCGAGATTTCATACATTAACACTAAAGATCAATTAGCCGATATCTTTACCAAGCCACTTGATGAACAATCTTTTACCAGACTTAGGCATGAGCTTAATATTCTTGATTCTAGGAATTTCTTTTGCTAATTTGCACACATAGCACATAAGTATACCTTTGATCATATCTCTTTTATATATGCTATGACTAATGTGTTTTCAAGTGTATTTTAAACCAAGTCATAGGTATATTGAAAGGGAATTGGAGTCTTCGGCGAAGACAAAGGCTTCCACTCCACTCGACTACTCATCCTTCGCCGTCACTCCGAGCATCTCTCCAACTTTGGTATAATCTACACTCATTCATTTTATGACCAAAGGGGGAGAAAGTACTTCATTGGGCTCTAATGATTCCGTTTTTGGCGATTCATGCCAAAGGGGGAGAAAATATGAGCCCAAAGCAAAAGGACCGCATCACCACCCTAATTTTAAAATTGATAATTTTCAATTGGTAAATTTCAAAATTGGTATCTCTTTGTGTTCTAAAGGGGGAGTAAGTAGTATATTGATGTCTTAAAACCCTTTTGAACACTAAGAGGAGACTTTATTTGAGGGGGAGTTTTGTTTAGTCAAAGGAAAAGCATTTGGAACAAAGGAAGGAAATTTTAAAACTTGAAAATGCTTTGCAAAATCTTATTCATTTACCTTTGACTATCTTGCAAAAGCACTTTGAAAAGAATTTACAAAAGAGTTTGCAAAAACAAAACTTGTGGTGCAAATATGGTCCAATATGTCAAAAACAAAGAAAACAATCCATGCGCATCATGTAAGTATTCATATTGGCTCAATTCCAAGCAACCTTTGCACTTACATTATGCAAACTAGTTCAATTATGCACTTCTATATTTGCTTTGGTTTGTGTTGGCATCAATCACCAAAAAGGGGGAGATTGAAAGGGAATTAGGCTTACACCTAGTCCCTAATTAATTTTGGTGGATTGAATTGCCCAACACAAATATTTGGACTAACTAGTTTGCCCAAGTGTATAGATTATACAGGTGTAAGAGGTTCTCACTCAGCCAATAAAAAGATCAAGTTTTGGATTCAACAAAGGAGCAAAGAGGCAACCGAAAGCACCTCTGGTCTGGAGGCACCGGACTGTCCGGTGTACACCGGACAGTGTCCGGTGCGCCACCGGACATGTCCGGTGCACCAGAGGACTCCAACTCCGAACTCTTCACTCTCGGGAATTTCCTAAGGCCACTCCGCTATAATTTACCGGACTGTCCGGTGTACACCGGACATGTCCGGTGCTCCAAGGAAGAGCGGCCTCAGGAACTCGCCAGCCTCGGGTTTTCACTTCGGCTGCTCCGCTAAAATTCAACGGACTGTCCGGTGTACACCGGACTGTCCGGTGTAACAGCGGGGCAACGGCTATTTCGGCGCCAACGGCTACCTGCGGCGCATTTAATGCGCGCTCTGCGCGCGCAGTAGTCAGGCGCGCCCATACCGGCGCACCGGACAATGAACAGGAGATGTCCGGTGTGCACCGGACATCAAGGCGGGCCCAGAAGTCAGAAGCTCCAACGGTCAGAATCCAACGGCTTTGATGACGTGGCGGGGGCACCGGACATGTCCGGTGTGCACCGGACTATCCGGTGCGCCATCGACAGACAGCCTCCACCAACGGTCAAGTTTGGTGGTTGGGGCTATAAATACCCCAACCACCCCCACATTCATGGTATCCAAGTTTTTCCAACTTCCAACCACTATACAAGAGCTAGCATTCATTGCAAAGCACACCAAAAGAGATCAAATCCTCTCCCAACTCCACACAAAGCCTTAGTGACTAGAGAGAGTGATTTGTAGTGTTCATTTGAGCTCTTGCGCTTGGATCGCTTCTTTTTCTTTGGCATTTTTCTTGTGATCAAACACTCACTTGTATTTGAGGCAAGAGACACCAATTGTGTGGTGGTCCTTGCGGGAAGTTTGATTCCCAAGTGATTTGAGAAAGAGAAGCTCACTCGGTCCGAGGGACCGTTTGAGAGAGGGAAGGGTTGAAAGAGACCCGGCCTTTGTGGCCTCCTCAACGGGGAGTAGGTTTGAGAGAACCGAACCTCGGTAAAACAAATCCGCGTGTCTCACTTTATTATTCGCTTGCGATTTGTTTTGCGCCCTCTCTCGCGGACTCTATTATATTTCTAACGCTAACCCGACTTGTAGTTGTGATTATTTTTGAGATTTTCAGTTTCGCCCTATTCACCCCCCCTCTAGGCGACTTTCACCGTCCATCTAGCAACACTGGAGGTGTGGTTGTCTCACCTTTTGGTGAGGACAATCCTAGGTTGAGCAGCACAAACAACGTAGCCGCCATGCTCAACACGGAGCTAGACCCTGCTTTAGACGAGCTGAGTAGGGCTCGTGCTGAGATCGCCCAGTTGTGGGCTGAGCACGCGGAGCGCCATCACCTGGAGGATGGCTCTCCCGCCCCCATTGGGACTTAGCAGCCGTACTGATCGCCTCAGCATGGACACCATGCCTATGGCATCCCTGACTATAGGACCCAGATAAATTTAGAACCATAGATCGTTAGCGTTGGATCTTGTAATTAATGCTTAAAATAGGAGTCTTAGTCTTAGTCAGTATAGTTTGCTTATCCTGTGTTTTTATGCTTCTCATGATGAACTTATGATGAAATTGGATCTTTGTAATGATTGTCGCCAGATTGTGGGTACCCCCTGCATTTTGGATTAGCTGTTAATGTAAATGAAATTGTATATTTAGTTGGGAAGCCTTTTTATTTCTACTTTCCTCTTTATCTGAGAAGTTGTGTTTGCCTATGTTGGGAATCAGTGAAGGTGCTTGTTCGTTCCGTGTTGTGGAAGAACTCTATACCCTTTTCTTATGCTGAAAGATTTGCAAGATCAGTTCTGATGTGTGATTGCCTTCCACAGATGTCTGACCATAGGCACAGAGGAGGGAGGCGTGCCCAGCAAGAACAGCAAGCCCCACAGGATGAGGCACCCCAGCCGTAGTTGCCTCTGCCTCCTTCGATGTCAATAGAGCAGATGTTCCTCATGCAGTCTCAGGTAGTTCAGGCAATTGGGTAGACCATGGCAGCTGTGCAGCAAGTTAAACAGCAACCTCAACCTTAGCCGCAGATGCAGATGCCTCAGATGCCTAGAGATAAGCATGCAAAGTTCATGAGAGGTCATCCGCCTGTGTTCACTCACTCTGCTGACCCCATGGATGCCGAAGATTGGCTGTGTACCATGGAGACGGAGTTGCACACCGCTCAGTGCAACGAAAGAGAAAAGGTTTTGTATGGTCACTGTCTCTGTTGAGGGTAGCGGCTCAGTCCTGGTGGGAGTCCTACCTCGCCACCCACGCCGACCTCGAGGCCATTACTTGGGAAGAATTTAGAGATAAATTTCGTCGATGTCATGTTCCAAAAGGTCTGATGATAGTGAAGAAAGAGGAGTTTCTGGCACTAAGCAAGGACCCATGTCAGTCAGTGAGTATAGAGATAGGTTTCTGCAGCTGTCGTGCTATGCTCCTGAAGATGTCAACATTAATGCCAAGAGACAGTACCATTTCCTGAGAGGCTGGATCGATCCCCTGCACTATCAGCTGATGAATCATACCTTCCCCACCTTTCAACACCTGATCGACAGAGAAATCATGATTGAGAGGAAGCGCAAGGAGATGGAAGATCGAGAGCGCAAGATTGGTGGACCTCAACCCAGGAGCAACAATCGCCCCTATTTCTCAGGTAATCCACCTTAGTAGTTCAAGCAGAGTCACCCTCAGGGATATCAGCAGCAGACCCAACGTCCGCCCCAGCAGCAGTTCTAGAGGCAATACCCTCAGCATCAGCAGTAGTATCGCCAGAACCGTCAACCAGGAGGAAGTCAGTTCGAGAGGCAGAATAATCAGGCACCTCGTCTTCCTGCCCCAGCAACCGACTAGAGCAGTCAAGTAGCCCCAGTGAAAGTAGGAGGTAGAGGATGCTTCCATTATGGAGAGTAGGGCCATTGGATGATGCATTGTCCGAAGAAGATGGCTCAACAACAGCCGGCCCCCAATGCCCCAGCAAGGCAGAATGCACCACAGCAAGGAGCAGGCTATTGTGTTCAGAAGCGCTACAACCATGGGAGGCTGAACCATCTAAAAGCCGAAGTAATCCAGGAAACACCAGGCATGATAGTAGGTATGTTCCCAGTCGAATCCCACCTTGCAGAAGTGTTATTTAATACTGGAGCAACACATTCATTTATTATTACATTATGGGTAGAAGCGCATAATCTCCCAATAACCACCATGACAACACCAATTCAAATTGATTCAACCGGTGGAAAAGTCTGAACCGATAGAATATGCTTGAATGTAAGTGTGGAAATAAGGGGGATAGAGTTCCCCGCTAACCAGATAGTGATGGGCACTCAGGGAATAGATGTTATCCTAGGGATAAATTGGCTAGGTAAGTACCAAGCAGTTATCAGCTGTGATAAGAGGACAGTGAGGTTGGTGTCCCCACTAGGAGAAGAAGTGGTGACTAAGCTAGTCTCACCCGAGTCAAGGAAAGGAGGTTGTCACCAGATGACTATTGATAGCAAGGAGGCCGATCTACTCGAGGCTATCAAGGTTGTGTCAGAGTTCCCGAATGTGTTCCCGAAAGATTTACCAGGTATGCCACATGAGCGGAAAGTTGAGTTTGCCATAGGGCTTATTCCTGGCACCACCCCTATTCCAAAAGAGCCTACAGGGTATCTGGACCAGAACTGGTGGAGCTCAAGAAGTAGATAGATGAGCTATTAGAGAAAGGTTACATCAGACCAAGTACCTTGCCTTGGGCCGCTCCTGTTCGTGGAAAAGAAAGATGGCACCAGGAGGACGTGCATCGATTACTGAGCTCTGAATGAAGTCACAATCAAGAACAAGTACCCCTGCCTAGAATAGAAGATCTGTTCGACCAGCTGAGAGGAGCCAGCGTGTTCTCGAAGATAGATATGAGGTCAGGTTATCATCAGCTCAGGATCCGACCTTCGGACATCCCGAAGACGACTTTCATTACCAAGTATGGGTTGTATGAGTACACAATTGTCTTTCGGCCTGACAAATGTGTCAGCCTTCTTCATGAATCTGATGAACAGTGTGTTCATGGATTATCTAGACAAGTTTGTGGTGGTGTTTATTAATGACATTCTCATATATTCTCAAAGTGAGGAAGAGCATGTGGATCATCTGAAGATGGTATTCTAGAGGCTACAAGAGCACCAGATGTATGCAAAGTTGAGCAAGTGCGAGTTCTGGATTGATGAAGTCCTGTTCTTGGGTCACATTATAAATAGAGATGGATTGGCTGTGGATCCAAAGAAAGTGATAGACATTCTAAACTGGAAAGCGCCAACAGATGTTCGAGGAATCAAGAGCTTCATCAGAATGGCCGGATACTATCGGTGATTCATTGAAGGGTTTTCAAATATTTTGAGACCAATGACAGCTCTGCTAGCAAATAAAGTTGAGTTCAAGTGGACCCCAAAGTGCCAAGAAGCATTTCAAGTGCTGAAAGAGAAGTTGACTATAGTGCATGTCTTAATTCTGCCTGATGTGCACAAGCCATTCTCGGTGTATTGCGATGCTTCTTACACCGGCTTGGGATGTGTGTTGATGCAAGAGGGAAGAGTTGTGGCATACTCATCCCGACAACTGAAGGTTCATGAGAAGAACTATTCAATCCATGATCTAGAGTTAGCAGCAGTGGTTCATGCATTGAAAACATGGAGGCACTATCTGTATGAGCAGAAATGTGATGTTTACATAGACCACAAGAGTATGAAGTATATATTCACCCAGTCAGAGCGGAATATGAGGCAACGAAGATGGTTAGAGCTAATAAAAGATTATGAATTGAAAATTCACTACCATCTAGGCAAAGCGAACATGGTGGCAGATGCTTTAAGCAGAAAAGTCAAGTCAACATGATGGTCGCTCACCTGATGCCTTATGAGTTGGCCAAAGAATTTGACAGACTAAGCCTCGGATTTTTGAACAACACGCAAGGAGTAACAGTTGAATTAGAACCCACCCTAGAGCGTGAAATCAAAGAAGCACAAAAGAACGATGAGAAGATCAATGAAATCTGGCAGCTAATTCTGGAAGGAAGAGGCAAATATTTTTGGGAAGATGCAGACGGTGTGGTATGGTTCAAAGACCGCTTGTGTGTTCCCAATGTCCAATCCATTCAGGAGTAAATCCTCAAGGAAGCTCTAAGACAACTTATTCCATACATCCTAGAAGCGAGAAGATGTATCAGGATCTAAAGAAGAAATTCTGGTGGTACAGAATAAAAAGGGAGATGGCATAGCATGTGGCTATATGTGACAGTTGTCAAAGAATCAAGGCAGAGCATCAGAGACCAGTCGGTCTGTTGCAGACGTTGCAGATTCCTCAGTGGAAATGGGATGAGATCGGAATGGATTTCATAGTCGGGTTGCCTCACACTCGAGCCGGCTATGATTCCATTTGTGTAGTAGTGGACCGCTTGACCAAGTCAGTCCACTTCATACCTGTCCAGACTAGCTACAGTAGTGCATTATTGGCAGAGCTATACATGTCCCGGATCGTTTGTCTCCATGGTGTGCCAAAGATGATAGTGTCAGACCGAGGAACACATTTCACCTCTCATTTCTGGTAGCAGTTGCATGAAGCTTTGGGTACACATTTGAATTTTAGTTCAGCTTATCATCTGCAGACAGACGGTCAGACTGAAAGAACTAACTAGATCCTAGAAGATATGTTGAGAGCTAGTTTTGCAAGATAAGTTCGGATGGAACAAGAGATTACCTTATGCAGAATTCTCCTATAACAACAGTTATCAGGCCAGTTTAAAGATATCACCATTTCAGACACTTTATGGAAGGAGTTGCAGAACTCCGTTGCATTGGGATCAGCCTGGAGAGAAGCAAGTGTTTGGGCCCGACATTTCGGTCGAAGCCGAAGAGAATATCAAGATGGTTCGAGAGAATCTGAAGATAGCGCAGTCAAGGCAGCGAAGTTATGCAGACACAAGAAGAAGAGAGCTGAGTTTTGAAGTTGGAGATTTTGTCTACCTGAAGGTATCGCCTATCAGAGGAGTCAGAAGGTTCAGAGTCAAAGGCAAGCTAGCACCCTGATATGTTGGTCTATACTAAATTCTCGCAAAGCGTGGAGAAGTGGCATATCATCTTAGCCTACCGGAAGGTTTGTCAACTGTGCATGATGTCTTTCATGTGTCTCAATTGAAGAACTGTCTGCGTGTGCTAGAAGAGCGGTTGCCAGTGGAAGACCTAGAAGTCCAAGAAGACTTGACCTACATAGAGAAGACAACGCAGATTCTAGAGACTGCAGATAGAGTCACCTGGAGGAACACTATCAGGATGTGCAAAGTCAGATGGGGTCACCACTCTGAGAAAGAAGCAACATGGGAGCGTGAAGATGATCTGATGGCGAAGTATCCCGAGCTCTTTGTTGGCCAACCCTGAATCTCGAGGGCGAGATTCTTTTAAGGGGGTAGGTTTGTAACGTCTTGAATTTGGGGGTATAAATTTTCTTCTCCAATATTCACCAAATTCTGGTGTTACTCTCTTTTTCTCTTCCTGTTTCGCTCCTTCCTTCTATATTCAGAGACTGGTGTCCATGTTGTGTGTAAACAAAACCCTAAGTTGATATTGTTGTTGCATCATGCTAGAGCATATTTATTTATGTCTCATGTTGTGTCTAGGCGTGCAGTCGTTGAGTTGGGTTTTCGATTTGCGGAATGATCTTGATTAGAAGCAGGCGAGATCGAGTAGAGGGGAATCGGCCCCACGACCCTGCCCGGCCCGCAGCCTGGCCCGCCTGCCCCCCCCCCCCCGCCCCATGCTCCCCCTCCCCCATTCTCTTCCCGCGTAGAGTAACCACCCTCTCCCTCTTCCTCCTCTCTCCCACTCTCTCCCTGCCCGAGGGTGGATCCCGATGAGCGGTTACTGCCATCCATTGAGCCCATGGTGAGCTTCCCCTCTCCTCCCTCCCCTCTCTCCCTCCTCCCCCTGTGCAGCGCCCCTAACCGGCCCCTCCCCATGCGCATGACCCCCCGACGCCCCTGATCAGCCCCAGCGGCGCCCCCCTGCCCTGACCCCGATGGCCCCTACCCGACCCCACGCCGGCACCCCCTGCCCGGCCCCGGTGGCCCCATCCCCCCTCGCTCGATCCCCCACCCCCTGCGCGGCCAGGTTCCCGTGCACGCAATTTGCCCCCGTGCGCGCAGCACCAGCATGCATCGTCGCATTTTAAAACCCCATTGGGATCACGTGTGGTGTCGCGCGCTTCGCCGCGCGACAATCCTTTTTAATTCCGTTTAAATCATGCGTTGTGTCGTGCGCTTCGCTGCGCGGCAATCCTTTTTAATTCCATTTGAGTCATGCGTTGTGTCTCGCGCTTCGCCGTGCGACAACCCTTTTAATGCACCTAAGGTCGTGTATATTAATTTAAGTGCGTAGTGTAATAATGATTAATCAAGTACCGAACTAATTAGGATCTAGTGCTAATTTTATTTACATGTTGCATGAATATCAATTAATATGATTATGTTGAGATAAGTATTTTAATCTATAGCTGCTTAATGTAATCGCTATGTCTCTCGGTTGTAGCTTCGACCGTCATAGTTTATTTTCTCGTATAGTTGTAGATGCGAGCCCTATGCCACGCGTCTGTTTAGTTGTTCTATTTTATTATGTGGTCTATTGTTTCTTTCTGTGTTAAGAATGTGGAATGTATGTTCCAACTTGTATAGATAACGGTCCGTTGGCGGAGTCCTAAGGAGTTGCAGGCGAAGACCCTGAGCAGCAGCAGGTTGGTGAAGGAAAGTTTCCTCTAACGTATCTATGTCCTACTCATTTTATAATTCATCTCCCCGCATTTACATAATTTATACCTAAGGATTGACTAGTCTTTGTTTATCCTGCCCTTGTTCGCCTATTTGGGTTGGATTTTTCTAGATTAGCTCTATGCTAGCGCATCACTTTAATCAATGAACATGATGAGATTATTTATGATATGAGGTTTAATTTTGTAAATGATGTTGGTATTGTGATATTTGAGGGGGCTCGAGCAGTTTCTCGAGTGCCTCTCCGTAAGGACTGTTTCGTTGGATGACCATCCGAGAAAACAGTACAGCCATGAGGGTGGGATGGTGTAGGATCTAGGACTCTGGCTAGAGGGGGGTGAATAGACGGTTTTGATTAAAATAAAGTACACTAGACAAATTTAATAAAAAAAACACGAGATGTAAATATTTCTAGCCTTGATGGAACAACAAAATGTAATGAGCAATTTAATCTAATGCCACAAAGATAAACAGTATATAAGTTACCAACTACTTATAAGTAATGTATAATAGTTGAGAGAGAGACACCGGGATTTATCCCGTGGTATCTGTGATTTGCCGTTCACCCCTAATCCACGTTGAGGTGGAATTGAAGCTCTCACTTGCTCCTCTACCAAGACACGGCTTGATCTTTGAGCCAAGTGGACAAGAATTCACTCAATACCTTGATTTCAATAGTGTCGCCTTTGCTGCTCCGGCGAGGTGGGCGCGAACCCCTCATAATCAATCCTGCGGCTCCTCCACAATCTTCACGGAGAGCTCAACGGAGACAACACCCGAACCGTCTAGGAGGCGGCAACCTCCAAGAGTAACAAGTTGATGATGCTTTCCCGGTGTATCACCTGGTGCCTCAAAAGATCACAACGAATGCAAATGCACTAGAGCATCTCAATCACTCACTAGAATGCGATCTCAATCAACTAGTGTGAGTGTTTGAGTGGGAGGATCACAAATGAGTTCAATATGTGCTACGAATGGCCAAGAGACCTGACACATGAGCTCCACTTCTATTTATAGCCCTCAACACTTTCATAACCGTTATGTGCAAGTAGCACAGTTTCTACGCATACGCGGATGGTCCGCGCCCTATGGCCGGACGATCCGCTGTACCAGTAACGGCTATATCGACCATTTGAAGCCTGTCAGAGCTGCCAGAAAAGTCAAGGCCGGACGGTCCGCCCACCGGGGTCGGACGGTCCGGAACCTGACAACATGGAATAACAGAGCGCCTGGTAAGTCATAGTAATACGAGCAAATTGTCTGCCATTCATGGCCGGATGGTCCGTACATGGACCACTTACCGTCCGACTAAAAACTCTAGACGGACCGTAGTACAATGTCTCAAAACCACACCGTGCCTGCCCAAACTCAATTCATCCTATGTAGACGGTCCGGCCTCTTGGCCCGAACGGTCCGCCAAAAGGATATAGAGACAGACGACCAGCTGACCTCTCTGGTAGAGTCATGGACGGTCCGGCCATCTGGCCCGGACGGTCCGCCATCCACAGAGAAAAAATATTTTGCGCTAGTTCAAAAGATTTCTAATTTTGAAACCCGTAGCGCTGTTAGCCCTCATGCACATGTTACAGTTTATGCTCTACGAGGCACTAAATTATACACCATTCAAGTTCATTAACCCCTCTTAGTAGTATGACTGTCTATCTAATTAATCCGGTCAGTTTCTTCTCTAAACACCTGCTGACCGGCAAAAACAAAAACCTATGTTTTACCTTTGCCATCACTTGATCCACAATCAATTGTTACGAGTCCCCAAGGACTTTACTGTATCCTGCATTCTTGTTACTCCAAGAATTGTTAGTCCACAGTCGGTTGTCATTAATTACCAAAACACCTATTAGGGGCCTAGATGATTCACAATCTCCCCCTTTTTGGTAATTGATGACAACATTGCATATATTAGAGAAAAGTAGATTTTCTTTCCCAACCTTTCTTACATTCTGGGTATAAGAAAGATTTGAGATGAGTTTCGAGTGACTTATCTTGATTTTGAGGTTCATCTGAAATATTGATAAGTCAGTACAGAGAAACTCAGAGAATAGGAATAACTCCCCCTATATGTGTGCATAGATAATATCCAGATCACGAATTCGCACACATAGTATATCAGAGTTTTCGTGGAGACCTTCCTATAATCTAGGTTATCGAGGGACATATAAATAGTAGTATGAAAATAAAAACGGGAAGTGAAATACTACTTCGATTAACCATTAAGAATTCGATAGAGCCTTAAAAACAACAATGTATAATAAAGTTCAAAGCAACATAATAACTGAGTAGCATTAAACACAGATGTAGCATTAATAGCATAAATATGCAGCAAGCTCTCCCTTGAATCATTTCATCACTTCTCACTTCTCTCTCCCCCTTTGGCATCAATTTCCACAAAGGGGACATTACAGCGCACCCGGTGGAGGACGAGGATACATGTTGTAAAAATGAGAGCTGAAGCTGTCAAATATTGAAGTGAACTGACTAAAATCATTCTGAAGTTGTTGTTGTCTTTCATCTAGTGAGTGGACGCTGTCACTGGTAGACAGAGTTTCAAATTGGCTGGACAAAGCACCCATATTATCCTGAAAGCTTTGTTGCATGTCGTTCATCCTGCTCATAATAGGATCGTGCACAGTAGTTTGAATATGAGAATGAAGATTATTGAACTGTGTATGGACCCCATCCAGCTGAGTGTCAACAACTGTAAATCGCTCATGCAAGTCAGAGAATTGACCATCAAATGTGGAGTGCATGTGATCAAATCGGTCATCAACATGTGACATCATGCCTTGAAACTGACCATCAATATGAGTCTGGAGCCCTTGATGCATTTGTTGAAAATATGGATCAAAATAGCCAGGTGTAGGCTGTCAGTACTGTCCTTGCTGCTGTGGAGGTGAAGGTGGTGGCATTTGCTAAGCGGGATGTGCTGCTGGCTGATCATCAAAAGCATGTCCCAGAGCTCTCTCATTATCAGGAAACGGTGTGAGAGGCCTGGTAAGAAAACCAATTTCATTTTTGAATGGCTTGAATGGTGTATGAGCAGTTTCACATCGCCCGTCGAATCTGGTTTTGGCTTTAATCAAAGCCTTAATATATGGGGCATATGCCAGATTCTGGTTCTTATCCATCTTCAGATCATTTAACTGGCGCATCATAAAGAGAACAACATCCATGACCTCCCCTTTCATGACATGATCAATAATGTTCCAGAATTTGTCCTGGATCCGGCTTTTGTCCCCACTCTTTGGAAGAATGGTGACTCTAGCAATCTTGTTTATAACTGCAGGATGATGGCGCGGGCCTGGAGTCTCATTGAACCATTTAGGTATACCCAGTCTGGCAGTTCATAGTATTGAGCAAAATCTTCAAACTGATCCTCAGTATAAAGATCGACTCCCTGAGAGATAATTGCATAATCCAGGCTATTAGCCGCTGCAAATTCAGCAAATGTAGCCACATATCTCTTAAACCCAGTCATCCAGACAATAAGCTGATCATCAATGTTGATTTTAGCAGTTGCAAGAAACTGCTTGACAGTTAGTTCATTGAAGTCAGTTCGTTGACCCATGAACTCATTTAAACCACAAGCCTAAAATTTAGCGAGTAATCCTTCCATAACAGTTTGGCCCTGCATGTAGTCCCAGTCAATAACTTAATGTTTATGAAATTTTATATCCATCACAGTACCCCAAAACACATCAAACTGCAACTGAGTATGAGAGTACTGGATGTTTGTGTCACTGGGCAGAGAGAATTGATCCACAGTCCTCCTAGAGGAATACTCAGCCATTGAAAAATGCATCTTTGGATAAGTCCATCCTGTAATGTCAATGGGGTAGTCTAGATGAGAATGGGGAGCATCTTCAGTATCCAATGAAACACTGCCCCTAGCTGATGATTGGGCCTCAGAGTCTGTGGCAGGGTTATAGCCTGAATCGTCTGCACGATGATGTTTGGACAGAAACCGCCCTGCAAGCTTCTTCTTGAGACCACCGAATCCATTGAAAAACAGAATATAAATAATCCCAATAATAAGATAATAACCTAAAAAAATTACAGCAAGATCTATGGGGCAATCTGCTAGAACGCGGACGGTCCGTGCTAGTGTACCAGACGGTCCGCGCTACATCGGCGGACGTTCCGCGACAGGTCAGGGGCGATTTTGGATCCCTAATGTGCTCCAAACATCAATCACGAAATTAGACAAATACATTCAAGAAAGTGAAACCAAATTTTTGCAGGAAGTTCATTTAAACAATCATAACGAATTCCACCAAACAATTTGATGAAAAATCCATCCAAGAACATATCAGAGAACGATTTATGTAAACCCTAAAAAGTGCTATAATTTAATAAAGTGCATAAAGAATTTTAATACCGAGAGGAAGACAACATAGTTGATCACCATAAGGACTCTCGGACAGTCCACGCTCAAAATCGAAACGCCAGCAAATGCAGAGAATAGTTTTAGAAAGGGTAGAAAGTGAGAGTGAGTGAGGTAAATGGAGAAGGGAATGCTGCTGGCGGCGTCGAGAAACATAAAAACCCATCGCGGACGGTCCGCCGAAAAGACCGTGACCTGGTGGATGCAGACGGTCTACACATTCCACCGGACAGTCCAACAGCCAGTGCGCTGGACGGTCCGCGGTCAGGGGTGGACGGTCCGCGGCCTGACAGAGAGTTTTCCATACCTTGTGCAGTTATTGAAAATGAGTTTCAACATAGATTCTTACCTCAAAAATAGACAATTTTATCAATCCAATGGTTTGTATAGATGAGTTTATATATAATAAACTTGAGAGTGTAGTCTTTTGCATATATAGTATTTCCCTCATGTAATAAGAATGAATGATAAAAATAGAAGATAAATATCACAAAAAGTAATCAAACCAAGTGCAACACGTGTGTACTCATATTCAAGCAACATTCGAGTGATCAATTATATTCATTTCACTCCTCAATTTGCAAAACCTTGCTTCATCTAGCGGCTTTGTAAATATATCTGCCAGTTGATCATCTGTGCCAATAGAATAAACAGAGATATCTCCTTTGCCAACATGAACTCTTAAGAAATGATGACTAATATCAATGTGCTTCGTTCTTGAGTGTTGAATGGGATTTGTAGCCAATTTAACGGCACTTTTATTGTCACACAGGAGAGGAATATTTTTGAATGAAATCCCATAATCCAATAAGGTTTGTTTCATCCATAATAATTAAGCACAACAATTTCTGGCCGATATATATTCCGCCTCGGCGGTAGAGAGTGCAACCGAGTTTTGTTTCTTGGATGACTATGAAACAAGAGACCTTCTAAGAAATTGACAGCATCCTGATGTGCTTTTCCTATCAACCTTACAACCCACATAGTCCAAATCTGGATAACCAATTAATTCAAATTGAGCACCCTTGGGATACCATAGACCAATATTGGGGGTATGCTTCAAATATCTTAGAATTCTTCTAGCGGCCTTTAAGTGAACCTCTCTAGGTGATGCTTGAAAACGAGCACACATGCAAACACTAAATATAACATTGGGCCTAGATGCGGTAATGTAAAGCAAACTACCAATAATTGAACGAAAAAGTTTTTGATCAACAATGGTACCTCCCTCATCTAAATCAAGATGACCATTTGTTGCCCTAGGAGTCTTAATAGATTTTGCATTTTCCAATCCAAACTTTTTGAGCATATCCTTCAAATATTTAGATTGACTTACAAAGATTCCATCTTTTAATTGTTTGATTTGAAGACCGAGAAAGAAGCTCAATTCTCCTATCATGGACATTTCAAACTCATTTGACATCATTTTACCAAACTCGTCATAGAATAGCTCATTAGTTGATCAAAAAATGATATCATCAACATAAATTTGGCAAACAAATAAATCTTTACTAATTCTTTTAGTGAATAGAGTAGTGTCAACTTTCCCAATTTTGAAGTCTTTGGAAAGCAAGAAATCCCTAAGCTTTTCATACCAAGCGCGTGGAGCTTGCTTAAGCCCATAGAGAGCCTTAGAGAGCTTGTACACGTGGTTAGATCTTTTGGGATCCTCAAAACCGGAAGGTTGTTCCACATACACTAATTCACTAATCTTACAATTCAAGAAAGCGCTCTTAACATCCATTTGGTAGAGCTTGATATTATGAGCACAAGCATAGGCGAGAAGAATTCGAATGGCTTCCAATATTGCCACGAGTGCGAATGTCTCACCAAAATCCAATCCTTCTACTTGTGTATAACCTTGTGCCACTAGTCTTGCTTTGTTTCTTACCACCAAACCATCTTCATTATGCTTATTTCGAAATACCCATTTGGTTCCAATAACATTGTGATTCTTTGGTCTTTCAACAAGCTCCCAAACTTCATTACGGGTAAAGTTATTTAATTTCTCATGCATTGTATTCACCAAATCAACATCAAGTAGAACTTCATCTACATGGTTAGGTTCAATACAAGATACAAAAGAGAAGTGTTCACAAAATGAAGCTATACGTGATCGAGTTTGAACACCCTTACTTATATCACCCACAATTTGATTTGGTGGGTGATCTTTTATGATTGAATGATGAATCCTTGACGTAATTTTAAAATCACTAGTTGTAGCTTGAGGAGGAATTGCATGACCCGAGATATCTTGAACATGATCATCCTCAATTTCATCATTATGTTGTCTTTGTTGAATTTCCTCATTCATAGTTGAAGAGGATGGAATGACAACCATACTATCATCATCGTCTTCCATTAACTTTATTTCACCGATAGCCATAGTTTTCATAGCGTTTCTCAAATGAACTCCACCAACATCATCAAGGTTTTCATTTTCATCATGAGAACCATTTGTTTCATCGAACTCTACATCATATGCTTCTTCAATGATCCCATGAGTTTTGTTGAAAACTCTATATGCCTTGCTATTTGATGAATATCCAAGGAGAAAACCTTCATCATATTTTTTCTCAAATTTAGAGAGTCGACTACCCTTCCTCAAAATATAGCATTTGCAACCGAACACCCTTAAATAAGAAATATTTGGCTTTCTTTCAATAAGCAATTCATAGGGAGTCTTTTTCAAGAGCTTGTGGCAATATAATCTATTTGATGCATGATAAGCGGTATTAATGGCTTCAGCCCAATAGGAGTCTGGCACATTAACATTATATTCGGCTAACATAGACCTAGCCATATCAATAAGAGTCCTATTTTTCCTCTCAACAATTCCATTTTGTTACGATGTGTATTTGGAAGAGAATTCATGTTTAATGCCCTTGTCATCACAATATTCATCAATTCTAGCATTTTTGAATTCTGACCCATTATCACTTCTAACTTTCTTGATGTCAAAATCAAATTGATTTTGGGCCAATATAGCAAATGACTTAAAAGTTTCAAATACATTTGATTTATCTCGAAGAAAATAGACCCAAGTAAATCTAGAATAATCATCCACAATTACAAGACAATAGGAATTACCACCAATACTCATCAAAGATGTTGGTCCAAAAAGATCCATGTGAAGTAATTCCAATGGTCTATGAGTAGACATTTGACTCTTGTAGGGATGAGTATTTGCCACTTCCTTCCTGGCTTAACATGAACTACATAATTTGTTCTTTTCAAATTTCACATCCTTCAACCCTCGAACTAAATCATGCTTGGATAGTTGATTCAATTGTCTCATACCAACATGACCAAGTCTTGTATGCCATAGCCAACCTAGTGAAGCTTTAGAGAATAGACAAGTTGTAAGTTTTGCCTCATTAGATGAAAAATCAACAAGATAAAGATTTACATGTCTAAAACCTTTGAATATTATATTGCTACCATCAATACTTGAGATGAGGACATCATCGACGGTAAAGTTACAACTAAAACCTAAATCACATAGTTGAGCTACAGATAGCAAATTAAAGTTAAGGGATTCAACTAAGAGTACATTTGAAATGGAGTGATCATTTGAAATAGCAATTTTACCCAAACCTTTAACCTTTCCTTTGCGATTGTCTCCAAATGTGATGCTATCGTAGGTTGAGCAACCTTCCTCATTCATTTCGGTGAACATTCTTATATCACCGGTCATATGTTGAGTACAACCACTATCCAACATCCAATGATTTCCTCCCAACTTGTAATTTACCTACAAAAGGAAATCGATCTCTTTTAGGTACCCAAATTTGTTTAGGTCCTCAGATGTTAGTTACCAAGGATTTTGGCACCCAAATTTCTTTCTTTTTGGTACAAACAATTGAAGTGCCAACAAACTTAGCATGTACACCTTCTGCATTATGTGAAAGGACATAGCAATGCTCAAAACATGGCAAGGATACATTTTTGAATTTAGGGCAATTTTTCTTGATACGTCCCTTCTTGTGGCATTTGTGACACACTTTGTCACATTCTTTCACAAACATGGTCTTTTGCTTATCAAATGCATTCTTTCCTTTCTTATGAAGATACCCAAGACCCTCACGATTAAGGGAGCAACGTTGACTTCCCAAGATAAAATCAAGTTTAGCTTTTCCACCATATGCCTTTTCTAAGTCATGAGTTAGAGCATTTACTCTTCCTATCAAAACTTCATTTTCAATAATGATGTTTGATTCATCACAACTAATATCATCATTCTCAAGAGAAATTTTACATTTGTCATAAATGAAATTAGTAGGATGTGAATCACTTGTAGAGCTATCAAATAAGTCACAAGTGATTCCAACATCTTTGGTGACCACCACAACTTCATGCACAAGAGGTGAGTTTTGAGATTCCACAAGGCTCTCACAACTTTCTTTTAGATTGTTGTGGGATGTCTTGAGCTCCTCAAAAGACACTTGAAGGTTTTTGTATAGTTCCTTCAAGGTCCTAAATTTTTGTTTTTCTTTGTGCATGTAGTCATCGGCCTCACCCAACATTCTAACAAGATCATCATAAGAATATCCATTATCATCAATATCATCAATGTCATCATCGTCATCAATGTCATTTAAATCGGTTATGATTTTTACCTTAGCATCTCCTTTGCCATAAGACAATGAGGAGATGAGAAAAGTGAGGGAGCCTCCTTGATTGGAATTGCGACATTTAGTTTAGATGAAGAATCATCATCATCATCATCCGAGCTTGCATCCGAATCCCATTCGACTAGATAGGCTTTATCATCCCTCTTCTTGTGATAGAACTTCTTTTTCTTCTTATCATCTCCATCCTTACCTTTGTTCTGATTGCTTGGACAATTTATGGCAATGTGACAAGGTTCCCCACACTCAAAACATTTTCTATCATTGAAGACATTTCTTCTTGATGTTTGTCCCCTTCTAGGTTGACCCTTCTTTTTCCTCATGAACTTGTTGAATTTCTTCACAAAGAGAGCAAATTCCTCATCGCTTTCACTTCCATTTCCTTCATCTTCATTGTCTTCCTTTTCAATTGCCTTTGAAACTTTAGCTTTGAGAGCTATTGATTTCCCTTTCACCTTTTTAGCCAAACTCATAGCTTCAGCTTGAGATTTCTTGAATATGTCTTGAGTAAGAATTTCTCCCAATACTTCGGTTGGAGAGTACTCCTTACTAACATGGTCACAATAGTGTCATATTTTTTTGGAAGAGATCTAAGGAACTTGTGAGTGAAATTCACATCCGATACATTAAAACCAAGTCCCTTGAGCTCGTTCACTATCTCATTTAAGCGATTAAACATGTCAGACACACTTTCATCTTCCTTCATGAGAAATTGTTCAAACTTTCCTTTGCATACATACAACTTTGCACTCTTCACAATTGTGGTCCCTTCATGAATTTCCATTAGCTTTGTCCAAATCTCATGAGCGGTTGTGAGATTTTTGATTCGGTTGAACTCATTTATGTCTAATGCATCATAGAATACATTCATTGCTTGATCATTGGTTAGAATATTCTCATGATCATTGAGAGACGGTTCATCTTCCTTTAATACAAGAAATCCATCTCTAACAATAGGCCAAATCTTTCCCCCATAGCTTTAAGATGCATTGACATTCTTATTTTCCAATAGTCATAATTGTTCCCATCAAAATGCGGTGGCTTCCCAATGTGCATATTGTTGTTACAAGCCATTTTGTCCAACTCCGGGATGATAAAATCCACAATCAATGGACTCTTTGCCCCTGATACCACTTGTAGGATCTAGGACACCGGCTAGAGGGGGGTGAATAGACGGTTTTGACTAAAATAAAGTACACTAGACAAATTTAATCAAAACAACACGAGATGTAAATATTTCTAGCCTTGATGGAACAACAAAATGTAATGAGCAATTTAATCTAATGCCACAAAGAGAAACAATATATAAGCTACCACTACTTGTAAGTAATTTATAATAGTTGAGAGAGAAACACTGAGATTTATCCCGTGGTATCGGTGATTTATCGTTCACCCCTAATCCATGTTGAGGTGGAATTCAAGCTCTCACTTGCTCCTCTACCAAGACACGGCTTGATCTTTGAGCCAAGTGGACAAGAACTCACTCAATACCTTGATTTCACTAGTGTTGCCTTTGCCGCTCCGGTGAGGTGGGCGTGAACCCCTCACAATCAACCCTGCGGCTCCTCCACAATCTTCACAGAGAGCTCAACGGGGACAACGCCCAAGCCATCTAGGAGGCGGCAACCTCCAAGAGTAACAAGTTGATGACGCTTGCCCGGTGTATCACCTAGTGCCTCAAAAGATCACAACGAATGCAAATGCACTAGAGCGTCTCAATCATTCACTAGAATGCGATCTCAATAAACTTGTGTGAGTGTTTGAGTGGGAGGATCACAAATGAGTTTAATGTGTGCTAGGAGTGGCCAAGGGAGACCTCACACACGAGCTCCACTTTTATTTATAGCCCTCAACACTTTCATAATCATTATGTGCAAGTAGCACAATTTCTGCGCATACGCTGACGGTCCACGCCGTGTGGCCGGACGGTCCGCCGTACTAGTAATGGCTATATAGATCGTTTGAAACCTGTCAGAGCTGTCAGAAAAGTCAAGGCCGGACGGTCCGCCCATCGAGGCCGGACGATTCGGAACCTGACAACCTAGAATAACATAGCGCTTGGTCAGTCACAGTAATACAAGCGGACTATCTGCCATTCATGTCCGGACGGTCCGCACATGGACCACTTACCGTCCGGCTAAAAACTCCGGACGGTCCGTAGTACAAAGTCTCAAAACCACAACATCCCTACCCAAACTCAATTCATCCTATGCGGACGGTCGGGCCTCCTGGCCCGGACGGTCCGCGGCCAAAAGAACATAGAAACAGACGACCAGCTGACCTCTCTGGCAGAGTCACGGACGGTCCGGCCATCTGGCCCAGACGGTCCATCGTCCATAGAGAAAAAATATTTTGCGCTAGTTCAAAAGAATTCTAATTTTGAAACCCGTAGCGCTGTTAGCCCTCATGCACATGTTACCGTTTATGCTCTACAAGGCACTAAGTTATACACCATTCAAGTTCATTAACCCCTCTTAATAGTACGACTGTCTATCCTATTAATCCGGTCAGTTTCTTCTCTAAACACCTGCTGACCGGCAAAAACAAAAACATATGTTTTACCTTTGACTTCACTTGATCCACAATCAATGGTTACGAGTCCCCAAGGACTTTACTGTATCCTGCATTCTTGTTACTCCAAAAATTGTTAGTCCACAGTCGGTTGTCATTAATTACCAAAACACCTCTTAAGGGCCTAGATGATTCACAGATGGGACGCCCTTAGCTAATTAATTAGAGGAACTAAGGTGTAGTTTGCTTCCCCGTCGTGCCGTCAATGGGGATCGATGTATGAGGCTCGCTCTGTCGAGGGTGGTTTGCCCCTTGTGGAAGAGTGCAATACATTTAGGAAACCTAACGGGCGGCTACATCTCAGGAAATCTTTGTAAAGGCTTCGTAGTGAGACCCTGCTAGTTCACCTTGGAAGTGATCAATGGGGAGTCATGATCCTCAGGCAGATTGGGAATCATGGCTCGTGGGTAAAGTGTGCAACCTCTACATAGTGTTATGAAACCGATATATTAGTCTTGCTCATGGTTCTGAGTAGCCTTGGGAGCTCCTTTGATTAGAGATACTATGATTATAGATGATGATGATGATGTTAATTATGGTTTTAATGGTGATGATTATGATTATGGATTTTGGTATTCTTTCCATTTGGAAGGAGTACTTTTGGTTATGATTATGATTATGGTTCAGGATACCGACAAAGTTTGTGGAAGCAATTTGTCTATTCTTGATTCTCAATCAAACAGGTGAAGTCAAGATGACATGTCAGGTGCAGCATGCTGACGTGCTTGGTGAACTACATGGCAATGTCTACCTGACTGCATGACCACGTGTTGAAGACAATTGCTCTAGCTACCAATTATGTTGGTGACACCATGACTGCACTACATTGCAAAATGCATAAAATCCAGAAAAAAGGCTCTAGCCCCTAACTAGTGCGCCAAATATCATCATGTTAATACTTTAGTGTACTAATGAACCCAAGAGATGAAAATGATTAGGGACAAAGTAGTGGTGTAAACTGACCGTGCGCTAATTCTAGGCGCAATCTAGTGTCAGCATGATGGTGGTTTAGGGAGGTTTAACTCGTGAAGCATGTTTGAGTATGATGTATCAGTGAACACAAAGGTTATGAAGATTTATAAGTATCAACTGATCATCATGACCTTCTAGCTCTTGATTCATGTTAGGTTCTTATGAGAGTTCTAGCCTAATGGTCCCCAGTTCACCTTTGTGTCAGTCGTTAGAAGTTGATACAGCTCATCCTTGACTGAACTGGCCTAAGATTGGGTTCATCCTCTTTATGTTGCTCTACTCCTTCCATTTTAAAAAGATAAGGGAAGAGAGACGATTACACATAAGTTGTACTATGGGCCTCAGTTAGCAAGGTCCTAACAACTCTCATCATGTCATGGTTAGGAAGTCATATAGATCGTGTCATAGTGTCAAGTATGTCATGTTGCATAGGCACGTAAGATCTGTTGTACCAACGAGTACTGAAGTCCACGTCATTAGGTATGGTGTAGTTGGTAATTGGTCTAACAATCTATACTTTTTGGTACTCTAGCATGCCCAAGCATGGCTAGAGGGTAGATGACACGTATTTAATGGTGGCCTTTAATATGCATATAACCTATAGTGTGGTTATAATGTGTCTATCAAATCATAATGACATGCATCACATTTGATATAATGTATGAAAGCCTTATCCAAAGTGCCAACACCATGAAACCTTCACGAGTAGACCTTGAACATGGTGTCATTCCTTTGAGGGTTGCCCTGCCCTTGGGGCATGATCTAGTTCTACCCTTTCATATATCGGTACTTACATACTTAGGGTATGTTTGGTTGAGTGGTGGCTATGAAAATGGTAGTTGTAGGCTGTGAACTGTGAAAAGATGTTGTGGGCTATGAGTTGTTAAAGACATAAAAACGTTTGGTAGAAACCACTAAAAGTTCTTCCATATAAATTTTCATAGTTCCATCCAAAAGCCGCTAAAAGCATGTCCGGAGGTGCTTTTAGTTTTACACTGTGAGAAAGTCAGCTTTTAGAAAAAGTTGATTTCTAGCACTACACGACGGTTGATCTTTAGCGACCCTTATTAGGTACCAACTGTTGGTTGCTAAAGGTTAGGGACCGACGGTCAGTCGCTAAATCCTTTTGTAGCAACGGTCGGTTGGTCGCTAAAAGTCTAGAAATTTAACAATTTATGGTTGGTCGCTATAGATGTCGTCGGGGACTAGCGGTGGGTCGCTATAGAGCAAGGATCACTATCAAATCTTATAGCCTGAATGTACCTATAGATGTTAGTGACTAAAAATTAATTAAAACAAGTAAACATTGATCGCTAATTTGCGTGGTGATTTATTTCTTTTTAATATTGCTTGTATGTTTATTTCATGGTTTGTTTATGTATGGACATGACTATAGTATGCAACTATGTTCTTTGTGCTTATATGATATTAGATTCGAGTTGAAAGTCGTTTCAAATGTTTATTATTTATTTGCATTCATAATAATTTATTCAAATGTTTATTATTTATTTGATAAATTTTTTATGAATTTTTGAGTAATTTAAAAATTCATTTCGAAATAAATAAAAAAAGAAAACCCTCCCTAACCCTAAGGTCCACTAAGGGCCCATCTACCTAACCCTAGCAACCGCGCGCTCCTGGCTTCTCTCCTAGCCGCCGCGCGCTCCCTGGCTCCTCATCCTTCTCCACGCACATCCTCACTCCTTCCTCAACCTCCTCTTCAGCCACTGCCGACCCATGGCGAGCTCCTCACGTCGCGCCCTCCCCCTACTGCGGCATGTCGGCGCCCTCGATTCCTCAGCCTGGCGCGCTGCCCCATTTCCCTGTCTCTGCGCATGAGGTGCTCTAGCTTGCCGGTCATCTTCTGCTCCCCCATGGTCGTCCCTCCCTCATCCCTCCCCATGGCCGACGGCCTCTCCTTCCATGGCTTCCAAGATCTGCTCAGCATCCATCCCAGCGCGCACCCTTGCTTCTGTTTCCTGGTGGCCGACGCCACTCCCTGGAGCTCGCCCCTGCCCTCTGTCCAGCGCCCTCCCTGCTCCTTCCCATGGTGTGGACGCCAGCCCCCTCTCTTGTTGCCATGGATAGCCCCTCCCATCTCCTTCTCTCTCTAACCCTAGCCCCTCTCTACTGGCTGCCTTTCCCATGCCAACACTTTCCCCATGGCCGAGTTTCCCCTATGCTTGATGCATGGCGCCTTGGTACAACAGCAGCATGTCAGACCTTTGCAACCCCGGTGAGACCAGCTGCTTGCGCTATGTTTATTCCTCACCAGTGCCTATGTTTGAGTATTAATTGTGTATGTTTGTGTGTCTTGGTGGTGGAGCTAAATCCCGGAAGATTTAGATAAGGAGAAGAAGGTTTTAGCGGGGTACCTGTCACGTGTTCGATGATATGCTCGAACTGGTGGCCATCGTCGTTCTTGCTAAAAATCAAGTCAGATCATGAGGTGGTGAGCCAAGTCGTTTCTCCGGCTATTTATTTAATGAATGGTTTGGTTAGATAATTATTGTTGTAGTTGTGTTCGATGTATGATGAAATGATTTTTGTTGGAGAATTGTAGTACATTTCTTAAGCTTTCCAACAAATTTTGGATCACCATTTTTGGTGGTCTAGAAGTCAGGTTATGGCTGTTTGAAATGTGATGTTTGAAGCTGTCAAAATCTGGACAGCAATGCTTGTTTGTATTAACTGACTTCGATACACATTGAATCACCTTGAGATGTTTATAAATGAATTGTAGACAATTCTACTAGCTTTCTAAAAAGTCTAGAATCACCTGATTTGGATGCCTGAAACTCTGGTTATGAATTAATGAAGTAAGTAGTCGAATTCTGTCCAAATCTGGACAGAAATTGCGTTTAGTACCGTTTGACATTTCTAAAGGTCGAATCATGTTGTGATGATAATACCAAAGGTGTAGAGGACTTTATAAGCTTTCCAAAAAGTTCTAGTTTACTATTTTTGGATGCATATTTTGTGAGTTATGAATAAAACAATTAACCGTTGTGCTGCTGTCCAAAATCAGCAGGCATTAAAATGATTTGCTTGGAATTTCTTTTGTGTAGGTAACTAGATTTGGTTAGTCCTTGGCTTGATTAATGAAGTATGATAGTTGCATTGCTTGTTCTTTTCTTTCTTAATGCTTGCCTTAGACTTTAGCATTTTAAGAAAATACATAGCTTGTGTAGGGTTCAATATTCTATGTTCTAGTTAAGGAAAATACATAGCTTGTGTAGGGTTCAATATTCTTTGATGTTTGTGTTAGATTTGGTTAAGCCAGAGAAACGTAATTGTGATACGTAGTGATATGTCAACATATAGTAATTGTTTTTAAGTATTGCGGTACATCAGTGTTATATTCTAAATATATTAGGACTTGTATGTTGCTAATGTTACTTGATGATTGATTTGGGTCCGATTGACTAGAACGTCATGTTTGATGTAGAAATTAATATATCTAGTTGTTACACCTAAGAGTTGTGATGTTTTGCTTTAAGTTTGTATCCTCCTTAGTATAACTTATCTACCTTGTGCTATTTATGCTCCTACTCACTCATATGCATTATGAATGTCATTTAGGTACGTTAATTGATCACGTGATGTTGAAGACAAGGTTTGGATTGATCTCAAGATAATGCTGATGGACGAAGCTAAAGTGGGTGAATCGAACAAGTGCCAGGATGAGAGATGCTCACCAAGTGTTAGTACTTTTGTGAATGATTTTGTAAAGTGTTTGCAAATATGTGCAAAACATAATAACATGTGTAGGTTTTGTGAATGATTTTGTTGTGGTGCTTGTTGATGGTTTATGTGATGTGGATCTATCATTGTGCAATACTAATTAAATTTGTATATCTATGTGATTATGTGTATAAAAATTGGTGATTTGTGATGCTTTTGTACATATAACGGTTGTTGAATGCTAATTAATGGTATATTATCATTATTAACGACTATAACTAGGGGCAACTTTCTGTTGGTTGCTAAATGTATAGTATAACGACTCACGATTGGTTGCTAAATCTATAGTACAACAACCCACGGTTGGTCGCTAAATATACAATATTAGCAACGGACGGTCGGTCGCTAAAAAGATGTCGGTCGCTAAAGCCTTTAGCGACGGCACTTACAGCGACCATCCTTATGGGTCGCTAAAAGTTTTTAGCGACCAACCGTAGGTCGCTAAAGGCCGTTTTAGCAACCAACCGTAGGTCGCTGTAAGTGAACCGTCGTGTAGTGTAGATCCAGCCCTTTGGTTTAGTTTTTGACTTTTAGGGGATAAAAGCCAAACCAAACACACCCTTAGTCAAGTCAAAAACTCCTTTATCTTCTTGGGAGGCCTCAGGCCGAGGAGGGTGTGGGACCCAACCCCGATAATTCTAAGGTGGGGGATTAGAGATTTGGGGACCCATATTGGTCCAGGATGGTCGAGAGACCTAGTGTAGATGCACCATTTATTAGAAGCACCTTAGGCCCTGTGTTCCGAGCATTAGGTTGTTCTTAGAGACTATGGTGGTAGAACAACCTTATTGCTTTTAGAGGGCTTAGTGATCAAGCCTCCTGTCTTGATGGACCCTAACCTTAGCTAGAGTAAGGCGAGTCCCTAAGGTATGGATCTTAGGTTATGGTCAACAAATCGTGCATATAGCCGTACCAAACATTGTTTTATATTGTAGACAATACTATTAGAGTGTATTTTAAAATATGAGGTGGGATAAAAAGTAGGATAGAAGAGCTGCTAGGGATAACCTTAGAAGCGCATGTGTGTCATTAGCTTTGGTAATTTTCTTTGTCAAAATTTAAGTTGTCATGACAGTATTCGGAGGTAGTCTTTTCTGAACACTACTACTTTTTGTTTCTTTTATTTTGTGTCTTCTGTAACTCTTCTACTTCTGCTAGATTCTCGTGTTGGGTAGTAACACGTCAAAATACTATTTTGAGGAGGTTGCAGTAACAAACTGAGTCTGACGCTCGAATGGATGGATTTTTGTTTGGGATTCCTCCACTCCAAAAAAATCTCCTCAAACGTTGCGGTTTTGTTTCCTCTAACTAAAGTTTAATTCGTGTCACATCAAACATTTAAATATTAATTAGAAAAATATAAAATATAGACTTTAGTCTAATCTTTTAATCTTCAGTAATTAGTTTTATAATCAAACTATATTTAATATTCATATTTATTATTCAAATATTCGATGTGATAGAAGCTAAACTTTACCTCAAACCTGATACAAGATGTCGTCCTCTTCTCGTCGTGTCTCAGTTCTGATGTCACATTGGTCCACACAGTAGTAGAAAAAAGATTAAAGTCCACGATGATGTCTAATTTTTAGATACCGATTCGGTTATCAACCGTTAGTGCTATTTTTATAAACGATTGCTTAAGAAAACCGTCAGTAGAAATTATATTTCGATAGAGGGTTTATTAAGAAAACCGACTGTAGAAATCTATGATTTTTAGTGGCAATTTTCTTAACAACCACCACTAGAAATCATTTTTATCATTAACATTTTAAGTTTTTCAAACGATCTCAAATGATAAAGATATCAAAATAAAAGTTGTAGACCTTGAAAAATTATGAAACTTTATAGTTGACAAATTTTTATTTGAAATAATCTTGGCTCAGAAATTGCATCTGAATTTGTCAAATTCAATGCAAATTTTACAAACAACCTTGGATGGAAAAAGTATCAAAATAAAAGTTGTAGAACTTCAAAAGTTATGCAACTTTGTTGTTGACAACCATTTTGTTTGAATTAATTTACGGCCTCAATTAATCAATTTACACTCAGTTAGTTATAATATGTGGGTAACAAAAATGTAGTTTAAACACAAGGTATGTTATAGGCGGAGTGGTTGTCACACCCGGTTTTGGAAGGTAAACCGAATGCGAACCATGTACGTGCCAGGATCAGAACTCATGTATACAACGCTTACATAATTGAACATCATCACACAATGTTCGAAATAAATAGCGGAAAGGTACTTTAATTACATCAAGGTGTCTGTGACATCTACAGAGTCTAATACATATCCATAGTGTTTAACATTAATATCAAAGTGCGGAGAAATGAAATGTAGAAGATAAGCCTACACAGGCAGCTGACTGGGGGTTGCCACTAAAATAAAGGGTTTTTAAATTGGTGTCCTCAGTTTTGGTGGTGTGCTCACCTATACCCTTAGTCATGTTTTTTGCTCAGTTATGCCCTTCCAGTGCTACAGAACAGAAGGGCAACTAGAACTCATCGTAGTCCTAGAACTCCTCAAAGTCCTCCATGTTGCCAACATCTCCTCCTGAGCACTGAGTACAGTAGGGACAACCTGGGGTGGGTGGTTTGTAAAGCAAGGGTGAGTACACATCAATGTACTCAGCAAATGTCCCGTTTGCTAAAGTGGGCTAGCTGTATGTGGAGTTAAGGTTAAGCAGTTGCATTTACTTAGTCAAGTTTTATTACTACAAGTAGAGCCAAATTTTAGTAATAAACCCAGTTATTACCCAGAGGCACTCCCTCCAAGAGGAAATACCAGAGATAAAAACTATAACCATCAATTTCTAACCATCATCATAAAAGTAATCAAAGTTCTTCTAATCGAAGAGGATTCCAAGGCCGCTCATAACCCTGAGCACGGCTGATATACCAGTTTCTAACACTGTGCAGAGGTCGCACACTTTACCCACAAGTCGTGATTCCCTTTCTGCCCGAGGTTCTAGCCTCCCCATTGATCACTACCAATGTGACCTAGTAGGGTCTCACTATGTAGCCTTTACAAAGATTTCCCAGAGATCATAGCCGCCCGCTAGGTTTCTCTAGTTTGATAAACACAGTACATCTCCCTAAAGGAAGGGTGACTAACAAAAACCAAATCGAGAACCTCTGCAACCAGCCTCGGCAGAGCAAGTACTATGCCCAGACCCCATTGATGGCCCTACGGCGAAGCCAACTACTCCTCTGGTTCCTCAAATTAATCAGCTAAGGGCATCCCATTCCACCCTCATGGTTGCACTGTTATCCCGGGTTGTCACTCCCCAAACAGGTCCTTATGGAGAGGTACTCAGGAAACAGCTTGAGTCCCCTAAAGTAATCACAAGAACCTCATCGGAATAACATCATCGTATCATAAATAATCACATAATGTTCATTGATTAAGTTAAAGCAATAGCATAAGCTAACCATGATTAACCCGAAAAGGTAAACAAGGGTAAGATAAATACAGACTAGTCAATCCTTAAGTTTCAATAATGTAATACGGGACAGTGAATTATAAAGTAAAGTAGGACATGATAGGTCTGAGGACACTTGCCTTCACCAGGTTGTTGCTCAGGAAGATCTTCAGCAACACACTCAGGAACCACGGGCTGCTCGTTGTCTAAATAAAGCGATCATACATTCAATACATTTGGAAGGTACAAATGAACAACACATCAAGCATGTACAAACATTGGAACACATCTTAAAAGATATAGTATTAAATGAAGGAGAAAAAGATTAAATTATAAGATGAACTAATCTCATTTAGGAATTGATTATTCTTTAAGTGTTGTCCATAATTACATAACCTAATTCTATTCATTTTATTGAGACCTAAAAGTTAAACCAGAGATGAATTCATGTAATACATATTATCAATCTCACAAGATTAAATATACTTCAACTTCTAGGGTATTCCTTTTATCTATTTCATTAAATGAGTAAATCAACACATACATTAATCTTATATTCTTGGTGTAAAATTAAAGTGTACAGACTATAGATGAACATAATTTATTTGGGTAGAGAATAATTTCATGAACATTTTACAATTTGAACCACTAAATTTGGAGTTCATATGAAAAAGATATGAAATAAACAAGTTTTGAAGTTTAAAATATGAAATTAGGGCTAATTCTGTGATTAAATAAAAAGCACAGGGGGCTATTTAAAAGAAACCAGGGGTCTGCGTGCTAAAACTCAGGACGGCGGGTTGATTTCTTAAAACCCGAGGGTCTCTTAAGTAAAACATACACGCGAAGGGGTACGGGGTGATCTCGACCATCGGATCAGAGATCAACGGATAGGATTAGATCCCACGGACGCGAGCCCGCGGACGTGACTGACAGGCAG
Organism: Zea luxurians; assembly: GCA_029449295.1. Lineage (NCBI taxonomy): Eukaryota > Viridiplantae > Streptophyta > Magnoliopsida > Poales > Poaceae > Zea > Zea luxurians. The sequence goes on from JAOPSE010000010.1 coordinate 46,637,788, forward strand.
GGACGAGGTGTCAGCGAACCAGGGCGGGCTGACCAGCCAGGCCCAGCAGCAGGGGCGCGGGTGAGGGGGAGAGAGAAGACCGGTTGGATCTAGATCGGAGGGTTGAGCTTAGATCCGCACTAATTAAACCTAAATCGTTAGATCTAGGACGGACGCCCAAGATCCAACGGCCGGGGGCCGGACATGAGCGCGGTGGAGCCGCTCGGTCCGGCGGTGAGGGCTCGCCGGAGACGAGGGGGCGGCCATGGCGAGGCTCTAGGGGCTTAGAGAAAGGGTCAGGCACGTTCAGGGCGACACGGCGACCACGACCGTGGGTGCAGAACCAGCACGGGGGCGCTAGAGAACGCAGACCACGGTGGGAAAAGTCCCACGGCAGCGCAACTAACTCCGATGAGCAACTGCGTGGGCTCTGGGGCGATACTTCGTGAAATAAAGGCATGGGAAGGGTGCTCACCTCGAGTGCGAACTCTCGGACGCTTGGAGAACGGCGGGGGTGCGATGGAGCCTTAGGTCAACGGCGGCTGTAACACCCTAGGTGTTACTCAGGGTGTCCACCCCAGAGTTACCCCTTTTAACCCATAATTACATAAAGATTTATGGGCAAAGTACTTCAATCTTGGAATTCAAGGTCCTAATCAAGTGCAAACTATCTTGGATATCATGCCTTAGCTTGTCATGCCCATCTAAGTGGGGCTCTTCCAAAACCCTAGAGCAAAACCTCCATAGGCAATAAGAACCCAAATTGAAGCCATGATCAAAAGATCATGTAAACATCATGATCATGGTTTGGGCCAAATATAAAAGTTGTAATATACTTAATAACCTACAATTAATAGTAAGGAAGTACCCCCAAAAAGTTTTCAGAAAAGTCCTAAAAAGATCACCAAAGGTTGAACACAAGGGAGAAATTCAGATTTTGCCTAAGTATAGAACCTAACCCTTGAGCAAAGACTCCACATGTTCACCTTGATCCCCTTTTCAAAACCTGTCGACCCAATTGACAAAATGGCGCCAAATTAACCCTAGAACACCCTGGCAAGAGATGACACCTACCCTAGGACGCTAGACACGACTTGACACCCCTTTTGTCTCGGTTTGGACCCAGCTGACACAGCAAACTTCTTCCCTCTCTATCTCCCTGCCCTGACCATATCTCGACTTGGAACTCACAGCAAAAGGATAGGATTTGGAGCAGAGAAGTGACTGTACATAGTGACTTTGCCAAGATACACACGCTATGGCGCTCAAATCGGCCGTTGAACCTTGGCAGAAGCAACCTTCCACGTGTTCGACGCGAGCTGGCATCCGGGAGCGCGCTCAGAGCACGCCCGTGCGCGAACCCCCGCGCGCCCGCGGCCGCCCGTGACCACGCCCGCGCCACAGCTATAAAACCCGCCCTAGTGCTCGGCTGCCTTCCCCATTGCCTCCTCCGTACCTCGCCTGGCTTGCCCGAGCCAGCCATTGCCTCCGGTGACCTCCCCGCGACCCGCTAGTGTCGCCCGAGAGCAACCACCGTGGCCAACCCCTCTCCCGTCCTCCTCCGTTCGATCCAAGCCCCCAGATAGCTTCCTGGTGAGGCCGTGAGACTTGCTCAAGCTTGACCTGAGGACCCGCGTCACCGGAGTAGCCAAATCATGCTCACAGGAGTTCAAGAACCCGCCGGCGCACGTGGACCGGGTAAGCCCCTGCACCGTTTTCCAATTTGATGCATGCATGGCCTCTGTGTCACCCCGTGAAGCTCCTCGTGCACCCTAATTGAACTATACCGCCGTGGTTTGGCCGGAGCAAGCGCCGCCGACGATCCCCGCCGCCTGTGTTCGTGGCCAGGGTAACTCCGACCACCTCCGGCGATGACCCGCACATCGACGTGACCGTCGCGACCTCCCGAACGTCACTGACCACCTCGCCGGACCTCCCTCGCCGCCGGTAAGCCGCGCCTTCCTTTTCTCTCCCGCGGCTACTGTTTCAGTTGGGGGGAGGACTGTGGGTGAGAGGGAGAGAAAGCCAGGGGGTTAAGTGAAATGTCAGAGACCCAAGTGAATAGTGGCGCAAGGGTAGAACTGCGAGGTTTGATTCGGTTTAAACCCAGGGACCTCGGCGCAAACTGCTTTTTCAGAAAAACCTTATTAAAACCTGATTTAAATTCAAACAGAAACTTTAAAAGCCCACAACTTCTGTTTGGTTTATCCAAATTTGGTCAAACTAATTTTGCCAGACTCTAAATAATGTAACCTATCTAAGAAAAATATAAAACCCCATAGGTACTAGAGAAAAATGTAAGGTTCTGATTTAATTTTAGTTTTGACCAAAAGCTTAATAATAGCAAGAAAAATGGTTGTACTATTTAACTAGGGTTAGAAAAATTTGGAGAAGTTTATATCTACCTACTAACCTAGTTAAAAATGTTAAACCCCTCTGTCCACTACATTAAGTTAGTTTTTACCCCTTATTCCATAATATGCTTAAGGTTAAGAAAAATAGAAAAAGTGACATAAATAATGAACCAGAGGGCACCCCTATTTTTGTTGAGATACTTAGTCAATGTAGTTCACTGGAAAAATATATCATACCCTGTTGGAGTGTAAAATAAGAAGGATACCTTTTAAATTAATAAAATAAGGATAACTTAGAAAAACCCTACAAAAATAACCCTAAGGTGAAACCTCCCCAAACCTTAGGATAACTAATGTTTTGATAATAAGAACTTAGGAAAAATCTGAAATCTGTTGTTTGATATTTTTCAAATGACAAGTTAGTTCTAAACACCCTTTTTGCACCAAATTTTAGAAATCCACCATTAATTAACCATCATGTGGCTCTCTGTCATTTTTGGTACAAGAGCTTATTATCACTGTTAGAGGCCAACAAAAATAACCCTTAGGTCAGGATCCACTTTAATAAAGGACTTGTGGTGCAAAGTGGCTTAATTGCCCCACTTTTTGTTATTTTTGTATACGGCCTAGCCTTTTTATTTTGAATCCCATATTCCTAAGACAGGCCCTATTGACCAAGGGCAAGCCACTGTAATTTTTGTGGAATTATTGAAAATAGTTAATTCACCTTGGTAGTTCAAACCCCACTAGAATTCATAAATGAACACTAAAGAGAGGAAAAATGAACAATGGAAATTAGTATCCCCCTAAGACCCTTGTAAGTTGTTCCCTGAAATAGAAATATACAAATGCAATACCAATTCTCCTTGTTTACCCCAAATAAAGACTTAAATATAAAAGTGCTAAATATAAACCACTAGGAGACCCACGTAGCCAAGGAACCCTAAGTTAACTTTTGACTTAGTTTCTATAGCTTAATGTTCTTAAATCTTGCATAATCATGACACATATGTTCATTGCATTTCGATAGACTGTAATCTTGCTGACGGAGAGTACATCCTCGTGCCGGAGCAAGGAGCTGCCCAGGAGGTTGCCCCAGACCCAGCACCAGAGCCTGCACCAGAGGACCTGCCTGCCACTGCCTTGGAAGGCAAGCCCCGGTTTTATGCATAACCTGTTATTTATGCTATTTTACTACACTTAATGATTGTAGGATTGTTTTTGCATTTAAGTGTAGGAGTTGTTTGAAACCTTAGTTGCATGATCTCAGGAACCTCATTGTGATGAATACTAGTATGCTAAGTCGAGTAGCTGCTTTTCTAATTAGGGATCTCGGTAGAAGTCGAGTGATTTTTCTAGCACTCGCGCGAGGTCAGGAATTGGTTGTACCCACTTTTCTTATCACACTGATAGTTGGTTGGTGGACACGGATCCATGGGGATACGTGGTCTATAAGGTAAAATGGGAATAAGGATTAACGTGTGGATACCTGTGTCAAGCGTTTGAACGTACTAAACATATGCCGAGAAATATGGTAAATCGGTAAGCCTAGTACCTGAGTGAACCTGGCAGTGGACATATCCCCTCACGCGACCTGAGACGTAGTCTCCCATTCCGGTTATGGTGGGTACAAGTGCGGTCACTGCACGACGGCCAGTCGGGGTCAGTGAGGCATTATACGCCAAGGCGGTGAGCCCTGATCTGCTGACGGGGAATCGATGGGGATGGTTGATATGTGTGGGGACGGAGTGCCTCGCCATGTCGTGTGTTTAGGTTTACCTTGCAAGGATAAAAACTCGATTCGAATCGTCTGCTTCTCGCAGCTAATGAGACTGCTTGATCCATTGTACTGCATTGAGTAACAAGTGGAACTGTGATGAGATGATACAAGATGTTGATTGCAAAAAATGCTTGCTACTATGTATGAGTAGATAGTACACTTTTAGCCTTAAGAGAGTCACACTTAATTTTGACCAAGTTAAAATCTTGATTTAGAAACTCAGCTAGTGCTTTTGGCAACCAAACCCCACAGCCAAACAGCTGCATGTCTAGAGGTAGAGGAGTATAGACTCCTCACACCGGGTAAGTCTAGCTGAGTATTAGTATACTCAGCCTTGCTTGTGGCATAATTTTTACAGGTTCTCTGGAGGACATGGTTGCTGGAGTGACTTGGCCGTCCACCTTACCACCGGGTTGGACTGTCGAGTGGGACCCTACCTCGGCTGAGGAGGAGCATGAGGAGTGATGGGACAGGCTTCCCCATCTCTCCGTTTAATTATCGTTAGTTTTATTCCGCTGCACTTCGAACAATGATGACTACTTTTGGCAAAACTCCGATGATGATGATGTAATAATTTAATACTCTGACATGTATGGTTTTTATGCTTTATTGTATTTGCTCTGTGACTCACCATCGAGTGAGATTGTGGTACTTGATCCTGTCAGTGGCCGTGTCGGACTAGATCCGAGGGATTGACGGATTATTCCCATTTAAGTGTGGTCTAGCCTTTAAGGCAGGGCTTAGGCACTTAAGTAGGAATAACTCGGGCAGTTCCGCCACAGCTGGTATCGGAGCTTGTACCACCACAGAGGAATCAATAAACCATAAATGTCATCCCTTTTCTAAGGTAAAATTTGATAGAAACAATGTTGGATAGATCGTAGGACGAGCAGGATAGACCTAGGACGTGAAGCCTTAGGATAATAGAAGGGTAGCTAGGTGGCTAAGTGACTAGGCCCTACAGGCCACTTTTTAAAGGATGGGAGTTCTTCCCTATCCCTTTTATCTTCGTGAGAGGTCGTTTAGGACGAGCATGCATGCATTCCTAATTAAGCAGATGGATAACTGAGTGAAAGGACTTAAAAACAAGATAACAACCAACTAGGTCCGCAGTGTCTTTTTATTTAACTAGAAAAAGCTTAGTTTTATTTTTCTGGTTCTTTTTACAATTCCTTTTCTTTTACTTACGTTTCACCGTGCACAGATGACTTCCCACGGATCCTCCGATGACGGAAATGCACTGACCCACACAGACGGACTTGCACGAGAGGGCTTTCCCCGCATTTTGTGGGAGGTACTTCAGGGGGCCGGATACGCGACACCCCCACAGTACGCGGTGCAGCAGTTCGAGAAGCACCGGGTGCCTCGCTGTAGGGTGAGGATGACTTTGGAGCCTCATCCCCTGCAGTCAGGCTGGCGTTCACTGGACTCGGAGTCCTATGGATACCGGGCTGAGGACACAATTGAGGCTATCGCTTTGCATGGATTGACCACTTTCTGCGGATTCCACCCCTTGGAGTTGGCTACCCACCCCATTGGGTTGTTCCCCGCGGAAAAGGAGGACGACCCGATGTAGAAGGATCGGGTGGAGCATGCCAGGGACATCTGGGCTCTCTACCCAGGCCACACGGCTCACTTGTCGGTGCGATGCATGAACGCCCTGTATCGTCTGCAAGTGATACGTGGGGAGGCCATGTCTCATTTGATGGCACTGCTGGAGGCAACCAAGATCACTTTGGACAACCGGGAGGAGCTCGTGGTGGACTTGTCCCAGGAGCTGGTGGAAAAAGATTTGCAAGTGGAGCAGCTGTCTGAGGAGATTCATGAGTTGGAGGAGCTAGTGGGCACCAGGGAGAATACCATCGAGGTTCTCGAGGATCAGCTCCTCAACACCCAACAGCAGTTAGCAGAAGCTAATGAGCATCTAGATATGCATCATCAAGAGATCCATGATGAGGAGGCTGATGAGGACGTTGACATCGAGGGAGGGGAGGAGCCTGCTTCCAGTGTAGACATCGCTGGCTTAGGGAGACCACCTTCCCCCGAGTCAAGCGTTGCCTCGTTCGCTCACTAGATGCCAGGGATAATACTAGAAGTTGATGATAGTTGGACTCCTCGCCGCTAGCTTAGCTTTTGCACCCTCAGGGTACTAGGCTAGGTAGAGTTGAGTCTTTTGGATCATTGATGTAACCGTGTTAAACTCTTTTGGAGGTTTGGGGATGATTAATGGCAGTTTAAATTTGAACAGAAGGTTTATGTTTTGTTTTGTTTTATGTGGAATCTATTAAATTGCTTTAGCTCCCCTACCGTGTTTGAACCTTAAGCTTGGAGATGTGTTATTAAGCAACCATGTGATTTTTCAGATGGCTGGGAGAGCGCGCCGTGGTCAGAATGAGCACGTTCCCCCACCGCCACCGCCTCCCACTCTGCAGGAGCTCATGGCCCAGCAGAATGAGATCCTGAGACAGCTAGCTCAGCGTCAGCCACCACCTCAGCATTATGGTGGAGACCATCAGCGTCACCCTGTCGCTGCTACCTACCAGGAGTTCCTCAGTACTCAGCCACCACTGTTTACCAGGGCGGAGGACCCGCTTGATGCAGATGTGTGGTTGAGGGTGGTGGAATCCAAATTTCCGCTACTCCATGGAGGTTGCTCAGAGGTCACCAAAGTCAGGTTCGCCACCCAGCAGCTTCGCGGACCTGCAAGGACTTGGTGGGATCATTTTCTTGCTATGCAGCCAGAAGGTAGAGAGGTGGAGTGGAGGGAGTTCAAGGCAGCTTTCAGAGGGCACCATATCCCCGCTGGCATCATGGACCGGAAGCTCAATGAGTTTCTGGCACTCACTCAGGGCAACAGGACAGTGTTGCAGTATGCCCAGGCTTTTAATGACTTGTGTCAGTATGCTAGATATCATGCCGATACGGATGAGAAGAAGCGAGACAGGTTCAGAAGGGGGCTCAGCACCAAGCTCCGTGATCGTCTCAACACCGTCAGGGCCCACAGCTACAATGAGTTGGTCAACATGGCTATCTCCCAGGAGGACTGCATTTTAGCTCGACAAGCAGAGAAGAAGAGGAAGACCCCTGTGGCAGGACCCTCAGCTCAGCCACAGCGCTTCAGGATTGTGTCTGACACGCAGAACAAGGGACCTCAGCAGCAGCAAGGGAGATGGGTGATCAGACCACCGCAGCAGCAGCAGCAGACACCCAACCGCACCCAGTTTCCAGCTCAGAGGAACAATCAGCAGCAGCAGTACCGCCAGGCCAATGACAACTGGTGTTTCACCTGTGGTAACACTGGGCATTATGCCAAGAATTGCCCCAGAAACCAGCAGAGGCAGGGGCAAAATGTCAATCAGAACCAAGGCAAGAGACAGAAGGTGCAAGTGAGGCAGGGCAAGCTGAACTTCACTACCATGGCTGACATTCCAGAGGGAGCACCCGTCATGACTGGTATCTTTACAGTTTTAAATTTTCCCGCTATTGTTCTTTTCGATTCCGGTGCTTCACATAGCTTTATTAGTGCCAAATTTAGTGTCAAGTGTCAATTGCCCTTTCACCACACCAACAGGGGTATCACCATTTCAACCCCAGGAGGCAGGATTGCCACTAATCAAATCAGCAAGAATGTGCCTCTAAAGTATGGTAGTTTGATAATTAAAACCAACCTTCTTATCTTGGGACTGGATAGTGTGGATATCATCTTGGGAACTGATTGGTTGACCAAACATCAGGCAGTGATGGACATTGCAGCCAGAGCCATTGAAATTCATTCCCCTGCTTACGGCGAGACTGTCTTGCATTTACCCAACCAGGGTTGTACCCGGTCTTGTGCCTTTGTTATGACAGAATCCCCAGTAAGGAAGATCCCAGTAGTCTGTGACTACCCCGATGTTTTTCCGGATGAATTGCCAGGAATGCCACCTGACAGAGACATTGAGTTTGCCATTGAATTGCAACCCGGGACTGCTCCTATCTCTAAGAGACCCTATAGGATGCCTCCCGCAGAATTGGCAGAATTAAAGAAGCAATTGCAAGAGTTGTTGGACAAGGGGTTTATTCGTCCCAGTACTTCACCATGGGGATGTCCCGCCTTATTCGTGAAGAAAAAGGATGAGAGTTTGAGGATGTGTGTTGACTACCGCCCTCTCAATGCGGTGACTATCAAGAACAAGTACCCGTTACCCCGCATTGATGTTCTGTTTGATCAGTTGGTAGGAGCCAAGGTATTCTCCAAGATAGACCTTCGCTCAGGCTACCATCAAATCAAGATCCGTGCCAGCGATATTCCCAAGACGGCCTTCTCTACCAGATATGGGTTGTATGAGTTTTTGGTGATGTCTTTTGGGCTGACCAATGCCCCGGCTTATTTTATGTACCTAATGAACTCAGTGTTCATGCCAGAGTTGGATAAGTTCGTGGTCGTTTTCATTGATGACATTCTGGTTTATTCCAAGAATGAAGATGAACACACTGAGCACCTGCACGTCGTGCTTCAACGATTGCGCGATCATCGTCTCTATGCTAAATTGTCTAAGTGTGAATTCTGGCTAAAGGAAATAAAATTCTTGGGTCACACAATTTCTCAGGAGGGGATATCAGTTGACCCTGAGAAAGTGCAAGAAGTGATGAACTGGAACCCTCCAACCACAGTGAGACAGATTAGGAGTTTTCTGGGATTGGCAGGGTACTACCGACGATTTATTCTGGATTTCTCCAGAATTGCCAAGCCAATGACTGAACTGTTGAAGAAGGGAGTCAAATTTGAGTGGAGCCAAAAGTGTGAAGATGCTTTTCATACCTTGAGGAAACAATTGACAACAGCCCCAGTGCTAGCCCAACCCGACAATACCAAGCCATTTGAAGTTTATTGTGATGCTTCTGGTACCGGATTGGGATGTGTCTTGATGCAAGAGAACAGAGTGATTGCTTATGCTTCCTGAGCACTCAGACCCCATGAGCAGAACTACCCGACACATGATCTGGAGTTGGCAGCAGTAGTTCATGCCCTCAAGATATGGAGACACTACTTGATGGGAGCTCACTATAACATTTACACTGATCACAAGAGCCTCAAGTACATTTTCACTCAGGCAGATCTGAACATGAGGCAGAGAAGATGGTTGGAATTAATCAAGGACTATGATTTGGGGGTGCATTACCATCCTGGCAAAGCCAATGTTGTGGCAGATGCCTTGAGCAGAAAGGCCCAATGTAATTGTATGAGCATGGATGTGGGAGTGACCACCCTGTGTGATGAGTTGTGCAAGCTGAATCTGGAAGTTGTTCTTTCCGGTGAATTGAGATATATCGCGGTGGAGCCCACATTGCAAGAGCAAATAGTTCAGGCACAGATTGAGGATAAGGGTGTTCAGGTCATCAAGGATATGATCAAGCAAAAGGTAGAGAAGTACAAGTGTTTCCGACAGGACAGCAAGGGGATTTTATGGTTTGAAGATCGATTGGTGGTTCCCAAGAACCCTGAGCTCAGAAAGAAGATACTGGATGAAGCTCACCTTTCCAAATTTTCCATGCACCCTGGTAGCAACAAGATGTACCATGATATCAGATCTCTTTATTGGTGGACCAGGATGAAGAGGGAAATTGCCAAGTACGTATCAGAGTGTGACACTTGCCAGAGGGTAAAGGCTAGTCATTTGAAAGCAGCAAACCCTTTGCAACCCCTTCCCATACCATCTTGGAAATGGGAGGACATTTGCATGGACTTCATAGTGGGATTGCCCAATACCTCCAGGCACCATGATTCTATATGGGTTATTGTGGACAGATTGACCAAGACTGCTCATTTCTTGCCAGTGCACACCACCCACAAGACAGAAAAGTACGCAGAAATTTATGTGGATCAAATAGTAAGATTGCATGGTATCCCAAAGACCATTATATCTGACAGAGGAGCACTGTTTGTGGCACGCTTTTGGGAGAAACTGCAAGAAGCTCTCGGGACCCACGTAATCCGAAGCTCAGCTTATCACCCTCAAACAGATGGTCAGACAGAAAGGGTGAACCAGATTTTAGAAGATATGTTAAGGGCATGTGCACTACATTATGGGAAGGATTGGGACAGGTGTCTTCCCTTGGCAGAGTTTTCTTACAATAACAGCTATCAGTCCAGTCTGAAGATGGCACCTTTTGAGGCTTTGTATGGGAGAAGATGTAGGACCCCGCTGAATTGGTCTCAAGCAGGAGAGAGGGAGATATTTGGGCCAGATTTGGTACTTGAAGCAGAGGAAAAGGTCAGAGTCATCAAGAGGAACTTAGAAGTTGCTCAGGCCAGGCAAAAGAGTTATCATGACAAGAGGCGGAAGCCTCTACAGTTTGAGGTGGGAGATCATGTCTATCTTAAGATATCACCAACCAAGGGTGTCCAGAGATTCGGGATCAAGGGCAAGTTGGCCCCTCGTTACATTGGACCCTATAAGATCAAGGCAAGTTGTGGACCCGTAGCTTACCAATTGGAATTGCCACCCCGCATGTCAGCAATTCACAGTGTGTTCCATGTATCTCAACTGCGGAAATGTGTTCGTCTACCCACTGAAGTGCTACCGGAACCAGATATGGAGATAGAACCAGACTTGTCCTACCAAGAGTACCCCGTCAAGGTATTGGATCAAAAGGAGAGATCAACTCGGGCAAGATCAATCAAAATGTATAAGATTCAGTGGAGTCATCATTCAGCGGAAGAAGCTACATGGGAAACGGAGGATTTTCTATGCTCTCGCTTCCCCGACTTTCTGCCCAAAGGAGTCGGTACGTAACCCCAAAAGCCCCACCCCACCTGCCCTTTGAAGTCAATTATAAGAAAAACTTAGATAACAAGGATAGTCTAAGTTGTGGATTTAACTTAAGAAGGGCTTCCTTCTGAAGTTGCAAAGAGGATGACATTCGAAGAACAGTTAAAAAGGTGAAACTTGAGTATAAGGGGAGAGTAGCACCCACACACCTTCAAGCATCCCTCCAAGGGACTCTACCTGAAATCTCGGGACGAGATTCCTTTAAGGGGGGAGGGCTGTAACACCCTAGGTGTTACTCAGGGTGTCCACCCCAGAGTTACCCCTTTTAACCCATAATTACATAAAGATTTATGGGCAAAGTACATCAATCTTGGAATTCAAGGTCCTAATCAAGTGCAAACTATCTTGGATATCATGCCTTAGCTTGTCATGCCCATCTAAGTGGGGCTCTTCCAAAACCCTAGAGCAAAACCTCCATAGGCAATAAGAACCCAAATTGAAGCCATGATCAAAAGATCATGTAAACATCATGATCATGGTTTGGGCCAAATATAAAAGTTGTAATATACTTAATAACCTACAATTAATAGTAAGGAAGTACCCCCAAAAAGTTTTCAGAAAAGTCCTAAAAAGATCACCAAAGGTTGAACACAAGGGAGAAATTCAGATTTTGCCTAAGTATAGAACCTAACCCTTGAGCAAAGACTCCACATGTTCACCTTGATCCCCTTTTCAAAACCTGTCGACCCAATTGACAAAATGGCGCCAAATTAACCCTAGAACACCCTGGCAAGAGATGACACCTACCCTAGGACGCTAGACACGACTTGACACCCCTTTTGTCTCGGTTTGGACCCAGCTGACACAGCAAACTTCTTCCCTCTCTATCTCCCTGCCCTGACCATATCTCGACTTGGAACTCACAGCAAAAGGATAGGATTTGGAGCAGAGAAGTGACTGTATACAGTGACTTTGCCAAGATACACACGCTATGGCGCTCAAATCGGCCGTTGAACCTTGGCAGAAGCAACCTTCCACGTGTTCGACGCGAGCTGGCATCCGGGAGCGCGCTCAGAACACGCCCGTGCGCGAACCCCCGCGCGCCCGCGGCCGCCCGTGACCACGCCCGCGCCACGGCTATAAAACCCGCCCCAGTGCTCGGCTGCCTTCCCCATTGCCTCCTCCGTACCTCGCCTGGCTTGCCCGAGCCAGCCATTGCCTCCGGTGACCTCCCCGCGACCCGCCAGTGCCGCCCGAGAGCAACCACCGTGGCCAACCCCTCTCCCATCCTCCTCCGTTCGATCCAAGCCCCCAGATAGCTTCCTGGTGAGGCCGTGAGACTTGCTCAAGCTTGACCCGAGGACCCGCGTCCCCGGAGTAGCCAAATCGTGCTCACCGGAGTTCAAGAACCCGCCGGCGCTCGTGGACCGGGTAAGCCCCTGCACCGTTTTCCAATTTGATGCACGCATGGCCTCTGTGTCACCCCGTGAAGCTCCTCGTGCACCCTAATTGAACTATACCGCCGTGGTTTGGCCGGAGCAGGCGCCGCCGACGATCCCCGCCGCCTGTGTTCGTGGCCAGGGTAACTCCGACCACCTCCGGCGATGACCCGCACATCGACGTGACCGTCGCGACCTCCCGAACGTCACTGACCACCTCGCCGGACCTCCCTCGCCGCCGGTAAGCCGCGCCATCCTTTTCTCTCCCGCGGCTACTGTTTCAGTTGGGGGGAGGACTGCGGGTGAGAGGGAGAGAAAGCCAGGGGGTTAAGTGAAATGTCAGAGACCCAAGTGAATAGTGGCGCAAGGGTAGAACTGCGAGGTTTGATTCGGTTTAAACCCAGGGACCTCGGCGCAAACTGCTTTTTCAGAAAAACCTTATTAAAACCTGATTTAAATTCAAACAGAAACTTTAAAAACCCACAACTTCTGTTTGGTTTATCCAAATTTGGTCAAACTAATTTTGCCAGACTCTAAATAATGTAACCTATCTAAGAAAAATATAAAACCCCATAGGTACTAGAGAAAAATGTAAGGTTCTGATTTAATTTTAGTTTTGACCAAAAGCTTAATAATAGCAAGAAAAATGGTTGTACTATTTAACTAGGGTTAGAAAAATTTGGAGAAGTTTATATCTACCTACTGACCTAGTTAAAAATGTTAAACCCCTCTGTCCACTATATTAAGTTAGTTTTTACCCCTTATTCCATAATATGCTTAAGGTTAAGAAAAATAGAAAAAGTGACATAAATAATGAACCAGAGGGCACCCCTATTTTTGTTGAGATACTTAGTCAATGTAGTTCACTGGAAAAATATATCATACCCTGTTGGAGTGTAAAATAAGAAGGATACCTTTTAAATTAATAAAATAAGGATAACTTAGAAAAACCCTACAAAAATAACCCTAAGGTGAAACCTCCCCAAACCTTAGGATAACTAATGTTTTGATAATAAGAACTTAGGAAAAATCTGAAATCTGTTGTTTGATATTTTTCAAATGACAAGTTAGTTCTAAACACCCTTTTTGCACCAAATTTTAGAAATCCACCATTAATTAACCATCATGTGGCTCTCTGTCATTTTTGGTACAAGAGCTTATTATCACTGTTAGAGGCCAACAAAAATAACCCTTAGGTCAGGATCCACTTTAATAAAGGACTTGTGGTGCAAAGTGGCTTAATTGCCCCACTTTTTGTTATTTTTGTATACGGCCTAGCCTTTTTATTTTGAATCCCATATTCCTAAGACAGGCCCTGTTGACCAAGGGCAAGCCACTGTAATTTTTGTGGAATTATTGAAAATAGTTAATTCACCTTGGTAGTTCAAACCCCACTAGAATTCATAAATGAACACTAAAGAGAGGAAAAATGAACAATGGAAATTAGTATCCCCCTAAGACCCTTGTAAGTTGTTCCCTGAAATAGAAATATACAAATGCAATACCAATTCTCCTTGTTTACCCCAAATAAAGACTTAAATATAAAAGTGCTAAATATAAACCACTAGGAGACCCACGTAGCCAAGGAACCCTAAGTTAACTTTTGACTTAGTTTCTGTAGCTTAATGTTCTTAAATCTTGCATAATCATGACACATATGTTCATTGCATTTCGATAGACTATAATCTTGCTGACGGAGAGTACATCCTCGTGCCGGAGCAAGGAGCTACCCAGGAGGTTGCCCCAGACCCAGCACTAGAGCCTGCACCAGAGGACCTGCCTGCCACTGCCTTGGAAGGCAAGCCCCGGTTTTATGCATAACCTGTTATTTATGCTATTTTACTACACTTAATGATTGTAGGATTGTTTGTGCATTTAAGTGTAGGAGTTGTTTGAAACCTTAGTTGCATGATCTCAGGAATCTCATTGTGATGAATACTAGTATGCTAAGTCGAGTAGCTGCTTTTCTAATTAGGGATCTCGGTAGAAGTCGAGTGATTTTTCTAGCACTCGCGCGAGGTCAGGAATTGGTTGTACCCACTTTTCTTATCACACTGATAGTTGGTTGGTGGACACGGATCCATGGGGATACGTGGTCTATAAGGTAAAATGGGAATAAGGATTAACGTGTGGATACCTGTGTCAAGCGTTTGAACGTACTAAACATATGCCGAGAAATATGGTAAATCGGTAAGCCTAGTACCTGAGTGAACCTGGCAGTGGACATATCCCCTCACGCGACCTGAGATGTAGTCTCCCATTCCGGTTATGGTGGGTACAAGTGCGGTCACTGCACGACGGCCAGTCGGGATCAGTGAGGCATTGTACGCCAAGGCGGTGAGCCCTGATCTGCTGACAGGGAATCGATGGGGACGGTTGATATGTGTGGGGACGGAGTGCCTCGCCATGTCGTGTGTTTAGGTTTACCTTGCAAGGATAAAAACTCGATTCGAATCGTCTGCTTCTCGCAGCTAATGAGACTGCTTGATCCATTGTACTGCATTGAGTAACAAGTGGAACTGTGATGAGATGATACAAGATGTTGATTGCTAAAAATGCTTGCTACTATGTATGAGTAGATAGTACACTTTTAGCCTTAAGAGAGTCACACTTAATTTTGACCAAGTTAAAATCTTGATTTAGAAACTCAGCTAGTGCTTTTGGCAACCAAACCCCACAGCCAAACAGCTGCATGTCTAGAGGTAGAGGAGTATAGACTCCTCACACCGGGTAAGTCTAGCTGAGTATTAGTATACTCAGCCTTGCTTGTGGCATAATTTTTACAGGTTCTCTGGAGGACATGGTTGTTGGAGTGACTTGGCCGTCCACCTTACCACCGGGTTGGACTGTCGAGTGGGACCCTACCTCGGCTGAGGAGGAGCATGAGGAGTGATGGGACAGGCTTCCCCATCTCTCCGTTTAATTATCGTTAGTTTTATTCCGCTGCACTTCGAACAATGATGACTACTTTTGGCAAAACTCCGATGATGATGATGTAATAATTTAATACTCTGACATGTATGGTTTTTATGCTTTATTGTATTTGCTCTGTGACTCACCATCGAGTGAGATTGTGGTACTTGATCCTGTCAGTGGCCGTGTCGGACTAGATCCGAGGGATTGACGGATTATTCCCATTTAAGTGTGGTCTAGCCATTAAGGCAGGGCTTAGGCACTTAAGTAGGAATAACTCGGGCAGTTCCGCCACAGCGGCGGGGCTCCGGCTACGCAAGAAACGCTCCGGTGAGCACGGACCGGGCAAACCAGAGAGGGCAAGGGCAAACCAGAGGGTGTCCCGAGTAGCTGACGGCAAGGCAGAACTCAACGAGGCAACAGACGGGGCGCGGGCTCGACGACGGTCCCAGAACGGATGGCAGTCGACGGTGGGCGATGGTGGAGCTCTCTGGTCGGGCGCGTAGAGCGAGAGGGTTCGGCTGAGGGTGCAAGTGAGCGGGGGAAGGTGGGCGAGCGGGGCACGGGGCTCAAATGGGACGAGGACGTGCGGAGGTGGCCGGAGATCGCGCGGTCGTGGGCGCGTCCACGACGGGGGAACGTGGGCGGGAGGTTGGGGTCCGCAGGATAGAGAGAGAGCAGCACGCATGCGAGAGGAATGGTGCCGACAAACCTGGCCCACGGGGCAGCAAGAGAGAGAGGGAGAGAGGGCGTGCGGGTTGGCGCCGACAGGCAGGACCCGCCTATCAGGCACCGAGGGCGCGCGAGCGCGAGCGCGCGCGGGGCTGGACTTAATGGGTCGACTTGGGCTGAATTAGCTTTTCTATTTTCCATGGAATTTCTAATTGCTTTTCTATTTATTTTCTCTAGGGTTTTCAATTCAAATTCAAATCAAGTTTCAAATTCAAACCAAATCAAACATGTGCAACAATTCAAAGAATATTTGGAACTCAACATGATGCAACATTTTATGACTCATCTGTTTTGTCAAAAAATAAATAAATAATCCCTCACTAACTAAGCTAACCCTAACCAAAAGAGGAAGAGAGAGATAAACTAGAGAGAGAAGAGTAACACCTAAATTTGGATGATACTAAGAAAGAAATTTTATATCCCAAATTCAGGGTGTTACAGACCTATCCCCCTTAAAATAATCTCGCCCTCGAGATTCAGGGCTGGCTAGCAAAGAGTTCAGGGTACTTGGCTCTCAGATCATCTTCTCTTTTCCAGCTTGCTTCTTCTTTTGAGTGATGGCCCCATTTGACTTTGCACATCCGGATAGTGTTCCTCCGAGTGACCCGATCTGCTGTCTCCAGAATTTGAGTTGGCTTCTCGTTGTATGTCAGATCTTTTTGAACTTCAAGGTCTTCCGTTGGCAACTGCTCTTCTGGTACTCGCAAGCATTTCTTCAGCTGAGACACATGGAACACATCGTGCACAGCGGACAGATTTTCTGGTAAGTTAAGTTGATAAGCCACTTCGCCACGTCTTGCTTGAATCTGATACAGGCCGATATATCGAGGTGCTAGCTTGCCTTTGACTCCAAACCTTTTGGTTCCTCTGATGGGTGACACATTCAAATAGACATAATCTCCCATTTCAAAATTTAGTTCCCTTCTTCTGGAGTCAGCATAGCTTCACTGCCTGGACTGCGCTGCCTTCAGATTTTCCCAGACCATTCTAATGTTCTCTTCAGCGTCAAGCAAAATATCTGGACCGAACACCTGCCTTTCGTCGGGTTGGTTCCAATGCAACGAGGTTCTGCAATTCCTCACATAAAGCGCTTCGAATGGTGACATCTTCAGACTGGCCTGATAGTTGTTGTTGTAGGAGAATTCTGCATACGGTAGCCTCTTGTCCCAACCTAACTTGTCTTGCAAAGCACAAGCTCTCAACATGTCTACATGAATCTGGTTGGTTCTTTCAATCTGACCGTCTATCTACGGCTGATAAGCTAAACTGAACTTCAAGTGTGTGCCCAAAGCTTCATGCAACTGCTGTAAAAAATGAGAAGTAAATTGGGTGCCTCTGTCCGATACTATCTTCTTTGGAACACCATGCAAGCAAACAATCTGAGACATGTATAATTCTGCCAACACTGCGTTGTTATAGGTGGTCTTGACTGGTATGAAATGGGCCGCCTTTGTTAAACGGTCCGCTACTACCCAGATGGAGTCATAACCAGCTCGAGTGCGGGGCAGACCGACTATAAAGTCCATCCCAATCTCATCCCATTTCCACTAAGAAATCTGCAATGGCTGCAACAAACCTGTGGGTCTCTGATGTTCTGCCTTGATCCTCTGACAACTGTCGCATCTGGCCACATACTCTGCTATCTCTCTTTTCATATCATACCACCAGAATCTCTTCTTCAAGTCTTGGTACACGCTACCAGGATGTATAGAATATGTTGTGTCATGAGCTTCCTTGAGAATCAGTTCCTGGATCGATGTGATGTGTCAGGAACGCATAGCCTATCCTTGAACCATACCACTCCTTCTACATCTTCACAGAAATCTAGACCTTTTCCATCTATGATCAGCTATCAGATCTTGTTGATCTTCTCGTCATCCTTTTGGCCTTTCCTGATATCTTGCTCCAGATTGGGTTCTAGCTCAACTGTCGCTCTTGAGTGTTGTTCAGAAATCCGAGAATCAGCCTGTCGAATTTTTTTGCTAGCTCGAACGGCATCGGGTGAGCGGCCAACATATTGACCTGACTCTTTCTGCTTAGAGCATCTGCAACCACATTTGCTTTGCCTGGGTGATAGTGAATCTCCAGCTCATAATCTTTGATCAATTCTAGCCATCTTCGTTGCCCCATGTTTAACTCTAACTAAGTGAATATATACTTGAGGCTCTTGTGATCCATGTAAATATCACATTTCTGCCCATAAAGATAATGTCTCCAGGTCTTCAGTGCGTGAACCATTGCTGCTAGCTCCAGATCATGAGTGGGGTAATTCTTCTCATGAACGTTCAATTGTCGGGACGAGTATGCCACTACTTTCCCTTCCTGCATTAACACACATCCTAGTCTGGTGTACGAAACATCACAATATATTGAGAATGGCTTGTGAACATGTGGCAGAACCAATACCGGTGTTGTTGTCAACTTCTGCTTCAACATCTCAAATGATTCTTGGCACGCTGGGGTCCACTTGAACTCAATCTTCTTTGCTAGCAAGGCTGTCATTGGTCTGGCAATCTTGGAGAAACCCTCAATGAAATGCCGATAGTAACCGGCCATTCCAATGAAAACTCTTGATTCCTCGGACATCTTTTGGTGCTTTCCAGTCTAGAATCGCTGCTACCTTCTTTGGATCCACAGTTAGTCCATCTCGGATTATTATATGACCCAAGAACAGAACTTCGCATCCAGAAATCGTATTGCTAAGCTTGGCGTACAACTGACAACCTCGTAGTCTCCGAAGTACTTTCCTCAAATGTTCCTCATGCTCTTGCTCATTCTAGGAATATATAACAATATCATCAATGAACACTACTACGAACTTGTCGAGGTAGTCCATGAACACGTTGTTCATCAGGTACATGAAGTAAGCTGGTGCATTTGTCAAACCGAATGACATAACCATGAACTCATATAATCCATATTTGGTGATGAATGTTGTCTTCGATATATCTGAAGGTTGGATTCTGAGCTGATGGTAACCTGACATCAGATCTATCTTCAAGAACACACTGGCTCCTCTCAACTGATCAAATAGGTCCTCGATTCGGGGTAGGGGGGTACTTGTTCTTGATAGGGACTTCATTCAAACCTCTATAATTGATGCACATCCTCTTCGTGCCATCCTTCTCCACAAATAGCACTGGGGCTACCCAAGGTGAGGTACTTGGTCTGATGTAACATTTCTCCAACAACTCATCAATTTGCATCTTGAGTTCCACCAACTCTGGTCTAGACACTCGATAGGCTCTCTTGGAAATAGGGCCGGTGCCTAGGATAAGCTCTATGGCAAATTCAACCTTCCTTTCAGGTAGCATACCTAGTAACTCTTCAGGGAATACATCGGGGAATTCTGACATAATCCTAATTGCCTCAATCGGATTGGACTCCTTGTCATCTACTGATAAATGGTGACAGGCTCCTTCTTCTAGTTCAGGCAAGTATAGCTTAGTTACTACTTCCTTTCCGGATGGGGACACCAACTTAACTGTTCTCTTGTCACAACTGACAGTGGCTTGGTTTCTATGTAGCCAATTCATCCCTAGGATGACATCTAACCCTTGAGTTCCCATTACTACTAGGCTAGCGGGGAAGTCTATCCCCCTTGTTTCAATCCTTAGATTTGGACAAATCCTATCGAACTGAACTTTTCTCCCAATTGAATTAACTCTTAAAGGTGGAACCATTGGTTCTATGGGGATGTTATGTGCTTCTACCCAAGATGTAGAAACAAAAGAATGTGTGGCACTAGTATCAAATAATACCATTTCTAGGTAGGATTCGACTGGAAACATACCTACTGCCATGTCCTAAGCATCCTAGATTGCTTTAGCCTCCAGGTGATTCACCTTTCCACAGTTGTAGGCCTGACCACGGCATCCTGGTGCTTGCTGTGGCGCTCCTTGTCTTGCTGGGGCATTGACTGCTAGCGACTGCTGAGCTGCTTTCTTTGGACAGTTCTTTGCCTAATGGTTTTGTTCTCCACAGTAGAAGCATGCACAACCTCCTACTTGCGCTGGAGCTGCTTGGCCATTCTGGTTGGTTGTTGGGGCAGGAAGACGGGCTGCCTGATTGTTCTGACGCTGGTACTAATTTCCTCCAGGTTGGGTGTTCTGATGGTACTGTTGCTGCTGCTGAGGAAACTGTCTCTGGTACTGGTGCTGCTGGTTCTGACACTGATGCTGGTGACCTTGCTTGAATTGCTGGGGTGGGTTGCCTGAGTAGCGGGGACGACTGCTACTCCCGACCTGAGATCCACCAATCTTGTGTTTCCTATCCTCCATCTCCTGACGCTTCCTTTCAGTCATGATTGCTCTGTCTATCAAGTGCTGGAAGGTGGGGAAAGTGTGGTTCATCAGCTAGTAGTGGAGGGGGTCAACCAATCCTCTCAGAAAACGGTACTACCTCTTAGCATCCGTGTTGACACCTTCTGGGGCATAACATGACAACTATAGAAACTTGTCCCTGTACTCACTGACGGACAGGGGACCTTGCTTCAGGGCGAGAAACTCCTCCTTCCTCACTATCATCAGTCCCTCTGGCACATGGTAGTGACGGAAGTTGTCCCTGAACTCCTCCCAACTGATGGCTTCAGGGTTGGCATGGGTGGCGAGGTAAGACTCCCACCAAGACTGTGCTGCTCCCCTCAGCTGTCGGGGACCATATAGAACCTTCTCGCGATCGTTGCACTGGGCAGTGTGCAACTCGCACTCTACAGTACGCAGCCAATCTTCAGCGTCCATGGGATCAGCAGAGTGGGCAAAGACAGGGGGATGGCCCCTCATGAATTCTGCATGCTTGTCTCTAGGCACTTGAGGCATCTAAACTTGCACTGGAGGCTGAGGTGGGGTGGCTGTTGCTGCACCTGCTGCATTGCTGCTAAGGTTTGACCAATCACTTGGACTGCCTGGGTCTGCATCAGGAACATCTACTCAATGGTCATCGAGGGTGGAGGTGGCAACTGCTACTGAGCGGCATCTTCCTAGGGTGCTTGTTGTTCTGGCTAAGCATGCCTTGCACCTCTGCGCCTGTTCTCAGACATCTGTAGAAAGCACACACACATTAGATTTGACTCTGCAGTCTTTCAGCATAAGAAAAGATTTAGAAACCTTCATAGCACTGAACAAATGATCATCTTCACTGACAGCTTCTCAGATAAAGAGGAAAGTGGAAATAAATGGATTACCCAACTAAATAACTGACTTTATCAATACCTACACCAAGTTGCAGGGGATACCCACACCTTGATCACAATCATTACAAAGATCCAACTTCATTACATGTTCATCATGACAAGCATTCCAACATATGATAAGCAAACTAACTCTAACTAAGACTGGTTAGACTAATTCACTCAATTAAGCATTATTACAGACTCTAACTCTATCGATCTATGGATCCAAATCTATCTGGGTCCTATAGTCTGGGGTACCATAGTCGAAGCGACCATGGGGCGGTGAGCGGTAAGGGTGCTGAATCCTGACAGGGTGGGAGAACCACCATCCAGATAGTGGTGTGCCGCGCACTCATCACGCAATTCCGCAACCTCCGCCCGAACCTTGCCCAACTCGTCAAGGGCATGGTCCAGCTCGGTCAGGTTGCCCTCACCAACTGGCGAGACAATCACACCTCCAACACTGCTAGTCGAACAGCGAGGGCAGTACTTCAGGTTGAGGCCATCAGCTACCCCGCTGAACAACGAGCAATACTGAGAAAGTGCACGTCGAGCTGCATCTTGCATGGCTGCCTCGGTAGTATCCCTCTCAGTGATAGAATAGTGCTCTGAGAAGGCCTCTACACCCCAGAGATCATCATCCGGATGGTGCACCAAGCAAGTAGCCTCCCACTGGTCCGGGTATAACCCGCGACAATGCTGGTAGACTACACAACGGTACTCGATGGACCAAGTGTTTCAGTTGAAGGCCCGACGCAGCAAGGTGTCAAGAGCGTCGTGGAAGTGACACCCGCGAGCGGCGTCGTGAGTGATGGGTCTAGCGATCCATCCCTCCAGCTCCGGCTCCTCCGAGAGCTCCGTGTCGTGGCTCGAACTGCCACCGGTGTCGTCGTCATCTTCGTCTCTGTCAGGGTCTCCTCCAGCAGTCGGGATGCCCTGTGGTGGTGCAGGGGGCATCTCTAGCTGAGGTGCAGGAGAAGGCGGCCTCCCAGACTCCACCTCCTGCTGAGGCGAGGGGGAAGAGTCCTACTGCTCCTGGTCCTGCTCCTGCTCCTGGCATTGGCGCTCCTGCTCCTCGTGCAGGCGACGATGCAGTCTCTCCAGGTGACTGGACTGACCTGGCACCATGCGACGCAGTGGACGCTCCGCCAGGCGAGAAGGCAAAAAGGGGATCACAGACTTACATGTCGTGCATCTAATATGAGCCATCTACAAAACATCGTAAGCACAAGAGTGAGAGTAGAACTATAAGACCAGAAAGTAAACAGTTCGAAAAGTGAGACAAAACTTTTGAGATAAGTAAATAACATAGAGTTGGTCAAGATGACCAACTTTTGAAAGGACACTAAGGTCAAGGTAAGAGTGGAGGTCTATAGTCCTTAGGGCGACCATTCTAGTCTAGGTTAGTGGTCCTACAGTCAGCAAGGCTTTGATACCACTTATGTCACACCCGGTTTTGGAAGGTAAACCGAATGCGAACCATTTACGTGCCAGGATCAGAACTCACGTACACAGCACTTACATAATTGGACATCATCACAGAATGTTCGAAATAAATAGCGGAAAGGTACTTTAATTACATCAAGATGTTCGTGACATCCATACAGTCTAATACATATCCATAGTGTTCAACATTAATATCAAGGTGCGGAGAAATGAAACGTAGAAAATAAGCCTACACAGGCAGCTAACTAGGGGTTGCCACTAAAATAAACTAGAACTCATCGTAGTCCAGGAACTCCTCAAAGTCCTCCATGTTGCCAACATCTCCTCCTGAGCACTGAGTACAGTAGGGACAACCTGGGGTGGGGTGGTTTGTAAAGCAAGGGTGAGTACATATCAACGTACTCAGCAAATGTCCCGTTTGGCTAAAGTGGGCTAGCTGTATGTGGAGTTAAGGTTAAGCAGTTGCTTTTAATTAGTCAAGTTTTATTACTACAAGTAGAACTAAATTTTAGTAATAAACCCAGTTATTACCCAGAGGCACTCCCTCCAAGAGGAAATACCAGAGATCAAAACTATAACCATCAATTGCTAACCATCATCATAAAAGTAACCAAAGTTCTTCTAATCGAAGAGGATCCCAAGGCCACTCAAAACCATGAGCACGACTGATATACTAGTTTCTAACACTCTGCAGAGGTTGCACACTTTACTCACAAGTCGTTATTCCCTTTCTGCCCAGGGTTCTAGCCTCCCCATTGATCACTACCAAGGTGACCTAGCAGGGTCTCACTGTGTAGCCTTTACAAAGATTTCCTAGAGGTCATAGCCACAAGTTAGGTTTCTCTAGTTTGATAAACACAGTACATCTCCCCAAAGGAAGGGTGACTAATAAAAACCAAATCGAGAACCTCTACAACCAGCCTCGGCAGAGCAAGTACTATGCCCGGACCCCATTGACAACCCTACGGCGAAGCCAATTACTCCTCTGGTTCCTCAAGTTAATCAGCTAAGGGCGTCCCATTCCACCCTTATGGTTGCACAGTTATCTCGGGTTGTTACTTCCTAAACAGGACCTTACAGAGAGGTACTCAGGAAACAGCCTGAGTCCCCTAAAGTAATCACAAGAACCTCATCGGGATAACATCATCGTATCATAAATAATCACATCATG
This sequence comes from Zea luxurians, assembly GCA_029449295.1. Lineage (NCBI taxonomy): Eukaryota > Viridiplantae > Streptophyta > Magnoliopsida > Poales > Poaceae > Zea > Zea luxurians. The sequence continues at coordinate 46,661,524 of JAOPSE010000010.1, forward strand.
TTCATTGATTAAGTTAAAGCAATAGCATAAGCTAACCATGATTAACCTAAAAAGGTAAACAAGGGTAAGGTAAAGACAGACTACTCAATCCTTAAGTTTCAATAATGTAATGCGGGACAGTTAATTATAAAATAAAGTAGGACATGATAGGTCTGAGGACACTTGCCTTCACCAGGTTGTTGCTTAGGAAGATCTTTAGCAACACACTCAGGAACCACGGGCTGCTCGTTGTCTAAATAAAGTGATCATACATTCAATACATTTGAAAGGTACAAATGAACAGCACATCAAGCATGTACAAACATTGGAACACATCTTGAAAGGTATAGTATTAAATGAAGGAAAAAATATTAAATTATAAGATGAACTAATCTCATTTAGGAATTGATTGTTCTTTAAGTGTTGTCCATAATTACATAACCTAATTCTATTCATTTTATTGAGACCTAAAAGTTAAACCAGAGATGAATTCATGTAATACATATTATTAATCTCAGATTAAATATACTTCAACTTCTAGGGCATTCCTTTTATCTATTTCATTAAATGAGTAAATCAACATATACATTAATCTTATATTCTAGGTGTAAAATTAATGTGTACAGACTATAGATGAACATAATTTATTTGGGCAGAGAATAATTTCATGAACATTTTGCAATTTGAACCACTAAATTTGGAGTTCATATGAAAAAGATATGAAATAAACAAGTTTTGAAGTTTAAAACATGAAATTAGGGCTAATTCTGTGATTAAATAAAAACACCGTGGGCTATTTAAAAGAAACCAGGGGTCTACACGCTAAAACTCAGGACGGCAGGTTGATTTCCTAAAACCCGAGGGTCTCTTAAGTAAAACATACACACGAAGGGGTACGGGGTGATCTCGACCATCGGATCAGACATCAACAGACATGATTAAATCCCGCGAACGCGCGTGCGGGCACGAGCGCGCGGACGTGACTGACAGGCGCGGATGGGGTGTCAGCGAACCAGGGTGGGCTGACCAGCTGGGCCCAGCGACAGGGACGCAGGTGAGGGGGAGAGAGAAGAGCGGTCAGATCTAGATCAGAGGGCTGAGATTAGATCTGCACTGATTAAACCTAAACCGTTAGATCTCGAACGGATGCCTGGGATCCAACGGTCAGGGGCCGGTGTAATACTCAAATTGTAAGAAAGTGTAAAAAAAAGGAGAAAGAGTTTTCCCTTACATATATGTGTGTTACCTATATTCATCATTTAATGTAAAAAATCACATTTAAACAAATAAATAATTAACAAAAGACACTCAAATAATACATGCATCATGCTGGTGTTTTATTGGTCTGTGCATTTGTCTACAGTGGTAATGATAATAAGAATACATAAAAGAAGAGAAATAGTTCTAACCCGATTTGCACTCTAGAATTGAGAAAGGAAGAAAAGAAATACTATATAATACAAAAAAGGGTATAAATACAAACTTTATCCATAGGGGTAAGATCAAAATCTGCCTTTAAGTGAGTACAAAATTCACATGTAAATTTGGAGTTTAAATTGGAAATTTAAAATAAAAGGGGAAAGTTAAACCAGAAAATAGATAAAAGAGAACTCTATTCGTGGGCCGACTGACACCAAATTGGCCCATCAGGGGAACCTGCGGGCGCGGCCCAGCCCTGCTGGCGTCCGCGCGACTAGGCGCGCTGGCAAGTGGGCCCGGTGCGCCAGTGACCTCCCGGTGTATGCGATCGGCTCTGCTACTTCCGCATTGGATCCACTGGTCAGTCACGCGCGCTTTCCACGCTTCTTCGGGTGTGCGGGCCCCACGAGGCAGCTACGAACCAGGGTGGGCCCAAAACGTCAGGTGGGTCTTCCGTTTCTTCTCTCCCCGCTCGCACGACCTCGCCGAAAGCTCCGGCGCGCTTCCTGGGCACTTTGCAACGACCGCTGAACTGCCCTTCGCTCGGCGGCTGCGGACGAACCGCCACTTCCGCTAATGGTGGAGCCTAGGCTATTTAGATTGGATAGGGGCACTCGTTGCCCAGTTTTTCCTCTCGCGCCGCCAGTGTAGAAATCTCCTCTCTGTCCGGTGAAAACCCTGGGTCGGTAGCCGTCGTGCGTCATACGGATTCCAGTGCCTGGTGCGGGTTTTCGGCTGTCGAAGCTACGCACGGTGGCGGTGTTTCCTCGTGCCCACCTCTCTCACCGGAGGTGATTGCACGCGCTGGTGCTTGCCGAAGTTCCCGGTGGGCCGCCTCGGTGCGAAGCCGCGCGCCAGCGGGGACTACAACCTCTGTGACATCGGCGTCGGGCTCGTTCCTATCAAGGTGAGCCCCTACTCTATGCCTCGACGACTCCCCCGGTCACACGAGCTCTGGGCGCCATGGCTACCGTGGTATAACGCACGCGCGCGCTGTCGTCGGGTATGGCACGGCGTTGTGCCTGGCGGCTGAAGGTTGAAGAAGGAAAGCGAACCGTTGATCCTTCATGCAATGGCCGCGATTAGAACAGAGGGATATCGGTTGGGGTGAATCAGCCAGCGCCGTTCGATCAAGATCCAACAAGCGTAGACTGGTCTAGGTATTTTAAATCTGGGCCGTTGGCCGGCCAATGGGTGGCGCGGATCCAAGCGAGTATAGCCCTGCGCGCGATGTAATCATGTCCGCTCATTTCAATCTGACGGCTTAGATCTGAGAGTACCCCTTCGGCTCGGTAATCTTGCTAAAGAGTCCCTGGGTTTCTTGGGAATAAACCCGCACTCCATGCGCCAGTGATCTGTGTCTTGGGACAACTTCGGTTTTGCCCCTGCGCTTCCTAGTATTTGAGGCCCAATCCAGTAGTATTGAAAATCAAGAATTAATATCAGAAATTAGTTTTTAATGCATAAATAAATGTTAGAACTTGTATAATTCATAGAAAATGCATAGGAACTCCAAATTGGTCCATTCCAGTTCCTAAATTTTTGTAATAATATTGTCTACCCATTAGTGCCTCTGTTCTGACATGACAAACACATTAAAATCATTCTTTCACTTAATCTTGTATTAAGCACATAAAACATTAGAAAATCCATAACTTAAAATCTAAACCTCCAAATTTAATGATTCCAGTTCCTGTGATCTTATTTTAATGTATAGATTTTTACTGTATATTTTATTTACATGTTTGGTGTGATGTTGATTTTGGCTATACTATGTATGTATTGTGTTGATGCGATTAGACGAGCAAGCCACTGTGGAATCTGAGGTTCAACAAGTAGAGATAGCTGAGCGGGAGCTCATTGAAGGCAAGTTGTGCCCTTGATCACTTCTTTTACCCATTCATGTTCTTATTATTCATAATGATCTGCATAGGTTAATTTTGATGGGACCCAATAGGATACCCTAGATTTGACTATCTTTATACCTTGCTTCACCACTGGTTTTACTACTAAAGTTTTGGGTAGTACATGCTATTGCTTTATGTGGATTTGGGTATAGAGATATTCATCACTCATTGTTATACTATTTATTGTTATCTGTTTTATTCTTCCTTGTTCATGTTAAGATCATTATGTTAATGGGAACATGGAGAACCACCCGGGAAAACAGTGCTACCACAAGGGTTTAATGGGACGCCCTTGGCTGATTAACTAGGAAAGCTAGGGGAGGGCTACCTTACCCGAAAGGGGCAAGGGCAGTAGGGGAGTGGTCAGTGTAGGGAGGTCCCTGGTTGATTTTGCTGCGATGGCGGTCAGCCAGGAACCCTGCACTGGAGCTTCCTATAAACTGTAGCGGGTAGTCTGAAGCTAGTGGAACTTTGTAAAGGCCTCGTAGTGGTACCCTGCCTCGCTTCCTAGGTAGAGGTGTATGGAGTCTGATCAACTCCGTGGCAAATGGGTAACACGACTTGTGGGTAAAGATGCGCAACCTCTGCAGAGTGTAAAACTGGTATACTAGCCGTGCTCACGGTCATGAGCGGCTCGGACACTCACATGATTAAATTATGGAACTTAAACTTAACCTGTCATTTCATTGCATTTGGGATTATTTTATTATTACTTTTACTTATTATTACTATGGTTTGGTATTTACTTACACTTAGTAACTGCTAATAAAATTTTGACCAACTTATAAAAGCAATGCTCAGCTTCAGCCTTTATTTCATTGATCAGCCTTACACTTCATGAATTCCCACCTTTGGTGAGTTCATGCCACATTATTCCCCACGACTTGTTGAGCTATGAACGTATGTGAGCTCACTCTTGCTGTCTCACACCCCCCCCACAGGAGAAGATCAGGTGGTTCAGGAGGAGCCGCCTAACACTGAGGAGTTCGATCTGATCTAGGTGGCGTTTCTCAGTTGACATTCGCGCCGACGATCCTTAGTTCGTTTTATATTCATTATTTTATTCTGTAATAAGTCTTCCGCTATGTAATAAATACTCTGATGTTTATGACATTTATCTCTATACACTCTGTTATTATATATGTTGTCTTCTTTGGCGCATGTATGAGATGCACCCGGCTTTGTTTCTTTAAAACCGGGTGTTACAGAAGTGGTATCAGAGGAAATGTTGACTGTAGGACGAAACCTAGATAGAAACGGACAAAATCCTTACCTACTTACCTTATTCTGAATCATTCTATACTTACCTTACTCTAGTTCTTTCTATACTTATCTTGATCCTATCTCACCTTCTACTGTTCTACTCTGATCATTCTTATCTTTTCTCCTCTAAGACAAGATGGATTTCACACCTTGGAATCCCACCCTATGACATTTTTAAGAGATAGGAGGCCTAAGATCAAATCAAAACTATTTTCTATATTTAAAAAAAAATGTTGTTTGATTGTTCTGGTGGAAAATGTCTGATTTGCTTCTTTGATTGGTTGAAGTATTAAATATGGACATCTTAGGATGTACCACTAGAAGGTAATGAATTAGCTATGGTAGGTAAATATTAATCTGCTTAGCTAATAAAATTCCCCAAAGTAACATGATTGTAATTACTGCCTTGTCTACTATTCTCTTACCATATGTATCTAACTCAGATGGTCAATACCAGGAGGGGTGGTGGAATTGATTTGCCTCCTAATCGACACACTCGAAGGATATATAGACAACCTCAGCCACAGCCAGCAGAGATGAATCCTCCTAATCCTCCACCAGGCGGAGTTGACCCACTGGTTGCTGCTCAGATGGCGGTGATGCAGCAAATGGCGGATACTATGGCTGATATGCGTGCCCAGATGCAGCAAGAACGCCAAGAGATGCGTCAGGAAAGAGAAGATATACGCCAGGAGTTGCGCCAGGAGAGAGATGAGATACGCCAAGAAAGGAGAGCGCAACAACAGCAGCTGCAACAACAACTTCAACAGCAGCAGCAACAGCAACAAGTGCCACTGCCTCCACCACCACCACCAGTTCCACCCCGAGATAAGCATAGAGAGTTCATGAGTCATAAGCCACCTACATTTGCAAGCTCACCTGATCCACTGGACGCGGATGATTGGCTGAAGTCCGTTGAAAAGATGCTGAATATCGCACAGTGCACGGACCGGGAGAAGGTTTTATATGCTTCTGGACGTCTGATAGGTCCTGCTGCTGACTAGTGGGATTCTTATACTGCTGCCCATGATGCTGCGGATACTATTACTTGGGCAGAATTCAGTACACAGTTCAGAAACTACCATATTCCAGCTGGTATGATAAAGATCAAGAAGAAGAAATTTCTGTCGCTGAAGCAAGGAAGTATGACAGTCAGCGAGTACCGCGACAAGTTTATTCAGTTATCCAGATATGCCCCTGAAGAAGTTGCTGAAGACGAGAGAAAGCAGGAGCATTTTATTGAAGGACTTAATGGACCACTGCAGTATGCTCTAGTGGCACACACATTTCCATCATTTCAGAGGCTGTTGGATAAGGCTCTTGCTATTGAACACAAGCGTGTTCAATTGGGTGATTTGAAGAGAAAGGCAATATCTCAAGGGCAAGGAAGCAGCAGTGTTCGTCCCCGCTACAGTTCACCACAGGGTACACCGACTCGACCCGGAGGACCGCGCCCAGTTCAGCAATCACCACTGAGGACTCCACCTCCTCGACAGGCTACTCCCACTGGCACTCCGACGAAGTTTGCAGGACAGAGTCCAGGCACTACGTGCTTCAAGTGTGGGAAGACTGGTCATTATGCAAATGTCTGCCCACAGAGGATTGCTACTACTCCAGCTCAGAACAAGCAACAGACCCCTGGCAAGGGATATTCTATAGCCAGGGTGAATCAAGTCAGCGTTGATGATACTCCTGATGGTGGTGACCTCGTAATTGGTATGTTTTATGTTAATGCAATTCCTGCAACAATAATATTTGATTCTGGTGCTACACATTCATTCATGTCTGCTAGATATGCCAACACAAATGAAATACCACTGCTAAATATGAGAAAACCCATGATAGTAATTACACCTAAAGGGCCTGTTGAGGCGAATCAAATGACACGTAGATTGACATTGACCATTATGGGTAGAGAATTTGGAGCTACTGCTATAATATTAGAGTCAAGCAGTATAGATCTGATCCTTGGTATGTCATGGCTAAGAAAGGCAAAGGCCGTTATAGCATGTGGTAGAGGTACCGTAGAACTCACTACCACTAAAGGAGAAAGATTTCAAGTTAATATTGCAGTAACCTCCTCATCCATGCGTGCAATGTTCTTTATGCCTAAGGAGTTTATTGGTGACAACATCCGGGTGGTTAGAGATTTTCCGGATGTCTTTCCAGAGGAGTTACCAGGGATGCCACCTGATAGAGAAGTTGAGTTTGTTATTGATCTCTTACCTGGAACCGCCCCTATTTCTAAACGGCCATATAGAATGTCCGTAGAGGAGTTGAAGGAACTAAAGAAGCAGTTAACTGAGTTACAAGAGGCTGGGTACATTCGTCCGAGTTCCTCACCGTGGGGAGCACCGGTACTGTTTGTACAGAAGAAGGATGGATCACAAAGAATGTGTGTGGATTATAGATCTCTTAATGATGTTACGGTGAAGAACAAGTATCCATTACCCCGTATTGAGGATTTGTTTGACCAGATGAGAGGAGCTAGAGTATTCTCGAAGATTGATCTCCGATCCGGTTACCATCAGATGAGGATTAGACCATCGGATATTCCCAAGACGGCTTTCTCGACTCGATATGGATTATATGAGTTTACTGTTATGTCGTTTGGATTGACCAATGCACCGGCATATTTCATGAATTTGATGAATAAGGTGTTTATGGAGTATTTGGACAGATTCGTCGTGGTATTCATCGACGACATTCTTATTTATTCTCATAGTGATAGTGATCACGAGGAACATTTAAGGTTGGTGCTACAAAAGCTGCGAGATAATCAACTCTATGCTAAGTTTAGTAAGTGCGAGTTTTGGATTGATAAGGTGCCATTCCTTGGACATATTATTTCTAATGGAGGAATAGCAGTGGATCCTGCTAAGGTGAAGGAGATTATGGAGTGGAGAGTGCCCACTACAGTTACTGAGATTCGGAGTTTCTTGGGACTCGCAGGATATTATCGAAGATTTATTGAAGGGTTCTCTAAAATTGCTAAGCCTATGACATCGCTTTTGGAGAAAGGAAGAGAATTTAAGTGGGATGAGAAGTGCCAAGAAAGCTTTGATCAGTTGAAGGAGAGATTGATGTCACCTCCAGTATTGATTATGCCAGATCTGCAGAAGGGATTTGACATTTACTGTGATGCATGTGGCCAAGGACTTGGATGTGTGCTTATGCAAGAAGGACATGTGATTGCCTATGCATCTCGTCAGTTGCGGAAGCATGAACTGAACTACCCCACTCATGACTTGGAACTAGCTGCCGTTGTGCATGCACTTAAGATTTGGAGACACTACATTATGGGAACTAAGTGCCAAGTATATACGGATCACAAGAGTTTGAAGTATATATTCACTCAAAAGGATCTCAACCTTAGGCAACGTCGTTGGTTGGAGCTTATTAAGGATTATGATTTGGAGATTCACTATCATCCAAGCAAGGCAAATTTGGTTGCAGATGCCTTGAGTCGGAAAGAACATGTTCACTCCGCTTTCGTTGTCCAGCTACCCGATGAATTAGCAAAAGACTTTGAGAGACTCAATTTGGGAATTGTTACTCACACTGAAGGAGTCACCATTGAATTGGAACCTACCTTGGAGCAAGAGATTCGTAAAGGTCAGATTGGTGATGCTAAGATTCAAGAGATCAAGGATCTTATTACTGAAGGAAGAGTTCCGGAATTCACGAAGGATGAGCAAGGTACTATATGGTTCAAGGATCGGATATGTGTTCCGGAGATCGATAGCCTTCGTGAAGCTATATTGAAAGAAGCTCATGATTCTGATTACTCCATCCACCCTGGTAGCACTAAGATGTATCAAGATTTGAAGCAAAAGTATTGGTGGTATGGACTGAAAAGAGATGTCGCTGCTCAGGTGGCTAAGTGTGATGTGTGTCAAAGAGTTAAGGCTGAACATCAAAGACCCGCTGGACTATTGCACCCATTGAAGATACCTGAGTGGAAATGGGAAGAAATTGGCATGGATTTTATTGTTGGACTACCCCGCACTCCAGCAGGATATGACTCTATTTGGGTAATTGTAGACAGATTGACAAAAGTGGCTCATTTCATACCTGTGAGGACTAATTATACGGGAGCCAAGCTAGCGGAATTGTATATGACTCGGATAGTTTGTTTACATGGAGTGCCTAAGAAGATCGTGTCTGATCGAGGATCACAGTTTACTTCTCGATTTTGGAAGAAGTTGCATGAGAGTTTGGATACAAAGTTGAATTTTAGTTCAGCCTACCATCCTCAGACTGATGGACAGACAGAGAGGACTAATCAAGTGCTGGAAGATATGTTAAGAGCTTGTGCTCTCAAGCATGGTGGTAGTTGGGAGAAGAGCTTACCCTATGCTGAGTTTTCTTATAATAATAGCTACCAGGCCAGTTTGAAGATGTCACCATTTGAGGCTTTGTATGGCAGGAAATGCAGGACTCCCCTATATTGGGATCAGACTGGAGAAAGACAGTTCTTTGGGCCTGAACTTATTCAAGAGGCAGAAGAACAAGTTCGAATAATAAGAGAAAATTTGAGAATTGCACAGTCCAGGCAAAAGAGCTATGCTGATAATAGGAGAAGGCTACTGGAGTTTAAGGAGGGTGATCATGTCTACTTGAAGGTGTCACCACTTCGTGGTATGAGGAGATTTAAAGTTAAAGGAAAGTTGTCCCCTCGCTTCATTGGACCTTTCTTGATCTTAAAGCGAGTGGGTGAGGTTGCATATCAACTGGAGTTACCCGATCACCTATCAGATGTACATAATGTATTTCATGTATCTCAGCTAAAGAAGTGCCTCAGGGTACCTGAGGAACAGCTACCACTGGAAGACCTTAGTGTTCAAGAGGATTTGACTTATGCTGAGTACCCTATCAAGATTTTGGACACTTTGACTCGAGTTACAAGAAACAAGGTGATAAAGATGTGCAAAGTACAATGGAGTCACCATGGTGAAGATGAAGCCACTTGGGAAAGAGAAGAAGAGCTTCGTATAGACTTCCCCCACCTTTTCCCTAGATCTTCTTAAATCTCGAGGACGAGATTATTTTTAAGGGGGGTAGGATTTGTAATACTCAAATTGTAAGAAAGTGTAAAAAAAGGAGAAAGAGTTTTCCCTTACATATATGTGTGTTACCTATATTCATCATTTAATGTAAAAAATCACATTTAAACAAATAAATAATTAACAAAAGACACTCAAATAATACATGCATCATGCTGGTGTTTTATTGGTCTGTGCATTTGTCTACAGTGGTAATGATAATAAGAATACATAAAAGAAGAGAAATAGTTCTAACCCGATTTGCACTCTAGAATTGAGAAAGGAAGAAAAGAAATACTATATAATACAAAAAAAGGGTATAAATACAAACTTTATCCATAGGGGTAAGATCAAAATCTGCCTTTAAGTGAGTACAAAATTCACATGTAAATTTGGAGTTTAAATTGGAAATTTAAAATAAAAGGGGAAAGTTAAACCAGAAAATAGATAAAAGAGAACGCCATTCGTGGGCCGACTGACACCAAATTGGCCCATCAGGGGAACCTGCGGGCGCGGCCCAGCCCTGCTGGCGTCCGCGCGACTAGGCGCGCTGGCAAGTGGGCCCGGTGCGCCAGTGACCTCCCGGTGTATGCGATCGGCTCTGCTACTTCCGCATTGGATCCACTGGTCAGTCACGCGCGCTTTCCACGCTTCTTTGGGTGTGCGGGCCCCACGAGGCAGCTACGAACCAGGGTGGGCCCAAAACGTCAGGTGGGTCTTCTGTTTCTTCTCTCCCCGCTCGCACGACCTCGCCGAAAGCTCCGGCGCGCTTCCTGGGCACTTTGCAACGACCGCTGAACTGCCCTTCGCTCGGCGGCTGCGGACGAACCGCCACTTCCGCTAATGGTGGAGCCTAGGCTATTTAGATTGGATAGGGGCACTCGTTGCCCAGTTTTTCCTCTCGCGCCGCCAGTGTAGAAATCTCCTCTCTGTCCGGTGAAAACCCTGGGTCGGTAGCCGTCGTGCGTCATACGGATTCCAGTGCCTGGTGCGGGTTTTCGGCTGTCGAAGCTACGCACGGTGGCGGTGTTTCCTCGTGCCCACCTCTCTCACCGGAGGTGATTGCACGCGCTGGTGCTTGCCGAAGTTCCCGGTGGGCCGCCTCGGTGCGAAGCCGCGCGCCAGCGGGGACTACAACCTCTGCGACATTGGCGTCGGGCTCGTTCCTATCAAGGTGAGCCCCTACTCTATGCCTCGACGACTCCCCCGGTCACACGAGCTCTGGGCGCCATGGCTACCGTGGTATAACGCACGCGCGCGCTGTCGTCGGGTATGGCACGGCGTTGTGCCTGGCGGCTGAAGGTTGAAGAAGGAAAGCGAACCGTTGATCCTTCATGCAATGGCCGCGATTAGAACAGAGGGATATCGGTTGGGGTGAATCAGCCAGCGCCGTTCGATCAAGATCCAACAAGCGTAGACTGGTCTAGGTATTTTAAATCTGGGCCGTTGGCCGGCCAATGGGTGGCGTGGATCCAAGCGAGTATAGCCCTGCGCGCGATGTAATCATGTCCGCTCATTTCAATCTGACAGCTTAGATCTGAGAGTACCCCTTCGGCTCGGTAATCTTGCTAAAGAGTCCCTGGGTTTCTTGGGAATAAACCCGCACTCCATGCGCCAGTGATCTGTGTCTTGGGACAACTTCGGTTTTGCCCCTGCGCTTCCTAGTATTTGAGGCCCAATCCGGTAGTATTGAAAATCAGGAATTAATATCAGAAATTAGTTTTTAATGCATAAATAAATGTTAGAACTTGTATAATTCATAGAAAATGCATAGGAACTCCAAATTGGTCCATTTCAGTTCCTAAATTTTTGTAATAATATTGTCTACCCATTAGTGCCTCTGTTCTGACATGACAAACACATTAAAATCATTCTTTCACTTAATCTTGTATTAAGCACATAAAACATTAGAAAATCCATAACTTAAAATCTAAACCTCCAAATTTAATGATTCCAGTTCCTGTGATCTTATTTTAATGTATAGATTTTTACTGTATATTTTATTTACATGTTTGGTGTGATGTTGATTTTGGCTATACTATGTATGTATTGTGTTGATGCGATTAGACGAGCAAGCCACTGTGGAATCTGAGGTTCAACAAGTAGAGATAGCTGAGCGGGAGCTCATTGAAGGCAAGTTGTGCCCTTGATCACTTCTTTTACCCATTCATGTTCTTATTATTCATAATGATCTGCATAGGTTAATTTTGATGGGACCCAATAGGATACCCTAGATTTGACTATCTTTATACCTTGCTTCACCACTGGTTTTACTACTAAAGTTTTGGGTAGTACATGCTATTGCTTTATGTGGATTTGGGTATAGAGATATTCATCACTCATTGTTATACTATTTATTGTTATCTGTTTTATTCTTCCTTGTTCATGTTAAGATCATTATGTTAATGGGAACATGGAGAACCACCCGGGAAAACAGTGCTACCACAAGGGTTTAATGGGGCGCCCTTGGCTGATTAACTAGGAAAGCTAGGGGAGGGCTACCTTACCCGAAAGGGGCAAGGGCAGTAGGGGAGTGGTCAGTGTAGGGAGGTCCCTGGTTGATTTTGCTGCGATGGCGGTCAGCCAGGAACCCTGCACTGGAGCTTCCTATAAACTGTAGCGGGTAGTCTGAAGCTAGTGGAACTTTGTAAAGGCCTCGTAGTGGTACCCTGCCTCGCTTCCTAGGTAGAGGTGTATGGAGTCTGATCAACTCCGTGGCAAATGGGTAACACGACTTGTGGGTAAAGATGCGCAACCTCTGCAGAGTGTAAAACTGGTATACTAGCCGTGCTCACGGTCATGAGCGGCTCGGACACTCACATGATTAAATTATGGAACTTAAACTTAACCTGTCATTTCATTGCATTTGGGATTATTTTATTATTACTTTTACTTATTATTACTATGGTTTGGTATTTACTTACACTTAGTAACTGCTAATAAAATTTTGACCAACTTATAAAAGCAATGCTCAGCTTCAGCCTTTATTTCATTGATCAGCCTTACACTTCATGAATTCCCACCTTTGGTGAGTTCATGCCACATTATTCCCCACGACTTGTTGAGCTATGAACGTATGTGAGCTCACTCTTGCTGTCTCACACCCCCCCCCCACAGGAGAAGATCAGGTGGTTCAGGAGGAGCCGCCTAACACTGAGGAGTTCGATCTGATCTAGGTGGCGTTTCTCAGTTGACATTCGCGCCGACGATCCTTAGTTCGTTTTATATTCATTATTTTATTCTGTAATAAGTCTTCCGCTATGTAATAAATACTCTGATGTTTATGACATTTATCTCTATACACTCTGTTATTATATATGTTGTCTTCTTTGGCGCATGTATGAGATGCACCCGGCTTTGTTTCTTTAAAACCGGGTGTTACAGCCGGACATGAGCGCGGTGGCGCCACTCGGTCCCGCGGCGAGGGCTCGCCGGAGACGAGGGGGGCAGCCACGGTGAGGCTCTAGGGGCTTAGGGAAAGGGTCAGGCACGTTCAGGGCGACACAGCGACCACGGCCGTGGGCGCAGAACCGTCACGGGGGTGCCAGAGAACGCAGACCGCGGTGGGAAAAGTCCCGCGGCGGCGCAACTAACTCCGGTGAGCAATTGCGCGGGCTCTAGGGTGATACTTGGCGAAATAAAGGCATGGGAAGGGTGCTCACCTCGAGTGCAAACTCCGGGACGCTTGGAGAACGGCGGGGGTGCGATGGAGCCTCGGGTCGACGGCGGCGGGGCTCCGGCTACGCAAGAAACGCTCCGGTGAGCGCAAACCGGGCAAACCAGAGAGGGGAAGGGCAAACCAGAGGGTGTCCCGAGTAGCTGATGGCAAGGCGGAACACACCGAGGCAACAGACGGGGCGCGGTCTCGACGATGGTCGCAGAATGGACGGCAGTCGACGGTGGGCAGTGGCGGAGCTCTCTGGTCGTGCGCGCAGAGTGAGAGAGAGGGCGAGAGGGTTCAGCTGAGGGTGCAAGTGAGCGGGGGAAGGTGGGCGAGCAGAGCGCGGGGCTCAAAAGGGATGAGGACGTGCGGAGGTGGCCGGAGATCGCGTGGTCATAGGCGCGTCCACGGTGGGGGAACGTGGGCGAGAGGTTGGGGACGAGCTGACAGGTGGGGTCGGCGGGATAGAGAGAGCGGCGCGCGTGCAAGAGGAATGGCGCCGATAAACCTGGCCCACAGGGCAGCGAGAGAGAGAGGGAGAGAGGGCGTGCGGGTTGGCGCCGATAAGCGGGACCCGCCTGTCAGGCACTGAGGGCGTGCGGGCGCGGGCGCGCACGCGGTGCTGGGCTTAATGGGCCGACTTGGGCTGAATTAGCTTTTCTATTTTCTAGGGAATTTCTAATTGCTTTTCTATTTATTTTCTCTAGGGTTTTCAATTCAAATCAAGTTTCAAATTCAAACCAAATCAAACATGTGCAACAATTCAAAAAATATTTGGAACTCAACATGATGCAACCTTTCATGACTCATCTGTTTTGTCAAAAATAAAATAAATAATCCCTCACTAACTAAGCTAACCCTAACAAAAATAGGAAGAGAGAGAGAAACTAGAGAGATAGAAACTAGAGTGAGAGAGAGAAGAGTAACACCTGAATTTGGATGATACTAAGAAAGAAATTTTATACCCCAAAATTCAGGGTGTTACAGTGGTAGAGGAGGCTTCACGTGAGGGTGAGGTCATGGGTTCGATTACCAATGATTTCTACTGGCTCATAGTACTGGCGGTTCTAAAATACACTGATATAAATAGTTGAGAACCGCTACAATAGAGCTTTTGTGTACTAGTGGCAGCCCCTACTACGATGGAATGGAATATAGAAGCGCACGAAGGCGAATAAGGATGGCAATTTAACTCGAAATTCGATGGGTGCTGGTATGGGTATAGATTTTAATCTGTGGGTGCAACCCGCACCTGACATGAAGTTTTTGTGGGTGTGGGTGCGGGTTTGAATTTCAACCCATGGGTGACCCGCACCTGAACCAAAGTTTGGTTCATAATTTTTTGTGCAAAATTGATTAAGATCCAATAGTAATTATTTTGAACAAGTAACTTGGCTAATGATTAATGAAATGTTTTGTTGCTGCTTAACGTGAGAATGCTTAAAATACATAGATATAATTAATTTATTATCGATACTTAATTGATTATAGCTAAGTTATTATTTAAAAGTGTACACTGAGTAAAAACTCGTGGATGATCCGAAATCCAACGGGTTCGGGTGCGAGTTTAAAATTGCACCCGCTAATCCGATCGTAGGCGGGTTTAAGTAGACTTCGCGGATATGATCACAGATAAGTTTTTGGTCCATCCAATTCGAACCTAATCCATTGCCATCTCTAAAGACCAAGGCACAGATATGTGCCGCACGCTCTCGTCGCAGCTAGCCGCTAGCGGTTCGCGGCGGCCATGGTGAAGATGGGTAGTGTTGGGGGCTTGTTCTCAAATGCTTCGACTTAAGAACAAGGCAACACAAAATGTTAAATGTTAATGTCCTCCGTCCTTCGAAGCATTATTTCCCTAAGGATATAACGATCTTCGGATGAAGGTCATGAAGGACATACCTTCATGATCACAGCATATATTAATGAAAAACGAAGCATAAGAAACATGAGAAATAATATGAATAATCATGTGACATCGTTAATATATCTTTTATCATATAATCATGAATGAATAAGAACAAAATTGAATTACATTTATACCTTCGACTTGATAGAAGGCAAAGGTACAAGAGTGACGCACGAGCGAGTACAAGTTAGCGTGAACAGTACGGGGGAACTGTTCATCTATTTATAGGCACATGACGCAGCCTGTGAGAAATTACATTCATGCCCTTTACATTCATTGTTAACTAATAGTCAACTCTATGAGGACTAGATAGTCTTTTCCCCTTTAAGTCGGTTCCTTTCTCCATTATTTAGCCGAAGCTCCCCCCCGTGCGTAGCTTCGGAGCAACTCCAACCTTCGTCGCGATCGTGCTTTTAGCCCGAGTTCGAAGGTACCTGTTCATATGCTATACTTGGAAGATTTTGTTAGACCTCGTTTTTAGGACCTTCGGAGGACAAAGGCCCCCAACAGTAGCCCCTCGCAGTATTAATTTATTTAAGATAACGAATTCAGACTGTGATATGGACGAAGGCCCAAAGCCGAAGGTCCGAAAAAACACCTTCCTTTTGCTAGAATAGCAACAGTCAATGACAGGCGGAGCCCCTTGGTTTAGAGCGCGCCGAGCGTATAAATAAGAGCTCGCACCAACCTCATTTGGTACACTGCCTGTGCCATTTGCTTTATTTTCTCAATTTCACAGTTGTTGCTCACTAACACTTGCTAGTTTTTCAAAGCTTTTCAAGCTTCGGTTTGAAAGACACATTTTCGTCATTTCTGAAAGAAAGAATGTCTCGGGACAAGAAGGTTGTTGCTGAGACGAAGCTTGCTGAAGAGGAGAAGCTTTTTGAGGAGAAGAAGGCTGTGGATCTATACATCGCTGGATTTGTCAAGTCAATGGCAAAAACAAATACAAAAAAGATTACTAAGGTGATATTGGAGGGCCTGTCTGAGGATACTGGTGACAGTGACAGTTATGATGCAGAAAGTGGTGGCGAAGATTCTGAGGATCGACCTTAGAGGCCTAGCCAAACAATTTTCGGAAAATCTTTCATTAAGAAAAGTCACCTCGAAAACATGAGGGGAAGATACTTTCGAGATATGTCTATTGTGAGGGCTGGCAGAGACAACAACATCCCGGCCCCTGAGGAAAACGAAGTTGTGATTTTCTGAAGCTTCTTCAAAGCTGGGCTTCGATTTCCGTTGAGTAAGTTTGTCGTTGAAGTATTGAAGACCTACCAAGTTTTCCTTCACCAACAGACCCCCAAAGCTATATTGAGGATGGGAATCTTCGTCTAGGCAGCAAAAAGCCAAGGGATAGAACCAAGTGCGAAGTGTTTCTGTAGCATGCACGAACTTTTGTATGAGACAAAAGCCATGGGGAAAGAACAGTATCATAACAACTTCGATTGTTATGGGTTTGTCACCCGTCCCAATGCCAGTCATCGTGTGCTGACATTTCGGAAGAGATGGCCCGAAAACTGGATGGAAGAATGGTTTTATGTGAAGAAACGACTTGTCAGTGAGGGAGGATATTAAGGAAGTTATTATGCGCCCCATTTGGTCCCACTTCAGCCTCCGAAGGCCGAAGGTTGAAATTGACAAAGCCGCCAAAGCATGCTAGAAGGCATTTGGTACTGTTTGTTTTTTCATTGGTACAAGAGACTTAATCCAGGAGCATATAGCCTTCAAAGTACGATCGCTTGTAGAGAACTGGGAAATGCTGAAGGAAACTGTCGCCGAATCAAGCGAGGGTGAGCTAGTTCGGCTGAAGTATACTTTCAGATATGAGGATAAATTCGATGAGCCAAACGATGACTGGTTAAAATGCATCGAAGTAACAAGTGATGAACTGCTTGGATCATATTCCAAGGCAGAAGATAATGCATTGTCCACAGCCTTCGGAAGTCGGGGAAAAAAGAGATTGAACAGAGTTTTTGACGCTATTGGCTTCGTCTATCCCGACTACCGCTATCCACTGCGGGGGCAAGGGAAGAAGAGGAAAGCTACTGCTGTAGTCACCTCGGTCGAACCTGTGCCGAAGGCTACAAGCAAAAAGATGAAGGTACTTACCCACCGGCCACGCTATATTGAGCCAGCCGTGGTGCCTAAGTTTGGCGGGGAGGCTTCTTCAGCTGCTGAACCAAGAGAACCCGTTCCTCCCACACAGAAGACTGAAGAGCCGGTTGAAATGCCGAAGGTACCCTCTGCCGATCTGGCTGAGTTGAAGACTGATAAAGATAAAGCTGAAAAGCCAAACATTGAAGAAACAAAAGCGCTAGGAATTTTAAGCCCTTCATCAGAAGTAACAGTGCCGAGGGCACAAAAAAGTTCTGCCGCAACTCCCAAGAGGAGAAGGATGGCAAATGTACTAGATGTGTTCGAAACAGTAAAGACTTTGAGCTCTAGTCCTTCAAGGAAAGTTGCTGAGGCTTCAAGAGTGCAAACCAAAGCTGAAACAAAGCCGGCCGAAATTGAAGCTGCAGTAATCCAAGCTGATACCAAAGCTGGGCCTTCAGAGCCCGCTGAGAAAATGCCTTCGGAAATTGAAGAAAGGGCAACAGAAGAAAAGGCAATAGAACAAATTTCGCCTGGAAAGGTTACCACTCCTGCTCCCGAAGCTTTAAAAGAGACCATTGATTACATCATCTGCCATGCTTCGAGAAAGGGACTCTCTAAGGAAGAAGAACGAGAGGCTCAACATTATGCCCAAAAACCGAAATACCCAAAGGGGGCATTAGTGTCCAATGGCAGTGGGGAGGAATATTTTTGTATTGTCTCCCGGATAATAAAGAAATATCCGTCTGTCGGGAGATGAGTAGAAGCTTCAGATTTCTGAAGCTAGAAGAAGGCCTTTCAGTGTTATCAAAGGAGAATTGGCTGACAGTTTAGCATATAATAGCATAAAGGTATAAAAGCTAATTTTATATTTGAAAATGAACTGTTTCATTTGCTTATACCTGATCTTGTCCTCCTCTTGCAGGGCCTAATCCTTAGCAATGCCCTTAGAGCACAGAAATACATTGAATATGAAGGTGTATACAATGGCTCTGAACAACCTTCATTCAGAGGTGATTGAACTAAGGAACGAAGGCCTTGAAAAAGACAAGATACTAATTTCATTGGTAAACAAAATAAAAGAAGACGAAGTTAATTCTAGAGCTCAAGCTAAGGTCCAAAAGAATGAGATCGAAGGGCTTCGGAAACAACTAGCAGAAGCCAAGGAAAAATGCGCTGTTGCAGAAGCTAATCGAGAGGCCAGTGAATATTGGAAAAAATATTTTGAAAAAACAGTTGAAGAACTTCGCGCATCCAAGGAAAGATGTTTTGAAAAATCTTTGAGCTGCGTGAAGAAGATAAAGGCTAGCTTCGCCAACGTGGGCGCCTATTCAAACAAAGATAACTTCATACGAGGCGACCCTGAGGGTGTTATCGAGTGGATCAGCGGAGAAGCCGAAGCTTTTGAAGAAATCTTAGGTGATCATGGGATGTCTGCGCGTTCTCTAGGGCGAGAGGAGTTTCAGCTATCTTGGAGAAGGCGGGTTGTAATCATGTTAAAACCTTGGCCTAGGCCGAAGTTGCCCTCTCCGTGGATGATACAAAGGACCCCTCGGCCGAAGCAAGTTTTCTTGGTGGAAATTTTTCACTAACATCTGGGAGAATGGTGACCGAGAAATGGCCACGAGATAATGAAGAAGAGCGAAAAAGATATTCACGACGCTCGAGAAGCAGCGAAAGAAGCTGAGAAAACTGCACAACTCGAAAGACGGATAGGTATCGTTTAATTGGTTTTAGCTTCGTCGTTTGTTTTCGTGGCTTCGAACTGATTGATTTTTTCTATCGCAGCTGAATTACCTCCTCCACCGGAGCCGTTCGACCCCCTGGCCGACCCGGAGACGAAGAAAGCAATAGAAATTATCAACATAGCCAAATTTATTGTTGACGAAGTCGTCAACAAGTTGCTTAACGAAGTTGCAGAAAAAGTTCTGAAGGAAGAGTAGTAGTTATTGTAAAAACGTTCTTAGGTGATTAATGTAATATTTGTTGGACTAAGTCTGTAATATTTGATGCCTATAGTTTTGAATCTAATATGTAAACTATTTTGCAATTCACTTCTTTGCGATGCATGAAACTTTTTATATACATACTATTTTTGAGCCTTCGGCGAAAAAACACATTTCCTTCTTTTCATGCTTCGTAAAGAATAATACTTATGCTTTCTGAGAATATCCATACTTCGTAAAGAGCATCCAAGCTTCGTAAAATTATAAATGCTTTGTGAACAATAGATCTCTTCTTCCTCGTCAAAGCTGATGAACCTGTAATTCTCAGTTTACTCTGTGCCTTAGCACCTTTTCATTTTTGTGAAGCATTCTCCAAAGATTGGCTTTGTTTCCAATTTGTGTCATTGGTGTGATATGATGTATGATGTGATGCTATGCGATATGATGCGATGATATGATGCAAAGAATGATGCTAATGCCAAAGACACACGCCTTTGCTGAAACACACAATCTCTGTGTCCCCTTAGGAACGATCAAAATCTCTTTGCCGTTTATTTTTCGGCTTCACCGCTTATTTTTTGGTGTAAGTTCTGCATCCCCTTAAGAACGTCTTTTGAACTTCTTCGCCTTCTATTTTGGTGGTATTTTTCGCGTTGACTTTTCGCGCTTCGCCTTATATTTCGGCGGTATTTTTCGTGTTGACTTTTCATGCTTCGCCTTGTATTTCGGCGGTATTTGGCTCTGCATTCCCTTAGGAACGACTTTTGAGCAAAAAACTTACTCTGCGCTCCCTTGGGAACAACTTTTTTAAGCTTCAGCAAGACTTTTGCTGTGTTCCCTTAAGAGCGACTTTTGAAGCTTCGGCAATTTTCGAGCTTCGTAAATCTGTGAAGAAGATATATTTCATTTTAACAGAAGCAAAACTATTACAAAGAATTAAATCTAGATTTTCATTACTTGTCCTTTATTAAAAAACAAAGTGGCATAGAAAAAAAAAGTGCTTCAGAGGCTAGGATATCTCTCAATAGATGTGCTTTGACTCCGGCACAGTACTGTTGACTGTGCGAGCTTCGGATTCCACCCTGAAATCCCTCTGTTGCTGGGTGTGCTGGCTCCCTTCTGGCTACCACATATTCTGGTATGTAGGGTGGATGGCACGAAGCAGTGTGCAAGACCTGCTTCGGTTGATTCTGCCGAGCTTCGGCTTCTGCAATCTCCCTCTGCTTTTGGATAGTGATTTGGCACATTCTTGTAATATGGCCCTTGTCCTCACCACAGAATAAGCAGTAAATCTTTCTAGGCTGATCCCCAAACCTTCCTCCAAAGCACCTGGTGCCTCTGCCCCTTGGAGCTGGTGGCCTGAAGGAGCTTTGCTGTTGCCTCGAGGATTATGAGGTATATTGTGACCTCTGAGACTGACTTCCTTTGTCATCGCTTTGAGTGGGGTTATGGATTGACCTGACGTGCCTCGGATGGATTCTTCCTTCGAAGCCCCTGGTCATTTCGGAGAATCTGTAAGCTTCCTCCCTTTTGGTGGAAGTCGTTGTCAGCTCGGATGTACTCATCCATCTTTTGAAGCAGTTTCTCTAGAGTTTGCGGGGGCTTCCTAGCAAAGTACTGAGCCATAGGTCCTGGCCGAAGGCCCTTAATCATGGCCTCAATGACAATCTCATTGGGCACTATAGGCGCTTGTGCCCTTAGTCTCAAGAACCTTTGTACGTATGCTTGAAGGTATTCTTCATGGTCTTGCGTACATTGGAACAAAGCCTGAGCTATGACCGGCTTCGTTTGAAAGCCTTGGAAGCTGGTAACCAACATGTCCTTAAGCTTCCGCCACGACGTGATGGTCCCTGGCCGAAGAGAAGAGTACCATGTTTGGGCTACATTTCAGACTGCCATGACGAAGGACTTAGCCATAACTGCAGTGTTGCCCCCATATGAAGATATAGTTGCTTCATAGCTCATTAGAAACTGCTTTGAATCTGAATGTCCATCATTATGGGGAGCTGGGGTGGCCTGTATGATGGGGGGCATGGGGTAGCCTGCAGTTCTGCTACCAAGGGAGAAGCATCATCAAAAGTAAAGGCATCATGATTAAAATCATCATACCATGCATCCTCATTGAATAGGCCTTCTTGACGAAGCTCCCTGTGTTGAGGCCTTCGATCTTGTTCATCTTGAACAAGATGACGCACTTCTTCAGTAGCTTCGTCGATCTTCCTTTGAAGATCAGCTAATCGCGCCATTTTCTCCTTCTTCCTTTGTACTTGCTTATGGATGATCTCCATATTCTTGATCTCTTGGTCCAACTCCTCCTCCTGGAGTGTTGGACTGGTGGCTTTCCTCTTCTGGCTTCGAGCCTCTCGAAGAGAAAGAGTTTCTTGGTTTGGGTCCAGCGGCTGCAGTGCAGCGGTCCCTGGTGCTAAAGCTTTCTTCGGTGGCATGACGAAGGTCAGTGCTTGACGAAGCATGTGAAAGTGAGTTCACCGGAGGTGGGCGCCAATGTTGGGGGCTTGTTCTCAAATGCTTTGACTTAAGAACAAGGCAACACAAAATTTTAAATGTTATTGTCCTCCGTCCTTCGAAGCATTATTTCTCTAAGGATATAATGATCTTTGGACGAAGGTCATGAAGGACATACCTTCATGATCACAGCATATATTAATGAAAAACGAAGCATAAGAAACATGAGAAATAACATGAATAATCATATGACATCGTTAATATATCTTTTATTATATAATCATGAATGAATAAGAACAAAATTGAATTACATTTATACCTTTGACTTGATAGAAGGCAAAGGTACAAGAGTGACGCACGAGCGAGTACAAGTCAGCGTGAATAGTATGGGGGAACTGTTCATCTATTTATAGGCACAGGACGTAGCCTGTGAGAAATTACATTCATGCCCTTTACATTCATTGTTAACTAATAGTCAACTCTATGAGGACTAGATAGTCTTTTCCCCTTTAAGTCGGTTCCTTTCTCCGTCATTTAGCCAAAGCTCCCCCCGTGTGTAGCTTCGGAGCAACTCCAACCTTCGTCGCGATCGTGCTTTTAGCCCGAGTTCGAAGGTACCTGTTCATATGCTATACTTGGAAGATTTTGTTAGACCTCGTTTTTGAGGACCTTCGGAGGACAAAGGCCCCCAACAGGTAGCATCGAGGTGCTCACAGCCCCTTGAGGAGGTCAAGCTCAAGTGCAACAAGCCAACAAGGTCAACTGATAAATCAACGAGAAACCACTCAATCCATCAATCTTCTATTCAATATATTCACAGATAATTATGCACTACACTTATACTATAGATAAGCAAGTAAAAAAAGTGTGGTATAAGTTGTACATTAGAAAAATAGCATACAAATTTATAGAATCAATTTGCATCTTTCACCCCATAAATTTGAGATAACATTATATATAAACTTTGGAAAGTTATGGAATGTCACATTCTAAAAAATAGCATACCCCATTACTTAGATTCTAATTTCTCAAAATGAAGAAAAACAAACCGGGCCTAAGTCTTTCTAGACCCACAACCAGGGGAGATCTGGGCTGCCACGTCTGCATACGCTCCCAGCTACTATTCTCCGCACAGGCAGGTACAGTGTTGCCATGTGGCTCGAGGCGTGTCGCGTAAGCTGCTAGGCATCGCTTGGCGCGAACCTCTGACACGGGGGTTGTCCACATTAAATACGGGCAGGGTGCCCACCTGTTCACACTGGTGGTAGGCATTGTGCACAATGTATTAAATGCAGGCGACATGTACAGTTCGCAAGGCCTAGGGCACGCTAGTAACCCGCGCATTACATAGGCAAAGACCATTGACCCACTGTGCCACGCGTGGGTAACTCCCATCATGACTTTAGTTGTTCCCACTGCGACGTCGGGTGAAGAGACAGGCAGAGGGGACAGGACAACAACGTCCGTCTACTCCCCAACATGAGACGATGAGCCAACCTACACTACTGCCTACACCACTTCCTTCGCCCGCATGTCGACAAAACAGGACGATGGGGCAACTTGGCAGGGAATCCGCACGACGACCTAATGAAGACCTTGGACCGCAGGATTAATAGCTCCACGCTCTGTTTGTTATACAGCTGAGGCCCACCTATCGGGGCTCCTCAGTGCCCAAGTATGTGCCCCTCTCCCTTGGTTATAAAAGGGGGCACACACGCTACTGAGGGAGAGGCACGAAAAAGCACGGGAGGACACACGCACCACACTGGCCCTTGAGCCCACCCAGGGATTCGGGGATGGGACAGACTCACTAGAATCCCCACTGAGGCATATCCAACCAGTCCCCAGGCTTTTTTAAGCTCTTAGCAATACAACTAACAAGTGGAGTAGAGTTTTACGCTACGGTGGTCCAAACTAAGAACATCTACAGGGGGGGTGAATAGGTGATCCTGTAAAATTCAACACTAATAGCCACAAAACTTAGTTATGAAAGTTAGAACAGCTAAGTAGCTTGAAACGAGCTCTTGTGAACACAGACAATCAAAGAGAAAGCACACAAGAGACACACGATTTTATCCCGTGGTTTGGCCAAGTAACACTTGCCTACTTCCACGTTGTGGCGTCCCAATGGACGAGGGTTGCACTCAACCCCTTTCAAGTGATCCAATGATCAACTTGAATACCACAGCTTTTCTTCCTTATATCCTTTTCCCGTTTGCGAGGAATCTCCACAAGTTGGAGCCTCTCGCCCTTACAATGATGATCACAAAGAAAGCACGGAGTAAGGTTGGGATGAGCAACACACACAAGACACAAATCGCAGCACACCCACGCACACAAGAGAAGACTTGAGCTCAAATGACAACACAGGGAGTCCTTGACTTGAATAGAGCTCAAATCTCTAACACAACGAAACGAATGCGCGGGAACGAAGTCTGGATGCCTTAGGATGCTTAGTGAATGCTTGGGTAGCTCCTCCATGTGCCTAGGGGTCCCTTTTATAGCCCAAGGCAGCTAGGAGCCGTTGGAGGCCAACAAGGAAGGCTATCCTTGCCTTCTGTCGAGTGGCGCACCGGACAGTCATTGTAGACGGTCCGGTGCCGATCTCCTTCCTTTTCTGGCGCAGACGACCGTTGCACCTTCGGGCCAGTTGGCGCACCGGACACTGTCCGGTGCACACTGGATAGTCCGGTGCACACCAGACAGTTTGGTGCCCCCTACCGACCGTTGGTGCGGGCCACGCGTCGCCCGCGGATTGCGCGGCCGACCGTTGTGCTGGCGACCGTTGGCTCACCGAACAGTCTGGTGCACCACCGGACAGTCCGGTGAATTATAGCCATGTCACCTTTTTGCTTTTCCCGAGGACGGTGAGTTCGCCGCGGACGACTCACCGGACAGTCCGGTGCACCACCGGATAGTCTGATGAATTATAGTCGTACGCCGCCGTCGAGTCCCGAGAGAAGCCTTTTCCACGCGGACCAGCCTGGCGCACCGGACACTGTCCGGTGCACCACCGGACAGTCCGATGTGCCAGGCCGAGCTGGACTTTGGTTGTACATAGCCAAGTCTTTTGCAACTTTTCTTTTCCTGTTTCTAGCACTTAGACAAAATATGTTAGTACTCAAAACAATGTACTAAGTCTAGAAACATACCTCATGTCTTGATTTGCACTTTTCTCTTCATTCAGCACATAAGAACTCAATTAAATGTGTTGGGCACTTAATCACCAAAACATAATAGAAATTGCCCAAGGGCACATTTCCCTTTCAATCTCCCCCTTTTTGGTGATTTATACCAACACATCCAAAAGCAACCAAAAGAAGTGCAACATCAATGCAATTGAGAACAAAATTGTCTTTGCGCAAGTTTTGACATATTTGGATCATTCTTTGCCACCACTTGGTTTGTTTTTGCAAATCAAATTCATTTTCCTATCTCTAAGTCAAACTCACTTGTTTGGGCACAAAGAGAGATAATCCAATAGTGAAATTGATCAAGTGCCAAAAACTCCCCCTTTTTCCCATAATTATACATTCTCCCCCACAAGAGACCAAATTTTACAATAAGAGTATTTTGGACAAATCAAAAGTTCTAACTCTATTGTTTTCAAAATTCACAAGTGGTAGCTAATCCATTTGCTTTGGCCTTAATTTCTCCCCCTTTGGCATTAAGCACCAAAACGGGATCATTCTTGGCCCTTTAACCCCATTGCCTCACCAAAATTGTCATTCAAGAGCAAAAAGGCAATAAGAGCATAGGTATGAACTTGGAATTAAATACACTAATACCGGAGTGCAGTGGAAGTCTTTGTAACGTCCAAGTCCATTATCCCTTTCAATGCACCTTTGAGACTATATCAAGAACACTCAAACACAAAGGTTAGTCTCAAAGGGTCAAGTTGTAGCATATCTCCCCCTAAATAAGTGCATCACTTGCAAATGGATTTGTGAGGTCCGGGGATTATGTGTACAACTAGAGCACCATAAATAAGCAACAACCTACATAAATGTATAAAGTAACATGATCAAAGGCATAGAACACATGTATGCTGTAGATCAATCTAAGTTACGCGAATCTAAGACATTTAGCTCACTACGCAACCTGCAAAAGGTTTTCTCATCTAATGGCTTGGTAAAGATATCGGCTAGCTGGTTCTCGATGCTAACATGGTACACTTTGATATCTCCCTTTTGCTGGTGGTCCCTCAAAAAGTGATGTCGTATGTCTATGTGCTTAGTGCGACTGTGTACAACAGGATTATCCGCCATGCGGATTGCACTCTCATTGTCACATAGGAGTGGGACTTTGCTCAGATTGTAGCCAAAGTCCCAGAGGATTTACCTCATCCAAAGTAGTTGCGCACAACACTATCCTGCGGCAACATACTCGGCCTCAGCAGTGGAAAGGGCAACGGAGGTTTGTTTCTTTGAACTCCAAGACACCAGGGACCTTCCTAGGAATTGGCACGTCCCTGATGTACTCTTCCTATCAACCTTGCATCTAGCATAATCGGAGTCTGAATATCCAATTAAGTCAAAGATAGACCCCTTTGGATACCAGATCCCGAAGCAAGGCATAGCAACTAAATACCTAAGAATTCGCTTAACGGCCACAAGGTGATATTCCTTGGGGTCGGATTGAAATCTAGCACACATGCATACACTAAGCATAATGTCTGGTCTACTAGCACATAAATAAAGCAAGGAACCTATCATAGACCGGTATGCCTTTTGATCAACGGACTTACCTCCTTTGTTGAGGTCGACATGTCCATTAGTTCCCATTGGTGTCTTCGCGGGCTTGGCGTCCTTCATCCCAAACCTCTTGAGAAGATCTTGAGTGTACTTCGTTTGGGAGAGGAAGGTGCCATCCTTGAGTTGCTTCACTTGGAACCCAAGGAAGTATGTCAACTCGCCCATCATCGGCATCTCAAACTTTTGAGTCATCACCCTGCTAAACTCCTCACAAAACTTTTGATTAGTAGAACCAAATATTATGTCATCGACATAAATTTGGCACACAAAAAGATCACCATCACAAGTCTTAGTGAAAAGAGTGGGATCGGCTTTCCCAACCTTGAAAGCATTAGCAATTAAGAAATCTCTAAGGCATTCATACCATGCTCTTGGGGCTTGCTTAAGTCCATAGAGCGCCTTAGAGAGCTTACACAAATGGTCGGGGTACCTGTCATCCTCAAAGCCAGGGGGTTGTTCCACATACACCTCCTCCTTGATTGGCCCGTTGAGGAAAGCGCTCTTCACATCCATTTGAAACAACCTAAAATAGTGGTGAGCGGCATAGGCTAATAATATTCAAATAGACTCTAGCCCAGCCACAGGAGCAAAAGTCTTCTCGAAATCCAAACCTGTGACTTGGGCATAACCTTTTGCCACAAGTCGAGCCTTGTTTCTTGTCACCACCCCGTGCTCGTCTTGCTTGTTGCGGAACACCCACTTGGTTCCCACAACATTTTGCTTGGGACGTGGCACCAGGCTCCAAACTTCATTCCTCTTGAAGTTGTTGAGCTCTTCCTGCATGGCCAACACCCAATCCGGATCCTGCAAGGCCTCTTCTACCCTGAAAGGCTCAATAGAAGAGACAAACGAGTAATGCTCACAAAAATTAGCTAGACGTGAACGAGTTGTTACTCCCTTGCTGATATCACCCAGAATTTGATCGACGAGGTGATTTCTTTGGACCGTCGCTCGGACTTGAGTTGAAGGGGCCCATGGTGCTTCTTCCTCCATAACTTGTTCTTCTTGTGCTCCCCCTTGATCACGCGCTTCTTCTTGAGGAACCTGTCCATCATCTTGAGTTGGGGGATGCACCATTGTTGAGGAAGAAGGCTGATCTTGCTCTTGTTGTTCTTGTGGTCGCACATCACCTATCGCCATCGTGCGTATTGCGGCCGTTAGAACATCATCTTCATCTACATCATCAAGATCAACTTGCTCTCTTGGAGAGCCATTAGTCTCATCAAATACAACGTCGCTAGAGACTTCAACCAAACCTGATGATTTGTTGAAGACTCTATACGCCCTTGTATTTGAGTCATACCCTAGTAAAAAACCCTTCTACTGCCTTGGGAGCAAATTTAGAATTTCTACCTTTCTTCACTAGAATGTAACATTTGCTCCCAAATACACGAAAGTATGAGACGTTGGGTTTGTTACCGGTAAGAAGTTCGTACGAGGTCTTCTTGAGGAGGCGATGTAGGTAGAGCCGGTTTATGGCGTGGCAAGCTGTGCTCACAGCTTCCGACCAAAACCGCTCGGGCGTCTTGAATTCTCCAAGCATCATTCTCGCCATGTTGATAAGTGTCCTGTTCTTCCTCTCTACCACACCATTTTACTGTGGTGTGTAGGGAGCGGAGAACTCGTGCTTGACGCCTTCTTCCTCAAGGTACTCCTCCACTTGTAGATTTTTGAACTCGGATCGTTGTCGCTTCTTATCTTTTTCACCTTGAGCTCAAATTCATTTTGAGCTCGCCTTAGAAAGCGCTTGAGGGTCCCTTGGGTTTCTGTTTTATCCTGCAAAAAGAACACCCAAGTGAAGCGGGAAAATCATCGACAATAAAATCATCGACAATAACAAGACCATACTTGCTTCCCCCGATGCTAAGGTAGGCAACGGGTCCGAAGAGGTCCATATGTAGTAGCTCCAGTGGTCTTGATGTTGTCATCACAATCTTGTTGTGATGAGTGCTCCCCACTTGTTTTCCCGCCTGACAAGCTGCACAAGGTCTATCTTTCTCGAAACAAACATTTGTTAGTCCTAACACATGTTCTCCCTTTAGAAGTTTATGAAGGTTCTTCATCTCAACATGTGCTAGACAGCGATGCCACAGCCAGCCCATACTAGTATTAGCTATTAAGCATGCATCTAGATCGGCCTCCTCTTTCGAAAAATCAACTAAGTAGAGTTTGTCGTCTAATACACTCTTAAAAGCTAATGAACCATCACTTCTTCTAAAGACAGAAACATCAACATTTATAAACAAACGATTGTAGCCCATGTGGCACAATTGACTTACAGACAGGAGATTATACCCTAATGACTCTACTAAGAATACATTTGAAATAGAGTGCTTGCTTGTGATAGCTATCTTTCCCAAACCTTTAACCTTGTCTTGGTTCCCATCTCCAAAAATAATCGTATCCTGGGAATCCTTGTTCTTGACGTAGGAGGTGAACATCTTCTTCTCCCCCGTCATGTGGTTTGTGCATCCGCTGTCGATAATCCAGCTTGAGCCCCCGGATGCATAAACCTGCAAGGCAATTTACACTTGGGTTTTAGGTACCCAACTCTTGTTGGGTCCTACAAGGTTAGTCACAATAGCCTTTGGAACCCAAATACAAGTCTTATCTCCCTTGCATTTGGATCCCAACTTTCTAGCAACTACTTTTTCATTCTTACATACAAGTGAAAATGAAGTATTGCAAACATGGTAGATAGTGGAAGGTTTATTACACATTCTCTTAGGCACATGATGCACAACATGACTTCTCCTAGGCCTACTTCTACCATGCACAAAAGTAGAGCTAGAGGCAAACATTGCATGTGAATCAAAAACATCATGATCATAACTCCTATTATAATTGGAATGACTAGCAATTTTCCTATTATACATAAAAGCATGATTCTTTTGAATACTACTAGCCATAGGGGCCTTCCCTTTCTCCTTGGCGAGAATGGGAGCCTTTTGGCTTGTTAAGTTCTTGGCTTCCTTTCGAAAACCAAGCCCAACCTTAATTGAGGGGTGTCTACCAATTGTGTAGGCATCCCTAGCAAACTTTAACTTATCAAAATCAATCTTGCAAGTCTTAAGTTGATCATTAAGACTTGCCACCTCATCATTTAATTTAGAAATGGACGCAAGATGATTATCACAAGCATCAATATCAAAATCCTTGCATCTATTGCAAATAACTACATGTTCTACACATGATCTAGTAGTATTAGCTTCCTCTAGCTTAGCATTTAAATCATCATTCAAAATCTTTAAACTAGAGATTGATTCATGGCACACAGACAGTTCAGAGGATAACATTTCATTTCTCTTAATTTCTAGAGCAAGAGATTTTTGAACGCTAACAAATTTATCATGCTCTTCATACAAAATATCCTCTTGCTTTTCTAAAAGTCTATCATTTTCATTTAAAGCATCAATTAGTTCATTAATCTTTTCTACTTTACCTCTATCTAATCCTTTAAATAGACTAGAGTAATCTGCTTCATCATCGGAGGAACCCTCATCACTAGAAGTAGAGTACTTAGGGGAATCTCGAACACTCACCTTCTTCTCCTTGGCCATGAGGCAAGTGTGGCGTTCGTTGGGGAAGAGCAAAGATTTGTTGAAGGCCGAGGCTGCCAGTCCTTCATCGTTGGAGTCAAATGAAGAGCAGTCTGAATCACATTCTTTGCCAAGGTGCGCCTCGCCCATCGCCTTCTTGTAAGCCTTCTTCTTCTCCCTCTTCCCATGCTTTTCTTGTTCCTGGTCATTATCATTATCGGGGCATTGTGCTATAAAATGATCAGTCTTACCGTATTTAAAACAGGAGCGCTTTCCCCTTGCTTTGTTCTTGTTGGGGTACTCCATGCGTCCTTTTAGTGCGGTCTTGAAGCGCTTGATGATTAGGGCCATCTCATCTTCATTTAGCCCGGCAACCTCAACTTGTGCCACCTTGCTTGGTAGCGCCTCCTTGCTGCTTGTTGCTTTGAGAGCAACGGGTTGAGGCTCGTAGACGGGTAGAGGGCCATTAAGAGCATCATCCACGTATTGTGCTTCCTTTACCATCATACGCCCGCTCACGAATTTTTCGAGTATCTCCTCGGGCATCATTTTGGTGTACCTGGGATTTTGACGAATGAGGTTTACAAGATGGGGGTCAATTACCGTGAATGACCTTAGCATAAGCCGGACGACGTCGTGGTCCGTCCTTCTTGTGCTTCCATAGCTTCTAATTTTGTTGACCAGGGTCTTGAGCCTGTTGTAGGTTTGCGTTGGCTCCTCTCCCCTGATCATCGCAAATCTTCCTAGCTCGCCTTCCACCAACTCCATTTTGGTGATCATGGTGGCGTCGTTTCCCTCATGTGATATATTGAGGGTATCCCAGATTTGCTTGGTGTTGTCCAAGCCGCTCACCTTGTTGTACTCATCCCTGCACAAAAATGCTAGCAAAACAGTGGTAGCTTGTGCATTCTTATGAATTTGCTCATTTATGAAAACGGGGTTGTCAGTATTATCAAAATGCATTCTGTTTTCTACAATCTCCCAAATACTAGGATGGAGAGAAAATAGGTGACTACGCATTTTGTGACTCCAAAATGAGTAGTCTTCTCCATCAAAGTGCGGAGGTTTCCCAAGTGGAATTGATAGTAAATGAGCATTAGAATTGAATGGAATACGAGAATAATCAAATGAAAAGTTTTGATTAACCGGTTTCTTTTTAGATGAGTCCTCGTCATCGTCGTCTCTTAGTGAAGACGAGGAGGCGTCGCTGTCATAGTAAATGATCTTCTTGATGCGCCTCTTCTTCCTGTCCTTCTTCTTATGACTCGAGCCAAATTCAGTGGGCTTGTCGTCTCTTGGCTCGTTGAAGATGGACTCCTTCTCTTTGTCGTTGACCACCATCCCCTTTCCCTTAGGATCCATCTCTTTGGGTGATTAGTCCATTACGTGAAGAGAACGGCTCTGATACCAATTGAGAACACATAGAGGGGGGTGAATAGGTGATCCTGTAAAATTCAACACTAATAGCCATAAAACTTAGTTATGAAAGTTACAATGGCTAAGTAGCTTGAAACGAGCTCTTGTGAACACAGACAATCAAAGAGAAAGCACACAAGAGACACGCGATTTTATCCCGTGGTTCGGCCAAGTAACACTTGCCTACTTCCACGTTGTGGCGTCCCAATGAACGAGGGTTGCACTCAACCCCTTTCAAGTGATCCAATAATCAACTTTAATACCACGGCTTTTCTTCCTTATATCCTTTTCTCGTTTGCGAGGAATCTCCACAAGTTGGAGCCTCTCGCCCTTACAATGATGATCACAAAGAAAGCACGGAGTAAGGTTGGGATGAGCAACACACACAAGACGCAAATCGCAGCACACCCACACACACAAGAGAAGACTTGAGCTCAAATGACAACACAGGGAGTCCTTGACTCGAATAGAGCTCAAATATCTAACACAACGAAACTAATGCGCGGGAATGAAGTCTGAATACCTTAGGATGCTTAGTGAATGCTTGGGTAGCTCCTCCATGCGCCTAGGGGTCCCTTTTATAGCCCAAGGCAGCTAGGAGCCGTTGGAGGCCAACAAGGAAGGCTATCCTTGCCTTCTGTCGAGTGGCGCACCGGACAGTCCGGTGCACCACCGGACAGTCACTGTAGATGGTCCGGTGCCGATCTCCTTCCTTTTATGGCGCAGTCGACCGTTGCACCTTCGGGCCAGTTGGCGCACCGGACAGTCCGGTGCCCCTGCCGATCGTTGGTGCGGGCCACGCGCCGCCCGCGGCTTACGCGGCCGACCGTTGCGCTGGCGACCGTTGGCTCACCGGACAGTCCGGTGCACCACCGGACATTCCGGTGAATTATAGCCACGTTGCCTTTTTGCTTTTCCCGAGGACGGTGAGTTCGCCGCGGACGATTCACCGGACAGTCCGGTGCACCACCGAACAGTCCGGCGAATTATAGCCGTACGCCGTCGTCGAGTCCCGAGAGCAGCCTTTTCCACGCGGACCATCCTGGCGCACCGGACACTGTCCGGTGCACCACTAGACAGTCCGGTGTGCCAGGCCGAGCTGGACTTTGGTTGTACACAGCCAAGTCTTTTGCAACTTTTTCTTTTCCTGTTTCTAGCACTTAGACAAAATATGTTAGTACTCAAAACAATGTAATAAGTCTAAAAACATACCTCATGTCTTGATTTGCACTTTTCTCTTCATTCAGCACATAAGAACTCAACTAAATGTGTTGGGCACTTAATCACCAAAACATAATAGAAATTGCCCAAGGGCATATTTCCCTTTCACAAACCACTCTAAACCCTTGTGTGTTCTTGTGTTCGTCCGTCTCATCGGGCAAACCCTAGGTTGCCTGTGTTCTTAGGATTAGGAGGATGCGCTCCACCACCCGGCTGGAGTTTTCTCTCCAACAGTTTCATTTTCGTAGTTTCTTCATCTAAGGTGCTTTACAAAATTTGAATTTAAAATTTGTAAAGTTCAAACATATTTTCTATAACAAGATGATTTCAAACTAAAATGTTGGCAACTACAAAGTTAAAAAAACTTTTCATGACCTACAACTTCCATTTTGGTGCTTTTCCCATCCAAGGTCGTTTAAAAATTTTAAATATAAAATTCAAACATAGTTTTGCATTACAAGATTATTTCAAATCAAAAGGTTATCAATTACAAAGTTTTATAACTTTTCAAGACCTACAACTTTCATTTTGGTGATTTTTCTACCCGAGATCATATGAAAATAAAATCAATTTTAACTTTTTAAAATTCAAACATAGTTTTTGTTGACAAGATGGTTTCAAATCAAAAGGTTGCCAACTACAAAATTCTATAACTTCTCAAGATGTACACAATTTATTTTAGTTGTTTGATCATTTGTTTATTCAACATGATGGTTCTAACATTATTTATAAATCTTATATACATCTCTTGTAGTTTTATAACTACAAGAGAGATATAAGTTTTGTAAATAAATTTACTTTCATTTTGTCATATAAAGAAATGTCCAAAATAAAAATTGTACGTCTCAATGAGTTATACAACTTTGTAGTTGAAAACTTTTTTCTTCGAATTAATTTACTGCTTTAAAATATGATTTGAAATTGTCTTTGTCTAGTGTTTTCGACACTCAACAAATAAACTTATTGTCTAATTAAAAAACACTTAACAAAGAAGCTTTTGTCTAGCAAAAAAATACTTGGTAAAGAAATTTTTTACTGAGTATTTTTTTAAGTGTTTTTTATTTGGCACTCAGTGATCTTCACCGAATGCGAAAAACATTCGACACTTATTGGAAATAACATTCACCTACGTTTCCGTGGGATTATATTAGTTTGAACAAGACAAAAGCTGTATATGCATGGCAGAAGGATTTAGGCCTTTAGGGTATTCACATATGTTGACTGGGTACACAAACACAGTGACATGCACAGATAGTGCTGGGAATTGGGTCGGGCCGGACCAGTCCGGCCCAAGTCCATCGTGCTTCGTGCAAAACGAGTTTGGGTCAGCAAAGTCCAAAAGATTTTTAGGCCATACCATACCAGCTCGAAGTGTAAAAACAGTGGTCCAGTCTGACCCTAAACCACGTCGTGCCTTCTTTGAGCCGTGCCGGTCCAAGCCCGGTCCATATATTTAACCACATAAAATCAAAATATTATAACCATATAAAGTTTATAGCTTACTAAATTAAAGATATTAAGCAATTCTAGTATCATTTGACCACATAAACTCCAAATATAACAATAATATAAAGTCAATATCCTACTAAATTAAAGAAATTAGACAGATTGGGCTTAATTGGGCCGTGCCGGCCCAAGCCCGGCCCATCTATACGGGCCGTGCTAGGAGCCCGACGGGCCGGAAATTGAGGCCCGATCCAAGCCCGCCTTCGTGCCGTGCTAGCCCGGTCCATATTATTTCGTGTCGTGTCATGCTTTGGGCTCCTATTTTCAGACCGTGCTCGTGCTGTCCCGAAAAATCCGGCCCACATTGCCAGCACTATGCACTATCCCCCAACTGCTACACATTTGCACTCTTCGCCTGTATAAATAGAGACCCAACCGCGCAAATCTTTCATCCCTCAACTCTACCTACTCTCGGTCACCACACCTCGCTCGAAAACAAAACTGATCAACAGCATTGTTGGTCACGATGAGCTCGACGTGGCTGGCTTTTGCATGGGCGGCGGCCGCCCTCGTCGTGGCGGCGTCCACGGCGCACACCCCGCACCACCCGTCGTCGCTGCAGGTTGGTTTCTACAAGCACTCGTGCCCACAGGCCGAGGACATCGTGCGCAACGCCGTCCGCCGCGGCCTGGCCCGCGACCCAGGCGTCGGCGCGGGTCTCATCCGGATGCACTTCCACGACTGCTTCGTCCGGGGCTGCGACGCCTCAATCCTCATCAACTCCACGCCGGGCAACCTGGCCGAGAAGGACTCCGTGGCCAACAACCCCAGCATGCGCGGCTTCGACGTCATCGACGACGCCAAGGCCGTCCTCGAGGCGCACTGCCCGGGCACCGTCTCTTGCGCCGATATCGTCGCGTTCGCGGCCCGCGACAGCGCCTGCTCCGCCGGCGGCCTCGAGTACGAGGTCCCCTCGGGGCGCCGCGACGGCCGAGTTTCCAGACAAGACGAGGTGCTCGACAACAATGTCCCCACACCGACCGACGACGTCGCCGAGCTCATCGAGAGCTTCAAGCGCAAGGGGCTGTCCGCCGACGACATGGTCACGCTCTCCGGCGCGCACACCATCGGCCGCTCCCACTGCTCCTCCACGCAGCGGCTATACAACTTCAGCGGGCAGCTGGGGCGGACGGACCCGTCCCTCGACCCCGCCTACGCCGGGCACCTCAAGGCGCGGTGCCCTTGGCCGTCCAGCGACGACCAGATGGACCCCACGGTGGTGCCGCAGGACCCAGTCACGCCGGCGACATTCGACAACCAGTACTTCAAGAACGTGCTTGCGCACAAGGTCCTGTTCGTCTCCGACAACACGCTGCTCGACAACCCCTGGACGGCCGGGATCGTCCAATTTAACGCCGCAGTCGAGAAGGCGTGGCAGGTCAGGTTCGCCAAGGCCATGGTCAAGATGGGCAAGGTGCAGGCGGTGCTCACCGGCGATGAGCTAGGGAGAGATCAGGGAAAGGTGCTTCGTCGTCAACCCACACTACTAGCTAGAGCAACTACATACTGCGAGAGACTACCTATAGTCTATATATAGAGCTAAAAATAGAGATTTTGAAGAGAAAAAAAAAACTACTCTCTCGAGTGGAAATAAGACTCTTGTAGACGCTCGTATTACTCTCCGTGGAAATCTCTAGCCAGCAATCATTAATATAATAAAGGACAAGTGGCACGTCTATCACCGCATTATGTGTTTGTGAAGTACAAAATTGTTCTAAATTATAAATTGTTTTACCTTTCTCTACCTAAGATAAGAGTATCTACAAAAGTCTTTCTGAAATCTCTCTCTCTAAATCATCATCATCATTGGTAGAGTCATTTTTATAAAATTGATTTTCTACATATTTTCACTCTCTAACAGTTTTTCTTTATCTCGTGCATACTCTAAAGAGGCATTGGCGTGTCTAGCTAGCTTTAGTTAACGAGAATTCTGAAATATAGGTCGGCTATATTTAGGTAACCGATTTAGAGTACTAATTTTATTTAGAAGCAAGAGCAAAAGATATATGTCAAAATTAAGATAATTTATAATTTAGAAAGGGAGGACTCAGGAGTACCAAACATTTTTTGTTGCATATATAGCACTACTATTAAATAAAGAAAAGACTGTCTTGTGTTTGTTACAATCTTACAGTTACTAATATAATTAAAAGTACTAGACAGTTAATATTTGTTACTAAGGCGTTAAGATATAAGAGAAGTGGTAAATATAGCACTCTCTCTTCTAAATTCTAAGACATTTTGACATCCATATCTACAAGGAGTTAAAGCCGATGACGACAAAGCCATTTCATTTGCATCCATCACGTTTCCTTCTTCGCGCGCGGTCAGCAGAACGAGCCTCTCCTGCTATATACATGCATCCTCATCTTGCTTGTCTCGTATAGTGCCATGCTGTTTGCCGACGTGTGTGTATATAATTTTTTTTGTTAAAGTAGATATTATCCATTTTTCCTTACCACAGGGATGCAGTAGGATGGGTTTTCTGTATTTTGACATAAAAATACAAGAAAAATAATTCTTAAAAAATTGCAAGATTTGCTTTATAATAAACACTCTTATCAGTATAAAAATTTATTGCTACAGCTATACATTCAATTTATAGCCCGTTTGGATGCCTAGAAATGAAACCTTTTCCAAGAAATAAATTCCAAGAA
The DNA here is from genome assembly GCA_029449295.1 of Zea luxurians. NCBI lineage: Eukaryota > Viridiplantae > Streptophyta > Magnoliopsida > Poales > Poaceae > Zea > Zea luxurians. The sequence goes on from JAOPSE010000010.1 coordinate 46,698,303, forward strand.
ATGAATTATATAGAATTTAATCGACTAGAAAGTGATTGAATTCCATTATTTTTGTTTGGTTGTACAATCAATTGAATTCCTAGAATTAAATTCTAGATGTTGTTTGGATACTTTGCACACGGAATTTGAATACAAACAAGGATCTCTTGACTTTGCATATGCTTAAAAATGAGCATGAACAATTTACAACTATCATCATAAGAAACTATTAAGTTCACAAATAACAGTTTCACAAAGTCATCAAGTTCACACATAAAAGTTCTACAAAGACATCAAATCTTCACATAGCAGTTTCACAAAACCATCAAGTTCGCACACAACAGTTTCACATAGCCATCAAGTTCACACACAAAAGTTTCACAAAGACAAGTTCACACAATCAGTTCAACACAGAGATCTAAGTTCACATATAAGCTGTTTCACTTCCTTAGCTGCATCATAAGCCACTTCTTCCTCCTTTCCATTGTGAGTGCCATCATCGACTCAAACTTGCGTGCATTAGAGGTGAGGATGTCATAAAGCTGAAGTTCTGTGTCTTCATCAAGTCCCTCAACCTCTTGTAATGCGGCGAGAAATTCGGTAAAAGAGGGTAGCTTCGGACCGTCATCTTTCAATGCAGATGTAAGCATGTCAAACTTATCACACCACATAGAGTTAAATGAATCATCTGATCATTTGTTGGAGGTAGCTAGATGAAACTTGAGGCGATAGATCCCAAAACAACGAGCTGTTTTAACAGTCCTGCAAATAACTCAATGGCAAATAGACTATTAGATGAAACTGCAAAAAACTTTATAATAACAGAAAACAAAATAATATTCTTCTATAAGTGAGAACAAAAACAAGAAATAATATTCCACTTGGTGGCAGATTTTATATTTTGTTTGGATGCACTAGAACCAATTTTAGCTAGCTTGTATAATTAGCTCTTGTATCCAAAGTTCCAAACAGGCCATTTGTTCGTCATCATTTTTTGTCCTAATAAAAATGCTACCTCTCGCAAGCAGCATCCTATATATCTATTATCTCAAGCACCAAACAGATCAGGAAAAAAACACGCACGTAAGGTAAGATGGCGTGCTGTTCTTTGTTTACTCGGCTGGCAACTGTCAGTAATTAAGATGTAATTTATATGCAATTAGGATGGTATTGAAGAACTATTAGGCCGAGTAAATGTTGAGCAGTGAGCACAGAAAATGGTCAAGTCGCCGGAGTCTTTCTACGACAGTGTTCCGTGTGTGTGTGTCTGCACTGCAGCGGGAGCGTTGCTCAAGCTCAACACACAACCTACGCCCCAACTGCATTGCAGTTTTCTGAAGGCTCAGCCACCCAGGAACCACGCCCGGCGAGAAGTTGGTGGCCCCCGCTGCTGGTTCTTATCCAAACAAAGCCACGCCCAGGAACAGGAACCACGAAGCCACGCGTCCGCCGGCGGCTCACCTTTCCCGCCCCTTCACCTTCCCCTTCCCTTCCTCCGTTCGGTGAAACTACGGGAGACCCTCGCGGCTTCCCCACCTCGACCTCCATGCCAGATTTTCCAGCGACCCCTAGAACTAGGGTTCCAGCGACCCAATGACGGACGGCAGCGACGAGTACATCACATAGGGAAGAGGGTGAGGAAGACGCAAGATGGAAGAGGGCGAGGTAGATGACTCACTTGAGCTGCTTTTTTCGATGAGGGCGAGGAAGACGGGGGAGACCGGAGATGGATGAGGGCGGCGGTCCTGGGTGGAGATGGTGTGGGCATCGAAGCCTTTCTAGCCTTTTCTGACGGTGGAGGGTCTGAATTGAGAGAAGGTCACATTTGCAGGGATTGGAATTAGGTTGAAATGGTCAATTAAATTCCACTGACAGCCAAACAGACCAATTGTTGGAAAATGATTCAATTCAGACCAATTCTTGAAAGCCAAACAGCCCGTTAGAAGAATTTGAATTTTGGAATTGAAGGTTCATAATATAAGACTTCTCAACCCTTATCCATTCTTTTATTTTAATAGGAAAGATTTCATATAGAAAACTTACAGCAGCTTGCCAAACAAACGCTAATAGAAAAAAAAAGAGTACAGGCATGATAGGCATAACATCTACGATTGAGTTGAAAATGGTATAAGCTTCGAGTAATTTGGCGAACAAAAAGCTGGAACAGAATTAAAACAGATATATGTTAAACTAAGTATATTAGGCATTACAAGCATTTCATTCTTGCAGAATAGATAATTGCATTTCAATTGAGTTGTTTTTTAAGGGAAAAGGCAAAAGGAAATGTAGATGTCGAATTTTTTTTCTTTGGACTTTCCCAAACACAAAATGACGAATCTGGCCCACAAGCATGGAGCTCCACAAAAATGACGAATCTGGCCCACAAATGTACAGTTTTAGTGAATCCAGCTTTCATGATTCTAGAATGTTTAGAAAACTTGAGATGTAATAGAGTTGTTTTTTATTGAACCCGGGACATACCTTATTTTCTTAATTAATATGGTTTTTTTCAACAACAACACAAGTGAACTTATCTTTTTTTTCTTTTTCATTATCTTTGAAAGACTGAATTATATCAGATTCTAAGATTAACGAAGGTATTATATACATCTCATCGTAGGTATATTATTTATTTATTATTATCGTCAAATACTTAAATAAATTAAGGAAAATGATTTAATGTGACGAAGGACAAAAAAAAATTGGAAATAAGGAACAGTCGTTGCTGGTGGATCAGTCCAAACGTAGATGAGTAGCTCAACCCAGTATGTTGTGAGCTTGTGTGGCCGGTGTGTACGGTTCTAAAAAAAATGCTCGTTCCATATGACTGGTTTCGTGACAATGGATTTGGAGCTTTTGTACAGTTTAATTTGCTCCTTCTTTATTATAATATATTTTCTGCATTTAAGCCCTGGACATGTTTTAATTTAATAGCGTGTTTAGTTAGATGAATAAGGTAGTTCATCATCTTCTTACTCCTCATTTTCTTGTTTTGTTTGTGGATTAGAATGAGTTGATTTATCATCATTTCATTCATTATAGGCTAATAATTAATTACAATATAAGTATTGAGTTAATTCCACCAAATCTATGAAATAACATAGAATGGATTGACTCTTCAAATCAAATACCCTCTAAGATCTTTACTTGACACAATGATAATGACAAGTGCCCGTCTTTCGCAGAGTTTCAAGAGGCTTCGGGATGCCTCTCGGCTCTCGCAGTTATATCGTGGTGCGACGACGAGTTGGAATGATCAGCTTTCTTTCCTTCCCTCTTAATGAAACCCATGTTGATGATAGCATATTTACAAGGTCATGGTCGCAGCCAAGAATCTTGGTGCAAAGGCTAAGGAAAAACAACTGTTAAGAAGTGTTGAGCACCAATTTGAGCGACGGACGGAGGCCGGACCGTCCGCACGTGCGCAGAGCAGATTATATGTGTTTCGAGTTTTGTGCTACGGTTGTTAGCTAGATTCGTAGAATTAGCTCGGAAAATTAGTTTGTAAAGGGTCCAGTCCCCCTCCTCTATAAATAGAGAGGTATACGGCCGATTTGTAATCATCAATCTAATCAATAACACTTTTATCTCGCATTTATTTCCTGTACAATTAGGAGTAGTTCTAGTCTAGTTCTAGTTTAGCCTCTTAATCCTCAAATTCTCTGCTTCTCTTCGACTCTGCGTCGATTAGAGGAGTCTAGGTCGGCCTGCCGAGCCTAGACAACTCCTAGGATCTCTCCTCCCCGACGGGGTCCCTCCCGGGAGCAAGATCCAGGCGCCGTCGGCGACCTTCCGCCGCCCCTGCGCACGCGTGGACCGTCCGGCCTATATGCGTGGACTGTCCGACCGTCAGGCAGGGAACCCTAGCCCCTGCGCCAGGTCGCGGACCGTCCAACCCCTAGCCGTGGACCGTCTGCCCCTGACCAGAGAGCACCGCTGCTGGTTTTTGTTGAGTGATTAGCGCCCAAAAAAGGCGTCAACACACTTTTTAGCGACTCCGCTGGGGAGAAACACGTCTAGACCCATCAAATCGGCCCTCAATGGCCGGTTCAAAGGATAGCTCTTAAGTTTCCACCAGCAATATCATCACACTGACATGGGAAACCTTGTCGGCTGAAGAACAGCTCCTGTTCGAGGAGCGCCAGGAGCAGCTGATCCAAGAAGCAAAGGCGAAGTTCCTGGCCGACTTCAAGGTAGACAGGAACAACAAAGTCGTTCGGCAACGGGCAACAGATCTAGCTTCGCTCCGACCTACTACGATTACCCCCAATGTAAGTAGCACCAACGAACTCCAATCTCTTAAAGCTTACATAGACGAACAGCGAGAGGAGTTGCAACGTATCGTAGGGGATATACAAAATGATCATAAAAGGCTAGTGCGTGCACTTGATAAGTCTACTAGGCAAATCTTCCTTCGCACGAGGTTGAATTGAGGGAATACACACGTCATTCATCGGCTACAGGTTGTCACGACCAGTCACAACCCCTTTATGGGATGCCGATAGACATGTACCTTGGGCAACAACAACCTCCCACGCACATCGACAATAAATTTGCCGATCTGCGCATGTCCGGACCGTCCGCACGTGAGCGCAGACCGTTCGGGCCAGCGGCGGCCGATCCCATTTTTAGAAGCGAATTACCGAGACCTGCACCCAAGCCGCCACATGCCATGCAAACCCTAGATAACTCATTCAGACCGTTTGCATATGGCGCCAGACAGTCCGAATATAATGCCAGACGGTCCGGCCACATGGCCGGACAGTCCGCGCACGGAGCCGGACGGTTCGCGTATTTAACCGGACGGTCCGGCACAGAGTTTTTTTAGGAGGATGGATATCCAACTCTGTATCCGTCCTAGCTAGACTCCCCATCTCACCATACGATACACCAGCACCATAATATAATCTACCAAAACCGTGAGAGTGAGTACTTTCCGGCCCCCAGAAGGCCAGAAAGGAATGGCCAGTCCTATGAGCCTCATAGGGCATGTATTAACGCGCCGCAAAACCCAAACCAATGGAGAAGAAAACAACATACCAACATCCAAACAAACTCACCCATATTGGACCAAAGAGCCGGTGATCTCCCACCGGCTCCCATCAATATAGTAAGAGAGAAAATAGCTGGGGCGTTTCGAGATAAGCTTGGAGTTAGTATAGTCCCCGGAGGGTAGTCATATCGGAGACCTTATGATAGCCAGTTTGACCGTCTCCCATACCCACAGGGGACCAGAATACCTGAATTCGCAAAGTTTTCGGGTGACCAAGGAAAAAACACGCGCGAACACATAGGCTAGTTCTTAGCACAGTTAGGAGAATTGGCCGACACAAAAGCATTTCGCGTGCGTTTATTTTCATTGTCTTTAATAGGAACCGGTTCGCATGTTACGCTACATTACCTCCTAATTCTATCTTGTCATGGGGGATTTAGAACAAAAATTCCATGATCACTTTTTCTCCGGTGACTATGAGTTAGATTTAGTGGATTTAGTGGCTTTGCGACAAGAAAATGATGAATCGGTTAGTGATTACATCCGGAGATTCCGAGATACGAGAAACCAATGCTTTCAAATTTATTTAACAGATAAACAACTAGCGGGAATAGCCTTTGATGGATTGCGCTATTATTTAAAAGAGAAATTAGAAGGTATCCAGTTCTTTACGCTAGCACAATTACATCAGAGAGCTTTGGATTGTGAAAGCCGAAGCAAAGAACTAGTCAAAATGGTTCATCATAATGTCCATATAGTAGAACACAATCAAAGTAGTTTGGACGATGAACCAAAGGAAGTTTACACTGCCAAATAGTTTGGCCCGAACAGGCCAAATCTTTGGCTTGCTTCTCCTTGCAGTCAGTTCAAAAGAAACGGCAGGAGGAGATTAAGTTTACATTTAATGTCGGCAAATGTGATAAGATATTCGATGAATTACTAAAAACTGGTAACACTAAGATCGATTATACCGTCCCACCTGCTGACGAACTAAAGCGTCGCGCATATTGCAAGTGGCACAACTCATTTTCCCATGCCACTAATGATTGTAATGTGTTTCGACGACAAATCCAATCGGCCATTAACGAGAGACGATTGAAATTTCAGGAGGACACGGCGCCCTTCCTAATGAATGTGATTGACTTCAATGGCAAAAAGGTCCTAATTCGGCCCAGCACAGCTGAAAGGGAAATGTGCCCTTGGGCCATTTCTAAGTATTTTGGTGATTTAGTGCCCAACACAGGTGCCTAATTGTAAAATGGTGGACAAAGTACAAATCAAGGATAAAGGTATGTTTCTCAGACTTAGTACATTGTTTTATGGACTAATGTATTGTGTCTAAGTGCTGGAAACAGAAAAAATCGAGTTGGAGAAGAGATGGCTCGAGCAGCCAAAGTCTGCCCAGTCTGGGTGCACCGGACTGTCCGGTGGTGCACCGGACAGTGTCCGGTGCGCCAGGCTGGCTTGGGCAAAGTGGCTGCTCTCGGGACTTCGACGGTGGTGTACGGCTAAAATTCACCGGACTGTCTGGTGTGCACCGGACTGTCCGGTGGGCCGCTCACAGGCGAACTCGTCGCTCTCGGGAAACCATCAACGGCGTACGGCTAAAATTCACCGGACTGTCCGGTGTGCACCGGACTGTCCGGTGAGCCAACGGTCGGCCGTGCAATCTGCGCGGGACACGTGGCCGAGCCAACGGCTAGAAGATGGCACCGGACTGTCCGGAGTGCACCGGACATGTCAAGTGCACCAACGGCTCCCAGGCTGCCAACGGTCGACTGCGCTGTTTATGGAAAGAAATCGGGCACCGGACATGTCCGGTGTGCACCGGACTGTCCGGTGCGCCAGACGACAGAAGGCAAGAATTGCCTTCCCTGATTGCTCCCAACGGCTCCTAGCTGCCTTGGGGCTATAAAAGGGACCCCTAGGCGCATGGAGGAGGACACCAAGCATCTCCTAATCATTTCTAAGCACCAAGACATCGATTCCGCGCGTTCTTTTCATTGTGATAGCATATAGAGCTCTAGTGGAGTTGCGAACTCATTGAGTTGTGTTGCGAGCTCTTGTTGCGACTTGTGTGCGTGTTGACACTCTTATTCTAGTGTCTTGTGTGCGTTGCTAATCCCTCCCTTGCTCCGTGTTCTTTGTGAATTTCAAGTGTAAGGGCGAGAGGCTCCAAGTTGTGGAGATTCCTCGCAAACGGGATTGAGATAAAGCAAGCAAAACACCGTGGTATTGAAGTGGGTCTTTGGACCGCTTGAGAGGGGTTGATTGCAACCCTCGTCCGTTGGGACGCCACAACGTGGAGTAGGCAAGCGTTGGTCTTGGCCGAACCACGGGATAACCACCATGCCATCTCTGTGATTGATTTATTGTGGTTATTGTGTTTTGATTCCTCTATAGCCACTTGGCAATTATTGTGCTAACAATTAACCAAGTTTTGTGGCTTAAGTTTTGAAGTGTTACAGGATCACCTATTCACCCCCCCCCCCTCTAGGTGCTATCAATTGGTATCAGAACCGTTCTCTTCAAGAAAGGGACTAACCGCCCGAAGAGATGGATCCTAAGGGCAAGGGGATGGTGATCAACGACAAGGAGAAGGAGTCCTTCGTCAACGAGCCCAATGATGACAGGCCCACCGACTCAGGCTCGGGCCACAAAAGAAAAGACGGGAGGAAGAAGAAGACAAGGCGCATCAAGGAAATTGTCTACTACGACAGCGACGAATCTTCCTCCTCCCAAAAGGACAACGACGACTACGACAAACGAAAGACGGTTAACTCAAACTTTTCTTTCGATTATTCGCGCATTCCGCATAGCTCAAATGCTCAATTGCTCCCCATTCCACTTGGCAAGCCTCCTCACTTTGATGGAGAGGACTACGGATTTTGGAGCCACAAAATGCGTACTCACCTGTTTTCTCTCCATCCAAGCATTTGGGAGATTGTGGAAAGTGGAATGAAATTTGATAGCTCGGATAGCCCTGTGTTTATTAATGAACAGATTCATAAAAATGCACAAGCTACTACTGTGTTGCTAGCCTCTTTGTGCAGGGACGAGTATCACAAGGTGAGCGGCTTGGACAATGCCAAGCAGATCTGGGACACCCTCAAGATCTCTCATGAGGGGAACGACGTCACCTTGCTCACCAAAATGGAGTTGGTGGAGGGCGAGCTTGGAAGGTTCGTGATGATAAGGGGCGAGGAGCCAACTCAAACATACAACCGGCTCAAGACCCTTATCAACAAAATAAGGAGCTACGGAAGCACGAGATGGACGGACCACGACGTCGTCCGACTGATGCTAAGGTCCTTTACCGTTCTTGATCCTCATTTGGTGAATAATATTCGTGAGAATCCCAGGTACACCAAAATGTCGCCCGAAGAAGTCCTCGGAAAATTTGTTAGCGGGCGAATGATGATCAAGGAGGCGAGGTACGTGGACGACGCCTTAAATGGTCCGATCAACGAGCCGCAACCCCTTGCTCTCAAGGAAACAAGAAGCAAGGAGGCGCTACCTAGCAAGGTGGCACAGATTGAGGTGGCCGGACTTAATGATGAAGAGATGGCCCTAATTATCAAAAGATTTAAGACGGTGCTTAAGGGTCGCAAGGGACAGCCAAGCAAGACCAAAGCCAAGGGGAAGCGCTCATGCTTCAAATGCGGTAAGCTTGGTCATTTTATTGCTAACTGTCCCGACAATGATAGTGAACAGGACCAAGGGAGCAAGAGGGAGAAGAAGAAGGCATACAAGAAGGCAAAGGGCGAGGCACATCTAGGCAAGGAGTGGGATTCGGATTGCTCCTCCTCTGACTCCGACAATGAGGGACTCGCCGCCACCGCTTTCAACAAGTCATCCCTCTTCCCAAACGAGCGTCACACTTGCCTCATGGCAAGGGAGAAGAAAGTAAGCACTCATGATACTAGTACTTATGCTTCTTCAAGTGAGAATGAGTCTAGTGATGATGAGATAGATTACTCATGCTTATTCAAAGGATTAGATAGATCTAAAATTGATAAGATTAATGAGTTGATTGATGCCTTGAATGATAAGAATATACTTTTAGAAAAGCAAGAGGATTTGTTGTATGAAGAACATGATAAATTTGTAGAAGCACAAAAGTCTCTTGCTCTAGAAATTAAAAGGAATGAAATTCTCTGTAGTGAATTATCTTCTTGTCATGAAACTATTGCTACATTAAAAGGTTTTAATGATGATTTAAATGCTAAACTAGAAGTAGCTAGTAAATCTAATTCTTGTGTAGAAATTGTTGAAACTTGTAATAGGTGTAAAGATTTTGATATTGATGCCTGTAGTGATCATTTAGTTTCAATTTCCAAATTAAATGAGGAATTAGCTAGTCTTAATGCCCAACTTAAGACTAGCAAGAATGAATTTGACAAGCTAAAATTTGCAAGGGATGCCTACACAATTGGTAGACACCCCTCCATTAAGGATGGACTTGGCTACAAGAGGGAAGCCAAGAACTTGACAAGCCATAAGGCTCCCATCTCCGCCAAGGAGAAAGGGAAGGCCCCTATGGCTAGTAGTGTGCAAAAGAACCATGCCTTTATGTACCATGATAGGAGACAATCTAGAAATGCTTATAGGAGTTGTAATACATATAATGCCTTTGATTCTCATGCCATGTTTGCTTCCAGTTCTTCTTATGTGCATGATAGAAATGTTGGTAGGAGAAATATTGTTCATAATATGCCTAGGAGAAATGTTGTTAATGTTCCTAGGAAAGTAAATGAACCTTCTACAATATATCATGCTTTAAATGCTTCTTTTGCTATTTGTAGAAAGGATAGGAAGATAGTTGCTAGAAAATTAGGGGCAAGATGCAAGGGAGACAAAACTTGCATTTGGGTCCCTAAAGATATTTGCACTAACCTTGTAGGACCCAACATGAGTTGGGTACCTAAGACCGAAGCCTAAATTTGCCTTGCAGGTTTATGCATCCGGGGGTTCAAGCTGGATCATCGACAGCGGATGCACAAACCATATGACGGGGGAGAAGAAGATGTTCACCTCCTACGTCAAAAACAAAGATTCCCAAGATTCAATAATATTCGGTGATGGGAATCAAGGCAAGGTAAAAGGGTTAGGTAAAATTGCAATCTCAAATGAGCACTCTATATCTAATGTGTTTTTAGTAGAGTCTCTTGGATATAATTTGCTATCTGTTAGTCAATTATGCAATATGGGATATAATTGTTTATTTACATATGTAGATGTGTCTGTCTTTAGAAGATGTGATGGTTCACTAGCTTTTAAGGGTGTACTAGACGGCAAACTTTACTTAGTTGATTTTGCAAAAGAAGAGGCCAGTCTAGATGCATGCTTAATGGTTAAGACTTGCATGGGCTGGTTGTGGCATCGCCGCTTAGCACATGTGGGGATGAAGAACCTCCACAAGCTTCTAAAGGGAGAACACGTGATAGGTCTAACCAATGTTCATTTCGAAAAAGATAGACCTTGTGCAGCTTGTCAAGCAGGTAAACAAGTGGGAGGAGCACATCACAGCAAGAATGTGATGACCACGTCAAGACCTCTAGAGCTGCTGCATATGGACCTCTTCGGACCTGTCGCCTATCTGAGCATAGGAGGAAGTAAGTATGGTCTAGTTATTGTTGATGACTTTTCCCGCTTCACTTGGGTGTTCTTTTTGCAGGATAAGTCTGAAACCCAAGGGACCCTCAAGCGCTTCCTAAGGAGAGCTCAAAATGAGTTTGAGCTCAAGGTGAAAAAGATAAGGAGCGACAACGGGTCCGAATTCAAGAACCTTCAAGTGGAGGAGTTCCTTGAGGAGGAGGGGATCAAGCACGAGTTCTCCGCTCCCTACACACCTCAGCAAAATGGTGTGGTAGAGAGGAAGAACAGGACGCTCATAGATATGGCGAGGACTATGCTTGGAGAGTTCAAGACCCCCGAGTGCTTTTGGTCGGAAGCCGTGAACACGGCTTGCCACGCCATCAACAGGGTCTACCTTCACCGCCTCCTCAAGAAGACTTCATATGAGCTGCTGACTAGTAACAAACCCAATGTATCGTACTTTCGTGTATTTGGGAGTAAATGCTACATTCTAGTGAAGAAGGGTAGGAATTCCAAATTTGCTCCCAAAGCCGTAGAAGGGTTTTTATTAGGTTATGATTCAAATACAAAGGCGTATAGGGTCTTCAACAAATCATCGGGTTTGGTTGAAGTCTCTAGCGACGTTGTATTTGATGAGACTAATGGCTCTCCAAGAGAGCAAGTTGTTGATCTTGATGATGTAGATGAAGAAGATGTTTCAACGGGCGCGATACGCACCATGGCGATCGGAGATGTACGGCCTCAGGAACAACTGGAGCGAGATCAACCGTCTTCCTCAACTATGGTGCACCCCCCAACCCAAGATGATGAACAGGTACCTCAAGTGGAGGCGCATGATCAAGGGGGAGCAAAGGATGTTCAAATTGAAGAGGAAGAAGCACCTCAGGCACCTCCAACCCAAGTTCGAGCGACGATTCAAAGGGATCATCCCGTCGACCAGATATTGGGTGATATTAGCAAGGGAGTAACTACTCGTTCAAGATTGGTTAATTTTTGTGAGCATTACTCTTTTGTCTCTTCTATTGAGCCTTTCAGGGTAGAAGAGGCCTTGCTAGATCCAGACTGGGTGTTGGCCATGCAAGAGGAACTCAACAATTTCAAGCGCAATGAAGTTTGGACACTGGTGCCTCGTCCCAAGCAAAATGTTGTGGGAACCAAGTTGGTGTTCCGCAACAAACAGGATGAGCACGGGGTGGTGACAAGGAACAAGGCTCGGCTTGTGGCAAAAGGTTATGCCCAAGTCGCAGGTTTGGACTTTGAGGAGACATTCGCTCCTGTGGCTAGGCTAGAACCAATTCGTATCTTGCTAGCATATGCCGCTCACCATTCTTTCAGGTTGTACCAAATGGATGTGAAGAGCGCTTTCCTCAACGGGCCGATCAAAGAGGAGGTGTACGTGGAGCAACCCCCTGGCTTCGAGGATGAACGGTACCCCGACCACGTGTGTAAGCTCTCTAAGGCGCTCTATGGACTTAAGCAAGCCCCAAGAGCATGGTATGAATGCCTTAGAGACTTTTTAATTGCTAATGCTTTCAAGGTTGGGAAAGCCGATCCAACTCTTTTTACTAAGACTTGCGATGGTGATCTTTTTGTGTGCCAAATTTATGTCGATGACATAATATTTGGTTCTACTAATCAAAAGTCTTGTGAAGAGTTTAGCAGGGTGATGACGCAGAAATTCGAGATGTCGATGATGGGCGAGTTGAACTACTTCCTTGGGTTCCAAGTGAAGCAACTCAAGGACGGCACTTTCATCTCCTAAACGAAGTACACGCAAGACTTGCTAAAGCGGTTTGGGATGAAGGACGCCAAGCCTGCAAAGACGCCGATGGGAACTGACGGACACACCGACCTCAACAAAGGTGGTAAGTCCGTTGATCAAAAAGCATACCGGTCCATGATAGGTTCTTTGCTTTATTTATGTGCTAGTAGACCGGATATTATGCTTAGCGTATGCATGTGTGCTAGATTTCAATCCGATCCTAAGGAGTGTCACTTAGTGGCGGTGAAGCGAATTCTTCGATATTTAGTCGCTACGCCTTGCTTCGGGATCTGGTATCCAAAGGGGTCTAACTTTGACTTGATTGGGTACTCAGATTCCGACTATGCTGGATGTAAGGTCGATAGGAAGAGTACATCAGGGACGTGCCAATTCTTAGGAAGGTCCCTGGTGTCATGGAACTCTAAGAAACAAACCTCCGTTGCCCTATCCACCGCTGAGGCCGAGTACGTTGCTGCAGGACAGTGTTGTGCGCAACTACTTTGGATGAGGCAAACCCTCAGGGACTTTGGCTACAATCTGAGCAAAGTCCCACTCCTATGTGATAATGAGAGTGCTATCCGAATAACGGAAAATCCTGTTGAGCACAGCCGCACAAAGCACATTGACATCCGGCATCACTTTTTGAGAGACCACCAGCAAAAGGGAGATATCGAAGTGTTTCATGTTAGCACCAAGAACCAGCTAGCCGATATCTTTACCAAGCCTCTAGATGAGAAGACCTTTTGCAGGCTGCGTAGTGAGCTCAATATCTTAGATTCGCGGAACTTGGATTGAAATGTAGCATACATGTGTTTATGCCTTTGATCATGTTCATTCTGCATTTTTATTGTGGTGCTCAAGTTGTACAAACACTCCCTGGACCTCACAAGTCCTGTTTGCAAGTGATGCACATATTTAGGGGGAGCTGTGCTACAACTTGACCCTTTGAGACTAACCATGTACTTGAGTTTGGTTGTTTTAGTCTCCAAGGAGAATTGAAAGGGAAAAGGTGGACTTGGACCATGCAAGACTTCCACTGCACTCCGATGAAAAAGAGTAACTTTTCCAAGTTCATCTTTATACTCTTATTGCCTTTGTGTTCTCTTTTGATGATTTTGGTAAGGCAATGGGGTTCCAGGGCCAAGATTGATCCCGTTTTGGTGCTTGATGCCAAAGGGGGAGAAAATAAAGGCCAAAGCAATAATGGATCAGCTACCACTTGAGAAATTTTGAAAATAGTAGATTAGAGCTTTTGGTTTGTCAAAACTCTTTTATTGTCTCTTATGTCAAAAGTTGGCCTCTTGTGGGGAGAAGTGTTGATTATGAAAAAAAGGGGAGTTTTTGAAATCCTTGATAAAATTTCTTTGGAAAACCTCTCTTTATGTCTCTACAAGTGGTTTTGACTTAGAGATAGGAATTTGAGTTTGATTTTCAAAAACAAACCAAGTGGTGGCATAGAGTGATCCATATATGTCAAAATTGAATCAAAATAATTTGAGTTCTTATTTGAAGTGATTTTGTACTTGTTCTACTTGCTTTATGTTGTGTTGGCATAAATCACCAAAAAGGGGGAGATTGAAAGGGAAATGTGCCCTTGGGCCATTTCTAAGTATTTTGGTGATTTACTGCCCAACACAGGTGCCTAATTGTAAAATGGTGGACAAAGTACAAATCAAGGATAAAGGTATGTTTCTCAGACTTAGTACATTGTTTTATGGACTAATGTATTGTGTCTAAGTGCTGGAAACAGAAAAAATCGAGTTGGAGAAGAGATGGCTCGAGCAGCCAAAGTCTGCCCAGTCTGGGTGCACCGGACTGTCCGGTGGGGCACCGGACAGTGTCCGGTGCGCCAGGCTGGCTTGGGCAAAGTGGCTGCTCTCGGGACTTCGACGGTGGTGTACGGCTAAAATTCACCGGACTGTCCGGTGTGCACCGAACTGTCCGGTGGGCCGCTCACAGGCGAACTCGTCGCTCTCGGGAAACCATCAACGGCGTACGGCTAAAATTCACCGGACTGTCCGGTGTGCACCGGACTGTCCGGTGAGCCAACGGTCGGCCGGGCCAACGGTCGGCCGCGCAATCTGCGCGGGACACGTGGCCGAGCCAACGGCTAGAAGATGGCACCGGACTGTCCGGTGTGCACCGGACATGTCAAGTGCACCAACGGCTCCCAGGCTGCCAACGGTCGACTGCGCTGTTTATGGAAAGAAATCGGGCACCGGACATGTCCGGTGTGCACCGGACTGTCCGGTGCGCCAGACGACAGAAGGCAAGAATTGCCTTCCCAGATTGCTCCCAACGGCTCCTAGCTGCCTTGGGGCTATAAAAGGGACCCCTAGGCGCATGGAGGAGGACACCAAGCATCTCCTAATCATTTCTAAGCACCAAGACATCGATTTCGCGCGTTCTTTTCATTGTGATAGCATATAGAGCTCTAGTGGAGTTGTGAACTCATTGAGTTGTGTTGCGAGCTCTTGTTGCGACTTGTGTGCGTGTTGACACTCTGATTCTAGTGTCTTGTGTGCGTTGCTAATCCCTCACTTGCTCCGTGTTCTTTGTGAATTTCAAGTGTAAGGGCGAGAGGCTCCAAGTTGTGGAGATTCCTCGCAAACGGGATTGAGATAAAGCAAGCAAAACACCGTGGTATTCAAGTGGGTCTTTGGACCGCTTGAGAGGGGTTGATTGCAACCCTCGTCCGTTGGGACGCCACAACGTGGAGTAGGCAAGCGTTGGTCTTGGCCGAACCACGGGATAACCACCGTGCCATCTCTGTGATTGATTTATTGTGGTTATTGTGTTTTGAATCCTCTATAGCCACTTGGCAATTATTGTGCTAACAATTAACCAAGTTTTGTGGCTTAAGTTTTGAAGTGTTACAGGATCACCTATTCACCCCCCCCCCCCCCACTATGTGCTATCAACAGCCGATAAGGGCAAAGACAAAAAAGTCATCATCGGCAATGCATGGGAGGCCGATGGAAACAACAAAACTTCTTGCAGGAAAGTGGTGGCCGAGAAGACTCCTGATGGAGGGGAGACACTGAAGGTGACCATCACAAACTTCGGCACTAGAGGGCAAGCGCAGACAAGGGGACATGCGCGAGAACCCATACTACGCATCGCGGACGGTCCGGTGCCCAAGCGCGGACGGTCTGTAACATCACCGGACGGTCCAAAGCGTTCCAGCGGATGATCCGGCAACAACGAAGAGCCACAGCGACCACGTACCTTCAAACCACAATGACCAGAAATAGGTACGTGGAAAACTAACACGTTCAAGGCAACTGGTCGGTTGGTAAAATCTAGTCCGACCTTTGATCAATTATTGTCTAAATATGTGAAAAACAAGGCCGGCCCCAGCAACCGGCCACCAAAGCGACCTCACTTACCCACCCAGGTGCGACAGCAGGTTAGGCCGATTAGACCACCACACCAATCGGAAAGGACGGAAGGTCATAATGTTCAATTAAGACCTTACGTACCTGTGTGGACACCTCCACCCCCATATCCACCTATGCCATATCCATACATATACATACCTCCACCTTATGTCCCAAATAAAATGTGGGGCATGCCACCATACCCATTTGGGATGCCACAGTACTCCGCTTGGGGGGCACCCCAAACATCTGTATTCAATAGGTTGACACCTCCAGTACAAGACCGATTGAGAGCCCCTCAATCTGGTCCACGAGCATAGGCCCAGCAAGATTTCCGAACAACTCGGCCCCAAAGGCTGACTAATCCGGCAGGGGGACATACAGCTACAACCTCCAACAGTACGAAAAAAGGAGACATCATTAAAATAGGAACGACAGATGTCGTACAACAAAATAACGAAGGGCCGATGATTTTTGGTGAATCGACCAACACAAACAAAAAAGAAGGTACGGCTGTCAACAAAACAACCAACCCAAAATACTCCATGCCCCGATGGTGCCCATCGGGATTGACACGATCGCAAAAGCGAAAATTACAGCGCCTCATAGCAAAGGAGAATCAGGAGAAGGAGGCGGAAAAAATATTCAATGACACACATCCACAGTATCCGCCACCACAAAAGAGATGGAGACCAAAGGCCATTGAGGAAAATCAAACGGCCACAAAAACAGAAAATAAAACAACAATTGTGCAGTTCTTTACAGGTATGGCAGACAGTCCGGCTATAAAGACCGGACCAACCGTATAGGGCGCGGACCGTCCGACCCCTGAGGCCAAACCATCCGCACTACACCATGACACCTCCAACGACGTACCAACACCCATGAAGGAAGATGACCTAGAAAGAGAAGACCTGGTCGACTACGGAACTACGCCAGAACACTTAGAAAATTAGAAAAAGCAAGGTGACAAATTGGTCAGGACCAGTATGGCGCTCGACGGTGTTAGGACTAACAGTTCAATCAAAGCTAAAGGGGTCACGTCCGTTGAGTCAACCATCGAGAACAAGCCACTACGTACCATCCTAATAAGTGGCAAGATGCCTAAGAAAACCGATGTGATCACATCGAGTTAGTTGCTTTTGGTTCGCTCAGCTCCACCAAAAGGCAGGGGGGCATATGTTGAGCACCAATTTAAGCGGCGGACGGTTCGGCCCTGAGGTCGGACGGTCCGCGGTCTGGATGGTCCACGCCTGTGGGCCGGACGGTCCGCGCGTGCGTAGAGCAGATTAGGGTTCCGAGTTTTGTGCTACGGTTGAGCTCGGGAAATTAGTTTGTAAAGGGTCCAACCCCCTCCTCTATAAATAGAGAGGTATACGGCCGATTTGTAATCATCAATCGAATCAATAACACTTTTATCTCGCGTTTAATTCCTGTACAATTAGGAGTAGTTCTAGTCTAGTTCTAGTTTAGCCTCTCAATCCCCAAATTCTCTGCTTCTCTTTGACTCTACGTCGATTAGAGGAGTCTAGGTCGACCTGTCGAGCCTAGACAACTCTTAGGATCTCTTCTCCCCGACGGGGTCCCTCCCGGGAGTGAGATCCAGGCATCGTCGGCGACCTTCCGCCGCCCCTACGCACGCGCGGACCGTCCGGCCGTCAGGCAGGGAACCCTAGCCCCTGCGCCAGATCGCGGACCGTCCGGCTTCTGGCCACGGACCATCCGCCCCTGACCAGAGAGTACCGCCGCTGGTTCTTGTTGAGTGATTGGCGCCCGAAAAAGGTGCCACCAAGAATTAATCCAACGGTGATGATCTCATCCAAATCCAACCGTGTTGATTTCTCAACTGACTTACAATTGGAATCAGACGGGTATTAAACAATGGTGAAGCATCATGAAAAAGAAACTAGTTGCATGTGTGCGCATGCATGTATGTCTCCTAAAGAAACCCCTTTGTGTTCACTAGCAAAACGAAACTTTGATGTCTCTTTATATGCATATGGATTTATCTAGTGCAGAGATGAATCTTGTGTGGTAGGTGAGACCGATTCAGAATCTCTCTTCACTCCCCTTCCTGAACTTTGTAGTAGGTAGGTAGGTGAGTGCCTTGCCTAGTAGGTGCTCCTATCCTATCTGCTGTGTGAGGTGTGACCGTGTGACGACCACCGCACGGCAAGTCGGTCGCCATCTTCTTGACTTCACCATTCATGCAGGGAAAAAAAAGCTCTAGGCCCTGTTCGGCTGGCTGCAAGCCGACACTGTTGCAGCTGTTTGGACTGCTGCAGCTGCAATCCATAGAGAGAAAAATACTGTAGAAGCCGCAGCCGCAGCCGCAGCCGCAGCAAGCCGCAGCGAACAAGCTGCTAGACTGTTTACACGAAACGAAGAGCTTTGCAAGAGTTGCAACATGTTACATGTCGTTGTTGGTGTAGAAAAGTACTTGCGGCAGTGTGGTTTTGGTAGGTGAAGTTGCTGTGTTGTTTGGTTCAAATGTTTAAATATCAATTTTGCTTATTAAATATATTTTAATTAGGTTTAACAAATTTGTCTCTTCTTTTAGTCTTGATCTGTGTATTTAGTCTTAAAACGAGACTATATTTAATATACTTAATTATTATTATTAAAGCATTCATTATATGACAGATACTAAACTTTTAGGTGGAACTAAACACTCCTTAAAGTTGTCTCTAACAGCTATCTTATTTTATCCTCTATTTTAAACTTTACCTTATAAACAGCCTAAAGTGCAAATTCTCTATTTTATACTACCTTCATTCTCGAATATTTATCGTCCGCTAGTTCATTTTTACTAAAATTCTCTATTTTTGTTTCTATCCTGTTACCAAACCATAGAGCTACATCGCCAAGGTACACGCCACCGGTCGCCGGATGGATCAACATGATCACAGTTCACAGACCTAGCAGCACCATCGACGGCCATTCCGAGCTCTGAGCTAGGCAACTTACTGGATTGAACTGAACCGGGAAGCACAGCCAATGCAAGTTTCTGCGTACCGGAAATAGAAGGGTCTTGGCTTTTTTTTTGAATGGCATAGCTGAGCAAAAAATACGACTAAGAGTATAGATGAGCACACCACCAAAACTAAGGGCACGAATTTAAAAAACTCTTTTATAAACCCATCAACGCTACGAGATCCTTCTCGTACTAAGTTTAAGTATCAAATCGAGTTATCCTTGAATCTATTTGGCGAGAAACCAACTCAAACTATCGCATTCGTGCCTACTGTGAATGTCTATACTTAGGCCCCGTTTCAATCTTATGGGATAAACTTTAGCTTCCTGCGAAACTTTAGCTATATGAATTGAAGTGCTAAAGTTTAGCTTCAATTACCACCATTAGCTCTCCTGTTTAGATTACAAATGGCTAAAAGTAGCTAAAAAAAGCTGCTAAAGTTTATCTCACGAGATTGGAACAGGGCCTTAGAAGCTATCCCGCGAAAAGCACAAGCTATTCCTCTTCTACTACCAAGTAGCTCTAGCTAGCATATCTCGTCGTGCATAAACCTTACCTGCTTCTAAAACTTCTACTTACATCTGTGACTGCCTATTCCGGTCTTTCTCTAAAATATCTATCTTTGAATTCCTA
Organism: Zea luxurians; assembly: GCA_029449295.1. NCBI lineage: Eukaryota > Viridiplantae > Streptophyta > Magnoliopsida > Poales > Poaceae > Zea > Zea luxurians. Next base: position 46,717,622 of record JAOPSE010000010.1, read on the forward strand.
CTTATAAACAAACGAAACTAATAAATATGCCTAGCTAGCATCCGCCAATGCTTTTTAGTGCCCGCGACAACAAAAACTTAGTCCCTTGCCACGCTCGCTTAAATGTGTCTGTCACACCCGGTTCTAGGGCAGAGCCGGGCGCATAGCATATGTGTGCCAAGATCCATTTTCACACATATGTTGATATCACAAGTGTAATATATCAAAAGACAATGCAATAAAGGCGTAAAAAGAGTAGAGTACTTTATTACATCATCTGAATCAATGTATCTTTAACAAGTATCAACATCAAAGTAAGACGGAATTATATATGGGTAATCTCCCACAGAAAGATGGCAGGCACATCGTTAGACTTAGAATTCATTGTCGAAATCTCCATCAAAGTCTTCTTCATCACCCTCTGATCAAAATATTAGCAAGGGTGAGCTCACTTATGGTCGGGACTCAACAAGTGGGGGGGAGGAATTAATGCAAGTTTAACAAGGTGAGGCTAAGGTTGAGCAGTAAGCATTTTAGTTGGTCAATATTTTATTAACAACACCTGTCTTACTAATAAGTGTGTATCTCAAGTATCCTATTTAAACAAAGGTATAAGAGTATATCAAAAACACTTAAGTGAAACCACTTAAGCAAACCATTGGCAGATCATCAGATCTCGATTTATTGTCCATCTTTAAGTTCAATTATCATGTGAGGGTCCAGGTTGCTCTTAACCGTGAGCACGGCTGATATATCAGTTTTACACTCTGCAGAGGTGGTACAACTTTACCCACAAGTCATGTATCCCATCTAGCCTGGGCTGATCGGACCCGTAAACACTACCAAGGTGAATGGCTAAGGATCCATTATGAGGCTTTCACAAAATACACTTAATACAAAGCAACCCGCTAAGATTTCCAAGTTGGTGTGGAGGCCCTCCGAGCGAGGTACCTTAGCCAAGAATACGTCTCCATGTTAACGTGAGCTGCCACCACTGCCGCTCCCCCTCTTGCCCATATTTCAGGTAAGGTTGCTAGGTACTAAGCATATAAAGCTAATTACCAAAGCCAGAGCCATGATAGCACTCGTGGTTGCACTGTTATCCTGGTTGGTCACTCTATGTTCCATTTAATATGAAATAATCTTGTTTAACCATCGGGTTAACACCATAATGCCAATTTCAATTTTGGAACATTAATATTAATTAATGAGTGACATTAAAATTATCAAGTTAAGCGGTAGCACAAATTTGTATAGCATAGTATTTTCCCATGGTAATCAAGTAATACAGTTGGTAATTCTAGGAAATCCTTAATTAGGTAAATCCCATCAAATTATACAGTATATCCAAAAGTAAATATTATTATATGCATTAATTAGGTACAAATAGAATATGCAGAGGGAGAATCCATTTGCCTTGCTCGAACGTGTCCTGCGGGTTGTCCTCGAACGTGTTAGGCTCGTCTAACTCACAGTCCACTTTTAGCATCGATTTGCGTATCGCACATACAAAAGAATACGTACGCCAAATAAATAAACATACACCAGTACAGGGTAATCATTCACCATTACATTCATCACACTTATCACACTCATAAATACGTCCTAAAGCGTAAATACTTATTTAATTCGTTTATGACTATTATTGCGAGTCATTAATGATGAAATTATGAGTAGGTGCCATAATACTAGTTTTAACTAGTATTAATATGTATTAACATTCTTCATGAAAATAAAGGCTAATTATTTTCTTTAATACTAATAAATAGACTAATAGACTTTATTCCTTTTATTTCTAACTTGAGTTTATGCGTATAGCTAAAAATGACTCTAGTAACATTAATATTCTAAAAATTAATATAAATCATTAATTGGACTTTTAATAACATAAACATGGTTATTATGACAAAAACAAGCTATATTTTACAAATTCTAAAAAGTTAAGTGCTATACTTATGGACACCTTTATTTTGGCTAGTAAAAATCTATTTTCCATACAACTAGTGGTATTTTCTCCTTTCTTTCTAAAAGAGAGCATTATTGAAAATAGTTGGAGATAAATCATCTAATAACCTATAATGTTTATATTGCCATGAATTCTATACCATTTATTAAATCCATTAAAATGAACCTATTGAAATAAACCTATGATTATAATCTTCCAAATAATTTCCAACATCCATTGTGAACAGAATTAATTACAAAATTACCTATCTAATGTTTTTATCACCAACATGTGTCTACTAATTTTCGTCATACTTCTCCCTAATCCAACATTCTAAAAGTCATCGCATCAAATAACATGAATAATCACGGTGCACTACTTATCGCATATATCTACCAAAAATTCCATAGCGCACATACGTATGAATTCCGAATCACACATGCTCATATTACAACACAATAAATATACAATTCATAAACCGAATCAAAAAGTAATTTCGAAAATACACAAATATTTTGGGTCATCTTCAACCTTGCGACGAACGGCGGATGGCTTGGGCGTGCGTCTAGGCGAAGGCTTGGTATGACGGGTGCGTAGCTCCGGTGAGTTCCACGGGCTTCGGCGACGGCGTGGCGAACTCCGGCGACGGCGGTGGCTCAAACGACGAGGAGCTTGAGAGAGAGAATGGGGCGAACTCGGGTAGGAAGGAAGAGAGAGAGGAGCTCGGCATATTTATAGAGGAGGGAGGGGAGAAGGAAGAGGCGGCCAGGGGAGGTCAATGGGCACCGACGGGTTCTTCATAGCCATCAATGGAGGGAGGGAGTAATGGAGGAGAGTGATGGGAGGAGAAACGGAAGCAGTGATGCTCCATTAATGCCGAGGGAGAAACGGACGCGCAGGGTCGGCATTGGGCGGTTCCTGGCGCGCGGTCATGGGCGTCGCGGCGCTTGGGTCTCTGGTAGCTGGAGGCGCGGGAGTCGCGGGCGTCGCGGCTGGGCGCTCGGGCATCGGGGCGGCTTCCTGGTGGCGCGCGCGTGGGAGCAAGGGGAGGCAGGGAGAGAGGGAAGAGGAGTGGGGCCGGGTGGGACCCACATGCAAGAGAGAGAAGAGGGGGAGAGAAGCAAGCAGGGTGGCAGCGGTGGCTTGGAGGCAGGGGGAGGAGGGCGCGCGGCTAGGAGGTTTGATGGGCCCCTAGTGGGCCTTAGGGTTAGGGTTAGGTTTGTTTCTTTTTTCTTTTCTAAATTCGAAATATACTTTTAAATACCCTAAAATTCATAATAATTATACCAGAACTATTTATAAATAAAATATTTATTTTTAGACTAATTATTATTATATTATTTATTTGGATTTTCATTTAAGAAGAAATGCTATTAAATATCCAATAATCAATCATGTGCAGTAAAAAAATATTCAAAATGCAAATAAATAACAAACACTTGAATGAAAAATTTATTACCCTAATTACCATAAATAACTAAATCCATTATTTTTAGTTGATGGTTTTTATAGTGTTACAGTGTCTTTCTTTGATAAATAAATACCAAAAGCAGAGCCTTTCTTCCCTTCCTCGACACAGTGGATTGCTTTTTTGCCAGAAAATGAGATGCTTTTCCTAGACTTTGGGCTTGCATCCTTTTCTCTACTTCCTATATTGAAAGAGTGGACTACAGAGGCTGAGCGATCAATCAAATAGGATAGGATTCTAGCTATCAATTTCCTTGAATAGAAAGGAAAAGAATTCGCCTAAAATGCTTGTTGGGGTAGGTCAAAGAGTATAGGTTTCACCCGGATAAGACAGAAATCCTAGTCTCGATAAAGCGTGTACCAAAGAGTTTAAAGGGAAAGAAGCAAGGGTAAGGGGCTTTGATGAAAAATAGGTGGTCCACGATACTTCACTTACTTAGGGTCTTTAATAAAATAAATAGGGAGAAGAGACAATAACTAGCTGACTTAGCGTCACCGATCACAATTCTATATTCACTAAGGCCCTGTTTGTTTCGTTGGAATTGAATTCTATTTTAATAATTATAATTTATACAAAACTAATTAAGTTCATATATTTATATATGTAATATATTTGTATATTATTCTAAATCATTTGAGTGAGATAGTTATATACTACATTTATGTTATAGCAAAGCAAGTGGAATAGTGTGCTATAAGTTATACATCGGAAACATAGCATGTAAATCTATAGAATCAATTTTCATCTCTCACCCTATGAATTTGAGATAGGCTTATATGATAACTGAAAGTCGCCTAGAGGGGGGGTGAATAGGCGAAACCTGAAAATTAAAACTTTTATCCCCCAACTAGATCCCTTGATTAGTGGTTAGAACAAGATATACAAATATCGGAGAATAAAAACTAAGTTCTTGCTGGAAAAGAGTATTGCTAAATAATGCGGAAGTGATAAATCAATACAACTAGTAAGTTATAGAATAACAAAGCAAGAAGCCTTAGATGAGAAGAGCACTAAGCCAAGTTCTTTCTTGCGAAATGTTGCTTCACTAAATGAAATTAAACTTGAAGCAACACCCAATGATATTAGCAAATAATGGAGCAAGAAAACTTAGAGCAAGGGAAAACAAACAAATCACAAGCAATAAACACAATGGACACGGGTGATTTGTTTTACCGAGGTTCGGCCCTCGAAGGCCTAGTCCCCGTTGAGGAGTCCACTTAAGGACGGGTCTTTTTCAACCCTTTCCCTCTCTCCCCCGATCACTCAAGGATCGGTGAGCTCTTCTTCTTCTCAAGGATCACTCTCGATCCCACAAGGATCACCACAATCTTTGGTGTCTCTTGCTAGCTTTTACAAGCCTCCAAAACTTTGGAGGAAGTTCGAATGGGAGTCAAAACTCCACGCGCAAATGAACACAAAGATGAAGCACACACTATCTCTCGATGAAACTCACAAGGCACTAGTGCTAAACTCAAATGAGTAGCTCTCTTTTGCTTGCTTTCTATTTTGTGGCACTTGTGTTGGTTGTAGTGGTCTAAATCTTGTGTATAGGATGGATCAATGAATATATGTGGTTGGGAGGGCTTGAGTATGTCAACTAGATGACTTGGAATGTTGCTTGGGCTCCCCTACCTTGAAGTGGCCGGTTGGGGTGGTATTTATAGCCACCAACCAAAAACTAGCCGTTGGTGAAGGCTGTCTGTTCGATGGTGCACCGGACAGTCCGGTGCACACCGGACATGTCCGGTGTGACAGCCACGTCACCAAATAGCCGTTGGGTTGGAGCTGGTCCACCGTTGGAGGCTTTGTCCTCATGCGGCACCGGACAGTCCGGTGCACACCGGACAGTCCGGTGCCTCTCTGATCCTCTGCTCTGACTCTGCCGCGTGTACTGTTTACTGTCAGAGTCGACCGTTGGCGCCGAAGTAGCCGTTGCCCCGCAGTTACACCGGACAGTCCGGTGCACACCGGACAGTCCGGTGAGTTTTAGCGCGCCGGCTCTAAGGATTTCCCGAGGCTGAGGAGTTCGTTGGGAAGTCTCCTGGTGCACCGGACACTGTCCGGTGGCACACCGGACAGTCCGGTGCGCCAGACCAGGAAGCCTCTCGGGATGCCTTTAGCTCTCTATTTTGAACCCAACTTTGTTCTTTTTATTGGCTTGCTGTGAACCTTTGGTACCTGTATAACTTATATACTGGAGCAAACTAGTTAGTCCAATTATTTGCGTTGGGCAATTCAACCACCAAAATTAATTAGGAACTAGGTGAAAGCCTAATTCCCTTTCAATCTCCCCCTTTTTGGTGATTGATGCCAACACAAACCAAAGCAAATATAAGAGTGCATAATTGAACTAGTTTGCATAATGTAAGTGCAAAGGTTGCTTGGAATTGAGCCAATATAAATACTTAATAGATATGCATGGATTGTTTCTTTATTTTTGACATATTGGACTACATTTGCACCACATGTTTTGTTTTTGCAAATTCTTTTGTAAATTCTTTTCAAAGTCCTTTTGCAAGATAGTCAAAGGTAAATGAATAAGATTTTGCAAAGCATTTTCAAGTTTTGAAATTTTCTTCCTTTGATCCAAATGCTTTTCTTTGACTAAACAAAACTCCCCCTCAAATAAGGTCTCCTCTTAGTGATCAAGAGGGTTTTACATCAATTTTGAAAATACTATTTGCTCCCCCTTTAGAACACAAAGAGATACCAATTTTGAAATATACCAATTTGAAAATCATCAATTTAAAAATGGGTGATGGTGCGGTCCTTTTGCTTTGGGCTAATATTTTCTCCCCCTTTGGCATGAATCGCCAAAAAACGGAATCATTAGAGCCCAATGAAGTCCTTTTCTCCCCCTTTGGTCATAAAATGAATGAGTGAGGATTATACCAAAGTTGGAGAGAGATGCGGAGCGACGGCGAAGGATGAGTAGTAGAGTGGAGTGGAAGCCTTGTCTTCGCCGAAGACTCCAATTCCCTTTCAATATACCTATGACTTGGTTTGAAATTCACTTGAAAACATATTAGTCATAGACATAAAAGAGATATGATCAAGAGGATATATCAAATTAAGCATGATCATAGTTCTATATAACATAGATTGCTCCCCCTAAGTATGTGCATGGAGAGGAACACATATTTTGGCCTTAAATGCCAATTGCACATAATCAGGTTAATGAGAACATATCTATATCATACAGATTATGAAGTGCATTGTGTCATAGTATAAGTGTGATGCTCATGACAATTTATGCACTTATGAAAGCATGTTGTAAACAATTTAAGCATTTTCCCTTAAGGATTTCAAAGAGACTTAAGGACCATCCACCTTTGAAACAAAGGCAGCTTATCCTCGTTACAAGGTTAAGCTTTAAGCTCTTTGACAATAAAAGTACTTCATCTAGTTTTTTTTTTCAGAGATGCACTAAGGCAGGAATGAATTTTGGGAAATTAAACTAGGTATGGAGCAGGGATAATACATGGACATGCTTTCTCTTCCTTTCATACAAGATATGCAAAGAATGTATAGAAAAGGAAGATTTAGGTACAAGTTTAAATGAAAGGAGATAGTTTTACCTTTTTGTACCTTTACATAGGGACGCTCTCTTCATTGTGCTTTGTCCTTAGTCTTAGATGCTTAAGAACTATTCTTAATGACAATATATGGAAATATTTTGCACAAGAGAGAGTTCTACAACTAGTGATCTTTTTCAAGTTATTGTTAGCATATATCAAATGGATCACAAGTTGCATAAATGTATCATGAATTCTCCTTTTACCTTAGTGCATATCAAGATAGATATCAATTAAAGTTACCAAAATCAAATTGAAATTTCATGAGGCACTAAGAAGCATAAGTGATAATTGAAGTTGTCCAATGATCAATTAATATGCGATCAAGAGAACAACATAGGCATTAGATTTTCAATCAAGCTTAAAAATAGGAGAATCCAAAACACATGCTACTTTAGAATTGAAAGCAACAATCCTTGATAAAAGCGACATTATTTTTAACAAGTTGGATTGATGTGTAGTAGCACACTATATGAGAAACATTATTCTCATGCAAGACACTATATGAAATTATTAAGATAAAGCAATAGTCTCATATAATCAAGATATAGAAATAGACTCCCCCTAAAGATATGCATCAAGAATTTGAATAGATGCATTTACTTTTAAAGACAAATAGAGGGAAGCATTATACATCTTGATCAAGGCTCATTAAATTTGCAATAATCAACTTGAGCCTAGTATTCTCATTATGAAAGGATTTAGAATACTCACAACCACACCATGATTGTGTTGTTCTTGATGTTCTCTTCTTTCATTTGAGAGTCCTCCCTTTGCTGTGGCTTCTTTTTCCTTTCAAACTTATTGAAAATACTCAAGAAGGATGTTAGTAACACAAGGGAGTATGTAATGAAGGATGATTTCTTTTAGATAGAAAATAAGCACAATTCATCATCCATAGATCACACAGATATGAAGTAAAATCCTTAACATTAGTGCATTTCATTTTAGAAATATGAGTGAGCACCTTTTAATCATTGGAGATTTTACTTTAACATATTAAATTTAGTTAATCAATACTTGGAAGCAAATCAATATGATAACAAATATAGCAAAGACATGAAATGGATTCTAATGGATAAGTGCATTGAGAAGAATGAGATTGAATGCACATCTTAGCCAATTTAAATTCGATAAAGAATCTATTTCTTCACAGAGATATAACTAGAGTAAATAATCATGATGGGAACTATATTTGATTAAGGAGATGAGTTCCCATACCTTTGCTTTTACCTTTCTTCTTTTGGGTGAAGAACAACCCATGAGGCTTGTGTACTTTCTTTCTTGTAGATTTTCATAATTGAACTCAAGAGAAATGTTAGTAGCAACACAAGCACTAGTTTCCATTCTTGTAATCATTTTGATAAGGAGTGGGAAGCTAGATTACTAAAACATGGAAACTTCATAGCATGAACTAGATTATCCATAGATGATGTTATGCTTATTTTAACTCATAAAACAAGCATAAATAATCCTTTAAGATTATTGGAATAAATCTAATTCATGATATGGAAAGCGATAAATGTGAAAGAATCAAATCCAATTTGAGCAAGTAAAAATACATCATGAACATTTGGATTGAATTTTCTTTTCATGTTAGATTACACGCTTTCAAAGAGAAACTTATTCTCTACAAGTGAGACTACTTTGGGTTACTTAAATAAAATCAATAGTCTCACTATTCTAGTTATAGAGAGAGTTTTCCTTTTACAAGTGTCCTAAGGATTTGAATTCCTTACATGACACCTTATTCTTTTAAGAACATGAAATATCTCTCTATATCTAGAATCATGGCAACAACAAGATAAATAGAAGAAGAATATGCCATGACAAACTTGCAACAATTTAAAGCATGTAGATTGCCACAGTAATGAAAAGATGAGTATGCAATCTACCATATGATAGGAAATTCTTCAAAGAATGGTAATATAAATTTAAAGGCATTTGAAGTGCTTCAATTTTTCTATGTGACTACACAAGACACATAAGAATTGATATTCTAAAACACTTGTATTTAAAAGATAAGTGTTACCATCCTTTGGCTTTCCTTCATGTTGTAGGCCTTGATTTTTGCACATGATATTTCTTTATTTCCTACAACATCAATATCTTTCTCGAGATGATATGAGTTTAAGACATAGTAATTTGAAAAATAACCTTGGGTTAATCATGTATGTAGATTATTGACGATTGATAGCTTGAGTGGACTCTCTCAAGCACACCAAGGCTTCATATCATCTCCTTCCCCTACAAAGCTTGTCAAGTATATTTTGGTACCCATCGCTTGATGAGTCCATCACGGTTAGCCAACAAAGATCTAGGAACCCAAAAGTCCTTTGTGTTAGTATTAGGTAAACTCATTACCTTTCTAGCACAAGTTGCAATTTTGGGTTGCCTAGTTACATGAGAAGTAATTGACAAGCTAGGAGTGGAAGATTTACCTATGGGACAATCCTTGCATTGATGTCCCTTCTTTCGGCATATGTAGCATAGGCGATCTTCAACTCTTGAAGATTTCTTCCTTCCTTGTTTCTTGCTTGCTACATGGTTAGTGAATATTTTCTTTTCTAACCTTATGCCTTTTTGTTTTAAATGGGGACAAGATCTAAGCAAGTGTCCCTTCTTGGAGCATTTAAAACAAAGTCTATCATCCTTGTTAATAATCAAGCCATTTTTAATGTAGGGACATGACCTAATCAAGTGCCCTTCTTCAAAGCATTCACTACACCTCTTAATGTGAAGTGTGGCTTGATTATTACCTTGGATGTTACCTTTTGTGGAGGCGTGGTTTAGGCTTTTGGAGGAGGTGTTGAATTTCATCTTTTGTTTCTTCCTCTTGGTAATCCTCAAATCCTTGACATTTTCTTTAAGGGATGTAATGCATGCCACAGTTGTTCGCGTCTCAAGCTTCTTCACCATGTGATCACAGTTATCTTGAGAAGGTTGGGCAATGCATTTCCCTTTTAGTTGTGTCAAGCTCATCTTTAGCCTCTCATTTTCTTCTTTGAGCTTTTGATATGTATCATCATTTGTTCCTGCAAATTCTAACTCAAAGGAAGATTTGCTTGTCGACGGACAACAAGCATTAGCACATGGTAATATAGCATCAATTTGAATACATGTGCATGAGTGAGGTTGTTGGGATTTTAAATTTTCTATCACAACCTCATGAGCAATGTTTAATATGATATGATCTTCCATAAGGTTTTCATGAGAACATAGAAGCATATCATATTTTTCTTGAAAAGCTAGATTTTCAACTTTTAGCTTTTCTACTTGGTCCTTAAGCAAGGTATTCCTATTTACTAATTGAGCGATACAATGTAAAGCGTTATCATGCTCAATTGAAACAGTTTCATACCTTTGGACCAAATCAACATGAGAGCACTTTAGCTCCTCATGTTCTTTAGTCAACTCGCCAAAGTGTAGCATTTTCATGGAGAGAATATCTTCTAGCCTTTGACGAGCTTCGCTTTGCTCTCTCGCTCTTTCTAGAAGTTTGAGCATGACCGCCTTATCTTCTTGGCTTAGGCGAGTGTAGAGATGCACAAAGCTTCTTTCTTCCTCCTCATCCTCATTTGTGCTTCCGCTATCATTTGCATTAGCCACACAACACATGTGGGAATCGAAATGGGAAGACAAACCTTTTGGAGAGGTGGATTCATCGTTTGGTCTCCACCGTTCATTTCTTCTTCTTCCTTGCAAGGGTTAGTATCACAAAGACTAAAGGAAGTAGAAGCATCAAATGAACTATCATGTTTGGACTTATTAAATTTGCTTTTAATTCTAGTCCAAATATCATGCATATCACAAATGGGTTTGTCATATTTTATTATGAAGGCATGATAATCTTCTTTGCTAAGGGATTTACTTAAGATGTCATAAGCTAGATAGTTTAAGCGTATACATCTTAAATCTTCTTCGGAGGCATTTTCCCTAGCATAGTTGGGAGGAATAATACTCTTGTCTAAAATTTGTTCTAATTGAGGGTCTACCGCTCTAAAGGCATTTATCACTCTAGTAGACCATGAATCATAATTAGAACAATCGGAAAGTAATATCTCAAGAGTTACCTCCTTGTTTTCCTGGGTCTTCTTGTTCTTTTGGGATCTTCTACGAGCCATCACTTCGAGTTGTTAAGCTCAAGATGAAGTGCCTAGCTTTGATACCAATTGAAAGTCGCCTAGAGGGGGGGTGAATAGGCGAAACCTGAAAATTAAAACTTTTATCCCCCAACTAGATCCCTTGATTAGTGGTTAGAACAAGATATACAAATATCGGAGAATAAAAACTAAGTTCTTGCTGGAAAAGAGTATTGCTAAATAATGCGGAAGTGATAAATCAATACAACTAGTAAGTTATAGAATAACAAAGCAAGAAGCCTTAGATGAGAAGAGCACTAAGCCAAGTTCTTTCTTGCGAAATGTTGCTTCACTAAATGAAATTAAACTTGAAGCAACACCCAATGATATTAGCAAATAATGGAGCAAGAAAACTTAGAGCAAGGGAAAACAAACAAATCACAAGCAATAAACACAATGGACACGGGTGATTTGTTTTACCGAGGTTCGGCCCTCGAAGGCCTAGTCCCCGTTGAGGAGTCCACTTAAGGACGGGTCTTTTTCAACCCTTTCCCTCTCTCCCCCGATCACTCAAGGATCGGTGAGCTCTTCTTATTCTCAAGGATCACTCTCGATCCCACAAGGATCACCACAATCTTTGGTGTCTCTTGCTAGCTTTTACAAGCCTCCAAAACTTTGGAGGAAGTTCGAATGGGAGTCAAAACTCCACGCGCAAATGAACACAAAGATGAAGCACACACTATCTCTCGATGAAACTCACAAGGCACTAGTGCTAAACTCAAATGAGTAGCTCTCTTTTGCTTGCTTTCTATTTTGTGGCACTTGTGTTGGTTGTAGTGGTCTAAATCTTGTGTATAGGATGGATCAATGAATATATGTGGTTGGGAGGGCTTGAGTATGTCAACTAGATGACTTGGAATGTTGCTTGGGCTCCCCTACCTTGAAGTGGCCGGTTGGGGTGGTATTTATAGCCACCAACCAAAAACTAGCCGTTGGTGAAGGCTGTCTGTTCGATGGTGCACCGGACAGTCCGGTGCACACCGGACATGTCCGGTGTGACAGCCACGTCACCAAATAGCCGTTGGGTTGGAGCTGGTCCACCGTTGGAGGCTTTGTCCTCATGCGGCACCGGACAGTCCGGTGCACACCGGACAGTCCGGTGCCTCTCTGATCCTCTGCTCTGACTCTGCCGCGTGTACTGTTTACTGTCAGAGTCGACCGTTGGCGCCGAAGTAGCCGTTGCCCCGCAGTTACACCGGACAGTCCGGTGCACACCGGACAGTCCGGTGAGTTTTAGCGCGCCGGCTCTAAGGATTTCCCGAGGCTGAGGAGTTCGTTGGGAAGTCTCCTGGTGCACCGGACACTGTCCGGTGGCACACCGGACAGTCCGGTGCGCCAGACCAGGAAGCCTCTCGGGATGCCTTTAGCTCTCTATTTTGAACCCAACTTTGTTCTTTTTATTGGCTTGCTGTGAACCTTTGGTACCTGTATAACTTATATACTGGAGCAAACTAGTTAGTCCAATTATTTGCGTTGGGCAATTCAACCACCAAAATTAATTAGGAACTAGGTGAAAGCCTAATTCCCTTTCAATAACTTTGAAAAGTGGTGGAATGTCACATTCTAAAAAAATTAGCCTATTCCATTAGTAAGATTCCAATTCCTCAAAATGAAAGGAAACAAACGGAACCTAAGTGTAAGTGTAAGTGAACGAAATGCTGATTGCTTGCTTGCAACACTAGCCGCCCAACTATTATACCTTGATTACGGAGAGCAAGGCTTTGTGCCCAAAACAAACAACCTGGCTTGCACTAGCTGATAGAAATAAGGCTCCTTTCTATCTTGACTCAGTGATATTAATACAATAGGTTATTCCCCATCTTGCACTTCTCGGAAGAAATAGTGCCCCTCTCTAGGACTTCCTTCTCTCACTCTCGAGGAAGCAAGAAGGGGCAGGCCCATCCTAACTGACACTGTACTATAATTGGACAATAGTGGCTAGACGGAATGGACAATAGCATTGCTATACTTAACTAAAACTAACCGCTAAGCGGTTCAAGACATCAACATAAGTAAATAAAAGAGATACACTTTATTTGCAAAGTAATACACAAGCTCGTTGGCCAGTGAAATGGGGCCCAGTATCGGTAGATCAACGAATTCAAACTAGCTTTTCAATCATCAAGAAAATAAATAAGTATCCCTAGCTTTCGATCAATAAGACGGTAGAGATCTAGCTAGCGGGATGAGGCATATACTATTCACAGTTAGGCAGAGCAAGGCATTCCAATCTCGATTCTAGATCAACACAGATGATAGATATACGAGGTGGATCGAGACATTCTTCCTATTAAGATATTGAATTGGGTCTTGGGGTCGTGGGGGAATGATGATCGATTCCGCTGGACGCAAATGTGTCATCAGTAAACTCTCCCTTTCTTTATCGATATACAAGACCAGGGCTTGCCTATAATCAGGGGTTGGCTACGGCTACTAAGTAGTTTACCAATTAATAGAACCTTGCTGGGTATGATTCCAGCTGACTTCCACCGAACTTCGCAGAGCACGGTCAATATGCTATCCTTCTTCCTTCTTTTCCTATTCTTTCCTCAATCAAACCAACCCATCTCTTCTCCACAGGCATCCAATCCCTATTTGAGACAACAACACTGACCTATTATTTATTTGCACTTCCCGATATCAAGAGGTTCTTACTTACCTTTGACCAGTAAGACACGAATTATCTACTCATCAAGGGATGTGATGGCCCATCAGGATCTTACGACAAGTGGATCATCCCTATACTATACTTAACTCAGCCCTGTGCTATACTCGAGAGTAGGTGGAAACATTAACGTATCTATCTTTTCGCTCCCCTCCTGCCTAGCCCTATGGATTTGAATCTAGAAGCAAGGGCACCACTTTGCGTATCTATTTAGAGAGATAATGGAAGAATTCAAATAAGCAAAACTATTAGTATTGGTTCTATTCTCGTGCAGGGTCACTGATACTCGTCGGTACCCTCTTGTCCTGAAGCCGATGGAAAAGGGTGGAATTTCCTAATCCCGTGTCCAAGTTAGTCTACCGAAATCTGACCATGGCTAAACATGGCTTTTTATCTTGAGTTGCTTCAGCATACTACTATGATCAAGGCGGAAAGTCTAGTGCTTATTAATCAAAGAAGAAGTGATAGGGGTCTTCTTAAGATAAGACGAGTTGCTTTGATGAAAAGAGTGTAGCCATGATGGCAAGTCAAGGTGGGGCCCTGTGAAGGCAAGCCTTGTGTATGTTAGCGTGATGACGAGAGAAAGGAAATGACCTTGAACAATAGCTGTTTGTAGCACACCCTATAATAACTTCAACCAGTGGACCAGCCTATCCAATACCCTACGCCATGCTTGATGGCTTGGCCTGTGGCTTTGTTGACCAGTGCAAAGGCCCGACAACTGTTCTGAGAGTCACTAGAGAATGGCCAATAAGCTGGATTCCCTCCTTACTTGCTTTACCTACTTTTTTCCAATGACTGCTACTGATTCCTTTATTTCCCACGTAACCTTTACTTCTATCTAGAGAAGATCCATTACCTAGCTCTTATTCTGGCATGATCAAATCGATACCAACATTCAAGAGCGAATAAGGATAAAAAGAGGGGAGGAATCCATTTATTATTTATTTATCCCAACTATGTACAGAAATCTATCTATTATTGCCTGCATCGACAGCAAAGTAAACTCTCGCTGATGATAGAAGAACAACTCTTAGGGTTGTAGCAAGGAAACTATGAGCTATTTATTGTTACTTTCTTAGATAGGCTACAAGATAAAGGATGGATTATGGTCTATTTTCTTACTTGACTATCTTGCCAGGAGCTCGCAACAAAACGAGAGCTTTTTGATAGCTCGTTCACTCGACTACCACGCTTAGTTAGTCCGTCCGTAGGGATGGGAGTGGCGTAGTCTGTCTGCCCTTCTTCGTAAGTAGCTGGACTTGGATTTTCATAAGCAACTGGAACTATCAAAACAAAAGTCAATGTCAATTGGCCTTAAAAAGGCTATAGCCCTGTTTCTTTTGAAAAAACGAATTTCAAGTTTCGAAGAAGACATGCCTCCAAGAAAGCCACTCCACCTAAAGAGTCTTATTCCTATTCGGTCTACATTCACTATTCTTCATAGGCACTGCGTTGGGTCGGTAGGTTGTTGTTTTTACTTTTTTTCTTCTTGCTTTAATCGATAGGACTTCTCGTAACCCAAAAAGGTTGGTTCTTCCCCTACAACCCCTACCCCTCCAAGGCAGTACTCTTCATCGGCAAATCTGAATGTCTCGATCCAAGTTGAGACCCACCTACAGAAATTGATCCATCAACGACTTTTTCTATAGTGGCAGGAAGTCTCCAACTCTTCTATATGCGCTAGCTAGGTAATCCCTTTACTTAATCTGATATGGGATCTCTTGTTACTAGAAAGGAACTAAACTAGCTTGCCCGAAAAGAATGGATTGCTACCCTTGGAGAGCTAATGGTACTGGATTGATAGCGCACTGATTGAACCGACCCCGGATGTACCACTGGGGGACCTGTGGCTGGAGAGAATCTCTCGCGATGGAGAAATGTAAAATGGGAAGCTCTATGGAGGATCGTGTCATTCGTCATCGAAATGGGACTGACTCGCTTGGGAACAGGCATAGGATTGAGGAACTTTCTGGCGTAACACACCCGTAATGGGGCAATCTGACTAGCTGGTCAAAACCCTTTCCGCAGTGAGCTTTCAAACTTTCTTTAGAACTTGCTTCACATGCTTTGAGGCATGTTTACACCCTCCCGTAGGCTCACTTTGTTTCAGGGCTTTCCTTTCTCTCCTAAGATCCCATCCCAACCAACAAACGAAAGTCTGATAGGGATTCTGCTTGAACGTTAACTAGACCTGCGCCCATATTAGCTAACCGGAAAACGAACTAAATAGTGGGGGAAGCTCAAAGGAATTAAGTAAGCCAACTTCAGGCTATAAAGATATTTCTATTGAGGCTAAACTTATCTGCCTTTCCTGGTAGTTCAAAGTCGAATGTCACTACTGCTACATACAGGAGAAGATAGATGCTAGAGGACGGATACAAGGACAGGGTCATCGCAAAGAAAAAGAGCTAGAGGTGAGTGAGCCTACGACCACCAATTGCTTATCCCCTATTACCAATTGCAGCAGACTTGGACTAATGGAATTGCTTGAAGTGAAGACCAGTGAACAAAATGACAAAAAAGAATTGTTTACCTCTTTCGGGATAAGGCCTAGAAGAAGCAGGGATTGAACCAGGGCTTGTTGACAGAGCAGATATCAAAATCCTATGTTATCTCATTTTCAGGGACCAAGCAAGGGATGAGTGCCCTCTGATCTAACGACCAAACAAGCAAGCAACGACCCCTGTTACTAGAAATATGAAGCGTGCTAGCGCGCACTTCCTATTAACCAATTCACTAATTTGAAGATTGGTCAACAAAGATAATAGGAGCCGAAGTCAATCCCTTCTCCCTGAGGGGATGTTATCGGTCACCTCGTTCCCTTGTTTAGTGAACTCTTTTCAGGAGATAGGTCTACCTCATCTGCTTGTAAATTCATTGTGTAAAATAACTCGTAAATTCATTGTGCCAGAATTGATCACTGATCAGGTGTGATCAGTCTCATCTGTCTAAGAGACTGATCCGGTGCGATGAGTCTATTCCATGTAATATTTTGGAATTCCTCTTCCAACTCGTCTCGGAATGGGCGTTATGGCAAAGAACAAGAAGAAAAAGAAAGAAGAAATTTGTCCAATAGTAACAAATGGTGCCTCCACAGGTTGACATCCGATCCAACCTAGTAGTAAGCAATCCGCCAAAAGCAACCAAAATATTCCTTGGTGAATCGGTCGAAAACATGAACTACGCACATACATTTCTTTAAAAAAGGTAAAGCCAAGAGATATATAAAAAGTGGTTCTATTGCGGCTACACCCCCCGCTTTGTCAGGTATACTGCGAAGAATGGCATGGATCGGTAGGAAATACCATTCCGGCATAATATGAGGCGGGATGGGCATCGGATTAGCAGGTATGTAATTGTCGGGATGCCCCAAAACATTTGGAGCAAAAAAATCCAAATGGAAAAAAGATAGCAGAAGCTACCCAACCTACAAGATCCTTTACATAAAAACAAGGGTAAGAAGCAATTTTATCCATCTCAGAATGTACACCAAATGGATTATTTGATCCATATTGATGCAATGCAGCCAGATGAAGAAGACTGACGCCTGCTAAAATAAGGGGGAGTAAATGATGGAGACTAAAAAACGATTTAAGGTGGCATTGTCCATGGAGAAACCACCCCAAAGCCAAGTCACTATGATATCTCCTACTACTGGTATGGCGCTAGCTAAGCTTGTAATTACAGTTACTCCCTAAAAGCTCATCTGACCCCAAGGTGGTACGTATCCTATAAAAGCGGTAACAATCATTAATAGGAATATGACAACTCCGAGACACCAAACAAATTCCCTAGGACTGCTATAACTCGCATGATATAGACCACGAAAAATATGAAGGTGAACCACAATGAGAAACATACTTGCCCCATTAGCATGCATATAACGGAGCAACCAACCCCCTTCAACATCTCTCATAATGTGTTCTACGCTGTTGAAAGCTAGATCCACATGAGGTGTGTAATGCATAGCTAAAAAATGCCAGTCACTATTTGAATGACTAAATAAATACTAGCTAACAAACCGAACCCCCACCAATAACTAAGATTGCTCGGGGTTGGATAATCTATTAAATGCTGGTTAAGTGTGGAGTATATAGGTTGTTTAAGAAGAGAATCGTTGGTTCCTTATAGTAATTTCTCTTTTCTATCGTGACAACTCCTCTTCCCCCTTATTTTATTTACCCCCTTGCCTTGATGCTTCGCAGCGCCTTAAATAAGAAAAAAATTGCATGAGAAGCTGGTTGAAGTTCAACCATGTTGTGTACTACTCTCTCTCTCTCTTCTTTAAATAAAATTAAAATCAATCTCTACATGTGTAACTCTTATATGAAAGACCAGATTTGACGGGAGTTATTGTCACACCCGGTTTTAGAAGGCAAACCGAATGCGAACCATGTACGTGTCAGGATCAGCAATTCACGTACACAGCAGTTACATAACATGGACATCATCACACAGTGCTCAAATAGTATTAAAAAGGGAAATAATAGTCGATTACATCATATGTCTGAGACATCCACATAGTCTTTACAATAAATCAAAGTGCGAAAACAAAACGTAGATAAAAGCGGCCTTCACAGACAGCCGACTGGGGGTTGCCGCTAACCCACACCTAGAACTCGTCGTAGTCTTGGAACTCCTGGAAGTCTCCTTCCACAGCTTCATCTTCTCCTAAGCAGTGGTTGCAATGCTGACAACCTGGGGGGGTTTGGTGTGTAGAGCAAGGGTGAGTACACATCAACATACTCAGCAAGTATCCCGTTTGGCTGTAGTGGACTAGCTTTATGTGGGGGTAAGTCAAGCAGTTGCTTTTAGTTGGTCAGATTTGTTATTACTAGTAGAGAAAGCCAAGTTTTAGAGTTAACCCACGTTATTAACCCAAACGTACTCCTTCCAAACGGAAAGAATACCACTTACCATTACCATAATCAATGCCAAAACCATCATTCTCATTGCCACCTGTAATGCGAACATCTCTGATCAAGTACCACTAATCACTGGAGCTCCCTTGGCTGCTCATAACCGCGAGCACGGCTGATATATCAGTTTCAAACACTCTGCAGAGGTTGTGCACTTTACCCACAAGTCGTGATTCCCTTTCTGCCCGGAGAGAGCTACTCCCCATTGACCACTACCTAGGTGGTCCAGCAGGGCATCACTACGTAGCCTTTACAAAGATTCCCCGAGGATGTAGCCGCCCGTTAGGTTTCCTAAATGTACCGCACTCCTCCCCAAGGGACAAATCAACCTTGGCAGAGCGAGCCGCATACACCGAGCCCCATTGACGGCACGACGGCGAAGCGAACTACACCCCGGTTCCTCTAATTACTCAGCTAAGGGCGTCCCACTCCACCCTCATGGTTGCACTATTTTCCCGGGCGGTCATCCAACGAACAGGTCCTTACGAAGAGGCACTCGAGAAACCGCTCGAGCCCCCTTGAAGGACACAAGTATAACATCATAATAAAAGAGGGGAAAACAGCATATCATTGATAAATCTCATCATGTTCATTGATTAGAGTTGAGCAATAGCATAAAGCTAAACAATAATAATCCAACCCAAATAGGTAAACAAGGACATGGACAACAAAAGATAGTCAATCCTTAGGTATAAATATGTAATGCGGGAGGTGAATTAAAGTATGTATAGGACAGAGATAGGTCAAGGGACACTTGCCTCCACCAACCGACTGCTGCTCAGGGGCTTCTCCTGCGAGTTCTTCGGGCTCTCCGACCGGATCGTTCTCTATGCGAGCGCAAACATACATACATCCACACATTTAATGCAAAAGAGCAGTACACCATACAATAAGATGCAATAAATAAACAGACGTTCCACGCGGGCTCGCAATTACGGTTAAGAGAGAAAGAGGAAAAGACAGTCGAGAAACGATCACATTACATTATTATAAATTAAACCACTCGTTCGATTGAAGGGCATTAATGCGGGCACTACGTTTAGCATGAAGTAAAGTCAGGTTCCACATTTAATTATTATAAACAATTGAAGATGAATGAAAGGGAGTGGTCGCACGTCGAGACGTACGACACGACATTTAGATTGAATTAAGAAGTAAACGACTCGCCGCGCGACAGAGCGCCCAACGAGACACTTGCGTTAATTATAAAGAGACGTGAGGCATCGCGTGACGAAGCGCACGACGACATATGTCAACAGGGCTGAGTTTAAAGTGGAATGTCGCGCGTCTGGACGCGCAACATCGCACCTTAAACAACCTGAAATTAAAATAGATCGTCTCGCGACGAAGAGCGCGACACGGCACTTTAATGAATATAAACTAAAAGAATCGTCGCGCGACGAAGCGCGCGACGCAACACATTAATAAACACAAATTTAAATTGAAACGTCGCGCGATGAAGCGTGCGACGCAGCACACTAACTAACGGAGTTTGAAATTAACTACAACCAAAAATAATCACCGCGCGCGTGGGTTTGCGCACGCGGGAACGCGTTAGGGGGGTAAACAAGGCCACGCGAGTCGCGCCGGGGGCCGGGACGCCGCGCGCAGGGGGCTGCGTGCCAAAAGCAGGGGCCACGCCGGGGGCCGGGACGGGGGGGACGGGCGCCGCCGCGCCGGGGGAGGGGCAGGGGGTGGGCGCTGCCGCGGGCAGGGGAGGGGCAGGGGGCGGGCGCCGCCGCGGGCAGGGGCACGCACGCAGGGAAGAGAAGGGGAGGGAGAGGGAGAGAGAGGAGAAGGGAAGGGGAGGGGGGCTCACCTCGGGGTCCAAATTCTGGTGATCGCCGTCTCCAATCCCTAGGGCACCACGGGGAGAGAGAGGTGGAAGAGGGAGAGGGAGGTTGCTGCGCGGGAAATCCAAATGAGAGAGAGAGAGAGGAGAGGAGGGGGCACATGGGGGGTGTGGGCGCCAGGGGCGCGCAGGGCCGGGCCGGACCGGGCCGGGCTGGGCTGGGTTGGGTTGGGGCCGAGCCACTTCGCGGGTCGAAACTCACGACACGCACGACCATCAAACAAACTCCAATCGCGAACCGAAAACCGAGACGGAACGAGACGAACACGCAGCATCAGACAAAGAAATGTGCTTCGGCATGATGCAACACCCATGACACTTAGGTTTTGTTCATACACGACACGGACACCTGTCACTATACTGGTTTGAAATTAGGAAGAAGGAGCGAAACAGGAAGAGAAAAGAGAGTAACGCCCGAATTTGGTGAGAGAAAAGAAGAAAAATTCTACCCCCAAATTCAGGGCGTTACAAACCTATCCCCCTTAAAAGAATCTCGCCCTCGAGATTCAGGGTTGGCTAGCAAAGAGCTCAGGGTATTTAGCCACCAGATCATCTTCGCGCTCCCAGGTTGCTTCTTCCTCAGAGTGATGACTCCATCTGACTTTGCACATTCTGATGGTCTTCCTTCGGGTGACTCTGTCTGCAGTCTCAAGGATTTGCGCTGGCTTCTTAATGTAGGTCAAGTCCTCTTGGACTTCAAGACCTTCCACTGGCAACTGCTCTTCTGGCACATGCAAACACTTCTTCAACTGAGACACATGAAAGACATCATGCACTGCGGACAATCCTTCTGGCAAACTGAGCTGATAGGCCACTTCTCCATGCCTTGCGAGGATTTGATACGGACCAATGTAGCGGGGTGCTAACTTGCCTTTGACTCCGAATCTTCTGACTCCTCTGATCGGTGACACTTTCAGATAGACAAAATCTCCAACTTCAAAACTCAGCTCTCTTCTTCTCGTGTCTGCATAGCTTCGCTACCTTGATTGCGCTATCTTCAGGTTCTCTCGAACCATCTTGATGTTCTCTTCAGCTTCAAGCAAAATGTCTAGCCCAAACACTTGCTTTTCTCCAGGCTGATCCCATTGCAACGGAGTTCTACAACTCCTCCCATAGAGCGCCTGAAATGGTGACATCTTCAAGCTAGCCTGGTAACTGTTGTTATAGGAGAACTCTGCATAAGGCAATTGCTTGTCCCATCCGGACTGATCTTGCAACGCACAGGCTCTCAACATGTCTTTAAGGATTTGATTGGTTCTTTCAGTCTGACCATCTGTCTGCGGATGATAAGCTGAACTGAAATTCAGATGTGTGCCCAAAGCTTCATGCAGCTGCTGCCAGAAATGAGAGGTGAACTGTGTTCCTCTGTCTGACACTATCTTCTTTGGCACACCATGAAGACAAACGATTCGGGACATGTACAATTCTGCCAATACTGCATTGTTGTAGTTGGTCTTGACTGGTATGAAGTGGGATGACTTGGTCAAGCAGTCCACCACTACCCAAATGGAATCATAGCCGGCTCGAGTGCGAGGCAATCCGACTATGAAGTCCATACCGATTTCATCCCATTTCCACTGAGGAATTTGCAGCGGTTGCAACAATCCAGCTGGTCTCTGGTGCTCTGCCTTGATCCGCCGACAACTATCACACATAGCCACATGCTCTGCGATTTCTCTCTTCATCCCATACCACCAAGAATTTCTTCTTCAGATCCTGATACATCTTCTCACTGCCAGGGTGAATCGAATAAGCTGTCTCATGAGCTTCCTTGAGGATCAACTCTCGAATAGATTGGACATTGGGAACGCACAAGCGGTCCTTGAACCATATCACGCCTTCTGCATCTTCCCGAAAATCTTTGCCTTTGCCTTCCAGAATCAGTCGCCGGATCTCACTGATCTTCTCGTCATTCTTCTGTGCTTCTTTGATTTCTCGTTCCAGGGTGGGTTCCAACTCAATTGTGACTCCTCGCGAATTATTCAGAAATCTGAGACTCAACCTGTCGAACTCTTTGGCCAACTCATAAGGCATCGGATGAGCGACCATCAAATTGACTTGACTCTTCCTGCTCAAAGCATCTGCCACTACGTTCGCTTTGCCTGGATGGTAATGGATCTCCAACTCATAGTCTTTGATCAACTCTAACCATCTTCGCTGCCTCATATTCAGCTCTGACAGAGTGAATATGTACTTCAGACTCTTGTGGTCTGTGTAAACATCACATTTCTGTCCATACAGGTAGTGCCTCCATGTCTTCAATGCGTGAACCACTGCTGCCAACTCTAGGTCATGGATTGGATAATTCTGCTCATGAACCTTTAGCTGTCGGGACGAGTAAGCCACAACTCTTCCCTCTTGCATCAACACACATCCCAAACCAGTGTAACAAGCATCGCAATACACCGAGAAGGGCTTGTGCACATCAGGCAAGACTAAGACAGGCGTTGTAGTCAACTTCTCTTTCAGCGCTTCGAAGGCCTCTTGACATTTCTGGGTCCACTTGAACTCAACCTTGTTGCCTAGCAAAGCTGTCATTGGTTTCGCAATCTTCGAAAACCCTTCAATGAATCGCCGATAATATCCGGCCATTCCGATGAAGCTCTTGATCCCTCGGGCATCTGTTGGCGCTTTCCAGTTCAGAATGTCTGCCACTTTCTTTGGATCCACGGCCAATCCCTCTTTGTTGATTATATGACCCAAGAACAGGATTTCACTGATCCAGAACTCACACTTGCTCAACTTTGCATACAACTGGTGCTCTCGCAATCTCTACAATACCATCCTCAAATGACTTGCATGCTCTTCTTCGCTTTGAGAATATACCAGAATGTCATCAATGAATACCACCACAAACTTGTCAAGGTAATCCACCTCAGAGGGAGAGGGAGAGAGAGGAGAAGGGAAGGGGAGGGGAGGGAGAGGGAGAGAGAGGAGAAGGAAAGGGGAGGGGAGGGGGGCTCACCTCGGGGTCCAAATTCCGGTGATCACCGTCTCTAATCCCTAGGGCACCACCGGGAGAGAGAGGTGGAAGAGGGAGAGGGAGTTGCTGCGCGGGAAATCCAAATGAGAGAGAGAGAGGAGAGGAGGGGGCGCATGGGGGGTGTGGGCGTCAGGGGCGCACAGGGCCGGGCCGGACCGGGCCGGGCTGGGCTGGGTTGGGTTGAGGCCGAGCCACTTCGCGGGTCGAAACCCACGACACGCACGACCATCAAACAAACTCTAATCGCGAACCGAAAACCGAGACGGAACGAGACGAACACGCAACATCAGACAAAGAAATGTGCTTCGGCATGATGCAACACCCATGACACTTAGGTTTTGTTCATACACGACACAGACACCTGTCACTATACTGGTTTGAAATTAGGAAGAAGGAGCAAAACAGGAAGAGAAAAGAGAGTAACGCCCGAATTTGGTGAGAGAAAAGAAGAAAAAATTCTACCCCCAAATTCAGGGCGTTACAGTTATGTTGCGTCTAAATTATCATATCACGAAGACTAGATTTGCCATGAGTTATACCCAACTTCTCTTGAGGATCTTGTCACTTTTGATTTCCTTTTAGCATTTTGTGAAGTTAAATTTGTCACAAAGAAGATTGCAAAAGTTTATGTTGATTTTCGATCATCCAAACAACCTGCTCAATTTGCATATGAGAGAGCACTTAACCCGATCGAGATTGACTTCTTAAACAGTGAACCAAGGCCAATTGTTTTTTAGTAAATCTGAGAATTCTCCTAACAACTATCTAACAAACTATAGTTGGCACATGAAGATACTATCATACTTTATTAAGTGCTTAAGCTATATCTGGTTTGGTGATTGTAAGTATTATAGAGCGCCAAGTATATTTCTAGAATTCATAATGCCTTCAGAATTGAGAGGGTCATCACTAAATATAGATAATTTGTTCGACATAGTGAGAGTAGAAGTTGACTTACAGTTGCTTGTATTGACACATTTTAAGATATCACGAGTATACTGCTTTGTGACAAAACTAAACCATCATGAACCTTTTAACTTTAATTCAAATAATAATGCAGACCTGCAAACATCTTTCAGCAAAACCGTCTCTTAAATCTTTAAGGGATGCATAAACGGCTTCACAACATGAGCAACTACGGTGTCATCAACATATATTAACATATAAATTGTGACATCAAGCTTCTGATAAATAAACAATGATCTAACAATGTTTGATGGAGTAAATCCTAATACTATTGCAATATTGTACTTGACATGTTTCGAACCATACATGGCTTTATCTAATTTGTGCACATGATTAGGCAGATGTATGTATTTATATAGGTGGTTGTCTCATATAAACTTCCTCTTCTAGAACACCACAACCTACACATCTATTTGTCTCAAGTGCCAACCTTTTTCCTGGTAATCTAAAAGTATCCTCATAATCTATCACATACCTTTTTCTTGAAACCTTTTTCCACTAGTCGAGCTTTGTATCAATCAATAGACTCATATGTTTTCCTTTTAACTTTATACACCCATTGTAGTCAATTATATTATTGCCTTCCTTTGGAGGTACTAGATGCCATGTCTTGTTATTTTTCAACACTTAAAATTCAATATTCATAGCTGATAGCCATTTTTCACCACCAAGTGATTCCTATAGATGTTGATGTTCCCTGTAGCTGAGATCAATGAGTATATGATGGTTCCATTAGTATAAGCCTTGGGTTTGGAAATAACATGTTATAATCTAGTCTTGGCTCGTTGTATAGGAGCTTGATCTTGTTGCATAGCAGGCACAAAAGATCCTATCTAGGAAGCCACCTCAATGTCGCGCACGAGTTTGACTACCACATTGTTGGGCAAGTGCACCGAGTGCATGCTAGGGTGTTGTTATATATAGTCCGAGACATCGCATAATTCGACATCGAAGGCACGACATAGTTATCCTTAGAGATCATGTCATCGTGAGATGATTGCCCCAATGTAGATTATCCTTCGAATTGTTAGGCACACTTTGTGACATCTCCTAGAAGCAACTGATATTTGCATTAGTGATTCTCATTCTCCTATTTCATGTAGATCAACAACACTTTCAACAAGATTAGTAGTATTGGTCAAGCTAGTATAACTTGATTCATTCCTCTGGCAAGGTAAATTGGGTTAAAGATTTTAATGTAGGAGAAGAATTTATTTCTAAGCGTAGCATTTGACATTTTCATGGAGCTAGGAGGAGGGAAACACTTGCTCATTAAAGACAATCTCGAGTGACACATCCTCTTCTGTCCTCGATTGAAAGTGCTTCTTTGTATATTACTACTATCACGTCCACACATATATGTGTTTACAAATGGGGAGAATTGTTGTTCTTCACCGAGTAGCATATCTTGACAGCTCTCATAGCCAAGAGTTTGAGCATACAATTCATTAACTGAAAATAGGCTCTACTCTCGCGTTTACAAATGATAATAATGAGGTTAATCAACACCATTGATATTAACAATATATATAACAATCTCTTTATCATCAAGTACCTTCCTAGTTGAGGCTAGTTTTCATTTATAAACTTCATATTACCAATGTATTGCGTCATTGTCGTAGTTTCCTTCTTTGTATTTGTTAGCACAAATCTTAGATTTGCTACCTTGGCTCAAGTTTGCTAGGTGAACGATTCTTAAATCACTTTTCAAGCTTTGATATATAGATATATCTTGGTTGTAACATGCGCCAATACTTTCTTTGATAGAAAATTCAGGAGATAACACTTGCTGGTCTAGGGTGACTCATGTCACACATTATAGATTTGGCACGACTTCCATCTTCTTTTCTTATTTGGTGATGGCAATCGTCTCTCATGGGGGCTTGATCTTATTGTGAAGGTAGCATAATAGTTGCAGGCCTCGCAACATCGCAAGAACTTGGGTGCCGTTTGGTTCACATATTAGTAACGTAATGGGTAATCGATAACGTTAAATCATGTTTGTTTAAGTCCAATCGTAATCGATACCAAACTACAAATGGATACTGCCTTATTAAAACTTGTTACCGCCGGTATTCGAATGTGAATCATTACGTACCATTACAATTTACATTACATTTCGTGAACCAAACGACATCTTGGACCTTCTATAATAGGAAGTTGTCCCTTGTGAGCTTCTCTGCTATTGCTGGACCAAGCACCGTCATGATTGCCAATGAATATAAAGAACTTGCCGATATGTCGATGATTTTGTGAGAGTTAGATACGCTCTGATTGCCATGTAAAAAATTATTAGCTAGAAGATATGTTTGGAAGGTCGCAATGCAAGTCTATGCCGGCTACAATCACTGTTACTATCTTTACGTCGAACTTTCTATCTATAAAATAGAATAGTTCGTTTGGATTATTGTATATGCAACAAATTCTCTCTATAGAGGAGTTCCTTTCTATCTAACATGTGTGTTTAAAAAAAATAGTATGGTGTACAGTGTAATTTATGAAATTGAACTTGGAAGGAAGAAGTTGGGAGGATGTATGCTGTCTATTTTTTTCTCAAAAACCCTTTACAAAAGCTCTGTCAACACAATTGCAGCAATGTTTTAAACATAATCTTAACTTGGTTAAGCTACGGTTGAGGGGACGTACTATTAGAAAAAAAAACTTCGCGTCTGTACGTAGATAGAATTTAGTATACATAATATATTTTCACAACGCACAGCGGAGGATAATAACTCGCCGTTCTCTGCAAATATATGCAAGCATCGCCATCATGCATGCCGGTGATGCGAGGAGGTTAGTTGCAGTGCGCGATGAGTCTTTACGCTGTCATTCACCTGAAATATTCAGAGAGGGATACGGCAGGCCAAATAAAGGGGTTCTTTCTGTTTCTTTTTGAAGCGGGTGAGGAGGCGAAAACGAGATTCACCAAACAAGCTCAATCAGTGAGCTCCATGCGCTATAAAGCTCGAATATTCATAGCGCCAGCAACGGCAGGTTGGTCGAGAGAGAAGAACAACCCTGCCCACTGCACTTCCGTCAGCTAGCTTACGCGTATGATCGCTTTTGTTACGCATCGGTTGCCCCGTTTCTGATGGGTTTTTTTTTTAATGTCATGGTCACCTTTTCTTGCTTGTAGAGACACACACACACACACACAACACACCACACGTATATATTGTAATCGTGAAAAGCTTGCGCGCACTAACGCTAAGCAAGAACCTGAGGGGGCGCAGTTTGCTTGCTTGCAGTTGCAGCGCTAAGGAAACTCCAACTAGTTGGTCAGTCGACGCAAATGACCGGTCGACGCGGTGAGCCACGCAAAGTATAATGAAGCGCTCACCGGTCGCCAGTCCTCGTCTTCACGCTGTCCGTCGTCAAGGTCCATGGATGCACACGCCGGCGCCGGCCGGATTAAGCAGCAGCCAGCACCTGAACATTGTCCTGTATGTGGGCTGTGGCTCGTCCTGCTACCTGACAGGCAAAAGAAACATGAGGTAGACTCGTAAGGCGACAGCACAAACAACGATTTCTACGTGAAAAAATTTTGGCGAAAAAAAAAACGGCAGATCATTACTATGTTTCACGAGCTATGCATGAAAGGAAACCAACGGTTTATATAACTCGCCTGTTTGGCATGGCTTTGCTCTAAAATCCTAGAGTGGAGTAATTGTGTTGTGTAGTTTTTTTTTTTGATAGAACAGGAGGGGCGAGCCCCTACTGAAATTTTATTAAAACTTAAAAACGACCGAGTTAGGAGCAAACAAGAAGATAAATTACAAGAAAATAAATTACAGGAGGAACTAGCTGCCGGTTACAACTGACAAAGATGAAGCCATTCAGGAATTGCCGAGTCGAATCTGCCTTTCGCTCTACGAGTGACCAATTGTAATTCTTTTTTGAACTCATTCCTACATTGTTGCACAGTTGGGTCCTGGTCCTGAAAAAGCCAGGCATTGCGGCATTTCCAAATGCTCCAAGTCATTAGAATGACTATTTCCATAGAGAAGGGAACATTGAGCTGCTGAGCAAGATTTATTGCAGCATCCATGGGATTAGTAATTCTTGGGGGCGTCAAACCAATTGAGTTCCAGCAAGCCTTCGCGAAGTTACACCTGAGGAAAAGGTGATAGAGAGTCTCCTCCTTTTGCCAGATGCAATTCTCACAGGTGTAAGACTCAAGGATCATGTTTTTCCTTTTCAGCAAATCCCTTGTATTGAGTCTGTTCTTTAACCAAAGCCAAAAAAAGACCTTATGTTTTGGTTGACATTTATTTTTCCAAAGCGATCTGAAGATCTGGTGAACTTGAGCCTGGCTCATCAGATGTCTATAAGTCTTTTTTGTAGAGAAATTATCTGATCCCCAAATAAGTTTCCAAGCATCTTTTGAGTTAGTCACCGTGATTTGCCCCCAAGTATCTTCTAATTCAAGAAATTGATCATAGGCCTGCGCTGACAGAGGGAGCTGAAAGATCTCAGTAAGGTGCTCCTTTTGTTTAGCTTCTTTGACAGTAAGTTTGCTGTTACAGGCGAAGGAAAATAATTCGGGATATTGATGAGCCGGGATGCCCTTGTTCCACAGATCTCCCAGAAAAGAATAGTTCTCCCATCGCCAATAGTAGGGGCTGCCAGTCCCTTAAAATCTTGAACGAGACTAAGCAAGCTTTTCCACCAGAAGGAGCCAATTTTTGAACCATTTGGGAGCCTGCCTCCTCTGTAGTAATTGTTCCAAACCAGATTTACCCAAGGAATATCATGATTATTGAAGAATTTATGCAAAAACTTGAGCAGCAAAGCCTTGTTGTGCGTCTCTAGTCTGACCACTCCCAGTCCCCCATTTTTTTAGTCTGAGTAACCATGCTCCAAGCAGCCAGAGCCGGTTTCTTCGAGTTGACGTCGTTACCTCTACAAAGACAATGGTTCCGATAAGAGTCAATCTTCTTGACCGTGGCAACCGGAATTTTCAGGGTGCACATCAGAAAGGTCGGGAGAGCTGAGAACACCGAGTTAACAAGCTCAAGTCTACCGGCCTGAGAGAGGAGAGCAGAAGTACATGACAATCTCTTCTCAATCCTATGAATGAGCGGTAAAAAGTGACAGATTTTGGGCTTAGACAGACCAAGCGGAACACCAAGATAGGTGAAGGGCATTGAACCCATCTAACAGTTGAGAGTTTTGGCTAGAATCTCCATTTTAGCCGAGCAAACATTGATTGGGTACATACTTGATTTATTATAGTTCACCTTGAGCCCCGTCGAAGTTGCAAACGAGTTCAGAACAACTCTGAGAAAAAATAATTGTCTAGGGCAGGCTTCCATTATCAGTAAAGTGTCATCAGCATATTGCACGATCGGAAAGTCTTGACCACAGTTCGCAGCGAGGGGCAACTTGAGCAGATCTTGTTGTCGCGCTTTATTGAGGATGCTCTGTAGCAAGTCCGCCGCGAGGACAAAAAGAAGGGGCGAGAGGGGGTCCCTGTAAAGCCCAAAATTAGTAGCAAGGAAAAAAATATATTTAAGTTAGTGTTTAGGGATTTTTGAAACCTGTGGATGTTATTTGATCTCCTCTGCTTTTGAATGTTCAATTAAATGGAATTAAGTTAGCCAAATAATAAAATAAACAAAAAAAATATAAAGCTCTTGCATTTTGTATTGGCATTTAAATTGTAAGACAAGTCCAAAATTAGGAAAATTGGAAGTTGGAAATAGAAAATAAAAGAAAATAGAAAGAAAATTTTAATTAAGACATTTATTCCTCCCCTTAACTATGAAGTTTAAAATATTAACGAATAAATAAATACAGTAAAGATAAATGAAATAATTCTACAAACACATGTGAAGTACTGATATAATGCATTCTCGAAATTGAGTTAAACTTGAATCAAATTCGAATTTGGATTTGAATCTAATAATAAAAAATAAAACAAAAGGAATAAGCCTCGCAGCCTTGACTTGGGCCACATTTCATTGTCGGCCCATTTAGCTCCAGTACGCTTCTGATGCCGCTCGGTGATCCGCCCACGCCTGCGCTTCCTGTTGTGGCGGCTTGTCTCACCGCCTAGTGGGCCCGGCTTGTTAGAGCCCTTCTCCTAGCTCCGGTCGGTTGTAAACCACCGCCGGGAATCACGGATCCTACATCGGGCGCGCTCATGGTGGTGGCTCTATAACAACTTCACCGGGCGGACCCTGTGCTAGCTCTATCCCTCTCCCTATCTCCTCTCCGCTTCGTGCGCTGGTGGTTGAAGGATCGAACGCCACGCAGACCCTGGCCAACAGAAAACCTCTCGCGCCCACGCAGTTGTTCCGCCCTCGGTCTCGTCAGGTCCGTCAACCTGCTTGGTTCATTGCGAGTCGCTCTAGATCTCCGCCACGATCCTCCTCGCTAACAAACCCTCCACGGAATCCTCTTAGCCTATGTGCTCGGTTGCTGAAAAATCACAACAAACTCCACCGAATCCTCGGCCAAGATCTTCGCCCATGGATCTCGCTGCTTGCCTCAGCTCGGACTACGGGCGCCGCCTGGGTATAAAACACAACCAGACCGCCCCCTAAAACCCAGGCCATAACCGCACCTCGGATTAGCTCGAGCTTGCGAATTCACCTGCGCCTGGAATTTTGCATGGAGGAAAGAACGCAGGCACCACCGCGGGGCGTGTAGCTACTCGACATCGTTCGACTCTGGGAGCACAAACCTTGAAACCTTCGGTCTATCTTCAGGCTATTCATGACTGTCGGCATCGTTTTGGTGCACTGCGATGTCGTGGATTGCTCATCGGGGTTGGTTGAATGCGGCGAACCTCCTCCTGAACGTGGTCGAGCACCTCCTCAAATCCTAACACCGGTAATGCTTTCATGTCGTGCTCACCTCGTCCTCACCAGTGTGTGTACCGAACTTGGGTTGGGTTAGATTACCGGGGCCCCTGATGGCCATGCTTGGATGGAGCGCCGCCGTGGGGAGATTACTCCACCACGCTGGTTATGCAGTAGGAAAGTGACGAGGGGTGGGGCATCGGATCGTGAATAAACGGTTACGATTAAGTTGCGTTGGCTGTGAATCCGCACCGTTGATCGCGATCGGGAACGGCCAAGATCATATCGTGCGCGGCGATGCGTTGTGACCGTCCGATCGGAGTTGGATGGATGGGATTATATCCTGAGGATACCGATTCAGCTGGGTAAATCTGGGCCCTCAGTTCTGGATGGGCGGCTCAGATTCCATCTTACCCCTTCGGCCGTTGCTTTTTGCTAAAGAGACCCCGGGGAAAGACATAATAAACCCGCCGTCCCTCGCTACTGTGCTCTGAGTCTTAGGTTTATTTGCGCAGAGGCCCCTCTAGTTTTCTGTTTTTATGCGCGCGAACCAGAGACCCGAGTAATTCAATAAATAAATTTAGAAATTGATTTTTAATGTATAAATAATTCCTAGATATTGTTTAATTCCTAGAAAATTCATATTAAGTCCGTTTTGATCCATTCCAGTTGCATTAGTCTCAAAATAATATTTATTATCATCTGGCAACTTTGTTTTGTCATGGAATAGAGGTTAAAATGTTGCACTTAGGCTATTCTATATTTTAACTGTGGATCTTTGGAAAACCATAACTTCTTAACCGTAACTCCAAATTTAGTGGTTCCTGTTCCCACGATCTCGTTACGATGCATAGATTATTATTACATAGTTTATTCTTATGTTTGGTGTGATGTTAATTTTGCCTATACATGTTTGTCTGTATTGCTACGTTTAGCGGTGAGGACACGAGTCACCTGAAGAGCAAGTTGGTACCTGGAATCTCAAGTCCCAGGCAAGTTGTGCCCTTGATCACTTCTTTTTACCCAACCATGTTCTGATTAATCATAATGATCTGCATAGGTTAATTTTGATGGGACCCAATAGGTTACCCTAGTTTGTCTATCTTTATACCTTGTTTACCACTGAACTTTTTGGGTAGTACTTCCTAGTGCTTTATGTGGTTTTGGGTATGAAGATACATTATTCATGATCACACTTTTATTATCTGTTTATTATTACTGTTCATGATAAGATCATTATGTTAATTGGAACATGGAGCGACCACCCGGGAAAACAGTGCTACCACAAGGGTTTAATGGGACGCCCTTGGCTGATTAATTAGGAAAGCTAGTGGAAGACTACCTTACCCGAAAGGGGCAAGGGCAGTAAGGGAGTGGTCAGTGTAGGGAGGTCCTTGGTTGATTTTGCTGCGATGGCGGTCAGGCAAGAACCCTGCATTGGAGCTTCCTATAAACTGTAGCGGGTTTTCTGAAGCTAGTGGAACTTTGTAAAGGCCTCATAGTGTTACCCTGCCTCGCCTCCTCGGTAGAGGTGTATGGGAAGTCGCGATCCCTTGGCAGATGGGTAACATGACTTGTGGGTAAAGATGCGCAACCTCTACAGAGTGTAAAACTGGTATACTAGCCATGCTCACGGTCAAGAGCAGCTCGGACCCTCACATGATTAAATTATGGAACTTAAACTCAATTTGTCATATGCATTGCATCACAGGTGAGGTTGATACTTTTGTTCTACTTCTTAATTGGGTTGGTATTTACTTATACTTAGTAACTGCTAATAAAATTTTGACCAACTTTAAAAGCAATGCTCAGCTCTAACCATTCTCTTTGGTAAGCCTTACACTTCACGTGAGCTCCCACCTTTGGCGAGTTCATGCACATTATTCCCCACAACTTGTTGAGCGATGAACGTATGTGAGCTCACTCTTGCTGTCTCACACCCCCCACAGGTCAAGAACAGGTACCGCAGGAAGAGGCGCAAGGAGGATGCTGCGATGAGTTCGTGAGAGATCTAGGTCATCGTCTCCCAGTCAACTTTGGTTTGCTGGACCGTTGTCTCCTTATAATGTAACTATTTATTTTGTATAGAACTCCTATTATATAGTAAAGATGTGACATTCGATCCTGTGCCATGATTCATCATATGTGTGAGACTTGGTCCCAGCACACCTGGTGATTATGTTCGTGCCCGGGTCTTGGTGTCCCGAAACCCGGGTGTGACAGTCCCCCTGTCTGACCCCACGCTTGCAGTGAAAAGTTTTCCCTGGTACGCCATTAAGGAGGACCGAGGACGTACCAGACTGAAGAATATCCCTAATCCAGCTCATCCACCTGGGCCCAAAACCTCTATGCGACATCACCTGAAGAATCAGCTCGTGCTCAAGGGAATCAAAGGCCTTTTCAAAATCCAGTTTGAGGACGATGATCTCCTTTTTTGAGGTATGGCAAAGGTGAATATATTCGTATGCCCAGGCCAAGCAATCTTGAATGGTTCTCCCTTTGATAAAGCCATATTGATTTTTGTGGACAAGGGAAGTCATCACTGTCTGTAGACGATTGGCCAGCAGCTTGGTGATGATTTTCATACTGTTGTTCAGGAGCGAGATTGGTCTAAAATCGCCCACTAAACGAGCATTCTCCTTCTTCGGGATCAGGACAATAAAAGAGCCATTAATACTTCGAAGACACACATCCCCGTGGTAAAATTGGTCACATAAGTCATAGAAGTCCTGAGAAATAATCGGCCAACATTTTTTGATAAAATTGGTATTAAACCCATCAGGTCCCGTTGATTTGTCAGAAGGGAGAGCAGCAACAATGCTATCAATTTCATGCTTTGAAAAAGGCTCATCTAACCAATTCAAGTCATTATGGAAAAATAATAAGCTGGGGAGATCAAAGACATTTCCCAAGAAGTCCGAAGATCCCAAACGACGTTTGAAGACATTCCAAAGCAGGTTAGCATTAAGATCATGTTCAGAAAAGGTTGAACCACTGTCATCCGAGAGCAACGCAATTTTGTTACGACCATGCTTTACCGTTGCATGAGCATGAAAGAATCTAGAGCAGATATCTCCATCGGTGACCCATTTGATGGAAGCTCGTTGTTTCCAGTAAATTTTTTGAAGCTGAAGCAATTCAGCACTCTTGGATTGCAACAACTCCCGGAAGTTCCATTCTTCAATCGAAAGGTCGCGGTGCTCCTCAATAATATCGATGAATTCAATAAGCAACTTAATTTGTCTCACGGTTTTGTCAATCTTTGGCAATGAACGCTGCCACTCTTTAAGGATTTTCCTGGTGGACTTAAATTTTGCTGTTAAGTTCTTCGCTTTGTCCAATAGACCTGGCTGACCAGTCCAAGAATTTTGGAAAACAGTCAGAAACCCATCAAATTGCAGCCAGAAATTTTCAAATCTAAAGATCTTGGGCTTGGGGACCTTTGACTTGAAAGAAATCAGACAAGGAACGTGGTCAGAGATATCCCTAGGCAGCGTAGTTGCGAGAGTGTCAGGGTAACACATCGACCATTCTTGTGACATAAAAAACCAGTCAAGTCTCTGAAGAAGAGGCTCCCTTTGCCTGTTCGACCAAGTGAAGGAGAGGCCATGAAGCGGAATTTCCAGCAGATCTAGATGACTGATTGCCTCGTTAAATTTCAACATCAAGTTAATGTCCCCCCCAGCGATATTTCTGTTTTCAGGCCTACGCATGAGGTTAAAATCTCCAACAATCAACCAGCGCTTTTCCGTGGGCATATTAATATTAGAGAACCAACGAAGAAAGTCAATTTTCCCATGCGGAGAACAGGGCGCGTAAATGTTTGTGACGATCCAATTTTCATCCGACGAAATAGCAGAAAACTCAACTGAGAGAGCATACTCATTCTGAAAAATAACACTGCCAATCAACTTTGAACTATTCCAGACAATAATGAAACCCCTCGAATTTCCTATCGATGGGACAAAAGCGAACTCGTCAAACGAATTGGGACAGAACCTTCTTAGGTCAGCCCTATCAAAAAATCCTTTCTTCGTCTCCTGTAAGCAGATGATGTCACAATTGGATTCCTTAATCGCACAATGAATACCATTCCCCTTTGCCACCGAGTTCATACCACGAACATTGAAACTTAAAACGGACCAGTCAGAAAAATTAAAAGCATTGTGACTATTCATCGAAAGTATCAGGTTCATAGGCGATAAGGAACCCAAACCCAATTACTGGGTGGGCAAAAGTGTATCTGCTAGAACGGTGCGTAGCACTACCAGAAACCACAGAGTTTTTCAACAAAACTAGCAAACAAAGACGCCAGGGCCGAAACAGCCAAAAAGCCTGGCGAAGATGAGACCTGCAAAATAACCCCACCCAAAGCAGCATCAACAAGTTCTTAGTCATCATCTGAAGAGTCTTGTTTCTTATCCCCCTTTTCTTTTTTCCCTGGCTTCTTAGGGCCAACACATCCAGGGGGGTTCTTCTTCTTCAGAGCTTTGCCATCCAGCTCCACTTCTGACAGATTGCAAAAGCTTTCTCCCAAGCGTCTGATAGTCTTAGCTGAAAGAGAGGGGGGACCCTCAAGCTTGTGCTGACACATTAAACAGTTCTTCCTCTGACAGGAGCCCTGTTTGAACCCAGCCCGAGCGTCACGGAGCCTCTTACTTCTCCTCAGGTCAGATTCCACAACAACCTGCTTTGTGGGGGAGGGTTCCAGATCAGAAGAAACAGAAGCATTGTCAGCAGATTCCTTAGAGAGAACCGAATCAAGGAACTTGCCATCAGGGCACTTCCTGGGGATGACAAATGGGTGTGCCTCAGCCTCTGACTCCATCAGAGCAGAAGGAATATCTGATGCCAAGAAAGATTTTGACCAGCTAAAAGAATCTTCCTGCAACAAGTTGGATAGGAAAAAGGGCGCCCATTTCTTGGGGACATGCACCGAGGACGCAGACTTGCCAGCGGGGGCAAAGTAGTTGGCCCAGATCCTATAGAACAGAGCATTCCTCCTCCTTTCCAAGTGACTTAGCAAAACTGGGTCCGGCTGCCAATCTTGCGAAAACATGAAGTTTAACATCACATTGTTAGAGCCATTAACGTTGGGCTCCACCGGCTGAGCATCCGGGATAACAATATCTCCTGGCACATGAATATCTCCCTGAATTGGTGGGCCATCAACCTCCTGGAGCCCAAACATTGGGACGTCAGCCAAGGCAGGGGGAGCGGGGGCATTAAAGATGGGCACCGGCCCCAAAACCACCAGATCATCAGAAATCTGCCCATTCTGAATTTGCCCATTCGGCAGCGGAGCACCATGAATGTGATCAGAGGAACTATCCGAGGACAGGTCCGAGTGCGGGTCGCTGACCTGTTGCACATTAGGTGGCAGATCCAACTGCGGCTGTTGCATAGGCGGATCATTAACAATCCATTGGTCCCAGTCTCCTTGAATGTTGTCTGCAGGCTGGACTTGGACATTGTCAGTTGGCGGGAGATTAAGATCCCATCCCGCAGCCGGCACCGGTTGACCCAGACCAAAAAATTCCAGAGGAAGCTGTTGACCATCCTCCAGGACCACTGGCACCGGGTCCTCGTCTTGAGGCTAACCCCCTAGCAAAGTTTGTTGGATGATCTCGCACTGCACTATCCACGAGTCACCCAAAAAGCCATCAGCTTCTGAAAAGACAATGAACTGTGGGACCTCTTCCAGAGACGTGACCCGAACCCTGAGTAAAGTCCTATAGACGTTGCGCCTGTCCTCTTCCCACAAGATCAATCTGCTAAAAGAACCAATAGCCGCCTGCAAGTACTCTGATGAACGGTAATCCAGAGGGAATCCCAACAACAGAAGCCAGCATTCCCGATTAAAGAAAAGGGCTCTATGATTCCAAGCGTCGTTATGCCGCTGGACAGTGAAGGTAGCATCAAGGTATTGTTGCGGACCGAGCAGAACAAGGTTGTCTCTTTCAAGCACACTGCTAAACTGAACCAGGACTTGGCCCAGATGCGACCGCTGAATGTCACGCACCCCAAGCCGTCTATGCTCCACAAGGTATTCTCTGACCACATCCCTCACCGCGGGAAAAGTAATCTCATGAGCAGGTAAAGGTTGAATGCTGATGATAGCCCAGTCCTCATGCAATGGCGGGAGGCGCCTAGAGACTGACCTGGCCATAATTTCCCGATGAAGGACCACCGAAGCACTAAAGCTAGGAGGGAGAAAGGGTTCAGGATTGACGCGCCTATACGCCATCGGAGCAGGAACCGGAGATCGCCACACAGCGGACAAAGATGAAGCAGGTTGGTTGGTGAGGTGACGCCCAAAGAAAGCGTCGGGGACCGGAGGGGTGACGATTCATATTTTTTTAATACCTCCCGGGCGAATTTCTCAAAGCAACAGAAGCTGGGCGGTCCACCGATCAGAGACATTGCCGGGGTGCGAAACCAGGTACTTTAGTCAGGAGAGTTTTGGTTTCCCACCAAGATGGCTCGACTCCCAAAGGCAGGGAACGAAGCCAGAGGCAAACCGGAAGAAGTTTTCTTATTGGGACAAAATAAATCCATGTGACCCCAGCCTTTACAGAGATGACAGCGAAAGGTCGTCAGGCCCGGCAGCCCAACAGGCCCGCAAGCACGCACAGGGCGCCATTGAAGGTTACGGGGACGAGACCAACTGGAATTTGAAATTTGAAAATTAGAACGGTCGGGACTTCCGCCACCATGAACCACACCAGAAGAATTGGAGCCCAAGAACCGAGGAGATCCAATCCTCCCCTTAGAGGAAGAAGGCCACGATCCCAAATCCGAAAAGTTCAGACGATTGAACACTGAAACTCTGGGGCGAGGCCGATGACCGGCAAGGGGCCTCCCATTCCAGCGAGCTCGAGGATCGAAACGACTGAACACTGAAGGTCCAGCCCGAGCCAAATGCCGAACACCACTAGGGGACTTAGAAATGTTGCGAATTGGAACAGCATTGGCGCCGGTGAGAGGGAGCTTAACAATGTCCGCATAGGAAGGATTCTTCCTGCCCCTGACCTTCGACCAAGAAGCCGCTTCCTCATTTGAAAAAAGTTTGAATTCATGCTTCCAATTGGGTCCACCACGGTTCCAAAGGTTGAAGAAAGCCCTAAATTCATTACGGTCAATGCATCCGGAGTTGTAAATATGAAAACCCACGGCCATTGAAGAAACCGAAAACCGGAAGACCCGGTCGGCCAGCTGAAGCACTTCAAATCTCGCGGCGGACCCACCGAGGG
Source organism: Zea luxurians (assembly GCA_029449295.1). Taxonomy (NCBI): domain Eukaryota; kingdom Viridiplantae; phylum Streptophyta; class Magnoliopsida; order Poales; family Poaceae; genus Zea; species Zea luxurians. Next base: position 46,756,178 of record JAOPSE010000010.1, read on the forward strand.
CGGCCTGAAGAAGATGGCCAACCGAGACCTGATCCAACTTGAAGACGCATCTGCCAAAGGAGACCACCAACCAGAAGGGCGGCCAAAGACCTGGGCGAGCAGGGCAAACCGAAGAAGCCAGGGCATCCCAGAGGGAGCGCTCGAAAGCCAGGCCCGGCCAAAAATCTAGGAGGGAGAAGTCCATGGCAGAAGAACGAGAAGACCAGGGGGAGGGAGGAGCGAAGAGCAGAAGGACCTGAACTAGGAGCCGACGAGGGCTGCCGCAGACACCATCGGCCGTGAGCCCCCCTCAGGATCCAAGGATTGGTAGGGCTCTTCCTTTCTCGTGGCCTTGCTTACCTTGCAACGCGACCCGTGTTGTGTAGTTTTAACAGTGTTCGGGTAGAAAATGGTTTCTAACTTCAGAAATAACTTTTTTTATCAGTGAAATCACATCATTACCTGTGGTTGACGACGGAGGGAAAGTGGAGGTTTAGGGTATGTTTGGTAGGATGCCGGAGGGTTAATCTGGCCGGGGGTGTAGTAGGCAGGATGGCCTAGGATTAGTTCCACTTTGCTAGGAGGGCTTGTTTGGTTCACTTTCCTAGCTAGCCTGGTTCATGAGAGATAATATTTGGTTGCTTTGCATGAATACTTGCTCCATTAGCTTAAAGGTTATTAAATAAATTAAAATTCTATTAATAGACACTAATTATATGTCAAAATTATTTAATAGACCCCAATTGCACATTAATTGCATGTTAATATTCTTAATCTAAAATACATTATTTTTTTGTTTCAAATATATATAAGATGAATGGTCTAGTTTTGTTCGAAAAAATGTCGAGAACATAAATATGAAATCAATTTGGTGATTAAATCTTTTATTTAAAAGATATAATGAAAAAGAAATAAAAAACCTTCTCAAAGTCAGTGCATGTGTTCACGCTGCGTGCACTCCCGCCGCGTCGTCGCTCACTGTCACACCGGTTTCAAAAGGCAAATCGAATGCGAACTATGGACTTATTTGGTTCGCTGTCTAATTTACCATATTTTGCCACACTTTTGTGCCTAAGGTTAGTTCTTTAATTCAAATGACTAACCTTAAGCAAAGTGTGGCATACTTAGCCACAAATCAAACATGTCCTATGTACGTGCTATGATTAGAACTCACGTACACAGCGATTACATAAATAAACATCATTTCACAGTACTTGAATAACAATTTAAAGAGTATTAACTTATTACAACCAGCTGTCGAGGACATCCACATAGTCATTGACTTAACAGGAATCAAAGTGCAATTACGGAACATAGTAAAGATAAAAGGCCTCTCACAAGCAACTGACTGGAGGATTTAAGAGCACCTAGTGGGGGTGAATATGTGATACTACAAGAATGACTTAAAACAACACAAAATTGGTCTAAAAATAAAGTTAGTATAAACTAAAACCAAGTCTTGGTAGAGAAGAAGAGAGAATAAGTTTCCTTCACTTGATTGCTCTTCCAAGATAAGAATTATACTAAAAGCAATATCACAAGTAAAAAAAGAAAACTTGGGAAGAAGGAATATCACAAAAAGTAAAAGAGACAAGTGAGACAATGATTTTTATCTCATGGTTCGGCAAAAGCCTACCTCCACGTTGTCGTGTCCTCCTTTGGGCAAGAGTTGCAATCAACCCCTCTCAAGTGATCACGCAGATCAACTTGAGTGTCACGGTTCCTCCTTATAGCACAAGTATTCCTGTTTGCAAGGAATCTCCGTAATTTGGAGTCTCTTGTGACCTTACAAAAGATCACACTTACAGCTTAAAGTAAAGTTGGGAGAGAAAGTACACACACAAGAGAAAATCTCAGCAACACACGCAAGAAAGACAAAGCCACAAGCACAAGAACACAACATCACAAGAATGGCTCAGTGTTTGAATCTCAGTAAAATCACTAGAATATGTTGTTGCGAAGAGTTAGAGTGTTAGTATGTTCTTGGAGTACTTGGGTGCTGGTTGGAGGCACCTAGGAGGTCCTTTTACAGGCCAAGAGAGCCTAATAGTCGTTGCCTCCCTCTTTAGGAAGCTGCAAAACTTTCTTGTCTGTGGACGCACCGGTCCGGTCCAGTGCACCACCGAACTGGGTCTATGTGCCCTTAGTCTAGGATCTGATTGGTGCCTTTCCTTAGCTAGGTGGCACCGGACCAGTCCGGCGCACCACCAGACCGTCTTGTGACGTCAGTTTGCCATCGGCGCGGAAGATGGCCATTGTAGAAGTGGTCCAGTGCACACCGGTCCGGTGTTGTTCATGGTCTAGTGAATTTTATAATAAAATTCCCGAGAGTGAGCATTACAGCCAGGTCGCACGGACCCAGTCTGGTGCACCATCAGACCGGTCTGGTGCACACAGATTGTAACACCCCTAGTGTTACTGTCAGTAAAACTTGAGCATAACATCATGATCATTAGCATATCATGTGCTTGTTACACTTAGAATGCATTCACTAGGGAAAAATTTCAAATAAGTTGTATTGATGTGACTAGTCATGGGTGAAACCCTAGGGTAGGGTACTTAAACCTAAACTGGGCTTAGAAGTGTCAATAAAGCCCAAGTGAGAGAAAACTGCAAAACTCATGAGAAATAATCATAAGATATCCCCATTAATGGACTTGAGTGACATTCAAACCCTAGAAGTGCCAGAAACCCTAAAAAGACCACTAAAACCCCCAAATTGAAACCCTAGGGGTTATATGTAAATTTTGCCCTTTTTGGATCCAAGTGCAAAAACCAAGGTGTTAGGGTACCTCAAAGCATAAGGTTCACACATTTGAGGATTTCCAAGTCAAAAGATGTGAATTGGGCTTATTTGTAAAAAGCCACTCAATTCCTCTCATATGACTAAGTCTGAAAATCATTGAAGAAGGCTGTTTTTGGAGCTCTATATCTCGGGATTCTTGAGGACTTTGCCTTGGGTCAGTACAACAAATCTGTAGAGCTATGTATGGAGAACAAGTTTGCTTAAGTAATCAGACACTAGTGTTACACGAAAATGAGAGATACATGAGGTTAAAGAAGCGCTGTCAGTCGGCCTGATAGGTGTTCATTCACTGCATCTGATCAGGTTAAGGTTTCTGTGATTGTTGCGCTAATTTGAGCGCCCTGATCTGGTTAATCTATGAAGATTTTTGGTATGGTTGTTATACCAAAATGAAAGACCATTAGTCCTGGTACAACTTTGATGCAGACTCGTTGGCATGTAGTCACATAAAATTTGAAGTAATCGCCATTTGAATTCGGTTTGGCAGGCATACTGTTCACCGGAATTCAGAAAGATCTCGCCGGGGATAAGATCGCCCTCGCGACTGGGGATCGAACTGTGGCCGCGGTAAAAATTTTCCGCGACGTGGCGCGAAAACCCTAAGGTGGCGCTGCCTGGTTAATCGACGATCACCGGACGCTCGCCGTGGCTCTGCCCGCGCGGGTGAGCTCGCCAGCGTGTTTACAACTCAGTGAACCTCACCCATCTCCAGCCATCTGCCTATAAATTGAGCCCGAGCACTGCTTCTTCACCACATCACACACACGAGTGCTTGTGCAATCGAATCAATTCCACCGGAGAACTCAGACAGACCACAAATCTCCTCCTCCCTGTTCTTAGCGCCGCCGTGAAGGACCTCTTCGTGGGCAACCCTTCTCGGGTCAGTAATCGCCCAATTATCACTTGTTCTAGCGTGTCTTTAGCTTCCTATTGCTCTCGGTGCCACCCAATTGAAGTTTACCAGAGTCCCACCACCGGAACACCCCGTTGTTCCGTAGAATGCCGCCATATACACCCTCTCTGTCGACCCGCTTCCCTACCCTCGTTCGGCCTAAATTTGCCTAGTCCCTGGTGAACCCGTGAAGCTTCCCCAAGCTTCAATTTTAGCATCAATCCCGTTAATCGTCCAGAACACGATCTCTAGGGCCGTTCCGCCGTCGTGACCATGAACAAGCTCTGTTTAGGGTAAAATCGTTCAAATTAAATGAGAGCTTTTGCTCGGACCTTATGCTTGATGTTTATGAGCTTATTACCCTTTGTCTGGGTCGCCACCGTAGTGAAACCATGGCTTCGGCCAGGTGTTCGGCTAAACTCCGTCGTGGACCAAGCTCTGTAAAGAAATAGAACTAGGGGTTGTTTTTGTAGATGTTAGAGACCCTAGAAATAGTCCGTGGAACGTCTTTTGAGTTATTTAAAACATCAGGGGCCTTTTCACAAAGCCGGTAGCGTGGGCGCGGGCGCGCGCGTGCTTTCCCCCTTCCGTAGGCCGGTTGGGCTGAATTCAGCCGAACACTATTCCTAGTTTTCCTTTTTCTTTTTTTGTCTGGATTAAAGAATTTCTAGAAAATTGTAGAAAAATGCTAAAAATGCAAGACCAATTTTGCTAGATTCCTAATTTTCTATAGTATTAATAAAAATAGTTTTATGATTTTTATTACAAATAGGGAATTATGGGATATTTAAAATAGCCAAAACTTATACTCCTGGAATTTTAGAAATTGATTAATAACTCCAAAAGTCACTAAACTTTTTAGATGAGCTTAAAATATTATTTGGAAGCCTTGGGTAAAGTTTGGCATGATTTGGACATTGTTTGGTGCCTAAACCCCAAAACCCTAATCTTCTAGTGATGCTTGCCCTATGAACTACACTACTAACTTCAAAAACCCTAGTTTTCTAGAGTCCCGTAAAGGAAAGTTGTATTCAAGATACAACTTGATAAACCTTTTCTATTACTGCATTTTCATAAGCATTACATAAGCATTCATGATTCTATATAGAAAACGAGGAAGAAATAGAAGTTGAAGAAGCAAGAGCTACACCACCACCACCTGAAGACCCACCTGCCGGGAACTGCTTTTACTTTGATATTTGTGGAGCAGAACCCGACTCTCCTATAACACAAGGCAAGCCGCGGTGCATTTGCCACCTCCTTGCTATTTTAAAATCTTTCTCACTTGCTTGATGCATTAGGTGATAGGAGCTATGTGCTAAACAAATTGATGCATTTCCCTTCCTTGAGAATTTGATTACCTATCCTAGATCCCCTATTTTATAAAAAAGGTTTTTCTTATGCTTAGTCTTGCTCTAGAAAAACAAAATGATTTGTTTTGATAAAAGATGATGCTTCAAGGGGGATGGGATGTTTTCAAAATAAAAACTTGATGGTGGATCCATCATGGCCGTGATGGGATCAACATCGGAAAATATGTACCTCTGTCAGGTACCAAACTTTGGGTTGAAATGATAAAGCTGAGACCGGGCGGGTGACTTGCACGAGTAGAGAGTTTCGGTGTAGTGTCTCCGTCTGAGTCGATTAAGGACCTTATCGATGTAGGCTTGCTGATCGAGGACCCTTTAACTAGTCACATGCCTCATCATGGGTAAGCTTGGCCTTGGGCAGACTAATACCAGAATAAGATAACACGCATTGGGAGTGGAGAGATGGCGAGAGTAGCGTGTACCCTCCATGGCAAGAAGCTGGACGGTGGTGTATCTGTGCTCTCGGTTGGCGTGAACTTGATTTTGTCTTAAGAACCCCTGTGGCGAGTTGACATATGCAAGGGTTAAGTGCTACATATGTCGTGTGATTGGAGATCCTCAGTTGAGTATTAATCGATTCAGATCGCCGTTACTTCTTGGACATGAAGACTTGGTCACTGCCCTACACGTAGCATTCCAGTGAACAAGAGGGGTTGATAAGAAAATGGCTAGCATAGGCCAAGTGCTTGAACTAGGGTAGAAAGAACTCTAGAATTCAGGTAATGACTTAACTTGCTAATAAAACTGGATTTTTTAGGATCCACTATTAGAAAGCATTTTTGCAAACAGAGTCTTGATTATTGATTAAGCCTTACCTTGACTCCCTAAAGCCAGCATATCCTTGAGAGTCTTTTATTTTGACGGGTAAGACTTGCGAAAGTACACTTCATACTTAGGGTTTTCGAACCCATGTTGTTGTAGGTGAGGAAGCAGCAAACTTTTGTTGCTTTTATTCCAAGGTGGTGCCTAAGGAAGACAATCAGGATTGAAGCCTCGGGAGGAAGTGTCCTCCTTTAAAAACTTTTTACTGTTAATCGGGAGGGGTTTTTGCCTCCCGGGTTTGTAATAATTTTACTCCTACACTCCTATATAGTACTGGTCTGTAATAATAATACTTTCTCCATAATTTAATATATAATAAGTTGTTGTAACTGCTTCCGCATATTTGTTCCTCCGATGTGTTGTAATATCTGCATGACGGGTGAAACGCTCTTGGGCAAGGTAAAGAATTTAGATACCGAACTTGTCAAGTGATCAGGTGCATCTACAAGGTTGTCCGAGGTCCGCTAGACGAGGACAACTATAGGTGGGCCTAATGACTTGGAAGGTTCTGTCACAACTGGTATCAGAGCGAAGCCTATCTCTGTGGATATTATGAGACACTTCAAAAGAATTTTCAAAGACTTATCTAAAGAAAATTTCTTTCATCTTACTACTTTCTGAAGTACTTATCTTATAAGACCAGGTAGTAGAGTGCAATATATAGAAGGTGGTGATTCAACTAAGGTTGATTCTGTAACTATGCATGCATCATGTTAAAAACCATACTAATAAAGTTTTCCCCCTTATGGAGATATGTCGCCGCGCCCGAGGAAAACCGCGCGCAAGTCCACTGGACCGATTGGCGTGCCTCGGCATCAGCTGGCTCCAATGCATGAGGAGAGCAGTAGCAACAGTAACGATCCCATTGGAGACTTAGAAGCCCAGTGGAGCAGCTTCGAACGGAGCTACGTCACAGAAACCGGGTGTGGGTTGAAGATGGTCAGCGTATAAATGAGTTAAGGGCTGACGTCCGACATCTGCAAGACTAGCTTGCTGAACGGGACTTGGCAATCGATTGGGCTGTCAACTCACATTCAATTGCTTGGGACCGAGAAGCTAAAGCTCGAGCCCGTGTGGAGGAGCTTAGCACGGCCGTTGACAACTTGCAGGTGTACTGCAATACATTACATGAGGAAGTTCATGAATTGTATTCGCGACTGCACCCAGACGTACCTGCCGACCCTGTTGGAATGGGAGCCAGACCTTTTGGAACAGCAGGTGAAGCGCTTGGTGGGGAATTGGACCTTTTCAAGCCCCCTCCTTCTATGAACCTGGCTGACGAACGGTCCCCTACAACCGACAGCGAAGCTACTAAAGATGATAAATATTAGAGTAGTATAGTTTAGAAATAATGCTAATGTAAAATAGGTAATGAAGTCATGTTGTACAATTGAGTTTGTATCATTACATCTTGGTAATGTAAAATGATGGTATATGTCAGCATGGTGTATTTATCCCAAATATTTCTTTGCTTCAGATGCCATCCAGAACTCGTGACATGATGGCGCGGGAACATCCCATGGTCAAGAAGATACACCCAATCCACCGCCAGTAATGCCCACGTTGGCCGAGGCTATTGCTGCCTTGGTCACCTGAAAGTCGCCTAGAGGGGGGGTGAATAGGCAGAATCTGAAATTTACAAACTTTAAGCACAACTACAAGTCGGGGTTAGCGTTAGAAATATAATCGAGTCCGAAAGAGAGGGTGAAAACAAATCACAAGCAAATGAAGAATGTGACAAAGTGATTTGTTTTACCGAGGTTCGGTTTTTGCAAACCTACTCCACGTTGAGGTGGTCACAAAGACTCGGTCTCTTTCAACCCTTTCCCTCTCTCAAACGGTCACCTAGACCGAGTGAGCTTCTCTTCTCAATCAATCGGGACACTAAGTCCCCACAAGGACCACCACACAATTGGTGTCTCTTGATTTGATTACAATTGAGTTGGGAACAAGAAAGAAGGAAGAAGAAAAGCGATCCAAGCGCAGGAGCTCAAATGAACACGGCAAAACTCTCTCTTTTAGTCACTATTGCTTTGGGTGGAATTGGGACTTGGAGAGATTTTGATTCACTCTAATTATGTCTTGTATTGAATGCTATAGCTCTTGTATTGAATGTGTTGGCTTAAAACTTGGATGCCTTGAAGTGTGGTGGTTGGGGGTATTTATAGCCCCAACCACCAAAGTGGTCGTTGGGGATTGCTGCTGTTGGGGGCCTTCGTCCTCCGAAGGTCCTCAAAAACGTAATTTAACAATGTTTTTCAAGTATGGTTTATAAACAGGTACCTTCGAATTTAGGATTAAAAGCATGTACGTTGAGAAGGGCATGATCGTGACGAAGGTTGTTGTTGCTCTGAAGCTATGCGAAAGGAAGCTTCGGCTCAATCGCGGGAAGAGGAACCGACTTAAAAGGGAAAAGACTATCTAGTCCTCATAGATTTTTTCTATAAGTCAATAGTGAATGCAAAGGGCATAACTGTAATTTTTCATAGGTTGCGTCCTGTGCCTATAAATAGATGAACAGTACCCCCGTACTGTTCACGCTGACTTGTATTCACTCGTGCGTCACGCTTGGACTTTTACCTTCTGTCAAGCCGAAGGTATAAATGTAATACAATATTGTTTCTGTTTGTTTACGATAATAATAAATATGTTAACAATGTTATACCATTATTCATGTTGTCTTTTATGTTCCATATACTTCTTTCATTATCATATACTGTGATGATGAAGATATGTTCTTCATCACCTTCGTCCGAAGATCATTATATCCTAAGGGAAATAGTGTTTCGAAGGACGAAGGGCATTAACCTTTAACATTTTGTGTTGCCTTATTCTTAATTCATAGCATTTGAGAACAAGTCCCCAACAGCTGCTGTCGTAAGGCGCACCGGACAGTCCGGTGCGCGAGCCACGTCACCCAACCGGTAGGGTTCGACCGTTGGAGCTCTGACAAGTGGGGCCACCGGACAGTCCTGTGGTGCACCGGTTAGGTCCTGTTCACTGTCCGGTGCGCCTTCTAGCGCCTGCTCTGACTTCTGCGCGCGTAGTTTCACTGTTCATGTTCAATGTAGACTTTTGCAGACGACCGTTGGCGCAGTTAGCCGTTGCTCCGCTGGCACACCGGACAGTCCCGTGTTACACCGGACAGTCGTGTGAATTATAGCGGACTCACTCCCCCAAATTCCCGAAGCTAGCAAGTTTGAGTTGATCCACCCTGGTGCACCGGACACTGTCCGGTGGCACACCGGGCAGTCCGGTGCGCCAGACCAGGGCAGCCTTCGGTTGTCTTTTGCTCTTTTTATTTGAACCCTTTCTTGGACTTTTTATTGGTTTGTGTTGAACCTTTGGCACCTATAGAACTCATAATCTGGAGCAAACTAGTTAGTCCAATAATTTGTGTTGGCCAATTCAACCACCAAAATCATTTAGGAAAAAGGTTTGACCCTATTTCCCTTTCAATCTCCCCCTTTTTGGTGATTGATGCTAACACAAACCAAAGCAAATATAAAAGTGCAGAATTGAACTAGTTTGCATAAAGAAGTGCAAAGGTTGCTTGGAATTAAACCAATATATTATTTCTACTAGATATGCATGGATGGTTTTCTTCTTATTTAAAATTTTGGACCACGATTGCACCACTAGTTTTGTTTTTGCAAATTCTTTGTAAAATTCTTTTCAATACTTTTTGCAAATAGTCAAAGGTATATGAATAAGATGAAAGAAGCATTTTCAAGATCTTGAAATTTTCTCCCCCTGTGTTAAATGCTTTTCCTTTGACTTGAACAAAACTCCCCCTCAATGAAATTCTCCTCTTAGTGTTCAAGAGGGTTTTACAAATTTTTGAAGATACTTTCTCCCCTTTTGAAAACACATTAAGATATCAATTTGAAAACTTCATTTTAAAATTTGGTGGTGGCGCGGTCCTTTTGCTTTGGGCTAATACTTTCTCCCCCTTTGGCATGAATCGCCAAAACGGATACTTGTGAGTGAAATATAAGCCCTTTTACTTTCTCCCCAATGGCAAACAAATAAATATGAGTGAAGATTATACCAAAGTGGAGAACTATGCAAAATACTGGCAAAGAGTAGATAATACTGATGGAGTTAAGTGGAAGCGTCGTCTTTGCCGAATACTCTATTTCCCTTTCAATTCTATGACTAATCATAATAATACACTTGAAAACACATTAGTCATAGACATAAAAGAGATATGATCAAAGGTATATAAATGAGCTATGTGTGCAAAGAATCAATCAAAATTCCTAAAATCAAGAATATTTAGCTCATTCCTAAGTTTGGTAAAGGTTTTCTCATCTAGTGGTTTGGTAAAGATATCGGCTAATTGTTCTTTGGTGTTAATATAGGCTATCTCGATATCCCCCTTTGTTGGTGATCTCTCAAAAAGTGATACCGAATGGCTATATGCTTAGTGCGGCTGTGTTCAACGGGATTATCCGCCATGCGAATTGCACTCTCATTATCACATAGGAGAGGGACTTTGCTAAATTTGTAGCCATAGTCCCTGAGGGTTTGCCTCATCCAAAGCAATTGCGCGCAACAATGGCCTGCGGCAATGTACTCGGCTTCGGTGGTAGAAAGAGCTACTGAGTTTTGTTTCTTTGAAGCCCAAGACACCAGGGATCTCCCCAGAAACTGACAAGTCCCTGATGTGCTCTTCCTATCAATTTTACACCCTGCCCAATCAGCATCTAAATATCCTAATAAATCAAAAGAGGATCCCTTGGGGTACCAAAGACCAAACTTAGGTGTATGAACTAAATATCTCAAGATTCTCTTCACGGCCCTAAGGTGAACTTCCTTAGGATCGGCTTGGAACCTTGCACACATGCATACGGAAAGCATAATATCCGGTCGAGATGCGCATAAATAGAGTAAAGAACCTATCATTGACCGGTATACCTTTTGATCTACGGATTTACCTCTTGTGTCGAGGTCGAGATGCCCATTGGTTCCCATGGGTGTCTTGATGGGCTTGGCATCCTTCATTCCAAACTTGGTGAGTATGTCTTGAATGTACTTCGTTTGGCTGATGAAGGTGCCCTCTTGTAGTTGCTTGACTTGAAATCCTAAGAAATACTTCAACTCCCCCATCATAGACATCTCGAATTTTTGTACCATGATCCTACTAAACTCTTCACAAATAGATTTGTTAGTAGACCCAAATATAATATCATCAACATAAATTTGGCATACAAACAAATCATTTGCAATAGTTTTAGTAAAGAGAGTAGGATCGGCTTTGCCGACTTTGAAGCCATTAGTGATAAGAAAATCTCTTAGGCATTCATACCATGCTCTTGGGGCTTGCTTGAGCCCATAAAGCACCTTAGAGAGTTTATACACATGATTAGGATACTCACTATCTTCAAAGCCAGGAGGTTGCTCAACATAGACCTCTTCCTTGATTGGTCCATTGAGGAAGGCACTCTTCACGTCCATTTGATAAAGCTTAAAGCCATGGTAAGTAGCATAGGTAAGTAATATGCGAATTGACTCAAGCCTAGCTACGGGTGCATAGGTTTCACCAAAATCCAAACCTTCGACATGTGAGTAACCCTTGGCCACAAGTCGTGCTTTGTTCCTTGTCACCACACTATGCTCATCTTGCTTGTTGCGGAAGACCCACTTGGTTCCTACAACGTTTTGGTTAGGACGTGGAACTAAATGCCATACCTCATTCCTCGTGAAGTTGTTGAGCTCCTCTTGCATCGTCAGCACCCAATCCGAATCTTTAAGTGTATCCTCTACCCTGTGTGGCTCAATAGAGGAAACAAAAGAGTAATGTTCACAAAAATGAGCGACTCGAGATCGAGTGGTTACCCCCTTATGAATATCTCCTAGGATGGTGTTCATGGGGTGATCTCTTTGAATCGCCTGGTGGACTCTTGGGTGTGGTGGCCTTGGATCTTGTTCATCTTCCTTGTCTTGATCATCGGCATCTCCCCCTTGATCATTGTCCTCCTCTTGAGGTGGCTCATCTTCTTGATCTTTATTTTCATCATCTTGAGCTTGATCCTCATCTTGGGTTGGTGGAGATGCTTGCATGGAGGAAGATGGTTGATCTTGTGTTTGTGGAGGCTCTTCGGATTCCTTAGGACACACATCCCCAATGGACATGTTCCTTAGCACGACGCACGGAGCCTCTTCATCATCTAGCTCATCAAGATCAACTTGCTTTACTTGAGAGCCGTTAGTCTCATCAAACACAATGTCACAAGAAACTTCAACTAGTCCAGTGGACTTGTTAAAGACTCTATATGCCCTTGTGTTTGAGTCATAACCAAGTAAAAAGCCTTCTACAGCCTTAGGAGCAAATTTAGATTTTCTATCTCTTTTAACAAGAATAAAGCATTTGCTACCAAAGACTCTAAAATATGAAACATTGGGCTTTTTATCGATGAGGAGTTCATAAGATGTCTTCTTGAGGATTCGGTGAAGATATAACCGGTTGATGGCGTAGCAGGCGGTGTTAATCGCCTTGGCCCAAAACCGATCCGGTGTCTTGTACCCGTCAAGCATGGTCCTCGCCATGTCAAGTAGAGTTCTATTCTTCCTCTCCACTACACCATTCTGTTGAGGTGTGTAGGGAGAAGAGAACTCATGCTTGATGCCCTCCTCCTCAAGAAAGCCTTCAATTTGAGAGTTCTTGAACTCCGTCCCATTGTCGCTTCTAATCTTTTTGATCCTTAAGGCGAACTCATTTTGAGCCCGTCTCAAGAATCCCTTTAAGGTCTCTTGGGTTTGAGATTTATCCTGTAAAAAGAATACCCAAGTGAAGCAAGAATAATCATCCACAACAACTAGACAGTACTTACTCCTGCCGATGCTTATGTAAGCTATCGGGCCGAATAGGTCTATGTGGAGCAACTCAAGTGGCCTGTCGGTCGTCATGATGTTCTTGTGTGGATGATGAGCACCAACTTGCTTCCCTGCTTGACATGCGCTACAAATTCTGTCTTTCTCAAAATGAACATTGGTTAGTCCCAAAATGTGCTCTCTCTTTAGAAGCTTGTGAAGATTCTTCATCCCAACTTGGGCTAGTCGGCGATGCCAGAGCCAACCCATATTAGTCTTAGCAATTAAGCAAGTGTCGAGTTCAGCTCTATTAAAATCAACTAAGTATAGCTGACCCTCTAACACTCCCTTAAATGCTATTGAATCATCACTTCTTCTAAAGACAGTAACACCTACATCCGTAAAAAGACAGTTGTAACCCATTTTACATAATTGAGAAACTGAAAGCAAGTTATAATCTAATGAATCTACAAGAAAAACTTTGGAAATAGAATGGTCAGGTGATATTGCAATTTTACCAAGTCCTTTGACCAAACCTTGATTTCCATCCCCGAATGTGATAGCTCTTTGGGGATCTTGGTTTTTCTCATAGGAGGAGAACATCCTTTTCTCCCCAGTCATGTGGTTTGTGCACCCGCTATCAATGATCCAACTTGAGCCCTCGGATGCATAAACCTACAAAACAAATTTAGGCCTCGTTCTTAGGTACCCAAACGGTCTTGGGTCCTTTCACATTAGAAACAAGTACCTTGGGTACCCAAACACAAGTCCTAGAGCCCTTGTGTTTGCCCCCAACATATTTGGCAACTACTTCGCCTGATTTGCTAGTTAAAACATATGAAGCATCAAAAGTCTTAAATGAAATGTTATGTTCATTTGATGCAATAGGAGATTTCTTCTTAGGCATTTTAACATGGGTAGAACTCCTAGAGCTAGAAGCCTCATTCTTATAAATAAAAGCATGGTGAGAAACAGAATGAGTCTTCTTAGCATGAATTCTCCTATTCTTGTCCTCAGGATAACCAGCAAGATATAAAATATAGCTCTCGTTATCCTGAGGCATGGGAGCCTTTCCCTTAACAAAATTAGACAATCTTTTAGGAGGGGCATTAAGCTTGACATTTTCTCCCTGTTGGAAGCCAACGCCATCCTTAATGCCTAGGTGTCTCCCACTATAGAGCATGCTTCTAGCAAATTTAAATTTTTCATTTTCCAAGTCATGCTCATTGATTTTAGCAGTTAATGTAGCTATATGATCATTTTGTTGTTTAATTAAAGCAAGGTGATCGTGAATAGCATCTACATTAACATCTCTACATCTAGTGCAAATAGAAACATGATCAACCATAGATGTAGAGGGTTTGCACTCATTTAATTCAACAATCTTAGCATGTAAAATAGCATTCTCATCTCTAAGATTGGTAATAGCATCATTTGTAAACATTTAAATCTTTAGCCTTAGCAATTAATTTTTCATTTTCAATCTTAAGGCTAGAAAGAGATTCATTCAACATGTCAATCTTAGCAATTAAACTAGCATTATCATTTCTAAGATTAACAATTGAATCATCACAAACATTTGATTTCTCAACCTTAGCAATTAATTTGGCATTTTCATTTCTAAGGCTAGAAATAGTGTCATGGCAAGTGCTAAGCTCAATAGTCAATTTTTCATTTTTCTCTACCTCCTGAGCATAAGCATTTTTAACTTTAACATGCTTTTTGTTTTCCTTAATAAGGAAGTCCTCTTGGCTATCCAAGAGTTCATCCTTCTCATGAATAGCACTAATCAATTCATTCAATTTCTCTTTTTGTTGCATGTTAAGATTGGCAAAAAGAGTAAGCAAGTTATCCTCATCATCACTAGAATTATCCTCATCACTAGAAGTGGCATACTTAGTGGAGGATCTAGATTTTACCTTCTTCTTCTTGTCGTCCTTTGCCATGAGGCACTTGTGGCCGACGTTGGGGAAGAGAAGACCCTTGTTGATGGCGATGTTGGCGGCGTCCTCGTCATCGGAGGAGTCGGTGGAGCTCTCGTCGGTGTCCCACTCCCGGCAAACATGGGCATCACCGCCCTTCTTCTTGTAGTATCTCTTCTTCTCCTTCTTCTTCCCCCTCTTGTCGTTTCCCCTGTCACTGTCACTAGAAATAGGACATTTTACTATAAAGTGACCGGGCTTACCACACTTGTAGCAAACTTTCTTGGAGCGGGGCTTGTAGACTTTCCCCCTCCTTTGCTTGAGGATTTGGCAGAAGCTCTTGATGATGAGCGTCATTTCCTCGTTGTCGAGCTTGGAGGCGTCGATGGGGACCCTACTTGGTGTAGAATCTTTCTTTTCTTCTTCTGTCGCCTTGAATGCGATGGGTTGCACCTCGGGTGTTGAGGTGGCACCTTGCTCGATGATTTTCTTGGAGCCTTTGATCATTAATTCAAAGCTCACAAATTTTCCTATTACTTCCTCGGGAGACATTAGTTTATATCTAGGATCACCACGAATTAATTGAACTTGAGTAGGGTTAAGAAATACGAGTGGTCTAAGAATAACCTTGACCATTTCATGGTCATCCCATTTGGTGCTCCCGAGGTTGCACACTTGGTTCACCAAGGTCTTTAGCCAGTTGTACATGGCTTGCGGGTCTTCTCCTTGGTTGAGCATAAAACGACCGAGCTCCCCCTCGATCGTTTCCCTCTTAGTGACCTTGGTCACCTCGTCTCCTTCGTGTGCGGTCTTAAGCATGTCCCAAATCTCTTTGGCGCTCTTCAACCCTTGCACCTTATTATACTCCTATCGACTTAGATAGGCGAGGAGTATAGTGGTGGCTTGGGAGTTGAAGTGCCAGATTTGGGCAACCTCGTCCGAATCATAGTCTTCATCCCCTGAGATGGTACCTATACTCCAATCTCAACAACATTCCAAATGCTAGTGTGGAGTGAGGTTCGATGGTGCCTCATTTTGTCACTCCACATATTATAATCTTCACCATCAAAAACGGGTGGTTTGCCTAATGGGACGGAAAGTAAAGGAGTACGTTTGGAAATGCGAGGATAGCGTAGGGGGATCTTACTAAACTTCTTGTGCTCATGGCGCTTAGAAGTTATGGATGGTGCGTCGGAGCCGGAGGTAGATGGCGATGAAGAGTCGGTCTCATAGTAGACCACCTTCTTCATCTTCTTCTTCTTGTCGCCACTCCGATGCGACTTGTTGTGGGAGTGTGATTCTCCCTTTCCTTTGGAGCCGGACTCCCTTGATGGAGCCTTCCCGTGGCTTGTAGCGGGCTTCTCGCCGGTCATGACCTCCTTCTTGGCGTGATCTCCCGACATCACTTCGAGTGGTTAAGCTCTAATGAAGTACCAGGCTCTG
Organism: Zea luxurians; assembly: GCA_029449295.1. NCBI lineage: Eukaryota > Viridiplantae > Streptophyta > Magnoliopsida > Poales > Poaceae > Zea > Zea luxurians. Next base: position 46,772,228 of record JAOPSE010000010.1, read on the forward strand.
ATACCAATTGAAAGTCGCCTAGAGGGGGGGTGAATAGGCGGAATCTGAAATTTACAAACTTTAAGCACAACTACAAGCCGGGGTTAGCGTTAGAAATATAATCGAGTCCGAAAGAGAGGGTGAAAACAAATCACAAGCAAATGAAGAATGTGACATGGTGATTTGTTTTACCGAGGTTCGGTTCTTGCAAACCTACTCCCCATTGAGGTGGTCACAAAGACCGGGTCTCTTTCAACCCTTTCCCTCTCTCAAACGGTCACCTAGACCGAGTGAGCTTCTCTTCTCAATCAATCGGGACACTAAGTCCCCACAAGGACCACCACACAATTGGTTTCTCTTGCTTTGATTACAATTGAGTTGGGAACAAGAAAGAAGGAAGAAGAAAAGTGATCCAAGCGCAAGAGCTCAAATGAACACGACAAAACTCTCTCTTTTAGTCACTATTGCTTTGAGTGGAATTGGGACATGGAGAGATTTTGATTCACTCTAATTGTGTCTTGTATTGAATGCTATAGCTCTTGTATTGAATGTGTTGGCTGAAAACTTGGATGCCTTGAAGTGTGGTGGTTGGGGGGTATTTATAGCCCCAACCACCAAAGTGGTCGTTGGGGATGGCTGCTATCGTATGGCGCACCAGACAGTCCGGTGCGCCAGCCACGTCACCCAACCGTTAGGGTTCGACCGTTGGAGCTCTGACAAGTGGGGCCACCGGACAGTCCGGTGGTGCACCGGACAGGTCCTGTTCACTGTCCGGTCCGCCTTCTGGCGTCTGCTCTGACTTCTGTGCGCGCAGTTTCACTATTCACGTTCACTGTAGACTTTTGCAGACGACCGTTGGCGCAGTTAGCCGTTGCTCCACTGGCACACCGGACAGTCCGGTGTTACACCGGACAGTCCGGTGAAATATAGCGGAGTGACTCCCCCAAATTCCCAAAGCTAGCAAGTTTGAGTTGATCCACCCTGGTGCACCAGACACTGTCCGGTGGCACACTGGACAGTACGGTGCGCCAGACCAGGGCAGCCTTCGGTTGTCTTTTGCTCTTTTTATTTGAACCCTTTCTTGGACCTTTTATTGGTTTGTGTTGAACCTTTGGCACCTGTAGAACTCATAATCTAGAGCAAACTAGTTAGTCCAATAATTTGTGTTGGCCAATTCAACCACCAAAATCATTTAGGAAAAAGGTTTGACCCTATTTCCCTTTCATCACCGCGACTGCTGACAACACCCGCTTCCTCCGCGAAATGGCGGGGCATCAACTTCAGCAACAAGGCGGGAAGGCTTATCCGCAGGGACCCCGTGAAACTTCGTACCTAGACTTCTCAGAAACCCGTCCCCCACTATTCATCAAAGCAAAATATCCCCTTGAAGCTGATGAATGGGTATGGGTCATTGAGCAGAAATTTGGACTTATCTAGTGCACGGAGACCCAGAAGCCGTTGTTCGCGGCTCAACAGTTAAGAGGCCCTGCTAGCACCTGGTGGGGAAATTATGTGGCCATTCAGCCTGCTGGACATCAAGTCACATGGGACGAATTTAAATTGGCATTTCGTGAGCACTACATTCCAGAAGGAGTGCTCCATATGAAGCAAGAGGAATTCATGAGACTCAAGCAAGGAGGAGATATTGTTATGCAGTATCTCAACAAATTCAATCATTTATCCCAGTATGCAATTGATCAGGTCAATACTGACCTAAAAAGGAAGAACTGCTCCATGTGAGGCCTTAATGACCGGCTACAACAAAAGATGGCCACCTATCTTGATCTCTCCTACAACAGGGCTGTCAGCACCACGCTGGCGGTTGAAGCTAAGCATGCAGGCCCAGGGAAGTCAAAGGGCTTCGGAGGTGACAGGCCCAACCAGGGGCCTGAAAAGCGCCAAAGGTTGGTGATCTGACCTTTCAATCAAAACCGTTCTTCACCTCGTCCACCCTCCTACCCCTTCAAACAGTCTGTATTCATCCGCCCTGCCACTGCTCCCACTTCAACAACTCAGCCGAGTGCCTCTGGTGCTCGTTTCCCCGCCCTCTCGGGCTCTTCAACTGGCTACTTCAATTGTGGGAAGTCTTGACACTTTATCAAAGACTGCCCATACCCGAGGCAGAACAAATCCAATAATCAGCAGAACCTAGGGAGTTCAAGCCAAGGCAAGGGAAACATGGCAAATAATGCAGCAGGCAAGAATGTAAAAAAGACTGGGCGAATCTACTATACACAAGTGGCCACTACACCGGAGGGAGAGCCGGCTATGATGGGTACGTTCCTCGTGGCCAATCACCCTGTAGTTATTCTATTTGATTCTGGTGCTTCGCATACATTCATAAACAAGAAATTTGTGGAGAAATATTGCATTCCTTGCATCGAATCAATGGAAGGGTTTATAATTCATTTGCCTGGGGGACAAATAGTCACTAAAGAAGTGGCTTTCCATGTGCCTGTAACATTGGCTGGACAGGACTTTCCCACAAACATGATTGTTCTGAAAGGCCAAGATATAGATGTAATTCTGGGCATGAATTGGTTAGCCCAGCACAAAGCTATCCTCAACACTGATTTAAGAACCATCAGGTTGAGATATGGCCAGGAAGAGGTTCTCTTGCCCATCCCTGTAGCTATTCTAGCTAAACCATTTGGCAGAGTTTATGAAGCCATCGTACCGAAAATCCAAGATATTCTGGTAGTATGTGAATTTCCGGACGTCTTTCCGAAAGATCTGCCTGGATTGCCTCTAGAAAGAGATGTAGAATTTGTGATTGAATTGAAGCCTGGTACGGCTTCTGTTTCTAGAAGATCATACTGAATGCCTCCAAATGAATTGGCAGAGCTCAAGACTCAATTACAAGATCTATTAGAAAAAGGATTCATTTGACCTAGCTCATCACCTTGGGGTTGTCCAGCAATCTTTATCAAGAAGAAGGATCAAACGCTTCGGATGTGCGTGGATTATAGACCCCTTAATGAGGTCACAATCAAGAACAAGTACCCTCTTCCCCAGATTGATATCTTGTTTGATCAGCTTACCGGAGCTCGGGTATTTTCCAAGATTGACATCAGGTCGGGCTATCATCACATCCGTATCCGACTCGAAGATATACCTAAGACAGCATTTACTACGCGGTACAGATTATTCGAATATCTGGTTTTGTCTTTCGGATTAACAAATGCTCCTGCCCACTTCACATATCTGATGAACTCGGTATTCATGCCCGAGTTGGACAAATTTCTAGTAGTCTTCATTGATGATATCTTGATTTATTCCAAGAATGAAGAGGAGCATGCTCGACATCTGCAGATCGTATTAACGCGTTTAAGGGAACATCAACTATATGCTAAATTTAGTAAGTGCACGTTTTGGCTGGAGGAAATTCAATTTATGGGACACGTATTGTCTGCCAAGGGGATTGCGGTTGATCCCAGCAAAGTCAAGGATATTTTAGAGTGGAAACCACCAACCACTGTACATCAAGTTTGAAGTTTCCTTGGACTTGCTGGTTATTACCGCCGATTCATCCCGGATTTTTTCAAGCTTTTAAAGCCAATCACAAGTTTATTGAAGAACGATACAAAATTTAACTGGTCCTCAAGATGCAATGAAGCCTTCAAGCAGTTGAAGGTGTTATTGACCACCGCTCCGGTATTAGCTCAATCGGACATTGAAAAGCCTTTTGATGTGTATTATGACGCATCAGGCAGTGGTTTAGGCTATGTCTTGATGCAAGAGGGCCGAGTTATAGCATATGCTTCAAGACAGTTGCGCCGGCATGAGGAACATTATCCAACTCATGACCTAGAATTAGCTGTTGTGGTTCATGCCCTGAAAATATGGCGTCATTATCTGCTAGGGAATATCTGTCATATCTATACAGATCATAAAAGCTTAAAGTACATTTTTACCCAGTCAGAGCTAAATATGAGATAGAGGAGATGGCTTGAGCTGATTAAAGACTATGAATTGGAAATTTACTATCACCCAGGCAAGGCTCACGTGGTGGCAGATGCACTAAGTCGCAAGGCTTCCTACCATTGTCTTATAGTGAAAACTTCTGACATCACATTGTGCCATGAAATGGAGAAGTTAAACCTGGGAATGATTCAACATGGAACCTTAACTCACTTGAAGCTTGAGTCGATTCTTCTGCAAAGGATAATTGATGCACAAAGAAGTGATGAGGGTATGAAACACATTCATGAGAAAATAAAGGTCGGTACAGTAAACTGTTTCAGAAAAGATGATCAAGGCGTTGTATGATTTAACAACCGCATAGTTGTGCCCAAGAATGATGAAGTCCGCCACCAAATTTTAGATGAAGCACATCTTAGTCGCTATTCTATCCATCCCTGAAGCACTAAGATGTATCATGATCTAAAGCAACATTATTGGTGGATGAAAATGAAGATCGAAATTGCACGCTATGTGGCAAAATGTGACACCTGTAGACGTGTCAAGGCCATACATATGAAAACTGTTGGTCCATTGCAATCTTTACCTATTCCAACCTAGAAATGAGAGGACATTAGTATGGACTTCATTGTGGGATTACCCAGGACAGCAAAAGGGTTTGATTCCATCTGGGTTATCATTGATCGACTTATAAAGATCGCCCACTTCCTCCTAGTTAAGGTAAAGTATCCAGTAATTACATATGCGGAACTATATATTGCTCGTATTCTCAGTTTGCACGATGTTCCGAAGACAATAGTGTCGGATCGTGGACCTCAATTTGTATCCAAATTCTGGGAAGAACTTCATAAATCCTTGGGTACTAAGTTGCTCCACAGTTCGGCCTATCATCCGCAAACTAGTGGGCAGACTGAGAGAGTGAACTAGATACTTGAAGACATGTTGCGAGCCTGTGTTCTAGAATTCCCACAGAAATGGGATGATTGTTTACCATTGGCGGAGTTTTCATACAACAACAGCTATCAAGAGAGCATCAAAATGGCACCTTTTGAAGCTTTGTATGGGTGACGGTGTCGTACTCCGTTAAACTGGTCTGAACCAGGAGAAAGATGGTTTTTCAGGCCTCATATGGTGAAAGAAATGGAAGAGAAGGTTCAACTAATTATATATAGTTTGAAGAAAGCCCAAGCTCGCCAAAAGAATTATGCAGACAAACGACGCAAACCCTTGTACTTTCAAGTTGAAGATTATGTCTACCTAAAAGTCTCACCAATAAAGGGTGTATCATGTTTTGGGGTAAAAGGAAAGCTTGCACCCCGGTACATTGGTCCTTTTCCTATTCTTGAACAATGTGGACCAGTGGCCTATCGACTCCAGTTACCCGAAACCTTGTCTGCAGTGCACAATGTGTTCCACGTATCCCAATTGAAGAAGTGTCTTTGGGTTCCAGATCAAACAGTTGAAATAATGGATGTTGCCTTAGAACCATACTTGACATATTTAGAACATCCTATTCGAGTCCTAGATCAAAAGGACAAGATTACCCGAAGAAGAACTCTCAAATTTTATAAGATACAATGGAACCAACACACGGAAGATGAAGCTACATGGGAAACCCAAGACTTTTTAGAAAAGAATTTCCTAGATTTTCTAGCTTCATGTAAATTGTAGGTATGTACAATTGTTGTAAATGAGGAGTAGACCCCATACCACCCCTGCCTTATACCAGAAATAAGGAAATAAAAATATGAAGCATTTCCTTTTCCACTACTTACACTAGGATTTTAAATCTCGGGACAAGATTCTTTTATGGGGGGAAGGATGTAACACCCCTGGTGTTACTGTCACTAAAACTTGAGCATAACATCATGATCATTAGCATATCATGTGCTTGTTACACTTAGAATGCATTCATTAGGCAAAAATTTCAAATAAGTTGTATTGATGTGACTAGTCATGGGTGAAACCCTAGGGTAGGGTACTTAACCCTAAACTGGGCTTAGAAGTGTCAACAAAGCCCAAGTGAGAGAAAACTACAAAACTCATGAGAAATAATCATAAGATATCCCCATTAATGGACTTGAGTGGCATTCAAACCCTAGAAGTGCCAGAAACCCTAAAAAGACCACTGAAAACCCCAAATTGAAACCCTAGGCGGTTATATGTAAATTTTGCCCACTTTTGGATCTAAGTGCAAAAACCAAGGTGTTAGGGTACCTCAAAGCATAAGGTTCACACATTTGAGGATTTCCAAGTCAAAAGATGTGAATTGGGCTTATTTGCAAAAAGCCACTCAATTCCTCTCATATGACTAAGTCTGAAAATCATTGAAGAAGGTTGTTTTTGGAGCTCTATATCTCGGGGTTCTTGAGGACTTTGCCTTGGGTCATTACAGCAAATCTGTAGAGCTATGTATGGAGAACAAGTTTGCTTAAGTAATCAAACACTAGTGTTACACAAAAATGAGAGATACATGAGGTTAAAGAAGCACTGTCAGTCGGCCTGACAGGTGTTCATTCACTGCATCTGATCAGGTTAAGGTTTCTGTGATTGTCGCGCTAATTTGAGCGCCCTGATCTGGTAAATCTGTGAAGATTTTCGTATGGTTGTTATACCAAAATGAAAGACCATTAGTCCTGGTACAACTTTGATGCAGACTCGTTGGCACGTAGTCACATAAAATTTGAAGTAATCGTCGTTTGAATTCGGTCTGGTAGGCGTACTGTTCACCGGAATTTAGAAAGATCTCGCCGGGGATAAGATTGCCACTGTGACTGGGGATCAGACTGCGGCCGCGGTAAAAATCTTCCACGACGTGGCGCGAAAACCCTGAGGTGGCGCTGCCTGGTTAATCGGCGATCACCGGACGCTCGTCGTGGCTCTGCCCGCGCGGGTGAGCTCGCCAGCGCGTTTACAGCTCAGTGAACCTCACCCATCTCTGGCCATCTGCCTATAAATTGAGCCCGAGCACTGCTTCTTCACCACATCACACACACGAGTGCTTGTGCAATCGACTCAATTCCATCGGAGAACTCAGACAGACCACAAATCTCCTCCTCCATGTTCTTAGCGCCGCCTTGAAGGACATCTTCGTGGGTAGCCCTTCTCGGGTCAATACTCGCCCAATTATCTCTTGTTCTAGCGTGTCTTTAGCTTCCTATTGCTCTCAGTGCCACCCAATTGAAGTTTACCAGAGTCCCACCACCGAAACACCCCGTTGTTTCGTAGAACGCCGCCGTATACACCCTCTCTGTCGACCCGCTTCCCTACCCTCGTTCGACCTAAATTCGATCGTGTACCTAGTCCCTGGTGAACCCGTGAAGCTTCCCAAGCTTCAATTTTAGCATCAATCCTGTTAATCGTCCAGAACACGATCTCCAGGGCTGTTCCACCGTCGTGACCATGAACAAACTCCGTTTAGGGTCAAATCGTTCAAATTAAATGAGGGCTTTTGCTCGGACCGACTTATGCTTGATGTTTATGAGCTTATTACCCTTTGTCCGGGTCGCCACCGCAGTGAAACCATGGCTCCATCCAGGTGTTCGGCTAAACTCCATCGTGGACCAAGCTCTGTAAAGAAATAGAACTAGGGGTTGCTTTTGTAGATGTCAGTGACTCTAGAAATAGTCCGTGGAATGCTTTTTGAGTTAGTTAAAACATCAGGGGCCTTTTCGCAAAGCCGGCAGCACGGGCGCGGGCGCGCGCGGGCTTTCCCCCTTCCGCAGACCGGTTGGGCTGAATTCAGCCCAACACTATTCCTAGTTTTTCTTTTTCTTTTTCTGTCTGGATTAAAGAATTTCTAGAAAATTGTAGAAAAATGCTAAAATGCAAGACCAATTTTTCTAGATTCCTAATTTTCTATAGTATTTAATAAAAATAGTTTTATGATTTTTATTCCAAACAGGGAATTATGGGATATTTAAAATAGCCAAAACTTATACTCCTGGAATTTTAGAAATTGATTAATAACTCCAAAAATCACTAAACTTTTTATATGAGCTTAAAATATTATTTAGAAGCCTTGGGTAAAGTTTGGTATGATTTGGACATTATTTGGTGCCTAAACCCCAAAACCCTAATCTTCTAGTGATGCCTGCCCTATGACTACACTACTGACTTCAAAAACCCTAGTTTTCCGGAGTCCCGTAAAGGAAAGTTGTATTCAAGATACAACTTGATAAACCTTTTCTATTATTGCATTTTCATAAGCATTACATAAGCATTCATGATTCTATATAGAAAACAAGGAAGAAATAGAAGTTGAAGAAGCAAGAGCTACACCACCACCACCTGAAGACCCACCTGCCGGGAACTGCTTTTACTTCAATATTTGCGAAGCAGAACCCGACTCTCCTATAACACAAGGCAAGCCCCGATGCATTTGCCACCTCCTTGCTATTTTAAAATCTTTCTCACTTGCTTGATACATTAGGTGATAGGAGCTGTGTGCTAAATAAATTGATGCATTTCCCTTCCTTGAGAATTTGATTACCTATCCTTGGTCCCCTATTTTATAAAAAGGTTTTTCTTATGCTTAGTCTTGCTCTAGAAAAACAAAATGATTTGTTTTGATAAAAGATGATGCTTCAAGGGGGATGGGATGTTTTCAAAATAAAAACTTGATGGTGGATCCATCATGGCCGTGATGGGATCAACATCGGAAAAGATGTACCTCTGTCAGGTACCAAACTTTGGGTTGAAATGATAAAGTTGAGACCGGGTGGGTGACTTGCATGAGGAGAGAGTCTCGATGTAGTGTCTCCATCTGAGTCGATTAAGGACCTTATCGATGTAGGCTTGATGATCGAGGACCCTTTAACTAGTCACATGCCTCATCATGGGTAAGCTTGGCCTCGGACAGACTAATACAAGAATAAGATAACACGCAATGGGAGTGGAGAGATGGCGAGAGTAGCGTGTACCCTCCGTGGCAAGAGGCTGGACGGTGGTGTATCTGTGCTCTCGGTTGGCATGAACCTGATCTGGTCTTAAGAACCCCAGTGGCGAGTTGACATATGCAAGGGTTAAGTGCTACATATGTCGTGTGATTGGAGATCCTCAACTGAGTATTAATCGATTCGGATCGCCCTTACTTCTCGGACATGAAGACTTGGTCACTGCCCTACACGTAGCATTCTAGTGAACAAGAGGAGTTGATAAGAAAATGGCTAGCATAGGCCAAGTGCTTGAACTAGGGTAGAAAGAACTTTAGAATTCAGGTAATGACTTAACTTGCTAATAAAACTGGATTTTTTAGGATCCACTATTAGTAAGCATTTTTACAAATAGAGTCTTGATTATTGATTAAGCCTTACCTTGACTCCCTTAAGCTAGCATATCCTTGAGAGTCTTTTATTTTGACGGGTAAGACTTGCAAAAGTACACTTCGTACTTAGGCTTTTCGAACCCATGTTGTTGTAGGTGAGGAAGCAGCAAACTTTTGTTGCTTTTGTTCCAAGGAAGAGAATCGGTATTGAAGCCTCGGGAGGAAGTGTCCTCCTTTAAAAACTTTTTACTGTTAATCAAGAGGGGGTTTTGCCTCTCGGGTTTGTAATAATTTTACTCTTGCACTCCTATATAGTACTGGTCTGTAATAATAATATTTTCTCCATACTTTAATATATAATAAGTTGCTGTAACTGCTTCTGCATATTCGTTCCTCCGATGTGTTGTAATATCTGCGTGATGGGTGAAACGCTCTTGGGCAAGGTAAAGAATTCAGATACTGAACTTGTCAAGTGATCATGTGCATCTATAGGGTTGTCCGAGGTCCGCTGGACAAGGACACTGTAGGTGGGCCTAATGACTTGGGAGGTTCCGTCGCATAGATTTGGTACTGTTCATAGTCTTATGAAATTTATAATAAAATTCTCGAGAGTGAGCATTACAGTCAGGTCGCACGGACCTAGTCCGGTGCACCATCAAACCGGTCCAGTGCAACTTTGTCTATTTTGAGCCAAACTCCTCCATAACTTTTTGGTTGTTCTTAGTAGCTTCCCTACGACTTAGACAAACATAATTAGCACCTAATCCAATTGACTAAGTGTAGGAAACATACCTCTTTCTCATAGTTTCTCCAGGTTTTGCAATATGGCTAAACTCAAATCCAAAAAGTGATTTCCTCTACAAATGAAGTTAGAGCCCAAACACAAGTACTAAAAACATTGTAATAGACCCATGCTATCAATGTTTATGACCCAACTACGCACCATGGGGGTTCCCCATGTGATGCTTTTGAGCAGGACGGCGTCGTTGACTGTGACTCGATGGTACGTGCACGAGCATGTCAGGTCACACAAAGGTTTATACAGGTTCGAGTCGTTAGAATGTGTAACACCCTACTTCTTGTTGAGGCTATGTATTGAAATTTTACTAGCGTACATAGATTACAGGTGAGCTGAGTATGGTGGAGGATGAGTTCTCATGCCGATCTGGTAGCGCGTGGTTGCTCTAAGAGAGCTAATGAGCTATGGGGTAATGTTGGGATGTTACGAGATGAGATGGAGTGAGATGATTTCGTAGGGGTATCCCCTCGGCCTTATATAGATGACCATGGAGTTATCCATTTATAAGTTGTGATCACTATCTACTCTACCTAAATCCTCCTTTAACGCGGCACACATTCCTACTTATCTGGAGTTCGGTTGCTTCTTCGGCCAAGTTAACGCCGAGTGTTTAGCCTTTGGGTGTGAGCAACCCCTTTGCGCAAGGTATCAGGGTTTTGGTCTGTGCATAACTCAGACATTCGGTCTTTGTCTTCTTGGATCGAGCTCGTTCTGTCCGGTTGTGGCCCAAGGGCATGTCTCTCTAGGCAGGCCATCGAGAGGCCCATTAGGTGGCCCATGATGTGTTTTTGTGTTCGTGAGGACCTCGGGGATATCTATCCCCACACATATGACATATCTAAAGGTGCAAACCTTACAATTACACCATTTTGCTCCAAGTTGCACATTCGAGCCCCTATTTGAGCACTTTTGGACTTGATCACTTCAAATTGCCTTTTATGGACTTGTGCTCATACTCATATGAAAATAAATAGTTCAAGATGGTGTGTTGAGCACTTAATCACCAAAACAGATAGAAATGGACCTATGGCACATTTACTTTTCAATCTCCTCCTGTTTGGTTATTTATGCCAACACACCTAAAACAACTCAAATTTGACTAACTAAAACCAACATGAGTCAAAAGAGGCAAAATGAAGTTCAAACTTAAACCAATTTAGATACACATAGGGTTTGGCATATTATTTGGATCCTTTAGCCACCAATTGTTTTGGATTTTTGCAATCAAAGCCATTTTTCTAAGTTAAAAACTCTTTGTTTTGTAAAACTTATCAATTTTAAACACTTATTTTGATCAAACCCCCAAAACTCCCCCTTTTTCTTATAAGATCACTTTCCCATATAAGAGAGTAGTTTTTGCAATAAGAAGGAACCTCTTTGCTATTAAGAGGGTTTTGATAAAAAAGACAAGTTAAAAAGCTCAAACTAGTGGCCTAACCTCATTGCCTCATCAAAAATAGTAAATGAAGAGCAAAGGCAATGATAATCCAAGGCAATTTGGAACAAAGTACATTGATACGTTAGTGTAGTGGAATCTTCTTCCTTTGTCTAAATCCACCTTTTCCCTTTCAATTCTCCTTTGAGACTACATCAACTTAACTCAAACAAAAAGCATTAGTCTTAAAGAGTCAAGTTGTAGCATATCGTCCCTCTCAACATATGCATTAAAGCACAAGGACTTGTGAGGTCTAGGGATGACATTCTACAACTTGAGCACCAGAATAATACAAATTTAAAGCATAATGAACATGATCAAAGGCATATAAGACAATGTATGCTATAAATCAATCCAAGTTCCTCGAATCTAAGACATTTAGTTCACTACACAGCTCACAAAACATCCTCTTATCTCAAGGCTTGGTGAAGATATTGACTAGCTGGTGATCGGTGCTAACATGACATACATCAACATCTCCCCTTTGCTGGTGGTCTCTCAGGAAGAGATACCGGATGTCTATGTGCTTAGTGTGGCTGTATTCAACGGGATTATCCATCAAGCAGATTGCACTCTCATTATCACATAGGAGTGGGACTTTGCTTAGATTGTAGCTGAATGTCGCCTAGAGAGGGGTGAATAGGCGAAAGCTAAAAATTATAAACTTTGAACACGCACTTCACCCGGGGTTAGGGTTAGAAATAAATAATATTGAATTCGGAGTGCAGAAGATAGTTATTCTTGCTATGAGTTGCTCAATCAATGCGGATAACTTTGGGAGCAAACTCAAAATGATGTGAGCAAGAGAACTTTAGAGAGAGAGGAGAGGGGTGAAACAAATCGAGTAAAGATCAACACAAATGGGCACGGTGATTTGTTTCCGAGGTTCGATTCCAAAGAACCTACTCCCCGTTGAGGAGACCACAAAGGCCAGGTCTTTTCCAACCCTTTCCCTCTCTCAATCGGTCACTTAGACCGGTCGAGTGCTTCTTCCTAATCACACGGGTCACTAAGATCCCGCAAGGATCACCACACAAATAGGTGTCTCTCGCTTGCATTACAAAACACTTGAGAAGTTTAGAGTGAGAAGAAGAAAGCAATCCAAGCAACAAGAGCAACAAAAAAACATGAATCTCCCTCTCTCAAGTCACTAAGCACTTGATTTGATTTTAGAGCTTGGAGAGGATTGAATGCTTTGATTATGTCTTTAAGTGTATTCTTTGCTCTAGTATTGAATGTGAAGGTTGGCAAGCTTGGATGGCTTGAATGGAGGTGGTTGGGGGTATTTATAGCCTCCAACCACTTCCTAGCCGTTGGCTGACTTTGTTGTCGATGGGCACACCGGACATGGCACTATTCACTGTCTGGTGAGTGCCACGTCAGCCGACTATTGGGGTTCGGAGCTGTTGACTGTTGAAATCTTTTGTCCTCTTGCGGCATCGGACAGTCTAGTGTGTTCTGACTTCTGACTTCTGCTATGTCCACTGTTCCTTCATCAGCGCAGTCGACCGTTGGCGAAGTTGACCGTTGCTCCGTTGGCTCACCAGACTGTCTGGTGCCTCACCGAACAATCCGGTGAATTTTTAGCGGAGTGGCTCTGAGAAAACCCGAGGGCGACCAGTTCGCGAGGTGCCTCAGCCTGGGCACCAGACAGTGTCCGGTGCGCCATTGGCTGCACCATTTCTTGTATGCTCCAAACTTTGTAAATTTCCCTCTAGTCTTTTTCTTTGTATGTTTATGTTGAGCTTTATGCACCTGAGAAAAAATAGCAACTAGGAAAATTAGTTAGTCCATATGGTTTATGATGGACGTCAAATACCAAAATTGATTATAGGAAATGGTTAAGCCCATTTCCCTTTCAATCTCTCCCTTTTTGGTGATTGATGCCAACATAAACCAAAGCAAATACAAAGTGTAGAAATGTAACTAGTTTGTATTTTGTCAGATGTGCATAAGTTACTTGAAATGAAATAATTGAAAGTATTTCTAAGCATACATGGTTGCTTTCTTATAGTTTAACATTTTGTACCACATTTGCACCACTTAGCTTGTTTTTGCAAATCTTTTTGAAAAAGTATTTTCAAATTCTTTTGCAAATAGCCAATGGTATAAGAATATGATTTCAAAAAGCATTTTCAAGTTTTTTTGAAAATTCTCCCCCTTTTTCAAATGCTTTTCCTTTGGTTAAATAAAAGCCCCCCTAAAGAAGTTCTCCCTTAGCTGTCAAGAAGGTTTTTTCAATTTGAATAATTTTCCCCCTTTTGAAATAGTTTTTAGAAAACAGGGTGGTGGTGCGGTCCTTTTGCTTTGGGCCTATTAATTTCTCCCCCTTTGGCATTAAGCGCCAAAAACGAAGAAACTTTAGAGGCATATTATTCTCTCCCCTTTGTAAAAGGATATGAATGAAAGTTTATGAGGAGGGCAAAAGAAAAATGATACCGACAGAGTCGTAGTGGAAGCCTTGCCTTTGCCATGTTCTCCATTTCCCTTTCAATCTAAGACTAATCATGAGATACTTATGGAAGCACATTAGTCTTAGCCTTGGCACAAGAAGAATAAGAAATATGAATTTGTACCAAATGAAAGAGACATGATCAAGGGTATATAAATGAGCTATGTGTGCAAGATTTCAATCAAAGTTCCGAGAATCGAGGATATTGAGTTCATTCCTAAGCTTGCTAAAAGTCTTTTCATCTAGGGGCTTGATTTATGATCAAAGGATATTTGTTCCTGTGGGTCTCTTGATGGGTTTAGCATTCTTCATTTCAAACTTCTTGGGTATATCTTGAATGTACTTAGTTTGGCAGATGAAGTTGCCTTCTTGGAGTTGCTTGATTTAGAATCTAAGGAAATACTTCAACTCCCCCATCATAGACATCTCGAATTTTTGTATCATAATCCTACTAAATTCTTCACAAGAAGACTTGTTAGTAGACCGAAATATAATATCATCAACATAAATTTAGCATATAAACAAGTCTTTAGCAATTGTTTTAGTGAAGAGAGTAGGATCAGCTTTACCAACATTGAAGCCAATAGTGATAAGAAAGTCTCTCAGGCATTCATACCATGCTCTTGGGGCTTGCTTGAGCCCATAAAGCACCTTTGAGAGCTTATAAACATATGTAGGATACTGTAGCATCCCAAAAATTCAAATCCTGAAATTTTCTCAAACTCGCCCTAAATTCAAAATGAATTTCAAGTTTCATTTCAAAATGTTTGTTTGCGAGTTGATAACAACAAATAAAATTTAGTGGTCTATATTATCTCCAAAATCCTCCTCAAAATACCTACAAATATTTCCCGAGTGATCCCCCTCAAATTCTTTCCAGAAATACTGCCCAGATATTTCCTAGTGATCCCCTTCAAGTTCTTTCCAGAAATACTGCTCAACTATTCCACCGATATATCTTCGGATATTTTCCTCTTGAGAAATACCTTCAGAATCATTTTTCAAGACCCTACAAATATTTTCTTCATAACTTTCCTCATGCCCATACGTATACGTATGCCTCCGGTGTCATACGTTGAACTCTACAAGCTAATTACACTTATACAAGACAAATACATGCTAATCTCCCACTAATCCTCTCATCCTCCCACTAATCCTCTCATCCCTCCCCCTAATCCCCCCACCATGGCTATAAATAGAGGGGCAAGGGCCTCCTCTCATCCCACCCCAAGCCATTTCATGGCAACTCTCTCCCCCCCCCCACACACACCCACTCCATGTTCCACACAAGCACACACTAGCACAAGGATCGTTCGATCGTTCTTCGATCATTCATCCCCCTGTTCGTAGTTTGTTCGTTCGTTCG
Organism: Zea luxurians; assembly: GCA_029449295.1. Taxonomy (NCBI): domain Eukaryota; kingdom Viridiplantae; phylum Streptophyta; class Magnoliopsida; order Poales; family Poaceae; genus Zea; species Zea luxurians. The sequence continues at coordinate 46,787,446 of JAOPSE010000010.1, forward strand.
TCCGATCGTTCATGGTTCGTTCGTCCGTTCGTCCGATCGTTCGATCGTTCGTCCGTTCGTTCATCCAAATAATCTTTTTCCTGCCGTTATGCTGCCGAAATTCCGATCGTTCGTTCGTTCGATCATTCGATCGTTCATCGTTCGTTCATAGTCCCTATTCATCGTTCATCGTTCGTTCATAGTCCCTATTCATCGTTCTTCCAGATAATCTTTGTCCTACCGTTATGCTGCCGAAATTCCGATCGTTTGTCCGTTCGTTCGTCCAAATAATCTTTTTCCTGCCGTTATGCTGCCGAAATTCCGATCGTTCGTTCGTCCGATCATTCGATCGTTCGTCCGTTCGTTCATAGTTCCTATTCATCGTTCATCGTTCGTTCATACGAACTATTCACTATCACTATTCACCATTACTATTCACATACACTATTCATCATCGTTACTATTTATCATTACTATTCATCATCGTTACTATTCATCGATGATATGCACACTTACTTTTCCGTCGCCACTATTCATCGTTACTAATCATCGTTACTATTCATCGGTCATCTAGTTATCCCAAATTTCAACTACTCATCCATCATGCTGTCCAGTCCACCTAAGACCAGCCAGACCCATGTTCCAGTCATACGAACTCCGGTGACTGTGATTTTCCTTCCAGTAGGAACTTCCCATCTGGTCACCCATCCCAGGTTTCTCCAAGTTGAGCACGCTTAACTTTGAGATTCCTTCGAACCAGGCTCCCAAACTCAGATTCCAATAATTCTCGTTTCTAAATTCTTATCAAACTATTCCCTATCCAGCCATGTCATCCCTTAAGCCTGGTCCATATTCCAGAAAACTCCCAAAATACTCTTGTCCCATATTCTGCCTATAACTCTCCTGTTCTTACTAAGTCAGACGATTCATTCGCCACTATTCTCACCAACAGTGAACTTCACTGTGCTACACCACATACACCCAGCTATAAATACACCCAGCTACCCTCTCCCTCTCCACACACACTCAACACCCTCAGCCAAGGCAAACACCCCACCCACTCAGTTACTCTACTCTGCCGGCTACACGCATAGTGTCGCTTCGCCTCCAGTCCACCCTCCTGGTAAGCACCTCCGCTCCACCACCAGTAATATCACAACACCACATGACACAGATTCTACTCAAGACTCTACCCATCCATATATCGCTATTCTGACCACTATACTAAATATTTGTTGGTATACTTGCTTGTTTGTATGTTTGCTTATTCATGTTGCATAGTTATCGGAGCGTTCGTGCCGTCTCGTGGAGGCCAGATCTGCAAGTCTACGCCAGGCAGTGGAGCTAGAAGCCAGTTCTGCGAGCTCTCCTTCCCCCTTCGCCGAATAAGCACGGCAAGCTCACTGGATCCCTTTGATGCATAAATTACCTATGATTTTTCAACCACAACCCTCAGCCTGTTATTTTATGCATGATATGATTTTGAGACAAGTTATTATGGCCACCCAGCCGCTTGCCGCAATCAATCCCTGATATATATGTTCCAAATGATTTGAGAAAAGGTGTGAGTTTTCAAAAGAAAATGCTTTTCAAAATGTGTATGATGAAGGGTTTTCACCCTTATCACCTTGTGAGTGGGATAATCAGGGACTCCCCGGTTTAGGGGAGGGCCTAAGGTGTTGGCTCAGCTGGTTTAGGCGTGAGCAGAAGGATTGTCCCCTCATATAAGGACCGGTTTGTCATCTTCACTACATGTACTCTTTAATAGTACAACCACTCGAGGCTGTGTGGGCAGTCACTCAATCTGAACTCGTGCGGTCCGACCCCAGGGTTATGAAGGCTGGGGAGCACCGGGAGGATAAGGAGGGGGAAAGTTTTGTCCAGTTTGGACATGGTGGTGGCCTGACTCCTTTCGAATAACCGTTAAGGTTAGGACGTGCGGGGAAAGAAAGAGATTCGGATTCGGGTCTCACTAGCTATGAGATCGTAGAGCCGGACTAGTGGGTAAAGTGTACACCTCTGCGCAGAGTTCAAACCTATTCGAATAGTCTGTGTCCACAGGAATGGACGAGTCTGGTATGGTATGGCAATTAATGTTTTGTTTTCGAAAAAAAGAGATGCTTTTGAAAAGTGGTTTTTAAAAGGTCTGGCTGTTGAACCGTGAGCTATGGTGGACGGGAAGTCCAGTAGCTGTTTTTGGAAATGAGAACCAGTGGGAAAATGTTGAGATGCCTGGATGGTTTAGTCCAGGGGGTTTTGTTCTAATATTGAAAAACTTCCTGCTCCTTTTGGAGAGGATGCGCTTTGCAAAATACAAAATATTTTTCAAAAACAACCCTGCATAAAATATTGTTGTCTCTGCAAATATCTTGAGCTCCACATATTCCATGCATTATATCTGATTTCCCCATTTCGCGGGTGAAGGTGGGCTGCTGAGTACGTTTGTACTCACCCTTGCTTATTTGTTGTTTTTCAGAAAAAGGAGATCGGGTAAGAGTTACGACTGTTCCCAACCTTGCCTGTGGCTGTTGGACCGCTGATTTGCTTCGCTGCGTATATCCGGCTGCTTCAGCCCCACTCTGATGATATGTCCCGAGTTGTGGACCAACTCTTAAAGTTGTTCGCCACCTTGATAGGTTTGTCTCGTTTAAGCAGATTTGGTATCATCTGATGTATAAATGTGTTTACTAGCCTCCTGGGACTAGTAATTGTATCACATTTGAGTCCCAGAGGATTGGGGACGCTTCAGGTGGTATCAGAGCTGTTAGGTTGGCCGCAGGACGTAACCCTTAGCCTGATCAAAAGTTTTTGAGTCAAAACTATTTTCTTAAAAAAAATTCTTGCTCTCATCCCTTCATTTCAAAAATGTTTTCCCCTTTCCTTCTCTTAGAAGTCAGATGGAGGTTCGTTGCCAAACCAGCTTTTGCCAGAATGAAGATGGTTTCCCCAAGTTGCTGAGAGCATGCACAGTTCGCCTTGGAATCAGGAGCCAGCCAGAGTATGATGGTCGTGAATTCGTCGAGCATGGCACAGAGAAGTGTGTCGTGACTGTATACATTGGATCCAGTCCACACCATGTGGAATGGAGTGTCACTGCTGCTAGGCACAGATTCAAAGACACCTGCCAAGTCGTCACTCGCAAGGTATTGAGGGCCCTGTGTCAGATCTATGAAGAAGAAGTGGCCGACACACCGCTCAGATTCTTTCCACCCTTTCAGAGAGACTGTCCCGTTTGGATGGCCAGAATGCGTGCATTGGAAGGGCAGCAGCTGCTTGAGGACGACCCCTCAGTCGTGTACCTCACTGCATACCTGCTCACCCTAGATGCTCAATATGATTTCTTGGCTCGGCACCACCGTCAGATGATTGCTCGAGCAGAAGATGCAGAGAAGCTCAACCGTAAGCTCCATGTGGATCTCACCACAGCTCAAGCTCGTGCAACTGCATTGGTGTAACACCCGGATTTTAGGGATCCAAAACCCGGGGTTAACATAAACACCAGATATGCTGGGACCAAGTCTCAAACATATGATGTATAGTGGCACAGGATCGAATGTCACATCTTTATACATAACAGGAGTTCTATACAAAATAAATGATTACATTATAGGGAGACAACGGTCCAGCAACCCAAAGTCGACTGGGAGACGACGACCTAGACCTCTCACGAACTCATCGCAGCATCCTCCATGAGCATCATCCTGCAGTACCTGGTCTTGACCTGTGGTGTATGTGAGACAGCAAGAGTGAGCTCACATACGTTCATCGCTCAACAAGTTGTGGGGAATAATGTGCATGAACTCGCCAAAGGTGGGAGCTCACGTGGAGTGTAAGGCTTACCAAAGAAGATGGTTAGAGCTGAGCATTGCTTTTAAAGTTGGTCAAAATTTTATTAGCAGTTACTAAGTATAAGTAAATACCAAACCCAATTAAGTAATAGAACAAAAGTAACCACATCACCTGCGATGCAATGCATATGACAAATTGAATTTAGTTCCATAATTTAATCATGTGAGGGTCCGAGCTGCTCATGACCGTGAGCACGGCTAGTATACCAGTTTTACACTCTGCAGAGGTTGCGCATCTTTACCCACAAGCCGTGTTACCCATCTGCCAAGGGGTCATGAATCCCATACACCTCTACCAAGGAAGCGAGGCAGGGTAACACTACGAGGCCTTTACAAAGTTCCACTAGCTTCCGAAAACCCGCTACAGTTTATAGGAAGATCCAGTGCAGGAATCCCTTGCAGGACCGCCATCGCAGCAAAATCCTCCCGAGGGCCTCCCTACACTGACCTCTCCCCTACTGCCCTTGCCCCTTTCGGGTAAGGTAGTCTTCCACTAGCTTTCCTAATTAATCAGCCAAGGGCGTCCCATTCCACCCTTGTGGTAGCACTGTTTTCCCGGGTGGTCGCTCCATGTTCCAATTAACATAATGATCTTAACATGAACATTAAATAACAACTGATAACAAAAAAGTGTAATCATGAATAGTGTATCTCCATACCCAAAAACCACATATAGCACTAGCAAGTACTACCCAGAAAGATCAGTGGTAAACAAGGTATAAAGATAATCAAACTAGGTAACCTGTTGGGTCCCATCAAATTAACCTGTGCAGATCATTATGATTAATCAGAACATGGCTGGGTAAAAAGAAGTGATCAAGGGCACAACTTGCCTGGGCCTTGAGAATCCAGGTACCAGGATGATTCTTCAGATCCTCGTGACCTCGCTGCTAGTCGTAGCAATACAAACATACATGGTATAGGCATAATTAACATTACACCAAACATATATGCAAAATACATATTAATAATCTACATATTAAAATAAGATCACAGGAAAAAGGATTATTAATTTTGGAGTTGTAGAATTCAAGTTATGATTTTCCTAAGGTTTAATGTGATTAAAATATGATTAAATGATAAATAAATTTTCTGACAGAGTTCATGTCAAAACATAGACACTAAATGATGAAGAATATTATTACAAAATTTTAGAAACTAGAATGGTTCAATTTGGAGCTAAAATGGATTTTCTATGAATTATCTAAGTTTTAGCAATTATTTTCATATTAAAAATCTATTTCCTATTTTATTTATTCAATTTAACCAATCACTGGACTGGGCCTCATTTACTGAATAGTGCAAGGGGTCCGGGGTAAAAGTCTATAGACACAGCGCACAGTAACATATGGACGGCGGGTTGATTCAGTGAAACCCGAGGGGTTCTTTAATAAAAATAACCCGCGAAGGGGTATCGGGCCGTTCTGGCCGTTGGATCACACACGGACGGCTCGGATTAGATTTAGTATAACCCGAACCAGTACGCGTCAACAGCCGTTCGATCGGCGATCAACGGCTCGAATTTAATGAAGCCGAGATCCCGCCGCATCCCTTGGATCTTGAATCTACGGTCGACGCTCGTTTGAACGAAAGGGTATCCTTGATCTAATCGGGATCGTCAAAAAGAGATCGGACGGCCCGAGAATCGCCCCCAACCTTAGCTCAACGGGGAGCGCCGCCGAGGCATCTCCACGGCGGAGCTGGTCGCCGGTGCGCATCGCTCGACGCCCCCGAGCCCGAATCCCAAAATTGACCATCACTAAACAATGTGAAGGACATGACGGAAGCGTGCGGGTGGTAAATTACCTTGTTTCACGGCGGCAAGGTCACTGCCCACGGAGGTGTGCGGATCCGCGGCGGAGCGTGTACTCCGGTGAGAAATCCAGGGCGCTTGGGCGGTCGGCCGAGCGCAATACTTCGCGCCAACAATCCCCAGGCGCCGATGAACGGACACGACACCGCACCGGCCACCAATCGGCAATATAAAGCGGAGTCGACGGCGATGGCGCGGAGGTCGGCGAAACACTACCGCGGCGCGCTTGGTCTTTCGGTGTCGGCTTAGGATGAAGGAGTATGGGGTGGCGGCACATATTTATATTCCCGGCAACGGCCGAAGAATCCGGGCGGAAGTAGCGCCGTTGCGACAACCACGGCGAGGATTCAGCGCGGGTTCACGCGAGTTTGTTCGGGGAGAAACTTCTGACATTTGGGTCCCACGCGCAGAGAGACACGGTCTTGCGCAGGAAGCGGGGACGAGGCGTATGACGCGCGGGACCCGCCCGTCAGTGCGCGCGTGCGACGCGGATGCGAGGGAAACACGGCTGACACGCGGGACCCGGTAATCAGTGGAGGCGCGAGCGCGAGGGACCGACAGGTGGGGCCCCAATGTCGGCGCCAATTCCAGGTTGGGCTGCGCGCTGAAGTTGGGCCGAATTCCAGTTCTGTGGCCCAGATCAGGTTTTTATTATTTTTCTTTTTATTTTCTATTTTCTTTTCTCCATTTTCAAATCCAATTTGGGTTCAAGTTTAAATTCAAACTTTGTGATTAACTTGTCCTCAGTTTGAAAGGTATAATTTAATAATATAAGTGTGAAGGATGTTTATTCTGATTTTTATTTTATTTTATGTAGTATTTTTCTTAGTTCTTCCCTTCTCTTATTTCAAACCCTAATTCCAATTCAAATTAAATTTCAACTTGTGGCAAATTCACTTTCAGATTAATAGTAAAATTTGGACATGCCTAAAAGTGTGATGAATTTATAACTTTGTTTTGTTTTGTATAATATTTCTTTCTCTCTTTCATATTTCCAATTCAAACCAAACCAAGTTTTAAATTCTAGATTTCAAATTTATGCATAAGTTAAACTTTCACATGATGCACAATTACTACATAGTGTTTCTTCATTTATTTTATTATGAGTATTTACCTTTAAAAAGGGTGAATTATAAAGTTTAATTATTTATCAATGGTATTTTGCTCAGATTTCTTCTATCAATCCCAAATTCAGAATTTGGGTGTTACAAATCCTACCCCCCTTAAAAATAATCTCGTCCTCGAGATTTGTAAGAAAAGGATGTATGTTCATATGGTTTCAACACATATGCATAAACAAAGAAATCTCGACATGATGCATAATCCTTTATCAAAACATAGGTTTTAATAGACCTTACTATTATAACTAAAATAGTAATAGTACTAACTAATAGCTAAACTAATATTTAGGTCTTACAAATAGTAAAAATATCTATATATATATATGTATCTCTATCTATGTTTATCTCTCTATTCTTGTTGCTCGTTGACTTCTTCACCGACTACTTCATCTTCAACTGGCTCTTCTTCTTGAATTTCAAGTTCACCGGGTTCAGCTTCTACTTCTGCATGATGGGCATATCCCCGGTTGATAGATAGGGGCTGACTCTTTCCTGCCGAGGCTTGTCCTTGCTTCATTGGAGCCGGTGTAGTGTAGGCAGCTCTATTGGGACAGTAGTTGGCGTAGTGTCCCGGTTGTCCACACTTGAAGCATGTCCTGATGGCGGTTGTGTTAGGAGCAATGGTTCCTACTGGAGTGCTTGCCTTTGGAGGAGCAGTTGGTGTCTGATGAGTTTGTTGTCCAGAACTGCCACTAGCTGGTGTACTTGGAGTGGTAGTATAGCGAGGACGGGAACTGCTTCCAGCCTGCCCTTGGTTAGCAGCCTTTCTTTTCTCTCCAAATATACTCCTCTTGTTTTCTACAGCAATAGCTTTGTCAAGTAGCCTTTGGAAGGATGGGAAGGTGTGCGATACCAGCTGATATTGCAAGGGTCCAATCAAACCATCCAGAAAGAGCTCCTGCTTTTGCTCATCATCCTCAACATCTCTGGGAGCATATCGAGATAACTGGATGAATTTATCTCTATATTCACTTACGGACATACTTCCTTGCTTGAGGGATAGAAACTCCTTCCTCTTAATCTTCATGAGTCCAGCAGGAATATGGTAATTCCTGAATTGTGCGGAGAATTCTGCCCAGGTAATTGTATCGGCAGCAGCATGAGCTGCACAGTACGCATCCCACCAGTCTGCAGCGGGACCAGCAAGACGACCTGATGCATAGAGTACTTTCTCCCTATCCGAGCACTGAGCTATGTTGAGCATCTTCTCTATGGACTTTAACCAGTCATCTGCTTGCAGTGGATCTGCGGAGTTGGAGAAGGTTGGTGGTTTGTGGCTCATGAATTCCCGGTGCTTGTCCCGGGGTGGAACTGGTGGTGGAGGTGGAGGAAATGGCACTTGTTGTTGTTGTTGAAGTTGTTGTTGCATCTGTTGTTGTTGTACCCTTCTCTCCTGGCGTATTTCTTCCCGCTCTTGGCGCATTTCCCGACGTGCATCTTCTCTTTCCTGGTGCATTTCTTGGCGTTCTTGCTGCATTTGGGTGCGCATATCTGCCATAGTGTCAGCCATTTGTTGCATCATTCTCATTTGAGCTGCGACTAGTGGATCAACTCCGCCTTGTGGAGGATTAGGAGGATTCATCTCTGCTGACTGTGGTTGAGGTTGTTGATTAGCAGGTAAATCAATTCCACCACCCCGCCTGGTATTGACCATCTAAGTTAGAAGCATGTGGTAAGATAGCCTTGCAAGGGAATCATTTAGTAGACAGAATGAATAAACTAATAGTTGGTTATGTTCTGAAACTTCCTTGGTAGGGCTGGGCCAGATATTCTATGTCAAGACTAGGGCAATTAGTTGTACGAGGTGAATGTCCAAAGGTAAGATAGAATATGTCAAGATGAGATAGATACATTTTAATGGAGGATAATCTAAGTTGCTTAGTTTTCTTATGAATTCTATTTAAGTCTATGTAGATGTAATTGTGGACATTACTCCACAACTCATCACACTCAAATAAAGATCCAAATCAAACAGATATCATAATAACAAACATTCAAATACATAGACACTTATATAAAAATAGTTTTGTTTTTGTTCCTAGGATTAGGTCTCCTATTCCTAAAGGTCACTTTAGGCACAGGATTTCAAAATGTGAAATCCACATTTTGTCTTTAGAAAGAAAAGATAAGAATAATCAGAGTAAAGCGGAATTAGACGAGAAAAGATTAAGAAAAGTTTAGAAAGGAATCAGAGTAAGATAAGTATTTAATGGTTGTCCAGTTCTATCTAGGTTTCGTCCTACAGTCAACATTCCTCTGATACCACTTCTGTAACACCCGGATTTTAGGGATCCAAAACCCGGGGTTAACATAAACACCAGATATGCTGGGACCAAGTCTCAAACATATGATGTATAGTGGCACAGGATCGAATGTCACATCTTTATACATAACAGGAGTTCTATACAAAATAAATGATTACATTATAGGGAGACAACGGTCCAGCAACCCAAAGTTGACTGGGAGACGACGACCTAGACCTCTCACGAACTCATCGCAGCATCCTCCATGAGCATCATCCTGCAGTACCTGGTCTTGACCTGTGGTGTATGTGAGACAGCAAGAGTGAGCTCACATACGTTCATCGCTCAACAAGTTGTGGGGAATAATGTGCATGAACTCGCCAAAGGTGGGAGCTCACGTGGAGTGTAAGGCTTACCAAAGAAGATGGTTAGAGCTGAGCATTGCTTTTAAAGTTGGTCAAAATTTTATTAGCAGTTACTAAGTATAAGTAAATACCAAACCCAATTAAGTAATAGAACAAAAGTAACCACATCACCTGCGATGCAATGCATATGACAAATTGAATTTAGTTCCATAATTTAATCATGTGAGGGTCCGAGCTGCTCATGACCGTGAGCACGGCTAGTATACCAGTTTTACACTCTGCAGAGGTTGCGCATCTTTACCCACAAGCCGTGTTACCCATCTGCCAAGGGGTCATGAATCCCATACACCTCTACCAAGGAAGCGAGGCAGGGTAACACTACGAGGCCTTTACAAAGTTCCACTAGCTTCCGAAAACCCGCTACAGTTTATAGGAAGATCCAGTGCAGGAATCCCTTGCAGGACCGCCATCGCAGCAAAATCCTCCCGAGGGCCTCCCTACACTGACCTCTCCCCTACTGCCCTTGCCCCTTTCGGGTAAGGTAGTCTTCCACTAGCTTTCCTAATTAATCAGCCAAGGGCGTCCCATTCCACCCTTGTGGTAGCACTGTTTTCCCGGGTGGTCGCTCCATGTTCCAATTAACATAATGATCTTAACATGAACATTAAATAACAACTGATAACAAAAAAGTGTAATCATGAATAGTGTATCTCCATACCCAAAAACCACATATAGCACTAGCAAGTACTACCCAGAAAGATCAGTGGTAAACAAGGTATAAAGATAATCAAACTAGGTAACCTGTTGGGTCCCATCAAATTAACCTATGCAGATCATTATGATTAATCAGAACATGGCTGGGTAAAAAGAAGTGATCAAGGGCACAACTTGCCTGGGCCTTGAGAATCCAGGTACCAGGATGATTCTTCAGATCCTCGTGACCTCGCTGCTAGTCGTAGCAATACAAACATACATGGTATAGGCATAATTAACATTACACCAAACATATATGCAAAATACATATTAATAATCTACATATTAAAATAAGATCACAGGAAAAAGGATTATTAATTTTGGAGTTGTAGAATTCAAGTTATGATTTTCCTAAGGTTTAATGTGATTAAAATATGATTAAATGATAAATAAATTTTCTGACAGAGTTCATGTCAAAACATAGACACTAAATGATGAAGAATATTATTACAAAATTTTAGAAACTGGAATGGTTCAATTTGGAGCTAAAATGGATTTTCTATGAATTATCTAAGTTTTAGCAATTATTTTCATATTAAAAATCTATTTCCTATTTTATTTATTCAATTTAACCAATCACTGGACTGGGCCACATTTACTGAATAGTGCAGGGGGTCCGGGGTAAAAGTCTATAGACACAGCGCACAGTAACATATGGACGGCGGGTTGATTCAGTGAAACCCGAGGGGTTCTTTAATAAAAATAACCCGCGAAGGGGTATCGGGCCGTTCTGGCCGTTGGATCACACACGGACGGCTCGGATTAGATTTAGTATAACCCGAACCAGTACGCGTCAACAGCCGTTCGATCGGCGATCAACGGCTCGAATTTAATGAAGCCGAGATCCCGACGCATCCCTTGGATCTTGAATCTACGGTCGACGCTCGTTTGAACGAAAGGGTATCCTTGATCTAATCGGGATCGTCAAAAAGAGATCGGACGGCCCGAGAATCGCCCCCAACCTTAGCTCAACGGGGAGCGCCGCCGAGGCATCTCCACGGCGGAGCTGGTCGCCGGTGCGCATCGCTCGACGCCCCCGAGCCCGAATCCCAAAATTGACCATCACTAAACAATGTGAAGGACATGACGGAAGCGTGCGGGTGGTAAATTACCTTGTTTCACGGCGGCAAGATCACTGCCCACGGAGGTGTGCGGATCCGCGGCGGAGCGTGTACTCCGGTGAGAAATCCAGGGCGCTTGGGCGGTCGGCCGAGCGCAATACTTCGCGCCAACAATCCCCAGGCGCCGATGAACGGACACGACACCGCACCGGCCACCAATCGGCAATATAAAGCGGAGTCGACGGCGATGGCGCGGAGGTCGGCGAAACACTACCGCGGCGCGCTTGGTCTTTCGGTGTCGGCTTAGGATGAAGGAGTATGGGGTGGCGGCACATATTTATATTCCCGGCAACGGCCGAAGAATCCGGGCGGAAGTAGCGCCGTTGCGACAACCACGGCGAGGATTCAGCGCGGGTTCACGCGAGTTTGTTCGGGGAGAAACTTCTGACATTTGGGTCCCACGCGCAGAGAGACACGGTCTTGCGCAGGAAGCGGGGACGAGGCGTATGACGCGCGGGACCCGCCCGTCAGTGCGCGCGTGCGACGCGGATGCGAGGGAAACACGGCTGACACGCGGGACCCGGTAATCAGTGGAGGCGCGAGCGCGAGGGACCGACAGGTGGGGCCCCAATGTCGGCGCCAATTCCAGGTTGGGCTGCGCGCTGAAGTTGGGCCGAATTCCAGTTCTGTGGCCCAGATCAGGTTTTTATTATTTTTCTTTTTATTTTCTATTTTCTTTTCTCCATTTTCATATCCAATTTGGGTTCAAGTTTAAATTCAAACTTTGTGATTAACTTGTCCTCAGTTTGAAAGGTATAATTTAATAATATAAGTGTGAAGGATGTTTATTCTGATTTTTATTTTATTTTATGTAGTATTTTTCTTAGTTCTTCCCTTCTCTTATTTCAAACCCTAATTCCAATTCAAATTAAATTTCAACTTGTGGCAAATTCACTTTCAGATTAATAGTAAAATTTGGACATGCCTAAAAGTGTGATGAATTTATAACTTTGTTTTGTTTTGTATAATATTTCTTTCTCTCTTTCCTATTTCCAATTCAAACCAAACCAAGTTTTAAATTCTAGATTTCAAATTTATGCATAAGTTAAACTTTCACATGATGCACAATTACTACATAGTGTTTCTTCATTTATTTTATTATGAGTATTTACCTTTAAAAAGGGTGAATTATAAAGTTTAATTATTTATCAATGGTATTTTGCTCAGATTTCTTCTATCAATCCCAAATTCAGAATTTGGGTGTTACAATTGGAAAGTCGTGAAGTCATTGCTGTTGAAGCCCTAAAGCAAGCCAAGGATGAGCACGTCCAGAAGTTGATGGATGCCTACTTGGTAACCCATAACCAACGTAGAGCCCTGCGGATCCAAGAGCCCGCTCCATCCAACCCTGTTCAACCCATCAAAGCTGAAGACCCCTAGATTCTTGAAGGTCACCCGGTCTCTATCAGAGGAGAGAAGAAGGCTTGGGAACTCCCGGAAGGAGCCATAGTCTTGGAAGGAATTCCAGTCTCCCCTCAGGCTATGGATAAGAAAGAGCACCCCGAGTCCTCCCAGGATCCCTCGCCAGAGTTGTTTGAGCTCCTCACCATGAAGAAGATTCCAGCACCATCCCTTGAAGTCAAGGAAGAAGCTGCAAGCACCCCGCCAGCACCGTCGCCCTCTGAGGAGCTACAAGAGCCAGTCCCGCTTGAAGAAGAGTTCGACCCCGTGTTGCCATCTCAGTCGCTGCCAGAAGAAGTCATCAACATCAGCTCCCTCTTGACCCATCCAGGAGATATCTTAGATTGAAGTTGTGCGCCAGCCTTGCCAGAAGAGAAGCTGCCTGGTCTGAAGTTAGTTATACCCAGTCCTCTGCGTGCATTGGGTAGTGAAGTTTTTCTTCACTTTGGCTAGAGCCCTGCATGTATGAGAGGTAATCGTGTAGACTCGTGTTTTGCAAAACTCTAATTGTGTGGCCCCTAGGGCATTTCAAAATGAATTTCGCTTGATGTTTTCTCCCCTTTTGAGTGCATATGTGATGCTTTAACGTTAGTGCTCATAAGTCCTGGTTAGCATAGTTCTCAATTCAGGAGCTGAGCAATAGTAGTTATGCTTAGCCCCTGAATCTGAGTAGTCCGTGCTTTGGAAAAACTCTATTCTTCCCTTATTCAAAACATTTGATTTGTTTGTGCTTATCATTGCTGAGCTTGTGTGTTTTCTTCCTTTTTAAGAAAGGTTTCCTCTAAAAACATAGATCACAAATTAGATCTAATTCTCACCTTATGCTTCCATTCTCATCTTAACCCATCTCAAGAGAAAAGTGCCTTACCCAAGAAGATACCGGGAAGCTTACCCTTGAAGCCTGGAACAAGCTACAGAAGAAACCAGTCCAGCCGCTCAGTCAAAAGACCGACCGTGGGAATCAAAGCACTGCCCTTGAGTCAAAAACAGGAAAAGAGGACAGAAGGAGTTATTACCATACAGAGATACAAAGATTCTTGGAACCAGAGACCACAAACATCAGGGTCATTGACCCCACCACTCACCCGTGCCCCCCCCGCACTCATGCCTCGCCTCCATGCGCAATACCACCGCCACCCACCGCCCCCCTTTGCAGCGCACTACCGCCGCCCATGCCACCTTTGCAGCGCACCCACCGCCACCCTCATCGCCGGCAACACCAGGCCCCCCTCCCCTTATCGCACCCGCTGCCGCGTAGCACCTACTCCATCACCACTACTCCGCAACCGGACACCCCCGCTCGCCTATAAATCCCCCCCACCAGCCCCCTCAACTCCCAACTCGCTCAAAGCACACTCCAGATAAATCCCCTCTGCCAAATCGCAAGCAACTCCATTTTTCCACTCCCTTGCTCCTAAGATCACAATGCTTGGTGATTCTTGGGTTGAAGACTGTTGCACATGGTTCATAGTCTTTGGTTTCCTCCAGTGTATGATAGTAATACTCTTTGATAGAATCCTCCAGTGGGAAGAGCAAAGAGAAAGAAAGAGGCAGTGAAAAGTGAAAAGTGAGAAAAGAAAAGAAGATAGTGAAGAGAAGATAAGAAGAAGGTTCTCCTAGAATCAACCCTGTGTCAGTCATCTCTCTGCAGCCTGCTCAAGCAGCAACAGCAGAAGAAGGCCCCGTAACACCCTTGTTATGAGGTACTTCAAGGAGTTCAAACCCCCAAGATTCAAGAGATCTACCCTCATTCCTTTTAAGTGGGGTAGTGTTCCAGCCAAGTTCCTGCTATGGAGAAAAAGAAGAAGGCCTGTAGCAAGCTTGTGGAGTACCAGATCATCCAAGCATATAAGTTTCTGAATGAGAAGTAGTCACCCAAGTTCCGTTGATGAAGCACCAGAAGACCAATCAAGGAAGGAATCCATGTGGAAATTTGCAAGAGGAAGGTTTGCGTGTTGGCATCGATACTTCTTCAATAAGCTAGCTGCCAAGTGAAAGCTAGAAGCCTGAAGATGATCTTTGAGTAGCCAGAATCAGCGTTTGCAATCGGCAACCAGATGCTCCTCAAGAGCCATATTCTGTTGAAGTTCCATCTCCTCGAAGAGTTGCAAAGTGAAGATATGTAGCTGAAGTAAAGCTATACCCATAACCCTTCTAAGCCGAATCTCGAGGACGAGATTCCTTTTAAGTGGGGTAGATTTGTAGCATCCCAAAAATTCAAATCCTGAAATTTTCTCAAACTCGCCCTAAATTCAAAATGAATTTCAAGTTTCATTTCAAAATGTTTGTTTGCGAGTTGATATCAACAAATAAAATTTAGTGGTCTATATTATCTCCAAAATCCTCCTCAAAATACCTACAAATATTTCCCGAGTGATCCCCCTCAAATTCTTTCTAGAAATACTGCCCAGATATTTCCTAGTGATCCCCTTCAAGTTCTTTCCAGAAATACTGCTCAACTATTCCACCGATATATCTTCGGATATTTTCCTCTTGAGAAATACCTTCAGAATCATTTTTCAAGACCCTACAAATATTTTCTTCATAACTTTCCTCATGCCCATACGTATACGTATGCCTCCGGTGTCATACGTTGAACTCTACAAGCTAATTACACTTATACAAGACAAATACATGCTAATCTCCCACTAATCCTCTCATCCTCCCACTAATCCTCTCATCCCTCCCCCTAATCCCCCCACCATGGCTATAAATAGAGGGGCAAGGGCCTCCTCTCATCCCACCCCAAGCCATTTCATGGCAACTCTCTCCCCCCCCCCCCACACACACCCACTCCATGTTCCACACAAGCACACACTAGCACAAGGATCGTTCGATCGTTCTTCGATCATTCATCCCCCTGTTCTTAGTTTGTTCGTTCGTTCGTCCGATCGTTCGATCGTTCGTCCGATCGTTCATGGTTCGTTCGTCCGTTCGTCCGATCGTTCGATCGTTCGTCCGTTCGTTCGTCCAAATAATCTTTTTCCTGCCGTTATGCTGCCGAAATTCCGATCGTTCGTTCGTTCGATCATTCGATCGTTCATCGTTCGTTCATAGTCCCTATTCATCGTTCATCGTTCGTTCATAGTCCCTATTCATCGTTCTTCCAGATAATCTTTGCCCTACCGTTATGCTGCCGAAATTCCGATCGTTCCGATCATTCGATCGTTCGTCCGTTCGTTCGTCCAAATAATCTTTTTCCTGCTGTTATGCTGCCGAAATTCCGATCGTTCGTTCGTCCGATCATTCGATCGTTCGTCCGTTCGTTCATAGTTCCTATTCATCGTTCGTTCATACAAACTATTCAATATCACTATTCACCATTACTATTCACCATTACTATTCATCGTTACTATTCACATACACTATTCATCATCGTTACTATTTATCATTACTATTCATCATCGTTACTATTCATCGATGATATGCACAATTACTTTTCCGTCGCCACTATTCATCGTTACTAATCATCGTTACTATTCATCGGTCATCTAGTTATCCCAAATTTCAACTACTCATCCATCATGCTGTCCAGTCCACCTAAGACCAGCCAGACCCATGTTCCAGTCATACGAACTCCGGTGACTGTGATTTTCCTTCCAGTAGGAACTTCCCATCTGGTCACCCATCCCAGGTTTCTCCAAGTTGAGCACGCTTAACTTTGAGATTCCTTCGAACCAGGCTCCCAAACTCAGATTCCAATAATTCTCGTTTCTAAATTCTTATCAAACTATTCCCTATCCAGACATGTCATCCCTTAAGCCTGGTCCATATTCCAGAAAACTCCCAAAATACTCTTGTCCCATATTCTGCCTATAACTCTCCTGTTCTTACTAAGTCAGACGATTCATTCGTCACTATTCTCACCAACAGTGAACTTCACTGTGCTACACCACATACACCCAGCTATAAATACACCCAGCTACCCTCTCCCTCTCCACACACACTCAACACCCTCAGCCAAGGCAAACACCCCACCCACTCAGTTACTCTGCTCTGCCGGCTACACGCATAGTGTCGCTTCGCCTCCAGTCCACCCTCCTGGTAAGCACCTCCGCTCCACCACCAGTAATATCACAACACCACATGACACAGATTCTACTCAAGACTCTACCCATTCATATATCGCTATTCTGACCACTATACTAAATATTTGTTGGTATACTTGCTTGTTTGTATGTTTGCTTATTCATGTTGCATACTTATCGGAGCGTTCGTGCCGTCTCGTGGAGGCCAGATCTGCAAGTCTACGCCAGGCAGTGGAGCCAGAAGCCAGTTCCGCGAGCTCTCCTTCCCCCTTCGCCGAATAAGCACGGCAAGCTCACTGGATCCCTTTGATGCATAAATTACCTATGATTTTTCAACCACAACCCTCAGCCTGTTATTTTATGCATGATATGATTTTGAGACAAGTTATTATGGCCACCCAGCCGCTTGCCGCAATCAATCCCTGATATATATGTTCCAAATGATTTGAGAAAAGGTGTGAGTTTTCAAAAGAAAATGCTTTTCAAAATGTGTATGATGAAGGGTTTTCACCCTTATCACCTTGTGAGTGGGATAATCAGGGACTCCCTGGTTTAGGGGAGGGCCTAAGGTGTTGGCTCAGCTGGTTTAGGTGTGAGCAGAAGGATTGTCCCCTCATATAAGGACCGGTTTGTCATCTTCACTACTTGTACTCTTTAATAGTACAACCACTCGAGGTTGTGTGGGCAGTCACTCAATCTGAACTCGTCCGGTCTGACCCCAGGGTTATGAAGGCTGGGGAGCACCGGGAGGATAAGGAGGGGGAAAGTTTTGTCCGGTTTGGACATGGTGGTGGCCTGACTCCTTTCGGATAACCGTTAAGGTTAGGACGTGCGGGGAAAGAAAGAGATTCGGATTCGGGTCTCACTAGCTATGAGATCGTAGAGCCGGACTAGTGGGTAAAGTGTACACCTCTGCGCAGAGTTCAAACCTATTCGAATAGTCTGTGTCCACAGGAATGGACGAGTCTGGTATGGTATGGCAATTAATGTTTTGTTTTCCAAAAAAAGAGATGCTTTTGAAAAGTGGTTTTTAAAAGGTCTGGCTGTTGAACCGTGAGCTATGGTGGACGGGAAGTCCAGTAGCTGTTTTTGGAAATGAGAACCAGTGGGAAAATGTTGAGATACCTGGATGGTTTAGTCCAGGGGGTTTTGTTCTAATATTGAAAAACTTCCTGCTCCTTTTGGAGAGGATGCGCTTTGCAAAATACAAAATATTTTTCAAAAACAACCCTGCATAAAATATTGTTGTCTCTGCAAATATCTTGAGCTCCACATATTCCATGCATTATATCTGATTTCCCCATTCCGCGGGTGAAGGTGGGCTGCTGAGTACGTTTGTACTCACCCTTGCTTATTTGTTGTTTTTCAGAAAAAGGAGATCGGGTAAGAGTTACGACTATTCCCAACCTTGCCTGTGGCTATTGGACCGCTGATTTGCTTCGCTGCGTATATCGGGCTGCTTCAGCCCCACTCTGATGATATGTCCCGAGTTGTGGACCAACTCTTAAAGTTGTTCGCCACCTTGATAGGTTTGTCTCGTTTAAGCAGATTTGGTATCATCTGATGTATAAATGTGTTTACTAGCCTCCTGGGACTAGTAATTGTATCACATTTGAGTCCTAGAGGATTGGGGACGCTTCAGATACTCACTATCTTCAAAGCCGGGAGGTTGCTCAACATATACCTCTTCCTTGATAGGGCCATTGAGGAAGGCACTCTTCACGTCCATTTGATATAACTTAAAGCCATGGTAAGTAACATAGGCAAGTAATATACGAATTGACTCAAGCCTAGCTATGGGTGCATAGGTTTCATCAAAATCCAAACCTTCGACTTGTGAATACCCTTTAGCAACAAGTCAGGCTTTGTTCCTAGTCACCACACCATGCTCATCTTGCTTGTTGCGGAATACCCACTTGGTACCTACAACATTTTGGTTAGGACGTCGACCTAAATGTCATACCTCATTTCTCGTGAAGTTGTTGAGCTCCTCTTGCATTGCCACCATCCAATTCGGATCTCTTAGTACATCCTCTATCATGTATGGCTCAATAGAAGACACAAAAGAGTAATGTTCACAAAAATGAGCAACTCGAGATCTAGTGGTTACCCACTTGTGGATGTCACCAAGTATGGAGTTGACGGGATTATATCTTTGAATTGCTTTGTGGACTCTTGGGTGTGGTGGTCTTTGCTCTTGAATTTCTTGATCATCTCCCTTGTCTTGATCATCTTCATCTCTCCTTGATCAATGTCCTCTTCTTGAGGTGGCTCATCGTCTTGGTCTTCATCCTCTTCTTCTTGAGCCATTTCCTCATCTTGAGTTGGTAGAGATGCTTGTATGGAAGATGATGGTCGATCTTGTGCTTGTGGAGGCTCCTCGGATTCTTTTAGACACACATCCCTAATGGACATGTTCCTTAGCGCGACACATGGAGCGTCTTCATCATCTAGTTCATCAAGATCAACTTGCTCCACTTAGGAGCCATTAGTCTCATCAAACACAATGTCACAAGAAACTTCAACTAATCCAGTGGACTTGTTGAAGATTCTATATGCCCTTGTGTTTGAGTCATAACTAAGTAAAAAAGCCTTCTACTTCTTTAGGAGCAAATTTGGAATTTCTACCTCTCTTAATAAGAATAAAGCATTTGCTCCCAAAAACTCTAAAATAAGAAACATTGGGATTTTTACTCGTGAGGAGTTCATACGATGTTTTCTTGAGGATTCGGTGAAGATAGAGACGGTTGATGGAGTAGCAGGCGGTGTTAATCGCCTCTGCCCAAAACCGATCCGGTGTATTGTACTCATCAAGCATGGTCCTCACCATATCCGAAAGAGTTCTATTCTTCCTCTCCATAACACCATTTTGTTGAGGTGTGTATGGAGAAGAGAACTCATGCTTGATGCCCTCCTCCTCAAGAAATCCTTCAATTTGAGAGTTCTTGAACTCTGTTCCATTGTCGCTTCTAATCTTTTTGATTCTCAATCCGAACTCATTTTGAGCTCGTCTCAAGAATTTCTTCAAGGTCTCTTGGGTTTGAGATTTTTCCTGCAAAAAGAACAACCAAGTGAAGCGAGAATAATCATCCATAATTACAAGACAATACTTACTCCCGCCGATGCTTATGTAAGCGATCGGGCCGAATAGATCCATGTGGAGCAGCTCAAGTGGCCTTTCGGTCGTCATAATGTTCTTGTGTGGATGATGAGCTCTGACCTGCTTTTCTGCTTGACATGCACTACAAATCATGTCTTTCTCAAAATGAACATTGGTTAGTCCTAAAATGTGCTCCCCTTTAGAAGCTTGTGAAGATTCTTCATCCCAACATGGGCAAGTTAGCGATGCCAGAGCCAGCCCATGTTAGTCTTAGCAATTAAGCAAGTGTCGAGTTCAGCATTGTTATCATTGAAATCAACCAAATATAGCTGACCATCCAACACTCCCTTAAAAGCTATTGAATCATCACTTCTTCTAAAGACGGTAACACCAACATCAGTAAAAAGATAGTTGTAGCCCATTTTGCATAATCGAGAAACAAAAAGCAAGTTGTAATCTAAAGAATCTACAAGAAAAATATTAGAAATGGAATGGTCAGGAGATATAGCAATTTTACCCAAACCTTTGACCAGACCTTGATTTCCATCCCGAATGTGATTGCTCTTTGGGGATCATCATTTTTCTAATATGAGGAGAACATCCTTTTCTTCCGTGTCATGTGGTTTGTGCACCCGCTATCGATTATCCAACTTGTCCCACCGGATGCATAAACCTACAAAACAAATTTAGGCTTTGTCCTTAGGTACCCAAACAGTCTTGGGTCCTTCCACATTAGAAACAAGCACCTTGGGTACCCCAAACATAAGTCTTGGGACTCTTGTACTTGCCCCCAACATATTTGGCAACTACCTTGCCTGATTTGTTAGTGAGCACAAAAGATGCATTAAAAGCCTTGAATGAAATGCTATGTTCATTTGATGCATTAGCAATCTTCCTTTTAGGCATTTTGATATGAGTTGAATGCCTAAAGCTAGAAGCCTCATTACTATATATGTAAGCATGATGAGAAACAAAATGAGATTTTCTAGCATTAATTCTCCTAATTTTGTGCTCAGGATGGTTTTCAAGATATAAAATGTAACCCTCCCTATCCTAAACCATGGGAGCCTTGCCCTTTACAAAGTTAGACAGCCTGTTCTTGGGGGCGTTAAGTTTGATGTTGCTTTGGCTCCCTTATTGGAAGCCAATGCTATCAGTAATGCTAGGGTGTCTCCCATTATAGAGCATACTACGAGCAAATTTAAATTTTTTATTCTCTAGTTATGCTCGGTAATTTTAGCATTTAATTTAGCTATGTGATCATTTTGTTCTTTAATCATAGCAAGGCGATCATTCATAGCATCAATATTAACATCTCTACGTCTAGTGCAAATAGTGACATGCTCAACAATAGATGTAGAAACATTGCAAGCATTCAATTCTTCAATCTTAGTAATTAAACTAGCATTTTCAGTTCTAAGACAAGAAATTGAATCATTGCAAATATCAAGCTCTTTAGATAAGTCTTCACATTTTTCTACTTCAAGAGCATAAGCATTTTTTAACTTAACAAATTTTTTATTTTCTTTAACAAGCAAGTCTTCTTGGTTTTCCAAGATATCATCCTTCTCGTTAATGGTTTCTATTAATTCATTAATTTTCTTCTTTTGATCCTTGGTAAGATTTGCAAAAAGAGAAGTCAAATCATCATTATCATCACTAGAGCTACCCTCATCATCGGAAGTAGTGTATTTGGGGTATCTCTGGAATGTACCTTCTTCTTTTTGCCATCATTAGCCATGAGGCATTTGTGGCCGACGTTGGGGAAGAGAAGACCTTTGTTGATGGCGATGTTAGCGGCGTCCTCGTCAGAGGAGGAGTCGGTGGAGCTCTCGTCAGAGTCCCATTCCCACCCCATGTGCGCTTTGCCACCCTTCTTGTTGTAATATCTTTTCTTCTTCTTCTCTTTCTTGTCGTGGTCCCTGTCACTGTCACTTGTATATGGACATTTTGCAATAAAGTGATCGGACTTACCACACCTATAGCACACCCTCTTGGAGCGGGGTTTGTAGTCCTTCCCCTTCCTTTACTTGAGGATTTGACAAAAGCTCTTGATGATAAGAGTCATCTCCTCGTTGTCGAGCTTGGAGGCGTCGATTGGGAGTCTACTTGGTGTAGACTCTTCCTTCTTTTCTTCCATTACTTTGAATGCAACGGGTTACACCTCGGGTGTGGAGGTGGCGCCCTGCTCTAAGTTGACAATATGTTTGGAGTCTTTGATCATAAGTTCAAAGCTCATGAACTTGCCAATAACCTCCTCTGGAGAATCTATTTATATCTAGGATCTCCACGGATTAGTTGCACTTGAGCGGGATTACGAAAAACAAGAGATCTAAGAATAACCTTGACCATTTCATGGACATCCCACTTGGTGCTCCTGAGGTTGCGCACTTGGTTGACCATCGTCTTGAGCCGGTTGTACATTGCTTGTAGCTCCTCTCCTTTGTTGAAGATGAATCGACCGAGCTCTCCCTCAATCGTTTCGCGCTTGGTGATTTTGGTCACCTCGTCCCCTTCGTGTGCCGTCTTGAGGACGTCCCAAATTTCTTTGGCACTTTTCAACCCTTGCACCTTGTTATACTCCTCTCGACACAAGGAGGCGAGGAGTATAGAGGTGGCTTGGGAGTTGAAGTGCCTTATTTGGGTGGCTTCATCGGAGTCGTAATCCTCGTTACCCACCTGTGGTGCCTGTGCTCCAAACTCAACAATACCACATATGCTTTCGTGGAGTGAGGTTAGATGATGCCTCATTTTATCACTCCACATACAATAATCTTCACCATAAAAATATGGTGGTTTGCCTAAGGGTACAAAAAGTAGAGGAGCGCGTTTAGGAATACGATAGCGAAGAGGCATTTTACTATACTTCTTACGCTCTTGGCGCTTCGAAGATGTAGACTCGGCGTCGGAGGTGGAAGGTCATGAAGAGTCGGTCTCATAGTAGACCACCTTCTTTATTTTCTTTTTCTTCTTGTCACCCTTTCTATGTGACTTGATGGAGCTAGCGGATTCCTCCTTGTGCTTGTCGCCGGCCTCCTTTGACGGAGTCCGTTCCTCGTTCTTCTTTCCCGAGGCTTTGGGCTTTTTGCCGGTGACCATCTCCCTCTTGGCGTGTTCTCCCGACATCACTTCGAGTTGTTAGACTCTAATGAAGAACCGGGCTTTGATACCAATTGAAAGTCATCACTTAGAGGGGGTGAATAGAAGAAACTTGAAAATTTTAAACTTTGAACATGCACTTCACCCGGGGTTAGGGTTAGAAACAAATAATATTGAATTCGGAGTGCGGAAGATAATTCTTCTTGCTATGAGTTGCTCAATTAATGCGGATAATTTTGGGAGCAAACTCAAAACGATGTGAGTAAGAGAACTTTAGAGAGAGAGAGGAGAGGGGAGAAACAAATCGAGTGAAGATCAACACAAGTGGACATGACGATTTGTTTCCCAAGGTTCGATTCCAAAGAACCTACTCCCTGTTGAGGAGGCCACAAAGGCCAGGTCTTTTCCAACCCTTTCCCTCTCTCAATCGGTCCCTTAGACCGGTCGAGTGCTTCTTCTTAATCACACGGGTCACTAAGACCTCGCAAGGATCACCACACAAATAGGTGTCTCTCGCTTGCTTTACAAAACACTTGAGAAGTTTAGAGTGAGAAGAAGAAAGCAATCCAAACAAAAAGAGCAACAGAAAAAACATAAATCTCCCTCTCTCAAGTCACTAAGCACTTGATTTGATTTTGGAGCTTGGAGATGATTGAATGCTTTGATTGTGTCTTTGAGTGTATTCTTTGCTCTAGTATTGAATATGAAGGTTGGGAAGCTTAGATTGCTTTAATGGAGATGGTTGGGGGTATTTATAGCCTCCAACCACTTCCTAGCCGTTGGCTGACTTTGCTGTTGATGGGCACATCGGACAGTCCGGTGGTGCACAGGACATGGCACTGTTCACTGTCTAGTGA
The DNA here is from genome assembly GCA_029449295.1 of Zea luxurians. Taxonomy (NCBI): domain Eukaryota; kingdom Viridiplantae; phylum Streptophyta; class Magnoliopsida; order Poales; family Poaceae; genus Zea; species Zea luxurians. The sequence continues at coordinate 46,811,174 of JAOPSE010000010.1, forward strand.
GTGCCACGTCAACCGACCATTGGGGTTTGGAGCTGTTAACCGTTGAAGCCTTCTGTCCTCTTGCGGCACTGGACAGTCCGGTGGCACACCGGACAGTCCGGTGCGTTCTGACTTCTAACTTCTAACTTCTACTCTGTCCATTGTTCCTTCGTCAGCGCAATCGATCGTTGGCGAAGTTGACCGTTGCTCCATTGGCTCACAGGACTGTCTGGTGCCTCATAGGACAGTCTGGTGAATTTTAGCGGAGTGGCTCTGAGAAAACCCGCGAGCGGACAGTTCGCGAGGTGCCTCGGCCTAGACACCGGACAGTGTCCGGTGCGCCACTGGCTGCACCATTTCTTATATGCTCCAAACTTTGTAAATTTCCCTCTAGTCTTTTTCTTTGTATGTTTATGTTGAGCTTTATGCACCTGAGAAAAAATATCTACTAGGCAAACTAGTTAGTCTATATGGTTTGTGATGGACGTCAAATACCAAAATCGATTATAGGAAATGATTAAGCCCATTTCCCTTTCAGTAGCCAAAGTCTTTGAGTGTTTGCCTCATCCAAAGCAATTGCACACAGCAATGGCCTCCAGCAATATACTTGGCCTCGGCGGTGGATAGGGCAGCGAAATTCTGTTTCTTTGAGCTCCAAGATGCTAGGGACCTCCCAAAAAACAGACATGTCCCTAATGTGCTCTTCATATCTACCTTGCACCCGACATAATCAGAATCCGAATACCCAATTAGATCAAAGGTAGACTCCTTAGGATACCAGAGCCCGAAGTGAGGCTTGTGAACTGAAAGTCTCAAACACTTCACTGCCACAAGGTGGTATTCCTTAGGATCATATTGAAATCTAGCACACATACATACGAAAAACATAATATCTGGTGTACTTGACATTGCTTAGCAGCCAAGGGAATGTTTGAATGCACTAGAGCTAAAGTTAACTGTTAAAATTAGTTGAAAACATCCCAACAATCTATCTAATAGTTCAGTTATTAGCTATTTTTAGCAAATTAGCTAATTGTTAGCTAGCTATTTATTAGCTAGCTAATTTCACTAGCTAATTTTAGACAACTAACTATGAGATCTAGTGCATTCAAATATCCCCTAAAGGTGGTCATATTTTTAGCTGCTAGTGAATGTGAATGGCATTATGGCAAGGTTGACCATATGGTTTGTGATGGACGTCAAATACCAAAATCGATTATAGGAAATGGTTAAGCCCATTTCCCTTTCAGTAGCCAAAGTCTTTGAGTGTTTGCCTCATCCAAAGCAATTGCATACAATAATGGCCTCCGGCAATATACTTGGCCTCGACGGTGGATAGGGTAGCAAAATTCTATTTCTTTGAGCTCCAAGACGCTAGGGACCTGCCAAAAAACAGACATGTCCCTAATGTGCTCTTCATATCTACCTTGCACCTGACATAATCGGAATCCGAATACCCAATTAGATCAAAGGTAGACTTCTTAGAATACCAGAGCCCGAAGTGAGGCTTGTGAACTGAATGTCTCAAAATCCACTTCACTGCCACAAGGTGGTATTCCTTAGGATTAGATTGAAATCTAGCACACATACATACGAAAAACATAATATCTGGTGTACTTACATTCCTTAGCAGCCAAGGGAGTGTTTGAATGCACTAGAGCTAAAGTTAGCTGTTAAAATTAGTTGAAAACATCTAAACAATCTATCTAATAGTTCAGTTATTAGCTATTTTTAGCAAATTAGCTAATTGTTAGCTAGCTATTTATTAGCTAGCTAATTTCACTAGCTATTTTTAGCCAACTAACTATGAGATCTAGTGCATTCAAATATCCCCTAAAGGTGGTCATATTTTTAGCTGCTAGTGAATGTGAATGGCATTATGGCAAGCTTGACCATATGATTTGTGATGGAAGTCAAATACCAAAATCGATTATAGGAAATGGTTAAGCCCATTTCCCTTTCAATAGCCAAAGTCTTTGAGTGTTTGCCTCATCCAAAGCAATTGCACACAGCAATGGCCTCCGGCAATATACTTGGCCTCGGCGGTGGATAGGGTAGCGAAATTCTGTTTCTTGGAGCTCCAAGATGCTAGGGACCTCCCAAAAAAACAGACATGTCCCTAATGTGCTCTTCATATCTACCTTGCACCCGACATAATCGGAATCCGGATACCCAATTAGATCAAAGGTAGACTCCTTAGGATACCAGAGCCTAAAGTGAGGCTTGTGAACTAAATGTCTCAAAATCCACTTCACTGCCACAAGGTGGTATTCCTTAGGATCAGATTGAAATCTAGCACACATACATACGAAAAACATAATATCTGGTGTACTTGACATTCCTTAGCAGCCAAGGGAGTGTTTGAATGCACTAGAGCTAAAGTTAGCTGTTAAAATTAGTTAAAAACATCTAAACAATCTATCTAATAGTTTAGTTATTAGCTATTTTTTAGCAAATTAGCTAATAGTTAGCTAGCTATTTATTAGCTAGTTAATTTCACTAGCTATTTCTAGCCAACTAACTATAAGATCTAGTGCATTCAAATATCCCCTAAAGGTGGTCATATTTTTAGCTGCTAGTGAATGTGAATGGCATTATGGCAAGCTTGACCATATGATTTGTGATGGACGTCAAATACCAAATTCGATTATAGGAAATGGTTAAGCCCATTTTCCTTTCAGTAGCCAAAGTCTTTGAGTGTTTGCCTCATCCAAAGCAATTGCACACAGCAATGCCCTCCGGCAATATACTTGGCCTCGGCGGTAGATAGGGCAGCGAAATTCTATTTCTTTGAGCTCCAAGACGCTAGGGACCTCCCAAAAAAACAGACATGTCCCTAATGTGCTCTTCATATCTACCTTGCACCCGACATAATCGGAATCCGAGTACCCAATTAGATCAAAGGTAGACTCCTTAGGTTACCAGAGCCCAAAGTGAGGCTTGTGAACTGAATGTCTCAAAATCCACTTCACTGCCATAAGGTGGTATTCCTTAGGATCAGATTAAAATCTAGCACACGTACATACGAAAAACATAATATCTGGTGTACTTGACATTCCTTAGCAGCCAAGGGAGTGTTTGAATGCACTATAGCTAAAGTTAGCTGTTAAAATTAGTTGAAAATATCCAAACAATCTATCTAATAGTTCAGTTATTAGTTATTTTTAGCAAATTAGTTAATAGTTAGCTAGCTATTTATTAGCTAGTTAATTTCACTAGTTATTTTTAGCCAACTAACTATAAGATGTAGCGCATTCAAATATCCCCTAAAGCTGGTCATATTTCAGCTAAACACTAACAAACCTAGCTGCTAGTGAATGTGAATGGCATTGTGGCAAGCTCGACCAAGTGAACCGGGCCTTTGAATACTGAAACCTACGACTAGGAGAATCCAAAAATAAAAAACTACTGAGATTAGCATGGGAAAAAAAGGAATCAAAGAGGGTATTCTGAGAGCCGTGATTGAGATTGGGCAGATCAGTGATCATTACCCGGGACCGGGAGTGCTAACTTTGGTGGTCATCCATTTGTTTATGTGGGATTGACCCAATTTAATTCGGTCAAGCGTCATTAGGCATAGCAGAAGGCCTTTTTATTTTATTTTTATTATATTTTTTCCTGCAATCGTAGTAGTGCCTGGCTGCCTGCAGTTGCGGTGGGTGTGGCCATGCCAACTCGTGTGCGTGCGTGAAGCGCACCGCACCACCACCACACGCCATCAGCGAGCGGCGCGGGGCCCACGGGCGGTTGGTGAGCGGGGCGGACCGAATCACGCGGCCTCCTCCGGTCCGGACTCCGGACCCGGGGCCAGCGAGTCAGCGGCGAGCTCAGCAGCAGGAGGAAGGCCTGGGCCCTGAGGTGTTTGGTGGGTACGGGTCGCTGTCCGCCACCCAACCCAACCCCACCCGTTACATGCTACAGCAGTACAGCCCGCCCCCCTCGCCTCGCCCGCCGGATCCGACCAAATCCAATCCGACGGCGGCGGGCCTCCAGCACTCCACTGCGCCCGTGTCCGCTGCCGACGGGGTGCTATAAATGGGCCGGAGCGCGGCCCGGCACGGCGTGCGCTGCGGACGGGTCGGATCTGAGACGAGACGATCCCCCCCTCCCCTCAACCGGAACTTGTTTTACCCCATCTCATCCCACTGACTCCACCCACCCACCCGCCCGCTGCCTCCGCCGGATCTCGTCGGACTCGGATCCGCCCGACCACCCCGCGCCGCCGCAGCAGGTGAGCGTCCCTTCTCCTTCGGTCCGCTAGGCGCCTCCGCCGGCGCTCTGCGTTCCGGTGCCCGCTTCCTCTCCCTTCGCCCGTAGGGTTTTGTTCTCGTTGTCTGTGGCAAAGGCGGGCGGTTCTAGGAGCTGCGGGCTCCCGCAATGGTTGGTTCCGCAGCCAGCTGCTGCTCGCTCGGTCAGGCGGTACGCTCCGGCGCGCGTCTCGCGCATTCCTTGCCGCCATCTATCCAAAGCTGGGGCTCGGCATCCTAGGTTCCCTGGTTTCGTTCGTTCGTGCTGAGAAATGTTTTGTTTTCCCCTTAAATTAATAATCGGTATATTCAGGGAGGGATATCTATTTTTCCCCTCCTTTCACACACACGCCCAACTGTTGGGAGTAGTAGTGATGGTTGTTGTCGTCTTGTCCCGTTCCACTAGACGGGAAAAGAACCACACGTGGTTGGACGGGACGATCTCGTCGGAACTCCCCATCTGTGCCGTTAGCTCCCAAAAAAAAATCCTGTGATTTCCTGTCAGCATGTACATACATGTGCAAATCTGTGAATTTCCCGCAGGCGAAACAAGTGCGCAGAAACTGCTTAGGGGTAGGGGTGCTTTGTTTTTACCTTAGAGAGTGTATAAAGCTTGCTCCCGAAATGATACTGATGCTGATCTCATCTAATCTTATAAAAACAACAGAGTTGGGGAGAAGAATCGGCGATTGGCTTTGTCTTATTCGTCTATAGATAAAGAAACCACATGCTTCGCTTTTTGCTAGGCAAGCTGCACAGGGTTCTGGGGGGTTTCAGAAAATTTATTTATGCAAACCCTCCAGGAACTTACAGCTACTGGTTCCTGCGTTCACCATGCTCTGTAGTCTGTAGTGTTGTTTCGAGCGCTTCACTGTACCTCTGTGAAGGTTGCTGCTAAAATTGCAGTGGTACTCGGTAACCTTTGGCTGCAATTGTTAGTGAGAAATGATCCTCTACCAAATACCAATAAACATAAACTTTTCCGTATGCCAGATGTGAGTAGGACTTGTCGACGTTTCTTTTTGCTACCTGAATAGAGGATTTGTGGGAGCTTCTTTTTACAAGCTAGCTGCCAGTTATGCTTTTACTATGCTCATGGCCGTTGCTTTTATACTGTATTTCAATTTATAAGCTGTTTTGGCATTTCTAATACATAGCTTTTGCTTTGCACCTAGACATAAGCTATGTCTAGATTCATAGCATATGATATATAATATACTTAGAAAAGCCAAAACAAACGCCTTATAATTTGGAACAGAGGGAGGAGAAACTACTTTTCCCTCCTGCAACATGCATTGGAAGAATAATTTGAGCGGTTGCTTTATTCCTAGAATCTTGTTACACGTTTTGTTATTCTTGTGCTGATTCGGGTCGAGGCTTGGTAGATTCCTATTGCCTTGTCCACTAAAGCACAAATGCGGAGCATAGTCCTATACGAGTGGATCAGGAATGCCAAACTTTTGCCAGTGGGACTTGTTGACTCTGCGTGAAGAATCTCTCAACCTGAAACTGTGGCCTTGGTGTGTGCCAACAAATGTGCCCTTTTTGTTTGCTTCGTTAGTAGCCTAGTGCTTGTTTTTTTATCCCATGAGACAATAGGAAAATTTTCGACAAAACATTCTTGCCCAAAAGTTCAGGCCTGCTACACTGGTGAGAGCTGTCTCACTGAGTTATTAGGTTGCGGGTTTGAAGCAGCCCCTCCACATTTGCAGGGGGAGGCTTGCCTCTGCTTATCCCTTCTTAAGACCGAGCCTTTGGCACTGGGTCTGTCCATTCTCACCCAAAAGGAGTAGTGTGTTTGATTGCATCCTGGGTGTCCATTTTGTTGATCACCAAATCGTTTAGTTATTGCTATATGTAAATATCTCATTGCCCTTATATAGGGGAGTACATCGGTCTTTTTGGTCATGCAATTCTTTTGGTTATGAGGATTCTCACTTTGCCTTAGCCATTTTATGCTTTAACTAATCATTTGTACTGCCTGCTGCAGATCAGAGATGGCCGGACTCGACACCTTCCTCTTCACCTCGGAGTCCGTGAACGAGGGACACCCTGACAAGCTCTGCGACCAGGTCTCAGATGCTGTTCTGGACGCTTGCCTTGCTGAGGACCCTGACAGCAAGGTTGCTTGCGAGACCTGCACCAAGACCAACATGGTCATGGTCTTTGGTGAGATCACCACCAAGGCCAATGTCGACTACGAGAAGATTGTCAGGGAGACATGCCGCAACATTGGTTTCGTGTCGAACGATGTCGGGCTTGACGCTGACCACTGCAAGGTGCTTGTGAACATTGAGCAGCAGTCCCCTGATATTGCTCAAGGTGTGCACGGCCACTTCACCAAGCGCCCCGAGGAGATTGGAGCTGGTGACCAGGGGCACATGTTTGGTTATGCGACTGACGAGACCCCTGAGCTGATGCCCCTCAGCCATGTCCTTGCCACCAAGCTTGGTGCTCGTCTCACGGAGGTCCGCAAGAATGGAACCTGCCCCTGGCTCAGGCCCGATGGGAAGACCCAGGTGACAGTGGAGTACCGCAACGAGGGCGGCGCCATGGTTCCCATCCGTGTGCACACTGTCCTCATCTCTACCCAGCACGACGAGACAGTCACCAACGACGAGATTGCTGCTGACCTGAAGGAGCACGTCATCAAGCCAGTCATCCCCGAGCAGTACCTCGACGAGAAGACCATCTTCCACCTCAACCCGTCCGGCCGCTTCGTCATCGGTGGACCTCATGGCGACGCCGGCCTCACTGGCCGGAAGATCATCATCGACACCTACGGTGGCTGGGGAGCCCACGGCGGGGGCGCCTTCTCCGGCAAGGACCCGACCAAGGTGGACCGCAGCGGGGCCTACGTCGCGAGGCAGGCTGCCAAGAGCATCGTCGCCAGCGGCCTCGCCCGCCGCGCCATCGTCCAGGTCTCCTACGCCATCGGCGTGCCCGAGCCCCTGTCGGTGTTCGTGGACACGTACGGCACCGGCGCGATCCCCGACAAGGAGATCCTCAAGATCGTGAAGGAGAACTTCGACTTCAGGCCCGGCATGATCATCATCAACCTTGACCTCAAGAAAGGCGGCAATGGGCGCTACCTCAAGACGGCGGCCTACGGGCACTTTGGGAGGGACGACCCTGACTTCACCTGGGAGGTGGTGAAGCCCCTCAAGGCGGAGAAGCCGTCTTCTGCCTGAGGCGGGCACCTCCTCTGTTTCGGAAGAAGCTTTTGGTCTTGTCTGGTCTGGTCTGCCAGGTGCTCTATCACGCTTTTTTATGGCTCCTACTTGTTGTGATTCTTGATCTGCCCCTTGCTTATCATTTGTACTGTACTGTCACTGTCCTAATAAGTGGTACGTGTGCGGGGTCGTATTGTGTCTGCTTATTCACCTAGAGGATTATTTCTGGTTTTGCTGCTTATGTAATGCTTTTAAAACGATGAAAGAAGCTACAGGCTCCTACATCTGCTTTGAGAAGTAACGGAACCTCCTGCATTTTGGGTTATATATAGATATATTGCAGTGCTGTGCGGTGTGACTCCTTGGGCAATTGCTGTCTACGAACGCTCACTGGTCGGTATGTGGCTGGTGAAATGGTCTGCAATAGCTAATGACCGGTGAAAAGCCGCAGTGCTTGTGTTTGTCGAAGCTGCAACCTGGCTGGTAACTGAACGCTGCTGCTTTGGGTGTGTCTGGTGACATGCAGCAACCCGGACTGCATCCTATTCGCAGGTCAGCTGTGCTTGCCAGCGACAACTCAACTGAGGCCATGTTTGGTTTCTAGGGACTAATTTTTAGTCCCTACATTTTATTTCACTTTAGTTACAAAATTATCAAATATAGAAACTAAAACTCTATTTTATTTTCTATATTTGTCAATATATATACTAAAATGGAACAAAATAAAGGGACTAAACATTAGTCCCTAGAAACCAAACACCCCCTAAAACTCTGGATCTGATCTGTTCTCTTCCCTCTTCTGTTCTGGTAGACCATCGCCCATCAGCAAAGCCACGTGTGTAGCCCGTCACCCTCTTGTGACGATCATGTCGAGTCAGATTATTTTTTTTTTGTGCGTGTGGGTTTTGTCCTAAATCTGCGCTGAAATCTCTGGGAATCTGCGGCGGTTGGGGTGGGGATGACAGCGCGAGAGGATTTCCAGGTACATCATGCTGGAAATGAGATGGCCAAAACCAAATGGGTGAAGATGACAAGTTCGTTTGGCAAAATCGCCGAAGAAGATGATTGACCGTTGCCCACAGCCAACCATTTGGCTTAGGGAGCTTGTAGCTACTTTGCCTTAGGCTTGTTCGGTTATTTTCAATCCATATGGATTGAAGGGGATTGATACGGATTGGAAGAGATTTTAACTTAGCAGGGATTAAAACCTCCTCAATCCCCCTCAATCTATATGGATTGGGGTAGAACCGAACAAACCCTTAAAGGGCAGGGCAGGGCACACCAATTAATGGTCTTGAGAACACAGATGCCAAGCATGAATATGAATTTGGTACGGTTAGCATGATGGGATGGGACAAAAAGAAAAAGGAAAGAAAAGAAAAGAAAAAACATTCTCCGGAGTAGGAAAACCGTGATCTGGATGTGGAGGCCCTAATTAAACCGCATGCAGATCGATCGATCATTGGACATTGGGTCGGCAGCCGCAAGCCAACTCATACGCCTGTCTTAACTGCCATGCTTGCGTTGCGTTCTTGGTTGTTCGTACCTTCCTTCCAGCAACCGCTGATAATCAATCAGGCCTCTCTTGCTAGCTCTATCCATGTCTCTTCAGGAAAAGAAAAAAAAATTTTGTGACTGGAGACCAGCGACCGGGAACACTACACGCGCTCAAGATTTTTTGTGTGTGCCAGCCAATCGAAACTGGAGAGGAAGAATGGACCTGCTGACGACAGCTGGAACCGTTTCCTGTTCCTTGTCTCTGTCTGACCAATTAGCGTAGCATGCAACGCCCCCTCCGTCCTCTGACTACAAGCTCTTTCTCTTTCTCTGAGGCAGCAAAACGATAATCTTTTTGTAGACACTCTTTTTTATCTCCTTTTTTCTATCGCAGTTTGAGAGAGGTTTCTACGAACTATGAATGCCACCTTCAGTATCACATCGTGGAGGCATCAAAAGGTCAACTGGAAACGGTCTTCACCTTCCGGTAACACGGAGTCAACGACGCTGCTCGCAAGGCCCAACCCGGTGTGTCGTTGCGAAGCTGAACCAGCAGACCGATTCAGCGGCGGTTTACTATCATGGTTGACCCAGTGCACAGTTTGTATATGATCACATCTCTCCACCCCCCCCCCCCCCTATTAGGTGCTAAATTTAGGGTTTTTTTTGTTTAGAGACTAGAGCTAATAGCTAGTTAGCTAAAAAAATTGCTAATGGAATTAGTTATCTAACTATTAACTGATTGCTAAAAATAGCTAATAGCCAAATTATTAACTAGTATGACTGGATATCTTTAGTTAATTATAGCAGGTAACTATTAGCTCTAAGAGCAACTCCAAAAGAACGTGTAAACTAACCTCAAAACAGATATTAGTCAAGAATAGTAGTTTTTCTTACTCCAACAGCTCTCTCATTCTTCTCCCAAAAATTTAGCGTCCCGCATCCACATCATCCTCTCTATCATATTTTAATGTGTTTCATCCCTGTCCAATTCATTCATCAACATATCGGATCATCCACAGCGTTCCGACGAGTGTACAGATTGCACCACATGTCACATTTAAAGGAACTGCTGAAGTACCCATCATGAATCATGATCCACTCTTAAACTTTTTAGCCTACTCTTAATAATTAGTTTTTGGGGTAAAATTTTTAACATCCTTTTGGAGGTGCTCTAACGGTGGAGAATCTAGCCCGGGGTCAATAGAAACATCTTTACTATATGATATATTTTTTTTTGAATTTTAACCGTGTTTTGCTAAAAGACGGGATCAACTTGACCCCGAAAATTAAATTCGTTCCTTAGCTCTAATACTCTCAAACACCTCTGTCGGAGAGGAAATCTCCGGCTAGGTGGTGGAATGCACCCGCCCTAGATCCTAAGGTGAGGAGGGGTCTAAGCGTTTTGCCTGTTACGAGATTGGGGGAATGAACACATAAGAACACACAAGGATTTAGAGTGATTCGGGCCGCCGGAGCGTAATACCCTACTCCACTGTGTGTTGTATTGCTGTGAGAGCTTGAGAGCTGAGAATCTAAGTTCGCCCGTGTGGATCTAAGTTTTCGTATGTCGTTGCATGCCTCCCCTTTTATAGCTCAAGGGAGACACGTACAAGGGTGCTGAGCCCCGACATGTGGGCCTAGGAACATAGCGGATGTAATACTTGAAGCAACTAATGCTCCTCGTTGGAGCAATCTCCTTGCGCTCTGATATCCGTGATCTGCGTAGTATTGGCGTGCCAGGGAAGCTTCCTAGCAACGTACGAGTGATGATGGATGGGCACAGTGCACCTCGCAGCACGGGCGTACTGTTTGGCAATGGAATGGACAGGCACGCCGCCTGTAGGATGGTCTGGACGCCGCCTGCCAGCTGAGTGGACAGGACACATTAAATGCTGAAGGGGCACATCGCCTGTCAGCAGGATAGTCAGGCGGCGTGTCTTCTCCGCAATAAATGCAGAGACAGCGCGGCCCAGAGGCCTTACGTCAGGTTCCGCCTGCTGGCTTACGTCATGCGTGGTAGGCCACGTGGCAGCTTCGGGTCTCTGCCTGGGCGGGGAACAGTAGCGTTATACGGATAGGTCCGTACCAGGCTGGGCCTGAACACATGTCGGCACCGGACCCCTGCCTGAGCAAGGCCTGGGTATTTTCTGCCCCAGAGTCCCGGGACCAGGCTATGGGTAGTCCGGACCCCACGCAGAGGGGCCTAGAACCTGACCCCGAGGTCTGGGTTGCACTCGCGGGGATCCTGGGCCTTGCTCCGGAGGTCCGGTCTTCATGTACAGGGGGCCGACATTTTCTATAGGGGTCCAGACCTACTGTTGGCATCTTGGAGTGTATCACTTTCTCTGGCCACATGACGACCCTAGAGCCATCTACGTGGTGTAGTCGGGTGCTGTTCACCACGTGACTAAAGATAAACGTGTGGGCACCGCGTCTTCATACTGTAGTAAGGGGTACCCTTGTTTCAACCTCCTTACTATATATATAGAAGCGTCCGATTTTTTTTAAGAAGGAAGGAAGAACGAAGAAGAGAAGAAAAAAATAGGAACAGGCACACATGGGCGGTTTCGCCGGTTTGCCTTTTGCTCTTTCTCACACACGCGTTCTGAGTTTCTGACGAGACGACCAGCGCCACACGGAGAAGACGGAGGGCCGGCAGACAGTAGACTCGCTGAAGCAGCAGCAGCAGTATATAAGCTCACGGCTCACCCACCGCTGGGGGCCGCACAGCCAGCTGCCCAGCTCCGTCCGGCGGAACTCGGAAGCCCTACGCTACGCTACGCCTACCCTCGCTGTACTACTAGCTGCCTTCCTACCCGCTTCCCCTCTCCTCCCGGCGCCGTCTCCCTCCCTCCTTCCCTCCGCCGTCGCCGCCAGGACACGCGAAGGTGCGTCTTGACGGCCGGATTCGGCTCCCCCTGGTCCCCAAAGGCGCCGCCTTTGCTCTGATCCGTCGCTCTGCGCGCTCGTGGCTGCTTGTGATCTCTCCTCTGCGGGGCGGTTTCCCGGCCGGTTACTATCGCGGGGGGGGGGGGGGGGGGGGGGGGGGCGTAACTGGGTCGCTGGGCCGTGGTTCTTGGTGTCCCGGAGCGCCGAATCTGGCGCCCCTGGAGGAGGAGCGTGGGAGGGTCTCCCGCGCCACGACCGCGGCCGGTCGATCCGGAATTCGTTCAGTTCGTCTGCTTTGGCTGTCTTCTTTTTCAACTCCTCGCGAAATTCGTAGCATCTGGAGCTTGGGGAAAGTTCCGTCGTGTGATCTAATCCCGTGCTTTTTTTTCCTTCGGTTTGTTCGAGGGAAACGTTCTTCTGCTTTGGTATTTTGGTCGTCTGTTGCAAGCAAGCAATTTCTGGTTTTCAGGTGGCTGGGAAGCAGCGTTACTGTCCCACCGCCGTAGGGGATTAGGGGAAAATTGCACCTTTTCCTTTCTTTTTGCAAGCTGTGTCCCACTCCATACTGGCTTGGATTGGATAGATAGCTCGTCCGTGGCGTGGCACAGTGTAGCATTGATAGCCCAGCGGAGTGATGCTTCGCTGCTGAAGCAATCGCAGGTTTGGCGGAGCTAAGGAAAGAGCTGTAGCGAGCACGATGTTAGCCTTTTGAATTGGCCTGGCCCTGTTCCATGAGCTGGCGTGTGTGAGAATGGCGTGAGTGTGAGCTGTGGGCACGAGGGGAAAGGTGAGACCCCCCTTGGTGCTGGACTGCTGGTGCTGTGGGGGGAGCGGCAGTGCATGAGATGCATGTGACGCGGCATTAAATTTTAGTGTAGCCACGATTGAGATGAATCTATAGGTGAAGCGAATGAAGTGACTAATGTGGTTTCAGACTCAGACTCAGGAATTTGTTAGTATTCGTCCATTGCCAAAGCTGACTGGTGGATGTTTAATCTAGTCGTAGCAATAGATTTCCAACCAATGTGTGTAATTATTGTCTCGAGCTAAGGTGGCAAGAAACTTGTGGCGTATTAAGAATTGTCAAGGTTTTCCATGCAGAATGAGCTGTTCTTTGATCAGCTTCGTAGCAACTGGTGACTTGAGTAGTTAGTACCTTCCTGCCACGTATATTTTAATCTACCTGGGGTGGTTGGGAAACAATAAAGGACAAAGGATTGCATAAATCGTTTGCATCATGTGGGTCAAATTTGGTTGCCGTGCACCTGTGTTAGTCTCACATTTGGTATGTGAAGATAATGAATGCGGAACTGCAGACAGGGGAGAAGGGGTAGAGAGAATTTGTACATGGTCTTGTTTGGTGCAATGAGTGCATGACCCTTGTAACCAGGTTCCTGGATCAATGAGGTCGAAGAACGGAAACATGGTACGTGGTAAGATACTTCAAAAGAGATTTTAACACTACGTGGACGAAATTGTTCCCATGTTCCCGGAACGAGGAACGTGGCGGTTTCTAAGTGCATGACATTGATATTGGTTACTTAATGGAATTGGTTGCTTGCTTTCTAAGTGATTTCGTTTCCTTTGTTCGTGTTTTCTGACTGGTGCTATATTGCTGCCGCCTCTAATAAAAAGGTGTTTGATTCCAGCTTCCAGGTCTTGTCTTTGGGTAGAACATGTCGTGCTTTGCGTGCTGTGGTGATGAAGATACCCAAGTACCAGACACCAGGGTTCAATACCCAGGACACCATCCAGCGAGTAAGAGCCCCGGGCCTTTTTTTTGTAACCCTTTGCAGAGCACTCATACCATATATTTAGGTTTTGATGCTTGGTCGATACTTTTCTAATAAACTCCAACTGACTTGCAGGGGCCGATGCATACCGCCCTTCTGATCAACCTCCCAAGGGTCCTCAGCCTGTGAAAATGCAACCAATCGCAGTCCCTGCTATTCCTGTGGATGAGATTAGGGAGGTGACCAAGGGTTTTGGTGATGAAGCTTTGATTGGTGAGGGATCCTTTGGCAGAGTATACTTGGGTGTTCTAAGAAATGGTAGGAGCGCCGCGGTCAAAAAGTTGGATTCTAACAAGCAGCCAGACCAAGAGTTCTTGGCCCAGGTCTGTGTTTCCCTGTTTATGAAATGCAGTGCATCTATTTTATCCTGTGGTTTGAAGTCAACATGAAATTCATCTACAGGTGTCTATGGTGTCAAGGCTGAAGCATGAAAATGTTGTCGAGTTGCTTGGTTACTGTTCTGATGGTACACTCCGCGTCCTTGCTTACGAGTTCGCTACAATGGGTTCCCTTCATGATATGCTTCATGGTATTGTCTTGTGCTATCTTGTTTCTCTTATCTTTTGCACGAGCTGTACTGTCTCATGATCCATCCAAGTAGAGAACGAAACCACGTTTAACGCTTGTGGAATATGTCTCTTTACAGGAAGGAAAGGGGTTAAAGGGGCTCAACCCGGTCCAGTCTTATCGTGGTCGCAACGTGTGAAGATAGCGGTTGGGGCAGCGAAAGGCCTCGAGTATCTTCATGAGAAAGCGCAGCCCCATATCATACACCGAGACATCAAGTCTAGCAACGTCCTTCTTTTCGATGACGATGTAGCTAAGATCGCTGACTTTGATCTGTCGAACCAAGCTCCTGACATGGCAGCTCGGCTTCACTCAACTAGGGTTCTCGGAACGTTTGGATACCATGCGCCTGAGTATGTTCTGGTTTCCTTTTCCAATTGCTCTACAGACCTTTTGAGATAATCAAGCTTAACGCTAGTTTACATATTTTTTGGTGGGTCAGGTATGCGATGACTGGGCAACTCAGCTCTAAGAGTGATGTATATAGTTTTGGGGTTGTTCTTCTTGAGCTGCTGACTGGGAGGAAACCTGTCGACCATACATTGCCAAGGGGACAGCAGAGTCTTGTGACTTGGGTAAGTTCCCTCTACGCATGTTCGTTGTGCTTATAAGATGGTATTATGAACTTGTTTTTTTCCCTGTCGGGTGGATGGAATTAATGACTTGTTCAACACTGGCAGGCTACACCAAGACTTAGCGAAGACAAGGTTAGACAGTGTGTTGACTCAAGACTTGGCGGGGACTATCCTCCTAAAGCTGTTGCAAAGGTACCTTTCTTCTCGAACCATGCATGGCTTTTTAAAGTTGATTCTATTAAGTATTAACTGTTTAACGAAGTGCTAAAGAAAGCTGGTTAATGAAGAGCAAAGGTGATGGATGTAGAGGAATAGATGAGTCAATTGCTTTCTGTTACTGATATCGTGCTCCTAAATAAATACTTACACTACTGAACATTGTTCTCGAAGCGTATTTGCATTCAGTGTCAGTTTATTACGCCAAGCTTTGATCCTTTGCCGCTGGTGCTACCAAATGTTATAGTTCTTGGAGCTCGTGTGTCGGTTGGCGATCCACCCCAAGGTTTTAACGCTGCTTGTGATCTTGTCCTTGGAACAGTTTGCGGCTGTCGCCGCCTTGTGTGTTCAATACGAAGCGGACTTCCGGCCGAACATGAGCATTGTTGTCAAGGCGCTACAACCCCTGCTGAATGCGCATGCGCGGGCGACTAACCCTGGAGAACATGCTGGGTCATAAGCTTTGCGTTTGCTTCTCTCCCTCATCTTGTTCTTGTATGATAGGTAAGTAAGGTATATGACTCGTCGATGTCGTTCTTGCGGACATGTGGCTGGCAGCGTGTAATGTCTGTGATTATTCTTCCCCTGAGCTGTAAACAAGATTCTTGTATCCCCACAGTATTTGATTCTTTCTATTGGTGCCGTTTTTACCTAGCTCAAGGCTCAACTGCTCAAGCAATCATCCAAACAGGTCCTACAACTCAAGTTGAGCAAATTGCGGGTAAAGGGAATCTAATTTTTTTTTAATTCCTCTGAACAGAATGCCTCCAGGCTCCGGTGAATAATCATATTCATTTGATTTGAGGGTGTTCAACAACACCATAGATTTCTAATTCAAGCTGGGCTTGCGTCATACCTTGATCATGTGTTGAGATGATTGCTGCATCACGCGCTTTTACCAAATTCGCAACCATAAGAGTGCAAATTATAAGATGTAGATTCAGCAATTATAGAGTTACATGTGACAACTGCTGAAGCTACTCTGAAATTACAAGATGTAGATTCATGACTGCTCATGAGCTGACATGAACTAGCTGTGAGTACAAGACAGCTTCTGAGTTCACATGCCCTAGCAGAGACTACGGATTACAGACCGCAACTTCTGAACATGCAGTATGCACAGCTGCCCAAGAATACAAACTAATGTAAACGCTACATCGACATCTGCTTAAGCTATGAGCTAGTTGCTCACCTAACGATTGATGGAATCCCTACCTTCTTTACACAAGATTGGGTATGCGGTGCTGCTTCATCGCTTTGCGAGGATCACTAGTGCCAGCATCGACATAGACGCGATGAACTTGAAGCCCTGGCCCTCCCAGAAATTCTCCTTGTTGCCATGGCTGTTTGGCTGCTTCGTGGCCACCTGGTCCATGAGCTCCTTGACAGCCTTGTCTCTTCTCTCGCCCATCTGCAGGATAAATGTGAACAAGATCAGACCAACATTTTTCCACGCACAATTATGGCCAACTGTATTAGCGAGGATGGTTGCTTCACGTGGTGAAGGAAACATATCTAAAATGTTGAGTCCCACCACCAATTCAGGTACTTTCTGAAATTTTGATTACCAATAACTTCACGATATAGTTTAGAAACTTGAAGATGACATGCACAGATTTGTCTTGAAATATGCTTTTTAGGAGGTTCGTTTATATTATAACAGAAAATAGTGATCAAATCAATGCATATACTCTCCCTTGTTGTATGCTAGTAACAAGCAAAGGAAATGACAACTGTAGAACCGGAAGGAAAATGTGCAACTAGAACATACAATTAACTCACCAACTTTTATGGAACCGGAAGGAGCATACCCTCTTTAATTTTCGCATCTGAGACTGGGATTCTTGAAGGCAAAATTCAAGCTTCAGAACCCTCTTCTTCAGCTCCTGATCAGTTCTCCGGTGCTTTTCTAACTGCTCAAAAATCAATAATCTCATATAAACATACTTCAATTCAGCATTATAGGAAACAGAGCATTTGTAACCAAATTTATGGAGGTCTTTTATGGATAAATAAAATAAATATAGCATACTTGTGACTCAAGTTCCTTGGTTTTGTTCGTCCAGTGAGCAGACAATATTCTGATTTCCTCTCTCAACCTCGCAATTTCTGTATCCTTAGCATTCAAAAGGTTGTTGAGGTTCTGGACATTCCTTGGTGAAACATCAGATAAGATCTTTAAAAGCTCATTATCTTTGTCAGACCTAGACCCAGCTTTGGCAACTGCATCCATGATGTCGGTCTCGATTCTTATAACTTCATCTTTAAGTTGCATTTGTGAGAGCTCCCTTGCTTGTAGTTCCCTCTGGAGAAGATCAAGCTGCTCACCTAGCTTGTTCACTCGAAGCCCGTGCTCTTTGAGCGAGATGTCCTTCTCATTCAGCTCTTTCAGCAATGATAAGCACTGCATCTGGGCTGACTTAGCTGATGCAGCACTTGCTTCTGCTGTAGCTTGAGTAAATGACAGTTGTGTTCTAAGATCATCCAACTCATGGAGGTACTGTATATAGTTAGAAAACACATTATTAAGAAACTGCATTTGGCTTGCTTGAGTAAAGGAAATGTTTTGGTCTAACCAAAAATCATTAGCCACAGACACGTGACACTCAGAGAGTCAGAGTAGAACTTCAGTAGCCATGAGCCTATGACCATTGGATCAAGTTGGTTAGTAAAGACTAAAGAAGCGAATCAGGAAAACAAATTAAGTCAAGCTAAAATTTATTTCCTGACCAAAAGTTTATTTGATGACCAAAAACAGCAATTCCACAAGCAAAAATATTGACTACAAATTATTGGTGTTGTATTACAGTGAATATTTTGGGGGGCTCTGTGCATATTATCCAAATTTTACCATAAGGAAATTATAGTAACCAAAAATAAGATCAATTTAAGGCCACATCTCCAATAAATTGCAAGAAGTGGTGTATTTTGCTGTGAAAGCTCTTTACCTGTTCCGTGCTACTTGTGGATGAACGCAGTTGCTCATCCTTGTCCTGTAAGCATTTCTGCAGCTTGCTTACTTCCTCTTCCATGCTCCTTGCTTTTGTCTCCACAAGCTGCTTAAGATTTTTTTCCTTGTCAGCACTCAGCACAAATCCCATCGACAACCCCGAAGATACCAGTTACAGACTAACCTTTCTAGTTTGAGATTCCCTTACAAACAGGTGCTCCTGGGAAGCAAGCTTGCTCCTCACATCCTTGAGCTCGGCTGCCAATGACACCACGTTCCTCCTAAAGCTCAACTTCTTCTCCGTAAGACCCTTCAGCAACGGATCTAAATCTGACGACGAAGAAACTGATGATGATGGCACCACCTTCTCCGAGACAGACATAGCAAGCCACAAAAAAAAACTCGACCTGCGGGGGTAAGACAGCCCCCGGGCATTGTATTAAGAAGAAGACCTTCTCACACAGGTCGAGAAAACCCCCGAACCCCTGCCCCACCCATACACAGCGGCATCAAAGCCCATGTGAGAACGACCACGACCGGGGCTGAGCCTTAGACCTGTGCTTTGGCGTAGGACAGACGAGGGGATTTTTTTAACCACAGCCTGAAATTCGCTCCCACGGGGAGTCGAACCCAGGACCTGAGGAGTGCTACTCAGGCCAGCTAACCAACTCAGCTAAAGGCCCTTTCGCACATAGCAAGCCACAAGACAGCACGTTTTCTCTTCCAATCAGAGAGGACAAGACCACAAGATGCTACACTGAAATTCTCTCAAGCATGAACACAAGCAGCTCACAGCAAGCATTCCATGGGCAAGACAAAAGAAGGGAGGTTGACCAAACCAAACACCTCTGATTGCCTCCCAAGAATCCCTCTTTGGCTTAGCTGGTCAGTACAAACCAATCAGTAGCTTTGGCTGCAAACATAAGAAATAATTGTAGTAAATATTTAATACTATGAGTGAGAGAAAAAACGATTTTTCTTCAGGTCAAGGCCACGAGTTCGCTGGCGCTAAGCATTTGTCTTGGCATTGAAATAACACGGAGAGTTCCGAGCTCCCGACATTCTTTTATCCCCAAGATAGAAATAAATGCAGACGAATGAAATGTGCGTGGCAATCACGGATTCACGGTCGCAGGCGAACAACACAGCATAAACTGAGGACGCGGCGGCGGAAAAGAATCACACACCTCAGCGCGACTGCGCGACCGGAGCAAGGGCAGGCAGGTGGGTTCCAGCGAAGACGACGCTATTCCACCACCCAGACGAGGAGGCAAGAACCACCAGGAACAACCAGGGACTGCTGCTGCTGCTGCTCGGAGGCGACGCGCTCCGGCGGCCGAGGAAAACAGGGGGAGCAAGCGAGTATTTCCGGTCGCCCGCGGATTCAGGGACTTGGCGGCAGGCGGCGCAGATAGAGAGGATCAGAGTAGTGGGAAGGGAAACGAGTCGAGGATCCCGGAAATTAGTGGCCTGGTGTTGGGGTGATGACGAGCTGAGCTGGGTTTGAAATTGGTGCTGACATGTGGGCCGCGGAGGGCGCGCGGCAAAAGCTTCGAAATTTTCCGTCGGAAGCTTGCCCTACGTGCTGACATGGATGAGTGAGGGTGAGGTCAGTCTAACATAAAAAAATCCGAGCCCAAAATCTAAAAAAAAAACGAGTTCTAACCAGCTTAGGCCTTGTTCGGTTATATGGGATGAAATCACACCATAAATTTAATCCAGGTCTTGATTGGGTGAATCCATAGCTCACACTCAATCCCATAGTATGATTAAATCCATCATCTAATCTATGTATCTCTTAAAGCTAATTATTCTTTTGATCCATTGATTATAATATAAACTTGTGCAATATCCTTATGGATTTGTTCCATACCTAATGAGCTATGGATAGAATCAATGTCTTCCGTAGTTTAAAAATTTTCCAAACCCTTGGTTTATATTCCATGATGGGTTTAACCGAACAAAAAAATTAAGTATGCCTTGAATTATTTTGGGGCATGGATCGTGACATGGATTTAATTCCAATCTATGATAATCCAGAGCTGGATTGGTGTAAACGAACAAAGCCTTAGTCTAATAATCTTATACCTGAAATTCAATGGATTTTTGTGGGTATCAAAATTCAAAACCCTAACGTAATTAGAGCCTATTCGAGTAGTAAGTTGTGGTACCCGAATTATCCATATATAGCCTGAATCACCCGTTCTTACCTTCTTGATGTTCTATTTATATGTCATTTGATCATGGTTATTATTACTTATGTGGAGACTTCTATTAATACTAGGTATATACTCGTGTGTTGCAACGGGTGATACTTGTGCATGCATATGTCATTGTTTAGTGAGGTTATCAACCGGCGAGTGACACTTGTGTACGAATAGATCGTCGTTGAGTGATGTTATCAACCAAACTTCGTGTGTCGGGTCGGCAGGAGAAGGAGGTAACATCGGGAGGCGGGCTAGGGGGTCGGGTGTGTGCGACCGCGAATCGCGTCGGGAGGTAGGTTCGAGGGCGACAGGTGGATGGAGGTCGCGACATGTGGAGCGGGGCGCGGTTGGAGCGAGGGGCAGGGAAGAGGTGGAGGGTCGGGTGTGGACGGTTATGCATGGACCTTATTTAAATAAGATAATTATTTAAATATTTATTTAAATATGTTCCAACAAAATTTGCGAGTAAAGTCAATTTTAGGTTCCTGGTGCTGACAAGATATTGTTTGCAATCAATAACTAAGAGTATCCAACATCTTTCTCTGCACATCACAAATAAAACAAAATTGAACTGCACTAGCCCTTCAATTTCACCATCTTATTGTACATGCCTTATACTCCTGGCACAAGGGTCTTCTAGGATGTGGCATAACCTAAAGAGGACCAACTCACATTCCATTCATTTGCCAAACTAATACAAGGGCCACATGGCGCCTAAACTCAACAGAGAATCGACTAAAAGAAATGGATTAGAACCTTGGTGTTCTAACTTCAAACTGATATAAGGATCCATGGAAGTCATCAATCTACAAACAAATCCTAAACGCCTACGATCGATCAAGCATAAAAATGGACAGAAGCTAATGATGACCTTTAGGTGCACATTCTGAAAGAAATAAGGACCAGATCCACAGTTATTATTCTTTTCAGCTTTATTCGCCGTGGGATGAGATTCTCGGTTCACTGCTGTTGGTGCTCTCATGATGCTACTGACAACCACAAAGAGTGCCATAAAGAGACAACAAGTTCTGCAAAGATCATGGATCCAAAAGCTAGAACAAAGGGATCCTAAATGTGAAGGGCAGAGACATCGTCGCACCCTGAACTGGGATTGTTGGGTTTTCGAGACAGTTTTGCAAATTGTGAATTACGACTATGGGTAGGAGCCTACTGTTGTCTACATGTTGTTGTTGTTTTTGGTGCTGTTGGGACAATGTTCTAAGACGACCAATTTCCTTCTGAAACATCTCCTGCTAATCTGCAACATTAGCGAGAAAAATTGGTGACTCAGTTGTTTAAAAAAGATGTCTAATGAGCTCCAATATATTCCGGATGAATTATGCGTCAATTATTTCATACTGAACAATTTCTAAAGTAACACCTATTGAAATGCAACTATGCTGCTAAACTGTATAATTTAAAGCAAACTTTCCAGATAATCTCATTGTTCTCATAAAAGTGGCAATGCAGTAGTCTTTTATCAAGATATTATATGAACATGCCAGTTGTAGGCATATAGTTGGTGCTTAGTTTATGCCGAAACATCTTTTTACTGGTTCCTAACATATTTGCAGGTCTATCACACAGACTTACAAAGATTCAAAAAATGTCTGCTACTGTAATTCCCAAGTAGAGAAGACACATTTTGAAAGTCACCGAAAAACCCTAGGGGAAAGAAAGAGGAATACTTACAATGTTTAATTAGATGCTCATGGGATAGACACGCAAGTCCTTGCTTCAAAGGCTTTATTTTCCATGTCCAACATGATATTTTGCTAACTGAGAAAATCCATTTCAGTAGTTACTTCTATTTACTCTGTCGGCAAGCATAAAATGTAAGAATTTTTCTTGGACGTTTATGGTTCCTAACTCGTGCAAGAAACAATTGATATATGTCATTTAGAACAAAATGATTACACGTAAGGACTGAACTCTTCTCTCAAGCTATGCGATATACTAGAGCTTCCAGACGCGAGATATTTGAGCATATTGTCTACAATTGTTATAAAATAAAAATTTAAATAAGTAGACCACAAAATTTAAATAAGTAGACCTCAAAATTCAATCTCTATCGACATATATCTGCATGAACATGAGACATGGCACTTAGATTGTGTAAACTTAAGTGTGTGTATATATTGGTAACAAAATGAAGCTCGATGCGCATGAAGATGAGCACCTACGTTGTATTCACGTGTATTCTGAATTTAAAGATGGAAATCATTGAGACACACATTCCATATGTATAGTTCCATCTTATTAGACCGTAAGGAGCTAGAGAACTTACCACAAAATCTATTTCTACATTGATTTGTTAGTGGTCATTACATCCAAATTCCATTTTGTTTTGAAACCACAGTCACCTACATTTTAGGGACTCTACTCCACATGAGTAGAGTTTCTCACTTTAATTTTGTACTCCTGTAGAATTGCCACAACAAGTACACCAATAAAATGTTATTAAAACATGACCCTTTTCGTATCACGTGCAAACTCCTACTTGAAAAATTAACACTATTAGTTAAAACAGGAACACTTCATCTCTTGTCCAGGTTGGTATATGAAAGGGAAATGACCCAACATTTCCTATAATCGATTTTGATGTTTGACGTCCATCACAAACCACATGGACTAACTAGTTTGCCTAGTGAATATTTTTACCAGATGCATAAAGTTCACAATTAACAGGCAACAAATCGATTTGGAGAATTCTACAAAGTTTGGAGCATACAAGACTTGGCACAGTCTGTGGCGCACCGGACACTGTTCGGTGCCCCAGATTGTAGCCCTCGCGAACTGGCCGCTCTCGGGTTTTCTCAAAGCCATTCCATTAAAATTCACCAAACTGTCCGGTGAGCCAACAGAGCAATGGTCAACTTCGCCCAACGGTCGACTGCGCTGACGAAGGAACAGTGGACAGAGCAGAAGTCAGAAGTTAGAACTGCAAAGTCAGAATGCACCGAACTGTCCGGTGCCGCAAGAGGACAAAGGACTTCAACGGTCAACAACTCCAAACCCTAATGGTTGGCTGACGTGGCACGCACCGGACAATGAACAGTGTAGTGTCTGGTACACCACCGGACTGTCTGGTGTGCCCGTCGACAGCAAAGTCAGCCAACGGCTAGAAAGTGGTTGGAGGCTATAAATACCCCCAACCACCTCCATTCAAGCCATCCAAGCCTTCCAACCTTCACATTCAATACTAGAGCAAAGAATACACTCCAAAGACACAATCAAAACATCTAATCCCCTCCGAGCTCCAAAATCAAATCAAGTGCTTAGTGACTTGAGAGATGGTGTTTTGTGTTTCTTTTGTTGCACTTGTTGCTTGGATTGATTTCTTCTTCTCACTCTAAACTTCTCAAGTGTTTTGTAAAGCAAGCGAGAGACACCTACTTGTGTGGTGATCCTTACGGGGCCTTAGTGACCAATGTGATTAAGAAGAAGCACTCAACCGGTCTAAGTGACCGATTGAGGGAGGGAAAGGGTTGGAATAAACTCGGATTTTGTGGCCTCTTCAACGGAGAGTAGGTTCTATGGAACTGGACCTCGTGAAACAAATCACCATGTTCATTTGTGTTGATCTTCATCACTAGATTTGTTTCTCCCCTCTCCTCTCTCTCTAAAGTTCTCTTGCTCATATTGTTTTGAGTTGGCTCCCAAAGTTATCTGTGTTGATTGAGCAACTCATAGCAAGAGGAACGATCTTCCGCACTCCGAATTTATTTCTAACCCTAACCCCAGGTGTAGTGCGTGTTCAAAGTTTATAAATTTTAGGTTTCGCCTATTCACCCCCTCTAGGCGACTTTCAATTGGTATCGGAGCTCGTTGCTTCATTAGAGTCTAACAACTCAAAGTGATGTTGGGAGAACATGCTAAGAGGGAGATGGTCACCAGCGAAAAGCCCGAAGCCTCAGGAAGGAAGAACGATGAAAGGACTTTGTCGAAAGAGGCCGACGACAGGCACAAGGAACAATCCGCCGGCTCCATCAAGTCACATAGGAAGGGTGATAAGAAGAAAAAGAAAATGAAGAAGGTGGTCTACTACGAGACCGACTCTTCATCACCTTCCACATCTGGCGCCGAGTCTACATCTTCGAAGCGCCATGAGCGTAAAAAGTTGTCACACCCGGGCTTTAAGGAACCAAGCCGGGTGCATCTCATACATGCGCCAAGAAGACAACATATATAATAACAGAGTGTATAGAGATAAATGTCACAATATAATCAGAGTATTTATTACATAGCGGAAGTCTTACAAAATAAAAGATAAATATAACAGGATCTAAAGTCCATCCTTGGCGCCAGAAAGTCGACTGGGAAACGCCACCTAGATCGAATCGAACTCCTCGTTGTGTGGCTCCTCTTGAACCACTTGATCTTCTCCTGTGGGGGGTGTGAGACAGCAAGAGTGAACTCACACATGTTCATCGCTCAACAAGTTATGGGGAATAATGTGACATGACCTCACCAAAGGTGGGAGCTCAAGTGAGGTGTAAGGCTTACCAAAGAGAATGGTTAAAGCTGAGCATTGCTTTTAAAGTTGGTCAAAATTTTATTAGCAGTTACTAAATGTAAGTAAATATCAAACCATAATAAAATAATAGAATAAAATTAATAAATAATCTCATGCTAATGCATATGACAAATTGAATTTAAGTTCCATAGATTAATCATGCGAGAGTCCTGAGCTGCTCTTGACCGTGAGCTCGGCTAGTATACCAGTTTTACACTCTGTAGAGGTTGTACCCTTTACCCACAAGTCGTGTTTCCCATGTCGCCAGGGTTAGCTAGACCCTTAGACACTACCGAGGTGAATGGCTAGGGATCCACTACGAGGCCTTTACAAAGTTCCACTAGCTTCCGAAAACCCGCTACAGTTTATGGGAAGAGCACTTGCAAGAATCCCTCGTCTGACCGCCATCGTAGCAAAATCAACGCGAGAACCTCCTTGCATGCAACTCCCCTACTGCCCTTGCCCCTTTCGGGTAAGGTAGTCTTCCACTAGCTTTCCTAATTAGTTAGCCAAGGGGTCCCATTCCTCCCTTATGGTGGCACGTGTTTCTCAAGTTAAGCTCCATGTTCCAATTAACAATAATATAATGATCTTGACATAAACATAAATAGAATAACAAAATAACTGGAACATGGATATAATGAAATATTAACCCAAAACCATGTAAAGCAATAGCATAACTACCCATATGATTCAAGGGTAAACAAGGTAAAATGGATAAACAGACTAGGGTGACCTATTGGGTCCCATCAAAATTAAACCTATGCATTGAATTGTGACAATAAAGAATATTATTGGGTAACAAAAGTGGATCAAGGGCACAACTTGCCTGGCACTTGAGATTCCAGTTACCAGGGTAATTCTTCAGATCCTCGTGACCTCGCGCTAGTCGTAGCATTACAAACAAATATGGTATAGATAAAATTAACATCATACCAAACATAAGTACAAACTGAATAATAATAATCTACATGTTGCTATGAGATCGTGAGAACGAGAACCACTAAAATCGGAGTTACGGTTAAGGAGTTATGATTTTATAGAGGATTTATGTGTTTAAAATATTAAAGTATATTATAAATTGGTTAATACAGATCATATAAGAGGTTATTCTATAAATAATTATCTCAACTTTAATCTAAGTTATAAATTTACCTTAAATTATATTTTGGTAGATAATGATGAGCATATTAACAAGACTAACCAACATAAATTAAATAAAGATCTAATCATAAAAGAACAAGACATGGTATAATAAATGTTATTATTGTATAGTAAATATTTATATGAGACTAACGCAACTGAAACGAGTCAATTCGGAATTAAAACGAAGGAGTTATGAATTTTCGAAGGTTTTATGTGCCTGGTATAAGATTAATTAAGAAATCAAATTTTATTACTGTTTTCATGTCAAAACAGAGACACTAAGCATTAAATAATATTAATACAAAGTTATAGGAACTGAAATGGATTAAAAATGAGTTAAAATGTATTGTCTAGGAATTAAACAAATTTCTAGAATTAATTTTGCATTAAAAACTTTTTTTCTAAATGAATTTCTCTGTTTTCCTAGAGGTCTGGACTGCGCGCATGATTAAACAAAAACCTAGGGGCCTCAGGGTAAGATTTCCCAAGACACAGAGTCAAGCCGGATGGACGGTGGGTTAGTTCCTGAGTTCTTCGGGGTCTCTTTTATAAAGTGAGTGAAAGCTCTCTTGTGAGTTTTGGTGTTTGGATGACAACTCAATTAAAGGACTAACAAGTGTACTAAGTGTTGAACAGGTGCTTAAGGTAAACCCTACAGGGTTCAACACAAGTGAACAAATGTGATGGTCCAAGAACTGGATTATGGATACATAATGGACATCACAAGTAAGATGGACATTGCATAAAGTGAGACTCGGGTGCGTAGCTCAGAGACAACTGATCAAGCCAAGGACGGAGGCAAGAAAAGCTTCGAGGTACCAAGTGCACGGGAGAAAGTCAAGGAGGCTGAGGAACCCAAAGCCAAGGGTGAAGAAGAAGGCTTGCAAAGTCAAGGGTGATCGAGTTGAGAACAGCTACGGCACATCGAGGATCACTATATAAGGACGTGACTTACAACCAATGAGGTAACAGCTACAGTTATGTGGTGTAAGTCATAAGGCTCAAGACCAAGCTCTAAGAAGGAGATCAAGGTCACTAGAAGGAGAACAAGTGTCAAAACCAGAACTGGAAGCAGCCCAAAAGAGCTAAGTTCACCTTGATCGTTAGTTTGGGTTGTTCCTATGTTTGGAGATGTTCTTTGTGACCTGTGCAGAATGTTGGAGCCAAGATATGTCAATCTAGATCAAGTCAAGCCGACTTGATGATTTATGAGTCCAACATCAAAGCTCAAGCATGTGAAATGCTATAGATGTAATAATTAAAAGAAGGTATGTTTCTAGACTTAGTACATTGGTTTTGTGGACTAATATACTTGTCTAAGTGTTAGAAACAGAGAGAAGAAGAAAAGGAAAGAGGTGCAAAGGGCTTGGCTGTGTACAGCCAAGACTCAGCTCAGTCTGGCACACCGGACTGTCCGGTAGTGCACCGGACAGTGTCCGGTGCGACAGGCTGAACTCTGGCGAACTGGCCGCTCTCGGGAATTCACCGGAGACGTACGACTATAATTCACCGGACTGTCCGGTGTGCACCGGACTGTCCGGTGAGCCAACGGTCGGCCGGGTCAACGGTCGGCCGCGCGATCTGCGCGGGACACGTGGCCAAGCCAACGGCTAGATGGAGGCACCGGACTGTCCGGTGTGCACCGGACATGTCCGGTGCGCCAACGGCTCCAAGACTGCCAACGGTCGGCTTCGACGTAGAAGGAAAGAAATCGGGCACCGGACAGTGTCCGGTGTGCACCGGACTGTCCGGTGCGCCACCCGACAGAAGGCAAGATTTGCCTTCCTGGATTGCTTCCAACGGCTACTAGGCCCCTTGTGCCTATAAAAGGGACCCCTAGGCGCCTCAAGCAATATAGAAGCGCAGCCAACAAGTGTAGAAATCACTCGAACCAATTCTCACTCTCCCTCTTGTGTGTAACTCTATAGTTTGTGTAGAAGGCACAGCTATAAGCCTTTAGTGAGAGGAGAAGTGCTGCGAAGAGCTAGAGCAAGGTCTTGAGCGTATCGTTACTCTGCCGAGGTGCTGCCAAGAAGTTTGTAAGCAGCCACGGTGTTGTTGTAACCCAACTCAATAGTGAAAGGCTCTATCTGTCATACTGACAGATCTGAGCAAACAGAGGAAGGAGTTGAAATAGACTCCAAGCCCAGGTGTGGCTAACTCCAACGAGGACTAGGCAAGCATTTCAGGCTTGGCCGAACCTCGGGATAAATCCTTGCGTCTGTGTGCTCCGTTCTGTATTGTATCCTAACTCTCTGTCTTACTCGTCTTTATATCTGCACTTCAATACTTATCTGTGGTATAAGCTTTATTTGAAGTGCAGGACATTTTGAGACAGGATCTTCTATTCCGCTGCAACTTACTCGAAGAGTCTTCTCACTCCACTGCATACTAAGTCTTCGAGTAGAGTAAGAATTTAAGTTTTAAAGTAATAAGTTTTATTCGCCTATTCACCCCCCCTCTAGGCGACATCCAAATCCTGTTCCCGGGTCAAAGGGAACTTTCAATTGGTATCAAAGCTAGGCCTCTCCAGTGTGGGCTTAGCCGTCCGAAGATAACGATGTCGTCACAAGAGGTAACTGTAGAACTTCTTTACAGCCGAAGTGCTCTGGCCCATGATCACCGTTGGATCAATAGTTGATGGCTCAGATTAGATCACCGCTCTATGCAAACCGGTATGTAATACAGATCGCGGGATCACGATCCAACGGCTGAAACGCCATCGACCCCTAGATCCACACGATCCCTGACTGATGGCTTGGATTTAATCACTATGAAGAGTTATCCCAGGATCTAATCAGGGTCGTTCATTCCTAATCCAACGACCATCACTTACTCGTCACCATCCGACACCGGGGTTGGACGGAGTGTGGATTCACTACAACACTTGTGACCTTCTATGACATTCCCTTTATGTCACAAAATCATGAATTTATGTCACTTCCTGAAATTTATGACATCTCCATGATGAAAATCACTTTGTCGCCTATCATGCGTGGCAATGCATGCTTTTATGATGTTTCATGGTTTTTTGTCATAAATTTAGTGACATATCATTCATTGTCATAGTTTTGTGACACACTTTTTCGTCATTAACAATCTCCAAAAAAAATGCCATAGCATGCCTCCACGTAGGATAGACAACGTCACAAAATTAAACACTCACATGATATGACTAGAACCTTATGTGGCATTCATACTATGACGATTTTATTTGTCACAAAACATTTGACCCAATCGAGTCCATTTTAAATTTTAACTATCACCAGTGTCAATGGAGTATAAGAAGCACAATCCATTATACTACCTCCACTCTCGAATATTTGTCAACCGCTAGTTCATTTTTGAACTAAAACACAACAAATAAAAAGAACGGAGGAAGTAATTAAACAACAACAAATGACCATCACATATACTTAGCAACATATTATCATATCATAGATATCATTCATCAACAACCAAATCTTAGAGCTACAAGACCAACATTGCTACTTCTACACATATAGCATCACCACCATCTACACCAGTACACCACCATTGTTGTTTCTCTTTGTTGCAGTTACAAGACCAATATTTTGAAGAATTTTTTTGGTGAAGCCAACACAGGAGCAACTACTTTTGTAGGGGCCTTAGATTCTTCCCTTCTATTCTAGGCTCACCACAAGTGCTTCCATTATGTGCTGCCAACATCAAGGTAAAAAATAAGACAAGAGATATGGATAAAATGAAGTTGTATTGTCCCAAAAGACTTGTATTACAATGTATCATGATCCTAAAAAATTCAAGTTTTGTGGGCTTTAATGTGCACGCTTAGAATCTATATTCTAAAACATGCCTAATGCCTTGCACTTCACATGTTATCATGTGCCAATTCCCGTTCATACAAACCCCATGGAAGTAACAACATGTGCAATATTTTAGGACAAAAGTACATAGCCAAGTAACCAAATAGAAGTCGACTTCCTGTCACATAGATGTTGTAAAATAAAATAGTAATAACATACTATCACGGACTACCACACTACCTGCCTCCTCCTTTCTTCCAATTTAACATTACCATCAATTCGGCAAATGTCATGGCCTTTTGAATCAAGGTAATATTCAATAATGTCCAGCACTTTTGTCTCTTGCGAAAACACTAGAACATACAAACAGAAATATAGTTGAAATGAAATATAAAAGTAGCAGACCTAAACTAGCGCGTGCATGTACGATACAAGGACTAGGAAAACCATATACCTTGTGCTTTTGTACAAATAGGAAATTAAGTAGCCTGTCAAAAAGTTGGAATTTACCACATTGTTCTAGGATCTTCTCAACAGGTGGATATAAACCTGCAAGTAATAAAACAAAAAATTCACTGTACAAAGAGGTTAGAAGAGAAGCGCACAAATAAAAGAAGTAGATAACAGCCAGGCAATGGCCAGAATGGGGGCAAACCTGTTGTATCAACTTGAGATTCCAAAAGATCAGGATGGTTGCAATTCTTCCTCAGCTGAATATAAAACTTTGCCTTAATGCCAAGTCTCTTCAATACTGCAATATTATGACAAAAAGAGGCCATCTATGGTTATTAACCTAGGAACATACTTTTTTCTCGAACACGCAGGAGAGCTATGTATCATTTCATTAGAGGAAGGATGGTATTTACAATGACCTAACACACCACTCACACACACACACACACAAACAACAAGAGGAATAACCACCTCCTACGGGGTTGAACACAAAAGCTAGGCCCGAAAGACGGGTCAAGCCTTTGGCCCCCGCAAACACCACATATTGAACTCATTACTGGCTGAGGTAAGCAATCTAGCTATAGAAGGCTGAGCACCATTGAAAACACAGTCATTGCAGTGTCTCCAGATAGTACTGGTGTCTCCATTAACAATAACATACTTCCACCTAGGAACATACGGGTGTACTGGATTACTACAAGTCTACAGAAATATGTACACATTATTATGACAACATACTAATATCTCATTCCTCATGCAAGTAATTATCAAATGTTTTTTCAACCAAGTGACGCTGGATTTGTTTATGATGTTTAGTCATGTTGGCATAAATTAGTTGCAAGTACGACTTGAATAACATGAATATAATACTGAAAGGGGCAAATAGGAAAGTGTGTGTGAATTATACCATGACATGTTCTTGATTTGATGAGAATATAATGGGCAAAATGAAGTTCAATAGTGACCAGAGCTATGCTAGATTATTCTGTAGGGGTGTCCAAGTAAAAAAAGCTTATTATACATTGGTACGCGCTTCAGCTCCCTCAATAATAGACACTTAGAATTTTTCAGCCGATGCCCCTAGAGAAAGAAATATGGAACTAACATGTAAATACAAAAAAGGAGAAAACAAAAGGATGATAATTTAGAAAATATGTTTTCCATCGCCTCATTAACAACAACATACTTCCACTTATGGGCAGCAAGAAATTTAGCATCATACAGAGCCATCTCATATGAATTCACTACTATGGGAAAACCAGAACCAACATTTTTGGGCATAGATTTTCTGTCGCTATCAAGCCATGAACCTGTATCCTTAGATTTTGGTTGACCCCATCCCCTGCGGTAAAAATGAAACTTTGGAGTAAATCAAAGAACAGATATGAGATAAGATTTTAATGTAAAGATGGAATCACAATATATGATTGTGCAATAATCTAACCTTAGCTGCAACTCATATATCCGTTTGAACCATCGATCAACATGGCTCCGAAGCTATAAGATGATGTCAAACAATTCAAAGAGATTTCTCAAAATTGCATGGCAGCGTTTACCAAGCAGGGCCTTCTCCAGTATCGAGTTGCAGCATCCATTTCACTAAATCCTTTGTAGCATCCATTTCATTAGAGAAATGAGCCCATGAAACCTCCAGGACCTCAAACATAATGAACATTTATACATACTACAGTAAGGAAACTCAAAAAAGCAATATTGCATATTAACCAGTCAGAAGAAAGGCAAGTGTTTATCAAGGATAGGGCCATGGCCTGCCTCATCAACCCCCATGGTCATGAGGCAGGGCTCCTTGGTAGCCCACTCTAGCACCAGCGCCACCATTTCCACTATGTTAGGAAGAGGACAGAGATGGGAAGCAGATTGGAGGTCGATGCTAGCAGATTAGAGATTAGAGGGAAAGCAGATTGGAGATTACTGTCATCATTTCCACCTTTCGATGCAAGGTTGGTTGTTGCAGATGGGAAAGGAGCGTGCAGCAAGGCACGACGGCAGCGGCAGCGACAACCTGTGTTGTGCTGGGTGACGCGGCGGGGCAGTTACTGAGAGAATAATCGAAAGAGCCCCTTACCATCAAGGTCTGTGTGACCAACCTTCCAGAGGGCATCTTGATCAGGGCCAGGCAGCAAGATGCCGATCAACGAGGAGGATGGATGGGGCGGCGACAAGGAAGAGGGATGGGGAGGGAGCTGAGGATCGATGGGGCGGCGGCTGGGAAATTTGGAAATGAATCGGTAGTACATTTGGTAGAGCTGAGTATTTACTAGTATACCCTTAGATATTTGGTGGGTCTTGTTTTCGACTATGGATACATGTAATTTCATCTATGCAGGATGGTTGGGCTGCTGGTTCATGGCGGGACTATTTGGCTTGGCTAGAAACTTTTTTTACCTTTTTTCTTGCTGACTTAATTTTCTATCTTAGTTTTGTAGCATGATGTGTAGTTGAAGTTAAATAATATATGGCCATTTTTATGTTTGTATGTTATTTTCAATTAATAACCGGAACGGATATTTTAAGTCGTTACTTATTTGTAATATCTTATGACGATATAGGATTGTCATATATTTATAACATTTATTGTTAGTACTTATGAGTTATGACCATAATATGTTCGTCATGATTCATTGATTGGCTAGTTTTGTGACATTTTCCCAATGCTATTAGCGACACTTGCCTAGATTTGTCATAAGGTTCTCTCGCCTCAAAAAATACATCATTAAACAAAATGGCCGATGACAGAAATCTTTATTGTCATGGGATATTCGTCACAAAAGGCCACATGTGTTGTAGTGATTCACCGTCAGCGCCGAGCGCCGGTGAGCAGCGCTCCCAAAGCCTCGGAGTACAATTCCAAGCGCTAATACGTAGAACACCCTCTATGAAGCATACTGAATTGGTTACAGGGGCTTATAGGGTATAATGGCGGTCGCAATACTGTCCGCGGACCTGGCGGATTCACGGCGGTGCCATGCCTCCGATGAGTAATTGCGGCGGTGCCCCGGGGTTACTCGAATCCTGACGTTAGGGAAAGAGACCACGTGCGAAGACGATTCCCCGAGTCGACAACCAAGGTGCACCGCGAGCTCGCAGGCACGGATTTATGGCGGCGACTGATTCTCTCTATCACTTAGCGGTGTCATCTTCCTCCCTCTACCTCTCGATTTTGTGGATAAGAGAGGATGCGACATTCACTAAATACACCGATGCGAGGGGATCTCGGCATGGAGGTTAGAACGACCCACGAATTCCGCGTGGAATCCACGGTGCTGCCCGCCCCAGCGCGTGCGCGAGGTTTGTTACGCCAGAGGAGAAGGAGCTGACAGTGTCAGCCCACCAAGCAGTGACCGCGACTGACCAGGATGGTGGGACCCGAGTGCAGTGAGCGTGGTGCGGCATGGCAGTGACTGGTAAGTGGGCCCCGCCCGACGGCGACCCAAACGCGCCCACTAGCGAGGACAGGGCTGGCGGCTAGGGTTTTGCCGCGGGAGACGCGCGCGGGGAGCAGAAGTGGGCTGCGTGGGGTAAAGTTTGGAAATGGGCCGAGGAGGGTGAATTCGGCCTAACTGCAGGGATTGTCCTCTTTTTTTCTTTTATTCCTGTTTTGTTTCCACTCAAATTCATAATTTGAATTCAACTATGGATGTGAATTTGTACTCAGACCAAATATTTAATTTGATCATACCAAATTGTAATGAAGTTATTTATTTACAAATTTATTTTGTTTTGTATAATATTTCTCCCTTTCCTTCTCTATTTTCAATCCCAAATCCTAATTTTCAATTTAGGTTTAATTCAATTTCCTTATTAT
Organism: Zea luxurians; assembly: GCA_029449295.1. Classification (NCBI taxonomy): domain Eukaryota; kingdom Viridiplantae; phylum Streptophyta; class Magnoliopsida; order Poales; family Poaceae; genus Zea; species Zea luxurians. Next base: position 46,844,996 of record JAOPSE010000010.1, read on the forward strand.
TATATTTTGATTAATAGAGTTGCTATTATTATTATATCCACAAACGAAACTCAACATAATGCATTAAATATTTTTATTAGTTATCTTGTCCTTTTGATTATGATTAATCCCATGTGATAGTAATGGGATGGCAAACCAATTCATGCTATCCAATTCTTTTTTTTAGGAGGATAGTATTTTGATTGTAGGTAAGAGTCAAAAGTTACTTCAAAATTAAATGTTCATGTAAATAAATGCTTATGGTGCCTCATTTAATGATAGGCATAATCACCTAGTTGAATAGAAAACTTTTCTATTACTTCTTTTCTAAAATTGATTCTTGGTTTCAAAATTTAGTCCTCAAATTTTCAACACTCGAGTATAATTTGAGATATATGAATTTGCTATTTTTAATTCTTCATATATTTATTTTATTATTATTATTTTCTTGTACAGATTTTGGGCCTTACAAATCCTACCCCCTTAATAGAAATCTCGTCCTCGAGATTTATAAGAGAAAGGGGTATAACCATGTTATCTCAAAACATATGCACAAACAAAATCTCAGCATGATGCGTAATTTATTAGCAACACATACAGTCAATTAGACCTTATTATTCCTCCTAAAATAATATCATACCGACTACTAACTAAAATAACACTTAGATTTTTACAAATAGTAGTAATTTTTATATATATATGTTTATGTAGCTTGGTGGAGGTGGTGGTGGAGGAGGTTGTTGTTGTCGTTGTCTTTCCAACCGTGCTTGCCTTATTTCTTGACGTATCTCCAAACGGACCTGACGTATTTCCTCGCGTTCTTGTCTTATCTGATTTTGCATTTCGGTCACCATGTCTGTCAATTGTTGTATTACCAGCCTTTGGGCGACAACCACTTGATCGATTTCAACCGGTGAAGGATTTGGAGGATTCATTTCTGTTTGCTGTTGCTTGATAATCTTTCCTTCCTGGTATTGACCATCGAAGTTAGAAGCATATGGTAATATAATTATGCAAGGAAAATTATTTGGCAGGCAGACGAATAGGCCAATAACTGGTTACGATCTGAAGATTCTTTGGCAGGGCTTAATCTTTCTTTTATACCAAGCTTGGGATAACTAGTCGTATAAGGTGAATATCCAAAGATAAGATAGAACCTATCAAGATGAGATAGATATGGGTGAGATAGACTCCATGATGTAGTACAAAAGTTTGTTTGATGTTAGGTGGGGACGGATAATTAATCAATTCATCATGACACTATTGGTTGGGTTAGCTCAGGTTGAGTGGATTTAATGTGCTAAGTTAAGTTAACACCTGCTAGAAGGGTCCAAATACCACTAATTTGTTTAAGTAGACCACATTGGATTAGATCACACTAGATTCCATAATCCTATTTAAGAATGCCATTTAGTTGAGCATATCCTGCTGACTTTTTATCTTTTATGAAATTCTAGTGTGTATATATATATATATATATATATATATATATATCTGAGTGGAACTTCCAATTGGTATTTTTTATACACCTAAGATTCTTCACGCCATTAGCAGGTGAGGCATAGAAAACAAGGGTACCTCAGTTTTTTTGTCATTAGGTAAGTGTAGAGAAGTTTTGGAGGTAAAAGGAAGTTAAGTAATGGAGACTTTTATTCCGGGGGTGAATCTTGATTTATCTGAAGATCTGTTTCTACTCATATTCTTCATTGTCGAGGTTAACTTTCTTCTTAGGGCTGATTCAGGGACCATTAGTTGTGTGTTAGATGCCATTATCTGAGTTAGGATAATAATTTCGAGTACCTGGGGTAGGTAGGTTAACCAGAGTTTTACTTTACTTTTGGGATAAATGGGTTGGGCAATCTATCATGTAGGCTAGATCGTGGTTTCACGGACGAGTTGGTCCAGGACACAAGTTTAGATTTTGAATCCATTAGTATGAAGGTGGTCTCATCTGTGTTACCAGCATTAACTAACTTGTTTAAGTAACACCCTTTAGATTAGATCATATTAGATTAGGTAGGGTCTAGATTAGATTGGACGTAACTAGATTAGACTAGTTAAAGTTAGATAGATCTACCAGGGTAGGATAACATATTATTTGAATATGCTAGAAAACTTTTGAGATAGGAGGGATTATAGGGTGTAGGTAGATCAGAATTTCTGTTAGGTTAAAACAAAGGAGTTATGCAACCATCGAGGGGTTAAGGTAGTTGCATATGGTCAGGTTGTTGTATGTGGTCTAGTCTAAATTGGAATCTTAGTCCAACTTGGATTAAAACATATTTATAAGAATAGGATCCAATCTTATTTTACCAGCATTATCTAACATGTTTGTCCATTAGATCTAATCAGATTAGATGGGATCATAATTAGATGGGTGTAATCAGATTAGACTAGATGAGATCTACTTATTTTATTTTGGAATAGATCATGTTTGTTACACTATTATGAGATAAGCAAAGTGGTGAGGATAAGTATGCTCATTAGGACAAGATGAGTCTCTAAGAATAAGATAGAATCTTTTGAGATTAGTTAGATCTATTAGGATAAGATGAGAATCCTTTTTAGATGAGATGAGTATGTTAAGGTAAGAGAGTATCTTTTAAGATAAGATGGATCTATTAGGATAAGATAGATTCCTTTAGGTTAAGAGGGATCCATTATAGTAAGAGTGAGTCTTTTGAGATAGGAGGGATCTATATAAAATAGATACACTTTAATGGAGGATAATCTAAGTTGTTTAGTTATCTCGTGAATTTTATTTATTTATAACTATACTAGGTAAGTGCACGTGCGTTGCAACGTAAACATATAATACAAAGATAACTTATGTATAAATATGTGTTATATTGTTATGAGAAAAGATTTCGTAATCAATTTGTGATCCTAGTCATACATAAATTTTGTTACTTTAATCTAGCTATTTCACCACTACATTGCAACCATCAGTACCATGCAGACTTCTATATATGATAGGTTAGTGTCTGTGCGTTGTAACGGGAACATATAATATCATGATAATTTATATATAAATGTGTTATATTGTTATGAGAAAAGATTTTGTAATCTATTGGTGATCCTGCCTATACATATAAATTTTGTTATTTTAATCTACATGTTTCAACTACCATCAATATCATGCATATCTATATATATGATAGTTAGGTGTCTGTGCGTTGCGACGACTTACAAATTATTAAGAAAACGCGAGTGCATAACAATTACATGAAAACAAACAATATATCGACAATTATATACTAATCTATTCCTTTGTAGAGATATTGATAAGTCTTTGTTGTATGTTTGCAGGGAAGGATGGCAATGGAGAATTTATCGTCGGGGAATAACTCTTCATCCCTACGACTAAACAAATTCCCCGTGGAGATCTTCACAAACGCTTGCGGATGATATTTCTTTCCTATCCCCGTTTCCAGCGGGGATCCTGTCACCGCTTAAATTACAATTAAGACATATATTTCTTATTAATATAAAACACTGTCACTTATACACATCGTCAGATATAAGAAATCATTACGTGTATATCAAAATAAACACATTTGCACAATGAGTAATCTTTTGATAAGATAATTATTTATTTTTATCATTAACTGGTACACAAAAATATCGTTACGTGTAAGTTTAACGGGTCCCCGCGTGGAATGGGACATGGAATGTTTTCCCGTCCCCATCCCCGTTTATCCGTTGGAGGAAGAGTTTTCCGTTTATTTTTCCGTGGGGAAAAAACTTCCCTGTCCCCATCCTTTAAATAGAGAAATTCGCCACAGGGAATCGAGATCAGGTTTCCATTGTCATATCTATGTACAACGTTTAACGGTTCTGTCCTGCTGGGCAGTGGCACATAATGTGTGTTCGACTGAAATCTCATGACCTGAAATCTCATAAAGAGCTTGACCAATCATCAAGCTTTGTGTGGACTTGAAAAACGAAAAATTGAGTTCCAGACGGTGCTACCAATACTTAAAAAGTTGAACATTTATTCTTTCCAATTCTCTTGATATGTCTCGGACTTGGTTTTGTTGAATAGCATATAGACCACCGCCGAAAATGAACAGAATACACCAATAAGAAAAGGCAAAGGCAAAAATTTGAGTAATGACTTAATTTTACTCGAGTGGTGCTTAGAACACCACTCTCATGGTTCATTTATCCCGCGTTTGCTACTTGGGTTTAGGGCTGGTTTGACATGGCAGTTCGATTGCTGGACCTGGACTGCTGAAGTGCTGATGAGGCTACCTGTAACGGCAGGTCGTGCCCATCCCATCTACTACCACAAGCCGAAACGACCAGTGTCTACTGTACATCCCTAGCTGCCTAGCACTGAGAACGGTTCTGCTCATGCGCCAAAAACCAGCCCATGCTATAGAAGTGAGGGCTAGTTTGGGAGCCCAATTCTCGGTAGGAAACTGAGCATTTCCCCTTAGCTAAAACCCACCGTGGAAATGGGCCCCGTGAATTTTTTCGGCTTGTTTGGAACACGCTCACCCGGGCCAACGCTCTCCCGACCCGACACACAGTTGGTGGTGGCAGAGCGGACGACAGCGCACGCGCGCCTCTTCCTCCTCCCCCCGCCGCCATCGCGTCCCATACCATCTCCTCCAACACGCTCCCCTCGTTGGCATCAATTTCCCATCCCACCTGTCCACCGTCGGCCGCCGCTACCTCGCACCCGAACCCAGCGCCTCCCTCGTCGTCGTCGGCGCGCCGCTATGGTGTCACAGCACGACATCCTCCTCGCAGTTAACATCATCTCCGACCATTTCGGTCCCATCTTATTCGTAAGCCCGCCTCCATCCCCTCCTTCTCCCCTCCCCGCCGTCGCTCTCCCTAACACTCGCCAGCCTAATCCTTTCTTCCACAGATGACACAGTATGACACAGTAATAACTTAAAAATAGAGCAAGGGCAAAAATGTTTGTTTGCATAGCAGGGAAAAATAAAAGAAAAATAATTCGATTTAAGTTGGCTAATAATTCTATTATAACAGTATGACACTGTACAAAAGATCATTATATCGAATCCTAAATTGAAGCGACTATTGTGTTGAAGCCGCTTGAAACGAAGTTTATAATAGCAAAAAAACTCACAAAGAGCCTCCACAAATGGTCGGGGATGTTGATAATAAGAAATCTACTTGAGGAGATTTGATCACCTATGTAGTGGGGAGCTGTGTCATGGCAAAGCGAGTTGCAGAAATGTGTTGCAGTGAAGCTAAATTCATTGCAGCGATAGAGTCAACCAAAGAACTGAAAAGGTTTGTTAGTGAACTTGGGTTTGATGAAGACAAGTATGTGATGTTTTGTGACAACCCAAGTGCTGTTCACTTAGTTAGAATGCAAGCTTTTCACTCAAGGTACGTAACATGAGCTTTCTTGGGTTCGATCAAGACAATAATAATGTGCGATCGGCTGCTTTCTTGGATGTCTTCGGGCAGGGAGCTTGTGATAACGCCCATACGGTGTTCGGTTGAGATGGAATTTGGTCAGTGGTTAGGGGACTCATGCATCTACACGTACGCCTAAACAACACAAATGGCAAACCCGTGCGCAGCGACGCTCTGGTCGCTGCAACAGCTAAACTGTTCGGCGTGAACGACAATTAGTAGTATTAAATTTGGGTTGAGTCGAGAAGGATTCTGCCTCGGTCTCCTTTCCATCCGTCATCTGTTGCTGATCGATCGGGAGAAGCCTCGCAGTTTTTCGATAGGTTGAGTAGCGCACGGGATGTTGAGCAGCTGGTGCCCGCAAGTCTGGCCGTAGGCGAGGAACCGTCGTACGAGCCGAAGTAGCGGGGCCCGGGCAGGGGCAACATGTTGTGTTTGCAGCAACCGCTGAGGTAGCAGTAGATGCTAGTCACGTCCGCGTGTGGGAGGAGGAGCGACGGGAGCTGAAATTTTAAAGCCGTCGCTCGCGCGACCGCCGCGAGCCACGTCTGGCAGACTGCAGCCATCCGCGCACGATGTCTGCGAGGGCGGTGAGTGGGATCGGAGAGCGGACTGCCGCGGGATCGAACGGCATAGAAGGATAGAACGGGCGGCTGGGATTGTCTAACGGCAGAACGCAAAAGAGACAGACTACCTTTGCAGCCTTAATAAATAGTAGAGACGTACATGTAGATGTAATTGTGGACATTACTCCACGACTCATCACACTCAATCAAAGATCCAAATCAAACAAGTACCATAAGAACAAACACTCAAGCGTATAGATACCTATAAAAATAGTTTTGTTTTTGTTCCTAAGAGTAGGTCTCCTATTCCTAAAGTCACTTTAGGCACATGATTTCAAAGTGTGAAATCCACATTTGTCTTTAGAAGGAAAAGGTACGAATGATCAGAGTATAGCGGAAATAGATGAGAAAAGATTAAGATGAGTTTTAGAAAAGAATCATAGTAGTAAAGGTAAGGTCAATCAGAGTAGAACAGTAGAAGGTGAAACATGATCAAGATAAGTATTGAAAGAATCAGAGTAAGGTAAGTAGGTAAGGGTTTGTCCATTTTTATCTAGGTTTCGTCCTACAGTCAACATTCCTCTGATACCACTTCTGTCACACCCGGGCTTCAAGGAACCAAGCCGGGTGCATCTCATACATGCGCCAAGAAGACAACATATATAATAACAGAGTGTATAGAGATAAATGTCACAATATAATCAGAGTATTTATTACATAACGGAAGTCTTACAAAATAAAAGTGTGACGGAACCTTTCAAGTCATTAGGCCCACCTACAGTTGTCCTTGTCCAACAGACATCAGACAACCCTGTAGATGTTCTTGAATCACTTGACAAGTTCGGTATCTTCTCTTACCTTTCCAGGAACGTTTCACCCGTCTTGCAGACATTACAGAACATCAGAGATATCGAAATGCGGAAGTGATTACATAAACTTACATTTATTTAAAAAGTAAGATCAAGTTACTTATTACAGACAAGAGTTATAAAACGAGTGCTGAGTAATATTATTACAATACCCAGGGAGGCAAAACTCCTCCCGATAAGTTTTTACATAAAAGTTTCTTATGGAGGACCAGGTCCTCCCGTAGCTTCACTCTTGTTTTTCTTCACTTGGAACCACCTTGGTACAAAAGCAACAAAAATTTGCTGCTTCCTCACCTAAAAACAACGGGGAAATAAACCCTGAGTATGGCATTACTCAGCAAGTCTTACCCGACTAAGGGCTTGTTTGGGTAATCTTGGATTGGAGTGGATTAAGGTGGTATAAGATGTATTGAAGTGTAATATGAACTAATTTTCCTTTCAATCCCTAAAATACACTTCAATCCACTTCAATCCTTTTTTACCCAAACAAGACCTAAAAAAAGACTCTCAAGGGTATGCTGGTTATAAGGGAGTCAAGGTAAGGTATTTCAAGATCAAAGACTCTGTTTTGCACAAATGCTTACTAAGAGTGGATCCTTAAAAATCCAATTTTATTTTCCGGTTAGGTAAACTTACCTACATCTAGAGTTCTCTCTACCCTAGTTCAAACACTTGTCCTGCACTAGCCAGTTTCTTAACAAGTCCTTCATCTTTACTGGAGTTCTACGTATAGGGCAGTGACCAAGTCTTCATAACCGCGAAGGTACGGCGATCCGAATCGATTATACTCAGCTGAGGATCTCCGACCACACGACATATGTAGCACTTAACCCATGCATATGTCAACCCGCCACCGGGTTTCTTAAGACCAGATCAGGTTCACGCAAACCGAGAGCACAGATACACCACCGTCCAGCCTCTTGCTACGGAGGGTACACGCTACTCTCGCCACCGCTCCACGCCCATTTCGTGTTATCTTATTCTGGCCTTAGTCTGCACGAGGCAAGGCTTACCCATGACGAGGCTTGTGACCAGTTAAAGGGTCCTCGGTCATCAAGCCTACATCGACACGGTCCTTAATCGACTCAGACGGAGACACTACACCGAGACTCTCTTCTCGTGCAAGTCACCCGCCCGGTCTCAGCTTAATCATTTCAAAACCCAAAGCTTGGTACCTGACAGAGGTACATCTTTTCCGATGTTGAACCCATTACGGCCATAATGGATCCATCATCAAGTTTTATTTTCAAAACATCCCTCCCACTTTGCCAATCATCATTTTGTAAAACAAAACCTTTTATTTGGCTAGAGCAATACTAAGCATAATAAAAACCTTTTGTAAAACAGGGTATCAAGGAAGGTAATCAAAGATCAAGGAAGGTAATGCAGGAATTGTTTAAGCATTCAACTCCTATCACCTAATACATCAATCAAGTGAGAAAGATTTTAAATTCATCAAGGAAGGTGGCAAATGCACCGGGGCTTGCCTTCGTTAGTAGGTGAGTCAGGCTCAGGCCCGTAGATGTCAAAGTAGAGACAAGACCCTGCCTGAGATTCCAATGGTGGTGGTGTCTTCTCTTTGATCACTTCAATCTCTTCTTCGTTTTCTAAACATAATCATACATATGTGTATATAAGAATGAATGCCATGTAGTGCTCATGAGAGTGCAAAGATAATAAGAACTTATTATCTAAAGTCTTGAATACAATTTTCCTTCACGGAACTTCGAGAACTTAGGGTTTCCGGAGTCAGTAAAGGAGTTCACAGGGCAGGGGGTGTTTTGGGTTCTAATTATCAAACAAGGTCCAAATCAACCCAAACTCTACCCAAGGCTTCTAAATAATGTGTAGAGCTCATATAAAAAGTTTGGATATTTTTGGAATTACCATTTGTTTTCTAAAAATCCAGAACTAATGCCTTAAACTACTTTAAATGCCTTAAAATTCCTTATCTATTCTAAAAATCAGTCAACTATTTTTATTAAATTCTATGGAAAATAAGAGGTCTAGGAAAATTGGTTTGACAATTTTATGATTTTTCTACAATTTTCTATGGATTTCTAAAGCTGGACAGAAAAAGAAAAGGAGAAAGTCTAAACAGTGCTGGGCTGAGATCAAACCAGGCGGCCTAGGCCCACGCGGAATCGCGCGCGCGCCCACGCCCGCGCTGGCATCTTTGCAGAAAGGGCCCCGGTTTCTAGACTAACTGGAGATAGGTTCTTTTACTGTTTCAGTGAGTCACTGACATATTACAGAAAAGTCCTATAGTTTCTACTTCTTCGCGAGGTGAAGTCCACGACGGCGATCCAAGCTAGGAGCCAAGCTCCGACGAGCTAGACCGTCTGGATGATGCTATGGTTGGAGCTCCCAAGCGACAGGAACCAAATTAGACTCCATCCACACCTTTCCCCCCAATCAATTTCGCTAGAGATGGTCTATCATACTCTGGCCACGGTGTCAGCGCGGGTGATCAAGTGGATTAAGGTGTTCCAGATCACCGAAGGCTGGGCTGGCTAAATTGAAGCTAGGGAAAGGTTCCTGGGTTTATCAGAGATGACGCACAGGCTAAGTTTTGGGCTAGGCACGAGCAGAAAGGTGGGGCGACGGAGAGGGTGCCATGGCGGTGTTTGACAGCGCACGGGTGCGTTCCGGTGATGGGCTTCGGCCAAACTCCAAATTGCCGCATCCAGAAGCAATAAGAGATCAAAGACTAACTAAAACAAGGAGTAATTTGATAATTACTGACCAGAGGAGCGCTGGCCACGGGTGTTTCTTCTCGGTGGAGCTAAGAACATAAGAGAGAGGGAATTGGGGCTACGTGGGTTTTCCGGTGAGCTCGAGTCAAGTGCTTAGTCGCTGTTGTGCGGAATGTGGTGACGAAGCAGCGCCCGCACTCAATTTATAGGCTGGTGGCCGGCGACGGATGAGGATCGCGGATCCCTTGATCGCGTTGGCGAGCATATCCCGCGGCGGATTCCGGTGACGGCACGGTGGTCGCCGTTTAACCGGAGCCTGCCACCTCGGTGATTCGCTGCCACGTTGCCGGAGATATTTACCGTGGCCGCCAGCCCATCCCGACCGTCGTGGCGTTCTTATCACCGGTGAGGGTTGACCCTTATCCTCGGCATGATTTTTCTGAAGACCGATGAACAGTGCGACTGATTCAGTAAAGAACTTATCTGACAGACCAAGTTGGAGCTCTATTTTCTCCAATTTTTATGTGGTACATAAGCCAACTTTCTATATCAAAGTTACACACCTATAATCCATCTTCAACTTTGCCACAATGCTTACCATCAAACAGTCACTAAATCCCATTCAAAATCGAGCTCAAAGTTCACCCCATCACACTGTTACTGAAAATTCAGTCCAGGGGTAGCCTGACAGCCCGACTTTGGACTTAATTATCTCTGGATTTTTCTTAACAACTGAGCTCGCATTCTTAAGCAAAGTTGTTCTCCTATAATTGAGCTACAAACTTGATGTGGTGACCTAGGGTAAAACCCCTATATTTTGAAAGTTACCAGGTTCAAAAGTTGATCCCTTAACACTAAAATTCAGACTTAGAATGAAATCTCAATTAGGGACCTTTTTGCAATTGAATCCAAAACTTAAGGTTTGGCTTGTAAAATCACATATGAGTGACCCAAATGACTTAAGATACTTATTTAACCTGGTTTTTGTACTTTAGTCCAAAAGTGGACTAATTTTGCACATAAGCCCCTAGGGTTTGGTTTTAGGGTTTTCTAGGGTTCCAATTAGGGTTTTTGGTACCCCAGGGGTATAAATGCAATTCAACTTTATTCTTGGGATCATTTTATGACCTTTTCCTTAAAGCTTTTAGGTTTTCTCAATTTGGGTTATGTTTTACCCCTTTAATCCCCCTTTAGGGTTAAGTGCCCTATTCAGGGTCTTATTTGCAAAACACTAGGACAATACAACTTATTTGAAATTTTTACCTAGTGAATGCACTCTAGGTGTGTCAAACATATGCAATGCCAATGTTTATGATGCCATGCTCAAGTTCTAGTTACAGTAACACCAGGGGTGTTACATCCTTCCCCCCATAAAAGAATCTCGTCCCGAGATTAAAAGTCCTAGGGTGAGTAATGGAAAAGGAAATGTGTCACATTTTTATTTCCTTATTTCTGGTACAAGGCAGAGGGTGGTGTGGGGTTCACTCTTTATTACAACAACTATACACACTTTACAAATTACATGAGGCTAAAAAGCCTGGGAAATTCTTATCTAAAAAGTCTTGAGTTTCCCACGTAGCCTCTTCTTCAGAATGTTGGTTCCACTGTATCTTATAGAACTTGAGAATTTTTCTCCGGGTAACCCTGTCCTTTTGATCCAAGACTCGAATAGGGTGCTCAGAATATGTCAAGTCCGGTTCAAGGACAACATCTGTTACTTCAACGGTTCGATCGGGAACCCGAAGATACTTCTTCAATTGTGACACATGGAACACATTATGTATAGCAGACAAAGTTTTGGGGAGCTGCAGTCGATACGCCACTGGTCCACATTGCTCAAGTACAGGGAATGGACCAATGTACCTGGGTGCAAGCTTCCCTTTAACCCCGAAACGCGATACTCCCTTCATTGGTGAAACCTTCAGGTAGACATAGTCCCCTTCAAGAAAATACAAGGGCATTCACCGTTTGTCTGCATAACCCTTCTGACGAGCTTGGGCTTTCTTCATATTATGAATTATTTTCTGAACCTTTTCTTCGGCCTCTTTCACCATATCAGGCCTAAAGAAGTACCTTTCTCCAGGTTTAGACCAATTTAGTGGAGTGCGACAACGTCGTCCATATAAAGCTTCGAAGGGTGCCATCTTGATACTTTCCTGATAGCTATTATTATATGAAAACTCCACTAAAGGCAAACATTCATCCTATTTCTGTGAGAAGTCCAGAACACACGCCCGCAGCATATCTTCGAGTATTTGATTAACCCTCTCAGTCTGTCCACTTGTTTAAGGGTGATAGGCCGAACTGTGGAGCAGCTTAGTACCCAGGGACTTATGAAGTTCTTCCCAAAATTTGGATACGAATTGGGATCCACGATCCGACACTATAGTCTTTGGAACACCGTGCAAACTAAGAATGCGAGCAATGTATAATTCCGCATAGGTGATGACAGGATATTTTACTTTAACCGAGAGGAAGTGGGCGATCTTGGTAAGTCGATCAATGATAACCCAAATAGAGTCATACCCTTTTGCGGTTCTGGGCAATCCCATAATAAAGTCCATACTTATGTCTTCCCATTTCCATGTCGGTATTGGTAGAGACTGTAATGGACCAGCAGCTTTCAAATGTATGGCCTTGACACGTCTGCAGGTGTCACATCTAGCCACATAGCGTGCAATCTCGATCTTCATTTTTGTCCACCAATAATGTTGCTTCAAGTCTTGGTACATCTTAGTGCTTCCGAGATGAATAGAATAGCGACTAAGATGTGCTTCATCAAGAATTTGCTGGCGGACCTCTTTATTCTTCGGCACCACTATGCGGTTATCAAACCATACAATACCTTGATCATCTTCTTTGAAACATTTGGCTTTTCCAGCCCTTATCTTCTCATGAATGTGTTTCATACCCTCATTATCCCTTTGAGCATCAATTATCCTTTGCAAAAGGACTGACTCAAGCTTTAGCTGACTTAGGGTTCCTTGTTGGACCATTCCTAGGTTTAGCTTCTCCATCTCCTGACATAATGTATTGTCAGAAGTCTTCACCATAAGACAGTGACAGGAAACCTTACGGCTAAGTGCATCTGCCACCACATTGGCCTTGCCTGGGTGATAATGAATTTCCAGTTCATAATCCTTAATAAGCTCAAGCCATCGTCTTTGCCTCATATTCAATTCTGACTAGGTGAAGATATACTTCAAGCTTTTATGATCTGTATAAATGTGACAGATATTACCCAGTAGATAATGATGCCAGATCTTCAGGGCATGAACCACAGCAGCTAGCTCCAGATCATGAGTTGGGTAATGCTCCTCATGTCGGTGCAACTGCCTTGAAGCATACGCAATTACTCGGCCTTCTTGCATTAACACACAGCCGAGTCCACTGCCTGATGCATCACAATATACATCAAAGGGCTTAGTGATATCCGGTTGAGCCAATACCGGAGCAGTGGTTAATAATGTCTTCAATTGTTCAAAAGCTTCATTACACTTGGAGGACCAATTGAATTTAATATCATTCTTCAATAAACTTGTGATTGGCTTCACAAGCTTAGAAAAATCAGGTATAAATCTGCGGTAATATCCCGCCAGTCCAAGGAAACTTCGGACTTGATGAACAGTGGTTGGGGGTTTCCACTCCAAAATGTCCTTGACTTTGCTGGGGTCTACCGCACCCCCCCTAGCAGATAGAACATGTCCCAGGAATTGAATTTCTTCCAGCCAAAACGCGCATTTGCTGAACTTGGCATACAACTGATGTTCTCTCAGGCGCGTTAACACGACCCGTAAATGTTGAGCATGCTCCTCTTCATTTTTGGAATATATTAGAATATCGTCAATGAAGACCACCACAAACTTGTCCAACTCGGGCATGAATACCGAGTTCATCAAATATGTGAAGTGGGCAGGAGCATTTGTCAATCCGAAAGACATTACCAGATATTCAAATAACCCATACCGTGTAGTGAACGTGGTCTTTGGTATATCCTCGGGCCGAATACGGATCTAGTGATAGCCCGATCTGAGATCAATCTTGGAGAATACCCTTGCCTCGGTCAGTTGATCAAATAAAATGTCAATCCTCGGAAGAGGGTACTTGTTCTTGATAGTGACCTCATTCAGGGGTCGATAATCCACACACATCCGTAAAGTTTGATCCTTCTTCTTGACGAATATGGCTGGACAACCCCATGGCGACGAGCTCGGCCGGATGAATCCTTTCTCAAGTAGATCTTGTAATTGAATCTTCAACTCTGCCAACTCATTCGGAGGCATACGGTATGATCTTCGAGAAATGGGAGCCGTACCGGGCTTCAGCTCAATTACAAACTCTACATCCCTTTCAGGTGGCAATCCAGGAAAATCCTCTGGAAAGACATCGGGAAACTCGCATACTACCGGAATATCCTTGATTTCCGGTACGATGGCTTCATACACTCTGGCAGCAACTTTGGTTGGAATGGGGATAGGCAAAAGAATTTCTTCTTGATTATGACTCAACCTGATAGTTCTTTGATCAGTGTTGAGGGTTGCTTTATGCTTGGCCAACCAATTCATACCCAAAATGACATCTATGTCTTGGCCTTTCAGAACGATCATATTAGTAGGAAAGTCCCGTCCGGCCAATGTTATGGGCACTTGATAGGCCACTTCTCTAGTAAAGATTTGTCCCCCAGGTGAGTGAATTTCAAACCCCTCTTTTGATTCATGGCATGAAATGTGATGTTGCTACACAAATTTCTTGCTAATGAATGTATGCGAAGCACCAGAATCAAAGAGAATGACTGCAGGATGATTGGCCACGAGGAACATACCCATCATTACCGGCTCTCCGTCCGGTGTAGTGGCCACTTGTGTATAATATATGCGTCCCGTCTTCTTGGTATTTTTGCCCGAAGTATTTCCCTTGACTTGAGATGAATTCCTAGATCCTTGCTGATTATTTGACTGGCTTTGCTTTGGATAAGGGCAATCCTTGATGAAATGTCCAGATTTGCCACAATTGAAACATCCAGTCGATGAACTAGGCAGAGCAGGAAATCAAGTGCCTAGGGCACCCGGCTGACTTGGGGCAGTGGGGGCATTATTGGGACGAATAATTATTGGCTGCTTAAAAGGGAAGGAGGGTGCACGAGAGCGATTCTGGTTGGAAGGCCGGAGAACAAACCGTTGCCTTTTCACTGGGCCCTGGCTAGGCCTGTCACCTCCAAATCCCTTAGATTTTCCAACGCCTGCATACTTCGCTTCCACAGCCAATGCTGTACTGACAGCTCTTCCATAAGTAAGATCTATGCAGGTTGCCATCTTTCTTTGCAGTCGATCATTTAAACCTCTCATAAAACAATTCTTCTTTTTCAGATCAGTGTTCACTTGATCGATTGCATACTGCGACAAATGATTGAACTTATTGAGATACTGATTAACAGTATCCCCTCCTTGCTTTAGTTTCATAAATTCTTCTTGCTTCATGTGAAGAACACCCTCGGGTATATAATGTTCGCGGAAGGCCACCTTGAATTCTTCCCATGTTATCTGATGATTGGCCGGTTGAACGGCCACGAAATTTCCCCACCAGGTGCTGGCAGGGCCGCACAGTTGCTGGGCTGCGAATAAAGGCTTCTGGGTCTCCGAACAGCGCAGAAGTCCGAATTTTTGCTCAATAACCCGAATCCATTCATCGACTTCTAACGGGTCTTCGGCTTTAACAAATAGGGGTGGACGTGTCTCTGAGAAGTCCAAGTAAGAAGTTTCGCGGGGGCCTTGTTGATAACCCTGCCCGCCTTGTTGCTGAAACTGTTGACCTGCCATCTCTCTCAGAAAACGGGTATTATCAGCGGTCGCATTCACTAAGGCGGCAATCGCCTCGGCCAGTGTGGGAGGAACATGAGGTGGATTTGGGGTAGACTCCCTCCCACTGGAGGTTCCAGCTGCATCCTGTGATCGGGTCTTGGACGACATCTGTGGCAACAAACATTTGGAAACAAATATAATATGCCAAAGTCAAAACCATCCAATTTACATTACCAAAAAGAGTAATGTACATACTCGATTTTTTTACAACAGGATACATTACCCAGTATACAATAGCACTACCTATTATACAATAGTATAACCTACAATACACTACTTCTATTACTACAACACTATTCCTGCTTTTGGTTGCTCCTGGCAGCCTCGTCGTTGGGTGTGGGAGACCATTCATCGACCAGCCTCATAGAAGGAGGGGGTTTAAAAAGGTCTAGCTCACCACCAAGCGCTTCTCCCGCAACGTGCGAGGGTCCGGCTTCCGACCCGACAGGATCCATAGGTGCACTGGGATGTAGTTGCGAATACAGTACATGGACTTCCTCATGTAGGGTATTGCAATACGCCTGCAGGTTGTCAATGGCAGAGCTAAGTTCTTCGACTCGGGCTCGAGCCTTTGCTGCCTTAGCCCAAGCCACTGAACGAGACTGTACCGCCCAGTCGAGCGCTAAATCCCGATCAGCAAGCTAATCCTGCAGACGACGGATGTAACTCCTCAATTCGTTTATTCTGTCGCCATCCGTGACCCACATGCTGGTCCTGCGTTGCAGTTCCGTTTGAAGTTGATTCACGCGTGCTTCGAGATCCCCAATTGGATCGTTGCTTCCGCTACTACTATCCTCATCCCGTGGGGCAAGTTGATGACGAGGTACTCCAATTGGGCCAGTTGACTTACGAGCGGTCTTCCTCGTGCGCGGCGGCATTTCTCTAAGGGGGAAATTTTATTAGTATAATTCTTAGCATGATGCATGTGTAATTACAGAGCCAACCTCAGTTGATTCATGCCTTCTATACATTGCACTCCTCCTATCTGGTCTTTCATATAGATTCTTCAGATATGAGGGATAAGAATGGAAGAAATCTTTCTAGGTGAGTTTTTAGAAAATCCTTTTGAAGATGCCTCATAATATCTGCAAAGAAGGGCTTCGCTCCGATACCAGCTGTGACGGAACCTTTCAAGTCATTAGGCCCACCTACAGTTGTCCTTGTCCAACAGACATCAGACAACCCTGTAGATGTTCCTGAATCACTTGACAAGTTCGGTATCTTCTCTTACCTTTCCAGGAACGTTTCACCCGTCTTGCAGACATTACAGAACATCGGAGATATCGAAATGCGGAAGTGATTACATAAACTTACATTTATTTAAAAAGTAAGATCAAGTTACTTATTACAGACCAGAGTTATAAAACGAGTGCTGAGTAATATTATTACAATACCCAAGGAGGCAAAACTCCTCCCGATAAGTTTTTACATAAAAGTTTCTTATGGAGGACCAGGTCCTCCCGTAGCTTCACTCTTGTTTTTCTTCACTTGGAACCACCTTGGTACAAAAGCAACAAAAATTTGCTGCTTCCTCACCTAAAAACAACGGGGAAATAAACCCTGAGTATGGAATTACTCAACAAGTCTTACCCGACTAAAGAAAAGACTCTCAAGGGTATGCTGGTTATAAGGGAGTCAAGGTAAGGTATTTCAAGATCAAAGACTCTGTTTTGCACAAATGCTTACTAAGAGTGGATCCTTAAAAATCCAATTTTATTTTCCGGTTAGGTAAACTTACCTACATCTAGAGTTCTCTCTACCCTAGTTCAAACACTTGTCCTGCACTAGCCAGTTTCTTAACAAGTCCTTCATCTTTACTGGAGTTCTACGTATAGGGCAGTGACCAAGTCTTCATAACCATGAAGGTACGGCGATCCGAATCGATTATACTCAGCTGAGGATCTCCGATCACACGACATATGTAGCACTTAACCCTTGCATATGTCAACCCGCCACCGGGTTTCTTAAGACCAGATCAGGTTCACACAAACCGAGAGCATAGATACACCACCGTCCAGCCTCTTGCTACGGAGGGTACACGCTACTCTCGCCACCGCTCCACGCCCATTTCGTGTTATCTTATTCTGGGCTTAGTCTGCCCAAGGCAAGGCTTACCCATGACGAGGCATGTGACCAGTTAAAGGGTCCTCGGTCATCAAGCCTACATCGACACGGTCCTTAATCGACTCAGACGGAGACACTACACCGAGACTCTCTTCTCGTGCATGTCACCCGCCTGGTCTCAGCTTAATCATTTCAAAACCCAAAGCTTGGTACCTGACAGAGGTACATCTTTTCCGATGTTGAACCCATTACGGCCATAATGGATCCATCATCAAGTTTTATTCTCAAAACATCCCTCCCACTTTGCCAATCATCATTTTGTAAAACAAAACCTTTTGTTTGGCTAGAGCAATACTAAGCATAATAAAAACCTTTTGTAAAACAGGGTATCAAGGAAGGTAATCAAAGATCAAGGAAGGTAATGCAGGAATTGTTTAAGCATTCAACTCCTATCACCTAATACATCAATCAAGTGAGAAAGATTTTAAATTCATCAAGGAAGGTGGCAAATGCACCGGGGCTTGCCTTCGTTAGTAGGTGAGTCAGGCTCAGGCCCGTAGATGTCAAAGTAGAGACAAGACCCTGCCTGAGATTCCAATGGTGGTGGTGTCTTCTCTTTGATCACTTCAATCTCTTCTTCGTTTTCTAAACATAATCATACATATGTGTATATAAGAATGAATGCCATGTAGTGCTCATGAGAGTGCAAAGATAATAAGAACTTATTATCTAAAGTCTTGAATACAATTTTCCTTCACGGAACTCCGAGAACTTAGGGTTTCCGGAGTCAGTAAAGGAGTTCACAGGGCAAGGGGGTGTTTTGGGTTCTAATTATCAAACAAGGTCCAAATCAACCCAAACTCTACCCAAGGCTTCTAAATAATGTGTAGAGCTCATATAAAAAGTTTGGATATTTTTGGAATTACCATTTGTTTTCTAAAAATCCAGAACTAATGCCTTAAACTACTTTAAATGCCTTAAAATTCCTTATCTATTCTAAAAATTAGTCAACTAATTTTATTAAATTCTATGGAAAATAAGAGGTCTAGGAAAATTGGTTTGACAATTTTATGATTTTTCTACAATTTTCTATAGATTTCTAAAGCTGGACAAAAAAAAAGAAAAGGAGAAAGTCTAAACAGTGCTGGGCTGAGATCAAACCAGGCGGCCTAGGCCCACGCGGAATCGCGCGCGCGCCCGCGCCCGCGGTGGCATCTTTGCAGAAAGGGCCCCGGTTTCTAGACTAACTGGAGATAGGTTCTTTTACTGTTTCAGTGAGTCACTGACATATTATAGAAAAGTCCTCTGGTTTCTACTTCTTCGCGAGGTGAAGTCCACGACGGCGATCCAAGCTAGGAGCCGAGCTCCGACGAGCTAGACCGGCTGGATGATGCTACGGTTAGAGCTCCCAAGCGACAGGAACCAAATTAGACTCCATCCGCACCTTTCCCCCCAATCAATTTCGCTAGAGATGGTCTATCATACTCTGGCCACGGTGTCAGCGCGGGTGATCAAGTGGATTAAGGTGTTCCGGATCACCGAAGGCTGGGCTGGCTAAATTGAAGCTAGGGAAAGGTTCCTGGGTTTATCAGAGATGATGCACACGCTAAGTTTTGGGCTAGGCACGAGCAGAAAGGTGGGGCGACGGAGAGGGTGCCATGGCGGTGTTTGACAGCGCACGGGTGCGTTCCGCTGATGGGCTTCGGCCAAACTCAAAATTGCCGCATCCAGGAGCAATAAGAGATCAAATACTAACTAAAACAGGGAGTAATTTGATATTTACTGACCAGAGGAGCGCTGGCCACGGGTGTTTCTTCTCGGCGGAGCTAAGAACAGAAGAGAGAGGGAATTGGGGCTACGTGGGTTTTTCGGTGAGCTCGAGTCAAGTGCTTAGTCGCTGTTGTGCGGAATGTGGTGACAAAGCAGCGCCCGCACTCAATTTATAGGCTGCTGGCCGACGACGGATGAGGATCGCGGATCCCTTGATCGCGCTGGCGAGCATATCCCGCGGCAGATTCCGGTGACGGCACGGTGGTCGCCATTTAATCGGAGCCTGCCACCTCGGTGATTCGCTGCCACGTTGTCGGAGATATTTACCGCGGCCGCCAGCCCATCCCAACCGCCGTGGCGTTCTTATCGCCGGCGAGGGCTGACCCTTATCCTCGGCGTGATTTTTCTGAAGACCGATGAACAGTGCGACTGATTCAGCAAAGAACTTATCTGACAGACCAAGTTGGAGCTCTATTTTCTCCAATTTTTATGTGGTACCTAAGCCAACTTTTTGTATCAAAGTTACACACCTATAATCCATCTTCAACTTTGCCACAATGCTTACCATCAAATAGTCACTGAATCCCATTCAAAATCGAGCTCAAAGTTCATCCCATCACACTGTTACTGAAAATTCAGTCCAGGGGTAGCCTGACAGCCCGACTTTGGACTTAATTATCTCTTGATTTTTCTTAACAACTGAGCTCACATTCTTAGGCAAAGTTGTTCTCCTATAATTGAGCTACAAACTTGATGTGGTGACCTAGGGTAAAAACCCTATATTTTGAAAGTTACCAGGCTCAAAAGTTGATCCCTTAACACTAAATTCAGACTTAGAATGAAATCTCAATTAGGGACCTTTTTGCAAATGAATCCAAAACTTAAGGTTTGGCTTGTAAATTCACATATGAGTGACCCAAATGACTTAAGATACTTATTTAACCTGGTTTTTGTACTTTAGTCCAAAAGTGGACGAATTTTGCACATAAGCCCCTAAGGTTTGGTTTTAGGGTTTTCTAGGGTTCCAATTAGGGTTTTTGGTACCCCAGGGGTATAAATGCAATTCAACTTTATTCATGGGATCATTTTATGACCTTTTCCTTAAATCTTTTAGGTTTTCTCAATTTGGGTTATGTTTTACCCCTTTAATCCCCCTTTAGGGTTAAGTGCCCTATTCAGGGTCTTATTTGCAAAACACTAGGACAATACAACTTATTTGAAATTTTTACCTAGTGAATGCACTCTAGGTGTGTCAAACATATGCAATGCCAATGTTTATGATGCCATGCTCAAGTTTTAGTTACAGTAACACCAGGGGTGTTACAAAAAGATAAATATAACAGGATCTAAAGTTCATCCTTGGCGCCAGAAAGTCGATTGGAAAACGCCACCTAGATCGAATCGAACTCCTCGTTGTGTGGCTCCTCTTGAACCACCTGATCTTCTCCTATGGGGTGTGAGACAGCAAGGGTGAGCTCACACATGTTCATCGCTCAACAAGGTTGTGGGGAATAATGTGACATGAACTCACCAAAGGTGGGAGCTTAAGTGAGGTGTAAGGCTTACCAAAGAGAATGGTTAAAGCTGAGCATTGCTTTTAAAGTTGGTCAAAATTTTATTAGCAGTTACTAAATGTAAGTAAATACCAAACCATAATAAAATAATAGAACAAAATTAATAAATAATCCCATGCTAATGCATATGACAAACTGAATTTAAGTTCCATAGATTAATCATGCGAGAGTCCTGAGCTGCTCTTGACTGTGAGCTTGGCTAGTATACCAGTTTTACACTCTGCAGAGGTTGTACCCTTTACCCACAAGTCGTGTTTCCCATGTCGCCAGGGTTAGCTAGACCCTTAGACAGTACCGAGGTGAATGGCTAGGGATCCACTACGAGGCCTTTACAAAGTTCCACTAGCTTCCGAAAACCCGCTACAGTTTATGGAAAGAGCACTTGCAAGAATCCCTCGTCTGACCGCCATCGCAGCAAAATCAACCCGAGAACCTCCTTGCATGCAACTTCCCTTGCCCGTTTCGGGTAAGGTAGTCTTCCACTAGCTTTCCTAATTAGTTAGCTAAGGGGTCCCATTCCTCCCTTGTGGTGGCACATGTTTCTCAAGTTAAGCTCCATGTTCCAATTAACAATAATATAATGATCTTGACATGAACATAAATAGAATAACAAAATAACTGGAACATGGATATAATGAAATATTAACCCAAAACCATGTAAAGCAATAGCATAACTACCCATATGATTCAGGGGTAAACAAGGTAAAATGGATAAACAGACTAGGGTGACCTATTGGGTCCCATCAAAATTAAACCTATGCATTGAATTGTGACAATAAAGAATATTATTGGGTAACAAAAGTGGATCAAGGGCACAACTTGCCTGGCACTTGAGATTCCAGTTACCAGGGTAATTCTTCAGATCCTCGTGACCTTGCGCTAGTCGTAGCATTACAAACAAACATGGTATAGATAAAATTAACATCACACCAAACATAAGTACAAACTGAATAATAATAATCTACGCGTTGCTACGAGATCGTGGGAACGAGAACCACTAAAATCGGAGTTACGATTAAAGAGTTATGATTTTATAGAGGATTTATGTGATTAAAATATTAAACTATATTATAAATTGGTTAATACAGATCATATAAGAGGTTATTCTATAAATAATTATCTAACCTTTAATCTAAGTTATAAATTTACCTTAAATTATATTTTGGTAGATAATGATGAGCATATTAACAAGACTAACCAACATAAATTAAATAAAGATCTAATCATAAAAGAACAATACATGGTATAATAAATATTTTATTGCATAGTAAATATTTATACGAGACTAACGCAACTGAAACGAGTCAATTCGGAATTAAAACGAAGGAGTTATGAATTTTCGAAGGTTTTATGTGTCTGGTATAAGATTAATTAAGAAATCAAATTTTATTACTGTTTTCATGTCAAAACAGAGACACTAAGCATTAAATAATATTAATACAAAGTTATAGGAACTGAAATGGATTAAAAATGAGTTAAATGTATTTTCTAGGAATTAAACAAATTTCTAGAATTAATTTTGCATTAAAACCTTTTTCTAAATGAATTTCTCTATTTTCCTAGAGGTCTGGACTGCGCGCATGATTAAACAAAAACCCAGAGGCCTCAGGGTAAGATTTCCCAAGACACAGAGTCAAGCCGGATGGACGGCGGGTTTGTTCCTAAGTTCTTCGGGTCTCTTTTATAAAGTGAGGCAGCCGAAGTGCCCTGGCCCATGATCACTGTTGGATCAATAGTTGATGGCTCAAATTAGATCACCGCTCTATGCAAACCGGTACGTAATACAGATCGCGGGATCACGACCCAATGGCTGAAACGCCATCGACCCCTAGATCCACATGATCCCTGACTGATGGCTTGGATTTAATCACTACGAAGAGTTATCCCAGGATCTAATCAGGGTCGTTCATTCCTAATCCAATGACCGTGGCTTACTCGTCACCATCCGACACCGAGGTTGGGTGGAGTGTGGATTCGCCGTCGGCGACGAGCGCCGGTGAGCAGCGCTCCCAAAGCCCCCGAGTACAATTCCAAGCGCTAATACGTAGGACACGCTCTATGAAGCATACTAAATTGGTTACAGGGGCTTACAGGGTATAATGGCAGTCGCACTACTGTCCGCGGACCCAGCGGATTTACGGCGGTGCCATGCCTCCGATGAGTAATTGCGGCGGTGCCCTGGGGTTACTCGAATCCTGACGTTAGGGCAAGAGACAACGTGTGAAGACGATTCCCCGAGTCGACAACCAAGGTGCACCGCGAGCTCGCAGGCACGGATTTATGGCAGCGACTGATTCTCTCTGTCACTCAGCGGCGTCGTCTTCCTCCCTCTAGCTCTCGATTTTGTGGGTAAGAGAGGATGCAACATTCACTAAATACACCGATGCGAGGGGATCTCAACATGGAGGTTAGAACGACCCACGAATTCCGCGCGGAATCTACGGCGCTGCCCGCCCCAGCGCGTGCGCGAGGTCTGTTACGCTGGAGGAGAAGGAGCTGACAGTGTCGGCCCACCAAGCAGTGACCGTGACTGACCAGGATGGTGGGACCCGAGTGCAGTGAGCGTGGTGAAGAGCTGGTGCGGCATGGCAGTGACTGCTAAGTGGGCCCCGCCCGACGGCGACCCAAACACGCCCACGAGTGAGGACAGGGCTGGCGGCTAGGGTTTTGCCGTGGGAGACGCGCGCGCGGGGAGCGGAAGTGGGCTGCGCGGGGTAAAGTCTGGAAATGGGCCGAAGAGGGTGAATTTGGCCCAACTGCAGGGATTGTCCTCTCTCTTTTTTCTTTTATTCCTGTTTTGTTTCCACTCAAATTCATAATTTGAATTCAACTATGGATGTGAATTTGTACTTAGACCAAATATTTAATTTGATCATACCAAATTGTAATGAAGTTATTTATTTATAAATTTCTTTTGTTTTGTATAATATTTCTCCCTTTCCTTCTCTATTTTCAATCCCAAATCCTAATTTTCAATTTAGGTTTAATTCAATTTCCTTATTATTATATTTTGATTAATAGAGTTGCTATTATTATTATATCCACAAATGAAACTCAATATAATGCATTAAATATTTTTATTAGTTATCTTGTCCTTTTGATTATGATTAATCCCATGTGATAGTAATGGGATGGCAAACCAATTCATGCTATCCAATTCTTTTTTTTAGGAGGATAGTATTTTGATTGTGGGTAAGAGTCAAAAGTTACTTCAAAATTAAATGTTCATGTAAATAAATGCTTATGGTGCCTCATTTAATGATTGGCATAATCACTTAGTTGAATAGAAAACTTTTCTATTACTTCTTTTCTAAAATTGATTCTTGGTTTTCAAAATTCAGTCCTCAAATTTTCAACACTCGAGTATAGTTTGAGATATATGAATTTGCAATTTTTAATTCTTCATATATTTATTTTATTATTTTTTTCTTATACAGATTTTGGGCCTTACAAAAGTATAGTAAGATGCCTCTTCGCTAACCTCGTATTCCTAAACGCGCTCATCTACTTTCTGTACTGAAAGTCGCCTAGAGGGGGGTGAATAGGCAAAACCTGAAATTTATAAACTTAAACACACACTAGGGCCGGGGTTAGCGTTAGAATTAAAACCGAGTGCAGAAGATTGTTTCTCTTGCCACGAGTTGCTCAAATGATGCGGATGACATTTGGGAGCAAACTCAAATCAATATTAGCAAGAGAACTTTAGAGAAAGGAAAGGGAGCAAACAAATCAAGCGAGAATCAAGGCGAGTGAATACAATGATTTGTTTTACCGAGGTTTGGTTCCAAAGAACCTAGTCCCCGTTGAGGAGGCCACAAAGGCTGGGTCTATTCCAACCCTTTCCCTCTCTCAACGGTCATTTAGATCGAGTGAGCCTTCTCCTTAATCAATCAGGTCACTAAGACCCCGCAAGGACCACCACACACTTAGGTGTCTCTTGCTAGCTTTACAAGCACTTAGGAAATGAGAATGAGAAAGGAAGAAAGGCAATCCAAGCGACAAGAGCAACAAAAGAACACAAAAGCACCCTCTCTCAAGTCACTAATGGAATTTAGTTGATTTGGAGGCTTGGAGAGGATTTGATCTTTGGAATGTGTCTTGGAGTGTAGTCTTTTGCTCTTGTATTGAATGTTGAGTTCAGAATGCTTGGATGGCTTTGAATGAGGTGGTTGGGGTATTTATAGCCTCCAACCACTTCCATAGCCGTTGGCTGAGTCTGCTCGCGATGGGCACACCAGACAGTCTAGTGATGCACCAGACAGTCACTGTTCACTGTCCGGTGCACACCATGATCAGCACGTCCATTAGGGTTTGGAGCTGGTCGACCGTTGGAGCCGTTTTCCTGTAGCTGCACCGGACAGTCCGGTGCTACACCGGACATGTTCGGTGCCCTCTTACTTCTGCGTTCTGACCCTGCCGCGCACTGTTCATTTTGCAGTCGACCGTTGACGCCAGTTAGCCATTGCTCCGTTGGCTCACCAGACAGTTCGGTGAATTATAACAGAGCATGCCTGGCAAATTCTCGAGAGTGGCTAGTTTGTTTGCGTGTGGGCCTAGTGCACCGGACAAGTCTGGTGCGCCACTTGGCAGCACACTCTCATGTTTTGCTCCAAAATTTGTTTGTGTCCCCAACTAAATTTCTTTATTGGTTTGTGTTGAACCTTATGCACCTGAGATAAATGACATCTAGGCAAACTAGTTAGTCCACGTGGTTTGTGTTGGACTCAATCACCAAAATCGATTATAGGAAATGTCTAGGTCCATTTTCCTTTCAATCTCCCCCTTTTTGGTGATTGATGCCAACACTAAACTAAAGCAAATCTGAAGTGTAGAAATGTAACTAGTTTGCAATTTAGATAGATGTGCATATGTTACTTAGAATTAAACCAATGAAAGACTTTATGCATATGTCTAAGAATGAATGGATTGCTTTTCTCTTATTTAACATTTTGGACCACATTTGCACCACTTGTTTGTTTTTTGCAAATCTTTCGGGAAAATCTTTTTCAAAATCTTTGCAAGTAGTCAAAGGTATAAGAATATGATTGTAAGAGGCATTTTTAAGATTTGAAATTCCTCACCCTATTTCAAATGCTTTTCCTTTGACTAAATGAAAGCTCCCCCTAAAGAAATTCTCCCCTTAGTTTTCAAGAGAGTTTTTGAAACGATTTTCCTTCTTTTTGAAATAGATGCCAATTGAACTTATACCAATTGAAATCTCTATCCTTATTTGAAATTTTGAAGCCAAATGAGACACCAATTGAAAAATTCATTTAGAGGCTAACTATAATTCCAATTGAAATATTTTTCATCCTCATGAAGTTAAAATAAGATACCAATTGAAAAACACTTCCTTTTGAAAATTTTGATACTAATTTGAGATATACACTAATTTTTTTAAAATGGTTGGTGCGGTGGTGCGGTCCTTTTGATTTGGGCTTAATACTCTCTCCCCCTTTGGCATTAATTGCCAAAAACGAAGAACTTTGAGAGCCCTTTTAAACTTTCTCCCACATTGATAAAGTAAATATAAGTGAAGGGTTATACCAATTGAGAGTTGCATGAGTAACGGCAAAGGATAAATGATACCGTCAGAGTTGGAGTGGGATCCTTGCCTTTGCCGAATACTCCATTTCCCTTTCAATCTAAGACTATGTATAGAAATATGCTTGAAAGCACATTAGTCTTAGCCTTGGCACAAGAAGAATAAGAAATATGAATTTGTACCAAATGAAAGAGACATAATCAAAGGTATATAAATTAGCTACGTGTGCAATGTTTCAATCAAAGTTCCGAGAATCAAGTATATTTAGCTCATTCATAAGTTTGCTAAAGGTCTTTTCACCTAGTAGCTTGGTAAAGATATCGGCTAATTGGTTGTGGGTATTAACATAAGCAATTTTGATATCCTCTTTTGTTGGTGATCTCTCAGAAAGTGATACCGAATGTCTATGTGCTTAGTGCGGCTGTGCTCAACGGGATTATCCGCCATGGGGATTGCACTCTCATTATCACATAGGATAGGGACTTTGCTCAAATTGTAGCCATAGTTCCTAAGGGTTTGCCTCATCTAAAATAATTGTGCACAGCAATGGCCTGCAACAATATACTTGGCTTCGGCGGTAGAAAGAGCTACTGAGTTTTGTTTCTTTGAAGCCCAAGACACCAGGGATCTCCCTAGAAACTGACAAGTCCCTGATGTGCTCTTCCTATCAATTTTACACCCTTCATAATCGGCATCGGAATATCTAATTAAATCAAATGTAGATCCCTTGGGGTACCAAAGCCCAAACTTAGGACTGTAAACTAAATATCTCATGATTCTTTTCATGGCACTAAGGTGAACTTCCTTAGGATTTGCCTAGAACCTTGCACGCATGCATATAGAAAGCATAATATCCGGTCGTGAAACACATAAATAGAGTAAAGATCCTATCATCGACCGGTATACCTTTTGATCTATGAATTTACCTCCCATGTTGAGGTCGAGATGCCCATTGGTTCCCATGGGTGTCTTGATGGGTTTGCCATTCTTCATTCCAAACTTCTTAAGTATGTCTTGAATGTACTTAGTTTGGCTGATGAAGGTGTCCTCTTGGAGTTGCTTGATTTGAAATCCAAGGAAATACTTTAACTCCCCCATCATAGACATCTCGAATTTCTGTATCATTATCCTACTAAACTCTTCACATGATGACTTGTTAGTAGTCCCAAATATAATATCATCAACATAAATTTGACATATAAACAAGTCTTTTGCAATTGTTTTAGTGAAGATGGTAGGATCAGCTTTACCAACTTTGAAGCCATTAGTGATAAGAAAGTCTCGTAGGTATTCATACCATGCTCTTGGGGCTTGCTTGAGCCCATAAAGCGCCTTTTGAGAGCTTATAGATATGGTTAGGATACTCACTATCTTCAAAGCCAGGAGGTTGCTCAACATAGACCTCTTACTTGATAGGGCCATTGAGGAAAACACTTTTCACGTCCATTTGATAAAGCTTGAAGCCATGGTAAGTAGCATAGGCAAGTAATATACGAATTGACTCAAGCCTAGCTACGGGTGCATAGGTTTCATCAAAATCCAAACCATCGACTTGTGAATAACCTTTTGCAATAAGTCGGGCTTTGTTCATAGTCACCACACCATGCTCATCTTGCTTGTTGTAGAATACCCATTTGGTACCTACAACATTTTGATTAGGACGTGGAACTAAATGCCATACCTCATTCCCCGTGCAGTTGTTGAGCTCCTCTTGCATTGCCACCACCCAATCCGGATCTCTTAGTGAATCCTCTACCTTGTATGTCTGAATAGAGGAAATAAAAGAGTAATGTTCACAAAAATGAGCAACTCGAGATCTAGTGGTTACCCCCTTCTGAATATCACCAAGAATGGAGTTGACAGGGTGATCTCTTTGAATTGCTTAGTGGACTCTTGGGTGAGGTGGTCTTTGATCCCTAATCTCTTGATCATCTTCCTTGTCATCATTATCTTGAAAGGGAAATGTGCCCTTGGGCAATTTCTATTATGTTTTGGTGATTAAGTGCCCAACACATTTAATTAAGTTCTTATGTGCTAAATGAAGAGAAAAGTGCAAATCAAGACATGAGGTATGTTTCTAGACTTAGTACATTGTTTTGAGTACTAACATATTTTGTCTAAGTGCTAGAAACAGGAAAAGAAAGAATTGCAAAAGACTTGGCTATGTGCAGCCAAAGTCCAGCTCGGCCTGGCACACCGGACTGTCCGGTGGTGCACCGGACAGTGTCCGGTGTGCCAGGCTGGTTTCCAGTGAACAGGCCACTCTCGGGAAAAGTTTGGCGGTGTACGGCTATAATTCACCGGACTATCCGGTGAACCAACGGTCGCTAGCGCAACGGTCGGCCGCGCAATCCGCAGGCGACGCGTGGCCCGCACCAACGGTCGACAGGGGGCACCAGACTGTCCAGTGTGCACCGGACAGTGTCCGGTGCGCCAACTGGCCCGGAGGTGCAACGGTCGTCTGCGCCAGAAAAGGAAGGAGATCTGCACCGGACCGTCTACAATGACTGTCCGGTGGCACACCGGACTGTCCGGTGCGCCACTCGACAAAAGGCAAGGATGGACTTCCTTGTTGGCCTTCAACGGCTCCTAGCTGCCTTGGGGCTATAAAAGGGACCCCTAGGCGCATGGAGAGCAACCCAAGCTTACAAGAAACATTCTAAGACTCCAAGACTCCAACTTCACGCATTCGATTCTTTGAGATAGTGACTTGAGCTCCATTTGAGTTGTAAACTCGTGCGTTGTGTTTTGAGCTCAAGTTGTGACTTGTGTGTGTAGTTGTGCTACGATTTGTGTCTTGTGTGTGTTGCTCATCCCAACTTTACTCCGTGCTTTCATTGTGATCTTTATTGTAAGGGCGAGAGACTCCAATCTTGTGGAGATTCCTCGCAAACGGGAATAATCATCTAAAGAAAAAACCGTGGTATTCAAGTTGATCATCGGATCACTTGAAAGGGGTTGAGTGTAACCCTCGTCCATTGGGACGCCACAACGTGGAAGTAGGCAAGTGTTACTTGGCCAAACCATGGGATAAAAATCGCGTGTCTTGTGTTGATCTTTCTGTGATTGTCTTGTCCACAAGAATTTACTTCTCAACTACTTAGTCGCACTAACATTTCTATAACCAAGTTTTGTGGCTATTTAGTGTTAAATTTTACATGATCACCTATTCACCCCCTCTAGGTGCTCTCACATACCTCATTCCCCGTGAAGTTGTTGAGCTCCTCTTGCATTGCCACCACCCAATCCGGATCTCTTAGTGCATCCTCTACCCTGTATGTCTCAACAGAGGAAACAAAAGAGTAATGTTCACAAAAATGAGCAACTAGAGATCTAGTGGTTACCCCCTTCTGAATATCACCAAGAATGGAGTTGACGGGGTGATCTCTTTGAATTGCTTGGTGGACTCTTGGGTGGTGGTCTTTGATCCCTAATCTCTTGATCATCTTCCTTGTCATCATTATCTTCATCTCCCCCTTGATCAATGTCCTCCTCTTGAGGTGTCTCATTGTCTTGATCTTCATCCTCTTCTTGAACCTGATCCTCATCTTGAGTTGGTGGAGATGCTTGTATGGAAGATGATGGTTGATCTTGTGTTGTGGAGGCTCTTCGGATTCCTTAGGACACACATCCCTAATGGACATGTTCCTTAGCACTACGCATGGAGCCTCTTCATCATCTAGTTCATCAAGATCAACTTGCTCCACTTGGGATCCATTAGTCTCATCAAACATAGTGTCACAAGAAACTTCAACTAATCCAGTGGACTTGTTGAAGACTCTATATGCCCTTGTGTTTGAGTCATAACCAAGTAAAAAGCCTTCTACTGCTTTAGGAGCAAATTTAGAACTTATACCTCTCTTAATAAGAATAAAGCATTTCCTTCCAAAGACTCTAAAATAAGAAACATTGGACTTTTACCAGTGAGGAGTGCATACAATGTTTTCTTGAGGATTCGGTGAAGATATAATCAGTTGATGGAGTAGCAGGCGGTGTTAATCGCCTCCACCCAAAACCGGTTCGGTGTCTTGTACTCATCAAGCATGGTTCTTGCCATGTCCAGTAGAATTCTATTTTTCCTCTCCACTACACCATTTTGTTGAGGTGTGTAGGGAGAAGAGAACTCATGCTTGATGCCCTCCTCCTCAAGAAATCCTTCAATTTGGGAATTCTTGAACTCCGTCCTATTATCGCTTCTAATCTTTTTGATCCTCAATCCAAACTCATTTTGAGCCTGTCTTAAGAATCTTTTTAAGGTCTCTTGGGTTTGAGGTTTTTCCTGCAAAAATAATACCCAAGTGAAGCGAGAATAATCATCCACAATAACTAGACAGTACTTACTCCCATCGATGCTTATGTAAGCGATCAGACCGAATATGTCCATGTGGAGTAGCTCAAGCGGCTTGTCAGTCGTCATAATGTTCTTGTGTGGATGATGGACTCCAACTTGCTGCCCTGCTTGACATGCGCTACAAATTCTGTCTTTCTCAAAATGAACATTTGTTAGTCCTAAAATGTGTTCTCCCTTTAGAAGCTTGTGGAGATTCTTCATTCCAACATGAGCAAGTTGACGATGCCAGAGCCAACCCATGTTAGTCTTTGCAATTAAGCAAGTGTCTAGTTTAGCTTTGTTATCATTAAAATCAACTAAATATAGCTAACCATCTAACACTCCCTTAAATGCTATTGAATCATCACTTCTTCTAAAGATAGTGACACTATATCAGTAAAAAGACAGTTGTAGCCCATTTTACATAATTGAGAAGCAGAAAGCAAATTGTAATATAAAGAATCTACAAGAAAAAACATTAGAAATGGAATGGTCAAGAGATATAGCAATTTTACCCAAACCTTTGACCAAACCTTGATTTCCATCCCTGAATGTAATAGCTCATTAGGGATCTTCATTTTTCTCATGAGGAGAACATCCTTTTCTCCCTGTCATGTGGTTTGTGCACCCGCTATCGATTATCCAACTTGATCCACCAGATGCATAAACCTACGAAACAAATTTAGGCCTAGTTTTTAGGTACCCAAACGGTCTTGGGTCCTTTGACATTAGAAACAAGCACCTTGGGTACCCAAACACAAATCTTTAGACTCTTGTGTTTGCCCCCAACATATTTGGCAACTATTTTGCCTGATTTGTTAGTGAGCACATATGAAGCATCAAAAGTTTTAAAAGAAATGTTATGCTTATTTGATGTATTAGGAATTTTCCTTTTAGGCATTTTGACATGACTGGAATGCCTAGAATTAGAAGCCTCATTCTTATACATAAAAGTATGATGAGAAACAGTGTGAGGTTTTCTAGCATGAATTTTCCTAATCTTATGCTCAGGATAGTTTGCAGGATATAAAATATAGCCCTCTCTATCTTGAACCATGGGAGCCTTACCCTTAACAAAATTAGACAATTTCTTGGGGGCATTAAGCTTGACTTTGCTTTGGCTTCCTTATTGGAAACCAATGCTATCCTTAAGGCCTAGGCATCTCCCATTATAGAGCATGCTTCTAGCAAATTTAAAATTTTCATTTTCAAGTTCATGCTCGGCAATTTTAGCAGTTAAATTAGCTATGTGATCATTTTGTTGTTTAATCATAGCAAGGTGATCATCAATAGCTTCAACATTTACATCTCTACATCTAGTGCAAATGGTAATATGCTCAACAGTGGATGTAGAGGGTTTGCAAACATTCAATTTCTCTATCTCAGTATTTAGTCTAGCATTCTCATCTCTAAGACAGATAATTGAATCATTGCAAATATTCAATTTTTCAATCTTAGAAACTAAATTTTCATTCTCAATTCTAAGACAAGAAATTGAATCATTGCATATGCTAAGCTCCTTAGTTAAGTTTTCACATTTTTCTACTTCTGGAGCATAAGCATTTTTCAACTTAACAAATTTTTTTCCTTAACGAGCAAGTCCTCTTGGCATTCCAAGAGATCATCCTTCTCGTTAATAGTTTCTATTAATTCATTTAATTTCTTCTTTTGGTCCATGGTAAGGTTGGCAAACAGAGAAACTAAATCATCTTCATTATCAGTTTATCACTAGAACACCCTCATCATCAGATGTAGTATATTTGGGGGTACTTCTAGGATGTACCTTCTTCTTCTTGCCATCCTTAGCCATGAGACACGTATGGTCGATGTTGGGGAAGAGGGGGTCTTTGTTGATGGCGATGTTGGCGACGTCCTCGTCGGAGGAGGAGTCAGTGGAGCTCTCGTCGGAGTCCCATTCCCGACTCACATGGGCATCGCCGCCTTTCTTGTAATATCTCTTCTTCTCCTTCTTCTTCCCCTTCTTGTCGTCACCCCTGTCACTATCACTAGAATTTGGACATTTAGCAATAAAATGACCGGGCTTACCACATTTGTAGCACCCTCTTGGAGCGGGGTTTGTAGTCTTTCTCCCTCCTTTGCTTGAGAATTTGGCGAAAGCTCTTGATGATGAGCGCCATTTCCTCATTGTCGAGCTTGGAGGCATCGATTGGAAGCCTACTTGGTGTAGACTCCTTCTTTCTTCTTACGTCGCCTTGAATGCGACGGGTTGCACCTTGGGTGTGGAGGTGGCGCCTTGCTGCAAGTTGACGATGTGTTTGGAGTCTTTGATCATCAGCTCAAAGCTCACAAACTTGCCAATAACCTCCTCGGAAGACATTTGCCTGTATCTAGGATCCCCACGGATTAATTGAACTTAAGTGGGATTACAAAATACAAGGGATAGAATAACCTTGACCATTTCATGGTCGTCCCATTTTGTGCTTCCGAGGTTGCACACTTGGTTCACCATTGTTTTGAGCCGGTTATACATTGCTTGTGGCTCTTCTCCTTTGTTGAGGACGAAATGACCAGCTCCCCCTCGATCGTTTCTCGTTTGGTGATCTTTGTCACCTCATCTCCTTCATGCGCCGTCTTGAGGACGTCCCAAATTTCCTTGGCGGTCTTTAACCCTTACACCTTATTATACTCCTCTCGACACAAGGAGGCGAGGAGTATAGTTGTGGCTTGGGAGTTAAAGTGCCTAATTTGGTCGGCCTCGTCCGAATCATAGTCCTTGTCCCCTACCTTGGGTACCTGCGCACCAAACTCAACAATCTCCCATATGCTTTGTGGAGTGAGGTTAGGTGTTGCCTCATTTTATCACTCCACATACAATAATACTCACCATCAAAATATGGTTTTGCCTAAGGGAATGGAGAGTAATGGAGTGTGCTTAGAAATGCGAGGATAGCGTAGGGGCATCTTACTATACTTCTTGCGCTCATGGCGCTTAGAAGCGACGTACGACGAGTCGGAGCCAGATGTGGAGGGGCGACGAATAGTCGGTCTCGTAGTAGACCACTTTCTTCATCTTCTTCTTGTCGCCTCTTCGATGGGTTTTGTTGGAGGAAGAGGATTCCTCCTTATGCTTGTGGCCGGACTCCCTTGAGTGGGTTCTCCCCGGGCTTGTGGGCTTGTCGCTGGTCACGATCTCCCTCTTGGCGTGATCTCCCGACATCACTTCGAGTTGTTAGACTCTAATGAAGCACCGGGCTTTGATACCAATTGAAAGTCGCCTAGAGGGGGGTGAATAGGTGAAAGGGAATTAGGCTTACACCTATTTCCTAAACTAATTTTGGTGGTTGAATTGCCCAACACAAATATTTGGACTAACTAGTTTGCTCTAGTTTATAAGTTCTACAGGTGCCAAAGGTTCACAATAAGCCAATAAAAAGACCAAAAAAAGGGTTCAAACAAAAGAGTAAAGGGACAACCGAAGGTACCCTGGTCTGGCGCACCGGACAGTGTCCGGTGCACCACCGGACAGTGTCCAGTGCACCAGGGGACTCCAAGCTAAACTTCGCACCTTCGGGAAAACTCAGAGGCGCCGTGCTATAATTCATCGGACTGTCTGGTGTACACCGGACAGTGTTCGGTGCTCCAAGGAGATGCGACTCTGAACTCGCCAGCTTTTGGAATCCGCTCCGCTATAATTCACCGGACATGTCCGGTGCACACCGGACTGTCCGGTGTAACGGCGGAGCAACGACTAGTCTGCGCCAACGGTCACCTGCTATAGCATTTAATGCGTGCCAGCGCGCGCAGAGGAGCAGTGCACGCGCGGGTGGCACACCAGACAGTCTACAGGACTTGTCCGGTGCACCACCGGATAGCCAGGCGGGCCCACACGTCAGAACTCCAACGGTCGAACCCTAACGGTCGGGTGACGTGGCTGGCGCACCGGACACTGTCCGGTGGCGCACCGGACTGTCCGGTGCGCCCGTCGACAGTAGCCTTCACCAACAGCTAGTTTGGTGGTTAGGGCTATAAATACCCCCAACCACCCCTCATTCAAGTCATCCAAGTTTTCACACTTCTACACCTTACAAGAGCTCTAGCATTCAATTCTAGACACACCCAAGTGATCAAATCCTCTCCAATTCCACAAAAAGCTTTAGTGACTAGTGAGAGAGATTTGTTGTGTTCTTTTGAGCTCTTGCGCTTGGATTGCTTCTTTGCTTTCTCACTTGTTCTTGTGATCAAAAACTCATTTGTAACCGAGGCAAGAGACACCAATTATGTGGTGGTCCTTGTGGGGAAGTTTTGTTCCCGGATGTTTTGAGAAGAGAAGCTCACTCGGTCCGAGGGACCGTTTGAGAGAGGGAAAGGGTTGAGATAGACCCGGCCTTTGTGGCCTCCTCAACGGGGAGTAGGTTTGAGAGAACCGAACCTCGGTAAAACAAATCCACGTGTCTCACTCTTTATTCGCTCGCGATTTGTTTTGCGCCCTCTCTCTCGGACTCATTATTATTTCTAACACTAACCCGGCTTGTAGTTGTGTTAAGTTGTTAAATTTCAGTTTCGCCCTATTCACCCCCCTCTAGGCGACTTTCAATTGGTATCAGAGCCGGTGCTTCATTAGAGCCTAACCGCTCGAAGTGATGTCGGGAGATCACGCCAAGAAGGGATGGAGACCGGCGACAAGCCCACTACAAGCCACGGGGAGACTTCATCGGAGGAGTCCCGCAACAAGAGGAAGGAGTAGAAAGACTCCTCCAAAGGGAAGGGGAAGGAGAAGAAATCCTCTTCCCACAAGTCGCATCGGAGAGGAGACAAGCACAAGAGGATGAGGAAAGTGGTCTACTACGAGACCGACTCTTCATCACCATCGACCTCCGGCTCCGACGCACCGTCCGTTACTTCTAAGCGCCAAGAGCGCAAGAAGTATAGTAAGATTCCTCTATGCTATCCCCATATTTCAAAACATACTCCTTTGCTCTCCGTTCCATTAGGCAACCCACCGGTTTTTGACGGTGAAGATTATAATATGTGGAGTGATAAAATGAGAAATCATCTAACCTCACTCCACACAAGCATATGGAATGTTGTTGAGTTTGGTGTACAGGTACCATTCGTAGGGGATGAGGACTACGACTCGGACGAGGTGGCCCAAATTCACCACTTTAACTCCCAAGCCACTACTATACTCCTCCTCTCTAAGTCGAGAGGAGTATAATAAGGTGCAAGGGTTAAAGAGTGCGAAGGAAATTTGGGACGTACTCAAGACCGCGCACGAAGGAGACAAGGTGACAAAGGTCACCAAGCGGGAGACGATCGAGGGGGAGCTCGGTCGCTTCATGCTTCACCAAGGGGAGGATCCACAAGCTATGTACAACCGCTTGAAGACCTTGGTGAACCAAGTGCGCAACCTCGGGAGCAAAAAATGGGATGACCATGAGATGGTCAAGGTTATTCTTAGATCCCTCGTATTTCTTAACCCTACGCAAGTTCAATTAATTCGAGGTGATCCTAGATATAAGCTAATGTCTCCCGAGGAAGTAATAGGAAAATTTGTGAGCTTTGAGCTAATGATTAAAGGCTCAAAGAAAATCATCGAGCAAGGCACCTTCTCCACGCCCGAGGCACAACCGGTCGCATTCAAGGCGACGGAAGAGAAGAAGGAAGAGTCTACATCAAGTAGACAACCAATCGACGCCTCCAAGCTCGACAATGAGGAAATGGCGCTTATCATCAAAAGCTTCCGCCAAATCCTCAAGCAAAGGAGGGGGAAAGATTACAAGCCCCGCTCCAAGAAAGTGTGCTACAAAGTGGAAGCCCGGTCACTTTATTGCCAAATGTCCTATTTCTAGTGATAGTGACAGGGGCGACGACAAGAAGGGGAGGAGAAAGGAGAAGAAGAGATATCACAAGAAGAAGGGCGGCGATGCCCATGTGCCGCGAGTGGAACTCCGATGAGAGCTCCACCGACTCCTCCTCCAACGAGGACGCCGCCAACATCACCGTCACCAAGGGACTTCTCTTCCCAACGTCGGCCACAAGTGCCTCATGGCAAAGGACGACAAAAAGAAGAAGGATAAATCCAAATCCTCCACTAAATATGAATCCTCTAGTGATGATAATGCTAGTGATGAGGAGGATAATTGCGTACTCTTTTTGCCAACCTAAACATGCAACAAAAGGAAAAATTAAATGAATTGATTAGTGCCATCCATGAAAAGGATGATCTCTTGGACTCCCAAGAGGACTTCCTAATCAAAGAAAATAAAAAGCATGTTAAGGTTAAGAATGCTTATGCTCTAGAAATAGAAAAATGTGAAAAATTATCTAGTGAGCTAAGCACATGCCATGATACTATTGCCAACCTTAGAAATGAAAATGCAAAATTAAATGCTAAGGTTGATTCTCATGTTTGTGATGTTTCAATTCCCAATCTTAGAAATGATAATGATGATTTGCTTGCTAAGATTGAAGAATTAAACATCTCTCTTGCTAGCCTTAAGATTGAAAATGAGAATTTAATTGCTAAGGCTAAAGATTTAGATGTTTGCAATGTTACAATCTTCGATCTTAGAGATAACAATGATATCTTGCGTGCTAAGATTGTTGAACTTAATTCTTGCAAACCCTCTACATCCACTGTTGAGCATGTTTCTATTTGCACTAGATGTAGAGATATTGATATTGATGCTATTCATGATCATATGGCTTTAATTAAACAACAAAATGATCATATAGCATTATTAGATACTAAAATTGCCGAGCATAACTTAGAGAATGAAAAGTTCAAATTTGCTAGAAGTATGCTCTATAATGGGAGACGCCCTAGCATCAAGGATGGCATTGGCTTCCAAAGGGGAGACAATGTCAAACTTAATGCCCCTCCTAAAAGATTGTCAAATTTTGTTAAGGGCAAGGCTCCCATGCCTCAAGATAACGAGGGTTACATTTTGTACCCTA
Source organism: Zea luxurians (assembly GCA_029449295.1). NCBI lineage: Eukaryota > Viridiplantae > Streptophyta > Magnoliopsida > Poales > Poaceae > Zea > Zea luxurians. Next base: position 46,882,565 of record JAOPSE010000010.1, read on the forward strand.
CCGGTTATCCTGAGAGCAAAATTAGGAGAATTCACTCTAGGAAGTCTCACTCTGGCCCTAATCATGCTTTTATATATAAGGGTGAGACATCTAGCTCTAGGCAACCAACCCGTGCCAAGTTGCCTAAGAAAAAATCTCCTAGTGCATCAAATGATCATGACATTTCATTTAAAACTTTTGATGCATCATATGTTTTAACTAACAAATCCGGCAAGGTAGTTGCCAAGTTTGTTGGGGGCAAACACAAGGGCTCCAAGACTTGTGTTTGGGTACCCAAAGTTCTTGTGTCTAATGCCAAAGGACCCAAAACCGTTTGGGTACCTAAAGTCAAGAACTAAAATTGTTTTGTAGGTTTATGCATCCAGGGGCAAAAGTTGGATCATCGATAGCGGGTGCACAAACCACATGACAGGGGAGAAGAAGATGTTCTCCTCCTACGAGAAAAACCATGATCCCCAACGAGCTATCACATTCGGGGATGGAAATCAAGGTTTGGTCAAAGGTTTGGATAAAATAGCTATATCTCCTGACCATTCCATTTCCAATGTTTTTCTTGTTGATTCATTAGATTACAACTTGCTTTCCGTTTCCCAATTATGTCAAATGGGCTACAACTGTCTATTTACTGATGTAGGTGTCACTGTCTTTAGAAGAAGTGATGATTCAATAGCATTTAAGGGAGTGTTAGAGGGTCTATACTTGGTAGATTTTGATAGAGCTGAACTCGACACTTGCTTAATTGCTAAGACTAACATGGGTTGGCTCTGGCACCGCCGACTAGCCCATGTTGGAATGAAGAATCTTCATAAGCTTCTAAAGGGAGAACACATTTTAGGATTAACAAATGTTCATTTTGAGAAAGAGGATTTGTAGCGCATGCCAAGTCGGGAAGCAAGTTGGTGTTCATCATCCACACAAGAACATCATGACGACTGACAGGCCACTGGAGCTCCTACACATGGACCTATTCGGCCCGATTGCTTACATAAGCATCGGCGGGAGTAAGTACTGTCTAGTTATTGTGGATGATTATTCTCGCTTCACTTGGGTATTCTTTTTGCAGGAAAAATCTCAAACCCAAGAGACTTTAAAGGGATTCTTGAGACGGGCTCAAAATGAGTTTGGATTAAGGATCAAGAAAATAAGAAGCGACAACGGGACGGAGTTCAAGAATTCTCAAATTGAAGGCTTCCTTGAGGAGGAGGGCATCAAGCATGAGTTCTCTTCTCCCTACACCCCACAACAAAATGGTGTAGTGGAGAGGAAGAATCGAACTCTATTGGACATGGCAAGAACCGTGCTTGATGAGTACAAGACACCGGATCAGTTTTGGGCCGAGGCGGTTAACACCGCTTGCTACGCCATCAACAGGTTATATCTACACCGAATCCTCAAGAAGACATCATACGAACTCCTAACCGTAAAAAGCCCAACATTTCATATTTTAGAGTCTTTGGTAGCAAATGTTTTATTCTTATTAAAAGAGGTAGAAAATCTAATTTTGCTCCTAAGACTGTAGAAGGCTTTTTACTAGGATATGATTCAAACACAAGGGCATATAGAGTCTTTAACAAGTCCTCAGGACTAGTTGAAGTTTCTTGTGACGTTGTGTTTGATGAGACTAACGGCTCTCAAGTAGAGCAAGTTGATCTTGATGAGATAGGTGAAGAAGAGGCTCCGTGCATCGCGCTAAGGAACATGTCCATTGGGGATGTGTGTCCTAAGGAATTCGAAGAGCCTCCAAATGCACAAGATCAACCATCCTCCTCCACGCAAGCATCTCCACCAACTCAAAATGAGGACGAGGCTCAAGTTGATGAAGGAGAAAATCAAAATGATGAGCCACCTCAAGATGACGGAAATGATCAAGGGGGAGATGCAATTGATCAATACAAGGAGGATGAAGAACCAAGACCGCCACACCCAAGAGTCCACCAGGCAATCCAACGAGATCACCCCGTCGATACCATCCTCGACGACATTCATAAGGGGGTAACCACTAGATCTCGTGTTGCACATTTTGTGAGCATTACTCTTTTGTTTCCTCTATTGAGCCACACAGGGTAGAGGAAGCACTCCAAGATTCGGATTGGGTGATGGCGATGCAAGAGGAGCTCAACAACTTCACTAGGAATGAGGTATGGCATTTAGTTCCACGTCCTAACCAAAATGTTGTAGGAACCAAATGGGTCTTCCGCAACAAGCAAGACGAGCATGGTGTGGTGACAAGGAACAAAGCTCGACTTGTGGCCAAGGGATACTCCCAAGTCGAAGGTTTGGATTTCGGTGAAACCTATGAACCCGTAGATAGGCTTGAGTCCATTCGTATATATTAGCCTATGCTACTTACCATGGCTTCAAGCTTTATCAAATGGACGTGAAGAGTGCCTTCCTCAATGGACCAATCAAGGAAGAGGTCTACGTTGAGCAACCTCCCAGCTTTGAGGGACAGTGATACCCTAATCATGTCTATAGGCTCTCTAAGGCGCTTTATGGGCTCAAGCAAGCCCCAAGAGCTTGGTATGAATGCCTTAGAGATTTCCTTATTGCTAATGGCTTCAAAGTCGGCAAGGCCGATCCTACTTTATTTACTAAAACTCTTGACAATGATTTGTTTGTATGCCAAATTTATGTTGATGATATTATTTGGGTCTACTAACGAAACATGTGAAGAATTTAGTAGGATCATGACACAGAAATTCGAGATGTCGATGATGGGGGAGTTGAAGTATTTTCTAGGATTCCAAGTCAAGCAACTCCAAGAAGGCACCTTCATTTGCCAAACAAAGTATACTCAAGACATTCTAAACAAGTTTGGAATGAAGGATGCCAAGCCCATCAAGACTCCCATGGGAACAAATGGCATCTCGACCTCGACACGGGAGTAAATCCGTCGATCAAAAGGTATACCGGTCGATGATAGGTTCATTACTCTATTTATGTGCATCTCGACCGGACATTATGCTTTCCGTATGCATGTGCGCAAGATTCCAAGCTGACCCTAAGGAATCTCACCTTACGGTCGTAAAACGAATCTTAAGATATTTGGCTTATACTCCTAAGTTTGGGCTTTGGTACCCTCGAGGATCCACATTTGATTTAATTGGTTATTCGGATGCCGATTGGGCAGGGTGTAAAATTAATAGAAAGAGCACATCGGGGACTTGCCAGTTCTTGGGAAGATCCTTGGTGTCTTGGGCTTCAAAGAAGCAAAATTCGGTCGCTCTTTCAACCGCCGAAGCCGAGTATATTGTCGCAGGCCATTGTTGCGCGCAATTGCTTTGGATGAGGCAAACCCTGCGGGACTATGGTTACAAATTAACCAAAGTTCCTCTTCTATGTGATAATGAGAGTGCAATCCGCATGGCGGATAATCCCGTTGAGCATAGCCGCACTAAACACATAGCCATTCGGTATCATTTTCTTAGGGATCACCAACAAAAGGGGATATCGAGATTGCATACATTAATACTAAAGATCAATTAGCCGATATCTTTACCAAGCCACTAGATGAACAAACTTTTACCAAACTTAGGCATGAGCTCAATATTCTTGATTCTAGGAATTTCTTTTGATGTCTTGCACACATAGCTCATAAATATCTTTGATCATGTCTCTTTTATATATTCCATGACTAATGTGTTTTCAAGTGAATTTCAAACCAAGTCATAGGTATATTGAAAGGGAATTGGAGTCTTCGGCGAAGACAAAGGCTTCCACTCCACTCTATTACTCATCCTTCGCGTCGCTCCAAGCAACTCTCCATCTTTGGTATAATCTTCACTCATATGTTTTATTTGCCAAAGGGGAGAAAATAGTTAGGAAAGGGCTTATATCTCACTCAAAGTATCCGTTTTTGGCGATTCATGCCAAAGGGGGAGAAAGTATGAACCCAAAGCAAAAGGACCGCACCACCACCCTAATTTAAAACTAATGATTTTCAATTGGTAAATTTCAAATTGGTATCTTATTGTGTTCAAAAGGGGGAGCAAGTAGTATTTTCAAAATTGATATCTTAAAACCTCTTGAACACTAAGAGGAGAATTTATTTGAGGGGGAGTTTTGTTTAGTCAAAGGAAAAGCATTTTAAGACAAAAGGGAGAAAATTTCAAATCTTGAAAATGCTTCTCAAAATCTTATTTCATTTACCTTTGACTATTTGCAAAAGGACTTTGAAAAGAATTTACAAAAGAATTTACAAAAACAAAACTTGTGGTGCAAGCGTGGTCCAAAATGTTAAAAATAAAGAAACAATCCATGCATATCTAGTAAGTAATATTTATTGGCTCAATTCCAAGTAACCTTTGCAATTACATATGCAAACTAGTTCAAATTATGCACTTCTATATTTGCTTTGGTTTGTGTTGGCATCAATCACCAAAAAGGGGGAGATTGAAAGGGAATTAGGCTTACACCTATTTCCTAAACTAATTTTGGTGGTTGAATTGCCCAACACAAATATTTGAACTAACTAGTTTGCTCTAGTTTATAAGCTCTACAGGTGCCAAAGGTTCACAATAAGCCAATAAAAAGACCAAGAAAAGGGTTCAAACAAAAGAGCAAAGGGACCACCGAAGGTACCCTGGTCTGGCGCACCGGACTGTCCGGTGTGCCACCGGACAGTGTCCGGTGCACCAGGGGACTCCAAGCTGAACTTCGCACCTTCGGGAAAACTCAGAGGCGCCGCGCTATAATTCACCGGACTGTCCGGTGTACACCGGACAGTGTCCGGTGCTCCAAGGAGATGCGACTCTGAACTCGCCAGCTTCGGGAATCCGCTCCGCTATAATTCACCGGACATGTCCGGTGCACACCGGACTGTCCGGTATAACGGCGGAGCAACGGCTAGTCCGCGCCAACGGTCACCTGCTACAGCATTTAATGCGCGCCAGCGCGCGCAGAGGAGCAGTGCACGTGCGGGTGGCACACCGGACAGTCTACAGGATTTGTCCGGTGCACCACCGGACAGCCAGGCGGGCACGCGTCAGAACTCAAACAGTCGAACCCTAACGGCTGGGTGACGTGGCTGGCGCACCGGAATGTCCGGTGCGCCCGTCGACAGCAGCCTTCACCAACGGCTAGTTTGGTGGTTGGGGCTATAAATACCCCCAACCACCCCTCATTCAAGTCATCCAAGTTTTCACACTTCTACACCTTACAAGAGCTCTAGCATTCAATTCTAGACACACCCAAGTGATCAAATCCTCTCCAATTCCACACAAAGCTTAGTGACTAGTGAGAGAGATTTGTTGTGTTCTTTTGAGCTCTTGCGCTTGGATTGCTTCTTTGCTTTCTCATTTGTTCTTGTGATCAAAACTCATTTGTAGCCGAGGCAAGAGACACCAATTGTGTGGTGGTCCTTGCGGGGAAGTTTTGTTCCCGGTTGTTTTGAGAAGAGAAGCTCACTCGGTCCGAGGGACCATTTGAGAGAGGGAAAGGGTTGAGATAGACCCGGCCTTTGTGGCCTCCTCAACGGGGAGTAGGTTTGAGAGAACCGAACCTCGGTAAAACAAATCCACGTGTCTCACTCTTTATTCGCTAGCGATTTGTTTTGCACCCTCTCTCTCGGACTCATTATTATTTCTAACACTAACCCGGCTTGTAGTTGTGTTTAAGTTGTTAAATTTCAGTTTCGCCCTATTCACCCCCCCTCTAGGCGACTTTCAATAGGCGTAATCTGAAATTTATAACTTAAAACATAAACTACAAGTTGGGGTTAGTGTTAGAATTAAATCTGAGTCCGGGAGAGAGGGGGAAAACAAATCAACCAAGAATAAGGTGAGTGAGCATAGTGATTTGTTTTACCGAGGTTCGATTCTAAAGAACCTAGTCCCCATTGAGGTGGTCACAAAGACTGTGTCTCTTTCAACCCTTTCCCTCTCTCAAATGGTCACTTAGACCGAGTGAGCTTTCTCCTTAATTCTCACGGGTCACTTAGACCCCGCAAGGACCACCACACAATTGGTGTCTCTTGCCTTGCTTACAAAAACTTGGGAACAAGAATGAGGAAGGAAGAAAGCGATCCAAGCAACAAGAGCGCAAATAAACATGAACACACTCTTTCTCAAGTCACTAGGTGGTTGGAATGAATTCTAGACTTGGAGAGGCTTGATCTTTTGGAAATGTGCCTTGGAGTGAATGCAGTAGCTCTTGTATTGAATATGAAGTGCTGGAAACTTGGATGCTTGGAGTGGTGGTGGTTGGGGGGGTATTTATAGCCCCAACCACCAAACAACCATTAGGGCAGGCTGTTGTCGATGGGGCGCACCGGACAGTTTGATGCGCCACTAGACACTGTCCGGTGCGTCAGCCATGTCACCCAACCGTTAGGGTTCTGGAGCATTTGACCGTTGGAGGCTTTGTCCTCTAGTGGCCCCGGACAGTCCGGTGCTGCACCGAACATGCACTGTTCACTATCCGGTGCGCCTCTGACCTACGGTTCTGACTCTGCGTGCACTGTTCTTCACTGTAGCTCTGATCACCGTGCTTTTGCAGTCGACCGTTGTGCGGAGTAGCCGTTGCTCTGCTGGTGCACCGAACAGTCCGGTGGCACACCGGACAGTCCGGTGAATTATAGCGGAGTGTGCCCAAAGAAACCCGAGAGTGGCTGGTTTATCTTCGTACGGACCTGGTGCACCGGACACTGTCCGGTGGCACACCAGACAGTCCGGTGCACCAGACCAGAGCACACTTGGTTCTTTTGCTCCTTTGTATTTGAACCCTATCTTGAATATTATTGGTTTATGTTGAAACCTTTATGCACCTGTGGAACATATATTCTAGAGCAAACTAGTTAGTCCATATATTTATGTTGGGCATTCAACCACCAAAATTAATTGCGGGAAAGGTTAACCCTATTTCCCTTTTAGACCTTATAACAAGCACCTTGGGCACCCAAACACAAGTCTTAGGACTCTTGTGTTTGCCCCCAACATATTTGGCAACTACTTTGCCTGATTTGTTAATTAAAACATATGATGCATCAAAAGTCTTAAATGAAATATTATGCTCATTTGATGTAGCAGGAATTTCTTTCTAGGCAATTTAATATGAGTGGTGTGCCTAGAGCTAGAAGCCTCATTCTTATACAGAAAAGCATGGTGAGAAATAGTATGAGGTTTCCTAGCATGAATCTTCCTAATTTTGTGCTTAGGATAATTAGCAGGATATAAAATGTAGCCTTCATTATCCTGAACCATGGGAGCCTTGCCCTTAACAAAATTAGACAATCTTTTAGGGGCATTAAGCTTGACATTGCTCCCCTGTTGGAAACCAATGCCATCCTTAATGCCACGGCGTCTCCCATTATAGAGTATGCTTCTAGCAAATTTAAATTTTTCATTTTCAATCTCATGCTCATTAATTTTAGCAGTTAATTGAGCTATATGATCATTTTGTTTCTTAATCATGGCAAGGTGATCATTAATAGCTTCTACATTAACATATCTACATCTAGTGCAAATAGAAACATGCTCAACAGTAGATGTAGAGGGTTTGCAAGCATTTAATTCTTCTATCTTAGAGTTTAATCTAGCATTCTCATCTCTAAGACAGGAAATGGAATCATTGCAAGCATTCAATTTTCAATTAAATGGGTTTAGCCTTCTCCCACTCCGAATTTGCGTATTCATGGATTCGAAAGAATAGAAGAATAGTAGCCTGACAATGACAAACACCGAACGCTGTTGTTAGAAAACCTTGCGTCATCCTTCGGTAGAGCAATCTTAGAAATCAAAGCATCATTTCAGTTTTAAGACTAGAAATTTTATAATTGCAAATATTCAATTCATCAATCTTAGCATTTAGACTAGCATTTTCATTTCTAAGACTGATAATTGAATCATGGCAAATGCTAAGCTCCTTAGTCAAGTTTTCACATTTTTCTACTACCTGAGCATGAGCATTCTTCAACTTAACATGTTTTTTGTTTTCTTTAATAAGGAAGTCCTCTTGGCTTTCCAAGAGATCATCCTTCTCATGAATAGCTTCTATTAATTCATTTAATTTTTTCTTTTGTTCCATGCTAAGGTTGGCAAAAAGAGTAAGTAAATCATCTTCATTTTCACTAAAGCTACCCTCATCACTAGATGTTGTATATTTGGGGGTGGCTCTAGAATGTACCTTCTTTTTCTTGCTGTCCTTAGCCATGAAACATTTGTGGCCGACGTTGGGGAAGAGGAGGCCCTTATTGATGGCAATGTTGGTGGCATCCTCGTCGGAGGAGGAGTCGGTGGAGCTCTCGTCGGAGTCCCATTCCCGACATACGTGGGCATCGTCGCCCTTCTTCTTGTAGTACCTCTTCTTCCCTTTCTTGTCCTCGCCCCTGTCACTGTCACTAGAATTCGAACATTTAGCAATAAAGTGACCGGGCTTACCACATTTGTAGCACACCATCTTAGAGCGGGGTTTGTAGTCCTTCCCCATACTTTGCTTGAGGATTTGGCGGAAGCTCTTGAATGAGCGCCATTTCCTCGTTGTCGAGCTTGGAGGCGTCGATTGGAAGTCTACTTAGTGTAGACTCCCTCTTCTCTTCTTCCGTCGCCTTGAATGCGATGGGTTGCACCTCGGGTGTTGAGGTGGCGCCTTGCTCCAAGTTGACAATATGTTTGGAGTCTTTGATCATAAGTTCAAAGCTCACAAACTTGATAATCACCTCCTCCTCGGGAGCATTAGCTTGTATCTAGGATCTCCACAGATTAGTTGCACTTGAGTGGGATTATAAAAAACAAGAGATCTAAGAATAACCTTGACCATTTTATGGTCATCCCATTCGTGCTCCCGAGGTTGCGCACTTGATTGACCATGTCTTTAGCCGTTGTACATTGCTTGCGGCTCTTCTCCTTTGTTGAGGATGAATCGACCAAGTTCGCCCTCGATTGTTTCGCTCTTGGTGATTTTGGTCACCTTATCTCCTTCGTGCGCGGTCTTGAGGACGTCCCAAATTTCTTTGGCATTCTTCAACCCTTGCACCTTGTTATACTCCTCTCGACACAAGGAGGCGAGGAGTATAGATGTGGCTTGGGAGTTGAAGTGCCTAATTTGGGCCGCCTCGTTGAGTCATAATCTTTGTACCCCACCTTAGGTACCTGCACTCCAAACTTAACAATTTCCCAAATACTTTCGTGGAGTGAGGTTAGATGATGCCCTCATTTTATCACTCCACATAGATTAATCTTCACCATCAAAATATGGTGGTTTGCCTAAGGGAACAGAAAGTAGAGGAGCGCACTTTGAAATATGGGGATAGCGAAGGGGCATCTTACTATACTTCTTGCGCTCATGGCGCTTAGAAGCGATGGATGACTCAGAGTTTCATGTGGAGGGTGACGAAGAGTCGGTCTCATAGTAGACCACCTTCTTCATCTTCTTCTTCTTGTCACCCTTCCGATGGGACTTGATGGAGGAAGAGGATTCCTCCTTGTGTTTGTTGCCGGACTCCCTTGAGAGAGTCCTCCCGAGCTCGCGGGCTTGTCGCCGGTCATGATCTCCCTCTTGGCGTGATCTCCAGACATCACTTCGAGTTCGTTAGACTTTAATGAAGCACTGGCTCTGATACCAATTGAAAGTTGCCTAGAGGGGGTGAATAGGCGAAACCTGAAATTTATAACTTAAAACACACACTACAAGCCGGGTTAGCGTTAGAATTAAATTCAAGTCCAGGAGAGAGGGGAAAAAATCAAATGGGAATCAAGCGAATGAACACGGTGATTTGTTTTACCGAGGTTCAGTTCCAAAGAACCTAGTCCCACAGAGGTGGTCACAAAAACTGGGTCTCTTTCAACCCTTTCCCTCTCTCAAACGGTCACTTAGACCGAGTGAGCCTTCTCCTTAATCAATCGGGTCACTAAGACCCTGCAAGGACCACCACACACTTAGGTGTCTCTTGCTTTGATTACAAGTCACTTGAGAATAAGAAAGAGAAAGAAGAAAGGCAATCCAAGCGACAAGAACTCAAATGAACACAAAAATCTCTCTCACACAAGCCACTAAGTGTTTGGAGTGAATTTCGGACTTGGAGAGGATTTGATCTTTTGTATTGTGCCTTGGAGTGAATGCTAGAGCTCTTATATTGAATGTGAACTTCAGAAAACTTGGATGCTTGAAGTTGTGGTGGTTAGGTGGTATTTATAGCCCTCAACCACCAAGGTAGCCGTTGGGGAGGCTGTTGTTGATGGGCGCACCAGACAGTCCGGTGCGCCACCGGACAGGCAATGTACCATGTCCGGTGTGCCGCCACATCACCCAGCCGTTAGGGTTCGGAGCTCGATCGATCGTTGGAGCTTTGTCCTCTTGCGGCACCAGACAGTCCGGTGCCCTCTGACTTCGCTGCTCTGACTTTTGCTGTC